>OU785232.1:20000-4820000 GCA_917051295.2 Erebia ligea
CCTAACTACCTAACCTAACTACCTAACCTAACTACCTAACCTAACTACCTAACCTAACTACCTAACCTAACTACCTAACCTAACTACCTAACCTAACTACCTAACCTAACTACCTAACCTAAACTACCTAACCTAACTACCTACCTAACTACCTAACCTAACTACCTAACCTAACTACCTAACCTAACTACCTAACCTAACTACCTAACCTAACTACCTAACCTAACTACCTAACCTAACTACCTAACCTAACTACCTAACCTAACTACCTAACCTAACTACCTAACCTAACTACCTAACCTAACTACCTAACCTAACTACCTAACCTAACTACCTAACCTAACTACCTAACCTAACTACCTAACCTAACTACCTAACCTAACTACCTAACCTAACTACCTAACCTAACTACCTAACCTAACTACCTAACCTAACTACCTAACCTAACTACCTAACCTAACTACCTAACCTAACTACCTAACCTAACTACCTAACCTAACTACCTAACCTAACTACCTAACCTAACTACCTAACCTAACTACCTAACCTAACTACCTAACCTAACTACCTAACCTAACTACCTAACCTAACTACCTAACCTAACTACCTAACCTAACTACCTAACCTAACTACCTAACCTAACTACCTAACCTAATACCTAACCTAACTACCTAACCTAACTACCTAACCTAACTACCTAACCTAACTACCTAACCTAACTACCTAACCTAACTACCTAACCTAACTACCTAACCTAACTACCTAACCTAACTACCTAACCTAACTACCTAACCTAACTACCTAACCTAACTACCTAACCTAACTACCTAACCTAACTACCTAACCTAACTACCTAACCTAACTACCTAACCTAACTACCTAACCTAACTACCTAACCTAACTACCTAACCTAACTACCTAACCTAACTACCTAACCTAACTACCTAACCTAACTACCTAACCTAACTACCTAACCTAACTACCTAACCTAACTAACCTAACCTAACTACCTAACCTAACTACCTAACCTAACTACCTAACCTAACTACCTAACCTAACTACCTAACCTAACTACCTAACCTAACTACCTAACCTAACTACCTAACCTAACTACCTAACCTAACTACCTAACCTAAACTACCTAACCTAACTACCTAACCTAACTACCTAACCTAACTACCTAACCTAACTACCTAACCTAACTACCTAACCTAACTACCTAACCTAACTACCTAACCTAACTACCTAACCTAACTACCTAACCTAACTACCTAACCTAACTACCTAACCTAACTACCTAACCTAACTACCTAACCTAACTACCTAACCTAACTACCTAACCTAACTACCTAACCTAACTACCTAACCTAACTACCTAACCTAACTACCTAACCTAACTACCTAACCTAACTACCTAACCTAACTACCTAACCTAACTACCTAACCTAACTACCTAACCTAACTACCTAACCTAACTACCTAACCTAACTACCTAACCTAACTACCTAACCTAACTACCTAACCTAACTACCTAACCTAACTACCTAACCTAACTACCTAACCTAACTACCTAACCTAACTACCTAACCTAACTACCTAACCTAACTACCTAACCTAACTACCTAACCTAACTACCTAACCTAACTACCTAACCTAACTACCTAACCTAACTACCTAACCTAACTACCTAACCTAACTACCTAACCTAACTACCTAACCTAACTACCTAACCTAACTACCTAACCTAACTACCTAACCTAACTACCTAACCTAACTACCTAACCTAACTACCTAACCTAACTACCTAACCTAACTACCTAACCTAACTACCTAACCTAACTACCTAACCTAACTACCTAACCTAACTACCTAACCTAACTACCTAACCTAACTACCTAACCTAACTACCTAACCTAACTACCTAACCTAACTACCTAACCTAACTACCTAACCTAACTACCTAACCTAACTACCTAACCTAACTACCTAACCTAACTACCTAACCTAACTACCTAACCTAACTACCTAACCTAACTACCTAACCTAACTACCTAACCTAACTACCTAACCTAACTACCTAACCTAACTACCTAACCTAACTACCTAACCTAACTACCTAACCTAACTACCTAACCTAACTACCTAACCTAACTACCTAACCTAACTACCTAACCTAACTACCTAACCTAACTACCTAACCTAACTACCTAACCTAACTACCTAACCTAACTACCTAACCTAACTACCTAACCTAACTACCTAACCTAACTACCTAACCTAACTACCTAACCTAACTACCTAACCTAACTACCTAACCTAACTACCTAACCTAACTACCTAACCTAACTACCTAACCTAACTACCTAACCTAACTACCTAACCTAACTACCTAACCTAACTACCTAACCTAACTACCTAACCTAACTACCTAACCTAACTACCTAACCTAACTACCTAACCTAACTACCTAACCTAACTACCTAACCTAACTACCTAACCTAACTACCTAACCTAACTACCTAACCTAACTACCTAACCTAACTACCTAACCTAACGGTTGTATTGTGTGGCCACGTTTACAAACTTAACTTTGCCGTTTTCTCAGTACATTTTTCAGCCATCGAGTTACACGTTATATTGGTCAGTGATATCTCATTAACTATTCGAGTTTTACAATTAGTTTATGTTTTGTTACATGCATAACTTACCCATTTTATACTTTTGATCTATTCAGGTTTTTCAATCTGGCAGTTTTAGAGGAAAACTCATTTACAATCGGGAGAAAAGTGACCACATTAAAACAATATTTCGTGTTCAAAAATTGGTTCAATGGGTATTATCGCCGGGCGGTGTGTACAAAGGGCACAAAATGCAACTACGAGCTTTTTAATCGCAATAATCTTAGTATGTGCTGCTGCTGCGAGCACTAGACATCCATTTGTTCCTCGTTAAAATATTTAAAAAGTGTACTCAATCCGATTACGAGGCCTCGGAAGAGTTCCGTATCGTTATTTTTCGTCACTACCTCCCCGTGCCGGGAGTGGGTAGTTTGTGCGGCTGCTGCCTTCCTCTGATGTGGTAGCGGTTTCTCAGGCTCCCTCTCCGGGATCGAACTCTGATTCCCCGTTACCCGTGGCAAACATGGTAGTCGCAGAAACTGCCATCGAAAGTTGATAAGGCAGACATTTGAAACATGCGTCGCCGGTACTGGACCATGCGATCGGCAAAAGTTATCCAGATTCATCAAAAGTAACGACTTTGGACGCGAGGCCCTCCGTCGATTGGTTTTGATCTAATAAAAGCACTCGTCCCATCACTGGTCAGAGTTCTGATTGCATGTATTAGCTCTAGAATTACCACAGTTATCCAAGTAACTGAGTAAGATCTAAGGAACTGATATATTGAGCCATTCGCGGTGTCGCCTTAATACGGCTTGCACTGAGACATGCATAGTTTAATCTTTGAGACAAGCATATATAACTATTGTATATTGTATTGCCGCAAATTGTATACTTTGTTATTAGCTAAGTTTACTATTGTAAACTTTACAATTTACATTTATTGTCCTTTGTGGTGTACAATAAAAGTATATTCATTAATTCATTTATTCATTACTACTAGGCTACTAGCAGGATTTACCAGAGAGATACATCGTATTAAACAAACCTCTCTAGCCCGTCTATAGTCGAAGCGCCTCGCGTGCGCCTCCAGCGACGGAAGCGACGAGGTGCCCGAGAAACCCTATATTATCGCACCCAGGTTCAGGCGGCGGTCGTCGGTGAGTGGAATCCTTTGAAAAACTCCGCTCACACACACTAGGCCTCAACTTGCACGGACACAGATGGTCCCAAGTTCGAATGTTCACGAACGAGACGGTCTCATAATACACACACGCGCACGATTGGCGCTGCAAATCGCGTTTCGTCTGTTGTAACAACAGAAGCGGGAACGATTTAAAGTTCGCCGCCCGGTATCTGTGAGCGCGCCAGCAGAGATCCCACGCGCTGCGCATTCGAAAAGGAACATTATAGGTCGTGCACGGTCGGTGTATATTATGTCACCAGTGTACGCTCGCCTAACGGCCGATTTCTAAATAAGTACAATAAAATTGTGTACATTAAGAAAACTACGAATACTACGCTAAATGAGACGAACTCACTCAGATCTCTATACGCTTCGTTACAGTCGTAGAGCGACCACAGTGACCACAAAAACATGTCGAGCCTCCGTGACCCGCCCCGAACCCGAACGGCGACACTAAAGCACAGGAGCTTCAGCCTCAGACGCGGTTTCGTCGGTCGACACCGTGGATTGTACATTGTAAAATAAATATTAGGGTAGATTCAATCTACTATTAATCTACCACTGAATAGGAATGATATTCCAACCGAGAAGAACCAGCAAAAAACTCGGCGGTTGCTCTTTTAAAAGAAAACATTTACAATTTCAATACCCTGCGACTTCGTCCGCGTTGTTTAAGTATTTTATATTCCCGCGGAAACTTCTGGGTTCGCGCTTTACTAAAACACTGTAGGGGTAGGGCAGACAAGACTACGTGGAGTCAGGTTGTGGTGATTCGGTTTAGGAAGAGATTTTTTTTTTTTTAAATCAAATAAATTTATTAAAAATGCTTTCGAACGTGCCAAGCTTTTTATTATTTCCGCGTCGACAGATGTGGTGAGACCCTTAGCGATCCGATACGACGCCGTCGATACGATGTACAAATCTATTGCGTGTGACTGCCATGTACCCTAACAGGTTAGCCTGCTACCATCTTAGACTGCGTCATCACTTACCATCAAGTGAAATTGCAGTCAATGGCTAACTTGTAGATCTAAAGAGAAGGGCTTAAAGTCAACATTCCCGTATTCCAGATAACGTACGATAAATTCGTACCTAAATAGAATTGCGCGGTCCTACTTACTTACGTAAAACAAAATTATGCTAATTATTTAAATGTAGTGATCTGTGTATGCACTATGCAGTATGCAGTCCCTCAATAGGATTGGTATTTGGGTTACCCGTAGTACAAATGAGCCTCCACTGCGCCAGAACACTTGAAACAGCAGGATAAGTTGTCCCAATTATTCTGCCAGGATTTTATGACTAGTGAGTAGTGGATATTTTTCTCCTCATTTTTCTTCCGACCTAAGCAGATAATTTTCAGATATTTCTCTTACATTAAACTTACGAATATGCAAACCTTCACTAATTAGTATTCCATACAAAAGTTCGCCCTTGCTTTGTTACACCGGCCGCCTTATAGTGCTGGCCTGGAGCCCGGAGCCTGCTGGAGCCTGGAGCCTGGAGCCTGGAGCCTGGAGCCTGGAGCCTGGAGCCCGGAGCCCGGAGCCTGGACGGATAATCATACTTACTTACTTTTAATACAATTTAAGTAGGTACTAATATCCATGGACTGGATGACTTCGTCCGCGTGGATTGAGGTTTTTGGTTCCCGCGGGAACTCTTTAATTTTCTGGGATAAAAATATGCCTACGTCACTCTCCAGGTCTTCAACTATGCCCATGCAAAAAATCCCGTCGATCCGTTGCTCCGTTGCAGCATGATTAATAAGGACAAACCAATAAACCAACAAACGAATACACTTTTGCATTTATAATATTAGTATGATTCGAAAGTGTGTCTTTCTATCAGTCCGCTACGCTTTAAAGGCCCATCTTTTCAACCGATTTGGATTTGGTGGTTGATTTGGTGCTTCTACTTTATCCCGAATGAAGGGGTGACGAAACGAGTCTTTATTTAACGGCGGACACGTTGCGTTTTAGTTGGACGAACGAACACGCAGGGTGGCGCGGAACTCGACTGTCGGTTGTCGACTGACAGTCACTGTGACGCGGCGCTAGTGGGCGGCGCGCGGGGCAATCGGCGAAGAACACAATCGAAAAAGTGGGTAGTTTAAAAACTCACCACCCACGAATTGATAATATCTGACGTTTGCTCAGATTAAATAGGAATATCGAACACAGAGTTATAGTAAATCATTGATTAGTCCAATATTTATGAACAACTGTTGAAGATTATACAAGCTGAATTTTTAGTGGTTTTAAGGCCCCTGAGAGGTGATTCGAAATTAACAGTACAATTTATTTCTACCATTTATCCTGACCCTAGTATTAAAATAAAAAATAAAAATCGAGAAATTATTATTTCGAAAATTTTGCGTTCAATTAGTAGCACCAGCTGACTGAGCGAGTCACTTGTCAGCCGCTTGAACCAACCGGCGGCGCACGACTGGTCGTTCACCTACGTACCTACGTACTAGTATACGTATTGTAATTTGCAATGGCGTACATCTGCATTCTGCACCATACTTAGGTATTCCAAATTGGAGTATTCGTAATGGCGATCCATTTTGCGCGTATTTAACCGAATTAGCGTCACATGCGTCACTTGCGGCACGTGTGACGTGTTTTGCGTAACTGAGGCCAGAACTTCTGGCCTCAGTTACGCAAAACGGCGGCTAGCCGACTTCTGGCCCAGAAGTCGGCTAGCCGCGAGCGGTCAGCGGCGCGCGGGCCGTTTCAAACTCAAAAAAGTAAGTACCTACTTTAAAAAAAAAAGTGGAGTCGATAGTAGGTACTGCTAAAGGCGATTAAACTCGCCGCGGCTTTAAAACCACATTATTATTTTCAAAAGAGCAAACACCAAGTTTCTTGCTGATTCTTCTCGTTAGAAATGTTATTCCGAACCAGTGGTAGATTCACTCTACGATTCAAAAGCACTTGTAAAAGTTTATTGGAATAAAAACATTTGAATTTTGAATCATCATCGTTCCATAACAATCTATCGTAATGATTTTCATATTAGGTATGTCACCGCCGATCTGTTTGGTAGTTGGGTAGGTACTTACTTCTCATTATTTGATTGACTTCGGTTGCAAAATTTTTTTTTTGTATTTGAGACATACTAGCAGGAAATATGAAACACCGAAATCAAAATAAAATTATTTATGGAGGTATTTAATATTTCGAAGACTAAACGAAATTCAGGTTAATTTTACGATAAAATATTTTATTTTATCAACATATTTAGTTACAACATAATATATGGTACTTTAATTACTTAACTTAGATTTAGGAAAATTTACGAAAATCAACTTTGTACTTAATGTATGTATTTTAAATAAATGCCATACCTACCTACTAAATGAAATTAAAAATAGTAACCGTAACAAAGTAGGAACTTACCGCCGTGCGGTCCCGGCATAAGAATAGGAGTTAGGACCGCTCCATATCTTCCCGGGGATGTCGTAGAAGGCGACTAAGGGACTTTTTGCGATAAAAAAAAAAAGGGTATATGTACCAAATCGAACCCTATCGAACCGAAAGGTGGCGGTTATACAAGTATACCACCAACAAAAGCATTCCCAAGGAGGGTAGACGTCAGGCAGGCGGCCGGTCGTAAAATTTTTTATGCCAAACCACCTACAACATGACAAGGAAAAAAAGAAAGTATGACAAGGTTAGGGCGTACCCCCGAGGCGACGCGCAGGGGCAGCACCCGGCACCTGTGAGAAATGGACAAGGGTTGTTGCATCAGGGACGGGTGCAACGTAAGAAGCAAGTCCGGGAGGTAAGAATGAGAATGATAAGCTGGAATGTAGGAACGATGACTGGAAGAGGAAGAGAGTTAGCAGATGTTTTAGAAAGGAGACGAATAAATGTTGCCTGTTTGCAAGAAACGAGGTGGAAGGGTACGAAAGCAAGAGAGATTGGGGCGGGATATAAATTTTTCTACAGTGGGAGTGATGGTAGGAAGAATGGTGTGGGAATTGTATTAGATAATGAGCTGAAAAAATGTGTGACGGATGTAAGAAGAGTGAGTGACCGGATTATGGTTGTCAAGTTAATTCTTCAAAACTTAGTTGTGAACGTAATGAGTGTGTATGCGCCGCAGGTAGGATGTGATGATGCAACGAAAGCGAAGTTTTGGGAGGATTTTGATATGGTTATGATGGGTCTCCCACAAAACGAAAACATTTATATAGGAGGGGACTTTAACTGTCATGTCGGAAGAATGAATGAAAGTTTTGAGAGAGTGCATGGTGGTTGGGGCTTTGGGACTCGTAACAGAGAAGGGGAAACACTTCTGCAAGTGGCATCCTCCTTTGACATGGCCATAGTTAACACATTTTTCGAAAAACAGGATGAACACTTAACGTACAAAAGCGGCCTCCACAGAACCCAAATAGATTATTTTCTGATTAGAAGAAGCAACATCAAGACAGTTAAAGACTGTAAAGTTATACCAGGGGAACCATTAGCATCGCAACACAGACTATTACTAATGGAAATAAAAATAAAGGTCCAGGCTGTAAAATCTAAGCCTAAAGCCCTGCCCAAAATAAAATGGTATATGTTAGAGAAAGAGGAATGCGCGAAAGAGTTTCGAATGCAAGTTGTTGATAAAATGATTGAGATGAATGGTGATTTTCAAAAGATGTCAGTAAATGAATGCTGGAATGAAATGGCTGCATGTATGAGAAGTGTAGCGAAGGATGTATTTGGAGTGACAAAGAATAAAAGAAAGATAGATAAAGACACGTGGTGGTGGAGTGAGGATGTACAAAAACTTCTGAAAGAAAAGAAGGATGCTTTTAAAGATTGGAAAAGTGTGAGTGATAGTGACACCATGATAAAACAGAATAAAAGGGAAGTTTATATGAAGAGTAAAAGGAAAGCTAAGAAAGCTGTTGCTATTGCAAGGGGAAGTACCCAAGACAAGTTGTATGAATCCCTGGAAAGCCCCCAAGGACAAAAAGATTTGTACCGGCTAGCGAGAACGAGAGAAAAGAGTGCAAGGGATATCATACATATAAAATGCATGAAAGGTGATGATGGGAAGGTTTTAATGAATGACGATGAAATAAAAGTACGTTGGAAGGAATATTTTAGAAGGTTGATGAATGAAGAAAATGACTGGAGCACAGAGCTAGACGATGTACCACCCAACTTGGGTGTGGTGAAAGAGGTGAGTGTAGATGAAGTAAGAACGGCAGTGCAGAGTATGAAAAATGGTAGAGCGACAGGGCCAGATAGTATACCAGCTGAAGTATGGAAATTTCTAAAAGCGGATGGATGGAGTTGGCTGACTTCATTCTTCAATAAGTTGTTACTCGAGGAGGCGATCCCAGAAGAATGGTGCAACAGTACGCTGGTGCCCATTTACAAAAACAAGGGTGATGTACAGGAGTGTAATAACTATCGAGGAATAAAGC
Organism: Erebia ligea; assembly: GCA_917051295.2. Taxonomy (NCBI): domain Eukaryota; kingdom Metazoa; phylum Arthropoda; class Insecta; order Lepidoptera; family Nymphalidae; genus Erebia; species Erebia ligea. The sequence continues at coordinate 29,239 of OU785232.1, forward strand.
TCATGTCACATAGCATGAAAATTTGGGAAAAAGTAATAGAAAGAAGAATGAGAGAGGAGAGTGAGATCACAGAAAATCAATTTGGGTTTATGCCAGGACGAGGAACGACAGATGCAATATTTGCGCTTCGACAACTGTGCGAGAAATACAGGAGTGCACATAGAAACTTGCATATGGTGTTTGTCGATCTTGAGAAGGCATACGACAGAGTTCCCCGAGAAGTTTTGTGGTGGGCTATGAAAGTGAAAAGAATACCTGAGACGTATGTGAGGCTTGTGAAAGCGATGTATGCAGAAGCGAGCACAAGGGTTCGGTCAGAAGCTGGCGTTACAGACAGGTTCAATGTGGAAGTGGGCTTGCACCAGGGATCGGCTTTAAGTCCTTATCTGTTTCTCCTGGTAATGGATGCTCTAACATCAGGCATACAGGAGCAGGCACCCTGGTGCATGATGTTCGCCGACGACATTGTGCTTGTCGGGGAAGAGGCGTCCGAGGTCCAGAGCAGACTGGGAAAATGGCAAGAGAGATTGGAGAGTGTTGGCCTGAGGATCAGCCGAACGAAGACAGAACATCTGTTCTGTGACTTCGGTGGCCCCTCCCGTTTATATAAAATTGCATTAGATGGTGTATCCCTACCGGTCTGTTCCGATTTCCGGTACCTTGGGTCGCTTTTTCAAAACGACGGCAATATTGACCGAGATGTGAACAAAAGAATGAATGCGGGATGGATGAAATGGCGACAGGTCTCGGGTGTTATATGCGACCCACGAATGCCCCTTAAGCTAAAAGGGAAAATATATAAGACAGTCGTTAGACCTGTCGCATTATATGGTTCTGAATGTTGGGCGGTGAAAGGGACGGATGAAAGAAAAGTACATGCGACCGAAATGCGAATGTTGAGATGGATGTGTGGTGTGACTAGAATGGATAAGATTAGGAATGAATATATAAGGGGAAGTTTGAAAGTAGCGCCAGTGATAGAAAAGATGAGGAGTAAAAGGCTAGCATGGTATGGGCATGTAATGCGGAGGGAAGAAAGGCATATTACGAGAAGAATGATAGATATGCATGTGGAAGGAAAAAAGAGTAGAGGGAGACCAAAGAAAAGATGGATGGATTGTGTGAAAGTGGATAAGCGTATAAAAGGGGTGAATGATAGGTTGACGGATAACAGAAGTGAGTGGAAGAAGAAAACATGTTGTGCCGACCCCACATAGCGTGGGAAAAGGGCAAGAAGAAGAAGAAGAACAAAGTAGGAACTTAAAACAGTCTCTATTTAGATCTATCATAACACACAATCAAAGAATAATAATCTACCTAGTTATGTTACCAGCTCCTCGCCTACAAACACCGGCTCCGCGCCTAGAAACTGTGGTTTCTTGGAATGTCTGCCCTCCCGTGAGAGCCAGGGGTGGCAGGGGTGGCAGGGGTGGCAGGGGGCCGGTGACGTCACTGACGGGAGCGCAATTCACTGTGGAGCGCTAATTACGAGTAGATCATACGTCTCTGATCGATGTTCTTGTAACTCGCAGTTTAATTAAATATTTTATTTCAAATATCAAACTTAATTTGATTTAATAACCAATAAGTAACTGTTTCGCAACGCTCCCCCAAGAACCTTGACTACCTACCTACATATTTTAGAAATCACAACAACAAATATTTATAATATTTCTCATAATAATCAGTTTGATAATAACATGAATAAATAATAAACACAACAACTGCCTCGTTGGTATAATGGTTGGCATGTTCGACTGCGGCCGACGAGGTCCCGGGTTCGAGTCCCGGGTCGGGCCATAATTGAGTATTGGGGTTTTCTGACTACGAATTCTCAGTACTAGCCCGGAGTTAGGAAGTTGGCGGTGTTTCACCTCCGTGCCTCGGAGAGCACGTTAAGCCGTCGGTCCCGGTTATTATCACTAACATGATGATAGTCGTTAAAGCCCGCCATCCCGCATTGGAGCAGCGTGGTGGGACTAAGCTCTAATTCCCTCTCCTATGAGAGTGGAGGCCTGTGCCCAGCAGTCGGACGTTAATGGGCTGTAGTGGAAATAAAAAATATTAACCATTACTAGGTAGGAACTTAAAACCGTCTCCATTGTTAAATACCTCAGGAAAGAAGGGTCAAAGAAGACACAGCTTTACACGTAATTGTTTATTTTACACATGAATCACATAATCAACAGTATTATATAATAAGCATTTTAATCATACCTTATTTACACATCCACACTTTTTACACTTCACTGTTTCACTGTTTTTACTCACTTGAATATTAATTGTAACACTTACTAGTTAAATACACTAAATTAACTCACAATACGTTTTCACTATTTCGAGTAGCAACAATTTATACATTGAGATGCAGAGCTTCCGCAAAGCTTACGATAGTAAAATAATGCCCGTCCGTACCTTCAATTCGCTTTTATTCCATTTCATTGTAGTGGGAAAAAAGTAACGGAAAGCAAGAGCCACCAATCGCGTAACTTCCCACCAACCGATACAAGGCCCACCAATCGCGTAACTTCTAACAAACGGATCAACCAATCATGTTCGAGCACAATATTTTACCGGAAATACAAATTACTGAATATTTTGGCGGTGAGCGGAAATGGCATCTCCTATTATCAAGAAGTTGCAAGATTAACATTATTATCATCGATAAATGAGTTAACTATAATTTTTGCAAATATTAAACAATATTAACTTAATTATCAAATCGATGGAAGCCGAGCGTCATTAAATTTAATTGTACCATAGAGATAAATATACGGAAGTCGATATACCTGCTTTGAATTTATTTCACGACGGAAGTTACCTACTACTACTTTTACTAATACTAATACTTTTACTAATACTTTTTACTAATACTTTTTAATCTTTTGATTTAAAACTGTTTCACTTTATTTATTAATTTATACCAATATTGTTTTTAGCTTTATTAAATATCTGACAGCTCGGCCGTCCTGCACAAAAACACGTCCACGTGTTTTAATTCAAAAGTCATGAATAACATTATCGACATCCGAAACTTAAAAACATATCATTGATAATCAATTATGACATCTTAAAACTAAAGCCATGAATTATCTATAGCTACAACAACAACAAAAGACAAAATAAATGCTCCTCATAATCATAAAATATCATATTATCATAGTTCGTACATAATACTTCAGTATTCATCAAAATATTTCTTTAATCAATTAATTAAGCTGATCATTATAATATTGACAATTTGATGCTCACAACAAAAGAAATAATAAAAAAACAACAAAGAAATAGATTTACAAAAATTGGTTGTTCATACAGCATACCCATACAAATCTATAATATAACTATGTTGGAAAGTAATGTCAAAATCATGGTACTAACCTAAATTATAAGACCTATTTTATATCATGAGCGTTCATGCTCTAAATCAGGATAAGGACGTTCATGTCCTAGATCATTTCAAGAGCGTTCATGCTCTACATCAGCTTACGGACGTTCATGTCCTAAATAATATCACGAGCGTTCACGCTCTTAATCCGGTTACGGACGTTCATGTCCTAAATAATATCACGAGCGTTCACGCTCTTAATCCGGTTACGGACGTTCATGTCCTAAATCACTTTATAGACGTTCATGCCTTTAATTAACTTTAACTCTTATTCTAATAATGACAATTAATCGAATAAATCATATACAATACTAATAAATAATGATCACAAATACCCACCTTAATTATTTAATATTTAATGTTTTTAGAGCTATAAGTCTAAATTAAAGATCACTTTCGTCATGATTTATTCGATTTATACTGTCATGATTTTCATCGTTACAAATATCATTGGAACAGGTATCACTCTCACAATCTGAGCCATCTGAACTGTTTAGTTCATCTTTCTTATCACTATCGCTATCACTGTGGTCGGAAAAACGATCAAACATAACCCAAGGCTGGATTTTATCGATAGCTACGACAGCTCTGTACGTGTTATTACTTTTTTTTGTTATGGGGGTATATTCTATTTCGTACCTGTCGTGATCAAAAACTTTAGTTATTTTATACGGGCCTTGATACTTGGGCAAAAGTTTTCTACTTTGACCCGTGGACGATTGATTACGACAGACACGAACCAGGTCCCCGACATGATATTTACGTGGTTGTTTTCGATGTTTGTCATACCGAGTCTTTTGATAATCTTGCGTTTTAGATATATGTTCAGCTACATCATTGCGTATAGATTCCCTATTCACGATAAGGTTCTCCTGCAGATCATCTTGTATGGCTGTGTTTAAGCGACTATCAGACGTGCCAGACATTCTACAACCAAACAAGACTTCTGCTGGTGACCTACCAATACCCTTATTTAAAGTGTTATTTAATGACCACTGTATTTTTGCCACGTGATCATCCCATCTATTTTCTTGGCTATTGTGATTAGCAGCTGCTAATGCCTCTGTTATGGTGCGATTATACCTCTCGACCTGCCCGTTGGCTCGAGGAGTCGCAACCGCATTTAATATGTGTTTTACTCCTAGTTCGTTAATGAACCTTTTAAACGCTAAGCTAGTAAAACAACTTCCTCTGTCTGATATAATCCTAACAGGTGTCCCGAATGTGTTAAATATCTCTTTTAATGTAGAAATTACATATTTAGCGTCAGTCCCTTTGACTGCCTTTAGTAAAATGAATTTTGAGAAGGCATCTACTACCACAAGCAAGTATGAATTTTTATTATGACTACGGACGAATGGACCTAAATGGTCTAAGTGTAGTGTGTGGAAAGGGATTGGTACTTTTTGTATTGGGTTTAAGAAACCTTCTGGCTTACCTGCAGGTGATTTATGGTAAGCGCATTCTAGACAAGATCGCACGTATTTTTGGATAAACTGTTTCATCTTGGCAAACCAGTACTCATTTGAAATTTTGTCGAAAGTCTTATCTATTCCAATATGACCAATGTCATCGTGACATTGCTTAACTATACGCCATCGGGATGCTTTAGGAACTACCCATCTTAATCCCTGTTCAGTTTTTTTGTACAATCGACCGTTAATACAACGGTAATTACTTTTAATATCTTTAATTTCTTCAGTCGGTCGGTTAGTCAAAATGTCAATGATGCGTTTTAACTTCGGATCAGAATTCTGAACAGTTGCTAACCAATCATTAGTATCAATTGTTAAAACTGAGTTCAAGCAAGAATCTTTAACGGGATTCCGGCTCAGAGCGTCTGCATGGTTCATTTTAGCACCAGCTCGATATTCGATGCTACAATTAAATTCTTGGAGCTGACTCCACCATCTAGCAACTCTAGGAATAAGATCGCGTTTTTCGAAGGTAGCCCTTAACGAATTACAATCTGTAACTATTTTAAATTCTAGCCCCAGCAAGTAAACTCTGAATCTTTGTAAAGCACTAACTACGGCCAGCGTCTCTAACTCGTATGATGTAAACTTTTGTTCATCGTTTGACGTCTGACGACTGAAATAAGCTACCGCACGAAATGGTCCTTTATCCGTACGCTGAAGTAAAATCGCACCTATTCCTACCTGACACGCATCCGTATGTACTTCTGTTTCTGCGTGAGGATTATACAGGGCCATAGTGGGTCTTTGAATTAGCTCATTCTTTAATTGAGCGAACGCGTTTTCCTGTTCCGTAGACCATGAGAACTTGCAATCTTTCTTTAATAATTGAGTGAGTGGTTTGGCAATTATAGAGAAGTTTCTTATGAACCGTCTAAAAAAACTAGCCAGCCCTAAGAACTGTCGTACCTGTTGCTGGTTAGTGGGACGGGGAAAGTTAGCTACTGCATCAGTTTTTAAGGACCCTGGTTTGATTCCGCTTTCAGACAATTCGAAACCTAAGAAATTTACTGTGGTCATAAAAAAATTACACTTAGATAATTTGAGCGTTAATCCTGAATTTTTTAATAGTTCTAAAATTATTGTCAATTTTTCTAGCCCTTCTTTAATGGTTTTGGACGGTATGATTATGTCGTCCATATAAGCCATAGCTGTACCTGATTTAGCTTTACCAAGAACTTTATTAACGACACGTTGAAAAACAGCTGGAGCGTTTGCCAGGCCAAAGGGCATTCTATTGAATTCATATTGCCCTTCCGGTGTGACAAATGCGGTTTTATGTTTACTTTCTTCAGATATGGGCACTTGATAATAGCCAGAGGCCAAATCAAGGGTGGTAAAATATTTGAAACCTGACAAATTATCCAGCTGATCCTCAATGCGTGGCAAGGGGAAATGTTCCTTAAAAGTCTTTCTGTTCAGTGCTCTAAAATCGACGCAGAGTCTCTTATCGCCAGTCTTTTTTTTTACGATTATAATAGGACTAGCAAATTGTGAACTAGACTCGCGAATTGTACCGGCTGTAAGCATTTCATCAATCATTTCGCGGACAACCCTTTTTTCATCAAACGATAATCGATAGGGTCTATATACAACTGGGCGGTCGTCAGTTAATTTAATAGCCAATTTCCCATCTTTCGTGCAACCTAACTCGTTTAAATTGAAAGCAAAACACTCCCGGTAATCATTTAAAAGTTTAATTAATTCTTCGCGTTCTGATTCACTTATACTCTGATCTACAGATACTTGCTTAGGGTCGATTTTATTACTAGCTTCTAAATTAACTGAATCTTTTGCCTCAATCTGCATTACATCAGGCACTACTTCGGTTGGTTTTCGGCGAATTCTAAAACCCCTCGCTAACTTATGTCCTTGCAAAAGCGGAATTTTCAAATTAGAATCACATTTAATAAGTATTTTACCACTGCCATTCGAAAAGCTATATAACCCTCCAAAAACAAAATGTTCCTTAGAAGGTTCCAACCTAATTCCTCCTTCCATATACAAATCACCGTTAAATATTGGTTCACAAAAAACATCAACTACCATTAATCCATTTAAAACCTTACTATCCTTTAATTTAATATCAAATTTATTGCAATCAGTAACATCGTTTTCTACCTCAGAGACGACTTTCAATTCATCAGGAGTTTTTATAATTATTATGTGGCTTTGTTCTGTGTATGAGTGACCTATTAATAATGCATATTGGGGCAAGTATTGATCAGGTACTATATGGATTTCAGTTATAGCAGGGACTCCGTCCAAAATTATCTGAGCATCGCAACTACCTAGTGACGTAATCGAACTATTACCAAAACCTATCAATGTTTCAGTATTATCTTCATTCCAAGCATTTAATATTTCGCGGGCTACAGTTTCACGCAATAGAGTTTTCGTGCTACCTAGATCTAAGAAACAATCTAAGGTAATCCCATTAACTACCGCCTTTTTATAAAATTTCTTATCACCTTTACTATCATTAATTTTCATAACAGTTTTACTAGTATTATCTTCACTAACATTTTGAGTAGAGTTGTCTTTGTTTAAACTATTTTTAGTACATTCGTGGGATAAATGCCCTAATAATTTGCACTTCTGGCATTTCTTCAGTGGCTTATTACATTTAGTGCTAAAATGACCTTGTAAACCGCAATTAAAACAAGTTATGTTCGATCGATTTTCAGCAACACCCTTTCTTCGGTCATTTGTATTATTATTACTATTAACACTCTTATCTAATGTCCTATTCATTTTAACATTCTTTAAAAATGATAACAATTTATTTGGGTCTTCAAATTAGGCGGCTTCAGCGCCCATTCTAACAGATCGGTCCTCTATTCCAAAAATAATACAGTCCACTGCCTTTTTAGCAGTAATTTCACAACGATTCAGCAAAAACAATTTCTCATAAAAATATTCCTCGAGAGATTCATTAAATTTAGCTCGTTTCATTAACATTTCGTGAAGTAACTGACCATAATTTTCTTGAGAAGGGAATGCTTCTAAAAGTTTGCTTTGCCAATCTGCCCATGAATGAAGGAGGGAAGGCAAACTTTCGTAACACTTTTTGGCTAAGCCATTTAGTTTTGAAAGTGCAAAGTGAAAGCAAAGTAGTCTGTTTTTCGCTCCACTCAAAAATAGTTGCACATTCGTTGACTTTATTTAACCAGCTAGCAATAGTTTGATTCTTTTTTGAGGGATCAAATTCGGGGACACTATTTGATGTATTGAGAAATCGGTCTGTATTATTTTTGGATATACTAGAAGACAAAACTTCTATAAATTTATGTAAATCGTTATTGTCTTTATCATTCTCACAATTATTCTGAGCATGCTGTGACACTGACACATTACTTTGTGAAAAAGAGTTACCTTGATCAACGTTGACAGTCGGCTGCTGCTGTTCATCAGCCACGCCACCTCTGTGGCTACGGCCAGGACTCGGACTTCGACTGCGGCGGCGATCGACGCCACCGCGGCGGCAGCGAGTTCGGCCGCGCGAGCAATCGGCGGGCAAACTGCGGCTATCGCCACTACTTCGCCGAGAGTGACCTCTGTCACGTCTTGTATCGCAAACCCTGTGACGTAATTCCCTCGAAGGCGACCGTCTGTTTGACGATCCGTGAATTCTTTTGCGACGTTTACTTTGCCTATGCAACGATCGACTTTTACGTTGTCGATCATTATTTGGAGAATCCATTTTATTTTGACTTGTAGGCGTGTACCAGTCTTGGTATAAGTGGTTCTCGACCCGCTTCTGAGATTTGTTAAATACCTCAGGAAAGAAGGGTCAAAGAAGACACAGCTTTACACGTAATTGTTTATTTTACACATGAATCACATAATCAACAGTATTATATAATAAGCATTTTAATCATACCTTATTTACACATCCACACTTTTTACACTTCACTGTTTCACTGTTTTTACTCACTTGAATATTAATTGTAACACTTACTAGTTAAATACACTAAATTACTTAACTCACAATACGTTTTCACTATTTCGAGTAGCAACAATTTATACATTGAGATGCAGAGCTTCCGCAAAGCTTACGATAGTAAAATAATGCCCGTCCGTACCTTCAATCCGCTTTTATTCCATTTCATTGTAGTGGGAAAAAAGTAACGGAAAGCAAGAGCCACCAATCGCGTAACTTCCCACCAACCGATACAAGGCCCACCAATCGCGTAACTTCTAACAAACGGATCAACCAATCATGTTCGAGCACAATATTTTACCGGAAATACAAATTACTGAATATTTTGGCGGTGAGCGGAAATGGCATCTCCTATTATCAAGAAGTTGCAAGATTAACATTATTATCATCGATAAATGAGTTAACTATAATTTTTGCAAATATTAAACAATATTAACTTAATTATCAAATCGATGGAAGCCGAGCGTCATTAAATTTAATTGTACCATAGAGATAAATATACGGAAGTCGATATACCTGCTTTGAATTTATTTCACGACGGAAGTTACCTACTACTACTTTTACTAATACTAATACTTTTACTAATACTTTTTACTAATACTTTTTAATCTTTTGATTTAAAACTGTTTCACTTTATTTATTAATTTATACCAATATTGTTTTTAGCTTTATTAAATATCTGACACCATTTAGATTTATCTTTCTCACAAAAAATCACAGGATAATAATCTATAATAGTATATAAATAAGTTAGTAGGGTTGTTATGCCGGTTCGCCGGCCTCCTTCAGTTTTCGGCCTTTACGCGTACTCGGTGCCGCAAAATTGCGAGAATATCGCTTAGAAATACTATTTCCAAATGAAATCTTTATTCAGACATTTGAAAATAATTGCTTTGTATCTGACAACAATTTTGGTCAGGTAACATCTTCGAGTGATTTTAGTGAATTTATTCAATTCGACGGGGGGCATCGGAGGTAACACAACCTGCGGAAATTAGAAAAAAAATAGTGCCGCGCGTTTCACTCCAAGGCAAGCTTTTTGTTGTTTTTGTGAATGAATGATGTTAATAGGCATGTAATACCCTTCTAAAATAACTTATTAACATACTTTTAATATGATTATGTGAATATTTTGTACAAAACAACAATAATGTAGGGGGCCGCGATCTAACATTAAATTTTCTTCAAAACTTTGTTTTTCGGCCTAGGGGCCGATATGTGGCGTATCAAGTCTTCCACGCTTTTGTCTCTTTTATTCAATTGGTGAAATGATATATGTCACGACTCTTTCTTTTATTATTGTACCTGATGTGAAAGCCCTCGCCATTAGTTTTCGGCCGTCAATTTGTTAGTATAAATTAAAAGTGAAGACCATTTTAGGGGTGGCCGAAAACCACAACATAGAAGAAACAGTACCTACCTCAGTTTTCGGCATAGTATGGAAAGCATGTGAAAATTGAATACCGGTAATAGTTTTCGGCCATAAAATTGCAAAGTTTAAAGCCAACAATAAATAAATAAATAAATAAATAAATGATCTTTATTTCAAGCAACTGGGGCTCAACTTGTTAGTGTTACAAATTACTTAAAAACTAATGTTAGTATCACAAAAGACAAATTATCAAAATGATTATAAATTATTAGGTATAGCACATTTATCATAATTGTGGCCTCACCAACACCTGAATAAGGTGTTCAAGCATCGGTGAGTCCATCTTCCTCGCAAACATGTTCAGGATGCTGTTGGTACCCGAGCGCAGCCTTGTCAGCAGTGACGATAACTTCTTGCGCATTATAGCATAGAAGTCATCAGTTCGCTCATTCGCAAACATACCTGACGCTGAACAAAACCGCGGCAAGCCCAACAGCATCCTGAAACCATTGTTGTATTGCACCCTTAGTGTGTCCATGGCCTTTTTCGCATAGTTGACCCACAGGCTTCCCGAGTAAAAATTTTGACAATATGCTTTGAATAAAGTAATTTTTGCATCTTTACTACATCGGGAGAACCTGCGGGCCAACATATTGCACCTAACTGCCAAGGCCCTTCTTTCTCGCTCAATGTCAACATGATCCTTAAGGTCCTCCGCAACATAGTGGCCCAAGTATTTATATTGTGGAACGCGTGTGAGCGCAACGCCGTTCAGTGCAATTCTTGGCTCGTATTGCACCTGCCTACGAGGGGCCTTAAAGATCATGTACTGACTTTTAGCCACGTTATAAACTAAACCATGTCTGGCAGCATACTCCTGACAGGTTTGAAGTAACTCCCTGATCGAACCAGCCGTTGGACCCAGCAACACCATATCGTCGGCATAACTTAAGTTGTTTACACAGACCCCGTCTATCCAACACCCGACTGGCTTGTTGCTGAGTTCCACGATCAGCCCGTTCACATACAGGCTGAAGAGCTTCGGTGAGGTCAACCCCCCCTGTCTCACCCCGCACTCCAGCCTGTATGAATCAGAGAGCTCCTTCCCCCATCTAACATTATTTGTTTGGTTTGCATACCAGAATTGCATGACTTTGAGCAACTCCTGTTGCACGCCTGCCTCCTCCATCTTTTGCCATAATATATCATAAGAGACTAAATCAAAGGCTTTTGAGAGATCAAGGAAACAGGCGTACACAGGAGTTTTTCTGCTCGTGTAATATTGCACAGTCTCTTTCAAACAAAATATCGCAGTCTCAGTCTCAGTCTCACAATAATTTTGAGTTAACGTTTTTATTTTAAAGATAACTAAGTATCATTACATATTGTACCTATGTTATTATTTTTAATAATAAGGCCAGAAGCTAAGAATAAATAAGGCCAGAGCACGAGTAACAGAAGAATCGATCAGACTAGTTCAGGGAACTTACAGAGTTTTTGACCGAGTCAAACATTTTTTTTTTTTTTATCCACTACAAGTTAGCCCTTGACTGCGATCTCACCTGATGGTAACTGATGATGCAGTCTAAGATGGTAGCGGGCTAACCTGTTAGGGGCATGGCAGTTAAAGTAAACCCATACCCCTATTCGGTTTCTACACGGCATCGTACCGGAACGCTAAATCGCTTGGCGGCACGTCTTTGCCGGTAGGGTGGTAACTAGCCACGGCCGAAGCCTCCCACCAGGCCAGACCAGGGAAAATTCAGAAATTATAAATTTCCAAACCCTGCCGGGGATCGAACCCGGGACCTCCGCACGTTAAGGCAACAGCGCTCAACACTGCGCCACGGAGGTCGTCAAGCCGTCAACATTATTTATTTATTTATTTATATGCACAATTATCCAAGATTGTTATTTCAAAAATAACATAAAAATAGGAACGTATTTGATAGGTTTTAAAGGTGTTGTAATTCGTGAGTAACAAAGGTTCCAAGTTTTTTATTAAGTAATATAACTTTCTTGAATTATGTTGATTATGACTTTTAATAACATTTGGATACATAATAAAACAATGATGAACTTACAAAAAGCGTTTTAATGTAATTTTAAACTTATAAATTCATTTTAAATCCATCACAATCCAGTGGCCGAAAACAGAATACCCGATGGCCGAAAACTGAAAGGACATGTCCCAGTTCAGTATGGAGGGTGGTTTTTTATTCTGAGTGTCAATGAACCAGAACCAAACTGCCATCACGTGAAAGAAAAAAAAATATAACAATAAACGCCATTTAAATAATAATTTTAGAAAACCCCGTTTTTTTAAAAATTAATTAAGAAAAATATCGTTTGTAGAAAATATTTTTCGATGGATGGCAACACTAAAACTTGGGTAATGCGCAATAATTGTGATTATTAATATTCCATTTAGATAAACTACCCATTTTCCACTACATAGGTAGTACATACAACATTATAAGATTAATAAATAATAATTGAGTATTTGAGACATTCGTAAAATAATTATTAGACAACAATAAATCACCAATAAACTATGATAAACAAAACTGACAGTGACATTTGACAATCACCCAATGACATACGTGACAAAAAAAAACAAGTTTTTTTTTTACTGTTGATAAAATTCAGACAAAGATCTAAAAAAGCCACAAAATAAAAATATATTTTTCTCCAAATTGGGGTCCTTTAAAAATGTGTAAATAATTCTAAAAGCCATATTTTAGGATCCCTATTCACGTGTATTAAAATCATCTTGGTTCATGTTCAAGGCCCAATCTTGGACAAGTCCTTTGAGGCCGAAAACTGAAATTTTAGCGTTTTTCCGGATTAAATAAAAAATAAAAATAACTAATAGCTTCAAGCGCAACACAGTTTCTAAAAAAGAAACTCCAGTATATGGGCTTTCATCTAACATAATGAGCATAGCAATATTAAGGTTGTAACATTTTTTTCTGATGTCCTAAAGTTGATGGGAGCACTAAAAGGCCGAAATCCGGCACATCGACCCTATATCACTTTTGATTCGTTCTTTCCGACTTCTTTCAGCCAATATTTTTTTAACTTTGCGATCTTCTGTCGAATACGGCATAGTCACAATACTGAAAAGAGTTAAGATATTTGGTAAAAAGATCTTAAATTGTAAAAACAAATTACCATTTGATTTCGGTGATTTTAAAATTGACTTCGGTGCATCTATTTCCACCGAAAACACTGAGATCAATTCCACTGAAATCAAAATAATGAGCAATATCCCAGATTTTTACAAAAGTATCCTAAATTTATAATAATAACCTCCTTAATTGCACTCTAGCACTCATACGATATACGTTTGTATAAATTAAATAATAGTAGTTTAAATAGATATGGATAGAACTTCCACCGAAATCAAGTTTATGGGTAAACCAAGCCACCGAAAGTGATTACTTACCTTAATAAAAGGGACGCACAGAGAGGCACAGACGTGTTACCTTTACCTCTAAATAGAAAAAAAGAAGAAAAAAAATTTTTCAACGCATTAAGGGGTGCGGGACACGGCACCGAGGTCAATATTTAACCCACCCATGCCATATTATCTAACCCTGCCATGCATTTACATACTAGAATCAGCTAAAGTAAGGAAACAATTGCAACACTTTAAAAAACTAGAGGACCTACCGCGACGTTACCAACTACTCGTAAGACCCACGCCGAAAAATAATATGATGATTCCCAGCTCCAGCCTTAGTATCTTAGTAGGTACCCACACTCCACAGAACCGGTCCTAACCCGATGTGTGTTAACATTTATAACAAAACTCCAGACGACATCAAATCTCTGGAGAGTAATACAGCGTTTGTAAATTCTTTAAAAAAAATCCAATAATTTGATCCAATAAGATTGATAAGGTGTATTACAAACTAAATGATTTCCTTGAAGAAAAATAAGGCAGCCGTCTCTCTACTACCACTGATTTGTGCTGTGCGGTGTGCCCCACCGGGGTGCCAATATTGTATAAGAAGCATGCACAGTGCACTGCGCGAAGCGTGCTCGACACAGGCACAGGACACTCGCCAGCCAGTGACGCGTCGTTGTTGTAACAAATATAGCGCGTCGCCGCTCGCCGCTCCCGATCTGCAAATAGCTCGCCCGGAGACTAGGGACGGCCCCCAGTAATATTACTGGCATTACATCGACAAAAATCAAACAAAATTAAAGGTAATGTCTTTATTTCACGTAGGACATCTTATGTCAGGATCCCTACCAAATAATAAGGAAATAAAATAGATTGGCTTCTCAAAAACACAGTTGACGCGCGTTACTTCTATCAAATCCCAATATATTATTCTGCGTTAAAGTTGTGCTTTAAACATATTGTACGGTCTACTCGTACAATAATAAGGGATCGTAAAATTTTTAGTTTATAGCTCTATTCCTAGTCAGTAAAATATTATAGTAACGCGTTCGTAATGGTATGATAGACTAGATAAGATAAAGAAAAGGTAATATTTAATAAAATAAAGTAAGGTTGCCTGGAAGAAATCGTCACTTAGAAGTTAGCGATAAGGCCGCCTTTGGTAATCTTCGTTTTATTTTATGTTTTCTGTTATTTATTTTTCTTAGGTATGTGTGGTAAAAATTAAGAGTATAATAAAAGGTAATAAATATATATTAATAATATAATATAATGTACGACTCGATATCGGCGATCGTGGGGAAGACCGCGGGACATCCCGCGAGACACTCCACCGCGCCACATGTGCGCAGTGCGCACGCGCCGGCCGGAGCGAGCGCGCGACCTCCATACGAGTTGTTTACTGTTTACAGTTGACCCGCCACGACCCGCCCCGACCCGCCCCGACCCTCCCCGACCCGCCATGCGCACCCCGCACGCGCTGCTGCTGCTGGTCGCGGCGCTGCTCGTGCCCGGCGCCGCGCAGCAGACTCTGCAAATCGGTAAACTACACGACAACTCCTCCCGTGCGAGCTGGCGTGTGCGCGCGGTGTGACGTGCGTCCTGTGTGCAGGCGTGGTGGGCGCGTCGCCGGAGAGCGAGCTGGTGTTGCGCGCGGCCGTGCGCGCGGCGCTGCGCGGGCTGCCGGCGCGCGCCGCCGCCGACGCGCCTGCCGAGCCCTGGGAGCCGCTCGCCGTGCCGGGCCGCGTGTGCGCGCAGGCGCGCGCCGGCGTGGCACTCAGCGTGAGCGACGCGGGCGGCGGCGACGCGGCGGCGCGCGCCGGCCTGGCGCTACTGCTGGCCGCGCCCGCGCGCCGCCGCGCCGCCTCCGCGCTGCAGCTGCGCCCGCACGAGGCGGCCGTGGCGCGCGCGTGCGCCGCGCTGTGCGCCGCCAAGGGCTGGACGCACGCCGTGCTGCTGCACGAAGGCAGCGCGCGCGCGGCGCCGCTGCTGGCGAGCGGCCACGAGGCGCTGGCGCTGCGTGCGCGCCGCCTGCCGCCGCCGCGTGACGCCGACGCGCTGCGCAACCTGCTGCTGGTGCTGAAGCACTGGGGCGCCACGCGCTTCGTGGTGTGGTGCGACGCCGCGTGCGCGCTGCGCGTGCTGGACGCGGCGCAGCGCGCGGGGCTGCTGGGCGCCGCGCACTCCTACCTGCTGGCCGCGCTCGACCTGCACACGCAGGACCTGCGCCCCTACAGCTACGGCGGCGCCAACCTCACCGGTGAGAGCGCCCCGCCCGCCCGCCCGTCCGCCCCGCCCGCCCGCCGCGCTGACCCGCCCGTCTGCCCGCAGGCCTGCGGCTGTTCGACCCCGAGGCGGAGAGCGTCCGCGCGGCGGCGGCGGCGTGGGCCGAGGAGTACGCGGCGCTGCTCGACACCGCCGCGGACGCCGATCGGATCGCTCAGGTCGGGTACTTCGGAGTAACAACGGAGGGGGAACGATCGGGTGAAGTCGCCGGAAGTGACTCGTTCGTGTCGCGGCCCGCAGATGACGGCGCAGCCGCCGACGGCGGTGCTGCTGGCGTACGACGCGGCGCGCGTGGCGGCGCGGGCGGCGGCGCGCCTGCAGCTGCCCGCGCTGCCCGCCGGCGACTGCGAGGGCGGCGCCGCGGCCTTCCACGCCGACTCGCTGCTCAACTACATCCGCTCGGTAGGTGCGCGAGCGCCGGTGGGGCCGGGCCGCCGCGCCCGCCGCCGCGCGCTCACCCGCCCCGTGTGCAGGAGGAGTGGAGCGGCGCGACGGGCGCGCTGAGCTGGGCGGCGGGCGGCGCGCGGCGCGGCGTGACGCTGCACGTGGCGGAGCTGGCGCGCGGCGGGCGGCTGGCGGCGGCGGCGGCGTGGAGCGAGCGCGGCGGCCTGGCGTGGCGCGCGCGCCCGAGCCCCGCGCCGCCGCCCGACGACGTCATGACCAACCGCACCTTCGTCGTGCTCGTCGCGAAGGTACCGGCCGCTCCGCGCGACACGCCTGCGGATCCTATTTCGATATCGACAGTATCGCTTTGTCCCGTTTCAGAACGACCCGTACGTGATGCAGAAGCAGTCGGTGTACCGGCTCTCCGGCAACGCGCGCTACGAAGGTACGCGGAGCGCGCCTCGCTCGCGGCGCGGCCGGCAGCCGACTGACCGAGTTCTCTGCCGCAGGGTTCTGCATCGAGCTGATCGAGCAGCTGAGCCGAGTGCTGGGCTTCAACTACACGTTCGAGGAGCAGCGGAACGGCGACTACGGCTCGCTGAACCACTCCACCCGCAGGTGGAGCGGCATGCTGGGGCGCCTCATCGAGGACCAGGTCTGCCCGCGCCCGCAGCGAGTAGCGCCAGTCGGCCGAGTCTGTAGCGTGTAACCGTGGTCTCTCTCGCGCAGAACGTGCACTTCGCGATCACGGACCTGACGATCACGGCGGAGCGCGAGGAGGCGGTGGACTTCACGACGCCGTTCATGAACCTCGGCATCACGATCCTGTTCAAGAAGCCGTCCAAGCCGGAGCCCGCGCTGCTCGCCTTCCTGCTGCCCTTCTCCAACGGGGTGAGTGCGGCGGCGCGGCGGGAGGGCGTGACGCGTGTCGTGTGTGTCGTGTGTGACGTGCGTGACGTGTGCCGCTGCGCAGGTGTGGCTGTGCCTGGGGCTGGCGTACGTGGGCACGTCGCTGGTGCTGTTCGTGGTGGGGCGGCTGTGCCCCGAGGAGTGGCAGAACCCGTACCCGTGCGTGGAGGAGCCGCCGGCGCTGGAGAACCAGTTCACGCTGGGCAACGCGCTGTGGTTCAACCTGGGCGCCGTGCTGCTGCAGGGCTCGGAGATCGCGCCCGTGGCGTACGGCAGCCGCGGCGTGGCGAGCGTGTGGTGGCTGTTCGCGCTCGTCATCACCAGCTCCTACACCGCCAACCTGGCCACGCTGCTGTCCACCAAGCTGCCCGCCGACATCATCGGCGGCGTGCACGACCTCGTCGACAACGACAAGGGCATCCGCTACGGCGCCAAGAATCAGGGCTCCACCTACAAGTTCTTCGAGGTATGCCACTTTTCCGTTTCACTTCTTGTATTTGACGTGCACGAATACGAATCGCAGGATTGATCGATTCATAAAAATAGTTGAAACGTTCGTGAAACGGTGGGATTTCATGACAATATTGTCATCTATTCATATGTGGCCAATCAATCAATCAATCGCTTATTTGCAAGAAACATTGTACAATTAAGATGACAAACTATGAATGAATGCTATTTCAATGAATGTTCACCGTTTGCTATGCTTTTTTACATTTCGAAGACTATTTTTATTAATCATAGCCGAGCTCTCACATTATTTCCGTAATCATTATAATTTAATTATTTAATTTAGTTGTGAATTAACACTAGTACCGATAAGTCCGGATTATTAATCCGGACTTATATATTATATTATTTTTTTATTTTTATTTTATTGGTTTGCCAACAGATAATACACAATCACAATAAAAAATAACAAACACATAGAAAACAATTTTGAGTGTACATCCAATTACTGGCAAGCCGGCATGCGTATATCTGACCTCGCAAGTGCGGGGTTACCAGTTAGTTAACAAATAGCGTTAAACTTAACAATAGGCAGAATATTTAACAATAAAATGTCTAAAAAAAACACAAACAATATTACAAGATTAGACAATAAACTAGATATATACCTACTCGTAAGTCTATGATACTGCATCAATGAACTGATGCAACATCCTTCTATACTGCTGTAAAGAGAGTGAATGAGGATCCGTGGTCATTTTAGCAGTTTTGAAGAGGTTATTGTACTCACGACATATTCTAAGCAACACATTATTATCTCCTAATTTAGTTCTGCATCCCTTAATAATAAACGGTTTGTAATTAGAAATACGCGAGTTTTTTCGAGGCACAGTAAACTTTATTTTAGATAGGATACCTGGACAGTCAATTCCATTATTTAAAATTTTGAAAAGAAGAACCTGGTCGGCTACCCAGCGACGGTTTTCAAGAGAAGCTATTTTAAAAAAGTTAAGTCTTTGTCTGTAAGAAGTTAATACCCCCTTTTTGTTTTGATGAACCGTCAGCAGAAAGAGAAAACGTTTTTGAACTCTTTCGATTCTCTTCACTGGATCTTTATAAGATGGGTTCCAGATACTCGAACCATATTCTAAAGTACTACGAATCAAGGCAGAATAAACAATTTTAAGGGCCAAACACGACTTGAATGATTTGCAATTACGCCAGATGAAACCAAGTAGCTTAAAGCTTTTTCTCACTATGTTGTCTATGTGCGTATTGAAGGATAGTTTCCTATCGATAGTAACTCCTAGGTCTGATCTCCTCGACCTCATCCAGCAAAAGACTATTGAGAGTATAAGAAGTCTGAAGTGGCATACGTTTTTTTGTAAATTTTATGTGCTGGCATTTTTTTATATTAAGCGGCAGTTTATTCTTGACAGACCAGTCACACAGACACAGATATATTAATATATTATACGGCAACGACTGTTTTAATGATTAAAGCTTGCGTCGAGTTAAGTTTAAGTTGCTCATTTTGTAAATTCTATCGTTTCAGCAATCTAACATCGAGCTGTACCAGAAAATGTTCCAACAGATGAAGGAGCAGAAGATGCCCGAGAACAACACCGAAGGCTTAGAGAAGTAATCACAATCGATATTTATATTTAACTAGAGGACGCCCGCGACTTCGTTCGCGTGGCATAAGTTTTTTAATTCCCACAGGCACTCCTTCATTTCCGGGATAAAAAGAAGCCTATGTCACTCTCCAGATCCTCAACTATACCTACCCATGCAAAAAATCACATTGATCCGTTGCTCTGTTGCGGCGTGATTGTAGGACAAACTCTCTATTTAACGTCCTTGGGGATAGAAATTTCAAAACTGTGGAATACGTATTTCATAATTTTAAATCGGAAGCCCAAATACCAAGTTTCAGGTCTATAACTTGAAAAACGACGGACTTTCATTCAAATTTTCAACCCCTATTTAACACTTTTGGGGGTGAAATTTTTAAATATTTTGACACACGTGCTTCTTTATTTTTTACCGAAAGCCAAAATATCAAGTTTCGTAGATAGAACTTGAAAAATATCTTGTAAAATTAAGGACTTTTTTACAAACTTTACTCCCCTATTTCAGCCCTTTGGGGGTAGCATTTTCAAAAACTGTGAAACACGTATTTCTTAATTTTTAACCGGTAGCTCATATACCAAGTTTCATGGATATAACTTGAGAAATGACGGACTTTCATACAAACTTTCAACCCTTATTTTACTACCTTAGGGGTGGAATTTTGAAAAATCCTTACTTAGTGAGCGCTTACGTCACAAAAGGAACCTACTGTCAAAATTTCAAGATTCTAACCCCAGCGGTTTAGGCTGTGCGTTGATATATAAGTCAGTCAGTCAGTCAGTCAGGACTTTGAATTTTATATATATAGATTATTATGAGTACTGAATACTGATGGGCAGTGGCGGCCTTAGCCATTGCGAGGGCCCGGGCGGTTGCCCTGCTCGCCACCCCCTAGGGCCGCCACTGCTGATGGGTACATAATAAATCACAATCAGGTCGGTGGCTCAAACCGTACTGTTTTGTACCGCCCGCAGAGTGCTGGAGGGCAATTACGCTTACTTCGCGGAGTCCACCACCATCGAGTACACGACCGAGCGCAACTGCGACGTCACCAGCGTGAGTCACCCCCGTCCCCCCCCCCCTCCCCTGGCGCGTCACACACCCCTCCCCCCACCACCACTCATCCGCTGTCTGCTTGCAGGTGGGAGACCCGCTGGACAGCAAGGGTTACGGCATCGCGATGAAAAAAAGTTAGTACCCGCTCATTGAGGTATCATGTACTAACACATATAATTCAATGTACCTGCTACCTTATTTTAAACTGACTTTATACCTAGTCGGTACTTCAATGAACCGCATACCGCATAATATATTCTACCTTTCGTGTACTCGTCGATGACGCGAGGCGGTGCGCTTGTCGGCAGACTCGACGTACCGGCACGCGCTGAACCTGGCGCTGCTGAGCCTGCAGGAGCGCGGCGTGCTGCGCGACATGAAGCGGCGCTGGTGGAACGAGATGAACGGCGGCGGCGCGTGCCAGGTGCGTGCGGGCGCGGGGGTGCGGGGGGGACGCACGCGGCACGCGCCCTCACCCGCTGCGTGTGTGCGCAGGAGCCGGACGAGCAGGACGCGGAGAACCTCACCATGTCCAACTTCTGGGGGCTGTTCCTGGTGCTGGCGGTGGGCTGCGCGCTGGGCGTGCTGGTGTCGCTGCTGGACCTGGCGCTGGCCGCGTGGCGCCGCCCGCGCGCAGGCTCCTTCCCCGCCAGCCTGCTGGCCGAGCTGCGCTTCGTGTTCCGCTTCGAGCGCTCCGTGAAGCCGGTGCGCGGCCCGCTGTCGCCGCCGCCCTCCTCCGAGCCCACGGCGCCCTCCGAGCGCGCGCCGCTCACCGACACGCCGCCGCCCGCCGGCACGCGCTCGCCCTCCGTGCGCTCGCGCCGCGCCAGCGCGCGCCGCCGCAGCTCCATGCACGCGGCCAGCGTCCGCCTCGCGAGGCACGCCGTCTCGCCGCAGCGCCACTCCTCGCCGGCGCCGCGCTGAGCCGCGCCTAGCCGCAGCTGCACGCGCGAGGCCAGCGTCCGCCTCGCGAGACACGCCGTCTCGCCGCAGCGCCTCTCCTCGCCGGCGCCGCGCTGAGCCGCGCCTAGCCGCAGCTGCACGCGCGAGGCCAGCGTCCGCCTCGCGAGGCACGCCGTCTCGCCGCAGCGCCTCTCCTCGCTCTCAAGGTTCTAATTAATAGATACTTATACCATCGACGAGGTGGCGCGGGAGTTGCATTGCAATTTGCAACGTATGATGAGCTTATAGCCTATAATGTATTAAGTAAATTAACCTACGTCCAATTTATTCCTAAATCACGGAAAATAACGATAGAAAAGTTCAACGTGAATCTTATTCATTTGTGGTGAATGTGGTTTCTAACCGTTACCGTTACAGAAAATACCCCATGTACTCGTATGTTCAGCAATTTTTGGTAGTTTTCGAGTTATGATTTCTTTTAGTTTTTTCGTGAGATTTCCGAGGGAGTGAGTGTTAATTTTTTTTCTTTTTATTTAGTGTTTTTTCCGAAGATTTTTTATGTGAACATACAATAATAATAATACATTTTGAGAATCACCAAATCGACATATTTTATCCTTGCTACCTCTGTTAGCCACCAGCCTGTTAGATTGTGGTAACGTAACTGGTAGCCTTGCTACCAGTTACCACAATCGAGAATATTCGTACCTACAGGAAATTGTTGGGCGTCTCATCAAAATGAAGCTACTCACGGAAAATTTGCTTGATAGTAATCAAGTGCAAAAATGGACCCTGGATCTACCCTGGATCCCGGACTACAACGTTCTACTTTGCATAAAATAATTACCATCTTGACATAACACAAGTCGAAAAATTTTTGTTCGTAAGTGAAAAGTTTACGTTCGACAGAGATAGAGTCGATTACTTTAGATTAAAAATAATGAAACCTGCCTACGTCACTTCCGACTAATTTTAAAAACTTTGGGATTCCTAAGCTTCCCTTTTTAGTCAAAAAAAGTTAATTAGTTAGTTAAAAAATTAGTTAGTTGGTTAAGGAACCCTAAAACAGTAACATTTCGTAAAATCCTTTTTCATGAAATAGTCAACTATTACTAGTGGCGGCTGGCGACTGGCGACTGGCGACTGGCGACTGGCGACTGGCGACTGGCGACTGGCGACTGGCGACTGGCGTGGTCACGCGGTGGTACCTGACTAATATTATAGAATAGGTTTAATCTCTTCTCCTCAAAGGTTGTCTGGAAGAGATCGCTTCAGCAATAAGACCGCCTTCGCACCCCTCTGTATTATCTTTTTACTATTTTGTTATTGTTTCTGTTTGAAGTGTTGAAGTGTTGAAGTGTGTGCAATAAAGAGTTTTATCTATACAATATCTGCTTTATTTCAAGAAACTCGTTATTTTGTTTGATCTTCATTTAACAAACCTGTCCGTACTGTCATAAGTACCTTTAATTCAATACTTTATTATATGATGTAGTCAGCAACGGACCTTCACTCTCACGCCAGGTGAAGCCGCGGGGCGTCCGCGTGATGAGATTTTCTTTATTCCCGCGGGAACTCCTTAATATTCCGGAGTAAAATGTGTGCCCTTCTCCAGGATATAGCCTATCGCTACACTAAATTTCATCAAAATCCGTTGAAAAGATGGGCCGTAAAAGCGTAGCAGACAGACAGACACAGTTTCGGTTTAAAGATATTTATTTCTCTTAAAAGAACAACTGGTTCACTTCAAGAGACTATACTTGGACGACTTTACTACAAATAATGGTCAAGAGATCAGTGATCTATTTAATTAGTATATTGTGATACAAGGGTGGAAAGTAGGTTATTGCAAACGAGCTGTCATTAATAAGCCCGAGCCGAAGGTGAGGGTTTTTAATGGCACGAGTTTGCAATAACCTTCACACCCGTGTATCACACGACGTTTTTCAATACAGTTGTGGGAAATAGTAATAAACAAATCAAAGAATTACAAGTTTATTTCAACCTACATACGTACATTTTTTTTTTTTTTTTTATCAACTACAAGTTAGCCCTTGACTGCGATCTCACCTGATGGTAAGTAATGATGCAGTCTAAGATGGTAGCGGGCTAACCTGTTAGGGGCATGGCAGTTATATTAAACCCATACCCCTATTCGGTACATAGTAATTAATTCTGAAAATTGAGATAGTTTTTAACATGGAATAACTTGACCACAATGTAGATGGTTTATATTTTCCACTCAATTCATGAAAATAAGCTAACAAAACATTTTCTGAGAATGACTTAGTTTTTTTATGTTTTTTCCATGAAATAAAATTATTGTCAGCCGTCATACCTATATCTTTCTCGAGATTTTGGGGGCAAAATTCCATCTTGCGCAGTTTTCGCCTCAGATAAAATATCTGGTGGAGTTAATTCCATTTCATCATTAGTACTAGAACTCATATTAACAAAAATATAATCAATTTATCACTTATAAAATAAAAAATTTCAGCAAATGGCGCGTATTTACACCTGGACATATATTTTTTTTTTTCAACGAAACTAGGCTACGGGTTCGTACCTACGCGTATACAGCCTATTCGATTTTTGTCAAATGTTGAAAATAATTAAATTAAAACTGGTAATTAAATATAATCAACAACCATTTAAAAGAATTTTGGAAATTCAATGCTAAAACGTACGGATTCATTCATTTTTCCTCGTAAAAAGCCTATCCGATTATATTCTATGTATGAAAACTCCTTGCTACTAAACTTTTTTAATTGACTTGGAAAATTTAAAACTAAACTGCAAAAGTAAGTGTCGAGCTTGTAAAAGTAAGTCACGACCGTGTAAAAGTAAGATGCCTATGCGAAAGATTCAATTTTCGAATCTTAACTACAGCCTCTGAAAGTGCGCCATGTTTGACAACTGTATTGAAAAAATACTTTCATTCATCCTTTGAACCTGATCTCTCTTGTTCAACGTCTCCCGTTTATAATAACCCATTCAACTCCTCAAATGAAACGTGTATAAACCTGTCATCGGTCAGTATTTCCGTGTCTACTGTTAAAAAAAAAATACAGTCGAATTGAGAACCTCCTCCTTTTTTTGAAGTCGGTTAAAAAGTACCTAAAATCACTTAATATCAATAAAGGGGCCGGACCCGACGGAATACCACCCTTTTTTCTAAAAAATTGTTTTCATACGATATGTGTTCCATTGTGTATTTTGTTTTCTTTATCTTTGATAACAGGTAACATGCCTACTTTTTGGAAGCAGTCATATGTTGTTCCTATCTTTAAAAATGGGGATAAGCATGATATTAAAAACTACCGCCCTATCTCCAAAATTAGTTGTATTCCTAAATTATTTGAGCATATAGTCTATGATATAATTTTCCCAATTTTACGTCCTCTAATAATACATCAGCAGCATGGTTTTGTCGACAGAAAGTCAACAGAAAGCAACTTATGTGAGTTTACTGATTTTGTTACTTCAGCGATGGATAAAGGGCATCAGGTGGACGTCGTGTACACAGACTATTCAAAAGCCTTTGATAAAATTTCTCATAATATCCTTATTTCTAAACTTAACTTGCTTAAGCATATTGGTGTACATGGTGACCTACTTCGTTTTATTGAATCATACTTATTTAATCGCAGTCAAGCTGTTACAATTAAAGGATACTGTTCATCGTTCATCCCTGTCCCCTCAGGGGTTCCTCAGGGCTCTCATCTTGGTCCACTATTTTTTAAACTTTACATAAATGACATCATATCTGTATTTAAACACTCAAATTTCTTGCTCTATGCCGACGACAATAAGATTTACAAAATTATAAAAAGCGTAAACGACTGCATTGATTTACAGAACGACTTAGACTCACTCTGTCATTATTGTTCCCAAAATTCACTATTCTTAAATTTAAAAAAGTGTAATGTTATAACATTCACAAGAAAACGCAATCCTTTATCCTTTGATTATAAACTAAAAGATGAAGTCTTGAACAGGGTGTCCTCGGTGAAAGATCTTGGCGTAATACTGGATAAAAAGTTACTTTTCGATGAACACATCAACTACATTGCCAGTAAGGCTTATTAATAGGATGTTAGGATTTGTTTTAAGGGTTTCCAAGGAATTTAACCTACCTTCAACACTATAATTCGTTTGTAAGATCTATCATGGAATATGCTTCCACAGTTTGGAGTCCTCGGTATAAGCTGTGGTATAAGGTACATAAAGAAAAAATTGAAAGGGTACACAATCGGTTTTTAAAACGACTTAAATATTATATTTCAAATAGCTGATGCCCGCGACTTCGTCCGCGTGGATATACCAAGTTTCATCGAAATAACTTGAGAAATGACGGACTTTTATACAAACTTTCAACCTCTATTTCACCCCTTTGGGGGTGGAATTTTGAAAAATTGTGAAACACGTATGTTTTCATTTCTAACCCGCTGCTCATATACCAAGTTTCATGGATATAACTTGAGAAATGAAGGACTTTCATACAAACTTTCAACCCCTATTTCACCCCTTCGGGGGTAAAATTTACGAAAACTGTGAAACACGTATTTCTTCATTTTTAACCGGTAGGTTGTATACCAAGTTTCATCGATTTATCTTGAGAAATGAAGGACTTTCATACAAACTTTCAACCCCTATTTCACCCCTTTGAGGGTGAAATTTTGAAAAACTGTGAAACACGTATGTCTTCATTTTTAACCCGCAGCTCATATACCAAGTTTCATGGCTATAACTTGAGAAATGAAGGACTTTCATACAAACTTTCAACCCCTATTTCACCCCTTCGGGGGTAAAATTTACAAAAACTGTGAAACACTTATTTCTTCATTTTCAACCAGTAGCTTGTATACCAAGTATAATCGATATAACTTGAGAAATGACGGACTTTCATACAAACTTTCACCCCCTATTTCACCCCCTTAGGGGTGGAATTATGAAAAACTGTGACACACGTACTTCTTTATTTTTTACCGTAAGCCAAAATAAAAAGTTTCGTTGATATAACTTGTAAAACATCTTGAGAAACGAAGGACTTTCATACCAACTTTCATCCCCTATTTCACCCTTTTGGGGGTCGAATTTTCAAAAACTGTGAAACACGTATGTCTCCATTTTTAACCCGCAGCTCATATATCAAGTTTCATGGCTATAAATTGAGAAATTAAGGACTTTCATACAAACTTTCAACCCCTATTTCACCGCTTCGGGGATAGAATTTCGGGATAAAAAGTATCCTATGTCCTACCTCGTAGTATAGGCTCAAATCGTGCCAAGTTTCGTTTGAATTCATTCAGTAGTTTCGGCGTGATGCGCGGCCAAGATAAGCAGACAGACAGACAGACAGACAGACAGACAGACAAAAATAAAAAAAAAATTACAGATTTGGCTTCAGTATCGAATAATGAGTGCCCTCCAAAAAAAATTTTCAAAATATCTTCAATGTACAGAATTGGACCTGTTACAGTTTTATTATAAGTATAGATAATACCAACTATGACGGCAATCCTGATCCACCACTTTCAGCTGCTAGCAGACGTGTTCAAAGAGATCAACTCCTTCTATTCAAACTCCTGAATAATGGCGTTGATTCTCCATACCTACTTTCTAAAATAACTTTAAGATGTCCGCGGATTAACTCTCGACATCCAAAACTGTTTCGCATTGCACCAAGCAAGACAAAGTATGGTTCTAATACATTTTTAAAAAGATGTTGTAACCAATATAATGAGTCGTTTTCTGTTAATGACATATTTCATCTCTCTCTCCCTAAGTATAAGTCAAGTATTAAAGATAGTTTGGCAAATACCAACTAGCTTATTATATTTCGTCGCTTCATTCTTCAGATATATACTATGTAGTTTCCTTAATTATACAACAACAATCGTACGATTTTTAGAGATGTTTTATTTTAGTTTATCGACAAAATTCTCGCGCTTGAGCCATCTCTAGTCTCTACCTGACTGCGTCATTCTTTTTTCGTACGTAGCAACGATCGGACGTTCCCACTTTCAACAAAGTTAATATTATTATTTTATATCTAAATAAAAAGAAACAGCCGCTGCCTCTTACAGGAAAACGGTGAGTCTTTAATCTGTCATTTTCAGCAATTTATTTCATGCCTGACACTTGACAGGCTTAAGAAATTATACTTATATTAATATTTCATGCAGTGTTAAATTACACTAAAGGTTTTTTGAGGGGTTACCCGAGAGGTATCAACAAAGGAGAATAAACCTTTCAGCATGACGCGCCTGAGGAATTATATTTTCATGCAGTGTCAAATTACACTATGTGGTATGTGGGTACTTAAACAAAACAGTTCGGTCACTTTCATTGTGGCTCTCGCGTATTTATTGCATTAATAATTATAGTTACTTAGTACTTACATAAAGTACGTGTTAAAGTACGCTAATCTACTGGGAGGTTACTAGCGAAGTAACACGACGGAAATCAAACCTTCCAGCTAGACACTCCTAGCGATAGCAGGATAAGGAGAAATATTGGCGCCTGTTAGACTTGTCTGATGACGAGAACTTTGCAGGTTAGTCGAAAATTCTATTACTAAGTGTTAAAAAGTGTTTTTAACTCGGGATTGACTGCGAGTCAATTGCGAGATCATAATTGGCTGCGAGCCAATTATGAGTCATATTCTTATGACACTCATGCAGTGAATATGTGCCACCTTGACTAGATAATATGCACATTAACTGCAAGCTAAAAAAGGTGTTTTTAACTCGGGATTGACTGCGAGTCAATTGCGAGATCATAATTAGCTGCGAGCTAATTATGAGTCATATTCTTATGACAATCATGCAGTGAATATGTGTCACCTTGACTAGATATGCACATTAACTGCAAGCTAAAAAAGTGTTTTTAACTCGGGATTGACTGCGAGTCAATTGCGAGATCATAATTAGCTGCGAGCTAATTATGAGTCATATTCGTATGACACTCATGCAGTGAATATATATCACCTTGACTAGATATGCACATTAACTGCAAGTTTTTGTCCACGAGACAATATTAACGCAAAATGCGTAAATACATACTACCTCCATATTCGTCCGCTCACTTATTGTATTCTTTAGAGATCCAAAATATGAGGTTGAGCCCCATGCACAAGACGAATTCACCATTCTCTGAACAAGGGGGAAGTCGTGGAGGGTCAAAGACGTGCCGCCAAGCGATTTAGCGTTCCGGTACGATGCCGTGTAGAAACCTAATAGGGGTATGGGTTTAATATAACTGCCATGCCCCTAACAGGTTAGCCCGCTACCATCTTAGACTGCATCGTCACTTATCATAAGGTGAGTTCGCAGTCAAGGGCTAACTTGTACGACCAACTATATCAGATTCGTCACTAAGGACCGGCTTAGCAAGCCTAACACAAATTGATTTCGTTTCGTTCACAAATACTCGAGAAGTATCCGGAACACAGGTAAATTTATTATTTACCTACTTTTAAAGAAGGTTACTTTTTACTCTTATTATATTTTTTTCGTGCGAGGTAGCAAACGCACGTGCACTGTTTGTTAAAACTTTTAAATGTGAATATTTAAGTGAAATGCCGAAACGAAAACGCGAACAATAGAAACGTAATCGTCGAAGGATTATTATAAAATCCTCATCAGACTCCCGGTATGCACTCATAATTCAACCTACCCTCTCATAAAAATATTTTTTCACTATCATAATATTGCATTAAAATACAGCTAAATTCTATCGCTTTCAAAGCAGAAAACCGGCTTATTCGAACGTACAAACGCCTGGTGATTGACCAAGAGTTAAAACGATGGCCGTCTACCTTACTTTTAATCATACCTGTGTAAGAAAAACATATCTACGATTGCATTTTTCTCAAGAAATCACAAATCATTGTGTAACTGAACAACCTGGCGGTTCACAGAGTGTTAACACGAAGGTTTCATAGAGATAAAACCTTAGTCTCGTACCTACATTTTCAGACGGTAATATTATGTAACAGAACAACCTGGCGGTTAACCGAGAGTTAACACGAGGGTTTAAATACACGCTAAAAGTTTCGTCTTGTACGTTCCATACAACAATGGGGTGTAGGCGAACAACCTGGTGGTTAACCGAGAGTTAACACGAAGGTTCAATAAATACCTACTAAAAGTTTCGTTTTGTACGTTTCATAAGATAATGTTGTATTGCCGAACAACCTGGCGGTTAACCGAGAGTTATCACGAAGGTTTAACAGATGATAGAAGTTACGCCTTGTATGTTTCATACGATAATATTCTGTAACCGAAAAACCTGGCGGTTAACCGGGAGTTAACACGAAGATTTAATAGATGCTCTAAGATTGTCCAGAGCTCGATCCAGAGCTCCTCGGGGTACTCGGAGAAATAAATATTCCAAAATTTGGTGAAAAATATAATAAATGAATAGACCTGAAAGAAACGTAAATCATTCAGTGAATGAAATAGTCAAGATCTCAGGTTCAAAATTTCCAGATGTAATTGTTCACAATATAAAACCTCTCAGTATAAATATACATACACCGTCAGAGAGGTAACAAGAGGTCGGAGATAATGAATATATCCTTTTTATCAGTTATCTAGGTACTTTAGTGTTATATATATTCAATTTATTTACGAATACTGTAGATACAGAAAACGAAAATAAAAGCTGCTAGCATCTTGCCTCATAGTGGTGTGCAAAGAAAATTTGCAACGAAAATGTGTGGTAAAATTGCAAAAATTACCCACAAGTTTTATGTTTTTCCTACCCACATGTTCTTGGGCTCAAATCTCTAGTTTTATATCTCCATCGTGCTGGAAGCATAATTTATCATACATCCGGTGACGTGTAAGAATGGTTGACTAAACTCAGAAGACGGCAGAAAAACAAAAACCAAATTGAGAACCTTTTCCGTTTTGGAAGTCGGTTAAACGGCGAGTATTTTTACGACCGGAAGTAGACTTCGTATGATGTACCTATCTAACAATGTAAAATTTCTATCGTATTATTGTTTTTTAAAAAAAGATTTTTCGCGGGCTAGCGGGCAAGCATTTCTGCAAACTCGGGATAATGCTGCCCGAAGCGGGATCTTAACTTTAGTATCTATACATCGTCCATATATTGGAAACAATCTTTGAAAAACCGTCATAAAACTGTCGTTATTATAATACGTACATCGTTATCACTCGTGGAAAACATACAATTTACTCCGCCTTAACAACATACTCCATAATAACTTGCTTAATGCAAAATTAAAACACTTGGTTTTTTGTAAAAAGAGTAAAGAGTATAGATCCACGCTGTCAGCGCGTCTACCTTAATAATTGACGGAGGGAAATGATTTAACGCATTTATTCAAAAATAAGTAGGTACTTATGTATATTAAATAATTTATAATGACTGATGACACATGTTTTTAGCGACATGAACAACTAGGTTGTCCATTGTTAAAAAAGTATAGTAGCCTGATATCTCACTTAATTAAAACTTCTTACGTCAGTGGGGTTTAAAGCCCAAACCGACCGATTTACACCTCCAAGTCAACATTATTACTACCTAGTAGTCTATCACAATATCGACCGAGTATATGCATCATTTTTCATTTATATTCTGCGGGGAACTTATACACAGATAGGAATTTGTCGTATTCCATAATCTTGAATAAGGCATAATTTTTTGACAAACATCTTAAAATGGTACCATTATTAATAATTTTATTAAATTATGTGCCTGTAGTAGACCTCTACAACAGGACCAGAATAACCCGTTCTTCTCCCGCCGCGTTTTGAAAAATAATAATTTTCTCCCCCCTTCTGGGTAGGTTTCCACACGTTCAAACGTCCCATTGGACGTCTGTTGTGTGTAAATAAAACCAAGTACATACTGACCCAGCTAATATACTTTTGATTAGATTATAAATCTTGCAGCATTAACATAAATAATTATTGGTTTGCATCCAATCTGTAAGCTTGTTACTCAGGAGCTGATGTAAAAAGCGCAACATTGTATTTCTAAAGTAAAATGAATACTTAAGAAAAATCTTAGACTCATCTTAACTATACGTAGATGAGAATCTCAAGAAATCCGCACATGATTCCAACCTTAAGCATAAAGCTGCTTAAAACATTACGACTCAAATAAGAGATTGGGAAGAATAAAAAAAAAAAAAAAAAAAATTATTGACAACAATAATTAGTATCTATTCAACGTGGATACAGTTCTTGCAAAAATAGATATTTTCTGTATCTCTAAACATCTACATAGTATATATCTGAAGAATGAAGCGACGAAATATAATAGATGATCAAACGAACTTCCTGAAGTGAAGTTCGATCATTATTATATGAGTCGCTTCATTCGAAGATATATAAATAAATTCCCAACCCACCCAACCCGAAACATATTTTTGCAATAACATTAGGTATATATCTCTAAAAAGAATGACGCAGTCAGGTAGAGACTAGAGATGGCTCAAGCGCGAGAATTTTGTCGATAAACTAAAATAAAACATCTCTAAAAATCGTACGATTGTTGTTGTATAATTAAGGAAACTACATAGTATATATCTTCGAATGAAGCGACTCATATAATAATGATCGAACTTCACTTCAGGAAGTTCGTTTGATCATCTATTATTTGTCAGTGCGTATGTTTTAGTATGTTTTTCTTCTTTTCTTTTTCAGTTTAAAGTATATTCATAAGTTTTTGTTTCTTTTAGCGGTTATACCCAACTATTTCATTTGTAAAATTGTTTAAAAATATGTGCTAAATTACTCTTTGGAAACTGTTTTGGTTTAAGTGCTATTATATCTGTATTACCTATTGTATGTTATAAATAACTGTGTGTTTCCAAAATAAAATAAAAATAAAATAAAATAAAATAAAAAATAAGAGATTGAACATATTAAGCTTAGTAGTTACACCGAAGCATGCATTATAATATTATTTAATTGTCTTATTCTTATTACATACTAGCTGATGCCCGCGATCGTCCGCGTGGATCGAGGTTTTTCGTTTCCCGCGGGAACTCCTTAATTTTCCGGGATAAAAAGTAGCCTATGTGTTATTCCAGACTATAATCTATCTCTGTGCCAAATTTCATCCAGATCCGTTCAGCCGTTGGGGCGTGATTGAGTAACAAACATCCATCCATACATCCATCCAACCGACTTCAAAAATAGGAGGAGGTTCTCAATTCGACTGTATGTTTATTTTTTTTTTGTATGTTTGTTACGCGATTTCTCCGCCAATTATGAACCGATTTTGATAATTCTTTTTTTGTTTGGTAGGTCATACTTCAGAGGTGGTCCCATTTTAATTTGGTGAAGATCTGATGAATATCTCCGGAGATGGAGAACGGAACTCCTCAATGCATAAGAGTTATTGCTCGCGATCAGTGTGATAGTTTTGTAAACAGTATGTTTTAACCATGCATAGCATATCTTTTTTTTTTAGGGTTCCGTACCAAAATGGTAAAAATGGAACCCTTATGGTGCGACTTTCTCCGTCCGTCGGTCACAGTCGATTATTTCAGTAACTATTAAAGCTATTGACATGAAATTTGGAATATAGTTGTAGGTATATAATAGTGGCCCAATATCATGGAAATCAAAAAAATTGAAAATTATTTTTAGTTTAATTAAAAAAGTGGGGAAAATCAGGAATTTGAAATTTCAAAGTAGGATAACTGTACCAAGTGGAACCCTTGGAACTCTACCGTATTACGCGTTCAGCACACAGCGCAAAAAAAAATTACAAGTAAAATAAATAGTAAAAACAGTGGGGCCACTAAAAATTGTGAAGTAAAAAATTTTCAAAAAAAAAATAAAAACCGACTTCAAAAACCAGAAACACTAAAAAGTAAATAAAAATTCTTTCCAAAAAACCGACTTCCAAAGCCACTGTAAAGTAAAAAATAATTTTGATATTTCTACACACTAAGTTGAAGTCGGGCGAGTATAACAAAGATAGGCAAAGTTGACGCGTCAGGTTCGCCCGACTTCAACATAGTGTGTAGAAATCAAAATGATTTTTTACTTTACAGTGGCTTTGGAAGTCGGTTTTTTGGAAAGAATTTTTATTTTTAACTTTTTAGTGTACCTACTCTAAATCCGCACGGCTTAGGAGCTTGCAGTACCCTGCAGCATCAGGGTTGAGGAGTTGGGACTCAGAGTTGAATCGTATACACGTGACTTGATACCTACTATATGAATTCACCATCGAAATTTCCTAACTCTCTAGTTTTGAGGATTTCATGTAGTATGGTACACCTACAGCATCAGGATTGAGGATTTGGAGTCAGAATTTTTTATGGGACCACCTCGGGAGCTTCCTCTAACCAATCAAAAATTTTTCAAATCGGTTAAGAAACCACGGAGTAGTATAAAAAAAAAAAAAAAAAACATACGCGCCGAATTGAGAACCTCCTCCTCCTTTTTTGGAAGTCGGTTAAAAATAATTTAATTTATTATGTATACAAGAGTTAATATAGTTCTATAATAACATTTTTTGGAGTCGGTGCCAATGTGGAGTCACGTCAACAATAATGAAGAGTAAGTAGGTAGACGGTTCATGCGGCTAATTGGTACAGACTCCAAAAAATGTTATTATAGAACTACATTAACTCTTGTATACATAATAAATTTAATTATTTTTTACTTTTTAGTGTTTGCGGTTTTTGAAGTCGGTTTTTATTTTTTTTTTGAAATTTTTTTGTACAACAGAATCAGCCCAATGATCACTTAAATTTTTTTTTTCTTATCAACCCAATACCCATTACCCATTGCCGGTTGACTACTGAGCACGCGAGGCTCCTCTCGGGATGAGACGGGTGGCCGTCGTCCACTACGCTGGGCAAGTGCGGGTTGGTACCTACACTATCTACACTTCACACACCTTCGAGGACATTATGAAGAACTCTTGAGCGTGCAGGTCTCCTCGCAAACAAAAAGTTATATAGGTTACATCTTCAGTTATATAGGTTACATCTTAAGTTATATAGGTTACATCTTAAGTTATATAGATTACATCTTAAGTTATATAGGTTACATCTTAAGTTATATAGGTTACATCTTAAGTTATATAGGTTACATCTTAAGTTATATAGGTTACATTTTAAGTTATATAGGTTACATCTTAAGTTATATAGGTTACATCTTAAGTTATATAGGTTACATCTTAAGTTATATAGGTTACATTTTAAGTTATATAGGTTACATCTTAAATTATATAGGTTACATCTTAAGTTATATAGGTTACATCTTAAGTTATATAGGTTGCATCTTAAGTCAACCGAAAACCCAAATCGGATGCACACTAATGCAGTTTGTCGAAGATGTCGCAGTTCAAGTGACGAGCGCGAATGTGAACGAGCCCCTTCAGCTGAGCGTGACGTCACGGCGCCGGAGAGGAGGGGGGTGGTGGGGGGGGGGGGGGATAGGGGGCGGCCTTGCGCCCAGCGCGTCCGACCCGATCCGGTCGTGCGACCAGCTGTAAGCTAGCTGACAGAGCTTCCACTGCTAAAGTAAAATGTAGTTCGTTCTTAAATACTATGAAATAAAATTCATTTCGTATGCTTCAATGTCAAATTAGCAAATATACTTATAAACCATTAAACTGATGGAATGAAAATTGTTGGAGTCATCGTGTCGTCGGGCGGCGTGCGGCTCGGGGCGAGGGCGCAGGCGCGGCGCGTATCGACGCGGCGGCGGCTCGGGCGGCGGGCGGCGGCGGCGGCGGCGGCAGTGAGCAGCGAGCATGGACGCGACGCAGCAGCCCGCGCCGCCGGCGGCCGCGCGCCCCCTCGTCAACCCCGACGAGTTCGGCGAAGTCGACACCTCCAGGTGGGTGCTCCGCCTCCGCCCGCAGCGCTCTGTTCCGTGGAGCCTGCCCGACGAGCTCCCGGTGCTCGCGCCCTTGACGGCGAGCTCGTTCATCGTCGCCCATGTCTGAAACTTGTTCGATTACAATTATTATGAGATCACAAAAAGCTATATTATAACGATCCAATTAAGATGCACCTACTTACATTTCTTTCTGTTAGTACAAATATCAAGTAAGTATTAATTAAGAAACTGTAACCCGTTACCCGACTAAGGAGAATAATTCAAAGAATTCTTTTTGGGTGTAAAATTTTTGAGTAAAATTATTGATTTTATTCGTCTAAACTCTAAAATGTAGCCCTAATGTGTCACCCGGACCATAATATCGAATCGATTTTCATGACACTTCATTCAACAAAATCGGGCGCTACGGTGGAAGTTGGAACATATTATATAAATACAAACATACATATTACATACGTAGACTGCTAAAATTTTCCTTTTCCTTTGCCGTAAGTAGTCGGGTAAAAAGAAAGAATATTGTTCTGGTGTGCTGTTTGTTGTAGTCGATTCTGACCAAGCATTGATTTTCTACACGATTATACATCGCGCCTTTCGCATAAATTATTGTGACTTGTCATCTGTGAAGACTGAAGATGGCCGAATGCCATATTTAGTGAGTGACCTCGTTGCATTAACCATACATGAATACTCCAAATTCCAAATGTGTATAAAAAATACTATGTATTTTAGAGAAAGAAAACAATAGTACAGTCCGATTCAAACTCTAAGACGTCTAATCAACATCAACAAACAATGTGCCTTTCAATGCGCAGAATACAATATTAGGTATCAGCTGGCAGGTCCAGTCGCACCTACACTCACTAACTTCTGACACGTCGCCGAGACGTCGTAGGGTTTGAATCGGTGATCGGGCAGTAACAGCGGGCCGCCCGTGTCGCGCGCAGGTACCCGGCGCCCAAGGAGGCGACGCACAAGGTGCGCGGGCGCAGCGACGTGCTGGAGCTGGTCTGCGGCGCGGGCGCGGTGGACCCCGAGCTGCTCACCGTCAAGACGTTCTACTTCTTCTTCTACTCGGCGTTCGGCTCGCTGTTCCCGCTGATGGGCGTGTACTTCAAGCAGATGGGCATGAACGCTGGCCAGTGCGGCCTGCTCATCGGCACGCGCCCCTTTGTCGAGTTCCTGTCGGCGCCCTTCTGGGGCGGGCTCGCGGACCGCTGGCGCAAGGGCCGCGTGCTGCTGCTGGCGTCGCTGGCCGCCTGGATCGTGTTCACGCTGCCGCTGAGCTGGGTGCAGCCGGCCGCCGTGTCGTGCGTGCAGCCGCTCAACGACTCCGCGTACCGCCTCGTGGCGCCGCACTACGACGACGACTGGCCCGAGCCCACGCGCCGCTTCCGCGGGCCCGGCGCCGGGCGCGCCGGCTCGCCGCTGCCGGTCAGCGACGCCGTCAACTACAAGCCGGACGCGCAGCGCGACTGGGTCACGCCGCTGCACTCCTACATCGTGTACAGCACGCCCGACATCCAGAAGACGTTCTTCCTGCTGCTGCTGCTCGTCGTCATCGGCGAGTTCTTCAGCGCGCCCGCCATCACGCTCGCCGACTCGGCCGTCATCACGCTGCTGGGCGAGGACGCGGACAGGTGAGCAGCGCGCGGCTGCGCCCGCCCGGGCCGCTGCTGCAGCCGCTGACGCGCGCGCGTGTGTGTGCAGGTACGGCCACCAGCGCATGTTCGGCTCGCTGGGCTGGGGGCTGGCCATGTTCTTCGTGGGCATCGCGCTCGACCACAGCACGGCGTTCAGCGCGCACCCGTGCGGCGGCCCGCAGCGCTTCGAGAAGAACTACACCATCTGCTTCGCGACCTTCTCCGTGCTGATGGGCGCTGCGCTCATCACCGCCACGCAGGTGGGCGACGCTCTCCGGAAGCGCCCGACGCCGCCCGACCGCCGGCTCACGTGTCGTCTGCCGTGTTTGTTGCAGATCCGGTTCAAGTTCGAGGAGGTGGGCGCGGAGAGCCCGGCGCCGGCCGCGCCCGCCGAGCCCACGCGCGAGGAGCGCCTGCAGCAGCAGCTGGCGGAGCAGCTGCAGCTGCCCGGCCTCGACACCGGCGCGCCCGCGCCGCGCGCGCCGCCGCTCGAGCACGCCAAGGTGCGCCCCGCCCGCCCCGCGCGCCCTCCGCCCTCCGCCCTCCGCCCTCCGCCCGCTACAGCGCCGTGTGTGTGTGTGCAGGTGTTCGCGCAGACGACGCGCGAGATGCCCGAGTGGGTGACGGTGCTGCGCCAGTTCCAGAACGTGAAGGCGGCGTCCTTCCTGCTCGTCGCGTGGTTCATGGGGTTCGGCATCGGCCTCATCTTCACCTTCCTGTTCTGGCATCTGCAGGTGCGCTCCTGGCCCTCCCCCCTCCCCCGTCCGTCGCGTCAGTCGCACCGACGTAACCGGTCTCCTCGGTCGCAGGACATCGGCGGCTCGCCGACGCTGTTCGGCGTGGCGTCCGTCATCAACCACATCTCGGAGATCTTCGCGTACTTCTTCAGCTTCAAGCTGATCACGCAGATGGGGCACGTGAAGGTGCTGTGCCTGGGGCTGGCCGGCAACGTGGTGCGCTTCCTGTACATCTCGTGGCTGACGGCGCCGTGGTGGGTGCTGCCCTTCGAGTTCGTGCAGGGCGTGACGCACG
Organism: Erebia ligea; assembly: GCA_917051295.2. NCBI lineage: Eukaryota > Metazoa > Arthropoda > Insecta > Lepidoptera > Nymphalidae > Erebia > Erebia ligea. The sequence continues at coordinate 66,965 of OU785232.1, forward strand.
CGGCCGTGTGGGCGGCGTGCTGCTCGTACATCGCGCACGGCGCGCCGCCCGGCCTGCGCGCGTCGGCGCAGGGCGTGCTGCAGGGGCTGCACCACGGGCTGGGGCGCGGCTGCGGCGCCGTGCTGGGCGGGCTGGCCGTGGCGCGCTGGGGCACCACGCGCACCTTCGCCGGCTACGGGCTGCTGTGCGCCGTCGCGCTCGCCGCCTTCGCCTTCGTCAACTTCCGCGGCGGCGACGACCCGCCGCTCGCCGCCGACGCCGCCGCCGACGACGAGGCGCGCGCCGTGGCCGAGGCGGGCGTGCTGGCGCCGCACGGCGTGCCCTCCAACCCGCTGCCGCGCGCGCTCTCCTCCACGCGCCTCGCCGACCTCGCGCACCACGACTCGTACGGCGCCACGCAGCAGGTGAGTGTCGCGCTGCGCACCGGCCGCCCGCCGCCTGCAGCGCGAAGCGACACTCACGACACCGCCCGCCTCTGTTGCAGAACTACGGCGGCGCCGACGTGCTGGCGGTGCCGGGCGCGGCCGCCGCGCCGCACAACCCCTTCCTGGCGGAGCGCGGCCCCGCGCCCTCCTACAGATAAGCTGCGCCCGAGAAGCCGGTACCACCCCAATATATACAGTATTAATGTCACCGGCCATAATATCGATTTGTTTAAAGCGTTCTCCCGAGTGTACATACTCGAGCTGTTATTTTTCATCGTTGAAATTAAATTAATATGAATGTCGTCGGACTGCGAGGAATGAGGATCTATTGCTAATGGATAAATGTGTAACGATTTGCGATACACAGCTAGGTATATCTGCAATAAATATATGTTACTATTCACTAAGTTCGTAGACGAACCGCCGCCGACGAAGTCGCGAGTCCGGCGTCCGCTGCCGACTGCTACTGCTTCGCCGGCAACACGCCGGGAAGGTATAGGAAATAGTAAGGACCTACGTATGTAATACTATGTAAAGAATATCATGAGTAAGCTTACGCATAGTTGAACTACAAATACTTATATAATATAAACTATACATATTATAGATAGTTAATTTTACTTAATAGAATTACTTTTAAGCAAGTACTTATGTATTTATTGTTTTTGAAAATATTTAAAAAATACCAGTAAGTAAGTAGGTACTTATCGCAGACACTTAGTTACTCCTCGATGGTACTTAGTACTTACTAGTTACGTTAGTTACGTATAGTTTTGTTTGTTGATGCGTGTGTGTGTCTGTGTGTTTACATTATTCAAGTACTTACCTCAGCCAACTTTCTCGGTGTATTGGCTCAGTCCAACTGTTAACCAAAAGTATAACATTTATATTATGAAAAACATAAATTAATGTTAATCCAACGTCAATTTGTGCTATTATTCAGTCCTAGTTTTTGCAAGTGGCTCAAAGCGCTGGTGTAGAAGGCATATAGGTAGGTACCCATCCTGTTGAAATAATGTCCTGCGAAGCATTGATTGTTGTATTTTGTTATAAGATTTACGATTTATATTTCTAGGTGTAAATGTATTATTGTACCTACTATACTAGGGCATACAAGCGTTATTCTGTAAATCGATATGATATAATTATTCTAGTGCATTACATATTGTAATGAATGAGCACGCGTGACGCTGTCGAGCCATGGATACCCTGGAGGCATGCCTACTACCATCTCTTAAATCCGTATTGTTTTAATATTGTTGACGTTCGTGTTTTAGAATTATTATCCTTATTTTAAAAACGTCAAGGTACGTGGGACGTATTTCCGCAAATCCGTTAAAATATATTAGAACTGTCGGTACATTTTGTGACTAAGTTGGACAAAATAAAATGGAACTAAAAATTACTACACATAGATTGATCCTTTATCTCCAGTTTTTGGAAATGACATTGTTAAAAATCTTTACAAATTAATTAAATTAATTAAATTAATTAATAGTTAATGTCTAGGAGTTCCAGTAGTAATCGTCGAATATACCTTCAGGTCACTCCACCAAGTCTTGAAGTATTTTTAATATTTTTCTTTCCAAAATTTTGAGGTGAACATATCTCTTAACAGATGGTATTTTGTAAAGACAAAAAATCGGTATACATACAGCAAAAAATGTACCGAAAGTCGCGATGTTTTGTGCGAAGAGGTGTCGGAAAATCATTTTTATAGTAGGTTTAAATAAAGATTTTTAACAATGTCATTTCCAAAAATGGGAGATAAAGGATCAATCTATGTGTAGTAATTTTTAGTTCCAATTTATTTTGTCCGACTTAGTCACAAAATGTACCGACAGATCTAATATATTTTAACGGATTTGCGGAAATACGTCCTTAAACTGTAATTTTGAAGTAATACTGCTTTATGCGATGGCAGTAACCCCCTGCAGGCTGCTGACGTCACGTTCTTGTTTTATGATTTGCGAGGGGATTCCGGTTACCAGATGTCAACATTAGGTATGGCGAATGTGTTATGGAATAACAACTTTGTCTAGTTTTTAAGGAGTCTAGGATATAGTTGCATCCGTATATACCTAGTTGAAATCCCACGGACGCGTACGAAGCGATCTTCTTCCTCGTTTCTAATTGGAACCGCTAATCCCACGGACGCGTACGAAGCGATCTGCTTCCTCGTTTCTAATTCGAACCGCTAGGATATGGAACGCCTTCCGGCTTTCGTTTTTTCATTTGCTTATAATATTGTGTCTTCAAATCAAGAATAAATATGCATGAATGTGTGCCGTAAACCAGACTAAGCACATTGTTCTTGTCTGGTGTCTCTGGTGATCGTGTCTAATAATTATTGAGCAAAATGCCTCAGGCTGCATCACTACCTCCAGCAAGTCTGATTGCAGCCAAGCGCTATTCTATAAAGTTAAAAAAGGAGTAAAAGATTTTGTACATAATATTGTTGAATTAACAATATTTATATTGAAAATTAATATAAAAATTTTTGTAAATTCCTACAATCAACATTTGTACTCAAATTGCGCTTTATATATTTAAATATACATAACGAGTTGCGTGCGAGTTGCGACTGTGCGCAAAATTAAATTCTATCGAATCCGTTCGGTTAAAAATAAACTCGGCAATAATGTCAGCTCATTTTTTAACCGACTTCCAAAAAAGGAGGAGGTTCTCAATTCGGCGCGTATGAAAGTCGGTGCATATCTCCGTGGTTTCTTAACCGATTTGAAAATTTTTTCATTTGTTAGAGGAAGCTCCCGAGGTGGTCCCATAAAAAATTCTGACTCCAAATCCTCAATCCTGATGCTGTAGGTGTACCATACTACATGAAATCCTCAAAACTAGGGAGTTAGGAAATTTCGATGGTGAATTCATATAGTAGGTATCAAGTCACGTGTACATACGATTCAACTCTGAGTCCCGACTCCTCAACCCTGATGCTTCAGGGTACAGAACTCCTGAAAAATAGCGATTTAGGATTTTTTATGTTGAATTCATATTGTAGGTGTCAAGCAACGACTTCATACTTAAACCCAAGTGACAAGTCCCAACTCCTCAACTCTGATGCTGCAGGGTACTGCACTCGTAAGCCGTGCGGATTTAGAGTATACTAAAAAGTTAAACATAAAAATTCTTTCCAAAAAACCGACTTCCAAAGCCACTGTAAAGTAAAAAATAATTTTGACTTCTACACACTATGTTGAAGTCGGGCGAGTATAACAAAGATAGGCAAAGTTGAAGCGTCAGGCTCGCCCGACTTCAACATAGTGTGTAGAAATCAAAATTATTTTTTACTTTACAGTGGCTTTGGAAGTCGGTTTTTTGGAAAGATTTTTTTATAGAAATCAGGTTTTTGTCAGGATTCTCATCTGGTAGGGCCCCTACTCTCGCGTCGTCACTCGTCAGTTAGAAGTATAGTTCGCGCGCGAGTTGAATGCAGAGTAAATGTATGGTGACACATACATTTACTCCGCATTCAACTCGCGCGCGAACTGTAGATATTATATTATGTTAGTTACTTATTACTTACACTAAATGTAATAACTAATGAGGCACAAAGTATGTCCCGCTTGCTGCCCTGCGCTCTGTGTGTGTGTGTGTGTGTGTGTGTGAGCGAGCTGAGGAGAAGAGCGATCTCCTCGATCTCCGATGTACCTAGTCGCAAGTTCGTAAGTCACGGTGTCATATCATGGTGTGATGTTAGCTGCGCGGCGCCGCCGGGGCGCGGCGAGTGGCGACCGACGCGTGCAAACCCTCGAGCGCGGGGGGAGTAGGTCAACAGTGAATATGAAGGGATACCTATCTTAAATAGATAACTAGCTAAATTATCTGATAAATTGTCACCAGCTTTTTGAAAGAAGGAGGAACTATACGAGTACTTTGAACTATTATATTACGAACATAGCGCCGCGCCCCGGCGACGCTGCTCTGTGTATATTTTTGTTGACAATTATTGTAGGAAACATTAAAACCATAGCTCTATATTATGATCATAGTGTATATGTATACATTTGTTGTAAAGTTACTCTTAGTGATGTGAACGCGGCACAGTTATATATTTTTGCACTGCGCCGGGCGGCGCGGCGCCGGGCCGCGGTCGCCGGGCGCCGTCCTCGGGGCCGGACCGGCACAGGACCGGCACAGGACCGCACCAGGCGCCGCGCGGCTGGCGACTAACGATCTTCAATTTCAAATATAAATGATAATAAATGTTGACTATTCACTTGTTGGCTTGATTTATTTATACCACTTTTTTTTATCCACAAGTTAGCCCTTGACTGCGATCTCACTTGATGGTAAGTGATGATGCAGTCTAAGATAGTAGCGGGCTAACCTGTTATGGGCATGGCAGTTACACTAAACCCATATCCCTAGTCAGTGTCTACACGCCATCGTACGTCCGGAACGCTAAATCGCTTGGAACGCTGAATTTATAATTCAGAAATTATAAATTCCCAAATTGACCCAGCCGGGGATCGTACCCGGGACCTCCGCACGTTAGGACAACAGCGCTCAACACTGCGCCACGGAGGTCGTCAAACTTCATTTACCAACTCTAAATTTTTTTTAAATTGGTATGTACCTACCTATCTAGGCTTTCACAATGATGGTAAAATTCCTCATAGGAATGGGAAAGAATGCAATGATAAACTCTAGGTTCGCGCTTACCTGGAAGATGCTCATGTCGCCCGTGTTCGAAGGTACTGAACCGAATTAACAAGGAATACAGAATGCCCGCTGAGACCGGCGCGGCGGCTGCTCTGAGCTTCTGTGGTAGAGCGGTGAAGGGGGACACAGCTGTGAAGCTCCTGAGCCGAGTCTTACAGTAGACTGTGACCGAGAACAGCGGCGGCGGCTGTGGCGGCAGGCGGCAGCGCGCCGGCGCGGCGCTGTGAGCTACGGAACACTTCTCTTGCACTCTCTACACCAAACCTGAGGAACGACTTCCGTTTTCTTAGTCGCGACTCGCGGCGCGTTGAACGAATGTACCTGCGATAGTGCATCAGGGCGTAATGACGTGTCTCGATGTAAACACGCAGTACTACTAGGATGATAATGATAGCTTCGCAGCTGATAGCGGCGCGTCGAGCTCGCTGATAGCGGCTGATAGTGGTGTGATAGCTCGCGCCAGTGAGTCGCCGGGTCGCGCTCTCTACTGACGCGATTGCGCAGGTGTATAGTGCGGGGAATGGTACACGTGGCGTCAACGTGGTGCCCCCACCGCGTGTCGGTCGCGGTGCCGCCTGAGGGCTGAGGGGCACAGGGGCACAGGGGCCAGGGGCACAGGGGCCAGGGGCACAGGGGCGATGGGGTGGTTCACGCGCGCGGCGCCCGCCCTCCTCCTCCACGTGAACCTGTTGCTGATGGTAGGTGCAGAGAACGCCAAATGCCATGGCCCATGGATAATGGAAAATAGCCCTTAAATGAAATTTGAATATAGTCCTACCTGTTAAAATGCTAAAAAAGATTCTTTTGTATTTTACATAATTTTTGCAAACGTAAGTTCCGATAACTTAAATAATTACCCCTAGGAAAAACGCAGGTCTGTAAGTAGGCGGAGCTTTTCCTTAGGCCTCGGATCGTTGTCTCCAAAAGTGAATATTACCATCCGCAGACCAAAGTTACGTCCCAATTGGTCCCACTGGAGTATAGCCTGTACTATAAACTATTGTTAAAGATACACAAATAAAGTCTAAGAAGATACGTTCTTCCCGTTTTACGAGAAGGATGGTTTCAGCTAACTTGTAGTATGATGCCTGCGGCTTCGGCAATTTGAGTTCCTGCGGGAACTCGTTGTCATTCTCCAAAGTGTAGGTAACCTATTTCTAACGTTTAAACTATCGTGAGTGATATTCATTATAACCTATTTCTGTGTAATATTTGCATATTTTAGGGTTCCGTACCCAAAGGGTAAAAACGGGACCCTATTACTAAGACTCCGCTGTCTGTCTGTCTGTCTCCAGGCTGTATCTCATAAACGGTGATAGCTAGAAAGCTGAAATTTTCACAAATGATGTATTTCCGTTGCCGCTATAACAACAAATACTAAAAATTAAAAAAATATATATATTAAGGGGGGTCCCCATACAATAAACGTGTTTTTTTCGTATTTTTTTGCTCAATATTAAAAACGGTAACAGGTAAACGGTTCAAATTTTCACAGAATATTAACTTGTATATTACCTTTCAAAATAAATAATTAAATATCAATAAAGTAAATATTAAAGGGGGGCTCCCATACAACAAACGTAATTTTTATTTTTAATACGTCATAAATCGTAAAACTTACTACAGGTTTGTACGGAACCCTCGGTGCGCGAGTCCGACTCGCACTTGGCCGGTTTTTTATATAATAATTCGTAGCTGAGTGTACATTTTTGATGCATAATATTATTGGAAACGAGTGTACTTCAATTAGAGATAATCACATTTGGAAATTATCACTAATTAGTAATTACTAACGAGTGTGGAGTCCACAAGATTGTTTGTTTACCTTTCCCAATAATGTGTTTGTGTTGTTGTACTTTATAACGTCCTCCACCCCGATCTGTAAGTTAGTTCCTTGCGAACAGTTCCTACCAAAGGTTCTTGCCAAGAGTTCTTAAATTAACGAGTCCTTGGTATAGTGTCAACTTGTCTCTACCATAATATCAAAGAGTCTTTGCAAGTGTAAATAGTATAAACTTCGTGTGAAATAAATATTAAGTAATCGTCGCTGCTGCTGTTGTAATTTCAAGACCCCTTCTGACCCATTTCTGACCACCCGAGCATTTCATCTGTCTGACCACCCGAACCACACTGTGACCCGAACATTACATCTGTACCAAATTTCGTCAATTCGGTTTAACAGAATATATTGTGGTCAATATGGCAGCAATACATAATACAACAAGCATAGCAGCTTCGATAACGTTAAACGTAGTAGACAGGCAGAAAAACTTTCGCTTTTATATTATTAGAAACTATGGATAGGTATCTGGATTGTTCGTCACATGGATAACGCAAATTACTTCGTGGTTCGTCATAATATTATTGCACTCCCCAATCCCACCTATCCATCTTATTGTAACTGTCAGGCGTGGACGAATCACAAAAGATATACTGTAATCATGCTAGCATGTATCCTTGCTATCATGATGAATAGCCGCTGATTCGACAGCCGGTATGTAAGGTACTGGGTCGACAGTCCTACGAATCGAATTTAACATAGAGATTACGTCGTATAAAGATTAGCTGAAATAAAAATTGTATGTATGTCATCATTTCGTAACAGAAAATATCTCGGAGTAATAGAAAAGAGTTACGCGCTGAACCGATAAGTTCCTCTTTCGTAGAAGCGTGCAGTATTCATGAATGTGTTGGGCACAGTGTTCAGTTACGCTATAATATCTGTGCAGCTGTACGCGGGCGCCATGCTGTGCACGTGCGCGCGGCTGTGGCTGGACCCCAGCGCGTACGTGCCGGCGCGCGAGCTGTTCCCGCGCGAGTACCGCGCGCTGCGCGCCGCGCTGCCCGCGCTGGCCGCCGCGCTGCTGCTGCTGGCGCACGCCGCGCTGCTCGCGCGCCGCCGCCCCGCGCTGCTCGTGCTGGTCGCGTGACCTTCCTCCTCCTGCCCGGCGACCTTACCGCCTTACCTGACCCTAATATGTTATTGTGCTTTGAACTAGAATTCGTATGCGCTCAAAATTAGATTTCCTATCTATCCAGTTTATCCGTTCGTTGTATCGAATATTTACTTTAGTTAGGTAATAGAGAATATTCCTTTAGTGAGATGGTGGAATGTGGATCCGATCATATTCGATATTAGTACCTTCGTAACGTTGTGTAGGTATATATGTAGGTACATATACGTGTGTTTCTGGAAACAGCCACATTATTGCCAATGCACAAGTCTAACCGACAAGTAGGTACCTACCTAAATACTTTATTGAGTTTCGACCTTTGACTGTTTGAGTTTAGCGCCTCTTCCATACTTAATAGAATTAAAAACAACGAATCAAAGTTCGAGGGTATAGATTTAGAATATAGACGTCTAGACCCGATGGAATGTTTATAGTTAAACCTATAGAACACCGGTGTCTTATTTTGACTTTTGACTGCTATACCTCTGTGAAAACTATAGTTCCTTCTTTTGATAATATCTTAAAGTGGCGCGCCTCGGCGTCCTCCTGACGCGGCTCGCTCGTGCGGCAGGTGGCGTGCGGGCAGGCGTGCGCGGCGTGCGGCTGGGCGGCGCTGGGCGGCTGGGCGTGGGCGCGCGCGGCGCGCTGGGCGGGCGGGCGCGCGGCCGGCGAGCTGCGGCGCGCGCTGGCGCTGCAGGAGCACGCGCTGCCGCTGCTGCAGCAGCTGGCGCGCTACCACCCGCTGCCCGAGCGCGTCGCCGCGATCCTGCAGGTGCCGACCCGCCCGCCGCCCGCCGCCTCCGGTCACACGCAGTGCGCGTCGTCACCACCTCCCATAGCCACCAACCTCGCAGTTATATATACCACCACTATACAGCTCATTAACGTCCCCTTGCTGGGCACAGGCCTCCAGGGAAGAGAGGGATTTAGAGCTTAGACCCACCACGCTGCTCCAATGCGGGTTGGCGGGCTTTGACGACTATTATCATGTTAGTGATAATAACTGGAACCGACGGCTTAACTGCTCTCCGAGGCACGGAGGTGAAACATCGCCAACTTCCAACTCCGGGCTGGCATTGAGAATTTCACTGAAAAACCCAGTACCTAACATTTTTTATGTCCAACCGGGAATTGAACCCAGGACCTCTTGATCCGCAGTCGACTATGCTAACCGATAGACCAACGATGCGGTTATATATACTTAATAGGTACTTATTGTATGGGCCGAATCGTGTAAGGCGGAAGGCCGCCCGTTCGATACTCGCTTCTGGCGTGTTCCAGGGGCGTCCTCTTGACTCCCTACAAATTGTCATCGTTGTGTATTTTTTCGCTCGCCCTCTCGGCGGCTGGACATCGCACGTCGTCCGCGGCTCGTGAGTCGTGTCCGCATGTGTATGTGTATGTGTGGTGTGCGTGCGGCAGGAGGCGCAGCGCGACCTGCCGCGCAACGTGCACGCGCTGCTGTGCGCCGCCGCGCTGCTGCTGCTGCTGCAGCTGCTGGCCGCCGCCGCCGCGCTCGCCGCCGCGCGACACACGCGCACGTACACGCTTGGGTACGGAACTCATTCCTGTAAAACTATAGTAGTACCTGCGCGCTGCGACTTCGTCCGCGTGAATTTGGAACTCTTTGACTTTTCGGAATAGGCTCGCCCGTAGGTACATTACCTGTTCTGTGCCCGTATACCGACGACGATCGAGATACGACGAGCTATCTCGCTGTATCGTCTAACTATTAAATTTTCCGTGCCTCGGAGAGCACGTTAAGCCGTCGGTCCTGCGCCTGATCTCTCTCCGGTCTTGTCGGATCTTCCGTCCCATCGGGCTATGAGAACTCAAAGGAACAGAGATTGCACTTGTGTATGTGCACACACTTGTGCACTATAATAATATTAACTGATGCCCGCGACTTCGTCCGCGTGGTTTATTTTGATTCCCGCGGGAACTCCTTAATTTTCCGGAATAAAAAGTAGCCTATGTCACTCTCCAGGTTCTCAACTATACCCATGAAAAAATTAGGCCGATCCCTTGCTCTGTTGCGGCGTGATTGAAGGACAAACCAATAAACCAACAAACAAACACACTTTCGCATTTAAGTATAATATTAGTAAAATCTCCCGCGCAGAGCTTAATCTTTCTGGAAATTGGCCACCGGCCAAAATGTGTTCGGGAGAACATTATGTACAGTCGCATGCAAAACTTCTTATTTTTAACCAACTTCCAAAAAAGGAGGAGGTTCTCAATTCGGCGCGTATCTTTTTTGACTTCACCGTTTGCAAAGTAGGTACCTATTAATAAGTAGCTTTTTTACATAAAACAGGCGCCTACAGGCCACGAATAAGTAAAAGAAATAAGTTTATCGCCAACGACCTAACTATAGTCCCACCAATGTATCTGACCCGGCGGCCAAAAGTGGAACTAATATTTATAAATAAATAAATAAATAAATAAAACTTTATTTCGAGTAACATTGACTCATATTTGTTAGTAATACAAACTTATTACCTATGTTAGTACTTACTTAATTAATTTATGCCCGTTCAGTTTTGTTTTTATTTATTTTTTTAATATATATTTACCTACTAGTGACGCTTTCGCCGGGTCTGGCCAGTTTGTGGGACTATAATTAGGTGGTTACACTCAGACACTCGCTCCGCTGGGAGTATTACGTATTACGTAGAGTTCTATGAATGCTTCACAACCCGCATCTACCGCTGTCGTCGTAATTTAGCTACTCGTATTTAACTAGCCTGACACCGGCACGTTTCAGCAGCAGCAGCAGCAGCAGCAGCAGCAGCAGCAGGCCGCGCGACGTGGAGAAGACCCCGCTGCGCGCCGCGTACCGGGGCGGCCGGCTGGTGCTGCTGTGACGCACTCACGCACGCGACTCCGCTGCTGCACTGCCCAACGTGACGCTCAGTCGACTTGTTGCATGTTACTCGACGTTACTATGTTTTAACCTCTGTGATCTCGGCTATGAGATGATTCAGGTTATTTTAGCCTCCTGTTCGGAGGATCCAGGGTTCGAATTCCGGGCACTCAAACTGTAACTTTTCAGAGTGCGCTACTTAGGTACCTACATGATATGGTCGGTGAAGTGAACTTACTGATATATCTGAGAGATGTTGATAATGCTTCCTATCCTCATTTTGAGGAGAGCCGGGCGCCGAGCTCAGCTCAGCTCAGCTCAGCTCAGCTCAGCTATAAACAGCAATCATTAATTAACTAATAATCCTCTCGAGCGGCCATCATCAGCACAGCACTAAATAAGTGATAAATCTCACTAAATTAGGAACAAATTGCGTTAACTATTACTGATTAATAGATTAGACAAAGTAGTTATCTAATGTATTATATTAAAGTAAGCTATTTTAACTATAGGTGTTAGATACAATGTCAGATAGAATTTAAAGGTTTTTTAAATAGGCAAGAAAAACCATTTGTAAAGCCATGACAAAATATTATTATTGTTAATGTAACAATTTTATTTAGGAGGATTTTGAAATAAAACTGAAAACTTTTTGTATAAAAATATCACTTTACTGCTTTAGAATAGTCTTAGTAAGTAGTTTACGTCATGATGGCGACGCGACGCTCTCGTGTCGCCAGTCGCGCCCTTACCACGACATGTTAGAGCACATCGGCGTGTATTCGAGCGGCACTGTTATAGAGCTCTTTGTACATACATCCACAGCCAGCGCTCCAAGCGGCAACGTTTGGAAAGTTACATTTTTGACTAACTTTTAGTTCTAACATTCTACACTGATGCCGAAGGGTTACGACGCGACGCTCGAAATTCAAATACGATCAACGTCGGCGTGCTTTAAAATGTTGCGGTAAGTCGAACTCGTTCTACTGTTTGCCGTAGAACGAGTTATATCTAACGTAACTATATTAACTTAACGTAAGCTTATTGTCTATCTGCCCCGTGAAGAGCTTCAACAGTATTGTCTGCCGAACACGCTTCGTTGATTACCAGCGCGACCTGCCGCCGGAGAGCACGCCAGATCTAATACCTACCTAGGGGAGAGGTGTGGCAATCGTAGCAGGGAGGCAATGGTAACAGTTAACACCTTATATTATACGTCATCTGATAACGAGCAGAATATTTTATTTTGTTTAATATTGTTCTATGTGATCCGCGGCAAAATGTTGTACAAGTCATTATTTATTGGGTATGTTATAATTGACTCTCAGTAACTATATAGTTACATTTGATCCACTCGGTGCAGCAATTGTAACGCGATCTTTTATAAAATATGTTTGAAGAGTTTGAGTTTTTTTTGTTACTACTGGACACACCTCTCCCATACTTACAACCGAAACTAATAAACGACGATTTGGTATATATTAGGTATTCATACTTATCACCGGAACAGTTTAAATACCTACTTGACAAGTTGACAAGTAAGTTACATGAGTTTGACGTCAAATTATGACGTGCTCTCACAATTCACAGTTAGGTACCTACTATAGGTTGGTACTTGGTACCCCGTGCCCGTGTGGTACCTAATACTTAGTTCTACCACAGGTTCTACATAATTAATTACCTACTGTATCGACTTTTACATAGGTAAGTATAGGAAAGTAATAATTGTAAGTTCCGTGTTATGCGAGTTTAGTTTTAAGTTAAGTGTACAAAAACATTTAAGTATTAAACAACTTTAGGAACATTATCGTACGCTATTAAAGTACGAATGACTTCCTCAATATGGAAATAAACACCTCCTGCCCCCCTAGCATGGGCCGAGACAATTTTCTCCCCGAGGAAAGGATAAAATTTTTATTCCTAAATACAGTGGATTTCGGGTATAACGACGATGAAGGGACCACTCTATTTTCGTCGTTATATCCGGAAGTTGTTACAGGCAATGGTAACGAGATACAGACACGTACACATGTATAGTTTATATTCATTTATTATTGAAAATATTTGCACACATTAACTGGTACATTTAAAAAAATGTGTAATAATAGTTTGTTTCAATTTACCTCCGAAACGTACGCGCTTCCCTACCTACTTAGCTGATATCTATAAACAAAAGGTAAAGGTCTCCCATTGAATCATTATGTATAATTCCTCAAAGAGGTCTCCACACTTGCTGACCATCTGTGTGGATGTAAACAAAAGATAAGAAATGTTTGTGAAAGAAAGAAATCTTTTGTGTCTTTGGCGGCCGACTCCGGTCGCAATATCTGCATGGGATTTCTAGGAATTTGTTACAAATGATTCACTATAAACAGTCGCTACACCCGAACTCGGCGTTACATCCAAAGTCGCTATAGCCACATGAATTTTGTACTAAAGTATGCTTTAAATTCAAGGGACTTAGATTTAACGTCGCTATAGGTAAATGGTCGCTACAACCAAGGTCGTAATAAATGAAATCCACTGTAAATAAATAAAATCGCTAAATAACGGTGGATAAATAGTCCCCCGAGTCCCCGTGAAATGTCAAACGGGGATAAACTTCTCCTCTCCCTTTTGCCGTGCTCTGAGAAGTGGAATAAGTTAATTTTATCTCTTGTCAGTGGATAAAATCGGGGGATAAAATTTTTATCTCCGGCCCATGCTAGCCCTGCTGTAGTAGTTTCGGGTGGTATATCTCAGTTGGCAAGCGGGCTGGTGGCTGGTGCGGCAGGTGGCAGTGGCAGTGGCAGTGTCCACTTACAACTATTTGGCACCGGGCGACTGTCGTCACGTGACGGATCTGGGCCGGACGAATACACTTCCTGTGACGTCGCAGGTGTTGCGGCGCGACCGCCCGTGTCGTGTCGTGACGCGACCGACCGCAGCGGGCGCCCTGCGTCAAACTCGGTACACCTTCTGTCGCGTCACATGGGACACTCATTCGACACTGCGACGCTCGCACCGAGCTGACAATTTGTTGCTGCAGCGAGCGTTAGTACGAGTGGTGGCACCGAATTGGGTATTTGATAACTAGTCAAATCTGCAACTTTTTTTTAAAACGTCAAAACGCGTGCTTAGTATGGATTCTGTATGAAATTTTAAGTTGTGACGTCATCAAAGTGCGACGCACTTTTTACTTTAATCGACAGTTTAAAATGGTTATTCAAAATAAAACTAACGGGGGACGTGGATATTACTACTTTTGGGAGATCCTCTATTTAATAATCACTAAAAAATAATTTATTTCACTAGTAGTCCAATACCCAATTGTATGGAATGTCCAGCCATGAAGCTGTCTCAAACGAATGACATTCCCATACAACTCGATCTTCCCGCTGCATTGACGCTCACAGAAAATGTACTTCCTCCAGGCCTTCTGAACAAATAACATCTTCTAAAGTTTATAGTTTCAACTATAAACTTTCCGTACCCTTATTGTCTAAGTTTTCTTATAATTATATTATGTATAACAGAGGTTAGATTTTATTTGTTTATGCGAATCACAGAGATTTATGGAATACGGTTTGTGTCCGCGGGCCGCGCCGCTACAAGCCGCTCACGTCATGCTGTGCAGCCGGCCTGTGCGTCTGTGCGCCTGTGCGTCTGTGCAGTGTGCACAGTGCGTACTACTCTGATCCATGCATCAGCTACAAGTGCATTAACACATTGACAACAAGGGCAAGTAAGATACCTTGAGAGACGGGACGCGAGCCGTTTGTTTACACATTGGTTTCCGGCCTCGTCTCCCACTCGCGCAGTTCTCAATGCAGAAATGATGTTATAGGAAGATGGCTAGTGGTGAGCTGGACGCGAGGGCGAATGTGTGAATGCACGGTATTAGAAGCGGCTCGTCTGTCTGTCTCTCACGGCGAGGCCCGAAGACCGCGCGTGCGAGCGGGACGCCCTGCTCGCGAGTGTCGACACTCCACAAACCGATACACCTACAACTATATGGAATACAACGGAAGATATACAACTTACAATAAAACAGTTATACGCATCGCGTGCTACGACAACGAACACGGCGAGCGGGCAAGCTCTGCGCGTTGATATGGTTCCTTATAGACCGGGAGATGGTCGTAGGTGATAGTCTCCCATTTTCTACTGCATGCCTTTTTAAGAGTTGATAACTAACCCTAAAATATGAAAGATAGAGGGGTTACTAGCCCTTGCGCGCTTGCACGTCATAAACAAAATGGCTTCTCTTTGTGACAGAATTTTAGTTTTTGCCGTGACATTATACTGCATGCCTTTGTAATATAACGTAGTTGGAACAAATTTAAGCTATAATAATTGATGGCATGCAATTCGCAACGGCCGACGGGGCTCAAACGGTTACGTAGAAATGTAAAAAAAAATAGAACATTTCCGTGTTTACAAATTGCATGCCGTTGTAAAAAATTTCTTTTTTTATCTCAAATATACTCTACGAAAATTGGCATGCACCCCTCGTATGACCAAGGGTGGAAAATATTAGGAAAATGTTGTGAAAATTCAATACAGCTTTTCCGTGATTTCAAACTGCATGCCATTTTAACAATACTTAGTTTTTATAATTACTTGACGTTAGCAAATTTGGCATGCACAACAGAAAGTTGTAAATTAGTGGCATGCATGACGAAAATTGCAAAAAAACGCTGATATAATTTCCGTGACTTTATTTTGCATGCCATTCAATATTTCATTAAAAAACATTATTTTAAGTTGATAAAAAAAATGGCATGCATATTACACAAGCCTGACATAAAAAATGTGCAAAAATAAAATTAAAAAAAGGTTTTTTAACGAAAATTAAAAATAAAGAACATTTCCCTGTTTTTTTTTGCGCCCATTTGAGCCCATACTACGAGGTAGAACATAGGATACTTTTTATTCCGAAATTCTACCCCCGAAGGGGTGAAATAGGGGTTGAAAGTTTGTATGAAAGTCCTTAATTTCTCAAGTTATAGCCATGAAACTTGATATATGAGCTGCGAGTTGAAAATGGAGACATATGTGTTTCACAGTTTTTGAAAATTCGACCCCCAAAAGGGTGAAATAGGGGATGAAAGTTGGTGTGAAAGTCCTTCGTTTCTCAAGATGTTTACCAAGTTATATCAACGAAACTTTTTATTTTGGCTTACAGTAAAAAATAAAGAAGTACGTGTGTCACAGTTTTTCAAAATTCCACCCCTAAGGGGGTGAAATAGGGGGTGAAAGTTTGTATGGAAGTCCGTCATTTCTCAAGTGATATCGATTAAACTTGCTATACAAGCTACCGGTTAAAAATAAAGAAATAAATGTTTCACAGTTTTTCAAAATTTTACCCTCAAAGGGGTGAAATAGGGGTTGAAAGTTTGTATGAAAGTCCTTCATTTCTCAAGGTATATCGATGAAACTTGGTATACAAGCTACCGGTTAAAAATGAAGAAATACGTGTTTCACAGTTCTCAAAAATTTTACCCCCGAAGGGGTGAAATAGGGGTTGAAAGTTTATATGAAAGTCCTTCATTTCTCAAGTTATATCCATGAAACTTGGTATATGAGCTGCGGGTTAAAAATGAAAACATACGTGTTTCACAGTTTTTCAAAATTTCGCCCCCAAAGGGGTGAAATAGGGGTTGAAAGTTTGTATAAAAGTCCATCATTTCTCAAGTTATTTCGATGAATCTTGGTATATCCACGCGGACGAAGTCGCGGGCATCAGCTAGTCAAATAAATATTATAAATGTGAAAGTTTAGATGGATGTATGGATGTATGGATGTATGGATGTTTGTTACTCAATCACGCTCCAACGGCTGAACGGATCTGGATGAAATTTGGCACAGAGATAGATTATAGTCTGGAATAGCACATAGGCTACTTTTTATCCCGGAAAATTAAAGAGTTCCCGCGGGAACCGAAAAACCTCAATCCACGCGGACGAAGTCGCGGGTATCAGCTAGTTATATTATAAATGCGAAAGTTTTGATGGATGTATGTATGGATGGATGGATGGATGTTTGTTACTCAATCACGGCTGAACGGATCTGCATGAAATTTGGCACAGATATAGATTATAGTCTGCTAAGTATATAGAATAGCATAAAGGCTACTTTTATCCCTGAATATTAAGGAGTTCCCGCGGAAACGTGGCTAGGTAGGTGATGGGTTAGCGCCAAAATCCAAATCTCTGATCTCTGTTTCACACTGGAAATGGTTCACATATTTTGTGAAACTTTCATTATTATTAAAAATACGATGGTGTTATTTAATACGCATGCCATTTTCGATATATACTTAAAACTAGCTGACGCTCGCGACTTCGTCCGCGTGGATCGAGGTTTTTCGGTTCCGTTCTTCGGTTCCCGCGGGAACTCCTTAATTTTCCGGGATAAAAAGTAGCCTATGTGTTATTCCAGACTATAATCTATATCTATGCCAAATTTCATCCAGATCCGTTCATCCGTTGGAGCGTGATTGAGTAACAAACATACATCCATACATCCAAACTTTCGCATTTATAATATTTATTTGATAATATGTTTTTATGAAATGCAAAACGGCATGCAAATTAAAAACACGGAAATTTTTATTAAATTTTTATTAAATTTTTGCAACTTTTGTTATTATTTAAAATATGACGGTGTTATTTAATACGCATGCCATTTTCGGTATATACTTAAAATAATATGTTTTTATGAAATACAAAACGGCATGCAAATTAAAAACACGGAATGTTTATTAAATTTTTTGCAACTTTCATTATTATTTAAAATATGATGGTATTATTTAATACGCATGCCATTTTCGGTATATACTTAAAATAATACGTTTTTATGAAATACAAAACGGCATGCAAATAAAAAACACGGAAATGTTTATTAAATTTTTGCAACTTTTGTTATTATTTATAATATAATGATCATGAGCAACATGCATGCCATTTGTATTTCAGAATTATTTGGTCATTAAATTAATGTTTATCTTAATTAGAAGTAGTTTGAAATCACGGAAAAGCTGTATTGAATTTTCACAACATTTTCCTAATATTTTCCACCCTTGGTCATACGAGGGGTGCATGCCAATTTTCGTAGAGTATATTTGAGATAAAAAAAGAATTTTTTTACAACGGCATGCAATTTGTAAACACGGAAATGTTCTATTTTTTTTTACATTTCTACGTAACCGTTTGAGCCCCGTCGGCCGTTGCGAATTGCATGCCATCAATTATTATAGCTTAAATTTGTTCCAACTACGTTATATTACAAAGGCATGCAGTATAATGTCACGGCAAAAACTAAAATTCTGTCACAAAGAGAAGCCATTTTGTTTATGACGTGCAAGCGCGCAAGGGCTAGTAACCCCTCTATCTTTCATATTTTAGGGTTAGTTATCAACTCTTAAAAAGGCATGCAGTAGAAAATGGGAGACTATCACCTACGACCATCTCCCGGTCTATTAGCGTAGTCCTATCATCTACATAGACATCTCGTATCTCGTTTATATAACAATAATCTATAATATAATAGTAAACAATATGGCAGTCAGTTTAGTGGCCACACCGCCGCCTTCCCCTCCGCGCGGGGAGGCGGGACGCCGCTGACGTCACGCCGCGCTAGCGCGTGCGCGTGACGTCAGCGTACAGCACGTACAGTACGGGCTGACTTCGATTCTATCGTCGCGTCGCGTCGTAGGTACATTCGGTATAATATTATACTTAAATTACGAATTGCGCTAGAGAAATGACAAAAATTCGTTGTTAAAGACTGTGGTTAAAGATATTAGTAAATAGAAAGAAGAAATTCGTGTCTAATAAGGCGTATTTGTTTTAACAAGATATTAGGTATAATGCACAACGATATCTACTTACGAAATATTATAATCTATCTAAAATTCACGAGTAAGTAGGTCAAATATGTATTTAGGTATCTAGAAATAGTTTAATGATTCAATGATATAGTCTTGATATACTTAGTAGGTATACATTTACTATAGTAGGTAGGTACCTATATTTTTATCCCAGTTCGAGTCACATAATAATTACGAAGGGTGCAATATCAATATGTCACATACGCCTCACGTACTCGTAGGTAGGACAAGATAGTCGTTGAAACAGCTTACAACTTAAACGTGGAGCGGTAATCCGTTACAAATGAATATTATAGAAAGTAGGACATATATTATGTATTATCGTATCCTAGATAATATAAGAGTGAACATAACAAATGGAATCACACGGCAGCCTCCTTCGTATACGATAGAACTCACAAATGCGTTTCGACTAATGTTAGTGGTTCGTTGTGCGCGCGCTGCGCTGGCGGCGGCGGGTCGGCTACAGGTCGGCGCGCAGGATGAGCACGGCGGCGGGCGCAGCGGGCGGCGCGGCGCGGCGCGACGCCGCGAACTGCGCGTGCACCGCGTCCCAGCGCGCGTCGCGCGACGCCGCGCCGGGCGACGCAGGGGGCGCGGGGGCGCGCGGCGGCGGCGCGGGCGCACGCGGAGGACGCGCGCGCCCGCGCCGGCGCTGCGGGCGGCGGGGCGCGGCGCCGCGCGGGGCCGCGCGCTCGGCGGGCGGCGCGGGCGAGGGCGACGCCGACGTCGGCGCCGGCTCCTCCTGCAAACATCGGGGTCTCAACTTAACGACTACTCCTCGTAACGGACAGCCGTATCGTTTAGAGTTCGAAGTGCTCGCGTGGAACGGTAACCGCCTGGCCACAGCCAAAAGCGGCGTGGATTGCGGCGCGGTTTGAGACGCGGCAAGCGGTGAGCGGCGAAAACAAATGGTAGACAACTTATAGAATAGAAGCATGCCACAGCTAACGGCGACGCGCAGCGCGGCGCGACCAGCGGCGCGGGGAGAGACGCGCGGTACACGGCGGCGATGGGCTGCGCAGTGTGCGAGTGAAACAAATGTACTAGCGAGTATCGAGGCGGCCACAGCTCAGAGCGGCGCGGGCGGTGGCATCGGTGGACGCATTCAGGCATCGCACGACCGAAACAAATAATTTTGTTTCTACCGCGCGTTTTTAACTTAAAATAATGAATGTGGCCGAGTATATAATCAAAAGTTTCTATGCTTGCCCTCGTATATTCAAAAAATTTATCAGGATACTTCCTATATTCATAATAAAGAGTATGAAATTCGCCAAGTTCTCTCCTTTTTTGGTTAACTGGGTGCGCTCCTATTCTTGACTGAATGATATCTTGAGCTAAGAACGCACCTGTTTCGAGGCAATACCGTGCCACTTTTGACAGGGACATTTTAATAACTAAGCCGTTCCCTAAATACGTCCACCGCTGACGTCGCCGTAGTCTAGCTGTGGCATACCACCGCAAATCACACTGCCCGCCGCGCCTCTCGCCTCACCGCGCCCCGCACCGCCAGAAACTGTGGCCGCCCCGTAAGGCGGGTGCGTTTCGCAGGCCGGATACTCGAGCGGTCGAACTCGATACCACGAGGACGGCCGTCGGACGCTTTTGGGAGAGTGTGATCTTCTTACAGTATAAAGAGAACGCCGTAGCCCGCGAGCTCAGCCCTACTCGTAACTCGACTGACATACATGAATGTGTCGTATGAGCACCTGCTAGAAAATCTTGTCGAGTATGGTGTACATGCGCAGGTTGGCGTTCCTGCGCCAGCCGGCGCCGCGCGGCTCCTCGCCCGCCTCGCTGTCGCTGTCGGCGGCGCAGGCGCGCGCCGCCTTGCCGCCGCCGCCGCCGCCGCCGCCGCACGCGCACTCGCCGCCGCCGCCCGCCAGCGCGGCGCGCTCCTCCAGCGACGGGCGCCGCGACAGACGACGAGCCATCACGAACGCCGCTATCTGAAACGAAAAAAGACAAAATTCTTAAACTTAAATTCGACCATAAATAATTTGACACAAAGGGCTAAAAACAATAAAGGTATTTATTATGAAAAAGCCAAAAAAGAGCCAAAATTATGTACCTAATTAATTCAAAAAATACTTAATGTTATGTAATTAGATCAACTGTATTTAAATCAACTTGGATTGAAACATGAATGTTATGCATTGACATAATATCTGCCAGCCGGTGTAGCGGTGTTAGAGTAGGTACAGTGGAGGCAACGAGCGCCCCACACCCACACGCCAGCTCACCTGCAGCAGCATGGCGGCGGCGCCGAACACCGCGACGACGTACGCGTTGTTGGGCGCCTCGCGCTCCACCTCCTGCGGACACAACACCACGCTCACAACACTGCACACATTGTTGAATACACAACACACTACACTACAGTACCATCAGTGACATATTATATACCTACAAACGCGAAATAATTCAATTCTTTATTTGCATTGGACATAGCTGCGCCATGGCCGTGTGTTCACCACTGACCCGGGATACTAGTTACTAGTCTGTGGTGTTTGCAGATGGTTCGATTCTCACCCCCCACGTATAGCCATTTAATGGCGTCTTAATGTAAAACATAGTATTATTAGTAATAACCTCAATATAGGTAAGTAATTATAGATGATCAAACGAACTTCCTGAAGTGAAGTTCGATCATTATTATATGAGTCGCTTCATTCGAAGATATAATTTTTACATTGTAGTTTCCTCAATCATGCCGCAACAATCGCACGATTTTTAGAGATGTTTTATTTTAGTATAATGATAAAATTCTCCCGCTTAAGGCATCCCTACCTGGTTACACATTCAATATTTGTTCGTCATTCTTTTTAGAGATATATAAGTACCTAATGTTATTGCAAAAATATATTTCGGGTTGGGTGGGTTGGGAATTTATTTATATATCTTCGAATGAAGCGACTCATATAATAATGATCGAACTTCACTTCAGGAAGTTCGTTTGATCATCTATTATATTTCGTCGCTTCATTCTTCAGATATAATTTTTACATTGTAGATGTTTAGAGATACAGAAAATATCTATTTTTGCAAGAACTGTATCCATGTTGAATAGATACTAATTATTGTTGTCAATATTTTTTTTATTTTTTTTCAATCTCTTATTTGAGTCGTAATGTTTTAAGCAGCTTTATGCTTAAGGTTGGAATCATGTGCGGATTTCTTGATATTCTCATCTACGTATAGTTAAGATGAGTCTAAGATTTTTCTTAAGTATTCATTTTACTTTAGAAATACAATGTTGCGCTTTTTACATCAGCGCCTGAGTAACAAGCTTACAGGTTGGATGCAAGCAAATGAAACCAATAATTATTGATGTTAATGCTGCAAGATTTATAATCTAATCAAAAGTATATTAGCCGGCCCAGTACTTGGTTGTATTTACACACAACAGACGTCCAATGGGACGTTTGAACGTTTGGAAACCTACCCAGAAGGGGGGAGAAAATTATTATTTTTCAAAACGCGGCGGGAAAGGAACGGGTTATTCCGGTCCTGTTGTAGAGGTCCTTTATTGTTGTAGAGGTAAATTATGTGCCTGTAGTAACAGGCACATATTTAATAAAATTATTAATAATGGTACCATTTTATGATGTTTGTCATAAAATTGTGCCATAATCAAGATTATGGAATACGACAAATACCTATTTGTGTATAAGTTCCCCGCTGAATATAAATGAAAAATGATGAATATACTCGGTCGATATTGTGATAGACTACTAGCAGTGGCGTAACTATAGGGTGGCAGGACTGGCAAAATGCCACGGGCCCCCGACCCAAGAGGGCCCCGGCCCAAGAGGCCACGAGCTCAGAAATAACATCAGTGGTTAATTAAAATTAAATTCTAACGTGACTATTTTTACTGGGACGCCGGAGGGCCCCATCCGAAAAATTTGCCACGGGCCTCAGATGGTATAGTTACGCCACTGACTACTAGGTAGTACTAATGTCGACTTGGAGGTGTAAGTCGGTCGGTTTGGGCTTTAAACCCCACTGACGTTAGAAGCTTTAAATTAAGTGAGATATCAGGCTAAGCTATACTTTTTTAACAATGGACAACCTAGTTGTTCATGTCGCTAAAAACATGTGTCATCAGTCATTATAAATTATTTAATATTCATAAGTACCTACTTATTTTTGAATGAATGCGTTAAATCATTTCCCTCCGTCAATTATTAAGGTAGACGCGCTGAGAGCGTGGATCTATACTCTTTACTCTTTTTACAAAAAACCAAGTATTTTAATTTTGCATTAAGCAAGTTATTATGGAGTATGTTAAGGCGGAGTAAATTGTATATTTTTCACGAGTGATAACGATGTAGGTATTATAATAACGACAGTGTTATGACGGTTTTTCAAAGATTGTTTCCAATATATGGACGATGCATAGATACTAAAGTTAAGATCCCGCTTCGGGCATCATGAACTATGCATTATCCCGAGTTTGCAGTAATGCTTGCCCGCTAGCCCGTGAAAAATCTTTTTTAAAAAACAATAATACGATAAAATTTTACATTGTTAGTAAAATTGTTGTTTACATGATGTACATCATACGAAGTCTACTTCCGGTCGTAAAAATACTCGCCGTTTAACCGACTTCCAAAACGGAAAAGGTTCTCAATTAGGTTTTTATTTTTCTGCCGTCTTCTAAGTTTAGTCAACCATCCTTACGCGTCATCGGATGTATGATATATTATGCTTCCAGCACGATGGAGATATAAAACTAGAGATTTGAGCCCAAGAACATGTGGGTAGGAAAAACGTAAAACTTGTGGGTAATTTTTGCAATTTTACCACACATTTTTGTTGCAAATTTTCTTTGCACACCACTATGAGGCAAGATACTAGCCGCTTTTATTTTCGTTTTCTGTATCTACAGTATTCGTAAATAAATTGAATTTATATAACGCTAAAGTACCTAGATAACTGATAAAAAGGATATATTCATTATCTCAGACCTTTTGTTACCTCTCTGACGGTGTATGTACGTTTGATACTGAGAGGTTTTATATTGTGAACAATTACATCTGGAAATTTTGAACCTGAGATCTTGACTATTTCATTCACTGAATGATTTACGTTTCTTTCAGGTCTATTCATTTATTATATTTTTCACCAAATTTTGGATCATTTCCTGTCTCTTCTATCTCCGAGTACCCCGAGGAGTTCTGGATCGAGCTCTGGACAAACTTAGAGCATCTATTAAATCTGCGTGTTAACCCCCGGTTAACCGCCAGGTTTTTCGGTTACATAATATTATCGTATGAAATATACAAGGCGTAACTTCTAGCATCTGTTAAACCTTCGTGATAACTCTCGGTTAACCACCAGGTTGTTCGCCTACACCCCATTGTTGTATGGAACGTACAAGACGAAAAGTTTAGCGTGTATTTAAACCCTCGTGTTAACTTTCGGTTAACCGCCATGTTGTTCTGTTACATAATATTACAGTCTGAAAATGTAGGTACGAGACTAAAGTTTTAGTCTCTGTGAAACCTTCGTGTTAACACTCTGTGAATCGCCAGGTTGTTCAGTTACACAATGATTTGTGAT
This sequence comes from Erebia ligea, assembly GCA_917051295.2. Classification (NCBI taxonomy): domain Eukaryota; kingdom Metazoa; phylum Arthropoda; class Insecta; order Lepidoptera; family Nymphalidae; genus Erebia; species Erebia ligea. The sequence continues at coordinate 91,337 of OU785232.1, forward strand.
TTCTAGAGAAAAATGTTTGTTGTATGTTTTTCTTACACAGGTATGATGAAAAGGTAGACGGCCATCGTTTTAACTCTTGGTCAACCATCAGGCGTTTGTACGTTCGAATAAGCCGGTTTTCTGCTTTGAAAGCGATATAATTTAGCTGTATTTTAATGCAATATTATGATAGTGAAAAATTATTTTTATGCGAGGGTAGGTTGAATTATGAATGCATACCGGGAGTCTGATGAGGATTCTATAATAATCCTTCGACGATTACGTTTCTGTTGTTCGCGTTTTCGTTTCGGCATTTCACTTAAATATTCACTTTTAAAAGTTTTAACAAACAGTGCACGTGCGTTTGCTACCTCGCCCGAAAAAAATATAATAAGAGTAAAAAGTAACCTTCTTTATAAGTAGGTAAATAATTAATTTACCTGTGTTCCGAATACTTCACGAGTATTTGTGAACGAAACGAAATCAATTTGTGTTAGGCTTGCTAAGCTGGTCCTTAGTGACGAATCTGATATAGTTGGTCGTCTTTGACTCTTCACGACTTCCCCCTTATTCAGAGAATGGTGAATTCGTCTTGTGCATGGTGCTCAACCTCATTTGTATCTCTAAAGAATACAATAAGTGAGCGGACGAATATGGAGGTAGTATGTACGAGTATGTACGCATTTTGCGTTAATATTGTCTCGCGGACAAAAGCTTGCAGTTAATGTGCATATCTAGTCAAGGTGATAAGTATATATTCACTGCATGAGTGTCATAAGAATATGACTCATAATTAGCTCGCAGCTAATTATGATCTCGCAATTGACTCGCAGTCAATCCCGAGTTAAAAACACTTTTTTAGCTTGCAGTTAATGTGCATGTCTAGTCAAGGTGACACATATTCACTGCATGAGTGTCATAAGAATATGACTCATAATTAGCTCGCAGCTAATTATGATCTCGCAATTGACTCGCAGTCAATCCCGAGTTAAAAACACTTTTTTAGCTTGCAGTTAATGTGCATATTATCTAGTCCAGGTGGCACATATTCACTGCATGAGTGTCATAAGAATATGACTCATAATTGGCTCGCAGCCAATTATGATCTCGCAATTGACTCGCAGTCAATCCCGAGTTAAAAACACTTTTTAACACTTAGTAATAGAATTTTCGACTAACCTGCAAAGTTCTCGTCATCAGACGAGTCTAACGGGCGCCAATATTTCTCCTTATCCTGCTGTCGCTAGGAGTGTCTAGCTGGAAGGTTTGATTTGCGTCGTGTTACTTCGCTAGTAACCTCCCAGTGGATTAGCGTACTTTAACACGTACTTCGTGTAAGTACTAAGTAACTATAATTACTTAGGCGAGCCATGCTGAAGGGCTTAACCTTCTTCATAGTGCCTCTTGGGCAACCCGCCGGATGGACATTTAGAATAATTAAACGGTGCATAAAAGAATAATTTCATAAGCGTGTTTTATGCTGAAAAGTTTACTCTCCTTCGTTGTTACCTCTCGGGTAAACCCTAGGAAAACCTTTAGTGAGTTAGATATTATAATTATTAATGTAATAAATACGCAAGAGCCACAATGAAAGTAACAGGACTGTTTTGTTTAAGTACCCACATACAACATAGTGTAATTTGACACTGCATGAAAATATAATTTAAGTATAATTTCTTAAGCCTGTCAGGCATGAAATAGATTGCTGAAATTGAAAGATTTAAGACTCACCGTTTTCCTGTAAGAAGCAGCGGCTGTTTCTTTTTCAATATTTTTTATTTAGATATAAAATAATAATATTAACTTTGTCGAAAGTGGGAACGTCCGATCGTTGCTACGCACGAAAAAAGAATGACGAACAAATATTGAATGTGTAACCAGGTAGGGATGCCTTAAGCGGGAGAATTTTATCATTATACTAAAATAAAACATCTCTAAAAATCGTGCGATTGTTGCGGCATGATTGAGGAAACTACAATGTAAAAATTATATCTGAAGAATGAAGCGACGAAATATAATCATACTTAGGTATTAGAACAGTATCGCCGCCTGCACATTATTGATTACCGTGCGCGTGCGAGGACGAATGACTCCAGTGCCGGCGTATTGTGAGCCAATTGAGGCAATTGACGCGCTCCTCGGCAACAGATCGACATTGTTCAATATATATAGGGGTTAATTGACGGCCACGTCGGCGATCCATCGCCAGAACTAGCTGCGGCGCGTGTGCTGACTGCTGGCTGCTGGCCTATGGCGAGTAGGTATACAGTCTACTTAGTATAACTGGGACAGTATGGGGACTATCAACAGAGGAGATACGTAACATAACCATAGAGACTAGAGTTAGAGAACATTACAACACTTTTGCTCCTGTTCCATAAAATCAGCAATATCTTTGAAAAGTCACTAATCACAGCACAAAATAGATATGAAAATGAGGTACCTAGCGACAACATTGACTTTGAGAATAATGATATAGATGCATCGGAGCTCAGTTTTATGAAGAAAAGGGCGACAGGTGGGAAGGTTACAGCGAACTGTATAAATAATGCATGTGCTGCAAGTAAAGCGACCTAGGTCCTAGGGGTACACCGCAGACCGCACTGCTCCACGCCACACGCGATATACGCGGCGGTCCTTAATCGCTCGGCAGCTCGGCGTCGACGCCTACTGACGGTACGGAGCTGAAGAGCGGCTACACACTCCCGACTTGTAAGAGTCTAGAGTGTACAGTGTTTCAGTAGCTATAATGTAAAGTATCAGTAGTGCTGTCACCTCGATCATGTCCAGGATGGGCCTGGCGACGTCGCGGTACTTGTCGACGGCGAGCAGCGCGGGCTTCAGGTCCTGCAGCAGGTCGAGGCCGCGCCGCGCCAGCTCCGCCTCGGGCGCGCTGCGCCACCAGTCGGCCAGCGAGGCCGCCATCCACGCGCCGTACGCCAGCTCGCTGGCCGCCAGGCACGCCACGCCGCACGCGTACGCGCGCAGGCACGCGGCCGCCGCCAGCGCCACCAGCGCCGCCAGCCACAGGCCGGCCGCCAGCACGTAGGCGGCCGACACGCGGTACTGCGCCGCGCACAGGAAGCGGAACCACGCGTACGTGCTGGGGTCCCACGCCAGCCGCGCCGCCGTCGCCAGCAGCGCGCCGCTGTACATCTGACAACACACATCCAACACTGAGCTTGACCTGCGCACGGGAGGGGGCATTGAGAAGGGCAGATGACCTAGTCACTTCGCTAGAGGCTAGTACACAAGGATTAGCCTATTCAGTGTTCGCACGTCTCTGAGAACCTTGTGGAGAACTGTCGGGCACGCAGGCTTCCTCACGATCGTTGCAGGGGTTTCTAAAAGTACATTCAATGGCAGATAATTGAGCATTGCATCCGCGCCGTGCACGGTGCACGCCGCAGGCTTAGCAATTTTGCCTGCGTAAGACAAATGATCGCTAATACTTTACGAGTATAATACCAGGCGCGGCAAAAAACAATAAAGTTCCTGAAAGCTTTGGTCGATTTCAATCAATAATTCCGTCAAATCTGGACCGAGTTTGACAATTTTTGGTGTGATCGTTGTGGATCTCCTCAACGGTCACAGAGCAAATCAGTCAGTAATCAAATATCATCAAATAAATATTATAAATGCGAAAGTTTGGATGTATGGATGTATGTTTGTTACTCAATCACGCTCCAACGGATAAACGGATCTGGATGAAATTTGGCACAGAGATAGATTATAGTCTGGAATAGCACATAGGCTACTTTTTATCCCGGAAAATTAAAGAGTTCCCGCGGGAACCGAAAAACCTCAATCCACGCGGACGAAGTCGCGGGCATCAGCTAGTGGCTTCATAAAGAGTAGTTAATGTATCCGTACCTACATAATACCCAAATAAGTAAATGATATAATCGATCAGAATCGAGACAGTTGTTGATTCAGTTTTATAAAAAGAAAGGGACCTACGTTTCTGGACTGTATAAGCAGAGAAATAAACAGGGATCCGTTTTAATGTTTTCTGTTATAAAAACGTGTGGCGGGCAGCGGGCAGCGGCTACCTCACTCTGAGCCAGACGCGCTCGTTCCGAGAACGACAACCGCAAGTCATCGGGACAACAAGAACTCGTCAGTGGAGGCGAGCCCGAGGTGAGCGGCCGCGGCACAACGCGCTGTTTCATCGTTTAAACGTCATCATATCGGCGGCAATTACTTTGATAACGTAGTTTTCACTGTCGTCTCCATTGTGCGGCTCGCCCGGGCACAGAGGCCGCACAGTGGCACAATATGAACGCTCTCATTGATCCTCGGGCCTGTGCTCGGGCTCGGAAGGCATGCCCATAGATTGCACAGGGGGCTCTTTGTAGACGGAGCTCATCTGTCTTGAACCCTGGAGTCTGGAGGTCGTATTGTTACGTAGGTATACCTGCCTGCTTACTACTACTTAGTTACTTACTACATTAAACCATAGTAAAGATCTCACGCTATTATACATCCATACTAATATTATAAATGCGAAAGTGTGTCTGTCTGTCTGTCTGTCTGTCTGTTACGATTTCCCGGCCCATCTTTTCAACCGATTTTGCTGAAATTTGGTATAGAGGTAGGTTATATCCCGGGGAAGGACATAGGCTACTTTTTATCCCGGAAAATTAAGAAGTTCCCGCGGGAATCAAAAACCTTATTCCACGCGGACGAAGTCGCGGGCATCATCTAGTACTAGATAATGAAAAAAGCTGTAGGTACTTAGGTAAGTTTTTGACGACCTCCGTGGCGCACTGTTGAGCGCAGTTGTCTTATAACGTGCAGATGTCGCGGGTTCGATCCCCGGCAGGGTCAATTCGGGAATTAATAATTTCTGAATTTTCCCTGGTCTGGCCTGGTGGGAGGCTTCGGCCGTGGTTATTAACCACCCTACCGGCAAAAGACATGCCACACGGCATCGTACGCGTTCCGGTACGATGCCGTGTATAGAAGTCGAATAGGGGTATGGGTTTAATATAGCTGTCATGCCCCTAACAGGTTAGCCCGATACCATCTTAGACTGCATCATCACTTACCATCAGGTGAGATCGCAGTCAAGGGCCAACTTGTAGTGGATAAAAAAAAAATTAAAATATTACGAAGGTGTTTTTGTTAGGATAATAATTAGCAAGTATTAATTTTCCTTGTGTAACTATTTGCTGCAGCTGTTGTTATTCGGTTTTAGTTAAAGATTTGCGTCATGGCTTATTGTTTCACTCGGGTAGGTAGGTACCTACTACCTACTACCTGTGCTACCTAGGTCGTACCACAGAATAGGTAGGTAATCTTACAATAGGTCGTACCTACTTATAATTCTAGAATTCTCATAATAATATGGCAGATGTTCATTGACCGAGCGAAGCGAAGGTCTCTGAGTCTACTTGGGTGAATTGGCACTTGTCCGTCCGTCCGTCCGTCCGTCCGTCTGTCAGAGCCATATAACTTCTGAATTACTGAACGTAATTACTTCAAATTTAAATATACTATGTAAACCGATGGCCTCCCGCCGAATATGGCTTAAAAAGTTATAAAAATCTTTATTTCAGGGGGGCTCTCATAGAAGCGAATGCGAAGTATAGTATATTTCATTACAAGTGTGGAAAGGCTGTCATTGCAAAGAGTTCCGACGAATGTCTACCCGAGCCGAGGCGCAGCCGAAAGCGAGGGTTGACAGTCGGAACAAGTTGCAATGACGGTTCCGCACGTGTACTGAACGACTATTTTTAATACAGTTGCGAAAAAATGAAGCAATTTAATAAAATAATAAAAACACAATAAACTCAACTAACTTAACATTTATTTCTTATAAAAGTTATAATTCACATATTACATTGAAATTGGTACAGTTTTTTATACTAACTGGGGAAGTTTTAGGTTGCATATTTACTGTTTGAGACAAACTATTATTAATTTCGTATGATTGTTCATGTATATTTGTCATACAATGGCGTTTGCTAGTTGATGGAGTTGGATCTGATGAATTATCATTATCAACAAAGGTAGATGGACGAACGTTCTCTGCAACATGTGAAGGAGACGGACTGGACCTTAAATTAATGGAGTGTGTGATTTTTTTCCCAGTTTCTAGTTTGTTGCTTTTTATCATCGAAAACCTCGATCATAACGTAGAAGGTTTTAATTTTGCTGAGAGTTCGGAGAAGTATGCCAACATAACATTTTCTGAAAAACTATTTGCTTTTTTCTCTTCTCTCCACGCAATAAATTCGTCGTATATAGATTGTAGATATGTAGCGACTTTTTGACTTTTCCGGTAAAATGTTCTCCGAAGCATTTTGTGCAATTATACTGAGTTCCGGTGGTGTTAATTCAAAAAAACTAGGGTCGAAATTACTCATTTTGTGCAACAAACAACTAAACTCGCAAAGAAAATTTCTGAAAAATGGTGCCAACCGTAGAATATAAGCAGAGTTTTTTTTTCTTCACCCATTCTGGTAGGCAAAGGGAACTATGTCCATACAGCCAAGTCTTCAGTAGATTTTTTTTATTGATATGAAATGAAAATGAAATTTAATGAGATGAAATGAAATGAAACCTAACCAAACTCATTCAATCAAATCATTAAATCTGATATTGAAACAAATTAGTAGCTTCTTTTTAGAAATATACGTATTTGCATGAATCATAAAAACTTCTATGAATTTTTTTAGTAAAAACTTCATGGTTGGTTTTTCTTTTTAATAGACATTATTTTGACAGTTGGGAAAGAGAACGCACGAGTTCGGGAAAGGTAAAAAAAAAGCACGAGTATGTAATAGCCCACATCCCGAACGCTATACGTCCCTGCAATACGCCACTTTTTGAGCAACTGTATTAAAAAAATATTTTTTATAGCATTACATAGGGTTGCGGTATATCATTTTAAAGATAATAAGGAACGGAGTCCAAAAATATTTTTTTTTTTAATTTTTCCCCTAAAATTGACGAAATGGGGGGCTTTCAAAGTGGTGATTTTCTGACGTCTAAAGATGACCTCAGAACTCCCAATTTTCTGAAAGGCTGAGCCTGAAACTTGATTAATTATTTGAATTATATCCTGTACTTGAACAACAAATACTAAAATTAGATAAATATTATAAGGAAACGAAGTTATTTAATTTTTAATGAGCTTACGTATTTTGAACAAACTTCACAATGTTGTCAATAGATGGCGCTCTGTACAAATTTATTCGTTTGTGCTTAAAAAGAAAAGTCTGAGCCTGAAACTTGATCACTTATTTGAATTATATCCTGTACTTGAACAACAAATACTAAAATTAGATAAATATTCTAAGGAAACGAAATTATTTAATTTTTAATGAGCTTCACTATTTTTAACAGAACTTCACATAGATGGCGCTCTGTAAGTTTATGGATACCGCGAGGTCTCAGTTCGGGGCGAACCACTAGTTATTCCTGATTAACTCTTACTCTTTATGATCTTTTTAATATTATATGTGAATTGTGAACCAAGTTCTTCTTTTCAAAATTTTTAATATGACCAAGTTCTTCTTACTAAAAAGTTATAAAATTCGTAGAAAAACAGAAACATATTGGACAAGGAAGCAGGATGGACGTACCAGTCCCAAACCAGTAACCTGTAGTTGACCATTTGCGTCAAAAGGTCAATATTTTAAGAATTCGCGCCAATATCTGTAGGTTTTTTAAGTCTGTGTTACTGTATCATATCTTTGAGAATCTAATGCTGTGAAATTGTGGGTAAATGAATAAAAAATATAGCTTTCTTTTTCATTTTTGTCGCCACGTATCTCGTTCACTCGCCGTTCGGCCGCCATTGCTATTAGGAGTGTTCAATGAAAGGTAAAGTTAAATTGATTCAAATCGTAATATTTTTGAAGTAAATTGCAAATATTTTATGAAATTTAGCTAATATATTAATCAGTGTAATGATAGCAGATATAAATTTGAAAAAAATTTTAGATTTTAATAGGTTTCTGAGACCGGTTAACTACTGGAACGCATGTTGTATAGGGTGCCAATAGTTGACCATGTGGTTAACTACTGGTTATTTCTTTAATTTAATAGGGTGCCTATCATTGACCACATGGTTTACTACTGGTTATTTCTTTAATTTTTTTTTTGGTCATTATTATTCAACAATTCCTTTTGATTTTATTGATGCACAATACAAAATTAACGATTTTTATTAACATATTCCAGTAGTTGACCAGTGGTTTAGGATTGGTATATTCATAGTGTTCGTGGAGTTGACCAGACATTTGTATATTTTAGGTGTCCTACTAAAATTGACATTGCCAACATACAGGTTGTCAAGTAAATAATGGATAAGCTTGAAATGGGCGTTAAGAGCTAATGACCGCTCCAAAAAAATTACAAGAAAAATCTATCCTTATTAAGTATGCAGTTTTCGAGTTATGAGGTTTTATAAAAAAATTACCTTAATTACCTTACCTTACCTTACCTTAATTACTTTGCTTTACATTTTTTTACACAACGGGCACAGATTAATGCAATACCAAATAATTTTGCAATACATGTGCTAATAAATAGGCAACTAATAATAAGTAGGTACGATAATCAGTTGCATGTTTCGTTAAAAAAAAAATTGAATTTGTTTATCTGTGAAAAAAATGCTGTTTTAATTTATCCACCCTGTATGTGTTAATACGTTGGTCAATTACTGGCTCAATCTTGGTCAATAACTAGCTACTGTTGGTCTAACTAAGGAACAGTTCATCTTTTAGGATTTATATTATTTAGCAAGATATTTGAAAAAATTATGCTTAACCAACTGCTCCAACATTTTAATTTAAATAAATTACTTCACTCCGAGCAGTATGGATTTACGAAAGGTCGATCAACAGTCGATGCGGGCGCGGCGCTGTTAAAACATATATTTGATGCCTGGGAGAACTCACAGAATGCTATTGGTATTTTCTGTGATTTGTCTAAGGCATTCGACTGTGTTAAGCATGAGACACTGTTGACCAAATTAAGCCACTATGGAATCAAAGACACTGCACTTAGCCTCATTGCGTCATATCTTAGTGACCGTATTCAGACGGTATGCGTAAATGATGTGAAATCATCCGGATCAGCCTCGTTAATGGGTGTCCCTCAAGGCTCTATTCTGGGTCCCTTCATGTTCTTGGTATATATAAATGATTTACCATATTTCGTCCAGGATACTTGCGATATTGTGCTATTTGCTGATGATACGTCTTTAATTTTTAAAGTCGATAGAAATAAGGAAGATTTTGACGACGTAAATAGTGCCATTTCTCAGGTCACTCACTGGTTTACTGTAAACAACTTACTTTTAAATGCAAAAAAAACTAAGTGTATTGAGTTCGCACTGCCCAATACCAAGAATACACGTAACATTAATCTAGTGGTAAACAATGATATGTTAAAAATAGAAGAGGCCGCCGTGTTCTTGGGAGTGACCTTAGATGCTAAGCTTCAATGGGGCACCCATATATCAAATCTAGCTGGTAAACTCAGTTCTGCTGCTTACGCTGTCAGAAAGATTCGGCAGTTAACAGACGTTGAAACTGCAAAGATTGTATATTTTGCTTATTTTCATAGTATTATGTCTTATGGAATCTTGCTGTGGGGTAAAGCGGCAGATATTCAAAAAATTTTTGTATTACAAAAAAGGGCAGTACGTGCAATATATAATTTAAAACCACGTGAATCCCTTAGAGAGAAATTCAAGGAAATAGGTATTCTTACAGTAGCTTCGCAATATATTTACAGTAATTTAATCTTTGTAAAACAGCATATTCAGAATTACAAAAGAATATGCGATTTGCACGATAGGCCAACTAGAAACCGACATAGGCTCGTGACTCCATCGCTCCGCCTCAAGAAAGTCCGAAGGTCGTTCGTGGGAATGAGCATTCTATTCTATAACAAAATTCCACAACCTATTTTAAACTTGCCTTTACACAAGTTTAAAAAGTCCATTAAAAGTATGCTTCTGAAAAAAGCTTATTATACTGTTGAAGATTACGTAAATGACAAAGGAGCATGGAATTGAATCGCTCCAGCAATGCTAAGGACAGCGGTTACGTATGTAATTACAAATTAATGAAATTGTAATTTATTTATTTTTTTTTCAAAAGAGCAACCGCCGAGTTTCTTGCTGGTTCTTCTCGGTAGGAATGGCATTCCGAACCAGTGGTAGATTCATCCGACTATTCATAAGCACTTGTAAAAAGTCTATTTGAATAAAAAACTTTAGAATTTTGAATTTTTTTTTTTTTATGCCATAATTACAGAAATTCCTTAATACTTATGCTGCTATGATTTAACGTCCTCATTTTGTCTATAAACAAACTTACAAAATAACATAGAACTAAGGTCTTCCGTCAAAATCTGTTAAAATGACAGCTAATTAAAGTCAAAATATCTCCTTAAATGGTTTGGGAATGGTACGTTAACCCCACTTATCTTAAAGTTGCTTATATTATGATAGAGGTTTATAATGCTATAATGCTACAGGAAATATAAAATCAAGTTTTTAATAATAAATAATGATAAATAGTTCGATTTTTAAACCTTTACAAAGGAATTCAGTTTTGATAGTTTCCCAATCATTAGGAAGTTGTGAGACTGGAGAGGCGCCAGCGGAGGGCTAATTGCTCATACAAACGTAATACCAAAATAATTAGTAATTCGAGCATATTTCCTCCATATTATGCGACTATTAAGATTGAACTTGTATTTATCTAGGTCCCTGGATAATTATTTTTCCAAAGTACTTTCCCAAAATTAAATGTAAGCACATTGCGTTTTGCATGTTTTTGCGACATAAACGACATGTTTTCTCCTTATTTGTTTCATATTAAACCCAACGATATCTCACGTACTAATTGATCAGGAACATAGCCTATATTGTCAAGTTACAGAATAACAACACGAAGTTAAAAACACAACAGTTTTTCATTCATCATTTTTGGTATTCACGGAACAAGACTAAATGTATAACAAATTCTGTACGCTCATATTGCTATCGCGCTTGCACGCGATCATGTGTCTTCAGCCAAATAGGGATAGCAATATACCGGCAAATTTATATTTGCGGTTCGAGTAGAAGTTGCAAGCGGCGGTCGCCGGTCCCTTAACCAGATAAGAAAAAACTATTTATTACTATTCTTCTTCGTGGTAGGAATGGCATTCCGAACCAGTGGTAGATTCACCTAACTATTCCAAAGCACTGTCTTATAAATAGGTATATACACTCGGCGTCAAAAAAATCGCACCTTTCAAAAAATCGACTTCAAACAACTGTAAACCTTATTTGACATCAATAATAAGGGTCATGTTGGATATCATTTGAAAGGCGATGAAATGGAGAGCACAAAAACAATTCAATTTATTATTTTTCTTTTATTGGAAAAGCACAAAAAAAATAAGTATATAAAACAGTAAAAGTCCTTAATTAAGCCTTAATTTAAAACAGATTAATTACACAAAAAAGAATACAAAAATGATCTTAAAACTAATCTAAAATCTAGTGTTACCCCCCCTTGCCCTGATGACGGCTTCCATACGATCCCTCATGGATCTTACCAATTTTAAAATTTCTTCTTGAGGGATAGTGTCCCATTCCTCAATAACGGCATCTTTGAGTTCCTGGAGAGTCGTAGGAGCGGGATCACGAGACCGAACCTTGCGTTTTAAATGGTCCCATAGGTGCTCAATCGGGTTCAGGTCTGGACTTCTCGCTGGCCACTGCATGACAGAGATCCCAACCTCTTGAAGGTAGTCGCGCACAATAATTGCAGTGTGAGCGCGAGCGTTGTCATGCATCAACGTGAACCCCTCGCCAACAAAACTGGCATAGGGGACCACATGGTCTTCCAGGATCTCTGTGATGTACCGGTGAGCAGTCAGCGACCCTTGCCCGCGAGCACCTCGAGCCCGGGAGACGCAAACAAGGTCGGTTTTGCCGTCGGCCGACATGCCGCCCCAGAACATACAAGAACCGCCTCCATATTCCACCGTCTCCTGGATGCAGGCTTGGGCGAAACGTTCACCCTGTCTTCTGTACACTCTTTTGCGTCTGTCGTTGCAGAAAAGGCACACTCTCGTCTCGTCTGAGAAGAGAACAGCTTTCCATTGTTCGAGGGTCCAATTGACGTGTTCGCGAGCGAATTGCAAGCGGGCTCGCCGATGCTCTGCGGTCAATTTTGGACCTGTAGCAGCTCTTCGCGCCGCTATTTTCCTCTCCCCCAGTCTTCGTCTAACCGTAGACACACTCACGGTTCTTCTGTTAGCTGTCTGGAGCTGCTGTCGCAACTCAACAGCATTTAAGAAGCGATTTCTCAAAGACGTCGACACGATGAATCGGTCATCTCTCTCCGAGGTGCAGCGACGTCTACCAGACCCATGTCTTCGGACGTAGCCACCGGTCTCCAGGAAACGCTGGTACACTCTTCGAACCGAAAAACGGCTCAAGTTGAGTTGCCGAGCGACATCACACTGCCGCATGCCTGATTGCAGTAGTACAATCACTTGGGCGGCCTCATCGACAGTGGTATCCATTTTCAAGGGTGTTTTTCTTGGGAATGAGCTTCTCGTGTGTCCACTTCAACGGTTGGATAGCGAATGATCCCGATTGAACCTGTATTGACCCTTTTATACCTACAAAAGTTAGCGCAACTAGCGGCTGTTTTAAGGAGCAAAATTGTAGGTGTTTTCTTCTTCTTTTTTTGTGCTCTTCCAGTAAAAGAAAAATAATCAATTGAATTGTTTTTGTACTCTCCATTTCATCGCTTTTCAAATGATATCCAAAATGAACCTCATTATTGATGTCAAATAAGGTCTAAAGTTGTTTGAAGTAGATTTTTTGAAAGGTGCGATTTTTTTGACGCCGAGTGTATGAATAAAAAAACTTTTGAATTTTGGTGAATTGGCGTATAAGTATCCTCAATTACTCAGTTCTAACAAAGCACGGAAGCGGAACTCTTGGCGGTTTATAGTGTTTTGGCTGTAATTACACCCTATTACTTCAAGCGATAACACCTGCTCTGCCTACCAGCTGAGTGCTGAGTGCTGAGTGCTGAGTGCTGAGTGCTGAGTGCTGAGTGCTGACGATACTATAGATACGATAGCCATGACTCGTGAATCGTTATAGTTGGCGATTTGCGTCGGCAAGTTTTTGCTGTTGTGATTACACGAAGCAAAAACTTCGCAGAATAGAATACGAGGCATAGGTTTACGTCATAGAAAACAAGTAGAAATCAACAAATCAAGTAGTCACTAAGGACCTGAGTAAACATGTAGTTATTTTTCATGTTTTTTCAAATACTTAGAGCTAGTAAAATGTAACGTGAGCCGACTTGTCCAGTGGCAACAAGTAAAGTGGAACAGAGCGCCACGAATCACGATCGCTTGTGCGGACGAAGTGGCTGTAATATAATTACGGGTAAATGATATCGTGATTTAGCAGCACCCGCGCTGCATTAGCTGATTGCCGAAGCCCCGCAAGCCCCGCGGAATCCCCAAAAGATTACAATGTTAGGATATATATCACTGCTTACACGGAACCTTGGCACGAGTCAGCGACATTTAGCTACTTACTAAATCTGTAAAATACATTATGGTAAAAGTGTTCTCGCAAAAAAAATATTTGTAAAATACATATATAGACATACCTATTAAGTAATATTATAAAACCACGGCTCAACATAACGTTGATATTTTATGAAAAATCTAAAAAAGAGTGCAATTGGCTCTACGAATTGCACTCTTTAGAGATCGATGGAGGAGTGTTATTTTTAGCCCGTTACAGCAGTTGTTTCTGAAACTGACATTTTTCATGTGTGAAACGAATCAATAAGAGCCAACAACCTGTTGTTGCTGTAGAATTCCTTGAGTAGGTAATAGGTATCCTAGAGTTGTACTAACACTAAGAAAGAATTTTTAAAATTCTACTCCTAAGAGTGGTAGAATTTAAGGGAACAAGGGAAATAACGGATTATATTTTCTATATTATAAGTCTAGTTTACTATAAATGCCTTCAGCCTACACGTGGCTGGTCTATTAAGCTCCACCTTCGGTACAAATATTTTTAGCATAAAATGGGGTAGCCCAGCAGTGGGATGTAATATAATAACTACAGAACATAATATAAGGCTGTAGGTGACCGATACACAGCATTGTACGGTAGGGACGAGTCCACCAAGTTCGGTAAATCCGTGTAATCTCTGTAGCGTGAATAATGATGTCACAGTTGCGGCGGTTTTGGCGCCTTCGGCCACTAATTCATTTCCTTAATAAGTTAATAACTTAATATAATTAAGTATATCTACCTACCTTAATAAATTTGGCAACAATATGAAATACCTGCTTAACTGACCGGTCGAAGCCTCGTCTTTGCTCTGGTGGTCTGCTCTACAGAGATAACTATAACATTGCAAACCTCAAGTATCTGGACCCCCGGCGGCGCGGGCGCGGTTCAAGTTGAGAAAGAATAGACCAGAAGCAGATGAAGAATATCTGGACACGAGTTATTGTGGCACTTGGATGAGTCCAGGCCCTCGCACGTCCTAGACGGTGCCGAAGGGCTGGAAGCTGTGTTCCTTGTGAGTGCATCACCTTTGAGAGTGTAGATAAGAGAAATATATTCCGCGGAATGACAATATTATAATACTTAACGTGGAAGGTATTTCCCTTCATCTTGCATAATATTATAATGCCCATGTAGCTTCCATAATATAATAAAAGTTTCGTCTCACTGAACTCTCCCAAGTCCCAACCTATATTTAGAGAAACTGATTAATCGATAATATTAACCTACATTCTACAACTCAACCGCTGGCTGTGTATAAACTTCAGATCTAAGAGTCCTTTCTCCGCTGAGAAAGGACTCTTAGAAATACCACCCAACGGGCTTCCTGTGAGTGGTGGAAAGAAACGGAAGAAGGACTGATTAAATGAAAGTGCAAATAATGAACGAGCCACAACGGCGATGTTGGGCGGTTTTATAGATTTTGTGTGTCCACCGCTATAAATAGTAAAATACATACAAACATTCCGATTCAGCAATCGTTTACTAAACGATCTAACAAACAAACTCAAAAGGACACACACACACCTAACGGGGCCAGAGCGGTTGTCAAAATGTAGGTAGTATGCAAAAGTGTAGATAAGATAACAGAGGCGTCGCACGTCGCCGCGTCGCGTCGCCGAGCTTGCGCCTTGAGTTGACAGTTGACACACATTTACAACACCCTCCAATTAGTGTTATCGCATGCACTCCACTGCATGCCGGCGCGCTGCCGGTGAGCAGTGAGCAGTGAGCAGTGAGCACGCTTCACCGGCTTTTGTCACGCAGTGCCATGCAGCGTGCTATTGCTAAACGCGAGTAACAAGTAGCGACCACCCCTCTCCCCCGCGGAAAGGTTATGGATTTGTAAAATATCACAATGTTCGCACAGTCAGGTCGACGCACCAACAGTGTCGTCGGACAAAAGTTCACAATAACACGGAAGATATCTAACATCTCTGAGATTCCCATTTTTTCATTATGGAAGAACACATCAATTACGATATTGGACAGCTATGACAAGTGGATGCAAGCGGTGCGGATAAGAAACGGCAACATTAACTTAGAAATAAGTACGAGTATGTACCACCGTCCACCAGGCTACATCTTAGGGTAATTCATGTCTCAGAGAGTTCATGAGGGGGCAAGAAGTGAACTCACTTTCACAAATTCATGGGATGCATTTCACTAATATGCCACTTCGAGAAGTAAAGTAAGCTGCAGTGAGCGAGTCCGGCATAAAGATGACGCAGTCTCACCTTTAAGTAAGTAAATAAGTAGGTCAGAACTCCAGCGTGCTCTGACAATCATTGGTAGAACTCATTAAGAAATCAATTGTTTCTAATCAATAATTAATTAATAATAATTATACCTACTTGATGCAATGCAATTTTTTATGCATTATTGCAACACTTTTCCATTAAGACGCAAAGTAAGTAGGTACTTAGTACTATTTAAATTACATGCATAACGTCAAGTTGTCTTTAAGGCTATAACTTTCGAAACAATTTCAAGATTCACATTCTCCATTCTACTCGTATTATTGGTTCATGTATGAATGGTAGGAAGAACCGCAAACTACTAAATGTTTAATAATTCATGTTGAATAAAGCATTGAAATCTCAGTTCATGTTTGTCTGGAATTTCACACCTCTCTTATCTCATATGTACCGGAAGCAGGATTGCTAATGAGCATAATTAGATCATAGAGCTGCTGGTAGCTATCGCCGATTGCGCAGCATGCGATCACTAAAACGTCAGCCGTGAATCATCGGCCGAAGCTTTTGTGGGGAAGCTGAAAAGGGAAACGCCCAGTTGACTAAGGGGTTTTGGCCAAGGTGCAGCCATCAATGAAACAAATTGTAGGCATAAGGATTGAAATCATAGATTAGGAAACAAACACTATTTTGAATGTAAAACTCGGACGAACGTAAAACAGGCACGGTATCCATTGGCGAGCCGGGGTCGTTAAGAGAAGCGAGTACGGAGTCCAAAGTAAAGCCAGGGTCGTCATCGGGAGCATCGGCAGAGTCCATAATAGCAGCAAAATCGTCAGGTGTAAAATACAGCAAATCGAGGAAGAAAATCACGATTATGAAACACAACAACAGTAGCAAACGATGAACGCGAATAAAGAGAATAGACTATAGAGATAAAACAATAAGTCAATGTCAATAATGTCTATTGCCATAGAGATCATAGATGTATGCCGTGAGCCAATGACAATAAATCGATGTTACGTACATCGATTTATATCGATGTGTGCATTCACTGAATCAGTTCAATTGATTGATCTAGCATGTCTATAAATCGATTAATGTTTATTTATATATAATAAGGTTTTCGATAAAACCATTAAATAACCAGAAGCGCAAAAGCTTTGCTTTAATTATTTTTCTTAAAATATCGATCTCGGATTATCGATTTTTGGTATATCGACTTTACGAAATGATGATTGCAGTCCCTACATTGTCAAGATTGACATTACGAGCCACGGCCCCATAGTCGTAATTCATTCCTCCAAGCACGGCCCATGGAAGTGGTTTGAAAATATAGAATGTCGACTGAGTTTCTCTTTTAAACTAACTAATTATTCCCGAGTGCTACGCACAAATAGTTAACTGGAATATACTAGATATTAAATATGTCTTTTTATGATATTCATTACATTGCTGGCTGCTTCTTGGCCAAAAATGGGCGTTTCCCTTTAGGTATCTATTCGGTTCTTGACGATTGATTAAAACAGACTGTAATTACTTACTTATCTGGACTGATAATATCGAAAACAGCCAGTAAGGAACGCTTATTTGGTAGAAAGAACATTCCGAACCAGAAATAAGTAGGATATTAGCTTGACAATTCGAAAGTTACTACTAAAGCTTTACGTTCGAATAAATAAAGAAACGTAAGTAATTAACTATTATTTACTAAGTGCGCGTCATTAAGAGCTTTAATAAAGCATCAATTAATTAGAATCTCTCCCTCTAGTTAAATAGATATCAACATGTTCTAGCTTCACTCGGCTCATTAAAAAATTAATTTAAACTTCATTTGTTTACATCTCGAGCCACAGTACGCATCAGTGCCGTACCGAGGGTCCACGAGGCGTACATATTGTATCGTACAGTGACACTGACAGAGACGCAGCGGGGCAGCTGACGTGTTTCGAGAGAGGAGTATTGACCTCTGCGCGAGACTCCGAGTCCAGTCCATCGAGCTCGTTACGTCCCTCGGGCCGCGCTCCTTCGACAAATAGATACTTATTGCTCGACAAGTTTTTGTTGAGCGTAAACTTATTCAACGGGATCAACATTTTCTTCAACCTTTTTTGAGGAATATATTATCTTCATTCTTCATAATAGTTTAAATTATTATTTAGAGAAGCTTTGTCTGAAGCTCTAAGCTACAACCACAGATGAAATAATAGGGACGATCGCACTTTTACTACACATTTAAGATAAGAGTAGGTAGTATGTAATATTCTTGTTATGAAAGAAGGTTGAGTACTCGCTTCCTCAGTATACTTCGTCAGTGCGCGCGTTTGTTCCGAACAATCAGCAATTCCCATTCATCAATAGTCAAAACGCATGACAAAGTCCTTGGCCTATTGATTTAACAGATCAGCTAGAGACAACGGCCTAAATCGGCGAACAAGACTGTGACTGGGTACGAACGATACCATACGTGATACGATCCAGATAAAAAATTATGTTCGCAAAATTATACCTAAGCTACGATACCTATCTATATTCAGTGCTGGTCTGGACTCTGGATGTTCTACTCGCAATTCATTGCATTTGTTTTGATTAAATCGAATCTCGAAATTATTTTCCTGCGATAAAGTTAGTTCATAAATTAATTAATTAAGCCACTCTCAGAAGAATGGGACAGTTCTCTGAGGCGGGACGAAAGCCTGAAAGCCTTTTGACCTCAAAGCCGATGTTCAAGGCTTGCTTCCAAAGTTATAAGCGTCCCACATGAAATGAACTTATTAAAACTGTGAATATTATGATTTGTGAGTCAAACTGTTACAGTACTACATCTGTGGTTACAGCTATACGAACATTATACTACACGATGGACCTGTGCGATGGACATTATAAACTGCTTGAACCTATATTATTATTAATTTATTATGATTGCTTGTTATGTCTGCTGCGGCCTGCGACAAGTGATTTTATAAAATTATGTTAAGGGCCAACAAACAAGCATTTATTAAATGCTTCGATGTATGTTAAGGTGGAAGATAAGAACCATAACAACCTGCCACAGCATAGGAAACATAAGTAAAAGCTCCAACTGTAGATGAATCTCTTTAAAAAGTAGCAAAAAGCAAATCTCCCTAAATCTTTATATTTGCTACAATTTTAAGATCCGTTACATTGTACAATACAAATTGCACATACTCGTACAATACAATTGTGTAAAGCATCACGACAAAAGCATCACCCAAAAAAAATTGTCACTTGCTGCTTTTGTACCGAGTGTGGTTCTTTGTAAGGGGCTGGAGTAAAGCTGTTTTAAACTTAATTTTGTAGACAAAACTACCGTACGGCGTGGTACGGCAAATAGACCGGGAGATGGTCGTAGGTGATAGTCTCCCATTTTCTACTGCATGCCTTTTTAAGAGTTGATAACTAACCCTAAAGTATGAAAGATAGAGGGGTTACTAGCCCTTGCGCGCTTGCACGTCATAAACAAAATGGCTTCTCTTTGTGACAGAATTTTAGTTTTTGCCGTGACATTCTACTGCATGCCTTTGTAATATAACGTAGTTGGAACAAATTTAAGCTATAATAATTGATGGCATGCAATTCGCAACGGCCGACGGGGCTCAAACGGTTACGTAGAAATGTAAAAAAAAATAGAACATTTCCGTGTTTACAAATTGCATGCCGTTGTAAAAAATTACTTTTATTATCTCAAATATACTCTACGAAAATTGGCATGCACCTCTCGTATGACCAAGGGTGGAAAATATTAGGAAAATGTTGTGAAAATTCAATACAGCTTTTCCGTGATTTCAAACTACTTCTAATAAAGATAAACATTAATTTAATGACCAAATAATTCTGAAATACAAATGGCATGCATGTTGCTCATGATCATTATATTATAAATAATAACAAAAGTTGCAAAAATTTAATAAACATTTCCGTGTTTTTTATTTGCATGCCGTTTTGTATTTCATAAAAACGTATTATTTTAAGTATATACCGAAAATGGCATGCGTATTAAATAATACCATCATATTTTAAATAATAATGAAAGTTGCAAAAAATTTAATAAATATTCCGTGTTTTTAATTTGCATGCCGTTTTGTATTTCATAAAAACATATTATTTTAAGTATATACCGAAAATGGCATGCGTATTAAATAACACCGTCATATTTTAAATAATAACAAAAGTTGCAAAAATTTAATAAAAATTTCCGTGTTTTTAATTTGCATGCCGTTTTGCATTTCATAAAAACATATTATCAAATAAATATTATAAATGCGAAAGTTTGGATGTATGGA
Source organism: Erebia ligea (assembly GCA_917051295.2). NCBI lineage: Eukaryota > Metazoa > Arthropoda > Insecta > Lepidoptera > Nymphalidae > Erebia > Erebia ligea. The sequence continues at coordinate 111,388 of OU785232.1, forward strand.
TGTATGTTTGTTACTCAATCACGCTCCAACGGATGAACGGATCTGGATGAAATTTGGCATAGATATAGATTATAGTCTGGAATAACACATAGGCTACTTTTTATCCCGGAAAATTAAGGAGTTCTTTCAACCCCTATTTCACCCCTTTGGGGGTGGAATTTTGAAAAACTGTGAAACACGTATGTTTTCATTTTTAACCCGCAGCTCATATACCAAGTTTCATGGATATAACTTGAGAAATGAAGGACTTTCATATAAACTTTCAACCCCTATTTCACCCCTTCGGGGGTAAAATTTGCGAGAACTGTAAAACACGTATTTCTTCATTTTTAACCGGTAGCTTGTATACCAAATTTCATCGATATACCTTGAGAAATGAAGGACTTTCATACAAACTTTCAACCCCTATTTCACCCCTTTGAGGGTAAAATTTTGAAAAACTGTGAAACATTTATTTCTTTATTTTTAACCGGTAGCTTGTATAGCAAGTTTAATCGATATCACTTGAGAAATGACGGACTTCCATACAAACTTTCACCCCCTATTTCACCCCCTTAGGGGTGGAATTTTGAAAAACTGTGACACACGTACTTCTTTATTTTTTACTGTAAGCCAAAATAAAAAGTTTCGTTGATATAACTTGGTAAACATCTTGAGAAACGAAGGACTTTCACACCAACTTTCATCCCCTATTTCACCCTTTTGGGGGTCGAATTTTCAAAAACTGTGAAACACATATGTCTCCATTTTCAACTCGCAGCTCATATATCAAGTTTCATGGCTATAACTTGAGAAATTAAGGACTTTCATACAAACTTTCAACCCCTATTTCACCCCTTCGGGGGTAGAATTTCGGAATAAAAAGTATCCTATGTCCTACCTCGTAGTATGGGCTCAAATGGGCGCAAAAAAAAACAGGGAAATGTTCTTTATTTTTAATTTTCGTTAAAAAACCTTTTTTTAATTTTATTTTTGCACATTTTTTATGTCAGGCTTGTGTAATATGCATGCCATTTTTTTTATCAACTTAAAATAATGTTTTTTAATGAAATATTGAATGGCATGCAAAATAAAGTCACGGAAATTATATCAGCGTTTTTTGCAATTTTCGTCATGCATGCCACTAATTTACAACTTTCTGTTGTGCATGCCAAATTTGCTAACGTCAAGTAATTATAAAAACTAAGTATTGTTCAAATGGCATGCAGTTTGAAATCACGGAAAAGCTGTATTGAATTTTCACAACATTTTCCTAATATTTTCCACCCTTGGTCATACGAGGGGTGCATGCCAATTTTCGTAGAGTATATTTGAGATAATAAAAGTAATTTTTTACAACGGCATGCAATTTGTAAACACGGAAATGTTCTATTTTTTTTTACATTTCTACGTAACCGTTTGAGCCCCGTCGGCCGTTGCGAATTGCATGCCATCAATTATTATAGCTTAAATTTGTTCCAACTACGTTATATTACAAAGGCATGCAGTAGAATGTCACGGCAAAAACTAAAATTCTGTCACAAAGAGAAGCCATTTTGTTTATGACGTGCAAGCGCGCAAGGGCTAGTAACCCCTCTATCTTTCATACTTTAGGGTTAGTTATCAACTCTTAAAAAGGCATGCAGTAGAAAATGGGAGACTATCACCTACGACCATCTCCCGGTCTAAAAGGGTACGGCATACGGCATACCCAGCGACCATTGTTGGGGCACTAGAGTTATTCATATCGCGATGAAAAGGAATTAACCAATCTGAAGATCATTGTGGCCGTTGACTCGTCTCGCCTGCAGCGTGTCTCAGGAGTCACGCGAGTCACTATTACTCACGACACAAGAACTCGTATTGTGTTTGTCGGAGTCCACCTCCACAGTCCACTCGCCCGCGCCCCGACCGACTGACTCGGCTGATAGCATACACCGTACACGTGCGCGGTGCAAGGCAAACAGGTCACGCATGTTCCGTTGCAGGCGTAACTTTGATCAAACTAATGAACGAATTTAGCATTTGAGTAGATATTGAACAGAACAGAATAGAACGAATTTGGTAGATTTATTCGACTGTTCATAAGCACTTGTAAAAAGTCTATTTGAATAAAAAACTTTTTCATTACTCATACACGGAAAGTAGGTTTGAAGTTGCCTGAGAAGCGGGTTGAAAGTAATACTTTTCAGCCCTAGGGAGAATCGTTTTCAACTGAATTTTTATTGGAGTTCAAATGAAACACGACTTTTTTTTCTTTTTTTTTTTTTTTTTTTTATACCCGAGTGCATCCATAGACAAGAAGAAAGATAGACTTTATTCATAAAGTAAAGACAACTGATTCATAGACTTTTTATTTTGACTTTCCTTATATTCGTAATGAAAAGCACAGTGTTTACCTCGGGATGAAAGACTTATTTAGTCCCTCGAACTATAGGCCCCCTCGCTACGCTCGGGCGCCAAACCCCGTCTCGGGACTAAATAAGTTACTTTCATCCCTAGGGTAACAATGTACTATTGAATTTTGAATTTTGAATTTTTAGCCAACGGTCAAAGCCGCCAACGGCCTGAGTTCCTTCGTGTTTTTTCTTTAATATTGCTTTGTTTGACTGATGAGTTCGAGCAAGTTTTATTCGTAGTATTTTGTTTATAGCTTTAACAGTTAATAATTAGGTGAATTAAGTGATTAAATTTACTCATTACCTTAATAAGGTTTAGGACCATCACTATTATTAGATAGGTAGTAGCAATTCCAATATATTTAACGAGTTTCGCCGTTCGTTGCAAACAAGCTGTAACTTTCAGACTCATCTTAATTAGTGTCATGTGTGCAACAAAGGCTCTTTTGCTACCCTGTATGAATCCTTTGCTACACAACGCCGATCACATAATGGGAGCATTTGAATAATCTGAACTGGATGGCGAGACGCCAGTGATTCCTCGCCGTTAACGCATTTCGAGACGAGGGCGCGCCCGGCGACGGCGGCCGAATACCAATTGAGGACATTATTCTCTTCAATTGAGAATGCAGATCGACAACGCTTTCCTAAGAAAGTTAACTGATTCCATGTTATGGCTTCGATGGCTAAATGTTATGTTGTTGTCGTGATTCCTTTTTCTTCGTGATCAGCAATTGTAACTCGTATATTGTATCTAGGATCATCGAGAGTATTAGAATTCAAATTGAACTGTTTTTTACCCAAATAAACTTTTACAATACCTACGTGCGTGTTGAATCGTTATGTGAATCTACCACAGAACAAATGAAACAATCTACCAATACCATAGAATAGGTTTGATGACTTCTTGAAACTAGTTTCATAATAATTATTATGCTTCTTTAAAACAGGTTACACTAAAATGTTCAGGTTTCTAATGATGTGAAGCCAATAATAGGCGTCACTGACGATGGTGAGATTTCGCAAAAAGGCAAGTTTATTGCCAAGGAAAGGAATTTGAGACACATTAAGTAATTCGAGAATGCGAAAGTTCGCGACGGACGTGTTTATCGTTCGCGTCGATGGATCATTTTCCAGGAATGTAAATTATTAGCCGTACGTGATTTATGACATAAGCATAATAGTAGTTACATGAGCAAAGTGCGAACAGACACCGGTTCGGAATGGTTCGTTCAAGACGCTATAATTGACATGATCATTCGACGACGACCACTAAGGTCGAGCTTCCCCGCCGACCCAATTAGGAAATAGCATTTGTTTCCAATTTAAAAATTGGAGCAATTTAAGATAAAGTTGAATTCTTTCATTTGAACGATGACAGCTTCTAAACAACGCATTAATAAGCTTTGTTCGAACTTCAAGGAAACTGATAAAACGAATGTGCAGTGTTGCATGACAAGCATGAGTAATCGAAAATTAAATGGTCATAACTTTTAATGACTAACTTTGGCACAAAAAATCAAGGATTCTATTGACTTATAAATATAGGAAAATTTTCCTCAACGAATGGAACTTTACGGCATAGGTAAAACCAAAATTGTGAAGAATAATAAAATCTTTGATGAAGATCACTAGTAGTTTACTAGTGAACTTCCAACTTTTTCATAGATAAATATTCGCAGATAGTTCTCAAATGAATCTGCTTGCTGGTGTCTTGAGACTTGTGTGACTTGTGCCCACTGCCCTACACAGCAATCGAGTTTCACGGAAATGAAAACCTTTCTGAGCCATTCGACCTTGTCCAAGGCTTACTTATTAAATATTAAAATTACTTTTTACTTAATTATTGATCATAAATCTAATGAAAAAGCTTCGTGACCAACTGATGAGGTCACGAAGGATGAGGGGAAACTGGATAAGTGTTACATTAATATAATCTTGCTTCTAAAAGCTTAGCTCGCTATAAGTGGACTTGGAAAAATAACAGGAATGAGCGCTGCGTTCAACACTGTGGTTCAACAGGTTCTACCTGACAAGTGACAAGCTCGAACTCGCTGGGAGAGATGTGCAGCTTGCACTTGCACTATAACTAATCGTTATATCCAATCAATACCAAGAAGTTTTGATGGCGATGCGGCGTTCCTCAGCCTTGTCTGTTTGGGTGTTGGAACTTGGAATAGACCGGGGTTTGATCTTTGCTATTTTGTGCCTTCATATGATAATAATATAATAATACATAATATGAGTCACGTCTAATCTATATACCTAATATGATACCCACTCGAAAGCACCTACCCGTCAAACACCTGCTAGTTAGTCATAACATTTCCGATTACATTGCAATAATTTATTTACTAAATAGGTTCAAGTACAGCAAATTATACTACGTCATATATACCTATAGCAATCAATATACTGTTATCAGTTATTTAGGTCACCCGTGACAAGCTTCTAAACCACTAAAACTTGAGTCTGAAATTCGGAATGTGGTGCACTGATTATATTAATACCTATTATGATTGCGCGCTGAGCTGTGGTGCAGCTGTCGATATACCCTTTTTTTGTTGTCTCGGAAGTGTCGGACATACTGTGCACGTGCAGGTAAGAACCCACCCCTCACCCCTGACGAAACAACTTTTGGAGTGGGCTATTTCCACTCCTGATAAATTATGAAAACTTAATTAGGTACCCACAACACACAGATTTAGTTTCGTATTAGGAATTGTTGTGTCAACAAAGAGCTTTATCGCTCGCTTATCAGTTATCAGTTCTACTTTAGAATCAATGTTTATATTTTAGATACGTAATTAATGAACAGCGAAACTCCCTACAAAACTGATCTCGAGCACTGAAACTCGCTAATGACTTTGAAAAACGGGTGAAATTTGTGAATTTTAATTGATGTTTTGACGTCGGAAGGACGGGAGCTTAGCGCGGCGGCGGTCGGGGAGCTTACCGCGAAGGCGATGTTGATGAAGACGAATATTTTGTCGGCGGTGCAGAGCCCCCGGGCGCAGGCCATGGCGCCGTACCGGAGCACCGGAGCGCGGAGCGGGCTGTCACCGGGGCGCACTCGCACTGCACGGCATGGGCGCGGCGGCGCGCGGCGCGTGTCTCTCGGAGCGCGCCTCGTAAGGCACTGGCCGGGGGAGGCCGAGCGGCACGGGGGCGCGGCACGTGGCGGCCGGGACGGGCGGCGGCGGCGACCCGTGCAGCGGCGGGAAGCACCCTGCGCCCCGCGGCCCCGCGCTCACAGCTCACAGCTCACTGCAGTGTGAGCAGCTGCTGCTGCACCCACCATGACCCACCCATTCGTCCGCACAAATACCTATCTGTCTATGTTCATTTATTAGTCTACGACTCTACCTCGGTCGTCGGTATCTACAAAATCTACAAAATAATAGGCCCTACTACTTGGATAGGTACACAGATAGATAAGTAAATAGGTTAATTAGTATTCAAAAAAAGATTCTCGGACACTAGATTGTGGTCAGGTGTGTCAGATACCTACATCTACCTACACCGTACAGCAGTTGAAAAAGCTCTCAGGAAGCTTTTGTCATTTTGGATGTGGTTTTTACCAGAAATTGCGCTTTTGCTAAGTAGTTAGTAGGTAAGCAGGTACCATTTTCCTGAAAAACTACTGGTAGGTAGGTATTATACATAATATTAGGCGTTTTTTCTGTTAGAATATTTCAAAATATTTAATGGAAATTGCACATTTAAAATCTATATAAGTAGGTACCTACTTACATAAATAAAATTCAATTGCCGTGTAGGTATTAGACTCGAAACTAGAACGTGGCTTGATCGATTTTGATGCAATTTTTGTGTGTTTTAGTGGTTCCCGGGAGGGTTTAGAATAATAATTGGAACTAGTAGGGAGCGCTGCATTCAGTTTCTAGGTTCGGCAGTCGGCAGGACAACCGACAACGGCCGCCGGCAGCCAAGGGTTCATTTTCATTAATTAACCCTTTGATTATAAATCAAAGAATTAACCGTATTGGCAGGCGGAGCGGAGTGGAGCGTGGTGGAGCGTGATGGAGCGTGGTAGAGTGGCGGCTCGTTATTCGCTAATGAATGCCTCGTGAAAGCTTTCACGAAGCCGTTCCAACTTCCAACCTTCAATGCGAGCTCGTTATTACGAATTCAAACGGCGGCGTTTTCTCCGGCAGCTTACTTAAGAGGATCGTCTAGTGACGAAACGCGACGCGAGTAGGTATTTTCAATAATGCTATCTGGTTTCACAACGTCGCTGCCTTCTCCGAATCGTGCGATAGAGAGAGTTGCAAGTCCAGTAGGCATTTGCCTACATTTTATTCTTGAAATATTGTTTCGGGTGATAACGTTTACTTTTTACCCCCCCCCCAAACGTTTACAAAATTAGACAATTTTGGTCTCCTTAGATTCAGTACACCTTAATCTAGGCTCGTACGTTTTATTTTTTTATTACCTATTTTAGTTTAGTTAAATTTTAAAAAATTAAAATACTCGAGGAAGTTATTAGGTCAAAAATATAGATATTTGAGACGCTAATAACTTTTAACATAAGCAATATTTCTTTAAAATTAAAACGTACGAGCATAGTTCTTCTTGGGCTGATTCTGTAGTGCACAATCTCTAAACTAAACTAAAATTAGAGCATTACAAATATTGCTAACCCTTTCATAATACTCCCTACGGAAAGGGACGGAACTAGATTTAAAGCTGCCATTTTAGTTTAGTTTAGAGATTGTGTTATACAGAATCAGCCCATTGTGTCTGCAACATTTCTAAAAATTATGAAAATTGGACAACATTTACGGGAAGAAAAACGTTATCGCTTTTTGTATGAAAATTTACAACTAGACGATCCTCTTAATTAAACAGTTTATAACTCGCGTTTAAATTCCAATTATACTATTACTAGCTATTTACCCGCGGCTTCGCTCGCGTGGCTCAAGGGAACAATAACTGAGTTTTATGTGAAAGATTGTCAATTATCAACTTAACTGTGACTGCCTGTTTGAGACATTTCACTCAGCGCTCTGAACTCTGCACTCTGAACTCTGAACCCTGCACTCTGAACTCTGAACTCTGTACTCTGAACTCTGCACTCTGAACTCTAAACTCTGCACTCTGAACTCTGTACTCTGAACTCTGCACTCTGAACTCTGCACTCTGAACTCTGCACTCTGAACTATGCACTCTGAACTCTGTACTCTGAACTCTGCACTCTGAACTGTGACCTCTGCACTCTGAACTCTGCACTCTGAAGTCTGAACTCTGAACTCTGAACTCTTCACTCTGAATTCTGCACTCTGTACTCTGAACTATGACCTCTGCACTCTGAAGTCTGAACTCTGCACTCTTAACTATGCACTCTGAACTCTGAACTCTGAACTCTGCACTCTGAACTCTGACCTCTGCACTCTGAACTCTGCACTCTGAACTCTGCACTCTGAAGTCTGAACTCTGCATTCTGAACTCTGCATTCTGAACTCTGAACTCTGCACTCTGAACTCTGCACTCTGAACTCTGCACTCTGAACTCTGCACTCTGAACTCTGAACTCTGAACCCTGCACTCTGAACTCTGAACTCTGCACTCTGAACTCTGCACTCTGCACTCTGAACTCTGAACTCGGAACTCGGAACTTTGCAATTTGAGCTCTGAACTCTGCACTCTGAATTCTGAACCCGAATATCTCTTCTATTCTATTTCTATGTTTTTTTAGTCATTCTTATACTTACTATTTACCCCCCAAAAAGAAAATTTTTGTTTTTTTTTCGTCTGCAAACTAAAAAACTACTGCCTTTGTTTTAAGGTTTATATTTAAAAGCGATGTGTAACCGTGACTGACACCATGCGTTGTTACGAAGACAAAAGGTCTTAAATATAAATTATTGGTCCTATTATTAAAGGTCTTATAATATAATTAAACTGTAATGCCTTAGTTTTACGGTTTATATATTTTAATATTAGTTTTCACTTCTATCGGCAGTCCTGACTGCCAATTTTTTTTACTTTAATGAGAACAACTTCCAAGAACACTTTCGCATTTATAATATTATTAGTATGATACGATGTTACTTAGGTAGCACATGTTACTTTCCTTGTCCTAAAATAAATCTTAACGTCGGCTAACCTGAACGTGGGCTAACCTGAACGTGGGCTAACTTGAATGTCAGGTTACTTGGACGTCGGCTAACTTGAACGTCGGCTAACTTGAAAGACGGCTAACCTGACCGACAACTAACCTGAACTTGTGCTAACCTGAACGTCGGCTAACCTGAACGTGGGCTAACCTAAACGTCGGCTGACCTGAACGTGGGCTAACCGGAAGGTTATGATAACCTGAACGTGGGCTAATCTTAACGTGTGAACGTGGAACGGTGAAACAAATGCAAGAAAAAGAGCATACTATCCCACAGGGACTGTAAGTTTTTCCAGGATGAAAAGTGGCCTATGTCACTCTCCAGGTCCTCAAATATACCCATGCAAAAAATCACGTCGATCCGTTGCGCCGTTGCCACCTAATTGAAAAAAAATGCGAGAAAAAGAGCATGTTATCCCACAGGAACTGTTTGTTTTTCCGGGATAAAAAGTGGCCTATGTCACTCTCCAGGTCCTCAAATATACCCATGCAAAAAATCACGTCGATCCGTTGCGCCGTTGAAGCGTGATTGAAGAAAAATGCGAGAAAAAGAGCATGTTATCCCACAGGAACTGTTTGTTTTTCCGGGATAAAAAGTAGCCTATGTCCTTCCCCGGGATGCAAACTATCCCTGTACCAAATTTCATCAAAATCGGTTGAACGGTTGGGCCGTGAAAGCGTAGCAGACAGACAGACAGACAGACAGACAGACAGACAGACAGACACACTTTCGCATTTATAATATTAGTATGGAAGTATGGAAGTATAATATTAGTATGGAAGTATGGATTATAAATGCGAAAGTGTGTTTGTTTGTTGGTCAATCATGCCGCAACCATATACCTATGCCGCAACGGAGCAACGGAGCAACGGATCGACGACGTGATTTTTGGCATGGGTTTATGTTGAGAACCTGGAGAGTGACTTATAGGCTATAGATGTAGACTAAGCTACTTTTTATCCTGAAAAATTAAGTAGTTCGCGCGGGAATAATAAAACTTAAACCACGCGAACGAAGTCGCGGGCATCAGCTAGTGTATAATAATATTGCAATTGTTTTTTCCCTTCGTATCCGGGATAAAAAAGGGACTTGTCCGTCTCCGGGATGCTAAATGGTCTGGTCTGGTGGGCAGTGGGACTTCGGAGCCAAGCGATTTAGCGTTTCGGTACGATACCGTGTAGGTAGAGACCGATTAAGGGTATGGGTTTTAGAACTATCGTCTATCGTACTCCTACAGGTTAGCCCGCTACCAACTTAGACTGCATCATCACCATCAGGTGAGATCGCAGTCAAGGGCGAACTTGTGGAATTTAAAAAAAAAAACCGGCCAAGTGCGATTCGGACTCGCGCACCGAGGGTTCCGTACAAACCTGTAGTAAGTTTTACGATTTATGACGTATTAAAAATAAAAATTACGTTTGTTGTATGGGAGCCCCCCTTTAATATTTACTTTATTGATATTTAATTATTTATTTTGAAAGGTAATATACAAGTTAATATTCTGTGAAAATTTGAACCGTCTACCTGTTACCTACCGTTTTTAATATTGAGCAAAAAAATACGAAAAAAACACGTTTATTGTATGGGGACCCCCCTTAATATATATATTTTTTTAATTTTTAGTATTTGTTGTTATAGCGGCAACGGAAATACATCATTTGTGAAAATTTCAGCTTTCTAGCTATCACGGTTTATGAGATACAGCCTGGAGACAGACAGACAGACAGACAGACAGACAGACAGTGGAGTCTTAGTAATAGGGTCCCGTTTTTACCCTTTGGGTAAAAACGGGACCCTATTACTAAGACTCCGCTGTCTGTCTGTCTGTCTGTCTGTCTCCAGGCTGTATCTCATAAACCGTGATAGCTAGAAAGCTGAAATTTTCACAAATGATGTATTTCCGTTGCCGCTATAACAACAAAAATTATAACTATTATAATTATAACGCAAGCTATATTAACTTAACTGAAGAACAGTTAAATAAACTTGAGAGACTTCAAAATATTAGCATTCGGTTCATATTTGGATTACGCAAATATGACCATGTATGTAGGTATCTCATTTTCGTTCTCGTCTCAAGTGGTTACCCATCCGTTTTCGCCGGAACTTGCATATCCTTTCTATTCTGTACTGTGTGTTATTTAATCCTTCATCTCCACCTTATTTAAAGGAGAAATTTGAATTCGTTGGCCGTCCAGGAGAAGTTCTCCGTACTACAAGGAAACTTGTTTTAAGGACGCCTACACATAATTCTTCTTTCTTCCATAAATCCTTTTCTGTACAAGCTGTTAAGTTGTGGAATGCTTTGCCTCTTGAAATCAGAGAGGCTCAATCGATAAATATTTTTAAAAGGCTTGTAAAAAATTACTATTTGTCGCAATAATAATATTATTTGTATAGTAGTTTATTTATTTTTTATATTTTGATACCTACTGTCCCATATTTTATTTTATGAGGTTTACGTTTAGTTATTTATATATTTATTTATTTGTGAGTATATATGTATATTTATATGTTATATTTGTAGTATTTATGTTATATTTATTTTATATAATATGTATTATAATTTGTAGCATTATATAAATATTTTTTATTTATTTTGTTATTTCAGCACCATCTACCGGTTGTATTTGTAGCTATGTCCTTTCACACCATTGGTTGCCTGGAAGAGATCGCTATGTAGCGATAAGGCCGCCAAATTGTATACTTACTTTGTTAGTAGCTAAGTTTTCTTTTTTATAATTTCCTTTGTGGTGTACAATAAAAGTGTATTCATTCATTCATTCATTCATTTTATTCAAACTGTACATAATATATCCGTGATGAGCTATTGATGTTTATTCTATGTTAAAACAGGTTCTGGTCTCGTCTAACGGGACTTTAGGACCAGACAGCTGTATCAAGACGTAGGTGTCGTTATGTCGTAGCTAAGGTTCACAGAACTATTTAAAAAATTTAACAGCAATCAACGGGACGACATAATAATTGCTAATATATTTTTACAGGAACGCATAGTAAGTATAGCTTATAACGTCTTTGAGAGGTGATATCTAGTAAAAGTCCCATCCACATGCGTCAGTTTTTACACTGTTTAAATAAGTACTGCGCATACTTTAATACTGTACAAGAATCAGCTTTTCTAGTTAGCGTTCATTTTTGGTAACAATAAACCGTCTTTGAGCGGCCATATCTAGCGAAAGGCCCATCCACATGCGGGCAGACTGTAACTTTCGTGATCAGTGGAGAGCCCTAAATCCACCTAACACTGAATCAGCCTTTCTGGCGATAGTTACCAAAATTGCAGTTATCTCCTATAATAATATAATATCTACTGCTATCGCAAAATTACACGCGTCAAGCTCGAAACTAGTGCTGCGAGGGAGCTGGATATGGAGCGACGATCGGGGCCCGGGGGTGGCGCACAGCCGGAGCTTCTTCAGACCCCGATTCCTCGCAGCTCGTGCGCGGACTACCTATAGATACTGGAAAAACAAAGCTAATTATTATACGTGTGACTCCAAATGTGCAAATCAAATCGGAACCGGCTTATCTATACATACTCGTCGTATAATAAAACTGTAACAGGTCCAATTCTGTAGGTACATTGAAGATATTTTGAAAATTTTTTTTGGAGGGCACTCATTATTCGATACTGAAGCCAAATATGTAATTTTTTTCATTTTTGTCTGTCTGTCTGTCTGTCTGTCTGTCTGTCTGTATCTTGGCCGCGCATCACGCCGAAACTACTGAATGAATTCAAACGAAACTTGGCACGATTTGAGCCCATACTACGAGGTAGGACATAGGATACTTTTTATCCCGAAATTCTACCCCCGAAGGGGTGAAATAGGGGTTGAAAGTTTGTATGAAAATCCTTAATTTCTTAAGTTATAGCCATGAAACTTGATATATGAGCTGCGGGTTGAAAATGAAAACATATAATATGTTTCACAGTTTTTCAAAATTCCACCCCCGAAGGGGTGAAATAGGGGTTGAGAGTTTGTATGAAAGTTCTTAATTTCTCAAGTTATAGCCATGAAACTTGATATATGAGCTGCGGGTTGAAAATGAAAACATATGTGTTTCACAGTTTTCCAAAATTCCACCCCCTAAGGGGTGAAATAGGGGTTGAGAGTTTGTATGAAAATCCTTAATTTCTCAAGTTATAGCCATGAAACAGCATTTGGGCTTTCGTTAAATACTTAATAATAATTATTATATGACCTACTAGATGATGCCTGCGACTTCGTCCGCATGGATGAACTTTTTTAATCCCGCGGGAACTCCTTAATTTTCCGGGATAAAAAGTAGCCTAAGTATGTCCTTTCCCGCGATACAATTTCATCAAAATCGGTTGAAAGGATGGGCCGCGAAAGCGTATCTAGCAGACAGACAGATAGACACACTTTCGCATAAAATATGAATATGGATTTTATGAATTTAGTATCAACTCTCCTGTCCCAACTCCCAAGACTGTTTTCGCCACAAAGATCTGTGGGGCAAAGCACAGAGCGCAGTCCGGGTAGTGCATCACGTTCACGGCCGCATACCGGCATAATATTCGTAAATTATAATAAACCCGAAGGCCGAGATTTGCATGTCGTTCCCACGCGTCAGGTGAACTCACGAATATGCGGCGCCCGCAACGAAATCTGAGACTCTCAAGCTCAAAATAGCTCTCAACCACGGTCCACCAGTGGTCATTGTCAATGACGTGCGCAGGGCTCGAAGCTGGGGCAGGTATCAGTTAGTCAGAACACCTATTTACTGACTGTTATAATTAAAATGAGCATTGACGTATTTCCATTTGGGTAAGCAGTGCTTTTACGCCGCTATGAAGTCTTATTGGTAATCACTGTGGGGACATCAATTAAAACGAATTCTTTAGTTTTCTTCAATCGGTCTGGTTGTAGGTATGCTCCAAGGTACCAACCTAGGTACGTATACCAGCTACGGGACTTCCTAACCAGCAGCTTAGGTACCTACCACTACTTGTTGATACTAGGCGTAGGCCATACCTACTAACTATATAGATAACTACTTATTGCCTCGTTCTCTATTGATGGTGATTAGGAAGGCATTCGGCTCGTTGATCGGTGGCCGAGGGCAGAGGGCGCGGCGAGCGGCGATGAGACGTCAATTGACTTTGAGGTGACCAACTTTTACCAAACCGCCAAGACGTTGAATTTTTAAACATACTTAGTTCTATTGTAATTATGACCAATTTAAGTAAAAAGTTATGTAAGTAAGTATAGGTATGCTTTATGCCGATCGGTTAACGGCGCGGCGCCTGGAGCTGAACCACCGAGAACCTTTGTAGAAAACGCATAACGCCGGATTACGTGTTCGAAATTATCACGGGAACAAATTGCATATAATTGCTTAAGAATGGAAAAAGTACGGCAGGTAATATAAGTAGTAAGCACGATAGTAAGCACACTGCACTAGACGGTCGCCGGTCGTTGGTTGTAACAGCTATAGTATGGTAAGTAAGTAGGTATAATGGCCGTTTATTGATTTATTTTTTGAGATAAGTAGGTAATACCTCTGGAGTCTGGACTATCGCCATCGACAATACCCATGTTGATAGCCGAGTGCACTCATGCGAGGCGGAGTTCGCTTCGCGTTTCTGTTAATTTATTTTAAGACGAGCTAACTATACCTACTTAGTACTTACCTCAGCTGCCGCCTGCCTGTAGTCTGTACCCAATCGACTAACATTATCCGGCGTCAACTTACCTAGTGCCAACTCTAAGAAAGGGAAAACCTAAAATAACTTGGTCACAATAAGTTTCCCTTTGGAGTAAGGAGCTTTCATGCCTGTAATGACAGTGCAAGAACTCTCTTCTCAGTAGAATCATCCTTCCGAACCGGTGGTAGGTAGAGTCTTAACGTATCGTAAGTGGCACAAGTAGTCCCACATCATTAATGCTGAGCTAATGCTGATGCTGCTACATGAGTAATCGAAAACCTGCAGCATTAATGCTGAGTCGGGGCCTTTTCATCTTGTGCCATATGGGTGCAAAAGCCATAGCTAATTAATTTTAAAGTTTGATTTTATGTACGAGGCACAAGATGAATAAATGATTTTTCTTTCTTTACATGAAATAAATAAATCATATATCAAATATCTCTCTCTGGTCCGGTTTTGTGTCCCCCAGTACCCGCGGCGCCTGGGCGCCCCAGTCCCCACGCTCTTGCAAGTTGCAGAAGATAATTACACCAATAAGCGCTCCCTTTACAAAATTGCAGCGGCTTCTAAATATCCGACCAAAACCACAATACGGCCTTCTAATTAGTAACTAGTATGTGCAGGGTTTGAACTTTAAGATCAAACAGCGAAATAGCTATTCCCCATCTTATCGGAGGTAAGGATCCACTAATAACTTATTTTAGCTCCTTTATGTAGGTAGGTAAATATCATGGGCTACTAGATTTATCCCGGAAAATGAAGAAGTTCCGGCGGGATGAGCAACCGCCGAGTTTCTTGCTGGTTCTTCTCGGTAGGAACGGCATTCCGAACCAGTGGTAGATTCATTCGACTATTCATAAGTTGAGTTTCTTGCCGGTTCTTCTCGGTAGAATTATTTTTCCGAACCGGTGGTAGATTCTTACGACTTATCATAAGTGGCACAAGTTGTCCTACATGAAATAAATCATTTTCATTTTCATTTTCATAAGCACTTGTAAAAAGTAATATTGTAGATCTGAATAAAATTTCGAATTTGAATTTTGATCAAAAAATAAAAATACTTACCTACCTATATCTACCTATTCCACGCGGACGAAGTCGCATGCATAATCGAGTTAAGTACCTATAGGTAGGTACAATAAATTGATGTAAGTTGATGTTGTAACAAGCTAGAGCTAGAGAGGCCATCTCGGCGTAAGCGTTTTCTGATGATAAGTACATTGCGTCTCCGGTGAACCGCTGCCGCTGATGCGAGACGATTGCATCGAAATACAAAACATTGCAATTCGCAATGCGAGTTTAACGCGCGCTTCCGAGAACATTGCGAGGTGTAATGTACACCCGATGCAACATGCAACATGCATTGATGATTAATGTATCGATTGTCCGCATGGATTGAGGTATTTTGGTTCCAGCGGGAGCTCTTTAATTTTCCAGACTATAATCTATCTCTGTGCCAAAATTCCGTTCAGACTTCAGCCGTTCTGGCGTGATTGAGTAACAAACATCTATCCATCCATGCTTTCGCATTTATAATATTAGTAGGTATACTTAGATAATAGATACCTACCTATGCTTTATATTTATAAGATGTCAATCTTTTGCGAGCAAATGAACTGGACTGCTGATATATACGCTGCGGTATGATGACGTCGGCGGTTCCTCTGAAATTTGTTTATCCGTTCATTGACACAAATTGCCCCATAAAAACCAGTAGTCAGATAGGGTCGTGGGTAAGTAGTTAGTGTTTCCACCCACCACCACTACAACCCATTAACGTCCCACTGCTGGGCACAGGCCTCCACTCTCATAGGAGAAAGGGAATCAGAGCTTAGCGGGCGGCGGGCGGGCTAGTTAGTGTCGAGTTAGTGTTTGCGGTGCGCTAAATAGCCGCGGCCGAAGCCTCCACCTCGACCAGACCAGAAATGAAACACAATCATCGGCTGTCACATTTATTGTGGAACATAATAATAATAAGTGAGTCACAATACACTCAATGGCACAACATCGGGCGCGCGCGGCCGCACCGCGCGGAGCCGGGGGACGGGTCTAGTGTACAGGCTATACCAGCGCACTATTTTATTTGTTTCATCAATTCTGAACCAAAAACTATGTTTTAAATCATAACATAATTAAGGTACGAGTTCGTAGACGACTGCAGCAGGCAACAGCTAACATTTTAAAATTATCACTAGATATCTAACATCTGATAATAATCGTTACAAAACCCTTAAGAGTTTAAATATTCTTAATCGAGTCGTATGAGGAAGGATGTGGGAACCCACCGCATTATTATCCCAAGAAAATTCCTACCATTATTTGATTAATGGAAAGGGGTCACGACCCTCAGTAATGTGAAATACGAGGCAGCAGCAGCAGCAGCAGCAGCAGGCGACACAACTGGATTCTGTGGTTTCTATGGCAGGGGACGCGACGACACGTGTCGCTAGCTTCGAAAGGTAGGTATTTCATACAAATACATAGAGACCAGGTAGTGACGCGGGCGTCACGTCGCCTGCTGCTGCTGCTGCTGGCTGCAGTCGGCTACGAACTCGTACCTTAAGTTACAAGACGTAACAGATTTTTCCTCGACCTAACGTTTTTGGTCCCTGAGCAGTGAACACATCTAGGACCGTTTCGACTGCGACTCGCAGACCGCAGTGGAAACGGTCCACACAAGCACCAGCTTGCAAGCTTGTAGGTACTGGTGAATGGTGATAAACAGAAACTGGTGGTAAACCGACGTTAGGGTGGAGACGTATTAATGTAAGGTCGCTCTCCGCGGAGCTTGCGGGTCGTGCGCGCTGCCTGTACCAGCTCTGTCCGCTCTCAACTCTGCGGTATCGCCACGCGCTGCTTTCTAAATCTACATTAACACTAAATTAAGTTAAAAAGCACACTGAATTAACTCTATCGCCGGCCTTGGTAAAAAAAGCCTTTGTAAGTACTCTTACATAAATTATTTAGTTTTAATTCAAACAAACCATGTAAGTATATCACTGTAAATATTAAGGTATCATAGTAAATGTTATCTCGAGGTATAAATTGTGCATCGCAATCGAAAACAGCTTTGGAATTAAAATCTAAAATCAAGAATCAAATTGTAAATTTATTTTATTTATTTGATGGAATTCAACAACACAACACAATGTTGTGGTGGTGGTGGTACAAATAATAGTGATTGCGACTGCATTGCACAATTGCCCCCTAGTCTCCATGTAACGCTATAACAAGCGTTTTCTGACTGGGAACGGGGAAGTGTCGGCGGCCGGCGCGCAAACTATCCACAAACTACAAACTAGTAAAAAATAAGACAAAAAACTATAAACGCATAAACGTAACAGTAAAGCAGTCTATTCTCAGTAAAGCAAGTCTTCAAAATTTGTACTCAGAACAGCTTCCGCGCACGCGTCGACACATTTGGTACATTGTGATACACGGTTAACTTTACCAACGGTTTTTAATAATCACGAAAATTACCTAAAGTGAACCAATAGATTGACTTGACGATTCCAAACTAATCGATAGATAACCGATTAATTATTATTGAAGAAAAAACATATAAAATAGTATCAAACGTGTACGCGAGCCGCGCGGATGCCGCAAAAGATTAGTATAGTAAATAAATCAGTCTTAACATAAGTAGTAACATACAATACACGGTGCGGTGGTATCAGTATCAGGTATAGTTGTAGGTACAGCGGCAGTGAGTGTTACGACAAGTACAACGGTGCAGTCTTCAGATCCACGCAGCAGCCCGAGGAAGCTGAGGTTATAATCATTGAGAGCATTATGCAATAGTAACTGTACAAGCGGTATTATTAATAAAACTGTAACCCGACTACGGAAAAAAATTCAGACTCTCACATTTTAGGACGTAATATCCGTAATATCGATTTTGTTGGTATAATTAAGTGTAGCCCGTGGGAGACCATAATAATGTATTGATTGACACCTCATTCATCAAAATCGACCCAGTAGTTTCGGCGCTACGGAACTTCCTTACTTAGGTCTATTATAAATGCGAAAGTGTGTCTGCCTGTCTGCTACGCTTTCACGGCCCAACTACTAAACCGATTTTGATGAAACATGGTACACAGATAGGTTACATCCCGGGGAAGGACATAGGCTACTTTTTATCCCGGAAATTTGAAGAGTTCCCGCGTGAATCAAAAAACATCAATCCACGCGGACAAAGTCGCTGGCATCATCTATAGTACTTATTATATACATAAAAACATAATATATAGATTGCTAAAATCGTAACCCTTCCAGTTGGATTTGCCGTAGTCGGGTAAAGGATACTCGGGGTGCCATCGGGGACAAAGACGAGCAGGTCTTTATCGTATAGTTATTACAATATATCATCGCCTATGCTCTTCAAATAAGTAGAATCAAAGTTTGATAGGCGTGATACTCGTAGCGAAGTACCTGACAATGGCATTCTTATTTGAAACATAATATGTTTCCAATAAGAATGCGGTGATATACTTGTGATATTATCACGCGGGATATCACCGCATGCCGAGCCGTCCCCGACCTCTCGAGCTCGCATGCCAGAGACACACTTGTCACACGCCACGCCACGCTACAGTCTATTTAAGGCGCAACAACACAATGTGTAGTGATAAAAACACAACCACGCATCGCATCGCATGTTTATAGTTTGCTTTGAATGCTGAAAGTATTGCGTTTTGATTTGACTCTACACTACAGGCATGGCGTAGCGTGGCGTGCGGCGCGTGCGCATGGCCCATCGCTCTGCACGCCCGAGTGCGCGGTGGCAAATGTTCACAGTGCTCCTCAGCTTCCTCGGCCGTTCATATTACGTCTGTTCGTTCTTATAATATTATGTCGTCTAAGGCTACATCTGAGCTACAAACTAATAACCTCGTGAATACAAAACACACTGCTTACACAACATCACGAGGAAGGGGGCCCGCTCCAAACTGAAGAGGGGGTCACTGTCATCGTTTTGTGATGCCAGTCCGAAGTGGTCAATAAATCCACTGTTCCATACAACTAACCCAACACCAACAGTCTGGACCAGTATAATGTTCGGCTCTATATATACATACAATGATGAGTAGGTACAGTTACTCCCGAGCAGCACACTCGGCATAAGATTTTATCAATCAATCAATCGTTTATTTGCTAGTACCATTATTTACATTTCACAACGTTGATAGAATTCGAGCATCGAAACACAAATAATGGACCTTAACAAGCTTGTTTTAACCCCTTTTCGTCCATCCTACAGTCAGCGCTCCAGGCGGAAACATTGAAAAATAAAAATCGGTGGCACTCAATTTTCGACTTTAAGTCACGGACCTTTAGGTCCTTTTTTTACTCTGGCATCTTTGTGTTCTGCCTCTCGAATTCTGTGAACGTTGGTGAAATCTCATCTCATACGTAGACCCCACATTCCCCAATACACTGTGACTGTAATGCGTACAAGACAATCATTGTGTAAGCAGTGCATGTTGTATTCGAGAGGGGTATTCACTATTCGAGAGGGGTATTCACTATTCGAGAGGGGTATTCACTATTCGAGAAGTACACATAAACTTATACAACAATGACTTATTTTTAACACACATTTTGGTTAGCGGCTTACAACTAGCTATGTAATACTTCCTAACATATTATTACTATATTATTTCAAAGCAAAAGACACATAAATTAAATTATACTTATATTATCATATATCATATTACTATTGCTTCATAATTAATAATATAATATATTATATTATACACATAGTTGATAGATTAGGGCACTTTTAAATTTCTTATGTTGTATGATATTTCTTAATATTATCAAGGAATACATTTCATAACGCTTTTGCAAAAGGAGTGGTGTTTAAATTTTTCAAAATACCTTAAATATAATTCAGGGAACACATAAGGCAGTCAAAATTGTTATAAAATTAATGTGTAGATACTATAAATGCAGTTCTTCTTCATAGCAAGAAAATCAGTATGTCTTCTTGGATCAGTGTCAGTCTTGGTATCATATTCGAATGTGTTGTGTGTAAACAGTAAACAGTAAACACAAAACAGCCCATACACGTCATAATTAGGGCTTTCGAATACCGGTTTTTCTCAATACCGGTATTAATACCGGAATGATTTTTTTCAATACCGGGATCCCGGGATCCCGGTATTGGAAAAAATTTAATATGTGGTAGATGTTTTTTAACTTAAAATTAGTCTTTTCTAAAGCAAACGGCACCATTAAAAACACCTTTTTCATAAAAAAAATTTTTTACCAAATTAACTCAAAAAAGTGCCTTTTCTGCATACTTAAGTTCAATGTAGAAAAGCCGTTTTTTTCACTCAGCGAGATTTTTTTTGGATTTAGAACGCTGTGGTTGATTATTACGCTGTGGATTGGTATGTCTATTTCACTGTCTCACGAAACGTTAGGCAACTGCTTCACTCTATTTTATATCATGCAATATTTTATGAAATTGTATTTTCTTAAAAAAAAAATCACCAAGTTTTGATTTTAGATTTATTTGTATTTTGAGTATGTATGTATGATTTTCATGTATGTATAAGGTGAAAATTACGGACCACGTAATGTTCTGAATCTCCATCACATCATTTTAAAATATATTTTTTTATTCCTATTTTACATCCATTGAATTTTGAACTTTTAATTTAAAGTATATTTGTGACGCACTTTCTCAACGTACACACAAAATTAAATAAATATGGCAGGGAATTTTAAATAATTAGTGAAATTAGTGTCGAAGATTGTAATTTAAACTACTATCGTTGTCGTCGTCTCAACCTATAGACATCCTGGACGTAGGTCTCCTGCATGGATTGCGCCCCTCTCTTGTGCCCCTTGTTTCCAGCGGCTCCCAGCTACACGCTTGAGATCGTCCGTCCACCCAGTGGGGGGTCGTCCAACACTGCACTTCCCGGTGTGAGGCCGCCATTCAAGAACTTTGGGACCCCAACGCCTATCGGTTCTACCAACTATGTGCCCCGCCCTTTGCCACTTAAAGCTTGGACTCTTCGAGCTATGTCGGTTACTCTGGTTCGCCTACGGATCTCCTCATTTCTGATTTGATCACGCAGGTATACTCCAAGCACAGCTCTCTCCATCGCCCGCTGAGTGACCCTGAGCCTTCTTATCAGGCCTAAAGTTAGCGACCATTTTTTGGAGCCGTAAGTCATCACTGACAACACGCACTGTTCGAAAACTTTCGTCTTTAGACACTGAGGAATTTTGGACGAGACGATGTCGCGGAGTTTCCCGAACCCTGCCCAGCCGAGTTGGATTCGGCGGTTGACCTCTTTCTCGAAATTGGACCTACCTAACTGGACTGTATGTCCTAGGTATATGTACTCATCAACAATTTCGAGTGCAGAATTCTCAAATAACACAGGTTGGGGCTGAACGTGTGCATTAGAAATGATCTTTATCTTGCTCATATTCATTTTTAGGCCCACCTGTTGAGGAACTACTAAATGAGTAATAAACGATATTTTTGTAAGAAGTCGATCAAAGTCGAAGATAACGATAATTTTGTCAAAATACAAATTAATCTAAAATTCAATAGTTACCTATTATTTAAAAGAAAATAATATATAATAATATATTATATATGCATTTGTTATAAATTAGATTTCTGAACGTTTTGAGAGGCAATGAAATAGCAATGGCAAGCCACAGGGATCTAAATTTGAACACTAATTTTTCCCTCTGAGTGAACAAAAACGACTTTTCTTGACTGGTTTTAAGCAATAAAGGAGCTAATATGCTTAAGATACAAGTTTTAAACTTAGCCGAATAAAAACAGTGGCATCTACCAAAAAATATATGCAATAGTCACTGTTTCGTTTATATTGTCACCAATACCGGTATCCCGGTATTAGACATTTCAATACCGGTATTGAAAACCGGCGAAAAAAGTCCGGGATCCCGGTATTGGCCAATACCGGGATCCCGGTATTGGAAGCCCTAGTCATAATCATAATATTATGATCGAGATAGAAATAAATGCAACAAAATTATTAGCTTTTAACTTCAAAGCTCTAAAAAAAGATAATAATTTACAAATTCTGCTGTAGTATAGGCAGAAAAGTTACCTATTTGTTTTATTACATAGTCAAATACGGAGCATATAAAATTAAAATGGCAGCTTTTTTTAAATATAATAATTTATGTTTGATAATTTGTAACACAACAATACTGGATTATAGTTTGTATCTGCGCTCAGTATGACTAGTCACTAGTGTATAAATTACTATTTTTCAAGTGTCTATTATCTATGTTTGTACACGTCAGTTCTACAGTTCTTGACCTCTTACACTATTAATTTAAAATCATAATAATATAATAATTGTTACTAATTTATAATAATAATAAGTACAGATTACTTTGCCTAACCTCTAAATAAATAAATATTTGTTCGAAAACAAGAATATAGTAAGATAAATTTTTTGAGTGTGAGTACTTTAACAACAATATTATAATGATTTCGTCAACTCGAGCTTAAGAGAGCTGAATAAATAATGAGAATTCAGGTATTAAAGTACCAGAGATTAAGTGTTAAATACAGCAAAGCCTTACGGGGGCGCCTCGAGTTTGTGTCTGTAGTCTATTGGTGTTTCAGGCTTCGCTATGTGTGGGCTCCCGCGTCCCGCGCGCTGCAGCTCGCCGACAGCGCCTACGCCTTGTAGCGCTGGTCGGGGTGCGCGCGCAGGCACAGCGCCAGCGCCAGCAGCAGCGCGGCGCCGTGCGCGGCCAGCAGCGCGGCGCCGGCGGCCAGCGGCGCGCGCGCGGCGCCCTGCAGCGCCTCCAGCACGCGCGGCGCGCATGGCGCCGCGTGCAGGCCGGGCCCGCCCGCCGACGCGGCGGGCACGCGGCGCGCCACCGCGCACTCGGTGTCGTCGCGCGACTCGCAGCACGAGGCGGGCACCCAGTAGTGCGCGGGCGGCGCGGCCACGCTCAGGTCGAGCGCGGGCGGCGCGCGCGCCCACGCCGCCTGCCGCCAGTCGCGCGCGCCGTCCACGCCGCAGCAGCGCAGGCCGCGCTGGATGGCGTCGAGCGCGTGCGTGCGCGCCGGCAGCGCGCCGTACTCGTGCAGCAGCGACTGGCGCAGGCGCTCGCGCAGCGCGCGCTGCAGCTGCGGCGCGTGCGCGGCGCCCCACCACGCCGCCGCCGCCTCCGCCACCGCGCTCAGCGCCAGCAGCGCGAACGCGGCCGCCAGCAGCGACGCCGAGCCGCGCGCCGCGCCTGCCGGACACCGCAACGCGTTAGCACAGCACGTCTAGCAGCGCCCGCGCGCGGACACTAGCTCACCTGCCAGAGCGGCGACGGCGCCCAGCGCGAGCACGACGGCCCACAGGCCGAGCGCGCACAGCCCCGCGCGCCCCGCGCCGCCCTCCGCGCCGCGCCCGTCCCACAGCGCCCGCGCGCGGACACTAGCTCACCTGCCAGAGCGGCGAGGGCGCCCAGCGCGAGCACGACGGCCCACAGGCCGAGCGCGCACAGCCCCGCGCGCCCCGCGCCGCCCTCCGCGCCGCGCCCGTCCCACAGCGCCCACGCGCGGACACTAGCTCACCTGCCAGAGCGGCGATGGCGCCCAGCGCGAGCACGACGGCCCACAGGCCGAGCGCGCACAGCCCCGCGCGCCCCGCGCCGCCCTCCGCGCCGCGCCCGTCCCACAGCGCCCACGACACGAACGCGCACACGCCCAGCCCCACGCACTGCGGGGGACAAGCCGCACGTTAGCACCTCCACCACAGTTGTTATTCAAATATTGTATAGAAGCAGGCGTTACTTTGCGGAAGTCCATGACAGTGAAAAAACTAGAAGTTTAATTCGCTATAATCCGCCACGGAAGGTAAATCTATGTGGTACAGTGCGTATCTTGAACTTGCAGCCCGCAATATTCTCCAAACCACATAAATATTCCAAAGTACCCTCAAAGTATGTGTCACTCCAACACTGGAGCATCTTCCTTCCTTCTGTGGCGGATTATAGCGACTAGCTGTTATTCAAACAATAAATGGTTAGCATTATTATTCGCTATTCATAATGTTTCTCTAGTGATCTTAAACTCACCTTTTTTAGGTTTGTGAACCTCCATGGGATCTACCAAAACCTAATGATATCTTATGATTTCAATCTAGGTTTGATACTGAGCTACAAATAGTTAATGGTGACAACAGCTCCTCTACACAATAATATACAACATTCATTTTAAAATACTCATGACCTCTTGAGGGTTAAATTTGTTCTATGACTTTAAATATCTGATTTAAAAAAACAATCTTTTTAATAAATAAAAAAATGTAAGCCAGTGGACCACAGTTATCTATTTTTCTACTAACCAGATACAAACAACACAAAGCCATATAAACTGCGGTGCTATATCAAGAGCTCATAAGATGAAGCAGCATGTTTATACTTCCTGTGACTGCACATCTGCTTCATATCTCTTGAAACATCTGCCCCACTTGTTGCAAAAGGTTTTATTTCAACTTTCTTCAAATATAGATTGCTCATGTAACTTTCTATTCTGGATGCTTTGATAATTTTCTCAAAACAAAATATCCAAATAAATAAAATAAAATTGCCTTTTATTACAGAGCTTTTCCACAATAATTCCCTTAGTTATGTGCCTCGCGGCAAACACCTCCTCCAGCTCTCTCCAGTGCTTGCCATTTAGAGCCACCCTTCTCCAAATAGGATGTCTACAAGAATTTATAGGGTGGTCCAAATGGTAACTTGGGTGGGAATGAATAGTTCTAAGGGTTCTGATAGTTACAATTTAGAGTTAAATATACGTTCCCGCGATAACTACTTAAAATTAATTCGATTTTGCAATCAAAGTGAAAGAAATAGTCTTAAAAACGTGCTTAAACTATTGCTGAACAACTAATTCAATGAAAACCGATTGGAAACGAGACAAATTGGTCAAAATAACCGAATACAATCACCAGTGAACTTTGAGGTTAGAACCGTTGACATCGCAAAATGGACGAAAAATCTGTGTCGTTTTTAATTACGAAAATGAAAGAGGAGTTAGACAAACAAACTATCAATATTACAGAGGCTATAACTAAAAGTTTGATGCTTAAAATCGACGAAAAAATCGAGCCGATTCTAAAGGAAAATATACAAATGAAAGAAGACATTTCCTCACTTCAAAACAAAGTCAACTTTTTAGAAAGTAAAACAAAGAAAAACAACATTATTTTACATGGTTTAGTGGAGAAAGACGAAAATAGTGGTTCTCTGACCGACGAAATTTTGGAGCAGTTCCAACAAACGGGAGTGCATATAGAAAAGTCAGATTTTTGTGACGTTTATAGAATTGGGAAGAGGGACGAAAAAAAGTGTAGACCTGTCCGCATTTCCTTCTCGTCATTTTGGAAAAAAGCTGAACTAATGAAAAATAAGAAAAAACTCAGTAAAAACTTGAACCTGTCCGATGACTACCCCAGAGATGTATTATTGAAAAGGAAAGATTTACAAAAAAAATGTATAGAAGAAAGAGACAAAGGAAACCACGCCTACATTAAATATGATAAACTCATTGTGAAAGAATCAAACTCAGCTGATAAAAGGAAACGCTCACCATCAAAGACTCCTCCATCGACAGACTCTGCCGGAAGTACATCAAAACATAACAATAAGATAAACAAGGTAGATGCTTTCTCATACATGAAGGCTCGGGCTTACTCTGTCTCAGAGAAAAATACTTACCTACTACCATAGGACAGGCATGACACTGGTAACAGGGGAAAAACATATAATGGAGAATCTACGCATAAACATTTTAGTAAAATAAAGGAATTTCCCAAGCAGGCTAGTCACCATGGGAAATTAGACTACCACCCTCCAGGGACAACACAACAAGAGACAAATATAAATAGAAATAATAATATATACATAGCAACGTTGAATACCAGAACACTTAGAAAAGATGAATCATTAATTGAGTTAGAAGAGGCGGTGAAGTCAATCAAATGGGATATAATTGGCCTCAGTGAGGTAAGGAGACTCGGTGAAAATATTGAAGAACATGAAAATTACCTCTTTTGCTATATTGGAGAAACCCAAGGCCTACATGGTGTGGGATTTATCATCAAAAAATCACTACGCAATAATATTGTGGAATTCATAGGTGTAACTGAAAGAATTGCACTCCTAACAATAAAGCTAGAAAACTATAACGAGCCATGGTCAATCATCCAAGTCTATGCACCAACTGAAGTAGCTACAAAAGCAGACAAAGATCAATTCTATTACAATCTCAACCAGACAATAGAAAGAACAAATAAAAATCTCATTATAATGGGTGATTTCAATGGTCAGATCGGAAATATAAACTGCAATAGACACCCGGCTATAGGAAGATACAGTACTGGAAAAATAAATGACAACGGACAGCGTTTGTTAGACTTTGCTCTGCAACATGATCTTTCTGTTATGAACACATTTTTTAAAAAAAGGAAAGCCAAGAAGTGGACATGGGTTTCCCCTGATGGAAAATACAAAAATGAAATTGACTTTATACTCACAAATAAACCAAAAATATTCAAAGATGTGAATGTTATAAATAACTTTAATTTTAATACAAACCACCGCTTACTGAGAGGAAAAATCTACTCCACTATGCCAAAAAAGTCAAGAAAGCATATCCACAGTAAAGCAAGACATATTCAGCTCCCTTTACAAAGAACTTGTTTAGAAGCTCTTCAGGAAACACTTCAATATGTAAATGAGGAACAATCAGTTCAGGAGACCTATGATTGCATAGAAAAGGCATTGGTTAACTTAAATAAAGGCCTTAACATTCAAATGGATTGCACAGACAGGCTAGGATGTGAAGCTAGGCGTCTTATAGCAGAGAGAGGAAAACTATTAGAAGACAAGAAAAATAATCGGAAAGAAATTGTAGAGATTAGCAAAAATATTAACGAAAGTATAAGAAAACACAGAAAGTCGCAACGGAACAATACCATAAGCAATTTCATAACTAAATCCGGAGGTGTTCGTAAGGCTTTAAAATCATTACAGGATAATACAACATGGATAGCAGGGGTAAAATCAAAAGACGGTAACAAAGTAACAAATCGACAACTAATTAACCAAATAGCTACAGATTTCTATGAAAACCTTTACCGAGATGATAATACAGAAGAAATAGAATTAAATGATAAGGCTATGGAAGAAGAAATCCCATGCATCCTGAAAAGTGAAGTGACACGAGCTATCCTATCTCAAAAAAATGATAAATCCCCAGGTGATGATGGTATATCAAATGAGCTACTTAAAGGAACCATAGATGTCCTACCCCCCTCCCTCACCATACTCTTTAATAAAATTTTGAGTAAAGAAGAAATCCCTAAACAGTGGACACAATCCACAATAATTTTAATTCATAAAAAAGGTTGCAGAGACCAAATTAATAACTACAGGCCTATAAGTCTTACATCTAACATATATAAAGTCTTTTCAAAAATTATACTAAACAGAATATCCAATAATCTGGATGAAAACCAACCGAGAGAACAAGGAGGCTTCCGCAATGGATACTCAACAATTGATCACATCCATGTCATTAAGCAGGTCATAGAAAAGTATAACGAATATAGTATGCCATTCTATATAGCCTTTATAGACTATAATAAAGCTTTCGACTCAATAAAACACAACAAACTGTGGGAAGCCCTGATTGATCAGAATGTAGCCAAGAAATATATACGTATCATAAAAGAAGTCTATAAAAACAGTTTGGCAAAGATACAACTTGAGCAACCCGGAAAAGAGTTTAAGGTTCAGAAAGGCGTGAAACAAGGAGACCCATTATCACCAAAGCTCTTCTCTGCTGTACTTGAAAATATATTCAGAAATCTAAATTGGGATAGCTACGGTCTAAACATAAATGGCAAAAAACTATCTCATCTGAGATTTGCTGATGATCTTATCCTACTGTCAGACAAATCACAATCACTCCAGATCATGATAGAACAATTAGCCACAGAAAGTGAGAAAGTGGGACTGTTTATGAATACAGACAAAACAAAAGTTATGACTAACTCCCAGAAAGAAAACATTAAACTACAATCAAATACACTAGAGTATGTAGGTGAATATGTCTACCTGGGACAAACAATATCACCAATAGATCAGACATCAAAAGAAATAGAAAGAAGGATATGTAATACCTGGAAACGCTATTGGTCTCTTAAAGAAATTATGAAAAATAAAGATATGCCTATGTCAGAGAAAGCCAAGGTGTTTAATGTATGCATCCTGCCATGCCTAACCTATGGCTGCCAAACTTGGGGGCTAACCAATAAAAACCTGAAGAAACTTAAAGTATGTCAAAACAACATGGAAAGAAGTATGCTTCGAGTCAAAAAGGTTGATAAAATTAGACTCTCTACTATCAGAAGCAAGACTAAAGTTAAAGACATATCTGTAACTATTAAAAAACTAAAGTGGAAGTGGACAGGGCACTTCATGAGAGATAAGAGGGATAAATGGACAAAAGAAGTCACAGAATGGTACCCAAGAACGGGAAAAAGGAAAAGAGGTCGCCCATGCCAGAGATGGGAGGATGACATCAAAGGCACAGCGGGAAACATATGGCAAAGAACAGCAAAGGATAGATGGTTATGGAGAGCCCTGGAGGAGGCCTATGCCCATGGGCAAACTGAATAAATAAAACAGGATATTTACTAGTGTCTTAATTTATTTAATCTATATATAAGAGAATATAATTAATAACAATTGTGTGTGTACCATGTAAAAATTCAGTAATAAAGGCTTATATTATTATTATTATCGGTATATAACTGACTCTCACGCCCGCATACAAAATAAATATATATAACTATGACCAAAAGAATAATAATAAACTTACGTAAATAAATAGAAATGAATAAACTTACATACACAAATACACAAATAAATAGTTGCTGCGGGCGGAGGATTACACCCCGGCAGGGGAGACCAGACGGCCGGGGGTCAGGGGGACAGGTTGAGAAACCGGCGGACTATCCTAGCCGAGTCTAGCAACACCGCTTTCTGCATCCTGGCTGCGAGCGAACTGCCACGGAACCCCAGTCGCCTCAGATGGTGAGCGAGGCTGACTGGGATTAACCCACTCGCAGATATAACGATTGGGATGGTTTCAGTGGACTCCACATGCCACATGGCGGAAACCTCGTGAGCCAGATCGAGATACTTTCGTTTTTTCTCCGTCTCAGCTCTCACAAGATTCTCGTCATATGGAATGGTGATGTCCACCAAAAACACCCGCGACTGTGCCCGGTCCAACAGCACGATGTCAGGCTTATTCGCAAGAATAGTCCTGTCCGTGATGATGGACCGGTCCCAATAGAGCCGGACTCCGTCACGCTCGAGTACAGGCACCGCTGTGTACTTGTAGTACGGCAGCCTCTCATCCAGGAGACCGTACTTCAGAGCAAGCTCCTGGTGAAGGATTTTGGCCGCTTGGTTGTGTCTGTGCAGATACTCAGTGTTAGCAAGCGCCGAACATCCCGAAAGCACATGTCTGAGCGACTCACCGGGATGGCGACAGGCTCGACAGATGTCATGAGTGCCATCCTTCAGAATGTACTTTCGGTAGTTTCGCGTCTTAACTACCTGATCCTGTATCGCACAGACAAAACCTTCGGTTTCCCCAAAGAGGTCACCGAAGCGCAGCCATTGCACGGACGCCTTTTTATCAACGTGCGGCTCATGAAGAGCTTTAAAAAAGCGTCCGTGCAACTCCTTCTCCTTCCATACGGCCTCCCGATCAGAGGTGCTAAGTACCACCGGCGCCTGCCACTCGATTTTGGCTAAGGATAGGGGAGTGAGTCCTTTATCACATTCTATGACCTCTCTATGCATGGGTGACTCCCTCTTCGTCTCGAAGTATGTTCTGAGATTGGATATCTCCCGGTTATGCATGGTCTTGACGCTTAATACGCCTCGGCCACCACATTTCCGGGGGATATACAATCTCATCACAGACGATTTCGGGTGATGCATGCGATAGAGAGTCATAGTCGTGCGGACTTTTCTATCCAGGGCGTCAAGTTCGGTCTGAGTCCATCTGAGCACGCCAAAGGTGTACATGAGAACGGGCATAACCCAGCCGTTATAGGCTCGAACCTTATTGGCGCCTGACAAAAAACTTTTACAAACTTTTGCCAGACGGCCAAAAAAGGCCTCGCAAACAGACTGTTTCATGTCCGCCTCATTCACTCCTATCGATTGTGACATACCCAGATACCGGTATGATTCAGCTTCGGAGAGGGTCCTAATGCTCGATGGCTCGAGATTAACCTCCGCCGAGTGAGTAACCTGCCCCCTCACCACATGCACGACCGCACACTTATCCAGCCCAAGCTCCATCCTGATAGAATTACTGAACTCAGTGGTGATATTCAGCAATTCTTGCAGGCGGGTAGCATTGGGTGCCAGCAGTTTGAGGTCGTCCATGTAAAAAAGGTGAGGCACTCTTGTCCCTCCTCTCCGAAACTGAAAGCCCGTCCCTGAACTCTCCAGCAATGAGCTGAGTGGGTTCAGGGACAGGCAAAACCAAATTGGGCTCAGACAGTCACCCTGGAAGATCCCCCGCTGTATCCTTATCCGGTCATCAGCAGCCGCCAACCGCTCACCATGGAGACAAAGGATCGTACTCCATTGCCCCATGCACTCCCTGAGGAAGTCTCGAATTGTACCATCGACTTTGTACAGTTCGAGGACCCTCAAGAGCCATGAATGGGGCACCGAGTCGAATGCCTTTTTGTAATCAATCCAGGCGGCGGAGAAGTTCCGGCGGTTGCGTTTGACCAATTGCCCCGCAACGGAGTCGATGAGAAGGAGCTCCTTAGTACCACGACTACCCCCCCGACATCCGTTCTGAGCCCCAGACATGATGTTATTTTCGTCTACATGACGAGATATCTTGAGGCTCAGAACGGATGTTAGTGTCTTATAGATGGTCGTAAGACACGTAATGGGGCGGTATTTAGCCGGATCCGTGGCATCAGTGGACTTCGGAGCTAGGTGAGTGATCCCAGTAGTGAAAAGGCTCGGGAGCGTCTTCTGCTCGAGAGCTTCTTGGAATTGTCGAGCCAAGGTCGCATGGCAAACCGAGAAACCCTTAAGCCAGTAGTGATGCAGCCCGTCGGGACCCGGACTTTTCCAGTTCGGGGCCCGCCTTACTGCATCAACTACATCCTCCGTAGAAATGGCTACCGGGTTCATCGGCTCAATTACGGCACATGCTTCCTCTACCGCCGCAATCCAAGGGCCCTCTTCATGCTCAACCTCTCGCGACCACACATTCCGCCAAAAAGCAACGAGGTCTGCCGAGCTCGGCCGTTGAGAGGTAGAGCAGACTGCTGGACACTCCAATCTTTTATAGAACCTTTTCTGATCACTCGAGAAGAGACGATTTTGCTGGAAGCGCTCAACTCTTTCCGAGTATCGTCGTATGCGATTCCCCCATGCAGCGATTTTCTGCTTCAGGTCGTCGATGCGCTCCGTTAGCTTTTGGGTTATGTCGGGCTGATCTAACATAACCCCAAGCCCGTTAAAGGCAATTCTAACGGAGCGCACAATCCTTGGCCTGGTATTGCCCGACCTGAAGCTTTGCAGTCTGCCAATGAGGCCTCTGGCAAGGTTGATACGGCGTTCTATTCTCTTCTTCCAGGCCGGTCCCGTGCTGCGTCTTGCGGCTGCAGCGCGTCCCGGACCCGGGGTCTTGATTCCAATGAATCGGTGTACAGCTAAAGCCGCACCGAAGAGAATAGAAGCCGTATCATCCAAGCCAGTGCTGCTCTCCAGATGTTGAGGCAACATTTGGTTAATGGCCTCAATGACATCCCGCGTCGCTACATTCAGCGTAAGGCGGGAGAGCCGCGGACGATTCTCCAGAGGAGCGCTCCGACTCTCAGAAATCGCCTCTTCTAAAATCCTTCCCATCCGCTCTAAATCAAGGGAAACTGTTCCCTCGGCGCTTTCCTCAACAGGCAAATCGTGGGAGGTGGTAACTATCTCCTCACGGGTATGCACCGCTGGAGAGACGATTTGCTCTGTTGTTGGAGTTGTCACCTCGGGAACAGCCTCACGTCGTAACCGTTCGAGCTCGGTAGCGTTAAAGACGTTCGAACGCTGAATATACCGAGCCCGATCTGCCAGGTTTTGTTCCGTGACAGTTAAAGTCGGCTCAAGCAGCAGGAACTCGCGGTACATTGCCGCTCGGTAGCCAGTCCGTCCGGTTTCCCCTCCTGTCGCCCTGTAGTACGCACGCATGACATTTTCGTTCATGAGAGTAGTCCATCTCATGCGGCGCACACCACCAGCGGCGGGCACCGAAGATGGGACCCTGGAGGATCCCGTCGGCGCCAAGCCCTCTGGTGGGGATGATGGACGTGTCGGCCGGCTAGGTGGTAGTGCCGGTCGACTGGTGTTACTGGCGGCCCGTATGCTGCCACGCCCAGCGCCAGCTCCAGGCGCGCCCTGGCGACCCCCAGGTAGCGGCCCTATTCGCATTTCCTCTGTTGTGTCCATCATAAAAAAGGGGGGGGGGGGGGGTGAGTGGTGGTTACATCACTCGGGGTCCACTCAGGTCCCCGAGGAGGCTGTTTCTGTGGCCAGCTAGCCATGTTTTGGGGAACAAAATAAGTTGATAAAAGGTTCCCCGGTTCCCTTAGCCGCCTCTTACGGTCACCCACGGGATTGGAAGGGGTGGCACTATTCTATTCTGCCGGTGCCACACGGCTTATTATTATTATTATTAATTAATTATCTTAATCACGTCTTATACTTCTTATTAATGTTTTATGTGTTATAGTGTACCAGATTTGAATAAAATTCTGATTGTGATGATTTTTTTATAAAATATTAAATGAAGTAATTATAAGGGGAACTACCAACTTTTTGTACTAATTTCATTTAAGTTGGTCATACTCATAGAAACTAGAAAAGGATATGAAATGGGAGTGTGTACCCCGCACCAAGGTACCCTAAACCACGTCGTACTGTCACTATAGTAAGCTACACGTATATTATAAATAAACTGTACCGATAGTTTGTATTGAACTGCCATCCTCATCGACTCGTCACTGTATATCTATTTCTTGGTTGCGAAGGAATACCTAGATGCAATGTACTATGTATGATCTTAAGGTAGAACTAACATGATTTTATCTAAGACATAACTTTATACCTATTACTGTTATTTCATTAACTACTATGACATTATACTGAACACATTTAAATACATAAAATATAATATATACTTAATAAACTAAGCTAAACAATCTCAACAGGGAGGAAATGCGTGTGATAACATGATACATGGGTCCTGTTATCACACACATTTTGAACAAGTTCTAAAATTATTAATTATTATATTTTTATTGGGTATATATACCTAAAGGCATCAGGCCAAGAAAGGTCAGTTTGTCATTAGAAAAATCAAAATGCGCTGACTGGTGAGATTTAACATCAAATTTTACTCTACACCAGCTTTAGATTTGTCTTGGGCACAGCCTCCCTAAGTAAAGGAGGCTGTGGTCTTGGGGGTTTATTTGTATAATTTATAAGAAAGGGACACCGGAAGACTGATCAGCTTGTTATAATATGGAAAATGAAACACTCACAAGGAATATAATGTTAAACATGATCAGCAAACACTTCATCAACGAGTAACAACGAGACATGCCCATGATGATTGTAAAGATCGACCGCGCGCGAATTCACTTTGCAATTATTGATATTGGAACAAAAATCTACTGATTTTTATTAGAGCACTTAATAATACTAATGTAATGGTTTAAATTTGATTTACTATAAACTTTAATAAAATTGTATTATTTTGTAATAATTTTATTGTAAACAATCGACCCAAATCCAATTTCTTTGCCACAGACTAAATACTTATCTATGAATAGAATCAATGACCTGTCAATTGTCATCTTAACATATTTTATACTTTATGGTACATACAAAATTTACTTTGAACACAGAGATAAAAATTGAATTATTATTAAGCTTTTACTTTATTTGTATTTTTAAAAACAAATATTTATTTTAATTTGTGAATTCTAAATAGGTTAACAGCGATTGTAATGCATAAATGTTTTATTAAAACAAAAAGTTCATAGACAAGACTTCTCGAAGCAAACGCGAGTGCATGCAGATGATAAATAATTTAGAAAGGCGCGAACGCGAACGAACTTTTGACAGCAGCGAACATGGATGTCTCTCGTCTCCTATGAAAACATAAATAAATGGGCACCGTTGTTATTACGTTTTTCCTAATCACACAATTTTATGTTTTTAAGATGGACGACGCCTCCACAGGGAGACCGAGGTATTTAAAACTTGCGTCTGAATCGAAAAACCCACGTTCGAAGGAGTAATTTTGCATTAAGTTTTTGCAAATCAAAAAAGCGCCAATGACACAAAGTTTCGCGCCACTGTTTTCCTATACAATTTACAGTGTTTGTGTTGTGCCCGCGTCGCCTCTCAGTGATGTTATCAATGGAAACGAATTGTTTTCAGAAAAATATCCCAGCGAGAGCAACGGTGGAGCATGAATTCTCAAAGGCTGGAGGAAATCGTGGCGGAGCTGATGAAACCCATCAGCGACGTCCGCCGCAGCTTCGACACGGACCTCAGCGCGGTGAGTCTCGCCGCGTCC
Organism: Erebia ligea; assembly: GCA_917051295.2. Lineage (NCBI taxonomy): Eukaryota > Metazoa > Arthropoda > Insecta > Lepidoptera > Nymphalidae > Erebia > Erebia ligea. The sequence continues at coordinate 146,301 of OU785232.1, forward strand.
CGGGCCCCGGCCCGATCTAGCTATCCCGCCAATTGCACTCGTGTGCGGCAAACACTCGAAGACCTAAGCAATGACCACGCTTGTACCCTACTAGGTAACTAGTAGGTAAGTAAACAATATCATCATTATATTTCTGTTTGGATACCATATAGTGAAACATCTGCATAGGAGCTTTCAATGTTGCATAGCATTGGTCAAATCTATGAGTGAGCGCTACAATGTCCTAATTAGTGCAGATTTATTCTATCTAGCTATTTGAAAAGCATTGGTTCTAGTTTATATTATTCAGGTTTAAGTAAGTGTATTATATTGCCCATTGCTAATACTTTCTCATAATCATACTAATATTATATATGCGAAAGTGTGTTTGTTTGTTGGTTTATTGGTTTACTTACATACATGTAGAATTATATAAAACAAGGTTTGTCCTTCAATCACGCCGCAACGGAGCAACTTACATACATGTAGAATTATATAAAACAAATTAGTAATTCACATTCTTGGATAAGAGTGAATCAAGAAAAGAGATTTTAATCTCACTACTTGGTACCTTAAAATACCTCAACAAAGATGGTGGCATTGAAACAGCTGTGGTTTTCTATGGCGGCCATTATATTACTGTAATTGTGTGACAATTATTACTCCTTTTCAGGTTAAGAACTATGCAGTAATATTTTTATTACCCAAGGGTGGGAAAAGATTACTTAATAGTTCTATTAGCTGACTTTGTCCATGTGGTTTAAGTTAATTTTTAATTCCCACGGGAACTCCTTAACTTTTATGGAATGAAAAGTAGCCTATGCCCTACCCCGGGATACAACCTATCTTTGTACCATGAAAATCGGTTGCAAAGATAGGCCGTTAAAGCAACAGACAGACATATATGGATATAGCTCATAGTTCTCAGGTAACTACTAAGAAAGGATATGTCACTCTCCAGGTCCCCAAGTAAATCCATGCCAAAAATCACGTCGACCTGTTGCTCTGTTGCGGCGTGATTGAAGGACAAACTAACACACTTGCATTTATAATATTAGTATGATTAGTGATGGAGTAAAAGTGACTTAATTAGCAAATGTATATTTTGTAAAACGCCGAGCAATACACCGGTGTGGAGCTCGTGAATATCAGCTCGTATGTAACAAATAAAGGCTCAGAGGGATATTTTCGTGGAATAAGACTCGAAACTTGCGCGAAATCAATAATATAATATATTCATCACTTCCTTATCACAAATTGAACACTTCATTAAACATTACAGTAATTAGCAACATTACTTAATCTCTGACTGCGACTACTGTCGTCAATCGAATGAATCATGGGATCCAAAACGTTCTCGTTTTATAAAAGTTGTTATCTCTCCCACCTCCGTATGTCAATATACGAGTACGTCAGCAAACGGATTTTGACTAAGGTTTAACATTAGTAAGTTTAACATTAGGCAACTAAATGAAGTATATCGACGTAGTTGCACTTCTTGTTCCATGAGATATATTGACAAACCGTAACGAAACTTAATAATATTTTCAATGTACAAGCTCAAATTGAATAAAGAGTCATGAAATAAGTCAAATTGACAACTATCAAAATAATACACCTTAATACACAAAGTTGAAGGCCTTGTATTACAATGGGCCTTGTATTAACTGTCTCGTTGGTCTAGTGGTTGGCATGTTCGACTGCGGCCGACGAGGTCCCGGGTTAGAGTCCCGGGTCGGGCCAAAACTAGTATTGGGTTTTTCTGACAAGAAATTCTCAGTACTAGCTTGGAGTAAGGAAGTTGGCGGTGTTTCACCCCCGTGCCTCGGAGGGCACGTAAAGCCGTCGGTCGTGCGCCTGATCTCTCTCCGGTCGTGTCGGATTTTCCGTCCTATCGGGCTATGAGAGTAAAGGAACAGAGAGTGCACACTTGTATTCGTTTGGGAGGACATTGTTACTCGTATTATTACAATGGGAGGTAACCGTAACCCCATAACATTCGGGGCGCAGTTGTTGGAGGAATACCTGACGGAGGCGGGGCTGCGCGCGCTGGCCGCCGAGGAGCGCGGCGCGGCGCCCGCGGCGCCCAACTTCGCGGAGCTGGCGCTGCTGCTGCAGCAGTCGGCCAGCATCTACAGCCGCAAGGTGGACTGCCTCTACCAGCACGTGCTCAGCGTGAGCGACGCGCTGCACCACACCACGCAGTACGTCGCCTACCGTACTTACTATTGCTTACTTTGCGCCCACGCTATATAAATAACTATTATAGCTCGCGTGCGGTTATAGTCCACTTTACAGTCGTCAAATAGATTCGTAGATGCTCTTGACGATCCATTTGCCGAATTTAGAAGGAACCTCCTTTTTGGAAGTTCTATTTTTTTTATCCAGCCCTTTAGTTAGCCCTTGACTGCGATCTCACCTGATGGTAAGTGATGATGCAGTCTAAGATGGTAGCAGGCTAACCTGTTAGGGGCATGGTAGTTCTATTATGCCATAGTACTTATTCTCTATTGTCTTTACTTAAAAATTTATTAGAAAACGTTGTACCTATACCTAATATTCAGGCGCATTGAAAATTTTAACTTTTGGCATTATTAAAATCCTCTACTAAAAATCCTCCATTGCAATTTGGTTATTATTATTTCGGTCTCAACTATAATTTCTACTTTGCACACTTGCAATTTATTATTTCTATTTTTAGTATTATGTTAATTTAAACACAGTTAGTCAAGTTATACTCTATATTCAACTTAATAAAGGCTTTTTATCAAAAAACGAAACTGAATATCTATAAATAAAGTTCTTATAAATGAATGTCTGGGAGTCAGGGAACACGAAGCACAGAAGAAAAGAGTTGATGAATAGGTACTTAACAATGTTGTCTGCTGCTTCGTTACTACAATGTTTTCTCATTGTGTGTACACACTACACACTACACAGTACACAGTACAGAGACAGACGTGGCAAGTTTGCACATTATCATTTTTATCTGGAAGTGTTTAAAAAGACTTGCAAATCTTTGTACAGCAAGTACAAACTCAGGAGTAAACAGTTGCCAATTCAAGGCAAGGGCCTTCATTGTTGTTTTAAGTCTTTTCTTATTGACTTAAATACAATAATTTGTCTCAAAGTACAATACAGTGAGCTACAGTGTCACGGAAATTAAAAAAAATAAGCAGTCATAGGGACTGTCGATAGACGTGAAAACGAATATTTAAAATAATTGAAATAATTAAAATTTCACTTCAATACATACCTTAAAAAATAAGGCATGATAGTTTAATTGCGAATGTAGTATATTTATATTTACGACCTTTTGTCTTCGTAACAACGCGAGCGTGTCGGAGCGAGGTGTCGGTGACGCGAATCCACAAGTTTACCCTCTACCAAAAAGTGCTCAACGCGCCTAAACAAGTTTTCAGTAGCTACTCAGCTAGTTGTTGATATAATCTGGTGTTGACGGAGCGTGGTGTTGCAGAGAGATCCGCAACGCGGACGCGTCGCCGGCGGCGGCGGCGCCGGACGCGCGGCGCAAGCGCAAGGCGTCGGCGTCGGCGGCGGCGGCGGGGTTCGCGGCGCTCGCGCTGGAGGGCGGCGCGGCGGCGCGGCGCGAGGCGGCGGTGCGGCCGCCGCCCACGCTGCCGCGCATGTACGTGGAGCTGGAGCCGCGCGCGCCGAGCGACGCGGACGCGCCGCTGTGCGACTACGCGGGCGAGCCCGTCGGCCTGCTGGCTGACTTCCACGTCGCGTGGCGGCTGCAGGTAACACGCACACACACACACACGCGTGCGCGCCACATCGCCACTCAGTAGGTTGTTTTTCTCACCACTCAGTGTGATTTTTGACCCTTAGGGACCTAGACATAAGCTTGAATAACGAATGGCGAGTTTGTAACTTTAACATGCTCTTTTAAAACTTTAAAAATCTCTTACCATGTACCTACTTTGCCGCACTAGTGCGAAAATAAACTTACCACGCAGTTTTGTGTGGTAAATGTTTAAAGACACTTTTTAATACATTTCTCGAAAAATGCACTTACAGAGGCAGTAAACAGGGCTTGTAAGTTAAATTTACTGCCCTCGTGCTATTTTTTTTGCAGAATTTACTGCCCTCGTGCTAATAATAAATTTATTTAACAGCGATAAATATTAACTTAGGAGTGTGCATGTATTTTGCATAAATGAATTTTGATTTGATATGTAAGTAGCTAGTAGTAGTAGGAGTAAGTAAAGTAGCTTACATCATCACTAACTATAAAGTAGACTTTTCCCACTCTTGCGAGATAAAAATATTACCGCATAATCGTTAGCCTAAAAAGGAGTGCGGTAACGAGCACCGCGCCTCGGCTCGGAGACGACCGGCTGATAGGCTGATAGGCGCGATACGCTCTTGTGTGCTAATATTATGGCCGCCATACAGAGAGCAACAGCTGTTTCAGTGCCGCTATCTCTGTCGAGGTATTTTATATTACGTGTACCGTCCTCGTAATCCCGGCGGGTGGGCCGAGTGCATGTAGTGCATCGTTTGACGCGTGTGTTGTCGCGCGGCAGGACGGCTTCCTGGCGGAGGAGCTGCGCCACGGCGGCGGCGGCGGCGGCGCGGCGCTGCGGCCCGTGCCGCTCGCGGAGCTGTCGGCCGCCATCGCCGCCGCCGCGCCGCCCGACCCGCCGCCGCTCGAGCCGCCGCCGCCCGAGCCGCCGTCGCCGTGTCGCTCGCCCACGCCGCCGCCGCCGGATGCCGTCTCCACGCCGCTGCCGGACGCCAGGAGGGAGAGGAAGCGGCGCAGCGAGGACGCGCCGGACGGGCCGCTGCGGCTCACCGTGACGCCAGGTACGCCGCATTCTATGTCGAAAGCGGTGGTGCAATACCTTTATTGAGATCTCTCCATTTGCAATCTGGAGATTATGAGGAACTTTCCAGCCTACGTTCCTTAGAAACATAATAGGTGGCGCTGTCTAACACACTTAGGAAAACACTAAGGATATAAGAGTGCAATTGCTCTATGGCCTGATGCCTGAAAAAGTTTTTACGAAGAAAACTAAGGCCAGTCACTCACTATTTCGTTTTGCGATACGGTTGCGTGATTTGGTTGAAATCATTTAATTTTTTCGTCTTTGCCTCGAATTTGGACTCCGATATATTACGAAGACTTGCCTACGACATATTTTGGATACAGATTCTGTTGTGTATTGAAGACCTGGTTGCGACATTTGGATACCGGTTCTCCTACTCATATTGAAGACCAAGGAAGTTTCCAATTTTTTATTAAGATAAGCTTAGCTAAGCTTGCAATGAAACCTGGTGAGTTTTTTAATTATCTTCACAAATGACAAAGTTATGAATCATAACTTCGATATATTTTCCCTTGCGTTTCCAAATTGTCCGGCACGTGGCCGGTCGTCACTGCCGTGACGTCACGCAGTCGATTCCACTAGCCGACGCGGGCGATATCGGGCAGTTTAAACTTTAAAATCGGTTCGGTAGTTTTTGAGTTTATCGCGTTCAGACAGACAGACGCGGCAGGGGGACTCCATTCCAGTTACAGTTTTATTATTATGTATAGATCATGTGAAACTAAATCCATACTTCCTATACAGGGGTGGCCCAAATTGTGACGTCCAAAGAAAAAATTTAGATTCCTCGTACCTAGACCTATCAGAGAATACCCCATGTATGTTCAGAGATTTTTGGTAGTTTTCAAGTTATATCATTTTTTAGAGTTTTTTCGTGAGATTTCTGAAGGAATGAGTGTTAAATTTTTTTTCTTTTTATTTAGTATTTTTTTCCGAAAATTTTTTTTTAACTTGCTATGAAGTGTGCTACTTTGAAAAATTGGAAACTTCCTTGGTCTTCAATATGCAGGAGAATCGGTATCCAAATGTCGTAGGCAGCTGGTCTTCATACAAGTACAGTGGTAATTGGAGTCCAAATTCGATGCAAAGACGAAAAAATTAAATGAATTCAACCAAATCACGCAACTGTATCGCAAAACGAAATAGTGAGTGACTGGCCTTAGTTTTCTTCGTAAAAACTTTTTCAAGCATCAGGCCATTAGACTATGGTACAAGTATCACCTCATTGCACTCTTATTTCCTTAGTGTGTTAGACAGCGCCACCTATGATGTTTCTAAGGAACGTAGGCTGGAAAGTTCCTCATTAACTCTAGCAGTAGGAAATTGTTTAATGGGCAACTATATATATACTTTCACAAAAAATGTAACAATTTTAAGGTAAATAAGATCGAACTTGGAAAGAAAAACACTAGATAGCATCGATCTTTTTCATTTCGTATTAAACGAATCAGTAAATCACTAGCGCACGTCAATGCCGGACCGAGTCCGTACGACGCGATTCAGTGAAGTCCGCGCTAATGCCTGCTCTCTCCCAACCAACCACCGAAACGTGAAGTTAGCTTTCGATGGGTTGGCAACAGCTCCTACGTCACCATTCCTCTCACATTACATATTTGTGAACGTTCGACTTGCACCTGCTGCAGCGCTGCGCCGCAAGCTGCAGTCTGCGCAGGAGTTCAGCGTGCCCGACACGTGGCGGCGGCGCGTGCTGCGCGCGCGCGTCGCGGCCGTGTGCGCGCACCGGCGGTGCCTGCGCGACGCGCACGACCACGAGACAGGTACACACGCAGTATTAGTCTCGGGCGACGCCGCTCCCCTGTATGCTCATCGACACCACTTCTCCGGAGGCTCACGACGCCGCTCATCTGAATGTTGACGACCTCCAGTCTCGAAGGTTAGGTTAGTGATTTGGCGGTCTTCGCAGTCTACACGCAAGCCGGTAGACGGCACCACTGGTAGCGCACGGCGAACACGTAGAGTCTGCATCGCGATAACGAAGTTTTTTCTGAATTACGAGTATATATACCAAAGATCAATGATCGGACCCACTCGGAGGACGATCATCCTATTGTTGTGTTCGAGCCATATCACCTGCTGCCGTACATGTTGCTCGGTGTAATCCAGTACGACTACATAGTACGTAGAGATCATTGCTCCAGGTTTAGCTACAACCGTGAATCCTGTATTCAGTCGTTTAATTGTAACGTTTAAAGATGGTTACGGACGATGTGGTCTTGCATGGAAACACTAACAAAAATCAAAAATCCAAGCCACCTAATGCCCGCGGCCGTCACGTACCTACATTCGAAATTCCGGCCTAAGGTTTAGAATACGAGTAGGATAACGCGTGCTGCGGACACTGACCTGTGCGCTTGTTGTGCAGCTTTCCGCGGATTCGCAGAGTGTCACTGCGCGGACTTGGGAGGTTAGCCTTTTCCCCTTCACCGCTTTAGTTGTTAACTTCATGTTAAAAGTAACATGTATATTTTGTTAATTTATTATTTTTATGTGTTCGCTTTTATTGTAGCTAGTATCGTGGGTAGTTATATTATAATTGACATCGACTACACAATTTAAATTTGATTAAGACAATTGCCACTATGTGACGTCTCACAAGGGCTCCGAAGTATTCGCAAGAGATCTGTCCATCGGACAGAGCCAGCTGACGCGATCAAAACCTGATGATGGTAGTCTCATCTCATCCAAACCTGAGGTCTTGGGAGAGGTGGAGAAGTTCTATGGACAGTTATACACCGCAACACAAAAGCCTGTTGAGGATTTGGCTAGATATCCCGGAGCCAAATTGACCCGACACTATACCGAAGATATCCCGGACGTCAGCCTTTACGAGATTAGTATGGCTCTCTAGCAATTAAAGAACAACAAGGCGCCAGGCGAGGACGGAATCACAGCAGAACTCCTGAAAGCGGGTGGAAAACCGATACTTAAGGTCCTTCAGCGATTGTTCGATTCCGTCATTTACGAGGGCTTAACGCCACCGGCATGGCACAGGAGCGTGGTGGTTCTGTTCTTCAAGAAGGGAGACAATACCTTGCTGAAGAATTATAGACCCGTCTCGCTGCTCAGCCATGTCTATAAGTTGTTCTCGAGAGTCAAAACGAATCGTCTCGCTCGTAGGTTCGACGACTTCCAGCCTCCCGAACAAGCCGGATTCCGAAAAGGCTTTAGTACCATAGTCCACATTCACACGCTGCGGCAGATCATACAGAAGACGGAAGAGTATAACCGGCCACTATGCTTAGCGTTTGTGGATTATGAGAAAGCCTTCGATTCGGTGGAAACTTGGGCTGTGTTGAGGTCGCTGCAGAGATGCCGGATAGACTAACGGTATATCCAAGTGCAGAAGTGTTTGAACGAAAACGCCACAATGTCAGTTCGTGTACAGGACCAGACTACGAGGCCCATCGGGGAGTATATTTACTTGGGACACACGGTCCAGCTAGGTAGGTCCAATTTCGAGAAAGAGGTGAGCCGCCTAATCCAACTCGGCTGGGCAGCGTTCGGGAAGCTTCGAGATGTCTTCTCGTCCAAGATTCCTCAGTGCCTGAAGACCAAAGTCTTCGAACAGTGCGTGTTGCCAATGATGACATACTTACGGCTGCGAGACTTGGTCGCTAACTATGGGCCTCATTAGAAAGCTCAGGGTCACTCGGCGGGCGATGGAGAGAGCAATGCTCGGGGTTTCTTTGCGCGATCAAATCAGAAGAACTAAAGTAACCGACATTGCTCGACGTGTTGCGAAGCTGAAGTGGCAATGGGCGGGGCACATATAGTTAGAAGAACCGATAGACGTTGGGGTCAACGAGTGCTAGAGTAGCGACCACTCACTGGAAAGCGAAGCGTTGGCAGGCCCCCTACTCGCTGGACGGACGACATCAGGACAGTCGCAGGGAGCCGCTGGATCCAGGCGGCGTGTGGAAATCCTTGCAAGAGGCCTATGTCCAGCAGTGGACGTCTATCGGTTGACGATGATGATGACGTCTCACACTACGGTGTTTATCACTGAGCACACTAATTGTCAGTGTGTTGATTTGGATTTTAAAGATAATGCATGTTATCTTAGTTAGCAATTTTGTTTCCCGACATTTTCTCACACCGTAATAGTTGCAACTCAATTCAGTTTTTGTAGTGACCTTGTCGCTCGTCCGCGCAGGGTTCCTGGGCTGGAGCGGCGCGGAGGTGACGCGCCTGACGGCGGCGGCGGCCGGGGCGGCGGCGGCGGCGGCGCGGCGGCCCGACGAGAGCGACGACGACGGCTTCTTCGAGCGCAGCTCGCTCGGCGACTCGGACGCGTCGCGCGTCGACGACTGCAGCCCCAACGCGGTGAGCACACTGGGTGCAGCTCAGGCTACTTGTGCAAGCTTTGTATGGGAACCCTAAAATAAAACATGTTAAGCTGATTTTTGGCACATGTGTTCTTTAGGGTCTTACAAGTATTTCCTCAAAAATCCCCACTCCTAGGACGCGGGCTTTCCCCTCCCCTCCCTCTAAAATGTCTCCCTGAGCGCGGTATTTTATAATTTTTCAAAAACTATTACAGCTAGAAAAAACCATCTATGGCGAAAATATTCTACATTAAATAATCTACCAAATTGCATTTAGATCATAATGATAGGTCAAATAGTTTTGGAAATATGCCGGTTCATTTTGCGTATTTGTTTTTTTTTTAACGTGTATGTTGCTTGTGATTTACACGAAAAGTATAAGACCTAGGAAAATACGACAGGAACAAACTGAAAGTTCATGAAGTAACCTACTAAATGATTTTAATTTCTTTTCAATAGACCCATAGTTTCTGAAATATGACGAAAGAAAACGTGCATGACAGAAAAATATTTTGCAATAAATTAGCCTTTGTACCTACTCATTTTATTTGATAATGATCGGGAAGGGCGGGAAGCTCCCGGCCTACGAGTGGGGACTATTGAAGAGGTACTTCTCAGACCCCAAGGAACACTTGTGCCAAAAATCTGCTTTACATTTTTTTAGGGTCAATGTTTATTAATTCCGTGCCATCGTGGCCATCGGGCGCAGTGTAATGTTTGTGCGTTGTGGCAGTCGCTGAGCGGCGCGGTGGCGGAGTGGTCGTCGTGGCGCGCGCGCGTGCTGGCGCGCGCGGCGGCGGGCGAGGCGCGCGGGCGCGACGTGCGCGGCGCGGCGGCCGCGCTGCTGGCGGCGTGCGGCGCGCCCGGCCCGCGCGCGGCGCCCTTCCCCGCGCTGCTGGCGCGCGCCGCCAAGGAGCCCGACGACGTGCCCGAGCTGTTCCTCGCCACGCTGTTCCTGGTGAGTGAGTGAGTGTGTGTGAGTGCGAGGCGCGCTGCTGGCGGCGTGCGGCGCGCCCGGCCCGCGCGCGGCGCCCTTCCCCGCGCTGCTGGCGCGCGCCGCCAAGGAGCCCGACGACGTGCCCGAGCTGTTCCTCGCCACGCTGTTCCTGGTGAGTGAGTGAGTGTGTGTGAGTGCGAGGCGCGCTGCTGGCGGCGTGCGGCGCGCCCGGCCCGCGCGCGGCGCCCTTCCCCGCGCTGCTGGCGCGCGCCGCCAAGGAGCCCGACGACGTGCCCGAGCTGTTCCTCGCCACGCTGTTCCTGGTGAGTGAGTGAGTGTGTGTGAGTGCGAGGCGCGCTGCTGGCGGCGTGCGGCGCGCCCGGCCCGCGCGCGGCGCCCTTCCCCGCGCTGCTGGCGCGCGCCGCCAGGGAGCCCGACGACGTGCCCGAGCTGTTCCTCGCCACGCTGTTCCTGGTGAGTGAGTGAGTGTGTGTGAGTGCGAGGCGCGCTGCTGGCGGCGTGCGGCGCGCCCGGCCCGCGCGCGGCGCCCTTCCCCGCGCTGCTGGCGCGCGCCGCCAAGGAGCCCGACGACGTGCCCGAGCTGTTCCTCGCCACGCTGTTCCTGGTGAGTGAGTGAGTGTGTGTGAGTGCGAGGCGCGCTGCTGGCGGCGTGCGGCGCGCCCGGCCCGCGCGCGGCGCCCTTCCCCGCGCTGCTGGCGCGCGCCGCCAAGGAGCCCGACGACGTGCCCGAGCTGTTCCTCGCCACGCTGTTCCTGGTGAGTGAGTGAGTGTGTGTGAGTGCGAGGCGCGCTGCTGGCGGCGTGCGGCGCGCCCGGCCCGCGCGCGGCGCCCTTCCCCGCGCTGCTGGCGCGCGCCGCCAAGGAGCCCGACGACGTGCCCGAGCTGTTCCTCGCCACGCTGTTCCTGGTGAGTGAGTGAGTGTGTGTGAGTGCGAGGCGCGCTGCTGGCGGCGTGCGGCGCGCCCGGCCCGCGCGCGGCGCCCTTCCCCGCGCTGCTGGCGCGCGCCGCCAAGGAGCCCGACGACGTGCCCGAGCTGTTCCTCGCCACGCTGTTCCTGGTGAGTGAGTGAGTGTGTGTGAGTGCGAGGCGCGCTGCTGGCGGCGTGCGGCGCGCCCGGCCCGCGCGCGGCGCCCTTCCCCGCGCTGCTGGCGCGCGCCGCCAAGGAGCCCGACGACGTGCCCGAGCTGTTCCTCGCCACGCTGTTCCTGGTGAGTGAGTGAGTGTGTGCGAGTGATGATTCGATTTATATCGTGCTCTCGAACACATTGGCGTCAAAGTAAAATGAACTTTAAGCACATTTATTTAGAGCTATCAACATTCCGGTTCGCAGGCGAACGCGGGCAACGTGGAGATCGTCCAGGGTCCGCCGCTGTCGCTGGACTCGTTCAGCTTGCGGCTGCTGAGCGACGACCGGCGGCTGTACTGCGCCGCGCTCCCCGCGCCCGGCCGGCCGCCCGCGTAGCACCCGCAGCCCGGGGGCGCCGGGGGCGACTGACCGCCGTGACTACAACGAGCACCTCCGATGAGCCCCGGTACCCGGGGGCCCATTGCCGTCAAGTGTCGACTGCAGTGCCACGACAGCTCCGATTACCCGCAACACACTCTCCATTGGGTGAAATGGAACGACGCGGGGAGGATAGGAAAACGTTGAATCTGCGGCGGACACGAGACTAGATATAAAGGGGAAACACTAAACCCATTGGAAATGATCATCCATCTTTGGGTCAACAGTTGTCTTATTGGTATTGTTCAGTGTAGGAGAGATCCGTCGGTGAAACCTACCAACCCCCCTAGCAGAGACAGTTTTCTCCCCGAGGCTAGTCCCCCCCAGTCCCCGTGAAATGTCAAACGGGGATAAACTTCTCTCCCCTGTTGCCGTGCTCTGTGGGGGATAAAATCTTTATCTCCGGCCCATGCTAGGGGGCAGCAAAGTGTTACAAGTTAAAACTACTAGCAGATGATTTCTAAAGTTGTCCAACTCTAAAGTTCAAATATAACCAATGATAAGAGAAGGACTGATGTGTGATATTAGTGAAAAGGCTATTAGTAATGAAGTATGAATTAACGGTGCTGGTAATTTCCAAGTGGTAGGAAGTATTTAAGGGTCGGGGAGTGTGCGCTGCTGTCCAAAGGTGTGAGTACATATCACAGAACTGTAGATGTCGAATGTAGATTTCACTTTTAACAATGTTTAGATGATCCCTTGCTATTAATCATATCAAAGCCTTGGAGCCAGCTCAGACGACATACCAATTTCCGTTGCATTGTCTTACCCTACTACACAGTTTGTGTTATGTAATTCGTGCTAAGACTTATCTATAGGGTACCTACTTTGAATTTTGCTTAGAAGTCAGACTTAAAGGTATGCACGATGCTTGATGTTTCATCAAAGTACGTTGGGGCTGCACAAGTCGGCCCAATGAGATCTATTTTGAAGGTAAAGGTACAGTAAGTGCCTACTGTCTGTTGTCTGCGCTGGCCCCTACACAACACACAACACACAATACTACACTTGAAACCATCGATATATATGTAGGTACTACATGGGCCCTTTCATAGAAAAAAGTTGGGCGTCCGACTTGTAGGGCGTGCTCCACACCTGTATGAGCCCGTCCTTGTCCCCGCCATAGCGCTGTCCCGCTTTTCAGACTAGATGGCGTTAGTAAATAAGTCCACAGTCTCTGTTTGACGGCCTGTCTATGTAAATTGAGGTTGTTGCTTGAAACTAATATAGCTGATGTCATTATGTTGTTACGCTGTGTATAACATTATTTGTTTTTGGTATTATGACGTCACGCAACAGAGCTTCTACTTTACGTAGAGTAATTACTAGTGAATATTTTGTAAAACATGCACTGATACCGAGCCCGGGACATTATCTAGATTAAATGCAATTATTATAATTATTATTTATTGTAAATTCTATTCTTTAAATGATGTCAATTGCACATAATTTAGCAGTTAAAATAAAACAGATTTGAATTTATAATATTTTATTGTATCATTCACTATGTAAATATGCAAACCAGTTATTGTAAATATGTATTAGAAAGATCAGGTTTTTTCATCGAGTTTTTTTTTCAGTTTTAATTGCTCTTAAAAATAATATAATTAAATCTCAAGGATTATTAGTTGCATTTTCTTTTTGTATATATTTACTAACATATAAATACAATTTAACATCTTGGAAATTATATTATAAATAATTAAATCAGATAATATTTGAATATTTTGTGAAATAAAATATTTGTAAATATAATTAAATTAAGCTAAGGAATTGTGTGTTCTGTATAAACTATAAATAGTAGGAATAAAAATGATTGTATAATTTGAATAATTAATGTATCTGAACCATTAGGCCTCGTACACACCGCAACCGAGCTTTCACAACTACATTATTATAGCGCTATCCATTGATGAATAGAAATGCCAAAATTTGATAAAAATATTATTTAGTTTAAGAGAGTTTACAATGCATGCAGTATCCTTTGCGAAAACACGTTTAAGCAACGCACAATATTCTAACATATCAATTATTTCTAATTCACCCTTTTGCATGTCTATAATATTATATTCGCGACAGCCGGTTCCGCAAGTGTGCATGCAGCCTAATGTCATACTGTGCCCCGATTGTGTAAGGAAAACGTAATCGTAATCGTTAGTCAAACGGATAATCCGAGCAGAGGTGCGATTGTGTAAGAATTGCCGATCAAATCGTCAAAGTTCGGCGTCAAAGTAAAATAAACCATAACCGCATTGAATTAGAGCTCAATTTCGTGTATCCATTCTCATACGTTTAGGTATCCATTCTCATACGTTTAGGTATACATACCTAAACGTATGAGAATGGATACACGAAATTGAGCTCTAATTCAATGCTTTTATGGTTTATTTTACTTTGACGCCGAACTTTGACGATTTGATCGGCAACTTTTAGACAATCGGGGGGCTGTTCGTAGGAGTTCGTAGACGCCTGCACGTCACAAAGCATGTATGAACTCCTTAAACATTTCCAGTAATACGTTTTAGGCTGTCAAATGATTACGATTTGCTTAGACAATTGGTCCTCTGATTTGAGTTGTTTGAAATGTAGCATTGATAGGATTATAGTATGTAAAACGAAATAGCCCCTAGCGCCAAACGAACATACAGTTCAATCATTTCTAACACGTGGCGTACGAAAATATGATAAATGATGCGTATCGATTAACTAAGAAGTGACTCCAGTTGGACGCGCCCCATGCTTGCCGCGCTCGAGGAGAGTGCAATACGCAGTAGCGGCAGTACGCACACAAACCCCTCACGGGAGGTTGGCTTCGCGCTAAAGGCGGGAACTGACGCGCTCTTTAACAGCTACTAATCGTGTGGCGCCCACTTTACCTCTTTATAATATTAGTATCGATATAGATAATTCAGCTCTAAGGCGTCAGGCACGAAACTAGCGACGGCGACAGCGGGGGCGATGTGGTCCGAGAACTGGCGACGAATTTCGGGAAGGTCCTTTAGGCAAGCTGAAATTGTGAAAAAATATAATTTCGTCCATTGGCGAATCCAGCCCTGCCAGTCTGGTAGAGCGTTTGCGGTTATTTCGGTACTGCGCAGCATATAACATTTGCAAAAAAAATCCAAAAAAAAACATTTTTTTGGCAACTTGATTTTTTTATCTATAAAAACCCCTTTAGTACTAATTAAAGAATTCGATTCGTTTTTTTCGGTTATAAAGTATTACCAGACCTCTTAAAAATTCTTCCCGATATTCGTCGCCAGCTCTCCGACTAATCGCATCGCCCCGCTACCGCCGTCGCCCCGCTACCGCTAATTTTGTGTCTGTACACTGAAAACAATTAAGATGAAACCTTGTAGTGTAAAAGTTAGTCGCTAGGGGCCCACTGGTGTCTAACATCGGAGGCAGGGTACTTCCAGACCGCGCTAGCGGGTAGTTACGCGACTACATCGGTGCACTCTTGATTTATTGTTACGTACAAAATTATACTACTTCATTAAAAACAAAAAGTGCTCCCATAAAAAGGTTTGAATATGATTTAAAACAAACTTTATCCAGTTTTATAAATGTCTGACAATGTTTTACAAAGTTGACTATGATTACAATAATTACTTACTTAGCTTTTAGTTTTCCGTTTAGTTTATATCTCTTAATAATGCCAAATAAAACAGCAAAGTTCACCATGTTACATTAAAATGTTTGTAATCAGTAAAACTTTTGTGTGGTAAGGCTAGCACCGTAACACTATTGTGTGGTAGGCGGTAGCACCGTAACACTATTCTAGTACAATCTAAGATTTCTAATTCTATAATCTGTTTTCAAAATTATATTTTACTATTCTATCAATTATTATTATAAAAAATCGTGTTTTGCGATTCAACCGTCCCTTTTGACAATTATTATTAGATTAAGAAAGAGTATTTTGTAGTAGAGGGGAAGTAGAAAAGTGGCAATAACTGTACTTTACGCTAGTAGTTAGTAGTCTTGGCAGTTGGGTAAATTAATTTGTGTCGTGAGATGCGTAACATTTGAATTGCTAAAAAAATAGTACACAGGTAGAATTTTCTCCGGTCTGAAACCCCCTTAAACTTTAAAAAATAAAATATCAGTCCTTGGAAATGATATTCAAAAATGCTGGCAAAGAATTTCAATTGTTACCCCTTCAGTATTGCATTGCTTGATAAAGCAAATATTCAAAGTTCGTCTATATTTTAATGTTTAGATAAGCAGAAATTTTCCTTATTATGACTATCATAAAATTATTATTGTAAGTTCTATGTTTAAAATACCTTACAAATTGTTGTGCCTTCGGTATTTCATATAATATGCAGGGTGCACTGAATGTGCCGTGTTGTAACATAACATAAAATAGGTGTTTATAGTTGTACATACAGGATAAGGCCATGGGCGCACTGCGCTATATATTATATTGTGTGTATGAATGTGACTGGCTCAAAGAGTGGCCAAATTATAATAAATGTTTACAAAGTTAACTATACTGTACCTAAATGTGTTTCATTTGACCCATCCGCCCACAACAGCCGCGACAGCCTACTGGTAACTGGTAGGAAAGCGCGCCTGCTCCAGGATGGTATGGAGTAATTTTTTCAAATTCGGATAAAAGTTAACCCTTGGCTGCAATATCGCCTAAAGGCGACTGGTACGTGATGACGCAGTTATGAGGTCTAGCCTTATATAGTAGGTACGAGAGAAAGAGCTCCAGACGAAAGGTGGTTTTTATGAAGCGGAGTACCTACATCATCGAGTAATTCGATCCTCGCTGTCGTCTTTTCGAACAAAATCAAATCACTAGGCCCACGACCCGTAGACTCCATCTTTTGTTTATGGTCGGTGGACTCCATTATCGTCCCATAAGTGGGCACAGGCCTCCACTCTCATGGAGAGAGGGAATTAGAGCTCAGACCCACCACCACAGAGTACTTTTTATATATATAGGAACCCACCACGCTGCTAGGGAGTGACTCGTATTATATGTACTTATTTAATTAGGGTCTAATAGATAATAGTGAAATAGTTCCACTACAAAGTACAAGTTAGCTCTTTATTACGATCACACCTGATGGTAAGCGATGCTGCAGTAGATGGTAGCGGGCTAACCTGAAACAGTTTAATGTAGGAAGGGTAGGAAGACAACAAGTAGGTTAAAAATAAGATTAATTTTATTCAATAAGTCGCATTTCAAGAGTTTGTATTTTAGAACATGCTATTAATTAAAAATAAGTACTTAACTAGTTTTATAATAATAATTATATAACAAAATGATATTCATTGGGCATTTTCAGACTCTTATGAAAATAAAATAAACGGGCCCTTTTAAACAGTTTACATATTTTTCAGTGGAGATTTTTATTGATATTTAGCCGGAATAACGAAAACCTGACATGGAGTTGGCAACACCAGCAACCTTCATAAAATATGTCAATGTCAACTATTTACTGTCAAATCCGAAGTCCGACAAATCCACCCGCCGGTAATTTGATTAGATTTTTTTTGATAAAAAAATTCGCAGCAAATAAATATAACGCTCATCGCTCACAGTTCTTAGATAATAGTGAATACTGAATAGTGGGGAACAGTAAAAGCCGCATCAGCAGTGCGTTAACATAAATTATCATTGTTCGATAACATTAATTTGGCTTGTACAAAAAAAAAACAACGTAATCGAACGCGTGTTGGTTGTTTTTCGCAGAGTCCTCAGTCCGACCGTGACTTGCAAGTTGCAGTAGAAATGAGAAAAGTATTCCTTTTGCTCCTGGCCCTGGCCACCAGCGTGGCCGGGTTCTCGAGGTGAGTAAAGGCTGGGATTTGTCATAATACCTAATTAAGTATTCACGAGAAAGTGATTTCCTCTTGTTTGTTTACGAAATGTTATTTATATAAATATATTGTACTTAGCAGATAATTCTTTCATGTTTGTACTGTGGTACATATAAAATACATATAAATAAGATGGGAAATCTCCATCCAGCAGGCTGATAACAATTATTAACCCTCTTGTCCATGCTCCTAGGATCCCGCTGTACCGCATGAAGAGTGTTCGCAAGCACTTGCATGAGGTAGGAACGGAGCTGCACATGGTGCGCATCAAGTATGCAGCAGCCGGGTCGGCGCCGGAGCCCCTGTCCAACTATCTTGATGTAAGTGAACCCACCATATGTATAATGCTTCATTTTCATCAAAATTAAGCACAAGCAAAGCTTAGCAATATGCTTCATCATCATTTCAGCCTCTGGATCACCTATTTTGATGTTGAGTAAGTGAAATTTCATATCTTGAATGTTTAATGTACTTTTCCTCTGTGGCCTGTTCGTTTTTTCCATCCTGTATATACATTTAAAAAATGAAGAAAAATAAAATTATTAGGGTTAAAATGTTGTGTTTGGAAGTAGGATTGTGTATAGTTAGGTATAATGTGGTATAAACTTGTTTGTGTGGAGTCATCACACGATAACCCCAGACACACTCACTTATCATGACAAACGTTACTGACCGGTATAATTGCTCCCAGCTTCACTCGTTCTTATAATGTCCTAACATATAAACAAATAATAATTAATTCATGAGAATAACAATATGATAGGAGTCTAAGTCTAATAGCATTCTTTTTCTTTGTGTCTGATAATAAACATATATTATAGAAACATAAAAAAAGTTGTAATATTGTCTTGGACACCATTCACCAAGGTTAATTTATTCTTCAAAACTGGTTATTTATGAATCTTAATAATCAAAGTCCCTCCGCCGAGTTTGTCTGTCTGTTCTAGCTAATTTCGGCACTACTGTATGGATTTCATTTGGTTTTCACCAATGGTATATAATTTAATGTGGTTAACAATTAATATGATCAAGCTAAAATGATAACTGTCAAACAGGCCACCAAAAGCTCTGCTAGTTGAGAGCTTTATTGGCAGACACTGTCTACTTAAAGTATTGCAGTTATGTAAAACAATATACTGCGGAAGTGTAAAATTTCACATTGATACAATTGGCTCAGCTTTCCCAGACTAAAAGATGCGGCTCAAAATAGAGAGGATTTTTGCATGATGACGCCAAACTCCGTTTTGAAGAAGGCACGCGATGATGATGATGATAATTGATTCTTGAAAGATAACCAAAAACAACTAAAATCTGTGTATTGTTTGGCTACCCAGGCAAAGCCAGGACGGGTTACTAGGGTAGCAATAAACAAACTCTGCTTTTGCTCTGTATTACTTTTATTTTAGTATGAGGAAAATAATATTGAGAAATTGTCAAAACATTTTTGTTGGTCTTGCCAAGTTTACATCTTGTATGTGGTTAGGTAATTATAGTTATCTCAAGGGCAAACAAGGATATGTTTATTTGTTTATTGATTGTTCTTTAACAAGATTTACAATGTGAACCCAAGCAGGTTTAATTAGATTTAACTAAACTAAAATACTAAAAAAATAAAACGTACGAGCCTAGATTAAGGTGTACTGAATCTAATGAGACCAAAATTGTCTAATTTCGTAAACGTTTGGGAGGGGTAAAAACGTTATCACCCGAAACAATATTTCAAGAATAAAATGTAGGCAAATGCCTACTGGACCTGCAACTCTCTCAATCGCACGATACGGAGAAGGCAGCGAAGCGTTGTGAAACAGATAGCATTATTGAAAATACCTACTCGCGTCGCGTTTCGTCACTAGACGATCCTCTTAAGCATAATGGTTAACACCATTGAATTATATGTGTACGTTAGTACATAATACCTCAATGGTTAACACACGGCTAATCTATTTCAGAATAATGTAGTGTTAAATATTTGCAGTCACAACGTCAGTTCATTACCTGTCATTCCAAGTCAAACGTTCTTTCCATAAATCTTAATTGTGAAATTAGCGTGCGTGGAAAAAGGATTTTGTAAACACTATGAAATACGATTTCTGTATTTTGCACCATAGAACAGTTTGTTTCTGTCAAGGTTGGATTAGTGTAGATATTTTTAGAGTAGGTACGCGCAGACAGAAAGAGTTCAGCCGTTCGGAGTTCTGCGTCCTGTTTTCTTTGTAACGTTTGTAACTTTTTAGCGCCGCGCAGTTTTTTTTTTAATATATAGGCTAGCACTTGACTGCAATCAGACTTGCTTGCAAGTGGTGATGCAGCCTAAGGTGGAGCGCGCTTGCTTCACTCTTGATTTCAAGGTGCCTATATTAAAAGAAGAGGGGAAGACGGAAGCCCGAAGGGCATTCCATTTCCTAGCGGTTCGACTTTAGGAACGAGGATGCAAATCGCTTCGTACGAGTCCGCGGAATTCCGACTGCGTAAGGGTGCAGACCTTGTCGATGCCTTGCGGTTGGATGATAACTGCAGGCAGTCCGACCGCTATAAAGTTACAAAGAACGCGGAACGCAGAACAGAACTCTTTTAGTCTACGCGGGCTGTTAGGTAGGCTCAATCTTTTATTGAAGTAAAACTTCTTTACGCACGCTTGACTTGGGGACTAATGAGTGGGCGAATGCGCGACGAGAGCGTTACGGAAAGTGCGAACGGAAGTTGAGAGGGAGATATAATAAGTTAGTGAAGATAGAGAGAGAGAGAGAGTTACGTTTCGTATATTACTGTAGGGGCAAGAGAGAGGTGCGAGCACACGTTTTCTTTCTCTCATAGCCAGCCAGTTGCTAAGTTTTACTTCAGTCGTGTGGTCTAAAGCACAATTTCCACAATGTAAAGAGGACGGTGTACAGTGAGCGTTTGTGTCGTGTCGTGTGCGCAGGCGCAATACTACGGGCCCATCTCCATCGGCAGCCCGCCGCAGACGTTCAAGGTGGTGTTCGACACGGGCTCCTCCAACCTGTGGGTGCCGTCCAAGAAGTGCCACTACACCAACATCGCGTGCCGTGAGTACTACACTACACACTACACTACACCATACACCATACACCATACACACCTCGCCTCCTCCCTTCCAATCTTAGTCTAATCTGGTTTGTTTCATTTATAAAGGTACTAGAGGTCCCTGCCCCCCAATCATGTAAGAATGGCCGATGAAATCGTTAAAGTTCTGCGGCAAAGTAAATAAACCATAACAGCATTAAATTAGAACTCAATTTCGTGTGGATTTTCGTATAACTGCTTACACAGGTTCTTATTATTTAAAACTAATAACTTAAATGCCGATTCTTAAAATCTCCCATTTCAAAAACTTAGAACTTTCGTGCCAGCTTCCAACCCCCATGTTGGTATTGTTGAATAGTCTACCTATTTTGATATTTAAAGCTATTTGTTAACTGGCAACACTGCACTTGCAAGTTTAGATGAATACAATACAATTATCAGAACGTATGGGGACGTACATAAGGTTAGGCGTAGGTACATAACTTTTTTCCTTGTGTTTGAAATTTTTATGTTGTGATTGTGTAGGTATAATGTGTTGGCAAAAAATTAAATAAATATAATAAAAAATATGAGTGTTTGTTAGTTGATAAATGCCTGTGTGTTGTGCGTGCAGTGCTGCACAACAAGTACGACAGCAGCAAGTCGTCGTCGTACCGCAAGAACGACACAGAGTTCGCCATACACTACGGCTCCGGCAGCCTGTCCGGCTTCCTCTCCACCGACGACGTCACCGTGAGTACACACACACACACACACACACACACACACACACACACACACACACACACACACACACAACACACACACACACACACCCACACACACACACACAACACACACACACACACACACACACACACACGCACACTATCAGTGCTGCACAGGTACGATGCACACGAAACCATTCAAATATCATTGTATTTCAAGTCGCATGCAATACATAAAGGTTACATTATCGCCTAAATCCATACTAATATTATAATTGTGTCCGTCTGTCTGTCTGCTAGGCTTCAACGCCCCATCTGTTGAACCGATTTTGACGAAAGGGGTTCGAATATTAGTATGCGCGTCCCTCCATTTCTTTTCGAAATAGCGGGCCATTCATTAAACATGTATTAATGAATAGCTGGCATCAATAGAAGCAAGTATTACACAAGACAAAATCTTCTTAAGCGTCAGGTTTCTGAGATATAAGTCACGAAAGCTGTAACGGTTGCGCCATCATAAAGTAGACTATATAACTTTGATCGCTTATATCTTTATAGCTGATGCCCGCGACTTCGTCCGCGTGGTTAAAGTTTTTTGTTTCCCGCGGGAACTCCTTAATTTTCCGGGATAAAAAGTATGGATAAAAAGCCTAGGTATGTCACTCTCCAGGTCCTCAACTATACCCGTGTCAAAAACCACTTCGATCCGTTGCTCCGTTGAGGCGTGATTGAAGGACAAACCAACAAACAAACACACTTTTGCATTTATATTATAGTATGATGCAGGAGATTCATGTAATGTGTTTGTGATAATGAATTTGGATGTTGTCATGTCATCAATCACCATATCATCATAATTATCACTAAATAATAATAATTGAATTGAATAGTTGTCAGATACCCAAATTATTTTGATGACCTCACAAGCAACAAAGTCATAGTCATAAATATTTATTCAATTTACGGTATCTTAAAACTAAAGCTACGAGGGTTCCAAACGCGCCCAGGTCTGAGAAGAGCCCACAACAAACTCAGCTGGGTTTTTGTTTTCATTATCACCATCTCACAAATCATCTTAACTAAGGAACTATCAGAGTCATTAGAGCAAATTATTGCCAAGCTTCCTTGTCATTTAAGTAATCTTTCACATGGTAATAGGATTTTTCAATGAGTTTACGTTTTACATTAACTTTGAACTTATTCAGAGACAAAATCAAGTAAAGTCCGTCAAAATTATCTGACCGGGTGGCCAAAATTGGAATTAATTTTATGCCTGTTCAGTTTTTGTTTTAATTGTATTTTTAATATACGAGTATATACAAGCGACGCTGTCTCCGGGTCGGATTAGTTTGACGGAGTATGAGCGGTTTTTATGTTCGATAATAAGTTGGTGATTGTACTACGAGCACCTACGAGCAGTAGTGAAATGGGCGATACGTGTCAGGTGGGCGGCTTGCGGGTGCGCGCGCAGACGTTCGCGGAGGCGATGTCGGAGCCCGGGCTGGCGTTCGTGGCCGCCAAGTTCGACGGCATCCTCGGCATGGCCTTCGCCAGGTGCGTGTGTGTGCGTGTGTGTCCGCACCGCCGCTGGGAACGGGGCTCCCACCTCCCGTGCGACCGGACCCCACCCGACAAACGACGCCCCAAACACGTCCTTAACGACTCCGACGACCGACAATGCTCCCTATATGGTAGGGCCTCACTCAAAAACCAATCCAACAAGTGTCTTCGCTGGTGAAGATGATAACCGGACCCCGATATCTTACGTCACCTGGACGTGGTTATAACCCACGGCCTCGGGGCGTACGGACTAGTCTAGTCCAGCCGACCTGCCTGCGTCCTCCGTGCGTCATTTGAGCCGTAGTCCGAGCCTCACAGGTCTTTAGGAAGACGTTGTCTCCCCGATGTCTTCGAGCCCTAGGGCTCAATTCTCGCCGACGCCTAGCGCTCGCCCGACCCCCTGGTGACGCTGTAAGTAAATATTATTATTATTATTAAGTATTTTCCTTATATTCTTTACAAAATTTCCAAAGTATAATATAAGTACAGCTACAATATAGAAACTGGAACTGTGTTCGCGCAGGAAAACAAATGCCACGTCCGTTACCTAGAGCGGCCCGGGACGTGAATGCCTTTAGCCTTACGCCGTACCGAGGTGCAGCGAAACAAGATGGGAGACGCCGCGCACTGAGCTGGCCGCGTCTGCGCAGTAGAACATGCGACGCACTCGCTATGTGGCTAGTTAAGATGCATAATCATTTAAAGTTTGAGCGCGCTTTGAGTAAAAAAGCCTAATTATATAGGTATTTTTAAAAAAATATAATCAACGACAATTGTAATGTGTAACGCTTCGTTACAACAGTCAAACTGTGACAACAGTTTTGTAAGGTATAAGTTAATTTGTATGGCTAATTATTGTAAACTTGTTTATGAAAGAAATAAATAACTAGCAACGGTTGCAGCATCGCCGTGGACGGCGTGACGCCCGTGTTCGACAACATGGTGGCGCAGGGCCTCGTGCAGCGGCCCGTCTTCTCCTTCTACCTCAACAGGTAAGTGCTATACAACATACCTCCCATACGCTACCGTAGCGGTTACCATTGTACAAACTAGATGGCGCTTATTGTACCGAAAAACCGAAAAACCTCAATCCACGCGGACGAAGTCGCGGGCATCAGCTGGTAGATAATAATTAATCGACTGAAAACGTAAGTTACCTACAAGACTGTATCGCAGTATCGAAGTTTACTGGGAATAGCGCTTCACCACATCACCAGCACTGCCAATGATAGTCCATAGAATGTGTCACGTCACTTGATCAGTATAACGCGTCGAAGTGTCTGCGGACCTGTCACAATGACGTCACACAAATGGACGGTGCAATCCGTGTCACGAAAGTGTCGCTGCCATCAGTGGAACAAATACACTGGTGTCTACTTGTTGTTGGTGCGGGGCGGCGGGGCGGCGGGGCGGCGGGGGGAGGGCGGCGTTCCAGCCAGCTGCGCAGACGTTTCGCGAGCTATACTGTCATATTATAAGTGTTGTTGTAGTCTACCCGCCTTTCGCGCGGCTAATGCGAGGTTTTTTTTATCCACTACAAGTTAGCCCTTGACTGCGATCTCACCTGATGGTAAGTGATGATGCAGTCTAAAATGGTAGCGGGCTAACCTGTTAAGGGCATGGCAGTCTGTGATGGCAGTTATATTAAACCCCTATTCGGTTTCTACACGGCATCGTACCGTACCGCTAAATCGCTTGGCGGCACGTCTTTGCCGGTAGGGAAAACCAGACTAGGGAAAATTCAGAAATTATAAATTTCCAAACCCTGCCGGGGATCGAACCCGGGACCTCCGCACGTTAAGGCAACAGCGCTCAACACTGCGCCATGGAGGTCGACAAAACGAGACGCGTTTGTCGAGCGACCGGTGCGTCTGTGACGACTGCTGCCTCCGTCCCCAGCCGAGTTACATACGTAGCCGTTATAGGGACCCGGCGGCGGCGCAGGGCGGCGAGATCATCCTGGGCGGCTCGGACCCGGCGCACTTCCGCGGCAACTTGACGCGCGTGCCGCTCTCCCGGGACACGTACTGGCAGTTCCGCATGGACGGCGTCAGGGTGCAGGGCGCCGGCTTCTGCGACGGGGTGAGATCATCCTGGGCATCCATCGTAGCCTAACAGATACAGCGCATGCTGAGTGAAGACCATTTTAGGGATAAAATCTCCATTTTTAAGCAATCTTTTTGAAGTGAAAACTTCTTTATGCGCGTTGAGCGATTTTTGGTAGGGGGTAAACTTGTGAGTAAGACCTTTTGTCTTCAGTATAAAGATAGTACATTCGTAATTAAACTTTAATGCCTTAGTTTTAAGGTTTATATTAATAAGTGCTGCGTAACCGTGACCGACACCTCCCGTTGTTACGAAGACAAAAGGTCTTAAATATAAATATAGTACATTCGTAATTAAACTTTAATGCCTTAGTTTTAAGGTTTATATTAATAAGTGCTGCGTAACCGTGACCGACACCTCCCGTTGTTACGAAGACAAAAGGTCTTAAATATAAATATAGTACATTCGTAATTCAACTTTAATACCTTAATTTTAAGGTTTATATTTTAATTGTTTGTATTTTTTTTTTTAATTATTTTAAATATTCGTTTTCACGTCTATCGGCAGTTCCTATGAGTGAAAATTTTTTTCTTTTTCTTTATTTTAAGTTTTTACTTATATTGTTATGTTTGTGTTGCTTTTTGTATCTGTCCCCCAAATTAAGATGACTTCCTTTCTCAATTAAAAACAACAGCGTATAATACGTTGTGGCAGCGACGGGCGTGCGAGCGGCTGAGGCGTCACGCAGCCGTTTGCACGTATTCCAGAGCGATAGAGTGACGTGATGCGAGCTGTTCATTCGTGTCGTGCAGGGCTGCCAGGCCATCGCTGACACGGGCACCTCGCTGATCGTCGGCCCGGTGGCCGAGGTGGCCAGGCTGAACGCGGCGCTGGGCGCCACGCCGCTGGCCTTCGGGCAGTTCGCGGTGGACTGCTCGCTGATCCCCAAGCTGCCCCAGGTCTCCTTCAGCATCGCCGGGCAGGAGTTCACGCTCGAAGGCGCCGACTACATACTCCGGGTGAGACCACATTCTCTCCCCACTCCCCGCCCCACGTGGGGACAAGTAGGAATTTATTTTCCTGTCTGTCTGTAAGCACCCAACATTCCGGGTGAGACCGGCTATAAATAAATAATTTTATTTTCTTTCTTTCTATATTCCCGCTCGCTGCGGGTGTAATTGCATGCACGATTGATATGTGTTTATTTATTTATTTAATTGTGTTAGGCCGGCCATACACGGACTGCTCGAGCAGTTAGCCAGTGATCAACATACACGGACCGCTCTTGCACTCACAGTCAACAACTTGAAGCTACCATTGATAACTGCTGGAGCAGTTGATATCACCTTCTCAACAAGTCACAATTTCAATTTAATTTAAATCAGTAGCAACATGGATTTAAGGATTCACAATCTACGTCATCCATCTTGCTCAACAAACAATACAAGAGGCGAGCGGGCGGGAGACGCGCGTGACGTGGAATGAAGAACACAGGCGGGCGGTAGGTAACTGCGCGAGAGCAGTCGACAGCTCGAGCAGTTAGTTTATGCCTGGCGACTGCTTGATCGCACGATGATATTTCACCGCGCTGCCACCCGCCCGAAGCAGAAGTTCCATGTACGTAGAAGACTGTAGTTCACTATGCAGTCGCAGCTTGAAGCAGTCCATTCTGACTCCGTGTGTGGCTGGCCTAGGACAACCTGAAGATGCTCTAGTGTCGGAATGGAACGTACTTTGAGAATAATTTGGAAGATCTGTGTGGTGTGGTGTTGTGTCGGTGCGAATTGCTGGCTCACTGGGCGGTGAACGTCGCAAGCTGCAAGTGCAAGAAACATGCTGTACCACATATTTGTCTACTTTCGCGGATTGTAGCGAATTAAACTTTAAGTTTCATTACGATGGACTTCCGCAAAGTACCGCCAGCTTGATATTCGATATGCCTCCTCCTGAACATCAGCGTTGCGGTATGATAGGGAGGTACAAGTACATACTACATAGGTACCTAGCTCTCGTGCTGCGGCGCGGGCGGAGGAGGTGGCCCGTTGACCACACATAGATTAGGTTTTATTTATTTATTAAAGCTTTTATTTATTTATTTAGCACAAGTCATAAACTTTGTGAACGTGACGTTCCGTTGGAGCGTGATTGAGTAACAAACATCCATCCATACTTTGGCATAATATATAATATTATAAGTATTGATGGCCTGCGCAGGTGTCTCAGTTCGGCAAGACGGTGTGCCTGTCCGGGTTCATGGGTCTGGACGTGCCGCCGCCCAACGGCCCGCTGTGGATCCTGGGCGACGTGTTCATCGGCAAGTACTACACGGAGTTCGACGCGGGCGCGCGCACCGTCGGCTTCGCGACCGCCGCCTAGACCATACCACGTCACCACTCACCTGGGCCCGATTCTACAGTGCACAACCTTTAAACTAAACTAAAATGACAGCATTAAATATATTGCCGTCTAGGACACTTATAGCCGTGGGCAAAATGAATTCGATTCCAAACACGCATTCGACCCCAAACACAGATATTTTAACACTTAACTTTAACCATTTAATACCGCGAGATAAAAGTATACAGCGCCATCTATGATAGAAATAAACAACTGTCCTATCGGATGTACCTATACAATTTTTACACAGGAAGTTGTACACTAACACTTTCATACTCGTAACACTCCCTGCGGAAACGGACAGAACTAGATTTAATGATTTTATTTTAATTTAGTTGATAGATTGTACACTGTAGATATTGAAAACGCAGTATCGTTTAAAATTATATTGCTTTGGTCCTCGTTAGGCGGTTTTTTGAGCGAAAATTGAAAGTAGATTTTAGATCTCGTTCGTTTTAAATGTTATTATTGAGTTAACTGCAACTTTCATAATATGTACCAAAGAGTTGTATGTAACTCTAGAGCTCCCGGCGCTGACGAACTAAAGTACCAGTTGTTTTTAATAATAATTGTGTAATAATGAATCGAATAATTCATGACAATATGACGATAATTTAGCCTTTTTTATTATTATATATCAATAAATTTGTTTTAACTTACCAGTGTGTTTGATTTTAATAAACACCCTACACTAATAAGAAGTTAATAATATGAAAGCCGAACTTACTTTTATTGGCGCAGTCTGAGCCTGGATATGGAATTCTTCCTACAATCAATTCAATGCGAAAGTGTGTCGTGTGTCTGTTATCTTCTCGCGGCCCATCTGCTTGAACATCCCGCAAATAAAGATTTTTTTTACAAAACCTAAATTCACGTGGACCAATTCGCAGGCCAGGGGCCAAATCGTCTCCTTTGACAACTCAAAACGTAAAAATCGAACTTTTTAAGGAATTCATACATGCTTTTCGACGTGCAGGCATCTGTTAACTCCTTAAACTGGTCGAATTATCCGTTTGACAAACGAATTCGATTATGATTTCCTTACACAATCGGAGGGCTGATGTAGTAGGTACATGTTAACTAGTGGTTGTATCATGTATGAGATAATGAAATTTTCCCGATGCAAAAAGCCCTTTATATTGCTTATTATTATTTAAAACTAATAACTTGTATGTCGATTTTCATTTTCATTTTCAAAACTTAGGACCTCCATGTAAGCTTCTAACCCTAATTACATCCATTTTGGGGGGATTTTCGTAAAATTGCTAATATAGGTTGGTATTTAAAACTAATATTAATTGACCGAGCGAAGCGAAGGTCTCTGAGTCTACATGAGTGAATTGGCACGTCTTGTCCGTCCGTCCGTCAGAGCCTTATAACTTCTGAATTGCTGAACGTAATTACTTCAAAATATAATATGTAAACCGATGGCCTCAAGCCGAATATGGCTTAAAAAGTTATAAAAATCTTTATTTCAGGGGGGCTCTCATAGAAGCGAACTGCGAATGCGAAGTAAAATATTTTTTATAGCGTTACATAGGGTTGCGGTATATCATTTTAAAGATAATTAGGAATAGAGCTCAAAAGTAATTTTTCTTTAATTATTCCCCTAAAATTGTCGAAATGGGGGGCTTTCAAAGACGTGGAGATTTTCTAACGTCCAAAGTTGACCTCAGAACTCTCAATTTTCTGAACTCTCAAGCCTGAAACTTGATCAATTATTTGAATTATATCCTGTACTTGAACAACAAATACTAAAATTAGATAAATATTATAAGGAAACGAAATTATTTAGTTATTAATGATGGTGATATTTTTAACAGAACTTCACAATGATGTCAATAGATGGCGCTCTGAGAAAACCGCGAGGTCTGGGCGAGTTCGGGGCGAACCACTAGCACAGAATAATATAATAGTACTAACGTACAGAAGTCTCACTCCTTTGATGTTGACTACTTGCCGACGTTTTAATAGCCTACATAATTATTATTAAAAAGATAAATCACGCACGCAAGCTAAATTAAACTTTATCGCCGCGCGCGAGTGTCCGTATTGCTTTGCATCTTTTCCCTTTCCTACGTCACGGACGACATTGCGAGCTTGTCTAGGGCTGTCAGCAAACAGTACAACAATACTACTGTATTGTTGTACTGTTTGCTGACATTTGGTTTTTCGAATTGGTAAGTAAGGTACCTACTCTGACTATGATCGACTGTGTTTACTGTGTGTCGCTACACAGTGAGTTCTTCACTACGCACGCAACTTGCAAGGTCATTCGTCGCGGCGAAGCAGTGCGGCGAAACATAATATTTCGCTCGGAGAGGTAGGTACACTTCGATCACGGAAATATATAAATACATATTCCGTGCCCTTACTCTAAATCGGCAAGGTGTAATAAGAATTAGGGAGTAAGGGCCTAACTAGGGCGAGCGTATTCCCTGCGACTCGTTTGTACTTCCTACAGCTCGTGCCTCGATTCAAAAAAATTACTTGAAAAGAGGCTCATTTAAGTTTGACATGAATTGTACCTGTTCCGTGATAGAAGTACTATTGACTACTTATTATTGTATTGACTACTTGCTGACTTGCTTGCTAGCTTTAATAGCCTAAATAATGATTATTAAATAGATCCTTTTGTGTGCTCATTAAGCATCCTTCCACGCAACAATAATTATGGTTGCAGCGACTTATTTTGCCATTATAATTCTAAAGATCGATAGACCATTATATATACATGAGTTTAAATGTCTACAACTATTTATCCTACAAATAATTAATATGCTAAACACTTAACTTAAACTACTAAACAAATATTTTCAAAAAACTATTTACGAAAACAGCGTTAAATTCACTAGCACGTCGCTCGCTTATAACGCGCCAGCCCCGACTGCGTAAGCATTCCGGGAATGAGCGCGATCGTCGGTATTTTCGTCGCGCAAGTACCAAGAGTGACACAGGCCTGCCACTAGTTAACTATGCTGATTTTTGAAGTGGAACTTAGTCTCGTGATTTGAAAATTCGATGAAACGAAAAAGCGACACTAAAAAGAGACATACATATTCATAATAGGATTTAGCCTGCGAGAGAATGAGATAAATTATAAGTACTTATTTGTCACATTCTTAATCTAACTTCAGAAGCATAGAATAAATAAAATAAATAAATTAATGTTTATTTAGCTTTACACGGAAAAGAAACACAGAAATGAGAAATTATAACTACAGACTAAATATTTACTAAGCTAAATACTTACTAAAAATATAAAATGTAAGTTCTCCGTAAAAAAATAAGTTTCTCCGTGTAATAGCTAAAAAGGCTGCTACCTCAGCATGTTGCTGCAGTATATGATAACTGCAGCGCTGATTTTCAGGCCATTCCAAATCTTACAGACGGCATACTTAAATGTGCCCCGGAATGCAGCGGTTGTGTCTCGCAATGCGATCTGGGTGCAGATCTCCTCACGATGTATTAACTCCCTAGTCCCTACATCAGTCCATTTAATTTTGTCATACAAATAAGCTGGTTTGCATGTATTATATTATTATATTATTATATGTATTATATGTATTATTATGTATTATATTATTATATTATTATTATATTATTTATTTGCATAGGACTTTCATAAAAACTTTCAACCCCCATTTCACCCCCTTAGGTGTTAATTTTCTTAAAACTGTTTTAGTTGATGTCTACGCCATAGAAGGAACCTAACTTCCAAATGTTAAGCTGTACGAGTATGTACGCTGTGGCATTTCGCTTTTATATTATAACTAGATGACCCCCGGGGAACTCTTTAATTTTCCGGGATAAAAAGTTCTGTCGTTCCCCGGGACGTAATTTACCGCTACACCTTTCATCAAAATCGGTTGACCAGATGGGCCGTGAAAGCGAAGCAGACAGACAGACACACTTTCGCAATTTATAATATTAGTACGGATAAAAATAATATAGATAGATAAATAAAAAAAAATATTATCGTGATTTAAATCTATATTACTTTTATTAAATATTCATTTAATTAAAATACATTGTCCGTAGATAAATTATACTCGTAATTACAATAATTTGATAAACTCCGCTACGTATCTCATTAGATTGCTCTAGTCTAGTTGCTCGCGAGCACTACGCGCGCCCCACGCGTGGGCTCCAGTGGGCTCCAGTGGGCTACGCTACTCCGAGCTTATGCTTTTTCCTAAACTTTTTCACGTACGCTTCCACGAGCGCCTGGATCTTGGTCGGGTTGATCTCGCCGGACTTGTTGTGACATATCTGAAAACGAACGGGACACCGATGTCTGCATTACTGACGCACTGTTAGCGATATTATATGGTGGCATGTTCGACTGCGGCTGGCGAGGTCTCGTGTTCGAATCCCGGGTCGGGCCATAATTAAGTATTGGGATTTTCTGACATTAAAACTCCAGTACTAGTCCGGGGTTAGGAAGTTGGCGGTGTTTCACCCCCGTGCCTCGGAGAGCACGTTAAGCCGTCGGTCCTGCGCCTGATATATCTCCGGTCGTGTCGGATTTTCCGTCCCATCGGGCTATGAGAGTAAAGGATACGGATGATAGGATCGGTACGATGACGTGTAGAAACCGAATAGGGGTATGAGTTTAATATAACTGCCATGCCCCTAACAGGTTAGCTTGCTACCATCTTAGACTGCATCATCACTTACCATCAGGTGAGATCGCAGTCAAGAGCAGATCGCAAATAAAAGAGAAAGTGTGTTTGTTTGTTGGTTTATTTGTTTGTCCTTCAATCAGCAACGGATTTGGTATGGGTATAGTTGAGGACCTGGAGAGTGACATAGGCTACCTTTTATCCCGGAAAATTAAGGAGTTCCCGCGAAATCAAGAAAACTTAAACAGCGCGGACGAAGTCGCGGGCATCAGCTAGTGCAGTATAATATCTGCCGCGCAGATGGATAATCTCTTACAACTAGGTCGACTGTACAGTGAGCTTTTGTCATATTCACACACTAAAACTGACATCTACAGAGCGTACTTTGACTTGGCTCAGACTTTACTCAGAGTTAAAACGAGATGGACTTATGTGAGTGACATAAATCTGTCTCGTTTTAACCGTGTCTTAAGTGTAAGCAAAGTCAAAGTCCGCTGTATAGATCTCAGCACGAGACTCCACCTCGAGGCCACTTGCACGCCGTCACCCGCACGCATCGCACGCACGCGTCCGTCGCGACGCTACGTTACAGTCCCACCAGCATATCAGCCCGGTGGCCAAAATTTGAACTAATTTGTATGACTTTAGTTTTTGTGATTATTTTGTTTTTAATATATATACTACTTAGTGACGCTGTCACCGGGTCAGATAATTTAGTCGGACTATATAGCTCGGAGAACCGACAGACGTTGGGGTTCCAAAGTGCTGGAATGGCGACCCCGCACCGGGAAGCGCAGCGTTGGCAGACCCCCTACTCGGTGGACGGACGACATCAGACGAGTCGCAGGGAGTCGCTAGATAGCGGCGGCGTGTGGAAATCCTCGCAGACCTATGTCCAGCAGTGGACGTCTGTCGGTTGATGAAGATGATGATATATTCTGTTCAATAAGTCAGTTTACACGGGTAAAAAAAAAGTAGACGGGCGAGACGAGGCGGCCGCTGCCGAGGTTCACTAGCTGTCGAGCTGAGCTGAGCTGAGCTGAGCTGAGCTGAGCTGAGCTGAGCTGGTGGGGCAGAGGGCGGTACCTTGGGCACGGCGCGGCGCAGGATGTCCTTGTACTCGTCCTTGGTGACGCGCTTCTTGTTGTAGTGCGGCTTCAGCACCAGCTTCACCTCCTCCACCACGCGCTCCTGCCGGTTCAGCTTCTTGAGGAACTGCCGACACCAGGAGCACACACCCTCAATACCCACCGACGTGCGGAGACACACGCCGGCAGGCTCGGCGGGCGCACAGCGAGATGGTCATGACATGACACGCACAAAATGCGGTATATTACAAGAACAAAATTGTCGGCGTGTAAGGGTTCTTGGAGAAAAATACCACAAATAAGAAATTTAACTTTTATCTCTACTTTTGACGTAACGAAACAAGTAACCGAGTTAGCTCCAGTAGACAATAGAGATAACGGGTGGACATAAATTCACTCGTTGTGCGCATGCTGGCCCTACTGGCTTCCGACGCCACACAAATATGAGTGTTCGATCTGAATTGACCCTTAAAGTCAGTGGTTTAAGGGTCAGTGTGCAGATCAAACGGAAAAATATTCGCGCACTTATATTTGATGTCACTATCAATTAGTTAGATGTTAGTCTACCAAGTGAAAGCTGAGTTGTGCGCTGCAGCAACAATTTCCACTTGTTATTTTTTAAGTTTTAACTAACTATGAATGAGAAACACATATATACTCACTTATTTTTCTGCAAGGTTTCTGAACGACCGATTTAATTTTTTGTGCATATGAGCAAGTCTTCTGAGGTTAGTCGCTATTGCCGAACTCGACAATTATTGTAATCATCATCAAAGCACTCTCAACTTTCATTAAACAGACTCGTACTAAACTACTAAATAAAATCGACACTAAAATAAAAAAAAAAATTGAAATGCTAACTAGATAACTACTAACTAGCACGCGAACTAGTATTAACGTATAACGCGGACAATTGGGTATTTGTCAACTATTCAAATAAATTATTTTTTTAGTGATTATTAAATAGAGTATCTCCCAAAAGTAGTAATATCCACGTCCCCGTTAGTTTTATGTTTAACAACCATTTTAAGCAATTGATTAAAGTTAAAAAGTGCGTCGATCTTATTTACATTACATTTTAGAATTTCATATAAATCGCACACAGGGACAGGACGCGTTTTGACGTGATTTGACTATTTGTCAAACACCCAATTGAGCATCTAGGACCGGTGTTTCAACATCGATAAATCGATGAATCAATAAACGATAATCGACCGATCAAAAACATCGATACCAACACCCCGAGGTGTTGGTATCGATGTTTTGTTTGAGTCGTTTAGATGATAACTAAATTAGCCCACAAATCTAAAATTGGGTATAATTTCAAAGGATTTTTGGGGTGCTTGTTGATCAGAAAAATATCTCCCACA
Organism: Erebia ligea; assembly: GCA_917051295.2. NCBI lineage: Eukaryota > Metazoa > Arthropoda > Insecta > Lepidoptera > Nymphalidae > Erebia > Erebia ligea. Next base: position 180,614 of record OU785232.1, read on the forward strand.
AATCCAAAGTAGATTTTTGGGTTTGTGGGCGAAATTTGTAATTTTTAGTAAATTGTGAAAATTACAAATCGGTTTAACTTTCGCGTGTTCGCCGGAAACATTATATTTACTACATAATTATAGTCCCACAAACTGATCACATTCGGTGACAGCGTCGCTGCTCTCACATTTAGTGTTGCTAATAAACATTAAAAATAAAATAAAAACAAACCCCAAACGGTCGTAAAAATCAGTTCCAATTGTGGCCACCGCCGGATAAGTTGGCGGGACTGTACCTACTTCTTTAACTTCATGCCACTTCCGGATTTCGTACTAGAGCGTTCGGTTATAAAGTACTAGATGATGCCCGCGACTTCGCCTGCGTGGATTACGGAACTCTTTAATTTTCCGGGATAAAAAGTAGCTTCCAAAGTAGGTGAAGTACCAAATTTCATCAAAATCGCTTGAAAATGTCCGTGAAAGCGTAGCAGACAGACAGACAGACAGACACTTTCGCATTTATAATATTAGTATGTATTCAAACTAACGCAATGTTCGGTATCATGCGCATGCAAGGTTAGTAAGGCGCGGGTCATATACGAGAGGCGCAACGGCCGGCAGTATGAACGCGCCTCGCCGCCTCTGTACACCGGGCGCCTCGTCGCTTGCATACATTTTTTTATTTAAATGATTGTATTTATGTTTGTTTTGTATGAAACATGACGGAAGCGGCGCCCCCCGCGCTCACCCGCGCCTCCGCAGTGTAATAGGGAAGGGTGCATTACATCGAGCTGGTTGCGGCCGCGCCAACCCACCTTGCTCTTGACCTGCAGCTCGACGGCGGAGCTGGGCAGCTCGTCCATGATCTTCAGGTCGTCGTCGTCCAGCTTCACGCCCACCTGCGCCTTGCCTGCGCAGAGACCCACCCCGGTGACTACATTAATTATGAAGTGGAACTTCTTTATGTTGTCATTTGAAAATTCGGTGACACGAAAAGGCGATATCAAAAAGAAACAAACATATTCATAATAGGATTTAGCCTGCGAGAGAATGAGATAGAATACAAGTTATATTTTCATCATACCTATTCGAAAAACGAATATTGGCTTCAGAGGATAGCGGGAGCGAAATGTAATTTTTAGGCCCATAGGACTTTTCATTTCTCCGTTCTGATTGGTCCGCGTTCGTGCTTTAGTATACTGCGTTACCTGTCGATCGCTCGTTCCTCGGAACCTCCTCGTTGATCGGATATACGTCTTTACATTTATTGAATTTCGAACGGAATTATGGCTGCTAGTCCAAAGAGGAAATAATAATAATTTATTTGTGTTTTATTTAAACTTTAAATTACGTCTATATAATGTCTATACATAGAAGGTTGATAGGAGTATCTTCTGGTTGGTCCGCGTTCGTGCTTCTAATTGGTGCTTAAACGTATAGGTAATGTCCATACATAGTAGGTTGATACTCCTACCTTTTTATCATACGTAATGATGAAAAATAGTGTGTGTTACTCGGGGCCAAATTTTTTGTTCTCGGGCGGCGTATATTGAATTCCTCGCTACGCTCAGGATTCTACTTTAGAATCCTTCACTTCGCTCTGAATTCAAAATAGCGCCCTTGGGGAACAAAAATTTTCTTTGGCCCCATTTAACACAAATAACTATTGCCTCATTCTCTCGTAAGCTACTTTTCTGAAGTTTCTCTTCTGCCGTGTGTGAATTGCACACACACACTTTTTTTCTTTTTAATACAATATGAGCTAGCGCCGGCTGCAATCAGACTTGCTTGCAAGTGGTGATGCAGCCTAAAGTGAAGCGCGCTTGCCTAGATGCCTATTCATTCTTGATTTGAAGGTACCTACCTATATTAAAGTAGGAGGGAAAACCGGAAACCGGAAGGGCATTACATATTTTAGTGATTCGAAATAAAATAAAATATAAACTGAAATATACTTTTCAATACACTAGTTCGAAATATGTACTTAGAGAAGCAGTAAACAGGGCTTGTAAGTTAAATTTACTGCCCTCGTGCTTTTTTTGTGCAGAATTTACTGCCCTCGTGCAGTAAATTTGCAGATTTTTTTAAATTTTTGTAAGTCCACTTTACTTCTAAATAAAAAGTTTTCTTGCAAGAAGGTTCATAACGATATTGACTTTGTATGTAGAAAATCTAAAAAGTAATAACGTTTAGATGTAGATTGATGAAATTAATTAATGAAATTAAAAATTGTATTTAATATTATTAATTCAAATTGATTTAAGTTTTATAAATCGAAAAAGTAAAGGCCGAATAGTCCAGCCCCCCGATTATGTAAGAATTGTCGATAGTATCGTACATACCTAAACGTATAAGAATGGGTACACGAAATTGAGCTCTAATTCAATGCTGTTATGGTTTATTTTAATTTGACGCCGAACTTTTACGATTTGATCGGCCATTCTTACATAATCGGGGGGCAAGTTGGGAGTTAAGAGCTAGAACCTAGAGCCATGAAGCCAATTAAAAAAAACCTCAATTACAATAACTACCTACTAAAATCTGTGCGCGCTATTTTTAAAAGTTTATTTATAAATATATATATATAAAAGTTTATTTATGTATATTTTAAAATATTGTGTGAAACTCGTGTCGATGGTCAGCCCTCGACTGGCGTCATCGGGCATGACATTAGTCAACTCGTATGTAAAAACCTATTTACCGCTCTTATATCACAAACTACTATTTCAATACACTTGTTCGAAATATGCACTTACAGAGGCAGTAAACAGGGCTTGTAAGTTACATTTATTGCCCTTGTGCAGTAAATTTCAGTTCCAAATTTCAAGTTTTTAACATTTTTAGTTGCTGAATTATGCAGTCACGGGCGTACATGTCGCACCACAAGGGTTGTTTTCTTACCATTTTAGTATGCAACCCAAATTTTTTTTATCTATCTCTATCTCTGAGAGTGCACTTGTGTGTAGGTTTTAATTTCAACAAGCATTTGGTTGGCTCATCTGTACTAATCTATGACCAAATCATGTTTTTAAGCTGTCACACTCATAAATGGCGCATGTGTTGCAAGCGAGTTCCCGCTTCTCGGACTGTATGGCGTCAGTGAATGAAGTAGGTATAGCGTGTCATTGTTAGTGCAACGTACCTCGCTTGCGCGCGGGCGCGAGGCGGCGGCGCGGCGCGGGCGGCTCGAACAGCTCGCCGAAGTCGCTGGAGCCGGGCGAGTAGGGCGAGGCGCCGTCGTCGCGCGGCGGCGCCTCGCCCCGCGGCAGCCGCGCCGCCTGCATCGGCTTCACGGGGTTGGACTTGATGGGCGACGGCTTGCCGGGGAACAGGCGCGGCGGCGCGCGCGTCGGCGACGGCAGCACGATGCGCGGCGCGGCCGGCGCCTCGTCCGCCTCCGCGTCGCGCGTCGACTGCAGCAGCGCCATCACCTTCTCCACGGGCGTGAGCGGCCGCCGCGCCAGCACCTCGTCCGCCGACAGGTTGCTGCGCTGCGCCGCCTCCAGCGTCATGTGCGGCCGCGCGGGCGACGGCGGCGCCGGCGGCGGCGTCGGCGAGCGCGTCGGCTCGAACGGGTCGTACGCGTCGGGCGAAGGCGCGGCGGCGGCGGGCGCGGGCGCCGGCGCCGGCTCCGCCGCGGCGGGCGACGGCGGAGTCTTCGGGCCGGCGGGCGGCGCGGGCTCGGGCGGCGGCTCGGGCGCGGCGGGCGGCGGCGGCGCGGCCGGCTCGCGCTCGCCGGGCTCGCTGTCGCTCAGCACGATCACGTTCTTGGGCGACGGCGTCAGCACGCGGAACGGCGAGCGCTCCAGGTCGATGATGGCGACGGGCTTGGGCGCGTCGTCGGGCGCGGCGGCCAGGCGGCGGCGGCGGCGGCGCTCACGGCGAGAGTCGCGGCGGCGGCGGCGCGCGCCCTCCTCGTCGGGCTGCTGCTCCTTGAAGCTGACGCTGACGAGGATGTTGTCGCCCGACGTGAACACCTCCTTGGAGGGCCCGGTCGGCTCGCGCGCGCGGCGGCGGCGCGGCGGCTCCCGGCGGCACGGCTCGGGCGAGGGCGAGGGCTCGGGCGGCGGCGTGCGCGGCGAGGGCGGGCGCGAGACGGGCGAGGGCGGCGCGGCCGAGGCGCTGCGCCGCCGCTTGCGCACGGGCGAGGGCGAGGGCGGCGCGCGGCGCGCGAGGCGGGCGCGCTTCTTCTTCTTGAGCGCGCGGCGCGGCGGGCTGCGCGCGGCGGGCGAGGCGGAGCGGCGGCGCTTGCGGCGGCGCGGGGACAGCAGCGGCGTGCCGGAGCGGCGGCGCGCGGGGGAGGCGGAGCGGCGGCGCGCGGGGGACGCCGAGCGGCGCGCGCGCGGCGGCGAGCGGCGGCGCGGCGGCGAGGGCGAGCGCGCGCGGCCCGGGCTGCCGCGGCGCGAGGACGACTTGCGGCCGAGCGCGGAGCGGCGGCCGCGGGACGGGGAGCGGCGGGACGGGGAGCGGCGCGGCGGGGAGGGCGAGCGCCGGACGCGGGACGGCGGCGACTTCCTGCCTCTGGACGGCGAGCGGCGGAAGGGCGAGAGCGAGCGGCGCGGGCGCGAGGCGGAGCGCGTGGAGCGGCGCGGGCTGGGCGAGGCGCGCGGCGGCTCGGGCGACACGTCGCGGCCGAAGGCGTCCTTGAGCTTGCGGCGCTTCTCGGAGACGACGGAGCGCACGTCGTAGCGCTCGAGGTCCTTGCGCTTGTCGCGGCGGCGACGGCGCGCGTCGTCCGGCTCGCGCTCGCGCTTGTCGTCCTTGTCGCGCTCGCGGTAGTTGCGCTCCTTGCCGCTCTTGCTCAGCTTCTTGAAGGCGACGTCGGCCTTGCGCTTGGGGCGCGCGCGCTCCTTGCCCTCGCGCTTGGAGTCCTTCTTCTTCTTCCTCTTGGCGTCGCGCCTGCGCGGCGCAGCGGGGCGCGGCGCGGGCTCGGGGAACAGCTCGTCGGTGTCGGAGATGAGCTCGGTGTCGCGCAGCGCGTCCTCGGCGGGCCGGCGCTCGTCCAGGCACGGCGTGTAGCTGCGCTCGTCCTCCGTCTCGCTGATGGACTCGGTCATCTTGCCGACGCCGCCGCCGCCGCCGCCGCCCCCCTCGCACGCCGACGAGTCGCCGCCGTCGTCGCGCTCGCCCGCCGCCGACTCTGCGTCCTCGTGCGTTACATTTTCGTTGTTGTTCTCTTCCTCCTTCTCGATATGTACCTTCTCTTCTTCGTCTTCTTCGCGCTCGTCCAGCTCCGTGAACTCGGTAGGCTCCTCGGCCGGCGGGGGGGACGCCGGCGGGGGGGAGGTCGGTGGGGGGGAAGTCGGTGGGGGAGAGGCTGCTGGGGGAGAGGCCGGTGGGGGGGAGACTTGCGGGGATGCTTCTTTGCAATTTTCTTGGTCTCGACTGTCGTCATTTAGATCCTTGAAGTTGGATATATTTGTACTTTGCTCAATTTCGTCGCACGTGTCGCTGCCGCCCTTCGATTGGACTTCGTTCTCCCGTCGCTCCGGCTCGCCGCCCGGCGGCGCGCAGGGCGGGCAGGGCGCGCAGGGCTCGCTGTCGTCGTCCAGGCTGCCCTCCTCCTCGTCGTACAGCGACACCTGCCTCCTGATCAGGGAGGGCGTGTTCAGTTTTATTTTGATCGGGTTGCGCTTGTTGACCGTTATGGGGCATCGCTTGGACACCTTCTCCCGGTACTCCTCCTCGGATTTGTTGCTCTCGTCGGCGGGCGGCGCGCGGGCCTCGGGCGGCGGCGCGCGGTCGGCGAGAGGCGGCGCTCGGTCGACGAGAGGCGGCGCTCGGTCGACGAGAGGCGGCGAGCGATCCGCGAGAGGCAGCGCGGCGTCGGCGGGCGGCGACGGCTCGTCGTCTTGTTGCACCGGGTGGTCGAGCTCGTCGGGCGGCGGCGGCGGCTCGCCGAGCGCGCTGCTGCTGCTGGCGATATGCACGCTGGTGGCGGAGTAGATGGAGAAGTTGGGGCAGTCGCCGTCAGAGTCGTCGTCGCTGCGCTCGTCGCGCGCCGCGCCCGGCGCCGCCATGAAGTCGCGGTGCTCCCGCAGCACCTGGCGCACGGCCGTGTCGAGGATGTCGGGTGGCACGTCGAGCGCGGGCGGCGGCGGCGTGGGCGGCGTGGGCGGCGCAGCGCGCGGCGGCGGCCCGGCGGCGGGCGCGTCGTCATCGCCGCTGTCGTCGTCGTTGGTGGGCTCGGTGGGGTCGTACTTGTCGGTGTCGATGACGAGGCCCGGGTCGCTGCGCTCGTCCTCCGAGCGCTCGGGCTCCGCCAGCCGCGGGAAGCTGAACACGGGCGGCTCGGCGAGCGGCCGGTACGTTGGAGCCGCCGCCCTCGCCGGCGGCATCTGGCCCATGCGCATGTCGACGGGGTTCTCAAAGCCGCCGAACGAGTGGCGCGCCTGCGCCGGCGGCGCTTCGGTGCGCGGAGCGGCCGGCGCCCCGGCGTACGGCGGCCAGCCGGGGCCGAGGCTGTAGCGGCCGGGCGGCGGCTCGGAGGCGCGCGGCCGGGCGGCGAAGGGCCGCGCGGGCTCGGGCGGCGGGCGGCGGCTGCGTTCCGAGTAGCCGTCGTCGGGCGCGAACTGCGGGCGGCGCGGAAAGGTGTCGAAGTAGGTCACGTCGTCGCGGCGCGCGTCGCCGGCGCTCGAGTAGCCGCCGTAGGTGGGGCGCGGTGCGGGCGCCTCGTAGCCGCCGCCGCGGTTGAAATCGGCGGTCTGGTCGCGGCGGTAGGTGCCGCGGTAGCCGCCGCCCCAGCCGCCGCCGCCGGCGCGGCCGCCGCCCGGGTGCGCGGGCACCTGGCGGGCGGGCGCGCGCGCCGTGGCCGGGTCCAGCTTGCGCGCGCGCGGCTCGGGGCGCAGCTCGACGCGCAGGCGGCCGCCGGCGGCGAGCGACAGCACGGCGCGCTTGGAGTGCAGCAGCTCCTGCCGCTGCAGGATGTCCTGCAGCAGGTCGGGCGCGGCGGCGGCGGGCGGCGGCGAGGTCGCGGCGGCCAGCTTGCGGCGCGCGTGGCGCAGCGCGCCGAGCGCAGCGGCGGGGCGGCGCGCCAGCGCGACGGCGTCCCCGACGGCGGCGTCGGCGTCGTCGGAGAAGTAGTCGAGCTCGTTGGGGTTGCCGAGCAGGCTGAGCGCGGGGATGCCGGCGCGCTGGCGGCGCACGGCGAGCGCGGGCGCGGGCGCGGCGGCGAGCGCGGCGGCGGCGGCGCGCGGCTCGGCGCCGAGCGACGCGAGCCGCGCGCGCACGCTGGCGCGCACGTACGAGCGCCGCGCCGCCGTGCGAGGCCGCTTCTTGACCTGGAACGAGACCGATCGATGATGCACCCGTCGAGTGGGAACGTTCCCGCCTCCCGCTCCCCGGTCGATACTCACCCTTCGCTTCTTCACCTTCCTCGTGACCCTTTTCGTGATAGGAAATTTGCCATTCTCTTGTAGTTCGTACTCGACGACTACCGTTTTGGTGGTCCGCCGCTTGTTCTTGCGGCGGGCGGCGGCGCGGCGCGCGGGCGCGGGCGCGGCGGCGGAGGGCCCGGCGGACGTGGAGGGCGCGTCGCGCCGCGTGGAGCGCCGCACGGGGCGCGCGCGGCGCAGCGCGGAGGGGCGCGGGCGGACGGGGGGCGAGTTCTCCAGAAACTCGTCGATGATGTCCTCGACCTCGGACAGGTTGATGGGGTCGTCGGGGGCGCCGCGGCAGTTCGGACAGAGCCACGTATCCGGAGGGACCTAAATATTTTTAATAGTAGTTTGTGATATAAGAGCGGTAAAAAGGTTTTTACATACGAGTTGACTAATGTCAGCCCGATGACGTCTCACCGTCTCAACATGGCTTTATTAATAAGCGCTCCACGGAGACAAATCTTTGCGAGATGCTGGATACGATTTTAGATGCTATGGACAAGGGATTTCGCGTTGATGCCGTGTATACAGACTACTCCAAGGCGTTTGATAAAATTTCCCATAACTTATTAATTGCTAAAATGGAAGCGATAGGTATTCACGGCGACCTTTTGAGGTGGCTCACGTCGTATCTGCGTGAGAGAACCCAAGCGGTAACTGTCAAGGGTTATACTACAACATTTGTACCAATAACTTCTGGCGTGCCACAGGGCTCCCACCTCGGCCCATTACTCTTTAATATATTTATCAACGATGTGGTCAAATGTATAAAAAATTCTCAGTTACTATTATATGCTGATGATACTAAAATATTCAAAGTAATTAAAACGGAAACAGATTGTTATGGCTTGCAGGAAGATTTAGACCGCATTACTGAATACTGCTCAAACAACGGTTTACACCTGAACGTTGACAAATGTTGCACTGTCTCCTTTACAAGAAAGAAGACAGTGTCAACTCATAATTACTATTTATCGGGTAAAATACTCCGCAGAGTCGACGAGGTGAGAGACCTTGGCGTGTTGTTGGATAAACAATTATATTGTGAGTCACACATTAATAAAATTAGAAACAAAGCCTATAAGATGCTTGGGTTTGTCTTTCGCCAAACAACTGATTTTAAAAACCCAAAATCCCTTATTTTACTTTACAACTCCCTGGTAAGATCCCAGTTGGAACACGCTTCCACCGCTTGGAACCCACAGTATGCCTGTCACGTAGATATGATTGAGAGCATCCAGCGCAAATTTCTTAAATGCATTAACAAAAGATTTGGTTCCGCGGTTAACAGTTTAACTTCTTTAGAATTAAGACGAGAACATAAGGATCAAACCTTCTTATACAAATTAGTTAATGGAATGATAAGATTCTCCTTACTTATTAAATAAAATTAAATATAGTGTACCTAAACCCTTACAGAGAAGTTGTCGGCAGCAGTACACATTTCATCTTTCACACGTAAACCGTAATTACTGCAGAAACAAATTTCTCCACAGGTCATGCGACAGGTATAACAATAAATACCAACATATTGACATATTCTTTTATAGGTACGGGAGGTTTGCATCTGAAATCAGGAAATGTGTCTGATTCGTTTCGTGACTGCAGCTGCAAGCCTTACCTGCCTATAGTTATAGGCAGGTAAGGCTTGCAGCTGCAGTCACGAAACGAATCAGACTGTACTGTATGCGGGCCAAAGTTAAATATAATTTATATCTACCCGATCAGGATAATATGTAGGAACTAGTATTTATAATTTGTTTTTTGTGAAAACTTCACTGGCTTAATGTAATTTCTAGATTAAGGTTAAAACTATGTAATATGTTTAGCTGTTTGTTTTCTAAATAAAAAAAAAAAAAAAAAAAATGACGCGAGTCGAGGGCTGACCATCGTCACGAGTCCCGTGTATCACACAATATTTTTCAATACATTTGTGAGAAAACTTGAAAACAAAACTCGAGTTGGTAGGTACTAGGTACTCACTAGAAAATGGTTTCTCACGCCCGTACTTATTTCGAGATTTTTGGCGGCTATTAATAGCGCGATTTTTTTCTCACATCTAAAATACCTAATTGTTAATTTTATTTTATTATTCCACATCACATAAACCACTTAACTCAATGAAACTCAATGAAACTTTTAAAAATAGCGCGCACAGATTACAGATTTAGTATCTACGGCGCGTTGTTGTAATTGTTTTTTTTTAATTGGCTTCATGGCTCTAGGTTCTAGCTCTTAACTCCAGGCCTGGAGTATTCAGCCTTTACTTGTTTGATTTATAAAACTAAAATCAATTTGAATTAATAATATTAAATACAATTTTTAATTTCATGAATTAATTTCATCAATCCACATCTAAACGTTATTACTTTTTAAGTTTTCTACATACAAAGTCAATATCGTTATGAACCTTCTTGCAAGAAAACTTTTTATTTAGAAGTAAAGTGGACTTGCTAAATTTAAAAAAAAACTGCAATTTACTGCACGAGGGCAGTAAATTCTGCAAAAAAAAAAAGCACAAGGGCAGTAAATTTAACTTACAATCCCTGTTTACTGCTTCTGTAAGTACATTTTTCGAGCAAGTGTATTGAAAAAAAAATAAAACGCTTCCTACTCTTAAATAAAATCATTCTACATGTTCCTCATTAAATAAAGACAATACTTCCTGTGAAAAATGACACTAGACTAATTATTAGTCTTGTCAATTTAGTTCAGAAATTGTGTACCTACAACACAATTAACCACATTGATTATGAACATGACATTAACAAGACTAATTCCTAAAGTTTGTTTGTTCTTCAAATTAAAATTCTTTTAGGTTTAATAATAATGAAAAATATGTAATTGTATCTTCATTATTATTGGCTTCATTGCCATTTGCCAGTCGCCAGTTATTCTGTTATTTTGGCGCCGAATACACGCGTACACCTTCTTCAAATTAAAATTCTTTTAGGTTTAATAATAATGAAAAATATGTAATTGTATCTTCATTATTATTGGCTTCATTGCCATTTGCCAGTCGCCAGTTATTCTGTTATTTTGGCGCCGAATACACGCGTACACCGTTTATTACCTCGTACGTGTTGCATTAAAAAAATGTTTAAGATTCTTTGTAGGTACTAAAAAAATACACGTGATTTTAGGTGGGGGCGGGGGGGTTAGTCTTAAACCTCACCACGTATCACCAAGGGGGAGGGGGGGACGGCCCCTTATAATATTAGTATTGATATTAGATTTTAAATCAACCTTTTCATGTACTGTAATTTTGTTTTTTGTTATTAGTAGTTTCAATTCATTTTTATTTTTTTAATGTGTTCCTCTCTTTCTTCCTCCGACCGCGACATGGCGATCTGAGACTGTTCTATGACAGTACTCTGAATGGCATTTTTTCCTTGCCTTTCTTTCTGCTCTGAATGAATTGATGCTGCTACACTTAAGTGCAGTGCAGTGCAGTATGGCTTCAGTTCCATTTTGTTACACATGTTGTGGTCATAATATCAAGGAAGTTTCAATCTCATGTTTTTCACCTAAGCCTAATTGGGTATTTGACTACTATTCAAATAAATTATTTTTTAGTGATTATTAAGTACAGGATCTCCTAAAAGTCGTAATATCCACGTCCCCTGGTAGTTTTATGTTGAATAACCATTAAACAATTAAGTCGTCGAACTTTAACGACATAACACTTCAAAATTTCATATAAATCCCATACTTAGGATGTGTTTTGACGTTTGAAAAAAAGTTGCTGATTTGACTATTTGTCAAATACCCAATTGTAAGTTCAAGATAATATGATTGCAACCAGTTTTATGGCCTAAAGAAAATAAATAAAAAATGGTCACCTCTAAACTTACTTAAATATACATATCAAAAATTTCGGAACCGGCAGGATTTGAACCTGCGTCTCTCTGGGAATCGCGCCCTGAGCGCCTTGACCTCTCGGCCACGGTTCACTTACCTGCCAGTGACGAAATTTGAGATATGCATCTTTAATCCAGTCTTTTTACGCGACTGTTTATGCCATCCAGTAGCGATATATTAAAGTATCGAAACTACTTTCAAAGGCCCATATTCGATGGAACTCTTTGAACTAGGAATGACACATTTTGAGTTTTACTAATTTTTATAATTTGAGATGCATATCTCAAATTTCGTCACTGGCAGGTAAGTGAACCGTGGCCGAGAGGTCAAGGCGCTCAGGGCGCGATTCCCAGAGAGACGCAGGTTCAAATCCTGCCGGTTCCGAAATTTTTGATATGTATATTTAAGTAAGTTTAGAAACTTTCCTCGTGTGTGAAGCACTGTAATAAAAATTATAAAAATGGTCACCTCAGTGAGCGGTGGCGTGAGGCACTGCATGTGGTAGCCGAGGTCGCAGCGGTCACACAGCAGCATGCTGTCCTCGCGCTCCGTGCTGCCGCACACCTGCAACACACCTGGGCTTTTGAAGCACTTCTTTACAATCGTTGTCATTTGAAAATTCCATGAAACTAAAAAGGAACTAGAAGGAGACAAACATATAATAAGATTTAGCCTGCGAGAGAATGAGATAGATATAACTTGTTATTTTATTAAGCAAAACCAACAGCTTATTGTTCTAGATAGTCTTAAAATTAGGTAACTCATAGCTAATGCCAGGCTTTCACAACTAGACACTAAAAAAACAGGGGTACCTGTTGATACACAAAAACAGTTGTTGAGGAAGATACCAGTTGTTAATCAATTAAGTAGTTGCACTTTACTATGATTGATATATTATACATAATACAAGTTTTGTTTTTTTTTACATAACTTATATATTTATGCTCCAAACTAATTTAACAAAATAATATTAAACAAGATACATTAAAATCTAAATTAAAAACTAAACATTAAAAATATCATCTATGCCGCTGCAATGAGGCAATGGGCCCAAGAACGCTGGCTGCGTTACCCCACCGAATAGCCAACTTTATACGTTGGCCGAGGAAACTGCCAGCCCTCCGATCACCTGTGGACTCTGTGAGACGAGAAGATAGATCCTTAAAAAAGGATCTAACATCTTTGCCCCACGTTAATACAAGTTATATTTATTTAATTCTCTCGTAGGCTACTTTTCTGAAGTTTCACTTCTGCTGTGTGTGAATTGCACACACACATTTTTTTGACATTGTCTAAAAAAATCAGAGAGTTCCCCTAGGATTTTAAACTAAATCCACACACACACGCGGCCATCATCCAGTTTTCCATAAATAGGCAGAATCCTTGTATCCAATGACAGCATAATATTTTGAACAAACAGTTTCATTGCTCACCAGTATTGAGTATAGACTTCTAAATAACAGTGTGTTGTAAAATCTGCGGCCGAGTGTAAATTTGATAACAAGTAAAAATAATTGTTGTTCTTTACTTGACACTTTCTTTGGAATATTTAGTTACTGTTGTAAAAAAGACAAATTAGTTTATTAGAAGCTTTCTCATTTTCCTGTTGCTTAGTTATAAAATCAGAAATTAGTGTCTGTGGCCAAAAAATATTCTGTGGCTTGACTTATAATTTTCCAAAATATTATTGTGCTTATTACAATAGAAAGTTCATCATTTTATTAACAATTACTATGGTTTTGTTTACTATTAATTGGTTATTGATTACTTGAAAACCCCTGGCATTATGTGATTAATGGAAAGGGGTCAAGACCCTCAGCAATGAGGAATACAATGCAGAGAGAGATTATTTCTTACATATCTATTGCCTACTTAGTTAAGTTAGTTAGTTAATAAGTTAGGACACAGAACACAAAGCATTTGCCACATATTTTGTGTTTTTGAATTATTAAAAGGGTGCCAACAGGACCCTACTAACTACTACTTGAGTTTTTACTAAGCCAGCTGTTCATCGGTCTGGATGTCAGTAGGCTATATCTCATGAACAAAATATAGGTAGACAGTTAAAATTTTCAGTGTCAAAAAACAATAATAGACTAAAACAAAAAGTAAAGGAACCCATACAAGAAATGGGTTTTGAGCTGCTTTCTTGTTTATTTTATGAAAGTAAATTTAATAAGAGTCTTGAACAATACACTTGGCTAGTCTTTTTTTTTAAAGCTAGTAGCATTACTTTTATGGATTTCCTTTCTAAGTAATTGCTGTGTATTTGATGACTTAAACTATTTACATGCCAGGTGGGCCTGTAGCCACTCACCTCGCAAAATGTCAGATCTTCAATCACAAATGTGTCCACAGAGGAGCGGCGCTCCACAACCTGCACAGGCTGTGTGCGTAACACTCGGCCTCCTGCGCAAGCTCGCACCACTATTGAGTTGAACAACATTCTGTCAACTGGACATGTGTTCACATTTTTTGACCACTCTAAAATGCAGTCCAAGCAAAATATGTGTTCACAACTCTCGGGGGTCCCCACTTCTTGGCTGGTGAAGCGCAGCAGACATATGGAGCATTTGTCGGAGTTGCCCTCCGAGCTGTCGGACGAGAAACCAGAGGCCTTTACGGCGGCCGGCGCGGCGCCCGAGCGCTCCGAGCCCCAGCCCGAGCTGTCGCTGTCGGCGTCCGAGTCCTTCAGCTGCGGCAGCGCGCGCCTGCGCCTCGTCCCCGCGCCCACCACGGAGCTGCCGCTGCTCTCGCTTCCGTCATCGTCACTGAGTATCCTCAGTTTCTTCCTCCGCGACCCCGCCACGCCGACGTTCTCGTCGCTGTCGGAGTCCGACGATGACGACATGACGACGACTCGCTTGATCTTCCGCTTCGGCCGTGGCGGGGAGTCGTCTTCATCACTCATTTTAGGCAGTAGACAGCGCGAACAAGTAGGAGCCTAATACGCGCGACTCCACGACACGAAGCAATCTGCAAAGGTGTAAATGACCTTTGCCTATCGACTTTTACATCATCTGAGAAGAAACGTTTAGAACTCATTCAGTTTTTTATTATAAATAATATATGAAAACTTTCAAAACTGCATAGAAATACGCGTTTAATCTATATTTTTATTTTGACAGCAAGCCGCTTTCAATGGTCAGTCAGCCATTTTGATTTATTAGTTTATACTTTATGCCAGACTAGACTAGAGAAAAGTATTTACTTTGTCTATGATGAACATGAAAATGAAGTCGAATATTTCCCTTTTTAAAGTCTGGCTACTTCTTTGGAGTTTGGGCTACTTTAGAGAGAATCCATGGAGAATCTACAATTTTTTTAGATATAGGTCTACCAGAATCTGATGGCAAAAATATACACCGTAAGGTGTATTTTTTGCCATCTGATTCCGGTAGATATCCTGTGGCACAGTCCTGTCCTGTGGGCATATCCAGATCCTTTGGCACAGATGCATGCACAGAGTTATAGAGAAGCAGAGGCAAGATAACGTACAAAATAGCGTGGCAATTACAAACACACGAAAACATTACGCACACATACACAAAACTCAGGGCCGAACCTTGTTGCTGCATAAAACATTTATAATTTCCTCATCACAAGCGATCACAACTGCAATATAGTAACACTAGTAATGGTAATCATCACCACGTGCGGGACCCTAGTCAATGTGGTGAATATAGATGTGAGCTCCGCGCTGCGTGTGATATCGTCACCGTCGCGCGCGGAGTTATAACTCCTGTTACAAGTCAAATCCTGAGGACTCCATCAGTATCATGGCCAGTGGTTCTCGCGTCGTTCTTGCTCTGCGTCGACGCGCAGGTGATGGGGATATTATTTAGAAGAACAGTACCAACGGATATCGTGTAAATACCGCCAGATTTTAGCTCAAAGTTCCTATTGACAATAATTTCTTGGCAGTAAGCCAAATAAATGTTGTTAAACAATCGAATCGAATCGTTATTCCAAAAAGAGGTTAAATAAAAAATTACAACAGGTGTTTTAAACTCACATGTTTTTTATTCAAATAAACTTTACAATTAGTGCTTTAGAATCTGTATTGAGGTTTTCAATAAAAATTAATGAAATTCATCCACCTAATGGAAGATAAGGTAAATTGGTACCTACTTAGTATAAGACCTCAACTAACTTTTCTTTGAAAATGGTCGGTATTGCACCAGGAGATAGAATTGTACGGAATATATTACGTTCTTAGATTATCTGTAAAATGCTTGGAGCATATAGCATAGACCATGAGTTGGTCTGCCAGTCTTTTCTATTAATATTTTTATGCATAGGTCTCTCAGGTATTCATCCTTTGGAAACCTGAAATTAAAAGTCGAAGTTATATACTTAAAATAAAAGAGTCGTCGAGTCCGGCCCTGTAATTTGTTAAAGTTCTCAAAATGTCAAAAAAGATTATTCAACAACTTAAAGCATGTATTTCTACAGAAAACCATAATATTATAGTTTTAATATATGCATAGCTACATATTTCGTCATAACAACTATAAAATATTAGATATCTTAGCCTTGATACGATGCGATACGAAAACATTCCAAAGCTACATGATAGCATGAATTTTACTTACCGATGGAACGTTACTTCTGGGGTTTTCCTGTACGAAGCGTTGTAACACAGGGGGACACAACACTTCACCATTTTATTTCAGTAAATATTCATATAAATCTCCAAATTTCACAAAAAACTTATGACACCCAAGACAACACAATGTAAACAAACGCCATAGGTCTCATAGATGTCTTATAATGACTGCCACGCATTGAATTTTTGTCAATGTGTGCGTTGGTGTAGCACAGTGTTGCAGCAAATTAATACATACACATTTTTGCTTGCAGGGACACGGTCACACTAAGTCACACTGATTCGCATACACTTGTCTATGTGGGTGTGAAATTTATGTTGTGTCTGCTTCTATTTATATGTCTGTGGGATGTAGTGTGTGTTCCGTTAAAAGCACTGCGAGCACTGGCAGTGCTCTTTACTGGGGACTTCCAGTGCTCTCAGTGTATTTCGGAACGCACCCGTAATAAGTACTTACCATGGACTTAATATATAATATACATTATTAGGACTGAGCTCTCCTTTCCAAAAAACGTGCCGAGAGAGATATGTTGAAGGGAGGATTTTATCTCGTTCTAATAGGGTGACCAAACATTTTTTAACACACAGGAAAGTTCATTTTGGCAAATACCTATCACTTGTCAGGTTGGCTGCGGAGTTTGAATATTTAAAGAATCAATGGGAAATAAAACAAAGCGTGTGTCACTAACATTTATTTAACATTTAATATTTTAACACAAAAATATCAGAAGTCTGGCGCGTAACTATGATTATTTGCTTCGTTTTTTTAACATTAATTGAAAACAATACAATAGAAATTACAGCTAGCTAGCCTAACCTAATTACTATATAAATACTGGCTGCATTTCCGCGTTGGACAGCCAGGCTGATCCTTTGCGCAAAAAATGAGCCAGCCCTTCTGTCACCAGATGAGGCAATCTACCGCGGTGAAATATCTCGCAAAAAATTTTTGCCACTAAGACTCCACGGCTCCAGGGTCTCCACGGCAAACGGAACAAATATGTAACTCTCTTTGAGAGAGGCATACTTCCGCCGTTTGCCGGTTTCAGCCTTTTCTGCTGCGGCTCCCGGCCTCAAAATAATAAAACTATGACACAACAGTGAGCATAGTTAGTATACTCGCCGCGGAGTTGGACGCTCATATTTTTTTTACAGAAAGACCTTGATGTGGTAAGCCTTGCACTAAAATATTTTACGTCGGAAACTAATACTTTTCGAGAAATAATTTTTTGAAAATTCGCAATTCTTTATCACTTTTCACTACCTATTTCTTACGACATTTGCCATAGATTGTACCATAGACTAAAGACTCATTGACGTTTACTTGGAGTTTGAGTACCTAATCTGTGATTAAAATCCGTTCCATGGACGTTATTGGACGTTTTTTTCTAATCATTCGAATAAAACCACAGAAATAGGAAGACTATAGTCGTAATTCCCATGGAATTATCTTCCTATTTCTATGGTAATCCTAATTCCATGAATAAAACACAGAGTTTAAAGGATAAAGGTATAATTAAGAATTAACTAAAAAGGTTTAAAGGTAGGTTATTATTTGTATAATTAGGTACTTTTGATCACAAAACCGAATCGTCACGCCCCGACTCCACGCAGTCTTGTCTGCCCTACCCCTAGAGTGTTTTTTTTAAGCGCGAAGCCAGAAGCGAGTCTTCTGGCGTAGCCCATTCTATTTCAAAAAGAAATTTTGAGAACCTAACCTCAATATTTTAAAAAATTAATATCTCGAAAAGTATTAGGTTCCGACGAGTTTGGCTTGGAGGGGGAGTAGACCACCTCCCCCCCTCCCCCTACCCCCCTCCCCTTCCCCCCCCCCCCCCTTCGCGGCGAGTATACTAAAGCCGAGCCCAAAACGTTTTTGCTAAGCTAAAATTTAAATTTTACTGATGATAAAAATTTTAAAGTCCATATCCATACCACTGGAAAAATTGATGGTACTGCATTAGCATTCAACACTGAGCGTGATTTCGCAATACGAAAATCTTCCGGTTTGAAATGACGGCTGCACACAACAGAATGTGTAGTAATTTTTTCTGATTCAGGAATTACATCCAACCATTTTTGCTTCAATTCTTCATGTGATGGGAATCTGTTATGAACATTAAAGCAAGTGTAAAATTAAAAATTTATATCAACCTGACAATCTCTAATTTTTTTTCTCCGTAGGAGGAAAATCTCAAGGATGTCTCCTGCCCCCCCTATTCTCTAACTCAGTGGTTATCAAAAAATAAAGCCACTGACATATATTTTTATCTTTTTGAGTCTGGGGTTAATGCTAGAACTATCATGTACCTAAATATGTATTATGAAAATTGTGTTTTCTATAAACAGAATATAACAATATTAATCTGAAATACACTAAAGTTTTAAGTTTCTTCCGTCTACAAAACGACTTGAGCATGGTCAAACTGCTTTGACTCATACGACAATAAACAAATTATTATCTTTGTTATTCCCCTTACCTGTGAAAAGAAATGCCGCAACCAGCATATGATTCACTTTTACATTTCTTGATGCAACAATTTTTGACCATTTTTGTATATTGAGAATTGAAAAACGAAAATAACACTAGCTAAAAGCACACCTAATAGCTAAATCCACGAAACAACAGCAGGTCCATGGACACCCTGGTGATGGCATATTTCAGTGCTACCAGGGTAATTCTATATAGCTACCAAACAATCATGTTATTTTGACTATTTACTTTAAAAATTGGTAAACATAAAAAAATAAATTGTAAACATAAAAAATAAATTATATAAAAGTATTCTAAAAGCTAAAAATATTTATACGTTCCTTGTTTTATTTCTACTTGGAAAAATGTTTTCTGCCACTTTTAACATTTTTTTCTACTGGCAATTGAGTAAAAGGGACACAGTACCCACCTTCAGACTATCTCTCTCGGCTCGTTTTCCCTCTGTTGAGACAGCCTAACAAACCTAATCTGAATGTCCAAATGTTAAGGTTCATTTTCGTATGACACATTATCTAGAGTACTCAGTCCTATTATTGTATATTAAGTCCATGGAGTACATTATATAGAGACAAGAAAGCGTTCCGAAATACACTTGAGAGCACTGGAAGTCCCCAGCACAGACTACAGTGTCCCAGTAAAGAGCACTGCCAGTGCTCGCAGTGCTCTCGGTAGAGAGTATTATGTTCTGTGTCGCAGTGCTTGTATCGGAACACACACATGTCGCCCTTGTCTCTGATGTATAGCGCAAAGTATTATCGTTTTGTTTTTTTCGTTTAATTTTCTCTTTAGAGAAAATATTATTGTTTTCTACGTGTTAGAAAATGACAGCAGAGAACGAAAGGGAAATATATCACAAGTTAGAAGCCATGAAAGAAATCCGGTGAGTACTTTTGTCAATAAAAATGAAGGGGTCTCGCACCTGTAGACCTGTAGGCTCGATCAATAAACACTTGACACGATTATTTTTATGTTTGATTCCAAACAGCTTATTACTACTACTACCTACCTATATAAAATCGCATGTATATAGAAGTATTGCTCAAAGCTCGTAATGGAACAAAAAGGTGATTTTTGTTCCGTGATGATTCTTGGATCACCATAGGTCCCATATCACCCTGCTAATAATATTATAAAAGTGAAAATTATTTTCGTACTTAACTCTTTATCGCCACTGTACACACGTAATATCTGGAAGTAATGTCTCAATTCTGAATCCAAGTCCAGCCTCTGGAGTTTTCAGGAACCTGCCAGTCAGGGTCATAGTGGATGCTTAGTTTATCGAATTGAATTTGTCATGCTTCATGTACAACAGTCTCGCAAGTAACACCTGACTGTCGGTTGCAGGAACAAGACAATAACACTGGAGCGCCTGAAGCGCAGCATCCTCAATGAGGTGCGCAGCGGCGACCAGGAGGGACGCTGTCTGGCGCAGTACAAGCGTGAGATGGAGCTGTTGCAGCAGGAGAAGATGAGCCACGTGGAGGAGCTGCGCCAGATACACGCAGACATTAATGCTGTAAGCGGACACTTCTGATTTGGTTTTACTACAAGCTAGCCTTGGTGCTTGATAAGTTGTGAAAATCTAAATTGATCTACAGGCTAACCTTCACAGCTCAGCTTTTTTAGGAGGGTTTTACGGTCTACAGTACCTTTGCTTCCTGCCAGGTATAACTTGTAAACCTGTAAATACACACCCAGGAAAGTCCAACCTATACCTCAATGAGAGCTTTTATCACAAATTTTTAAGAAAACTAATAAAAAGAATGAATTGGCTGAACCACAATAGTAATAAGTCAAAGCATAATAGATACATAGGCTTGTAGTAGAGGTAGGAGTCTCTCAATTATTAACCTGATTCTAGCCTCTGCAAACAGCCTGCCAACATCCTGAGCACTACATCTCTATATATATATAATACTTTGAGCTATGTTTGCACTGCGAAAAAATCGCGCAAATTTTACACTCGTAATTTATATTTCGCATACAGATTTATTTCAATAGATAGTTTAAAATCTTCATTTAACATAAAACTAACAGGGGACGTGGATATTACGTCTTTAGGGAAATCCTCTATTTAATGATTTATACAAATAGTTGTCAAATTTTCATTTTTTTTTCATTTATTTCATATTTGCGTTCATGAACCTACATTGGCATGAGGCCCTGTCAGGGCATTGCAAATTTTAAATTAATATTACCTTATTACAATAAACATTGAACATAATATTATAACCATCAAGTGTGTGCAATGTAGTAGGTACAGTGATAAAAAATTATAAAATCAAGTTCATTAAAGCTATTACAAACATTAGATAATTAATTGAATAATGTCAACAAGTAATTATATCTAGAAATCGTAGTCTAAAAATTATATTAAATAAGTTATTACAATAAAGAAAAATATAGTTATAATAATTTCAATACATGATTTATTTATATACAGCTATCGTGCTATTGAGGTCTATGTGGTTAGAAATTCTTGCATAATATAAAAACATTTTTGTATTAACCAATGTCTCAATTTTCTTTTAAAGGTAGTCTCTTTGTTTTCTTCTTTTATAGTATTAGGGAGTTTATTATAAATAATAATTGATCGAAAGTATGGACTACTACGGCTTATAATATAATAGGATAGGATATTATATAATAATAATAGGATTTTTTTTTTTTTTAATAGAGTATAACGTGGAAGAGCTAGGTTATGTTTATGTTGATTTTGTGAGCTTCAGTTATACGGACTTTCCATTGTTTTATATAGCTGTATGTGTTTCCTTACAAACATACCTAATTGTAGATTATTTACATTCGTAATTTTTCTTCATAGTATATAAGGTTACTGGATTTTAATAAAATATTGGACTAAATACTAACACTAAATTATTATTTGCTATTACTAGCTGAGGCCCGCGATTTCGTCTGTGTGGTTTAAGTTTTTGTTTCCGCCGGGAACTCCTTAATGTTCTGGGATAAATAATAGCCTAAGCTACTCTCCAGGTCCTCAACTATAACCATGCCAAAAATCACGTTGATCTGTTTCGGCGTGATTGGGACAAACCAACAAACAAACACACTCGCATTTATCTATTTAATCAATATTTCGAATGTATCAATAGAAGCATCAATATAAGATAGTACTGCAAGTACAGTTGTGTAGAGTCCAGAAATACTGCAGAGTAAACAGCAGGTGGGGCATGTATTGGTGTTTATTGTGCTAGCCGCAGTTAGAGTGCCCAGTTGTTTGTTTTTACTGCCACAGCTCTACTGGGAGTAATTGTTTCCGAATATTTTTTATTTATGATACATTTCACTAAGTACTACTATTTTATTTATTTTCTTTAATTTGCTGGGACAAAAAGTAGCCTTTTACCTTCTCCAGGATGCAACATTCCTCTGTACCCAAAGTCATCAAAATCAGCTGAAAAAATGGGCCGTGAAAGTATAGCAAACAGATAAACAATAAACTTACATACTTTCACATTTATAATATTAAATATTGATTTACGATAGTTACAAATGTGTTACTGTAATTCCTTTATAAGAACAGCTATTTCACCTGATCCCTGATTTTTACATTGTTATATGTTGTAATTCCAGATGGAGACAGTAATAAAACAAACAGAAGAGAGCATGTCACGCAAGTTGTCCAATGCTTCACGACTGCACGAGGACTATCGGCCGCTGAAGACAGAGGTGGACCTGCTGAGGAGGCAGTGCCTCGGCCTGGACCGGCTGCCAGACCTGCACGAGGAGGAGGGCAGCCCCATCACTCCCGAGTGAGTATATCCGCTGTGTGCGAGCACTGGCGCCGCTGAAGGCAGAGGTGGACCTGCTGAGGAGGCAGTGCCTCGGCCTGGACTGATACAATACCTCCAAACCATACCATTTAGAGGTAATACCAAGCAGAAACTCCCGCACCCTTTTATCTGCAATCAGTCTTGCGACTATAATCAGATGAGCTGAGTTACATTATGGCATTTGCAGACGAGGGAGCCATCGCTCGTCCGTCCGTCAATAATCGAGCACATCAGCTCGTTTCAGGCGTTTCGCTCGTGGGGCTCGTAGCAACGAGCTAGCAAGGTGATTTGGATGTTTGGCAAGGCGCACTTGGTGTTTTTTGCAATATTTGCTGATTTCATCACTGACTGTTGGCAGATCCAGATATTGATGGATTTCATGGTTGCGTGTAAACCAGGGCGCGTTTGTGATTGCCCTTAGTATGTTATTTTGAACCCTTTGGATGCGCATTATGTTGGATGTCCCGCACCTTTATCACTATAAAGGTTTGTAATGTACACTTGTATTGTACTTTTGAGAACCCTGATTTACGAGCAAACAATAAACAGAATTTTGTGGATAGATGGCGTTGACTCACCTCAACTCAACACTAAAAACATTGTTTTGTATCGGTCAAATATTGAGATGATCTTGATTTCCTATTTGAGAACTAGTGGCCACAAAAGAACCTATGAGCATGTTGTTTTGTTTAAACAATGAAGCAATTTCCGATTAGAGTCACACCAATTTATCCGGCCCAGTGGCCAAAATTGGAACGAATTTGTATGCCTGATTAGTTTTTGTTTTTATTTTTACAAGCATAATCATAATCATTATATGTATTTATTTGCTGATTGTAGGTTATTACAAAGGAAGTTCTTACAATAAAGTCATGGTATAAAGCCACAATCTTCCAATTAACGTACTATTTGCTTATTACAAACTAGCGACGATATCATCAGGTCAAATAATTTAGTGGGACTATAAGTAGTAGTAAATTAATGTATGTATTTGAAGTGAAAACTTCTTTAGCCGAATTGAGCACTTTTTGGTAGGGGGTAAACTCGTGGATTCGCGTCACCGACATGCTCGCGTTGTTACGAAGACAAAAGCTGTTAAATATAAATATACTACATTCGTAGTTAAACTTTAATGCCTCAAGGTTTATATTTTAATTTTTTTTAATTAAAAAATAATATTTTAAATATTCGTTTTCACTTCTATCGGCAGTTTCTATGACTGGCAATGGTTTTTTTTTTCCTTGTTTACTGTATTGTTCCACAACCGTGCGGTTGTTTGTTGCAGCCGCTTCCCGGCGGCGGCGCCCGCGCGCGGCGCGTTCCTGGCGCCGGCGCCGCGCAAGCCGCCGCCGCCGCCGCCCGCGTTCAGGTCTGCCCTAGAACAAGATTTCCTTACCGTCTCGCTGAGGTTCGATTGTTTCTGTTGCGCTGCCCTATGCCTCCCCTCCCCGCACCCCCGCACCCCCGAGATCCGCATACGCAATACGCCGCCATCCAGGACGCACGCCAAAGCGGCGAAGCTACCTGTTTCACCTCTGTGGGTATGTTCCGAAACACATTGCGAGCACTGTAAGGTGTGACGTCAATTTAGTATACTGCGAAGCCGTTCCTTTATAGTTAGCTGTACTGGTTACTGTTTAAAACGGAACGCAGCCAGCACTGAGAGCACCTTACCTCGAAAACGCCAGTGCTCACAGTACAAAAATGGCGACGATTAATGACGTCATATATTTCCCTAGGATACTGCGGCAGTGTACTGTCAGTCCTTAACAGAACGAATTTCTCCACAGTAAGAGCACTGAACAGTGCTCGCAGTGTATATCGGAACACGCCCCCTCTCTCTCGCACATTCTGACATTTTCGATTATTGTAAAAGTCTCAGTGTGAGATCCATAGAGCGAACTTAGACTTAAGACACGGTTAAAACGAGACAGATTTATGTCACTCACATAAGTCCATCTCGTTTTAACTCTTGAGTAAAGTCTGAGCCAAGTCAAAGTACGCTCTATAGTTTTCAGCATCTGTACTTTCGACTAATTTCGCCAAACTAAACTCTTGACTGTCAAACAAATTTTGCCAAACTGACTGTCAAATTGGTTATTTGACTACTATTCAAATAAATTATTTTGTTAGTGATTATTAAATATAGGATCTCGCAAAGAAAGAAATGTTGGATAACTATTTTAAACAATCGATTAAAGTAAAAAAGTGCGTCGAAATTTAATGAAGTCACATTTCAGAATTTCATATAAATCCCATATTTAGTACGCGTTTTAACGTTTGGAAAAAAGTTGCTGATTTGACCATTTGTCAAATACCCAATTACAGACATATTTAACCGACTTCCAAAAAAGGAGGAGGTTCTCAATTCGGCGCGTATGTTTTTTTTTTACTATAGTATCCCTAGTTTTTGATACAGAAAAATATCGAATGCAATTAGTTATTTTCATTACTATTCTTCTCTGTCAAAACTAGGTATGTACGTTGCAATAAAAAACATGTCTAAAATGTCCGTAATTTTATTGTCGAAATCTTGTTTTGGCCCATTGCACTGTTGAATGTACGTGGAGGCTTGTACAATGATTGAAAATGTTAGAGTGCGCGACACAGAGGGACATTCAGGTCACTCCGCCGCCTTAACGCTAATCACGCTTATTGGGGAGCAGTGGTTGGTAACTTTGGAGAACGCTCGCCTGGAAGATGCATAATATTCACTCTTTCTTTGAATGTAGTTTAAAGTTCAGATGAGGCAGAAAACAGGAGGCCGGAGGAGTATATAATACGTTTCTCCTATAAAAGTGGTCACTCGACGGACGATTCAAAAACACATTAAAAGTTTTTTTGAATTAAATTATTTTTTATTTATTTATTGAATAAAAGATGAGCGTGGATTAAGTTTTATTGATTCTCGCGGGAACTCTTTAATTTTCCGGGATGCAAACTTAGCCTATGTCCTTCCCCGGGATACAACCTATCCCTGTACCAAATTTCATCATCGGTTCAAATCGGTTGAACAGATGCACCGTGAAAGCGTAGCAGACAGACAGGCACACTTTCGCATTTATAATATTATATAGTAGGTATACGGCTGGCGTACCGCTGCTCCCATGCTACCGTTACTATACTTATGCTTTTCGCTTATTCGTAAAAAGCTTCATTTTTGTTACTTTTTATACTTACTGTAGTTTAGTTTGTAAATATGTATCATGGATTCGTGTGTTGGTACAGTCCGTGTCACTACAGGAGTCCCCTGGAGGCGGCGCTAGTGTAGTCGCGTTATGCAAGTATTGTGTGTGAAATGTATTAGAACCATCGATATATATGTAGGTACTAGATGGGCCCTTTCATAGAAAAAAATTGGGCGTCCGATCTGTGGAGCGCGCTCCGCACCTGTATAAGCCTGTCCTTGTCCCCGCCATAGCGCTGTCCCGCTTTTCAGACTAGATGGCGTTAGTAAAATACGCCCACATACTTTGTTTGACAGGGCCCGTCTATGTAAATTGAGTTCGTTGATTAGAACAGTAACTGCCGCGGGGCTACTTTCGCGACACCGGACTATACGTTATGTTGCTATGTTGACATAGGAACCAACATACCAACATATCCAGTACCACAGATTATGTTTCAACGTTTCCGCTTTGAGCGCTGGCTGTACAGATGAATTTGAGCTTTAAACCGAGGCGCTTAAAGTCCATTTTATGTTGACGGTAAAGTGTCAATTCTGTCAACACAGTTGACGAGATGTAAATCCCCATAATATTATCTCTACAGAGGCCCAATAATTGTCTAAGCAAATCGTAATCATTTGACAGCTTAAAAAACGTATAACTCGAACTGTTTAAGGAGTGTTCACACATGCTTTGTGACGTGCAGGAATCTATGAACTCCATAAATAGGTCGAATTATCCATAATATGACAAACGATTACGATTTTGTTACACAATCGGGGGGCTGTATCCTGTATCCTGTATCCTGTATCCTGTATCCTGTAGGCTGCACGTCTGTGCACATCTCGACAATGTTAATTGAATACCGGAAAACTGTACATTCAGAGTTAAATAGACCTAATGTTTATTAATTTAAAGTTAATACAGAACTAC
This sequence comes from Erebia ligea, assembly GCA_917051295.2. NCBI lineage: Eukaryota > Metazoa > Arthropoda > Insecta > Lepidoptera > Nymphalidae > Erebia > Erebia ligea. The sequence continues at coordinate 206,830 of OU785232.1, forward strand.
AAAGAGACGGTTCAGATTTGTATGGGGCGTGGGTCCGGTCCTTTTACAAGTAGAGAAATGAAAGAAAAAAAATACTAGACCAGTTTTCATCGTTCAAATCTACGAATTCGTCGTAATTTCAGTGGTGAAATTATTTAATCATTCCACGATAAGCAACACTAAACATGAGTGGGTAACAATGGCGGATTCATATTTTTTGACATTTTCAAAAGAAAAACACGCTATTTTGACAGTGACTGTCAGAAATGACTTTGATACATTTCGCGCCTACTGCCTTGTCTATGGCTGAAGGTTGCCATCTTGGAAACGTATCGAAAACTTGAAATACATTTTTATATTTTTTCTCGTTATTTACTTTACTATTCTAAATTATTATATTTTTAATACAATCTATGTATTTTCCTCTATTCATGGCAGAGTGTACAAAGAGCCCACCAAAAATGAACCTTCTCTTTTTATTTTGTACAATGCTACCGCTCCGGTACACAAAACAAATAATAAACTATTACTTTTTCTAAGTTGTATAAACATAGCGTATGTATAATCGAGATCGAGTCAAATAAACAAGATTAAGTCCATTTTGTTCTGATGTTCTATGTTGATGGTCGAGATATATCTGCGTGGTCGAGATGTGTTAGTGTACAAAAGTCACTGTGGCGGCGTACCGCGTAGGGTCTCACTGCACGTATCGACGCGGAGTCGGCTCGAGCCGGTCGGAAACGCTGAGATCTATAGTGTGTAGGTACTTTGACTTGGCTCAGACTTTGCTTAGAGTTAAAACGAGATGGACTTATGTGAGTAACATAAATCTGTCTCGTTTTAACCATGTCTTAAGTCTTAGTTCGGTCTATAGATCTCAGAGGCCTTGTCAAACACAAGGCGAACCGAGCGCGAAGCGAAGCATCGCCATGTAAAAATGCAAAAGCGAAGCGAATTTCTGTTTGCATTTAACAAGATTTATTACAAAATTAAAACGCTCCGCCACGCGTTCGGTTCGCCCTGAGTTCGAAAAAGGTGAGCGACAGAAGCGAAGCCGCGCGGCGCAACGCGATGCGACGCCATAGGAAATGACGTTACGTCTACGTTGTCGCGTAGATACGTCTGTCATTGTCTATGGTGTCGCTCATCTGGGACAACGGGTTATAGTTACTGTTTGACACTGTCGCATCGCGTTGCGTTGCCGCGTTTGTCGCCCACCTAGGAAAAGGGGTGAACACGTCGTCTCGGCGACTTTTTCGCTCTTAATACAGTCAAATACACATAAAGCTGTGTCTGAGCGGCACGAGCCGGGCGAGTGGGTGGGTGAGTGGGTGGGTAGTGAGTGTGTGTGTGCGCAGACAGCAGCCGCCGCCGATGAAGTCGTGCCTGTCGTGCCACCAGCAGATCCACCGCAACGCGCCCATCTGCCCGCTGTGCAAGGCCAAGAGCCGCTCGCGGAACCCCAAGAAGCCCAAGAAGAAATAGACAACGCGACACTGCCGAACGCTGCGGCACACCACCGACCACGTCTCGCACTCGTGTCTTAAGCTACGTTCGAACTGCGAAAAATATTCACAAGATTTTTTGAAGTTATACTTCTTTTGGCGCGTTAGGGAAAAATTATAATCAGAGTGAATTTTTACGATGCGCGCGCACACCGACACCCAAATTTGACACCCTGACGTTAGCTGTTGGTCTAGACTCTAGGCCTACCAACATAGTAAAAATAAATACATTTACTGTTTGTTGTTGGGTGAGAACTGATTAATATGATGATATTTGCTATCAAAAAGTATAACTTCTTGCGTGTACACACACTTTTTTTATCACAATTGGGTACTAGACAACTAGTCAAATGAGCTACTTTTTTCTAAACGTCAAAACGCATGCTTAGTATGGAATTTTATGTGAAATATTGAATAGTGACGTTCAATCAAAATTCGACGCACTTTTTTACTTTAATCGATAGTTTAAATGGTTATTCAACATAAAACTAAGAAGGGACGCGTATATTACTAGGTACTACTTTTGGGAGATCCTCTATTTAATAATCACTAAAAAAATATTTATTTCACTAGTAGTCAAATACCCAATACTGTAACACAACAAATTATGATTTGATACAAATTGTAGGAGTAGGCGAAATTTGTATGCGCAAAATAAATCGCGAGTATAAAATCCGCGCGAATACTTTTCGCACTGCGAACGTAGCTTTACACTAAGTTGAAGCGCGCGGTCGCCGCGCGATTTTTGTCGACAGAATTCTGTGACATGTAGAAACTTCAAAGCTGACTCACTCGATTCGCATGGAAAAATCGCGCGGCTGATTCTGCTGCGCACTATCTTTAAACTAAATTGACACGCTTATGTCTATTGCTGCCCTTTTCCGCGGCGACCATTATGAAAGGGACAGCAATACAATTTGAAGTAATTTAGTTTAGAGATTGTGTGCTGCAGAGTTGCCGCTTATCTATTATAACAGTCTTTTGTAAAAAAAATTGAGTTTTTGGAAAATGTTCATAAAATTATTTATAAAATGTGGTAAAATAATAGCGGAACATGCTCTCTTACCAACGCCGCGCCGCGCCGTTTGCTGTTGGACATTAGTGTTGCTATAACGCAAGCCAGATGCTATTAGGCAAATAAAAATAAACTATCTCTCTTCCTCTTTTGATGACCGTCACTCGAGAGATAAGGATAGAATGCCAACTGTCATCCTAATAGCATCTGGATGTGATGGTAACTATAAGTAGTTAGCGGGTTACAGTTCAGGCAGCTCTCTATATCGCGTGTCGGTATGTGTAGTCACACCAACTTCTCTGACCCGGGAACTGTTCAATTTTTCGGGATAAAAAGGGAAACAACCTACCCCTATACCAAATTTCATCAAAATCGGTTGAACACATATTTTTTTTTGATTCCCGCGGGAACTCTTCAATTTTCTGAGATAAAAAGTAGCCTTTAACCTTCCTCGGGATGTAACCAAATTTCATCAAAATCGTTTGAGTAGTCGGGCCGTGAAAGTATAGCAGACAGACACACTTTCGCGCGAGCGCCTTTGTAATATAATTATTAGTATGGATAAGTACGGATATAATAAAACCAAAAACTAAACGGGCATAAAAAGTAGTTCCAATAGAGTCCACCGTCAGATAAGTGAGTGGGTCTGTACTACTGTAGAGAGGGATGTCTCCGGTTGTAAATACTTGTGTGACTATTGATACAATAATAATTATTGTGGTCACAATTATTATTGATACTACTACACGTCTCGTATGATGCAAGCACGAGTAAAGTTAGTTGATCAGAATGTATGTTTTGACGACCTCCCTGGTGCAGTGTTGAGCGCTGTTGTCTTAACGTGGGAGGTCCCGGGTACGATCCCCGGCAGAGTCAATTTGGGAATTTATAATTTCTGAATTTTCCCTGGTCTGGCCTGGTGGGAGGCTTCGGCCGTGGCTAGTTACCATCCTACCGGCAAAGAAGTGCCGCCAAGCGATTTAGCGTTACGGTACGATGCCGTGTAGAAACCGAATAGGGGTATGGGTTTAATACGACCGCCATGCCCCTAACAGGTTAGCCCGCTACCATCTTAGACTGCATCATCACTTACCATCAGGTGTGATCGCAGTCAAGGGCTAATTTGTAGCTGATTAAAAAAAAAATGTACGTCAGCGTTGGTGACGTCGCCTGTCCTCCTGAGCGGCACGCGGTATTCGCTCGGCAGTAAAGCTACGTTAAAGGTGAACGCACACTTATCCGAGCCGAACGCGTCGAACGAATCGAAGTTAAGGAGGCCTCGCACACTTATCCGCACCAGAAGAATCGACCGCGCCGAAAGAATCGACCGCGTCGAAGAAATCGTTTTTTAAAACAACGAAGAAATAGTACTCTCGCGTTGCTCTGTCATACGCAACTGATAGAAATAAAATGCGAGCGCATCGGTCGAGTCGACCGCATAAACCGCGCCGAATCTGATGACGTCATCCGAATTTGTCTAGGATTACTGGGGTTCTTGCAGATTCGGACGATTCGACTCGGAGAAGTATGCGAGGTTTCATGAGATTTCATATAAATAATTCTAAAATACGTTTAGTTCGATTCGTTCGACGCGTTCGGCTCGGATAAGTGTGCGTTCACCTTTACACTGAAAAATATTCTGTAACACTAGAAATCATATGGAGGTGTATACACTTGCGAATGAAATTCGCGCGAAAAATAAATCGCTGGTTTGATACAAATTAGGTAGGAGTAGGTGAAATCTGTACGCGAAATATAAATCGCAAGAATAATATTTGTCGCGAATATTTTTCGCAGTGCGAATGTAGCATTATAGTGGTTTAAAGCAGAACATTGCACGTGTACACCGTCCGGCCGCCGAGCTGCAGGTGGTGTGTGTAGTGTGTAGTGTGTAGTGTGTACAGCCCAGGCGCATACGCCCCGACCTTTGTTTTCGTCGCCTGGTATGGCCCAGCTGTGGATAGACCTTACTACGTGACCTATAGGGCTAGCATGCGCACAACGAGTAAAATTATGTCTACCCGTTATCTTTACCGAAGCTAACATGGTTACTTGTCTCGTTACGTCAAAAGTAAAGATAAGAGTAATATTTCTTATCTGTGGTATTTTTCTCTACGAAACTTTACATGCCGATTAATGTTTTCTTGTAATATTGTACATTTGTGCATAGTCAGGATAGGAACGAAACAATAGCCGGCACCGACAACATCTCTCTCTCTCGTCGCGAGATACCTCGTGCGCACGCTAAGCTTGCCGGTGTGCCAAAGAGAAATATGTCTATTGTGAATTGACCTAGTTGTAGACATTCGAGTCACAACACATGACAGTATCGGTGAGCAATCCTCAGAGCAAACATGGAGCAGTTGCTAGTAATCTTTGTTTGAACGTCTCTATTGTTACAGAATTTATAATATTGATGATTCATAAAACGACTGCGTATTCGTTCCAACTTCCAATGACTCGTATATCGACGCTCTTTACCAGGGGGTCTACTCTCTTTCTTTCAAACGAAACTTCGCAAACGAACGTAATTAGTCGGTTATTAGACCCACACAAAATAGTCCAATCCAATCGGTCACGAAAATTTTCTATGGATCCGTACTTCGTCTGCGTGTACGAAAACGAAATAGAGAGGAGCATAGAGATAATATTATGTATTATGTAGGAGAGGAGTTAACGAAATTTCGTTCGTTTGTTTGCGAAGTTTCGTTTTAGAGAAAGAGAGTAGAGTGTAGACCCCCTGTTCTCTAAGTTCGACGTCATGGTTCATGGTACTCGTACATGGTTCATTAACCCACTATTCCTTTAAAGCCTTCGTAGTTATTAAGAAAAGTGCCATTAATTTCATGTATTGCATTCCAGCGAGATCTTCAAAAAGCTAGTAATTACCAAATCATTATGAAGATCCCCTGGAAGCGAATTTGAGTCCTTCTCGTTAGTTTAATTTTTGCTGTACTTGACAGCATATTATAAAGTATTAATTTATATAATAAATAGTATTAATGTATTTGTACGTAATATTATGTAGGTAATATACTAAATCAATAAATAGGTAATGTATTGGCCGGGGCGGCTGTCCACCAGAGCTGTGGCCTGTGTTGTGCGAGGATGGGGAAATAGATTCTAATGGACAATAGGTAAATAATGAATCCATCTGTGATTTGTCTATAAGTTTACCTACTTTGTAAGGTAGCTCTGCAACGTTGTAATATATGTATATATGTATTACCTATATAATATCCCTGTTTATTTCGACCTAGAAAGCTAAAATTTCGCACGGAGGTTCCCTACAAGGAACAAGGCCGGATTTTTCGAAATTTCCACGGGGGCAAAGCTGCGGGCGGTCGCTAACTTGCTAGTCTAAAGTAGAGTGGAGTAGAAGTACCTATATATAAAACTAGCTGATGCCCGTGACTTCGTCCGCGTGGATTGAGGTATTTCGGTTCCCGTGGCAACTCTTAAAAAATATTTATTTAATATGAAAAACTACTCTTTCTCCGACGACACTCACAAATAATGTGGCTTTCTATTGGTACCAGAATTTTCAAAATCGGTTAAGTAGATCCAGAGATTACCCCCTACAACGTCACAAACTACCTCTTCATAATATTGGTATACCTACATAAAAGGCGACGGACTGATCTATCGACGCGCGACGCCCAGCTCCAACCATCGCGTCGGACGGAGCGGGCTGAAGTGTGGCATACGGTCTACGGATTGCATACAGATACTCCTAGCTTTTATGACGACGTAGGCATGCGCTAAGAAAGGATTTTGAAGATTCAACCCCTAGGGGAGTAAAATAGGGCTTTAAAAATCGTATGAAAATCGAAGGTAACGTGAGCGAAGCTGCGGGCAATAGCTAGTTACAGATAGATTGCCTGTTAAATTCAGCTGGTAGTTATTATTTATTATTGATGAATCCTAAAGAAGGTAGTGGTCATGTGCTGTTGGGCTGGATATTTACCTTTGATCTTCCGCACCAGCTATGCTTCCAGCACGAGCGTGGTGGACAGAGGCCTGGGTCGCCCCGCTGCGTGTAAATAGTTTAGTCGTTGTGAATAATAAATAATACCTAATTATAATTTCTTTTTATAATATACACTTTTCATGTCCTATGTTGTTTAATTTTTCCCTGACCGTGCCACCACCCACCACCACTACAGCCCATTAACGTCCACAGGGGCACAGGCCTCCACTCTCATAGATGAGGTAATTAGAGCTTAGACCCACCACGCTGCCGCAATGCGGGTTGGCAGACTTTAAAATAAATAAATAAATAAATAAAATCTTTATTTGAGATTTAAAATACACAGAATACAAACACAATTGATTAAAAGATACAGAAAGAAAGATCTTATGGGCTAAACACTATTACTATAAACTTATATTTATGTACTAAAGTCTAAACTCTAAATGCTATAAATACTAATCTGTGTAAAATAAAATCTCAAAAAGGGTATCAGCATTACGCTGAGTCGATACTCAGCGTAATGCTGATATGGTGTAGATGCACCATATCAGCGCTGATTTTCAGTCGACCCCTTGATATGAGCTTAACGACTATTATCATGTTAATGATAATAACCGGGACCGACGGCTTAACGTGCTCTCCGAGGCACGGGGGTGAAACACCGCCAACTTCCTAACTTCGGGCTAGTACCGAGAATTTCTAGTAAGAAACACCCAACCACAGATCTTAATTTATGGCCCGACCCGGGACTCGAACCCGGGACCTGGTCAGCCGCAGTCGAAGATGCTAACCACTAGACCAACGAGGCAGTATCGTACATGCAGCTGCATGACGCGTAAATATTATAGGCTATGGAACAAACATATTAAATATCATTATAGTCAACTCGATCTATCGCCGGCTCAAAGGGAAGATTTCAGTCCACCACGCTGGCTAAGTGCGGATTGGCACACTTCGAACACCGCCGAGAACAAAGGAGGAATAGGTACATGTTTCCTTACGAATTTTCCTTCGGCGCTATAGCGTGTGATATTTTCTCCGGTGCTACAGCGTGTGACATATTTTATTCTGTAGGTACTAGTTAAGTAATATTAAGTATAAATACGAAAGTTAGGATGGATGTTTGTTACTCAATCACGCCAGCACGGCTGAACGGATCTGGATGAAATTTGGCACAGAGAATATAGTCTGGAATAGCACATAGGCTACTTTTTATCCCGGAAAATCAGAGTTCCCGCGGGAATCAAAAAACCTCAATCCACGCGGACGAAGTCGCGGGCATCAGCTAGTTGTAAATATATGCACACCGATTGCACATAAATAGGAAAAGTGCGAGGTGCGTGCGCGGGATCGAACCCCGATCGCCCCGCGTTGGAGCGCCAGCGCGTCGTAACCACTAGGCTAATTATTAGGATATCACTGCCCCCGCTTCATCAAATAATCCATCTAACCCTTTCCATGCGGCTGGCGTGTTAATATCTAGGTATGTTCTACCTGAAACCGGTAGGTATACTAAGTATAGTGCTTGGTTGCACTCAGATCTGCTTGCAAGTTGCAAGTGATAAAATTGTAGTAGATAATAAGTACTTAAGGCAGGAATAAAAATTCCCAGTGGTCAGATCCAGTCGATATGCTCTCTGAGAGTTGACGGAAATATACCTACTTAGGTTCCCGGAAAAAAATCGTTAATCCACGCGGACGAAGTATAATGGTTTTCGACTGAAAACTTGTACTTTTGGATGTTAGGTACTTATAAGTTGGTGTATATACAATGAAAAGCGGCTATTTTTAGTTGAAAGCTTTATTTATCTTGAACATGGAAAACTTAGATAGCTACGTGTACCTACGGCTCTCGCTGGCCGCCGCGAGGAGCTGCTGAAAGCAATACAATACAGTCGTCGATATACAGTAGGTATAAGTAGATGGAGCTGATCGTGTCTGGCGGGAGGGAGCTCGCCACACCACCACCACCACACCACCACCACCACCGACAACAACGACCTCAACTTAGGTCTGCCGGCGCTGTCAAACAAAGAATGTCAACTTAATTTACTAACGCCATTTGTTAATCAAATAATATACATCCATAAGGATGTATGGATGTTTGTTACTCAATCACGCTCCAACGGGTGAACGGATCTGGATGGAATTTGGCACAGAGATAGATTATAGTTAGTCTGGAATAGCACATAGGCTACTTTTTATCCCCGAAAATTAAAGAGTTCCCGCGGGAATCGAAAAACCTTAATCCACGCGGACGAAGTCGCGGGCATCAGCTAGTACTTTATACAATCGTTGACAAATACGACTAAAACTTCTCAATATAGAAAATATATTTGTATAGTAAGTATAGGTAGGTACCAAGCAACGACTACACGATTGAACTCGCAAACGCAACTCCTCAACCATGATGCCTCGTGCCGCAGGGTACTGGGGGTCTACTCTCTTTCCCTCAAACGAAACTTCGCAAACGAACTTAATTAGTCTGCTATTAGATCCACTCAAAATCGATCAATCCAATCGGTCACGAAAATTTTCTATGGATCCGTACTTCGTCTGCGTGTACGAAAACGAAATAGAGAGGAGCATCTAGAGATAATATTATGTAGGAGAGGAGTTAACGAAATTTCGTTCGTTTGTTTGCGAAGTTTCGTTTTAGAGAAAGAGAGTAGACCCCCTGACTTCATCATTGGACTTATGAATACCTACACTAAAAAGTCAAAAATAAAAAATTGTGTGTGTCAGCTCCGACACACGACCTGGAGGCTGGAGGCTGGAGTTAATTCTGTCTCGCCCGACTTCAACATACCCCTATTATATAATAGTTACTTATTAGTATGTGGAAATTATTTTTTGCTTTACAGCGAATTTGGAAGTCGGTTATTTGGAAATAATTTTTATTTATCATAAGTACTAGGCTGGACTATTCTATTCTAGGGCTGGAACCTAAAACCAGGTTAACTTAAACAAAACTTATGACAGGTGAGGTGCCTGGTGCATGCACTCCAAGTCGGTCGATCAAATTACAACGTTCTTGCCCCCCTCGTGCGCCCCTATACCTTCCTATCGATGACGGATGATCGGCACGGAGGTGTAGTCTGCGATGCGACAGTTGTTGTTGCGGTCGCGCGCCAGCCGCGCGTAGCCGTCCTCGCCCCAGTCGCGCCCCCACGAGTTCTTCACCAGCCAGTATTTGCCGCCCTCCTTGTCCGTGCCGTAGCCGACCACCAGCACCTAACACCGAACACCTTAGTATCTGCAACGCACGAGCAACCTGGGCGCGAGATATATTGCGCGAGGCATCAGACGCTTTTTTTTTTATCCACTACAAGTTAGCCCTCGACTGCGATCTCACCTGATGGGAGATGATGCAGTCTAAGATGGTAGCGGGCTAACCTGTTAGGGGCATGGCAGTTATATTATAAACCCATACCCCTATTCGGTTTCTACACGGCATCGTACCGGAACGCTAAATCGCACGGCCGAAGCCTCCCACCAGGCCGGACCAGGAAAATTCAGAAATTATAAATTTCCAAACCCTGCCGGGGATCGAACTCGGGACCTCCGCACGTTAAGGCAACAGCGCTCAACACTGCGCCACGGAGGTCGTCAAACCTAGCTACTAATGCGATTGTAATATTTTTAGGGTTCCGTACCCAAAGGGTAAAAACGGGACCCTATTACTAAGACTCCGCTGTCTGTCTGTCTGTCTGTCTGTCTGTCTGTCTGTCTGTCTCCAGGCTGTATCTCATAAACCGTGATAGCTAGAAAGCTGAAATTTTCACAAATGATGTATTTCCGTTGCCGCTATAACAACAAATACTAAAAATTAAAAAAATATATATATATTAAGGGGGGTCCCCATACAATAAACGTGTTTTTTTCGTATTTTTTTGCTCAATATTAAAAACGGTAACAGGTAGACGGTTCAAATTTTCACAGAATATTAACTTGTACCTATATTACCTTTCAAAATAAATAATTAAATATCAATAAAGTAATTAATATTAAAGGGGGGCTCCCATACAACAAACGTAATTTTTTGATATTAACAATAAACCTCTACAAACAAAGTTAGTTTTGCGGTTCATTTCGTCTTGTTTTTAATACGTCATAAATCGTAAAACTTAAGGTTTGTACGGAACCCTCGGTGCGCGAGTCCGACTCGCACTTGGCCGGTTTTTTATTAAATGATTTATTTATTTATATAAGTAGGTATACGAGAGGCACGGCGGAGGTGTGGCCGGCCTTGGAAGTGAGGAAGCCGAGCGGTCCGCGCCTCGCCGCCTCTTTTTCAAATTCAAATGTTTTTTATTCAAATAAATTTTTACAAGTATTTTTGAATCGCCAAATGAATCTACCACTGGTTCGGAATGCCATTCCTACCGTGAAGAACCAGCAAGAAACTCGGTGGTTGCTATTTTTAGATAATTCATTTATTTACAATTAAGTATTATTAATTATATCAATGTAGGTCATTGATGTAGAATTTCAGTACCTAAGTATGTACCTATAGGTACTACATAAGTAACCGCTTCGGTAGACAGAGAGAGATAACGGGTAGACTATAATTTTACTCGTAGTGCGCATGCGCCATGCAGAAGTAGCATGGTACATTTAATATAGTAGGGTCCATACCATAGATAACGGAAATACTTCGTGGTCCTTAACAGTCCATACCAAGCTGGGGCGCGGGACATCACGAGAGGCGACGGTCGCGGGCGAGGCGCCGCCGACTCTTTCATACGAAATGTAGTGTACTACTTAGGTATGTAATGTAATACCTATTTTCTATAACAAAATTCCATAACCTATTTTAAACTTGCCTATACACAAGTTTAAGAAATCCATTAAAAGTATGCTCCTGAAATAAGCTTATTATATATCTACTGTTGAAGATTATGTAAATAAATGATAGAGGAGCTTGGATTTGATCGCTCCAGCCAATTCTAACATTGGCTCCAGCAATGCTAAGGCGGTTACTTATGTAGGTACACACTACACATTGATATAGGTAATAATAATTGTAAATGAATTATCTAAAAAAAAAAAACCGACTTCAAAAACCACAAACACTAAAAAGTAAAAAATAATTTAATTTATTATGTATACAAGACTTAATGTAGTTCTATAATAACATTTTTTGGAGACGGTGCCAATGTGGAGTCACGTCAACAATAATGAAGAGTAGGTAGACGGTTCATGCGGCTAATTGGTACCGACTCCAAAAAATGTTAATAATAGAACTACCTACATTAACTCTTGTATACATAATAATTTAAATTATTTTTTACTTTTTAGTGTTTGTGGTTTTTGAAGTCGGTTTTTTTTTTTTTTTTGAAATTTTTTCAAATCCGCAATGTATAGCGTGCAAAACTCGGGTCAATTCCCACCTACGACGACTTTTTAAAATTATTTTTTCGCATTTTTTTTTTGTGGTATCATATCAGTAATCATCAGTACTATCATATGTCTTCGTTTTTGCTAGCGTTCTGGTTACACCCTGTATGCTATGCGTGGTTAAAAAAAACCTACTGTTTACTAATATCTAATATAATAATGTCCTCCCGACCGAATTTCGGCCACGGCGGCCAATCTCCAGAGAGATTAGCCATCTGCGCGGGAGATATTATAGTGCACAAGTGTGTGCGCAAACACAGGTGCACTCTCTGTTCCTTTACTCTCATAGCCCGATGTGACGGAAAATCCGACACGACCGGAGAGAGATCAGGTGCAGGACCGACGGCTTAACGTGCTCTCCGAGGCACGGGGGTGCAACACCGCCAACTTACTAACTCCGGGCTAGCACTGAGAATTTCTTGTCAGAAAAACCCAGACTTGTTGTGACCCGACCCGGGACTCGAATCCGGGACCTCGTCGGCCGCAGTCGAACATGCTAACCACTAGACCAACGAGGCAGTTACTAATATCTATTATACTGATCGCGAGCAACTCTATCTATTGAGGAGTTCTGTTCTCCATCTCCGAAGATATTCATCAGACCTTCACCAAATTAAAATGGGACCACCTCTGAAGTATGACCTACCAAACAAAAAAAGAATTATCAAAATCGGTTCATAATTGACGGAGAAATCGCGTAACAAACATACAAAAAAAAAACAAAAAAAAAAAAAAAAACACAGTCGAATTGAGAACCTCCTCCTTTTTTTGAAGGGCATTCCGAATCAGTGGTAGATTCATTTGACGATTCAAAAGTACAAGTGTAAAAGTTTATTTGAATAAAAAACATTTGAATTTTGAATTTTGGAGAGTGCAATCAGCGAATGGCCTCACCGCGTGCCAAACGTCGCCGGCGCTGCAGTTCTTCGAGTAGATGACGCCTCCGGCGTAGAGCCTGAAGCTGTCGGTGAGCACGATGCCGGCGGCGACGGGGCCCTGGTTCACGGCGAACTGCAGCATCTCCTCGGTGGACGGCCGGATGTCCACGAAGCCGGCGACGGCGCCGGGCCCGAGCGCCTTGCGGTTCCAGCTGCTGCGGTCGAGTCTGAACGCCGCGCCGCCGGCCGGGTACGAACATAACATACTTCAATATGGCCACCAGCTCTTTATGAGAAACATATATATTTTCCTAGGTTGGGGGTCCAGGGTATGTAGTTGGATTTTTGGAACAAATAAAGATATTATCATTAGGTATCTATGCGAAAGTTTGGATGTATGAATGAATGTTTGTTACTCAATCATGCCAGAACGGCTGAACGGATCTGGATGAAATTTGGCGCAGAGATAGATTATATGTGTATAAAAATATACAATAAACTAGCGATCCGTCCCGACTTCGCACGGGTATCTAGCTCTAATCAAATAATCAAATAAATCAAATAAATATTATAAATGCGAAAGTTTGGATGGATGTATGGATGTATGGATGGATGTTTGTTACTCAATCACGCCCCAACGGCTGAACGGATCTGGATGAAATTTGGCACAGAGATAGATTATAGTCTGGAATAACACATAGGCGGGAAACGAAAAACCTCGATCCACGCGGACGAAGTCGCGGGCATCAGCTAGTTATAGAGCCCTAGAATAGCCCCGTCCTCACCACGCCTGCCACAGCCGCCGGTATTTTATCTCAGTGCCGGCCGCAGTCGCGCCATTTTCCCTTGCACGTTACATTATTTTTATGATATCTTATGAGATATCATAAAAATAATGTAACATTCCTCATATTTACGTTACATTATTTTTATGATATCTTATGAGATATCATAAAAATAATGTAACGTGCAAGGGAAAATATATTCAAAAGAAAGATATTCACCTAAATTAAGTGGTGTGAGAGCAATTCTAGTATAAATTAAATACTTGAGATGACTAACATATTTATTTTGATAAGGATTAAGGATTGATACTAATAAACTATGATTGGTAATTTAACACCTTCGTAGGTAGGTAAACATCTAAAGCATTGTTTTAGACCAAATTTGAAAATCATAAAAATGGTTATTGTGAGTCAACCTTAAAAGCTAGATCACGGACTTTTTTTAAAGAACTATTTAAGAGGAACAATTCCACCATACATTTGTTTTCGTGTACAGGTAACTTTAAAACTAATTAGACCGTACCTACGCAGCGCACGCCACGGTAGTTAACTCTCAATGCGACCATTTTTTTCGATTTCATTCACATTATTGCAATTTTCGTAGGGATCTCTAATTTTTTTGAAAATAAAACTGGAATTACACGTAGGCTACTTTTTATCCCGGAAAAAAAAGAGTTCCCGCGGGAACCAATTTTTTTCATTTTCATTTTTTTTTCGTTTCCTATCGACGCGCTGACACTCGTGAGGAGCGCACGTACCTGCACTCGCCTGCGACTGCCTCGTAGGGGTAGCTGGCCTCGGCGGCGATGCCGTGGTCGTGCACGTACATGAAGCCGTCGTCCGCGTTGCCGCCGCAGCAGCCGTCGTTGCCGTAGCCGCTCGAGCAGTCCACCAGGTTCTGCTCCGACAGCGACTCCAGCACCCGCATCTTCACGAACCGCTGCGACTCGATCGCGCCCGTCTGTACACGCCACACGTAGGTACACACGACAACCCTCCCACACTAAATACGTGTACGTCTGTGTATAAAGTCCAATTCCCCAGATACAGTCCGCGCACGGGCTCCGAGGAATCGGGGTCTGAAGCAGCTCCGGCTGTGCGCCACCCCCGGGCCCCGATCGTCGCTCCACACCCAGCACTAGTTTCGAGCTTGACGCGTGTAATTTTGCGATAGCAGTATTGCTTTGTACTTTAAACAACTCAGGTCGTTACTTTAACATTCCATAGGATTCCTCGGAGCTGGCGCGCGGACTATACTTTACCTTGTTCTGTGACATACATTTTTTTCTCAAACATGCTTGGAAATTTGAGCATTATTTTGACAACCTTCTTCGAGATAAATCGAAATTGCTGTACTGGCCAAATACATGCGAGCAGCGGCCTTCTAAAGTTGTATGAAAATCCATATCTGTCGTGGTTTAGCGGCCAAATAAATTACATACTAAATTCATATCTGTCGTGTAGTTTAAAAGTGGAACGATCTTTTACTCCGAAACATGGCAACCAAGGAGGTAACTTATCAAATAGTTATTTGTGTTACATGGGGCCAAAGTAAATTTTTGTTCCCCGAGGGCGCTATTTTGAATTCAGAGCGAAGTGAAGGATTCTATAGTAGAATCCCGAGCGTAGCGAGGGGTTCTAAAGTAGAATCCTGAACGTAGCGAGGAATTCAATATACGCCGCCCGAGAACAAAAAATTTGGCCCCGAGTGACACACACTATTTTTCATCATTACGTATTCGAAAAAGCTAGGAGTATCAACCTACTATGTATGGACATTACCTATACGTTTAAGCACCAATCAGAAGATACTCCTATCAACCTTCTATTTAATTGTATAGACATTATTTAGACGTATATTTAAAGTTTAAATAAAATGTAAAGACGTATATCCGATCAACAAATTGATCACGTGACTTCGGACCAATCAGAACATAGAAATGCAAAGTCGTATGTTCGATCAACAAATTGATGACGTGACTTCGGACCAATCAGAAGAGAGAAATGAAAAGTCCCATGGGCCTACAAGTTACACTTTGCTCCCGCTATCCTCTGAAGGCAATATGCGTTTTTCGAATAGGTATGATGAAAAGGTTTTATTTAAATTTCGAACTAGCTTGCAAATAGAAAGCTGTTTATTGAAAAAAAAAACAAATGAACACTTTGACGCGAGAAAAATTATTGTTGTTCGTTGTTCGTCATTGATTTTGAAATGTTTTTGACAAAATGTGTTCAAGTGAAGACAATGAGTGTGATGAACACTTAGTTTTAATTTCCGCGCATTATTTGAGAAAAGCACTATACAAGCCTTGGCCACAACTAGGCATTGATGGACTTACGTATGTGTGCCTCGGCTTCGCCTCGGCCCACATTTACACGTTCGTCCTTCAATGCCTGTTTTGATGGCCGCTGCAGTAATGTACTATTTCAGGCTTTTCGATAAAGCCCGACCAAGAAAATAAAAAACTTGTTCGGAGGCGCCACTAGTTATTGGATTTCTCTTTAAAATTCAAAGTCCTGACTGACTGACTTATATTATCAACGCACAGCCTAAACCGCTTTGGCTAGAAACTTGAAATTTTGACAGTACCTAGGTTCCTTTTATGACGTAGGCGCTCAATAAGGAAGGATTTTTCAAAATTCCACCCTTAAGGGGGTGAAATAGGGGTTTAAAGTTTGTATGAAAGTCCGTCATTTCTCAAGTTATATCAACGAAACTTGGTACTACGCTACGCTTCAACTACCCATCTTATCAACCGATTTTTATGAAATTCGGTATCTAGAGGTAGTTTAGATCCCGGGGAAGGACGTAGACTTTTTATCCCTAAAATAAAGGAGTTCCCGCGGTAATTGTTGGGCGTCTCATCAAAATGAAGCTACTCACGGAAAATTAGCTTGATAGTAATCAAGTGCAAAAATGGACCCTGGATCCTGGACTATCACATCGATGTCATGTCGCCGGCTCGTGTGGAATATGTATATATATAATATATATATATACAGTGCCGTAAATAGCCTTTTCTGCGCCCTGTGCGAGCTTCTATTACTGCGCCCTTGTTTTTGTTTAGATATTATAGGTACCCTAGCTAAAGCAATGCTATGTATAGGCCTACTTTATTTCATTCAGGGAAATAAAATAAAGCACAAGGACCTTGGTGTTGGTGGACCAATTATCTAATATTTTGGAAAAAAAGTTATTTTTTTAAAGAACTAGAACTGATGTGGGCAAACAAGCAGACGAGCTATTTAAGTGGGCACACCCTGATGCTTAAGATTTAATTTTTGGGCCACTTTGGTCTTCATCTTAATATATATAAATCTCGTGTCACAATGTTTGTCCTCAATGGACTTCTAAACCACTTAACCGATTATAATAAAATTCGCACACCATGTGCAGTTCGATCTAACTTGAGAGATAGGAACCGAAAAACCTCAATCCACGCGGACGAAGTCGCGGGAATCAGCTAGTACTTCTATAATAAAATAACACCCTGCAAAGTTTCAGTAAACTGTAAATTAAATTAATTTTAAGTAGGTACTTGGTATGGTAAGTAGAGTTTTGAATAAGGAAGGTAGCATATAACATAAATTGCGTTTAAGTATGAAATGGTGAAAAAACGTTCATTCGAAAATATTTGCAAAGATTATTCACAACTACACAATACACAAATGAATGAGACCACAAATGAATGAGTTCAGATAGTAAAGATTTATTAAAGCAAGCCATTAACTTTTTAAGATTTAGATACTTTTCGCGCTTTCTTCATTGCGAAATCGTTGATAACCTTTTCATACGACAGGCACCGTTTTATTTCGCGTTCAACTGACAAAATCGCTAGCCCGGTCAAACTTTCTTGGCCAATCGTCGAGCGCAAGTAAGCTACTGAATGATCTTTCGCAGGAAGCTAGTCACTGGCAGTGTTAAAAAAAATCTTTATAGCATAGCTTTATAGCGACTATATACCTACTACATTGGGAAACATCTCTTTTACCTCGTATACCAAGTTTCGGTTAGGCCTAGCGGTTTAGGCTGTATGGCCTTGATCCCTTAACGATTTTATGTATATTAAATACATAGATTTTATTTACTTCGGCATGATTGTCAAAATAAAAAAAAATAACCGTGCTCGAGAATGTAAAGGTGACATTTTTTTTTTGCAAGTTTGTTACTCTCCCACTCCTTTAGGTCACGCTAAAATCGTCAGATTATTTGAATGTAGGTACTCTTTCACTCTACCTTAATCTGACGCGCTCGAGTATTTCTGATGATCGAATTTTTTTTTAACAATTCTGATCTGCTGTCCTAGATAGAACCACCAATATACAGAGATATACGGTGAAGGTACTCTACAGGTTACTACTATTACCTATTCTGTGCTACAGGGTCCAAAGAATCGCTCCTTATATTAATCTGCCGCGCTGGAATAAATCCAAAAATACCCTCTTCGGCTCGTAGCCGGCCGGCCGCTTGACTCCGATAAACACTAAACACAATACGCTCGTGCGCTGCCAAAAAAATGAGCGCGATGTTTTGTCTAATATAACAGACGTTTTTGATGATACTGGCATGTAGGTACGTATGTGTTGAAATCGAGCACTAGGGGCGCAGCGGGAACTTATCAGGAGCAAACCGAAAAAATAATAGTCCTGCCTGTACCCTTACTCTGAGATTGATCGAGTTTAAAATACGGTCTCACTAAGTGAGGTGAATCACATTTGAGTCAAACTAAAATGGACCCAAAAACTCTTGATTTAAAGCCACAAATTCAGTGCAACCGATTCAAATTTCGAAACGTATCGTTTGGAGCGCTAGCTGTGTATGCATACACGAAATTGAGCTCTAAATTAATAAGATTAAGATTCATTTTAGTTTGATGCATATGTAATTCACCTCACCTAGTGAGACCGTATTTTAAATTCGATCAATCTCAGAGTAAGGGTACTGGTCTGGCCATTCTTGCGCCCCCCAGAGTCTACGCCCTGTGCCTGGGCACCGGTGGCACCGCCCTATTTACGGCACTGTATATATATATCCCCCCACAGCAGAGTTCAAGGGGAACACTTCATGCAGAAAGTCACTGGTTCCACATGGAATGGAATTAGTTAAAATATTAAGTAGCGTAGTGAAAGGATTTTTAACATTTACCTACCAAACAACTCCCACAGTGACTTTTAATGAAATTATGTCGGATATATACCTACCTATTTGACCGAGCGAAGCGAAGGTCTCTGAGTCTACTTGAGTGAATTTGCACTTGTCCGTCCGTCCGTCCGTCTGTCAGAGCCTTATAACTTCTGAATTACTGAACGCAATTACTTCAAATTTAAATATAATATGTTTAAACAGATGGCCTCCAGCCGAATATGGCTTAAAAGCATCTTAAAAGTTATAAAATCTTTATTTCAGGAGGGCTCTCGTAGAAGCGAATGCGAAGTAAAATATTTTTATAGCGTTACATAGGGTTGCGGTATATCATTTTAAAGATAATTAAAAATAGAGTCCAAATATTTTTTTTTTTTAATTTTTCCCCTAAAATTGACGAAATGGGGGGCTTTCAAAGTGGCGGCGTGGCGGTTTCAGAACTCTCAATTTTCTGAAAGGCTGAGCCTGAAACTTGATCAATTATTTGAATTATATCCTGTACCTACTTGAACAACAAATACTAAAATTAGATAAATATTATAAGGAAACGAAATTATTTAATTTTTAATGAGCTTCAGTATTTTTAACAGAACTTCACAATGATGTCAATAAAGTAAAAGTTTATGGGTACCGCGAGGTCTCAGTTCGGGGCGAACCTCTAGAGTATTATTATGGTATCAGTACTCTCAGTGTACTCTTCAACCATACCACGGTAATATATAGATAATATATTACCGTGACCATACTGATATAAGTAGTTAGGCTAGGTAATAGGTGGTTAGACGACATATAGGTAGGTATCCACTATCCGTGTGTGTACTGACTGTGTACCTACTGTGTAGCCAGCAGCGCGGTATAGGTATACTCACGGCGGCGAACGCCCAGCAGGAGCCGCACATGCCCTGCTTCTTGACTGCGGTGACGGCCCCTTCGACCCTCCAGTCCACATGGTCCGACGGTACCGGCGGACCCGACGCGTTGGCAGACCACGCGTGCGGCTCCCAGACTTCGTCCCGCGGAGCGCTGGACCTGGCCGCAGGCGGACAGGGGAAGCTCGAGTAGTGATAACATGGAGCGGTGACGTGGATCAACCCCCTATTTCCTAATATCTACTTCTGTTTTGTGATCTAGGATGGTTTTTAGAAGAGGTCACTGAACCGAAAGTTTCTATAAAATACCTACTTACTATGAGATAGGTACCAACTACCAACCGTCTTTGAATCTTGTCTACTGTCCTTGATTTTAAAGAAAATAATTTATTTACTTACTTAGTTAGGTATATAACTGCATTCCATTTACTTACACTTATTAATACGTCCATTTCGCATTCTAAGTAGGTAAATAATAAATATCTAGGGGAAACCTGTACGAGATGATCCCCTTAAGGGAGAAAGCTCGTAATATAAAGAACATACATTTTAATACAGATGTTAAAGCGTCTACTGATGGCAAATTTATCTGTCGAGATATTTGTATACTATGTATGTATATGTATGTATGTATGGTATCTTAAATTTATTCACGTTTTATTGTAGGTAATATCTCACTTTTTGAAAACCCTTCCAAAGGATCATCTTGGACACCCTTATGTCCAAAATGATTTCTAGGGTATTGACAAGATGATCTTACATCTGTTTTGGAAAAGGTCTGTATTATGTTCGACTAAAATCAAAACAACAAGTTGTAAGTGTTAATAGTTTTTATTTTGGTCACCTTAAGTCAGTCTAAAAATCTATATCTCAGTATCTTTGAAAAATGTCTCTGTGCAGAATAAACATTCAGTGTCTTCTTCGGCAGACGACTCAGATTCGGGAATGTAGAAAGCTTTCTTCCTTCTATTTGATATGCCTTTGCTTATTCCTTTTTTTGAGTAATCGTTTTATTTGACATTTTGTTTCGTGCTCTTGTACCTATTTTTTTTACCAGTGTAAAGAAAATACAGGAGCACTAAAATACTTTTACAAGAAAATACAATACTTTTTCGTATTTTCTTCCTCTAAATAATCTTTATACGGTGTGCTGGTTAGAATCGACGTACCCACCCGTTTTCTTTTTAAATTTCTATTTTCATTTTCTATTTTTATGGTATGTATGGTAGTATCTGAGCCGGTGCAACAACGAAATCTTGTTGACAACAAAAAGATTTTGTTATTATGTTAATTGAGGAGTTCCGTTCCTTGTCTCCGAAATCATCATCACAGAAATAGGTATTGCAAGCTAATTTATATAAACTTTATAATAGAAGTAAATGATCCACTTGACATGCAAAGGATCATCTTGCCCCAAATTCAAATTTTTCATTTGTATGCGATAACATAACCTTGCTTCCGACTGTTACTAAGCCAATCGAAAAACAAAATTGAGCATTATAAAAAGCCGCAAATACAACGTTCATTGCAATAGTCTGCCGACAGTAAAAATAACCTAAGCTCAAAGACAACATTAACTTAATAAACGGCACACAATTTTTGTTTCGTTCGTAAAACTTCAATCTGTACTCATGCCGCCATTACGAAATATTAAAACTGATGCGGGCGGGTGTCGGGAGGTATGTTTTAGTAAAGTTTGCAACTATATGGCGTTTACAGTTTCGCCACAATTGAAAAGGATCATCTTACCTCAACGGATCATCTCGTACAAGTTTCCCCTACCTACCTATAACTATTTTTCAAAAAGAAAACATATTAGGTAGGTAAGTATGCATCAACTCAGCTTGCACTTCTCCCTCGGATGCAGTTTTAGCTAAGTCTTATTTAAATTTTTCAACCAGTAACGACGACGCGACGTGCCGACCGATGCTGTAAAGTTTAGCATCGGTTCGACCAGACCACCTCCAGTCGTTTTATGTTTGACATTGTAAACGATGTTCGTCGCGACTCACCGGCGCGGGCGGAAGCCGGTGTAGAGGCGCGCGAACTCGTCGTGCGTCATGTCGGCGAACTCGTTGAGCGCGAGGCGGGAGGTCTCGAGGCGCAGCGCGTAACGCTGGTTGTGGCGCGCCACCAGCAGCCGGCTGCGGCGGAAGGCCTCGCGCCGCGCAAGCTCCTCCGCCGCACTCGCGTACTGCTTGCGGTGCTGCAGCTGTAGGGCATCGTAGCAGCACTTCAGTGGCGTGAACGGTAACAGGTCTCAAGTCTAGACACCCTCCCGACGGTATACTTACTACACGGCAAAATATACAGGTTATAAAGACTGCGGGTTTGAGCTCTATGCTGTTATGAGGATATGGCATGAACGGGAAACTTTGAGAATAGGTATTGAAAAATTATATTGCCGTCGCGCTGCTCCTCGAATATAATTCCATAACACCCGACAGGGACAACTGCAGCTTGGACCGTTAATAGTTAATAGGTACCTACCTACGAAAACAAGAATTCTTGCTCTAGTATTTTTGTTTCCTCCTCCAAAACAGAACTGATTTTAACTTTTTTTTCAAGAATAATTTTTAAGAAGGATTCAGGCTATGTCGGTGTTTTTCTTTTTTAGGGTTCCCTTATAGATTCGTCATGTCTGTCTGTCTGTCTGTCTGTCTGTCTGTCTGTCTGTCTGTCTGTCTGTCTGTCCGTCCGTATGTCACAGCCACTTTTTTCCGAAACTATAAGAACTATACTGTTGAAACTTGGTAAGTAGATGTATTCTGTAAACCGCTTTAAGATTTTCGCACAAAAATAGAAAAAAAACAATAAATTTTGGGGGTCCCCATACTATTTTTTTTTTATCAAACCCATACGTGTGGGGTATCTATGGATAGGTCTTCAAAAATGATATTGAGGTTTCTAATATCATTTTTTTCTAAACTGAATAGTTTGCGCGAGAGACACTTCCAAAGTGGGAAAATGTGTGTGTCCCCCCCCCCCGTAACTTCTAAAATAAGAGAATGATAAAACTAAAAAAAATATATGATGTACATTACCATGCAAACTTCCACCGAAAATTGGTTTGAACGAGATCTAGTAAGTAGTTTTTTTTAATAATTTAAAACTTACTACAGGTTTGTACGGAACCCTCGGTGCGCGAGTCCGACTCGCACTTGGCCGGTTTTTTTTGATTATATTCATCAAATTTATTTGCGGTAGGTATATCTAATGATGACGCGAAAACTGGGCTATTTTTTGCAATTTTTGGAGGTTCCATATATTCGTAAAATTATTAATTTATCGAAAAAAGCAAAACATAGGGACATGGCACGGACACATTATTATTTTATGATGCAAAAATATTTTCTCTATTATAATTATCTAATAACTAGCTGATGTCCGCGACTTCGTCCGCGTGGATCGAGGTTTTTTGTTTCCCGCGGGAACTCCTTAATTTTCCGGGATAAAAAGTAGCCTATGTGTTATTCCAGACTATAATCTATCTCTGTGCCAAATTTCATCCAGATCCGTTCAGCCGTTGGGGCGTGATTGAGTAACAAACATCCATCCATACATCCATCCAAACTTTCGCATTTATAATATTTAGTTAACTAATTATTTGATTAGTTATGCACAGAGAAAACAGACTAATACGATTATATGGAGAAACCGTAGATTGTGTCCTAACTATGGCGACAAACGCGACTCCATACGAGTCGCACGAACCTAACATAACAGCCCCCCAATCATGTAAGAATGGCCGATCAAACGTTAAAGATTTTCGTCAAAGTAAAATAAACCATAACTGCATTGAGTTAGAGCTCAATTTCGTCTGCCCATTCTTATACGTTTAGGTATGTACGATACCCTAAACGTATAAGAATGGGCAGACGAAATTGAGCTCTAATTCAATGCTGTCATGGTTTATTTTACTTTGACGAAAATCTTTAACGTTTGATCGGCCATTCTTACATGATTGGGGGGCTGGTCTTACGTGAATTGCGTTGTCGCGTAGATAGTTTAATCATTTTCTATGAAATCGTAACTACTTATCGTGTGGCGTCGCTTTCGTCGTTCTCAGGACAACGAACCAAAGCTAAACTGACTGGATAAAAGAAGCGGTCGACACTCCGGTCTGCAGTGCCTTTCGCACGGCCTCCAATAGGGAGAGATGGCGTAACACCGTGTAGGCTGTAATATCTCGAGGGAGCCACGTTCCTTAAAGTTGAGGAAACGACGCGAGAAGGCATATAATTAATATACCTACCTTGAACGCGAGCCACTCTTCCCGCAGCAGATCACGATCACTGGCGGCCATCGCGCCCGCCGCCAGCGCCAGCAGCGCCAGCACCACCAGACTCTTCATCGCGTTGGCTTCAGCTGCTTCCGGCAGGGTTATAATGTTCTAAGCTTCCGGCACCTTTGTACTGCTCAACCTCTGCCGCCGGTTGCGCTCGCCTCGCGAATGGCTTGTTAAAACTCGACCAACCAAATATTTTATCTCATTTTATAGGTAATTACGAGGAAAAGATTCGATTGTGACCCTATTAGGTACATGAAAATAGGGAAAATTTACATTGTTCCTATAGGGAAGCCCGCTGTTAATTTAGGTACCTACTTATGTAATTTAGATTATTATTGGAATTAGGTAGGTACTGCAGCTGCACTTCCTCGTTTTATCCGAACTCCCATAACATATATACTTACTACTGATTCATGGTAGGTATATAATTGGTTATACTTATTTTACCGCTAGCTGATGCCCGCGACTTCGTCCGCGTGAGTTGAGGTTTTTTGGTTCCCGCAAGAACTCTTTCATTTTCCTCAACTCTTTAAAAACTTAACTAAAAGCGTCTCGAGCTCAATGCAATCGAATGCCTTAGAGTTAAACAAATCACAGAAAATACCAATACCATTTTGTGATTTCTCCCACGCATCGAATATATAATTATGCTTTAGCAGCATTGCGCCCGCATCGGTTGTTGATCGACCTTTAGTAAAACCATACTGCTCAGAGTGAAGCAGTGATGTCATATCTACCAACTTTTTGGTAGATCTACCAATTTTCACTTCAGTCTACCTATCTACCACCCTAGACCTAAAAACTACCTATTTTTTAATTAGTTTTACTTAACACTTACATAGCCATGCGATGATGCGTCAAGCATACATAGAGTCCAGGGCCCAGGCTATAGGTACACCACAAAAAAAAAACGTCAGCCGTTCGCGCCGTTCGCGCCACAGAGTTGCGCGGCCCGCTAAAGCGGACCACGTAGTGGACCGCGTGGTCCACTGTCTACTTACTCGGTGTCCTACTATCCTGCCCCCCGATTATGTATGAATGGCCGATCAAACCGTAAAAGTTCGGCGTCAAAGTAAAGTAAGCCATAACAGCATTGAATTAGAGCTCAATTTCGATATGTCTGTGGTTCGCGCCATTTCGCGCCCATAGATATTATTAATATTATACTGTTCTGTGGCCCATTCGGTTGGTTTATTGCGGATTAAATGGTGAATCTTTGCTCCTGTTTTGTGTCGTTTTGTTGTTAAAACTAATTATCTACGTAAATAGCGGTGCTGATTGCTGTTTAAACCTTCCAGAGAAATAGAATTTGCACGGAGACTCTAGAGGGATTGTTGCGTACTTACTAAAAGATTCATAGCAAACAACGGGCAGCCTAGCGCAGAACATTTAAAATTTTTCAATAAAAATATGTACCTATAATTTCCAAAAATAAACATTTTAAGAACAGTTCATGCATTTTTAATCTTAAAAAAATTTCTAAATTGAGGTGGTAGATCTACCAATTTTGCATTTTACATTCTACCAACTTCTACCAACATTTGGCACTTAATCTACTAATTTTCCATGTTCCCAAGTCCAACACGAATTATGCTCAACATTCTATCATTCCACGCCTAGCACGAACTTATAATAAACAGTACTCTGATTTTGATTTATTTTTTCTTTCTAAAACACAATTAAAAAAGGAGATAATATCCCTACATCGCAAAAAATAAACAATTAATAAACAAATAAAATTAAAACAAAAGAACACACTCGCAACCACACAGTCCCACGCTACTACGCTACACGCACACTCGCACACACATGCACGCACACACACGCTCGTACACACACACTCACACACACACGCACGCACACACACACACACACACGTACTTTTACTTATAAATACCTATATATATATATATATATATATATTTGTCAATATTTTTCAATGTTTTACAAGTGCACTGCTCTGCAATCTACTGTGTTAAAATATTTTTTATGTTTTTATTTTGTAATCGTTTATGGCCTTATTTAATGTCAAGTTATAATTATTGTTAATACTAGTTTGAACGCTGTTGATTACTTACAAATAAATAAAAATAAAATAAAATAAAATTTTCTAAAATTCGGGTTGGCAACACTGGAGTGAAGTACAATTTGAGGTATAAGTGCAGAAGCAGTTGGTTGAGCATAATTTTCTCAAATATTGCCAGTAAAGTAAGTAAGTAAAGTGCCAGTTTAAATTATTTGTTACTAGATAATGCCCGCGACTTCGTCCGCCTGGTATAAGATTTATTTATTTTCACGGGAACCCTTTAATTTTTCGGGATAAAAAGTAGCCGTTTAGTTCAGTTTCATTGCGATGCGTTTTAGTAGATAAATAATTAATAATAGTAGGTATGTAGTAGTTTTCTCGTGCTCCTAGTAGTATGTATAATGTACCTACTCTCTTCTAATAAACAGTAATAATAATAATCAACCTAGAAACGATTATTTGGATACAATCTGACGCCTGTAGACACGTAATAAGTCTATTTTTAATGATTGTCGTTGTCCTCATATTTCTATCTTTACCTCCAAATATCTCGGTAACGTGACACTTTGGGGTACTATGTTACTTGACATTATGTGTCCTCTACCCATACATACCACTTTCATTGTGCGCCGCAATTTCGAAAAAAAATCAAAATGGCGGCAGGTCGCTATGCCAGATCGGTTCTATCCACGGTTCTATCCCCTTTATATCCTAATTCCTCCATGAAACGTATGCTGTATACCTAAAACGGACTCGACTGTCTGTGTTCACAGCTGTAGTCTGTGGTTCACAGGGTAAAACTAGAGTGAGAGCTTTCGTCTGCCACGGCAGTCGGCACAATTCCACATTAGTAAGTAGGTAGTCTAAGGATCTATATATAGGCAAAGTCAATTTTAGTCTTTAGGTACTCTTCAATGGGGAAAAGTGGAATAACCCAAATGTGGCCTTTTTAAGTCGGGGTGATTATTTACTTATCCTAAGCCATAGAGGTAGATACGAATACTGACTAACTTGCAATAACTTTTTAAGCGCCTAACGCCTAGCAATGGGTCCTAAACCACCGCCTAACGGGTTTGGGTTCTAAATTATCGGAGCTCTAGGCTTAATCAACAGGTCTAAATCTAGTATTTTTAGAGTCCACTGCTTATCTATGGTCCACTGTTCGAATGCTGTCACAGTGCCGTAAATAGCCTTTTCTGCGCCCTGTGCGAGCTTCTATTACTGCGCCCTTGTTTTTGTTTAGATATTATAGGTACCCTAGCTAAAGCAATGCTATGTATAGGCCTACTTTATTTCATTCAGGGAAATAAAATAAAGCACAAGGACCTTGGTGTTGGTGGACCAATTATCTAATATTTTGGAAAAAAAGTTATTTTTTTAAAGAAC
This sequence comes from Erebia ligea, assembly GCA_917051295.2. Taxonomy (NCBI): domain Eukaryota; kingdom Metazoa; phylum Arthropoda; class Insecta; order Lepidoptera; family Nymphalidae; genus Erebia; species Erebia ligea. The sequence goes on from OU785232.1 coordinate 234,080, forward strand.
TAGAACTGATGTGGGCAAACAAGCAGACGAGCTATTTAAGTGGGCACACCCTGATGCTTAAGATTTAATTTTTGGGCCACTTTGGTCTTCATCTTAATATATATAAATCTCGTGTCACAATGTTTGTCCTCAATGGACTTCTAAACCACTTAACCGATTATAATAAAATTCGCACACCATGTGCAGTTCGATCTAACTTGAGAGATAGGAACCGAAAAACCTCAATCCACGCGGACGAAGTCGCGGGAATCAGCTAGTACTTCTATAATAAAATAACACCCTGCAAAGTTTCAGTAAACTGTAAATTAAATTAATTTTAAGTAGGTACTTGGTATGGTAAGTAGAGTTTTGAATAAGGAAGGTAGCATATAACATAAATTGCGTTTAAGTATGAAATGGTGAAAAAACGTTCATTCGAAAATATTTGCAAAGATTATTCACAACTACACAATACACAAATGAATGAGACCACAAATGAATGAGTTCAGATAGTAAAGATTTATTAAAGCAAGCCATTAACTTTTTAAGATTTAGATACTTTTCGCGCTTTCTTCATTGCGAAATCGTTGATAACCTTTTCATACGACAGGCACCGTTTTATTTCGCGTTCAACTGACAAAATCGCTAGCCCGGTCAAACTTTCTTGGCCAATCGTCGAGCGCAAGTAAGCTACTGAATGATCTTTCGCAGGAAGCTAGTCACTGGCAGTGTTAAAAAAAATCTTTATAGCATAGCTTTATAGCGACTATATACCTACTACATTGGGAAACATCTCTTTTACCTCGTATACCAAGTTTCGGTTAGGCCTAGCGGTTTAGGCTGTATGGCCTTGATCCCTTAACGATTTTATGTATATTAAATACATAGATTTTATTTACTTCGGCATGATTGTCAAAATAAAAAAAAATAACCGTGCTCGAGAATGTAAAGGTGACATTTTTTTTTTGCAAGTTTGTTACTCTCCCACTCCTTTAGGTCACGCTAAAATCGTCAGATTATTTGAATGTAGGTACTCTTTCACTCTACCTTAATCTGACGCGCTCGAGTATTTCTGATGATCGAATTTTTTTTTAACAATTCTGATCTGCTGTCCTAGATAGAACCACCAATATACAGAGATATACGGTGAAGGTACTCTACAGGTTACTACTATTACCTATTCTGTGCTACAGGGTCCAAAGAATCGCTCCTTATATTAATCTGCCGCGCTGGAATAAATCCAAAAATACCCTCTTCGGCTCGTAGCCGGCCGGCCGCTTGACTCCGATAAACACTAAACACAATACGCTCGTGCGCTGCCAAAAAAATGAGCGCGATGTTTTGTCTAATATAACAGACGTTTTTGATGATACTGGCATGTAGGTACGTATGTGTTGAAATCGAGCACTAGGGGCGCAGCGGGAACTTATCAGGAGCAAACCGAAAAAATAATAGTCCTGCCTGTACCCTTACTCTGAGATTGATCGAGTTTAAAATACGGTCTCACTAAGTGAGGTGAATCACATTTGAGTCAAACTAAAATGGACCCAAAAACTCTTGATTTAAAGCCACAAATTCAGTGCAACCGATTCAAATTTCGAAACGTATCGTTTGGAGCGCTAGCTGTGTATGCATACACGAAATTGAGCTCTAAATTAATAAGATTAAGATTCATTTTAGTTTGATGCATATGTAATTCACCTCACCTAGTGAGACCGTATTTTAAATTCGATCAATCTCAGAGTAAGGGTACTGGTCTGGCCATTCTTGCGCCCCCCAGAGTCTACGCCCTGTGCCTGGGCACCGGTGGCACCGCCCTATTTACGGCACTGAATGCTGACATTGAGTATTTTATGTAAATGATGGCAGGTTCACGGTGAAATAAAACCGGTCAAGTGCGAGTCAGACTCGCGCACATAGGGTTCCGTACCACCACACAATATAAATTATTTTATATTGTGCTCAGTAAGTAACACGTACCTAATCAGCTGTGAAATTACTGCTTATGGTGCTAAACTGGTAGCGCCTGACAAACAATTTGAGACATGAGTACGGAACCCTAACGATTTTCGCATTATTTCCTGTACTTGTGCTGTGAGTAACTGCCTCGTTGGTCTAGTGGTTAGCATGTTCGACTGCGGCCGACGGGGTCCTGGGTTCGAGTCCCGGGTCGGGTCATAATAATAGGTATTGGGTTTTCTGACTAAAAATTCTCAGTTCTAGCCCGGAGGTAGGAAGTTGGTGGTGTTTCACCCCCGTGCCTCGGAGAGCACGTTAAGCCGTCGGTCCCGGTTATTATCACTGACATGATAAGCCAACCCGCATTGGAGCAGCGTGGTGGATTAAAGTTCTAATTCCTTCTCTCCTATGAGAGTGGAGGCCTGTGCCCAGCAGTGGGACGTTAATTGGGCTTTAGTGGTGGTGGTGTGCTGTGAGACCTTGCTTCTGCTTTCATGATTCTAGGTCAACGGGAAGTACCTACCCTATAGATTTTCATTTATTGTCAAAATATGCGGTATAAACGGCCGTATCTTTTGATTGCGTTGACTCAGTTTAATTTTTTACAGCTACAAGGGACTGTAGAACTAAGTATTTGATATTAATTTCCACTTGATACCACGCTTTCCCGAGAAAAAGGTGGTTGACAAACAGACTGACAACGAAGTGATCCTATAAGTGTTCCTGTTTTCCTCTTGAGGTACAGAACCCTAAAAATGAAACTAAGTAAATAATTTTAACATAACGTATTTATTTATTAATTATTCATTGTCTTAGATTAGATATTATAATATTATTTAACCTACGAAGTATCACACAAATTAGTTCAAAACAAACATACAATTTAATTAGCTGCGTACACACCGAGCCAATGGACGCTAATATAGAAATATAATCAATTGAACTGCAAGTTATTGATTAGTAATATAGCGATGTTGTTAATCACCATTTAGATTTTAGACCACAATTTTTGACAAATATTTAATATTATAATTATAATATTAATATGATAATTTCATTATTAATTTGATAATTATAAATGTCTTCGTTAGAGCGGTGTGTATGCAGCATTATACTTTCTTTTTCTTTAACTTAAATACAAAATTACAACTTAATTTAAAATATCAGATGGCATAAGTAATTCATAAGTTGTGAAGGAATGTAACATAAGATGCATTGCACATAAGATTATACGGACATCGATTTAGGACGTGCGTTTTCTTTTTTCGAAATAAAAAATAGCTGCGAAATATCACGTCCACTATTGCCACTAATTAATTAGAATGGAAGTATACTTAGTAACATATTCCTTTTTATCAATTAGATACGAGCGTATCGTTCCGTATACGGAGCGAACAGGAAATCAAAACAATTAGCTATGGTCAGATATAAAAACTTCTGGTCCGAATATCCCCGCCGCGAGTACCGCGGGTACGAGTATCACTGAATTAATTGACAATGGGTCTGACAAACGTTTTTTACATTACATGCCAAATAAATCTACAAAAAATTACGAGAAAAACTGTGTTTTTACTTTTTTTCATATCTTAAAAAATGGCCGAGATATTTACGATCAAAGTGCGTACTTCAGACCGAAGGTTTTTAAAACGCGTGCGGGCGCTAACTAGCCGATGACGTCAGAGTTCAGACCCCCCGGTGACCGGTCATTCGACTGTCGCGCTCTCGTTCGCGCGGCGCTGCGCAGTGAAAATGAAAATTGTACCGTTCGCGGTCGCGGGTAACCGAGGGTGTGACCGTGTTACGTCATAGTATGAGCGCGCGTAATCTCGGAAATTCAAAAAAGGGCTGAAATTTCTCGTCGTTATAACTTCGGAAATACTGCATGTATTGAAGTGAAATAAAAACTAATGTAATATACATGATCTACGCTCTGATTTTAGGTGTATTTGATAATAATATTTTGACCCTTTTGTGTTCTCCATTCACACACCGGCGGAGGGGGGCGGTGTTAGGGCGCGCTCACACTAGTGGAGGGGGGTGTAGTTAGGGCGCGCTCACACCAGCGGGTAGGAGGCGGCGGAGGCGATGCCGCAGCTGTTGTTGCGGTCGCGCGCCATCTTGATGTAGCCGAGCTCGCCCCAGGTGCGCCCCCACGAGTTCTTCACCAGCCAGTAGTCGCCGCCCGCCTCGTCCGACCCGTAGCCTACCACCAGCACCTGACACCGAACAATGTATTATTGCACTAACTATAAACTCCAAACTTAATGCCTACAAATAGTCGAGTATCCCTAGTCAACCGTTGGTAATGAGGACAGGGAGAATAGCGCGTATACACAAAGAGAAAGAGGTGGGAAATAACATATTTATCTACTCCCATGCTATAAATCCTCTATAACAGGTTCTGAAACAGTTAGCTAATTGCCAACATTAAAACACCCAATGTCCTAATAACCATTACATCATCCAAACGGGTGATGTAATGTACTGAATTTCATAACAACACCCCTTTGTTTTTTTTTTCGATTCCCTCTGCGCAAAGGGTTTACTCAACAAACAGCCACATCTGCTCGATGCGTGGTATCTGTATGAATTACAAAAAAGAACATCTATACGAATTTCAACAAAAGAACATTGTCATACACGCGCGTTTCACTACCAGAACGCCGCGCGCAGTAAAAAAAAAGTAGGTTATTAGAATTTTCCCCGCCATTTTTCTTCGTTTTTTTTTATTGTTTTGTTAACAAAAATATGAGCGATTCAAGTTTTGATAGCACACCACCAGATATTTTAAACGCTGCAAGAGACATTTCCAACAAACTGCTCAAACCAACAAAATCCACGTGTCGAATGTAATTTCGAATTCCTTATAAAATAAAAATAGTGAAGTGGTAAATATAAATATTCCACCGAGTACATCGGGATCGGGACCTTCCAACATTAAAGAACATCAAGTGAATTTTAATAATTGCACTATACAAAATGTTAATTACTACTATGTACTTACAATAAATAATTCTTTGATTAATACTTAGTTTATTTGTATATACTCAGTAATGGATGATATTAGGTTACTAGGACTGGATGTTTTAATGTTAGCAGTAAGCTAACTATTTCAGAATCTGTTATAGAGGATTCATATTATGAGTGTAGATAAAGTCTTGTATGCAACTGTTGATAATTAGGTATTAAAACACTCATATGATACTATTATCACACTCCGCTTCGCGTCGTGTGATAAACCCACATTCGTGTTTTAATACCCCTTATTACACAACTGTTGCATAAATAACTATTAGATAGTAGGTAATATAGTGCAGTACATCATAATGTAATTAAAACTCAGTTTGAGGCTGAAAGGAGACCACAACCACAATTGCCACAACATATTACTAAATATCCCTCCTCCTAGTTACGTGTGGGATACACTGAGTTGACGCAAGTCATTTGAGTTATCGGAGTTATCTCCATTCTACAATAGCTCTCTCTCTCTCAACTTAAACTTTCTAGGTGCAAAAGTTTGCACTGAACATTGATGAAGATCAGTGAGTCTAGACTTTTCCTCTCATTTGGTAGAGATATACCTAATTCCAAAACATGCAAATACAGTCATTTTCCTTTTCCTGTTATTGCTGTTAATAAACCACATAATGAGGAAACTGTAACAACAGTTCCCAGTAAAATTTATAATAGCAGTTATCATTATGATGTTTATTATTTTAATTTTTATCCCAGTTAATAGTTATGTCTCTGCACTCTGCCCTGATAAGTGATAGCACATAATATGTTTGATTTACGTTCATTAATCGGTTATTTCATAGTTGTTAAACTTTATCGTGCTCATTAGAGATAAAAATTGAAATTAGTTTATAAAAAATGGTCGTTACATTAATTATTGGCATAATAAGTGTACAATCACTGCAATAAATTCAAAAATATTATGCCATATCTCAACATTACAATCAAATAAATATTATAAATGCGAAAGTTTGGATGGATGTGTGGATGTTTGTTACTTAATCACGCCCGAACGGCTGAACGGATCTGGATGAAATTTGGCACAGAGATAGATTATAGTCTGGAATAACACATAGGCTACTTTTTATCCCGGAAAATTAAAGAGTTCCCGCGGGAACCGAAAAACCTCAATCCACGCGGACGAAGTCGCGGGCATCAGCTAATAATACATAAATATGTATTATATTAATACGACAAAAAATAAGCACAAAGAGTGGTGACGTATTTAATATCATGGTTAGTGGTATGAGCGCACGCTGGCCACGCACACGGGGCCCACGGTGGCCACGGCGGACACTCACCCCGTGGTCGAGGTTGGAGGAGGAGCAGCCGTCGTCGTAGTAGACGCCGGCCGAGTACAGCTGGAAGGACTCCTGGCTCGCGTCTATGGCCACGGACACGGGGCCCACGGTGGCCACGGCCTTCTTCAGCGCCTCCTCGTCGCCCTCGGGGATGTCCACGAAGCCCACGTCGTCGGCGCCCGCGTTCCTTGGGTTATATCTTTACAGAAATATGAAATCGATTAAGTATAGTAGATTAGTAGCCAAGGGCTGTAAGGCATCAATTGCAGCCCGAGATATTTAGGCGCACGAGCGCAGGGAGGGCGCCTATAGTTCGAGGGTGCAATTGATGCTTACACCCGAGCTAACTACTCTGCTTTACATCTCGATTGTGAGGTAAAGTAGGTCCTTATTACCCCCAAATGGAGCTTGTAGGTGACCAATTAGCGCTCGAGGGTAATAATGTAGCTAGAAAAGCCCAAGGGCGGTAAGTAATTAAAAAAAAAACTCTTCACTCTTTCAAAAAGTTCGCGTACATCTAACCATCATACTTTTTTTAATTACTTACCGCCCTAGGGCTTTTCTAGCTACATTATTACCCTAGAGCGCTAATTGGTCACCTACAAGCTCCATTTGGGGGTAATAAGGACCTACTTACCGAATATGAGAGATGTAAAAACAATTATTTATTGCAAACTGCTACAAGGTTACCAACACTGATTAAACAAAATCATATATCATTATTGACCGCGAAGCGAAGGTCTCTTTGGGTGGATTGGCATTTGTTCGTCTGTCCGTTCGTCCATCTGTCAGAGCCTTATAACTTCCGAATTAATGAATACAATTACTTCAAATTTACATATTATATGTATTAAAATAAATCATTAATGTAAAACAGTACAGTAAGTACATGAATCAGTCAGGTTATAGAAACCATCCATCGCCATAGACGTGTGGTGCTTATAGGACAATCAAGAGAGCTTGCGTTATAGCTTCGTGACTATTTTGAAAAGGACGAATTTCCTTACTAGACGAGTATACGAGTTACGAAATATCGGATAAAAGGGAACGTCGCTTCACTACTGTAAAAAAATATCTGCGTAAAAAAATATGAAGTGTTGCCTTTTTTTTTGACGATGGTTACCTGACAATTATGAAACTTCAGCGTGCTTATGTCAAAATTAAAATAAATGGTTGGCCAGATATAGTAATTTAAATGAATTAGAAGAGGTGGCCCTTCCGAGGATCGAGACAAGACTGACTGTAATTCAAAGGGTCAAGCGCGATCAGATCTCTCTCAGCGCTTCAGCGTACTACTCGTCAACTGTATACCTGCACTTGTCGTCCGTGGCCTCGTAGGGGTAGGTCCTCTCGGTGTCGATGCCGCGGTTGTCCTTGATGTACTTGAACGCGTTGTCCATGAGGCCGCCGTTGCAGCCGTTGTTGCCGTACGCCGCCGAGCAGTCGATCAGGTTCTGCTCCGACAGAGAGACCAGCGTGCCGCTGGCGCGGAAGTGCTGCCCCTCCAGCGCGCCCGTCTGTGCACAAAACTCTAATAACTATCGAAACTCCATGTTGGCACGTGTAGTTTCCTCATTACTGGACCAAATGTTGGCGCAGGGCCCCAATGTCAAATATACTGGAGGCCAGAGCGGATCTATAAAATATATTGTCTGTGACATTTCTCAAAATGTGATCTATGTTCTATGTCCCTACTTGAACTTTGATGAACTTGCAATTTTGTGACCTGTCACCTGGTGTAATGGAAGCCGCCAAATAAGTAACCTTTGTAATTTATAATGTGAATGAAGTGAATAAAAATTTAAAACAACTTGACTACTTCATTATTGTTTTCAGTAATCTTCTAAATATATAAAAGGCAAAGGTGACTGACTGACTGACTGACTGACTGACTGATCTATCAACGCACAGCTCTAACCACTGGTCGGATCGGGCTGAAATTTTGCACTCAGATATCTATTATAACGTAGGCATCCGCTAAGAAAGGATTTTTAAAAATTCCACTCCTAAGAGGGTGAAATAGGGGTTGAAATTTTGTATGAAAGTCCTTCATTTCTCAAGATATTTCTCAAGTTATATCAACGGAACTTGGTATTTTGGCTTACAGTAATAAATAAAGAAGTATGTGTGTCACAGTTTTGTAAAATTCCACCCCCACGGGGTAAAATAGGGGTTTAAAGTCTTTATGAAATTACTTCATTTCTCAAGTTATAGCCATGAAACTTAGCATTTGTGATTTCAGTTAGATATACAAGAGTACGTGTTTCACCATTTTTGAAAATTCGACCCCCAAAGGGGTGAAATATATAGTTTGTCCTTCAATCACGCCGCAACAGAGCAACGGATCAACGTGATTGCATGAGTATAGTTGAGGACCTGGAGAGTGACAGGCTACTTTTTAAACCAGAAAATTAAGGAGTGCCTGTGGGGAAAAAAACTTAAACCACGCGGACGAAGTCGCGGGCATTAGCTAGTATTGGTATATTTATGTACCTACTTAGCTACAAGTCAGCCTCAATGCCCCATCTTAAAGCTGTAATCTTAATTGGCAACGGTGTAATATTCTTTTGTCATAGTTCACGCCGCATCACATACAGCAGCAATATCACTAACTACCTACCTACTTGTATGCGGCGTGTCAACAATTCATTTGTTGTAATAAGTAATAATGTCAATAAGTAATAGTTTTTTGGTTCTGGACGTTGGGGTTCCAAGGTGCCTGAATGGCGACCCTCGCACTGGGAAATACAGCGTTGGTAGACCCGTGGTAACGACGCGACGATGCACGTCAGGATGCTTTGGAGGCTTGAGTACCTCCTAATAAGGAAAACTGCGCATAATATTAGCTGATAATAATAATTGAAGTGTTATCCAATTGGCAACATTTGAATTATAGCAATAGCAATAGCTGCTGCTTAATGCTTATAAGTAACTGCCTCGTTGGTCTAGTGGTTAACATGTTCGAGTGGGACCGACGAGGTCCCGGGTTGAAACCATAATGAAGTATTGGGTTTTTCTGACTAGACATTCTCAGTACTAGCCCGGAGTTAGAAAGTTCGTGCCTCGGAGAGCACGGTCCCGGTTATTATCACTAACATGATGATAGTCGTTAAAGCCGCCAACCCGCATTGGAGCGGCGTAGTGGGTCTAAGCTCCAACTCCCTCTCTCCTATGAGAGTGGAGGCCTGTGCTCAGCAGTGGGATGTTAATGGGCTGTAGTGGTGGTGGTGTTTATAAGACGTAGAAACGTGCCTCAACAGCGTGCCTTAAATAGAAACTAACATAGAGACGTACTCAGTCACACAGACAGTACATAGGCACATTACGGGTCATCTTATAAAATGTATGTCACGGCTCGGGGACGATATAAAACCGGAAGCCGCTGACGGGCAATGCCTACCTACTTAATGGGTACATCAATGCCACGCTTGACGCTGCCTTATGCCTATAGCACGTGAACAAAAACGTTAATAAGCAAAACATTATCTTATTCCGTGTGAGTTGGAATTTTAAGTAGAAATGGAATTAAAACAAAGCAATACGTTGCTAATTTATTATTATTTAACAAAATGATTTAGCGGCTAATCTCTTAATTCTGTATAGCTTCTTAAAGTAAGGAGGAAAATGCTAAGTCAAAACGTAAGCATAAAAGTACCTACTTGTTACTTTTGCTTGCAGACGAAGTTTTTAGAGGTCAAAACATTAGTTTATAAACGGAACGTCGCTTGGCGAGATGAAAGTAATGCGAAAATAAGTGCCTTTTGGATTATTGAATTAAAGGCCGATTACGTACTTCAGTTATTCCAGCAGGCCCAGCATATGACCACCGGTAAAACGACAGTCAACCACTTCTAGCGAATTTTATTTACTTTGGGAGTATCAGGAAGGAACATAAAAACAAAGAAGCTTAGTCGAAATGAGTGAAGATACATGAATGCCTTTCATGACGATGTATGGAAAACGAACGAATTATGCGACAACCCAATATGTATTTCACTGATGCCGATGTTCCTGCAGGCTTAGCATGCGCACAACGAAATATCTCGCGACGACAGAGAGAGATGTTGTCGTTGTCAGCTAATTTTTCGTTTACCCTAACATGCACAAAATCCGGTATATTACAAGAAAAAAATAGTCAGCATGTAAACCCTTACATGCTGACTATATTTTTCTTTTTCGTAAAGAAAAAAACCACAGATAAGAACTATTACTTTTATCTCTACTTTAGACGTAACGAGACAAGTAACCATGTTACCTTCGGCAGACAATTAATAGAGATAACTCAAAATACATTTTTATTTAATCCACTACAAGTTAGCCCTTGACTGCGATCTCACTTGATGGTAAGTGACGATGCAGTCTAAGATGGTAGCGGGCTGTTAGAGGCATGGCAGTTATATTAAACCCATCCCCCTATTCGGTTTCTACAAGCCATAGTACCGGAACGCTAAATCGCTTGGCGGCACGTCTTTGCCGGTAGGGTGGTAACTAGCCACGGCCGAAGTTACTCGTAGTACGCATGTTACCCTACTGGCCAGGTTGTAGATAAGTTGTATCTACCTACTACAGTCTACACACATTCTGGCTAGGTCGTTGGGCCGCGCATCGCACACGCGTCTGTTTGAGCAGCTGCGTCGGTAACCCAACACGGATCATTCGCGCTTATCGTAACAGGCGATGTCTCGGTTAGCTGCGATGTGCAGTAAATAGGTACATAACATCATTACCTATGTATTAGTCACGCGGCCGATCACCGCTGACTCACCGCTCACGCCAGCTAACGCTTCAATAACAACCGTTTTTATATAAATCCAAAATTGATGATTCGACGAATTTTTCCAAATTGTACTTTTTGGCTCGAAATATTATATAGGCACACAAAGAACATTATTACTATAATTATAGGCATAATTTATATACAATACAAGCGTTTACGCACGACTTTGTCTTTTAGTTTTAATAATCGCGTAGGATGAAAAAACTAGAAGTTTAATTCGCTATAATCCGCCACAGAAGGAAAATCTATGTGAATTCACAATCGTGCATTGTAGAGTCAACATCTAAAGATGCTCCGGTGTCAGAGTGAAACGTACGTTGAGGGTATTTTGGAAGATTTATGTGTGGAGAATATCGCGGGCTGCAAGTTCAAGATACGCACTGTACCACATAGATTTACCTTCCGTGGCGGATTATAGCGAATTAAACTTCTAGTTTTTTCATTGTCATGGACTTCCGCAAAGTAACACCTGCTGCTATCCAATAATCGCATAGGATTTAGAAATCTGACCGTTGATAAGTTGGCCACCTACCCGGTGCATAAATGACGCAAACTATAGGGTGTGTTCCGAAATACACTGCGAGCACTGTAAGTCCCCAGTAAGAGCACTGAACAGTGCTCGCAGTGCTTAGATCGGCCGAGCGATCGCGTAACTTCTGCATCAATCATTGATACATCGCAATCACCTCTGATTGGTTAACTTTCTTCCACTATTGGACATAATCCATTGACGCAGCAAGAATGCCATAAATTCAGCCAATTACAACAATTGATACTGTAACAATGATTGATGCAGAAGTTACGCGATCGCTCGGCTGAACACCTACATAGTATGGCGTGTTTAGGTGACGTCTAAGATATGTATAGATTATACCATACGTACATCAGGTGAGATCGCAGTCAAGGGTTAACTTGTAGTAGATTAAAAAAACGTACATTTTATACTATGTTCTGTAAAGTAACTACGCAGTTTCTTGTTAGTGTCTCGATAGAAACATTTTGTATCTTGAGAGTAACTTTTTGTATGAAGAAATCTCTCTAATTAGCTTTAAACGGCTGGTAGGAAGGTTGGAGAAAATCGTTGCGGTCTAGCCTTGACATTTAAAGTACGAGTAGCTGAAATAAGGCCGACTCCCGAGCTCTCGGGTCGGGACAAACTATTGGGTTTTTGTTGGTAACAGCCCGGAGTTCGGAAACTGGCGGTGTTTCACGCGCGGAGAACGCGTAAATTTTACATTTACAAGTCAGATAAGTTAGTGATATAGTGGTCGCTGTGTATGGTTGGTAGTTGGTACTCACGGAGCTGAACGCCCAGCAGGAGCCGCACTTGCCCTGGTCCTTGACGTCGGTGACGGCGCCCTGGTGCCGCCAGTCCACCTGCTCCGGCATCTTCACGTTGGCGGGCGAGATGAAGCGCGCGCCGCGCACGTCCGCGCCCTTGCCGTATAGACCCTTGTTGTGTCTGAACGGACAAACAGACAATATATTAACAAGGTAACATAAGTATTAAAAAATAAAAATCATGAGTGTCTGAGTGAAGTAAAGTCTGAGCCAAATCAAAGTACGCTCTAAAGATCTCAGCATAAGAACCTTGGCCCCAATCATGTAAGAATGGCCGATCAAACGTTAAAGATTTTCGTCAAAGTAAAATAAACCATAATTGCATTGAATGTACGATACCCTAAACTTATAAGAATGGGCAGACGAAATTGAGCTCTAATTCAATGCAGTCATGGTTTATTTTACTTTGACGAAAATCTTTAACGTTTGATCGACAATTCTTACGTAATCGGGGGGCTTCTCAGAAGCTACACGGGAACCTATAAATCCCCACGGGAACTAAAAAAACTTATTTCACGCGGACGAAGTCGCGGGCATCTGCTACTATTTTATAAACAGAAGTTTAATGACCGATTTCCATATATCTAAGTTCAGTTATTTAACCGATGGGGGATGAATTTTCATTTTCTCCTTTGCAATATTACACGCCTCTAGACCGGCTAAGGCAGTGTGTGTCGGTCAGTCAGTCAGTTTCCTTGCCGTAGAGGGCATGGCATGGGCGAAGCAGGTTACCCAGATACTCTTGAAAGAACTTAACTTTTGACCAAATTGGAAATCCCATCAGGCATACTGCTATGGACAAACCAAAACAGACATGACATCCAAAATATGAGGATCCCGTAATCTCTGTTTATTTTCCTTTAGCAATCATGTAACGCCGCATCGCATTTGCAAGTCATTATTATACAATAAAATATTACGTACCTAAGCTACATTAAGTTCACGGCACATACCTACAACGCGTTTCTGAGATGCTTCGGGCCAAACCGGTTGTTAGCATACTTGAATGAAAACAAAAAACACAGAGAAAGGGAATTGAAAACAGGCTTCGTTATTCCAATGACCTGGGACTTTTTGATCGCATATTAAAATCGTTTGTCTGTCTGTAGATCTGTTCGTCAAGTATGCGTTCGCGCATCGTTCATCCCAATGATTTGAACAACTGTGAAAGATAATAGACTAAATCTGCCTCAAAATATAATATTAAAAAAGTAGCCTGTGTTATTTCAGACTCTAATCTATCTCTGTGCCAAATTTTATCCAGATCCGTTCAGCCGTTCTGGTGTGATTGAGTAACAAACATCCTTCCATAAAGTATAAAAAGTGCGTCGCACTTTGTCGACGTCACAATTCAATATTTCATACAAAATCCCATACGTTTTGACATTTGAAAAAAAGTTGCTGATTTGACTAGTTCTCAAATACTCAATTTGGGAACCACCGCTTCATTACGCCAAGTAACACCTTATCGCTGTGTGATTGAAGGAAAGGGGTCACGGGTCACGACCCTGAGGAATGAGGAGTACGGTATACGACGCAGAGATACAAAGCGCAATAAGCTAATCAGGCAAGATAACGACGAGGAAGGGAATAGAGTCAGTGCCCAGTGGCACTTTGACCCGACCCACTACATAATAATCACTAGATACTTGCTGATAGCGAAATTACGCATTATTAACATCTAATTGTAATAATTAGTTACTATCTGACAGACCTAATTTAAACAAGTAGGCAGTAATGATATTGAAAGACTGAGGACGTTCATCCTATTAAAGTATTACAAACAACAGAGAACAATGCATATTATTACAGCGATTTTGCGTATCAACCAATCACCAGAGCTTGCTGACTGTAGCCTGTAGGTAGTCAGATAGCTAAGTACCACTGCCAAAAAATAAAAAAGGTATAAGTATAATAATATTTTTTGAGAGAAGTGATAATAATTATACCTACAAGTATTTGGCAGAAAATATGTATTGTTTTTATTGTTCGACGATAAGCAAACGGCCAGCAAATGACGCGCAGTTCGCGTAAACGATAATATCGCGCGATTACAGTCGAAAACACTATTGCAATCAAATTACTATGAACAATGTCAATTTTTGACCCTGCACTGTTGATATAGACTTACATTTTCCAATAATTAGTAAACTGACAAAATATACAATATATAAACACAAATTACACAAACAATGAGGCCAATTCTGTATAACACTATCTCTAAACTGAAACAGCATCATTAAATATATTACTATCCCTTTCATAATACTCCCTGTGGAAAAGGACAGAACTAGATTGAGAGCTAGTCATTTTAGTTTAGTTGTATCATACAGAATTGGCTCAATGACGCACCTTTATAACATTTTAAAACAAACTTAAAACATCGGTTCTCTTTGCTTTGTGACAAAATGAAAATGATATTTTTAAGAATGGTTTTTTTATTCTAATGCCCCACGGCTCTTTGTCTGTATGACTTTTGGACTTTGGTATCCCACATATAATCCCACATGTTGGTTCAGTTTCGGTTAGGTTTGCAAAACCAAACTCTGTCGCACATGTCGGCCTTCTTCGATCGCAGATCTTAGCTCTTTTCATCTTGGAATAATTCAATCATACGGAACTCCACCACAGAGTAGTATCTCTTGATAAGTAGTTTGTTACCTGAAGTGTTATAGGCTTTTTATCCTGGGAAATAGAGGATTTCCCCCTGGATTTTTAAAACCTAAATAAAACTGGTAGAAATCACGATCATAAGCTAGTTTCTAATGAAATAATATGATCTGCCAACAGTTATTTTCAGTGCAACGGCTTTTCAAATACATAAAGTTATAGTACATTACTGCAGCGGCCATCAAAACCGGCATTGAAGGACGAACGTGTAAATGTGGGCCGAGGCGAAGCCGAGGCACACATACGTAAGTCCATCAATGCCTAGTTGTGGCCAAGGCTTGTATAGTGCTTTTCTCAAATAATGCGCGGAAATTAAAACTAAGTGTTCATCACACTCATTGTCTTCACTTGAACTCATTTTGTCAAAAACATTTCAAAATCAATGACGAACAACGAACAACAATCATTTTTCCCGCGTCAAAGTGTTCATTTGTTTTTTTTTTCAATAAACAGCTTTCTATTTGCAAGCTAGTTCGAAATTTACATAAAACCTTTGATAAGTTACCTCCTTGGTTGCCATGTTTCGGAGTAAAAGATCGTTCCACTTTTAAACTACACGACAGATATGAATTTAGTATGTAATTTATTTGGCCGCTAAACCACGACAGATATGAATTTTCATACAACTTTAGAAGGCCGCTGCTCGCATGTATTTGGCCAGTACAGCAATTTCGATTTATCTCGAAGAAGGTTGTCAAAATAATGCTCAAATTTCCAAGCATGTTTGAGAAAAATACTTTATGCTCAATATATATTGTGATATTGTATAAGTTGCATATTATTAAGTTGATTCTAGGCTACTTTATTTCTGTTACCTACGGAAGGAAGTGATTTCCGCGATACAGGGAATCCTAGTGCGGAAATCACTGTCCCACTTACTGATGTAACTATTTGTACTGTGATCTTTTTTAACCGACTTCCAAAAAAGGAGGAGGTTCTCAATTCGGCGCGTATGTTTTTTTTTGTTTTTGAATAAACGACTTCCGTGACGACCGAACGGTTTTTGACGACATCCGTGGCCCAATGTGTAGCGCTGTTGTGTTAACGTGCGGAAGTCCCGGGTTTGATCCCCGGTAGGGTCTATTTGGGAATTTATAATTTCTGAATTTTCCCTGGTCTGGCCTGGTGGGAGGCTTCGGCCGTGGCTAGTTACCACCCTACCGGCAAAGACGTGCCGCCAAGCGACTTCGCGTTCCGGTACGATGCCGTGTAGAAACCGAATAGGGTAGGGTATGGGTTTAATATAACTGCCATGCCCCTAACAGGTTAGCCTGCTACCAACTTAGACTGCATCATCACTTAACATCAGGTGAGATCGCAGTCAAGGGCTAACTTGTAGTGGATAAAAAAAAACTGAAATCTGATATAATGATATGAAGTATAGTGTATTTGTACACTCACTTGGAGGTCCGGTTGAAGCCGTTCATGGTGTGCACAAACTCGTGGTGCAGCATGTCTGCATACTTGTTGGGCGCGAGGCGGTACGTCTCCAGCCCCTGCGCGAAGCGCTGGTTGTGGCGCGCCACCTTGTGCCGGTTCTCCGCGAAGATCTTCATGCGGAAGCGCTCCTCCGTCTCGCTCTCGTACGACTTGCCGTGCTCCAGCTGCAGAAAGCCACCAGCATAACGCACACGCCGATAAAGAAACAAAGCAGAAAGCCACAAGGGTTCCAAATGCGCCCTGGTCTGAGAAGAGCCTATATTTTTATTATCTAATTTTATTTGATTATTGAACCACTCCAGATATCAGTGTTCAAAGAATAAAAGTAGGTATATTGTCCTAATAAATCTAAGTAAGTAATTTCCGATATTTTGTGAGATGGTGATAACAAAAAAAACCCCGGCTGAATTTGTTGTGGGCTCTTCTCAGAGCAGGGCGCGTATGGAACCCTCGTAGCTTTAGTTTTAAGATACCGCAGATAATTATCACCATCATGTCTTATACTTTGTAAGCATGACGTCCAGAAGGTGTACTTTGTAGGTACCTTGAATAAATATGTTTTAAATTAAAGTAATATAGTCCCAAAAAAATAACACCTAATTCTTCTACAATAAAAGAACCTCTGTGCAAAATTTGATTGTTCAGTACAAAGGTTTGTGCTGGGCGCTGATGAGTCAGTCAGTCAACGAGTCAGGAGTTCAATTTTTATTGTTTGAGATTTTGTCAATTTTGTCCTTACAATAGAAAGTATGTACTGCTAAACTAAAATAATAGCCTAAATATCTATGATTTTGAAATCTTAACTGAATTACTTATTGGTCAAATGATAGTTGTTGCAATTATGTACTTTGAACTTTCAGGTTTTGTTGGACGAGAAAAGTGATATACATATAAATATTCTGTTACCTTATAGGCAGTCCATTCTTCCTTGATGAGATCATATAAGTTGACTGCACTGACTGCAGCCACCACCAGGGACAGTAGCATAAGACTCTTCATTGTCAACTATCTGATCACAAGAAAAAAAAATGATTCTTTAAGTTGTGAACATTTCATCAATAAGTAAGTAAGTTAGCACTTAATTAAATTAACTGTAAAGATCATAAATAACGGCAATCATCGATGTGGAAAATACTTGAAACAAAGATATTTTAAAAATTACAGTCAAATAGGTAACTCACATGCAAAGATTTCTTAAAAGATAAATAAGAAGTTTTCTAATGAAATAATTAAGTAGGTACCTA
Organism: Erebia ligea; assembly: GCA_917051295.2. NCBI lineage: Eukaryota > Metazoa > Arthropoda > Insecta > Lepidoptera > Nymphalidae > Erebia > Erebia ligea. The sequence continues at coordinate 251,806 of OU785232.1, forward strand.
CCTAATATGAACAAAGATTTTTACTTCCAACAAAATATCTAGGTACAGTTAGATAAGTAGGTAGCTACCTACTTATCTAACTGTACCTAGATATTTTATTATTATGTACCTACCTATTGAGAAATAGGTAGGTACATAATCAAGATACGATAACAAAGAAATCTATCATGATCAAACAAACATACGCGAAATACATTTCTATTCTTATAAATTAGAGAAACAGAAAATATATTGCGCGTATTAACTATAGTTTTATTTCTTACCTTTTGTAACAAAACAATGTAAACTTGTTGAGTTTTTAAAGGAGTTTGTACAGAGCGTTCGCACTCAAGTTGCGTCTATCCTATTGAATGTTTTGGGCGTTTATGTTTTATGCGAAGAGTGTTCCTTGGTTAATATAAAGCAAAGAGTACCTATGTGAACTTGACTACGTTGTATTTTAATGTTTGGTAATATTTAAATTGCAATCTCCACTTGTGGTTGTGAAATAGAATTACCTACCTACTTGTCTCTTTTCAATTTTGCAAGCAGAGTTTGTTATTTTCTTGGTAATTTCCTTCGTCATTGAGACTTGTCACTTGAGAGTTTGCAACACTTGCAAGTCAGCTGTCGCCTGTCAGCTGTCAGAACCAGTGCTGCCAGCGTTGCCTGCCAGACAACTGCTAGATGGCCTCCTCCTCTGAGTTCTAGAACTTCGCATTCGCTTAGAAGCGAATGCGAAGTAAAATATTTTTTATAGCGTTACATAGGGTCGCAGTACCTATATCATTTTAAAGATAATTGACCGAGCGAAGCGAAGGTCTCTGAGTCTACTTGGGTGAATTGGCACTTGTCCGTCCGTCCGTCTGTCCGTCTGTCAGAGCCTTATAACTTCTGAATTGCTGAACGTAATTACTTCAAATTTAAATATAATATGTAAATCGATGGCCTCCCGCCGAATATGGCTTAAAAAGTTTTAAAAATCTTTATTTCAGGGGGGCTCTCATAGAAGCGAATGCGAAGTAAAATATTTTTTATAGCGTTACATAGGGTTGCAGTATATCATTTTAAAGATAATTAAGAATAGAGTCCAAAAATATATTTTTTTGAATTTTTCCCCTAAAATTGACGAAATGGGAGGCTTTCAAAGTAGCGATTTTCTAACGTCCAAAGTTGACCTCAGAACTCTTAATTTTCTGAACTCTCAAGCCTTATGAAGAAAGTTCGAAAAAAAGAGAAACGAAAATATTATCTGCTTTTTAATAGGCTTTTTTTTTTTTTCTTGGTGCGGGCCTCGAGGCTGCGCCTCCTTACCCGGGCATACCCTCTCAGGTGGCGTTTTGCCGCCTGGCTCGTCGTTTGAAGCCTAAAAGGCCAAGGCCAATGCCATTCATGGCTTTCAGCCGTAATGGAAATCTTTTCCGTACTTTAATTTGCGTCGTCCTCGTCACCTTCAGCGCCTGCGTTGGGGCCAGGCTGTGGTGAGGGAGATCGTAAAGTAGATGCTCGCGAGGTTGAGGCCGCCCTTCCGGTGGTCTCTTAAGGTGGACTACACGGGTCTGCCCGCGAAATTCAAATTTAATTTGGTCTTTCGCAATTTATAAACAGCTAATACGACAAAGTAGGCTTATGGCATTCTAATTCCGCCAATGGCAGTATCATCTTCACAGGGTTATATAAAAATCTTTACTTGAAAGTGTCCAGTTTAAGAAATTAGTTAGACTATCGAGTTGGATGTGAGTTACTCATAAATTAGTCGATAATCTGATTAATTACTTAAACTGGACACTTTGAATTTCGCGGGCAGACCTGTGTAGTCCACCTTATTTTAACATAACTTCATAATGATGTCAATAGATGGCGCTCTGTACTCTGTAATTATGGATACACTATGGAACCACTAGTATATTTATGCAAAAGCTTCCATGATTGAATCACAATAATTGATCAGGGTTTCATAAATCGGTTTATTTGCTAACATGTCCGTACAATAGTTTCTATCACCAACTGCATTAAAAAAAATTATAAACTTGTCCTCTTTGGTAGAAAATTATCATTTCTATGCTGACAACCTGTCATCATGTAAGAATGGTCGATCAAACGTTAAAGATTTTCGTCAAAGTAAAATAAACCATAACTGCATTTAATTAAAGCTCAATTTCGTCTACCCATTCTTATACGCTTAGGTATGTACGATACCCTAAACGTATAAGTATAGGCAGGTCCACCGTGCAAAGCAGGGGCTCTTCTGTTTCTGGTCGGTGAGCAGGGGTAAGAGCCGGGTCAACTAGTGATTAGTAAATGTTTAAAAAAAAGTTGTAATAATTAAAAAGCCTGTAAAAAAATACGTTTATGAATATTAATAAACCCATCATGTTTATTAATATTCATAAACGTGTTTTTTTTACATTTTCTACATACCTACTGGTAAACATTGTAAAAAAAATGCCATGAAAATAAATGAGAAAAAAATGTACTTAATGTTCGATTTAATAAAAAAAATTACTGTGCGATTTGTAAGTTTTATTCTCTTTTCAACACAACAGTATATATTTTGTTTCCGATAGTCTTACCCTTTGTTGAGTCCATATTCCTACCAATGTGTCCTACGTGTGTCCTACAGTAAGGACCATGGAATACCACCATGTAGTTTGTACTCTCTAGATCACAGCACTAGACAGGTATGTTGAAGAGCAGGTCCGTCATCAGGTTCATCATTGTACCCATATTACTTATATGTTTATCATATTATATTTTGTCGGTTGGTGATGTGTGGTAAAAGCGTGATAGGGAAGCATTATGGTACAGAATCTGGGCTTTATGCCAGTATCAAAACGCATCCCATAGATATTCTGACTAGATATAATGTATATAATATACCACATCGATAAATATTATCGATAGTCATCAGGGCCGCACTTTGGTAAGTCGCCATTTTAGCTTCTAGTTAATGTTTAGGTATACAGGTTTTTTCGTAGGTATGACCAGTCCAGTACTTCCTTAGTCATTGACTACCAGTATATATAATGTACTCTGTGTCAACTCAGACCTATAGTACTTCCTTCGTCATTGGACTCACGTGATCTGCACGTGATGTCCTTCTTGTGTGTTTCTGGTCGGTGGTGATGTCAACAAAAGAGCAGGCCATGTGTTCTTTAATGGGTCTTTGATAATGATTTTAATTTTTCCAAAATATGACGAAAGATGAACAAATACTGAAGAAAAATGAAAAGAAAAAGAAACATAGACTTTTCAAACCTAGAAAGAAAAAAAGCGCCGAAGAAGATGCTGCTATTCAATATTTAAAAGCGCAATATGTTAAGGTAAAGTATATACCCATCGTGGTAAAGGTACGCCGAAGTCCGTACACCTAAATCACTTCTAAAAATGAACACACTCTAATCTGTACTTTTATCTATACTGTTACGACTACGCGATTGTTGTTGTAGGTACTGTGAATGTGGGCTCAGCAGAATGCGTGAGAGCTTTTTTCATAATTCTAAATTCGGTGGTAATCATTGGAAAGATGTAGGTACCTATGTAGGTATTTGCTCTGTATTAACTGTGATTTCAAGTAGCATTGCGTAAATGCGTATTTATCGACATAGGTACCAAGTTTTCAAATTATAAAATATTTTCACATAAAAACAACCATGAATCAACATGGAAACCACAACAGAGTTGTAGAAATATACTTACTGACAGTATATTAAAAAATTCAGTTTAAAATTCATTTTATGAATGTAGATTTAAGCTAATTTAGTCAATATTAGCTACTAACTTATTTAGAGTTAGCAAAAGATTATTTTTAACTAGCTGATGCCAGCAACTGCCTCGTTGGTCTAGTGGTTAGCATGTTTGACTGCGGCCGACGAGGTCCCGGGTTCGAGTCCCGGGTCGGGCTATAATTAAGTATTGGGGTTTTCCGACTAGAAATTCTCAGTACTAGCCCAGAGTTAGGAAGTTGGCGGTGGTGCACCCCCGTGCCTCGGAGAGCATGTTAAGCTGTCGGTTCCGGTTATTATCACTAACATGATAATAGTCGTTAAAGCCCGCCAACCCGCATTGGAGCAGCGTGGTGGGTCTAAGCTCCAATTCCCTCTCTCCTATGAGAGTCGAGGCCTGTGCCATGGGACGTTAATGGGCTCTAGTGGTGGTGGTGGTGGTGGATGCCAGCAACTTGGTCAGCATTGAATAAGTTTTTTTGATTCCCACAGGAACTCCTTAATTCTCATTTAAATGAAATTAAAGCTCACGTTTACTTTAGCAACCCCTGACTGTTTACAATAATGAACATTTCAATTGTTCCAGATTAATCCAGATGAAATAAAAACATTCAAGGATTTCCCCCTATCGCAGAAAACCTTAAAAGGCCTAAAAGAGAACAACTACATTGTTCCGACGGATATTCAGCGACAGTCTATTGGCTATGCACTGCAGGGAAAAGATATTTTGGGGGCTGCCAAGACAGGCTCGGGGAAGACACTGGCATTTCTTATACCAATATTAGAAATTTTATTCTGTAAAAAGTGGACTAGGCTAGATGGTGTTGGTGCACTTGTAATATCACCAACAAGAGAGCTGGCTTATCAAATATATGAAACTCTTAGAAAAGTAGGCCATCTGCATGACTTCTCAGCTGGTTTAATCATAGGTGGACAAAACCTAAAATTTGAAAGAAAGAGACTGGATCAAATCAACATACTTATCTGCACTCCTGGTCGCCTGCTGCAGCACATGGACGAGAATCCCCTGTTTGACTGTAGTCAGTTGCAAATTCTGATATTAGATGAAGCTGATAGGTGTTTGGACTTGGGTTTTGAAGCAACTATGAATGCCATCATAGAAAATTTACCCCCCAATCATCAGACCCTTTTATTTTCAGCCACACAGACTAAATCAGTCAAGGATTTGGCAAGACTCAGTTTATCTTTTCCAACATATGTGGCTCCGCATGAACAGGCAGCCACTGTCACACCAGAGGCTCTACAGCAAAGCTACATAGTCTGCGAGATAGATGAGAAGTTAGGCACCCTGTGGTCTTTCATAAGAAACCATGTCAAACAGAAAGTTTTAGTTTTCATGGCTACTTGTAAACAAGTGAAATACATGTATGAGCTATTCTGTAAACTCAGACCTGGTGTTAGTCTCCTGGCTTTATATGGGACCCTCCATCAGGAGAAAAGAGAAAAAATTTACCAGGAATTTTGTAGAAAATCCAATGTAATACTTTTTGCAACTGATTTAGCTTCTAGGGGTCTAGATTTTCCTAAAGTCAATTGGGTGATACAGTATGACTGTCCTGAAAATGTTGACACTTACATACACAGAGCTGGTCGCACTGCTCGCGGGGTGCTCGGCAAAGGAGAAGGATTACTCATTTTATTACCACAGGAAGAACCCTTTGTAGAGGATCTCAAAAAGAGTAAAATTCCAATCAACAAAATATCTGTGGATCCATCAAAGGTTATGTCTCCACAGAGAAAAATTGAGTGTCTCCTTTCAGACAATACAGATTTGAAACAGTCTGCACAGAGAGCTTTTGTTAGCTATGTAAAGTCAATTTCTTTAATGAAGAACAAAGATATATTCAACATTCAGCTTTTGGATACTGATGCATATGCAAGATCACTTGGCCTCATTGTTCCACCTAGGATCAAGTTTTTGTATAAGAAAATGAATATAAAAAATGATACTGAAAAAGTAAGTACAGATGACACCATTCATAAACTAAAGTCAAAGGCAGGTGATGACGTAGGATCAGATCTGAGTGAATCTGAACCTGACAATACTCCTGTTCTGCAACAAGCTAAGAAAGTTAAAGAGAAGAAAGAACTCCCTAAATTTGATTTTCACAATGAAAATGGAGACAGTGATGAGGATTGCTTCATTAAAGTCAAAAAGAAAAATGTTGTAGTTGATATGACTGCACCTGAGGAAGAAAAAACGCGATCTAAAAAGAATGTCAAACCATTGACTAAAGCAGCAGTTGCTAAAAAAATACTTAAAAAGAAAATCAAAGTCAATACCACTGTGAAGTTTACTGAAGATGGAGAAGCAATTGAAGATGATAAAAAAGATGTCAAATCTGAACTGGCTAAACAGTTCGTAAATGAAGATGTTGGTGGAATCGACATAGAGAAAGCGAAAGAAGTATTGCGAGAAGAAGACAAATATGACAAATTAAGATTCAGAGAAAAGGTTAAGGCTAAGCACAAGGAACAGAAACGTAAACTTAAGAATAAGAGCAAAGATGAGGAAGCAGAAAATGATGATTTTGGATCACAGTCTGAGTCTGATGGCCCTGACTTGTCTTGGCTGCCAGACCCCGATAAAATATATGGCCAAAATGGTGATAGTGATAAGGATGAACCTGAGTCTGGAGCAGATAATAAGGCAGGATCAGACAGTGAAGATTCTGAACTGGATGAAAAATATCACAGGTATATTGTTATTTTTAGAAGATTATTTATGATATATATTATATATTATATAGATATATTGATTATCCTATCTATTAAGTAATAGTAATAATAACAGAGTTATTTTCTAGACCAGTGTCTACTCCATACTCAGTTATGTACTCAGTAATAAAGTTATGCAGGTTTTTTCAGGATACTTTTAACTTCAGTAAGTTAAAAATATCCTGAAAAAACCTGCATAACTTTAGTTTGGATTTGAGTTGGGTCCATTAAGGCTTATAGAATAAATTACATTAAGACACACTAATAGAAATATCAAACAAAACAACAAAAACAAGTAAAAACTCTTTACTTTACTTTTTCCAGGCCTTCAAAGCGGAAGCTGCTGGAAAGCAAAGGTATTCCACAAGAAAGTATTGCACCTCGCAAAGTGAAGAAGATAGAAGAAGTTTCAGCATCACTCTCTGTGCAGGAAGCGGAGGCACTTGCCATGCAATTATTGAAGGCAAAGAGATAATAAACATGTTTGTTTTAATAAAGTGGATGCGTCATTTTATTCTTGGTTTTTTTTCCCTGCAACATAGAATTAACTTTTTATTTTATTTTATTCATTATATGATCACATTGACCACATCACACATTGTACATTATAATATCATATTGACCACATCACACGTGATGGGAAGTGATGATGCGGCTTAAGATGGGACGCGCTTGCCTAGAAGATGCCTATTCACTCTTGATTTAAATACTCCTTTTAGAGCTGTGCGGTATGCGCACAGGGTATATGCGTCACGTAGATTTGAAAGAGGGTTAATACACGGCAGGTTTTCTTGATTCTGGACGACTGGAGGGTACTATGGGATTGTCTCAAGATTGTAGACAGAGAATTAAGTATGTGCCATACCCTCTCTACTGCCCACTACTGCCAAAGATTACTCCTACCTACTGTCTTATAAAACTTCTTCTTCTTCTTTTGTTTTATGGAAAAAAATGGTTGACTGACAAATCAATCGCAAGGCAGAAAAGACACCACCCATCAAGATTTAATATCGGATGTGAGGTAGGATACCTCTTACCTACTGAGGGTGATTCGGAGTTTTCGGACAAATGCAAAGTTGTTCTTCAATCACGCCACTACAGCCACGGATCGACTTGATGTTTTGTGTGGGTATTAGGTCCACTTTTTATCACGGAAAATCAAAAGTTTTCCCGAGATTATTAAATCTATACATACGCAGACGAAGTCGTAGGCAGTAGGCATCATATACTAAACACAGACATATCAAAAATTAGTAATATGTTCTAACATTAAAAAATAATTGTAACTTCCTTCCTTTGACTACAGTTGTGCTCTAGTCGAAAAAAAATTCTGTGCACGTATTTAACTCTGTGACGTATTTTACAATCTGCATAAAGTAAAATGGCAACACCTTGTCGAACTGTCGAATGCACAATGCTCTATGTCATTTCAATTGTCATTTGTCATTTCAGGAAAAGGATCGTTGCATTTCTACCAATTTCTACAGTATAATTTTAAAAAACGCTAAATTCTCTATAAATGAATGCTTTTCTATGGATTTAGTTTAATTAAAAACGTTGTACTTATTAATTTTAACTATGTTCTGGAGCGGCAATTATATAGTAGTTAGGGAGTTGAAGTGTCTCCTAAAGGAGGAGGTGCGTATTTTGTTGTTTAGATTGATGGTTAGGAAGGCTTTACCGCCAGCTTTTGGGGGCTAACTCTGAAAAACTAAGCCTAGTTTCACTAGTTTTATACAGTTCTAGGTAGAAAGTGGCCAGTGATAATGTATTTAAGTGTGTGTATTTTGTTTGAAGTGGAATATTATTTTCAGAACGTAACGCTAACGCAAATCCTAGAAGCGGATGACATTCTCCAAGAATGCAAGGCAGACAACAAAGCGTTAATACAATTGTAAGTAAAACACCTTCCTTCTGTAATTTCCTGTGGAACAAATACTAACTAATGGCTAACACTTATCATCTGTTCATCATCTTTTATTACTTAGGTATTTTAATTTGTTCAAACATAAGTTATGAATGTTTTGCTATACTAATTAAACCACCCAGACAACTGACACTTGTGTAGCTATTTAAGGATTGTTAGCTTTCAATTACAAAGAATACTATACTGAGTATGGGAGTTACTCGAGCTAAAGTAAAGGGAACCCCACTAAGAGAGAGTTTATACTAAACTTAATTAATTCAAGTATAAAGTGAAAAGATTTTTTATTCAAGTAAACTTACGAGTGCAATAGAATATCATGTGAATCCACCATGAGAATAATAATTAGGCTAGCAATAACTTTGTTTGCAGTCTCACACGGCCAGACATACTTGCGGAGCTTATAACTCTGATAACGGAGGAGCCCCCCAAGAATGTGGAGCTCTCGTCACAGTACCGGCACGCCAACATCGCCAGTGAAGTGCTCACCAGCAACCTGTCCATGCTGCGGGACCGTCTGTCCATGGACCCCGCACAGATGAACAGGCTGTGTGACTTTGTGGACAGGGATCCACCGCTGAACCCCTTGCTGGCTTCTTACTTCAGCAAGACTATTGAGATGCTGCTCGAGAGGAGCCCAAAGCAGGTTTATATCTTTCAAGCATGGTTCAGATGATTCTAGTAGTATTTCAGTACAACAATCTGCACAATCACAGTGCTATTGCTATTGGAATAATGTGATCAATATAAGTATAATTCCTAAGTAGATTATTACATCCAATTAGTTTACAGATTAGCTAGGCTATGTTAATTTCCATGGATTTCCAGTGGAAAAATATGAAATGATAAGTAATTGTGTAGGTATATGAGATTTTGTATTATATTATAAGTGTAAGTCAAGCATATTATATTGATATTGGCTATGGATACAGTTATGAAATTAATTTAGGACCAGATGATGCTAGGAACTTTATGTGTGGTTTTTTAAATTGTGAAAGTTTGTATGTTTTACTCCTTCATGTCACATTGACTGAACCGATTTGGCCAATATTTGGAGTGGATCTGTATAACCTGAATTAACATATAGTCTACATTTCATCCCGGAAAATTAAATAGTACTTAACCCACGCAGGTGAAGTAGTGGGCATCATCTATTAGTTAATATGGGTAGGGATATCCTAGCTTCATAAGATAAAGCTGCAGTTCTGTCAGATCTATCGGGTTCCTCCCAGGGTGTCAGGTTGTTTCAGCTGCATTCTGCTAACAAGGTGGCCACTTCCAGGACTGGTACCTGCACCACATAGTGTCGCTGCATGTGCTGGACATCTTCAAGTCTCGGCGCGACTTCCTGCCCAACTTGCTGCGTCATCTCTCCACCTCAGCCATCTCCGACACCTTCAAGTGCTTCCTGCACCTCGGCAGCCCCTTCAATAAGATCATACTGGAGGTACGTTCTCTCAGTCAGTGGCATGCAGTTCATAGAGGCATTTTTACATACATCCATTTTGGTGAGTAGTGCTTTTGCACTACTTACCAAAATGGATGTATGTATTGACGTATATTCATATTGACGTAAATGAGAATTGGCTCATTTTTCATCAAAACAGCTAGTAAATAGGCATTCACTCTAAATAATGCTTACCCTAGCTTTAAAACCTGTGCATACTGTGTACTTTGATTTTACTGTCTATTTGTTTTTTTAAATCAAAATAGCAATCAAATGAGCTGGTCCCCCATTAACATTTGCAGTGCCAGAGGAACCGCCAATGCATTGCCTGCTTTGAAGGAATATGTTTTACCACCCTTTGGATAGCTCCAAATTGTAGTTTTTACAGTACACAGTAGTTATGTGGTTTTATACTGTTGTTACCAATGGATAAACAGATTCTTCGAGAAATTTCGTCTTATCTAATTTATAAAGGTTTAATATAAACTCATGCAAAGCTGAGATGATATTTTTTGGTTCACTGTATTATAGTTAAGTATCTCTTCTTCTTCGTTGTGACACTCTTGACAGAGTGGTCATGCTTGTCATGAAGTAACGGCTTTAGTGGCAGATGTAATGCGCCTCACGAATAGTAAGTATATAGTACTACAATATGGTACATAATATGTTTGATTTAAGTCATTAGCTGCATGAAAACTATCACAGCTACTTGTATTGCGCAATCATTTTAGCTTGTAAACAATGTTATCTAATTATGATATCAATGAGCAGATACTATAGTACCTATCATATGTTATGGCGGAAATATTTGTTAATGTTACAAATTGGATATAGCTGATTATTTCAACTACTATAGTATATTATATTATATATTATACTATTATATTAGTTTTCTAAATCTTGCTGTCAAAGCTGGACAGTGGTTTCTGATTCCCCACCAACCTTTATAACTTTTTCTATTGTCTCGCGCAGTGGTTAGACGAACACCAGTTCCTGGAGAGCCTGATCGCGATAATATGCGGCACGTACGACCCGGAGGAGGCGCTGGCGGCCGCCGTGACGCAGCCCGACGCGACAGGACAAGGCCAGCACGACAAGCTCGACTCTAATCACAACGCCGAGGCCACCGAGACCGCAGACACACACAGTGAAGGTAGGCGTTAACGTGTCACTAGAATAGATTTTCTTTCTTTTGTTTTCTTTGTTGCCTGGAAGAGATTGCTTCTCGATTTCTTCTGAATTGATTGGCGGATTACACAGATTTTCATTTATATTTTACTAGAGTAGATGCCTGCGCCTCCATGTGTTTTTGTGTACTCTTTAATAATTATGGCAGACTATGTCTGTGCAGATAATCACTTGGATCTGAATATGTCTGTTGTGTGCTTGTGATTTGATTGAAAAACAAAAAAAAATACACTTATAATAATAGTAGGAAGTAGGATGTTCTTTATTTTTGTATTTTGTGTAATTGGTGTACTATAGAATATTCTCATTTCATTACATGCACAGTTCATCTGCCAGCACAATCAAAATAATTATTTTGCATGATATGCATTGAGAGGTTAGCTTTGTTTGTTCCCTGGCAAACTTAAACTAAGACTAAGTTGTGATACTATCAACAGTTCATCATGGTTACTCACAACTAATTCTTGATAAGTTGGCAATGTTTGTCATTCGCGAAAAGTTTAGTCGTGTTTGCATCACTACATTGACATCTAAGTACAAATTTCACCTAAGTACTCCTTATCTCAAACCAGCGATTTTACTTCTTTGTATGAAACCAACGAAGCCTAACAGATATCCTGTTAATTCCAGTGGTCAGCAACAAAACAAAGGTAGTGGAAACCAACGGCAAGTCGGAGCCGCCGGGTGACACGCAGGCGCGCTCGCGTGACGTCACGGCGGAGGCGCGGGCGGAGCGCGTGCGCTGCGTGGCGGCTTGCAACGCGGCCGCGCTGCTGTGCGACATCGCGGTGGACGCGGCCACCGTCGACCCCTTCAACAATGAGTAAGCTTCATGTGTGACTTACTCTGTATAGCCTGCTGAAGTAGTGTTAGCCTAGTGAAGCGGTGATAGCTTAGGTGAAGCGGCGATAGCCTAATTAAGCGGTGATAGCCTAGTGAAGCTGTGATAGCCTAGTGAATTGGTGATATCCCAGGTGAAGCGGCGATAGCCTAATTAAGCGGTGATAGCTTTAGTGAAGTGGCGATAGCCTAGTGAAGCGGTGATAGCCTAGTGAAGTGGTGATCGCCTAGGTGAAGCGGTGATAGCCTAATTAAGCGGTGATAGCTTTAGTGAAGTGGCGATAGCCTAGTGAAGCGGTGATAGCCTAGTGAAGTGGTGATCGCCTAGGTGAAGTGGTGATAGCCTAATTAAGCGGTGATAGCTTTAGTGAAGTGGTGATAGCCTAGTGAAGCGGTGATAGCCTAGTGAAGTGGTGATCGCCTAGGTGAAGCGGTGATAGCCTAATTAAGCGGTGATAGCTTTAGTGAAGTGGTGATAGCCTAGTGAAGCGGTGATAGCCTAGTGAAGTGGTGATCGCCTAGGTGAAGCGGTGATAGCCTAATTAAGCGGTGATAGTTTTAGTGAATCAGTGGTAGATTCATTCGACTATTCATAAGCACTTGTAAAAAGTCTGTTCACGCCACCTTGCGTGAAATCGACGTACTAATACGTCGATCTAGTAATCCCGTGACTGTAGCGCCACGGCGTATTGACCTGGGATTGACTAGTAAATTTGATCGCCCTGTTCGCCTCGATACGCCGTCATAGGAGGCCGCGTGCGTTTGTCTTGATTTATATAAGAAAAATGGCCGTTTTGTTGAAGCGCCGCAGGCGCCGGTCTTTGTAATTTTGAAAATATATTGTTTTTGACGTGCTCACCGGATTATGGGGTCCGTTTGAAGTGGGCTTTGTAGCGTTAACTATATTTGGACTAGTGGTGTGTGAATTATTGTGAACGACCCATTGTGATCCGGATAATTGGGGTAGACGCTTTGAAAGCACGTGTACGTGAATTACCAGTGCAGTGTCCAGGATTCTTGCGAGATCCTATCCGTCAGGTCGTGCCAGGTTACACATATACACACACCAACCTTTACACCTTACAATATCACCACTCCTCGCCTGGGCGACGTACGACGTGATTCGTCCAGCGGTTGTAAAGAGTGGATGCCACGTAAGTACCTAGCCATACATAGTGACAACCGTTAATTAGCTTGTAAGAACAGAGAGCCGCCTGCAATCACTCAATTATTTAACCCCTCTAAGCTGGGTCAGCGAAGTGCAAGTATCGACCATCTATGGGCCCGTGGATCGTGTACCCGCTTCTTGTCCGCTGACCGAGCTGGGCCAACGTGGTGGCGTTTGGCCTCAACAAAGTCTATTTGAATAAAAAAACTTTGGATTTTGAATAAGTTGTTATGATGAGTACAAGAGCTAGGTGCTAGGATGCGAGGCGCTCGGTCAGCGCGCGGCAGTAACGGGTGGCGTGTGTGTCCTGTGCAGATGGTACGCGGGGCGCACGATCGCGGCGCGGCTGCGCGGCGAGGAGGCGGTGCGGCGGCTGCTGCAGGGCGTGTTCACGAGCCCGGCGCGCGCGCGCCCGCACGCGCTCGTCAACGCGTGCCGCCTGCTGCTGGCGCTGCTGAGCGCGCCGCCCGACCCCGCCGCCGCACCCGCACCCGCACCCGCACCCGCCGCGCCCGACAGGTGAGCGTGCGCGCCGCCGACCGTGACGATAGGACGATCACCCTCCGAGCGGGTGATGTTTTTTTTAATCCACTACAAGTCAACCCGTGACTGCGATCTCAAGTGATGGTAAGTGATGTGATCAGTCTAATATGGTAGCGGGCTAACCTTTTAGGGGCATGGCAGATATATTAAACCCATACCCCTATTCGGTTTCTACACGGCATCGTACCGTAACGCTAAATCGCTTGGCCGCCCGTCTTTGCCGGTAATGTGGTAACTAGCCACGACCGAAGCCTCCCACCAGGCCAGACCAGGGAAAATTCAGAAATTATAAATTCCCAAATTGACCCTGCCGGGGCTCGAATCCGGGACCTCTGCACGTTAAAACAACAGACAACAGCGCTACACACTGCGCCATGGAGGATGTGCTCGGGGACCACTGCACAAATGTAATGATACTTGTGTCAAACTTTTTAGGAATAGTGCATTACTGGCCAGGCCGGAAATAAAGCAATTCACGGCTGAGTAATATCGGCCTTTTTAGGTAAACGAAGCCGTGAATTGCTATTACAGCCGAGACTTGTACAGTACTTTTCTCTAATTTGCAAGAAAACAATAAACAGATTTGTTAAGAAAGCTTTTCTACATGTCCGATAGATGGCATTCACTCTTAACTCGCGCTAAAAACCTTGTGTTGGAAATTACATACATAAGCTGCTCTTTTCTGACAGCTAATGCTCAAAGAGGAAATGATATATTGTTGTGGACCTTACTGCACAGTGTTGTAAAAAAATGTAATTTGAATACTGTTAAACATGTTCAGGCCACGACAATTATATTTTGCAAAACTTTGAAATTGTTTATTTATTTGTTAAAACTTAAAATTAGAACCGCATATTCAGTCAGCTAACCATGACGTATAAATTTCTTAACTTTCTTATTATTTAAATATTGGATAGAAGCAGATGTTACTTTGCAGAAGTCCATGATAATGAAGGGACTAGAAATTTAATTCGCTATAATCCGCAACAGGAGGCAAATCTATGTAGTACAGTGTATCTTGCACTTGCAGCTTGCAATATTTTGGAAGATTTATGTGGTGTGGTGAATATCGCAAGCTGCAAGTGCAAGATACACTGTAAGTACCACATAGATTTGCCTACTGTTGTGGATTATAGCGAATTAAATTTCTAGTTCCTTCATTCTTATTATTTAAATACTATATTGCCAATCTCGGTTATTTACAAAACATTTAAGTACCTATATTTTGTAACTAAACTTGGTCTCTTGATTGTGTGCTTGCACCGTTGTGCGTTCTGATCGAGAGGCAAAGCTTAACGCACAGTGATGGTTGCAGCGGCGCACAGGCGCAGGAGGAGGGCGACGCGGCGCAGCACGGCGCCGTGGAGCGCGCCGTCGCGCCGCACCTGCCGCTGCTGCACCACGCGCTGCTGCACCCGGCGCCCACAGTGCCGGTGAGTGCGGAACCATCAGCATTCAACTCAGCTCGGCTCGGCTCGGCTATATTTCAATATCCAGTGATTCACAAAAAAATATCATTTAACTATGGCAGTCGTTTTTTATTAATTCTTTGAGTTATATTCACTTGTGTATGGCAATATAAAAATTGTTTGGATATGAGCTGCTCTGCCCAACAATATAACAACAGTACGATATGACACTGTGAAAATAGTTGGTGGAGCGCGCTTGCCTAGAAGATGCCTATTCACTCTTGATTTGAAGGTACCTATATTAAAAGAGGAGGGGAAAACGGAAGCCGGAAGGGCATTCCATATCCTAGCGGTTCGAATTAGAAACGAGGAATTATATTACGGGGGATGCACAGGATTATTAAATAATCCATAAACATTATAGACGTATTATATACTTATAGACTTGTATTGTGATTGTGGGAGGTGAAAGGGACTGCACAGGGGATGCTATAATATATATGTATGTGAGTAAATTGCTTCGCCAGAACGCAAACGCGGAGGGCAGCAGAGAGGCGGGCGAGGCTGGCGGCGAGCGCGTGGGCGCGGCGCGCGTGTCCGTGGCCGCGCTCATCGCGCGACTGGCGCTGTCCGAGGTGGACGATGTGCCCACCGCGCTCATCAGTCTGGGTGAGATTGATCGGAAATTACAGCTTATTGTTATTTAACGTTATAATGTGATATTATAACGTACAAAATCAAGCCCATTATTTTTTGTCGTTGTGGGTACATTAGTTTCCGCCCATTTAGTTTGCGATCCATGTAATTTATATGACTCGGGATGTTCATGTTATTTATAACATATTATATGTTCATGTTATTATATATATTAACTAGTGAAATGTTCGATGCCTGCCCGGCAGCCAGACTCGGCGGGGGCTAGCTACTACTAGTATTGAACTGCAATTCAATACTAGTAGCTAGTCAACTAGCTAAATTTTAAAGTGCACAAGTATTTCTGTGTTCTGGAGGCGAAGCGAAGGTATCACGAGAGCTCGTATATGGACGGTCCGCGCCATGGCTCAATAACGACTTTCGTCTGTATATTGTGGCGTGTCGTAACTGTCTTGGAGGTCGTCATCAGATGTTGTGTTGCAGGCACGGCGGGCGTGCTGGTGGACCTGCTGTTCCGCTGCCCGCACAACAACTTCCTGCACGCGCAGGTGTGCGCGCTGGTGCGCAACGCGCGCGCCAACCGCCGCTTCTCGCACCGCTACACCGCGCACGTGAGTATCCGCTCAGCGGGCGACGTGCTGCTGGAGCTGATTACTTGCTTGAAAAAATAATAATACGTGCATGGGCTGTTTTCGGACGATAACAGAAATTGCTGGACAGTTGCGAGGATATGTTCACTAACATTAATTAGGTGTTTTCTAATGTACATTTAGTTCGTTGAGAATATTGGAGTCTATGGCATCACATGACTTCCTGTGTCGTGTCTCTCTCTAACGTGTGTCTAATGTATGAAACGGATAGATAGGCTTTTGACGCGACACAGTAGTGTATTTCTAGCTTTAGTTCGCTGTTGTTAACATCGACCTCAATTTACATAGACTGTCAAACAGAGAATGTGAACTTATTTTACTAACGCCATCTAGTCGAAAAAGCGAAAACTTACGTGCAACATATGCGCCATCTAGTGTGACAGCTTAAAAACGTATGATATGGACAGGAGAATATGTCTTATTGTAAATTGAACCTGTACCTATGTATTGTACCTTGAAATAAAAATTATACACCGCCAAACTAATTAGACTACATTTTATGTTGAAAAACTAGAAGTTTAATTCGCTATAATCCACCACAGAAGGTAAATCTATGTGGTACAGTACAAATCTTCCAAAATACCCTCTAAGAAGAATATTCCCTCGAAGATTTATGTGGTGTGGAGAATATCGCGGGCCGCAAGTTCAAGATACGCACTGTACCACATAGATTTACCTTCTGTGGCGGATTATAGCGAATTAAACTTCTAGGTTTTTCAATGTCATGGACTTCCGCAAAGTAACGCCTGCTTCTATCCAATACTTTTGATGTGATAACTTTAATGTTAACAAATGAACTAAACGACGAGCGAACGTGACGTGCCAGCGCCATGGCGGGGACTGAGACAGGTAAGGTTCCAGAATTCCAAGTCGGTTGAACAAACTTTTACTATGAAAGGGCCCATCTAGTACCTACATACATAATATACGGTCCCACAAACATATCTGACCCGGTGATAGCGTCGCTTGTATATATGAATATACAGGCTTAAAAATTAGTTCCAATTTTGGCCACCGGGCTAATAAGTTTGTGGGACTATAGATGGGTGTTAAAATCTTTATAGTCTGAACTCTGAAGTCAAATTGGCGCGAATGACTAATTAGTAGCACCCGGACGTTTTCATATTTATGGAAGAGGGGTTTTATACAATTATGAATTTATACTTGTTGCAGTTAATAGAAGAATGTAATCTGCTGACACGACTGATGGACGCGTTTGAAGAGAATGAAGAAAAAAAGTGAGTACGATACAATTATAGCGACTTTGACTGCCTAAAATAATTATAAATTGTGCCGGCCGTGCCTAGCCGTGCTAGCAATATTAGCGTTCAATTTGTTATACATTTGGTCTCGATCCGTAAATACCAATAATGATGAATGAAAACTCGTGTTTGTCACTTTGTGTTTTTATTAAGTAATTTGACGTGCGTATCGTACGTTTTAATATGAGAAAAATTAGAAGAAAACATGTCATTTTTGTTGTAAAAATATGTAACACGCAGTTAACGAATCATTTCAATTTAGGAAAGTATTTTGAGAACATATATTAGGTATATCCAGGGTCATAGATAAATACAATTTGAATCCAAATAATCGCATAATATATATAACTAGCTGATGCCCGCGACTTCGTCCGCGTGGATTGAGGTTTTTCGGTTCCCGCGGGAACTCTTTAGTTTTCCGGGATAAAAAGTGCTATTCCAGACTATAATCTATCTCTGTGCCTAATTTCATCCAGATCCGTTCAGTAGTTACGGCGTGAAAGCGGAACAAACATACAAACAAACTCACTTTCCCATTTATAATATTAGTAAGGATAAATGAATAATAAATAAATAAATAATAAATAAATAACTTTCTTTATTAAGGCAACAGAGGCCCATAGTTGTTAGTACAATACAACTAATGATATGGTGGCAATATGGTGGCAATATTCTCTAATTGCAAATTGTTTTAGTATTACGTTTGTATGGGCAATTTATATCCTCCGCCGGCTTCTTAAGAACCTCGCCTCAAGGCGCGGGATAAAGACAAGAGGTGCCGGCGCCGCTTCTTTCATGTTTTATACAAAATACAAGCGACGGCACGCCAGGTATACCTACCAGAGGCGGCGAGGCGCGGACGCCGCTTTCATACTGCCGTTGGGCCTCGTATATATCCCTTGCCTAAGCGTGTATCCGCGGTTGCAGAGCGGGCGCGCCGCGGGCGGGCTACATGGGCCACGTGGTGGCGGCGCTGCGCTCGCTGGACGCGGCGCCGCCCGTGCTGGCGTCGGCGCTGCAGCAGCGCTGGGACGCGTTCCGCGAGCACAAGCTGCGCCCGCTGCTGCAGCGGCACGACACGCCGCTGGTGAGTACACGCTGTTATAGGGCGCTTCTTGACTGCACGGCCCGGCCCCGGCCCGGCATCGACACCGACATTAGTGGACGCATAATTGTATGAAGTTGTATGGCACGCTGTCTCACTGGGCCGGCCCGGCACCGACATGTCGGCGCCGGCGCCGGCTCCAGATGCACCAAACTTTTTTTGCGTCTCAAATATAATAAATACTTACAAGAAATATAATTTGTTATACGCAGCCATCGCTCTTACTCACGCGGTTCGCAGCGTGTCGATGTCGGTGTCGGTCAATGAAGAATGTAGGTGCCGGTGTCGTGTCGTTGAATACTGTCGGTGCCGGTGCCGGGCCGGGCCGGGCCGTGCAATGAAGAAGCGCCCTACCGGTACTCTGGATAAAATAATATGATAATTCCTAGTTCCAACCTCAGTATCCATAGTACCGGTCCTAACCCGATGTGTGTCAAAGGATGCCCAAATTAGCCTAAGATTCAACATACGTTTGAAATATACAGTAATTCTTAGCTTATTTTATAACTTTTATTCCAAATATTAGAATTCAACGGACACTTCAAATTAATTAAAAAATAAATAACAGGGTATTAAATTGATTACTATACGTTACCGTCTCTCGATTATTAACCACAATTTTTTTTTATTTTTTTTTTATTTTAGCGCTAATATTCTGAATCTGACGACCTCCGTGGCGCAGTGTGTAGCGCTGTTGTCTTAACGTGCGGAGGTCTCGGGTTCGATCCCCGGCAGGGTCAATTTGGGAATTTATAATTTCTAAATTTTCCTTGGTCTGGCCTGGTGGGAGGCTTCGGCCGTGGCTAGTTACCACCCTACCGGCAAAGACGTGCCGCCGTGGATAAAAAAAAAAAAAATCTCGCAACGCAATCTATTGAAAGTACAATAATTTAATATTTCTAACGCCATCTGTAATGTTTTTGATGAACTACGGCGAATGTTGTCTTATACTATTTACAGCTTTATTACAATTGGTTAAAGATGATATTTATTATTTATTTGTTACTAGCAGATTGATTGTGAAAGTTGAAATAACCTCAAAATTGAAAATATTTTTGGTATTGTAAATTCTCAGCTAAGTGTCCGTTGTTTTAATCTGCTCTCAAGTATAAAAAGGTATTAATTTGAACCCAGTAATCAATGTTTAATGACGGTTGGTTGTTAGGCGAACTTTGTATGGGGACAGATCATATCACTCTCCAGGTCCTCGACTGTAGGTCCATGCAAAAATAAGGTCGATCCGTAATTCTGTTGCAGCGTGATTGAAGGACAAACAAACACACTTACGCATTTATGCATTTATAATATTAGTATGGTTTAACTTTGACGACCTCCGTGGCGCAGTGTGTAGCGCTGTTGTCTTAACGTGCGGAGGTCCCGGGTTCGATCCCCGACAGGTTCAATTTGGGAATTTATAATTTCTGAATTTTCCCTGGTCTGGCCTGGTGGGAGGCTTCGGCCGTGGCTAGTTACCACCCTACCGGCAAAGACGTGCCGCCAAGCGATTTAGCGTTCCGGTACAATGCCGTGTAGAAAACGAATAGGGGTATGGGTTTAATACAGCTGCCATGCCCCTAACAGGTTAGCCCGCTACCATCTTAGACTGCATCATCACTTACCATCAGGTGAGATCGCAGTCAAGGGCTAACTTGTAGAGGATAAAAAAAAACAGTAGTTTTTTTTGTTACTATAAGTTAACTATTTCTAATTATTTTTTATACTTTCAGGGCGGCATCTTCCCTTGGGAAAACAACATGTATGAGGTGAGATTTTGCCGTTCATTAGAATGGCTGGTTCTTTCATAATAGGTTCTATAATCTATTACTTCTTTTGACAAAATGTAGTGTCCCCCGTTTTAACGTTTTTAAGTTAAACTTTGTTTCGTTAACACTACTATTTGATGAGGGCAAATCGATTATTAAAATTTTACATGGTTTATATTAAGGTCACCTTTCAGCACAAGTGATCCAAATGACACTTTATAAGTTTCGGGATATTGATGTAAACGCGTTTTTGTCACCCGTTGTTCTAGTTGAGCGACAAACGCGGCAACGCGACAACCGTACCAAACAGTAGCTGACTCTTCACATGGCCTACGTTGTCGCGTAGATACGTCTGCCATTTTCTATGGCGTCGTATCGCGTTGCGTGCTGTCACTTCTGTCGCTGACCCGTTGTCATACGCCATGCGACGCCATAGAAAATTCAATACAATTCAAGACATTTATTTATTTGTGAATACAGTAGGTACAAAAGGTGTTACAATTATAAACGTGACAGACGTATCTACGCGAGAACGTAGACGTAACGTCATTTTCGATGGCGTCGAATCGCGTGGCGTTGCTTTTGTCGCTCAAATCAAATCAAATATTTTTTATTCAAGTAGACTTGTAGCAAGTGCTTTTGAATAGTCTAGTGAATCTACCACTGGTTCGGAAAGCCGTTTCTACCGAGAAGAACCAGCTAAAAAACTCGGTGGTTTCTCTTTGAAAAAAAAAAGCTCACCTAGGACAGTGGGTGATACATACAAATCAGCGAGTACACGCGTAGGGTGCATAGTGTTCCCACTACAACGGTGTCCCACTCCCCCACAGGTGGGCGCGAGCGTGCACGTGGACAACATGGACAATATGGCCGACACGCTCGAGGACAGCTACGACGTGAGTTTGTTTGTCCGTCGTTGATATTGACTCCAAATATTTATTTCGTGATAATTATTGTAAACTAGCTGATGCCCGCGACTTCGTCCGCGTGGATTAAGTTTTTTCGGATGCCGCGGGAACTCTTTAATTTTCTGGGCTAAAAAGTAGTATAATCAATCTCTGTGCCAAATTTCATCCAGATCCGTTCAGCCGTTCTGGCGTGATTGAGTAACAAACATCCATTTATCCAGGGTCGACTGAAAGTCAGCGTTGAGACGGTGCATCTACAGTCTACACTCTACACCATATCAGAGACCTTCAGTCGATGGGGTTTTTGGGATTTATGCGACACAGATTGCATTGATTAGTCTTTATGGTATACCCGTATTTAGTGATTTTGTTTTTATCTGTGTCAATTTTAATCGCAAATAAAGATAAATTAAAGATTTATTGTAATAAATTGTTTGTGCACAGTTCAACGAGACGGCGGCGAGCCTGGACGAGGGCGCGGAGGCGTGCGAGCCGCTCGCCGAGCCGCTCGACGAGCAGGTGAGTGCCGGCGGCGGCACCACTGTGCGCTTACAATTAATCCAATATTTAAGACTTTTAACAAGTACTTTTGAATAGTTGAGTGAATCTACCACTGGTTCGGAATGCCGTTCGGAGGGCCAGAAAAAGTGCACCTGACGAAAAAACCTCTGTCTCTGTCCCTTTTCCTCTAGTATAGATGGAGAGAGACAGCGTTATTATTTGTAATTAATTTTGTTAGTGTTTGCATAATTACCGCAGCAGAACCGCATCCAGCAAGATGTCGCAGGTTGGAATCCCGCTCGGGAAATTCCCTTTTTTTTAAATAGAATAGCGAAAAGAACTTACGTTCTTACGGGATGGGATATTATACGGTTTTTTAAAATGATTGAATACGGATTGTTCTCCATTGTTCACAGATGGAGGGAATGCGCCAGAGTACAAAGAACGAGTTCCTGGAGCTGCTCAGCGAGAGAGTCTCCAAATACGACGACGAGTGAGTTTCATCCGTTTAATAATGTCCTCCTGACCGAATTTCGGTCACGGCGGCCTATCTCCAGAGATATCAGCGCCCCGATTATGTAAGAATTATCGATCGAATCGTATAAGTTCGGCGTCAAAGTAAAATAAACCATAACAGCATTGAATTAGAGCTCAATTTCGTGTACCCATTCTTATACGTTTAGGTATGTACGATACCCTACACGTATAAGAATGGATACACGAAATTGAGCTCTAATTCAATGCTATTATGATTTATTTTACTTTGACGCCGAACTTGGCCGATTTTATTGGCCATTCTTACATAATCGGAGGGCTGAGCCTATCTGTTTAATAGGAAGAACGTGTTGAAGCGTGTGCGGACGTCGCTGACTTTTCAATTTTCGTAGTTAGCACCACAACTCAATGGTGTTTAGGGTCACCAAGGTGGACCTTGCTTGTGTGTTTACCCATGGGGCGCCAACGGGACGGGGGTAGTTCCGAGTCTCCACTGTCTGTCTGTCGGCGGGCAGTATGTCATGAACCGTAATAGCCAGTTGAAATTTTCACACAGCGTGCATTTCTAATGGCGCTACAACAACAAAAATATTTTTACAATAAAAAATAAGGCCCCCCTTTAGTTTCATATGTTCATATCAAAACATCATGGCTTCAGAACCTAACAGTTACAATCATCGATATATATGTAGGTAGGTACTAGAAGGGCCCTTTCATAGAATAAAATTGGGCGTCCGACTCGTAGGGCGTGCCCCTCACCTGTATAAGCCTGTCCTTGTCCCCGCCATAGCGCTGTCCCCTTTCAGACTAGATGGCGTTAGTAAAATAAGTCCACATTCTTTGTTTGACGGAGCCCGTCTATGTAAATTGAGGTCGTTGGTTACAATAATGTCGTGGCCACAAAGTGTATTGTAACGCCTCGTATGGCCGGCCGCCGCCGTGTACTCAGTGTGACGTGTGCTTTGCAGGATGTGGGACGACGCTGACAGCGAGGCACAAGACGATTCGCGTAAGTGCACACACACACACACGCACACACGCGCACACACACACACACACAAACACACACACACACACACGCACACACACACGCACACACACACACACACACACACACACACACACGCGCACACACACACACACACACACACACACACACACACACACACACACACACACACACACACACACCACGCACATATTACTAGCTGATGCCCGCAGGAACCATTCAATTTTCCGGGATAAAAAGTAGCCAATGTGTTATTCCAGACAATCTTTCTCTGTGCCAAATTTCATCCAGATCCGTTCAGCCGTTCTGTCGTGATTGAGTAACAAACTTCCATCCATCCATACTTTCGCATGTATAATATTTGTTGAAGTTAGGGTAAATAAGTAGATAGGGTAGGTAGGGTAATAAGTTTAAATTAAACGATTCATTAATATTGAATTATTTAAATATTTATTTTAATGAGCACGGAAGGACATGTTAATTTTATAAAGTTGATGATCGAAAGAAGGGAAATTAAAGTCGGTGACAGCTGACAGTTAAAATCACAGAACATAATATATTTATTTATTTGCTGATTGTAGATTATTACATAGGAAGTTCTTACAATAAAGTCATAGTATCTAGCCACAATCTACCAATCATAATATGGTGTGCAAATTATCATAAAATACCATTATTCATAAGTACGAAGAAGTTTTAATTTAATTACCATCTTAGGGGTTGAATTTGCGTCATAAAAGCTATCCGTATGCCAAGTATCAGCCTGATCCGTCTAGTGGTTTGAGCTGTGCGTTGAAAGATCAGTCAGTCAGTCATTCGCCCAACCATTCAAACACCTTTTCCTTTTATATAATATTTCCATTTTTTCTCAACACTTGATATTGTTTTATAAGCATAACCAGGCGTATAAGTGACTGTATTGTTTGTATTAAAATAAATCACATAAGTAAAGCAGTACAGTAAATGTATTTATAATTTGGCAACACCAATTGCTTATGGTACAATCACTCTAGCTTGTGATGCGGCTTCGTGACTATTTTGAAAAGGAAAGTTGTTCTGGTAATTACTAAAAGTATAAGAGTAACGAAGTATCGGAGCTAAAGAACACGTCGCTGACGCTTTTTGACCCTCGCCTGAGGTTCGGCGTTCGGGTATCAATAGTCGTATATTGTGTGTGTAGCGTGGGAGGGCGCGGGCGGCGGCGGCGGCGCGGGCGCGGCGGAGGGCTGGGCGCAGTTCGACGCGTTCGCGGACCCGCCCGCGGACCCCTTCGCGCCGCGGGGCGCGCCCCTCATGTCCTTCTGGGCCAAGTCGGGTATGTGGCACATGCACACACACCCACACACACATACATACCCTACATACGCATTGTCAGATTACCGACTCCCTTCATCTACAACTTCTAATTCTAATCAGGAAGCGTATTGAGCAAAAAGAACTACAGTTTTTATAACCTAATAGTTATTAAATTTATATTTGGCATGTTTGCAGCAGCGCAAGCCACATTCCCCCTTTATAGGTGAAGGTATGGATCATCATCCATACTAATATAAAAAATGTGAAAGTCTGCCTGTCTATCTGCTACCCTTTCACGGCTCATCTATTCAACCGATTTTGATTTGACCGGGTTAGATTGTATCCCGGGAAAGGAGAATTAAAGTGTTTCCGGGTGAATCGAAAAACCTTTATCCACGCAGACGAAGTCGTAGTATCATCTAGTAACTTACTAATATCTTCATTACAGTATCGCAAGAGCAAACCGAATTCGAAGGAGGTTCGCAATACCCGGCGGGCGGCGGCTTCGAGGACGATGACAAGGACGCCCTGACGCTGCTGCTGGCGCAGAAGATGCTCACCGCCTTCCAGAGCATGGCGCCCGGGGGCGGCGGCGAGGCGGAGGGGGAGGCGGAGGGGGAGGACCTGTCCGCCGGCGCGTGCCCGGACATGCTGCAACAAGTTCGACTGCCGGGCAGCGACAACCCTGACGTGCATACAGATGTTCCAGAAGATGCCAATCGAAACCAGATTACGGATAACTCAGGAGCTACTAACGTAAAAAAATCACCGTCAAATCAGGAAGTTCCTGAAGTTCAAAACCCCCAATCGGATATCAGAGAGGAAGGCTCCAACAGTCGAGATCCTCAAACGCCCTCGAATGCCCAAAGAAACTTCGATGTTCAAAACTCCCCGTCAACGGTTCAAGATGAAATTTCACGCGTCCGAGACTCTCATTCGGAACTTCTCGAGGAAGCTTCGAATGTCGAACTACCCTCTGATTTCCCTGAGAAAACTGACGTTCAAAGTGTTAAGTCTGAAAGTGCGTCGGAAACCCAAAGCGATAATTCCGAGTCGCACATCCCCCAAAGTATGCCTTCGACAAATGCTCCCAGTGCCTGTGGGGAGGGCCCGCAACCCCACCCCCCCTCTGACAGGTGATCGTGCCCCCTCCGCGCGCACCGCGTTTCATCCCCGTTCGTTCCTAATCCGCGATTTTAACGTTAACCACTACCACTGAATACCGATGAAGCCTCGAGTTGAAGCTTTTTGAGTAAACAAGCTCATCACTGACGTGAAACTGTCAATCTGGGTATTTGACTACTAGTCTAGTATTTTTTAATGATTATAAAAGTCGTAATATCCACCCCAGTTGGTTTTATGTTGAATAGCCATTTTAAACTGTCTATTAAAGTAAAAAAAGTGCGTCAAACTGTGATGAAGTCACAATTGAGTATTTCGTACAAAATCCCATACCTACTAAGCATCCGTTTTGACGTTTGAAAAAAGTTGCTGATTTGACTAGTTGTCAAACACCCGATTGTGTCGAATATCTCAATTCGGTATCTCAGTAGTTTAACGCTCCGATACTGTTTCATTCTTTGTTGGTGAGAGGAAACCTGGTCGACCTGCCGATATCTGGTGGAGTTCTGCTGCAGAACGTAAAATAATGCGACCCTCGTGGAATCCTGCAAGGCCACAAACGGGAGAGCAAAACGGCTGACAACCGAATCGCCATACTTTGACAGATTAAGGTCTACCAAAGTCATGAGCTTGTATACACAAAAAGTTACATTCTAGGCGGTGATTGCGCATTTTTCAGCGCCGTATGCAACTAACGCAAAGAATTTCCTCAGTCTTGGAGATTTGCATCGTTGCATCGATTAGAGATCGATTTTGCATGCAGTCATTCGGAAAAGGTGTTATCCCAAGAGGTATTAATATTACACTCAAATTACTAAATAATATGGTGTTTGGATTCCATTGGAGTTTCGGTGACCATAGTTGAGTTAACAAAGCTTGTTATGAAGAATGAGTGTGAAATAAAACTTTTTATTATGCAATGCATACGGATAAATGTGCGTCGCATTGGATGCGTTCTTTGCGTACGGTGTTCACAAATGTGCGGTTATATTACTATTATAATAACAAATAGTCCAATATGTAAGATATGCGGCGAAATATTTTACTCATACCTCAATGTAATCTAACTATTCCAGCGTATATAAGTGACTTTTAAATTTATACATATATACGAATCGTTTATATGTACGAGTATGTTGTAATAATTATGTTACAAGTTACGATCTGTGATTGCGGGAACGTATATTTTAATTTCAATTTTATCACAATTTTCATTTTAAATTAGACTGTATTTATTTTATCTTACTTTTAATTTTGTAGTAAACGACAAATTTTACATATTTCCCGTTTTAATAGTAGTCTTTTAATAAAATAAATGTTACAAAAATGACGGTCCATTGAAATACGTGTGCTTTTGTAACTTTGTAATACTAGTTATATACGAGGTCATCGAAATAACCACGTTTTTAATAATCCATTTCCAAAAGTTGAAACTTTTCACTAAAGTTACATTTCAATAAGAATTTAATAATATTACGTATAAGAGGCAGGTTTTTGTAGGATTCTTAGAGGCGGAGAGATACTTATAACACGTCACGCGAGCTGTGTTCGGTAAACATCTAATTAATACTAGTTTGTCTAGCGTGTCTGGATTGGATTTAGGTTCTTTGAAAATCCGTTTGGATGCTTGGATTATCCAGGATAAATCCAGTTCCAGATCGATTCAGAATTTGAGCTGTAAAAAAACAGACGTTATACATTTTCATGACCAGAATTAGACATTACTAATCACCTCGTGTGGTTGTGGGGAGGTGTGTTTTCGCGAGACATAAATCGCTTGGCGCGTTATAAATAAGTTTCCGCTTTATGCGCGAAGAATTATAATGGGAACAATGTTGTTCCTACGGAGAAAAGTATTAGTAATACTGAGAGAGCTTACAAGTAATCGTAGGTGTATAGTGACGATGTAGTGTGATGTCGGTGACGCGTGTACATAGCTGGCTTGCGCTGTGTAAATACGCTGCTCTATTCTATACGGGAGGGGCAGAGCTGGCGGGAAATATTATGGAGGGGCTTGGCAATAGAAGTAGTTAGGGCACTTACACCATCCCTGATAGAATCACTTTACAATATACTTTATTCAAATTTGGTACACTGTATACTCTTTGAACGTCAATAATATAAAGTATAAGTCGTGATTGTGATAATTAATTACGGTATCTTAAAACTAAACATGTTTGGTCAAATTTGGTATGTGTCATCTTAACTGTACGTAGGGGCTGATTCTGTAGTGCACAATCTCTAAACTAAACTAAAATTAGAGCATCACAAATATTGCTAACCCTTTCATAATACTCCCTACGGAAAGGGACAGAACTAGATTTAAAGCTGCCATTTTAGTTTAGTTTAGAGATTGTGTTATACAGAATCAGCCCCAATGTTTCCAGCAAATGAACTATTTATTTATTTATTTATTTAAAGATACGAACGGGTATCGAAACGCGCCCTGGTATGAGAAGAGCGCACAACAAATTCAGCCGGTTTTTAATTGTAATAACCAGTAAATCGGACCTGATTATTAAATAGGTTCATAGTTTCATCGATTTCAGATTCGATAAGTTACTAAGCATAAAGCAACGGTGTTATTTGTCCAAAAAACCAAACACTTTGTTAGTAAAAAAAGCTAAGCTTTAAAATATCGACAAAAAGCTTATCGATATATATCATTATTATTATATTTGGACCTAACAGGTCCAGTTTTACATAGAAACGTAAAAGAGCCAACACAAAGTAAGTTATTACTAAGCATCTCCGCAAAATTTCCCACGAGCTCTCCGCTCGTAATATTGTATAATTTGTACGAAGTCAATGTTCACATTAGATACTGTCAATACGAGAAAATCAATTAATAAATATCGTGGCGCTTTATCCGACGCCTTGTTTTATTTTCAGTGATTTTAAATTATAAGTAAATTTTATTCAGTGTTACTTCGGCAGGTTATTCCTAGTGATCTATACGTGTTCAATATATTCGATGTAGCTATGTTAGGTACGATTCACTCCAAACGTGCTGCATCGAATCGCACCGCTGCGCATTTTACATACGGCACGGGAAATTAGAGTGTCTACGCATACGTATTAAAGTTCACATTTGCATGGAATGCAAATACCAAGGAACACGTTCGGCTGCTAGCGTATGCCGCCGCATGTCGATGCAAATATGGACTTTAAGGCGTATGTGTAGACACTCTAGTTTACTTTGACCTAGTCTAGTCTAGTATAGTCTAGTCTAGTTTAGTTTGGTTTTGACGACCTCCGTGGCGCAGTGTTGAGCGCTGTTGTCTTAACGTGCGGAGGTCTCGGGTTCGATCCCCGGCAGGATCAATTTGGGGATTTATAATTTCTGAATTTTCCCTGGTCTGGTCTGGAGGCTTCGGCCGTGGCTAGTTACCACTCTACCGGCAGAGACGTGCCGCCAAGCGATTTAGCGTCCCGGTACGATGCCGTATAGAAACCGAATAGGGTTTAATATAACTGCCATGCCCCTAACAGGTTAGCCCGCTACCATATTAGACTGCATCATCACTTACCATCAGGTGAGATCGCAGTCAAGGGCTATCTTGTACTGGATAAAAAAAAAACACTACCGCATATAAAATGCGCTGCGGTGCGATTCGATGCGGCGCGTTTGGGGTGAATCGTATTTTATGCGTTGATTTAGTGTGATAGGAACTCGCGACCGAGGCAAAATGGCTTCTATACACTTGTTTGATTGTATTTCGATGCTATTCGGCCAAATAGTAACAATTAGTTAAACGTATAACCAAAAACGCTCGTAAACCTTTATTCGGCCAAATAATAAGATATTCTTCGTTCGGCCAAGTAAAGTTCGGGATTTCATTAAGAACAACGAACGTCTGCCAATTAATAATATAAATCAGTTCTCCGTGTAAGCGTATCCTGTTTTCATTCGGTTTCGAGCTGTCGAGTCGTATTAAATATATATTTAGTGTTGTATTAACTATGAAAGCAATTTTATCGCATACTTCTGTGTATGTTGTTTTTACAATTTGTATTCGAGAAGTATTCAACGTAACAGTTTCTGACGCAGGACTCGTTTCAAGGGAACCATATCGAATATTATATCAGTTAACATATCGATATCGTATTGTATCGATGCGATGCTTTCGCACCCGCACTAACCCGTTGTCGTAGGTGAGGGCCGGTAAGCGAAGCGACGCGAGGCGACGCATAAAAACTTTCAAACTGATCTACGCGACAAAAATTCAAAATTCAAAATTCAAAATGTTTTTTATTCAAATAAGCTTTTACAAGCGCTTTTGAATCGTTATAATATGAATCTACCGCTGGTTCGGAATGCCATTCCTACCGAGAAGAGCCAGCAAGAAACTCGGTGGTTGCTCTTTTCCATCAAAACTTACAATCATCATAATGATACAAGTAACTGCAGTCCCACGCATAGCTGGAGCGAATCAAATCCACGCTGTTTTTTTTATCATTTACGTAATCTTCGATTGTATAGTAAGCTTTTTTCACGAGCATACCTACAATATTCAATACACGCCAAGACTGGCAGACAGAGGCAGCCCCATTTCCGACGGTGGCACCCGTTCACGAGCATGACGCATGATCCAGCCATTGCTTCGCTCAACCATATTTGAGGGAACGTAACAACCCGCACCACACGACACCACCACAGAAACGTTAAAGAGAGTGTAACATACCCGACAACATAGGGGCAAGTCTACAGCTACTCTTTGATATTGCCGTAACGTGTCGCGTCGCGTTGCCGCGTTTGTCGCTTGCTCGTTGTCTCACGTGAGCGACAAAAGCGACACCGCGACTCGATACGACGCCATACGTATCAAACAGTAGCTGGCCCTTCACGTGGCCTGCGTCGTCGCGTAGACGAGTTTGTCATTTTCTATGGCGTCGTATCGCGTCGCGTCGCGTTCGAATTCCTGTCTGTTAGCATTTGAAGATGGTATAATGCTTGAAACGTACTGTATTTTCCCAGTGGAGTGGCGTTTTGCACCACCACAATTATTATTATTGTTAAAATAAAGTATTATCTCGTGCGTTGATATCTTATTGTGCATATGCGAATGTTATTTGTTGAAGTTAAAGTCGAAATACAGCTGTTTCGACTCGTTTCAAAATTTATGTTATATGTGAGTAGGTACTATATTTTTTCGGTTACAATATTTGAAAGTATGTGATGAAATGTAATGAAATTGAACAATTTTAACGCGATAACTTTACATAAATATAATTGTCTTCATTTTATTCTATTGATATTTGTTTAACATTAATGAAATGCCAATAAGGGTACGTTCGCACTGCGAAAAACGTTCGCGCGAATTTTATTCTTACGATTTATATTTCGCGTACGGATATAACCTACTGCGAATGCAGTGGGCGTCATACAACTCGAAGTACAGCACAAAACATCCGCCCGAATTTTATTCGCAAGTGCGTACACCTCCGTATGATTTATATTTTTACAGAATTGCGAAAATAAAATTCGCGTGAATATTTTTCGCATTGCGAACGTAGCCTTAATGATATATGTATTTTAGAGTTACAAATGGTGACAACATATGTCCCCTGCCTGTATTTACAATATCAGGCATGAAACTCAATTCCTGTTGAAGATGATTAAAAAAGAAACTTGGCGACAAAATTGTAATTTCCGTGTTATAGAACAAAAATATTTATTTATTTCATTTGTCTCCTGTTTTGACAGCGATTTTTTAACAGTTAATAATAACCTGCTATAAATATCTATTTATTTCCAACTGCATCTGCAGACTGCATATTTCTGGAGGTAACCGATGTGCGTGTAATGTTTACGCGCGGTTGAAGTACAACTCTTGGTGTCGTGGCAGATATTACGAAATATAAGATGGCGGCCTTAAAACAGCTGTTCTGTTTGCTATTTTAAATACTTATTTTTATGTAACGTTCGCCTTACTTCCGTATCCAAAAAGTTTTACTTCAAATAGTGTTAAATATTTTGTGTACGCTACTTACTAAACTATGGGTGATCCAAAAGGCTGTAGTCTGAGGTTGCCAACAGTATTTTTAATAGTTTTGTACAAACAAACGTCCTAAACATATTGTGAATCCATATCGTTAGCTGTTTCCGATGTGCAGTTTTCAATTTGGCACTTATTCTTAGACTCGTTTTATTTTTGTACGCGAGTTCGGGCATTTACTCGTAGATTACTGTAAGTACCTATGTATATGTGATTCCAATGTAACTAATGTGATGTGAGAAGGACGGGCGCCGCGCTGTGACGTCACTGATGCGTGTAATGCCTAGCATCTCGGACATAGCGGAGTGTTTTAGGTAACTATTGAAACTCCACTTTGTTTACTTCAGCATACGGTTGAAATTGGGGTGAATAAAAATTAATCACAGAGATAAACTGTCATCTAACTGCAAGTGTGCCCTTACGCGCTACGTAGCATGAAAAAGTGGGATTACTTCACCCCGCGCTCCTTAGATGAAATCTTGAGATCAGCTTTCTCAGTTCTATCAAATTAAGTGATCATCACAATTTTACTATTGCCATTGGGTGATAAACGTGTTCGTTTTAAAGGGTCTAGGTACCTATCATATTTTGTCTAAGGCCATTGAAAAACTGAGCGGAAATCTCGAGATATTTTTCGGGTTCGCACAGATATGACACTCTTAACGTCTCGTGCCTCGGAGAGCACGTTAAGCCGTCGCGCGTCGGCCGGTTATTATCACTAACATGGTAATAGTCGTTAAAGCCCCTACCTACATTGGAGCAACGTGGTGGGTTTAAGCTCTAATACCCTCTCTCCTATAAGAGTGGAGGCCTGTGCCCAGCAGTGGGACGTTAATGGACTGTAATGGTAATTGGTAACATCGCTATAAGTGACACTGTAGCGTCATCCCCCTTGATTTGCACGTAGCCTGCAAGTCAGCCAACCAATAGCAAGCATTGATTACATCAATAACCGCGGAGCATTGTTAGTGGCGTCACAGCGTCGGGGCCGTCACAAGGTGCTAAATATAAGATTATATGTGTTGTCCTCTGTGTCGTTCGTGAATCGTGTCTACTATAAGTTTATAACGAGCCGTGGTCACAAGTTCGTGACGCGAGCACCATTTTGCATCTTCTTTGTTGGCACAAGACTTTCTCAATAAGGTTTTATTTTGAGTTTTGTGATGGTTAGGTTGGGTTAGTAACTCAGTAACTAAAAATTATAGATATTTTTTCAAGGAGCGAATTGAAACGTATTGAATAACAAGAGACTGTTTTTCAGTCGTCTGTATGTCTTGTATCCCTAGTAAAGTTGTTTATGATGCCTTAGTTATTGAATGGAAAAAGTTATTTGTAGCTATAATAATTTCGGCAAATTATTCTCAATGGGGCAGTTTTGTGTGGTACAGATAGATGTGAAATGCGCTAGCGTTGTTGACCGCGGCCACTTCCCTCGCAGTGTCATGTTGCGGTACGAGCAACAGTCGAGAACGCACCGGCCTCCTTTGAGCCAGTGTAGTCCCACTAACTTATCTGACCCGGTGACAGCGTCACTAGTATATACTTATTTAAAAAAAAAAGAAACACAAACTAAACTGGCACAAAAATTCGTTCCAATTTCGGGAACCGGATTAGTTATGTCTGTGGTACTATAGGTACTATCAACACATTTTTGACGTCATTTTGGAAATTTTGTATTCACGGAAGCTATGATTGGCAGACATTTTTGGTGTATTACTGCAACTCTATATTTTAAGCCAAAAACAAGATGTCAACCAATCAGAGGCGATTCATCATCCATAGACTGTTATCACCTCTGGTTGGCTATCACAAGAGTTTTTTTGCAGCAAGCATACCCTACATTTAACCAATTTTTAATGTGTATGGTAACAATAATATGGGTTGTCTAATTTAGGATGATAATTTTTGCAGATGCCGTTCGCATAGTACTGCTTCAGTCTGTCTCACTCTGATCTCTATTGCTATACACCTCTATGTCTAAATACTATTGCTGTCTATGTCAAAATTATCATCGTAAATTAGACAAACCATAGTATAAATGTGATCACAACTGTCATGCTGACGGAGTTGATTCTATTCATGTTTTGGATTTAAAAAGTTTTGTTGTATGCCCTTCGGAGCTGGTGCGTTCATCGTCAGAGTATTATAGTTGTTATCAGTAAACGCTGTGAAACGTTAACAATTACATTTAGTGCAATTAGTTGCCTTCGGTCTTGTTGTCACGTTTGTATAAACTATACCTTATTGTCTAAGTGTAGGTTAGTTAATCGTTGGTTTGGCGCATCGAGTCAACTCGCGGCTCGTCGAACATATAACCTTATCTATATGCTATTAGGGTAATAAATAGGTTTATCTCTTTTTCTCATATGATTAAAGTCACTCGAGATAGGAAAATAAAATGTCCTAATAGCATCTGGATATGATAGTACGTAGTGTTGCACGCAATACGCGTCACTAAACTTGAAATACTGGGCAGCCACTGCGGATAGAGGCGGCCGCAAATTACAAGCTTAAAAGCCGAATAATGGAAAGGATAAATGCTCTCATATTCAAAGATTTTATTCGGCGTTTAGTCTGTCAGAAATAATTCTGATGCGTGCCGGAAGGCTTTCATACATTTTTGGTACAAAATGTATGTAGCACAGGCTTTGATACATTTTACATCAGTCCCGTTAGATTAGAAATTGTCAGACTATACCGGGACTTGTCACTATGTGACGTCATATTTTCCGGATCAGAGTGCCTTTCCATTGCGTTTTGTGCCAGACCCCGTAAAGCATCACAAACTAGCTCCAATCCGAAGTGCTGTGTGGTCGACCGCAAACTGAACTCTACCGGAGCTAAATTTGTGATGTTTTGCGAGGAAAGAGGGCTTCTCCCAGCGTGTGTCCGAAAGTTTCTCAAGATTTTTGATAAAATGCGGCCGGTCTAAGGGGCTCCCGGACAATGCTCTATGTACAAATTAAAAAAAAAAAACGTTTATAAATATTGCCTTGCTTCGCCCTGAGCACCGAAGCTGAGCCTTGAGTGCAATATTATTATAGTGTTAACAAGCGTTCCACCTAAGTTGCGTTAAGTTTCATACTAGAATGAAATAATTGTCAATTTATGTGATACCTATGTCGTTTCATTTGGGCCAAAATTAATGTCATGTAGTAACAAAGTATTGTTAGATTAAATACACAATGGTGCATATAAAATGGTCTGAACGTTTCAATAACTACGTCAACCCAAACGCACTACTTATCGATGCGTTTCGCGTACGCAGTGTGTATGTGTTGCGTTTATACCTACGCGTACGCACGAAGGAACCCGTACCTTACGTGTACATCTAAACTGTGAGTTGTAACAATTTCTGAATGTTAACACAACATTTTATTGACGATAAAGCAATATGTAGTAGCGAATTATACGTGTTTGTATTGTGTAATCACACTAAACATGTGATAAATTGTGATCACAAATGTTTGGCGTCCCAGTGTTGAGGCTCAGAATCGCGTCTTGTGATATGTCTGATCGATGGCCGATATTTAACGACGTTTACAAGTAATCATCAGAGCAATATACGTGAATCCTTACATCCGAGATCTAGATACCAAAAACAAATCAAGCTTTTCGTTTCAGAAGCTTTCTTCAGTGTTTTGTGTGCGCACATTTGGCGCGCCCCGAGAATTGCAAAATGTCCGTTTGAGACGGTACATTTTACGACTCGCGTTTTTGGCTGGATTTTATCCTGGTCTTTACTCTCAGCTAGGGTTTTCTGGCAACGCATAGCAGCCGCAACTCATCGTTACGTACTGTCAAACCTTAACTGTTAAAACAAGTTTGAAGTGTCCACAGGAAAAGACTTAAAATCTTTGGTTTTGTATAAATATATGGCATAGATCTAGAACTTGAACTGGCCACTTCAGGCTCGTCCGTCTTGTTTGGCAGCGCTTAGATTTTCCAACCATTGTCATTCCGTATGTTGTATTCGGACCTCATCGGTATATTGTAAAGCTTTGTACACACATGACACATTGACGTGCGGCGGGCGTACCAATAAATACGTGCGGTTTTGATCGAGGATGCCAATGAACTGCGAGGTAACTAAACTTTAAAAATCTATTACATTAAGTTTTTCTTTGACGTTTACGTTCATAATGTATTCAATATATGGATAAATATTTTACTTGTTTTGTTTAAGTATCGACTTTGTCTCTTCCAATGTATTTTTTATGCGCCTAGTCAATATTCGTACTGATTTATGATTTGTCAAATTATAAACCATACTAATAAAAAGTTGGTTTTGTTTGTACGCTTACGCTGGTTAAATTTACGCTAC
The DNA here is from genome assembly GCA_917051295.2 of Erebia ligea. Taxonomy (NCBI): domain Eukaryota; kingdom Metazoa; phylum Arthropoda; class Insecta; order Lepidoptera; family Nymphalidae; genus Erebia; species Erebia ligea. Next base: position 287,856 of record OU785232.1, read on the forward strand.
ACGTGGCAAAAAATGAAGTTAAAATAGTTGACAGAATGTAGTTGCCATTCGCAATATTTTATACATGATTTTTTTTTATTTTTTAAACAAAGATTTTTATTCTTTCAATGATGCGAACTTACGAAGTCGCTTGGGCCCACAATAATTATAACGAAATAATAATGGAATTATTTTGTCTCACATTACAATGTCCACATTCAGATTTGTTAATAGTAGGTTTTGTTACGATATAATAGTATTCATATTTGTTTTATAATTTTGCTAATTGCAAATGCTTTTAACTTGCAAGTGAAGTGTCAACTTTCTAATTTTATGTGAAAGCAGATGAATTAATATTTAAGTGTCGCTTCAATGTCGTGTAGTGTAGACGCAGCCTAAGTGCTGGTGTGTGTACAAGGCGTGCAGGACGCGAATTATACGTGTTCGCACATCTGTCAGCATTAATTATATTATAGGAGATAACTGCACTTTTGGTAACCATCGCCAGAAAAGCTGATTCAGTGTTAGGTGGATGTAGCGCTCTCCACTGATCACAAAAGTTGCAGTCTGCCTGCATTTGGATGGCCCTTTCGCTAAATATGGCCGTTCAAAGACGGTTTATTGTTACCAAAAATGAACGATAATTAGAAAAGCTGATTCTTGTACAGTATTAAAGTATGCGCAGTACCTATGTAAACAGCGTTAAAACTGACGCATTTGGATGGGACTTTTTTTAGATATCAGCTTTCAAAGACGTTATAACCTATACTTACTATGCGTTCCTGTAAAAAAATATTAGCAATTATTATGTCGTCCCGTTGATTGCTGTTAATAATTTTTAATAGCGATCAACGGCGACAAAGTTATTGCTAATATTTTTTTACAGGAACGCATAGTAAGTATAGGTTATAACGTCTTTGAAAGCTGATATCTAGAAAAAGTCCCATCCAAATGCGTCAGTTTTAACGCTGTTTACATAGGTACTGCGCATACTTTAATACTGTACAAGAATCAGCTTTTCTAATTATCGTTCATTTTTGGTAACAATAAACCGTCTTTGAACGGCCATATTTAGCGAAAGGGCCATCCAAATGCAGGCAGACTGCCACTTTTGAGATCAGTGGAGAGCTCTACATCCATCTAACACTGAATCAGCCTTTCTGGCGATGGTTACCAAAATTGCAGTTATCTCTTAGTCTATTACTATGTAATTTGTAAAGCCGTCATCCCCCGCGTGTACCCTGAGCACGAGAGTTGTAATGATGCCATATAATTGTTACTCGCTGTACACCTAGTGATCAGGTGGATAGATCAAGGGGCCTAGTGGATGATATTTTTCTTAATCGATCGCGTTAAAGTTACCTACGATTTGGAGAGTATTGCCAAACGCTTGATAACAGATGGCGCTCGATCAATTCCATACAAATGTTAGTTAACTTAATCTATCTGAATCTGAAAACGCAATCGAATAGGTAAAAAATCTCCCATAGACCCCTGAGTGTCTACTGGGAGATTTTCTTCCCATTACAACGATTTGTATGTAATGGTTAAGCGATTGACAGCTGATGCTCGATCAATTCCATATTAATGGTAGTCGCGATCGAATTCGTAAAAACTTCCCACTTGGCCCGCTGATCGCCTGAATTTCTAGTATTCTCGCTGTAATCGTGTCTTAGGAATGAGTCTGGCAGCTGGAGCTGTAGTACTGTGGCAATAGACTCGTGTTGCGTGTGTCGCGTGCTGATAGCTGTGCGGCTGGCTAACGAGAACTGTGCCTTCCGGGCGCCGGGCCCGCGGCCTGTCATCCCCCCCACCCCCACTTTGGGCCTCCACGCTGTGGGAACTTCTAATTTTCACACGCCACTCATCTGCGGAGTGCAGTGACAATCACATTAAATGAGCATTGATGTCTGTAACTCTGCAACGTTAGTACGAGTTTTCAAACTACTAGCTATCTTTGAGGGTTTAACGATATTTAAGCTTATCAAAAATAAGAAATTCTTTACAGATTCTAATATCACCAAATTTTCATAAGGGATTTTGAAGATAGGAGCACGCAATGCGTTTGCATTATCTGTTGGTTGATAAAAGGGATTCAGAATGTCTGTATATACATGAATGTGTGAAGCTGTGTGCTGTCTGCCATAAGGCCGACGCGACGCCTGAATTGCTATTGAAAACTTTTGAAACTCGTACTAGGATTACTGAGTAGGTATTTTACTTCACAGACGAATGGCGTAGTTCTCGAGCTGTGGAGGTCTTGCGCACGCCGCGCGCGCCCGCCCGAGACATAATTAATGCTCGTAATGTATTCTATTGTATTTATTATATCATAGTTAAAAGTTTTATTAAAAAAAGTTGCTCAATACCATTGTTGTTTCATTTTGGTAACATTAATTTAATTTAATTTAATTTTGTTGTGAGTATAACGCCAATTAAAAGTTTTCACAGATAGAATTTACATAAAATATAAATAGCTCGCAAAGGTGAAAAAAGTAAATAATAATAACTAAGTATATGCTCATAGGAAGTAATTAAAATATAAAAGCATAAATAGTTAGATGAGTTAATACAAGAGAGGAACCAGAGAAAACTAATAAGTATTTGGGATAATTTAATATTATCCCTTGTAAAAGTCAATAAAGACTGGTTACGAATTCTTTTTGGTTAAGATTAAGTATACTTAACTGCTTATTGCATATTTATTTGATACAGTAGGTACGTCCCAAATAAATGTGGTAAATAAATTTTAACTATAGGTAACTAGGTATGGGTTGTATATATTTGAAGCATTAAAACAGTTGAATCATTTTGATATAATTTTATTTGTATTTTGTATTTATATATAATGACTATAATCATCTACCAAACTAAATAATATAATTCAACAGCATCCTTTATATACAATATGTATAGTTATAGTTTTGTAACCTCCTCGTTTCCGAACATTAAAAAAGAAGTCTCCTAAATACAAAATAAATATGTTTGAAATGAACTACGGTTAATAAAGATTAACAATCAATAATTTGCCACAAGTTTTGGTAATTATTTATTTATTTACAAACCTTATTATTTAATTTAGTCCCTTAATTTCCGAATAAACGCGTTCTTGGGAACATTTACTTTAGAATAGATTGCGCGTGGCCTGTGAGCGAAGAAGGGCGCGACAACGAGCTATAGAATTACAAAACTTAACGTAAGTATAAGTACCTAATAGGGTAGTGGAACCAAAAGATGAACGACACCCAATAGATGAACGGCCGGGCGAAAATTCAAAAAAAATAAAACATCCCGCGATTTATTTATGTGCATTATTTTTTTCCGCACGTGGCATCATTATTTCTTCCCGATTCCCTAACAAAATCAACAGTCACAGCTTCGACGCGCTCGTAGTTCGACGCTTTGTGAGAGTTTCCCGCTGAAAAATTGTTTTATATGGAAACCTTCTTAGGTAAGTGTTTTTCAAACTTAAGGATTTCGGCAATTTAAAGCAATTATATACGATAGATTTGAGTAGTTTTGGTTGGAGTAAATCTTGATATGTCTGTCTTTGATTATAATGATACATATACACATTATTCGAGGTATTTTTTGAAAAAAATACTGTTCAAGTAATGGATTCGATTTCGTAAGCTTGATCCAATAGATGAACGCCGTTCAACTAATGGAGAAATGGCATATTCTTACACAGGTCATAACATTTATATTAATGCTTAGAGACCGAAACAAAAAAACGCAAATTAATTTTAGTTAATTTAGGAATTTAGTTACCAAAAGTTGAACACATTATTTTGTGTTTTGAGGTTTTATTTCAGTATGAAATCTTGCGTTGTTCAGTTTAAGAATTCAGGTCCAAAAGTTGAACTAATGAATATGAATTCGTTCAATTATTGGGTATCGCGTCTTAAACTGAACGAGTAAATTGCTCCCCCCTCACATGCCAGGCCAGGGTAAGAAAATTAGCCAGTTAATAATTAAAAATTTGTTTTCCCGATGTCGTCAGTCGGGGCTCAAAACGCGCCGACATATTGTAATAAGATAATAATAATGTTAAAATAAATGTTTTCCTATTAAAATGCTAGTTCAACTATTGGGTTCAAACTATTCATAATTAGGGCTCAGTGTTCAATTATAGGGGTAATCCCCTTAACTTCTTACAAAAAGCAACTTTAAAAAATATATATTAGATAAAAGAGTTTCTTTTTTTAATCAGTTAAATCTTGAGGATATGTGGAATCACAAAGAAAAACCCAGCAAGCTTCAATGTCATTAAATAACTAATCAGAGCTGTTCAAAGTTGCCAAAATCGCTTAAGCGTTCATTTATTGGTTCCACTACCCTACATCAACTGAGACATGCACAGAACAACTTTAAAAAAACAGACATACCTACGTAGGTACTAAGTAAGGCGAACACGTCTGGGACTCGTGTAGGTAGTAGACATTACAATTTACATTTGGCGTCATGTAAAAAGAGCTCTAGACGACATTGGATACAGCGAGGGAAACAAAAGCTGACTGATAAAAACAACGGATCAGACGCCCGACCTCGCCGGTCGCCCCTCGCCTCGATAAATAGCACATTTTCAAGATCAGAGCTCTTTTTACGTGGCGGCGTGACGTACCCACTACCCAGTACCCAGTACCTACCCACTATTCAGAACATCTCGAAAGTTGACATAATTCTACTTTCCGATGCGAATCAAAATACAAAATAGCCATTTTCAATGGATTAATGAGAATCGATGGTGACCAGTTTGATTACAAGTTATACAAATAATTACTTACTTATAAATCTGGTAAAGTAGTACCTAGGTACCTACTCAGGTAATAAGCAGTAGGTACTTAGGTACTTATTTAATTTAAACTAAGTAGTTAAGTAGGTAGGTTAAATGAATTTTTTTTTCAAAAAAATTATTTCTAAAATTGTACAAATCTCATATTATTGCACATGATTTTAATTCATTACTAAATAGGAAACCATAATTATATTATTAATGTGGACTAATGGGAATGAAATCGCCGCAACTCAAGAGATTTGGTTAATTAGGTAGGTACGTAGGATAGGATACCTATAGGATCAGGTAAGACGTAGTTTACCTAAGTATAGTAAGTGGATGAATCACTGAGTGGCATTTATCATCACCTAGCCAAGTAGTTAGAACTAAAATATAAATTAATTTCAGACACTGTAGTTAGTATGGAGTACTTAGATAACAGGAAAGGAGATTTAGAATTACTGTCGTTAAAAACAATAGTACCAACCATGTAAACTACTTACATCCACTAAAATCACTAAGTAATAATATAGATAAGAAAATATTTTGTTTCTGGAATCAATTCTGTACTCGTTTGTATGTAATACACGTCTACATACCAAAATAATCTGGTTAAAATATTTAGTGACATAACATCGGAACAGCATTTATTTCTTTATACTTAATAATAATAATAATATAATTAATTCAATATTCCATTGTTAGTAACGCTATGTTGTCATATATTCGCAAATCTCTAAATAAACTATAACATAAGTACTGCAATAAAATACAACATATTATTATTATCATAGCTTAATAAGGTTTAATATGTACAAAATGGAGCTTGAATAGTTTCCTTTGGCATCTAACATTTATTACAGAGATACAGAAGTCGCTACAAAATTATATAAAGTAACTAAGTAGGTACCTAGAATCTTCAGCGCTCGTTCCAACTTACGAGACACCAAATGATAAGGCAGAAACAATTTTATAACACGTCTCGCTCTTCGATAAAACACGACGTTCGTACTCGGTTGGTACTTGGTAGGTGTTTTCTATGAAATTACTTTGGCAACAACATGTCACGCAAGATTTTTGTAGCGTCCGCCAGAAGAAAGTAGAGTATAGGTATCTAGGTACCTACTTACTATAACCGCGCTTTCATATTCGCGTAATGATGCGTACCTAATAACATACCTACTCGTATTTGCTGTTAGACTAATGCCACTGCAAACTACAGATTAAAACAACTGGCCGCGCCTTTTAGTTATTCTTTTTTCTGTGGTTGCTGGTTATGGCGTGTTGCATGCAATGTGACGCGATTTGTAACACAATATAAAATGTACGATTCCCATCGCCTTTTCTAGGTCTTTTTGCCTCAAGGTGGCGACCGAACGTAGTTACGTACTTAGGTAATATTCAGAACGAGCGTGTTATCGTTTGCTAAAAAAGTAAAGTGTACGTGGCTCGCTGTACAGACTATGCTTATTATCGGATTATTAAGCTGTAGGTACCTGTTTTCTAGGCTCGCCAAGCCGAGTCGAAACGAATCGCAATAATTCCTCAAGCTATGAAACTGCAACGATTTGCGGAGTGCGGAAGTGCGTCTAGTCAGTCTTTACACGCAGACGAGACAAATGCAACTCGTTTCGATTCGACGCCGAGCGTTTCTATGAATCAAGTCAGTCGCCAAATTTAGAAGCAATCAGCGCCGCTCCAACCGACCTTCCATTCGTCCCAACGTAATTCTACATTGGGGGGACTTAGTCCCCCCAATGTCTTCGAGGCCTAGGGATCATTTCTCGGCGACGCGACGCCTAGCGCTCGCCCAACCCCCGGTGACGCTGTAGCGGCCTGTAGGGCTTACGCAGCATAAGTAGTTAGTTCATTTGAAAAAAAACGACAGAGCACAGTAGAAGAGAACCGGCGTCCCGACGGAGACGCTCCGTTACAACGATTATTGCCATGCGATACACCGATACCTACACTACACTACACTACATGTACGTAACTCGTACTTACAGCAGAACCAACTCGCTGTATATGTAAGTAATACCCACAGTAGGTATACACGAAACATTAGATTATCCGAAAGGGTACCTATATTAGTTTAATATTGGTTACGGGAATATTGGGTTTTCGACTATTATCATCGGTTGATCTTGATATAGCCACAGACTACAGTGTAAGTATATAGGGAGAGATATTACCGAAATGAAGCTTTTACGTCAAGTGATAATTCGGGATTCCACCGAAGTATTTCAGTATAATTTCACAATAAACGTAAAACAAATGTAACGTAAAAATTAAGATATAATTTTCAAAGCATTATAAAGAATCGAACATTGCAAATAAGTTTTCGCGTTTTGTTAATACAGCGAGCTTTTTCTGCGCAAACTATTATAAACGATACACATAACAGTGCACTTTGTTAGTGTATTATTTTTACAATGTTACATTAGTTAAGTATCGTTTTATTCAGTACTTAATAGTTATTTATCTAACAACATCGACACGACACCGATTGGTCTGGTCAGCGCCTAGCGCCTGGCGCCTGGCTTACTGCCTAGCGGGTACCGGCGAGATGCGCGCTATTGCTCAGTGCAGAGTGGTGACCACCCCGACAACATCTACTCAGACTAACTTAATAATGTTTATAAACGATTTACAGCAAACAAAATTACATGAACGAGTAGTAAGTACTTATACACAAAAACGAAAATTAAATTAAATGGAATTGGAAACTACAATTAACAAAAACAGATTAAAATATATTGAGTTTATTAAATAAAAAAAATATATTACCATTCTAATGGAAGTAACTATAAATATAATTATTATTAGAGAGAATAGTAGAAATAATCCGAGCACAAATAAAATAACAAAATAGGCACCTCGCGGTGTTAAACAGAATATTCTCAATTGAAACAGTAACAAAATTATTGTCATCCAATGCTTAAAATTTCAATCATTTTATTTTATAACATTTATTTATTTATTTAATACTTTATACACATCAACATCACTCGCAATACCTATTATAGTTAAAGTAATTTGTCGCTCCGCACCTATCAAAAGTTACACCTACTTCAGTATCATTAAAGTAGCAACATTAAATAATCTCATATTCAAAACTATAACGTATTTAGTTTTACTGCGTAGACTCCGTACTCCGTAGTAACTCAAATGCGATTCCCAATACACAGCTCGAGATGAGGACCCGATCCTTAAGCTGGGGAATTTAAATCGTAACCGCGAAATGCTTTTTCACTCATAGCATGATATGAAACCGGTTGATTCCTGAATCCTGTCACAGCAAGTACTTATACTTACGAGTGAGTTACAATTTAAACGCTCCAGCGAATAAGAGCTAAGGAGCTAACTCATTTAAAAATAGCACTAATTTATTTCAATAGGTATCGATATAAAGGCGCGACGGCCGCGTCCTTGGTGAAGTATAAAATATAGTATTAAAACAGGAGAAGACGCGAGACTGGAAGAGTGCGATATAGAGAAATCACTACTTTAGTAATATTTAAGGTACACTGTATAAAAAGATTAAGTATATATAGTAAGTAATAATATTTACAATATCACATCGCACGAAGGAATGCGAACGTTACGTGCCGCGGCACCGCGAGCGCTCGCCGTTGCGTACGCGTAACGTGCGACGTTCGCGTAACGGGCGACGTTCGCGTAACGTACGACGTTCGCGCGGCGTTGCGGGTACGGAACGATTTCGAGCTCGATCATAACATTCTTATTATGACTTTTCTCATATCTAACAACTACTGGACTCTAAAAATTAATTTAACGGTAAGATCGAGGGAGCCGCCTCAACCCGGCGGCTCGATACGGAGCGGTCGACTCGGACATAGTTCCGAGTCTAACGCTAGGAGAGATCGAGGTACGCGTAACACGTCGAGGCACACAAGTAATTGAACGTTTCAGCTGAGAACGTTGATATTATAGACAGTATGAGTTTGTGCGTTTATATAAGTCGAGTCACGCCTACGAAGAATTTTATTATTCTAATGTTTTAGTAAAGTTTCGAAGGTCGCTAAGCTCTAATGGGGCGGAGCGCTGCTCCGAGGCGGGGCGGGGCGCCCGAGCCCTGATCCGCTATGCCGTTGTATCGCTAGCTGAACGGGTTGCCGCCATACTCGTTTACAACTCACGGTCGAAATTAACATTCAACCTAAAGTGTGGTTATTAGGTATAATAATTATTTGCTTTTACGAGTAGGTAATCATTCAATCCATCAATAGGCCACCTTGCTAGTTGTCACAAAAGACTATACAATATTTGACGTCGCTAAGAAACATAACCACTGATTATGAATCGATTATTGATTTCGACCGCTACGTGACTACTGTAAATGGGATCCCCCTCAAGCCAATGCCACAGGTATAACTTGGCGCCACTGTGCACAAAACGAATGCACTCGCACAACTATCTCTAGCTTTACTTTTTATCACATTTGGCATGATCAGAGTTATTTTAGAAAGCACACCGATGTCCACAATTAACAAGATTTCCGTTTTAGTTCCTCAAAACGCCACCAACGCTTATACTCGTGGCACTGCGCTTGCGTTTCGTCTCCAATTACGATTGAAATGGCATAGCGAATGAGAGCCTCGCTAGCATGACCACCGCGAGAACGCGATCGAGTGTGCACGGGGTGAGAAGCCGGCCGCGGCTCACAGCTGGTACCACTTCTTGTCCTTGTACTTGAGCATGAGATGGTGCGCGGAGGAGGAGAACTCGCCGGCCTGCGCGCTCATGCGCTCCGCCTTGTCCTCCAGCTGCGAGAGCTTGTCGCCGCGCTCCACCACCAGCTGGTGCGCGCGCGACACCTCGCTGGCGGCCGTGCTGGCCCGCGTGCCCAGCGCGTCCAGCGACGGGCCCGGGATGTGCTTGGCCACCGCGCGGTTCGGCTTGCCGCTGTTCTCGCCGACTGCAACCGAGACAACGAGCGGTTATGCTTGGATAGGCACTCATAGCGCAGAATAATAGGGATGATCTACTGATATGGATGACGCCAATGTTAAAAATAAATTATTTCTTACTGATTTTATTATCAAATAGAGGGTCTTCTGAAAGACCTAAAATCTAAGTTCTCTGATGGTTCTCTGTTAAGTAAGTAGTTTCAAGTCTGTCATACTAATATTATAAATGCGAAATCGTGTTGGTTTCTTGGTTTGTCCTTCAATCACGTCGCAACAGAGCAACTGATCGACGTGATTTTCGGTTCCCGCGGGAATCAAAAAGCAGATATTATATATTTTAAAGAAAATACATTTCGATTGAAGAAAAAAAGTGCGTCAAAATCTGGAGACGTCACAATTATAGATTTTCATACCTAAGAACATTTTGACGTTTGATAGAGTTGCTCATTTGAGTTGGCACCATCCCCATCCCTTAAATATTGTTTAGGTAAGTACTAAAATACCTAAGCTCAACGAACCTTCTCAAAAAAGTCTGTATACGAAAGAATCTCGTCGACGATTTCATTACATGATCTGCTTTTGTTGCAACAAAAGGAGTACCTATACCACGCTGTAAAACCTAGATGACGCTAATTGTATCTACATCACAGGATAGATAATCGATGTCGCGCGGCAGGAACAGCTCGCCTATCATCTCGTTCAGCTGCAGGAGTATAGCTCGCTCGTGTACTCACACAGCTCTTCCCTGTCCAGAGGCCGGGAGCCGCCGCCGAAGAGGCCGCGGAAGAAGCTCTCCTTGGGCGGCTCCGGCATGTCGCGCGGCAGGAACAGCTCGCCTATCATCTCGTTCAGCTGCAGGCTGGAATCGAACGGGGTTTTCAATTCAATCATTGAAATATTCTAAATTGTGGCCTTGGGTTCCAAATGAGACGAATCAAATAGAGCAAAAATCTGTAAAACTTAAATACGTTACAAAGTGACCGATTATGAGACTAACGAAAGCGCAGGAAAATATGGCACGCACGCGCGGATCGTCTGGCCGCTAGCGTGTCTCAGATCTGACTGAACTACCGGCCGCGGGAGGCCAACCGCGTGAGTCGTGTAGCGACTAGCGACATGCTTAACCCCCTGCCACCCGCAACCCTCCCGCTAACGTTCACAAACACACTTTTGTATTTTATTGAGTGCACGCTATAAAATGCGAAAATGTGTAAGTCTGGCTTTCTATCTATTTGTCTGTTTGACTGCTACGCTTTCGGCTACGATTTGGTCTGTACCAAATTTCCCTGATTCCAGTGGATTAGGTACATCCTGGAGAAAGACAATATTATGCTCCTTTTATACCGAAAAATCAAAGGGATTTCAAAAACTTAAATGTCAGTCTACGCAGACGACGTCTTACATCTTAATAAAGTTGCTGACATTTTGGACCTAACCTGAACAAGGTCATGAAATCTGTTGAACACACTATGGAAAATCTATTTCTTTCAAAGATTTAGTAAATCCAACTTATCCTCAATGATGATTTCCTATTCAACTTATTTGTGAACAAATAAGGCATGTAACTTGCACACATGCACAGCAAGCTGCAGCGTTGGTATTGCTGCAGCGTTGGTATTGCTGCAGCGTTGGTATTGCTGCAGCGTTGGTATTCCGGCGGGCACTTCAGGTGGAAAGTCCCTAGACTCGGTATTCTAATAAAATCCTTACCAGAATTCAGCATCGATGGTGAACTTCTGTATCTCGGTGGGCGAGGCGAGGTAGAGGCCGTGGCCGCGGTTGCTGAAGCAGAACGTCTTTGCTATCCTGCAACGCCACAACGGACACGTTATAACGCCCTCTTTGTATCGAGTCCCGGGTCAGGCCATAATTAAGTATTGGGGGTTTCTGACACTAAATTCTCAGCAGTTGGCGGTGTTTCACCCCCGTGTTTCGGAGGGCACGTAAAGCCATCGGTCCTCCGCCTGATGTCTCCCCGGTCGTGTTGGATTTTCCGTCCCATCGGGCTACACAGAATGCACCTTTGTTTGCACACACACTTGTGGAAATTATTATCATACCTATTAGGATGACCTTTTTCAAAATCGGATCAGTATGTACTTGTAGAACCGCTTAGGTGTGGAAAGTGCTTCCGGTGCACGTATGATTTTAGTACGAGTACCTCCAAAACAAGAGTGAATTGGCATCTTCTAGGCAAGCACGTTCCAACTTAGACATCATTGCTTTGATCCGAGTGCAACCAGGCGAGTCAGCGCGCTTGAACTATGGATATATTTTAAATCTATCACTCTGACAGAGATAGATTTAAAAGTGGGCAAAATCCAAAATCTTAACAGTACCTAGTGAGCATTGTGAAAATAATATTTATTTTATATTCAACGTTGCTTTATTTTTTAGATAAATGACGGCATAAAACAAGAGTTTACCTACTAACGAATGAAATTAATCTTGAACTGAGACCGAACTGAACTTGGGCGTTGAACTTATAGACTTTAACTAATTTAATCTCTTAACTCAACAGGTCTTAAATAAGCTCTTCAGTGGATGAACATTGGTGTTAGGTTCCAATCTCGTCCAACGACTCTAGGGTCTCTAGGGTTGGACTTATATCACCAGTCATTACTCAGGCTAGCTGTTATTGTGAAGATAAAAAGTTTCACACTAAGTAGAGAAAAGGGGGTTTATTTTGTTTACAATTGATTACAATTCATAAATAACAAATATCGCTACATGATTATATATTATTAATAAAAACAAAAGTTAAGAATAAAAATATCCTTACCTTCATTCCTCTGGTTCCTCTGTCAAAAATTCTGTGATAGGTTTTAAATTCTATTACGTAGTTTTAAAAGCAACTATACAAAATGAAAATGCCAAATGAGGGAACACAGTTACAGAAATAGAGAAAGCGTTCAAAGCGATCATGCGCCAAGAGAGAAAGAATCGCAGAAACAGGCAGTAAATATAGAAAGGTGTAGAAAGAACAGATCTTGTACAGTAACATGTAGGTAAGGGTTGAAACACCGTGAGTGATATATTATGTGCGGTGACCGTGAACGTGTCGTGAAGATGTCGTGTGTGTGACGGGTGGTGTTGGGGGCACGGTACTGAAGCGGATTCGCAAGCTACGGACGGACTGGACCCAATTTGTAACTATAAGTTTCCAAAACAGTAAAAATATTGATAAATATATTTTTAATCAAAAGAAAAATAGTATTACTTTAAATTTTGGTAACATTAGAGATAGGTATTCAAAATTTACAAGTTACATTCCCATACAAAACAATACAGGTAGTATCAAGAAATTGCAAACCAATTACAATAAGTACTTATGTAAATCATTCGTCCGTGTCCGTGGCGAGTGGACGCGTGTCCTTGGGAGTAGGTAAGCTGGGGGATGAGCGGAGGGCGAGCGGGGCGGTCGGCGGACACCACGGGGCGATGGACATGAGTAACGCAACTCCGCTATGAACGACTTACTGATCTGTGTCCTCGTTAACTATCAGTTGCTGGCCCCATATGGAGAGCATTGGGTCTACGATACCCCTCTGTTTGGACTGTGTCTGGAAGCTACCGGGAACACAGGCACCCGTCAGTAACAGTAGCAGCTCGCCCAGCACTGCGGCCGCGCTCCGGGGTCGCTCGTGCCGCGACGAGGAAATGCACTTAGCGTTTTGTTTTTATTGTTTCGACTCGTATTTTTATTGTTTTGTATGTTTTTCAAATGAGCGATTGGGATGCACGTTTCCTCGCCGACGGATGAGGACCCTCGAGGCGGCGCGGCCACAGAGCTGTCAGCTGAGGATGATCGCACTAGTTATAATGCTGGGTCAGAGAGAGGTTAGATGTCTTCATGGCATGAGGGTTACACACTGATGATGTATCATTAGCACTGGAGTAGTCGATGCGGTCGGATGTCGGGCACATTCCGGTCGGTGTCGGGTGTATGTACACAATCGGCGCTCGGCGCGGGGTGCAGTGTGCCCGACTCGGTCGGGTGGGGTGTGTCGTGTCCGATCGGTCCGACGGAAGAATAGATGAAGAGTGCCAAATATCCAAAGCACAGGAGGTGCTCGACAAATTTGCAAAATTTTGTCTAATTTGTGGTCGGAAAGAGCTTGGCGCTACGGTGGCGGCACGACGGCGCGCGCTCGCCGCGGCGCCGAGCCGGAGGCGTGCAGTGGCGGCGCGCAGCGAGCGCGCGTTCCTCTAACATCGAACAACACTCGGGACGCGCTCGGTCGGCCCCCAAATGATAAATTAGCAGGTGTACAACATGGCTGATAACGTGACTGGCGATGGAATGCGTAAATCGTAATGACAAATCTCAAAAGTCTCCGGTAGCGTAAAAATACAGCATTCTCATGCCGACATTAGCGAAGCTAGTCGAATCTAGGGAATATAAAGAGAAAAAAAAGCCGTTTATCATTTAGTGCCTCGATCAAGTGCATGGGGGGAATTTCGGAAGAGGCCCTCCTTTTCCCGTGAAGGACGGTCGCCTCCACATATTATTTCGAGTGCTCCTTATCGAACCGAGGTTAATATATTAGTAAGAAGTTGTCGAGAACTGAAACTAGGCTGTTAACTCGGCTTGAAAACTGTCATTTTAGTCAAAATATATGTAATTTAAATAGGTGTTCCTGCGAGTCCCAGCATAGTTTCAGTTGTCACCTATGGAGTATAAAATAGCAAAGAGTGGTGGTCTGGCTGAGCTGGCTGGGCGCGTTACCTGAGCTCCGAGAGCGGCAGGAAGTCGGTGTGCACGAGCGGCCGCAGCGAGGGCAGGCTGTAGGCGGCCAGGTGACCCGTCGACAGGTAGTTCACCAGGCACACGCTGTCTGCACACAAACGAACAAACACGACACACCGTCACAAACAATAAGTGTTTAGTGTACCTACTGTTACCACTATTTATTAGAAATTGGATTCAATTATGACAAAATGAGACGACCTCCCTGGCGAACCTGGGAGGTTCTGGTTAAATTTGGGAATTTATAATTTCTGAATTTTCTCGTTCCGTGTACGATGCCGTGTAGAAATCGACTATTGGTATGGGTTAAATTTAACTGCATAACCCTAATAGGTTAGCCCGCTACCATCAAATACATCATAATTTACCATCAGGTGAGATCGCAGTCAAGGGCTAACTTGAACGGGAAAAAAAAATATAAATCTAGATTTTAGATGTAACAAGTTACCTACTGAAAAAAGTGATTTCTATAACTTCATCGTTACCTACTGAAAAAAGTGATTTCTTATAACTTCATCAGCTCATCGTTGCCGATTCTAGGGAATCTCAAAAAAAAAATCTACTGCCACGGTGGTTATAAACCGTGAACAAGCCGAGATGCGTGAGTGTGAAAACGTTAGTTTAATAGCTTTATATCTAGTGCACACTTTAGACCATTTGTGCAGGGAGCATTATGAAAGGGATAGTAATATAAATGGAGTTGTCATTTTAGTTTAGTTAAGAGATGGTGTTTAACAGAATTAACCACAATGTCCTCCAGGGATTTAAGATATGTAGAGTTTTGACATATCTTATGTGACACAAGTTGTCCTAACTACGAGAAACAAATCATTTCAAAAATCTGGCATCTAAGTTGGCTAAAAAAATATGTCAGTGTTTGACGTTTAGGAAAACGACAAACACTGCCAGTATCCTCAGTTCTATAATTGTTAATGTTTCATTATCTTTAAAATAGAAAAAAACAATTACTTAACTAAAATTGTAACACTGAGTAAAGAGCGGAGGTACCTTTCAGGCTGACAATTTCAGATTTGACGACGAAATCAGTGTCGACGATCTGCTGCCGGTAGACGCAGTTCTGGCTGGGCAGCGCCACCACGCGCGCCTGCTTCTCGCTCGCGATCACCACGAACTGGCGGTCAGCTGCGGCCTCCGCGCCGCCCCCGCACGGCGCCGGCGTGGGGCTCGTGTGGCTGCCCGAGGAGCCCTGCTTGGTGGGCGTGCGCTCGCGCCGGTCTCTGCACTGGTACATTTGCCGGTTACTTGTACGTCGCGCGACAGTATACACGAGTAGTAGTAGAGTATACACGATAAGTATTCAAAATTATTTGCTGCAGAAACATTTTTATAATGAGATATTAATTATTAATTTTCCAGTAGAAATGCATGTATAATTAGGTATGCAAAATTACATAATAATTGTTTATATTACCTATTGTTTGGAATTTAAAAAATCACAATAGTTGAAAAAAAAAACCTTTCCGTAAGCTACGAGTACCTTTTAGGATACTTAAACTAGAAATAGCTATAGGCTTGCGACTCCTTCGCTCCGCCTCAAAAAGTCCAAGGGTCTTACTTGTGAATGAGAGTATCTCAAAATTTTAGACTTTTACACAAGTAAAAAAAAAAATACTCAAAGTATAATACGGTCAAAGATTATGTAAATGATGAAGGAGCGTGGGTTTGACTCGCAATCGTGCTGCTGCAGTTACATATTACCACCTTAAGACTATTAGATGTCATTGTCTGGGAAATGTTACTTGTAAAAAATGGTTTTCGAGACCCGAGTCCAATTTTACATAAAAAAAATTCAAAGAAACTTAGTTTTGTGCAAACTTACGTCTTTACTGTCGTCCTTCCAACTCTCGTACGAATAAGGGATTAAAGCACCATTGCAGTCCAAGAATGACATCGCCAATATTGAACCTTTTAATCTAAAAATAGGGCCACCTGGAAAAGGTAATGACCTGGTTAGCTTACATTGCCTAGTGGTGAGCAGACGAATTAGCTCAGAATTTACAGTAATTAATTATATTATGTTCCTTTTGGCAACACGCTCCCAGCGCACGTGTTTCCTGTCGCATATAACCTAAGCACCTTTAAGGCAAGAGTGAATAGACCTCTTCTAGGCAAGTGCGTTCAACCTAGACCTCATCATTGCTTTGCACTAAGCATAGTTAATTGTCGTCAAGCGCAAGTCTACCTCGCAATAAAAAAAATCAAGCTTAAAACTAACAGAAGAGGTGAATTTCAGGTCTTTCGGAAGACCCACTATTTAATAATCAGTAAGAAATAATTTATTTTTGACATAAGCAAGGAAGTTGGTGAGATAAGTATAGACTGTCTAAGCTAAGTCTGCAGCAGTAAGAAAATGGTAGAATTTGAAAAACGCTAGTCTATAACTGACTGCCTCGTTGGTCTAGTGGTTGGCATGTTCGACTGCGGCCGACGAGTTCCCGGATTCGAGTCCCGGGTCGGGCCATAATTGAGTATTGGGTTTTTCTGACTAGAAATTCTCAGTACTAGCCCGGAGTTAGGAAGTTATCGGTAATTCACCCCCGTGACTCGGAGACCACGGTAAGCAGTCGGTTCCGGTTATTATCACTAACATGATGATAGTCGTTAAATTCGCAGTCGTGTAGTCGCATTGGAGCAGCGTGGTGGGTCTAAGCTCTGATTCCCTCTCTCCTATGAGAGTGGAGGCCTGTGCCCAGCAGTAGGACGTTATCTACAGGTGGATAGGCATCATCCCTATTGTCAAGATATTTATAGCTCACCGCTGGTGGAGACGACGACGGGCTGCGTGTGCCGCAGCTCGGTCTCGGGCAGGCTGATCATCATCGTGAGCACCGAGCCCAGCGTCGTGCCGATCCATAGCGTCGGCAGCAGCGTCGAGGGATCTGCCAGCAGGTAACAACTTCATATCATCTATACTAATGCGAAACTTTGGATGGATGGGTGGATATTTGGATGAATGGATGGATGGATAGATGTTTGTTACTTAATCACGCCAGAATAGCTAAACGGATCTGGATGAAATTTAGCACAGAGATATTTAACAGGCTACTTTTTATCGTGGAAAATTAAGAGTTCCCGCGGGAACCACAACAATCTCAATCCACGCGGATGAAGTCGCGGATATCAGCTAGTACACAATATTGGCTATAAAATAAAGTATTTTAGGTGCATTCAAAATCCAAGCTCAATTTGATGTTCCAATGTTTTTGAGGTTTGGTCGATTGACGTATTGATTTTTGCTTTGCAAATTAGGCACACGACAAATTTAGATAAAAATGCTTTAAGTTTTCACCAAAAACATGTTGAAAAAAAAAATGATCTAGGAAAACCCTGTAGCAGTAGGTACCCTTACCACAAGATTTTAAATCACACCTAAACATGGGTGTCAGAGTTAAATGGACCCAACAACCCCTTGCTTTTATGTCACAAATTCAGTATCACTGATTTTAATTTCACAACGAATCCGTTTTGGGCGCTCTATGCGTATTGAGGAACTTCAGATCTAAAACAAACCATGTTAAGATTCATTTTACTTTGAAGCCAAAGTGTTTTGACGGTCTAATACGCTTATCACGTATGCAGATATGATCCGGGGTAAAGGTACAGGAGAGTTTTTGAAAGATAAAGCTAGGAGTGCACTCACCAGACTTTTTGGTGTAGCTGTCGGCGAAGGCGAGGCACTGGATGCCCTCCTGCGAGATGTTCTCGAGGCTCGACATGCTGCTGGAGCGCGAGCGCGAGAACGAGCTGTCCAGCTTGTCTACGCGGCCGGTTGGTGCGAAACACAGATTATCCCTCCGTCTGGTCGCGCTAGGCCCGACTGACGCGCCAGCGGAGCGTGCGCCCTCACTATCATATCTCTTTTTTTTTACATTCAATATCTTTTTTATTTGTTGTGTCATCTATTGTATACAAGTTACATACTCAATGCAGCGATATTATTACGCGTGTGACATCGCTAGGTATACTGATGTTCGAACGAAACGAGGTCTTCGAGTCTACTTGCAATGGGCGCACTACGCCAGTCTGTCTGTCTTGGTCTTAAAACTTTGAATTAGTAAAATAATTGCTTCAAATTTTAAAAAAGAGTAAATCTATAAACAGTTAAAATTTGTGTACTTATTTGATGGAGGACAATGTTTTATCTCAACATTGGAAAATAACTTTTTTAATAAAAGGAAAAGTTTAGGGGTTCAAAAATTTTCGATTGGGGGGATTTGAGAAATATGATCAATTTAGAGACAGGCTGCACGCCCCGCTAAACGCGCTTCACTCAGGCCTTGGCTTAAGACGGAGGACACATACTCAGTCCGTGACCTTGGGTGCCACGAAATTGAAGGATTGACGTGAGACAGATAACTTGTAACATCAGATGAAAATTATTTAAAACCTCAATTAGGATTATCAGGAAAATCTTATTAAATCCGTAAAATATAAAGTAGTTACTACTTATATTTAGTAATAATCTTGGACCCAACTGATGTCGAACTGAGTGTGTGCCCTCCGTGTAAGAGTCCCGTAACACACTGTGCTAGAAGACCCTTACCTGGACGGTCAAAACGGTTGTATGTTTTTCAAATCTTGGAAAACTATATTTTAACCGTACGTATTAGTTTTTTTTTTTGAAAATAAAATACATCTTATGTTACTCGCATTAAGATGCATATAATAACATCTTCATTACATAACATTAAAAAAAAAAGGTATTAGTTATAATAGAGATGAAAAAATTATAGCAACCGTTATGGCCGTTATAACCGAATGGTTATAAACAAAGTTGCACGCTAGAACTAGCTGAGTATGTGCGGTTGTGAAATTAGCTGAAACGATTCATCCAGCTGCAGCATACACTTGTGCCGATTAAAAAATAGATTATGATGTTGTAAAAAGAGTCATGCCAAAATGGTCTGTTGCATGCCCGTCCAATCTCAGCTTATTTGCACAACGTTGTTACATTTCATTAGTTTCACATTAGATCGTTTAGGACACAAGGGGCATCGAGACAACGAGATTGTATGAAATATGAAAATGATATGGCATTACAGGTTTAATACAAAGTTGTTAATGACTCATTTACACTTTAGGATATAGACACCGATAGCTGGAATGAAAGCAACCAATGAAGCGGACTAGAGCTGGGTTATTGAGAGCTTCAGATGCCTTGAGGGATGAGTGATGGGGGTGAGCAGGCGTAAGCGGGGGGTCCTCGTATCCACAGCGAGGCAGCTCTAAACATTGATATTCTAATAAGTACCTACTCTAGTTTCTAGTCTGTACTACGTCTGGTCTCTAGTCACTACTAGCTGGTTACCTCGTTTATTGTTACGTACATTTTGGTTTCATCCATATCACTAATACGAAGCGTTCATGTGGACGGACAAACAAGTTGAATGCAATCAAAATATAACAACTATATACAATAAAACACAAGGAGCAATGTGTATATCTCGTAGCGCGCATGCGTCTAGTGGATCTTAATAAGAAATTACTGTAAGCATACATAGACATAAGGACAGCCGAATATAGAGGCAGCCAAAAACGAGCCATATAAACTTTTTGCTTTGTGGTCGAGCTAGAAAAAAAAAGATAATGTCATGTACTCAACAGCGGTTAATAACAGTAGTACTTAAGTATAAAACTAACGACCGAGTGGTGATCGCCGGTGACCGAAGCGGACCGGCCACTCGAAATAAAAACTTTAATCTGCATTAAAATAGTAAAATAGAAAAACATGTTGCGGACAAAGGCAAACAAACTGATAATGTGACCGCTCGTGATTAGTAAATAGAAAATCTTGAGTACAATACTGAGAGCGCAGAAAGAAGTCAAAATGATTCAGGTGTTCCGTACACGAGATGGAAAGCCTCGGCGCAGAACGCGTGACGTTCCAGAGAATCCGTTCGTGTGCCGAGCAAGTGATAGAGTATAGTAAGTATAAAGAGATAGTTTTTAGTAGTAAGTCACCTTTTGTAATGTGTAAGAGTCATGCCGGAAGTTGTTCGTAAAGTGCGTTGAGGTGCGGTGTAGAGGAGAACATCGTACAGTCACAGCCGACTCTAGCGATAACAAACCAGCTACTGCGTGCCACATACAGGACCGCAGCCCGTGACAAGCCACCAAACAATACAGAACTAAAGAGATACAAAGATAATATCGATGCAGATGTCGCCGGGATACCATTGGGTTGCACTATTTGCAAGTACTCCATAGATGCGAGAGTCTGCGGAATAGGTGGTTCTGTATCGACAAATAAACCACAATGTATTACAAGCATGATCTCCACAGTCCACACTCGCCGGAAGGTCTACTTCGCCAAACACAGTCGTCTTATTTCATTTTAAAATCAAATTATATTTATTCACTTGAATTCTTAGGCAGACAAAAACTTAGATAAGAAAAGTTATAAAATGAAGCAAATACGACTGTAGACGGCGAACCAACTATCTTACTGTCGTTGGCAAAACAACTATTTGGCTCTCAAGAGGGACACACGATAGTCGAAGATCTCATTCTAAGGTTGACAATGGTTACGACAGAGGATGGCAATGCTACTCGAGATGAACAACAAGAAATAGACACAAACGAAGGCGATGGTTACCTAGTAAATGATTCCGATCTGAAATTGGAAATAAATCAAATAAATATCTACATTCGCACTTCACTTGAATGCATGATCGCAAAAATAAAATAAAATAACAATTTGGAATAGAGCTCCGATGTCATGTATAATGATTTTTTTGCCAATTCACAGTAAAATTCCAATACAATTTTAAGGGTTTAAAAAATATTTCACATGGATCCTGAAATTGAAGATTTCAGAGAAAACGAATCAATAGGTACCAATTTAAAATTTTGTTTTATGAATCGAATCGAATCTTCAATTTTGGATAAAATGTACAAAATGTTACAGTACAAGTTATGGAAGTGAAGATGTAGTTAGTGTAAGAAAAGATATAAAAACTCAGTAAAACAAAACTCAAGAAAATAACGAAGAATAATCAAGAGTTGGGCGCCGTCGCTCGATTGCAGCAGCGGCAGCGGTACGCTCTACTGCGGCCTCAACGCGTTATGCACATCGACTATACTGTGAAGCGGTTACATTGGTTCAGTACAAGTATACCATCAAAGCATCGACTCGGGCAGCTCATACGTCATACTGTCAGCCATAGCCTGCAGACACACGCGCGCAACCTAGCTCGAGCGACTCGCCGTCGAACCAAATAAAAGTAAAGCCGACCACCCGTCCGAATCGCGCGGCAGGAACGTAACCTCGACGAAGCTCTGGCGTGACTTTGATGCGGTAAGGTAATACAAATGTGATTCGAAACTGAAAAGTGAGTCTGAAATTAAAATTCCTGCTGATTGTTAATGATAATCACTTGCTTTGTTACAGATTAAAACCATTAAAACTATTTAAATGTACCTACCATAAACTACATTTTTAGTGTCTTAGAATTACTTGAAAATGATGCAAGCTATGCGCTCGTTTTCACGCTCGAAGCTCACTATTGATATTCGAATGACGGGAACTCTAGCAACGTATGCGCCACGGTTGTCGCTACATACATTCGCTACGGAAGTTATAGCGGAGGGCGAAGCCACACCAGCCACACGCCAGATCGCCAGATCACGCGCAGGCCATACGGACGGGCAGCGGTTAAAGAAACGAAATCGTAACGAAAGGAGAATTTGCGACTGCTTCAGATCGGAAAGGTCCAAGAGGTCGTATAAAGGTGACTGTACTACCAAAACTGCAATACTGTCGCGTCGTGAGCAGAGAATGCGGGGCGGGGGGCGCGGCGTACACGTCGGACGCGGTGGACAGGCACTTGTGCAGTTTGCGGGTACCTTGCGAGCGCGAGCGCCGCACCGCGCGGCCGCCGCCCGCGCCGCCCGCCGCCGCGCCCGCGCCCGCTCCCGCGCCCGCGCCCGCGCCCGCACCCGCCGGCTCCATCTACAACACACCCGCACTCCGCACTCGCACTCCGCGCTCCGAGCTCAACCAGACACTTGCGCTCTGACGCCAGCGTAAGTTACCTATATGAAATCTGGAAGATATTTTATCGTAATCATTCGGGGGAACCGACAATTTATTGGGGTCAAACTTGCTGATACAGTTTATCGAACGCTACGAAATTTACGTTCTACGTCCTAGATAGAGGTAATAATTGTAGTATAAATGAATATAATCACATAAAGCTGCACACAAACGAAATAGAATAGAATAAATAAATAGGAAACCAAAAAATTAATAAACCGCCACCCGATTAAAATACATACAATAAGAGTGACAGAGCGCGATGGACATGTACCGGTGAGGACAGAGAGGGTCAGTAGGGGGACGGTCCGTGCGCCGGACGAGGCGGATTAGTCAGGCGTGTGGACAGTCGTGTGCCCCCTGTTAGTGTGTGTCGTGTGCCGGTGTCGGAACATCCATACCTATCCTGGTGGGCACTTCTATTACTCGCTCTGTCGGCTCTTCTTCACCGTTACGTTCGTTTCTGGTGCAAAGTCTCGCTACAAACTCTCCTGGGGAAATGAGATCGGTCAGATATCGGTAGTCGCGCGTGGTCCCCCGTGGTCCCCCGTGGTTCCCCGTGGTCCCCCGGGCGCCCCGGGCGCGGCGGTCGCTCAATGATCGGATGGGAAGCTACCAAGCGGGAGAGGTGCACACTAGAGCCCGACTACAGTAGCTCGTTACTTCAAAGTCATCTCAAACGGACATCGACAACACAGAAATCTGAACGCCTACTATCGATGCAGAAATAATAACTCATTTATGTGTAAAATTACCGAAAAGATCACCGAATAGTAATTTAAGGCAGTTCGATTCGTCGTCGGAGGAGTCCTTGTCCTTGGGAAAGAAAAATACATCCATTACCTAATATGTTAGCGGCGGGCGCTATGTCGGTCGGCGTATTATAATAGTGTACCTAATACACGTGACCATATACATATTAATATACATATACGATATTATATGCACCGATTTAAACAATCTATTTAGGTACATAATATGTAAAAATAAATAAAAAGCCAAATATCACAAAAAGCGAAAAGCATGATTCACCCACTTTATACTTTTTATAATATCGTAAACTCTACAGTCACAGTTATAATGCGAGTTAAATATTAGTCGGGAGATATTTAAAATATTTCAACTGTTTAAAAATTCTAACTACTCACCACCTACGAGTGAAACTTGTATAAATTCATAAAACTTGATCTACAGTATTAGTAAACGATATATAACTCGCCAAACCATTACCATTCCAAACCAATCCCAGAACAACGCAACTACGCTATGTGACATGAGGGCTAGTGCTACGAGTAACGAGACACCGCGCGCGTGACGTATGAGGCGGCGGTGGCGCCTGCGGATACTTACTGAAGCGCCGCATCAGGTTGCCGGCGAACGAGGGCGCGGGCGCGGTCGCCCCGCCCGCCTGCTTCCGCCTCAGGTCCTTCACCGACTCCTGCTTGCTGTACTTTATGTTGGGCACCGACAGAAGCCTCTGGTCCCTCGACGCGTCCTCTTTTCTCTTCGCCTTCGTCCGCGGCGGCCGCAACGGCTTCCCGTCCTCGTCGAACAGGGGCAGGTTGTCCGGCCGAGTCGCCTTCTCCTCGTCTGCGATATTGGACGGGGAGATCTCTGGAGACGCTTCGCACCGCTCCTTCTCCTGCCATCTCTCCTGAAGCTCCTTGTGCATTCTGTCGTACACGTCCGACGAGCGCTTCTCCTGCAACTCTCGGTGCATTCTCTCGAAGACATCCGAACAGACTCGCAACGGCGACGACAGTTGGCTGTTATCCTCTTCTACAATTTTTTCGACAACTTCTTCGCTATCGGGGGATTCAGTGTTCGATTCGGGTGCCGCTTCGTTCGATCCCGTTTCGCAGTAGAATTGCGAGTTGCCCTTTTCGACGTTTTCCTCGTTTTCGACGGGGGCGAAGGCGGCTTTGAGCTTAAGGTCGACTTTAGATAGCTGTCGTTTTAGGTTGAAGGTCTTCCAGGGGGTGGATTTGCGGCGCGAGTCGAGCTTGGGGTCGGGCAAGGCGTCGGGCTCGGGGCTGGCCGGTGACTCCTCCAACTTCGGGGACAGGGAATACATCATTTTTGGGAGCACAGCGAGGTTACTATCGAGGTGTAGATTCTGTAGGGGCGGACGCGCCTTGGCGTCGTGACGCTAGTAACGGTTCTTTCAAAATGGAAATGGAAAGTATGCGTGGTTCTTGAAAGAGCTGTTATTGAAAGACTACTAACTACTCGACTCAAATTATGGAGATTTTTAGCAGTCAAAATTTGGAAAAAAGGGTTACGTATAAATGGTATCATCGAGTGGCACTCTCAGCTAAGTCAATAGGCGTTGAAGAAAAGTCAAGACAGGCCGGGTGTAAGAATGTCTAAATGCCATGCTAGATGTCACTACGGGGTCAAGCCGAGGTCGCGCTAGCGCTACTTATAAAATCAGATAAAACCAAACGAAACTGAAACATATCGGGACACGATCAGTGAGATATGGCGGTGCCAAGTTCTCGCTGACTTTAGCAACTCAAACTGTAAACAAATAAAACCGCAAATAAAATATAATGTGAAAAGATTGCCTTTGAAACCGTTACCTTTTGACTTGTTGTCACTGAACAGAAGAATCTATACGATGCTACAGTTCAAACATTATGCCTATATCGCTACATATTGTATTTCATTTTGTAGTTAATTTTATATTTTATTTAAGTTTTTCTATTTTATTTAACTTATCTAGGCTTGTGTGCTCTAATATTTCACTAATAATTTAAAATATAGAAGTTAGGACGAGATATATTTATCTTAATACAAAAATATTTTTAACGTAGAAAATATTTTAATAAATGTTCCATTTTTTGTGTAGTCACTAAGATAATATTATGTTACACGATAGCAAAATATGATTTCGGTTCCCACCTCTTTGCCCTGTTCATAATATAGGTCTCTACACTTTATCTGACGTAACTGCTGGCTAGCTTAAATTACCTACCTATATTATTCGGTACAATAATATTGAGCGCACATTTCCGACGGTCCGTCCAAGTCTCAACAGGCGCACGCGCAGAATGCAAACATTTTTCAATAGCTATTGAAATTGGATTTAATATGGGTAACAATAAAAACGGAGATTGCAGAAGAGTGTCGATCGAAACTTGACATTATTTAAATGCAGTTAATTATATAATGCAATATTATTTTACGTATAATCCCACAAACTTATCTGACCCTGTGGTCAATTGGATCTAATTTTGATGTGTTTAGTTTTTGTTACATAGGTAGATACTAGCGACGCTGTCACCGGGTCAGGTGCCATACTGCCAACGCTTAAAGCCATATTGTTTCATTATCGTTGCCTTTCGTGTTTTAGAATTATAATCCTTATTTTAGGAACTTCAAGGGGCGTGACATCAAACTGTCATTTTGAGTAAAGTATTGTAGTAGTAAGAAATAGGCATCTTCTAGGCAAACGCGTTCCAACCTAGACCTCATCATTGCTTTGCACTAAGCATGATTGGCGTCAAGCGCAAGCCTATCACCAATAAAAAAAAGAAAAAGAAACAAAAAGTTTTTTCATATGTACTAGCGACGCTATCACCGGGTCAGATAAGTTAGTCAGACTATACTTTACTATTCTGGTTTTGCTGTATAACCAAAATAAAGTCGAAGCGACACTTTCATTCAGATTTAGTATAAGAATTTTTTTATAATTTAGTTTAGTAGTAGAAGATTTAAGTATTAATTTTTACCGATTTTTATTTAGTACAGTTGAGACGCTGGCTGTCTCTGTATGGGTTTGATACAGCCTCGTTTAAGGCTCAAGTTTGACCATTACATACTACAGTCCTTCGATATTAAAATTAATTCACTTTATTTGCGATAATTTTTTTTTTTCCACTACAAGTTAGCCCTTGACTGCGATCTCACCTGATGGTTGATGGTCTCACCTCAAGTGATGATGCAGTCTAAGATGGTAGCGGGCTAACCTGTTAGGGGCATGGCAGTTATTTTAAACCCATACCCCTATTCGTTTTCTACACGGCATCGTACCGGAACGCCAAATCGCTTGGCGGCACGTCTTTACCTGTAGGGTGGTAACTAGCTACCTAGCGACGGCTGAAGCCTCCCACCAGGCAATACAATTTCACAGTACTGAAAAATGCGTTGCATTCCATATTAGTCGTTGGTTGAGCTCAGATTGTCAGCTACGGTATGGCGTGGCGCCGGTCGCCGCGGTTACCTGGTCGAGGTCGGGGGAGCGTCGCTCGTGGCGCGGCTGGTGCGGCTGGTGCGGCGGCGGCGGCGCGTGCGGCTGCGGCTGCTCGGGGTTGGGCAGGTACAGCGCGGCGGCGGGCAGCGCCGCCACCACGCAGCGCCGCCACACGTCCACCACCACCACGCCGCGCTCGCCTCCCCACGCCATCCTGATATACAGACACATTTATAACATGGTACCAAAAGAGTTTCTGGAATTTCCATTACATAAATTTAAAGACTGTGTTAAACAGCACCTGTTAAGTCGAGGTTATTATTGTATAGATGATTTTCTCGATGACAAAGTTGCATGGAAGCAACCGGCTTCGCATCCAGCAACACACAAGTCAGTGTAATACCTACTTGTTACGCAGCGTATGCATTTTATATTATATTCAAATTGTAACATTTTTCTGTTTTTGAAAAGAGCAACTGCTGAGTTTCTTGCCGGTTCTTCTCAGTAGAATCATTTTTCCGAACCGGTGGTAGATTCTTACGACTATATCATAAGTGGCACAAGTTGTCCTACATGAAATAAATCATTTCTATTTCTATTTCTATCTATTTCATCTGAGAGATCTATAGAGCGTACTTTGACTTGGCTCAGACTTTACTTAGAGTTAAAACGAGATGGACTTATGTGAGTAACATAAATCTATCTCGTTTTAACAATGTCTTAAGTCTAAGCAAAGTCAAAGTTTGCTCTATAGGTCTCACAAATACAATCGAATATGATTTATGAAGTGAAACTTTTTTAGAATCGTTTGATTTGAAAATTCGATGAAAGGAAAAAGCCACACTAAAAAGAGCCATATTCATAATAGGATTTAGCCTGCGAGAGAATGAGACAAATATAACTTCTATCTCATTCTCTCGTAGGCTCCTTTTCTGAAGTTTCACTTCTGCTGTGTGAGAATTGAAAACACACTTTTTGGAACAAAGTTCCTTATGGGACGATTCGGAGGGATACCCTAGCCGGCAAAAAACATCCGTAACGAAAATGCGTGGAGTAAGATTTGGACATCTCATACAAACGAATGTGATTTTTGAAGTGAAACCTCTTTAGAATCGTTGTGATTTGAAAATTCGATGAAACGAAATTATGACACTAAAAAGAGACAAACATATTCATACTTAATATCAAAATCAAAAATATTTATTTCAGTAAAACAATTTCACATAGTGCTTAGAAATTGGGACCATCCCTATAAGTGACTAGTATTGCTACTAGTACTTGTGGCAGGCGACCCCGCTCTTCCATAACATGTAATACAATAATTGAAATAAATATTAAGTTTTTATATTAAATTAAAGTTATAAAAGTTAAATTAAATTAAGTTAAATTAAGCTACAGTTATATAAAGTTAAGTAGTAAATCCAAGCTGTGTGTATACATGTAGTGTGTGTGTGTGTGTGTTTATGTATGAGAGTGCGTATGTCGATGAGTGTATGTAGTAGTGTGTGTGTGTGAAAGTTAATGTGTTTGTGAACGTGTGCATGCATGTGTGTGCGTGACAGTGTTTGAGATTTAACCTCAGTGTTTTGAAAATGTAAAAATTTTTGGGCATACAAGTCAGTGCGTATTCCTATTATTATATGTACACTTGTTGCATCAAATCTTCCGTTTCATAATAGTTTAATTTATGCAACCACTCAATAAGAACTTTTTTGCATTTATGGAATGATAATGGATAAATATTTAATTTATTATTAATTATGTTGTAAAGATGAGTAGATTTCCTGTTAAATTGTTGTGAAGCAAATTTAGTTTTACAACGCAAGTTTTAGGGTATGTTCCGATATACACAGTGAGCACTGTAAGGTCTGACGTAAATTTAGTATACTGCGAAGCCGTTCCTATATAGTCAGCTATACTGGTTACTGTTTAAAACGGAACGCAGTCAGAGAGCTAACAGCACCTTACCTCGAAAACGCCAGTGCTCACAGTACAAAAATGGCGACGATTTATGACGTCATATATTTCCCTAGGATACTGCGGCAGTATACTGGCAGTCCATAACGGAACGAATTTCTCCCCAGTAAGAGCACTGAATAGTGCTCGCAGTGTATATCGGAACATACCCTTAGTCAGTGAGCTAGTGTACTGGGAGCTGCGTACTCACAGGCCATACGAGGAGTTGAAGGTGAGCGCGGTGACGGGGTGCGGCGGCCCGTGCTGCAGCGCCACAAGAGCGGCCTGGAAGCCGGGCGCGCGCCGCACGCCGCCCGTGCCCGCGCCGCCGCGCACGCGCAGCGCACTGCCCGGCCACATGCCCGACTGCCCACACACACACAGCTTTACATCAGCCGTAACTTTTACACCCGTTTCTTATGGAAAACGTCAGTATTGATGACGCGCAGTTCGGTTTTCGTGCCAATGTCTCAACTGATTCTGCTATTTTCAGTTTCAAAAACACTGTTAAATACTATACTACACTAGCGGCACGCTATGATGGCCGGTTGACACATTACAATAGGTCAATTTATTCTCGAACAAAAAACAATTAAGTTTTTTTAAATTTATGAATCTCTGCACATCACTATCGTCATAGCTATCGTCAATAAAGTAATACAATTATTTCCTTCAAAGTCGTTATCAATTAATACGGAACGTTTGTCCAACCGGCCATCATAGCGTGCCGCTAGTTTAATAGAACCACTAGTATACAGGAAGGTCGAAATAGTGTCATCCAAAGAAAAAAAATAGATTCTTCGTATCTAGACCTATCGGAAAATACCCCATGTATGTTCAGCGATTTTTGGTACCTAGTTTTCGAGTTATAATTTTTTTAGTTTTATCGTGATAATATATGCCTGTTTTCGAGATTTTGATCTGGTAAATTATAATTTACTATTGTCAAAACTCTACAATCATAAAGTACCATCTGATGTTATAAATCTCTTGAGATATTGTACGAGAACCCGAGCAACAAAGTAAAATGGGGTGACACGCTTTTTAACGTCACCTAGGACAACGGTTAGGCGCCTGGCAAGCGATGTCCACAAACATCTTTCACACGATTCACGGAGTTATCACAAATTAACTCTGGGTCCGAATGCATTAAATTCGCGTGCGTACTGTAAGTATGCATCGCCAGTTTAAAAGTTATGGTAAATATCACAGCATCTTGCACCTTAGATCCATCACATGAGAATGGTGGAAAAACTTTGGACCAAGATTCTTCGCCCGTTTTCACCAACGATGCTTATATACCCAATTATTGTACTATCATCATTGCCGATACGACAGGGATGGTTAAATTCAACTTTCAAGATTTGTTTCTTTGGGTACATACATAGCTATAGTCCGTCGAGGCTTATCTGACCCCAGTGGCCAAAATTGGAACTACTTTTTATGCCTGTTTAGTTTTTGTATTTTATACAAGCGACGCTGTCACCAGATCAGTTATAGACGGACTGTACAGGTGAAGTCAATAACAGCGTGTTAACAAGGCTCTTACCCTCCGGTTCTCCCCTTCGACGCTGTCGGCGCCCCGGCTGAACGAGGCGGACCGGCTGCCCTCCACTTCGGGAGACGTCTCCTCCTCCACCACGTCCGTTATCACTGGAACTTCTACTACCTGGAACATTGAATGCATTGCTCTTTTACTGACCATTGGCACCTTGACAACCTTCAGCTTGTTGGAATCGATTCCACTATCGATTCCAACGAGCTAAACCTCTAGCTCTCTCTCTAGTTCTCTATTCTAGCTTTTCGAGACGACCTCGAAAAGTTAGAACAGGGAAGTAAAAGAATGAGATGGGAGGAGGATGGAGTGTTGACTATCGTGGCGCAAAACGGTTTAGGACATGAGGTTTTAATGCAAAAGACCTCAATGGAGACGATGAATCGTCACGATGACGATGTTACATCGAGCGTTTTAGACGTTCAGACTCCTGCGTTGACAGCCTTGGGTTCTTTCCACTGGCGCGCACTTCTACCTTTTCTGAGTTATGCGCGTTTCAAGCAATTACATTTTACATGCTATATAAGGTTGAAGGAAAACATTGCGAGGAAACCTGCGGCTCAAGAGTTCTTCATAATGTTCTCATAGGTGTGTGAAGTATACCAGTACGCGCTTGGCCAGCGTGGTATACAACAGCCAAACCCCTCTCATCCTGAGAGGAGACTCGTGCTCAGTAGTGGACAGGTGAAGAGTGGAAATGATGAAGCATTATGCGGCAAATCGACAACGTCGCGTGACGCGTCCTGGGGCCATACTACCAACGCTGTTTCATTATTGTTGACTTTCGTTTTTTAGAATTATTACAATCATTATTTTAGGGACGTCAAGGTACGTGACATCAAACTGTCATTTTGACTACATAATATTGCTTTATGCGTTGGCATTATGGCCTCTGCTGTAGAAATATGATTCTATGTGAAAACTGCCCATTATTGAGCCGGCGCGGCGGCGCGGGCGATGGGTGGAAATGCTGATGACACTCACATGGGTTTCGGCTTGAACCTCTGTTTTCCTGAATTTGAACAGTATCACATGTCCGTGCGGCAACGCCACACACAGTTTCCGCGACTCCGCGCACAGCGCCGCCTGCTGGATGGCCAGTGGCGCGTCTTCCTCGTAATTACAACTACCGCCTCGCCTCTCGAATACTGGAACATTGCAAAATACGTTCTTTGACACCATTGGTAGCATGAAACAGATCGATAAGCAGAGATCACCAAATTGGAAACTTTGTTTTACTTTTTGTAAATATATTTTCTGCATTTTTTATGTCATACGGGATAGATTAAAGTAAACTTACTTAAATACATATCAAAAATTGCGTACGCCTCAGTGCCAAAATTTGAGATATGCTTCTTTAATCCGGTCTTTTAACGCGACTGTTTATGCCATCTAGTAGCGCTAGCGATATATTGCAGTATCGAAACTACGCAATCGTGGTTCGACTTCGTCCGCGTGGATTGAGGATTTTTGGTTCCCGCGAGAACTCTTTAATTTTCCGGGATAAAAAGTAGCATACGTGTTATTCTAGACTATAATCTTTCTCTGTGCCAAATTTCATCTGCAGATCCGTCCAGCTGTTCTGGCGTGATTGAGTAAAAGACATTCATACATCCATCCACTTTCACATTTATAATATTAGTATATACCTATATAAAAGGATTGTACGTACCTTTAGAACATTTTAATTTGTACAAAATTTGCAACGTGCCCGCACTTGCATCCCAAAACTTAACACTACCGTCCGCATGCCTGAAACACGAGAATATCTGTCTTTAAATCACATAATATGCTATAACTAAGTATGATTAAAACTTTTACAAGCAAAAGTTTTAGTTTCAGACTCCAAGGGGTTTGAAACTAAAACCGACTGACTATTGTACCGGTGATTCGTAATAGACGGCATTGTATCGTAATTGTTCGGTAACGCTAATTCGCTTACAAGTCATGACTATCGTGTTACTTATTTGGTGTAATGCACAATCATTTTGTCCAAAAAGAGCTCGCGGTATTTCTTACGATGCCTAGATATCTTTCTTTTCTAGATGGGGTCGTCGTTTCTATAATCATTCATTCATTATTATTATTAAGTGCATTAAACCCCTTGCCAACTATTGTAAGCCATTTTTATGTTTCAAATAAAGATTTTTGTTTTTTTTTATTTAAAAAAATCGTTAACGTTTTAGCGAAAGCGAATAAAAACACATACTATAGATTATTCACTTATTTTTTTCTCTCCACTAAAGCGTTAATGACCATAGAAAGAGAATAGACACGAAACGTATGTAACTTGGCTAGGGGGGCAGGACTGGCGCCCGAATGCGCATCGCTCATACAACCGCACAAGTATAGTCCCACAAACTTATGTGACCCGGTGGCTGAAATTGGAACAAATTTTGATGTGTTTAGTTTTTGTTACATAGGTAGATATAGACTAGCGACGCTGTCACCGGGTCAGGTGCCATACTGCCAGCGCTTAAAGTCATATTGTTTCATTATCGTTGCCTTTCGTGTTTTAGAATTATAATCCTTATTTTAGGAACTTCAAGGGGCGTGACATCAAACTGTCATTTTGAGTAAAGTATTGTAGTAGTTAGTAAGCTTATGTTCACTATATTAAGGTTCACTCTTCGATGACAGGACTTATAAAATCAAAATGCGGGTATCTTCATTAACTGTTTACTGGCGACTAACTTGCTACATAACTAACGTGCGTAAGGTGGTACTGATATACATTTTTATAGATAACTAGCTGAAGCCCGCGACTTCGTCCGCGTGGATTTTAGGTCTTATGGAGTCCCGTGGGAACTGGTTTTTTCCCAGTATAAACGTATATAATATATGAAACTGAATAAATTAGTCTGACAATATATTTGAAGATCTCTCTACTGTCTCATGTCTCATTTACTTTCGTATATAGAGTTTTTTTAACCCAATTTTTTACTTTTCCGTACAATTTTTCAAACATTTTCTTTCATAAGAACCTTCTCCTTACAATAACAAACACAACAAAGAAAGAATTAGCGAAATTGGTCCAGCCGTTCACGCGTGATGCCGTGACCAAGGGAAATAGGGATTCATTTTTATATATAGAAAGATTACAGACCAACCGCCATAGGTATATGTTTCACCTTATAGATAGGCAGCAGCCTTACATCATGGTTTATAAACAGCATATAATATATACGTAATTGTCTTAGGCAGCTTAAGTATTGCTTTAAGCGTTGGTAGTATGGTACCTGATAAGTTTGACGGACTTAGATACTAGGAGCTAAGAAGGGAGCAGGGGGTGCACAGATGGTACCCTGTGAGTATGATCTCGCTGTAGGAGCAGGAGGCTGGCGCCCACTCGCCGCCGTTGATCGGCCACAGCTTTTCGCTGAAGCCCGCCGCCCTCTTGTTGGCCTGCCGCCCCACAGAGTAGAATGCTGGGATCTGTAATACAGATAATTTAAAAAAAACATATTATTTAGACAAACGGCTAACCTCGCCATTCAACAAGGTAATAGCGCCAGTGTTTTGGGCACCATGCCCATTAACGATTACTTGAACGGCGTGTATTTTATGTCGCACCGCCGGCCACCGAAAGCGATCACCACCGGGTTTGACGACCTCCCTGGCGCAGTGTTGAGCGCTGTTGCCTTAACGTGGGAGGTCCAGGGTTCGATTCCCGGCAGGGTCAATTTGGGAATTTATAAATTCTGAATTTTCTCTGATCTGGTCTGGTGGGACGCTTCGGCCGTGGCTAGTTACCACCCTACCGGCAAAGAAGTACCGCCAAGCGATTAAGTGATCCGGTACGATGCCGCGTAGAAACCAATTAGGTTTATGGGTTTATAATATAACTGCCATACCCCCAAAAGGCCCGCTACTATCTTAGACAGCATCATCACTTACCATCAGGTGAGATCGCAGTCAAGGGCTAACTTGTAGTGGAATAAATAAAAAAAACTCACCAGGTCTGAGGGGCAGTCGGCGAAGTAGCAGCAGCAGGTGACGGGCGACTCGTGGATGTCCATGGGGTAGGGGTTCTCGAAGCACGGGTAGCCGGCCGATTGAAGGTCGATCACCACCAGGTCATTCTGAAGGAGAACCACGATCGCGTATGGCTCCTGGTAGTCTGGAACGGGAAACAGTACATACAGTTGAAAGAAAAAAAATATTTATTAAATGACTAGCTGATGCCCGCGACTTCGTCCGCGTGGTTTAAGTTTATTCGATTCCTGCGGGAACTCCTTAATTTTCCGGGATAAAAAGTAGCCTATGTCACTCTCCAGGTCCTCAACTATACCCATGCCAAAAATCACGTCGATCCGTTGCTTCGTTGCGGCGTGATTGAAGGACAAACCAACAAACCAATAAACCAACAAACAAACACACTTTCTCATTATTAATATTAGCATGATGGTGTCACAAACAAACAATTATTTATCATACTATCGTACCTTATAATATGGTTGTCTG
This sequence comes from Erebia ligea, assembly GCA_917051295.2. Lineage (NCBI taxonomy): Eukaryota > Metazoa > Arthropoda > Insecta > Lepidoptera > Nymphalidae > Erebia > Erebia ligea. The sequence continues at coordinate 322,519 of OU785232.1, forward strand.
TGACACCACCCAGAATGGGTGTACAGCTCAGCCTTTTGTTACTGCTAGACTGGCTTTTCTTCTATGAAAAATGTAAGATATTCAATGGAAATATATTTTTTCCTATGTTGTTTAGTTTGCCAGCGAAGTTAGGTTGAAAGTGTGGGCCGGTTCGGGACGTCGGGAATTTTCAGGGGTCACCGGAAGAACAGCGCTGTTGTGCAAACCATTTCAGCATCAGGAGTTTGTGATAGTCTCCACGCTGCTGGCTAAATGCGGAACAGCAGACCTAGCAAGTCTTTGTGAGAAAATTATAAAGAACCCTCAGGCATGCAGGTTTCCTTATGATATTTTTCCTTCACTGTTGTATCAAGCGATATTGAATTGTTTAAAACGCACATATTATATCCGAAAATTTAAAAGTACGTGCCCAAGGATCAAACCCCCGACCACCTGCATCGCTATAAGAAAACAGGGTTTCTAGACGTGTTCTTATTATGGTCCAATTCCACTAAAATCGTGTGGAGAACAATTGCGCTCAAATATTTTGATCTCGAGTGAATGGGTAGAAAAACCACTGCGAACATGATTGCTTGTGCGAGACCACCGAGAGAAACATTTGTGCCTTACAACAATTCCCATTATAACAACAAAATATGAGAGTTATAGTATTAGGATCTCCCCAAATCTACCGACGCGGATCGGCTTGAGCCTTAAGAATAAAAACAACGTCAGGGCGATACGATAGCTACCAACGGCGATTCTCCGCCTATAAAAAAAGCTTTTCTGACCGGCTCGAGCCGGTTCCACGTCGAAGTATTCGGGGAGACCCTGCGCGGTAAGTATGCGTGTGCGTTTACAACAAACCGGCGGCGTGCGGGCTCTCGCAGAGCGTGACGAAGTCCACCACGGCGTGCTCCATCTCCAGCACGGTGGTGCTCCTGCCGTTCAGCACCGTGATGCTGTGCGAGCGACCAGCCTTGTCTGTCGGCAGACCACCGGAGAAGATCACCAGGCTCTCCCTGGAACGCAGACACAGACACGCAGTTAGCAAGGGGGAAGGTCAGAAAGTTCCCAATGTAATAATTTGAGGCAGGGGAAAATCCGCATGGATCCTTCTTTTTTTGTTTTTTATTGCGAGATAGGCTTGCGCTTGACGACAATCATGCTTAGTGCAAAGCAATGATGAGGTCTAGATTGGATCGCGCTTGCCTATACGATGCCTATTCACTCTTGCCTTGAATATACCTAAGTTATACGTGACAATAAACACGTGCGCGGTTCGTATCAAGAACGTCGAGCAAAAACGTTTCGTGCGAGCAGATTGGACGTCAACCACATAAGGATGTCAACGATGATGGTTTCTCTCCTTCTCTTTCCGTATCGTGATATTATTATCCTCAAAAGCTCATCCAACGTAGCTGACACAAACTAATTGTGGAACAATGTGTTTCTGGCCACGCTTAACTTTTGTAGCAATTACTTTAAGGCAAAAGTATTAATATTCTTAGCAAACGCCCTCCACCCTAGACCTCCCTCATTAAGCTTTCCATTAATCGTCATTGTTGTCAAGCGCAGGCCTTCTAATTTAAAAAAGGTAGGAAAACACACCATAGAACTAGCTTCCTCAAAAGTGGAACCTGGTTTCAACACCAGAATTCTGGGCATTACACGACCCGTTATTGCAATTTATGCCAAATACAAGCGAATAATGAGAAACCACGTCTACAAGCTATATCTAACGATTTAAATGATGCATGGATCTAAGTCACTACGGGACCAATATCCACGAAATATCGGCGAATTAAGTCATCATATTTATCATGATATGTGCCGGTGTATTACAATGCAGAAGCTTTAAAATCAGCTCTTCTGGGAATAGTGAGATTGAGACGAGATCAATAGAGCGTGCTCAGACTTTACCACAGAATAATAACTAGTACTAGACTTTACTTAGAGTTAAAAGTACGATACAATTTTCGGTCTCTGACATTAATCTCTTAATCTGAACAGAAAATCGCGTACCCTCTCCTTAGATCTCAGTCGACGTAGTAGTTGCGGTATTTAGAGAAAAGAACAAAATAATAAACTCACCCCGTTCTCGCCGTTTTCCATTCTAATCTGTGTATAGGTTTGCACGGTTCAGGTTTTCCGTCTTTGTTTGCTTTTGCTGAAAAAGGCAAAAATACGGAAGTTAAATATGGACAAAAGATTGAATTTGATATATTACCCGGAGCATTCTTCACAAAATATTTTTTCTGGGACAAAAATGTTTGTAAGATAGCTGATCTCAGATCATTATCAGATAGGTTACATGGGTTTTGGACGCACAAAATTTCCTCGCTTTTCTGTATTAAGATCAGAGATCACAGATCACAGATCGAGACCTTAACACCTTAACATCCACCACCGATGGTGATAATGAAAAAAAAAACCCGACTGAGTTTGTTGTGGGCACTTCTCAGACCAGGGCGCGTTTGGAACCCTCGTAGCTTTATTAGTTTTAAGATACCGTAACTAATTATCGTCATCATGTTTTATGTAAGTAATTGATGTCAATATGTGTAGTGTGTACCTATAGTGTACCTAAATAGAATAAATGAATATTTGATTGATTGATTATCTTCTTCATCCCACCTCAATCCCTCTGTAATCCGTAGTCCTAGGTGAGCGACGAAAGTTAAAGAGTAAATAACTCGTTCCACGTGGACGAAGTTTCGGGGCCCGCAATGCCAGCTAGTATTCTGATATAGACGCCACGCACCGTGGGGGTAGGAGAGCGACATGGGCCTGGGCGAGCGCATGGTCCAGGTGGCGAGCGCGCCGTCCACGTGCGCCGTCATCAGCTTGCCGTCGTGCTGCCACGCCGCCGCGCGCACCGCCTCGCCCGCGCCGCCCGTGCCCAGCGCGCCGCGCCACTCCACCGCGCGCGCGCGCAGGTCCCACACCACCACCAGCCCCGTCTCGAACGCGATCACTAACTGAGGACAATGCACGTGTGCTGTATGCTGCGCTTACGATAACTAAAGATTTTTAATCGACTTCAAAAAAAGAGGTTATCAATTCGACACGTATGTATAGTCCGACAGATTTATATCTGACCCGGTGTCAGCGTCTCTAGTATCTATGAAAAATAAAATAAAAACAATAACTAAACAGGCATAAAAATTAGTTCCAATTGTGGCCACCGGTCCAGATAAGTTTGTTGGACTGTATGTAATATTATTGGAACAGCAAAATATTAACATATCTATAGTGGGCTTCCAAACAAATATACAAAATTATATGTATGTTTATCCGCGGATTTCTCCGATAATATTAATCGGATTGTGACCATTCTTTTTTGGCTTACATTTACTTCAATTTGGCGCGCGTTATAAAAGAATTATGCCAACCTTGCTAGCATCCAGCGGGTTATCGCTGACTTCAACCACTGCCCCGGGATGGTTTGGCCTCGTCCTGTAACAAAAGAAAAGCGGTTTTCAAATACTGATATTATTTATAACCGCTAACTGTGCAACCAATATACATATCCAATATCCATCGATATACACGTGAAAGAGATTAGGTGATATCAGCTCTCCTTGTATAGGCCCATAATAATATTCTTGTTTTAAAAAGTAGCTAATTGTATGTTTCTATTTTAAGAGTATTTATGATCTTCACAACTTTTACACTTTTGGCAAGGTCTAGCAAGGTAAACGGATAATCATGCTTAGTGAGAAGAAAATATGAGTAGGCGTCTCGAACGCCTTCGAGCAGAAAATTGGTTAAGTACTTTCGAAATACGATCCGATGACTTTGCCGTTTCCTTTTATAACTCTTTAGGAATAAGTTTTAATTGATGTTTTTATTGGCGACTTGGCCTTATTAGAAGTCATGTCATAAATGTTACCACGATAAAATAAAAAAATTCAGTGCAACTACAGCTTTCGGGTTTCCTATGTACCTATGTTTTTAATTTACTGAGCTCGTTCCAGGTTACTTTGCTCCACAGATAATGTAGTTTAATGCAGTAATAATGTAGTTTAAGTTGATGTGAGCTTATCTAGAAAATGTCTTCTCACTCTTGTTTTTGAAAGTACCAATATTGTAATATAGTAGACGAAGGTTCTAAATCTAAGCGATTCCCTTCGCCTAGAACCTTCGAGCGTTTGCTCGAAGCTGATAACGTTTTAACTCTACCACCGGTTCAAAACATCTACAAAATATTGGTGATGAATAAATTAAATAGCTTTCAAGTTGGCTTTCAATATCTGAATGTGTTTAAGTAACCGTGTAAGGATTAATCTATGCTAAAACTCTCAGACCACCGTAACTTTAAGTAAAATTACCTCTAGCGCTAATCCAAGCATAATGCAAGTTGAAGCATGAATAACTTAGTATCCATTAACTACCGTTTCAGTGTAGGTAGTTAGGGGGTTTAGGGCTTGGACAAATATAGCTCGTGTCGGCAACGATGGACGGCGACAAGAGTGCGTTAAAGTGAACGCATGAAAGAATTTCCACAAATCCATAATCAAATATATAAATATTATAAATGCGAAAGTTTGGATGGATGTATGGATGTATGGATGGATGTTTGTTACTCAATCACGCCCCAACGGCTGAACGGATCTGGATGAAATTTGGCACAGAGATAGATTATAGTCTGGAATAACACATAGGCTACTTTTTATCCCGGAAAATTAAGGAGTTCCCGCGGGAATCAAAAAACTTTAACCACGCGGACGGAGTTGCGGGCATCAGCTAGTAATATTATAAATGCGAAAGTGTGTCTGTCTGTTCGTCTGCCTGTCTGTCTGTCCGTCTGTCTGTCTTTCTACGCTTTCACGGCCCATCTGTTTAACCGATTTTGATGAAATTTGGTACAGGGGTAGATTGTATCCCGGAGAAGGACATATGCTTCATTTTATCCCGGAAAATTAAAGTGTATGATAACTATAACTTATAGTCTCGTAAACATTAAACGCTCAGTTTGGACTAGGGCTCTTTTGAGTGTGACCATCAATATTAAGCCTCAGAAAAATTTGCCTCATGGCGCGCTGTGTGTGTGTGTTTAGGTAGCGGGCTAACATGTTAGGGGTATGGCAGTTATATTAAGCCCATACCCCTAATCTGTTTACACGGCATCGTACCGGAACGCTAAATCGCTTGGCGGCACGTCTTTGCCGGTAGGGTAACTAGCCACGGCCGAAGCCTCCCACCAGGCCAGACCAGAGAAAATACAGAAATTATAAATTCCCCAATTGACTCTGCCGGGACCTCCCACGTTAAGACAACAGCGCTCAACACTGCGCCATGGAGGTTGTCAAAACTAACGCCTACTCGCGTTCCGCAGTGTGAAAGCCTTTACAGTTTTATTATCATGGTTATTTCTATTCGTCGCGGTAAAATCCCCTGCCATGCCGTGCCGTCTATGGGCGCAGGCCCTTACAAATTTTAGTCGCATTGGTATAGGTACCTATACATTTCGTATTTACATTTGATACATAGTTTACATTTTCCTATACATTATCGTCGCGCGTTATGTTCGTCCAAGCCTTAAGGGATCTGTAGAGATGAAAGTGTGGAGGCAGGGACGAGCGGACGCCGGAAGCTGCCTGGAGAAGTAATTCAATATCCGTGCCTTGTTGTGGTTTTAATACAATTTACTACATTTGCTTATTTTGTTTTCGGCTGAGAGATCGTGCGGCCTCAGAATGTACTCTATGAATACAGGAAAGAATAGAATAGAATCTTAATAACTACAATACCCGTACATAGAATAGAGCTGAAAAGATTTTCATTCAAATAAGCCTTTTAGTAGAGGAGGCAATGATGCTAAATGTGGATTTGCTCGAGCGTCGTGGAGACCTGATGTATTTTGACGATTAAATAAATATAAATAATAATTAGTCATTTATTTCAGGCATTATTCATTATTATATCATTATTCACCCATTACAAATTTAAATTACAAGTATACATTTAAAAAAAAAACAAAATGAAATGATTAGATGGTAGACAGAAAAAAAGGTTACATGATGTATATCCTTTCACCGGTGGGGAGAGCGTCTACAGGTTTTATTTTCTTCATCATCATTATGGGTCAGCACATTTGGGACATGAACCTGAACCGTCTGTATGAAAATCTGATGCGCTCGAGTATTTCAAAATGGCAATATTTTTCGCATTTTCAAAAAACCGCAGCGACTTTGCGTTACGTCAGAATCGTCAGTATTTTGGATAGGGGCTTCCTTTGGGTCCACTTAACATCTCTGCATATCTGACGCGCCCGAATTTTATTTTTTTTCGAATTTTTTTACTTCCGTATGGCCGATCCCACCATGCAAACTGGCGTATATACATACAGGCGCGAGAGACACGTGGGGCGTATACGCTATCAATATCTGACAGGCTAGAGTAAATCCGAAAATCCCGTCTTGGGCTCCACTACTACTTTTAAAGTGTTTTCAAAGCGAACTAGTGCTGTGGTAAGATACACAGTAATAGATATGAAGTGCTTATTTATTTTGCATCGTAACTGTTTACTTTGCGTCTACACACAATAATATAAGCTGAGAAGATTTTCTTTAATTTGTCGATGATATTCGATAGATCATAAGCACCAAAATCTCACGCTGTTATGATTTAATTGCTTATTTTTTTACGCTTATCAAATATAGGTAGGTAACTAATTAATCCACGCGACTCTATCCGCGTGGATTGAGGTTTTTGATTCCGGGAATTTTCCGGGTTAAAAATAAGCCTATGTCCTTCCCCGGGATATAAGCTATCCCTGAACCAAATTTCATCAAAATCGGTAGAACAGATGGGCCTTGAAAGCGTAGCAGACAGACACATTAATAATATTAAGTATGGATATTGGCGAATCATTTTATTAGAGTACGCCCTTTATAAACTAACGTAATACTTTTTAGGATTAGTAGTCAGCATTCAAAAAACATGGCCGATACTCAATACCCAATTTAAGTATTTATAACACGTAGGACATAGTACAGGGGTCTCTCATGTTACGTAATGTTTTGACTCTACCACCGGTTTGGAAAGAAAATTCTACTTAGACTTAGCAGTTACTCTTTTGAACAAGAATATTACAATAAGTAGGTATAGCTGGTATATATAATACTAGTATGGCGCGTGGGTGCGCGGCCCGCTAGCGGACCGCGTGGTGGACCGCGTGGGCCACTGTGATCCACTGTCTACTTACTCGCTGTTCTCATATCCTGGTTTACTGTCTACGTGTTTGACGACCTCCGTGGCGCAGTGTTGAGCGCTGTTGAATTAACGTGCGGAGGTCCCGGGTTCGATCCCCGGCAGGGTTTGGAAAATTTATAATTTCTGAATTTCCCTGGTCTGGCCTGCTGGGAGGCTTCAGTCATGGTTAGTTACCACCCTACCGGCAAAGACGTGCCGCCAAGCAATTTAGCGTTCCGGTACGATGCCGTGTAGAAACCGAATAGGGGTATGGGTTTAATAAAACTGCCATGCCCCTAACAGGTTAGCCCGCTACCATCTTAGACTGCATCATCACTTACCATCAGGTAAGATCGCAGTCAAGGGCTAACTTGTAGTGGATAAAATATAAAAAACTGAACAACACTGCTATGCTAGTGAGCACAGTGGAAACGTCAGCACGCCAAGCGTCTGACGTAAAAGAAAATTCTCATAAAGGAAAAAACATAAAACAAAGCTGGCTTTCCTAATGGCAAACCGACAATAATTCTTCCATAAAGAAATAAAGAACAAATCTTGTAAAAAAACCATATCAAAATCATGCAAATTTCCTAACTTATTGTACTCTCTTCAATGTTCGTAGATTCTGCCATCTTAATTTTTCCTGCACATCAAGTAGACTTTCTGGCCCTGATAATTTTCTACCCAAAAACCTCTCTTCCATCCTTTAAATATTGTCTGAGATAGCCGCTATCTTGAATCCGCCATTTTGGATTTTTTTTTTCAGCTCGCTGCCAATTGTAAGAAGTTTTGAGTATTTTTTGTTTGAGCAGCCCCTACCTATCTTTAATACCCTGACCGTGCTCCTCACACATCATCCGAACCTTCGACCATCATCTCTCTCCATATTTTTTTCTCCGAACCATTCGTCAAAATGAGAATTTTTCTATTAAAACAAACTTTGAAAAGGATATATCCGCCATATATTTTCTATGGAAAAATAAATTCCGCCATCTTGAATTTTTTTCCTGTTCATCAAGTAGACCCTCATGTCCTGATCATCTTTTGCGAAGAAACCACTCTTCCATCTTTTATACTCTCCGAGATAGACACCGAAGAAATTTGTATGGCGGCCATCTTAAATTCGCCATTTTGAATTTTTTTTCAGCTCACAGTCAATTGGATGAAGTATCGAGTGACATTTGGTCGGGCACCCCCCACCTATCTTCAATACCCTTTTCTATGGAAAAATAAATTCCGCCATCTTGAATTTTTTTCCTGTTCATCAAGTAGACCTTCATGTCCTGATCATCTTTTGCCAAGAAACCACTCTTCCATCTTTTATACTCTCCGAGATAGACACCGACGAAATTTGTATGGCGGCCATCTTAAATTCGCCATTTTGAATTTTTTTTCAGCTCACTGACAATTGGATGAAGTTTCGAGTGACATTTGGTCGAGCACCCCCCACCTATCTTCGATACCCTGGCTTGTGCTCTTCATCCGTCTTCGAAATCCTCAATCATCAGCTCTCTCCGTATTTTTCCTCCGAATGAATTTTTTCCTTCTATACGAAACGATGAGTGAAAAAAAAATTTTTCATACAAAATTTTACAGGAGAGGTGATCAATGAGTCAGTCAGTCAGCACGAGCAGCTATATATATATTAATACAGTAGTGTAAGATATTATACTTAAGTCAAAAATTAAGACCAAATTTTAGTTGAGTGAGTGAAGTAAAATAATTGTTGCGTTTAATTTAGACACCGACGCCGAAAGCGACGGCGACGCCGCAACAAGTGGCGCCGGCCGGCGCTCGCCGCCGCGGCGCCGGGCTGGGGTGGCCATGACTGTATCCCTTGATCCTGGTGCTGGGACATACCATCCCATCCGGCTATATATCCGGCTTGCGTTTTCTCCTACTCTTTTAATATAGGTACCTTCAAATCCTCCTCCTTTTGACGACCTCCGTGGCGCAGTGTGTAGCGCTGTTGACTTAACGTGCGGAGGTCCCGGGTTCGATCCCCGGCAGGGTCAATTTGGGAATTTATAATTTCTGAATTTTCCCTGGTCTGGCCTGGTGGGAGGCTTCGGCAGTGGCTATAGTTATCACCCTACCGGCAAAGACGTGCCGCTAAGCGATTTAGCGTTCCGGTACGATGCCGTGTAGAAGCCGAATAGGGGTATGGGTTTAATACAACTGCCATGCCCCTAACAGGATAGCCCGCTACCATCTCAGACTGCATCATCACTTACCATCAAGTGAGATCGCAGTCAAGGGCTAACTTGTAGTGGATAAAAAAAATCAAGAGTGAATAGGCATCTTCTAGGCAAGCGCGCTCCACCTTAGGCATCACCACTTGCAAGCAAGTCTGATTGCAGCCAAGCGCTAGCCTATACATTTAAAAAAATACCACGGGGAAATTGAAAGGAATGCGAATTGGGCTGCAAATTTCAAACACCAGATTGTGTTTCATTCGAGTGCTTTGGTTTATGTATAAAATTGTGGTGTAATTTTGTTAATTTTTTTAAGGCAATAAATAAATACATAGCGTACTCTGCCTTTGCTCAGATCTTCATCCATCATATTGCTTTGCCGGCTCAGTACTGAGCACGAGCCTCCTCTCAGAATGAGAAGGGTTTTGTCCACCACGCTGGCCGAGTGCGGATTGGCAGACTTCACTCACTTTTCAGAAAATTAAACGTCATGTCGGTCCGTTGCTCCTGCGGCAAGAGTGAAGGATACTAAACACGTTTACATATAAACTATGGATAGTTATTAACAGATATTCTATGTGACTAAATATAAATCTCTCACTCAGCTTTAAAAGTGAGGGGAAGTTGGGATGTTATGGCAAACGACTGATCATTGCTGAATACCTTTTATTACTAATCACTTACGATCTAAGATATACATCTTATATAATAATCTAACCTACGTCATAGTTACTACACCTCAAAAGCTTAAGAATTAGTTTTCCCTCCAGAGCTTAGTATCAGATCTCAAAATAGCAGATTTTCACCGAAAATTGTTACACCATTCAAGACTCACGGCGGCTGGTCGGTCGAAATAATGTTGTAATGTGTTTTATTAGGTACATGACAATATGACGTAAAAACGTGTTTACGTCATATTATCATGTAGGCATACGTCAACTATAATTATTATGAAGCGTCCCTCTCTCATGGTCACCCTTCCCCGATGTATATTGACAGGGCAGTCGGCGTCGGGTCGACGCGGGGTCGCGGGTCGCGCGCCTGTGACACCGACATAACACCCACTTATAATGTGTTTTATTTATTTTGTTATCACGTCGTCGAAGGTTACTCTGCATGTTCTCTCTCATGGACTTAATCATGTATAGTTCGTTCAATCCACGAAGACGCGCGCCACTATTTTTCGTCTCTTATAGAATGTTGCTTTACATACATTATTTGTATAAAGTTGTGTGTTTTTGCTCGCTATTGCGTACATACTTCCAATATTTTTACATTCAAGAGAGTACTGCTTGCTAATGGCGCAATCATCACAATAATTATAAATAAGATTGGCGCGCGTCTTCGTGGATTGAACGGACTATATACGAGGTAACTACTTTATGCATTCTCTAAAACTAGTGGTTCGCCCCGAACTGAGACCTCGCGGTTTCACAGAGCGCCATCTATTGACATCAGTGTGCAGTTCTGTTAAAAATATCATCATCATTAAAAATTAAATAATTTCGTTTCCTTATAATATTTATCTAATTTTAGTATTTGTTGTTCAAGTACAGGATATAATTCAAATAATTGATCAAGTTTCAGGCTTGATAGTTCAGAAAATTGAGAGTTCTGAGGTCAACTTTGGACGTTAGAAAATCGCTACTTTGAAAGCCTCCCATTTCGTCAATTTTAGGGGAAAAATTAAAAAAAATATATTTTTGGACTCTATTCTTAATTATCTTTAAAATGATATACTGCAACCCTATGTAACGCTATAAAAAATATTTTACTTCGCATTCGCTTCTATGAGAGCCCCCCTGAAATAAAGATTTTTAAAACTTTTTAAGCCATATTCGGCGGGAGGCCATCGATTTACATATTATATTTAAATTTGAAGTAATTACGTTCAGCAATTCAGAAGTTATAAGGCTCTGACAGACGGACAGACGGACGGACAAGCGCCAATTCACCCAAGTAGACTCAGAGACCTTCGCTTCGCTCGGTCAATAACTAGTGGTTCGCCCCGAACTGAGACCTCGCTGTATCACAGAGCGCCATCTATTGACACCATTGTGAAGTTCTGTTAAAAATATCATCATCATTAAAAATTAAATAATTTCGTTTCCTTATAATATTTATCTAATTTTGGTATTTGTTGTTCAAGTACAGGATATAATTCAAATAATTGATCAAGTTTGAGGCTTGAGAGTTCAGAAAATTGAGAGTTCTGAGGTCAACTTTGGACGTTAGAAAATCGCCACTTTGAAAGCCCCCCATTTCGTCAATTTTAGGGGGAAAATTTAAAAAAAAATATTTTTGGACTCTATTCCTAATTATCTTTATAATGATATACCGCAACCCTATGTAACGCTATAAAAAATATTTTACTTCGGATTCGCTTCTATGAGAGCCCCCCTGAAATAAAGATTTTTGTAACTTTTTAAGCCATATTCGGCGGGAGGCCATCGGTTTACATATTATATTTAAATTTGAAGTAATTACGTCCAGCAATTCAGAAGTTATAAGGCTCTGACAGACGGACGGACAAGTGCCAATTCACCCAAGTAGACTCAGAGACCTTCGCTTCGCTCGGTCAATTAAAACTAGCTTTGGTTCGTCTATACTAATACTAATATTATACTTATACCACTTATACTAATCAATTATAAATATTATAAATGCGAAAGTTTGGATGGACCGTTGGACGTATGGATGTATCGATGGATGTTTATTACTCAATCACACCCGAACGGATCTGGATGAGGCACAGAGATAGATTATAGTCTGGAATAACACATAGGCTCCCCGGAAAACTAAGGAGTTCCCGCGGGAACCAAAACACCTAAATCCACGCGGACGAAGTCACGGGCATCAGCTAGTATTTCATACAAATTTCAAAGCCCTATGTGACCCCATGGGGTTGAGTTTTCAAAAATCCTTTCTTAGCGGATGCATGCGTCATAACTCATAATAGTCACCTGTACCTACGCCAAAGGACTTGTCCAAGATTGGGCCTTGAACATGAACCAAGATGATTTTAATACACGTGAATAGAGATCCTAAAATATGGCTTTTAGAATTATTTGCACATTTTTAAAGGACCCCAATTTGGAGAAAAATATATTTTTATTTTGTGGCTTTTTTAGATCTTTGTCTGAATTTTATCAACATTAAAAAAAAAACTTGATTTTTTTTGTCACGTATGTCATTGGGTGATTGTCAAATGTCACTGTCAGTTTTGTTTATCTTAGTTTATTGGTGATTTATTGTTGTTTATTAATTATTTTACGAATGTCTCAAATACTCAATTATTATTTATTAATCTTATAATGTTGTATGTACTACCTATGTAGTGGAAAATGGGAAGTTTATCGAAATGGAATATTAATAATCACAATTAATGCGCATTACCCAAGTTTTAGTGTTGCCATCCATCGAAAAATATTTTCTACAAATGATATTTTTCATAATTAATTTTAAAAAAAACGGGGTTTTCTAAAATTATTATTTAAATGGCGTTTAATGTTATATTTTTTTCTCTTTCACGTGATGGCAGTTTGGTTCTGGTTCATTGACATTCAGAATAAAAAACCACCCTCCATACTGAACTGGGACATGTCCTTTCACCCCGATCCGTCCAATGCTTTGAGTCTTTAGATTAGACCTTCTGACACATACATTCTGTCAAAAAAGTACCAGGAATTCATCATTTGTTTCTAATTCCAAATTCAATTCAAAAATTATTTTTTGTCGCTAAGTTGACACAACTGTCGTCTATATTGCCGCGAAGTTTGAGCGTTAATTGTTATTTACTTTGTTTACAGTGCGCCATTTTGTCAGTTCATCTCAATAGTGTTTTGCGATTTTTACAATGAATGAAAATATCGAACAAAGAGTTTGTCTCAAATTTTGCATCGCAAATGGAATTTCGTGTCCAGAGTTGCTGAAAATGTTGCAGAAAGCTTACGGGGAATTGACTTTATCAAAAACACGTGCATACGAGTGGTACCATGCATTCAAAAGTGGTCGCGATGTGGTGGAAGATTTGCCTCTCTCTGGTCGGCCATCAACGTCTTCAACTAAAAGGCACAAGGCCATCATTGTGAATGAATTTTTGACCAAAAACTCAACAAATACCATCGAACAACTACCGTATTCACCGGATTTGGCTCCGGCCGACTTTTTTCTCTTTCCAAAACTCAAATTACCACTTCGTGGCACCCGTTTTCGATCGATAGAAGACATGTAAAAGAGAATTCGCGGTAAGAACTGAAGTCGATTCCGAAAAATGCCTTTAAAAAATGCTTTGAAAATTGGATTATTCGTTGGCGTAAGTGTATTATTTCCGAAGGGGCCTACTTTGAAGGAGATACAATAAATTTGGAATAATAATTAACATTTTGTATAATAAAGACCTTTTCCCGGTACTTTCTTGACAGAGTAGTATACTCTAATTAATGCCTAACAGAAGGCCTCATGCACAATCATTTGTTAATCATGTTTTTGGAAATAAATCATTTTTCACTTTAATTTTTTTTTCATTTTCAGTTTTAAGTAATTGATTATTACTTACACTTTATTGACGTTTAAAAGTGTACAGTGAACCAAGAATAAAGGTCTTTTGACATTGACTTCAGTTGAGTGAAACCTCCCTTTATTCAATAAACACGGGTGTTAATTGCATATTCACCGGCGACCCTCCCCTCCGGCGATAGCATTGTAACCTCAAATACAGACCAGGGACCATACCACCAACGCTAAAAGCCACATTGTTTCATGATTGTTGACTCGTGTTTTAGAATTATAATCCTTATTTCAGGAACGTCAAGGTACGTGAAATCGAACTGTCATTTTTATACGACTGCCTGAATTTTTTTTCAGACAGTCGTATAAAAAGTTAATTTCGGGGGACCTCAAAATTTAAAATGTGTTGCGCAGAACGTCCCCCGACTGCGATGACAATTTTTTTATTTGTTTAGTCAACGCGTAAATAAGTGACTTTTCGCTGTTATATATAAGTACAGACTAATGGCCGCCATAGACGTTCAAGTAATTTAATCAAACTGGCTGGATCAAACCGTTTTATCAAATTGGCATGAGTGTCTGTGGTAAAATTTGATCAAATTTAATGAGTTATCAAATTGTTTGAAGAAATATGAATTTTCGTTTTTTTATTTGATCAGTCGGTTTTATCAAACTGTTTGATGAAAAATTTGAGCGTGTGTGTTGCGAGCGCTCAGTTGTTGCTGCGGAAGTGTTACCTAGCGGACGTGTTGCAGCTTGCAGTGCATAGTGCATAGTTGCAATTCATTTAACAAGTTTATATGCGAATATTCGTCTCTTTTCAGGAGCCACTTTTTACACCATACAGTACGTTTTTTTGTCCTTTTTTTGGCCTTCAAAGCAAACACTAAACCTAATATTGCTATAGCGTCGTCTGTACATGACATTTACGGCCACATACACACAACAATTCTTCGTCCGGTTCGATACTGAACTGACGCTGCTTCAAGCCTGCGTGAAGGTGTGTGGTCGCTTTGCAGATTATGCCAATTTGATAAAACGGTTTGATCCAGCCAGTTTGATTAAATTACTTGAACGTCTATGGCGGCCATAACGAATACAACTTGTTTTTAACTTTTTAGTTCGTTTTTTGGCAGGGCAGTCGTGTTTTTTATTTTTTTTAATTATTTATGAGTAATATTGCTTAAGTATTACTTTAAGCGTTGGCTGTATGGGCCCAGACTTCGTTATTACAGACCCTCGGGCGATCCGCAAATGCGTAGAGGATTCAAAAAACAGGAACAAAGAGCCCGCGGTGCGTTTTAACGAGCTTCCGAAATACTTTTTTCATGTTGTGTCTACTCTGAAAAGATGAAACCAACTGTTTCTCAAGCTTTTGTCGAATATTTTTTCTTATTTATTGCCCTCAGGCACATCTATACTAATATTATGAATGCGAAAGTTTGGATGAATAGATGTATAGATGGATGGATGGATGTTTGTTACTCAATCACGACAGAACGGCTGAATGGATCTGGATAAAATTTAGCACAGAGATAGATTATAGTCTGGAATAGCACTACTTTTTATCCCGGGTAATTAAGGAGTTCGCGCGGGAACCAAAAATATCTCAATCCACGCTTTAAGTTAATAGATTATGTTAGTTAGTAGATTAAGTTATTTTATTCCCACGGCAATTATTTAATTTTCCGGGATAAAAAGTAGCCTATGTCCTTTCCCGGGTTTCAATCTATCTCTGCACCAAATTTCAAATTTCAAGGGCAACACAAGAAACATGACTTTTCCTTTCACGAAAATGTTTAAAAACTACACAGTTTTAAATCTTGTAAGACGTTAAGGAACCCTTCTTTTGCGAGTCCGACTCGCACTTGGCCGGCTTTTTGGACCATTGAGCTGTTGCAGCTATTTCAACGAACGCGATGCAATAAAATATTACGGCATTGACGATCGGAGCAGGGGACTTCGCTTAAAACAGTATTAACTTAATCTTATTCATGCACTTGTTTCAGAATTATAATCCTTATTATAAGGACCTAAAGGGACGTCATATAAGACGTAAATTTTAAAATAATACTGCTAGCGATGATAGTTACCCCCACAGGCTCGAACTGAAACCGCTTAATATTCATGACGGTCGTAATTCGGACCTCTGTAATGGAAATACATTGTAAATGGCCGATGTGACCCGTGTTTTAGTCTGTATTGTAGATAATATAACACCATGCGATACAAATAGTCATTAATTTTCATGTGTTGTCCATTTACTTGATATAAGGTTCTACTTCATTGGTCCAATGATATAATTAATATAATACCTACGTCTAAATAACTATTTATTTAGTAACGCTAAAGGATCGCTACAAAAGATTTTCTATACAGAGAATTTATTAAGCAATCATACTAATATTATAAATGCGAAACTGTGTTTGTTTGTTGGTTTATTGGTTTGTCCTTCAATCACGCCGCAACGGAGCAACGGATCGACGTGATTTTTGGTATGGGTATAGTTGAGGACGGAGAGTGACATAGGCTACTTTTTATGCCGGAAAATTAAGGAGTTCCTGCGGGAATCAAAAAAACTTAAACCACGCGGACAAAGTCGCGGGCATCAGCTAGTTTCCTCTAATTGTACGTCTGTTGGTAGGTCTGAACTCTAAACTCATAGAACGCATAAGACGCGAGGTTTGAGGCGAACCAAGTAAATTATCAACAGATTTAGATGATAGCTGATGAGCTAAGGCCACCCGTGCGAAGCGGAAGTAAGTCAGTAAATAATAAATAAACGAAATCAAACTTACAATTTGATTTATGAATATTTGCTTCGCAAATTTGTTAACGGAATAACGAAATGAATTGTTGGTTCGTTGCATGTGGAATGATTCGCGAGTCGTATTGAAGCATCCATCAAATTATTAATTAGTGCCGCATGCGTCAGTTATTAGCAGAATATTCGGTTTTCGATACTTGTTATAATTTTGTGTTGTAAATTGCCTCTTTCAAGTTACTTGACACTGGCGAAGTGCGTTGTGCTGTTTTGGCACTACTGAAAGCCAAAAACCAAGAAAAGAAGAAGAAAATTCACTGGTTTAAAAATAATTTATTCGTTGGACAGAGGTGGCGCCGCAGGAAAAGGCCTGTAAAGACGGTGAACTGTCCTCGCCGTACTTTTATTAAAAGAAACCACTCAGAACTGCATCGCATAATATGTCATAACGCACGCGATAGACTATAGATACAGTTTTATTTAATTTCACTACTAGCTCACCCTTAACTGCAATCTCACCTGATGGTAAGAGATGATGCAGCCTGAGATGGTAGCGGACTAACTTGTTAGGGGTACGGCAGTTATATTAAACCCATACCCCTATCGGTTTTTGCACGGCGTCGTACCGGAACGCTAAATCACTTGGCGGTACGTCTTTGCCATTAGGGTGGTAACTAGCCACCCTACTTCCCACCAGACAAATTGACGACAAGTAGTAGTAACAAAACGACGGATTAACAATTTGTTTTTTTAAGGTTTGTCCTTCAATCACGCCGCAACAGTGCAACGGATCGACGTGATTTTTTGCATGGGTATAGTTGAGGACCTCGAGTGTCATAGGCTACTTTTTATCCCGGAAATTTAAGGAGTTCCCGTGGGAACCAAAAAACCTCAATCCACGCGGACGAAATCGCGGGCATCAGCCATTTTGAAATACATGGCAACGCGACGACGTGATGATACGAATTTATAAAAAACCTTTATGGATTTCCTTTCATTTTAAAGACTTCATAAAATATCCTCAAAATAATTTGACGAATTTTCATATTTTCCCGGAATAGCACACAAAAGCAATTTCCGTAAAAAATGTTTAAAGGTAGGAAGCCCGTTAAATAAATTTGGCGTTCATTTGAACTCCAATTAGTAAAAAATTGGGAGCCATTTTGGCGAAAATTACAGACTCATCACTTTTGCTGAATTTAGCGGTCGTCCGGAATATATTAGCGTCGCACGCGTGCTGCAATGCAGAAAAACACGGAATAGTAGGTTAGTGAAATTTATGTTGTTTAACCTAGGCACCAAGTAATAGATTTAAAAAAAAAGTTTTTTTTAAACTAAATTTTGACACCCTGGCGCAGTGGTGAGCGCTGTGGTAGGAAGGATAAGAGGAAGGTTCCGGGTTCGATCCTCGGCAGGGTCGATTCGGGAATTAATAATTTCTGAATTTTCTCTGGTCTGGCCTGGTGGGAGGCTTCGGCGGCCGTGGTACCTCCCTACCGGCCAAGACGTACCGGCGGGTATACGATGGCGTGAAAAAATCAATCGATTTTGGCAATTCGATGGCAATTATATTAAACCCATACAACCAATCGGTTGTATGGGTTTAATATAATTGCCATTTATAACAGGTTAGTCCGCTACCATCTTATACTGCATCATCACTTACCATGAGGTGAGACTGCAGTTAAGGGCATTACTTGTAGTGGTATAAAAAAAGAATAGAATCAAATAGGAAACGCAGACGAAAAAAACTGTTTCGGAGGAAAACACTCCATTCACAACATTCATGAAACTCCGTAACAATAACTTCCCGAATATGACAGAAAATTTCCGCCAAAACGATATTAAATTTACATTAATACGTGAAATCCGACTATAACTTCAGCTCTCATTTCCCTTTTCACGAAGCTCGCGTATACAACATGGCGTAAAAACCGAAATTTGAATAATATAATAGCCATTATTATCGTTGGCAAAGCATAAAATCCGTACTTAATAATAAGTATTATGAATGCTATTTAAAGTGTGTTTATGTGTTGGTTTACCATTTAATCACGCCGCTACAGACGTACCAACTCATACACCAACGTGATTTTTAGCATAAGTATAGTTGGGACTTAGGAAGAGACACAGGCTACTTTTAATTGCGGAATTCTCCCGGATTCCTACCGCTACCATTTCACGAAATGCTCGGCTATTTTATAAAATTCTATTATACGATTCATAACCGTCATCATCATCAACCGATAGACGTCCACTGCTGGACATAGGTCTCTTGCAGGAATTTACACATGCCGCGGTCTTGCCACCTGGCCACGCGGCCACCTGGATCCAGCGGCTAACACATGATTTGTTTAAGTTTCATACAGATATATTAAGTTTATCTAACACATGATTTGTTTAAGTTTCATACATATATATTAAGTTTATCTAACACATGATTTGTTTAAGTTTCATACATATATATTAAGTTTACCTAACACATGATTTGTTTAAGTTTCATACAGATATATTAAGTTTACCTTACACATGATTTGTTTAAGCACAAAATAATCATAATTCGCAGCGAAAAGCTGTTCCAATTAACGGAAAACTCATTAACGTTAATTTATTATATAGATATTCCTGTAATTACTGCGTGATTATTCAACATAATGTTCATATTCATATCATACGTATTATTATCAATAATAAGGTTTAGCTCGATTAAAAATAAACGGGTACGGGACGGTTAAAAATAGGTTTTATTTTCAGAATATAAATGTAAATGATAATATTTACATGATGACTGTTTTTAAAGGCATTTTTATTATTATATGTTTGAAAAATAACTTTAGTCTAGCTCATAGCAAATCTTGTTTAAATCATAAACGTTGGTAGCTCTACGAGTAGCTCCTCGTAAGCTTCGATCGAACTAGTCTTGATCATTATTAGTATTAGCAAGTGTATTTCGGTGATTAATTAAATAGCATTTTTGATTTATCAAATATAAATATTATAAATGCGAAAGTTTGGATGGATGTATGGATGTACGGATGTTTGTTACTCAAGCACGCCCCAACGGCTGAACGTATCCGGATTAAATTTAGCACAGAGATAGATTATAGTCTGGAATAACACATAGGCTACTTTTTATCCCGGAAAATTAAGGAGTTCCCGCGGGAACCGAAAAACCTCGATCCACGCGGACGAAGTCGCGGGCATCAGCTAGTTATTTATATTTTTAACCGATTTTGATGGAATTTGGTATATAGAGGCAGGTTACATCCCCGGGAAGGACATAGGACCCATTTATTCCGGAAAATTAAAGAGTTGTCCCTGATATTAAAAAATGTAATCTTCGCGGAACATCATCCAGTAACTTGTACAATTGTAAGGAAATTCCTGATTTTATGTTAAGTTTGAATAATTAGTATGTTTGCTGTCGTTACCTCAACATAACCTATTTCATAAATGGAAAACGGCTGAACCCACACAATTCTTTAAAAGAGAAATCTTTTATATCGGGATTCGGGACGGCGTTTTATTGATTAAATTTTAGAGCAACTATTTCGCGTTCAAGGCAAAGTAAATTAAACTTGTTATCAAATGAGTCTTGTTTTTAAAATAACTTACAATTATTTAAAAAACACTTCATTAAGAAAACTCAGCTTACAGCAGTTACCTCTTGTAAGTTTTCTTAATGAAGTGTTTTTAAGTGCTTTGACTTAACTCAGTGTTTCGATTTAAATTAATGTACATTAATAAGCACGAGCAAGTACCTACGTGATCTTTGTAACTTTTAAATTAGGTGGTAATAACGCAATTTATATTCCACTTCTCACTTTGAATTAGCATAACAGCTCGGAGATGCGGCGGCGCTAGGACTGAAATAATTATTCGCTTTCATCTATAACAAAAACCGACTTCAAAACTATACCTATAAGTACCAACTTAAACTAAAAAGTAAAAAACATTATCTGGGTATATATTTTGTTTTTTGTCGATTTTTTCAAAAAGCGCTGAATCAATTTTGATAAAATTTATATGGGACCACCTCTGACGTATTATCTACTTACCAAACAAAAAAGAATCATCAAAATTGATTCGTAATTATTGGCGGAATGATCGCGTAACATGCATACAAAAAAAAACATACAGTCGAATTGAGAATCTCCTCCCTTTTTGAAGTTGGTTAAATATTAATAATTAGCAGCGCGTCGCCACGCTGCATTCGTGAAATTCTATGTATTTCATAACTCTATGCCTGACTACATACTACTATACTATACTATAGCGATACTAGCTGATGCCCCCGACTTTGTCCGCGTGGATTGAGGCTTTTTGGCTTTTTCATTTTCCGGGATAAAAAGTAGCCTATGTTTTATTCCAGATTATAATCTCCTCTTTGCCAAATTTCATCCAGATCTGTTCAGCCGTTCTGGCGTGATTGAGTAACAGACATCCATCCAAACTTTCGCATTTATAATCCATATCCATACTATCTATACTAATATTATAAATGCGAAAGTGTGTCTGTCTGTCTGTCTGCTACGCGGCCCATCTGTTCAACCGATTTTGATGAAATTTAGTACAGGGATAGGTTGAGTCCCGGGGAAGAACATAGGCTACTTTTAATCCCGGAAAATTAAGGAGTTCCCGCGGGAATAAAAAAAACTTAATCCACGCGGACGAAGTCGCGGGCATCATCTAGTATTAGTATAGATTATTCTAAAATTGAAAAAACTACCAGCTAAAATTAAACTAATTCAGTTCAAAACCAATATATTTTGCTCATAAGTTGGATCAAATGGTGTACCGGGTTGTACAAAAATATCTATAGATTTAAGTTTGTAACTTTCTTGGCTCACTTAGTAGCAACTATAGAATATCTATATATATAAAATTCAAAGTCCTGACTGACTGACTTATATATCAACGCACAGCCTAAACCGCTGTGGCTAGAAACTTGAAATTTTGGCAGTAGGTTCCTTTTGTTACTTAGGCGCTCACTAAGGAAGGATTTTTCAAAATTCCACCCTTAAGGGGGTGAAATTGGGGTTTAAATTTTGTATGAAAGTCCGTCATTTCTCAAGTTATATCAACGAAACTTGGTATTTTGGCTTTCGGTAAAAAATAAAGAAATACGTATTTCACAGTTTTTCGAAATTCCACCCCCAAAGGGGTAAATTGGGGTTGAAAGTTTGTATGAAAGTCCTTCATTTCTCAAGTTATAGCCATGAAACTTAGCATTTGGGCTTTCAGTTAGATATGAAGAAGTAAGTACTTCACCATTTTTGAAATTTCAACCCCCAAAGGAATGGAATAGGGGATAAAAGTTTGTATTTTTACAGTCCTTCATTTCTCAAGATATTTCTCAAGTTATATCAACGAACCTTGGTATTTTGGCTATCGGTAAAAAATAAAGAAGTACGTGTGTCAAAATATTTAAAAATTTCACCACCAAAGGGGTTAAATAGGGGCTGAAAATTTGAATGAAATTCCGTCGTTTTTCAAGTTATCGCCCTGAAACTTGGTATTTGGGCTTCCGTTTTAAATTTATGAAATACGTATTCCACAGTCTTGAAATTTCTATCCCCAAGGACGTTAAATAGAGAGTTTGTCCTTCAATCACGCCGCAACAGAGCAACGGATCGATGTGATTTTTTGCATGGGTAGGTATAGTTGAGGATCTGGAGAGTGACATAGGCTTCTTTTTATCCAAGAAATGAAGGAGCGCCTGTGGGAATTAAAAAAACTTCTGCCACGCGAACGAAGTCGCGGGCGTCCTCTAGTTTACTATAGAATAAGCATTCAGCTATACCAAAGCATCAGAGCCGTCATAGAGTAGCGCTCTGAATACAATATCTCGGTGCGGGTCACTTGGCTGATGGCGCGCTATACCTATCGATTTTATGTTAATGTTGACTACCAAATTGTTATAGCCCACTCGTAGGCGGACTGGATTAATGTATAATATACTGGCAAATGTGACCATTACATTGTATCATGTATCATGTATCATCATCACATGTACCTACTTTGTGCGCTGAAGATTTAACATATACTTTGACGACCTCCCTTGCTTAGTGTCAGTGAAGATAACAGCCCAATAGCGTCCCACTGCTGGGCACAGGCCACCAGTCTCATAGGAGAGAGGAAATAAGAGCTTAGACCTAACACGCTGCTCCAATGCGGGTTGTCGGGCTTTAAAGACTATTATCATGTTAGTGATAATAACCGGGACCGACGGCTTAACGTGCTCTCCGAGGCACTGGGGTGAAACACCGCCATCAGAAAAATACCCAATACTCAATTATAGCCCGACCCGTGACTTGAACCCGGGACATCGGCGGCCGCAGTCGAACATACTCGTACCAACCACTAGACCAACGAGGCCAGTGAAGTACGCTGGTGTCTAATAAGTGGAAGGCTCGGGTTCGATCCCGGCAGGGTCAATGGGAACTGGTCTGGTCTGGTTGGAGCTTCGGCTGTACCTACCGCTAAGCCATTTAGCGTTCCGGTGCGATGCCGTGTAGAAACCAATTAGGGGTATGGCCCACGGCCATGGGTCTGATATACTCAACTCTAACTGTCATACCCCTAACAGGTTAGCCATAAAAAATATCATAATCGAACAAAAACCTACAAACAGCTTTGATTTAAAATTCATGTTTCATGATCAAAACATGAAATCACTATAATGATTAAATCACTATATATCAACTACAAAGTTGTTTGTATTGTCTCGTTTATCTCATTAAATGAACTAGGTACATTATGGGGAAGACCTCTTCAATTCGATCCTTAAGTCCCTCGTCCGCCCATGAGGAGGAACTGACTGACATAATAAATCCAGAAACTTAAGATTCATGTGACACGTCCTCAGATAGAGCCCGCAATTAAAGTTAAAGTCGTGAAAACCTATTTATGGACTTAATTAGAACTGCATGGTAAAACTTTAAGAACTTTTGTAAAAGAAACAAATAAATAACTGAATACGGACTTGACGGTTTTATTTTTACCCACTACAAGTTAGGCCTTGACTGCGATCTCACCAGATGGTGATATTTTATTACAACTAAAGCTAATTATATGGAACCAGTTTCCATGTTCCGTGTTCCCTCATTATTACAATTGGGGCTCTTCAAATCAATTAACAACCGCCGCCCATTAACATTTGCAACACCAATGGAACCGCCAATGCGTTGCCGGCTTTTGAGATTATCCGCTCTTTGAAGAGCCCCATATTGTAATCTTGACAGGAGAAAATCTGATAGAAAACACTTTACTTAAATATATTACGTAGTAAGATTATTTTAGCTTTAAAATATTGGAAATTAATATTTCATTATAGGCTCGATAGAACACGTTCTGAATTTTACCGTAAACTGTAAAAATCAAACTCAAGCGAAAAAATATGAAAACAAATTGTGTATTCGAAACGCAATTTTTTGCTGAAAAGGTCGGTAAAGTGCCGTCGGCTCACGATCTCAGACCCGATGTTTACAAGAAACGTTGAAATGTTCATAATAATAAAATACGTGACTGGAATCCCTTTCGAAACACGAGCTTACACTTCATAATACTTTACCTGTTTCGTATGCTATGTACTATATACACAAACATGAAAACTTATACCTATTTTATTCGATTTTGGGCGAATTTTGACTCGGCAAATTAATTAATGTAATTGAGGAAATTTGACCAAGGCCCGTTTTTGTACTGAAAATCTGTCATAATGTTTTATTTATTTGTCAGAAGTTTATTAGCGAATCAGAACAGTACCAGCACCTAACAACAGTATCTGGGCTGTGGCGTGTCTAATCTCTACTTATAGTTTGTCTAATTTACGCATAGAATTTACGATGATAATTTTAACAGATGAGTGGTGTATAGCAATAGTGAAGGACTAGAGTGAGACAGACTGAAGTACCTAGTACTGTGCAAATGGCATCTGCCAAAATTATAATCATCATCAATATCATCAAGCTAGAATTTACATTCTTAAATTCGGAACCCTTTCGAAAGCCCTTATCGAACATAACAAATGTCCTGCCTTTAATACTCGTAAACAAAAAGAACAACATCAATACTGTGCAGCAAAGTTTCATAACTGTACTTTTCATCTCCGAGACGCGGCCGAGTCCTCGACAAAGGGAGCTGTGATCCAGCGGACAAGCACAAAGAGATAAAGAGCAACACAATACCGCGGAGGCGACAATACATTAGATGGGCGAAAAAGATTGCGCGCTATGTTTTATATCGCTTTTAAAAATATGACAGTTCAATTTTTTCCCGCTACAAATTACCCGCTGTCTTCTCTCTGCGTCGTATTCCTCATTAGCGAGGGTCGTGACCCCTTTCCATTAATCAAATAATGGTAGGAGTTTTCTTGGGATAATAATGCGGTGGGTTCCCACGTCCTTCCCGTTGTCCTACGTGAGCAATAAACGCGACACCGCGACTCGATACGACAGTATCAAACAGTAGCAGACCCTTCATATGGTATACGTTGTCGCGCAGACAAGTTAGCCCTTAACTGCGATCTCACATAGTGGTAAGTGAAGATGCAGCGCATGCTAACCTGTTCGGGGAACGTTACGATTCAAAAGCACTTGTTACAGTTTATTTTTTATTTAAAGCTTCGGCCGTGGCTACTTGCCACCCTACCGGCAAATACGTACCGCCGCGATTTAGCGTTCCGGTACGACGCCGTGTAGAAACCGACTAGGGGTATGGGTTTAATATAATGTACCCGTAACAGGTTAGCTCGCTACCATCTTAAACTGCATCTTCACTTACCATCAGGTGAGATCGCAGTCAAAGGCTTACTTGTAGTGGAATAAAAAAACGATTTTAAATAATTCAAAAAATTTAAAATTCAAATATTTTTTATTTAAAATATAAACTTTTACAAGTACTTTTAAATCGTCGAGTGAATCTACCACTGGTTCGGAATACCATTCCTACCGAGAAGAACCAGCAAGAAACTCGGTTATTTTCAGTTGCCCCTGTCGGGAAACGAACGCAGGAGCTTCCACTTATAAGGAACACTTACTTATAAGACCTCTCTCTTATCTTTGAACGATTGTTTACACTTTACCCGACTTGGTACTTGACTGGAGAAAATGAACTGTGGCAAAGTACAAAGGCGTGATAAAGATCGACCCACACAATGCCGGTGGAGCGGCTGTACATTAGATAGGCGAAAATGATTGCGCGCCGAGCTTTATTAGAGCGGCATTATTTGTTTTATAGCACTTTAAAATGTGGAGGTTCCGTTTTATCTATACGACTTTTGATGCTACGACGTAGCAGTTCGTAGCTGTCTATCTCTATGAGATAGATAACTAGATGACGACCCCGCGACTTCGTCCTCAAAAAAAATCACTATGTATCCAGGGTATAATCTATCTGCATTCCAAAGTTCAGCCAAATCCGTCAAGTAGTTCTTGCGTGAAAGAGTAAATTACATACATACACACACACACGCACACA
This sequence comes from Erebia ligea, assembly GCA_917051295.2. Classification (NCBI taxonomy): domain Eukaryota; kingdom Metazoa; phylum Arthropoda; class Insecta; order Lepidoptera; family Nymphalidae; genus Erebia; species Erebia ligea. The sequence goes on from OU785232.1 coordinate 348,646, forward strand.
TGACTTTCGGCTTTATAACATTAGTGCGATAGTAGGTGTGTTCCGAAATACACTGCGAGCACTGTAAGTCCCCAGTAAAGAGCACTGACAGTGCTCGCAGTGCTTATATCGGAACACCCACAGTGTAAAGTGTGATGGTTAAGGCACGCAAACACTACAGTGACAAGAATTGGCTGGCGAACAAAATGTTAGCATTACTTACTTTTTTTTAGAGAATGCACACAAACACGACATGTAAAAACGTCGACAAACCTCTCGAACGTGGAAATTTCGCGCATTTTGCCATCTATTTTTATTTATTTATATCAATATACAAATGAGGACATTGACGAAGCAGCCATCAATATAACTAACCTCATTCAAACTGCAGCGTGGATCTCTACACCCGAGAGATGTCATACTCCAGGAAGTAAAAACCTCCCCAAGGATATTAGAAATAAAGTACTTGAGAAGAGAAGACTTAGGAGAGTATGGCACACCAGTCGACACCCTTCAGATAAAAAAGCTCTAAATCGCGCTATTGTAGAACTTAAATTATATCTAAAAGAGATTGAGGATGATACTCTACAAAACAAATTGGTCAACTTGTCTGCATCATCGAAGGGCGAGTACTCACTCTATAGAGCGGTAAAATCGAATAAAGCAGCACCCACACCTCCGAATTACCCTTTAAAACTTTGCGATGGCACTTGGGCAAGGAAAGACAGCGAACGCGCAAAAGCTTTTGGCAACTTCTTAAGTGAAGTATTTACTTCGAACAGCTCTGACCCAGGCACTGACAGAGAAGTTGACGACTTCTTAGAAACAGATCTACAACTCAGCCCACCACTAAAATGTTGTACGCCTAAAGAGGTTCAAAGAGTTATAAAAGAACTGGATCTCAAGAAAGCCCCAGGATATTGCCTAATAACGGCTGAAGTTCTACAACAACTTCCAAAAAAAGCAATTGTTTTCGTGACGCAACTATTTAATGGGATCTTGAGAACGTCGCACTACCCAAATGTCTGGAAGGTGTCAGAAATAATAATGGTTCCAAAACCCGGTAAACCACCGCATCTGGTATCATCTTATAGACCAATCAGTCTGCTGCCAACATTATCCAAAGTATTTGAAAAGATAACCTTGTGTAGACTTAAATCCATCCTTAATGAAAAAGAAATAATCCCTCAACATCAGTTTGGATTTAGAATTGGCCATTCAACGGTTGAGCAAGTCCACAGAGTGGTAAATAAAATAAGAAATGCTTTGGAAAACAAAGAGTATTGCTCCGCTGTATTTCTGGACGTCCAACAGGCTTTCGATAAGGTCTGGCATAACGGTTTGCTCTTTAAGGCGAAGAGTCATCTTCCACATAACCTTTTTATGCTCTTAAAATCATACCTGTATCAAAGAATATTCAGAGTTAAAATGAATGACACTTACTCAGACTTCCATGACATTAAATCGGGGGTACCCCAAGGCTCTGTTCTTGGACCAACATTATACCTCTTATATACTTCTGACATTCCCATCTCGAACGATGTACTCACCGCTACATTTGCTGATGATACTGCAGCACTGTGCAACAGTAAGGATCCAAGCATGGCATCAGAAATATTGCAAAACCACCTGAACAAGATAGATGAATGGATGACTAAATGGCGCATAAAAGCTAGTTCGACGAAGTCGACGCATGTGACTTTTACCTTACGAAAAGACATCTGTCCCCCAGTCAGACTTGGTCAAGATATAATACCTCATAGAGAGTCGGCAAAATATCTCGGGATGTACTTAGATAAAAAACAAACATGGAAGACTCACATAACAAAAAAACGTGACGAACTTAATCTAATTTTTAGGAAGCTCAACTGGCTTATGGGACGACATTCGCGTGTTTCTCTAAATAACAAATTGCTCATCTACAAAACTACTATAAAACCAGTGTGGACCTATGGTATTGAGCTATGGGGCACTGCAAAGAACTCAAATCTAGAAATCCTCCAGAGATTTCAAAACAAAGTCCTTAAAAACATAGCAAATGCCCCATGGTTTACTAAAATGTCAGAACTTCATGAACATCTTGGTATAAAAACTATAAAAGAAGAAATTGAACACAGAGCAAAGAGCTATAAAGAGCGAATAAACGCCCACAACAATAAGCTAGCTTCGTCACTCAGCATCCCAATGGAACCCAGAAGGCTGAAACGCGGTTCTATTTGGGACTTCATCCACTAAAACGAAAGGAGAATAAAAAAAAGAATAATAATAATAATAAGAGGTAGAGCCTTCAGTGGAAGGACAGCCTCACACGCCATGGAAACTTGATAAAATCTGCTCATAGCTCTCGCAGCTGATCGCATGATAGTGGGGATGACACCAAAAAAAAAAAAAAATTTATATCAATATATACTCCATACTAATAATATAAATGTGTAAGTTTGGATGGACTGATGGATGTATGTTTGTTACTCAATCATGCCAGCATGACAGAACGAATATCTGGATGAAATTTGGCACAGCGATAGCTTATAGTCTGGAATAACACTCAGGCTACTTTTTATTCCGGAAAATTAAAGAGTTCCCGCGGAAACCAAAAAACCTCAATCCACGAACGACCTCAAACGAAATCTATCTGATGCCGGCGACTTCGCATATAATATTCGCATATTATAGACTTCGTATTTCTATAAATTTTGCAACACGTAAAAGTTAAGTCACATAATCATACTTCATACTAATATTATAAATGCGAAAGTGTGTTTGTTTGTTGGTTTGTCCTTCAATCACGCCGCAACGGAGCAACGGATTGACGTGATTTTTGGCATGGGTATAGTTGAGGACCTGGAGAGTGACATGGTCTTACTACGGGCTACTTTTTATCCCGAAAAATTGAGGATTTCCCGCGGGAATAAAAAAAAAAACTTAGTCCACGCGGACGAAGTCGCGGGCATCAGCTAGTAGTATATAGTATTATAACTAAAAGCTTATCTAGGTCAGCCATTAAATAACAACCGAATTGATGTCTCTCGAGAGGACACACACTAAATTCTGAGTGTAATGAACCGGTCAGCCAGTAAAAAGGCAATTCGTAGTTGCGTTAAAGATTACTCCATTAGCAGTTGGAAGTGAGACGTACTCGTATAAACGAGTTAATCACCACTAGTCCGGGGAGATTTTACGATAAGCGCGACCGGTTTTGTCGATTTAGCACTCTGAATAAACTGGGGGGTGCTCAGTAGGTTGTGTGGTTATCGATTCTTCTATTTTCAACATCTGTGTGACATAAATTAACTAGTTGACCCGCCCACCCGTGCGAAGCTCTAATGTATTACAGCCTTTACTAAGATACTACCAGATGCCCGCGACTTCGTCCGCGTGGATTAAGTTTTTTTGATTCTCGCGAGAACTCCTTGATTTTTCGGGATAAAAAGCTTCCTCGGGATACAACCTATCCCTGTACCAAATTTCATCGAAATTGGTTGAACGGTTGGGCCGTCAAAGCGTAGTAGACAGACAGACAGACACACTTTCGCATTTATAATACTAGCTGCTGCCCGCGACTTCGTCCGCGTGGATCGAGGTTTTTCGTTTCCCGCGGGAACTCCTTAATTTTCCGGGATAAAAAGTAGCCTATGTGTTATTCCAGACTATAATCTATCTCTGTGCCAAATTTCATCCAGATCCGTTCAGCCGTTGGGGCGTGATTGAGTAACAAACATCCATCCATACATCCATCCAAACTTTCGCATTTATAATATTTACTAGCTGATGCCCGCGACTTCGTCCGCGTGGATTGAGGTTTTTCGGTTCCCGCGGGAACTCTTTAATTTTCCGGGATAAAAAGTAGCCTATGTGCTATTCCAGACTATAATCTATCTCTGTGCCAAATTTCATCCAGATCCGTTCATCCGTTGGAGCGTGATTGAGTAACAAACATACATCCATACATACATACATCCATCCATCCAAACTTTCGCATTTATAATATTTATTATATATTATATGGATTTGATTAGTATGGATTCAATTTTCTATAATCGTTAATGTTTTACGTTTGTACCGCGGAGAGAAAAAAATAAGTAAATAGTCTATGGTTAGCGTTTTTAACATAGGTTTTTAATCGCTTTCGCTAAAGCGTTAATGATTATAGAAAAATAATAGATACGAAACGTATGTAACTTGGCTTTGAATTGAACAAAGGTTATACTTTGGTTCATTTAAACCGAAATAAATTTTTGTAGGCAAATGTGAGCATTAATTTTGTACGCGGTCGTATAGCACGTTGGAATGCTTAATGCGGGCAAACATTAACGTATGTAAATAATGATTGTAATGACACGTGAACCCGCCGTATTTCACGTGTGATTGCCCATCGGGCGCCATTATCGCCTTTCGTGTAAACACACGCCGTGTTCTTGCACGTAGGCGAAAAGTTTGACTGTAAACAAGGAAACGTAGCTAAACGTAACGGTTTGGGATTCATAAATAATCTTACTCATGTACGAGTATTCTACTCTTACAAAACTCCACAACCTATTTTAAACTAGCCTTTACACAAGTTTAAGACAGCTATTAAAAGTATGCTCCTGAAAAAAAATATTATACTGTTGACGAAGTAAATGATAAAATATATAGCACGGATTTGACTCGCTCTAGCTATGCTAAGGACAGCGGTTACTTATGTATCTACACATAGATGTAATTGTAAATTAATTATTTCCAAAGAACAACCAACGAGTTTCTCGCTGGTTTTCTCTATAGGAATGGCATTCCGAACCAGTGGTAGATTCACTAGACAATTCAAAAGCACTTGTCAAAGTCTACATGAATAAGAAAGATTTGAGTTTGAGTTCATACCAAGTTTATTCACAATCCATTCTAATATTTTAAATGCGAAATTGTGTCTGTCTGCTACGCTTTCATTACTATTAGACTATTCACTTATTTTTTTCTCTTCGCGGTACAGACGTAAAGCGTTAACGATTATAGAAAAAGAATAGACACGAAACGTATGTTACTTGGCCAGGGGGGCTTGTTTGTTTGGCTCACATTGGCTACACATAAATAAGTAGGTATAGAAGTGTAAGTGTGAAAAGTATAAAAATAGTAAAGAACCCTATCGTGTAACGAATAGGTATAAAATAATATAAAAAACAAGCTTGTACAAAGTGCTTTTCAATAGTCAAACGAATCAACCACCAAATGTAATTTACGGCGTTTTTTTTCATTGTTATAAGTTGTTATTGCACCTAGTCCAATTAGTTTCCGATGTCTGTAGCGCGTGTCCACAAATCTCGCTGTCGGTTCGACGTTGCGCGTTATTCGTCATCGGATATACGAGTACATGCCAGCGATGGTAATCCTATAAATTCCTGACTCCATGTCGGACAGCGAGCGTGACATCGCCATTGAATTGGTTTCGTTCATATTTTACCACACCACTCGATGATATCCGAGTTTTGGACCGCGAGGATTAAGAATTGTTTGATTCCCGTGAACTATTTAAATTTCTGAATAAACGTAACTTATGTTGATATATACTCTCTTCTTCTTCGTCGTAACACTCTTGACAGAGTGGTCGTGGTCATCACGAACTGACGGCTTTAGTGGCAGATGTTATGCGCCTCACGAGCATCCGCCACTTCTCCCTGCTGGCCGACAGTCTGGTGCACTCATGTAATGAGCCAATAGTTGACTTAATTTGGTCAGTCCATCGCATGGGTGACCTTCCTCGCCCTCTGGTGCCCTCCACCTTGCCCTGCTGATGAGGCGCTCGATGGAGTCATTCTCACGACGGGAGACGTTTCCAAAAAATACTATATAGTATATAGTGATATATACTACTGTTCACGCACGAGTTGAATGCAGAGCTAATGTATGGTGACACATACATAAGCTCTGCATTCAACTCGCGCGCGAACTGTAGGATCATAGATTTATCATCCACAGCGAGACCAAATTAAATCTATGACTAGAATATTATAAAAATAACAGTTTGGATGGATGCATGTTTGTTACTCAATTACGCCAAAGCGGCTGATCTGGTTGAAATTTGGCACAGAGATAGGTTATAGTCTGGAATAACACATAGGCTCAAAATCCTTTGCTGTCCCGGATTTCTCTTCCCAGAATTCTCTTCCGGAGAATATGTTCCGGGACAACCCATCCCTTAGAGTTTTCAGGTCTAGACTTAAACAGCACTATCTTTCTTCTTGAGATAATATTTAGTTCTTCATTTCTATTTATTTGTATATTGTAAATGTATCTACCTATATTATAAATATATATTCATATATATGTTATATTTGTATGTAATATTATATGTATTATTTTTTAAATTATAATTGTGTATTTATATATATATACATATTTATATGATTATGTATGTGTATGCTTTTAAATTACTCACACCTAGGGCATCTGGAAGAAATCCACATTTGTAGCGATAAGATGTCCTTGTACACGTCCTTACTATATTTAAGTTTAGTTTTAATTTGTATTTTGTACAGAATAAATAAATAAAATAAATAGGCTACTTTTTATCTCGGAAAACTAATGAGTTCCCGCGGGAACTAAAAAAACCTTAATCGTAATTCTTGGACGTAATTAAAAAATACAGTAAATACAAATTTCGTGTTTAAAGTTAAGTATATGCTTGATACGTGTGCTAAAAGTGCCCAACGTCGGTCGTTAGTCTATTTTGTATGAACCGAGTCTGAGTCATGAGATCATGAATCTCTGCGGGAATGGCGCGGGGAACGCTTTTCGATTTAATGGCTTTTAAACTACATCTCCACAGTTAAACCATTAAAAGGCCATTTCTCGTGTGTGCTTTACACTCACCCCCGTATGGAGAGTCGGTCAAGAAAATAGAGCTTTAAAATGGATCAGGTCAATTTATGGTGATAATGAAAAAAAACCCAGCTGAGTTTGTTGTGGGCTCTTCTCAGATCAGGGCGCGTTTGGAACCCTCGTAGCTTTAGTTTTAAGATACCGTAACTGATTATCACCATCATATTTTTATGTAACTGGACGTCAAAAAGTGTAGTGTACCTAGCTAAATTGAATAAATATTTATGACTTATGATTTATGGCTTTTATTTTGTTACCATATCAGCTAATCTATATAAAAGTATCTCAGTGCTCCACAGCCGAAACCTTTTTCAGCCGTGTATATAAAATTCCGATATTATAAATTCTCAAATTGACCCTTTTATTTTTATCCACTACAAGTTAGCCCTTGACTGCAATCTCACCTGATGGTAAGTGATGAGGCAGTCTAAGATGGTAGCGGGCTAACTCGTTAGGGGCATGGCAGTTATATTAAACCCATACCCATTTTCGGTACACGGCATCGTACCGGAACGCTAAATCGCTTGGCTGCACGTCTTAGCCAGTAGGGTGGTAACTAGCCACGGCTGAAGCCTCCCACCAGACCAGGTCAGGAAAAAATCAGAAATTATAAATTCCTAAATTGACCTTGCCGGGGATCGAACCCGGGACCTCCGCAGTCCGCACGTTAAGACAACAGCGCTCAACACTGCGCCACGGAGGTCGTGAAACCCTCCCGGGGATCGAACTTAGTACCTCCCACTTATAAAACCACGCAGTCTCCACTGCGCCAGGGAGGCAGTCTTTTGTTTGAGGTCAAACTTTCCCATATAATTTATGTTGCTTTTAAAAATTTCAACAAAAAGGTTGAATTTAAGCTTTACAACTAAGCTCTCAGAAACGAGTTTCTCAATCAATGGCTTTTCTTGTTCCTAAGCGTATTCCGATGAAAGCCCTTTGAAAAGGGCTTAGTTTCAATAGAAGCGAAAAGTCAAAAGTAAATAAATTTTGTATTAGAGTACGTAAGTTAAAATTTTTGATTAAAGATGATACCGGGATGTGTTCCAAAGCTTACCATGCAGTTCAAGCAAGTGTCGACAAGAAAACGCATAAATTGAGTTGACAATAAATACTAAAAAACCGGCCAAGTGCGAGTCGGACTCGCGCACCGAGGGTTCCGTACAAACCTGTAGTAAGTTTTACGATTTATGACGTATTAAAAATAAAAATTACGTTTGTTGTATGGGAGCCCCCCTTTAATATTTACTTTATTAATATTTAATTATTTATTTTGAAAGGTAATATACAAGTTAATATTCTGTGAAAATTTGAACCGTCTACCTGTTACCGTTTTTAATATTGAGCAAAAAAATACGAAAAAAACACGTTTATTGTATGGGGACCCCCCTTAATATATATATTTTTTTTAATTTTTAGTATTTGTTGTTATAGCGGCAACGGAAATACATCATTTGTGAAAATTTCAGCTTTCTAGCTATCACGGTTTATGAGATACAGCCTGGAGATAGACAGACAGACAGACAGACAGACAGACAGACAGACAGCGGAGTCTTAGTAATAGGGTCCCGTTTTTACCCTTTGGGTACGGAACCCTAAAAACGAATAGTAATTTTCTTTGGTTAAAGTCCACCACGCTAACCAAGGCACTAGCTGCTCTCCGAGGCACGGGGGTGCAACACCGCCAACTTCCTAACTCCGGGCGAGTACATACTGAGAATTTCTAATTCGAAAAACCCAACACCGGGACTCGAACCCGGGACCTCGTCAGCCGCAGTCGAACATGATAACTACTGGGCCAACGAGGCAGTTTAATAATCACTAAAAAATAATTTATTTCAATAGTAGTCAAATACCCAATCGGTGGGTTTGTCACACATCTGTAGCTTAGCAACGTAGCACACCTCTGGAGGAAACGCACCCTAAAGGTAACACACTACTTCGAAGAGTTTCCCACGAACTCATGAAATTCCCAAAGAGCGTCCCGAACACCGATAAATTTCATCTAATAGCCCTTAAATTGCGAGTAAGAAGTTGAAAACATTTAATTCTTTTAAAAACACATCCCCTAATACATTTCTCAGCACGTGATGAATGGCTGGGAAGGAATTTCTTGGTAAATAGCTCAACGCTGCAAGCTGGGGATTGAAAAGATTAAGAAAGGAGTAGCTTTAACAATCTTGTGTTGCTGTAAGGTAAAAGATCTCGAGTCACTATCGATCAAACTCACAGTTACGTTGAAAAACTATTTTAACTTTGTCCACGTCTGTGTAGATTTTTTACAATCCTGTAGAAACTGATTTTCCGGGTTAAAAAAGTAGCGTTTGCCATTCCCAGGGTGTAAACTATCCATGTACCTGTCGAAATCAGTTCAATAGACGAGACGTAAAATCGTTGCATACAGACGGACGGTAAGACCGTCATACAGATACATTATCGTATTTATAATATGAGTATAGATATTACGAGACCATGCTGTGATTCCGTCAGTCTTAACACCAGTTTAAAAAAAACACGCCGAATTGAGAACCTCCTAATTTGTTGGAAGTCGGTTAAAAATTCCGAACTATCCCACAAGAGCAAAGGAAAGACTCGATTATTACATGGAATCCTAGACCTGTAAAGTGATATACGATAATTTAAATCCCGTAAAATTAAAGAGATTTAGAGATTACAGGATTAAAAAATTCTAAATCACTGGATTTAGAATTTTTTTTTTCATGGCGACTGCGCCAGCTTCATATTAAATCCATATTAATATTATAAATGCAAAAGTGTGTATCTGTCTGTCTGCTATGCTTTAACGGTCCATCTTTTCATCAAATTTTGATGAAATTTAGTATAGAGGTTGTTTACATCCCGGGGAAAGACATGGCTACTTTTTATCCTGGAAAATTAAGGAATTCCCGCGGAAATAAAAAACTCCGACGAATTCGCGGGCATCCTCTAGTAATAAATAAAATAAAAAAAACCTTTTTTTTCTTCAGTTTTAGATACCAATAATGGAATATAACTAAAAGAAAGTATACAAAATTGGTTAGCTTAAAGTAGCTAATATATTATGAAGACAACAGTCACAAATCCGTTTTCAGCGCGGATTCTCAGTAAATCCGATCCCCATCCATACAGCTTCCACTCGGGGACAAGATGGCGTCAACGCGGCGGGTAATTGATACTGTCGATAAGCCAGCTTTAGCAGATCGAGCTAAAAGAAGCTCTCGCTTTAATTTGTAGTGTTTCTTTAGATTTGTTCGAATTAATTATTTATTCTAGCCCGGAAATGCAGCCAGCATTCTTGCCAACATTCCACGCTGGCGTGATTTGTATAGTAATTAGGTTACTATCATACTTCATATCATACTAATATTATAAGTGCGAAAGTGTGTTTGTTGGTTTGTTTGTTTGTCCTTCAATCACCCTGCAAAGGAGCAACGGATCGGCGTGATTTTTTGCATGGGTATAGTTGAGGACCTGGAGAGTGACATAGGCTTTTTATCCCGGAAAATTGAGGAGTTCCCGTGGGAATTTTAAAAAACTTATTCCACGCGGACGAAGTCGCGGGCATCAGCTAGTTGTAAATCATTTATTTTTGGAATTGTAACAAAGAAATCATTGGGTGGTAATTCATTCTAATTTAAGTTATTGGAGTGCAATGAAAATTATATCTTGACGTTTAATTTATTTCTTCCTACAGAGTTTCCTTAGAAGAGGGAGAACTTTTATTACACGAATTAGGCAGGGATTTCGTATTTTTCCGAATCGGTAAAGGAAAATTACGTTTTTGTAAGAAGGAAATCTGTACACGTGGTCACCGGTGTCAAAATTGCAATGAGGTAGGGCATAGTGTGTGTTTGTATGCATGACCGATACGCCTCATACGAGATTGTGAACATCATCATATTGTGAAAAAACTCAGGCGCATATTAGTCCAGTCAAATAAGATCTGAAATCAAAATATTTCAGAAACGAAAACCTTTACACATTGTTTTTGTATCATTAAAACTACATTAGGTATATCAAAAGTGCAAATTTGTGCCAAAATTTTGATTTCAGATCTTATTCGACTGGACTAATATGGAGGCTGTAATCACCAGAAATCTAAGGTACGCCAATTATCGAGACTTAGTTCTAAAGAGCTCGAAATGTACCTCTTGCGGGCACTGCCTATGAAGGATACACAAATATACCTACATGGAATTTAAGCACGCAGCCAAAGAGGGCCTTTAAAAATATTCATTTAATAATGTTATTTTACATTTAACGAACTCAAGGAAGGTCGTACCGCCAATGTTGAGTGTCATTTTAAAACATACTTCACACAAAAGCATTCCAAGATGTGTTCATTACGCCCTTGTTTACATTTTCAGGGGCAAAGTGGCACGCTGGCTGATAAAAGGGTCAGCCTGTAAAGCCGAACCCGGTGTTAGATAATTAGGCCCCTTATTTAAGGACCCGGCAGAAACGGAGGGTCTACAGTACAATGAAAGGAAAATATAGTCTACTTAACCTTTTTCATAAGTAGCATCATGTATTTAGGAAGCCGACTTGTTAGGTCTTGCGAAAGCTATTCGCTAAATTGGGGCGGACAAATAAAGTGATGTAGGTTAGGGGTAGCTATACATACTAATAAAAAAGAAAGTGTTTGTTTGTTGGTGTGTCCTTATTTCTAGTGGCAAGGGTGTTTCACATTGATGTGTTTTTGCGTAGAGCCAACGCTTCAAAGGTGTCCGATTGGCCCTGAGTTTTGGCGTCCTGTCACTTTTACATCTATTGAATCGAAGAAGGCGTTACTTTGCGGAAGTCCATGATAATGAATGAACGAGAAATTTAATTCATTATAATCCGCCACAGTAGACAAATCTATGTGATACAGTGCGTGTCCTTCAGCAATAGCATGCGAACACCCGCCACCCGGCAATTCGCACCGGCACAGCACCACGCCACACAAATCTTCCAAATCACTCTCAACGTACGTTTCACTCCGAAACCGGAACATCTTCAGGAGATGTTGACTCAACAGTGCACGATTGTAAAGAACTTACAATCTTAAACTTAAACTTTACAATCGTGCATTGTCGAGTCAACATATTGTTTGTTTGTTGTATTGTTAAGAAGAGTTCTGTCAGTTCTCCTGGGGCGCTACGAGGCGGGTTCCTCGGTCAGGTACTCTTAGTATTATAGATTACAGCACTGAGTAGGGAAAATCGGTGTACTCACACTTCGATGGCCTTGTTCCAGTTGATGACGTAGCCGGAGAGCGCGAAGGTCTCGATGTTGACCACGTGCACGTTGCCGCGCTCCGTGCCCACGTGGATCCATTTCGACTGCAGCGGCAAGTGAAGACATGTGATCCTGAGAACAAGGAAACGGAATTCATTTAATGGATTGGATGCATTAGATTCGATGGTGCTTTAATACTCGTCGGTGACGAAGCCCTAGTTAATACGACGTGAGCACAAGGTTGCCTGGCTTTATAGCTTTACAGGATTTAGTTATAACAGTACATACTAAGGTTTGTTCGACCTACTTATTATACTTTGTGTCTGTTTACCATTGTACTGCGAAGCATTGTACATGAGTACTAGTAGACATTCAATGGAAGTTGTTGTCTCGTTTCTGATTTGCTCAGCGAAGATACAGAACGCCTAGCCAGCTTACGTTTTCCCTTCCATTTGTAAAAAATATAGCTTTAAATCTAAAAAAGTCTAAAGTCTAGGCATACTCAACTTATCTTGCACTTTAGGCCCAAGCGCAATTCTTTAACTGTAGTTTTAAAACTCTTATTCAGTCAATAATGAGACCTATTTATTAATTTAGGTAGAAGATGAAGGAAGGGCAAATCTTAAACAGACCTAAATGTCTATAACTACATCGGCCACACATACATACCCACTTGCTAACTAGTGCAAACACATTTCTATTAAGCACAAACGTATTGTATCATTTCTACACCGCGCCGTTGAGTGAAGTTGCCTCAGTTCTGACCTATTTAAGTTATATACCAGCTATATACTGGCTATTTACCAGCTATATGTTCGTTATATATAGCAGGTAGTTACTCGTTTTACTATGCGGCCGGATTGCCAACAACGGATGATTATACAAGCTCGGACTGCCTACACCTGGTTTAGGCAGGTCGATATGCAATAGGTAGATTAGTGTAGGAAAAGAGCGTATACAGACTTATACCCTATTATAAGCGAGCGACAAAAGCAACGCTACGCAACGCGACGTCATACGACTTCATAGAAAATGACAATGTGGAGGGTCATTTCTTTAAATAAATGAATTCTTTCATTTCATTATTTCATTTTATTTCAGTTACTGATTGATACTGTCGCATATCGAGTTGCGTAGTCACATTTGCCTGCGTTGTTTTGACAATGCCTGAGTGATGTAAAGTCATGACTTCTTGATATCGTCGCTGTAGTTGGAAAATTTAATAATTACACTTTTTGCGAAATCGACTTTATTGCATTTCCAGAAAGTCCAATTAAAGCCGCATCTTTCTGTATTTCTAATTTTTCTTAGTTAGTTTAAATTAAAAAGATAATATGAAATGAATCTCGCCAGGCGCCAAAGTTGGTAAAATAAAAATTGAAAAATTGACAAAAAAGTAGCGAATGAAAGTTAAATAACTCATCAATCTATATATATAAAATTCAAAGTCCTGACTGACTGACTGACTGACTGACTGACTGACTGACTTATATATCAACGCACAGCCTAAACCGCTGGGGTTAGAAACTTGAAATTTTGACAGTAGGTTCCTTTTGTGACGTAGGCGCTCACTAAGGTAGGATTTTTCAAAATTCCACCCTTAAGAGGGTGAAATAGGGGTTAGAAGTTTGTATGAAAGTCCGTCATTTCTCAAGTTATATCCATGAAACTTGGTATATAAGCTACGGGTAAAAAATCAAGAAATATGTGTTTCACAGTTTTTGAAAATTTTACCCCCGAAGGGTTGAAATAGGGGATGAAAGTCCTTCATTTCTCAAGATATTTCTCAAGTTACGAGCTCTCGTATATCAACGAAATTTCGTATTTTGGCTTTCAGTAATAATTAAAGAAGGATGTATGTCACAGTTTTTAAAATTTCACCCCCAAACGGGTAAAATAGGGGTTGAAAATTGATACGTAAGTCCTAAATAACATTTCTCAAGTTATAGCCATGAAACTTAGCACTTGGGCATCTGGTAAAGACGTACGTGCTTCACCATTTTTGAAAATTCGATCCCCAAGGACGTTCAACAGAGACTTTGTCCTTCAATCACGCCGCAAAAGAGCACCGGATCAACGTGATTTTTTGCATGAGTATACTGTTGAGGACCTGGAGAGTGACATAGGCTACTTTTTAAACCGAAAAACTAAGGAGTGCCTGTGGGGGGGAAAAAACTTAAACCACGCGGATGAAGTCGTGGGCATTAGCTCACTGACTCACTGCAGACTAATCCCGATATCTCAGGAACTATAAAATATACAGACTTGAAATTTGGAAGGTAGGTTCCTCCTATGGTGTAGACGTCAGCTAAGAAACGGTTTTGAGAAAATTCACCCCTAAGGGGTTGAAATGGGGGTTGGAAGTTTGTATGAAAGTCCTTTGTTTTTGAAGTAAGAAACTAGAAAATCGGGATTTAGGATAAAAGTTTTAAATAATAAGCACCTGCATAAGCTATATATACCCTCTTTAGAAAGACTTTGCAGCGGGAAAATTTCATAATGTCATAAGAAATCAAAAATTGTACGCGGACGAAGTCGCGGGCGACCTCTAGTCTATCTATATATATAAAATTCAAAGTCCTGACTGACTGACTTATATATCAACGCACAGCCCAAACCGCTGGTCCTAGAGACATGAAATTTGGAAGGTGTATTCTTTGTAAAGAGTAGGTATCCACTAAGAATGGATTTTTCGAAATTCGACCCCCAAAGGGGTAAAATAGGGGTTGAAAGTTTGTATGAAAGTCCGTCATTTTTCAAGTTATATTCATGAAACTTGGTATTTGAGCTATCGGTTTAAAATGAAGAAATACGTGTATCGCCATTTTTGAAAATTCTACCCCCATAGGGCTGAAACAGGGGTTGAAAGTTTGTAGGAAAGTCCGTCATTTTTCAAGCTGTAGCCATGAAACTTGGTGTTTGGGATTTCGGTCTGAAATGAAAAAATATGTGATTCACAGTTTTTAAAAATTCTATCCCCAAGGACGTCAAATAGAGAGTTTATCCTTTAATCACGCCGAAATAGAGCAACGGATCAACGTGATTTTTTGCATGGGTATACCTACTTTGTTGAGGACTTGGAGAGTGACATAGGCTTCTTTTTATCCCGGAAAATTAAGGAATGCCTGTGGGAATTAAAAAAACTTATGCCACGCGAACGAAGTCGCGAGCATCCTCTAGTAATAAATAAGATTATTAACTTAAACAGGGCAATAATATCTAATTATTGTATAAGAACTTGTTACAATAATTCACGACGACAATTCATTCTAAACTATCTAGGCTGTCATGGAGTTCCGAAATGAATTAAATGATTTGTAGTTTCGTCCTCCATTTGCGTAAATCTAATTGTTTTAGATCGAAATTTAAATGCGATCACGTTCACGTTATTTCGATTTATTAAAGTCGACTTGTTATTTTGCTAAAATAAATAATATTTTGGATGAAATATTAAGGTAATCAGAATTTTGTTCCCATAATCAGAATTGGCACACGTCAATACGGCAATCTAAAAATATAAGAAATATAAGTAAGCCAGCACGCGACATGCTCGTTGCCCCGATAACCGATTATCGTAAGACCTTTGTTTTTACCATAAATTACTTCTTATAAAATGCTTTTTTTTATTTTACTCGAAACAAAATTTTAAATTAACTTTCACATTGTATTTCTTATACCTACTAAATAATTCCAAGCTTCTTTCTTTCCAAGATTTCTTTATACTTATCGCTACCGTCATACTACTTCGTACAGCACTGGCAATTGTGATTTCAAAGTCAATTTTCAAAGTTTCTTGCAGAATATGAGTTGCTGCGAGGATTAACAGTTTAAAAAGCTGATTTTTGGAAAGGAGATTACATTAAAACCCAGGGTTGTAATGTATGGTGGTGGTGGTGGGGAGAATTTCACCTGTTCTAATGTAGATTTGTCTGCTGTGGCGGATTATAACTTATATTAAATGAAACCAAGCGCGAGTCGGACTCACGCACCGAGGGTTCCGTACAAACCTACAGGTTTGTACAGAACCCTCGGTGTATCTATATCTATATCTATACTTATAATAAAACTGTAACAGGTCCAATTCTGTACATTGAAGATATTTTGAAAATTTTTTTTGGAGGGCACTCATTATTCGATACTGAAGCCAAATCTGTAATTTTTTCATTTTTGTCTGTCTGTCTGTCTGTCTGTATCTTGGCCGCGCATCACGCCGAAACTACTGAATGAATTCAAACGAAACTTGGCACGATTTGAGCCCATACTACGAGGTAGGACATAGGATACTTTTTATCCCGAAATTCTACCCCCGAAGGGGTGAAATAGAGGTTGAAAGTTTGTATGAAAGTCCTTAATTTCTCAAGTTAAAGCCATGAAACTTGATATATGAGCTGCGGGTTGAAAATGAAAACATATATGTTTCACAGTTTTTCAAAATTCCACCCCCGAAGGGGTGAAATAGGGGTTCAGAGTTTGTATGAAAATCCTTAATTTCTCAAGTTATAGCCATGAAACTTGATATATGAGCTGCGGGTTGAAAATGAAAACATATGTGTTTCACAGTTTTTCAAAATTCCACCCCCGAAGGGGTGAAATAGGGGTTGAGAGTTTGTATGAAAGTCCTTAATTTCTCAAGTTATAGCCATGAAACTTGATATATTATGAGCTGCGGGTTGAAAATGAAAACATGTGTTTTACAGTTTTTCAAAATTCCACCCCCGAAGGATTGAAATAGGGGTTGAGAGTTTGTATGAAAGTCCTTAATTTCTCAAGTTATAGCCATGAAACTTGATATATGAGCTGCGGGTTGAAAATGAAAACATATGTTTTACAGTTTTTCAAAATTCCACCCCCGAAGGAGTGAAATAGGGAGTTTGTATGAAAATCCTTAATTTCTCAAGTTATAGCCACGAAACAGCATTTGGGCTTTCGTTTAAATATGAAGAAGTACGTGTTTCACCATTATAGGGGGATTATACCGTGGGATAGTAATATAGGCTACTTTTTATCCTGGAAAATTAACTGAAAAACTTATTCCACGCGGATGAAGTCGCGGGCATCATCTATAAAGAATATATATACATACATACATACATACATACATATATACATACATACATACATAGGCTACTTTTTATCCCGGAAAATTAATGAGTTCCCGCGGGAATCGAAAAAACTTAGTCCACGCGGACGAAGTCGCGGGCATCAGCTAGTAGGTATATAAGTAAAAGTTATGGCCTCTACGCGTTCATGAGGAAAGGGGTAGTATAAACGGCTGTATCTTTTGATAGCGTTGGCTTAGAAGTTTGATTTTTTCACAGCTTCAAGAGACAGTAGACCTATATTTGATATGAATTTCAGCTTGATACCTCCATGCGTTCCTGAGAAGAAGGGCCGTGACAGACAGACAGACGGACAACAAAGTGATCCTATAAGGGATCCGTTTTTTATTTTTATTTTTATTTTTATTTATTGGGGACGATTAACAATTACACATTAAATCTAATTATCACAACTTAAATAAAATATTAACAAATGTGTAATCCAACACACCATACACGGGTTACCAAATTAAAATTTTAAAAAATGAAGGCGACACAATGTACATGAATTAAATTAATCTGAGTTATTTAAATAAGTATGCTAAAATATTACACAAAAATTTAATTTACTACTAACAATAAACAAAAAAAAAGTAATAAAGTACTTTTGAGGCACGGAACCCTAAAATTAAGTTGTGTTGTGTCATTTTTTAATTAATTAGTGTCATTGGCTTGTGTACGTACTGATTAAATAAATAAATAACGAATTCAACTTCTAGTTCCTTCATCATCTGTACTAAATCAACTCTTTGCCAACTAAACTCGACTTTGTTTAGAATTTTAGTGTCAAATATGATAATTATTGTTCAATCCCACAAACAAATTCTGTACTTCGCGCAATCACGCTATAACAGTCCTTATAAAAGTGAGAAAGTGATAAGTTTCCGGCACATTAACGAGTGATGGGCGCTCAGTCATTGGCGTATCTAGGGTTATTTTCCAGGGGGGGCCTGGGCCCCACTACTACTACAAAAAAATCTAACTATGACAGACTGGAAGTTCTAGTTTCGTACTTTAACATTTATCCTTCAACTATTCTTCGGAGGTTATGTCAAAAGTTCAAAACATGAAACAAATGGCACATGAGTAGATAAACGGAATTATCTACTCATGTGCAAAATGGTTCAGAATTAGGGCTTCCGGACTTTTTTTCGCCGGTTTTCAATACCGGTATTGAAATGTCAAATAGGTACCGGGATACCGGTATTGGTGACACTATTAACGAAACAGTGACTATTGCATATAATTCTTGATAAATGCCACTGTTTTTTATTCGGCTAATTTTAAAACTTGTATCTGAAGCACATTAGCTCAAAAAGAGCGCCTTCATTGCTTAAAATCAGTGAAGAAAAGTAGTTTTTGTTCACTCAGGGAAAAATTAGTGTTTGAATTTAGATCCCTGTGGCTTGGCATTTCTATTTCATTGTCTCTCAAACGTTCAGAAAGCTTTTATAATAACTAATGCATATTTTATTATCATTTGATGATGATGAATTTTAGATGAATTTGTGTTTTAACTAAATCATCGTTTTCTTCGACTTCAATCGACTTCTTACAAAAATATCGTTTTTTACTCATTTAGTAGTCACAATACATTTTACTAACTTACTAAACTAGGTTTAACGCTCAACGACCTCAGCAGAGTTTCTCAACAGGTGAGCCTAAAAATTATTAAGAGCAAGACGAAGATAATGTCTAATGAACACGTTCAGCCCCACCCAGTGTTAGTTGAGAGCTCTGCACTCGAAATTGTTGATGAGTCCCAGGTATGCATATACCCCAGACATACAGTCCAGTTGCGTAGGTCCAATTTCGAGAAAGAGGTCAACCGCCGAATTCAACTCGGCTGGGCTGCGTTCGGGAAAATCCGCGACATCTTCTCGTTCAAAATTCTTCAGTGCCTGAGGACGAAAGTTTTCGAACAGTTCGTGTTGCCAGTGACTTACGGCTCCGAAACATGGTCGCTAACTATGGGCCTGATAAGAAGGCTCAGGGTCACTCAGCGGGCGATGGAGAGAGCTATGCTTGGAGTATCTCTGTGTGATCAAATCAGAAATGAAGAGATCCGAAGGCGAACCAGAGTAATCGACATAGCACGAAGAGTCGCCAAGCTTAAGTGGCAATGGGTGGGGCACATAGTTCGTAGAACCAATAGGCACTGGGATCCCAAAGTGCTTGAATGCTTGAAGCGCAGTGTAGGACGACCCCCCACTAGGTGTACGGACGATCTCAAGCGTGTAGCTGGGAGCCGCTGGAAACAAGAGGCACAAGACCGTGCTCTGTGGCGATATATGCAGGAGACCTTCGTCCAGCTGCAGTGGACGTCTATAGGTTGAGATGATGACGACGATAGTGGTTTAAATGTCAATCTTCGACACTAATTGCACTCATTATTTAAAACTAGCTGATGCCCGCGACTTCGTCCGCTTGGTTTAAGTTTTTTTGATTTCCGAAATTCCCGGAACTCCTTAATTTTCTTTTAATAAAAAGTAGCCTATGTCACTATCCAGGTCCTCAACTATACCCATGCCAAAAGTCGATCCATTGCTCTGTTGCGGCGTGATTGAAGGACAAACCAATAAACAAACACACTTTCGCATTTATAATATTAGTATGATTTCCAGCCATATTTATTTAATTTTGTGTATACGTTGAGAAAGTGCGTCACAAATATACTTTATAATATTGAAAGTTCAAAATTCAACGGAGGTTATAATAAGTATATATTTTTGTAAGAATTCATCCAAAAATAATTCTATTTTAAAAATCATAGTTGAATACTTTATATTAATAAGAGATTGATTATTTGATAATAATATAAGTACCTATTAATGAGATAGTATTTTAAAAAACCGGCCAAGTGCGAGTCGGACTCGCGCACCGAGGGTTCCGTACAAACTAGTAAGCTTTACGATTAATGAATTTAATGAACCGCAAAACTAACTTTGTTTGTAGAGGTTTATTGAATATATAAAAAAATTGCTTAAAAATTACGTTTGTTGTATGGGAGCCCCCCTTTAATATTTACTTTATTGATATTTAATTATTTATTTTGAAAGGTAATATACAAGTTAATATTCTGTGAAAATTTTAACCGTCTACCTGTTACCGTTTTTAATATTGAGCAAAAAAATACGAAAAAAACACGTTTATTGTATGGGGACCCCCCTTAATATATATATTTTTTTAATTTTTAGTATTTGTTGTTATAGCGGCAACGGAAATACATCATTTGTGAAAATTTCAGCTGTCTAGCTATCACGGTTTATGAGATACAGCCTGGAGACAGACAGACAGACAGACAGACAGACAGACAGACAGACAGACAGACAGACAGCGGAGTCTTAGTAATAGGGTCCCGTTTTTACCCTTTGGGTACGGAACCCTAAAAATGATGTGATGGAGTTTCAGAACGTTACGTGGTCCGTAATTTTCACCTTAAACATGTAACAAACGATATTTTCGTAAGAATTAAGTCAACGCATCTCAATACTCAAAATACAAATAAATCTGAAAATCAATACTTGGTGATTTTTAAAGAAAATACAATTTCATAAAATATTGCTTATAATAAAATAGAGTGAAGGGAGTTAAATAGACATAACTACCAATCCACAGCATACTAAATCCGAAATATTTTTTCCCATTTTGAGTTAATTTGGGTTTTTTTTTTTTATGAAAGTTTTTTCATTTGTATAAATTTTAAAAAAATTTAAGTTTTTTCCAATACCGGGATCCCGGTATTGAGAAAAATCTTTCCGGTATTAATACCGGTATTGAAAAAACCGGTATTCGAAAGCCCTAGTGCATATTCGTCATCTTGCCGTAAGGCCCTGGTTCCTGAGATTCCATGGTCGATGATCGCAAGGCAGAGTCGCAAGAGAGAGTTATTTAACTCTGAAGCCTACAGAACCTAAGATTTTGAAAACATCCAAAAAATGATTTCTTAAAGATTGCAGGAAAATTTATAACTCAAAAGTCTATGGTCTTAGTGTCCAGCCTAGAATTAAGAATCGGTAACCCAACATCCTGGGATTCCTGGGGTGGGCACTAGACCATTCTGGGGTGGGCACGGCCCACCCGGCCCCCCCCCCCCCCCCCCCTATATACGCCACTGCGCTCAGTGCTCTCCGCTCAGCGTAATGAGGCGTGCGGACGGCGCTACGTCAGCTGGAGTTACGATACGGGGGGCATACTACCATCGCTTAAAACCGTATTGTTTTAATATTGTTAACTTTCGTGTTTAAGAATAATAATCCTCATTTTAGAGATGTCAAGGTACGTCACATAAAACTGTCATTTTTAAGGTTCCGTAACCAAATGGCAAAAACGGAACCCTTATGGATTCGTCATGTCTGTCTGTCTGTCTGTCCGTCCGTCCGTATGTCACAGCCACTTTTTTCCGAAACTATAAGAACTATAATGTTGAAACTTGGTAAGTAGAAGTATTCTGTAAACCGCATTAAGGTTTTTACACAAAAACAGAAAAAAAACAATAAATTTTGGGGGTTCCCCATACTTAACTGAAACTCAAAAATTTTTTTTCATCAACCCCATAAGTGTGGGGTATCTATGGATAGGACTTTAAAAATGATATTGAGGTTTCTAATATCATTTTTTTCTAAACTGAATATTTTGCGCGAGAGACACTTCCAAAGTGGTAAAATGTGTCCCCCCCTGTAACTTCTAAAATAAGATATTGATAAAACTAAAAAAAAGATGTGATGTACATTACCATGCAAACTTCCACCGAAAATTGGTTTGAACGAGATCTAGTGATTTTTTTTTTAATAATTTAAAACTTACTACAGGTTTGTACGGAACCCTCGGTGCGCGAGTCCGACACGCACTTGACCGGTTTCTTTGAATAATCTGCTTTGTGCGATGGTGGTAACCCCCAGATTTACAAATTCTGCACATTAATTCTGAGATATTTCTCATTTCGCTGTTATTTACGTTTTTAATATGACGCTCGTAAATTTAAGAGGATTTAGTTAGGTGTTTTATAAATCCCCTGGTACGAGTAAAAGCTTTAATTTCCGGCAGAATAAGTAGCATATCCTTTTTAACTTCACAAAAGCCGCTTCATTTGTATTGAGTTAGTTAGGTTATAAGTAGGTATGTAAATGTAGATAATTATAGTTATTTGTTAAACAAGAGTGAAAAGTTGTTTTTTAACCGCGTGCTCAATTTTGATGACCGAGCAAGCGAAGGATTCTAAAATTGAATCACGAGCGGAGCGAGTGATTCAAAAATTAGAATCCTGAGCGTCAGCGAGGGAATCAAAAGAGCACGAGGTGAAATATCTTTTCACTCGAGTGCAACACGTAACTTTTCATCCCACCTCAGCGAGGAAATGACTAAATGCAAAAAAAATCACAAGATTAAATTCAATTCTGTTAATTTCTTCGTCACTAGAATCACTCATTTTAGGGTTTTAACTTATTTTAAATTTTCTTGTTTTTAATCGGTTTTAATTTTAAACAATAGGTATGACGTGAAAGAAAATGGTGCACGCAAAGCAAATTAAAAAAGTAGGTACAACAAGAAGGTTACGAGTGAGTTTTTAACAAATTAAAAACGATTGTATGGAAATTCGGCACCATAGAGGTACAAGTAAATAGGTTTTAATGATGTTTTGAATTCACAAACTTCATAGACGAGTGATATTTACTAACGTGCACACGATGTTCTAAATTCAATTTACTTTATCCTCTAGAGGATAATAACGGCTTTTACCTTCAGATATCGAAGAGTAAAAATACTCTTTCCGAGATGGTGGGATGAAAAGTATATTTTTATTATTCGTATATTTCAATTGTAAATAATGTAAGGCTTGTTCTATCGCATTAAGTGACCTGTAAGGATAGAATGAAGTTGGGTGAAAAAAAAAATACTATATCCATGCATAAATCAAATCAATACATTGATCTATTGTACCGAGCTGCGACATTGAACTGACTGAACGACAAACTACAAACAAACATTCGCATTTAGCTAGAAAGGAAGTAGGTACAATACACTGACAATTATTTTTTATCCATTGAAGGTTTGCTATGAATTTTTTTATTTTACTTTCATAGTAAATCTTCAATGGATCAGCGGATGGTAGAGGAAGGTGCACTGTCTTAACGTCTTAATGCATATAGGAGAATTGTCCCAACATTAGACGCGTACAGGTTGATCGAATGGAATTTTAGTCGTTTAAAAAATTAAGATCAAACGAGAAAGGCAATTGCTTATTTAAACATACGTGTTTTTGCGGAAAAGGTCGCTCTTAATAGTTCCGCAAGTCCAAGAGTTGTTTGCGCTAACACGAGGTCTAGTGGGGGAACTGAAAAGACTGTTTTATTCACTTGTTCAAGTTGTTGAGTACAAGGGTCCCATTAGAGTCGCATGACGGGCAAACGCAGTCACAAAAGCATATAAGTAAGTTTTGCTTTTTTATGTTGTGCCCTTTTTTGTTGACAGGTTTGCGATTTGTTGTGAAATTTACCACCAGAGTTAAGATGTAAGAGAAGCCAGATTTGTATGAACTGACACTAAAGAGACTGTAAAAAGAGCAACTGCTGAGTTTTTTGCCGGCTCTTCTCAGTAGAATTTCTTTCCGAACCGGTGGTTCAGTCAAAACATGATATAACAAATTGAGAAAAAGAAGGTTAAAACAATCGTTTTTCAGCCTTAACACGAAATTGACTTTCTGTCCGTCTCGTACCCATTAAAAAGTTTGTAAGCGATCCGGCTGAAACGCGCCGAAACAAGCTGAAACAAGGGCAACCGCAATATCTTACATTACGCAGCGCGAAACTTTCACACTAAATTACTATTTTCAGAGTTTTCAGTTGCGGCGCTCTTTTGGTGCTTTCAATTGTTCAAAGGTTTGCGTGTTGTGATAAAAATGCAGACTAGGTATATCGAATACAATCCATACTTTCATACTAATATTATAAATGCGAATGTGTGTCTGTCTGTCTGCTACGCTTTCACGGCGCAGATACTCAACCGATTTTGATGAAATCTGGTACAGAGACAGGTTACATCCCGGGTAAGGACATATGCTACTTTTTATCCCGGAAAATTGAAGAGTTCCCGTGGCAACCAAAAAACCAATCCACGCGGACGAAGTCGAGGGCATCATCTAGTCTAGTAGGTAATACGTATAATTGCTATAATTGTAAAAAAAATTTTTTTTAAAAGCACCGAATTTCTTTCTGGTTCTTCTTGGTTGGAATGGAATTCCGAACCAATGGTAGATTCACTCGACGAATCAAAATCGCTTGTCAAAGTCTACTTGAATAAAAAAACATTTGAATTTGAATTTAACCAAAGAGTTGAATTACTTAGATGCGAAAGGACATGGGAACCCACCGCATTATTATCCCATCAAAACCCCTGCCATTATGCGATTAATGCAAAGGTGTCATGATCCTCAGCAATGCAAAATACGACGCAGAGAGAAATCAAAAGAAAATATTTTTTTTTTATTTTTTATCCACTACAATTTTATTAGAATGAATGACGTTAATGAATTAAAATGTTAATGAATATTGTTACGGTTAGCAGAACTTGTTGTTCCCAGTTTCTCTCCGAAGCAAGAACCTAATTACACTGATGTTTCTGTAATGGGATTTTTCGCTCTCAATTAAAGAGCAAGACCATTCTGAAAGCACGTTCAGTAATTACTAGAGAAATAAAAAGTTCGTTTTGCAGCATCTAATCATACTAGTATTATAAATGCAAAAAGTTTGTTTGTTTGTTGGTTTGTCCTTCAATCACGCCGCAACGGAGCGCCGTAATTTTAGCATGGGTCCTCGAGAGTGACATAGTCTACTTTTTATCTCGGAAATTAAGGATTTCCCACGCCCACACAGGGAATCAAAAGAAGCTTAAACCAGGCGGACGAAGTCGCGGGCATCAGCTATTGATAAGATAATTAACAGTAATAATGTAAACAATTTTAAATCCAATCATATATAATTTGGCATACAGATAGCTATTAGGACGTAACCATCCGCTAATAAAGGGTTTTTTAAAAATTTAACTCGAGGCAAAATAGGGGTTTGAACTTTGTATGAAAATCTAACTTAACGTGAGCGAAGCTGCGGGCGCAAGCTAGTTAGTGATAAACTGCAGCATTGTGCCGAGTGGAGGGGGGAAGGGGGGGGGGGGAAGCTCTCTATTCCCCGGGTAACAATGCTCCCATTAGGGTAACAACGTTGTTCGCGAGGGCGATACGAATAACGTGGAATTGCATTAACTGGATTGGTTTCAACGCTTTCTAATTAAAAGATATTGCTTTTGGTTTGAAGGCATTGCAATTGTTTCTTGAATAAAAATTGCATTTACTAAGTTTCAGGGAAGGTTTTTTGAATGTCTCGGTTTTACAGAGGGAGGTCTCGGGTTTTTATAATTTCCGAATTTTCTCTGGTCTGATCTTGTGGTAGGCTTCGGCCGTGGCTTGTTACCACCCTACCGGCAAAGACGTGCCGCCAAGCGATTAAGCCGTGTAGAAACCGATTAGGGGTATGGGTTTAATATATACTTAACTGCCATACCCCGAACAGGTTAGCCCGCTACCATCTTAGATATCATCAACACTTACCATCAGGTGAGATCGCAGTCAAGGGCTAACTTGTAGTGAATGAAAAAATTAGTTTTTGTCTAAGGTGAAACTGAAAACCATGGATAACAAATCTTTCGTGCTATACCGGAGTTGCACTTCTTGTAGACGATAACAACACGTACCTACCCACCACCACCACCACTACAGTCCTTTAAGTCCCACTGCTGGGCACAGGCCTCCACTCTCATAGGAGAGAGGGAATTAGAGCTTAGACCCACCACGCTGCTCCAATGCGGGTTGGCGGGCTACGTCATGTACCTACGTCATGTGTGATTTACATTTTAAGTTTTTGTACAAGTTCTACCAGGAAGCACTGGAAACTTTTGAAACATGTGTTGTAGCACAATATGGATGATGTATCAAAAATAAATTATTTCTAACTGATTATTAAATACAGGGTTTTCCAAAAGACCTCAAATTCACATCCTCGGTTAATTTTAAGCTTGATAACCATTTTAAAATATAGATTAAATAAAAAAAGTGCATTGAAATTTCATGACGTCACAACTGTAAATTTTATACGACTTCCCTATTAGAAGTGCGTTTTTGAGTTTGATAAAGAGTTGCTGATTTGATTGAGTTGTCATCATCCCTATTGTGGCGCGCTCGCTCAACATGCACGTAAACTTTTTTTTTTATCCACTACAAGTTAGCCCTTGACTGCGATCGCACCTGATGGTAAGTTAAGGGCATGGCAGTTATATTAAACCCATCCCCCTATACGGTTTCTACACGGTATCGTACCGGAACGCTAAATCGTTTGGCGGCACGTCTTTGCCGGTAGGGTGGTAACTAGCCAATTCCCAAATTGACCCTGCCGGGGATCGAACCCGGGATCTCTGCACGTTAAGACAACAGCGCTACACACTGCGCCACGGAGGTCGTCACTGTCGTGTGATTTACATTTTAAGTTTGTGTACAAGTTCTACCAGGAAACAATAGAAACTTTTGCAACACGTGTTCAAATCTAGCACAAATGTGGCGCGCTCGCTCAACATGCACGTAAAACTGAATCCACATGGGATATGGCGAGAGCTGAGTAGATACGCGTAAAATCCCACGTGAGCAGAAATTCAGCAGGTTAACGGCAAACAGCCGTTTCGCATACAAAATAAATGTCGTAAAAGTGAACGCGCGACAAGCAGCGCGGGCTATTAAATCTGCTCTCAACCTCGATGCGCTGTTACGAGTACTGGTAGTCTGTAACACAAATGTTGACACAATACGGGTATGAAGCGATATTGCCCCGTTTTTAACTTTTTTACAGTTTAAATGGATGTTGGTCATCAAAAGTTGAACATTATTATCGGTTTAGAATCTTTATTTTATGCTGAAGTCATTTTTGGTCTAACTGCCTCGTTGGTCTAGCGGTTAGCAAGGTTGAATGCGGATAACGAGGTCCTGGGTTCGATTCCAGGTCGGGCATAAAAATTGTTAGGTATTGGGGTTTTAAGTTAAGAAATTCTCAGTGCCAGCCCGGAGTTGGAAGTTGGCGGTGTTTCACCCCCGTGCCTCGGAGAGCACTTTAAGCCGTCGGTCCCGGTTATTGTCACTAACATGACAATATAGTCGTTAAAGCCCGCCAACCCGCCTTGGAGCAGCGTGGTGGGTCTAAGCTCTTATTCCCTTCTCCTACGAGAGTGGAGGCCTGTGCCCAGCAGTGGGACGTTAATGGGCTGTAGTAGTGGTGGTGGAAGTCATTGTTGTACGTTGTAGCATCCTTTATTATGCGGCCAAAACATTTATAAAGTGGGTTTTCTTTTAAGCGTAAACAAGAATCAGGATTAATTAATGGAAGACAAATAACTTTGGAATTTGGAATATAGGTAATATTACTTAAATAAATGATCCCCGTTACAGGACAGGCCAGTTAAGGCCAGGTAGACCTCTTACTCGTATAAAGTAGCTGATTAGATGTAGATCGTAAGGCGCTATTTTTTTTATACTACACCCGCTCAGAAAGTACCCTCTTGCTTTTGTCAAAACGAGGTAGAAAGTACGTCATTGCTACAGACCAAATATGCGGGAGGAAAAGATGTATGAAATTTCATTTCTAACGTGCTAAGCGGGGAGAAAACTGTATGAAAATCCATTTCTAACGCGCTGTTTTTTTTTAATTTTGAGTAAATAATATGGTATCCGGACGTTGAGAATTTGGAGATGTCTTACCGGATATAATATTAGAAGCAGTTTCACCGTATTTGTCATAGAAAAGTCAAATATGGTAAATGTCGATTGTCGACATCGATGTCGATTGTCGATATCGATATCGATGCCGATTTTGATGGTCGATATCGATGTCAATTGTCGATGTCGATTGACGATGTCGATTGACGATATCGATGTCGATGGTCGTTATCTTTGTCGATTGTCGGTATCGAGTCGATTGTCGATATAGATTGTCGATATAGATGTCGATTATCGATATCGAAATCTATATTGCAATAATCCTCAAAATGTAGTCTAGTTGTGATAGTGAAGCTTCGAATGAAGCGACTCATATAATTATGATTTATGATAGAACTTCACTTTGCAAGTTCGTTTAATCACTAATTATCGCTTATTTTCCTCGCAGGTGTAGTATAAAGCACTATGTATCACTCGGTAGAAAGTACGATTCCTACCTCGCGTGTATTGCGGCTCTTCGGCTACGCCTCGGGCCTCAAACTACACCCTCGATAGTAATCGGTCACTTTCTCCCCTCGGTGAACAATGTACTATTCTCTTCCATGCTGCAACACGGCAATCTGCTAAGTACATAAGGCTCTATGCTGTCGAAACAGTCGACTGGCAATAGTGGCAACTTTGAGTATCGGTGGCCAAGATACTCTTTGGTTCACTGAGTCTTCTAAGTTTTCAGCACAGAATTTTTATAGTGTTTGGTAAGTATTTAGCTCAATTATCACCAAGAAAAATATTTGATCTAGACAATAGCCTTTTGAATATGATTGAGAAGCATGGACACACTGGACAGTGAACTTTGAAAGAATTTTCCTAAGAAAATTCTTGCAAAGATACATTATAAAAGTTAGCCAAGAAAATTCTATTTCCCACAGCACATGATACACAATTGAACACTGATTGCTTTTCCATACAAAAAGTGACTGCTCACCAACAAATTGCTCTTCGGAAAAATCTTATTACTAGCATGGACCTCTACTAGACTATTCCAAAGAGCAATTACTTGAGGTTGTGTTAAAAAGATTTGCCGAGATGAATGCGACTCATCTCTACCTGAAATTGCTGACTATTCATATACTAGAGACTATTGGTATACCACACAAAGTAAGGTAATTCGCCCTTGGAAGAGCCGCATATCGTTATCATGACAATCAAGTGTAATTCTTGTTACATTACGTATGTATTGTGTATTAGCTACATATTGTAAACTAGATGATGCCCGCGACTTCGTCCGCGTGGATTAATGTTTTTTAATTTCCGCGGGAACTCTTTAATTTTCCAGGATATAAAGTAGAATATGTCCTTCCCCGGGATGTAACCTACCACTATACCGAATTACATCCAAATCGGTTGAACAGATGGGCCGTGAAAGCGTAGCAGACAGACAGATAGACAGACAGACACACTTTCGCATTTATAATATTAAGTATGGAAGTATGGATTCTTTTTTCCTTAAAAAAAAGCAACTGCTGAGTTTCTTGCCGGCTCTTCTCGGTCTTCTTTCCGAACCGGTGGTAGAATCATGACGTTTCTTAGGTGGTACAAGTTGCCCTACGTGAAATAAATAAATCATTTCATTTCATTTCATAACAACACAGAAGATGTATAAGCTGGTTCCAAAAAGTTTAAATAAGATTTCTTAACTAGATGATGCCTGCGACTTCGTCCGCGTGAATGAATTAATAAATGAAATATTCTTTATTGTACACCAAAGATAATTAATAACCAGAAACAATAAAACAAATACAAATCCGCGTCCGCGTGAATTTACTTTTTTTCAATCCCGCGGGAAATCTTTCATTTTCCGGGATAAAAAGTAGCCTATGTCCTTCCCCGGTTCACAACCATCTCTGTACCAAATTTCATCAAAATCGGTTAAACAGATGAGCCGTCAAAACGTAGCAGACAGACAGACATACACACTTTCGCAATAATGATGTTTTTCTATTTCATGATTGATTTTTCATTTACCGGTACACGTAACCAAAGCCAGTACATAATTTGAAAAGAGCAATTAGTAAAGGTCCTAAAAAGATTTGACGATGTAAATAGCTCTCACCCATACCTGAAATGGTGATAGCTTTTCATCTGAATGTTCATTTGACCATTTATCTCACTATTCATTGACATACAATGTAGTAATTATTCGATTAACTCGCAGCCCAAAGTGGCTATTCACATGATCTGGGGGGTTACTACCATCGCTTGAAGCGGTATTACTTAAAAATAACAGTTTTATGTCACGTACCCTAACGTCCCTGAAATAAGGATTATAATTCTAAAACATGAACGTCAACAATATTAAAATAATATGGCTTTGAGCATTGGTAGTATGCCCTCTGAGTACAACGTTCACGCCCCTCGCAATAATATTTTCCAATAGTTCGATACGTCGGTGCTGGTTTGAAAAGTTCGCAAAAGCTTTTCAGGTCTCGTTATGAATGGGAAAATTAAACATCGGTAAATTTTTAATTTCAATAATTCGGAGCGATTAATTTTTGTTTTGATATGCTTTTATGTGGATTTGTACCTACGGTTGAATTTAAATACATGGAATTGTGTTTAAAAATACTTTCGCGGAGTTACGTTTCAATTTAGTTTTCTTCGTAAGGTTTTCTGTAATAATTTGTGTTTCTGTAATTTTGCCTGGTGGGAAGCTTCGGCCGTGGCTAGTTACCACCCTACCGGCAAAGACGTACCGCCAAGCGATTTAGCGTTCTGGTACGATGCCGTGTAGAAACCGAATAGGGGTTAGGGGTTTATAATATAACTGCCATGCCCCTAACAGGTTAGCCCGCTACCATCTTAGACTGCATCATCACTTACCATCAGGCGAGATCGCAGTCAAGGGCTAACTTGTAGTGGATAAAAAAAGCGTTTCATTACCGGAATGTATTTTGATACTAGCTCCTGTATTTTTTAATTTTACTACTATAACCAACCGTTGCCCGCGGCTTCACTCCCGTTACAGGCCCCAACAGAGGCGCGGCACGTAGCAGCAAGTATTCTTTGTACAATTAGGTCGCAGTGCATCTCCGTGTCTTTAAGTGGATCCAGCTCCATACAAAGAATATTTACCGCTACGTACCACACCGCGCCGTGCATCTGTAGTGGAGCTAGACCTTAACTTCGACTGTGTAAATTTGTAACCCCTAATTTACCCATCTTGGGGTTGAATTTTCAAAAATAGTTTCTTAGCGAATGCTTACGTCAGCTGTCTGTGTGGCTTTCAGCACGATTCGTCCAGTCAGGGAGTCAATAACTTTTTCCTTTTAGGTAGGTATATGTATATTATTTAGTATAAGATGAAAACGGACGTCTTCCGTGGATTTACAACGCTGCTGGCGTGAGGCTGCAGCAGTTAGGTCCAACCCCATGTCTTTGAAAAGTGCTGTTCATTTCTATTAACACTGAGTTCATCTCTAGGACCTAGGATATCATTCGCTGTTTCAAGTTTTTAGATAATAATATTGGTTGCTGAATCGGTCCGGACAAACTAACAAATAATATCAAGCCTTGTATAAACCTGACAAAATATAACAAGTTAAGTTGTTTATTTCTATTTCTCGATTGTCCTTTGTTTGTCAAATGAAAATACCGTTCTCATTCCAAATGACGGTCCAATGAGGGGTATATTTGGTGTATAAAATGTACATCGTATATTGCATGGACAAATGCCGGTCGGTACAATCATTCAGTCAAAGCTAAACAAAGAATCAATTGTGTCGTGTGATCACGTCCATTGCAGCCATTCCCGCTTAATTAAACCAGGCTTCGTGGCGTAGGCCGGAGAGAGACGGTGGTGGCGTAGGCCGGAGAGAGACGGTCGTGGCGTAGGCCGGAGAGAGACGGTCGTGGCGTAGGCCGGAGAGAGACGGCGCTAACAAACGTACTGTGGACACTGGACATGGCAGGATAAACAGCGCCGTATGGGAAACACGTTTCGTCCTAATCAAGAAACAAGAAGCTTAATTCGCCATGATCCGCCAAATCTGACAAAATATCCGAATAAATATGTATGTGGTACTGCGCGCAGCTTGCGATATGCACCGCCCAATTTAAAAAGCACAAACGTAGGCGCGCACACTTGTATATGCAGCTCAGACCGAGCGACACGGTGAAACGTATTCCGTATTAATACTACGCCCGCCAACCCGCATTGGAGCAGCGTGGTGGGTCTAAGCTAAGCTCTAATTCCCTCTCTCCTATGAGAGTGGAGGCCTGTGCCCAGCAGGGGCACGTTAATGGGCTGTAATGGGTCGTGATAGTTTGATGTGATATCTGTAACAAGGTGCAAACAAACCAGCCCTAGTAGTGCGGTATTGTGTAACCCGTAACGAAAGAAAGCTTACGATACGAAAGTTGACAATACGGATGATGACAACTCAATCAAATCAGCAACTCTTTATCAAACTTAAAAACGCACTTCTAGTACATTCTAGTATGGAAGTTGTACGAAATTCACAGTTGTGACGTCATAAAATTTCAACGCACTTTTTTTCTTTAATCTATATTTTAAAATGGTTATCAAAGTTAAAACTAGCCGAGGATGTGAATTTTAGGTCTTTTGGAAGACCCTCTATTTATTAATCAGTTACTTATAAATAATTTATTTTTTATTTATGCATCGTCCCTATTAGTACGCTGTAATCATTGGTGACTATTCAACTTCCGTGGTGCATAGGTACAGGTTGTCATGGCAACTAACCTCTGACCAACTATATCTACCGAAAGAAGTTTCCTGAAGATCCTTCTGATTTTTTCCTTCCTTTCAAAAGTGAGAAGTTTTTCTTTCTCGTTTTTGTTAGGAATTTGAATGTTGGTAGTATAAAAGAAAAGTTTTTATTTATAAAGGAAACTCTTTTGAAAGGAGAAAATCAGAAGTAACGTCAGGTTTCTCTTAGAATAATCAGAAACTTTTGTTACTAGCTTTTTTCTAATTTCGGTGATCTTATAATTTCGTTGAAACATTTCAAGGAATCAAATTTAAATTTCTAAATTAGTTGCCACAGCAAACTTTATTTTTTTTTTGTTAAGATTGTGCATAATAATAATAAAATATGGATAGAATTTTTATAAAATGCTATTGTATGACCCGGCTAGAAGTTATATGTTCTTATTATTTATAAAAATAATAAGAACTAAAATAAAAAAAATGCTGATAAAAATAAAAAAAAACCCAGCTGTGTTTTTAGGACGCGTTTGGAACACTCGAAGCTTTATTAATTGTCACCATCACATAAATTTGATGATGAAAAAGTAAACTCTGATAACAGCTTTAGGGTGTTCGATCTCGTGTTTTGGTATGAAACATTTTAATCAAACTAAAACTAATAACTGTTATTTAAGTGAACTTTGACCATTACTACCACTGGTTCGGAATGCTATTCCTACTGAGAAGAACAAGCAAGAAACTAGGTGGTTGCTCTTTTTAAAAAATAATTTACGATTACATCAATGTGTGGATACATAAGTAGCCGCTATCCCTAGCATCGCTGGAGCGAGTCAAATCCATGCTCTTTTATCATTTACATAAACTTCAACAGTTTAATAAACTTTTTTTCTCACCTCCGGGCGGAAAGCGTCAATTTTCCTCCCGCTGCGCTAAACGAAAATGCCGCTTTCCGCCTCCGTCGAGGAGAAAAATAGTATACACACCACGGGCAGTAAATAAGAAAGCCTCAGATCACATGTTTATTGACCTCGGCTTCGCCTCGGACAACAATTACATGTGATCTGAGACATTTCTTATTTTACTGCCCTAGATGTGTAATGTACTATTTCAGGAGCAACCTTTACTAATACATATAAACAACCTTCAACTACATCTGGAGACTTATATTACTAACTATAATAGGACATTAATTGGAATCGCAGTGAACCGAATGGGCGATGGTCAGTTGCAGGAAGCATGATGTTCGCTCAATCTTAACTTGATTACATTTCGAAGTAATTAACACGAAACATATCTATCTATCAATGATGTAAGTATTTAGTATAGAGATCAATAAATTAATATGAGTCGATCGGTGTTCGACCGATATTATGTTTTACTAGCTGATTGACACTGGGTATTAGCCTAATTAATTTAGATTTTGTAAAAAATGGTTGTATCAATTTGAATTAAATAAATTAAAAAAAAAAGAAATATTGTGTTTTATATACACTGTGTTAGACTAGCCGTAGTTAGATTACCTTCCGAAAGATTTGCCATTCACGTGCGACGATTCGCCAATCTGTTGCACTAAAAGATCTACTAAGAAGCTTAGCCAAGTTAGTTTTACGTTTTAGAAGGTATAAAACGATATTCAATTGTATACACAGGGTCTACTCTATATAATAGAGATCTACAATATATATAATAGAAAATATATAATAGTACTAGACGATGCCCGCGACTTCGTCCACGTGGATTAGGGTTTTTTGATTCCCGCGGGAACTCCTTAA
The DNA here is from genome assembly GCA_917051295.2 of Erebia ligea. Lineage (NCBI taxonomy): Eukaryota > Metazoa > Arthropoda > Insecta > Lepidoptera > Nymphalidae > Erebia > Erebia ligea. Next base: position 383,044 of record OU785232.1, read on the forward strand.
ATTTCCGGGATAAAAAGTAGCCTATATCCTTCCCCGGGATATAACCTACCTCTATACCAAATATCAGCAAGATCGGTTGAAAACATGGGCCGGGAAAGCGTAGCAGACAGACAGACAGACAGACAGACAGACAGACAGACAGACAGACAGACAGACAGACAGACAGACACACTTTCGCATTTATAATATTAGTATGGAAGTATGGATATGGATACTTAATAAAAATTTTGAAAATATGATTGGAGATTCATATCTCGATCATGGCATGATTTTCCATCATAAGTTTATTCTTACAATTTATGAAAAGCACAATTAATAATGATCTCAAAAACCACAAAACAACATTCATTTAAACAAAAAAATCTGTCGCAAAATACTATAAAGGTTTTTACTTTTGAGTCGGTGTCATGAGGGCAGTGGCAAAGGAAAACAAATTATTTATATTAATAGTGTTTTTTACGTTTTAATATTATTATTTTTAATTTTGTATAGGTTAGTTGATCGAGACATCGACATCGAGAGACTCGAGACATAAGAACTCCGAAAAACCAGGTTTAAGAGAATTATAAAAACACAGGTTTAAAGACTCACCGTTCCCTTTGAAACTTCAAGGACTGCACTCGCTGCGGCAGCTTCTGGCGGAAGGTCCAGAGGTTGAGGAGATCGTCCGCGGTGGCGGTGACCAGCGCGCCCTCGTTGATAAGGAACTTGGCGTGCAGCACCGCCTCGCCGGACTCGTGGCGCACGTGCGCGTCCACGCCGGGACCACCTAATCTGAGGTTGCGGTCAGGACTATCATTGTCATGTTATTTATAGATAGATAGATAAATGCTTTATTGCCACACAAAACATTAAAAAGAAAAAAATTGTGTGTGTCAGCTCCAACGCACGACTGGAGTTTCCTCTTTACGAACGATTATAAAATATATAGATTAGTTAATGAGGGTAAATGAACGCATTTTTTATATTACTAAAAGCATGCTTGATACATTTATTAAATATTAATTATATAATTTATATTCATCAAAATACATTACATAGTCATGGAAACATAAAGTCAATAACGTAACGGAGAAAATTTGATTTTACTCCGCATAAAGTTTCTTACATACTATATGCAAATCGATATAATATATCGATTATATCGATATATATTATATACTCCAACAAAAAGAAGTAACAAGTGCGCAAAGGCGGTCTTATCACTAAAAGTGATCTCCTCCAGACAACCCTTAATTATAGAAACAAATGCAATGAAGCGAAATGCAATGAACAATGTATTGCAATGTATATAAAAATTCAAATCTTTTTTGTTGAATTAGACTTTGGCTTTTGAATTGTCGAGTTAATTTACCACTGGTTCGGAATGTCGTTCATATCGAAAAGAACCAGCGTGAATTTCGGTGGTTGCGCTTTTGAAAAAATTAATTTAAAATTACATCAATGTGTAGATACATAAGTAACTGCACTCCTAATATAATAATAATAATAATAAAGTTTTTTATTAGAGGCATTAAACCCATCAAAACTACATACTAAATATACATGAAATATACATTAAAACTTAAAGCTAACTGAAAAGGTTATTAAACACTTTTCAGATGTCATAGCACACAGGTCACAGGTACTTAATCTATTTTTTATTTCTTTCCCGATGCACAGACAGCCAATGGTCAAAAATGGAACTAGGCATCCCCTCAGAGACGACCTTGAGTATTGCATTGTTTGAGCTCCGAAGTCTTTCCCAAAAGGATGCCACGCGAGCTCTAACAATGCAATAAAAGTCGGGCACCCCCGATTCCGCAAACATGGTGGAAGCACTGCAATACCGTGGATAACCCATTATAATTCTAAACGCATCATTATATTGTACCCGTATTGCAGTGAATGACTTTCTTAAGAATTTAGTCCACAGCTGGCACGTATAGAAGCACTGGCAGTAAGCGTTAAATAGTGTTATTTTAACTGCCTTACTGCATCTGCCAAATCTACGCGCCAGCATATTGCAGCGAATCGAAAGTGCCCTTCTTTCTCTCTCAATGTCGCAATCGTCTTTCAGATGTTCTGTTAGGATGTGTCCAAGATACTTAAATTTCTGTACTACCCGAACTGCTTTCTCATTTAAAATTACTCCTGGGATCCTCTCCGGGCCCTTACCTGACTTGAAAACTAACATCTCGGTTTTATCCACGTTATATTTCAGTCCGTGTGCATTAGCATAATGCTCACAGATTGAGAGCAGCTTTCTGAGACCTTGAATAGAGGGACTGAGAATCACCATATCATCAGCATAACTCAGGCTGTTTACACATACACCGTTAATATGACATCCAACCTTCGTGCTTCTCAGTTCCTCTATCAGGTGGTTTACGTAGATGTTAAAAAGGTCTGGAGAGGTAATCCCTCCCTGGCGAACACCGCATTCTAATATATAAGTATTAGAAGTCGTGTTGCCCCATTTCACAACATTGGTTTGATTTCCGTACCAGTGTCTCAACAGACCCACCACTTCGCTAGGGACCTGAGACTGGTATAGTTTCTCCCAGAGAATGTCATAATTAACCAGGTCGAAAGCGCGACTCAGGTCTAGAAAACACGCATAGATGGAAGTATCACGGCTAGTATAGTAGCTTATTGCGTGCTTTAAACTAACGATAGCAGAATCCGTTGAAAGACCGGGTCGGAAACCAAACTGGGCGTCATCGATGACCACATTCTTAAGCAGTTCGGGTTGCAACAGACGTTCTAAAATTTTGCCGATAACTGTGCCTAATGATATAGGGCGGTAATTGCTGGCTGAACCCAGGTCACCAGTCTTGTTTTTCACAATCGGAATAACCACTGTTTTCATTAAATTTGGCGGTAAATATGAATATCTAATGCAAAGGTTATATAGACCACATATCTTTTCGTGTAAAATTTTTCCTCCGTACAAAATGTGTTCGACACTCAACTCATCATAACCTGGGCTTTTCCCTCTAGCCATTTCCTAAGCAATGCTCTTTTATCATTTACATACTTCAACAGCATAATAAGCTTTTTTCAGGAGCATACTTCTAATGGATTTCTTAAACTTGTGTAAAGACGCAGTACAGAAAATAGCACTTTAACAGAATTTATAATCAAAGAACGAGAAGAATTACTATTATTTGCTAAAATAATAAATCAATGTAGTATAAAATGCATATGCATCGTCCGCCCTACCGCTTTAAACATGCAGAAAAAGCTTGTTTCATTTTGCTGCAAAGACAAAATAGTGGATGACTATCGGTTGCGACGAAAATACTAAATTAGTTCCCGTGCACGACTTTGCCCGGGTATAGTATAATTCAAACTATGTCGGGTTCTAATTATAAACTGAATTGATATTGGATTACGGCGACAAAGATAATACCACCATAATCCGGGCTCACATACCTATGTGAGCCCGGATTATGGTTTTACCTACAGCTATTAATTATGCAAAAGTTTCATCGCAATAATTACCATAGTTTTTGATGTGAGTACAATAACGAACAAGCAAACTATATAAGTAGCAGTTGGAAGGAAATCTAAAGACAGACATTTCCTAGTGAATTCACTAAAACCTATCTAGACAGATTTACGAGTATGTACTACAAGAGTGGAATTTCAACACCTAATCTAGTAATTTGTATGGCGCGAGCAGAGTTGAGTTGTAGCGTTCCATTCCACGGTAGAGTAGCGAGAGTCTGAGAGCGTTTGTTAGACATCCATTACAGTAATGTGCGGAGCCAGCGGGATGCTGCGCTCTCACGTCTCGCGTCTTGTCGGGATTTGTGTTTGTTTGTTGCGAGACAGTTGCTCCACGGGTTGTTTGCGAGCGCATTCCTGCAGGCAAATGTAATAAGATTAACCGGGAAATGGAACGTTTTGCTTAATTAAATTTTCTTTTATGTACTTTAACCCGGTAACAAATATTTTATTACTAGTTATATTTTGATACAAGCTTTATGCAAGCCCCTGACTGTGATCTTACGTGGGGGTTATGATACAGTCTAAAATGGTAGCGGGGTTATTTGGTATAAGGGGTGATCGGTTCCTATGCGGCATCGTACTAGAACGCTCAAGCTCAGACCACCGCCACCACCACTACAGCCCATTAACGTCCCGAGGCACAGGCCTCCACTCTCATAGGAGAGAGGGAATTGAAGCTCAGAGCAGATAACCAGAAATAATAAACGAGTTTTTCTAGTTTTATTTTAATGATGAATTTATTGTTGAACGTATGCTGTAAGCGTACAATCATTTCTAGTTCCACTAGATTGGAATGCCGTTTCTAGCGAGTAATTAATACACACAAATTCACTTGTTGCTTTTCAAAAATTTAAATTGTAATATTACTAGATGACGCCCGCGACTTCGTCCGCGTGGATTAAGATTTTCTTATTCCCGCGGGAACTCTAATTTTTCCGGGATAAAGAGTGGCCTATGTACTTGCCCAGCCCGGGATGCAACCTAACTCTGTACAAAATTTCGTCAAATTTAGTCAAAAAGATGTGCCGGGAAAGCATAGCAGACAGACAGAAAGACACACTTTCGCATTAAATGATAAATGATTTATTTATTTCACGTAGGACAACTTGTGTATCGACCCTGGAGTCGATAGAAAGTGCATTTTAAAAGCTTTCTGTATACTTATCTCATTTTTGGCATGTGAGTGGATTGGTTCCTTTTTGCATAAGTAGGTCCTATTCATCGAGTCGGAGCCGGTCGGAGTGGGGGGTGTTAGGTTATTTTCGTTACGGAATTTCTGGATTCGGTCTCCACGCTCAAGGCCCGCGATAGAAGCTATGCAATAGCTTAAAAGGTTCCAATAAGTAGACAATACAACACACGTTACAAGTAGATCATATTACACTGACTTGTGGGTCACTGGATGCGAGGCCGGTTGCTTCCATGCAACTTTGTCATCAATAAAATCATCGATAGTGTAATAACCTCGACTTAACAAATGCTGTTTAACACAGTATTTAAATCTATGTAATGGCATTTATAATATTATTATGGATGCGTAGATAAATAATTAAATTACAGTCTCATAAATACATCCTTAAATATGAGACAACATTATAATTATTGTGAAATGTTCTATTCGCAATTTGCATTGCACGGTACACAGCAAGCGGTTCCGTTACCATATAACGTTCACGAGGAATATCACGGGAAATGCAAGCGGCAACTTTGTTTCAATCTAATTACAACGTACTTTGAAACGTGAGTATTTAGTTAGGAGCGTACAGAATGCACGTGTGTTTGTGTCTTCCCTTTGAGGAAAACGCTTTGGAAATGCAAAGCTTTGACCGAAAAGCGCTATGCCTCCCCATGAGGAAGAGATATACCTAATTTTCCTGTATTCCAAAGTACTGGACCAACGGGTCGGAAAAATATATCATAGAGTTATCAAACTGTATGCGGTGATTTCAAAATGTGTAGCGTCAAATCAAAGGAATAATATTTTTCATCCCACCATCTCGGAAAGAGTATTTTTACTCTTCGATATCTGAAGGTAAAAGCCGTTATTATCTTCTAGAGGATAAAGTACTTAAATTGAATTTAGAACATCGTGTGCACGTTAGTAAATATCACTCGTTTATGAAGTTTGTGAATTCAAAACATCTTTAAAACCTATTCACTTGTACCTCTATAGTGCCGAATTTCCATACAATCGTTTTTAATTTGTTAAAAACTCACACTCGTCACCTTCTTGGTGTACTTTTTTAATTTGCTTTGCGCGCACCATTTTCTTTCACGTCATATTGTTTAAAATTAAAACCGATTAAAAACAAGAAAATTGAAAATAAGTGAAAAACCTAAAATGAGTGATTCTAGTGACGAAGAAATTAACAGAATTGAATTTAATCTTGTGATTATTTTTGCATTTAGTCATTTCCTCGCTGAGGTGGGATGAAAAGTTACGTGTTGCACTCGAGTGAAAAGATTTTTCACCTCGTGCTCTTTTGATTCCCTCGCTGACGCTCAGGATTTTAATTTTTGATTTTTGAATCCTTCGCTTGCTCGGTCATCAAAATTGAGCACGCGGTTAAAAAACAACTTTTCACTCTTGTATAACAAATAACTATTACTAGTGTGACTTTGCTAATTTTTTTTCTCTGTAATGGCACGCACGACTTTTCCATACACTTTTAATACAATAAAATTATGCTTGATAAAATGCAACTAAACACTGCATATTGTAGAGAACCGCTTGTTTAGAACACGCTTATTTAATCTCTAGTTATACCAGACAGACAGTATCAGAAACGAGAATCAAAAATGTTAGAAAGGGTTTATTGAACCGCGGTGGAGTGTCTAAATTAATTTTGATTGTCATTTTATGGCTACTTGGCGGAAAATTAAAAAAAACTTAAAATAACATTCTCGCTTTGTAAAAGGCGGAAATCCTTGGTTGTCTTCTAAACGTGTAACTCGAGTACATTTGTACAATAAATTGTCAAAACCTTAATATGAAATGTTGCCAAATAAATTCTACCGCATGCTAATTATTAAATATTAATTAACTATGTGCATGTTAGTCTTAAGGAAAATAGATCATGTAACTGTAATTGTGAGGAATAGTAAAAGCTATTTTATTTTTATTTATTTATTTTATTCAAACGTGTAACTCGATAGCATGGTCCAAACTTCGGATTGCGGCGATTTGCGAAAACGTGCGGCTCCTGCGAATCGCTCATTAGCCTGAAAGCTGTTTGTTTATTCTTCCAGATGTTGTTTACCTCGAGCTCGGCGGGCCGTTAATCGAATTTGTAAAAATTGGTTTCGTTACCCCGGGCTTATAGCGAGGGGTGGAATAGGCTTTTGACGCCGGGCGTGTTTTTCGGTAAACGATTCAGTTCGATTTCAATCAAAATAACGGCGTCGCTAAGCCAATTTTTCTTTTTGACAACACAAAACTGACCATTATTCGTTAATTGGAGCTTTAATTGGAGGGGGATAATTCGATATTTGAGAACTTTGCCTAGTTGGAAGCTACCCTTAAAATATCAACTGCGCAAACCCTCTGCACTTTATCAGTTGCTTTAAATGTGACTTTATAACATACTATCACTGCATCATCACATACCATCAGGTGAGATCAAAGTCAAGGGCTAACTTATAGTGGATTTAAAAAAAAATACTAACTGATGCCCGCGACTTCGTACGCGTGGAACTTTCCGCGGGACCACTTTAATTTTCCGGGATAAAAAGTAGCGTGTGTTATTCCAGACTATAATCTATCTCTGTGTCAAATTTCATATAGATATGTTCAGCCGTTCATACGTGATTAAGTAACAAGTATCACCAGGTGTGATTGTAGGCAAGGCCTAATTTGTAGTGGAATTAAAAAAAACTTGATATTAGGGTGTTCAATTTTAATTCAGAAAACCTCTTTATATAAGTTACCAAATTTTCTTGCTTATTAGTCGAAGATTCTAGATAGATAAAAATTAAGAAGAGGGATTACAATTTTCATAGAATCACTTAATCGTAGATGGAATGGAATACTTACCTCATTTATCTTTATCTATCTATCTATCTTTGATACCTCGGCCGACACTTAATTCAAAATGTATGAAGAGAAAGTGAGTGGGATAGCTGTAGCAGACTATATAGAGCGAAATTAAAACGTGAGTGGTCGTACATCACCAGGGATAGGGGTAGGGGGTGAAAGTTACGAGAAAAGTTGGGACAAATTTCACCCCTCAAAAACGTTACCCAAGTAGCCTCATTAAAAGTAAAATGATGAATATTTTCATGTTTAGTTTACATTTTACTCAGCGTCGAGATAGCGGCATGTGATTTACGTGAGCACGAAATCTTGGTATCATATTTGAGCCACACTTACATTTTGAAAAGCATTTACTTGATGTAACTAGGAGTTGCTTCTATAGGTTAAAAATATTATATCGGATTCGTGCTTACCTTACTGTAGAAATGAGAATGCAGCTATGTGAGTCTTTGGTGCTATCAAAGTTGAATTATGCAGATGCAGTTTATGGACCTTGCCTGCTAGGTCGATCGAAAAAACTGATACAGCGGGTACAAAATGCGTGTATGCGGTTCTGTTTTCCTATAGCACCGAGATCGCATATCAGCCCTCATATTAACCTAGCTAAGGTATTAAATATGACCTCTCGACGTGAGTTGCATTTTGCTTCCCTTCTATTTGGTATTGTATTGACAGGGAAGCCAAAATATTTGTATACAAAACTCAAGTGGCTAGGGGATCAAAATCCATTTAACACGCGGGCAACATTTCGGCGTATGGCTATGCCCCATTATAGGACTGCTGCTTTCAGGGGGAGTTTCAGATTTGCAGCGAGTAAATGCTGGAACTCTTTACCGCCGCCATTACGTAGTCTGAAGACAGTAAATGCTTTTAAATCAAGATATAAAGCACATATTCTTGCAACACAAATAGCGTAAACATATTATCTGCAAATCATAAATACATCTTGAGTTTATTTGTTTTTTTATTTGTTTTTATTTGTTTTTTATTTTTATTTTTTATTTCATTCAATATATTATCAATTTAATTTTAGACACTTAATTTTAAAGCATTCCCTGTTTAGATTTGATTGGTTATATGGATAGTAGTAGTGAAGGTTTAGTATGATAAGCACTAATTAAGTTGGTTTTTTAAGCAAATCTATTTATTAAGATAAGTTTTTTATTTTTCTTTTTGATTTTAAATATTTTATTTGTTTACATTTACTAGCTTGTAATATACAGCGATGGTCCGTGACGTCTCGGCCCTTGGGCCCCTCCTGAAAATCAGCGTTGCGGTGTGTTAGGTGGGTACATACCTACCTTTCGTGCTGTGGCACAGGCTGAGGAGGTGGCCCATTGACCACATTTACTTTTTAAGTATGTACACAGTACATATGTACTGCATTTAATTAATTTGTTGTGCTACTGATTAATTTGTAAACTGTTGGTCAATAAAAATTTATTTATTTATTTATTTATTTATTTATTTATTAATACAGTTTTCATGTAAATGAAGTTGTATCTTCTACATCACTCATCAAGATTGCGGGTGGTTTTGTTCCTTTGATGTAATAATATATTATTATTATGCGAGTACCATTATACAATCTTTTTAAAGTCTTTTGAGATTTTGACCTTGAATATATGTACTTACGTACTTCTGTATTCATACTAATATTATAAATGCGAAAGTGTGTTTGTTTGTGGGTTTGTCCTTCAATCACGCCGCAACGGAGCAGCGTGATTGAAGGACAAGAGGAACGGGTCGATGAGATTTTTGCATGAGTATAGTTGAGGACCTTTTTTTATTGCGAGATAGGCCTGCGCTTGACGACAATCATGCCTAATACAAAGCGATGTTGGAGCGCGCTTGCCTAGAAGATGCCTATTCATTCTTGCCTTGAAGGTATTTAAGTTGTATGTGTCAGGGAATACGTGCGCAGGAAGGGCATTCCACATCCTGGCGAGTGACATAGGTTACTTTTTATGCCGGAAAATAATAAGTTCCCGCGGGAACAAAAAACTCTTAATCCATGCGGACAAAGTCGCGGGCTCAGCTAGTGCTTTTATAAAAGCGTAGTACCTAGGTGATTGCCGAAAACATGCAAAAGCTAGTTTCCAATCGATTGGGCAGCACGCGTCCGATTACAAAGGGCAAGTGAACCAATATCATAAAAAGGGAAATCGCGCGAAAGCCTCAATTTGCCAGTCAGCGCCGAAATTGGGCGGGATGTGGGTAACAGGCCCGCGAGATGGGCTGTATTCTCAGACTGTTAGCCAAATATTGGATAGACGCGAGTTTTATACCTTCTATAGATTTGTTTAGCTCACTCAGATCTAGGCTCAGGGCAGTTGGGTATTGAGGTACACTTTAATATAAGTATGCGCTGGAATTCCGAGTAATTAAAGGAGCATCAACGAATTCGTAGTGAGGCCATAATCCACTACGCTTGCCAGGTGCGGATTGGCAAACTTACATACCTGTGAGAACAGGCATGCAAGTTTCCTCAATGTTTTCTGTCACCCGAACAGAAATTAGGTAATATTTAATTGCTTGAAACAGACATAGCGCCGAAAGATGAGATGATAATAATCTATTTATCTATGATAAATTAATAGATATTATAGCTGTTAGAGATATCCGAGACGACGGAGGGACAGACCGACGGCTTTACGTGCTCTCCGAGCACGGGAGTAAAACTCTGACAACTTCCTTATTGAGGGTTAGTGGAATAGAACTTTCCAATATGTACTGGGAATTACTTATCAGACAAATCCAATGCTTACCAATCCTATGGCCCGACCCGGGATCCAACCCTGACTGCGACCAGTAGACTATTACCTATTTCTGTGCTAGTACTCGTAGGTCGAAGTCTAAACACCAAGGCCATCAGTTATCACCGCTACACAGCTATTACTGCAGCTGGCACTTCAAGATAACGAATTGCTACAGGTTGCAAAATAAATTATACCGCATGCTAATTATTAAATTATACTAATATTATAAATGCGAAAGTGTGTTTGTTTGTTGGTTTGTCCTTCAATCACGCCGCAAAGGAGCAACGGATCGACGTGATTTTTGGCATGGGTATAGTTGAGGACCTGGAGAGTGACATAGGCTACTTTTTATCCCGGAAAATTAGAGAGTCCCGAGGGAATCAAAAAAACTTAAACCACGCGGACGGAGTCGCGGGCATCAGCTAGTATTACATAATTTTAGAGGAATAATTAAATTTTTAATTTTATTGCTAACACAGTGGACATCCAACTTAAGATTTCGTTCAAGTGCTGTCTCAACGAAATAAAAGGGTCTAATCAAGCTTGTATGTTCTATACAGTTAACTTGGCAGACCTTTACATCATCACTAAGGCAGCCTAAATGATCACTGAAACGTGAAACTTCAAACAAACACTTGTTATTGTGAACTCTGGGCATTGTTTTGCTTTTAAACCGCAATAAACATTGGATGGTTTCCAAATTCCCTCGTTAGCGGCGGACTTACCAAGCTGGTAAAATCAAATAAGGCCCGCTTGCAGAACCGTCGGGTTACGTTTAACCTGTGGTTTAATCCAGGAATAAATTTGAAATTTTGACAGAAGTTTTATACGAATTCTGTCAAAGCAGCAGCTAACTCTGGGTAAAAAGAATAAAACGAGCGTTTCTGCAGGCGGACCTAAGTAGGTAAAAGTATCAAGTGAACATAATTAAAAAAAAATACGACTATACCCTGCCATATTGAATTTTTAAAAAAAAAAAAAATAGCCAGTGTCACTCGGGATGATACAGGATTCTAACCTCTATGGAGATTGGTCGCCGTGGCCGCAATTCGGTCGGGAGTACATTAATATTTTTCGAAGGCGTGTTAAATTTGCCATTCCACACTTGGCTAGCGTGGTGGACAATAGCCTAAGCTCTTTTCATTGAGTAGACCACTGACCAACCGCAACAGAGTAGTTAACAATGGGCTGGCGATAGATTATATGAATACTAGATGATGCCCGCGACTTCGTCCGCGTGGATTACGTTTTATTCCCGCGGAAACTCCTTATATATATAATTTTCCGGTAAAAAAGTAGCCTGTGTTCCCCGGGATAACTACTTCTATACAAAATTTAATTAAAATCGGTTAAAAAGATGGGTCGTTAAAGCGTAGCTGACAGACATACAGAAAGACAGATAGACAGACAAACTTTCGCATCATACTAATATTATAAATACGAAAGTGAATGTTTGTTTGTTGGTTTATTGGTTTGTCCTTCACTATCGCCGCAACGGAGTCACGGATCGACGTGATTTTTGGCACGGGTATATTTGAGGACCTGCAGAGTGACATAGGAAAATTAAGAAGTTCCCGTGGGAATAAAAAAAACTTAAACCACGCGGACGAAGTCGCGGGCATCAGTTATCAAATATAAATATTATAAATGCGAAAGTTTGGATGGATGTATGGATGGATGTTTGTTACTCAATCACGCCCGAACAGCTGAAGGGATCTGGATGAAATTTGGCACAGAGATAGATTATAGTCTGGAATAGCATATAGGCTACTTTTTATCCCGGAAAATTAAAGAGTTCCCGCGGGAACCGAAAAACCTCAATCCACGCGGACGAAGTCGCGGGCATCAGTTATTTTTTAATATTAGTATGGGTTCAAATAAAACTACTTGTTACACGGGACTTTTAGAGTTGAGTTGAGTTGCCAATTAACTTTGTATGAAAAACACTCTTAATTCTAGGAGGTAACCCTTTCACTAGCTATGCAGTGCCTTTGTGTGACTATTATTAGAGGGTGATTGTAAGCGCTCGTTACAAAGTGCCCGCTTGTTACACAGAGATTTACCTAACTACTTGGCTGTGGATTTTACCTAAAGGTTTTATTAGTAAGGTTTTATTTAACCACCTCTCTTGCGCAGTTGTTAGCGCTGTGGTCTTATAATGGGGGTTCTTGGTTCGAATTTCTTGCCGAGTTTCTTGCTGGTTCTTCTCGGTAGGAACGGCATTCCGAACCAGTGGTAGATTCATTCGACTATTTAAAAACACTGGTAAAAAATCTACTTGAATCAAATAATCAAATAAATATTATAAATGCGAAAGTTTGGATGGATGGATATATGGATGTATGGATGTTTGTTATTAATCACGCTCCAACGGGTGAACGGATCTGGATGAAATTTGGCACAGAGATAGATTATAGTCTGGAATAGCACATAGGATACTTTTTTTCCCGGAAAATTAAAGTGGTCCCGCGGGAACCGAAAAACCTCAATTCATGCGGACGAAGTCGCGGGCATCAGCTAGTAAAAATATATATTTGTTTTTTTTTTATCCCGGGCAGGGTCAATGACGGAAATTATAATTTCTGAATTTTCTCTGGTCTAGTCTGGTTTCTTCGCTCTGGCTTCGGCCGTGGCTTGTTACCGGCAAACACATGCCCGGTGCCGCCAAACGATTTAGCGTTACGGTATAAATGTCATCCCCCTTAACAGGCTACGCGCTACAATCTTAGACTGCATCGTCACTTGTCACCAGGTGAGATCGCAGTCAACTTGTAGTGAAATAAAATAAGTAGAGACAGGGTTATCCGTGAAACGAATACTAATATTGTAATATTTCTTCATTTATTCGATTGTGTGTTCATCACGCAAAAAGCACTTGTTTAGGCCATAGTCCACGACGCTGCGCAAGTGCGGATTGGCAGACTTCACACACCTTGGAGAATATTATGGAGAACTCTCAGGCATATTCCATGTAATACTTGTTATGTAACGTAGCATTTTATATTATTTACAAAGTGTAAACATTTTGGCATGGGTATAGTTGAGGGCCTGGAGAGTGACAAAGGCTACTTTTTATCCCGGAAAATTAAGGAGTTCCCGCGGGAATTAAAAAAACGTAACGTAACGCGGACGAAGTCGCAGGCATCAGCTAGTAGGCAATATTGATAATAACTAACTAAAAATGATTGTTCACAGGTAACCTGCGACCCCCGACCCCCGATACAGACCACAATGTAACGCGGCCAAATGTAAACAATAAACATACCAATTAAATTATATCTTTTATTTGCTTTAAACATTCCATCGCATCAATGAAATTGCATTGTGATAACAATATGGTGCATAATACCTACTGCATACCAAAAATACAATAAAGATGATGCCTATATCAAAAATAAATAATTTCTACCACCACTACAGCCCATTAACGTCCCACTGCTGGGCATAGGCCTCCACTCTCATAGGAGAAACGGAATTAGAGCTTACCACCACCACTCTGCTCCAATGCGGATTGGCGGGCTTTAACGACTATTATCATGTTAGTGATAATAACCGGGACCGACGGCTTAACGTGCTCTCCGAGGCACGGGGGTGAAGCACCGCCAACTTCCTAACTCCGGGCTAGTACTGAGAATTTCTAGTCAGAAAAACTCAATACTTAATTATGGCCCGACCCGGGACTCGAACCCAGGCCGTATCGGCCGCAGTCGACCATGCTAACCACTAGACCAACGAGGCAAATAATTTCTAACTTATTATTAAATAGAGGGTCTTCCAAAACACCAAAAATTCACGTCCTCGGTTAGTTTTAAGTTTGCTAACCATTTTTAAATATAGATTAATGAAAAAAATGGCGTGATGTCGTCACAACTGCGAATTTCATACAACTTCCTAAAACCCAGTGGGAATTATAAGTATTTTAAAAACGACTAATAAATTACTAAATTCGCTATAATCCGCCACAGTAGACAAATCTATGTGGTACAGTGTGTATCTTGCACTTGCAGCTTGCGGATTATAGCGAAATAAACTTCTAGTTCTTTTATTATCATGGACTTCCGCAAAGTAACACCTGCTTCTATCCAATAATAAAAACTAATATTATAAATGCGAAAGTGTGTTTGTTTGTTGGTTTATTAGTTTGTTGGGTTGTCCTTCAATCACGGCGCAACGGAGCAACGGATCGACGTGATTTTTGTCATGGGTATAGTTGAAGACCTGGAGAGTGACTTAAGCTACTTTCCAGGAAAATTAAGGAGTTCCCGCTGGAATAAAACAAATTTAAACCACGCGGACCAAGTCGCGGGCATCAGCTAGTATGAGAATATTTCCGAGACATTTGTAGCGATATTTAATATCGTTATACTTTCCAGGTAAAAGCGAAGGGTAAAAGGCATTTGATTTCAATCAAGAATTTCATCAAAAGTTTCAATATTCCTGTTTTCGTCACAAGTCTAAATGAGCTGTCGAGAGCCTGAAAGCCTCCGAGGGGCCAGTTATTGCGTTGCAAATCGTTATACGTACTACTCAAAGTTCCCAACAATACACTAAGAGATAGCAGTCATATTTCTTTTTTTTTAAATAGGCATCACTACCACGCAACACCACACGACACACTTTGCTTTACCTTGGTGTGACGACCTCCGTGACGCAGTGTTGAGCGCTGTTGTCTTAACGTGCGGAGGTACCGGGTTCGATTCTCGGGCGGGTTAATTTGGGAATTTATAATTTCTGAGTTTTCCCTGGTCTGGCCTAATGGGAGGCTTCGGCCGTGGCTAGTTACCACCCTACCGGCAAAGACGTGCCGACAAGCGATTTAACGTTCCGGTACGATGCCGTGCATAAACCGAATAGGGGTATGGGTTTAATATAACTGCCATGCCCCTAACAGGTTAGCCCGCTACCATCTTAGTCTGCATCTTCACTTATCATCACGTGAGATCGCAGTCAAGGGCTAACACGTAGTGGATAAAAAATAAAGAATAAACTCGCACCTTCGCGTACATTCAATGTACATTACGTTTTGAGACTGAGCGGACCTACTCAGGAAATAGTGATCTCTGCATCACAGACTCTTTTGTTACAGGTAATGGTGTGTAGATATTGCTTGCCTGCAATTATGTATTGTATATCATCATTGCTTTGTATTAAGCGTGATTGTCGCCAAGCGCAAGTCTATCTTGTAATAAAAAAAAGAAAATGTAATAGCGGCAAAGCGGGCGGTGCATAGCGCTGCTGCATGCATGTACAGATTTTCCTGGTTTAGCGGATTATACCAAATATATAACTTTGTTCCTTGTGTACAGTGGTCGTTCGCAAAGAAACTAAAGCCTGCGCCTATCCAATATAATTTGAGCTCGTATTGCGAGAAGCATAACTTCTTTTTAAAAAATCTAACAAATTTTTAGATTTCTTTAAAAAGACTTGACTAGACTTGACCAACTCTTATCGATTAGATTTGATTTTGACACAGAGAAAATTACAGAACAGATGATAAAACACGCGCAATATTCATTGAATAGACATAAAATATCAGATATCAATTTCCCCACACAGTCAAACTATAATAAAAATCGGTCTCAGACAAAAACCGGTCATCCGAATCATCTAAAAGGAACATTTAGAAAAGTACCTAATTTCAATTTCATTAAAAAATTCTCTGAAATCTAAATGGAAGAGTATTTCTTCCAATTAAATTGGAGCAATACAAACTTCTGTTAAATATTAATAATAAAATCTTTCCAGAAAGAAAAATTAATCAATCTCGCTCAGCCGGGCGGACTAATTACCCGGGAAGAAGGTATTTATTAAAAAAATATGGCGACTTTTAAGGAATTATTCCTTGGAAAAAAGGTAATTTTCGTAAACACGACGAAAGAAATATTAGAAGAAAGTTTCGGTGTCGGTAGATCGAGTCGACTTTCCGCCTAATTTACTTAAATAATTATATTTTTGACAGTATCAAATTTTTCCCGTTTTTAGGAAGTTAATTTTATTTGACTTTTAATTTCTTTGGTTGAGCAATAAATCTTGTGTTGAGAACAGTTTTGTAAAATACAAACAACCGTTTATTTTCCGTCTTTTATAAAAATAACCTTTTGTAAAGCATTGGTGGTGGTGAGTATAAATTTAAAAGGAAGTAAAAGCAATGTCACTATTTTCGTCATGAAAGTTGGGATACATTATGTACTTACAGAGTTAATTGAAAAATTCTAATAACCATTTCCAAACCACCAGGTGACTACCAGAGTTACCCTTAAATGGTTTTTGTTCTACGATTTTAAAAAAGTGTGATTTAAAAAAAATCTTATTATAAACATAGGCTACGTGAAGGGTCAGCTACTGTTTGATATTGTCGCGTCGCGTCGTATGGAGTCGCGGTGTCGCGTTTGTCGCTTACGTAAGACAACGGGTTAAGAGGATCGTCTAGTGAGGAAACGCGACGCGAGTAGGTATTTTCAATAATGCTCTAATTTGTTTCACAACGCTTCGCTGCCTTCTCCGTATCGTGCGATAGAGAGAGTTGCAAGTCCAGTAGGCATATGCCTACATTTTATGTAGGCACATCCCCCCGCATTTTATGTAGGCGTATCCCCCCCCCCCCAACGTTTACGAAAGTAGACAATTTTGGTCTCATTAGATTCAGTACACGTTAATCTAGGCTCGTACGTTTAATTTTTTAGTATTTTAGTTTAGTTAAATTTGAAAAAATTAAAATACTCGAGGAAGTTTTTAGGTCAAAAATATGGATATTTAGACGCTAATAACTTTTAACATAAGCGGTATTTCTCTAAAATTAAAACGTACGAGCATAGTTCTTCATTTTATCTGCAATACTAAAAATTATGAAAATTGGACAACATTTACGGGAAGAAAAACGTTATCGCTTTTTGTATGGAGATTTACAACTAGGCAATCCTCTTAAGAGAACAACGGATAAGAGTAGTATTTTTAAATTCACCTTGTATTGTCACAAGTGTTCGTTTTGATCAATCATCACCCTAAAAACGTCAACTTCCCCACACTCCAGGGTACAATGTAAATTCGGATATACTTAGGTATAATATACGTGGGGTTTCCTACTGTTGGATATTGTTAGTGCCACTGGAGCGAGCTGGTTGGACTCGAGCCAGCTTGTGAGGTTATGCCATTAAATTAACTTCTTTATATTGAAATGAGATTTTAGTGATCGTACGAAATTGTGCTGAAAATTGGATGATATCTTTAATTAACTCTTTTAATAAAGAAGTCTTATTTTATAGCGTCAGTAGTTACATTACCCCAGCTTGCGACTTCGTCTGCGGGAATTTAGGGTTTCTGGTTCCCGCGTGAACTCTTTAATTTTCCGGGATTAAAAGTAGCCTATATATCTATCTCTGTGCCAAATTTTATTCAGATCCGTTCTATCGTGATTCAGTAACAAACATCTATCCATCTATCCATCCATACAAACTTTTGCATTTATAATATTAGTATAGAAGTATAGATTCCGCGGAAGCGTACCGATATCGCTAAAATAAAATGTAATGTCCTCCCGGCTTCCGTTTTCCTCTCCGCTTTTAATATCTTAAAATTTATGAATAGGCATCTTCTATGTAAGCGCGTTCCACTTCAGGCTGCATCACTACTTGCCAGCAAGTGAGATAGCAGCCAAGCGCTTCTCTATGAATAAAATTAAATAAAACCATAGTGTCAAAGATATTTTTCCCTCCAAATCTACTGAGAGATCCTGTATTTTCCGCCTCACACATTGAGAGATGAGCTCGGAATAAAGAGTTGAACTCTAAACAACGCCGCCCGGATGTAGCTCCGAGTTAATTATTTCGCCGAGGTTAATTACACGGCCTAATTACTTGTTTCCGCACTCATTCTAAAATATATTTTCCCTTGTTTTAGAACTTTTTCTTAAATAAATACTATCGCCATAATTAAGTGAGAAAGAAAGCATAGGTTACATTCAAAAGTAGGTTACTATCATGCTTATGAAAATGAAAAAAATGAAAATGAAAATGATTTATTTCATGTAGGACAAGTTTGTGCCACTTATGATAAGTCGTAAGAATCTACTACAATCTACTACGAGAACAATCTTACTTTTAGTGACTCTGCACTCTATTAAAAATGATTAATTATAGTAGTTTATGCAACTGTCATATAATGAAGGGTATTAAAACACGAGTGTGAGTTTATGAAACGAGCGCAGCGAGTTTCATATAAAGGCTCGGAGGGAGATTTCCGTGAAATATTACTCGAATCTTGCGCGAAATCAATATATTCATCACTTCCTTATCACAAATTTAACACTTCATTGAATAATACAGCAATTGGCAACATTACGTCTTAATCTCTGAATACGTCTACTGTCGTCCATCGAATGAATCATGAGATCCAAAACGTTCTCGTTTTATAAAAGTTGTTATCACTCCCACCTCAGTATGTCAATATACGTCAACAAACGGATATTGACTAATCTTTAACATTAGTTAATTAAATTAAGTATATCGACGTAGTTACACTCCTTGTCTCATGAGATATATTGACAAACAGTATTAACTTAATAATATTTTCAATGTACACCCAGGTCAAATTGGATAAAGAGTCATGAAATAAGTCAAATTGACAACTATCGAAATAATAAACCTTACAGCTCGGCCATCCTATCATAAGCGAGTCCCCTCGCGTTTTGAAGCTTGACCTAATCTCACTTAATAACAATATTTATAAGCTCTTTATTTCAGATAAAAATCCAATGTTACAATAGTATAAATAATAAAATAAAAAAACAAATAAGAATAAACATAAAAATAAAAATAGCAAATCAAATAAATAGCCCAACCCATTTCCCAAAACTACTCCCCATTTCTTACCCGCGTCTCGGCGGACAGAGCGCCAATGCTTGATTATATCATTAGACATGTCCTCACCGATCACCCCAAGAATGACCTATTTTTGTTTGTCGCAATCGCTCCCAGAAGGAAGCTATACGAGTGCGCATATACGATACTATTAATAATCTTAGTCCTGTTGTATGCGTCATTTCTACCTTGGATTGGACACACCGCCCTACTGAACCCATTAGTATAACCTCTCTTTATTCTATAATTGCGGGTTCAAATCAATTGCCCACGTAGCGTGCTAGCATTGAAAATCACTCCTTTACTTCGGACTTTCTTTCCATAAGGCCCTTTACGTAGAGTTTCCTGGACGCAACACCATTCACCTTCAATTTTCATAGTCATCTGTCACGGTGTTATCTGCTTCCCATAATCAATAACCCAAAAATATAATATATATTATATCAATAACCCAAAATCATAATACATATATCAATAACCCTAAAACATAAAAGATATAAATTAATCCATATTGCTTCAAGACTAAATTTAAGTTAACAACCTGAACTCCGACTGCGACACATGATTCTTCCAGTAAAGCACTTTGCATTTAGTTACAATACTCACAACACCATATTTCACTGCTATTATTCCGGATCCAAGCGTAAGAAGAAACGAGAACAAAGGAAAAACTTACCACGCACGCATCTCTGATTCTCTGCCACACACCTCCTCCACCTTTGGATTCCCTTCGTTCGTTTAGACCGTTTATCCAGCGCTTCAACCTTCCTTATTAACCCTCCATTCCTTTCCACCTAGGATTTTACCTTCCTTAGATTAGACCCTTTACACCTAGGATTTAATCTTCCATTAGACCCTCTACACTTAGGGTAACCTTCCTTAGATTAGATCCTTTCCACCTAGGATTTAATCTTCCATTAGACCCTCTACACTTAGGGTAACCTTCCTTAACTCAAACCTTCTCTTACCTCGAGTTTGCCTCCTCTAGTCAGATCCTCTCTCCCTAAGTCAGCCTCTTTCTCACCTGGGGTCAACTCATCGTCTTCCGTTGCTTCTTTCTCTGAAACTTTCCAGTACTGCTTATTATATGATACCACACAACTCATTACCAATGTTCAAGTCATTTGTACCTGTATTAACCCATCACATAATGCTTAATTTTTTTTTTTTTTTTTTTCGCTTTTGAATTTTTTTCGAATTGCGTTTATATTAAAAAATTATAATTTATTATATTTCCGTTAGGTTTTAATCCAGTAGAAACAAAGTTCCTTTCCCATCGAAAATAAGTATCCCAATTAAAATGATGCTAAGAAATCGTAACAACAAATAAAATTAAAATATACACAAGTTCAAATGATTGCCTTTAAATCCTGTTTGTTAGCCACAGTCCTAATGAGACCTGTCCTCGCTCCGTTCGTTCCAGTCAAGAATATCGGCGCGGACCACAACGACAACAACTACAGATTTAGATAAGATAATTTTCTGTTAATCCCCCCCTCAATATTTTTATACTCTCATCTAAACCACGGGAGTAATAGGTATGCTGCAACGCGAAGATTTTGATCCAATACATTAATTCCCGGGCCCAATCGCTGTCGCGACCACCAAATCACATTACGATCCAAACACCAATTATTTAACCATAAACCTGACACGTATGGACCTCTTACTTAAGTCTGGAGACAAAACCACTATTTATTGAAAACTCAATTGATCAATTGAAAGATTATCTATCTTCCTGAATCCCGACCCATAGATAGTGAATCGATCGATAATGTCTTAAGTACCCCTTTTTTTCACTTCACCTTGACTTCTTATGTTTTGTGCCAAACAATAATTTCAGAGATCAGGAGTCACATATGTCCCTCCAACGTACACCCGGTAATTCATAATAACGTAAACTCAGTAGAGAATAATCCACAAGGTTTCTCACATCTATGCACAAGACATTTATTTGTCAGGCAAACCCGCCAAATATTCCAAATACTGACCACTGCCCGACAGTCTTGGTGTCAAAAATATCAACCTCAAAAACTTTGAACTGGAATATCTTTACTTCCGACTTCCTGTAAATAGCAATCCTTAAGACAAAACTGATAATATTCTTTATCCTTAATATTTTAAACATCCTTTCATCAGTAGACGTGAGGAGAAAACCTCAACATTCGTTTGGAAGTCCGCCATTGTTTCACTCACAACAACAAAATCGAAATTCAACCAGGTACTATCGTATATATTTTTCCAAATTTTAAATGAGAAAAGAAACTCAATCAGAGTAAAACACAAGGGAGACCCAATCAGCCATCCAAAACCGCCTATCTTCACCTCCAAGAGGTACCAGAAACCGAGTATATTTGAATAATAATTCAAAAATATTGATATAAATCATTTTTTTATTAAAACAATTATTCTGCTATGTGTATAAAAGATTTTTATTTCCCTCATCATCATCATCATCATCTCCTCCCGTACATCGCCTTCTCTCATTTGCTCGGAGATGGCATCATTATATAAATAAATAAAATACGTAAAAATTACATCAGCCCCTTCCAGACCTCCGATACTCAAGTAGGGACGCTTTAACCATTTCCCATCTAGCGAATAAAACATACAAAAGCTTTCCAGAAACGCAATACAACTCTCGGCCGAAACAGCACTTCGCGGTCTCGTACATGTAAAAAGAACTAAGCCGACGTCTCGACCTTTTTGAAATCACTATATCACCACCACTATCAGGTAAAGAGTTCAAGACTACACTCAAAAAAATTGCCACAAAGTTGATTCTATATATATACATATGAAATCATAATGTAACACCATTTATAATATCAACCGTAGCATTTTAACGGCTTCAATCTAATATTCTTATTTTTAACCAAATTCTAATCAAATTACCTTTCCACTCAACATTAGGTATTGTGCAGCGCACGCAGTGCCTAAACGGTAATAGCTTTACAGCTGTTATATTATAATGTGAACTATTAGGAAACTCCCTTTTATTCGGTCCTCTATTATATAGTCGAAAGATGCTACAATGTCAACGGTTTGACGCTTTGTAATACCTCGTTAAATACTCGAAGTTTCGAAAACATTATTTCGTCACGAACACACCCCCAGTTACTCGACTTGAGATAATAAACCGAATTGTAACTAGTTTCTGAAACATGTGGAACGAGGTCACAAGATCACTTGTAATTATATCGTCACCCCTTTTATGACTAAATTTATTAAAAAAATACCAAGTTTTATTATTCGTTCTTTTTTTTTCTCAAAAGAACTTCCAAAGGGCGTTCTCTTTTCAATGCGTATTTTCAACATTACACTCACAACTACACCTAAGGGTCAAAAACAACATCCAATTTCCAAAGTAAATGTTGGGACACACCAAGTGATTTCCCTTAAACGACCAAAGTTAATTATTATTTAAGGACGTAGAACCGTAGACTACAGAAACAAACGTAAAGTTCTAAAGCCAATACAAACTTGAAACCAATAAAATGAAATCATATTAATATTATGGAAATAACAAAACTCTTCATAGTCCCTTTTGCGATCATAGTTGCGATTAATCGTCTCAACAATAATATGACAACCTACAATTGCGATTTAGAGGGAGAATGTCACAAATTGTGACCTCAGGTTATCAATATTATGAATTGTTTAAATCACAGGTCTTAAATAGCTTTCTTTTTTTCGCCTACCACTAGGATTTTGCGATCATTTCGACCACCCGTAAATGCGATTAAAAGAAACACGGGTTCAAAGGGTTCTCTAGACTATTACTGGTATTTGCAACCATTTTGACCAGCTTCAAAGGCGACTCAAACAAACAAGGGAGGGTTCAAGACGAAGGCTACAATAATTATTGGGATCAATGTGATACACTAGCTTTTACAATAATCTATCTCAGTTGTTAGGTGTTCTCAATAGAATCTTCTATCCAAAAAGAAATACCTCTGGTTACTATTTTAGATTGTTGGCTTAACCAAACAAGAAAATCAAACACTTGGGAAAATGAAATATCTAATTCAAATCCTTAGTTATAAACCTATTCTGTGGTTATAATCCTAACGTGTATGACCCACAAAAATCAGTTTTAATTTTGTTTCAAAGAAAACTAAAGCCTTGCCACGCCTAGGTACCACATTTTAAGCAAAAATTGTCTAGGGCTTCTCCTTGCAATCCTTTTGAACGCGCTCTCAAAAATTAATGAATAAATTCCGCCATTACATTGTTCAGCGTCAAGCCTTCCCACCAATACAGCACGACACGACAGCTCAGACCACCTCCACTGGTCGACCGGGCCTCACGCGGCTTGAGAGTCTAACTAAAATCTAACCAAAGCAAAATCTTCGTATAATAATAAAAAGGAAACAAAAAGTACTTACGGCAAGTATTAGCCCCTGTAGACCAATCAACCATTCAACCATTTTTTTTGAACTCACAAGGCTGTACCACTTGGAACCCAACCTGCATTAGCAGACCCTTCAGCACCTCGTTAACCTCCATTTCAGCCTCTCACGCGGCTCCTCAGTGGATTCACTTCTGCTCGACCTGGGCGCTGCCTCGATACCCAGCTGAAAAATAAATATAATACAAAAGTACACGTTCCTTAATATCCAAATCCAACTATCCCGTATCTCGAACCCCCAAAGTTTAAACGCATGGCGCCAGGACTCCGCAAACTACCCCACAATTTCAATTTATTATGTATGATGCTATTATGAAATTGCTCGTTCATCTCTGAATTACTTTTGTTCACTTGTTTCGCCCACTTCTACTTATTTTTTCGTTGCTGTGTTACTGGTACTTTATACCTGAATTACGTCATTAAAATACTTGTATCCATGTACTAGTTTTTAGAGAAATGTGCGGCCCCCAGACAAGTTTACAAGGTTTTAAGGGTACTTTTAACTTTCTTTTAAAACAATGAATAAATTTGAATAAAATAAATAATTAACGTTTACTCTAGGCTTTATCGAGGTAGTGCTTATACCTCACGATTCAGGTTTCCTTTAATTAAACAATTTACGGGCATGAAACCGCAAACGTAAATAAGTATCTTGTCATTACTAGAACTTTATCACCTGCGTATTCAACTCGGAAGAGAGAAAAAAAACATATTTTATAAACACATCACTGGCTTCACTTATACCCAAAAATAAATAAATTTAAACAAAAGAAAACATTAATGCCGAGTAATAAGAAAATCATAAATAAAAAAAAAAATTGTACATCACCTTTTTTTCCTTTGGGCGTAGTCCTTCAACGGGATGATAACTGTACTATCTTCCCGGTATCCCACTTCTGAGCTAAAGGCTCGGAGGGAGATTTCCGTGAAATATTACTCGAATCTTGCGCGAAATCAATATATTCATCACTTCCTTATCACAAATTTAACACTTCATTGAATAATACAGCAATTGGCAACATTACGTCTTAATCTCTGAATACGTCTACTGTCGTCCATCGAATGAATCATGAGATCCAAAACGTTCTCGTTTTATAAAAGTTGTTATCACTCCCACCTCAGTATGTCAATATACGTCAACAAACGGATATTGACTAATCTTTAACATTAGTTAATTAAATTAAGTATATCGACGTAGTTACACTCCTTGTCTCATGAGATATATTGACAAACAGTATTAACTTAATAATATTTTCAATGTACACCCAGGTCAAATTGGATAAAGAGTCATGAAATAAGTCAAATTGACAACTATCGAAATAATAAACCTTACACATAATAGTAACGAGTGTTTTAATACCCGTGTTATATGCAGTTGCATACACTACTTTATCTTCACTAATGCAATTTATCAAACAACAAGAGTAAAAGCTGACAATAGTTTATCGCGTACGTGTATTGTCACAGTGAACTTGCCGCCATTAAAATCTAACCAATGAGAGCGCAGCTGCGCGCGCAGGGCCAATCAGGAGCGAGCGCGCGCTGTTCGTTTTTTATTTAATTGGCACAAGATCTTACCAAAGAGTTTTGTGTATGTAAGTTTAGTAGTTTCGACGAAGTTTTCACGTATAACCCAACTGTTTTCAAAAGCCAGCCTAATATCAAAATTTTATACAACTTGTATGAGGATTTTGACATAAGGCTCGCCAGGTTAATTGGTCGCGTTTTATTGATGTTATAATGAGATTTTACGATATCGATGTGGATATTATACCCTCATGTGAAATTGCTTAAATTGAGTGTTTTGTTATCTGCGCTATAACAGTAGTAATTATAAGTCAAGTATTGGAAACATAAGTAGAATGTTATAACATTAGTGTAGATAAAATTTATTATATTGTTGCTAGGTCATATTTTTTATGAAAATACGAGCGAGAATACACTGAAAAGAAAAAATCCGCGTAACCCACTTTTGTATATAGAGCTGCATAGACAAGCGTAAACCGACAGGACGACAGAGTCCCAAGGTGCTTGGATGGCGCCGGAAATCGCAGCGTTGGACGACCCCCCACTACGTGGATGGACGATCTCAATACGAGTAGCTGGGAGCCGCTGGTAACAAGCGGCACAATACCGTGCTCCGTGGAGGTCTATGCAGGAGACCTTCGTCCAGCAGTGGACGTCTATTGGTTGAGACGACGAGACTAGCGTGACAGGACAAGACCTGATTTCCCTCGACGCGGATGTTTCACGTAGCCGTTATGCCTTGTTCAGTCCCTACCAATCCCTACCGGCCTATATCCCTTTATACAACGCTACAATTAACTAATATAACATCTATTAGTAAAAAGTACTATTTACAGTTATTTTTCAGTTAATAGTATTAACGGGATAAGAGTTCTGAGTGAAACATATTTGCTGAGCAATGTACTCGACATTGCCCAGTGTCCGTGCATTGTGTCCACACTGCGGCCACAAAGGGCTCAGGGCGATACACCGACAAAGGATCAAAAGGGATCGATGTATTTCGAGTGTTGTGTGAAACCTGTATATAAACGACCAGGCATCCATTTTTGCGGCGTTTTTTTTTCACAAAATCTCGTGAATTTTTCGAAATCACGTTTTTCCAACCTGCATCATACTGTTGATTTGTCATTGTTAAACTTCAAACTGCTTCAAAATCTTTTTTATTCAAATAAACTTTTTAAAGTCCTTATGAATCGTCGAGTGAATCTAAGTACCGCAGTTCGGAATGCCATTCCTACCGAGAAGAGCCAGCAGAAAACTCGGTGGTTACGGCGAAAACACACTACAGACAGGGCAGGACCAAAGGTCTATGCGTAAATGTCAGCTTCGTATGGGCACGTTTCCTCCTGTCGCGGCAGTCTGTGTGGCTACATATAAGAGTGCGCGCGAGGATTGTCATGCAGACATTTTTTGTGCCGCAGTATTATTTTGCCCCTTGGCTGTGCAGTTCTCTTAATTTGTAACTGAGGCTCTAGGTTTACATAGAACATACTTGCAAAATCTCAAGTGTCTTTAACCAGCGTGCAGCGGCTTGAGCTGTATGTTTGATTGTTTGTTTCTCATAACTTAACACGTATACATAACTTTTTATTTATATTTCTTTTTAAATCTTCGCTCTGGTGAATTTAAAAAAAAAATCCTGACGCATTTCTTCATTTTAGCCAAAAGCCCAATACGAATTGCCGTGGATTTAACTTGAAAAATGACGGACTTCCATACAAATTTACGTTCCGTAGGCATTTAATCCTCTTGGGGGTGAAATTTCCAGTGAAATCCAGAAACAGCTATATTTCTTCATTTTTAACCGAAAAAGAAAAGAGGTCGTGAATGTAACATGAAGAATGAGGTACTTTTGTACAAACTTTCCCTATTCAATCTTCCATTCCCTATTTAGTTAGTTAGTGGATGATGCCCTCGACTTCGTCCTCGTGTGTGTTAAGTTTGTGAGTTTGTGAGTTTGTGAAGTTGTAGGGGGTAATCTCTGGATCTACTGAACCGATTTTGAAAATACTGGTACCAATAGAAAGCCGCATTATTTGTGAGTGTCATAGGCTATATATTAACCCGAAAAATTAGGGAGTTCCCGTGGGAATTCAAAAACTTATTTCATGCGGACGAAGTCGCGGGCATCAGCTAGTCAACAATATTAAAACAATATTGTTTTAAGCGACAGTAGTACGCCCCCTGTACTACAAGTAATAAGACTAGAACAGCGGTGAAAGCTTTCAGGACCACGTCACAGCTTATTAAACAATTAAGGGTGGGTTTCCACTGAAGCTGTGACGAGCGGAGCGGAGCGGAGCGGAGTGTGTGTTTCGACCAATGAAATTATGATAAGTAGATAACATGATAAAATTATCAAGATTTTTTGGTTTATTTATAGGTTAGCGCTTGGATGTAATCCCTGCGTGCGTTGCAGCCTTAAAGAGAGAAGATTCCACGAGAGAGTTGAACGTACCCATTTCAAATGTGGAAGGGAAAATGGAAGCCGGAAAAGCATTCCACATCGTAGCGGTTAATTATAAACGAAGCAATAGAGAGCTATTTATTAGTATAAATCGGCTTTTACAAGCTCACAAATTCAAAAGTTACCATTTTTTTTTATTTAAGCATTTTGCGAGCACATTTATTTTTCATCTATTTGCATTCAGTATATTAAACTTATTTCAAATAGATGGCTAGGTAAATTACAATTGGAATTTTTCAATCGCCAGATAACCTTTTGATGATTTAGGCAACAGAAAAACTGTCGAAACTATAATTTTACACCACAGTCAAGCATTATCAAGCGATTAAAAATGGTCCCAGAAGGAATGATTGGTTTCTATTAAAATTACATAAAATCAAAGTGGGCCCTACTCAGCAATTATCGCATAATAATTAATTTTCTGTGCTGTCTTTCCCACCGAGAATTGTAATCCATCGTAGGCCGTAGCGATGGAGATTTTGATTCAGTTATTACTTCAGCCCCCGACTCTGGAGGCTTAGAGATATATTTCTCCTAATAGATGTACAATAATTGTACATTGTCATTCATATCAATCTCATATTCTCATACATAATACTAGCCGATGCCCGCGACTACGTCCGCGTGGATTGAGATTTTTTGTTCCAGCGGGAACTCCTTAATTTTCCGGGATAAAAAGTAGCCTATGTGTTACTCCAGACTATAATCTATCTCTATGCCAAATTTCATCCAGATCCGTTCAGCCGTTGGGGCGTAATTGAGTAACAAACATCCATCCATACATCCACACATCCATACATCCATCCAAACTTTCGCATCATACTAATATGAATAAATGCGAAAGTGTGTTTGTTTGTCGGTTTGTTGGTTTATTGGTTTGTTGGCTTGTCCTTCAATCACTTCGCAACGGAGCAACAGATCGACGTGATTTTTGGGATGGGTATATGACCTGGAGTGTGGACCTTATGCTACTTTTTATCCTGGAAAATGAAGGAGTTCCCGCTGGAATTTAAAAAAAACCTACACGCGGACGAAGTCGCGGGCATCATCTAGTTAATTATAGAATTTGCCAATAGATGTTCGATGACCTCCCTGGCGCAGTTGTGACCGCTGTTGGCAAAGACGTGCCGCCAAGCGATTTAGCGTTCCGGTACGATGCCGTGTAGAAACCGATGAAGAGTACGGGTTTGTTATAATTGCCATACCCCTAACAGCTTAGCTCGCTACCACCTTAGACGGCATCACCACTTACCACCAGGTGAGATCACAAGGTTAGGGAGTATCCATGTATTATATTGTATCCAAGCAACATATCAACTAGCTTACTAATCGTTGATATTTACTAAATATACAAAAAGATAACAAAACTGAAAGTTTGGGTCATGAGATCAAATGTCATGGAGATATTTTTATTATGACCAATTAACAACATTGTAATTATCATTTTAATTATATTGATTTACCTAGTTATTTGTTCTCTATCCATACTAATATTATAAATGCAAAAGTCAGTTTGTCTGTCTGCTACGCCTTCATGGCCCATCTTTTCAATCGATTTTGACGACATCGGTACAGAGATTTAGCGTTCCGGTATGCCCCTAACAGGTTAGCCCGCTACCTACTAACTAGGTATAATCTAAATATAATAAGTGCACGGCATAGTATAAGTTGAGCGCGACTCGCCAACAAACTACGTGTGTAGTTTGGCGAGAAACAAAATGTTGTACCCATTTGTTTGTGCATTTCATAAAATAAATAAATAAAAAAAAAACCATCTTAGACTGCATCATCACTTACTATCAGGTGAGATCGCAGTCAAGGGCTAATTTGTAGTGGATAAAAAAACATAGGTTCAAAAAACCGTAATCCACGCAGACGAAGTCGCGGGTATCATCTAGTACTTACTATAAATTTAGCCAATAAATACTGTGACTGTATCAATGATTGATATAGCTTTCACGAATAGGATAATGGGACAGATTTTTTATTTATTGAAACTATGGTATATTTGTGAAACGAGAATTTAACCGGCTCTATGTCATGTAAACGTCATTATCATCAAGTTTAGTGTTTCAACAATTCCTGTACCTACATACATACATACAAGCCAAGGTTTGCTTGCTAAAGTTATTATCTTAGGACTTGATGATGCCCGCGACTTTTTCCGAGTGAAAAAAGGTTTTTTTTGAATTCCCACGGGAACTCCTTAATTTTCCGGGGTAAAACTCTCCACGATAACTTTCTCCAGGTCCACAACTATACCCATGCAAAAAATCACGTCGATCCGTTGCTCTGTTGCGGCGTGATTGAAGGACAAACCAACAAACAAACACACTTTCGCATTTATAATATAAGTATTAGTATGGAGTATGATTATTATTTCTGGCCTTACTGTGTTTATCGGATATCGGATATCGCGTTCTCAAGTGTTATGCCTGGTCCACTCTTTTGTATGGCTGCGAAACGTGGGTTTTAAAGAAAGAAAGCTGTCGACGGTTACAAGCATTTGAGATGTGGGCACTGAGAAGGATGCTGAAGATATCATGGAACCAGTTCGTCTCAAATGCTGAGGTACTTAAACGAGCGCATTGTAACCGAGCTCTAATGACAACCGTCGTGCAGAGAAAGGTGGCATTTTTCGGGCACCTTCAAAGAGGATCCCAGTACGCGTTCTCAAGGTTGATCCTGGAAGGCAAGGTTCCCGGGAAAAGAGCACCTGGAAGACAGAGAAGGAAGTGGATGGATGACGCAAAGGAGTGGACCCGTCATAATTACGCTGAATTAAAGAACATTGCTCAAAATCGGAAGGCATTTCACCTGCTGACCGCCAAACTTCAATTTGAAGATGGCACCCGATGATGATGTGTTTATCGGAGACCCATTTTAACATTGCGTGGTGATTGTAAAAGGATACATCCTGAGGTTGCCGCCCTTGTCGCCGATGGCCAGCAGCTTCTGTACGGGATCCCATGCCAGCGCCGTCGGCGAGAACGGGAACCCGTGCCGAAATGTCTGCAACAATATAAACAACTGGTTAGCCTAAAGTCTTGTGTTCCCTGACAAAATATTGGTCTATTTGCTAATTATTTAAATGAAGCAGGCGTTACTTTGCGGAAGTCCATGATAATGAAGGAACTAGAAGTTTAATTCGCTAGAATCCGCGACAATAGGTAAATCCACAGAGTACATTATATATACTGGGTAAATCTATGTGGTACAGTGTGTATCCAGCACTTATAGCCCGCGATATTCACCACAGAAATCTTCCAAACTACTCTCAATGTACGTTCCACTCCGATACCGGAGCATCATACATTTGTCTGGTGGGAGGCTTCGGCCGTGGCTAGTTACCACCCTACCGGCAAAGACGTACCGCCAAGCGATTTAGCGTTCCGGTACGATGCCGTGTAGAAACCGACTAGGGGTATGGGTTTAATATAACTGCCATGCCCCTAACAGGTCAGCCCACTGCCATCTTAGACTGCATCATCACTTACCATCAGGTGAGATCGCTGTCAAGGGCTAACTAGTAGTGGATTAAAAAAAAATTACTAGATTGCCTACTTCTTTCGCGATTTAGGTATTTTGATCCCCGTGGGAAATCTTCAATTTTCCGGCATAAGTAACCTATGTACCTATGATAAAGAGTAATTTCGGGATGCAAATCTCTGTAGCATAATTAAGTACTTACTTATTTTATCAAAATCGGTTAAAAAGGTGGGGCGTTAAAGCGTAGCAGACACACAAACAGAGAGACACACTTTCGCATTTAAAATAATATTATTACGGAATGCGAAAGAAAGTTCAGGAACACTCATAAACTGCCTTTCATTATCAATGTCAATTAATCATGAGAGCAATCGCTATTATTTTAATCATATATATATAAATCTCGTGTCACAATGTTTGTCCTCAATGGACTTCTAAACCACTTAACCGATTATAATAAAATTCGCACACCATGTGCAGTTCGATCTAACTTGAGAGATAGGATAGTTTATATTATATAGATTAGGATTATTAGTGCTACCCGTGCGAAGCCGGGGCGGATCGCTAGTAAACATATAAATATACTTGTTGATAGTGTATCGTGACAAATATGAGTGTACCACCTTTTTCCCGCGGCTATGTCCGTTAGGATTTAGGTTTTATAAAGAAAAAATATTTTTGGAATTTTAATTAAAATCCGTTCTTATAGTATGGGTCCTCGCTTTGGGTGAAACCTACACCCCAAATCTCAATTTCTTTCTACACTCAGCGTTTTGAGCGGTACGTTGGTATTTCAGTCAATCAGTTAATTCTGTAATATGAGGCAAAAGATTATAACAGACTAGCTGATGCCCGCGACTTCGTCCACGTGGTCTAAGTTTTTTGATTCCCGCGGGAACTCCTTAATTTTCCGGAATAAAAAGTAGCCTATGTCACTCTCCAGGTCCTTAACTATAATACCCATGCCAAAAATCACGTCGATCCGTTGCTCCGTTGCGGCGTGATTGAAGGACAAACCAACAAACCAACAAACAAACACACTTTCGCATTTATAATATTAGTATGATGCTCTGGATCTCTAACAAGACCTACACCAACAATTTCTAAGTATTAGGGAACACCTGAAACTAGTAGGTGACAGTTTCACATACAATATCATCTGTCACCTCAAGGTCTTAGGTGTTCTCTAAAATTTAGGCAATGTTGATGAAAACGGGCATTAGGGCTCTAACCGGCGCGATCTTTTAATAACCCAGATCTATTCAGACGGATCACCGAAAAATGGTATAGTTTATTTGCTTTAAACATGGTTTACAGATATGTACCTATAACTAAGTATCGTGTAAATGCAACTCTCCCAGAAAAACAAAACAACCTTAATGAAGGAACTACAAGTTTAATTCGCTATAATCCACAGTAGGTAAATCTATGTACAGTGTGTATCTTGCACTTGCAGCTTGCGACACACCACACATATCTACCAAATTATTCTCAAAGTACGTTTCAATCCGACACCGGAGCATCTTCAGGAGATGTTGACTCGACAATGCACGGTTGTAAAAAACAACCTTACTCAATAACATTTCTTACCGATCACCTAGGTTCGATAACGGTAAGCAAAAGGTTATCGGAGAGAGTACGAGTAGCAACAAGTGATAGGGGAGCTGGTGACAAAAACAAAAATAACGGCACGGGTATATAACGCGGTGGAGCCGATGGACGGGCACATTCGAGGCAGTGCGCTCCAGAGAGTGTCATCATGAAGTTTCTGGTCTTAGCGGCGTTCCTCGCCGCGGCAACCGCGACGGCGATCAAGGATGGAAACACCGTGCTTATTGGCAAGGATACGCTTGGTGAGTCTGTTTCTTTATCCTATGAGAGGGCCGCCCTGGACTGCGGTCTTAACTGATGTCGCAATCTAACCTGTCCTACGTTACGACGCGACGCGACGCGACAGTATCCAAACAGTACATCCAGTCAGTCCAGACAGTTAATCCTTAACGTGTCTTACGTGGTCGCGTTTGTCGCGTCGCTTCTGTCGCTCAACTAGGGCAACGGGTAAGATGGAAGCCGGAAGACTTGGAAGGGGTATAGCAGTTTTATTGAACTTGACTTTATTGTTTAATGAACCCCTAATTGGTCTCACAGTATTGTAAACCAATGAGATGATTAAAAAATGTATATCATACTAATATTATAAATGCGAAAGTGTGTTTGTTTGTTGGTTTGTCCTTCAATCACGCCGCATCAGAGCAACGAATCGACGTGATTTTTTGCATGAGTATAGTTGAGGACCTGGAGAGTGACGGAAAAAAGGAGTTCCCGCGGGAATTAAAAAAACTCAAACCAAGCGGACGAAGCGCCGGCAACAGCTAGTGTTAACCTAATATAAGATTACTTAATTTTGGTCCTTTAAAGGGAACCTCTCAATGACTAAAATGATGAATAATGATTTAATAAAATTGTCTGTACAGTAAACGTGGACGTCAAGACCAAGGAGATTCTGTGCATGAAGCTCCTGAACTACATCCTGCAGCCGACCGTCTACGACGACATCCGCGATGTCGCCAGAGACTGGGACCTGGAAGCCAATATGGACAAATACCTGGTAGCTATCTTATACTTTCACGAAAAAAACATCTTTCAATACAAAATCTAAATTTTTTTTACTTAAGAAAACTACTTTGTCCACGTGGATTAAGTTTTAAGGATTAAGTTTAGGATTTGATTAACGGCGAAACTACTCAATTTTCCGGGATAAAAAGTAGCCTATGTCCTTCCCCGGGATGTAACCTACCCCTATTTCATTTAGGTATAGTTATAGAATAGCAGACAGACATACACACTCGCATTAATAATATTAGTATGGATTATGGTTCCACATGTCAAGAATATAAACTTGATTTACATTTTGTTTCCAGAATGTCGAAGTCGTGAGGAAGTTCATCGATTTCTACAGGATGGGTTTCCTTCCCCGCGGCGAGGTGTTCGTGCACACTAACGAGAAGCAGATGGATGAAGCCATCATGGTGTTCCGCCTGATGTACTTCGCGAAGGACTTCGACACCTTCATCAGAACCGCCTGCTTCCTGCGCGAGCGCATCAACGGAGGCATGTTCGTGTATGCCTTCACCACGGCCGTGTTCCACAGGGAGGATTGCCGCGGAGTGATCTTACCCGCCCCGTACGAAATCTACCCCTACTTCTTCGTCGACAGCCACATCATCAACAAAGCCTTCATGCTCAAAATGACCAAAGCCGCCTCCGACCCCGTCATCTGGGACTACTACGGCATCAAAGTCACCGACAAGAACCTCGTCG
Source organism: Erebia ligea (assembly GCA_917051295.2). Classification (NCBI taxonomy): domain Eukaryota; kingdom Metazoa; phylum Arthropoda; class Insecta; order Lepidoptera; family Nymphalidae; genus Erebia; species Erebia ligea. Next base: position 417,401 of record OU785232.1, read on the forward strand.
TCATCGACTGGCGTAAGGGAGTCCGTTACACCATGAGCGAGGACGACCGTCTCTCCTACTTCACTGAAGATATCGACATCAATACCTACTACTACTACCTTCACATGAACTACCCGTACTGGATGACCGAAGATGTCTACGGCTTGAACAAGGAGCGTCGCGGTGAAATCACCATGTACGCGAACCAGCAACTGCTCGCGAGATACAGGCTCGAGCGTCTGTCTCGCGGCATGTGCGACATTAAGATGATCATGTGGAACGAACCCCTCAAGACCGGCTACTGGCCCAAGATCCGTATGCACACCGGTGATGAAATGCCCGTCCGCCGCAACAACGTGCTCCTGCTTAACAAGGACAACCTGAAAGACAAGATGTACGTCGACGACATCGAGAGATACATCCGTGAGGGCATCACCACTGGACGCATCATACGCGTAAGTAATTCATTATAATATAGCTTACAACCAATAAACCAGGCTCCAATTTACGCGGTATTCTGCGAGATTGGGTCTGTTGAGCAATTTTGTTCTCGATATTCAAATATCTTCATCATACCCAATTTAAATGGGATCGCCTTGGGCTATCCTTTAAATAATAAAAAGGGCCATCGGAATGGATCGTATTTGATGGAAATATGAAGCACCATCCTCAAAATGATATTTGGATGTATGGGTGTATTTTTAAAAACTATATTTTTTATTACAGCGTGATGGCACCACCATCAACCTGAAGAAAGCTGAAGACTTCGAATGGCTCGCCAGGATGCTGCTCGGAGGTCTGGGCATCATGAACGACGACGCCAAGGTTATCCACATCGTCCACTTGTTCAGAAGGCTTGTGGCCTATGGAAACTACAACTTCGACAAGTAAGTATCTTTTTGATACGTCCAGCAAAGGCTAGGGTATTTATTGTTATATGATGAAGCATGAGATCGAGCAGGGGGTTGACCTATCGTTAAATTATTGTCTCCGTCTTTGAATACAAACATTTTTCGGCGAGAGATTTATTTAAAGCCTTTTACTTCTCTCATATTCGGTAAGTAGGTCCTTATTACCCCCAAATGGAGCTTGTAGGTGACCAATTAGCGCTCTAGGGTAATAATGTAGCTAGAAAAGCCCTAGGGCGGTAAGTAATTAAAAAAAGTATGATGGTTAGATGTACGCGAACTTTTTGAAAGAGTGAAGAGTTTTTTTTTTTAATTACTTACCGCCCTTGGGCTTTTCTAGCTACATTATTACCCTAGAGCGCTAATTGGTCACCTACAAGCTCCATTTGGGGGTAATAAGGACCTACTTTACCTCACAATCGAGATGTAAAGCAGAGTAGTTAGCTCGGGTGTAAGCATCAATTGCACCCTCGAACTATAGGCGCCCTCCCTGCGCTCGTGCGCCTAAATATCTCGGGCTGCAATTGATGCCTTACAGCCCTTGGCTACTAATCTACTATTAAAAGATTTGATTACCCCTTTGTAATACCCACACAAATGTTCAGTACTTTTAACATAACTTGATTCAATTTTTATTTCTGTAGGTACACATACATCCCAACTGCATTGGACACGTACTCGACCTGCCTGCGCGACCCGCTCTTCTGGAGAATCATGAAGCGCATCACCGAAAACGCTGTTCTCTTCAAGAAGTACCTGCCTAAATACACCAGGGACGAGTTGGACTTCCCAGGAGTCAGGGTCGAACGTATCTTCACAGACAAATTGGTTACCTTCATGGATGACTATGATGTTGACATCACCAACGCTCTTTACCTAGACAGCGCTGAAATGCAAAAGAAGAGGTCCGATTTCACGTACGTCGCAAGAATGCACCGTCTCAACAACCATCCCTTCAAGGTCACCGTTGAAGTGATGTCCGACAAGGCGGTCGATGCTGTCGTCAGAATATTCTACGGACCCAAATACGACTGTATGGGACGTCTGCTCAACTTCAACGACAAACGTTTGGATATGGTTGAAATTGACAGCTTCATGTACAAACTCGACACTGGCAAGAACACTATTGTCCGCAAATCTACCGAAATGCATGACGTGATCAGTGACAGGCCGTGGACCCGTCGTATCTTGGACAACACCATTGAAAGCACTGGCGGTGTCGACCGCGTAGTGGACAGCTACTGGTACAAGGCTCGTCTTGGAATTCCGCACAGGCTGCTCCTGCCTCTCGGTCTCTACGGCGGCCTTCCCATGCAGTTCTTCGTCATCGTCACCCCTGTCCGCAGTGGTCGCGTGCTGCCTTCAATCAACCTCAACATCATGAAAGAGCACCGCACTTGCCGCTGGTCGAGCTGCTACGACACTATGCCACTCGGCTTCCCCTTCGACAGAGAAATCGACATGACAAACTTCTTCACCGGCAACATGAAGTGGACCGATGTCCTGATTTACAGGAAGGATCTAGCCACATCTAACACTGTTAAGGACATCGACACCTCTGACATGGTGATGAAACGCGATGATATGACCTACTTGGACAGCGACATGCTGGTCAGATGGTCCTACAGAGACGTCATGATGATGAGCTCCGACAAGATGTTACGCCTTTAAACTCATATTATTTATTACATAATGATTAAACACAATAAATAACATCAAATACAAAGTAACTCTTTTTATTTTTGGGAAATTCAGAAGTTTCCACTTAATTGATATAAATAGGAGTGCCGGTAAACCAGCAACTCTCTGCCATAGCAATGTTACTAAAAACACACTGAGACCTTTCGGTCCCTCCATAGGTCGATCCTTTTAAAGACGCTAATATTTCTTAGAACATTTTGAGTTAATTTGTTGAGGACATGCGAGTACAGCGTTATCATAATCATATCATACTAATATTATAAATGCGAAAGTGTGTTTGTTTGTTGGTTTGTCCTTCAATTACGCCGCAACGGAGCAACGGATCGCCGTGATTTTTGGCATGGGTATAGCTGAGGACTGGGCTACTTTTTATCCCGGAAAATTAAGGAGTTTCCGCGGGAATCAAAAAAACTAAAACCACACGGACGAAGTCGCAGGCATCAGCTAGTTTTGACATTAAATCAACGTTATTTTTTTCTAAAAAATATTATATCTCTTATATTATTTTAGAAGTTTATGTATAAAAAAAATAATAAATATCTCAGCAGTCAGTAACAAAATATAACTACTATTCGTTATAGTTTTTCAACAAGTAGGTTTTTAATTTAATGAATAATGAAGTGAAAGGGTACTATGCACTTTTACAGAGCAAAGAGAAAATGAAAGACGAGCTCTATGCATTTAGTAATGTACTTTAATCACATAAAAGATAGGAACAGAAAATTCATACTAATATTATAAATGCGAAAGTGTGTCTGTCTGTCTGTCTGTCTGTCTGTTTGCTACGCTTTCACGGCCCATCTGTTCAACCGATTTAGATTAAACTTGGTATTGGGATAGTTTGTATCCCGGGGAACTACATAGTCTACTTTTCATCCTGGAAAATTAAAGAGTTCCCGCAGGAATCAAAAAACCTATATCCACACTGACGAAGTCGCGGGCATCATCTAGTAAAGAAATAAAGTGAAAAGAGAATAAGATTGTTGCTTTGAGCTAAAGAGCGTAAAAACAAGTTTAAAAAAGCAAGTCTACAAACAAGATCGCAATAATAAAAATTGCTCTGATATTTCATAAGTATTCTTCATTGGATTGCGTGAACCAAAAAGATAAATAACTTTGAATATCGGTAGCAGTTATTGGAATTTTCAATTACACAGCTAACGGTCGGTGGAGATACAAATCAAAGTAGAAATAAGAAACCATGTATTGGAGTTATGTTTACAATGATACAATACAGTAACATGTTGCATAGTTTCATTACAAAATATACAGATTGATAGCACAGTTGATAGTTTCATGAATTTCATGCATTCTTTGTGTATTTTTTTTTATGGTTCCGTCTTGAAATGGAAGACAGAAACCATTGGCCTTATGATGATGACTTTGCTTAACGATTCCCTTTAGTACTGAATCAGAGCAAAAATACACGTCTAAGGGCCGGACAGGACAATCTATATATATAAAATTCAAAGTCCTGACTGACTGTTGTTGAAAGTTTGTATAAAAGTCCTTCGTTTCAGACAACGTGATCAACGTGATTTTTTGCACGGGTATAGTTGGAGTACCTTGAAATTGACATAGGCTACTTTTTATCCCGGAAAATTAACAACTTAACTGTCCAATGAGTCACATAAGACTCGCGGAGAACTTTTGAAATAAGTTCAAGAGTCACATGTGACTCGTTTTTTTATACAACTTTGGCACATAATTTTGTTATGAGCGTGGAGTAATATTATAATTAAAATTACGTGAACGTATAGGAAAAAACCTAACCTATAAGAAAAAAAAAATAATTTCGCAATGTAAATGTTATTAACCTATCAAAAAAAAAACACGAGGGACTTGGGGTAGTTGTAAATTGTATTGTATAGGGATAGTTAAGTTGTTAAGGAGTGCCTGTGGGGAAAAACAACTTAAACCACGCGGACGAAGTCGCGGGCTAGTTAATTGTATAAAACGTCTTCATTGGAAGGGAGCGAAGTTGTCATGTTGCACTGGTGTGCGCCTTTCATATAAAAGTGGTTTGTTGTTTTGTTTCTAATGCTTTTTTGCTCTCGAAACAGAATCAGTATAAATTCAGAATAGCAATAGGTTATTGTTTGCCTAAAAGCACGAGTGGATTGTAACACAAAGGCATAACGTAGCAAAGCTGCTTTCTTTAGTAGACGAAGAAAGAAGAAACAACTTCCCTCATAGTCTCCACGCCTTCACAAGTCTTGCACGCTTTGGTGTACTTTTAGTTTATGCCGTAATTAAATTTTGTAAAATTTTCGCTTTTGCCTATAGGCAGAATATTATAGGTGCGATCAAGTAATTTTATAAACTTCTGTCATTGGAGCATAGATTTAAGATTGGTCTCCGCTGCGCTACAGCTGAGACCAATCCTTAATCTATGCATTGGAGCCTTGGAGGTGCTGGCGAACAGAACCGGATTAGTCTACTATAATTCGAACACATTTTTTTCGAATCGCGGTGTCCAGTTGCATCGATCCCTATAATAATTTTCAATCAAAACCGACTCTAAGTAGGAAAAAATTGGTTTAAAAAGTTCATTTTCAAACGAAATCGGATTAGTCCTATACCAAAGATGTTCTCTTCCATACAGTGATATTTGTTTTTTCGCCGACCAGGAAATTCAATTTCGCAGACTAATCCAGTTTTGGTTCCCCAGCTCTTGTTGATACAAAAATTCGATAAATAAAATTACTTATAGTAACTTTAACAGGATACTTTGAAACAATACTTTTGAAAATTTACTAAATGGAAATATGGCAACAAGCAAAAACTTTTAAGAGTGCAAAATATTTACGCATATTTCATTTCCAGAAGCAGCTTTGATATGTCAGGTAGATCGGATTAAAGTACTAAAAACATGAAACAACGTTGGATAGTGAAATTTTTAATCAAATTTGCAGTTCACAGGTTGGAGAGCGAATCGAAATATGAAAGTATTGAAATTATTCAGCGTATTGGAGCTCGTTCGTTAGTCAATGGCCATTCTTTCAGAATGAATTTTGTTGAAATTGCTTTTTTATTGTGTTTTTGAAAAACTTAAAATTGATTTAGTTATACTTTAGTTTCAATTAGATCATTCTGGCTTCTTGCATGCAGATTTGATGGTAGTTTCTACAAGTTAAGCCAGCCGCGTCAGCATTGGTAACAGCCAATAGAATCATTACTCGAGAGTAGTATTATCGGTTAATTATTGAAATTAAATGAAATGATTTATTTCATGTAGGACAACTTGTGCCACTTATGATAAGTCGTAAGAATCTACCACCGGTTCGGAAAGATAATTCTACTGAGAAGAGCCGTCAAGAAACTCAGCAGTTGCTCTTTTCTTAAAAAAGAAAAAGTTTACAATAAGTAAACAATACAACACATATTATTTTTCAAGGCGCCTTTTTTATTCTAGTTTGTTTTAGTTAGTTATTGAAAATATTACAACATACCAAAAAAAATACAAGAATTCAGGGGACATAATAAACATTAATACACCTTCAAACTAGTTGGTGTTCTTCTTCAGATCACATATCAACAGATCTTAGAACCTGTTGGAAATTAATTAATATTATTCAACATAATCAGATCTGACAGATCCATCTCGAGTTAAATTGATTTAGCTGATTGAATCCGACTGTGTACCTACGATATACAAACCTAACTAGATCCATTACAATTTCGTTACCTGTTAGCTCTACATACTGTTATAATTAGGTTACAACCTCCGTTTGACGACCTCCGTGGCGTGTTGTCTTAACGTGCGGAGGTCCCGGGTTCGATCCCCGGCAGGGCCAATTTGGGAATTTATTTTGATTATTTCTGAATTTTCTCTGATCTGGCCTGGTGGAAGGCTTCGGCCGTGGCTAGTTACCACCCTACCGGCAAAGACGTGCCGCCAAACGATTTAGCGTTCCGGTACGATGCCGTGTAGAAACCGAATAGGGTTAGGGTTTAATATATAACTGCCATGCCCCTAACAGGTCAGCCCGCTACCATCTTAGACTGCATCATCACTTACCATCAGGTGATATTGCAGTCTAGGCCTAACTTGTAGTGGATAAAAACAAAAAAACAATATTGTTTATAGAAAGCTTCGAACCTTTTTGGAAATACTAATATCATTTTCATTTCTTTAGAAACTAGCTGATGCCCGGGATATCGTCAGCTTGGATTAAGGTTATTTCAAAATCCCGTGGGAATTCTTTGATTTTCCGGAATAAAAGTAGCATATTCTCCAAGTCCTCAACTATTCCCATGTATAATATCACGTCGATCCGTAGCTCCATTGCAGCGAGGTAGAAGAACACAACAAAATATGAAACAAACTTTAAATGACGACCTTTATAGTAGGTATTAGTAGTGACGTACAAATTAGCTCTTGACTACGAGCGCACCTGGTCTTTCATGAACCCTACGTACTCCTGGATCAGGAGTCAAGTCAACCAGGAGTTCTGACTTCTACGTAGTGTCGTACCGGAGCGCTAAATCGTTAGGCGACAAGACGACACGACTTTGCCGCTAGGGTGTTATGTTGGTAACTTGACAAACGACTTTACAGAGATAAACATGCAAATTCTCAATTAGCAACTCAGCAGCCGATGTGGAAAATATTATGTTGGTATTTATGTCAGTCATTTTATATTCATAGTAAATTAATTCTATTCCATTACATAGATTTAGAGAGACACCAAAATCCCCACGTATTCAAAAGAACGGTTCAACAAACAACATTTCAATAAACGGTCCCATATTTAGGATTTATCTACTACCAACTCTATAGTTATGTGACAGACTTGGATAATAACATCATTTTCCTCTGTTATTTCAGTCATTGTATACTCATATTAAATCAATTCCATTCCATTTTATAGATTTAGAGAAACACCAAAACCCCAACGTATTCTAAAGAACGGTTCTACAAACAATATTTCTATAAACGGTCCTATATTTAGGATCCCTATACATAGGTGCCTTAGATAGAACATTATATGAGTTATGTTTAACACATTTCGCTCTGTTATTTGAGACACAATCCATCAGACCCTCGTCTCGGGCGAAGGCTTTTGTCGAGCCAGGCTCGCCGGTATCTGTGTCGGGCGGCGGTGACGAATGAGGCTCATTGCGAATCCTTACAAGCTCTGGCATCAGCTGCCAAAGAATATAGGTATGCTTTATTTTTGTATCGTTATTTCACATCCATCTTTATAACAAAATGATGACCCCAACTATATATTTGAATTGCTTGCTTATTTTCCTGCATCTTTAGATAATCTCAAGTTAAAAGCTTTTATTAATTTACTAGCTGATGCCCGCGACTTCGTCCGCGTGGATATACCAAGTTTCATCGAAATAACTTGAGAAATGACGGACTTTTATACAAACTTTCAACGTCTATTTCACCCCTTTGGGGGTGGAATTTTGAAAAACTGTGAAACACGAGTGTTTTCATTTCTAACCCGCTGCTCATATACCAAGTTTCATGGATATAACTTGAGAAATGAAGGACTTTCATACAAACTTTCAACCCCTATTTCACCCCTTCGGGGGTGTAATTTACGGAAACTGTGAAACACGTATTTCTTCATTTTTAACCGGTAGCTTGTATACCAAGTTTCATCGATATAACTTGAGAAATGAAGGACTTTCATACAAAATTTCAACCCCTATTTCACCCCTTTGAGGGTGAAATTTTGAAAAACTGTGAAACACGTATGTCTTCATTTTTAACCCGCAGCTCATATACCAAGTTTCATGGCTATAACTTGAGAAATGAAGGACTTTCATACAAACTTTCAACCCCTATTTCACCCCTTCGGGGGTAAAAGTTACAAAAACTGTGAAACACTTATTTCTTCATTTTTAACCAGTAGCTTGTATACCAAGTTTAATCGATATAACTTGAGAAATGACGGACTTTCATACAAACTTTCACCCCCTATTTCACCCCCTTAGGGGTGGAATTTTGAAAAACTGTGACACACGTACTTCTTTATTTTTTACCGTAAGCCAAAATAAAAAGTTTCGTTAATATAACTTGTAAAACATCTTGAGAAACGAAGGACTTTCATACCAACTTTCATCTCCTATTTCACCCTTTTGGGGGTCGAATTTTCAAAAACTGTGAAACACGTATGTCTCCATTTTCAACCCGCAGCTCATATATCAAGTTTCATGGCTATAACTTGAGAAATTAAGGACTTTCATACAAACTTTCAACCCCTATTTCACCCCTTCGGGGGTAGAATTTCGGGATAAAAAGTATGCTATGTCCTACCTCGTGGTATAAATCGTGCCAAGTTTCGTTTGAATTCATTCAGTAGTTTCGGCGTGATGCGCGGCCAAGATACAGACAGACAGACAGACAGACAGACAGACAGACAGACAGACAGACAGACAGACAGAAAAATTACAGATTTGGCTTCAGTATCGAATAATGAGTGCCCTCCAAAAAAAATTTTCAAAATATCTTCAATGTACAGAATTGGACCTGTTACAGTTTTATTATAAGTATAGATAGCCGTATTTTAGAAACCCACTTATAAAATCGAACTTTTATGTTTTTTTTAATACATATATAGCGAGCAGGCGGGTCACCTGATGGTAAGTGATTACCGCCGCCCATGAACATTTGCACCACCAAAGGAACCGCCAATGCGTTGCTGGCTTTTGAGATGTTTGTTTATCCGCCCTTTGAAGAGCCCCATATTATAATCAAGAGGGAACACAGAAGATGGAAGCTGGTTCCATAATTTGCAGGTACGTGGCAGAAATGACCAGGAATAACGAGAGGTGGAAGAAGACCAGGCATCCAGGTGGTGAGGATGAAATTTGTTTCTGCGACGAAGAGTGCGACTGGAGTACACGGAAGGTGGTATTAGATTGAATAACTCTTAAAAGCACTCCCGATTGTAGAGACGGTAGAACACACAAAGAGAGCTAATGTCTCTTCGGTGCTCTAGGGACCGATAGTGGTAGGTACCAGTAGTAGTAGGGTGTAGGGATGATACGCTAAATGCATTCATTAACTCATCTCATTACAGTTAAACAAAAGGTTTTGTTATAATTATTTTGTTTTCACACAATTACCACCGAGTGCTCTGTTACAACGTTCAATTCAGTAATTGTATGCTGATTGCTGTGGTTCAATTACACTGAATAGCCGGGAAGGAGCATTGTTGCTACTGTAACTATTACAATGCTCAGGCTTAGCGATATTCGAGCGTGAACCCGAGGGGTGAAGGCTCTACGAATAGAATGAATGCACTCCAACTTCGTTCCGCTGAAACATGCATACCGAATGTTGACAAGCATGTGGTAGGGAAAGGGTAAGGTTTTCTACATTTCCCTTTAGACGATTTTAATTTTGTTGTATTTGTTGTTTGACGATCTTCCGCTCCCGGCGGTTGCCCCGGGTTCGATCCCCGGTTAGGGTCAATTTGGCAATTTATAATATCGGAATTTTCCCTGGTCTGGCCTTATGGGAGACTATACGGCTGTGGCTAGTTACAACCCTACCCGCAAAGACGTGCCGCTAAACAATTTAGCGTTCCTGTACGATGCCATGTACAGGTATGGGTTTAATATAACTGTCATGCCCCTAACAGGTTAGCCCGCTACCATCTTAGACTGCACCATCACTTACCATCAGGTAAAATTGCAGTCGAGGGCTTACTTGCAGTGGATAAAAAAACACAACAATTTGATCGATAGGAAGGTTTTTTGAACTTGGCCACACACAACGCCTGACGGAAACGTGTGTAATGTGGATTCGTTCGTTGATACTTGAGAATTCAAGTCGTGGCGGTTAGCCACGGCAATTTGGAAATTATAAGTAATATCCAAAGTTACACCTGCTGGGAATCGAATCCGGGACCTTCCATATATAAGACCACAGTTAAAGATCAAAATATAATAGCTACAACGCTCACCACTGCGCTACAGTCGTCAAAATTGATGTATAATATATATTTATTAGCTGATTGCCCGTGACTTCTTCGGCGTGTTTTACTTTCGCTATTATAATGTTAGTATGATGTGATGGCGCCAGGCGGTCTTGAAAACGAGCTAAACTTTCGCAGCTCAAGAATAGAATAGAATATTTTATTTGAGCAAGAGCAATTCAGTATCTAAATAAAGATCTTACGACGATTCAAATCGTCCTTCCCCAACCTGAACAGCAGGAAAGTTGCGTTAATGTATAATTCCGAAAAAAATACTAAATACCTTTAGCTTGATGGAAACTTATGTATCTTTAAACTTATTTATCCGCGAAACTTGTCAATGGCCCAAACTACAGCTAAAGCTTCTCTTTTCGAGGAGGAGTAATTTCGCTCTGCCGGCGTAAGCAACCGGCTAGCAAACTCAATAGGTTTCATCTTTCGGAGACTCCCCCTGGAGTAGAGCTGCACCTAGCGCGTATCTTTCCTAACGTTTCGTACAATTCGATTTCAGAAGGTGCTAAACCTCAGATGCTTTTTAGGGTTCCGTACCTCAAAAGGATAAAAAACGGAACCCTTATAGGATCACTTTGTTGTCCGTCTGTCTGTCTGTCAAGACCCTTCTTCTCAGGAACGCATGGAGGTATCAAGCTGAAATTCATATCAAATACTCAGGTCTACTGTCCCTTGAAGCTATGAAAAAATCAAACTTCTAAGTCAACGCAATCAAAAGATACAGCTATTTATGCTGAAAATTTTCGACACTCGCGAGGGAATCAAATCCTACAGGTAGATACAAATTTGGTACGAAGCAACATCATATAGCACAGATAAAGGAAAAATTGCGAAAAACATACATTCTTAGTTACATCATATAATAAAAATATTTTTAGCAATAAAAATACCATAACTTTTACTTATATCTACAGGTTTGTACGGAACCCTCGGTGCGTGAGTCCGGTACTCGCACTTGGCCGGTTTTTTAAAGAGATCCTTTTAAGCCGGAATTCCTGTCGTGGCAAATTTCACAGCCACCCCAAAATGGCAGTCATAAATAGCAAACTTTTAATGCCATCAAACCGCCTTTGAAAGATACCCCGTATTTGACCGCGAAATAAGTCGGAAAGGAAAACTTATGAAGGCATTTTGCAAAGGAAAATTCAATGCAAAATGTTTGAAGTAAGCCCCTTTGGAAAGTTGTGAGCTCTTTGTTACTTTGTAATACTTACTTATTTAGTTTTGCTTAAGAATTTGGCGTATTTATTTGCAACGCTATTACGAATTATTTAACTATTACTTATTTTTTAGGCGTTTGTAGTAAAACAAGACCAACATCGTACGTCGGTATCAAAGCTTTTAAATTAAATAATTGTTTTTTTTAACTCAAACTCAAATCTTTTTTAACCGACTTCCAAAAAAGGAGGAGGTTCTCAATTCGGCGCGTATCTTTTTTATTCAAGTAAACATTGTCAAGTGCTTTTGAATCGTCGAGAGAATCTACCACTGGTTCGGAATGCCATTCCTACTGAGAAAATCCAGCAAAAACCTCGGTGGTTGTATGTGCATTATGTAACTGCAATCCTAAGCATCGCTGGAGCGAGTCAAATCCATGCTCTTTTACCATTATCTTAATCTTCAACAGTATAGTAAGCTTTTTTCAGGAGCATACTTTTAATGGACTTCTTAAACGTGTGTAAAGGCAAGTTTAAAATAGCTTGCGGAATAATAAATAAGTTTAAGTTTCGAGTAAGATAGGCTCATTCTGTAACTTACTTACTTTTAGTGCTGCAGATGTTTTAGAAAACGTTGTGCTATGACACCTTGGACAGGTTATACCTACATATTTTTATACGACTGCCTGAAAAAAGGAGTATATATTGTTTTCAGGGTTCGTGTATGTATGTATGTATATGAGTTTGTATATTCCACCATAACTTCTATACGCCTGAACGGATTTTGATGAATGAGGTATCGTTAGAATCCTTAGCTTATTACGGGTGATATAGGCTAGTAAAATTAAAAAAAAATTGACAGGGTGACCATGGTCCCGCATCAAATACTAAAGTTGTTTTTTTTTTCCAAAATGAGATTAACTATATATTGTCATCATCAAGAAAATGATGAGTAGATTCCAAAAATATATAAGACTATATTTCAATATCCAGTGACTCACAAAAAAATATCATTTAACTATAGCAGTCGTATTTTTTAATTCTTTGAGTTATATTCACTTGTATCACAGTTGAAATATAAACTAGTTAGTATGGATGTAACGACTTTTGTCTGTCCTAATAAATAAGGTATCTTAAGTAAATTCCGTGACAAATGTGCCGCACCGACTGCGGCTGCGGGGCTTAAGGGGTTAGGACAGACATGCTCTCGTTTAAGCTGTGTATTATAGTAACAATTTATAGTAAATAATACCGCGTCAAGCTGACGGTCTGGCTGAGCTACGTGCGCCGCACCCACCTGAGCCTCAGATTTATGATCCAAGTGTAGCCGCCTCGGGTTACCTCGTTAGTCTAGTGGTAAGCATGCTCGTCTGCGGCCGACGAGGCCACGGGTTCGCGTCCCGGGTCGAACAATAATTAAGCATTGGGCTTTTCTGACTAGATATTCTCAAAATATAATGAAACATGTGTGTGCACATTCCATTCTAAATTTCAGCCAAATCGGTTCAACCATTGTGGAGTGATGGAGTAATAAACATCCGAACATAAAAACTTTCCCATTAATTATAATATTGCTAAGAAGTAAGATACGTGCCGATTACGGTCGACCGTGATTACGTAAAAAAGCTTACTCTGTAAGAGATCAAACACACTAGGGAGAAAGAGTTGTCTGACGAACCAAAAATCCGAGTAAGTCACTTTAAGCCGCACACACTTGACACTTGCACGACAAGACTTACCTCTCCAAAGTCGCGCCTTCGATTTTCATAATAATATATACTTTCGTGTCTATTGGAGCTCTGAAGAAATCTCGATGGCAACTTCTTTCATAGTTGGCGAAATGAAACTAATATTGTAAATGCGAAAGTTTGGATGAATGTATGGATGGATATTTGTTACTCAATCACGCCAGAACGGCTAAACGGATCTGCATGAAATTTGGCACAGAGATAGATTATATAATAACACATAGGCTACTTTTTATCCAGGAAAATTAATGAGTTCCCGCGGAAACCAAAAAAACCTCAATCTTAGCGGACAACGTCGCGGGCATGAGCTAGTAGTATCATACTCGTACATTAGTAACCCCTACAATTCTATGTTAACCCTACGTTTAAGCGTAGAGTTTATTTTACTGAAAAGCTATATTATATAACACCAACACTACCAGTAACCTGTCTCTTTAAAAATTACACGGCTGTACGCGCGTGTACACGCATATTTTTAAATCCATTCGTCTCATATTTCGGAAAATGATTTCTTAAATATGAAATTTAACCGAACAGAATTTTCATAAAATAAGCATGAAAATATGCAGAGGCACGTAGACTCATGAAATAGTAATGTGTATCAGCATATGCGTTATACCTACGAGTACTAATAAAATGCTGATATTTTATTAAGAAGAACATAATATTATTATGAGTTTAATTTTTTATTCAATGCACCTGCGTAAAGTCGAAACGACAACGCGTGTAAGCTTAGTTCAAAAGTTTCTAAACGTCTATTAAAACGTTAAAATAGTTCAAAAGTGTACTTAACTTTTTCATGGCTATATCACTATGCGAAACGAAAATAAATCTATGTAAGTACCTCGTACATTAGATATTTAATTTGAAACATCGTAGAATAAATTTTGGGACATTTTACTCTGTATCAACATGCCCTGAGCCTCCAAAAATCTTTTACAAACTCAAACAAATCTTTATAAATCTCAAATAAGCTTTATGAACAGGAAGTAGGTTTATGAACATAAGGTAAACTGGGATTACGAATTGTCTTTTTGTTGAAGAAAACCACCTAAGGGAAACCTTAAAAAGTTAGCAAAGATTACGAAGGCCGAAGGGGCACCGATGGGAAAAAAGCAGTCACGAGTAAAACCAAGGATTAAACGACAAGAGCGGCGGTTGAAGGGCTTTAGAAGGGGCTTAGGGTCAGGCAAACTAAGTGCGAATTGCAAAAAATGTGATTGAATAGGCTCTATGTATTCCGGAGGTCGCCCTCTTTAGCCATTCTTCATCCTAAAGTTTCCCTTTTTATTGACCCTTAGAGATCCATTTAAGTCGGGAAAATCAATGCTATAAAAATCTTAGGTGCTTTTACAATCTTTGGAGTTTGACAAGTTTTGATTGAAACCTCACAAAATGCTACAAATATATATGACTAGCTGATACCCGCGACTTCGTCCACGTAGGATAATTTTTTTAAATATCCGCGGGAATTCCTTAATTTTCTGGGATAAAAAGTAGCATGTGTCACTCTCCATGTCCTCAACTATACCCGTGTCAAAATCACGTTGATCCGTTGTTCAGTTGCGGCGTGATTACTCTTCGTAGTGTAGAACTAAATTAAAAGGCCACCGAGATACGTAATATTCCTTCGGGACTATATTAAAACGTACAGGTACATAACAACACGTAAAACAGCCTTCACTCGGCATTTTCCACGTCCCTTACATCCGGCCTTCATTTACAACGTCCCCAAAAGACAGCGGGGACAATCGCTCAGGAGTTAACCGACCAAAAACAAAAGGCTCGTCAGCAGACAGATTTATCCTTCACGCCCACTACACTGGGGCAGTTCGCGAGCGACTGATATAAATGAACTGAATCATCTGGTTCTGTTATTCAATCATTTTTATGGCAGTAGCTAAAGATATGAAATACCACTAGGTATCTACTTCAACTTTATAGTCCATGGGGGCATGAAAGAATGGCATCGGCACATAATTTTTAGGGTTCCGTACCCAAAGGGTAAAAACGGGACCCTATTACTAAGACTCCGCTGTCTGTCTGTCTCCAGGCTGTATCTCATAAACCGTGATAGCTAGAAAGCTGAAATTTTTGTTATTTTCTTTCATTCCAGCACGTATACAGCCTGCAGTTGAACGGCCAACGCATAGAAGCCTTATTACCTACGTAAAAATGATTGTTACAGTTTAACGATCGTGATCAACTTTGATTGGTTAACACTCTTACGCTATTAGTTAAAATTCATTGTCGCAGCGAGAATACTACAAATTCAGTAAACGCAACAATTAAGACTGTAACAATGATTGATGCAGGTTTTACATAATAGGGCTACTAGGAGTTGGTTTTGATAACATGCAAATGACAACGATTTCAAAGAAAAGGCAATTATTTCATAGGTACTAAAATTCTACATCATTGATACTAAAATTCTACATCAATGATTGCAAAACAATAGAAATGAAATGGAATGAAATTTGAATTATACTAGTAGAGAGATATCAAAAAATTTTATTATAAATGCGAAAGAATATAATATGGACTGGATACATTTATCCCCATAAAATAATCCCCAAGAGCTCTTAAAAGTAGCTAACTAGCAAGTTATAAACAATGCATAACATAAGAGAGCGTAGCTAAATGAGTGATACGGATCACGGTTCACAAGATACGAATCCCTCTTTTCAGCGAGCCGATTCTCGCACCTCTATCGTTCACTCTTGTATACGGAATGTTTAACGCCGCTCATCCCAGATCGTACTTTTGTCTCGTTCCTAATCGCGCGTCACTGCAAATTGCTCTCAGATGTAGGATTCTAGAGCTCTTTGTGTTTCATATTCCTTTTGTCTCACGTGACGAGGTTGGTATTATGGTATATAATATTATAGGTCACTGCCTCGTTGGTCCAGTGTCTAGCATATTCGGATGACGAGGACCCGGGTTTTATTCACATGTCGGGTCATAATTAAGTATTGGGTGTTTTTGACGAGAAAAATATTCGCAGTACTGGCCCGGAATTATGAAGTTGGTTTAGTTTCAACCCCCGTGCTGGCACGGCTGTATGAGAGTAAAGGAACAGAGAGTGCGCCTGTGTATGCGCACACATTTTTGCACTATAATAGTTCCCGCAAAATGGCTACGTTCTCTGGAGATAGGCCGCAGTGGCCGAAATTCGGTCGAGAGGACATTATTTATTTTTCAACTGCAGGTTTTCAACTACCTTTAAAAATTGCAAGACTTCTTTGCAATTTAGTCTAAGTAATTATTAGGTATATTTCAGACTTTTCGCTTTTAATATGATAGGTATCCCACTTTATCAAGTAACCCCACTTTACGGCCCATAATGTCCAGTATTTGCGCTCTAATAAACACCAACTGAAAAGAACCTAGCCTTATTTCGTCGACGTCAAGCTTTCCACGCGAGCGTAAGCATAGAACAAGCAATTTAACTGCTCGTAAGAATGCTCCCGACGTTCATCGCGCATAAACGTCACGCTCCATTAATTTCTCTCTCCGCCTTCGCTTAAGTTAAATTAGCATAAAGTTCTATAAACTTCCAGATTATTCGCTTTTCATTTGATACTGATAGGTATAATCCTACTTGATCAAGTAACTCCACTCTACGACCCGTAATTTAGTATTTGCGCTCTAATAAACAACTTCTGAAAAGAACCTAGCCTTATTTCGTCAACGTCAAGCTTTCCACGCGAGCGTAAGCAAAGAACAAGCAATTTAACTGCTCGTAACAATGCTCCCGACGTTCATCGCGCATAAACGTCACGCTCCATTAATTTCTCTCTCCGCCTTCGCTTAAGCGCTCCGAATACATATTAAAAGCTTAATTATTGTTTAGGTAATACAAGCTGACCGCCCTAACTTCGCTAGGATTTTTAACATCCCTTTTAAGTGAGGTCTAGGCTACAGAAAGAATCTTTTTTTTCATCAGACTGACGGATAAACTATTATTGTTCAGTTTACATTATTGCTAGCTGATGCCCGTGACTTCGTCCGCGTGGATTGAGGTTTCTTTCTTCTACAAACTTTCGCATTTGTAATATTAGTACATAAGTATAGATTCTTCTTAGTGTGCCATATCCTTGTGAAGGTTGGCATTATGGCGGACCTAAAAGCAAATGTTTGCACCTTTTAGTTTGTAGCGTATAGTGTTTGTCACTGAAAGTGCATACGTTTACTGAACTAATGCATTCTAGACTGGTTTTCGTCTGCGGAATGCAAATGCAGTGTACGTGCCGATTCAAGGCTCACAGGAAAAACAGAAAGAGCTGAAAAAGGCAGGCGTTATTTGCGGAATTCCTCACGTTGAAGTAGTTTATAAAGCGTAATGTGAGCGCCCATAGGTATTATTACACTTTTGCAAAGGGGTATCTAGTTCAATCAAAGATTTTTTTTTATTCCACTACAAGTTAGCCCTTGACTGCGATATCACCTGATGGTAAGTGATGATGAAGTCTAAGATGGTAGCGGGCTAACCTTTTAGGGGCATGTTAGTTATATTTAACCCATACCGTCACGTCTTTGCCGGCAGGGTGGTAACTAGCCACGGCCGAAGCCTCCGACCAGGCCTGACCAGGGAAAATTCAGAAATTACATTTCCTAAATTGACCCTGCCGGGGATCGAACCCGGGACCTCCGCACGTTAAGACAAAAGCGCACAACACTGCGCTAGGGAGGTCGTCAAATCACGAAAACAGCAGACAAATTAAAAGAAAATACGGATAGTTGCCCCTAAATCGTCAATTTTGTGTGAAGAGGTGTCGGAAAATCATTTTTATAGTACTTTACATAATACCTCAATGACTTTAAATGAAGATTTTTATCAAAGTCATTTCCAAAAATTGGAGATAAGGGATCAATCTATATGTAGTAATTTTATGTATACTGTCAGAAAAAAAAACTGTCAGCGTTGTCAACGTGTAAACAACAAATCCAAATTTTTAAATACAAATTTTATTAATAAATTAATTTATAATTAAATTGAATTGTGAATTTGCGCGAAATAAAATTACGAAAATAAGTTGAGAAAAAATCCATGTTAATAATCAATTGATTTACATAAATAACAACAGTAGAAGTGAAATATTATATTGAAGCCATGTTTTTTTAACAAATGTTCTGCTGGAGAAGGCCAAAAACATAATGATCATTGGTCATGATGGAAAGTGTAGTGACAGGACACAGATTCAAAACTATCCATGAACGACTAGGAGACAAATTGGAACTGATTCGGTTTGATCCATTTATCCAGCGTGAAGGCATATACAAATTTCATAGTTAAGATTGACACCCGGCGTCATATTTGGGGTGGCAGGCAGCAGGGGGCTCGTTTTCCCGGGCCTTTCGACTTCAAAACTTTTCAGTTTCTTATTTTTAAGTTTTTTCTTTTGTGTGTATTTTATCATTAACTTTTAATTTTTTATTGCTTTTTGTAATTTATTAAGCTGTTTTCTTGTCGCCAATTCAATGAGTGCTTCAGTTGGTAACCTTGGGAATAATTCATCACTGGAAAGCCAACTGCTCTGTAAGTACTGTTCCCAACCTAAGTATTTCAAAAATAAAACAGGCCTTAACATACACATTGGAAAAATTCACAAAATTGTTTCGGTAAACCAGCAGTCACAAATTACTCAAATTCAAAATTCTGCACCAATTAATACCTCAAATATTTCATCAACTGCATTTTGGCAACATCTTAGCTTTTTGAAAAACAATGTACCTATTATTAAACGTATTCCTAGAGGTTCACGTTTAATTGTAGCAAACACTTTAAAGAAAATGATTAATGATGTAGTTACTCAAAATACTACTCAAAGTTGGGAACATTTACTAACTTTTGCTTACAGAGTTTTAAATGTAGACAAAAGCGAGAGCTGCTCCCTTACTCAAAAAATAAAAAATAATTGCGGTAAATGTTATGACAAAAATTCTGGTTATAACAATAATATTCCAGAAGTAAATAATAAAATCAACAAAAGATTTAACTCTGTATTATATATTGAAAATAAAATTAGTGATGGCGATTATAAGGGTGCAGCTCGGCTTTTATTTTCAAGTGATGTGTTGGCCCCTGAAACAGAAGAGACCTTAGAGGCTCTTCGTTCAAAACATCCGGAGCCTATTTCTCCTGTTCTATCAGATCTGAATATCGCAGACACAACTTCGCTTCTGGCTAAGGCGGAGGATGTTCGTGCTGCTGTATTGTCTTTCAGAAGTGGTTCTGCTGGCGGTATAGATGCTATATCATCACAGCATTTTAAAGATTTAATTGGTATAAACGGTGATATTGGTAAAGAACTTTTAAAATCAATCACAAATTTAGTTAACTTAATGTTATCGGGTGCCGTACCTAAAGAAATAACACCAATTTTGTATGGCGCAAATCTTTGCGCTCTTGCCAAAAAAGATGGTGGTGTACGACCCATTGCTGTGGGTTCCACCATAAGACGCATTGTTTCCAAAATCTGCTGCAGGAACATTGCGCCATCTATGTCAGAATTTTTTCAACCTATACAGCTAGGCTTCGGATGTAAGGGTGGTTGTGAAGCTGCAGTTCACGCTGCTCGTACTTTTCTATTAAACTCAGGCGAGGAGGTGTTGCTGAAAGTTGATGTTAAAAATGCATTTAACTCAATTGATCGTAACATCCTCTTCTCTGAGGTTAAAAACAAAATTCCAAAAGTTTTCCCTTACCTTTGGCAATGTTACGCGGAACCTTCCAAATTATTGTATAAATCCAATTTTCTAAGCTCTGCTGTAGGTTGCCAACAGGGGGATCCGCTGGGACCTGCCATGTTCAGTTTGGCTATTCACCCAATTATTTCGGAATTGAATTCTAAATTTAACATTTGGTATCTAGATGATGGAACTTTAGGAGGTGAAGCTTCATCTGTTTTAGGCGATCTTACGGTTTTAATTGAACAATTTAAATCTGTTGGTTTGGAATTGAATTTTGGCAAGTGTGAGCTCTATATTCCAAATTCAATGGAAACCCAAAAAAGACAAATAATTACTGAAAAATTTAATAATTTGGCACCAGGAATCAAAATTTTAAGTGAAGACTCGCTTCGCCTTCTTGGGGCTCCCGTCTTAGTTGATTCTATTCCGCTTTTTATCAATGACCAAATTACTAAATTTGATCAATGTTCGGAACGCCTCTTCCAAATTAATTCACACATGGCCTTTTTTATTATAAAACTAGCTGATGCCCGCGACTTCGTCCGCGTGGTTTGGCGGGACCCTCAAACCCGATTGCAGCGCCCCCTACCGGGTCCAATTGTGAATATAAACCATCCCGGGGTCCAGACAAACCCAACAAAAAAAGAATTAGCGAAATTGGTCCAGCTGTGTCCCGCCCTGAACCTCGAACCCGATTGCAGCGCCCCCTACCGGGTCCAATTGTGAATATAAACCATCCCGGCGTCCAGACAAACCCAAAAAAAAAGAATTAGCAAAATTGGTCCAGCCGTTCACGCGTGATGCCGTGGCCAAGGGAAATAGGGATTCATTTTTATATTATACCCCTATTTCAACCCTTTGGGGGTGGAATTACGAAAAACTGTGAAATACGTACGTCTTCATTTTCAACCCGCAGCTCATATACCAAGTTTCATCGATATAATTTGAGAAATGACGGACTTTCATACAAACTTTCAACCCCTATTTCACCCCTTCGGGGGTAGAATTTCGGGATAAAAAGTATCCTATGTCCTACCTCGTAGTATGGGCTCAAATCGTGCCAAATTTCGTTTGAATTCATTCAGTAGTTTCGGCGTGATGCGCGGCCAAGATACAGACAGACAGACAGACAGACAGACAGACAGACAGACAGACAGACAAAAATGAAAAAAATTACAGATTTGGCTTCAGTATCGAATAATGAGTGCCCTCCAAAAAAAATTTTCAAAATATCTTCAATGTACAGAATTGGACCTGTTACAGTTTTATTATAAGTATAGATACTGTCTTTTCATTCCAAAATTTACCTATTTTCTTCGATGCTCACCACTTTGGAAATTCCTACCCTTATTGAATGATTTAGATAAGAAAATTCAAAACACTCTATCCAAAATTCTAAATTGTCCTTTAGATGGGACGTCATGGACACAAGCTTCTCTCCCAGTTCGGTACGGTGGTTTAGGCATTCGTAAAATTAGCAGTGTATCATTACCTGCATTTCTATCTTCTGCTTATAGTACGTTTAAGCTCTTTGGCAATATTATAAACCAATCATTAGGTTCCATTGAGCTGTCGTATTTGGCAGAAGCTAGAGTTGCTTTCAATGTGGCATGTCCTAGTAAGGAACCGGTATCTTTGTTTTCTCAAAGACAATGGGACGACGCACTGTGTTCGGATGTTTTGCAGGAGCTTATAAATTCATCACCTACTGCAAGCGACCGTGCTCGCCTTCTTGCGGTGTCTACGAGGGAATCAAGTTACTGGCTTCAAGCTCTCCCGTCTAAGCATTTAGGCACTCTGTTGGACCACCTCACTCTGACGATTGCGGTTGGTCTTCGACTTGGCGCCAAGTTACAGCAGCCACATCTCTGCCACTGTGGTGTGGCAGTGGACGCGTATGGCCATCACGGGCTTTCTTGTATTAGAAGTGCCGGTCGTCTTTCGCGTCATGCTTCCCTGAATGACATCATTCGTAGGTCTCTTGCCACCGCTAAAGTGCCTGCAGTTTTAGAGCCTAATGGCTTGGCGCGCTGTGATGGTAAGAGACCTGACGGGATGACTCTTGTTCCGTGGAAGCAAGGAAGGTCGCTTGTTTGGGATGCCACATGTGTGGATACGCTGGCGTTGTCCCACTTGCAGGCGACCTCCATGACGGCGGGGGCGGCAGCGACTAATGCAGAAAGAGCCAAGAGGCGCAAGTATGAAATTATAGAAAATAATTTCATTTTTGTGCCTTTTGGTGTTGAAACCCTGGGGTCGTGGGGCGAAGATGCTAGATCCTTTTTTAAGGATCTATCTTCTCGTCTCACACAGTCCACAGGTGACCGGAGGGCTGGCAGTTACCTCGGCCAACATATAAGTTTGGCTATTCAGCGAGGTAACGCAGCCAGCGTTCTGGGCACATTGCCTCATTACAGCGGCATAGATGATATTTTTAATGTTTAGTTTTTAATTTAGATTTAATTTAGTTTGTAATAGTATTATATTATATATCAATATATTATGTATAATTGTAGTAATTTTTAGTTCCATTTTATTTTGTCCGACTTAGTCACAAAATGTACCGACAATTCTATGTATGTATTTTAAGGGATTTGCAAATCCGTCCTTAAGGAACATTGATGAAATTCCTTATTGTCAACGTTTAGGCACGTTTAGTGACGAATATATTAGAAGGATTGTCGCGAGTGGTGCTAAGTGGCAATTTGGACTGAAACGCGACGCGCTTGCTAATTTGTGTACATACATACTCGTACATGCTAATTCTTAGCATGGACTTTATACACCTCGCCAACGATGAGAGAATTCGAGCATCGAAACACCACGCCAAAGTAAAATGATCCTAAAAGTCCTTGGTTAAAAGTTGAAAATTAAGTATCACCGATTTTAATTTCGGTGGCGAAACGATGACTCATAGATGTATGAATGAATTTGAGCTTAAAAACAAGACATTTGACCCGCTCCAGCTATGCTTCGGACTGCAGTTACTTGAATCCTAATGACTTGAATTTTTGATTGAAAAGAGCAACTACAGAGTTTCTTGCTGGCTTTTCTCGGTAGGTATTTTGAACCAGCGGTTATTTACTCGACGATTTAAAATCACTTGTAAAAGTTTGTATTTGAATAAAAAACATTGAAGTTTGAATTTAGGGCCATTTTACTTGAAATCTATAGTTTTTAGACACTCTAATTATGTTAACGTTGGTGAGATGTAAATTCTTTTACTAACCCTTCAGTTTCCTGAAACGGGACACTTACAGTGATGACGTCACGAGCGAGAAGATTACCTGTAATGAAGAAACGTATTGTGTTACAAATGAAACATTCAAAAAATAATTTGGTTTGTTTAATTAATATTTAATCACGACTATGGCCGTAAAACATATCTTACCTGAGAAGGTTACTCGCTGAGAAGGCTCGGTTAGGCTGAGAAGCTTTTGAGAAAAAGCTATACATATGTCATGCAAAACACCGCATTATAATCGGTCCAATAGTTTTCGAGGAAAATCTAAATATATAAAAGGCAAAGGTGACTGACTGACTGACTGATCTATCGACGCACAGCTCTAACCACTGGTCGGATCGGGCTGAAATTTTGCACTCAGATAGCTATTATAACGTAGGCATCCGCTAAGAGAAAATTCCAACCCCAAAACGGTTAAATGGGGGTTGAAAGTTTGTATAAAAGTTCGTGATACACGAACGTCAACGAACGAATCGGGATGGACGTGATTTTTGGCATGGGTATAGTTGACGACCTGGAGAGTGACATAGGCTACATTTTTATCCCGGAAAATTAAGGAGTTCCCGCGGGAATAAAAAAAACTTAAAGCACGCTGACGAAGTCGTGGGCATCAGCTAGTGGTAACAAAAAGTGCACAAACAAACGCACAACCTCTTAGGGCAAACACACATACAGTCTCCGTTCCATCGTAGGTAAAAATAACTTTCTATTCTATACTATAACCCCAATAAAATAAAAACAACACGCCTTAAACTTAACTCCGAAACAAATTTAAGCATTGGAATACGGCTTTACCTTTTCACGTAGGGTCTTATATTTTAAACCAGTTGATCCCTGCTTGGATTTAGAATTTTAGAATAGGGTTAAGCCCTTGTAAGAGTTTGTTTAAATTTAAAAAAAAATTATATGATTATATATTATGTAAATGCTTTTAAATGATGTATATTATTTAGTTTTGTATATAGTCTCTAGTCGTTTCTGTACCTGCTATGCATCTCTAGGCATCAATAATTGTTCTCACACCTAGGGCATCTGGAAGAAATCGACATGTGTAGCGATAAGATGTCCTTGTACACGCCCTTTCTATATTTAAGTTTAGTTTTAATCTGTGTTTTGTCGGTCACGCAAATCCACAAGTTTACCCCCTACAAAAAGGGCTCAACGCGGCTAACGAATTTTTCACTTCAAAAATCTTTCTATTTTATTCGATGTAAGGTTATACCCCAATAAGATAAACAACAAAGTATCGTAAGAAATAACAGCTAATCCCACGAGCGCGGGCTAACAAGACAGGAGTCGCGATACGAGGGAAATGAGACGAGATGAGCAACAAATCCTCACTTACTGCGGAGTTACGAGTACATTCGGTGGTTATTCCTCCATGTCTCTACGGATGAGGCGAGGAGAATTTCCTCCCACAGGAATACGGAGCAAATCTTGGGGAACGAACGAAAGATTACTGCTTTGCGCAATCCCACTCGACCCAATTTGTAATTTTCTACAAATATATCTTTTATCTAGCCCGCGGTTTCTTTTCGCAAGATTTGTTTTTTTTAATCTCGTGGGAACTACTTAAGATATTAAGCGATTAAAAGTTTGGGCCTTTGTACACTGAAACGACTCAACACCGCGCCGGGACTCAAAAGTACAAATAAATAAATAACCATTGAAATACCAATATTATAAATGCGAAAGTGTGTCTGTTTCTCTATCTGTCTGCCTGTCTGTCTGCTATGCTTTAACGGCCCATCTTTTCAACCGATTTTGATGAAATTTGGTATAGAGATAGGTTGCTTCGGAAATAAAAAAAAGCTTAATAAAATCGGACGAAGTCGCGGGCATCATCTAGTTTATAATATTAGAATCTATGGATGTAAAATTATTATTATATTAAACGTGTATACATGAAATAAGTACTTTATGAAACTTTATGAAATATTCTGTGTTGGTATACTCGGTTAAGTACCAAATAAATTAATTTCAATTTTAAATTGGAATAATTGGCTAGTGGTATGGCGACATAATAATTATGAATTATTTCCAGTACACACCGCGATATATACGCTTTAAAAGCAAATCTGCATTGTGGTTTTCATGTTACACAATACAATAAAATCCTGCCATACTACCAATATTATAATTGTGAAATTCTTTAATTACATTGCAACGCTGCAGCGGAACGACATTGTATAAATAGTTATTTTCGCATGGACATAGAAAAAACGAAAAATTGCGGGAATTTTAAAAAACCTTATTGCAGGCAAACGAAGTCACGGGCATCTGACATCATTTGTAATTAAGTATAGGCAATTATTAGGCAGCTGACGACAAGACTAGTCAAGGATTCATTAAATTAAGCATATTTTTTACAAATACATATTATAAATAAAAAAATAAAAGCGGTGTATTAAAAGCCTAGTGGTGGAGACGTTTATTTGGGAAAAGTTCGATCCTCCAGCGTAGGTACCTAGATTTCAAATTCCGATATTTACGATCTAGCCCCACTACAGAAGTATAGTAGCGACCTAACCTGTTAGGGGTATGACAGTTATTGACCGAGCGACGCGAAGGTCTCTGAGTCTACTTGAGTGAATTGGCACTTGTCTGTCCGTCCATCCGTCCGTCTGTCAGAGCCTTATAACTTCTGAATTACTGAACGTAATTACTTCAAATTTAAATATAATATGTAAACCAATGGCCTCCCGCCGAATATGGCTTAAAAAGTTATAAAAATCTTTATTTCAGGGGGGCTCTCATAGAAGCGAATGCGAAGTTAAATATTTTTTATAGCGTTACATAGGGTTGCGGTATATCATTTTAAAGATAATTAGGAATAGAGTCCAAAAAAATTTTTTTTAATTTTTACCTTAAAATTGACGAAATGGGGGGCTTTCAAAGTGGAGATTTTCTAACGTCCAAAGTTGACCTCAGAACTCTCAATTTTCTGAAAGGCTGAGGCTGAAACTTATCAATTATTTGAATTATATCCTGTACATGAACAACAAATACTAAAATTAGATAAATATTATAAGGAAAGGAAATTATTTAATTTTTAATGAGCTTCCGTTTTTTTAACAGAACTTCACAATGATGTCAATAGATGGCGCTCTGTACAAGTTTATGGATACCGCCAGGTCTCAGTTCGGGGCGAACCACTAGTATTAAATCCATAACCCTAATCGATTTCTCCACTGCATCGTACTGGAACGCTAAAGCGGCACGTCTTTGCCAGTAGCATGGTAACTACGCCAAAGCCTCTCATCAGGCAAACTTTCATGGAATACAAAAAGCATACTTTAATACTGGAGGCTCCACCTCGGGTTTTTTACATTAATGTCTTGTAACTTTTCACTCAAACTCGGCAGAACTCGGTTTTTTAGTTCAGACAGTTATATTTGATGCGCCGACTCTGCTCCGTTTGAAGTTGTGAAAGGTTTTTGTGGTTAACTAACTCGAATGCTGACGAAACTTTTCAGGTTTGTTTTGTTTTAAAACCGTGACGCAATAAATATGATCATCATCATCATTTCAATCCTTCGCCGGTCTACAATTGAGCATGGGTCTCTTCCCAAAGCTGGGTTGAACCATAGTCCACAGTCCACTGCGCTGACTAAGTGCGTAATTTCACATACCTTTTAGAAAATTATGAAGGTTTCTTCAAGTTAATGACTTTAATCAATTAAAATTTCTCCGGAAAGCCCGAAAAGTCCGGAATCGAACTTCCGACCACTTGAATAGAAGGCCGAACGTAAAAATCGAAATCTAAACTAATAAAATTAGGCTATTACTGTCAATCATCACCATCTAGTGCTTTATGATTCAACATCCTTACGTCTCTATTTCATCTCACTATTTAAAATGTAAAAAAAACATTAGGACGTAAATTTTAAAAAGCTTTATTTGTAACTATAGATGATGTCCGCGACTGCGTGGATTTTGATTCTCATTCCCGCGGGAACTCCTTAATTTACCGGGATAAAAAGTACCCTAATATGTTCTCCAGTGCAGTCTACCTCTGTACCTACGAAATTTCATCAAAATCGGTTAAACTGATGGGTCGTGAAAGCGTAGCAGACAGACAGACGGGCAGACGGACAGGCAAAATTTCACATTTCTAATATTAAACGCCTCGGACGGCATTCCGAACCAGTGGTAGATTCACTCGACTATTCAAAATCACTTGTCACGAGTCTACTTGAATAAAAAATGTTTGATTTAATTTGATTAGAAACTGTGATATAAGTATGGATTTTAAAGCTTTACGTACCTTACATGTATTTTAAAAAGCTTTATTTGGACGACGTCATTGAAAAGCATCATTGACGTCAAAAGAGAGCTTACAATTCCCCGTCCTCATGCTCTCAGCATCCATTAGCTCGGTAATCAAATCCTTACTATTATAAATGGGAAAGTGAGTTTGTTTGTATGTTTGTTCCGCTTTCACGCCGTAACTACTGAACCGATTGCTTTGAAATTTTGCAGACGTAAAGTTAGAAGTCCGGATTAAATAATAGGGTACTTTTTATCCCGGAAAATTAAAGAGTTCCCGCGGGAACCGAAAAACCTCAATCCACGCGGACGAAGTCGCGGGCATCAGCTAGTTGGTTTATATAAACTGTTATCTTCAGCTGAAATTACGATGACGCGGGAACCGGTGCGTGTAACACGATTCTTCCAACCTCATTCGAGAAAAAGGAAAATGGAGGTGCCCTCATTTTCCTTTTATTGGAAAAGTTATTTTTATTGAACAAAAATCATTAGAAACTACCCTCCCTGGCGCAGCGGTGAGCGCTGCGGACTATAATTTGGGAAAGCCCGGAACAAATCAAGGGCAATAAATTAAAGGGTACTAGATGATTCCCGCGACTTCGTACGCGTGCATTAGATTTTTTTGATTCCCGCGGGGAATCTTTAATTTTCCGGGATAAAAAGTATCCTATGTCCTTCCCCGGGATACAACCTACCCCTGTACCAAATTTCATCAAAATCGGTTGAACGGATGAGCCGTGAAAGCGTAGCAGACAGACAGACAGACAGACACACTTTCGCATTAATAATATAATTATGGATTTGACAACTAGATGATTCCCGTGGGAACTCCTTAATTTTCCGGGATAAAAAAAAGCCGGTCCTTCCCCGGGATATAACCTACCGCTATACCAAATTTCAGCAAAATCAGTTGAAAAGATGGGCCGGGAAAGCGTAACAGACAGACAGACATATACTTTCGCATTTATAATATTAATATGGATTTGACAACTAGTCAAATTAATGCTTTAAAAAAAGACCAACTGCTGAGTTTCTTGCCGGCTCTTTTCAGCAGAATCTTCTTTCCGAACCGGTGGTAGAGTCAAAACATGACGTACCTAACATAAGAGACACCTGTATGTCCTACATGTTTTAAATAAATACATTGAAATTGAAATAATTATTTTTAAGTGATTATTTAAATAGAGGACCTGCCCAAAGACGTTATTTATATCCACGTCTCCTGTTAATTTTATATTTGACAACCATTTTAAATTATCTATGAAAGTAAAAAAGTGCATTGACTTTTGATGACGTCACAATTCAGTATATCATACAAAATCCAAGCGCGTGTTTTGAAGTTTGGAAAAAATAACTTGATTTGGCTATTATAGTTGTCAAATAGTCGTAGAATTGGGTATGTATCGTAGAATTACGACACATACCTACCCAATTTGTAAACATTATAATTTTTAAAATTGTCTTTTGGTATGAAATAGGAATTTTAAAATCATAATGAAACTTCTTAGACAGTTTTGAAAAAAAACACCCGATAAGTCGAACCACCATTGTAGCTCCTACTATGGCTAAAGTAAATTCTGCCCAAATGCCAAAAAATTACAAGAGCGAAGAATAAATCGCCATCGCCAATAAGTAATTATTACATTTCATGTGGTGTTACATAAATGCAAGTAAAAATTGCCGCCAGGATGGAAATCTCACGATGCTTTTATGCGAATTAAAAATGCTAACACAAGCTGCATAAAATTTACGTGAGTTATTTCCCCAGGGGGCGCTGTCCGTTCGTTTGGACTTAATTCAAAATATTACTAGTTTACAACTATGAAATTTGATGTAGTAAACATAGAGAATAGGTTGAAATTATTCAAAAGATATTCATGAAAAACTAATTATTCAGGTCAAACTTACAGGAAAACTTATTGTTTTAGGAATGCCTTAGGCATATTCAATAACACAATTTAAAAATACGCATGCCAACAACATTTCTGCAAATGGCACAGGAAGTGAAATGGGAGTTGACAGTTGAAAACAAACTAAATAACCGACAAGTCTAAAAAACTTCTAGTGAAACTGAACAGCATTATTCTAAGAATAAAATATGGCAGAATATTATACTGTCTATCCATCTACAACTTACGAGGCAAAAGAAGATGGAGATAAATTGCATCTTTCCCCTAGAGCCTGAGATGCAGGAAACGGTGGAACTTACAAATATTCTGCCAAAGTTTATATTTGTTTTACAACTAGTTGAAAAAGAAATGAACTAATGTAAAGAAAATGTAGGTACACATAATATGAGGTTCTTCATGATACACAATTTTGGGAGGAATCCTCGACGCATTACGAGAAGCCCATATGCAGAAATTTAAAAAAAAAGTAGTAACTATTACATAATATACAGTTTTGTAGAAGTTATTTAATTAGATGTTTAGGTCTTCATAACTAACAACTCATATATTCGTAAAACCTAAGAATCGAAATCCTGTAGCTTCTATTAACCAAGTCGTAAGCAAAAGGATATAGATAGGAGTAAGATACCCACATTATCCCAACAATAAACTTACTATTATGTGATCAATAGTACGGGTCAAAACTCTCAGTAATGAGCTGTACGACGAAGCAAGCAAGAGATAAAGAAGATGAACTAAGAAATTAGACTAACTGCTGGACTCAGAGTCTCTAATCATTAATAAATAAACTCCTTATATAGATTTTGTATTGACATCTATGCTAAGGAGCTCAGTAATGATTAAGCGACTCTGAGTGCGGCTGTAAGTGTGAAGGGAGGGCGGTATTCAAATAAATTCAATAAAACATTAAAGCTTTAACAATAACTAGTGAAGTTATCAAATAAAACTGGAAGTTAATTGACCGAAACCAAAGACCTCGGTTCGAGTCCAGGTTTATCCAGTCTGATTGTTTTTTTGTTTTTTTACAGATTATTATTATAACTAGTGGTTCGCCCCGAACTGAGACCTCGCGGTATCCATAAACCTTGTACAGAGCGCCATCTATTGACATAATTGTGAAGTTCTGTTAATAATACTGAAGCACATTAAAATTAAATAATTTCATTTCCTTATAATATTTATCTAATTTTAGTATTTGTTGTTCATGTACAGGATATAATTCAAATAATTGATAAGTTTCAGGCTCAGCCTTTCAGAAAATTGAGAGTTCTGAGGTCAACTTTGGACGTTAGAAAATCGCCACTTTGAAAGTCCCCCATTTCGTCAATTTTAGGGGAAAAATAAAAAAAAATATTTTTGGACTCTATTCCTAATTATCTTTAATATGATATACCGCAACCCTATGTAACGCTATAAAAAATATTTTACTTCGCATTCACTTCTATGAGAGCCCCCCTGAAAAAAAGATTTTTATAACTTTTTTTGCCATATTCGGCGGGAGGCCATCGGTTTACTTATTATATTTAAATTTGAAGTAATTACGTTCAGTAATTCAGAAGTTATAAGGCTCTGACAGACGGACGGACAGACGGACGGACGGACGGACAAGTGCAAATTCACTCAAGTAGACTCAGAGACCTTCGCTTCGCTCAGTCAATAATGAAAGTGCCAATTACTAACAATAATGCTAAGTAAATACAAAAGTTAAGAACAGAGAAACAAAATTACATAAACAAAAGAAAAGAAAAGGAAAACTAAGAAAGAACTGTGAAACAAAAGCTTAGTTTCTCGAACTCGAATCAAACGAAATAGATAAACAAGAGGTTTCCAGACATACAAACAATACAACAGATACAAAATGTTATTTAGACAGAGAAAATGAGGCCGTATATATTATTTAAGAGATCCGAAAGTTTTAGCAGTATTTTGTTAACACAAAGTTGAAGCTTAAACAGAGCTCGTGGATTAAAATTCTAACCACTTTTGAGATTGACAGAAGATCTTGATGTATTTTATCTTAAAAATTAAGGTGGGAAAAACGGTGACCTCTAGAGTGATTGAAGATGGATTTACCAATAATAACTGAAATAGTATATTTCTTCTAATATTAATAATAGTATTAATTATATTTGAAATTTGTAATAATTTAATTTGTAATTTGTGTACCGGGGAAGGACATACTTTTTTTTTTATTGCGTGATAGGCTTGCGCTTGACGACAACCATGCTTAGTGCAAAGCAATGATGAGGTCTTCTAGGTTAGGATGAGGTAGGTTATTCCGAAAAATTCGCGAGATTCATCTATTTAATATATAAAGAGTATGTGGAAATTTAACTGGCGTATTACACATTCCTGAAAAAATATCGTGAGGAAACCTACAGGCTGGAAAATTCTCCATTAATGTTCTCAACGGTGCGTAAAGTCTGCAAATCTACAACAAGTAAACGTAAGTCTAAAGTCTACAACTAAAGCCTAAAGCCTGGTTATTTTAAGAGAAGACACGTACTCAGTAGTGGAATGGTTTGGGAATTACAATGATAATGATGCTGATAACCCATTCCAGCAGGCTTAGCATGCGCACAACGAGATATCTCACGACGAGAGAGAGAGATGTTGTCGTTGCCGGCTAATTTTTCGTTTACCCTAACATGCACAAAATCCGGTATATTACAAGAAAAAAATTGTCGGCATGTAAGGTTTCTTAGAAAAAAATACCACAGATAAGAAATATCACTTTTATCTCTACTTTTGACGTAACGAGACAAGTAACCATGTTAGCTTCGGTAGACAAATAGAGATAACGGGTAGACATTTACTCGTTGTGCGTATGCTAGCCCTACAGGTAACACACTTCCATCTTAGACTGCAGCATTATTTACCACCAGATGACAGTGCAGTCAAGAGCCTATTAATTATTATAATCGAATAAAAAAGCTAATATTCAGTAAAGGCGAATATTCCACTTTCATTTTAAATCTCAATAAAACTGGAAGTTTTTTAATCAGTACATCATAAATCACTTGATGAAAACTTTTCTCATTTGTTTCTTAAGTCGAAGTTAGTAAGTTTCATCTTAATTAATAGGCTTTCAAGAGTCCTGGCTCAATTAGAGCACTAATTGCAATCGTCTCGTTAATCTGGGCCAATTAAGATAACATTTATTGGCACATTGTACCTACGCACCTTGAAGTTTGGGCTGTTTGAACTTAAGACAACACAAAACTACATAGACTTATTTTTAACATTCGACGCAAACACGTAAATTTACCCCTAGTATTTACGTATGTATCTGTCTGTGGCATCGTATCTCCCAAACGGTTGAACCGATTTCGATCGATCTTTTTTTGTTTGAAAGGTGACACGACCAAGAGATTTCTTAGTTGCGTTCAGACGTCTCTGAATCTCATTGGAAGTCCAAACAGTTGGCCACACAACATGTAATTCTGATAATAATTAGTTTCATTCCTCCGTCCGTTCATTCAGCCTTAGTAAAAGAACGCTCTCTTTCTCCCGACTTGCCGAGTCTATACATGACGGACTATATACCGATAAGACGTACATAATATTATATTTAATCTCAACGTTGTTTTGTAGCAAAATTATACGTCAATCTAATGAACCTAGAGCCAGTGTTTTAAATAATTACCAACCGATCTCAAGCAAATTAACTTCGTATACAAATCTCCGCTACTGAAATGAAGGATTCCCTCATGCGATAGCCTACGTGCGCCCAACCTTATTAGGCTGCCTTTCCAACGGAGATGTGCTACGTTGTTAAGCTACGGATGTGTTTCAAACCGACCAATAGGAGCGCCTGATATACTTACATCTAGCGATCTAAGCTATGAAAATCAAGCGGTCCCATTGGTGGATTTGATACACATCTCTGATCTGTGATTACCTTCAAGGCAAGATTGAATAGGCATTTTCTAGGCAAGCGCGCTCCAACCTAGACCTCACCATTAACCTTTTCATAAGCATGATTGTCGTCAAGCGCAAGCTATCTTGTAATAAAAAAAATTTGGCAGTCATAGAGACTGCCGATAGAAGTGAAAATGAATATATAAAATAATTAAAAAAACTTAAAATATAAACCTTAAAACTAAGGCATTAAAGTTAAATTACGAATGTAATATATTTATATTTAAGACCTTTTGTCTTCGTAACAACGCGAGCATGTCGGTGACGGTGACGCAAATCCACAAGTTTACCCCCTACCAAAAAGTGCTCAACGCGGCTAAAGAAGTTTTAACTTCAAAAAACATCTATGATGGAAACGCACCCTTAAGAAGAAGGGTTATACACTATACAGACAGACAGAACAACGTCGGGCGACTGTCCGTTGCCATGGCGACCGCCAATTAGTCGTCGCAGTTGTGGCGTGAATTTGATTACGTGACGCTCATCAACGCTGTCGCCGAAATTCGCAATTTTAATGATCAAAAGCATCCAACCCAAATGTACGTATGGCGTGTATAATTGAAAATGTGGACGCTGTTACAGGAGTCATCGTCAAAGGGGTAGTAGAAATCTGCTATCACTATACGCTACAGTTTCCAAACGAAAATATTCCAGCATTTCCTAAAAATTTTCCTTACAAAATGTGTATACCATTTTACTCACTAGGCCTTTTAAAATAAATAAAGCTTTTATTGTGTTACACTTTTGTTCTCATTTGTAATGTTTTTGTGTGTGTGTAATTTTGTCCTATAAAACCTTAGTAGCCTTTGTGTAATTCCAGACTATAATCTAACTCTGTGTCAAATTTCATTCGGTTCAGTTCATTCCGTTCAGCCGTTCTTGCGTGATTGAGTAACAAACATCCATCTATCCATCCAAATTTTTGCATTTATAGTTTTAGTACAGATGTAGCACATACACGTGTCTCATAAGTTACATCATGTTTTGACTCTACCACTGGTCCGGAAAACAGATTCTACTAAGAAGAGCCGGCAAGAAACTCAGCAGTTGCTCTTTTTAAAAAGCAAGACATTACAATATTGTACATATTATACAGTAGTTAACTATCCTGTGGGGAGCTGGACCCAAAACCAATTGCTTCCTTACAACTTTGTCACTAAGAAATTCGTCAATTGTATAATAGCCTCGACTCAACAAGAGTTTGATTTAAAGTAAACAAGTTTTTTTTAAAACACTCGGCTTGTCAAGACTTATATTTAACTCAAGATAAACACCGTCAAACCCGTTGACAGCGGGGTGATTGAGTTAGAAGTTATCAATTCTGCCTCACTTTGTAAGTTTCCCCCGAGTTTGTCCTTGACTGGAGTTGGCCTGCGCTCTGACCCTCAATATAA
Organism: Erebia ligea; assembly: GCA_917051295.2. Classification (NCBI taxonomy): domain Eukaryota; kingdom Metazoa; phylum Arthropoda; class Insecta; order Lepidoptera; family Nymphalidae; genus Erebia; species Erebia ligea. Next base: position 452,280 of record OU785232.1, read on the forward strand.
AAGGATCTGGAGGGCCCTAGAGAGATAACATCGAGACTTGACACTTATGAAAGCTGCAGAGAGATGTCGTGATAATATTATTTGATTTGTTTTGACGCGTAACTTTTTTTTTTTTTATCCACTACAAGTTAGCCCTTGACTGCGATCTCACCTGAATATGGTAAGTGATGATGCAATCTAACTTACTCGTAATGATACGTTTTATGTATACCATCGTTTAGGTTTTCGCATATTGTACAGAGTCCGACTCAATTCATAGTAAAGCATGGAAATGTGAGATTTATATCGCGTTCATTGCGATAAAAAATTTAAGATTATGACGAAAGAGGTTCGAAAAAAACTGAAATTTTTCGACGCGCAGAATTGGGTATTTGACAACTCGTTCATAATCTTTTTTTTTTTTTGTGATAATTTAATAGAGGAAAAGACGTTATAAATCCCCCGTCTCCTGATAATTATCAAGCATTTTAAATTATCGGTTAAAGTAAAAAAGTTTAGTTTTGATGACGTCACTATTCAGTATTTCATACAAAATCCTATAGGTAGGTACTAAGCGCGTGTTTTGTAGTTTGAAAAAAAAGTACCTGATTTGACTAGTTATCAAATAGCCAATTCAACGTTGCTCTAGAAACGTTGAATAAAAACAGCGAAGTATGCTAATTAGAAAAATATAAGAGCTAACCGTGCCTCTGGTTAGTAATAGTCTTAATAGCAGAAGACGCGGCATGTGAAAAGCAATTTCGAAATTAAAGTCGCATCAGAGTACCCACCTTAATGGAATTCCGCAATGTAACTTTCGCTGGGAGCATTTTTTCTGAACCTCGAGCTTAATTGCTGTAAAATATTGCCCGCGCTCATATTTTAGCTTGCTGATAAATGATATTGCTTTTATAAGCAGTATTTAACGTAGAAAATGAAAAAAAAGCGTTTCATGATATCAATATCAATTTGTTGTACTCGTACTTAAGCGATTTGACTTTCGTAAGCGCTTTTTATAAGTCTAAGCGAAGAATAAATATAAATATACAAATAAATAATCAACACATTTTTCAAACACATTATTTAAGTACTTTTTTTATTTTTCTTGTCATGTTTTTTTTTTAATCTATACTTATAATAAAACTGTAACAGGTCCAATTCTGTACATTGAAGATATTTTGAAAATTTTTTTTGGAGGGCACTCATTAATCGATACTGAAGCCAAATCTGTAATTTTTTTCATTTTTGTCTGTCTGTCTGTCTGTCTGTCTGTCTGTCTGTCTGTCTGTCTGTCTGTATCTTGGCCGCGCATCACGCCGAAACTACTGAATGAATTCAAACGAAACTTGGCACGATTTGAGCCCATACTACGAGGTAGGACATAGGATACTTTTTATCCCGAAATTCTACCCCCGAAGGGGTGAAATAGGGGTTCAAAGTTTGTATGAAAGTCCGTCATTTCTCAAGTTATATCGATTAAACTTGGTATACCTACAAGCTACCGGTTGAAAATGAAGAAATAAGTGTTTCACAGTTTTTGTAAATGAAGGGGTGAAATAGGGGTTGAAAGTTTGTATGAAAGTCCTTAATTTCTCAAGTTATTTCGATGAAACTTGGTATATCCACGCGGACGAAGTCGCGGGCATCAGCTAGTTTTAACATAAAAATTGATATCAACAAATTTTTTCAAACACATTATTTAAGTACTTTTATTTTATTTTTCTTGACTTTTTTTTTAAATTTTAACATGAACAGGTAGGTAACTTACTACAGCGTAAAATTAGTAATTTTGTGACAAATGAATGAAATCATACTAATATTCTATATGGGAAAGTGTGTTTGTTTGTTGGCTTGTTGCTTTGTTGGTTTATTGGATTGTCCTTCAATCACGGCGCAACGGATCGACGTGATTTTTGGGATGGGTATAGCTGAGGACCTGGATATTGGCACAGGCTACTTTTTATCCCGGAAAATTAAGGATTTCCCGTGGGAATTAAAAAAAAACTTATGCCACGCGGGCGAAGTCGCGGGCACCAGCTAGTAATTTTAATATTGTTTACATTATTGTTAGACTAGCTGATGCCTGCGACTTCTTCCGCGTGGCATAAGTAGGTACCTATTTTTAATTCCCACGGGCACTCCTTAATTTTCCGGGATAAATAGTAGCCTGTGCCAATCTTCAGGTCTTCAACTATACCCATGCAAATATTATCATGTCGATCCGTTGCTCTATTGAAGCGTGATTGAAAGACAAAGCAACAAACAAACAGCCTTTCGCATTTATTTTTTCATTTCATTTATTTAAAAAACATGTAGGACATACAGGTGTCTCTTATGTTACGTCATGTTTTGACTCTACCACCGGTTCGGAAAGCGGATTCTGCTGAGAAGAGCCGGCAAGAAACTGAGCAATTACTATGCTGTTCAACGATAAGGTCACTTTTTTTACAGTTTGTAGAATATAAAACTCACATCTCACGAACCATCTGAGCTTTTATTATATCAAGAACAAAAGCTCAGTGTTTGCACATACTCGTATGCTGTCAATATTGGCGCGCAATAAGCCTGCGACATAACCGAGCGATACACAAGGCGTGGGCGAATGCTTCGCTTGGCTATAATACCTACCACAGAATAGGTAAATTATACTATTGGATTGGATTGGATCCGGTGGATCGTCGCGCCGGGAGACTCATTGGTAACAAAGCGCTGGTCAGTTCGAAGCTGCAAAGCTTGGAACATAGGCGCAAAGTTGTCTGTCTGTCGGTATTCTACAGGATATATTTCGGAGAGTGTGCTCAAGAACTATTCGATCTGGTTCCTCCGTCACCTTTTTATCCTCAAACCGCAAGGTATCGACAAGGTCTGCACCCTTACGCAGTCGAAATTCCGCGGGCTCGTACGAAGCGATTTGCTTCCTCGTTTCTCATTCCAACTGCTAGGATATGGAATGCCCTTCCGGCTTCCGTTTCCCCTCCTCTTTTAATATAAGTACATTCAAATCAAGAGTGAATAGGCATCTTCTAGGCAAGCTAGCAAGTCTAATTGCAGCCAAGCGCTAGCCTATTATTAAAAAAAAATTACCTATTCTGTAGCGATAGCAAAGACCTATCATTGTTACACCGCCATTACGCCATATTGCGGCTATAACCGGACACATAATAACCATAAGTTTTTAGTGTGTTTGATGGCTGGTTATAGTCATGAGAATACATTAAAATTAAAAAGTTTCCTGTACAATATAGATTATGGCTAATATTTGCTTAGGCTTCGCTTACGTACCTGCCTAAAGTTTAATAACAAATTTCAAACCCCCATTTAACTCTTTTAGGGGTTGATTTTTCAAAATTCCTTTCTAAACGAATACCTACGTCATCTCTCTCTTTGCGTCGTATTCCTCATTACTGAGGGTTGTGACCCCTTTCCATTAAACAAATAATGGTAGGAGTTTTCTTGGGTTAATAATGCAGTGGATTCCCACGTCCTTCCGCAAGCCAATACTTAATTAATTTCTTGTCAGAAAAACCCAATACTTAATTATGGCCCGACCCGGGACTCGAACCCGCGACCTCGTCAGCCGTAGTCGAACAGGCAATCCAAGGTGATATTTATATATAGTTCGTGTAACACACTGCCTCGTTGGTCTAGTGGTTAGCATGTTCAACTGCGGCCGGGTTCGAGTCCCGGGTCGGGCCATAATTAAGTATTGGGTTTTTCTGTCTATAAATTCTCAGTACTAGCCCGGAGTTAGGAAGTTGGCGGCGTTTCACCCCCGTGCCTCGGAGAGCACGTTAAGCCGTCGGTCCCAGTTATTATCACTGACATGATAACCCGCATGGACAGCACTGTAAGGTGTGACGTCAGTTTAGTACACTGCGAAGCCGTTCCTTTATAGTTAAGTATACTGGTTACTTAAAACGGAACGCAGTCAGCACTGAAAGCACAGCTTACCTCGAAAATGCCAGTGCTCACAGTACAAAAATGGCGACGATTTATGACGTCATATATTTCCCTTGGATACTGCGGCAGTGCGTGGTGGGTCTAAGCTCTAATTCCCACTCTCCTAGGAGAGTGGAGGCCTGTGCCCAGCAGTGGGACGTTGATGGGCTGTAGTGGTGTAACACACTAGCCCAGTGGCAGCCGCCCCCACTGCGGCGCCGCTCCATTGTGCAGATGCAATCGCATCAGCGCAGTGATCTGGACTAACGCCTGCATCCGACCGCTGGCCACACAATTATACCTATACATCGGTTACCCACATGGTTACGCTATCGAAATAGATTGTGTCAGCTTTGCGTTTAAAATTGAATTGAATTTTTAGAAAAAGACAAAAGACTGTTAATTTATTTATTGATGAAGATTTAATTTATAGATATTTGACTCATATTATCATATTTCACTCGGTCAGTTCGTAGGCGGGATACGCCATATTGGAATTACTAGATGATGCCCGCGACTTCGTCCGCGTGGATTAAGGTTTTTTAATTCCCGCGGGAACTCCTTAATTTTCCGGGATAAAAAGTAGCCTATGTCCTTCCCCGGGATATAACCTACCCCTGTACCAAATTTCAGCAAAATCGGTTGAAAAGATGGGCCGGGAAAGCGTAGCAGACAGACAGACAGACAGACAGACAGACAGACAGACACACTTTCGCATTTATAATATTAGTATGTTGGAATTATTTATGAAAAAATGAATCAGTGCTCTCCGAGGCACGGGGGTGACACACCGCCAACTTCCAACTCCAGGCTGGCACTGAGAATTTCTTAACTGAAAAACCCAATACCTAACAATTTTTATGCCCGACCGGGAATCGAACCCATGATCTCGTGATCCGCAGTCAACCATGCTAACCGCTAGACCAACGAGGCAGTATTAAATAAACAAGTATTGAATATTGAGTAACAAGTTTGATTACTTTTCCGTGTCTCGTTAATCTCCCGATGCGAATTGTCAGCATAAAAAATCTTTTATAAATTAAACTTTGAATTGAAGCGTTTTCGAATCGGTTTGGAAATAACGGAGTTTCTCAATTTCCACCTCGTTTCGCCGATATAATAACTTATTAAGAGGAGTTTCAAGTTGTAAATAAGATTTCTTATTAAGATTAAGACTTGTTCCAAACAAATCATAAATCACAATGAATGCCATTTATTTCTTGTAAGTTTCTTAGAAGAGTAAATAACATTATAATAAGAGGTATGTATATTTTCCTGGTAGAACAGATGATGCGGGGCGGGCAAAGTAATAGGTAATTGCTTATCAAGACTTAGACGTAGATTGCATAGTGGGGTGAGCATAGTTTTGAAGCCTTGTTTATTAATAAAACTTCATCCTTATTATTATAAATGCGAAAATGTGTCTGTCTGTCTGCTACGCTTTCACGGCTTATCTTTTTAACCGATTTTGATGAAATTTAGTAGAGGTTAGAGGTAGATTATATATCGGGGAAGGACATAGGCTACTTTTATCCCGGAAAGTTAAGAAGTTCCTGCGGGAATAAAAAACTTAATCCACGCAGATGAAGTCGCGGGCATCATCTAGTTTACTATAATAATTCAAAATATTCTTCACCGCCATTGATGTAGAATTTTAGTACCTAACCGCATACAACAATAGATATATCTCTAAAAAGTAATTAATTTTGTAATGTTAGTTTTAATTTATATTTTATTGTTTAATTTAGATACCTTTTAGTTATTCAATTTATTCATATTCTTATCGCCATCTTGTTAAATAAATAAATGCGCTCGCTTTCTGTTAAGAAGTTGTAAACCCATATACCTAACATTAAAAAAAAGTAGTAATCATCTCCAAAGATGAAAAAGTTCGTCAAATATTCACCAAGGTATAATCAACCACCCAATGAGTCTCTATTCAATCAAATTAGAGCCAAAAAAATCAGGTTTCCCTGTAATAAAGATCCTTTTTCCCGTTATTCGTCTGGATAATTAATTACAAAGAAAAGCTTTCTTTATTCAACTAATGATAATTCAGTTAAATCGTTCGCAGTTTTTATAGTCTGTACCTACCTTACCCCATGTTACAAATCCTATTACAGTAAAGCAATTGCTACAGTGTAACAAACGCAATCACATCGGATTAGTTAACACTCTTTTGCTATTAACCCAAATCCATGTGCAGCAAGTATACCACAAATTTAGCCAATAATGGTGATTGATGTAGCTTTTACGGAATAGGGCTTCTGTACGCAGGTTTTACATTTCAAAGTCCATTGATCGTATTGAGCGTTCGATCACATAAGCATCAAAGTAAAATGAACTAAGAGATCAACTCCGTCCATGCGTCCACAGCCAGCGCGGCGCTTCAAACGATACGTTTCTGAATTGAAATTGGTTGCACTGAATTTGTAACTTTAAAATCAAGAGCTTTTGGGTCCATTTTACTTTGACGCTAATGTGATCGAACGCTCAATACAATCAATCGAATTTGCAATGTAATATAATAACTCAGGCTAAGCGTACATAGTACGTAGGCTACGACTTTTCGTATAAAAATTTGAAAAAAAAAATTAAAAAAATTAAAATAAAAACCTTAAAACTAAGGCACTAAAGTTTAATTACGAATGTAGTATATTTATATTACAGACCTTTTGTCTTCGTAACAACGCGAGCATGGGGCAGCGAGGTGTCGGTGACGCGAACCCATCAAGTTTACCCCCTACCAAAAAGTGCTCAACGCGGCTAAAGAAGTTTTCACTTCAAATAAGTGTGTGTGTAATTCACACACGGCAGAAGTGAAACTTCAGAAAAGTAGCCTGCGAGAGAATGAAATAAATATAACTTGTATTCTATCTTATTCTCTCTCAGGCTAAATCATATAATATGCTTGTCTCTTTTTGGTGTCGCTTTTTCGTTTCGTCGAATCTCAAATCACAACAATTCTAAAGAACTTCAAAAAGTCACTTCAACTTCTCTATTATTTCGCAACGCAAGTGTATAACGGGCATTAGTTGAGCACTCAAGTCACTCGTATACTTATTGAAAGCACGTACGAATCGCGCACGTGCATCTATACTCTATAGTTTCCAATCAGGCGAATGCGTTTGGAATAGTAACAAGTAGAGCATTGAAACAATATCTTGCATGGCACTCGCGTTTCTTTGTACAAGTTTTGTATCAATTGAAAAGAATTTATTTTGCATTATTTCGCTTTACTGTGAATTTGCTGTAAAGCTTTTAGTTTTATTCAAATTGTTTTTTTTTTGGATCGGAAGAAATTAAAATGTTCTTTGTGGAAAACCAAGAAAGAAAACTCATAGCGATTTCTACACAAAATTATATACAGCTTTTTGTCAAAATTTCAACTCGAACTATCCGATTTTTGAAGTGAAACTTCTTTAGAATCGTTTTGATTTGAAAATTCGATGAAATGAAAAAGTGACACTAAAAAGAGACAAACATATTTTTAATAGGATTTAGCCTGCGAGAGAATGAGATACAAGTTGTATTTATCTCATTCTCTTGTAGGCTACTTTTCTGAAGTTTCACTTCTGCCGTGTGTGAATTGCACACACACACTTTTTTTTTTAATTTAAAGGTTAGCGCTCTAAATCAGACCTGGCTTGCAAGTGGTGCTGCAGCCTAAGACGGAGCGCGCACAACAAATATATTAAAAAAGCTTTCTATCCTGTTTCTAGTCGGCCTGTACCTACTGCCGGTTTTATTCAGAACTTTACAGATAAGATAAAGCACGCAACGCACTAAACTATCCCTGTACCAAATTTTATCAAAATCTTTTGAAGTTATGATCCGTGAACAGGTGACCGACAGACATTCCGAACCAGTGGTAGATTCACTTGACGATTCAAAAGTACTTGTAAAAGTTTATTTGAATAAAAAACATTTGAATTTTTAATTTTGAAAAAAAAAACAAAAACTGGCTGACTTTGGTTGTGGGCTCTTCTCAACAGGGTGCGTTTGGAAAACTCGTAGCTATAGTTTTAAAATACCGTTACAGATTATCACCATGATGTTTTATAAGTTATTGGACGTTAATAAGTGTACAGTGTACCTAAGCATACATAAATATTGATCGATTGAATAAAAATATAACTCTAGAAATGATGTAGTAAAGAACATGTGAGAAAAGAATACTGTAAGTAAAGTGTAAAGAGTACTGTTGTATTGATAAGCAACACAGATCGTCGTCGAGGGCGTCCAACGTCTTGGCATCGACTCTACCCCCGCTTGACTACGAAAGTTCTAACTGCGCGCGTCAGAACTTTCGCCACGTGGAAACGCGAGCTGTATCTAGGTACTAAAATTCTACATCAACAGTATTATCCCAAGTTAACAACCAGAACACAATTATTCGCATGCACCGCACACAAATCTTTTGTCCTCGGTGCAGCCACAATTTCATTATTTGTGTATTACGAGCGTCGGTGATGCGGCGGTGTTTTGTGGCTCTCTGAGATTGTGTGACGTTTGTCTCTATCTAACAATGGCCGCTGGTAACATTAGTTTTATCAGTTATTATAGAGTTGGGGTAATAAAAGTATGAATATAATATGTATGTTTGAGATGAATGTTCATGAGATAAAGTCCGTGGCTTCAGCCCGGTATATTACAACCTACCTCTATACCAAATTTCAGCAAAATCGGTTGCTGAAATTGCAAAAGATGGGCCGGGAAAGCGTAGCAAACAGACAGACAGATAGACAGACAGACACACTATATATTAGTATGGATTACCAGACCTCTTTCAAATTGTTCCCGAAATTCGTCGCCAGCTCTCCGACTAATCGCATCGCCCCGCTACCGCCGTCGCCCCGCTACCGCTCATTTCGTGACACATCCTGGCGGAAACGCAGCCTTATTTCTGAGTCATATCTAAAGATATTTTGGTTATAAAATATAGAAGCATATTATCAAATTTTAATCTTGTTAAGCAAGCGTATCGATGTTTCGGTAAGTTTGTTTGACGTATCGAAGAGTCTCGAAGTAATTAAGTTTACACAAGCCGCAGGCGTTGCGCCTTGTTTGTTTACTGATAGCACATTGTTCAGAATGTTTATCATGTCGAAGGGTTGAAGACACCTAAGGGCTTTTATGGAATGAATCTGGGGAAATATAAAGTTCTTACGATAAAAAAATTGCGTGACATGGCAATATTTCATTGCATGACACGATTCACAATCGTGCATTGTAGAGTCAACATCTCCTGAAGATGCTCCGGTATCGGAGTGAAACGTACATTGAGGGTATTTTGGAAGATTTATGTGGTGTGGAGAATATCGCGGGCTGCAAGTTCAAGATACGCACTGTACCACATAGATTTACCTTTTGTGGCGGATTTTAGCGAATTAAACTTCTATTTAGTTTTTTCATTGTCATGGACTTCCGCAAAGTTCCTGCTTCTATCCAATATTTGTAAGACATTAATATGAGCATAAAAAATAGGTCACATATTGCTCACCGTATTGTTGTGAAAAGATTTTAAAAATACTAATAGGTATGTAAATTTTTTTAATTTTTACTATAGTGTTTACCCACACTTAGATTAAGATTGTTTAGTAATGTGTCCAACCGAACTATCCATACAAATATTTTATATGTTAAAGTTTTATATGTTCTGGTTGTTAACTTGGGATAATACTGTTGATGTAGTATTTTAGTACCTACTAGCTGATGCCCGCGACTTCGTCCGCGTGGATTGAGGTTTTTTGGTTCCCGCGGGAACTCCTTGGTTTTCCGGGATAAAAAGAAGCCTATGTGTTATTCCAGACTATAATCTATCTCTGTGCCAAATTTCATCCAGATCCATTCAGCCGTTCGGGCGTGATTGAGTAACAAACATCCATACATCCATACATCCATACATCCATCCAAACTTTGGCATTTATAATATTTATTTGATATAGCTCGCGTTTCCACGTGGCGAAAGTTCTGACGCGCGCAGTTAGAACTTTCGTAGTCAAGCGGGGGTAGAGTCGATGCCAAGACGTTGGACGCCCTCGACGACGATCTGTGTTGCTTATCAATACAACAGTACTCTTTACACTTTACTTACAGTATTCTTTTCTCACATGTTCTTTACTACATCATTTCTAGAGTTATATTTTTATTCCACCACTACAGCCCATTAACGTCCCACTGCTGAGCACAGGCCTCCACTCTCATAGGAGAGAGGGAAATAGAGCTTAGACCCACCACGCTGCTCCAATGCGGGTTGGCGGGCTTTAACGACTATTATCATGTTAGACCTCGGATACACGGACAGCTTGAAGCAGTCAGGATGGACTGCTTCAAGCTGCGACTGCATAGTGAACTACTGTCTTCTACGTACACACATACATGGAACCGCTCGAGCAGTTGCGACTGCTTCGGGCGGTTGGCCCGAATCAATGGCAGCTTCAAGCTGTTGACTATGAGTGCAAGAGCGGTCCGTGTATGTTGATCACTGGCTAACTGCTCGAGCAGTCCGTGTATGGCCGGCCTTAGTGACAATAACCGGGACCGACGGCTTAACATGCTCTCCGCGGCACGGGGGTGAAACACCGCCAAACTTCCTAACTCCGGGCTAGTACTGAGAATTTCTAGTCAGAAAAACCCAATACTCAATTTTATGGCCCGACCCGGGACTCGAACCGGGGACCTCGTCGGCTGCAGTCGAACATGCAAACCACTAGACCAACGAGGCATTTTTATTCAATCAATGCAAATTACGTACACGTACGTACACTTATTAGCGTCCAATAACTTACAAAACAATATGTTGGTCATAATCGGTTTAAACGGTATCTTAAAACTAAAACTACGATTGTTCCAATCGCGCCCTGCCCCCCGATTATCAGAATTGTTGATCAAATGGTAAAGATTTAGCGTCAAAGTACTTTATACCATAACTGCATTGAATTAGAGCTCAATTTCGTGTATCCATTCTTATACGTTTGAGTATCGTACATACCTAAACGTATAAGAATGGGTACACGAAATTGAGCTATGGTTATGGTTTATTTACTTTGCCGCAGAACTTTTTCGCTTTCATCGGCCATTCTTACATGATTGGGGGGCTGGTCTGAGAGCGTCTTGAGAGCCCACAACAAATTCAGCCGGGTTTTTATATGACCATCTCACAAACATCGTAAAATTAGAACTATTATTAACAATGTGTTCAATTAGCTGCTCGAACAATTCCTTCCCATGCTTTTTTATCATTTAAACAATCCTTTACATTGTAAATAGGATTTTTTATTTAGTTTTGCGTTAGGATATTATTTCAAATAGTTTTTATTACCGAATAGAGTATGCCCGCAACTTGGACGTGGAATTAAGTTTTTTTTAAAGCCTGTTTTATGATTGGAATCATTTAAAAATTCTTAAAGTTATTCAAGAAATCAAGCGAAGAGTCACGACAATTTGAGTATAGAGCATATTATTGTGTGCGCGGGGGATGCTCTGTACTCAATGCTATGTAAATTATTTAATATCACAGATGTTTGACCACTGGCGACGTGTGCACCGGGACGCAAACAGGAAGTGAAGCTAGAAATAAGTTTTCTAGTTTTTTTTAATGTATTTATTTCAAATAAGTACTTATTTTTTATTATTATTTTATATCGTACTAGAGGATGCTCGCGACTTCGTTCGCGTGGCATAAGTTTTTTTAATTTCCACAGGCACTCCTTAATTTTCCGGTATAAATCCTATATCACTCTTCAGGTCCTCATCTATACCCATGCAAAAAGTCACGTTGATCCGTTGCTCTGTTGCGGGGTGATTGAAGGACAAACTCTCTATTTAACGTCCTTGGGGATATAATTTTCAAAAACTGTGAAACACGTATTTCTTTATTTTAAACCAGAAGCCCAAATACCAACTTTCATGGTTATAACTTGAAAAATGAAGGACTCTCATACAAACTTTCAACCCCAATTTACCCCTTTGGGGGTGGAATTTCGAAAAACTGTGAAGTACGTATTTCTTTATTTTTTACCAAAAGCCAAAATACCAAGTTTCGTTGATATAACTTGAGTAAATGACGGACTTTTATACAAAATTTAAACCCCTATTTCACCCCCTTAAGAGTGGAATTTTGAAAAATCCTTCCTTAGTGAGCGCCTACGTCACAAAAGGAACCTACTGTCAAAATTTCAAGTTTCTAGCCACAGCGGTTTAGGCTGTGCGTTGATATATAAGTCAGTCAGTCAGGACTTTGAATTTTATATATATAGAAGATTATTGGTCTTTTATCTGTCAATAAAGAATTATTATTAAGTTAGTTACATGGCCGTATATATGTTCCCTGTGTCAAAAAACGACGTGTAATCGTCTTTCAAAAGATCCAGCGATGCAAGACAATACATACTAAATCCGATACAAGCGTTGCAGATGCAAATATTAAAGATGGCGACGTTATAAGTCCGCGTCAAGCAAATGTGGCGGAACGTCGCCGGAAATTGAAGCGTAAAATGCAATATCAGTTGAAAACGCCCCGCGTTCAGCCGATATCCTAATAAAATACGTGTTTCGATTTCAATGCGCAGGATGACGCTCACAGATGTAACGTTACTGGGGCCATACTTAGAACTGAAACTCAAAATATTTTTTTTTCATCAAACCCATACGTGTGGGGTATCTATGGATAGGTCTTCAAAAATGATATTGAGGTTTTTAATATCATTTTTTTTCTAAATTGAATAGTTTGCGCGAGAGACACTTCCAAAGTGGTAAAATGTGTGTGTGTGTGTGTCCCCCCCCCCCCTGTAACTTGTAAAATAAGAGAATGATAAAACTAAAAAAAATATATGATGTACATTACCATGCAAACTTCCACCGAAAATTAGTTTGAACGAGATCTAGTAAGTAGTTTTTTTTTAATAATTTAAAAGTTACTACAGGTTTGTACGGAACCCTCGGAGCGCGAGTCCGACTCGCACTTGGCCGGTTTTTTTTTAATTTATGGACTAACGCTTGGCTGCATTCTGCATGCATGCATCTGATTGCAACCAAGCGCTAGTCTACTTATATAAATTAAAAACAAAACGCGTGGCAAAAAAGCGTTTAACTGTCTCCGTCCCTCTAGAATAGATGGAGAGGAACAGAGTACTTGTATGTAAGCATCTTGAACTCTTCTAAATAATAATAATGTCCTCCCGACCGAATTTCGGCCACGGCGGCCTATCTTCAGAGAGATTAGCCATCTGCGCGGGAGATATTATAGTGCACAAGTGTATGCGCATACACAGGTGCACTCTCTGTTCCTTTACTCTCATAGTCCGATGGGACGGAAAAAGAGTAACGACGACGGAAGAGGACGGTTTCTTCTAAGTACATAGATATCAGTAGATCAGCGGAAAAAGAGTAGTGCCGTAAGCAGGATCGAAATCCATTCAGAAAATTCGCAATGTTTTTTTTAATAGAATGTCGAAAGTAACCAAGTACATAAGGGGTGTCCAAGACGACAGCACACGTCTTGTTATATGAAAGTCCCGCTTTTTTTCGCCATCCCACTTCTGAGCTCAAGTTCGGTTTCAGAATATGAAGGTGTTTACTATGACCCAAGTCCTAACTTATCGTAGTTCACCACGCTGGCCAAATGCGTACTGGCAGACATCGCGCCCCTTTGAGAACTTACCAATAATTATTTAGTTTGTTTGTACACTCGTCAACATAAAATAGGTATTATTGGATAGAAGTATATGCGTTGCGGAAGTCCATGATAATGAAGGGACTAGAAATTTAATTTGCTATAATCCGCCACAGTAGACAAATCTATGTAGTACAGTGTGTATCTTGCAGTAGCGATATTCACCACCGGCACACACACACACACACACGGCAGACTGGACATATTTTTGCAGCTCAAGATGTCAGTCACAGAGAACATTATGATGTCAGTTAGAACCAGGCAAATCTACTTACTCTCCTTGCTAACTTAGCGCTTCGTAGTTCGTAGTGCTTCGTAGCGCTTCGTAGTGCATCGTAGCGCTTCGTAGCGCTTCGTAGCACTTCATAGCATTTAGTAGGATCGTAGTTTTACCTCTTGGTGGAAATAATAATATTGTGCTGATGATTATAAAGATCTAGCCCCACTTGAGTTCTCCACATAAATCTTCCAAATTATTCTCAACGTATGTAAATATGACGAGTATAACTAAAACAAATTACAATAAATTATTATTAAGTGCACGATAAATTCCATAAAAGCATGTCATTACTCGGGTAAGACGAGACTTGGACAAATTGAAGGGAGAAAGAGAAAAGAAGGGGAGGTTTGTATTAATTAATTCCGCGATATCACTTACCGCGGAGAGCGACGGAAAAGCCGTTCATTTCATTTAAGGTCCCATATTGAAAATTTGGAAGCCCCTTAATAAAAAAAACTGTAGTAAAACAAGTAAACATATAAAAAACATTTAAAAACACACCTGCCTTGCCATATTAAATATTTTTCAAAAGATTCGTAGCCAGTAATACTCGGGATGATGTAAGGATTCTAACGATATCCCATTCAAATCTGTTCAGCATTTAGAAATTCCTTCTTAAATTTTTATTTCGTTATGGTCTCCTAATAAACGTACATTCACCGAGATAAATGGGCGCAAGGTGTGTCACTGGCTGCGCAAATACGCTCAATTTGTTATTTAAATTTGCGAGTAGAGACGTGCGGCATAATTTGATATGACAGCGACCATTAAGAAGGAACACGTGTCTTTGTATGAAGATTAAACGAGTTATTGTTTGAGGACATTAATCTACATACTTTCCTTTGGCGCGTTGGGAACCCTCGTACCTACACGTGTCACGGAAGTCCCCTAGAGCCAGCTATCGTTTTACGGACTCTGGGTTTAGGAAAGACAAAAGGTGACCTATCATATCATTTCATTAGGTTCCATCGGTTCCATAGGTGAGGTTGTAGGGGGTAATCTCTGGATCTACTGAACCGATTTTGAAAATTCTGGTACCAATAGAAAGCCACATTATTTGTGAGTGTCATAGGCTTTATATTAACCCGAAAAATTAGGGAGTTCCCGTGGGAATTTAAAAAACTTATTTTAAGTGGACAAAGTGGCGGGCATCTACTGGTTGATAATTACCGGGATCGACGGCTTAACGTGCTCTCCGAGGCACGAACTCCGGGCTAGCACCACTAGTACTGAGAATTTCTAGTTAGAAAAACTCAATACTTAATTATGGCCCGACCCGGGACCTCGTCGGCAGCAGTCGAACATGCTAACCACTAGACCAAAGAGCCAGAACTTAGTAGGGTCTATTTACGGTATTTTTTATCTAAGGTTGATAAAAAAAGTATATAATCCAAGTCGGCAGGTTTACAGACCCTGCGCCGTGACCCTGCCGCGCTGGCACGCGAAAACGCGATTTGTAACGTGCGACACCATATTTCAGTCCATTTCCTGTACCATTCATTATTTTTAGAAACAATGTTAAAAGAGCATATAGTACAGACCACTGTGGAATACTAAATAGGTTTTATATATTTAGTCTGTGATCGAGATATATTTGAGTGTAGGAAAATCGGCTTAGGAACAAAAAATCCATACTAATATTATAAATCCATACTAATATTATAAATGCGAAAGTCTGTCTGTCTGTTTGCCTGCTGCGCTTTCATGGCCCAACTACTCATCCGATTTTGATAAAATTTAGTACAGAGATAGTTTACATCCCGGGGAAGGACATAGGTTACTTTTTATTCCGGAAAATTGAAGAGATCCCGCGGGAATAAAAATACATTAATAGTAAATAAACTAAAAAGGAGAGTTAAAACGATAAGAGTAAAAAGAAGTTAATCCGCACTTAATATTGTGAGTAGTATTTTATAAAGTCACAATAAACATGAAAATCTCATAAATAGTGCTTTATTCAGACCCTACTCATATCCATGATACAGGATTGCTTGGTCCAAAGCCGAATTGACAATATGAAGTTTTGGCTTTGGGCTGGAAATTCAGGCACGACTAGATTGTATTTTTATTTTATTTTTTATCAATTACAAGTTAGCCCTTGACTGCGATCTCACCTGATGGTAAGTGATGATGAAGACTAAGATAGTAGCGGGCTAACCTGTTAGCGGTATGACAGTTCTATTAAACCCATATCCCTAATCGGTTTCTACATGGCATCGTACCGGAACGCTGAATCGCTTAGCGGCCTGTAGGGTGGTAACTAGACCAGGGGGTCTACTCTCTTTCTCTCAAACGAAACTTCGCAAACGAACGTAAATAGTCGGTTATTAGACCCACACAAAATCGTTCAATCCAATCGGTCACGAAAACTTTCTATGGATCCGTACTTCGACTGCGTGTACGAAAACGAAATAGAGAGGATCATAGAGATAATATTATGTAGGAGAGGAGTTAACGAAATTTCGTTCGTTTGTTTGCGAAGTTTCGTTTTAGAGAAAGAGAGTAGACCCCCAGATTAGTTTGATTAAATAAAGCTTTTCTTTGTAATTAAGGTAACAGCGCTCAACACTGCACCAGGGAGGAAATGAGCCAAAAGCCGAAGGTTTAACTTTGAACCGAGCGCTCTGACCATTTCTAGGATTGCCTATAGGCTCCCGCACTTCGGCTTTGGACTACAACACATACAGCCCGCGCACGAGCTCCGAGGAATCGGGGTCTGAAGAAGCTCCGGCTGTGCGCCCCCCCCGGGCCCCGATCGTCGCTCCATATCCAGCTCGCACCCAGCACTAGTTTCGAGCTTGACGCGTGTAATTTTGCGATAGCAGTATTGCTTTGTACTTTAAACAACTCTAGGTCATTACTTTAACATTCCATAGGATTCCTCGGAGTTCGCGCGCGGACTATACATGCATGAACCCTGAATACATTACACTCCTTTTTTTGAGCAGTCGTGTACTAATAATAATTACATAGTTTTGTTCGAAATTGTAATTTGTATGTAAATGCACCTAAATTACAGCCTTCGTCGCTTGCACTAATAGCACTATAAGTGCAAAAGTTTACATAATGTTGCAAATAGTTTTGCTCAAAACGTCAATTTGTATTTTAATGTAAACTTAACTTGTATTAAATTAGTTTCGCTTTTACCTATTTGTGAAAAGTTGTGTATTTCACAGCAATTAGATAAGTGCTTTGATGGTGAAGGAACCACCAATGAAGGAAGTTGACATATAAAATAAACCTTTTAAAAAAAAAACCTGAATGCTTGAGTATTTTTATTAAAGTTTTCAATGGTGTATGGCTGTTAACATAATAATATCTAAGAACCTTCTCATAGCTAAACATATCCTATGCAAAAACCCGTACCAAAATCTGCCCAGTACTTTTTCAGGAAAATAATCAAAATCACGCTAAGTTGTACGATGCCATCTAGAAACAGATTAGGGGTATGGGTTTAACATAACTGCCATACTACTAACAGGTTAGCCCGCTATCATCTTAGACTGCATCTTCTTACCATCAGGTGGAGATCGAAGTCAAGAGGTAACTTGTTGTGAATGAAAAAAAATATAAACCTTATAACACTAGGGCATTAAAGTTTAATTACGAATGTAGTATATTTATATTTAAGACATTTTGTCTTCGTAACAACGCGACCATGTCGGTGTTCGCGAGCATGTCAGTGTTCGCGAGCATGTCGGTCACGCGAATCCAGAAGTTGACCCCCTACCAAAAAGTGCTCAACGCGGCTAAAGGAGTCTTCACTTCAAAAAAAGTTGTGAAGTGGCCCTCGCCTCTTCCGCTGAAAGAGAAAGAGAATGCAATAATACAAAGAGCTATATTAAACCCGTCCCAACTCTCTCGTCTCGTTACGGCAAATAGCAACTATTCCCACGCAGATATACTATGCTAAACGAGGATTTGAATTTTCGATGCATAACAATTTCGCCGAACAAGCTTGCTACATAATACTAGCTGATGGCTGCTTCGCGCGCGAAAAAACTAAAACCACGCTACTTCGTCCGCGTGGTTTTAGTTTTTTCGATTCCCGCGGGAACTCCTTAATTTTCCGGGATAAAAAGTAGCCTATGACACTCTCCTGGTCCTGGTCTCTTGATCCATGCCAAAAATAAGGTGGATCCGTTGCTCCGTTGCGGCGTGATTGAAAAACAAACCAACAAACAAACACACTGTCGCGTTGATAATATTAGTATGATCCACGGGATGTTCTTACAGTGTTCACAAAAAATTGTACTGGTCTAAGATCCGAATCTAAATCGAAACGTACCGGTTTGATAAGAGAATCAAATTTATTTTATAATAAATTTCATATATTAGAAAATAAATTAAAAATGGGTAGACAACAGAAATCCTGGACAGAATATTTTTAATTATTTTTTGAAAAATGATTTTTCATAAAATGTTGCAAAATGAAGATAATAATAAAATTTTATACTGGACTTAAAGTATAGAGCATATAGAATGTGCAATCGTAGGGTAGACTATTATTTACCTGGATAAATAATGGAAATAATAGTCTACCCTATTATTTACCTGGATAAATAATGGAAATAATAGTCTACCCTACGATTGCACATTCTATATGCTCTATACTTTAAGTCCAGTATAAAATTTTATTATTATCTTCATTTTGCAACATTTTATGAAAAATCATTTTTCGAAAAGTAATTAAAAATATTCTGTCCAGGATTTCTGTTGTCTACCCATTTTTAATTTATTTTCTAATATATGAAATTTATTATAAAATAAATTTGATTCTCTTATCAAACCGGTACGTCTCGATTTACCCTGGAATTCATAAACGTTGGGTAACCAGTCTCTGGCAAAATGCCGTTCACGATTCGCGTAGGACTTGAATGTAGAATCAACCTTTGTTGCAATTCATAAACGTTCGCCAAACAATCTCCTAGCTGAATGGAGAAGAAATAGAGATGTACAGAATATTGTCTATTGATTGACATGTTATCTGTGGAAATTCTCTATGGATGTCACTTTGACGCACTGAGTCACTCAAGTGAACGTCAATGTTTGTTTACAAACAAACATTGACGCGGTTTTCAATTTCCAATGGGGTCCAATTTTAGGGAATAATAGAAAGCAAAGACCGAAGCGAATTCGAAATTTACGTGGTAAAACGCTGACGAATAATACCACTTTGATAGCGGTGATGCACAACTTCATGATTTGTATATCCTGCATAAAGTCAGAGACGGCGAAGGCTGACGGTACATCCTGGGCACGTATAAGAATCGCTCTGGAGCACCTTTGCAAAAATATCGCGAAGATATGTTTGTTCGCAGATAACAAAAGTGCAGCTTACTCTCCATAAACTGAAGTCCAGTAGAACTACTTCAGCTCTTACGAGTACGTTCTAAACTGTTCCGGCATAGTGCAAAGATGTGTTCATCAGTGCAGACTTTTGGCCTGAGGGCATAGTATACCGTCGTTACAGGGAAGCGAGAACAAGAATTCCTTCTGCTTCATAAGACTATAATATACTTATTTTTAGAATAATTGTATTTATAGTATTTTAAGAATTATATTGTATTGTGTTATAATTATGATTAAATATTGTTGCCTGATTTAAATTAATAATTCAATGTTAAGATCAAAGTTATCATGTTCTTGCTTAGTCACTGAAGTAATAGGATACCAAATTTCGAATCTATCAAACCTGTATTGGAAGTTGCTCTCATACTTTCTTCAACATATTATTATGATAATCTGCAAATAGCTGAAGAGATTTTCTTGACTTGAACTTGAACACTTTCGATCAAGTCCTCTAAACCAAAAAAATAAATCAAAATCGGTTCATCCGTTTGGGAGCTACGCTGCCGCAGACAAATACACAGATGCACAAACACGCACACCCTCTTTTAGCGTCGGTAAGTAGGCAAGACTGAAAGACCATGAAGGTACTTATAGAGCTAGTTTTATGGCATTTATACATGGCTTTATATAAAAATTCTATTTTTATTTATGAATGAATAAGTACAGAAAACTACAAAATATTATAATCCATTTAATATTATTTTAACAATTAATACCAGGCTGAAGAAGGATTTCTTGTATTGCTAGCCACTTCCTTTTCGTCTCAAGAAATGCACATATCATATTATGAGGCCATCCAACTAAATGAATTAATCCACGACCTTTATTCTCACTTCTTCAAACCAGAGTGATACAAGATCTTTGCTCAACCTGAGGATAGTAGAACAGCGTATGTTCTGGAATTGCCTTTAGGTACTGCGTAGTACATACATTAACTGTAGTTCCTTTATTTTGCGCTCGATATTATGTATTATTCGTCAACATCCTATGTCCTATGAGATAAGTACAGAGTCATTATAAAAATTTTCTTCTTTCTTGTTTACTTAGTTCTGTATACCATCAATTAGCCTTGCGTCTTTATGTAGGCTGGCCGATTATATGGTATCTTTCAAGAGTCCGTCCTCATGCGGCACTTCTTTCTTCTGGCAATAGTTCATTGCCATCGTTTCAATCCCTCCCCGGCCCACTACTTAAATACTGAGCACGTGTGTCTTCTTAGAACGAGAAGGGTAACTTCCGGAAATACCCGTCTGTATCAGGACAGCATAAATCGTCGTAGTTTTATATGCACTGGCTGTAATTAGCGATTTCATCATCAATGTAAAGCCATCATTCGCTTTACACTACACTTTGGATAATTGGTGGATTTATTGGTTTTACCACAAGTACAAACTTAGAAGAACATGTTGTATATGACTCAAATCACATTTTTCTTCGATTTTTTATTAAAAATCAAGATTTATTACGTACAAATAGCCCACAAAATACAAAAATAAAGCTATGTCAAACTCATGTCATAGCAAAAGCCTCGTTTGATTGTGTCTGACTCGCGGAAATCGGCGAATCAGTATTCAGTCGCTGCTAGCGACCGAATGGAGAGTCTCTTTCGACTATGAAATGCAAAAGAGAGTCTCTTTCGACTATGAAATGCAAAAAGCTTGAATTCGATACATAGCGCTTGAAACGTCTCGGAAAAGAGCCGTTCAGTCGATTATGAATTCCACTGTTAGATTCGGATCTTCTACTATACGGTGTAAGTAATCAAAATGCAAGTTTCACTATACAAATTAAAAATTTGCAAACGAGATTAAAACTGCTTTTTAGTCGAAACTTTGTAATACGTTTTTGAGTTGAGTCGTTGCGGTTTCTGTTTTTAAAAATAATATTGTTGGTCATATTTTTGAAGTGAAAACTTCTTTAGCCGCGTTGAGCACTTTTTGGTAGGGGGTAAACTTGTAGACTCGCTGCCCCATGCTCGCGTTGTTACGAAGACAAAAGGTCTTAAATACAAATATACTACATTCGTAATTAAACTTTAATGCCTTAGTTTTAAGGTTTATGTTTTAATTTTTTTTTATATAAAAAGATTTAAAAAAATATATTTAAATATTCGTTTTCACTTCTATCGTCCCGATGTTTTCGTACTCTCTCAGTTATTTAAATACTTTTTACGTTTACTTAATTAACATAAATGTAAACTTACCTAGGTAGGTAGGTAGGTCCAGTCGCATGACAGGCGGTCAAAGCTACTTTACGGTTACAGATTTTTAGGGGTTGCGCGGGTCAGTATTCATGCCTCTATGATGCATTTTATGCCTGAGTAAAATTTCGAACCAAAGTGAACAAAAGCTAACTTGGTAAACTTATTTGGATTCTAGGGCGTAAAGCTAAACACACTAGAAAACGCCCTAGAATCCAAATATACAGACAGGACATTCTAATTTACAGTTCAGGTTAAGGTTAAGTACAAGTCTTGTATCATTCCATATTCTCACTAATAAATAAATTTCAATTTACAAAACTTCCGCGCGAAACCTCCGCATCGTATTCCCTGCGTCGGAAACACGTTCCTTCATGTCGCGGTAGTCTGTGCGGCTCCATATAAAAGTGGCCATATATTTTTATGTCTTAGTGTGTTTTGCCTTTGTGGGACGGTCAAAGTTGATAAATCGGAACGCAACTTTAACCGCTGTCATGCAACTGGACCTTTATAACTTGTAGTGGTCTTGTGGCTAGACTATAAAACATAATTGTACAGTCTAATAACGAGCTAAGCGTTCATTCAGGAAAGTAATTTATTTTTCTCGCCAACAGCCTCGCGTCCGCCCCAGCATCTTACAAATTAGTTCCGACTTCCGAGGGCGGGGGTGGGTACAAAGCTCGGGGCGGAGAAACTGCCCAAGTCTACAAACTATTCATAATTCATAAACTCCTCACGTTCACAGTGCACACTAAGCTATTTTAGCCAGCGCAAATTAAAAACTAACGGTTTTAACGATAAAAATATATCTAATGCACTTCAATAAAATGTTTCTCTCTCTTAAACATTAAAACAAGGACTTTCTCCAAATGAATTATACTAAACTTTACAGGTCTACTAACAAATAATAATTAAAAACCACATTAAAATCAAACTTTTGACACTATATTTTAAACATCAAGATATTCTCAATTTATTGGTGAATGTATCAAAAATAACGCCGTCTGTATAGCTCACTTTAGATCCTACAATTTAAAAAGTAAAATAAAAATTACATACGTATCTGTTGATTACACAACTTTTTTAGGTTCAAACTCTCAAAGACATATAACTTTTTTAATTTGCAACACTTTTTTATTCATTAATGAAATAGAAATAGCAATTATAGTAAAATCTCTCCACCCAAATACTAAACACTAGAATATTCAATCATCGGGTTATTATACGAGCTATAATACACTCATGTTACTTCCAATTTAGTCGAAACTATTAACTAGGCATGCTCTAATGAAGCAGATAATAATTGGCAACCCTATAACGTGCTCGTATTTCATCATTGTACTAAAGCTTGGTATGAATTGATTTTCTCCGAACTTCGTCAATAAACAAGCTTTACTGATTTCTTAGTATCTCGCGTACAATTAGGTTGACTTGCTTCGTAATTATTCAGGGAGAATTTCATTTTAAATTATGGCGTTAAAATGAAACGAATTTCACCGGATTTATTGAGGTAAATACGACAGTAAAATACTTACAGCAAAAATATTGCATACTAGCTGATGCCCGCGACTTCGTACGCGTGGATTGAGGTTTTTCGGTTCCCGCGGGAAATCGTTAATTTTCCGGGATAAAAAGTAGCTGTGTTATTTCAGACTATAATCTATCTCTGTGCCAAATTTCATCCAGATTCGTTCAGCCGTTGGGGCGTGATTGAGTAACAAACATCCATCCATACAGATATACATCCATCCAAACTTTCGCATTTATAATATTTTTCATCATACCTATTCGAAAAACGCATATTGCCTTCAGAGGATAGCGGGAGCAAAGTGTAACTTGTAGGCCCATAGGACTTTTCATTTCTCTCTTCTGATTGGTCCGAAGTCACGTCATCAATTTGTTGATCGAATATACGACTTTGCATTTCTCTGTTCTGATTGGTCCGAAGTCACGTGATCAATTTGTTGATCGGATATACGTCTTTACATTTTATTTAAACTTTAAATATACGTCTAAATAATGTCTATACAATTACATAGAAGGTTGATAGGAGTATCTTCTGATTGGTGCTTAAACGTATAGGTAATACTAATGTCCATACATAGGAGGTTCAAGGTTGATACTCCTAGCTTTTTCTCATACGTAATGATGAAAAATAGTGTGTGTCACTCGGGGCCAAATTTTTTGTTCTCGGGCGGCGTATATTGAATTCCTCGCTACGCTCAGGATTCTACTTTAGAACCCCTCGCTACGCTCGGGATTCTACTATAGAATCCTTCACTTCGCTCTGAATTCAAAATAGCGCCCTCGGGGAACAAAAATTTTCTTTGGCCCCATGTAACACAAATAACTATTATATTTGATAAACGTTAAAAATTAAAGACTAGTGCTAGTAATAAATTTATCTTTAAATGTATGTAGGAAATATAAAATCAGGGGAGACACGAGTCTGGATTTTACCTAGTATGAATCGGGCAGTAGGTACCTATTTTATTAATACTAAAAAAGTCGGAAAGTCTTGGAGTGGAGACCGCGTACAAGCAATTGTATAGTGTGGGGCACCCACCAGGACGATGGACCGACGACATTAAGAGGGTGACGGGAAGTGGCTGAATGAGGAAGGCTGAGGACCGGGTGTGGTGGCGTTCTTTGGGAATTAAGACCTATGTCCAGCAGTGGACGTCCGCAGGCTGAAATGATGATGATGATGATGACTAAAAAAGGCCGTAAAATTGTATCAATATTGCATCAAAGCAATAATATGGCAGAAACCCCATGGTCCCATGGTCCCGGGTTCGATTCCCGGCAGAGTCAACTCGGGAATTTATAATTTCTGAATTTTCTCTGGTATGTCCTGGTGAAAAGGCTTTGGCCGTGGCTACTTAGGTAGCCACGGTGCCGCCAAGCGATTTAGCGTTCCGATACGATACCGTGTAGAAACCGATTAGGGGTATGGGTTTCATCATCACTTACCATCAGGTGAGATCACAATCAAGGGCTAACTTGTAGCTGATAAAAAAAAAACTGAAAGTAATTTACAACAAAACTGTAGCATAGGTACAATTTATTGTGCTACATCCTATGTATCCTACGTATGATTGTGCGTTCGCACTCATCCCAATGGTTCCATTTGTAGATTTTACATATTTAATTACGCCATATTTATTACAATACTGAAAAAGGCCGTAAAATTTTATCAATATTGCATCAAAGCAAAAATATAACAGAAACTGAAAGTAATTTACAACAAAACTGCAGCATAGGTACAATTTATTGTGCAAGCGAGTTATCGATTCTGCGTTCGCACTCATCCCAATGGTTCCATTTGTTGATTTTACATATTTAATTACGCTAGTACGTACTCGGGCCTTTCACGAGGAGATTACATACATCGAACAATACGGGACGACGCTTTGTTAATTATTGTGATTGAACGTTGAACAATGGTGAAATAAATTGAATTATTTTGACGTGTAAATGGGAAACGATGCAGGGTTTTAAGCTGAGCTAAGTTTTAAGCTGTTTTAGCATAATATGTTGGTAAGGTAATGTATGGTTTTTATCGCAGATTTATTCAAGGAATAAATGACTTTGAATCTTTGAATCTCATCGTCAAAAAAAAAAAATGAATTCATTAAAAATGTAAATTACCGCTTTTTTGTAATAAAAAGATTTGTTTTGGAGTGAAAACTTCTTTAGCCGCGTTGAGCACTTTTTGTTAGGGGGTAAACTTGTGGATTCGCGTCACCGACATGCTCGCGTTGTTACGAAGACAAAAGGTCTTAAATATAAATATACTACATTCGTAATTAAACTTTAATGCCTTAGTTTTAAGGTTTTTTTTTATTATTTTAAATATTTGTTTTCACTTCCATCGGCAGTGCCTATGACTGCCAATTTTTTAATTTTCATGGAGCTGAGTTGTTTGAAACACATGAAAGTAAATTAATTTATTGATAAGAATGCTTCTATGTAGTCTATGATTAAATAAGTTTAACAGCGACTTAAATTTTCACGTTTGTTTCGAACAACTCAGCGCGGGTGAGGTAAATTAGCTATTCAGTTGAAGCACATTCATTGTGAAGCATCTCTTTTGGAGCTTTAGACTTTCCAAAGTTAATAAAAAAGTCGCGTAATAGCGTTGTTAGTTGCCACATTGATTGTGCTAAGGCTAAAGAGGTAGATACAGATCCATAAAATACAAATTATTTTAAAAGTTGGTTGTTATTATTTATTTAGTTACTTCGTTTAGTAATTTAAAATTTTGTAAAAGAACATACATGATACAGCAATAATAACATCAAAATTAAAAAAGGATCTCCTCTTGACTGTTGCTGTCTTGCATCCTTTTCTGTCATGTCGTAGGGCAGCGAGTGAGACAGGGAGAGCCGCGTGTGTCTTATGATAGATTGACTTACACACTACCAATAAGATCACACGCCGGGCTCCACCTAGTCACTCTCTCTCTTCTTTTCTCTATTCGGTTCTTCGTTTTTCTCTCTTAATATTAGGTCAAAAAGTGTAAACAGATAATGTGGCCAATTCTGTATAACACAATCTCTAAAGTAAACTATCTAATCTAGTTCTGTCTCTTTCCGCAGGGAATATTAAGAAAGGGTTAGCAATATTTTTAATGCTGTCATTTTAGTTTAGAGATTGTGCGCTACAGAATCAGCCCTAATGTCCTGTATTCTAATAGACTTTTAAAGAAGTATATTACATATTATTAAGGATAAAATTAAAAGTAAACAATTTCATCCTTTTTAACCGACTTCAAAAAAAGGAGGAGGTTCTCAATTCGACTGTTTTTTTTTTTTTTTTTTTTAATATGTTTGTTACCTCAGAACTTTTGACTGGGTGAACCGATTTGGATGATTCTTTTTTTATTTGACAGGTGGTGCTTCCCGTGTGGTCCCAATTCAATTTGGTGAAGATCTGATGAATATCTCCGGAGATGGAGAACGGAACTCCTCACGGATAAGAGTAAATTGCTCGCGATCAGTGTGATAGTCTTGTAAACAGTATGTTTTAACCATGCATAGCATATCTCGTTCTGGTTACATCCTGTATTTTAAAACAGTGGGGCCACTAAAAATTGTGAAATAAAAAATTTTCAAAAAAAAAATAAAAACCGACTTCAAAAACCACAAACACTAAAAAGTAAAAAATAATTTAATTTATTATGTATACAAGAGTTAATTTAGTTCTATAATAACATTCTTTGGAGTCGGTGCCAATGTGGAGTCACGTCAACAATAATGAAGCGTAGGTAGACGGTTCATGCGGCTAATTGGTACCGACTCCAAAAAATGTTATTATAGAACTAAATTAACTCTTGTATACATAACAATAGTTATTTGTTATACAAGAGTGAAAAGTTGTTTTTTAACCGCGTGCTCAATTTTGATGACCGAGCAAGCGAAGGATTCTAAATAATCAAAAATTAGAATCCTGAGCTTCAGCGAGGGAATCAAAAGAGCACGAGGTGAAAAATCTTTTCACTCGAGTGCAACACGTAACTTTTCATCCCACCTCAGCGAGGAAATGACTAAATGCAAAAAAAATCACAAGATTAAATTCAATTCTGTTAATTTCTTCGTCACTAGAATCACTCATTTTAGGTTTTTCACTTATTTTAAATTTTCTTGTTTTTAATCGGTTTTAATTTTAAACAATATGACGTGAAAGAAAATGGTGCGCGCAAAGCAAATTAAAAAAGTACACCAAGAAGGTTACGAGTGTGAGTTTTTAACAAATTAAAAACGATTGTATGGAAATTCGGCACCATAGAGGTACAAGTAAATAGGTTTTAATGATGTTTTGAATTCACAAACTTCATAGACGAGTGATATTTACTAACGTGCACACGATGTTCTAAATTCAATTTACTTTATCCTCTAGAGGATAATAACGGCTTTTACCTTCAGATATCGAAGAGTAAAAATACTCTTTCCGAGATGGTGGGATGAAAATTAAATTATTTTTTACTTTTTAGTGTTTGTGGTTTTTGAAGACGGTTTTTATTTTTTTTTTGAAAATTTTTTAAAGGCAGTTTTCACGTCATAATATCCTAACCGTTGCCAAACCTGTAATCATCATACTAATATTATAAATGCGAAAGTGTGTTTGTTTGTTGGTTTGTCCTTCAATCGCGCTGCAGCAGAGCAACGTATCAACGTGATATTTTGCAAGGGTATACCTAGTCGAAGACCCGGATAGTGACATAGACTACTTTCTAACGAAAATTAAGGAATTACGAAAACTAAGGAATTACGAAAATTAAGGAATTACGAACATTAAGGAATTACGAAAATTAAGGAATTCGTGACGACCGAAGACGTGGACGTGGGAACTGAAAAATTCTTTCCGAAAAACCGACTTCCAAAGCCACTGTAAAGTAAAAAAAAATTTTGATTTCTACACACTATGTTGAAGTCGGGCGAGGCCACAGCGAGCCTGGCGCGTCAACTTTGCCTATCTTGGTTATACTCGCCCGACTTCAACATAGTGTGTAGAAATCAAAATTATTTTTTACTTTACTGGAAGTCGGTTTTTTGGAAAGAATTTTTATTTTTAACTTTTTAGTGTAGGTACCTACTCTAAATCCCCACGGCTTAGGAGTGCAGTACCCTGCAGCATCAGAGTTGAGGAGTTGGAACTTGGTGAAGTCTTTGATTGACAGCTACAATATGAATTCACCATAAAAAAATTCTAAATCGCTATTTTTAAGGAGGACGCTGTACCCTGCAGCATCAGGGTTGAGGAGTTGGGACTCAGAGTTGAATCGTATACACGTGACTTGATACCTACTATATGAATTCACCATCAAAATTTCCTAACTCCCTAGTTTTGAGAATTTCTACGGTACACCTACAGCATCAGGATTGAAGATTTGGAGTCAGAATTTTTTATGGGACCACCTCGCGAGCTTCCTCTAACCACTGAAAAAAAAATTTTTCAAATCGGTTTAGAAGCCACGGAGATACCTATGCACCGACATACATTAAAAAAGAAAGAACATACGCGCCGAATTGAGAACCTCCTCCTTTTTTGGAAGTCGGTTAAAAAACTTATTCCACGCGGACGGATTCGCGGGCATCAGCTAGTTTTTTTTTAAATAAAAAATAAGCAAACACCGTAAATCAGCTTAAGCAAGGGGGAAAAAACAAAAATACCTATCTACAATTTTACAAGATCCAGACACCTTCCAATGATATCCGCTATACACCATAACTCACACCGCCCCTCAATAAACCCGACAGATACATCAGATTTTTCCCATTCTTCCTTATATTTGAGATATTATTATGCGGAACATAAAAAGGCGGGAGATGTGGAAAACGTACGTATCGAGAACAAAACCGGAGGTGAATTATTCATACAGAGTGGTATATTCATACACAGTACCTACGATGTATATTCTAGCTAGTGTTATGATCGAAATCGCCTCTGAGGCCATACCGCCAACGCTTAAAGCAAAACATAAGCAATATTACTTTTAAAAAAAGGTTGATGTCACGTACCATGACGTTCCTAAATTAAGGATTATAATTCTAAAACAATAATGAAATATAGCGTTGGCAGTATGGCCCCTGATTGGTAAACAAAACACCCTTCCGCTATTGGCCAAAATTCATTGACGCAGCAAGAATACCAAAGATGCAGGCAATCGCAACAAGCAACGATGCAGGTTATACATAGTAATAATAATAAAGTCCTCCCGACGGAATTTCGGCCACGGCGCCCTATCTCCAGAGAGATTTGCCATCTGCGCGGGAGGTAATTATTATAGTGCACAAGTGTGTGCGCATACACGGATGCACTCTCAAACTCTCTGTTCCTTCACTCTCATAGCCCGATGGGATCGAACATCCGACACGACATGAGAGAGATCAGGCGCAGGACCGACGCGACGGCTTAACGTGCTCTCCGAGGCACGGAGGTGAAACATCGCCACGCCAGGTTTTCATAGTAAGGTTACCGGTCTGTAGGTCCTATTTGATCAATGCAAAAGTTACTTAGATAATTCAAAGTTATATAAGCTTTTATATGTATATATATATTTGTATGGATTCCCAAAATTACCTAAAACATAATGTTACAGTGGCAAAATTAGATCTGTCCCAATTTAGATAATATGTGGAATAATATGCTTTATAATCAAGAAACCCTTGAAGGCAGAGTTGATTGCTTAATTGTTTGATTACACAAGTAATTTCGCTGGCTCTGTACAAACTGTTACAGTGAGGGATATAATTAATTAGCTTTAACTGTGTTCAGTTCTAGTTACGACCTCTCAGGAGGTTAAGGGTCTTTAATGTCGTAGAGGTCGTCTTGATCCAGGTTACCTTTGACTCTCTTATTGAATAAGATTATTATGTTATCAATTTGCTACATGATGTGGGCATTTTTTACCCGACTGCGGAACGCACAGGGTTATGTGTTCATCAGTCTATATATGTATATTTCCTTTGTGTCGCACTACAGACAAAACGGCTGAACCGATTTTGATGATACTTGCACCACTAGATTTGTCTTAATTTTCCGAGTGTCATAACGGAAGCCGAATTTGAGAAAAAACAAAATGGCGCCCACTAGAAGCCATATTGTAACAAATTTAAAAATGAAAGTCAATAAACTATGGCAAGTGGGGTATCGATGAATAGGTCTTGTAAAATCAGAGGTAGGTTCCCTAGACCATTTTTTCATTTTAACGATCATTTAGGATTTACGAGGTTTCAAAGGTTCATTTTTAGTGTATTCCTTTGTGTCGCACTACAGACAAAACGGCTGAACCGATTTTGATGATACTTGCACCACTAGATTTGTCTTAATTTTCCGAGTGTCATAACGGAAGCCGAATTTGAGAAAAAACAAAATGGCGCCCACTAGAAGCCATATTGTAACAAATTTAAAAATGAAAGTCAATAAACTATGGCAAGTGGGGTATCGATGAATAGGTCTTGTAAAATCAGAGGTAGGTTCCCTAGACCATTTTTTCATTTTAACGATCATTTAGGATTTACGAGGTTTCAAAGGTTCATTTTTAGTGTATTCCTTTGTGTCGCACTACAGACAAAACGGCTGAACCGATTTTGATGATACTTGCACCACTAGATTTGTCTTAATTTTCCGAGTGTCATAACGGAAGCCGAATTTGAGAAAAAACAAAATGGCGCCCACTAGAAGCCATATTGTAACAAATTTAAAAATGAAAGTCAATAAACTATGGCAAGTGGGGTATCGATGAATAGGTCTTGTAAAATCAGAGGTAGGTTCCCTAGACCATTTTTTCATTTTAACGATCATTTAGGATTTACGAGGTTTCAAAGGTTCATTTTTAGTGTATTCCTTTGTGTCGCACTACAGACAAAACGGCTGAACCGATTTTGATGATACTTGCACCACTAGATTTGTCTTAATTTTCCGAGTGTCATAACGGAAGCCGAATTTGAGAAAAAACAAAATGGCGCCCACTAGAAGCCATATTGTAACAAATTTAAAAATGAAAGTCAATAAACTATGGCAAGTGGGGTATCGATGAATAGGTCTTGTAAAATCAGAGGTAGGTTCCCTAGACCATTTTTTCATTTTAACGATCATTTAGGATTTACGAGGTTTCAAAGGTTCATTTTTAGTGTATTCCTTTGTGTCGCACTACAGACAAAACGGCTGAACCGATTTTGATGATACTTGCACCACTAGATTTGTCTTAATTTTCCGAGTGTCATAACGGAAGCCGAATTTGAGAAAACACAAAATGGCGCCCACTAGAAGCCATATTGTAACAAATTTAAAAATGAAAGTCAATAAACTATGGCAAGTGGGGTATCGATGAATAGGTCTTGTAAAATCAGAGTTAGGTTTTTATGAACATTTTTTCATTTTAATGATCATTCAGGATTTACGAGGTTTCAAAGGTTGTAATCCTTTGTGTCGCACTACAGAAAAAACGGCTGAACCGATTTTGATAGTACTTGCACCACTAGATTTGTTTTAATCTTCCGAGTGTCACTATGGAGGCCGAATTTGAGAAAAACAAAATGGCGTCCACTAGAAGCCAATTAATAAATTAAAGTCGATAGGCTATAGGCAAGTGGGGTATCGTTAGATAGGTCTTTTAAAATCACACCTAGGTTCCTTAAATCATTTTTCCGTTTACATGATAATTTAGGATTTACGAGGTTTCAAAGGAAATGTTTAAAGTTCCTACATAAATCATCTATCTATCAAACTAGGTATGATACCTATTATAAAGAGAAAAGATTTGGATTATCTCAAAAACTACTCAACCGATTTTAAAAATTATATCACTTATAGAAAGCTACATTATTAACATGTAAAATAGGCCATATTTCATTTTTTTAAAAATAAGAGATCCCTACGAAAATTGCAATAATGTGAATTCAGTCGGAAAGAATCGTCTCATCTGAGAGCTTCGTTGCGTGCGCTGAGTAAATACATAGTTAAAGTTACACGAAAATAATGTATGGTGGAATAGTTTCTCTTAAAAAGTTCTATAAAAAAGTCCGCGATAGCATATATCTAACTTTTAAGGCTGACTAACAATAAACATTTTTATGATTTTCAAACTTGGTTTAAAACTATGCTTTACTTGTGAAGGTGTTTTTACCGACATAGTATTAATCCTTATCAAAATAAATATGTTCGTCATCTTCAGTATTTAATTAAGATAAAAATTGCTCTGTACACCATTTAATTTAGATGAATATTTTATGAGATATCATAGAAATACAGTAACGTTCAACAGAAAATGACGCGGCCGGCAGCGGATAGAAAAGAGTGAAGGTGGGGCGCGTAGGTACCTACTCTCACAATATAATATTACGGTAGTAACTTAATATCATTGTAAAAGCTTAATGTGACGACGTAACGAGTCTCAAAAAACTTGATGATTTGTACTCCTTCAATCGATCAGTCAAAAAATCAATAAATTCATCAATGCCACATGCAGCGCATATTCGACTTACATAACTTACGACTAAAATTTTTAATGTCTATTAAAATATTGGTTCCGACTTTGCTACGTACTAAATACGTACAAATTGTGTTTTTGAAAATACTTTTTTTTGCATTGTTCACGGGCATTTTCGTAAGTGGCCGACGTTCATTGGCTTACGAAAGCGATTGGACGCGGTAAATGCCGAGGTCTCGTGACGGCGCGTCGCTGCGATAGGACTCTCGAAAATTAATTCACTCTCTCTGTCGAAAAAATAGCAGATTCACGAACTTTACCAAACCAAATTTATATTAGCATTATAACATATTATGCAAATTTGATGATGGTTGTGGTGATCACCATGGTAGTCATTACGAATAAATGAATCCGCTGCTTATTCACATGCTCTAAAATGCTACCACAAAATCTATAATAGTACCTTTGGTACAACTTCGGGCAGTAAAAACGTCGCCTGTTTACAATAAATAAATACTGAACTAAAAAGTTTGAAATAAAAAAGTAATTTAATAAAACAAAAAACCCGACTGCTTGGATACCAAAAATTATAAAACAAGACATGTATTGAAGTATTTCATTATTATCAATTTACATCGTATAATAATATTAATAAAATTTATCACGGCGCAGTCGCACGTCCAATAGCTAACATTTACCTTAACGTGCGACTGCGCCTTGATAAATTTTATTAATATTATTATACGATGTAAATTGATAATAATGAAATACTTCAATACATGTCTTGTTTTATAATTTTTGGTATCCAAGCAGTCGGGTTTTTTGTTTTATTAAATTACTTTTTTAGCCTTGGTTAGCATGAATTAAGCTGTTTCTTAAATCCTTTAGATTATATGGAATCTTTTAAATTTTTGGGGAATATGTAACAGACAGACATACTTTCGCATTTGCAATTTATTAATATGGGTTACATACACCCAATTACACCGGTAATAAAATTGAAAGCTAATTGACCGAGCGAAGCGAAGGTCTCTGAGTCTACTTGGGTGAATTGGCACTTGTCCGTCCGTCCGTCCGTCCGTCTGTCAGAGCCTTATAACTTCTGAATTGCTGAACGTAATTACTTCAAATTTAAATATAATATGTAAACCGATGGCCTCCCGCCGAATATGGCTTAAAAAGTTATAAAAATCTTTATTTCATGGGGGCTCTCATAGAAGCGAATGCGAAGTAAAATATTTTTTATAGCGTTACATAGAGTTGCAGTATATCATTTTAAAGATAATTAGGAATAGAGTCCAAAAATATTTTTTTTGAATTTTTCCCCTAAAATTGACGAAATGGGGGGCTTTCAAAGTGACGATTTTCTAACGTCCAAAGTTGACCTCAGAACTCTCGATTTTCTGAACTCTCAAGCCTGAAACTTGATCAATTATTTGAATTATATCCTGTACTTGAACAACAAATACTAAAATTAGATTAATATTATAAGGAAACGAAATTATTTAATTTTTAATGATGATGATATTTTTAACAGAACTTCACACTGATGTCAATAGATGGCGCTCTGTGAAACCGCGAGGTCTCAGTTCGGGGCGAACAACTAGTTAAATAAAAAAAGTTTTATTTTCATTGAATTTAAAATGAAAATTATGCTTCTAAAAAATAAGGGATCGATTTTACACCGCCAACATTCTACACTTTAGTTAAAAACTTTTGACCGATACCAGATGTTTGAGAACAGCACCAAAATAACAAATATAATTACTAATTTAATAATTTACCATCAGTCACTGAGTTTTTAACAATTCTCTAAAATATCTATAGAAAATATATATTTATAGAATATATAGAGAATTTGTGGACCTCCGTGGCGCAGTGTTGAGCGCTGTTGCCTTAACGTGCGGAGGTCCAGGGTTCGATCCCCGGCAGGGTTTGGAAATTTATAATTTCTGAATTTTCCCTGGTCTGGCCTGGTGGGAGGCTTCGGCCGTGGCTAGTTACCACCCTACTGGCAAAGGCGTGCCGCCAAGCGATTTAGCGTTCCGGTACGATGCCGTGTAGAAACCGAATAGGGGTATGGGTTTAATATAACTGCCATGCCCCTAACAGGTTAGCCCGCTACCATCTTAGACTGCATCATCACTTACCATTAGGTGAGATCGCAGTCAAGGGCTAACTTGTAGTGGATAAAAAAAAAATAGAGCATAATATACTGTAAAATATCCCGGGTATAAAAACATATCGGCCTAGTATTAAACGACGTCGAGCACGACATTTACAGGCCGTAAAACATATCGGAATACGGAGATAAGCGCGCGCCGGGTACGGACCGTGATGTACGGCCGGAGCCGGTCAAAACGCGACATTCCGCTTACTTTGGATGTAACACTCATTGCGACAGCTCTGCCTGCAAAACTGTGGTGTAAGTATATATACATACAGTGACAATCGACATATCCTTTTGCGATCTTATCACGCATTCGCATAGGCTAAAGCTGACAGTTATATCCTACTAGCTGATGCCCGCGACTTCGTCCGCGTGGATTGATTGGTTCCCGCGGGAACTCCTTAGTTTTCCGGGATAAAAAGTAGCCCGTGTGTCATTCCATCCAGACTATAATCTATCTCTGTGCCAAATTTCATCCAGATCCGTTCAGTCGTTCGGGATTGAGTAAAAACATCCATACATCCATCCAAACACACTGGACACCACAACAGAAACGACCCAAAGGAAGACCTCGAAAAAGATGGATCCATTGTGTAGAGGAAGACCTGCAGAAGCTTGGAAAGCTCCCTTCATGGAAGAAGGAGGCCAAGGAGAGAGCCAGGTGGAGAGAAATTGTGGAGGAAGCCAAGACCCACAAAGGGTTGTAGCGCCGGAGGAAGTAAGTAAGTAATGACTGATGTAGCACCGAGAGGTACGGTACTCTTAAGGTTAACCCGTTAAGTCCTAGCTGAGCGACAAACGCGGCAACGTGACGCAATGCGACGCGACGCGACACTATCAAACAGTAGCTGACCCTTCACGTGGCCTTGTCGCGTAGATACGAGTAAGTCTGTCATATTCTATGGTGTCGTATCGCGCCGCATCGCTTCTGTGCTCACCTAGGACAACGGGTGAGAGAGGTAGGAAACTGCATACCAATTTGACGTTAAAGTGACACAGTTTTGTTTTGAAAATTCCGTCAGTTTCCTTCGTCACGTCCCTGTTTACGCCTCCGTCGAACGACTGGTAGAAAAGAACGTATCTCTTTACACTGTGCTCATGCCTCAGTTTATGTATAACCATATTCATCTTGATTATGAGTAGGTATGATTAAACTGAAGCTCACTTGGCTCGGGCTGTCAGATCGGATTTGCTGATAATACGGACCAGTGGCTAGCTGAAATGTTTATGAAGGCTTCCAAATAGCGACCGAATAATAATATGATTTATAGATTAAATTAAGTATTATTCAAATTACAGCAGTCTTTCGGCATTCCTCTCTGTGATAAAAAACAAATAAAAAAACCAAACAAAAAGTATATTTTGTAAAAAAAAATGTACCCACACGAAGCTTGCACTAATCCAGTAACGCTGATGCTCTCCATTTTTATCGACTGTAAGAAAATGTGTACGTATCTATTCAATGCAATATTATTAAATGATTGGATATTGTTAAAGAATAAAGTCTATCAGCCTTGACACAAAGCAATAAAACAAGACTAACTGATTAATAAATCGTCATTTTAACTGTTTTGTATGGGAAATCTTTCAAGTTTAAAATTAACACGCAAAGAATTTTCATACACGCAAAGGTTTTATGAGAATATATCCCAAAATTGGCTTCACTCGAGTCACCTCATCGTAGTCACCTGCCTCGTTGGTCTAGTGGTTAGCATGTTCGACTGCGGCCGACGAGATCCTGGGTTCGAGTCCCGGGTCGGGCCATATCATGAATTGGGCTTTTCTGACAAGAAACTCTCAGTACTAGCCCGGAGTTAGGAAGCTGGCGGTGTTTGACCCCCGTGCCTCGGAGATCACGTTAAGCCGTCGGTCCTGCGCCTGATCTCTCTAAGGTCGTGTCGGATTTTCCGTCCCATCGGGCTATGAGAGTAAAGGAACAGAGAGTGCACCTGTGTTTGCGCGCACACACTTGTGCACTATAATATCTCCCGCGCAATCTCTCTAGAGATAGGCCGCCGTGGCCGGAATTCGGTCGGGAGGACATTATTAATTTTCAGCAAACAAACGAATATAATGATAATAAATTTCACCTTCCTCTTTGCTACTCCATTTTCAATTACTACCCAATCGAGATTTGCGAAGTTTAAAAAATTACAG
This sequence comes from Erebia ligea, assembly GCA_917051295.2. NCBI lineage: Eukaryota > Metazoa > Arthropoda > Insecta > Lepidoptera > Nymphalidae > Erebia > Erebia ligea. The sequence continues at coordinate 488,969 of OU785232.1, forward strand.
GCACCTAGCACACTGGAGCGTGAAATATATACAGGCCTCTGTCCGGCCGGGTCGAGGGTTGTGATATACGGCGCCCACGAGCCGGCCGAATACCACTCGATATTTATATTTGGACCTTGATTTGGTCATAAGAAATGTAGGTAGAGGTTTTTTTTTGGTAAATAATTGCGCAACCCTTTTTTACTTTTTGTACCTGTGTTTTACATAATAAACGTACAAATTACATCTTAGAAGCACCTCGTGTACCGGCTGGTTATGAAAGAGCAATAGCAATCATTGCTACAATTTCAATGGGTGGTTGGCTGAATTTAAGATATTATCTCTGGAACAATGCATTTTACCGGGAGAGTGATGGCTATAAAGCAATTTTGAAAACTCTTACTATAGCGTTTTAAAATAGGGAATTTCAGTTGGTCTACAATCTACATAGGTAATTAAAAAAGAATAACAGAAAAACTCTTTACCGCGTTTCCGAATAAAACTATTAAATAACTCAAGATTTTGTAGCATTCATCAAATAAATATTATAAATGCGAAAGCTTGGATGGATGTATGGATGTATGGATGCATGGATGTTTGTTACTCAATCACGCCCGAACGGCTGAAAGGATCTGGATGATGATGCACAAAGACAGATTATAGTCTGGAATAGCACATAGGCTACTTTTTATCCTGGAAAATTAAAGAGTTCCCGCGGGAACCAAAAAACCTCAATCCACGCGGACGAAGTCGCGGGCATCAGCTAGTTGGAAAATATTTGTATCGAGAAAATAGTAGTCAATCGTGTTTCTGTCACTAATAAAAGATCCAAAAAGCAATATATTGAAATATTAAAGTAATTGTATTTATAATTTTACAGTTTCCGAACAATGCAAAATTTTCTTTTAATGATTTTAGTTGCAGATTTATCTTTAGTGCAAGTTTCGAGTTAAAGCACAACTACTATCTAAAAGTGCTGCAAAGTTATTAATTCTCTGAATAGCAACTAAAAAGCACTTTCCAGTTCCAGCGATCATACGCCCATCAAAGAAACCGTTAAAACGGCTATTTCAGAATGATAATAGTACATTGTTCACCGAGGGGAGAAAGTGACCGATTACTATCGAGGGTGTAGTTTGAGGCCCGAGGCGTAGCCGAAGGGCCGCAATACACGCGAGGTAGGAATCGTACTTTCTACCGAGTGATACATAGTGCTTTATACTACACCTGCGAGGAAAATAAGCGATAATTAGTGATTAAACGAACTTACAAAGGTTTAAAATAATAAATGAAATAAATATTTTTTATTTCAGGCAATTTTGAATATACAAACCCATATTCAAAATACAGAAACATAAAAAAAATAAACAAAAAAAAAAAAAAATAAAAGAAAAAAAAAAAAGAAAAAAAAAAGAAAAAAAAAAAAAAAGAAAAAAAAAAGGTTTAGGTTAATAGTTAATAATAGTTAATAGTCCTTAATTAGGTTAGGCTAGCTAGCTTTAATTTCTAATGTATAGTTTTCAAAAAATTAAAAAAAAAAAAAATGACGTTCTATCATAACTATATGAGTCGCTTCATTCGAAGCTTCACTATCACAACTAGACTACATTTTGAGGATTATTTCAATATAGATTTCGATATCGACAATCGACATCGATATCGACAATCGACGTCGATGTCGACAATCGACATTCACCATATTATTTGACTTTTCTATGTCAAATATGGTGAAGCTGCTTCTAATATTATATTTCCTGAAGGTAAGACATCCAAATTCTCAACGTCCATACCATATTTACTTAAAATTAAAAAACAACAGCGCGTTAGAAATGGATTTTCATACAGTTTTCTCCCCGCTTAGCACGTTAGAAATGAAATTTCATACATCTTTTCCTCCCGCTTAATTGGTTTGTAGCAATGACGTAGGTACTTTCTACCTCGTTTTGACAAAAGCAAGAGGGTACTTTCCGAGCGGGTGTAGTATAAAATATTAAATAACTATTGTGAGGGATGGAGCGACGAGATAAAAGGATTTTTTTTTATTTAATCCACTACAAGTTAGCCCTTGACTGCGGTCTCACCTGATAGTAAGTGATAGTGCAGTCTAAGATGGTAGCGGGCTAACCTGTTAGAGGCATGGCAGTTATATTAAACCCATGCCCCTATTCCCCCCCTAGTATACTATGGGTTTAATATAATAATAACTGCCATACCCTTAACAGGTTAGCCCGCTACCATCGTATACTGCATCATCACTTACCATCAGGTGAGATTGCAGTCAAGGGCTAACTTGTAATGGCATAAAAAAAACGTGCTTTTCTCTCTGACACCGGAGCATCCTCACGAGATGCACCTAATATTTTTATACCTAAACCATTAAAAAAGCCCATTCGAGGTGAGCCAAAATATCAAAGAATCCAATTTACGAAGAGAACCGCGAGTAATCTGTGACATTCACAAAATTAATGGCATCAGGACGGCGTTAGCGAGGCTCGATTAGCTTCCATGGTTGACGCCTTCCATTGTTTCGTTTCACGGCTCCCAGGATTTTCCTCCGAAGCCCCGTTAAATGCCGAATTATCGTCTTTGCAGGCCTTAGTGTAATCGATCACTGTGAATTTTGATATACGACCATCGACCTTTGTTGGTTTTACTTGTAGTTGGTTCCTTCTTTTAAAGTGGTTTAGTTTATTTTTGTAACTTTAAAAATATTTAAAAAGAATCTTGTCATCGTTATAGATCAAACATTTTTTTCTTTATTTTCTAATATGGAAAAGAAGTGAATAGTGAATAGGCAAAAACTCAATAAAATTGTGATAAAGATTGATCACACTTAAAAACGCGCTTCTAGTATGGAAGATTGTATGAAATACATAGTTGTGACGTCATCAAATTCCAACACACTTTTTTTCTACAATCGATACTTCAAAATGATTATCAAACTTAAAACTAACAGAAGATGTGTCTTTTAGAAGACCCTCTATTTAATAATCGGTAAGAAATAATTTATTTTTGATATCCATCCTTAATTGCCAACATCTCTTGGTACCTTTAACACGCAGATATTCAAAACAATAAAAAGCGTTCATTTAAAAGGGCAAAATTAAGTACAATCAATAACGCAGGCGTATTTGATACACCAAAGTGTACCTACTAGGTTTATAAAACTGTAATGACACGAGACAATAATATGGAGTTGCGCATATATTTCAAAAATAGTCAACTTACATTCACTGCTAGTTTTAAAGGTGCATATTTTGTTAACCTACAGCTCCTTCCTTACCTGAAAAAGAAAAGAGACTGACATTAGAATCTGGATCCTTAATCCATACCACCAATCATCTCTATATATAAAATTCAAAGTCCTGACTGACTGACTTATATATCAACGCACAGCCTAAACCGCTGTGGCTAGAAACTTGAAATTTTGACAGTAGGTTCCTTTTGTGACGTAGGCGGTCAATAAGGAAGGATTTTTCAAAATTCCACCCTTAAGGGAGTGAAATAGGGGTTTAAAGTTTGTATGAAAGTCCGTCATTTCTCAAGTTATATCAACGAAACTTGGTATTTTGGCTTTCGGTAAAAAATAAAGAAATACGTATTTCACAGTTTTTCGAAACTCCACCCCCAAAGGGGTAAATTGGGGTTGAAAGTTTGTATGAAAGTCCTTCATTTCTCAAGTTATAGCCATGAAACTTAGCATTTGGGCTTTCAGTTAGATATGAAGAAGTAAGTTTCACTACTTCACCATTTTTGAAATTTCAACCCCCAAAGGAATGGAATAGGGGATGAAAGTTTGTAAAAAAAGTCCTTCATTTCTCAAGTTATATCAACGAACCTTGGTATTTTGGCTATCGGTAAAAAATAAAGAAATACGTGTGTCAAAATATTTAAAAATTTCACCACCAAAGGGGTTAAATAGGGGTTGAAAATTTAAGTCCGTCGTTTTTCAAGTTATCGCCCTGAAACTTGGTATTTGGGCTTCCGATTTAAATTTATGAAATACGTATTCCACAGTCTTGAAATTTCTATCCCCAAGGACGTTAAATAGAGAGTTTGTCCTTCAATCACGCCGCAACAGAGCAACGGATCGATGTGATTTTTTGCATGGGTAGGTATAGTTGAGGATCTGGAGAGTGACATAGGCTTCTTTTTATCCCGGAAATGAAGGAGTGCCTGTGGGAATTAAAAAAACTTATGCCACGCGAACGAAGTCGCGGGCGTCCTCTAGTCTATACTAATATTATAAACTAGATGATGCCCGCGACTTCGTCCGCGTGGATTGAGGTTTTTTGGCTCCCGCGGGAACTCTTCAATTTTCCGGAATAAAAAGTAGCCTATGTCCTTGCCCGGGATGTAACCTATCTCTGTACCAAATTTCATTAAAATCGGTTGAGGTCGTGAAAGCGTAGCAGACATACAGACAGACACACTTTCGCATTTATAATATTAGTATGGATAGTATGGATGCGAAAGTTTAGATGGATGGATGGTTTATTACTTAATCACGCCAGAACGGCTGAACGGATCTAGATGAAATGTGGCACAGAGATAGATTATAGTCTGAAATAACACTCACGGAAAATTAAAGAATTCCCGAGGGAATCAAAAAACCTCATACCACGCGAACGAAGTCGCAGACATCAGCTACTATCACATAATGGTGTGTCCGTTATATACATACATTTAAAATGAATAATTTGTATTTTTAAATGGTTAGTTGATCGAACAAAGTAGGTATATGATACTTAAAAATAAACTTAAAAAAACAAGTTATTGTTTTTTTTTATCCACTACAAGTTAGCCTTTGACGGCGATCTCACCTGATGGTAAGTGATGATGGAGTCTATGATGGTAGCGGGCTAACCTGTTAGGGGCATGGCAGTTATATTAAACCCATCCCCCTATTCGGTTTCTACACGGCATAGTACCGGAACGCTAAATCGCTTGGCTTTGGCTTTAAAAATATTGTACGTTTTTATAGCTTAAATAAAGAATTTGATAGTCAAAGTTAGACTCTACCATGTCATCGCAGGACTTGGGTCGTTTCTTTTAGTATATTATGTATTTTAATGACAGAAATTTTCATGAGGATATTAAAAGAAAGTTCAATGTTCAACTTTGACCGATGCTGAGAGATTATAGTATAGTGAGTGCTTACATAAAAAGAACCAATAATGTTAATTTTTTAAAGTTAACTTTAGTGGTTACGCTGTGCGTGTATGTCATAAGTCATAAATATAAATAAATAAATAAATATGATGATTGATCAGTCAGTCAGGACAAGTTTTTTTGCAGATCTAATCTATATATATAAAATTCAAAGTCCTGACTGACTGACTGACTGACTTATATATCAACGCACAGCCTAAGCCGCTGGGGCTAGAAACTCGAAATTTTGACAGTAGGTTCCTTTTGTGACGTAGGCGCTCACTAAGAAAGGATTTCTCAAAATTCCACCCCTACGGGGGTGAAATAAGGGGTTAAAGTTTGTATGAAAGTCCGTCATTTCTCAAGTTATATCCATGAAACTTGGTAAATGGGCTACCAGTTAAAAATAAAGAAATACGTGTTTCACAGTTTTTCAAAATTCCATCCCCAAAGGGGTAACATAGGGGTTTAAAGTTTATATGAAAGTCCTTCAATTCTCAAGCTAAAGCCATGAAGTTTGGTATATGAGCTGCGGGTTAAAAATTTTTTACAAGAATACAGTTTTTGAAAATTCGACCCCCAAAGGGGTGAAATAGGGGATGAAAATTGGTATAAAAGTCTTTCATTTCACAAGTTATAGCCCTGAAACTTGGTATTTGGGCTTCCGATTTAAAACAGTTTGGAAATTTCTATCCCCAAGGACGTTAAATAGAGAGTTTGTCCTTCAATCACGCCGCAACAGAGCAACGGATCGATGTGATTTTTTGCATGGGTAGGTATAGGTGAGGATCTGGAGAGTGACATAGGCATCTTTTTATCCCGGAAATGAAGGAGTGCCTGTGGGAATTAAAAAACTTATGCCACGCGAACGAAGTCGCGGGCGTCCTCTAGTATATTATAAAAGAAGAAGATGACTGACTGACTGACTGATCTATACACGCAGAGCTCAAACCGCTGGACCAATCGGGCTGAAATTTGGCACGCAGACATACGCTATACGCGTCATACTATGACGTAGACATACGCTAAGAAAGGATTTTTGAAAATTCAACCTTAGGGGTTGGGGGTTATACCCCCTTGGGGTTTGAAATTATACAGTCGACGCGGACGAAGTCGCGGGCATAAGCTAGATGAAATATAAGCACAAAGTAGGAAGTGTTTGTCGCGTGTGTGCGATCGGCTTAAACACTCGCACAATGTAGGTTTATCGCCGGCTATAAAATCTACGCGTAATCGGGAACGCCGATGCGACCATCTTTTCATAATCCCCTCAGGGAGTAATGGTTCTTCGAAAATAACATTTTGTATGGTACTTAAGTATTCCGCTACAAACATTGAGTTGAAAAGCTTTTTAAACTTGTTTTGTCACGGAATTAATATTTTAAAGCAACTAGCTCTGATGCCCGCGACTTCGTTCGCATGGATTGAGTTTTTTTGGTTTCCGCGGGATCTCTTTAATTTTCAGGGATTTTCGGGGCAAAAGTAGCCCATCTGTTATTTCAAACTATAATCTAACTGTGGGACAAATTTCATCCAGTTCCGTTTAGCCGTTATGGCGGGATTGAGTAACAAACGTATCCATTCATCCAAACTTTCGCATTTATAATATTAGTATAGACCAGACTAGACAAAATTCAGAAATTATAGATTACCAAATTAACCCTGCAGGGGATCGAACCCGGGACCTCAACAGCGCTGCGCCAGAGAGGTCGTTGAACCTCCCATTTATAATATAAAGACTACAACAAATGCGCCAGGGAGATCGAACTGACTTCAAATCTATTTCTTTAAAGTAAGTTCAAAGGAAACTCTTAGTTCGTAAAACAAAGATAACATCTACAAGTAACAAACACACAATATCGGTATTGCAGGGCGGGACGTCGGAACTGGGAAGATAGCGAGTTGACTTCCGCCACAAAGACGCCCGCCCGCCGAGGTTCCGGTTCGACTCCCGGATGCGACAAGCGGCGCTCGATCGGCGCGGCGCCGTAGCACTGATTCTACAGACTGACATTCCCTTTTCTGTTATGCAGACTGAGATTTTCTTCATAAGAGCAACCTATTTACAACTTAGGTAAAATATATAGACCCTAGGCTTAACGCGCTCAAAGATTTGTATGAAAAACATTAAGTAAATGTAACGTGACCCACATGTACCTATAGTTCACGCACGAGTTGAATACAGAGGAAATGTATGGTGACACATACATTTATTCTGCATTCAACTCGCGCGCGAAGTATAAATTTGAACGGAATATTAATTACAGTAAAGAACAAGTACCTAATATTTAAAAGAATGGCTGGAATGGAATTAATATACGTAAAAATAATTTTTCTCACCTCCGGGCAGAAAGCGTCAATTTTCCTCCCGCTGCGCTAAACGAAAATGCCGCTTTCCGCCTCCGTCGAGGAGAAAAATAGTATACACACCACGGGCAGTAAATAAGAAAGCCTCAGATCACATGTTTATTGACCTCGGCTTCGCCTCGGACAACAATTACATGTGATCTGAGACATTTCTTATTTTACTGCCCTAGATGTGTAATGTACTATAGCGTTCCGGTACGATGCCGTGTAGAAAACGACTAGGAGTATGGGTTTAATATAACTGCCATACGCCTAACAGGTTAGCCCGCTACCGTCTTAGACTGCATCATCGCTTACCATCACGTGAGATCGCAGTCAAGGGCTAACTTGTAGTGGATAAAAAAATTAAAAAATTAAAAAAATTGACTAACACTAACACGATAAATGATAAATGACTAAGGGAATGTCTTTACTAATCTAATGGCTTCATATAATAGGTATAATGTACGGAAGCTATGATGCCACAAACATAAAATCGCGTCAAGGTCGTAGCCGCCGTGTTTTTACGTCGTCGAGGGTTAACAGCTATCTCCATATTACTTCGCTTCCTAAAAGCTGAAATTGGAAACGCGGGGTAATCGCGGCTTCATATCTCTTTCGCGTTTTCAGGGAGCATGGCGTACTCTACACAGTAAAACGGCGATGTTTGGAAATCGTACAGTCAGGCGAATGTATCGAGTATTAAATAGACACGCCCAACGGTCCGTACGCTTAGTTCCCTGCAGTTTTATATAACTTTGCAATTTCGATGTTGTATTCGAGCGTTCGAATTATTAGCGTCAAAGTACTCAACTTTGAATGTTTTAGAGCTCAATTTCGTGTATTTCCGAAACCGAAACGTTTCGAAATTAAAATCGGTAAGTACTGTACTTATATTTTGACGCCAATGTAATCGCACGCTCGAATTTGATCAATCGAGATTGCAATGTCAAAACAGAGACCAAGCGTACTGGAGTGGCGAATTTTACGTACCTACGAAGTACATTGATGTAGAATTTTAGTACCACAAAATTGCATGTGCAGGCAGTGTTATGTTAGAGCAATAATTTTCACGTCACCGCGCTATAGTGTAAAGCTTGTAATTTACACTACGTTCCCGACATTCAATGAACACTATACTAAATGAGAATATCCCCAGATGCGTGGAGGACATTCCCTTGGGAGTGCCATTTTCATTTCGAACAAAGTAAGTATGTTGAGTACATACTTACTTTGCTCTATTTTATGATTGTTAAACTGTGTCACATGTGAGCATCAGGTTATTGAGTTGTTTAGAATATTATCTCGGGACGACAATTTTGAGGCAGGAAATTAGCTTACGTAGGTATATTTGAGATTAAAGGTGCCTTTCCACCACAGATGTGCTACGTTGCTACGATGTGTATCAAAGGCACCATCTAACACTTAGCGATCCAAGCTATTAAAAATCAAGCGCTCCTATTAGTGGGTTGACACAAATCCTTAGCTTAACAATGTAGTACATCTCTGGTGGAAAGGCACCCTAAGAGGTGTGAAATACTGGCACCTGAAATCACGAAGTACTAATATAATAAATGCAAAATAGTCTGCCTGTCTGCCTTTATAGGTAGAGAGTGATAGGTTACATCGCGGCAAAGGACGAAGGCTAGGCTAGGACGAAGGCCCGAAGGCTCCACGGAATTTTTAAAAATCCTAAAAAACCCTGGCCTTATTATTATTTTTAGTTATTAGTAGAAGTCAGTTTATTAAAAAAAACCGCCAAAATCTTGATCAAATCGAAAAAAAAGCAATGATGTTTTTATTATTGCCTACGTATGAATAATCATGATTGATAAATGAATCATTATTTATCAATCATCAAACGACGAAACGATTTAATTGTAAATGATTTTTTTAAAAAGAGCAACCACCGAGTTTCTTGCTGGGTTTTCTCGGTAGGAATGGCACTCCGAACCAGTGGTAGATTCACTCGACGATTCGAAATCACTTTTAATAAGTTTATTTGAATAAAAAAAAATAGTTTAAGTTTGATATATCGATAGTATTCTTTCGATATGTTTTTTCTCTTGGTTATCCTAATCAAAGGTCACTCTTCTAAGTAAAATACACGATTCATTCGGCTTCGCTCGCGTGAAATGTATAATATTAGAGCATAGTTGAAGCATGTAAGTCAAACGATGCTTTTCAGTACGTTCAAACAAAAAGTACTCTTTGAACAAAACAACAAGCAGCCACAATTCAAAAGTTCGATACTTCAAACTTGCACCACAACATGCTGCTGCATCACACAGCTGCTCTCGACAACTCCATTACAACTTCAGTAGGGTAAAATAAAAATGATGCAGTGCAATTGCGGAATCTGTAATTAACTACTTTGACCACGTTTATATTTTCGCAGGAAAAAAAATTGACAATTTTTTTTTATACATTGACCTCCAATCTTGGAGGTCGAGTCGCGGGCAGTCTTCATTAAAAATCCGAGAATTCCTCGATTCGGTTTTCGAGAAGTCGTTTAATATAAGTATTTTCCGGGTCTGTTACTAAAATTTGTACTAAGGAGTGCCACCACAGATTTATATTATGACCTGTATTTTTAACCTGTATTAGGTACTTCTTACTTAATTACGGTAGTAAACTGTTTACCCGAATAATATCGTAAAAGTTTTTACTGATAAATCCTTTTGGTATTTTTTTTCGTAAAGATCTAAAACAATATTATTCGTTTAAAATACTTTTTAATGCATTTTAATGGAACACACACGTAATTTTTCATATCTTTGAAAATATCGATAGAAAAAATCTGAAAAAAATTCACATGATTCATTTTTAATTCTAGATGCCTAAAAACACATAACATGAAAAACCCCGTACACTGAAAAAAATTGCACGAGACTTTTTACTTTTTTGGCACAGTAAAATTTAATTCGGTTAAAAAAACTGATTTTTTGTAAAAGTAATTGATTACTGACAGTTCGTCGAAATGGGCAAAAAACAGTAAGAAGCTAATCAGTTGTTTCAATTGTTTGTACATTAATGTTTACTGAAGCAAACGGTTATTTTTAAGTATTGCCGTTTTCAGATCTTTACTGATATTGTAGCAGTTATTTTTACTGCTTCAGAACAGTTTTTTTAGAATATAGTTAGGAGCTAACGAGCTATTTTAATTGTTTGAACTTTAAAGTTTACTGAAACAAACAGTTCATACTAACTATTACTTTCTTACTTACTGTCTTACAAACAGTAAGAATAGTCAACCGGTAATATCTACTGTTATAACTCAACTGTTTTTTTTTCGGTTACTTGAACTTGTTTGGACAATAGGCTCCATTTTTACTGGCCAAAGCAATGTATATTACCGAAAAAGCAATTAGTTTTACTAATTTTTTTTTTCGGTGTAATAGCTCATTACCGGATTATTCGCGGGGGGCGTCGATGTATAGCGAGCAAACGAGCAGGCGGGTCACCTCATGGTAAGTGATTACCGCCGCCCATGAACATTTGCAGCACCAGAGGAACCGCCAATGCGCTGCTGGCTTTTGAGAAATTTGTTTATCCGCCCTTTGAAGAGCCCCATATTATAATCTGCCTCTATTTATTTAAAATGCGAAAACACTAATAACGATTTTAAAAAACATATCGAATATTGGGGCAGTGAACGAATGCCAGGCAAATTACTGTAATTTGGAAAACTAAAACAAAACACTTTCAATAAATTGGCTTCAAGCAACATGCTCTCTCCAACTGCAATCTTTGCCAGTATTGGCTGAATTTATAGTAATTTGGCTATTTTGGCCAATTCAAATTCAAATTCAAATTCAATTGTTTTTTATTCAAATAAACTTTTACAAGTACTTTTGAATCGTCAAGTGAATCTACCACTGGTTCGGAATGCCATTCCTTCCGAGAAGAACCAGCAAGGAACTCAGCGGTTGCTCTTTAAAAAAAAATTACGGTTTCATTAATTTGTAATTACATAAGTAACCGCTGTCCTTAGCATTGCTGGAGCGAGTCAAATCCACGCTCCCTTGCCATTTACGTAATCTTCAACAGTATAATAGGCTTTTTTCAGTAGCATACTTTAATGGACTGATTGGTTGAAATTCAAAAATTCAAACGTTTTTTATTCAAATAAAAAACGTTTAGTAAAATCAAGTGCTTTTGAATCGTCAAATGAATCTACCACTGGTTCGAAATGCCATTCCTACCGAGAAGAACCAGCAAGAAACTCGGCGGTTGGTCTTTTGAAAAAAAAATAACATTTACAATTTAATTAATGTGTACTATACATAAATACCCGCTGTCCTTAGCATTGCTGGAGCGAGTCAAATGCTCTTTTGTCACTTAAGTAATCTTCCACAGTATAATAAGCTTTTTTCAAAAGCATACTTTTAATGGTATACATACCGAACCAGTGGTAGATTCACTCGACGATTCAAAAGTGGTTTTAATAAGTTTATTTAATAAAAAATATGAGTTATTAGTTAAGGTTCACGCCTTTAAAATAAACGTGAAATGGGTCCTGGCTGTACATTGCCTGTCGCGATTTGTTTGCAGCTTAGATAAATACTGTTGACAAAGGGCTTTGTGTAGACATCGCCGTCGCCGTGTCTTCCCGCCGGTGAGTGGTGACTGCTGGAGATAACGGCGTACTTTGTATGGAATTTAGAATAATACGCGATGGTATCAAACTGTCAAGCGGATCCAGGTGAATGGATGCGGGCGTGAATGCCAAGAGCTTTCCTTTTATCTGAGTGCCGTGATGTTTTTTTTATTCTAAAGATTATTTTTATGTGCGGTCACGTGTTTATTTTTATCTTTAAAAAATTGTTTGCTTAGAAAAGTTTTTGTTGTGAAACATAAAGAGAAAATCCAAACTAATATTATAAATGCGAAAGTGTGTCTGTCTGTCTCTCTGCTACGCTTTAACGGTCCATCTTTTCAACCGATTCTGATGAAATTTGGTACAGGGATAGGTTACATCGCAGGGAAGGACAAAGGCTACTTAAAATTAAATTATTACATTAACATTACATCGCGACCCAATGCTACGCGATAGTCAAAACTACGAGTATGTTAACAAAGGAAACGTGTATGTATTTCTAAATTCTGACTCCATATTTGGTATATAAGTACAATGCATGAACTGCACGAAGTTGAGTGAATTATAAACTTATGCGCAGAACTAAGCTCATCGGGCTAAGTTTACGAGTCGGAACAAAGGGGGGACGATTTAATAATAAACAACCTTATTTACAAAAGCAGAAACTGACTGAGTTATCAATAATGCAGCTCAAACCACTCTAATATTGGTAGAAGCTTGTGAGTTTGCATGTAGAGTCTGTTTTCCTTTTTTTACGGGTTAGAGGCCCAATTGTCTAGAAACACCTTGACGACCTCCGTGGCGCAGTGTTGAGCGCTGTTGCCTTAACGTGCGGAGGTCCCGGGTTCGATCCCCGGCAGGGTCAGGAAACTTATAGTTTCTGAATTTTCCCTGGTCTGGCCTGGTGGGAGGCTTCGGCTGTGGATAGTTACCACCCTACCGGTAAAGACGTGCCGCCAAACGATTTAGCGTTCCGGTACGATACCGTGTAGAATCCGTATAGCGGGATGGGTTTAATATAACTGCCATGCCCCTAACAGGTTAGCCCGCTCCCATCTTTAGACTGCATCAACTGGTCAAGGACTAACTTGTAGTAGAATAAAACAAAAAAAACAAAAAATTAACAAGCAGCTTCTCAGGCATCGTGGTAGTTTCAGAGGAATTTGATTTCCGAATAGATGGTAAAGTCACTACAAACTGCAGGTAACCCAACAAACTGACATCAAATAAATTGAATTTAAGTAAAATATATCTTTTATTGTTAAATGAAATAAAAAATTTGTTAAAATTGTTTGCTACAAATCCAAAAAAAATTACCTAATAGAATTTAAAAACTTCAGAAGGAAAACATTAATCCGAAAGTTCGGTTTAACTCCGTTAGTTGTCCGTAAGGGGCGTTGCCAAGTAGGAATTAGTGTGATACAGCGTTGGCGGCGCGCCAGAGAGTCGAACCCGCACCTGCATTCGCGCTAGATGTGTTGTTGGAGAACAATAAGCGATATGGTACAGCTTTAGGTATAGGACGCTAAACTGTCCCGAGTGCCTGGTGAGGATTTTCTTTGTATTCGATCGTGACAACGTTAACTATGATCTGTATGGAATTTTCAAGCGCTTGACAATCAATTCCATAAAAATTGGCAGTTATGTAACATCGCGATCGATTAAATAAAATCTCCCACTCGACCTGCTGAGTGAATCTTCGAAGAAACGGGAGTGGATACGCGCGAAAATTTTTACATGTACGATTATCGCGCGGGCAAATTTGCAAAAATTGCATAGAACTCTCGCTAGCAAAGGTCTCACATTGACGAATACTGCACGGGCAATTTTGCAAAAAAAAATTGCACAGAACACTAGCTAGCAAAGGTCACCACTCCTTTTGGCGACTCAGGTCGAAGTTTCTTAATAAGCAGCAGGACAAAACGTATTTACCCTGCGACGCGGACTTTTCGTGCGGAAGTTTTCTGCTGCGCTGTCTTCTGTTGTCCGTAGCTTGTTTTCGCCCTTACATTAATTCATATAGAGTAATACAATTTGCAACACTCGGACAAAGCGCTATCTTTTATATGGAGCTGCACATACATACTATTGCGACAGTACAAAACGTGTTTACCCAACGTCGCGGACTTTTTATCCAGACCTGTACAGTGGGTTTACATTAATTCATTTACATGATGAGAGCGAAAACTTACTGAGAACAAAAGGTTCGCATCACTTTCATATTTTGCGGCACAGACTTAGCCGACAAGTCTAAACTTATTTCCATTACGACGCGGACGTTTCGTGCGGAAGTTTTGTCCTGTCTTGTCTCTAACGTGTTTTTGCCCTAATGCAAAATGCACAAAACGGCCTCGCAGGCTCCGGTGTTTTTGTTTGCATAGGACCTCTATACACACACATTAACATGTAACCACAGTCATATGTATAGTTCTACCAGTATCTAAAGCATTTAATTATGTACATCTAAACAATACAGTTTGTACATCACCGCATTGCTCAACACAAACAAACTGTGTACACAGTTGACGGGTGAGGAACAAACGTAAATACGGACAGAATAACATGTGTAGGGTGAATATTCAAGGTCCCTCAGAACTTGAACTACGCTCGGTGCTTCTTCACCAATAAATCTATACCTACCATCTTATCTTACTTCTTACTTGTATTATGAATGTGAAAGATTGGATGTTAGTTTGTTTGTTTGTATGACTGTCTCGTTGGTGTAGTGGTTAGCACGTTCGACTGCGGCCGACGAGGTCCCGGGTTCGAGTCCCGGGTCGGGCCATAATTAAGTGTTGGGTTTTTTCTGACTAGAAATTCTCAGTACTAGCCCGGAGTTAGGAAGTTGGCGGTGTTTCACCCCCGTCCCTCGGAGAGCACGTTAAGCCGTCGGTCCGGGTTATTATCACTAACATGATAATAGTCGTTAAAGCCCGCCAACCCGCATTGGAGCAACTTGGTGGTTCTGAGCTCTAATTCCCTCTCTCCTATTGAGAGTGGAGGCCTGTGCCCAGCACTGGGACTTTAATGGGCTGTAGTGGATGTGTGTTTGTTCGTTACTCCGTTACTCTACAATGACTGAACCGATTTAGCCGAAATTTCAAAATGGAGATAGCGTATAACCTGGACTGACACATATAAGCTACATTTTATCCCGGAAAATTAAGTTCTCGCGGGAATCAAAAAAACCTTAATCCACACGGACAAATCATCTAGTAATATCATAATTAATGTGAAATAATAATAAATATGTAAATATTATATGCATATAGGTATAATAATTCGAAGGGACCGCTAGACTTGACTGTCCTGCGGTTTTTACGCCATTCTGCTTCTCAAATAACCGCAAAACTGGTAACCGTCAGGTGAGATCGCAGTCAAGGGTTCACTTGTAGTGGAATAAAAATAAATCCCCCCCGGGCATAAAGGGAAGGGCTTAAAATAGAATGAACAAAGTTAAAAAAAGTGGTAGCACAAAACTGCTGGGCGATAAATAAACGAAAACCATCCACGGCCATAACTCAAATATCACAACAAGAAAACTTCATTTATATTTCACAACTCGCGTCCAAACCGCGGCCATACGGAGTGGGGGGTGGGGGCCGGAAGCTGGTGGTGCCCTTATCAGTCACAAACCGCGACTCGCTTGCCAAAACACACTGGATTATGCAACGTGAAGTGTGCATCGGTTTGAATCTGAAAAGCCATCGGATTTATTGCTTTAACCCAATTTTTAATTGTCATTTAAACTCATACGCTAAACATTCTGTACTAATATAGTCCAGTCATCTTAGTCAAAATTAGGTAAGAATCTCGGAATTTGAGATACCCAGCTGATTTTTTGTATAAAATTGTATTTTGGTATTCTAAAAGTTGTCTCAAAACCTACATATGGTAGGGTGTCCGCGTCTATTAAAAATTGAGGTCAAAGGTCACAAAAATCGATTTTTTGCGTATTTTTTGCAAATATCTCATTTCCTATGGGTTTTTCGCTATTTGTATTTATTATCAATATTGTAGAGAACTGAATTTCCTACAACTTTTGTATAATTTTTTTTTTATACGTTGAATCGTTTTCGAGATAGAGGGCGGAGAGCGCGCGGTTCGAGCATAATGTAACGTCAAACGGTATAGTCTTGTCAAAACACTCTAGATAAAGTTTAGTAAGTAATTATTGATAAATAAATAATTAATAATAATTTTCATTTGTTATCAACTCATCATCATCATCATCATCATCAGCCAATATGCATCCACTGTTGGACATAGGCCTCTTTAAGATTGCGCCAACTTTGCCTATCCTTGGCTGTTAGCATCCATTTGATGCCAGCCACTCTCCAGATGTCGTCGCTCCACCTAGCCGGGGGGCGCCCCACACTCCGTTTGCCGAGACGCGGTCTCCACTCTAGGACCTTGCGACTCCAGCGGCCGTCAGTCCTACGGCGAACGTGACCAGCCCACTGCCACTTCAACGTGCTAGCCTTGAGAGCTATGTCAATTACTTTGGTTCTTTGGCGAATTACTTCGTTTCGGATTTTATCCCTCAAAGAAATTCCGAGCATAGCTCTTTCCATAGCGCGTTGAGCGACTTGAAGTCTGTGGACTAGCCTCGATGTCAGTGTCCACGTTTCGGCACCGTAAGTCATAACCGGCAGGACGCACTGATTGAAGACTTTGGTCTTCAGGCATTGCGGTATAGGCGACGAAAAGACTCGACGGAGTTTGCCATATGCTGCCCAGCCCAGCTGTATTCTCCGTTCTATCTCTTTCTCGAAACTGTTACTTCCTACTTGCAAAATTTGCCCAAGGTATGTGTATTCTTGGACAGTTTCGAGAATAGATCCGTTGACAGTAATCGGCCCCGGAATGACCAATTCATTGAACATGACCTTGGTCTTGTCAAAGTTCATCCGGAGACCGACACGTCGGGAGGCAGCGTGGCTATGGAGCATCTTCTGCAGCTCTTGCAGCGAACTTGCGATGGTGACAATATCATCAGCGAAGCGGAGGTGTGAAATGTGCTCTCCGTTCACGTTGATGCCTTGTTCGTTCTAGTCAAGCGTTTTAAAGACATCTTCCAAAGCATTAGAAAACAGTTTCGGGGACAGAACATCCCCCTGTCTCACCCCGCGATGCAATTGGATAGGTCTTGTAGACGCACCCTGTACTTGGACAGACATAAATGCCGAGCTATATAGGCATTTCAAAACTTCGATGTATCGCCAATCAACTTGGGATCGCTGCAAGGATTTCAGAACAGCCCAGGTCTCGATGGAGTCAAAGGCCTTCTCATAGTCCACGAAAGCGAGACACAGAGGCTGTTTGTACTCATAGGACTTCTGCACAATCTGCCTCAATGTGTGTATGTGGTCTATGGTGTGGTCTCTACAATGCACGAATGTAAAGACTTTACAATCGTGCATTGTCGAGTCAACATCTCCTGAAGATGCTACTCCTGAAGATACTACTCCTGAAGATGCTACTCCAATCTGTACTTCATTATTGTCTACTTAAATTATAATTAGTGGAAATGAGAATATAATTATAATGTAATTAAAGTTTGTCCCTTAATATTTTTTTAATTTTAGGAATGGGTTGTAAGTATTATTGAATAGATAGATTCAATTGATGAAAAAAATGATTAAATATGTATAATGTAATAGTTGATAACAAATGAAAATTATTATTAATTATATATTTATCAATAATTACTTAATAAACTTTATATAGCGTGTTTTGACCAAGACTATACCGGTTGACCTTACATTATGCTCTAACCGCGCGCTCTCCGCCCTCTATCTCGAAAACGATTCAACGTATAAAAATTTTTTTTAAACAAAAGTTGTAGGGAATTTAATTCTCTACAATATTGATAAAAAATACAAATAGCGAAAACCCCATAGGAAATGAGATATTTGCAAAAAATAAGCAAAAAATCGATTTTTGTGACCTTTGACCTCAAATTTTAATAGACGCGGACACCCTACCATATGTAGGTTTTGAGACAACTTTTAGAATGCCAAAATACAAGTTTATACAAAAAATCAGCTGGGTATCTCAAATTCCGAGGTGAACTACTAAGATGACTGGACTAATATAGAAGAAGAAGAAGATATACTAATATTAAATAAATGCGAAAGTTTAAATGGATGGATGGATGGATGTTTGCTACTCAATCACGCCGTGAACGGCTGAACGGATCTGGATGAAATTTGGCACAGAGGTAGATTTTAGACTGGAATAACACGTCAGAGCATAGTTTTTATCATGGAAAATTAGAGAGGGAATTCTTTAATTTTCCAGGAAACAGAAAATCTCAATCCACGCGGAAATCAGCTGGGCATCAGTTATCTCCATATCCACAGAAGATACACAATTTAAAACAACAAGCAATATCTACATTTATAAAATTGGTGACGATGAAAATTTGTGTTTGTATAGCTTCTATAATTCCCCGGGACAGCTAATAGTTTATTTTATAATTTTATTTATTAATAATGGTCCCTGTTCTTTTATACCTGCTCACTTGGAACGTTTGAGACGGTATTTTACGGATTCGGATTGGACCAGTGCACATGGTACATAATATAGTAGTTGAATTCCATTGGAGTGCAGTTTACACCGCAGTTTACCGCGAACACCGAAATACATTTTATTACAGCACGTGAAATATGCCACTGCATGCACGAGTGAACACTCGGCTTTATTGTCGGGAAAAATTATTGTATTTTTGAAATATGCCCGATGGAAGCGATACGAGTAATGTATCGTGAAATCTGCATTTTGTATTCCTTCTGTGGTCAGTGGGTTGTGAAAGATTCCATTTCTGGAGTATGATTTATAAAGTTTAACATACTGAGTGGGTATTATTTCAAAGAGTTGCAACACGCCTTTCACACAATAATAAAATAATTACAAATATAAAAAATACTAGCGGCCAATTTTTGATTGGCACTCTGTCAAATATATATTCCCCCATTTATAATTATACATAACAATCAGTTTTTGATCACGTACTCGATTCGTGTAACAATCCTGCAGCGAGATCTCGGGCTATACAGTTTGATTCGGCGTACAATCCCCAGGTGAAATCAATCATTAACTTTCTTACAAAAACATTTCGCTGTAACGATATGCAAATACGCCTGTCGGGGCAAGGCGCTAAGGCAATTAAACTTTTTAATATGCTTTGACTTTTCATACAGTTGTTTTAATATGGTAAGAAAGAATTACTTTCACTTTGAAAGAACCCTACTAACATTTGCCCGAATCACAATCTTTTTAATATTCATATCTTTAACGTTATTGCGTAGTTTTTTTAAATTTATAATATTACTAGATGATGCCCGCGACTTCGTCCACGTAGATTGAGGTTTTTTGGTTCCTGAATTGAACTCTTTAATTTTTCGGGATAAAAAGTAGCCTATGTGTTATTCCAGACTATAATCTATCTCTGTGCCAAATTTCATCCAGATCCATTCAGCCATTCTGGCGTGATTAAGTAACAAACATCCATCCATCCATCCATCCATCCAAACTTTCGAATTTATAATATTAGTATGGATGTATACTTAAAAAGAGAAACAGCCGGCGGGCTATACGCTGACCTCAACGTATAGCTCAAACTGTGTGGTCAAGTTAATCCATTCTAATATTATGAATGCGAAACTTTATATGTCTGTGTGTCTGTCTGCTACGCTCTCTCAGCCCATCTGTTCAAAGGATTTTAATGAAATTTACTACAAATTTTTATTTTTAGAATTTTGAAGAACCTAAATCCACGCGGACGAAGATAATCTTATATTTGTATTTTTATAACAATAATTTTATTTTTGCAATGCACTGTAGAGCTGCATTACAATATTATGACGCGGATGCTACGACCACATGATACAATGCTACGAAACGCTACAATGCTACGCATTGCTACAATGTGAGTTTCGTAGCAGTTGATAAACTTTCAACACATCGCTGATGTTGCAAAAGCTTCAACTCAAACTCCTACGACGTAACAGCGCTACAGGTTGGCACTAGTTAATTCTACACGTAGACCAAATGTATACTGCATTCGTACGGTAATTTTATAAATGACTAGCTGATGCCCGTGACTTCTTTACGAACGTGGCGACGTGGTTTATGTTTTTTATTCCCGCGGGAACTTAATTTTCCGGTATAAAAAGCCTATGTCACTCTCCTGGAATATACCCGTGCAAAAAATCACTTCGATCCGTTGCTCCGTTGCGGCGTGACTGAAGGACCCAATAAACCAACCAAACAAACAAACAAACACAAACTTCACGACATATTCACTAAATTTCCTTATAAGCAGAACTAAAAATAAAAATAAAATATAGGCTAAAAATAATTCTTCCATATCCCAATCTAGAGCTATAATTGATGAGGTAAGTCCTGAAAACTCCTGGAAAAAAACAAGATCTGAGGTATAAATTGCACAAAAACACCATCGATCAATAGAGCATACACCTCTATGTTAGCGCCATTGGAGCCATTGGTTGACAAATGGCGATCTGTCCCACTAGTCTAAGATCCGAATCTAAATCGAGACCTACCGGTTTGATAAGAGAATCAAATTTATTTTATAATAAATTTCATATATTAGAAAATAAATTAAAAATGGGTAGACAACAGAAATCCTGGACAGAATATTTTTAATTACTTTTTGAAAAATGATTTTTTATAAAATGTTGCAAAATGAAGATAATAATAAAATTTTATACTGGACTTAAAGTATAGAGCATATAGAATGTGCAATCGTAGGGTAGACTATTATTTACCTGGATAAATAATGGAAATAATAGTCTACCCTATTATTTACCTGGATAAATAATGGAAATAATAGTCTACCCTACGATTGCACATTCTATATGCTCTATACTTTAAGTCCAGTATAAAATTTTATTATTATCTTCATTTTGCAACATTTTATGAAAAATCATTTTTCAAAAAGTAATTAAAAATATTCTGTCCAGGATTTCTGTTGTCTACCCATTTTTAATTTATTTTCTAATATATGAAATTTATTATAAAATAAATTTGATTCTCTTATCAAACCGGTAGGTCTCGATTTAGATTCGGATCTTCTACTACACGCCCGGCTCCCGCGACGACAACGATTAAGTCTGACGCCAATAACAGATTATCTTATTTTTTTTATTTTCCAACAATTAAAATGTGAGGTAAGGCAATTTTTGTCAATCTTGTGTAGAAAGTAGAGACTATTACTGTTATATACTTACCTACAATCATTAAATAAATGATTATGATTATTACAAGATTTTATTTTTCGTGTGTTGGATTTTTCATAAATGAAGGAACTTAGAAGTTTAATTCGCTATAATCCGCCACAGTAGACAAATCTATGTGGTACAGTCAGTGTGAATTAATTAAACTTCTAGTTCCTTCATTATCATGGACTTCCGCAAAGTAACGCCTGCCTATTCAGGACTTTTATGGTTTCCTGTTATGATAACTTACGAGTAATTATCTATGACACAAAAAAACCTAAACGAAAATCGGTTCATCCGTTTGCGTGCTACGATACCACAGACAGATACACAGACAGATACGTTAAACTTATAACACCCCTCTATTTTTGCGTCGGGGGAAAACCAACAGACAGGCATAATTTTGCATTTACAATATGTATGGATTAAGGCAGAGTAATTTGTGGTGGTACCCAAGGGCTATATTTTAACTTGCACAAAAGACGTAGGCGTGTTATGAAAAATCGTGACTAGGAAACAAAATCTACAAGGATTGTATGAACATGTTTTCCGTTGAAAAACTACTTTTTACGTACACGTTTACTTCAAAAGTTACACTAGAATCTCTGTTTTGTTCACCGTAAGTAGTGTTCCAGCGCAAAGCCCGAAAGATAAAAGTATAACAAACCTAAAAGCCTTAGGGCTATAACACACTACGGACAGGAAAGGACAAAAGTCTGCGTAACCTAGTCTTATGGAAAACATGTTTCGTCGTGTCATGAAGTCAGTCTTTATTATGTCCTCCCTACTTACCGAATTTCGGCCACGGCGGCCAATCTCCAGAAAGGTTAGCCATCTGCGCGGGAGATATTATATGTGCACAAGAGTGTGCGCAAACATAGGTGCACTCTCTGTTCGGACTTTACTTTCACAGCCCGGTGGGACGGAAAATCCAAAACGACCGGAAAGAGATCAGGCGCAGTATCTACGGCTTTATGTGCTCTCCGAGGCACGGGGGTGAAACGACCTCGCCTTCCTAAGTCCGGAAATTTCTATTAAAAACCTAATTATGCCGCGACCTGGATTCGAACCCGGGACGTCGTCAGTCAGAGACGAACATGCTAACCACTAGACCAACGAGGCAGTTCAGTCTTTATAATAGTGCATGCATCGACGTTTCGCGCTGACATTTTCTCCTGTCCTGTCCCTAGTGTGTTTTCGCCCTTACAGAATCTCCCTTTTCCGGAGAAACTGTAATGTGACGTTATCTTAGAGCGGATATACCTGAGGTTTATTTCCACTCTCGCTGTAACAACAGACGTATAAAGTTTACAACGGTGTTTAGTACATTCGTTTTATAGCACCCGAGCGCTCGACCCGGCGTGAAAGAGCGTGGGTTTTATTGGTTACACACTTCGTTCTATTCTCGTTTCATTTGTTTCTTGTATAAAGATTATTCGGTGAAATTAGTCATTAAAATGCGAACTCTATTACTTGATTTAAAATTGATCTCTTTTGAATTATTCCAGCTTAGTGTTAAGTTCAGGACAGTTAGAGACTACTTCTAAGTATAGTTAATTCCTATATAAATATTTATATATGAAATATAATAATTATAGGGAGTATATTATAGGAACTCCATACTAATATTATAAATGCGAAAGTGTGTCTATCTGTCGGTCTGTCTGCTACGCTTTTCAACCGATTTTGATGAAATTTGGTACAGAGGTAGTTTAGATCCCGGGGAAGGACACGCGGACACAAGGAGCACGCGGATGAAGTCGCGGGCATCATCTAGTATAATATAATTATAGGGAAGGTTAAAAAACTAGTTAGGTACTTTTATCTTTAAAAAAAAATTGAGGATTAAAGTTTTGATTCGCTCCAAATATGGACTTAAAATATTGTACCGTGAAATATATTTTATACTACACCCGCTCGGAAAGTACCCTCTTGCTTTTGTCAAAACGAGGTAGAAAGTACGTCATTGCTACAAACCAATTAAGCGGGAGGAAAAGATGTATGAAATTTCATTTCTAACGTGCTAAGCGGGGAGAAAACTGTATGAAAATCCATTTCTAACGCGCTGTTGTTTTTTAATTTTAAGTAAATATGGTATGGTCGTTGAGAATTTGGATGTCTTACCTTAAGGAAATATAATATTAGAAGCAGCCCCACCATATTTGACATAGAAAAGTCAAATAATATGGTGAATGTCGATTGTCGACATCGACGTCGATTATCGATATCGATAGTCGATATCGATATCCGATATTGATAGTCGATATCGATATCGATGTCGATTGTCGGTATCGATGTCGATTGTCAGTATCGATGTCGATTGTCGATATCGATGTCGATTGTCGATATCGAAATCTATATTGAAATAATCCTCAAAATGTAGTCTAGTTGTAATAGTGAAGCTTCGAATGAAGCGACTCAAAAAAAAAAAAAAAATGACGGTCTATCACCGTCATTTTTTTTTTTTTTTTTTTTTTTTAATTTTTTGAAAACAATTCATTAGAAATTAAAGCTAGCTAGCCTAACCTAATTAAAGGACTATTAACTATTATTAACTATTAACCTAAACCTTTTTTTTTTCTTTTTTTTTTTCTTTTTTTTTTTTTTTTTTTTTTTTTTTTTTCTTTTTTTTTTTTTTTTTGTTTTTTTTTTTTATGTTTCTGTATTTTGAATATGGGTTTGTAAAATTGCCTGAAATAAAAAATATTTATTTTATTTATTATTTTAAACCTTTGTAAGTTCGTTTAATCACTAATTATCGCTTATTTTCCTCGCAGGTGTAGTATAAAGCACTATGTATCACTCGGTAGAAAGTACGATTCCTACCTCGCGTGTATTGCGGCCCTTCGGCTACGCCTCGGGCCTCAAACTACACCCTCGATAGTAATCGGTCACTTTCTCCCCTCGGTGAACAATGTACTATTTTTCTCCAAATCAATGGAACATAATACTTTCATGTACCTATGAACGATATTTTACCTGCTCTAGAAAACTATATAAATTAATAGATTCCTTCGTTTTACGTAACACATTTTTAATATACTTGAGTACAAAGAAAAACAAAACAAACGACCGAACAAATTACGCATCTGCGCCTCATAAACCCTATTGGTGAATGGCCTCAGATGTAACGCCGTAATCGTACAAATTGCTGACTGACCCCAACCAACTGGGAGGGGGGAGGGGGAGGCCATATTTATATCAAGCGGACCCTTTCCGATCGAACCCTACTTCTGTATTTAACATTCAATTTAAAGCATAATTTTATGTTAGACCCGAAAAATTAACGGGCCTCGTTAACGCAGGTACATGAAATACCTAACCCAAAACCTTGTCGTTGTGAACTCATTTCTGAGGGTCGTAGTAGAGCAAGTAAAGTTCCATTCTACGGTCGAAAACACACTACGGATCTAAGAGAACAAAACGCGAAACATCTAAATCGGCAGTTTTATATAGAGCTGCACACAGTGGCGCGACGGGACAAAATCTCGTTGCCATCATACGCGGCCAATTCGCCTTTCGAAGCTTTCTAGTTCTGTCCAGTCTTTAGTGCGTTCAAAATTCAAATCTTTTTTATTCATGTTGACTTTGACAAGTACTTTTGAATAGTCGAGGGAGTCTACCACTGGTTCGGAATACCATTCCTGCCGTTTTAGCTCTTAGTGGTATAATGAGATGACAATGATTAAAAGATTACCTACTACCCATTTACTCGTTTTGAACTATAGACATTCTAAATTTTTCGTTTTTACTAAATCTCCCGATATTTATGTTTCGGGTTGTATGTCATGTTTTAAAAATGTAATAAAATATCAAATTAAACCAGCCTAATCTAAATTATAATAAGTAGTATCAACTAAAATAAACAAGAATAAGTGAATCTACCATTTTTGGAGAGATTTACTCTAAAAGTGTACCTATACTTTGAATCTTTGATTGGTTTTATCAATATTACAAAGTGGTTTCAACGTTTCAATCATAATCAGCATAGTTTAACAGCAAACTTCAGAGATCAATGAACACAGTTGAAAGCAATTCCGGAAGCATTACGTTTTATGAGCGACCCTTCCGTTACCTGCGTTACATCGCTGCGAGAACAGGTCCTTACTCCTCAACCAGCGGAGCATTTATAGGATAATACCCATAAATGTACGAGAGGTTACCAATAAAGGTTTACTGAAGCAGCGCTTTAAGTAAAAGACTTATTTACTCTTACTTATCCTTTGCCAGGGTTTAAGGAACAGGTTATATGGACATAACGAGTGACAAAGACTTTGCAAGGATTTAAATGTTTCTTACAATAGTATAGCGTATGTATTTGTCTGTCGTCACAGAATATATTTTCACTTTATTTTATTCATTACTAGCTGATGCCCGCGACGTCGTACGCGTGAAATAAGTTTTTTCAATTCCCACGGGAACTCTTTAATTTGCCGGGATAAAAAGTAGCCTATGTCACTCTCGGTCCTCAACTATATCCATACCAAAAATCACGTCGGTCCGTGACTCCGTTGCGGCGTGATCGAAGGACAAACCAACAAACCAATAAATCAACAAACACACTTTCGCAATAATATTATAGTAAAGTATCTTAACATTTACAGAGCCATTTCGTGTTGGTGTAAACATAAACTCTATTGATTTTTATTAACGCAGACATTCCTTTAATTAATAGCCTCCAAAATTAGCTGCCTCGTTGGTTTAGAGGTTAGCATATAGCGTCCCGAGCCGGGCCATAATTAAGTGTTGGGTTTTTTTGACTAGAAATTCTCAGTACTAGTTAGGAAGTTGGCGGTGTTCCACCGTCGTGCCATGGAGAGCACGTTAAGCCGTCGGACCCGGATCTTATCACTAACATGATAATAGTCGTTAAAGCCTGCCGACTCGCATTGGAGCAGCGTGGTGGATCTAAATTCTAATTCCCTCTCTCCTATAAGAGTGCAGGCCCGTGCAAAGCAGTGGAACGTTTATAGGCTGTAGTGGAGGTGGTGGGAGATATTCCTTATTAAATAGTGTACTATTGGTTGTCCATATTTTTTGATATCCCACGGGAGGTAAGCCGCGACGAACGCCAGTCTTGTATAAAAATTATATTTCAAAGAAATGCATGAGTCCAAATATTTGGCTCTACTTCAAGTGACTAGAGAAACGTCAAAGCTTAGATAGAAATAGATAGGTGTAGAACATTAATGTAGAACTTTAGTACCTAGTGTAGAACGTATATAATTCACAGCACAAAGTTTAGCTCAATTCCATGTACAAAATGAAAATACAGGAAGCAATAGAGCGCGCAAATATTTGAGAACAAAGTCTTGAATATTAGCGTGAAACGTATTGCTTGCAACTGTTCGGCTCTTAAAGATATAAGCTGAACAATGCAGCGAAATTGAGTCAAACCTTCGTAGTTATGTAACGAAATTCGATTCTAAATATAAGAATTTACGTGCCAGCGCTCTTAGCTACTCGTATATTAGATCGGAAACAAAAATATGTAAATACTAGCTGATGCTCGCGACTTCGTCCGCGTGGTTTAAGTATTTTTGATTCCCGCGGGAACTCCTTAATTTTCCGGGGTAAAAAGCAGCCTATGTCACTTCTGTCTGTCAAATCACTTCAAAAACTTAAACCACGCGGACGAAGTCGCCAGCATTAGCTAGTCTTAAAAATGTTAGGGCTCTGAAAGGTATTGAATTTTTTAAAAGAGCACACCGACCCTGAGTTGGAAAAGCTTTACCTACTTAATTCCGTACAAATTATGTTTCATCAAAGCATCTGCGACGGTTAGCTAAAACCCGGGCTTAGTCCACAAAGTTTATGCAAAGGAATATTCATGTTTCTTAGCCGAGGACAGATAACGCTGGCAAGTTTATCAAAGAGTCTTCAAGCCGGGATATTTACCGGTTTCTTCCCCCGGTATGATCCCGGTATCATATCGGGTAAGAACAACTCCGGCTTGGATGAAACTCGTTAAAAACACGATCGGCGGGGTGGACGTTCATTAGTATGTTTTGCATTTTTATATCAAAACATTTTATAAAAAATTCAAAGAGATATCTGGGATGTTGCTCGCTTGATAACAATTTTGCTGAGGTTGTATTCTTTAATAACATTTCTAAATGTATTTTGAAGAAAAGGGCGTAATATTTGCGATAAGAAAATTTTATAATTTTTTGGAGAGCGCAATCATACATACTTCAGATGAAAAAAACTTAATTTTATATGAAGCTTGACACACTAGCGCGACAGGAAAAAACGCCGTTTCCCCCGCCGCAGACCTATCGTATTTAAATGCATTTTGTCCTATCCGGCCCTAGTGTTTTCGCTCTTCACGTAGTCTGAACTCGATCCCTGGTTGCCCTTCTCGATCCATTGCAAAATATTCAAATTGTATTTTTGACTCGCAGAGAGACCGTAGATACAATATTTTAAAGTACGCACTAACTGTTAAATGCTAGGTCTAGAAACTTGTTACTTTGAGGTTGCACTCTATTCTAAGTTTCGCTCTCTTTCGCAAATTCTAAACATTTTCTGTGCTTTTCAGACTTCTACAATCACGTTCTAACACATGGAACTATGAGGGAAATCTATGGTAGGGCGCCGCCTTTATCTTTAGCTTAGCTTAGCTCTATAACTCTCACACAAATAAAAAAATTCAAACACTTTTCGAGCGAAACGGGTCAGCTTTATAGTTAACTTTCGTCCACAACAGCTTATCCATTTCTATCAATAAAAACCGTAACAACAAAAAACAACAATAATCGTATGCAAACGAATAACAAACTCGATGAGAACCAAATTTGGCGGGGCCAATGAAATATTCATGACCGACTGTCGGAGAGAGTTGGCGGAGAGAGAGGATGTAAGCGAGTGGCAATATGGCCGACGGATTGATTGGCGGGAAGCGGCGCCTCTCGGGTCGAGTGTTGCCATTGTTCATATACAGATGTAAAGGCTCTGCCATACGATAACTACTATAAATTTCGCGATTTTTAACAGTAAAACCTGCCATACCTGCCTGTTCATGCTATGAACTCCTTAAACATTTTTTGACGTTTCTAGTGCTATCAGATTTTTATGATAAACTAAACGCGACTTCGTCCGCGTGGATTAAGTTTTTTTATTCCCGGGGAACTCCTTAAAATTTTTCGGGATAAAAAGTGGGTACCGCTATACCAAATTTCATCAAAATCGGTTGAATAGATGGGCCCTGAAAGCGTAGCAGACAGACAGACACACTTTCGCATTTATAATATTAAGTATGGATAGTATGGATATGGATTATTATATTAATATATATATAGCTGCTCGTGCTGACTGACTGACTCATTGATCACCTCTCCTGTAAAATTTTGTATGAAAAATTTTTTTTTCACTCATCGTTTCGTATAAAAGACAAAAATTCATTCGGAGGAAAAATACGGAGAGAGCTGATGATTGAGGATTTCGAAGACGGATGAAGAGCGCCAGCCAGGGTATCGAAGATAGGTGGGGGGTGCTCGACCAAATGTCACTCGAAACTTCATCCAATTGGCGGTAGTTGAAAAAAAAATTCAAAATGGCGGATTTAAGATGGCCGCCATACAAATTTCGTCGGTGTCTATCTCGGAGAGTATAAAAGATGGAAGAGTGGTTTCTGGGCAAAAGATGATCAGGACATGAGGGTCTACTTGATGAACAGGAAAAAAATTCAAGATGGCGGAATTTATTTTTCCATAGAAAAGGGTATTGAAGATAGGTGGGGGGTGCTCGACCAAATGTCACTCGAAACTTCATCCGATTGAAAGTGAGCTGAAAAAATTTTCAAAATGGCGGATTTAAGATGGCCGCCATACAAATTTCGTCGGTGTCTATCACGGAGAGTATAAAAGATGGAAGAGTGGTTTCTTGGCAAAAGATGATCGGGACATGAAGGTCTACTTGATGAACAGGAAAAAAATTCAAGATGGCGGAATTTATTTTCCATAGAAAATGTATGGCGAATATTGAAGAGGCTACAAGTGTAGAACTATGCAAGACTACGGTTCCTTTTCAAGATTTGTTTTTATGGAAGAATTCTCATTTTGACGAATGGTTCGGAGAAAAAATATCGAGAGAGAGGTTGATCGAAGGTTCGGATGATAGGTGAGGAGCACGGTCAGGGTATTAAAGATAGGTACCTACTTATTCTCTTGAGGATATACCTCTTGAGGATATAATATTTCCTTTTCAAAGTTTGTTTTAATGGAAGAATTCTCATTTTGACGAATGGTTCGGAGAAAAAAATATGGAGAGAGATGATGATCGAAGGTTCGGATGATGTGTGAGGAGCACGGTCAGGGTATTAAAGATAGGTAGGGGCTGCTCAAACAAAAAATACTCGAAACTTCATACAATTGGCAGTGAGCTGAAAAAAAAATCCAAAATGGCGGATTCAAGATGGCGGCTATCTCAGACATTATTTAAAAGATAGAAGAGTGGTTTTTGGGTAGAAAATTATCAGGGCCTGAAAGTCTCCTTGATGAGCAGAAAAAATTAAGATGGCAGAATCTACGAACATTGAAGAGAGTACAAGAAGTTAGGAAATATGCATGATTTTGATATGGTTTTTTTACAAGATTTGTTCTTTATTTCTCTATGGAAGAATTATTATCGGTTTGTCGGACGCTTGGCGTGCTGACGTTTCCACTGTGCTCACTAGCATAGTAGTGTCGTTCAGTTTTTTTTTTATCCACTACAAGTTAGCCCTTGACTGCGATCTCACCTGATGGTAAGTGATGATGCAGTCTAAGATGGTAGCGGGCTAACCTGTTAGGGGCATGGCAGTTTTATTAAACCCATACCCCTATTCGGTTTCTACACGGCATCGTACCGGAACGCTAAATCGCTTGGCGGCACGTCTTTGCCGGTAGGGTGGTAACTAGCCATGGCTGATGCCTCCCACCAGGCCAGACCATGGAAATTCAGAAATTATAAATTTTCCGAACCCTGCCGGGGATCGAACCCGGGACCTCCGCACGTTAATTCAACAGCGCTCAACACTGCGCCACGGAGGTCGTCAAACACGTAGACAGTAAACCAGGATATTAGGACAGCGAGTAAGTAGACAGTGGATCACAGTGGGCCATGCGGTCCACCACGCGGTCCGCTAGCGGGCCGCGCACCCACGCGCCATACTAGTTAATATATATATAGCTGCTCGTGCTGATTGACTGATTGATCACCTCTCCTGGACAATTTTGTATGAACTTTTTTATTTTCACTTATCGTTTCGTATAGAAAACAAAAATTCATCCGGAGGAAAAATACGGAGAGAGCTGATGATTGAGGATTTCGAAGACGGATGAAGAGCACCAGCCAGGTTATCGAAGATAGGTGGGGGGTGCTCGACCAAATGTCACTCGAAACTTCGTCCAATTGACAGTTAGCTGAAAAAAATTTCAAAATGGCGGATTTAAGATGGCCGCCATACAAATTTCGACGGTGTCTATCTCGGAGAGTATAAAAGATGGAAGAGTGGTTTCTTGGCAAAAGATGATCAGGACATGAGGGTCTACTTGATGAGCAGGAAAAAAATTCAAGATGGCGGAATTTATTTTTCCATAGAAAAGGGTATTGAAGATAGGTGGGGGGTGCTCGACCAAATGTCACTCGAAACTTCATCCAATTGACAGTGAGCTGAAAAAAATTTCAAAATGGCGGATTTAAGATGGCCGCCATACAAAGTTCGTCGGTGTCTATCTCGGAGAGTATAAAAGATGGAAGAGTGGTTTCTTGGCAAAAGATTATAAGGACATGAAGGTCTACTTGATGAACAGGAAAAAAATTCAAGATGGCGGAATTTATTTTCCATAGAAAATGTATGGCGAATATTGAAGAGGCTACAAGTGTAGAACTATGCAAGACTACGGTTCCTTTTCAAGATTTGTTTTTATGGAAGAAATCTCATTTTGACGAATGGTTCGGAGAAAAAAATATGGAGAGAGATGATGATCGAAGGTTCGGATGATGGGTGAGGAGCACGCGGTCAGGGTGTTAAAGATAGGTACCTACTTAGGGGCTGCTCAAACAAAAAGGGAGGGGCGGGGGGTTGGTGGTCTTTGTTTTATGTTTTTCCTTTATGAGAATTTTCTTTTACGTCGGACGCTTGGCGTGCTGGCGCTTCCACTGTGCTCACTAGCATAGCAGTGTGTTGTTCAGATCAGAACACGTAGACAGTAAACCAGCTGCCCGATTATGTAAGAATTGTCGATGAAATCGTAAAAGTTCGGCGTCAAAGTAAAATAAACCATAACAGCATTGAATTAGAGCTCAATTTCGTGTTTCGAAATTGAGCTCTAATTTAATGCTGTTGTGGTTTATTTTACTTTGACGCCGAACTTTTACGATTTGATCGGCCATTCTTACATAATCGGGAGGCAGGATAGTAGGACAGCGAGTAAGTAGACAGTGGTCCACGCGCTCCACTACGCGGTCCGCTGCAGCGGGCCGCGCAACCACGCGCCATACTAGTTAATATATATATAGCTGCTCGTGCTGACTGACTGACTGATTGATCACCTCTCCTGTAAAATTTTGTATGAACATTTTTTTTTTCACTCATCGTTTCGTATAGAAGACAAAAATTCATTAAGAGGAAAAATACAGAGAGAGCTGATGATTGAGGATTTCGAAGACGGATGAAGAGCACCAGCCAGGGTATTGAAGATGGGTGGGGGGTGCTCGACCAAATGTCACTCGAAACTTCATCCAATTGACAGTTAGCTGAAAAAAATTTCAAAATGGCGGATTTAAGATGGCCGCCATACAAATTTCGTCGGTGTCTATCTCGGAGAGTATAAAAGATGGAAGAGTGGTTTCTTGGCAAAAGATGATCAGGACATGAAGGTCTACCTGATGAACAGAAAAAAAATCAAGATGGCGGAATTTATTTTTCCATAGAAAAGAGTATTGAAGATAGGTGGGGGTGCTCGACCAAATGTCACTCGAAACTTCATCCGATTGACAGTGAGCTGAAAAAAAAATTCAAAATGGCGGATTTAAGATGGCCGCCATACAAATTTCGTCGGTGTCTATCTCGGAGAGTATAAAAGATGGAAGAGTGGTTTCTTGGCAAAAGATGATCGGAACATGAAGGTCTACTTGATGAGCAGGAAAAAAATTCAAGATGGCGGAATTTATTTTCCATAGAAAATGTATGGCGAATATTGAAGAGGCTACAAGTGTACGGTTCCTTTTAAAAATTTGTTTTTATGGAAGTATTCTCATTT
Organism: Erebia ligea; assembly: GCA_917051295.2. Taxonomy (NCBI): domain Eukaryota; kingdom Metazoa; phylum Arthropoda; class Insecta; order Lepidoptera; family Nymphalidae; genus Erebia; species Erebia ligea. Next base: position 521,536 of record OU785232.1, read on the forward strand.
TGACGAATGGTACGGAGAAAAAAATATGGAGAGAGATGATAATCGAAGGTTCGGATGATAAGTGAGGAGCACGGTCAGGGTATTAAAGATAGATAGGGGCTGCTCAAACAAAAAATACTCGAAACTTCATACAATTGGCAGTGAGCTGAAAAAAAAAACAAAATGGCGGATTCAAGATGGCGGCTATCTCAGACAGTATTAATAAAAGATGGAAGAGTGGTTTGTTCATGGCGGAATTAATTTTTCCATAGAAAATGTATGGCGAATATTGAAGAGGCTACAAGTGTAGAACTATGCAAGACTACGGTTCCTTTTCAAGATTTGTTTTTATGGAAGAATTCTCATTTTGACGAATCGTTCGGAGAAAAAAATATGGAGATGATCGAAGGTTCGGATGATGGGTGAGGAGCACGGTCAGGGTATTAAATATAGGTACCTACTTAGGGGCTGCTCAAACAAAAAGGGACGGGCGGGGGGTTAGTGATCTTTGTTTTATGTTTTTCCTTTATGAGTATTTTCTTTTACGTCGGACGTTTGGCGTGCTGGCGCTTCCACTGTGCTCTGCACTAGCATAGCAGTGTGTTGTTCAGATCAGAACACGTAGACAGTAAACCAGCTGCCCGATTATGTAAGAATTGTCGATAAAATCGTAAAAGTTCGGCGTCAAAGTAAAATAAACCATAACAGCATTGAATTAGAGCTCAATTTCGTGTTTCGAAATTGAGCTCTAATTTAATGCTGTTATGGTTTATTTTACTTTGACGCCGAACTTTTACGATTTGATCGGCCATTCTTACATAATCGGGGGGCAGGATAGTAGGACAGCGAGTAAGTAGACAGTGGACCACGCGGTCCACTACGCGGTCCGCTGTAGCGGGCCGCGCAACCACGCGCCATACTAGTTTGATTATATGAATAACCTCACTCACTAGGTGCACTAGCAATGGGTATTTAAAGAAACGTGTCAAACATTATAAGTCAACAGCTCAATCTAAAAACAGAGAGAAGCATGAACTGGTTCATTGACTCATTTACATGACACAACTGAACTACATCACATCACTATTAAATTACCATAAATATGGCATCATTATTTTACAATTGAACATTTAGCCAATTTTAAAACGTGTTTGGTCTAATAAAAAATTCGAGTATATAGTCTAGAACTCTAGACTAATATTATAAACTAGCTGAAGCCCGCGACTTCGTCCGCGTGGTTTAAGTTTTTTGATGCCCACGGGAACTCCTCAATTTTCCGGGATAAGAAGTAGCCTATGTCACTCTCCAGGGCCTCAACTATACCCATGCCAAAAATCACGTTGATCCGTTGCTACGTTGCGGCGTGATTGAAGGACAAACCAACAAACAAACACACTTTCGCATTTATAATATTAAGTATGATACGAAAGTTTGTAAAGTGGATGGGTGGATAAAGTGGATGGGTGGATGTATGTTTGTTAATCAATCACGCCAGAACGGCTGAACGGATCTGGATGAAATTTGGCACAGATATAGAGTGTAGTATGGAATAACCCGAAAAACCTCAATCCACGCGGACGAAGTCGCGGGCATTAGCTAGTTACTTATAAACTTAATACAAATTACACAGTGTAAACTAAAAGCACAACATTAAAACCCTCGAAAATGTTACGCCGTGACGGCTGCGTATTCCCGTGGATATTTTCACTAAATTCAAAGGTAATAAAAACAACGCAAACTATTATGGCCCTCCAGATAAAGTGTAGGACCCTCTCGCCCACTCTACCCCGACGCGGCAAAGGATTGAGTGACTGTTTTATTGCACTGTTTAAATTCCAGTTCCAGTATAATGCGATTTAATTTTGAGTTAAATATACGCTTTCGACATTATTTGACGACTACCCTGGCGCAGCGTTGAGCGCTATTGTCTTAATAGGGAGGTCCCGGGTTCGATCCCCGGCACGGTCAATTTGGAAAACAATTTCCGAATTTTCTCTTGTGTAGTCTGGTGGGAGTCTTAGACCGTGGCTAGTTACCACCCTACCGGCAGAGACGTTCCGCCAAGCGATTTAGCATTCCGGTACGATGCCGTGTATAGAAACCTAATAGGGATATGGGTTCAATATAATTGCCATACTCCTAACAACTTAGTCCGCTATCTTAGACTGCATCATCACTTACAATCAGGTGAGATTGCAGTCAAGGGCTAACTTGTAGTGGAATAAAAGTAATAGTTTTTGTTATTATGTCAATTTATTATCATCATAAATTGTCCCGAAGCCATTGCCTAAACAGTATATTACAATGTCCTATGTTTGGAGCATAAAAAACAAATTCAGGCATGAAACGGATCGGTTACAAAAGCAATTTTCTTTCGATTAACGACCGAAATGAATAAAATCAATTTATCTGAATTATGTTTGTAGATATTCAGATAAGATTTTTTCCGCGATACAGGGAACCCTATAGTGCGGAAATCACTATCCCACTTACTGATGTAATTACATAAGTACTTGTAGTGATCTTTCTGAATCTGATCTGAATTATGTTCATAACTTGTAGATAGATAATATGTCAACTGATAATACAGATTTAAATTAGTTCAATAGTATATTATTTCAATGTTAGCCCTTGTCAACACAAGGCGAAGCAAGCCAAACAAGTGTTTAAAAGGGCTATAAGGAGTTCCAAAACCATTTACATCCATACTTTCATACTAATATACGTATACGTATGTTTCATTTATGTAATTTGTTTTTTGGCTAAATAATAGTAGATTGTTACACAAGGGACGTAAGAAAGCTATTACAGAACAAGATCCAATTTGGCGCCAGTGCGAGCGCAGCTCGCATAGGGCGCTAATGGATCGCGTGCACCCGAGATATTTAGTCACACGAGCGAGCGCAGCGAGCGAGGATGAATATAGTTTGAGGGTGTAATAGCTACTTGCAACCGAGGTAAGCATTCTACTTTATATCATTCTTGCGAGGTAAATAAAACATTGGTAATGCAAAATGAAATTAAATCACTTTACGAACAAACTTCACAAACTTTCAGATCAAATGAAATGCCGCCATTTCCATTTTTTTTTCGTAAATAGTTTTCCATTTTTTTTTTTACGGCTCTGAGTTCCAAGGAGTTTTGCATAGTTTGAAATGTTGAAATGTATGGAAATTAAATGCCGCCATTTTTTTTTTTTTTTTTTTTTTTTTTATCCCCTAACCCATACCCCTATTCGGTTTCTACACGGCATCGTACCGGAACGCTAAATCGCTTAGCGGCACGTCTTTGCCGGTAGGGTGGTAACTAGCCACGGCCGAAGCCTCCCACCAGGCCAGACCAGGGAAATTCAGAAATTATAAATTTCCAAACCCTGCCGGGGATCGAACCCGGGACCTCCGCACGTTAAGGCAACAGCGCTCAACACTGCGCCACGGAGGTCGTCATGTTCAGTGTTTTTTTTTCAGTAAAAAGTTTTCTTACCATTTTATAAGAAAAGAGATTGTTTACCAAGGAGTTTTGCATAGCTTGAACTGTAATGTGAACATTACAATTCAAGCATAGTGCGACGTAATGTTGCCTTGAATTGCAAACACCAACTTACAAGGAGACTTTCCACCATAGTAATCCCTAGTTACTGAGCAAGTATGATATAAAAGATTATTTATTTATTTACAATATTATAAATGCGCAATTGTGTGTCTGTCTGTCCGTCTGCTACGCTTTCTAGGCCCATCTGTTCAACCAATTTAGATAAAAATAGGTATAGGGATCGTTTGTATCCCGGAGAAGGATATGTCCTTCTACTACTTGTATGGCTACTTTTTATCCCGAAAAATAAAGGAGTTCCCGCGTCTAGTATCTAGTAGGTAATATTTATATGAACGATCTGCTCAATAATATTCCAAACATAAGCCATTTTCATCAAGTCTTTTTGAGGTCGGCAATATTATAAACGTTGCTAACTTTTTAATAGGCTCTGTCTGCCGTTGAACAATAAACCGTTTGCGAGCAACTGAAAGTTATTTAATAACTCGATTAATCGCTGTAACCAACTTGCGAGTACGGTTAAACGGTGGGACGTCAGCCACAGAATATGCGCGCGATATCAAAGTAAAATATAGTAAAACAATAATTTGTAATAGCCATGTTTTTATTACGAACTGTAGGAATTTCAGAACTGTTACTGGGTGTAACTTATGAAACTTTTTTGGAACATATTTCTTTTTGGCAGGATAAAACTCGGGACGCGGGCTGGAACAATCGTACGTGACAATAAGCGTTGAACTGTCGTATAACGTCCACTCTCCCTTTAGTAAAGATACCTCGGGTGTTTTAGTAGTTAGCATGGTTGACTGCGGCCGAAGAGGTCCCGCAGTCAACCATGCTTTTTTTTTTAATTATTTTAAATATTCGTTTTCACTTCTATAGGCAGTCCCTCTGACTGCCAATTTTTTTTTGGGTAGGTAGATACATAGCAATTACACAGCAATTGTGTACATAGCAATTAATTATTAGTATGATCTTTAAGTACGTCTCTACCAAAAATAAATAATGATACTTTATTCATCATAGTAAGTAGTTAAAGTACGTGTCTTATTGTATGCGAGTAGACAAAGGAGTAAGGTCGCGCATATACCGTCGCCTGAAGCCCCCGGGGCGAAGTCCTAGCGACTAACGAGCCCCCTCATTATAATACGTAGGAACACTTTATGTTAAAGTAAGACGCAATTAAAACTACTTTGAATACGTAAGATATACAAGTAGAGTATTAGTAGGTACTTAAACGCGAAAGTTTGTGTTTACAGTACGCGCGCGAGTTGAATGCAGAGTAAATGTATGTGTCACCATACATTTGGATTTTATACCTATGGATGTATGGATGTTTGTTACTCTTTCACGCCAGAACGACTGAACGGATCTGTATGAAATTTGGCACAGAAATAGATTATAGTCCGGAATAACACTTAGGCGACGTTATATCCCAAAAAATAAAAGAGTTCCCGCGGTAACCAAAAAACCTCAAATGCATGTTTGTTACTCAATCACGCTCCAACGGCTGAACGGATCTGGATAAAATTTGGCACAGAGATAGATTATAGTCTGGAATAGCACATAGGCTACTTTTTATCCCGGAAAATTGTAAAGATCCCGCGGAAACCAAAAAACCTCAATCCACGCGGACGAAGTCGCGGGCATCAGCTAGTTATACTCATAAATGAAATAGATGGCGTCGTATGCCTGAAGGTTACGAATTTCTCTCTAATATACCTCTGTGCTAAATTTCATCCAGATCCGTTCAGTCGTTCTTGAGTAACAAACATCCATTTATGATTTATAATATTGATATACAAGACTAAGCATCATCCTAAAAACTAGTGAAATAAAAAAGAAATATTATAAACAAAGTGGAAATTTTCACTCTAAACTTCTTTTCAAACGTCGAAGTTTTAAAAGATATTGTGATATTTCAAGAGAAACTTATATTAAAGCACCACTTTTGGTATCCTCGTAGTCGTAAACAAAACTTTTCAATTTATAATCTCTTAAAGGCATCGTAACTTTCGTAGCAACTTTCTAAAGAACCAAACACTTTAGTCTTACAGTTTTTGGCCGACAAATAGATAAATAAATAAATAAATGTTTATTTAGCTTAACACGGCTAAATTAAGATACAAAAATGAAAAATTATAACTACAAGATAATTACTAAGCTTACTCAGATAGGCACCAATAAATTGAAAAAAAAAATTAGGTTATGTAAATTAAAACATCAGATATACTAGATTGATACCACAACACACAATATATAACCACATAACCATATATAACGCCTGTAAGACTTGGAACTATCTTTTACGGTCGTGAATATTAATTATTAATGTGAAAGTTGGGATGTTTGTTACTCCTTCATACCACAATGACTTAATCGATTTAGCAGTAATTTGGAATAGTGATAGCATATAACCTGAATTGACATAAAGGCAAAATTTTATTCCGGAAAATTAAAAAGTTCCCACGGAATTTTTGAAAAACGTACATGCACGCGGACGAAGTCACTGGCATCCTCTAGTCATGCTAATATTATAATTAATGCGAAAGCGTGCTTGTTTATTGGTTTGTCCTTCAATCACACCGCAACAGAACCAGGGATACACGTGATTTTTGCATGGGTATAGTTGATGACCTACAGAGTGGCATAGGCTTTTGTTTATCGCAGAAAATTAAGGAGTTCCCTTGGGAATTAAAAAAACTTATTCCACGCGGACGAAGTCGCGGGCATAGTAAAAGGTGACTGACTGACTGACTTATCTATGAACGCACAGCTCAAACCGCTGGACAAAACGGGCTGAAATTTGGCATACCGATAGATTCTATGACGTCGACATCTGCTACGAAAGGATCTTTGAAAATTGAACGCCTAAGTGGGTAAAATAGGGGTTTGAAATTTGTATAGTCCACGCGGAAGAAGTCGTGGGCATAAGCTAGTCATACTAATGTTATAAATGCGAAAATGTGTTTGTTTGTTGGTTTATTGGTTTGTTGGGTTGTCCTTCAATCACGCCGTAACGCAGCAACGTATCGACGTGATTTTTGGCATGGGTATAGTTGAGAACCTGAAGAGTGACATAGGCTACTTTTTAACCCGTCAAATTAAAGAGTTCTCGCTGAAATCAAAAAATCTTAAAACACGAAACGCGACGAAGTCGCTGGCATCCTCTTGTTTTAAATAAGTACCTATTGAAAGGTCAGTGTAGCACCACAGGGCGTCAAGTTGGAATTAGTTTGATCGCCATTTCCTCGCGCCCACAGTCCCAGAGTTCCGTAGTTGAGCTGTTTCATAGTTAGTTAGTTTCTAACTTGGGCATTTTAGCACAAACCTTTTAGCGGTGTTAATTAGAAGGCTTACCTGGAAAAAGGAAAGTTCAGCGTTAGTTACGGCGAAGTTAAATTGAACACGATTAATTTGAACAAGTCTCAAACAATATATTACCAGTCTGAGGAGATACGTTCTTTACCCGAATAAATAAAACAGAAATAGTGAAGCAATCAGTCACGCAGGCCAAACTGTATAGCCTACGGCACCGACGCAATGTCGCCAGCTTATCGGTGTTTTTTTTAATTTAAAAAAAATTATTAAAATATTTACCTTAACACTAAGTCATTAAAGTTTAATTTCGAATGTAGTATATTTGACCGAGCGAAGCGAAGGTCTCTGAGTCTACTTGAGTGAATTGGCACTTGTCCATCCGTCCGTCCGTCCGTCCGTCTGTCAGAGCCTTATAACTTCTGAATTACTGAACGTAATTACTTCAAATTTAAATATAATATGTAAACCGATGGCTTCCCGCCGAATATGGCTTAAAAAGTTATAAAAATCTTTATTTCAGGGGGGCTCTCATAGAAGCGAATGCGAAGTAAAATATTTTTTATAGCGTTACATAGGGTTGCGGTATATCATTTTAAAGATAATTAGGAAAAGAGTCCAAACATTTTTTTTTTTAATTTTTCCCCTAAAATTGACGAAATGGGGGGCTTTCAAAGTGGAGATTTTCTAACGTCCAAAGTTAACCTCAGAACTCTTAATTTTCTGAAAGGCTGAGCCTGAAACTTGATCAATTATTTGAATTATATCCTGTACTTGAACAACAAATACTAAAATTAGTTAAATATAATAAGGAAACGAAATTATTTAATTTTTAATGAGCTTCAGTACTTTTAACAGAACTTCACAAAAATGTCAATAGATGGCGCTCTGTGATACCGCGAGGTCTCAGTTCGGGGCGAACCACTATATTAGTAAGACCTTTATTACCATTATATAGTTAAGACCTATTGTCTTCGTAACAACGCGAGCATGTCGGCGACATGCATGTCGATGACGCGGCAAATCCACAATTTTACCCCCTGCCAAAAAGTGCTCAACGCGGCTAAAGAAGTTTTCACTTCAAAATCTTACGCATTTTCGCTACGGACGTTTTTTGCCGACTAGAGTACCTAGGTACTCCTCCGCATCGTCCCATAAAAAAATTATTTCACGCGGACGAAGTCGCGGGCATCTGCTAGTCGGATATACTTTGGAGAGTGTGCTCAGGAACTTTTCAACCTTGTTCCTCCGTCACCGTTCTACCACAGAACAGCAAGAAACCGTCAGCGTTGGCATCCTTAAGTGGTTGACGTCCAGTCTGCTCGAACGAAATGGTTCTGCTCTACGTTCCTGGATTCGAACCGCCAGGATGTGGAATACCCAGTGCATGTATTCCTTGATGCGTATAACTTAAGTACCGTCAAGATGAGAGTGAATAGGCATCTTCTAGGTAAGCGCGCTCCAACCTAGACCTCATTATGCTTTGTATTAAGCATGATTGTCGTCAAGCGCACGCCTATCCGTTGATAAAAAATAATCTCCCTTACTCGTTTCAAGTATGTAGAACGCGCAGTACTGCGCAGCCTTAACCATGGAGGTAAAATACCAAAAAAAAAACACTCTGCCTTTAGAAGTTCTACCAGGCTAGATATCCATTTTCAAGAAATCACTAATTTGGTAACCATTTGGTAATTTGGTTTTGGTTGGTGATGTTTTTTTCGAACCTAAATATTTCAAACGTTTTTCAAAAACCTATTGGTATAATGAGATGCTCAAAATGAAATGACGTAAATACGCTTTTCCTCATTTATACCATCACACACCATAGGTACCCAATGATCACGTAACATATCACAGTCAATATAGACTTCCACAAATAAACCTTTGTTTGCGAGCGATCTTCGCGCTCCGTTCAAACCTTATTAGCGTCATTTCCTCCACGAAAGCCTCCAGGATATATTATGTACGAATCGGGGAAAAATTTCCTCGATATCATAAATTTTTCCCGTTACAGTAACGTTTCAGTTACGCGCGAAATTAAATTTCGAAGGTATTGGTTGAGCAAAGACAGAGAGTATTGCAATTTCTCTTATTAAATACTGAATGATATTACATAACCTAAGGAGTTAAATAGTACTCTTAGTCGAGTCGTATGCGGAAGGACCTTTGAACCCAATGCATTATTACCCCATGAAAACCCCAGCCATTGAAATTCAAATTCAAAAGTTTTTTATTCAAATAGACTTTTTACAAGTGCTTATGAATAGTCGAATGAATCTACCACTGGTTCGGAATGCCGAGAAGAACCAGCAAGAAACAGTGGTGACAGCAGCATTAGGTGATTAATGGATTGGGGTCACGACTCTCAGCAATGAGTATTACGACGCACAGAGAGATGTGACATTCCAATCGTATTTCAATAACTTAACTCGTTGTCAAAGAACTATTGAAGAGTTTGTTGCTTACTGTAAAGAAAGTTGAAAGGGAAAATCTGAAATTGACGAAACATCCTAATCCATCTCACTTTAATCTTACCAACTAACAAGTGAATATAACTCAAAGAATTAAAAAATACGACTGCCATAGTTAAATGATATTTTTTTGTGAATCACTGGATATTGAAATATAGTCTTATATATTTTTGGAATCTACTCATCATTTTCTTGATGATGACAATATAGTTAATCTCACTTTGGAAAAAAAAAATTCAACTTTAGTCTTTGATGCGGAACCATGGTCACCCTATCAATTATTTTTTTAATTTTACTAGCCTATGTCACCCGGAATAAGCTAAGGATTCTAACGTTACCTCATTCATCAAAATCCGTTCAGGCGTATAGAAGTTATGGTGGAATATACAAACTCACATACATACATACATACGTACATACGAGTACATACATGAACCCTGAAAACAATATACTCCTTTTTTCAGGAAGTCGTATAAAAAGTTGGTATGTTTGTTACTCTTTGACGCCACAATGCCAGAACCGACATGGCTGTGGCGTGGAGATAGCCTAATCTTACACATAGGCTAAATTTTGCCCAGAAAGTTATAGAGTTCCCTTGGGAATAAAAAATCCTTTACATCTCTCATATTCGGTAAGTAGGTCCTTATTACCCCCAAATGGAGCTTGTAGGTGACCAATTAGCGCTTTAGGGTAATAATGTAGCTAGAAAAGCCCTAGGGCGGTAAGTAATTAAAAAAAGTATGATGGTTAGATGTAGGTACGCGAACTTTTTTAAAGAGTGAAGAGTTTTTTTTTTAAATTACTTACCGCCCTTGGGCTTTTCTAGCTACATTATTACCCTAGAGCGCTAATTGGTCACCTTCAAGCTCCATTTGGGGGTAATAAGGACCTACTTTACCTCACAATCGAGATGTAAAGCAGAGTAGTTAGCTCGGGTGTAAGCATCAATTGCACCCTCGAACTATAGGCGCCCTCCCTGCGCTCGTGCGCCTAAATATCTCGGGCTGCAATTGATGCCTTACAGCCCTTGGCTACTAATCTACTATAATTGTCTCGTATGAAAATTCCTTTGCAATGAAAATTTCAGCATTAAATCCTGTCAGGATGACAGTTAGTTCAATACTTTGTCCAACCGAATAAACACCAATGCTTCAGCCCATTAAACAAACACCTTTTTTTTTTATTCACTACAAGTTACGTAGGGGCAACACACGCACAGCAGACCTCCAACTGGAGGTTTAAGTGTGGAAACCTGCCCAGTAGAAAGAAGAATAGAAGAAACACCAATGCTTATCGTACAATCATACTAATATTATAAATGCGAAACTGTGTTTGTTTGTTGGTTTGTTGGTTTATTGGTTTGTCCTTCAATCACGCTGGAACGGAGCAACGGATCGACGTGATTTTTGGCATGGGTATAGTTGAGGACCTGGAGAGTGACATAGGCTACTTTTTATCCCGGAAAAGTAAAGAGTTCCCGCGGGAATCAAAAAAAAACTTAAACCACGCGGACGAAGTCGCGGGCATCAGCTAGTGTGGTATAATTCCACAAACTTATCCAGTGACAGCGCCGCTATAAAATCTAAAACTAAAACTAAACAGGCACAAAATTTAATTCCATCTATAGCTGATGCCCGCGACTTCGTCCGCGTGAAACGAGTTTTCCTTAATTTCCACGGGAACTCCTTAATTTTCCGGAATAAAAAGTAGCCTATGTCACTCTCCAAGTCCTCAACTATACCCATGCATGATCCGTTGCTTCGTTGAGGCGTGATTGAAGGACAAACAAACACACTTTCGCATTTATAATATTAAGTAGGTATGATATTAGCCACCGGGCCAGATAAGCTGGCGGGACTGTATTTTATTTTAATTGCTACGAGTATATTACACTGTAGTGCGGGCGCCACTTATCTGGCCGAAATTAGCCAAGTTTCAGTGGGGGCTCCGTTATCTTTTACGAGGCGCCATTAAAGTCCTGGCCAGTTAAAAGCTGACCGTACCTTTCGAGTTTGTATACCATTCTAACAAAATACCTATACATAAAAAATACCTTACTGTTATCTTATATAGGTACAAACTTATTATTTTTTACTGGTACTTTATATAACGTTAGCTTTCCGAACCGGTGGTAGAGTCTTAACGTTTCATATGTGACACAAGTTGTCCTACGTAAAATAAATAAATCATTTCATTTCATTTCATTTCGAGTGGAATTTTTGGTCGAAAATTTTTTTTACGTGTACGGGGTGAAAATACTAAAATACCCAACAAAACGCCCCGTCGCAGCGTATGGGACATACATTTCGTCCTGTCTCACTTATCTGTGTACTGTGCAGCACCCAAAGTGCAGCGCACGCGGACTTTTTGTGAGCCAGACAAAGAAATATCCGTAGTGTGTTCTCGCGCTAAGCTATCACTTTGCATATAAAGCAACTATCTATAGCTATGTGTTATTCTCGACTCTATCTCTGTACCAAATTTCATCCAGATCCGTTCAGCCGTTTTGGCGTGATTGAGTAACAAAAATCCACCCATAGATCGAATTATCCAAACGTTCGCATTTATAATATTAGTATACCGAGTATTTCAACGAAATTGCCATACAACTCCTACACGATTGAACTGAGTGACAACAGCTTTCAAAAGTACACGTATTTCGTATGTATTTCGTTGTGTAATAAAACGTATCCTGCCTCAGGTTCTCACGGTTAGCGGAACAAGAAATACGCCCTTTTAAAAGCAATATGTTCCCGTCACATGCCCCTTCCACCCAACAAGTACAAATGTCTCCAAATAAAGACTCACATTTTGTGTCTATTCACGCATCCTTACGAATATAAGACGCGAACTTTTAGAAATAGAAATGTATTTACTGGAGATTGTGAATGAAGAAAATTCGATGTGCCAAATAATACTCGGTACTACGAGTATATTCATTGAAGTATTATTTTAGTACGCATATTTCGATGGCTATATTCGTAGGATCTGAGTGATATCTATATTAATATTATAAATGCGAAAGTGTATCTGACTATCCGTCTGTCTGTCTGTCTGTCTGCTACGCTTTCACGGCCCATCTGTTCAACCGATTTTGATGAAATTTGGTATGATAGTTTGTATCCCGGTGAAGGACATAGGCTTTTTATCCCGGAAAATTAAAGAGTTCCCGCGGGAATCAAAAAATCTTAATCCACGCGGACGAAGTCGCGGGCATCATCTAGTATAAAATATATACATTTATTACCACTACATACATATTATTTAGACATATTATTTAAATTTAGTATTCGGCTGATCCAAGGCTGATCCCCGCTCAGGTTTTTTTAAATTTATAGACTAGCGCTTGGCTGTAATCAGACTTGCTGGCAAGTGGTGATGCAGTTTAAGGTTATGTCTAGAAGATTCCTATTCACTCTTGATTTGGAGATACTATTGTTAAAAGTGGAGGGAAAAACGTAAAAAAGAGACATAGAGGGAGAAACGTCAGAGTGTAAAATATACAAAGTAAAAGTAAAATATATTAAGAAAAAATCCGTTGAAGAAATTATGACCGCCATAGAGTTTAAAACATTTATCATGGCTGTGGAAATCATCTTAGGAGAATTCTGAGACGCATTTAACCAGTTTTAATTTCTTAATGACAAAATGTTAGATTGGATGAAAATGAAATGAAATGATGAAATGAAATGATTTATTTATTTCATGTAGGACAACTTGTGCCACTTATGATACGTTAAGACTCTACCACCGGTTCGGAAAGATTTAAACTATTATTTATCCAATTTCTATAAGGATGAATAAGAATCCTATCCCATTTTCTCGAGTGACTGTAATCATAAGAGGTAAAGAGATAAACCTATTTTTACTATCCTAATAGTAACTGGATTGGTGTATACAGTGATAAACAGATCGTTCATAATTCTATAGATTATATTATACGATAAGTTCATGTCAAGATCAACTTGGAGACGTCTTGTTTTAAAGTTTGGATCTCTCGTGTGCCTTTGTGATCGCTTTTCTTTTGTCAACCTAAATAGACTTTTGTTTTGAGCCTCAACAAACATTTCACAAAATTTTGCCGCTTTATTCATTCTCTTTATAAAGAATCTTGAATATTGATACGCACATTTATTTGTTATTCTAGCCTGTGTTAGGTATATAGACAAAATGCCTGAATAACGTATTATATATTACATTGTAAAGCGCCTGAGATAAGATTTCTTAGGTCCCTTGCTTTTCAGTTTTCTAGGTAGTATCTAGTATCTCAGTAAATTCTCTCTTGATGTCTAAGATAACAATAAATTATGAAACGCGCCCGAGAAGAGCCCTAAACAAACTCAACCGTAGTTTGTTGTGGCCACTTCGCAGACTAGGGCGCGTTTGAAACCCTCGTAGCTTTTAAAAGTTTTAAAATACTGCAATTGATTATCACTTTTATATTATACTGACGTTTAAAAAATGTACAGTGTATCATATAAATAAATAAAAATTGAATTGAATATTGGTCCGCAAATAATACCCTGAAACTTTTCCGTGCTTATTTTAAGTCCCAGATGAAATGTCCCATCGGGTTTGCGACAAAGGAAATAAAATGGCATTTTCAATTTCTCTTTATATTATAGAACTATGGATTTACGTCAATTTTCCATTTTCCAGGAGATTAGCGAGGACGTGTGGAATCACCGCAAGATAGCAATCGAGCGAAATCCGGATTGCGGCAACCGACCGCAGCGAGAAATGTCGCGCGAAACGGAGAAAATGACAAAAAATACAAAATGGCGGCCAACGTGACATGGGTAGGGTCATAGGGTACGGGTAGGGAACTAGGAATCTGCTTATTACTAAGCAAGGAAAGCTAAAGTGGGCGTGAAGCGTGTAAACGTAGATGAGCAACTAATTCTGCCGTTCGAGAGATAAAGTTCAAATTATAACACTACTAGAAGATTCCCGCGACTTCGTCCGCCTGGATTAGAATTTTTTGATTCCCGCGGGAACTGTTTAATTCTCCGGAATAAAAGGATAAAAAGATGTCCTTCCTCGGGATACAACCTACACCTGTACCCATCAAAATCAGTTGAACGGATGAGCCGTGAAAGCGTAGCAGACAAACAGACACACTTTCGCATTTATAATATTTGTATGGATATGTATGAAAATAGAGTTGAAATTCAACATTCAACTCATCTAGCGTGTCTTAGGAGTACCTACTTATCCCGAAAAATGAAAGAGTTGTCAGAGAGTAACCAAAATCCTCGCAGACGAAGTCGCGGGTATCTTGTAGCTGGCAATAAATAAAATAAAAGAAGGACCCATGAACTAAGAGATCAATTCAATAGCAGAGGTATAATAGAGATGTTTTTCTCGAGCGAAAAAGATTCAGCCACGCCATAAATCAGACGTGAATCTTTCCAACTCGTTTGAAGAGAGATTATCGTTCCTCCGAATATAATTCTCGAGATCATTTTATATGATGCAGTTGAGCGTTAACTTGTTGCCGCCCGTCTTTAACAAGTTGAATAGGCGAATTATTTTTACTCCAATTCTAGTAACAAAAATATATCAAGGATCATATAACTAATAATAATAATAATAACTAATAATAATATATAAGGATATATAGCTTAATCATACTTACTAATATTATAAATGCGAAAGTGTGTTTGTTTGTTGGTTTGTCCTTCAATCACGCCGCAACGGAGCAACGGATCGACGTGATTTTTGGCACGGGTATAGTTGAGGACCTGGAGAGTGACATAGGCTACTTTTTATCCCGGAAACTTAAGGAGTTCCTGTGGGAATCCAAAAAAACTTAAAACACGCGGACAAAGTCGCGGGCGTAATCTATTATATATATATATATATATATAGTACGACGTGTAGACGTGTAGCAACATATACTGAGGACATACTGAGGATGCTCCGGTGTCGGAGTGAAACGTACGTTGAGAGTAAATTGGTTAGATTTGTGTGGTGTGGTGTTGTGGCTTATTGGCAATTCACAAGCTACACGTGCAAGCTACAGATTGTACCACATAGATTTGTCTGCTTTGGCGGATTATAGCGAATTAAGCTTGTTCCTTGATTATCTTGGACTTCCGCAAAGTAACGCAGGCTTCTATCCACTCTACACATATTACTACCAGATAATGCCCGCGACTTCTAGCCTATGTCTTTCGCCGGGATGTAACCTATATGTACCAAATTTAATCAAAAACGGTTAAACAGATAGGCCGTGAAAGACAGACAGACAGACACTTTTGCAGTTATAATATTAGTATGGATGTTTCCGCTACAACAATACTAATTGTGAATCGCAAGCATAACCGCGATTTGACATTTGACGCGCATTTCGTTCAAACTACCGAAGCGGTTCGTTTACTACTAAGTAAGTTCTACTAACTACGTAAGTTACTAAGCAATATTGCCTTAGCTACAATATCTCTGTCATAAATATAGTATATTGTGATACAAGGGTGGAAAGTAGGTCATTGCAAACGAGCTGTCATTAATAAGCCCGAGCCGAAGGTGAGGGTTTTTAATGTCACGAGTTTGCAATAACCTTCACACCCGTGTATCACACGACGTTTTTCAATACAGTTGTGGGAAATAGTATTAAACAAATCAAAGAATTACAAGTTTATTTCAACATACATACGTACATAGTAATTAATTCTGAAAATTGCATGGAATAACTTGACCACAATGTAGATGGTTTATATTTTCCACTCAATTCATGAAAATAAGCTAACAAAACATTTTCTGAGAATGACTTAGTTTTTTTATGTTTTTTCCATGAAATAAAATTATTGTAAGCCGTCATATATCTTTCTCGAGATTTTGGGGGCAAAATTCCATCTTGCGCAGTTTTAGCCTCAGATAAAATATCTGGTGGAGTTAATTCCATTTCTTCATTAGTACTAGAACTCACATTAACAAAAATATAATCAATTTATCACATAAAAAATAAAAAAATTCAGCAAATGGCGCGTATATTACACCTGGACATATTTTTTTTTCAACGAAACTAGGCTACGGGTTCGTACCTACGCGTATACAGCCTATTCGATTTTTGTCAAATGTTGAAAATAATTAAATTAAAACTGGTAATTAAATATAATCAACAACCATTTAAAAGAATTTTGGAAATTCAATGCTAAAACGTACGGATTCATTCATTTTTCCGCGTAAAAAGCCTATCCGATTATATTCTATGTATGAAAACTCCTGGGTACTAAACTTTTTTAATTGACTTGGAAAAAAAACTAAACTGCAAAAGTAAGTGTCGAGCTTGTAAAAGTAAGTCACGACCGTGTAAAAGTAAGATGCCTATGCGAAATATTCAATTTTCGAATCATAACTACAGCCTCTGAAAGTGCGCCATGTTTGACAACTGTATTGAAAAAATATTATTTTAAAAGCTTTCAAGAGCATTTTAAAATAAAGTAACTAGCTGATGCAAAAAACGTTTTCTCATAAAGAACAAACTAAATATTAAAACAGCTAAGTAAAAGTTTTGAGCGTACATATTTTTGCAGGAATCTTAGCTTTTTACTCGAACTAAGAGCTTTTCATTTTTTTGCTTTTATTTTTTTTCTATACTCGATAGAATATCCGATTTTTATGGTTCCGTAGTCAACAAGTAACTCGTATAGTTTCACCATGTCCGTCCGTCCGTCTGTATGTCCGTTGGCGGCTTAGCTCAGAGACCCTTAGTACAGTACGCTGTAATTTGTCATGGGTTGCTGCCAAGCGATTTAGCGTTCCAGTACGACGCCGCGTAGAGACTGCTATACTCTTCTTTTTTTATCCACTACAAGTTAGCCCTAGACTGCGATCTCACCTGATAGTAAGTGAAGATGTAGTCTAAGATGGTAGCGAACTAAGCTGTTAGGGGCATGGCAGTTATATTTAACCAAACCCCCTAGTCGGTTTCTACACGGCATCGTACCGGAACGCTAAATCGCTTTGCGGCACGTCTTTGCCGGTAGGGTGGTAACTAGCCACGGCCGAAGCCTCCCACCAGGCTACCAAGTTAGCCCGCTACTATCTGAGACGTGAAATAGCAGTAAAGGATTATATTTTAGTGAAATGTCTACACTTATGTATCTACACATTGATGTAAATTGTAAATAATATTTTTTCAAAAGAGCAACCACCTGGTTTCTTGCTCGTTCTTCTCGGTAGAAACGTGATTCCCAACCAGTGGTAGATTCACTCGACGATTCAAAAGCACTTGTCAAAGTCCGATAATAAAACAGATTTGATTCTAGTTATCACAGTGGATACCACCAGATTTTCTAAATAACTGTGCTCGTTAGACTTAGTTTTATTTTTAAAACCGAACACAAAGTCTAGATTTTACGACTCCCTAACGACTAAACAGTGTCTACACTGAGCCCCACAAATGCTAAAGTACGCTTCAAGCCATTACGCCTTCTTTTTACGGATCCATGAACATTCTAGTCCTTTTACATTTGGCAAAATAAAAAGTTATCTTCGAAGCTGCCTCTGAAAAGTGAAGCATAAATTATCGCAATTTTCCAGGCAATTACCGTGAACGAAGTCGGAATAAGGCCCGAAACATACTGACAACATGCCACCGGACCATACAATCAATGAGATAGGTAAACAATGAGCGTGCTGTACTGTTTGTTTTTCTTCTTTTTACTATATTTGGCTAATTTGTTTGCGGGAAGTCTGATCATGGCGGTAAAGCTGGGTGAATTATTTCTACTCCAATTCTAGTATCAAAACGATTTATATATCATACCGACCGACCGATTTATATCTCCTTGGCGTGACGGCCTCCTTGGCGCAGTGTGTAGCGCAGTTGTCTTAACGTGGGAGGTCCCGGGTTCGATCCCCGGCAGAGTCAATTTGGGAACTTGTTATTTCTGAATTTTCTCTGGTCTGGCCTGGTGGGAGTCTGCAGCCGTGGCTAATTACCACCCTACCGGCAAAGATGTGCAGCCAAGCGATTTTGCGTTCCGGTACGATGCCGTGTAGAAACCGATTAGGGGTATAGGTTTAATATAACTGCCATACCCCTAACAGGTTAGCCCGCTACCATCTTAGACTGCATCATCACTTACCATCAGGAGAGATTGCAGTCATGGACTAACTTGTCGTTGATAAAAAAAACGACTCAAGCAGAAGAGGCGCAGGAATGAACTATGTCACGTATGGCACAACCCGAAAAATGGTCCAGACTCAGCATAATGCTGTATGTCCAGTGCAAGCACTAAAGCATACAACGCTGATTTACAGCCGGAACCCTGAGCCTTCAAATCAAGAGTGAATAGGCATCTTCTAGGCAAGCGCGCTCCACCTTATTCCGCATCACCACTTGGAAGCAAGTCTGATTGCAGCCAAGCGCTTGCCTACAATTAAAAAAAAACGATACCAAACAGTATTTTCCTTGCTCCAATGACAGAACACGGTCATGTGTTGTCGTTGAATGTGAATACACCTTAACTCGGAACATGATTTACGTGTACGGGGCCGCAATGCGAATACCATGTGAAAATAAAATACCGCCAGAAAAAAGATGAAATTGCGGAAAAAGTCACATTGACGTAGCGCTTTGAACGACAGCTGAACAAGTGAGTAACTAATACCATAACCCATTCACATTGTGTGGAAACGACACTCTTGAAATTGCTACAAAAAATACTATGATATTCATCATAGCCACTCATCATTTACCATTAGTTAGATAAGTGAAAGTGTAGATTTTTTTTTTTAAATTCTTTTGATGTTGAACAGTGACAAATCAATACCACGTTGGTAGAGTATAACTTAATTCAACGTAACAGCAGTACAAAACAAAACCAATACCGACGGAGCTTACCGGACGAAAAGATACCATATTATTGAATAAACTAATGATAAAGTTAGACACTGATCAATAATTCTAATTAATAATAGAGAATCTGAATAATAAGATTAACAAAATAACAAATTTCTTCATTCACTAGATATTTAAAAAGCTTCCATAAAGCGATGAGTAAATGTCGCTCAGATATTGTATAAACGGGTTCCAGAACATTTTTCACGCAAAGCAAGATATCATCTGTGAATCGGAAAGATATTACGTCGTGCCGTGAAACGCTTTCTTTGATACACGAGTGTATTACCAATGATCTCGAGGTGAACTGTAATGGCGGAAGTCGTATTTCATACGCTTTATTTCTTTATTGAGTTTCCACTAAGCGTTTTGCCTGATACGACAGGGAAGTCAATTTATATTACTTTTACGAAGGTTCATGGAACGATTTCCCAGGTGTGTGTTAGCTTTTAGGGGTCCGTCGTAAAACAGGGAATGCCTGTCTGTGTGTCAAAGTCATCCTACCAATATAAAAAATTGGCAGTCATAGGGAATGCCGATAGAAGTAAAAACTAATATTGGCAGATTTTTTTATTTTTTTAAAGCCGGAGCGAGCATGTCGGTGACGGTGACGCGAATCCACAAGTTTACCCCCTAACAAAAAGTGAACAACGCGGCTAAAGAAGTTTTCACTTCAAAATTTGATAGTGTGTTAGTTTGTTGGTTTGTCATTTAATTAAATTCAAGACGCAAGGAATCAATGGCTCTAAATTGTTATTCTTCTGCATGAATATAGTTGAAGATCTGGAGAGTAGCATAGACTACTTTTTACCCCAGAAAATCAACGAGCTCCTTCGGGACTTTTAAAATCCCAAATAATTTCAATTTTTCAATTTTCAATTTATTTATTGTGAATACAACAATAAATGTACAAATACAATGTACTCCTTAAAAACTAGACAAGGTTATTATTATTCCAACACACAAGGGAATGCTTAGACACCCGTACTAAGAAAACTTGTGTTACGAGTGTCGTCACCTTCCTCCGAACCTTTTTTTTTATCCACTACAAGTTAGCCCTTGACTGCGATCTCACCTGATGGTAAGTGATGATGCAGTCTAAGATGGTAGCGGGCTAACCTGTTAGGGGCATGGCAGTTATATTAATTACCTTTTACAATAATATGATTTCATTAATTCTAGTTATATATTATTCACAGGCATCATCTAGTTATAAAACAAAAGGTAGGTAAAACAACTGTCAGCAGTTTAGAAAATTTATTCTAACGAGAAGAACCGGCAACAAACTCGCCAGCTTCTCCGTTATGAAGCTTCGCGTTGCTAAAATTGTTTCGTATTTTATTGAAAATGAAACTTTAACAAACCTTTAACAAATTGTTCACGAAAAGTTCTCAATCTGACGACTCGAGCCATACATTCCGGAGGCGAAGGAAACGAAATAATAAAAGTGCTATCACACCGGCGAGGCAAAGCGTGAGAATTGAAATTGGTATGACAAAACTTCAATTCAATTCTCTTCCCAGGGTTGGATGCACGAGGATATGTGAGGCGAGAATTGAAGTGTTTGTTGATACAACATTAAACATTGCTGCAAGAATAGAGTATCTATTTCTTTGTCAAAATGATACACAAATCTCGCACTGGCCGGCCGCCGGAGTCTCGCGCGTACTCTGACATTTTTTTTTATCCACTACAAGTTAGCCCCTGACTGCGATCTCACCTGATGGTAAGTGATGATGCAGTCTAAGATGGTAGCGGGCTAACCTGTTAGGGGCATGGCAGTTATATTAAACCCATACCCCCTATTCGGTTTCTACACGTCATCGTACCGGAACGCTAAATCGCTTGGCGGCACGTCTTTGCCGGTAGGGTGGTAACTAGCCACGGCCGAAGCCTCCCATCAGGCCAGACTAGGGAAAATTAAAAATTCCAGAAATTATAAATTCCCAAATTGACCCTGCCGGGGATCGAACCCGGGACATCCGCACGTTAAGACAACAGCGCTGCACACTGCGCCACGGAGGTCGTCAAAACACGACCGAAAATACAGATTGTATACCAATGCAATTGTTTCCGTTCTTTAGTTTAAAGTATATAATTAATATGTTTATCTACACTAATGTTATAACATTCTACTTATGTTTCCAATACTTGACTTATAATTACTACTGTTATAGCGCAGATAACAAAACACTCAATTTAAGCAATTTCACATGATGGTATAATATCCACATCGATATCGTAAAATCTCATTATAACATCAATAAAACGCGACCAATTAACCTGGCGAGCCTTATGTCAAAATCCTCATACAAGTTGTATAAAATTTTGATATTAGGCTGGATTTTGAAAACAGTTGGGTTATACGTGAAAACTTCGTCGAAACTACTAAACTTACATACACAAAACTCTTTGGTAAGATCTTGTGCCAATTAAATAAAAAACGAACAGCGCGCGCTCGCTCCTGATTGGCCCTGCGCGCGCAGCTGCGCTCTCATTGGTTAGATTTTAATGGCGGCAAGTTCACTGTGACAATACACGTACGCGTGAATTTAATGTTTCGCAATGTGTTTTGTATTGTCAGCTTTTACTCTTGTTGTTTGATAAATTGCATTAGTGAAGATAAAGTAGTGTATGCAACTGCATATAACACGGGTATTAAAATGACAGTTGCATAAACTACTATTATGAGAAAATAAATATCATTATTATCATTATCACTCGCACCATCTCGCACTTTCAATTATTTCAGTCTCATTCTCGCCATGCCGGTATGAAAGGTACTCCGAGATTTCAATTCCCGTCTAGCACACCCACGTCTCCCCTCACTGCACCGGTCTGAAATCACCTTTATGTTAAGGAAAGAAGGTAGGGGAGGAGCTATCTCGGCAACAAATAACGTTTCAATCGTTCGAAGTTTGTATTGGAGGTGATTTTATTCGATGATTGCTGGAGAAATAACAGCCAGAGGGAATTACCTGACATTCTTTATTGGGCTTTTGTTAGAGGTTTTGGTGTATTTTAGAAAATTGAACTCGGATTTTTGTTTCATTTTTCTTCTTCTCAAATTATTAATTTGGCAATTCAGCGCAATCTTTTAGAAAATAATGTGGCCAATTGTGTATAACACAATCTCTAGACAGCTTTAAATCTAGTTCTGTCCCTATCCGCAGGTAGTATTATGAAAGGGTTAGCAATATTTTTAATGCTGTCATTTTAGTTTTGTTTAGAGATTATGCTCTACAGAGTCAGCTCCAATAGCTAAATGATAAAAAGATAAATGAATGATTTATTTCACGTGGGACAACTTGTGCCACTTATGATAAGTCAAGACTACCAAGGCTAGGAACCTATTAAAGAGCCAGAGACTAACTAAGAGGTAAGTTTCGACAACCTCCGTGGCGCATTGTTGAGCGCTGTTGTCTTAACGTGCGGAGGTCCCGGGTTCGATCCCCAGCAGGTCAGTTTGGGAATTTATAATATCTGAATTTTCCGTGGTCTGGCCTGGTGGAAGGCTTCGGCCGTGGCTAGTTACAACCCTACCGGCAAAGACGTGCCGCCAAGCGATTTAGCGTTCCGGTACGATGCCGTGTAGAAACCGAATAGGGGTATGGGTTTAATATAACTGCCATGCCCCTAACAGGTTAGCCCGCTACCATCTTAGACTGCATCATCGCTTACCATCAGGTGAGATCGCAGTGAAGGGCTAACTTGTAGTGGATTTAAAAAAAAGCAAGCAAAATGGCTGATGCTAATAAACGTCAAACCAGATTTATTCCGCATCTTAAATGCTGAGTTTTGTTCAGGTCCATTTTGGTTTTACTTTGCCTTATGTATTGACCCGCTTGTCTAGTACCACATGTTGAAAACGATTTTTTTTATACTGATGCTTAAAAATAGTTATCAAACCTATGAATAACAGAGGACGTAGATTTTACGTACCTTGGAAACCCTTACCATAATAATCATTAAAAAAAAATTTTGAAGTGTCAACTTCTGTAGCCGCGTTGAGCACTTTTTGGTAGGGGGTAAACTTCGGGATTTGCGTCACCGACATGCTCGCGAACACCGACATGCTCGCGTTGTTACGAAGATAAAAGGTCTTAAATACTACATTCGTAATTAAACTATAATGCCTTAGTTTTAAGGTTTATATTTTTTTTATTAATTTTTTTATTTTAAATATTTGTTTTCACTTCTATCGGCAGTCCCTATGCCTGCCAATTTTTTTAATTTGAATCGTCCCAATTACAGAGGTAAGTATACATACGGCTCAAAACAAACCTATTCAACCACCAAAAATAGTAGACTAATAATAATTGTAAGCCGTATTTTGGTTACCAAAATATTACAATCGCAAAACAAAAGATAACATTAATAATGGAAAGTGTTTAATTTTCGCGAAATGCCAACAAAGGGCTGTCATGTCCACTCGCGTAGCACCTCGTAGCACCTCGTAGCACAAAGCTACGGTGCTACGCTGTCAATAGCTCATTGTTGTCGCTAAATTACAAGCGAGGGTCAGTTGATTATTTTTAATTGTTCTCTTGTCAGCCTCCAGGATTTCCCCAATATTGGGATTTTGAACTTAATTAATAATCTGTATCCATACTAATGCCATAACTAATTTTATAAATGCGAAAGTGTGTATGTCTGACTTCTACGCTTTAACTGCCCATTTTTACAACCTCTGGTATTTTGAACTTTGGTATAGAGATAGGTTGTACACCGGGAAAGAAAATAGGCTACTTTTTGTGTCTCAAAATTCAGGAGTTCCCGCGCGAATAAGAAAAAACTTAATCAACGCGAACGTCGAAGTCACGGGCATCATCTATTGTTTTAATAACTGCTGAATTTCAGCACACATTTAAACAATCATAGGGCGAAAACACTACGCACAAAAAGTCCGCGCGCGTTCTTTTATACGGAGCGGTACAGCCTACCGTGAAATGAAATTATTTATTTCACGTAGGTATTTTTGCAAGATATTTCACCGCGGTTAATTGCCTCATCTGGTGACAGAAGGGCTGGCTCATTTTTTGCGCAAAGGATCATCCTGGCTGTTCAGCGCGGAATGCAGCCAGCATTCTTGCCACCATTTCACGCGGGTATGATAGTAATTAGGTTAGGTTAGCTAGCTTTCAGTTCTATTGTATTGTCTTTAAATTACTCATAAAAATAAACTCATAAAATCGTTATGTATTTAACTTACACCCTCTTTACTGAACTAAAGAGGGTCATTAAGCTATTAATGGCTATACAACCCTTACTACAAGTCCCTCTATTCATCGGCACGGACACCGCATTCAATGTAAAGCAATTAGTAACAAGGAAGCTGATAAATCGAGGTAAAGACCTAACTAATGAGGCGAATGAGGTGCCTCGCTGCCTCGCCTCGGGTGACGGCAACGGGTTACGAGACGAATAAACGGTTCAATTAACCCTTAAGAGCTTTCGTTTAGTGCTAGTAGTCGTCGCACACTAGATATATCTTTGCTTCTAGTGCAGGATTATAGATATTCAGCTTATATGGAAGTGGAAAGCAAGGCGCGACTTTTTTTTTCTAATTTTAGTAATTTATTTATTAATGAAAACTTACATATATTATACACTGTTTTTTAAAGGAAATATAGTATAAGTACAAACTTGTAGGTAGGTAGCTATATAAAAAAAACTAAAATAGTGTCTAGCTAAGGTTCTTGACAATTATTGAATTATTTATCAGGCAGAGCAGCTGATATACAGTTCATTTTTATATTGCAGAAAAGAGCCATCCGTTCTATTTATAAACTCGGATCACGCGAATCACTTCTTTCAATATTGAGCGTATATGGAAATGGGAAACAGCCAAGGCGTGACTAATAATAATTCAAACTATATGTTATTTACTTTGACATAGCGGCGGCGACGCGCGCAAACCATCCTTTTTGACTTTGCTGTCTTTGTTGCTGTTAGAGAAATAAACGGTTCAATTAACTCTTAACAGTTTTATGATTCAGTTGATGCACAGGATCAACTTTTTATATTCGCAAAAAGAAACTCCACACGCGCGCTTTTACCTACTCGTATATAGAGCTGCACAAATCATCTCGATAGGATAAAACGTGTTTCCCAAGCACAAAGGAAGACATTTATTGTTTCGATCGAGCCATATAATCTGCTCCCGTAGGTACATACATATAACAGTGATCACAACATTCCACAAGTTTTCATTCAGTGCACAGTGAATCTCTGTTTCAAATATCGATTGAAGCAAAATTATTTGGTGCGAATAATCGTCAATCGACGTGTCGGTGAAAGGAAGCCGGTTCTAGTTCCAGGAACTTCCCCCTTTGTCGCTTTGTGCTCCTTTACGATAGTTGCAATTGGAGTTGACAACTGATGTCGAGTTTAGCTACTATGAGCTTGTAATATTGGATGTTTGGTTCATAGAGAACGCCAATACATCCTCCCTAACCAAGTTACATACGTTTCGTGTCTATTCTCTTTCTTTAATAAAATAGTATTATAACTGCCTCGTTGGTCTAGTGGTTGGAATGTTCGACCGCGGATGACAAGGTCCCGGGTTCGAGTCCCGGGTCGGGCCATAATTGAGTATCGGGTTTTTCTGACTAGAAATTCTCACTACTAGCCCGGAGTTAGAAAGGTAGTCGTTAAAGCCCACCAACCCGCATTGGAGCAGCGTGGTGGGTTTAAGCTCTAATTCCCTCTCTCCTCTGAGAGTGGTCGCCTGTGCCCAGCAGTGGGACGTTAATGGGCTGTAGTGGTGGAATAACATATTCAAAAAAGCTGTCCTATATGAAATAAATAAATTGAGAATTGAGTACATATCCATACTATAATATTGTAAATGCGAAATTGTGTCTGTCTGTCTGCGACGATTTCACGGCCCATCTTTTCAACCGATTTTGATGAAATTTGCTACAGAGATAGGTTACATCCAGGAGAAGCATAGTATGGGTATAGTTGAGGACCTGGAGAGTGACATAGGCTACTTTTTATCCCCAAATTATGAAGTTCGTGCAGGAATAAAAAAAAACTTAATCCATGCGGGCAACTTCTAGTTATCCATCATCCATCCATCCATCAGCCTGTATGCATCGGTGCATCCACTGCTGGACACAGGCCTTTTCGAGAGCGCGCCACCAAACACGGTCCTCCGCCTTCCTTATCCACCCGCTTCCCGCCACCTTCTTTAGGTCATCGGACCAGCGAGCTGGACCACTTCTAGTAAGCCGATATAATACTAAAAGATCTACGGGAGCAGGTGATATGGCTCGACCGTACCAATAGGATGATCATCCTCCAAGCGGGTGTTGTGCTCGGGGACCACTGGTCCGACCGTTCATCTTAGGAGGTCGTATATATAGCGTAATTCAGAGAAAACTTCGTAATCGTGAGTTGGGCTCTTCGTGTTCATCGTGCGCTACTAGTAGTGACATCTATTGGATTATGTGCGGACTGCGAAGACCGCCACAAAGATAACGGCAAATAAAAGTGACTGAAAGTAAATAAGTCAGATTAATTTAATTCATGTCCATTGTGTCACCTTAATTTTTTAAAATTTTAAATTGTTAACCCGTGGATGGTGTGGTGGATTACACATTTGTTAATATTTTATTTTTGTTGTGATAATTAGATTTAATGTGTAATTTTTAATCGTCCCCAATAAATAAAACAAAATTAAAAAATCAAAGCATACTTATGCTATATTCACTAATCTGCCAATGATCCCGGCTGATGTAATAAGTTTGTTGGCAGAGGAACGAGGAAAACGACATCGACACGGAGGCTACAGGCTGACAACAGGTGCTTCATATTTGTTGGCAGCGAGTCAAAACGTCAAAACTTATTGCCTTAAATGATTAATATCACGGTAATAAGCTTTAGTTCGAAGCGAAATAGTTATTTGTTCAACAAGATAGCAAAGTTAGTTTTTGTTGCGAGTGCCTAGGTTGAATACCGAGCAAGCGAAGGATTCTATAATAGAAAGTTCTGAGTTAGAATCTAAGTGTGTATCGTGTGATACATACAACTTTTCACCTAACAAGCGAGAAAATATAAGATGTAAGAAAAATTATCTTGGATAAAATACGTGGTATCATACTTAATATTGTAATTGCGAAAGTGTTTGTTTCTTGGTTTGTCCTTCAATCACGCCGAAACGGAGCAACGGATCGACGTGATTTTTGGTATGGGTATAGTTGGGCTACTTTTTATCCCGGAAAATTAGGGAGTTCTTGTGGAAATAAAAAAAACTTATTCCACGCCGACGAAGTCACTAATGAGTTAACATGGGTGATTTAAACACTAGATGATTGTTTCAACTTCATCCAAAGTCATCAAAGAGTCCTCCCAAATAAAATACCTAGAGAATATATAGTTTGTCCGCTTTTTCATCGCAACCGTTTATAAATAACAAACAAACTTCTTAATTAATAAAAGTTCTGTCGGAGGACTTCTGTTAGTTCTTTTGTAAAAGTTTTCGGATTCTAGAACAGTTACTTTTGGTATGTTTGTTTACTGGAATTCTGTTTTATTTATATATCTACTTGGAATTCATGTTATTTATCTAGCTTTATTAGTGTATCTTTAGAATTTTGTTCTATCTGACAAGTCAATTCGTATGGACTAGTCTTATATATATATAAATCTCGTGTCACAATGTTTGTCCTCAATGGACTTCTAAACCACTTAACCGATTATAATAAAATTCGCACACCATGTGCAGTTCGATCTAACTTGAGAGATAGGATAGTTTATATTATATAGATTAGGATTATTAGTGCTACCCGTGCGAAGCCGGGGCGGATCGCTAGTCTTAAATATATAAACGGAAAAGGTGACTGACTGATTGACTGGTCTATCAACTCACAGCTCTAACCACTGGACGGATCGGGCTGGAATTTGGCTTTTATGACGTAGGCATACGCTAAGAAAGGATTTTTGAAAATTCAACCACTAAATAGGAAACTTGAAATTTGTACGAAAATCTAATTTAACGTGAGTGAAGCTGCGGGCAAAAGCTAGTCAATTCATAGAAAAAGGCCTGGCTCACTCACTGACTGACTCAGCAACGCCCAGCCGAAACCCTAGGACCTAGAAACTGCACTGAGGTTCCTTTTACAATGTAGACAAGGAAGTTTTGAATTTTACGAACTTCCACGGGAGCGATTAGCGAAGGACAGCCCCTTGTGTGGTTTGCTCTTAATTATCATTTTTAGTAGAGCTGGGTAAAAGTTTGAGTAAACAATTCGTAGTTCAATTATTATTGGTATAATTCTAATATAGGTAATTCAAAATTCGAATGTTTATTATTCAAATAAATTTTTACAAGTGGTTTTGAATCTACCATTGGTTCGGAATGACATTCCTACCGAATTAATAGGTACATATAGCAGGTAACATTTACCATTTACTTTATTTAACTAGGTCAGGCATGTAAATTGTCATCCATAAGGATGCCTCAAGCAAATTTTTTTTTTTTTTTTCACAAAATTTCTCCAATTAATTTAATTGTATGATCCTCCAAACCTTCAACTTAAATGTTTACAACAACCATTGAAGTCGTTCAAACTAAATTAGCCTGCCCTCCCGACCGGTCGGTATTCAGTGCAAGTTGAGAGGTGTTCCATCCGGTCGCCGTCCGTGATTGAGCCTCCGCGCACGACCGCCCGCCCTCCCGCCCGCCTTACCCCGCCGCTCAGGCAAACAACTTTACACATTCTGAATAATTCATTGACAATGCTGTTATAAATTTTAACTTGTAAATGAACCATTTTTGAGTTGACTTTTTCGCCACCATTTTTTTTTATCCACTATAAGTTATCCCTGGATTGCGATCTCACCTGAGGGTAAGTGATGATGTAGTCTAGGATGGTAGCGGGATAACCTGTTAGGGGCATGGCAGTTATATTAAACCCATACCCCTAATCGAGTATACATACCATAACATTTACCGTACATATTTACCATGCATACCGTTTTTGAGTTGGCCTGTTTACCACCATCAGCCGTGATAACCTCGAAGTTTGGTCGTTCAGCCTCCAATTCCTTGAGATCATTGCACTTTCCGAGTCATGCTTTAAGCAAATAAATTAATATCACTTGTTGTAACGAAAGACAATATCGCGAGGAAACCTGCTTACCCGAGAGCTCAAGGTGCGTGAAGATGCCAATCCTCAATGGACGACCGCGGTGGACTATGGCCAAACCCTTTTCATTTGAACACATTATTTTTTTTCTTAATTCTAAGGGGTTTTGTCCTGACCATGACCACACCATGCCACTACCATAATATTAGGTATGTTCAACTAGATGATTATATTATGTCAAACTAGAAGTTTTTTGATTCCCGGTGGAACTTCTTAATTTTCTGGGATAAAACGCTAATGTCATTCTCTGGGATGCAAGATACCCCTATTACAAAATTCGCCAAAATCGGTTGAAAAGATAGGCCGGCTTCCCGCGGGAACTCTTTAATTTTCTGGGATAAAAAGTAGCCTATGTGCTATTCCAGACTATAATCTATCTCTGTGCCAAATTTCATCCAGATCCGTTCAGCCGTTGGAGCGTGATTGAGTAACAAACATCCATGCATCCATACATCCATACATCCACACATCCACACATCCACACATCCATACATCCATCCAAACTTTCGCATTTATAATATTTATTTGATGAATAAATAAATCACACATTTTCGCATTTATAACAGCTTAATGTGTCTTAAAGTATGGATAACAATTTATGACAAAAAATCAAGAAAAAATTTGAACTCATGATAAATAAATATGAATATTATCAATTGAAATCGCAATGAATAGATTTAAAAAAATCCAATTTTAAGATTTAAAATTAAGGTACCTACTACCACAGGGAGGTATCGACTGACCGCCGCGCTTATCACTTGATGATGTTTGTGATGACAGGTACTACTTCTAACTATAAAGTATTCAGGCTCCAATATAAATACTTAATTCCTAATTTGATTTCACAACACGAAGTTTACAGTTCAGCTCTCTCGTAAAGGCTGGCACAGAAAGTTTGAATTCTTTACTGCAGCTGTAGATTGTGGGGTACATTTCTTTGTTTCTTTACACTGTTTATGACCAAAGTTAAATTCGATTTCGACGGTTTATCGCGATGTTCAGGCCGAACTTCCTTTTTCTTTTATGCTTTCTGTGTTAGAGTAAAGGAAAACTTTTTATCTTGGTTGAAGTAAAAAGTATTTAAGGTGCAATGAAACTTAAAAATAACAAAGAGCGTGGATTTATATTGAGCTTTTCTCTAAAAACATGTATTACTAGCTGATGCCCGCGACTTCATCCGTGTGAATTGCGGTTTTTTAGTTTCCGCTCGAACTCTTTAATTTTCCGCGATAAAAAGTAGCCTAGCGTTATTCCAGCGTTTAATCTACCTCTCTGCCAAATTTCATCTAGATCCGTTCATCCGTTCAGGCGTGATTGACTAACAAACATCCATCCTTCCAAACTTTCGCATTTTTAATATTAGAATAGATTCTTGGAGAAATAATGCGGTGGTCTCTAGGTTTTATATATTGACTATTATTTTTTTAAATAAAATTAAATATATGAAGAATAAGAAATCCCATCGCATTGTTACTCTCTAGATACGTAAGTTATAGAAAGGGTCACGAACCCTTGTCTTCAGTTTTTTCTTAAGTTAGAAAGAAAGAAGCCTTTGAAAATGAATATGAAAAGATTTATTTCACGTTGGACAACTTGTGCAACTTATGATAAGTCGCAAGAATCTATCACCGGTTCGGAAAGCTGATTCTACTTTATTTACTTGCTATACAAATACAAAAAAGTATAGGAGAACTTTATTTTTAAAAATTACTCTAAGACTAACTAAGATTTGTTCCTTTAAATTAACTCTGTTATTATCATTTTCCGCAGTATTTCGGCTTTGCACAAAAGACAAGTTATATCTATTTGTAAACGTGAACTAAATATAAATGGGTAACTGAAATATAGTGGCAATTTGATTTTATTAGGTACGAATACGTAATGGAAAATGAGGTACATTAAATCAAAGCTATCGAAAACCGCGCAGGGTTTAATTTCGACGCTAATTTGAGGTTTAATGTTAATTAACGGTGATCTGCGGTTCCAATGATTACTAATTTTACAGCTACGAGAAAGTACGTATCTCTAAAGAGTAATGAGAGAGCCCTTATATCGAATAATAATATTGCGTGGTATCGATGGGCATCCCGTGTGGGTGTAAGAACGTAATTTTCACTCTCAGTACTACGATTATATATACTTTTATATTAATATTCTATACAAATGCGAAAGTTTGTTGGATGGAAACCTGGATAAATGTTTGTTACTCAATTCTGAACGGCTGAACGGATCTGGATGAAATCTTGCACAGTTATAGATTATAGTCTGGAATAAGACATAGGCTACTTTTTATCTCGGAAAATCAAAGAATCCCCGCGAGAACCAAAAAACCTCAATACACGCAGACGAAGTTGCGGGTATAAGCTAGTCAAAAACATAATGAGTAATTCGCAAATTTCGTGAGTGGAATTCGAACCTACAACGAATAGCTCACGATGCGGCTCTAACCCGACTGAGCCACGAGGAGATACCTTTTTTTTTTTTTTAAATGTATAGGCCAGCGCTTGGCTGCAATCAGACTTGCTTGCAAGTGCAGGTGATGCAGCCTAAGGTGGAGCGCGCTTGCCTAGAAGATAGAAGACCTACTTGGAAATGTTCAACACTAACTAAAATAATTACATAGAGGTACTCAGATCTTAGGTTTAAGGTGTCAGGTGTATCTGTGATACCATGGAATTAGGAATTACGACTTAGTCTTCCTATTTCTATGTGTGATACTTTTTGCGTTAAACTTTGTGACGATTTCTAATCCAATAAACACAAACAGCCATGTTTCATTTCACTCACACTCAGTGATGCTAATAGGCAAAAATGTAGTTAGAATTTAGGAGAGAGCAGCACAGTAATAGAGTAAAGAATGCACTTTATATAGTCAAGACTCATTTTAACCCTAACGAACCGGAGGAAAGACCCGTGGTATCACAATATTTCTCTCAAAAGAAATTGCTCCATTGTAGTGGAAATATCTTAAAATTCTCGTGATTTTTCTCAAAGAAAGCAATATCGAGGCGGGGAGCCTTCGTGAAACAACACAGCTCTGTTTTGTGCTGAGTAACTTTTTCGACTTCATCTGTCCATAATAAAATATGAGACTGAATTTAATATCGTAAGTCACACTGTTGCGTCGACGTATGTTGTTTTTGTTAGTGTAAAACCCTTCTATAATTTTTTGCTAATTTTTTTTTGAGAATAGGCTTGCGCTTGGCGACAATCATGCTTTATACTAAACAATGATGAGGTCTAGGTTCGAGCGCGCTTGTCTAGAAGATGCCTATTCACTCTTGCCTTGAAGGTACTTAAGTTATACGTAGCAGGGAATACATGCGCTGAAAGGGCATTTCACACCTTAGCGGTTCGTATCAGATTCGTAAAACAAATACATAAAATATAACTAATTGGTAAATACTTAATGATAATGATACGAGAGATGGCAATTTCACAAACCTATATCTAAAGAGATCTCAGGCGTGCAAGTTTCCTTACGATGCTATCCTTTATCCTAAAGTGACATTTAAAATTACAATATAAAACATGTGATAAGTAAAGACCTTGTATGATGATAAATAACACATCACTTTTAATATCGCAATATTTCTTCGAAAAGTTAAATTTATTTAGTTTTTAACAAAGAAAAAGCAATATCAGCGCTGCGAGCGCTTTATTTCGTGCGAAGTCAGTAATTTCGTTGAATTCTTCGTCCTCGTTTATGTTGACATGAGATACGAGAAGAATATGAAAGTAATGGTGTCTGGGTGTCTATCAAATTCACTGTTCATTTAGAGTGAGTCTTATTAAAAACATCACTACAAAAAGACATATATATATATGTATAGCTAGCATCAAATAACAGCAGGAAATGCTGCTTTTTTTTCAGCATATTAAAATAGAAAACTTCAAACTACTTGACTTCTCAACGATTTTACAACAAGTTTAATACATTTAACCCCTGTCTTGGCTGGAGTGGAATTTTTCAAAATCAGAGATAGAATGGAATTTTTAAAAAATCCGAAATCAACAGAAGAGATTTCCTTGTCTCACAAACTTTCAACCCCAATCTGAGTGGAACTTTTTAGAGAGTGCCTACGTAAAAAACGCGGCTAGCACCCATGGGAGTTTGTACAAACCCGGCCTTATTCCGTGAACCTAGATATAAAGTGAACCTCCGTGCACAGCTTTCTGGGGCCATACCGCCAATGCTTAAAGTAATACTTAAGCAATATTACTCAAAATAAAAGGTTGTCACGTACCTTGACGTTCCTAAAATAAGGGTTAGAATTCTAAAACACGAAAGTCAACAATAATGAAACAATATGGCTTTAAGCGTTGGCAGTATGGCCCCTGAGGTCCGGGTTTGGACTGAAGCACAGGACTGAAGTATGCACCAGTCTGCGCGTGAGTTTTTTTTTTTATCAACTACAAGTTAGCCTTTGACTCCGATCTAACCTGATGGTAAGTAATGAGTCAGGACTTATTTGAGTGAAAATTTCTTTAGTCGCGTTGCGCACTTTTCGGTAGGGGGTACCTGTGGATTCGCGTCACCGTCACCGTCACCTCGCTGCCCCATGCTCGCGTTGTTATGAAGACAAAAGGTCTTAAATATAAATATGCTACATTCATAATTAAACTTTAATAACTTACTTTTAAGGTTTGTATATTTCTTTTTTAATTTTTTTTTTTTAAATAAAAAAAATATATAATTAAAGAAAATATATATTCGTTTTCACTTCTATCGGCAGTTCTGACTGTTTGTGTTTTTTTTATTGTATGAAGATAGTACCCAATATAGCCAAAACTTCTGCAGACTATAAGATAAAGGAACTAGGATGTAGGCATCGTAGGCGTTATTAAATCAGACGCGGTGTTAGCGGCGCGCTGCCTGAATCACAATGCGGTCGTTTATCACAACCCGCCGCACTATCAGCGTCCCGGGCTTCCCCGGGGTGCTACCGGTTACCGATTAGGAAACTATGTGCTTCACTTACCTTCGAAACTTACCTCCACATATTAAACACTAGCTGATGTCTGCGTGATTTAAGTTTTTTTTGATTCCCACGGGAACTCCTTTTTTCCAGGATATAAAATTCAAAATTCAAATGTTTTTTATTCAAATAAACTTTTACAAGTACTTTTGAATCGTCAAGTGAATCTACCACTGGTTCGGAATGTCATTCCTACCGAGAAGAACCAGCAAGAAACTCGGTGGTTGCTCTTTTTAGATATAATACATTTACAATTTATCATTATAACTTATATCAATGTGTACATAAGTAACCGCTGTCCTTAGCATTGCTGGAGCGATCAAATCCAAGCTCCTCTATCATTTACATAATCTTCAACAGTATAATAAGCTTTTTTCAGGAGCATACTTTTAATGGATTCTTTAATAATCAAGGACGTATCATCAGCAAATAGTACAATATCGCAAGTGTTACGGACAAAATATGGTAAATCATTGATGTACACCAGGAACATGAAGGGACCCAAAATGGAGCCTTGAGGAACAACCTATATAAAGTAGCCTATGTCACTCTCCAGGTCCTCAACTATACCTACCCATGCCGTTCCGTTGCGGAGCGATTTAAGGACCAACCAACAAACAAACACACTTTCGCATTTATAATTTTAGTATGATTTTCCTAAGACTTGTCTTGCGAAGATGCTTAATATGTAGAATTTTAATATGTCTCCGGCTTTAGTATAGTCCCGGGTTCGATCCCCGGCAGGGTCAATTTAGGAAATAATAATATCTGAACTTTCCCTTGCCTGGCCTGGTGGGAGGCTTCGGCCGTGGCTAGTTACTCCCTACAGGCAAACACGTGCCGCCAAGCGATTTAGCGTTCCGGTACGATGGCGTGTAGAAACCGAATAAGGTTATGGGTTTAATAATAACTGTCATGCCCCTAATAGATTAGCCAGCTACCATTTCCGACTGCATCATCACTTACCATCAGGTGAGATCGCAGTCAAGGGCTAACTTGTAGTTGTTTTTAAATAAATAAAAAAATTGTCCCGTTTATCAACCGTAGAAACTTTCAGCTATAATACTTTGCACGGCCAACGTTTAATTACCCTCAGTGGTTCCACGAGCGCTAATAACATGCTTCACTATAACGACCCTCTGCTGTCTATGAAAAACTCTCTCGCTAAATGGAGTGCATTTTTCATGGCCATTTCTGTCGCATTTCCCATCTTTGTTAGTGTTTTTCCCGTTTTCCAACGTTTACCTTAAACGACTCCGTTGTACGGCATTATAAATGGGCGAATTAAAAACCGGTTGAGTTGCGCCCCGGGCATTTTCACAATGGAACTGTTTTATCTCGATCGTCATAAAGGCTTAGGCAGACAGACCGCGGTGCAGCAGCAGCACAGCAGACAAAGGCGAGAACACTACTCTATGCGATATTGTCAAACAGTCGAATCTGTGTCACGAAAGAAGGCACCTAGAGGCAGCGCTGTTATAGTCGCAATTAATGTATGTCAAATGTATTAGTTACATTCATTGCAGCGGGATTTCTTTCGTGACACGGACTCTAGCTGACCCTTCACGCTATGTTGTCGCGTAGATAAGTTTGACTGTTTCTATAGATTCGTATGGCGTCGATTTCATTACTCACCTAGGACAACGAGTCAAGAAATACAACTTGCGTCGTATCACAAGCACAGGATACTTAATAGTATATTTCAGGGTAGGTACAAGTTACCCATGCCTCGATGAAAGAATTTTAGAGTGGCATTGCATAAAGGTGCTATGAAGGTTGGCATATGAAACACGCACCTCTCATACATAAAGGCACTTCTGACCTCACCACTTCGCCAGAGAGGTCATCGAAAATTCTGAAAGTCGCGTTGAATAAGATTGCCTGCACGCGTTTTGTCTATCCCAACCTTTAGAGTTCCACATTCATTAACTTGTACACAGTCCAAGGATGCGCTCCCAACTTTATGTGTTTCTTCTAAGCGAGCAACGTCGTCAACTTTTATGTGTTACTTGCTTACTCTTCACTCAAGTAACTCAATAATGTCTTATATAATGGTTTAATTGTGTTGTAAAAGTTTCACGCGCTTGTATATATATACTTCTAGAATGACGAGTACCTACCTACTTGTATTCATTAATTTATAAGTCCTTTGCGACTTCGTCCGGGTATTTTTGATTCACATATCACCATTTCAAACTACAGCCATTTTTTTGCTGGCAATCCTCCGACATGGTTATCGGAGACTTTGTATGGCATAACACGGCTTTTTTTTACTTTAACCTCTTTTATATTATATTGGTTCAGTCGTTGTATCGTAAAGGAGTAACAAACTACAGACTAACAAACATACAAACTTTCACATTTATGATATTAAGCTGAATAGTCCGCGTGAATTTCTGGGAACTCTAGTCGTCTCCAGACTGTAAACCTCTCAAGCAGTATTAAGCTCTGTACTAAATGTTGACAGAATCGGTTATATAGATGGACCTTGAAAAGATAAAACCTACGGATAGAAATGCTTTCTCATTTGAACTCTATTTTCACGTGTAAAGTGTATAGTTTGTGTCTGAGAAAGAATTAAATCAAGATAAAAAAATAGATTTTATTTTTACGTTGTACCCTTTTGAAAAGTTACCTATCAATTTATAAAAGTATAAGTAATAAAGAATAATCAAAAACGAAAATAGCACAAGCTAGATTATAAATAATCAAAATACAAAGTATATTCGTTTAGTTATACCACGTTATACACTAAACTTTGCCCCTTTGGAAACATTACTTTCAGTTAGCATATTAAATTCAGAGTTCGATAACCTCGCCTTAGCTTCATTTTGCTTTAATTTGATTTATTTAATACCTACCTACCTGTCTCCTGGGTCCCAAAACTTTACATGTTAAAATATTTGCAAACTTTGGTTCACCTCCCCTGAACTCGTCATTTCTAGGTTATTTTCAAAGTAAGCTTTTATTTTTGAACTAGCTTCAGCCCGCGGTTTTGATAACGTTAAGTTCGATTTTCATACAAATCTGAAGCCACTATTTTATTCCTTAGCTATCTGTGTCTAAAACCGGGCTATCGTATTTTTCAGCCCGATCCGTCCTTTTCAATTTATTTATTCATTTCCAACAAATATACACTGATACTTCATAGTTCATAGTTCATACTCCTCAAAATACTAGACATCATCGTGTGCAAAGAAGGGCGACACTTAGGCAACTTTTGTTACGAGTGTCGTCACCTTCCTCCGAACCTTTTACGAGCTTGAGAATCTAGTCCTTAAAATGTACCAAGAATAAATTTTAATTTAACAATAGAAATAAATTATTTTTTAATTTCAAATATTATTAATAAAAATAATTTTTATTTATTAATTTCAATAATATTAATAAATTTAACCTGACTAACACTGAGTTGCACGAAACAATTTTAAAAATTTAAGTGTTGATTAAACTAATTTAATCACAAGACTCCATACGATTCTTGCGATTAAATTAGACTAAGTACCACTTAAATTTTTGTATTTGTTTCGTGCAACTCAGCGTTAATCTCTTAGAAGCTGGATGGCACCTAAGGGCTACGACACAACTGAAAATATTTTAAAAATAATAAAATAACATTGCGTGCACTTACTCAAACACACACACACACACACACACACACACACACACACACACACACACACACACACACACACACACACACACACACACACACCACACACACACCACACACGCAAATACACACGCGCACAAGCTCGTTCAGTTTTTCACACCACAATTAAATAGTAATTAGTAATTAATTTGTAGAAATAATTATCCTGTGTCACTGGAAGGAACTACCCTCTGCAATACAGGTCATCCTAGCGCAGGGGGTAGGATCCGATATCAAATTTGTTGTCATTTTATGGAAATAAATATTATTCTTATTCTTATTTATCCCGGAAAGTTAAAAATCATCAGCTAGTAATATGTATCTTCAAACTTATACATCCAAATAGTATTATCCTCCTATATCCGGTTCTCTTAAGACTATCGTCTAGTGACGAAACGCGACGCGAGTAGGTATTTTCAATAATACTATCTGTTTCACAACGCTTTGCTGCCTTCTCCGTATCGTGCGATAGAGAGAGTTGCAAGTCCAGTAGGCATATGCCTACATTTTATTCTTGAAATATTGTTTCGGGTGATAACGTTTTTACCCCCCCAAACGTTTACGAAATTATACAATTTTGATCTCATTAGATTCAGTACACCATAATCTAGGCTCCTACGTTTTATTTTTTTAGTATTTTAGTTTAGTTAAATTTAAAAAAAAAAATACTCGAGGAAGTTTTTAGGTCAAAAATATGGATATTTAGACGTTAATAACTTTTAACATAAGCAATATTTCCTTAAAATTAAAACGTACGAGCATAGTTCTTTATTTTATCTGCAACATTTCTAAAAATTATGAAAATTGGACAACATTTACGGGAAGAAAAACGTTATCGCTTTTTGTATGATTTACAACTAGACGATCCTCTTAAGTGCCGGTCCTAAACGTTTGTTTTTTCAACTAAATTGCTTCATATACATTCGGTGGGTCGTCCGAATTTGAATAGTTATCATGAGCAGTCATCTGCGACCGTCAAACGGCTCTCACGGAGCTTGAATAATTCATCGTCAATTCAGTCAACATTAGGGTCCAGTTACATGATAGGCGGTTTCAGTTATATGGTTTGAATACGACAAAACTTTGTATCTAATAGAATAAGAAGTAAATACAATTTTTTTTTAAATTAAACACAACTGTTCTGTCATAGTGATTTTTTTTCAAAAAATTTTGCCTGTGTCACTCGGGACGATACAAGGATTCTAACTATACCCCATACATCCAAATCTGTTCAGGGATTTAGGAGTTATGGCGGAATAAAGAAACTCACATACATACATGAACCCTGAAAACATTACACTCCTTTTTTTGGGCATTCGTTTAAAAACAAAATGGGTTCCACAAGTCATGAATTGTGCCTCTATGGTTAAGGTTAATGTTAAAGAATCAATGTTATTTACACAGAAAAAGGAAGGAAGAAACTTAATTAATTTTAAAGACTCTATTTTATATTATAAAATATATATATATATATAAATGTGAATTTATGTCTGTCTGCATGCTAAGCTTTTACGACCCGTCTGTTTAACCGATTTCGATGAAATTTGGTAGGTACGGAGATAAGTTGCATCCCGGGGAAGGACGAAAGCTACGAATCACCCCGGTAGGTAAAATACCCGTAGATCAAACGGTTCCCACGCAATTTTTCGAAAACCTAAACCCACGCAGACGAAGTCGCGGCCATCCTGATAGTTAATTGTTGTTGAAGAAACATACAAGAATCTCACTTTACATCAAAGATGGAATAGGAAATTTGTCTCAGAAGATATCAAAGAAAAGGGTACTTACTAAAAACAAACGTAAAGTAGGTACCTGATATGAAAGCTTGAATTATATACGAAATATATCTACCTACAAAATACGAATGAACCTATCCTGAAATTCTAAATATTCCGTCTTTCTTTAACATCGAATGGAATTCCAAATGAGAGACACAAGACAATGAGCAGATGTTTCTGCCTAATGTCCCACTTTCGCGGAATTAGCCGAAATTACTCCAATATCATGTCGCCGAAAATTTGATTTAATTAAAATGAAAGATATTCTGAAACTGGTCCAAATACGCACTCATTTACCAGTGCCCAAAGATATTTGAGCTGATCAGTTCGTTAAAGACAAGACAAAGCAACAAGAAGCCATGTTAAAATGCCATTATGGCTACTTTTAGCAATTGTATATCGTTAACCTAAAATGAATTGCATTACTTATTTGGAAACCAAAAGATTGTTTTCGTCTATCGTTTAGACACATTTTAATATTAATGCCAGTGTACAATTTTCTTTATAATAAGATAGGCTTGCGCTGGACGAATATGCAATGATGGGCTCTAGGCCGAAGCGCACTGGAACTAAAGATGCCCATTCAATAATGCCTTGAAAAGACACTCAAGTAAATACGAGACAAGGAACACGGACTCCGTGTAAGTACTAATTTTTACTGTAATCACAACGAGAAATGCACTAGCTATTAGTTACACTATAAGTAACATCTTAAACCTTGCATCTGTTGTTCCAGTGTTGGAATGGGCTGTCAGTAGTATGTTCCTAATAGCCGCTCTACTGTTTCTAGTGAAATCTCTTTGCCCGTGCCATAATCAAACAACCATGAAATTTTAGTTACTTACACTTAAGAGAATTCTCGTATAACGGTTGTAATACCGGTGCCCGGAATTTATCTGTTCATTATTTTTTATGTGTTTAATATTATTTGCAGAGCGCAATGTTCATAAAATACGTTTTACTTAATTAAAAAGCGCTATAAAGATAACGAGTAAAAATTATGAGGCGAATAAAATTACTTAAAATTATGTTTAACTTATTAATACATCATCATGATCATTGTTTTAGGTACATACATGACTAGAAGCCCGCGACTACTTCCGCGTGGAAGGTATTTAATTCCCGCAAAAACTCATCAATTTTCGGGGATAAAAATTTGCCCATGTGCTTACCTCTGTACCAAATTTAATCAAAATCGGTTGAACAGATGGGCCGTCGAAACGTAGCAGACAGACAGATACACTTTTGCATTTATAATATTAGTATGGACTATGGATGTACTTAGTAGACTTACATAATATGCCCAACACAACGACGACCTACTTGGGAAATTCATATCCTTAATCCATGGACCGGAAAATTTATAATTTTCAAAGTTTCCTACATCCTTTTGTAAATGGACCTAAATAATTTTCGCTACTTTAGCAACTTTTATAACCCCGTCTATTCGATTTAAGGTGCAAGTTGAGCGTAATATATGGACGCGAGCTGCGAAAACTTGCGGAAATGCAACGTTTGCCTTGAAAGCGGCAATTTGTCACAAAGTCGTGGAATATTTCACAACTCGGATTGCCGGCAATTTGTCATAGCTTTCCAGGTTTCTAGATGGATTGAATGCATTTCCAAGATGATTGAAACATTAATCATATAGGATCAGCGCAGACGACAGACTATTGGCCGCGAAGGACAATCATTATTTATTATATACTAATAATATAAATGCAAAAGTTTGGATGGATGGATGGATGTATGGATGGATGAACGTATGGATGGATGTTTGTTACTCAATCACGCCCCAACGGCTAAACGGATCTGGATGAAAGTTGGCACAGAGATAGATTATAGTCTGGAATAACACATCTAACTACTTTTTATCTCGGAAAATCAAAGAGTTCCCGCGTGAACCGAAAAACCTCAATCCACGCGGACGAAGTCGCGGGCATTAGCTGGTCATATTAATATAATAACTGAGAAAATGCGTTTGTTTGTTGATTTGTCTTTTTATTACGCCGCAACAGACCAACGGATTAACGTGATTTTTGCATGGGTAGGTAGGTAGGTATAATTGAGGACCTGGAGAGTGACATTAAAGAGTTAATGTGGGAATCAGAAGAATTTATGCCAAGCGGACGAAGTCGCGGGCATCAGCTAGTTTTTTTATAAATACCTCAATTTTACAGCACTTCGGTGGATATTATGATTAAAGGAGGCTTACCTGAAAAACAAGAAAAAGAATCGTTAAGCTACTTTATTTAGACCTTATTTAATACGTAATAATTTTTAAGTTGATTATGAAAGAAAAAAAAACGAGTTAAATACTCTCTCTTACTAACATAATAATTATAACACAACAAAGTTGGAACATAAATTCTCGAATTTATCTACTTGAAAGCAACTCAACGAGAATATTCCTGCGGCCACACATTCCACTAAGCCGACCCTTTTGCCCTAACTGCAGTTAT
Organism: Erebia ligea; assembly: GCA_917051295.2. NCBI lineage: Eukaryota > Metazoa > Arthropoda > Insecta > Lepidoptera > Nymphalidae > Erebia > Erebia ligea. The sequence continues at coordinate 563,728 of OU785232.1, forward strand.
ACTGTTCATACCTCCTTCATACCTCCTTTATACCTTCTTCATACCTGAATACCGTCAGTCGCTTTACGCTACGCAAGAAACAACCCCTTTTAGGGATTAAGAAACCCTGTCTTTTACGTCTAAAGTGGAAGCCGCTTCTCTACGTGTATAGGTATTATAAACCTTTCTTTAGTTGCGAGTGTTTTAGACCAAGGTCACACTAGCGACTTTTTTTTTTATCCACTACAACTTGGCCCTTGACTGCGATCTCACCTGATGGTAAGTGATGATGCAGTCTAAGTTGGTAGCGGGCTAACCTGTTAGGGGCATGGCAGTTATATTAAACCCATACCCCTATTAGGTTTCTACACGGCATCGTACCGGAACGCTAAATCGCTTGGCGGCACGTCTTTGCCGGTAGGGTGGTAACTAGCCACGGCCGAAGCCTCCCACCAGGCCAGACCAGGGAAAATCCAGAAATTATAAATTTCCAAACCCTGCCGGGGATCGAACCCGGGACCTCCGCACGTTAAGGCAACAGCGCTCAACACTGCGCCACGGAGGTCGTATATTTTTCATATACACTAGCGACGCTATCACCGGATCAGTTAATTTCGGATAAGTTTGTGGGACTTTATAATAGTGGCCTATGGTAATAGGTACTCAGTAGGAGACAAATAATGTCCCTACTCTCTACTGTGCCAATACACAGCCAGAAATAAGTTATTGCAAAAGGTAGGAGCACTCAGGTTTCAGGTTGTGCCACGCATGACTCCCGTGCAACATGTTGTCCCGGCGCTTCTGTCACCTTGGTAGTTTAGCACATCGCTGTTGGTGGTGGTGATGGAGGCGCCGAGGTAGCATACCTTTGAGGTAAGGGCATGTGTGGCAAAATTGGAAAATAAATGTTTTTCTTTCTTTCTTTCTTTCACTATTGGACTATTGGTCAAATCGCATTTTCTAAAACAATCTAAAAACAACACGTTTGTCAACACCCAGTAATCCAGTTAGCTCACAGCGCAATTTGGCCGAATCAAACGGGAACGCAAAAAAGAGAGAACTGGAAAAAAATATTTCCAAAAAAGCTTTGGAAATATTTCGATGCAACATGCCGACGGCAATATTTGCTCGCGCGGCCGAAAAGGCGCTGAATTTAAGCTGTCGGCTCATCGAGTTTTTGGACTATACAACTTTTTGAAAAAGTTTTAATATGAAATCCATGTATGCGTAGGTTTTTTTTTAAGTCCACGTTTCGAACCGATGATTCACCGCCAGACGATTTTAACTTTTAATAGAGCTGGAGAGGCTAGAACAAATCGAAACGGATATTAAAATTTGTATACCATACCTATTGACAATTACCACTTTACTCGCGCCAAAAAAGACTTTCGAAAATGTAAGAATGTAAACATCTTTCCGGTGAGTCCATGAATATTGAATAATATAAATGCGAAAGTATGTCTATCTGTCTGAGATTTTGATGACATGTGGTATCTATAGAGGCAGGTTACTTTTTATCCCGGAAAATCCAGAAATTACCGCGGGAATAAAAAAGAACTGTCAACGCAGACGAAGTCGCAGGCATCATCTAGTAGACTAATTTTTAGTTACCATGTATGATAAACTAGATAGATGATGCCCGCGACTTCATCCGCATGAATTAAAGTTTTTTGAAGAAATCTATAATTTAACGGGATAAAAAGTAGCCTATGTCCTTATCCAGGATAAAACATATCCCTGTACCAAATTTCATCAAAAGCGATCGAACAAATGGGCCGTGAAAGCGTAGCAGACAGACAGACACATTTTCACATTTAAATATTACTATGGATATATTTACATTGGTCATCCTTTACAAAAAACACTTGTTAGGAAAGCTTTTAGTTTTTAGCATTGAGAGAGCTTTTACTGCGATTGCATCTCAAATAGCATTTTCATTTGAATAATAGCTTCAAAAAAGTAAAAATTAAGGTTCCACGGCACATATTATACAAGGAGAGTACCAAAAACACCTTATACATGTCTCAATTTACATAAAAGCATGCATTAACTTCGCGACTCGCTCGTGTGACACAAAGTTGTATTGCTGTACAACTGAGTGCTTGTACTTACACAAAAATATCATTTTTTTTATCCACTATACAAGTAAGCCCTTGACTGCGATCTCACCTGATGGTAAGTGATGATGCAGTCTAAGATGGCAGCGGGATATTAAACCCATACCCCTATTCGGTTTCTACACGGCCCGGCATTGTACCGGAACGCTAAATCACTTGGCGGCACGTCTTTGCCGGTAGGGTGGTAACTAGCCACGGCCGAAGCCTCCCACCAGGCCAGACCAGGGAAAATTCAGAAATTATAAATTCCCAAATTGACCCTACCGGGATCGAACCTGGGACCTCCGCACGTTAAGACAACAGCGCTACACACTGCGCCACGGAGATCGTCAGTCAATTTTGTCAGTTCAAAATCGCTCTATATTTGTCCAACACATGGAATTAGGAATTACGACTTACGTCTGTCCAACAATCATTTAACTTTTGACATAAGCACGTCTATGAAGTGTCATAATTATTGACAGGGCAACCATCGACAAAAAAATGCAATACTCCATAGACGCATATGACGCAACCGACTAGTGCCCCTAACAGGTTAGCCCGCTACCATCTTAGACTGCATCATTACTTACCATGACTTAAACATTGCTTACTTAATTAATGACTGAACTGATTTGGCTGAAATTTTTATCATGTTATTGATAATTGACCGACGGCTTAACGTGCTCTCCGAGGCACGGGGGTGACACACCGCCAACTTCCTAACTCCGGGCTGGTACTGAGAATTTCTAGTCAAAAAAACCCAATACTTAATAATGGCCCTACCCGGGCTCGACCCCGGGACCTCGTCGGCCGCAGTCGAACATGCTAACCACTAGATCAGCGAGGACAATTAATATGCTAACCTAAAAATATAAGGAATCTCCCTCCGGCGCGTAACCTCTGTCTTTTACCAAACGTCCAGAGAACGGATCGTCGCGGTTCCCTCGTATAATTAACGCGGGGTTAAAGAAGAACGTTGGAGCTTATGATAATTCATTTCAAATTACCAAATGTCAACCTCTCTGACCTTAGCTAGGGTTACCGGATATCAATTTTTAAAAAAAACCTGACAACATCCTTTTTTAATATTTGGAAAATGTTTTTAAATTATTAATTTTAATTTAAAATTTTAATTTAAAAAAAAAAATATAAAAAGAGTTGACGTTTTACCTATTTTAGTAGGGATTTGTATTATGGATTTAAAACTGTTTACTTCAATAGGTACGCCCCATCGTATTTTTCCAATTGCTTCAAATGGGTTGCAATCAATAGGCAGAATCCAAGCAGATTTGTTGAAGGGTAGTACACGGCTTTTTTTAAAAAAAAGAAGTCCATCCTCTTGAAATACACATCATAATATGACATTTTATGTGATGCACTACGTTGCTAAGCAACGGATGTGTGACAAACTCTTGATTTTCATAGGTTAGATCGCGAGATAGGGATAGAGAGATCTCTAAGAAACTTAAATGGAAATGGGCCGGTCATCTTATCCGAAACAAAAAAGAAAATTGGACAAAAAACGTTACAGAGTGGTATCCACGAGAGGGTAAGAGCAAACGAGGCAGACCATTCCGAAGGTGGGAGGTGACCTACATTACCGGTGTCTTAGATTTTAGTTATTATAATTTTTAGGGTTCCGTACCCAAAGGGTAAAAACGGGACCCTATTACTAAGACTCCGCTGTCTGTCTGTCTGTCTGTCTCCAGGCTGTATCTCATAAACCGTGATAGCTAGAAAGCTGAAATTTTCACAAATGATGTATTTCCGTTGCCGCTATAACAACAAATACTAAAAATTAAAAAAATATATATATATTAAGGGGGGTCCCCATACAATAAACGTGTTTTTTTCGTATTTTTTTGCTCAATATTAAAAACGGTAACAGGTAGACGGTTCAAATTTTCACAGAATATTAACTTGTATATTACCTTTCAAAATAAGTAATTAAATATCAATAAAGTAAATATTAAAGGGGGGCTCCCATACAACAAACGTAATTTTTATTTTTAATACGTCATAAATCGTAAAACTTACTACAGGTTTGTACGGAACCCTCGGTGCGCGAGTCCGACTCGCACTTGGCCGGTTTTTATTTAAATTCATAACTTTGTAGTAAATGTAAGGTTGTTAATAAAGGCTAAATATAAATATATAAATAGATCGCGAGATGTTAGATAAAGTGCTCCTAATGGTGTGAAAAGTACCCTTTGGGTCCTTCGAATTCATCACGTCACAGACAGCATTTAAAATAACAGCGCGTGAAAATTGCATGTGCAAAGTCACTAGCTCTATTTGAGTGCTTCATTGTGGAGACCCGTGCCCAATAGTGGGCCGGCGATGTGTTTTTTTTAAATTATAGACTAGCGCTTGGCTGCAATCAGACTTGGTGGTGGAAAATTCGTGTCGTGTGGCAGCTCTAGCCCTGAGGTGGTAACTCTGATACACGAAGCAAATTGCTACGTCGCTCGTTCGCATTGTGGTTTTATTCCCATAGGATTGCGGATTGTTTAGCGGTGAAATTCAGAACATGAAATTCGAGCATACGAGTACAATCGGGGCTTCATACGTATATAATTTCATGTTACAAGCTGATACCCACGACTACTCCTTCTGACAGTCAGTTTAATTTAATCAATTTATCTTTTTTAACAAGTTTATGCCCGCGATTTCGTCCGCATGAACTACATAAAGTTCAAACCCCTAATAAACCCATTTAGGGGTTAAATGTTCAAAAATCCTTTCCTAGCGGATTCTTATTTTTCCTTTTTTAAAGGGAATCTTAGTGCAGAATTTCAGCTTTCCAGATCGAAGGGTTTGGAATTGGCGTTAATGAGTCAGTCAGCCAGTCAGTCTTTTATTGTATGAGACATACAAATTAGTATATAGTTAAAATTAAGTGAACCTCGCATCATTATATCCCATTCAACCTTCTAACGTACATTTTACTGCACATGTTTACGGCTTAACTCCGTCGTACATCCAAAACTACTCAAAGGCTAAGCCGAATGGAATAACCGTGTCTGTAACTTCCGGCCAGTTAGCCGCAAATCACTGTTGCTTCCTTTTATCGAGAATTTTCCTAGAATTTTCTCGAATTTGCTGGAATTTTCCACTAGCGACGACACGCTATGATAGTTTTATCTCGTCTGATAAATGGAATTGAATATGGATGCTCGTTTTAGTTCATTCAATGAAGCTAAAGAACCAACCATTCACTCCAAGAATTGCAGTTCAAGAGAAAATTCAATGTTTAGAGACCGATATAAAATGTAGATATCTACTCCAAGCGGTGAGGTGAGTTATCCTTTGCATAGTAAGTTTACAATGAGACATGATAATTCCGCAGTTATGCCTAAGATTAAAGATGCTGCAAGGTTTTAGCACATTAATCACTTATGTCCGTCGCCGGAATGCAATATAAGTTAACAAGTGTGGAACTTGTGTACGATCCGAGTTTCCCAGTCATGGCGTTTATAACTTATAAGGGGTATATAAGAGGCAACTCAAAATACTCAAAGTCCGACAGTTAGACGTTAAGCCCTACGTGACCCAAATGCAGTCACCTGTTCAAACATCCCTCGAACCCTCCTTTTCCTAAAGACGATCGTACATTTATCTGAACCGAACGCCCCGCACACAACGCAATTTATAACTGTTCGTATAAAGAACATTTATAGGCGTGATAAGTGGTTAAGACTTCGGCTTTCGTGCATGCTATTTTGTGTGTGTTTGTAGGGGTTTGATGTCTGTTATCCGCACTTAACCAGCGTGGTGGACCATAGTTTAAGCCCATCTCACTCTGAGATCCATGCTCACTGGCGGTTGGTGGAGTTATTAAATCCACTAGCTATCACCAGTAATAGCGACTGCTATTCGATCGACATTATTATATTTCTACGATGTCATCGACCACACAACCAATGTGTAGTCGATGTACGATGTATTCATATTTTCCATGTTCGGGAAGCAGAAAACAGTCAAGCATGAACCGTCGTAGCCTACCGCCTATAGCGATTAGCGACTAAGGCGCTCATTGCTAGTCACAATGTTTTCTATAATTTCGGTGCGTACAATGCTATCAAATGTGCGTTCACCTTTACACCCCTTTCACGTATTATTCCGGCTATTTCAGCAATGCTTCAAACTTTGCGAATCGTCTACGGAGTTTAATAACGTTATCAAAAGTTATTTGACAATAACTCGTCTCGTAACGGTATTATCACAAAATTATACCGTTGTTATTATACCGGTTTCAGAATGGACATATTACCTAAACGCAATTTTGACTTTCGTTGGATGAGGGATTATTGCGCATAAATTACTATTATAGAAAATTATTATCTTCTGTTGCCCCCTATACCTACTAAATCACAGAGATTTACAAATTCCGGAATAAGTTTCCGTGACTCCTACACTTACGGAACTGTTGCGGAATTTGTTGCGGAATCCAGATCGAAAATTCTGAACTTCCTTAAAATATAGTATAATAGCAGAGCAACCGCTGTGTTTTTGTCTGCGGTAGGTTCAGGAGCCAATAAGTTATTCAAACTTATGGACAAAAAGTGTCGAGTAATTCACGAAAATGGAACGTTCTATGCTCAACGATAATGTCATCGTAATCTTCACTAAGAATACCGGTATTCCGAAATTATATGATCAAACCTGATACCGTATTGATATCATAGAGAAACATGCATTACTGAAACGTTGAAGTCTGAAGGCTTTCGAAATTAATTAATGGTTTATAAATGAACTAAAACGAAGCTCAGGTATTCAATCCACTTTACTCAATATTTAATACTGAGGAATTAATTATTACGAAAGGGAATTCAGGCACAGACTTAGCCCCCTCGAGAAGCGAGAGTTGAACGCTTTTCAAGATTACCTAGATTGAGAAACGGGGCTCATTTGACCTAAAAGATACCTTGAGATTGAAAACACACTACGGGCTAAATTTTTTCGATCTGAAAAAAGTTTAAAACTTTGATTCGAATTCGAACGATGTTAGACCTTTATTTCGATCGTAATTCGAGAATGAAATGGATGTGACTGATAGAAAGACGGACTGAACGAAAGTATTAGACCTAAACTTCTGCTGCTGGTTCTTCTCGGTAGGAATGACATTCCGAACCAGTGGTAGATTCACTTGACGATTCAAAAACACCTGTAAAAACATTTGAATTTTGAATTTAAAAAGAAGAGGGACCTTCTCCTTCTTCCTTGGCGTACTTTTGTATCCCATCATGATTCAGAATCTACTTAGATACTAGATGATGCCGGCGACTTCGTCGGCGTGGATTAATATTTCTTTATCCCGCGAGAACTCTTTAGTTTTCCGGTATAAAATGTAGCCTATCTCAAAGATTTAAATCTTTGGCCTATCTTCTATCTATATCTATACTTATAATAAAACTGTAACAGGTCCAATTCTGTACATTGAAGATATTTTGAAAATTTTTTTTGGAGGGCACTCATTATTCGATACTGAAGCCAAATCTGTAATTTTTTTCATTTTTGTCTGTCTGTCTGTCTGTCTGTCTGTCTGTCTGTATCTTGGCCGCGCATCACGCCGAAACTACTGAATGAATTCAAACGAAACTTGGCACGATTTGAGCCCATACTACGAGGTAGGACATAGGATACTTTTTATCCCGAAATTCTACCCCCGAAGGGGTGAAATAGTGGTTGAAAGTTTGTATGAAAGTCCTTAATTTCTCAAGTTATAGCCATGAAACTAGATATATGAGCTGCGGGTTGAAAATGGAGACATACGTGTTTCACAGTTTTTGAAAATTCGACCCCCAAAAGGGTGAAATAGGGGATGAAAGTTGGTATGAAAGTCCTTCGTTTCTCAAGATGTTTTACAAGTTATATCAACGAAACTTTTTATTTTTGCTTACGGTAAAAAATAAAGAAGTACACGTATGTCACAGTTTTTCAAAATTCCACCTCTAAGGGGGTGTAATAGGGGGTGAAAGTTTGTATGAAAGTCCGTCATTTCTCAAGTTATATCGATTAAACTTGGTATACAAGCTACCGGTTGAAAATGTAGAAATAAGTGTTTCACAGTTTTTGTAAATTTTACCCCCGAAGGGGTGAAATAGGGGTTGAAAGTTTGTATGAAAGTCCTTCATTTCTCAAGTTATTGCCATGAAACTTGGTATATGAGCTGCGGGTTAAAAATAAAGACATACGTGTTTCACAGTTTTTCAAAATTTTACCCTCAAAGGGGTGAAATAGGGGTTGAAAGTTTGTATGAAAGTCCTTCATTTCTCAAGTTATATCGATGAAACTTGGTATACAAGCTACCGGTTAAAAATGAAGAAATACGTGTTTCACAGTTTTCGTAAATTTTACCCCCGAAGGGGTGAAATAGGGTTTGAAAGTTTGTATGAAAGTCCTTCATTTCTCAAGTTATATCGATGAAACTTGGTATATGAGCTGCGGGTTAAAAATGAAAACATACGTATTTCACAGTTTTTCAAAATTCCACCCCCAAAGGGGTGAGATAGGGGTTGAAAGTTTGTAGGTATAAAAGTCCGTCATTTCTCAAGTTTTTTCGATGAAACTTGGTATATCCACGCGGACGAAGTCGCGGGCATCAGCTAGTGTAATATATTAATTCAGATTATAAGCTATCCCATTCCAAATTTCAGCGAAATCGGTTCAGCCATTATGGAATTATTGTGAAACTAACAAACTCTTACATTTACTTATCCATACTTTAATATTATAAATGCCAAAGTGTGTCTGTCTGTCCGTCTGTCTGCTACGCTTTCACGGCCCAGCTGTTCAACCGATTTTGATGAAATTTTGTATAGAGGGAGGTTACATCCCGGGGAAGGACAAAGGCTTTTATCCCGTAAAATTAAAGAGTTCCCGCGGGAATCAAAAACCTTAATCCACGCGAACGAAGTCGCGGGCATCATCTAGTCAAATAAATATTATAAATGCGAAAGTTTGGATGGATGTATGGATGTATGGATGTATGGATGTTTGTTACTCAATTACGCTCCAACGGCTGAACGGATCTGGATGAAATTTGGCACAGAGATAAATTATAGTCTGGAATAGCACATAGGCTTTTTATCCCGGAAAATTAAAGAGTTCCCGCGGGAACCGAAAAACCTCAATCCACGCGGACGACGTCGCGGGCATCATCTAGTAACATTATAAATTTCATAAAGTAAGATAACACAAAAGTCTCTTAACTCCGCAGGCGTTAAGGGTTCCTGGTAACCCACAGAACCCTAACAATTATAAAACATAGGTAAACATGGTTTATCTTACCCCACGTAGAAGCTACCAAATCCCGTACGGTACATCTCAAACATGAATCCGAGCATTAACAATAAACCATGTCTAAATTTAACTACATACAAACATCCACAAAGTAAGCCGCATGAACATAACATTACTTTGTTATATAATATTCCTTATTATGAATCCCATAAGGGTGCTATTTCAACTTAATGTTTTACGGCAGGTTGGCTTATGTAGGGATGATTCTAAGCCAATGTTACAGACAGGTAATTTCAGGTTAGGGTTACCACAATTTTGATTTTTGTAGTGGTACTTTTTTCCACTACAAAATACAAATTAGGTCTTGATCGCGATCTCAGCTAATATCACAGAATAGGTAATAGTAGCTAATATGATAAAGCGGTTTAAGTTAGTAGGCGGGGTAACCTGTTAGGGATATGGCAATTATTATAAGCCATACTAATATTATTTTTATTTTTATTATTATTATATAATATATTTTGTTTATTTGTCTGTAATCAACAGCGTTTTTACTTATATAATTTACAGTTATCTCTTAAAGCTAAAATAAGGCCAAAAGATTACAAAATTATACAATTTTAAAGATAAATAAGTAGGTACTTAAAGTTAAACAAGTGCAAGTGCGTGCGGGTATGTGTTTGTCGGTGTGTGTGTGTGTATGTGGGTGTGTATGTGGGTGGGTGTGTATGTGGGTGTGTGTGTGTGTGGGTGTGTGTGTGTGTGTGTGTGTGTGTGTGTGGGTGCGTGCGGGTGTATGTGCATGTGAACTAAATGTAAATACTATTTCTGATGTAGTTTAATGATTGCATTTTTAAATTGCGTTTTTGATAGACGGAAAAAGTCAAGATCGGAGTAAACTTTATTGTAGGTTCGCGATAAGCGTATAATTACAGAGTTTTGGGCGAAAATATAAATATAATAAAAGCGAAAATGTGTATGTCTGTCTGCTAAGTTATAACGGCCCATCTTTTCAACCTGCGGGGATAAAAAATACAAAAATAAAAGGACAAAGTCGCGGGCATCATTTAGTTTTAAATAAGTTAGTGGTCAGGTCTATATGTACGTTGGATAGAACATTGAACGAGTGAAAACCCTAATTCAAAAACGCTAAAGCGCTGGGCAAGGCTTAGGTACGTGTTTAGGTTTCTGCAGTTTAATTATCGAAGACAAGACTATATACATATAATAGGATTCCGTATGCATCCTAGTTGCTAAAACTTTTCTTTATTGATTCTTTATTGAAAAAGATTTATTAATTTTTAAAAGATTTAAAAAAAAAACTTTTTCTAAAACCGTCTAAGAATAAGGTCATGATTGTAAAATACATAAGTAAAATCTACCAAGGTAAAGTAGGTAAAATCGTGGTGGCAACCTGGTTTTCGACTCTCGCTTTATACTTTTACACAAATCAATAAACAAACTTACGCATTTATAAAAATACTAGAAGATGCTCGCGACTTCGTTCGCGTGGGATAAGTTTTTAATTCCCACAGGCACTCCTTAATTTTCCGGGATAAAAAGAAGCCTATGTCACTCTCCAAGTCCTCAACTAAGTATACCCATGCAAAAAATCACGTTGATCCGTTGCTCTATTTCGGCGTGATTGAAGGATAAACTCTCTATTTGACGTCCTTGGGGATAGAATTTTCAAAAACTGTGAATCACGTATTTTTTCATTACAGACCGAAATCCCAAACACCAAGTTTCATGGCTACAGCTTGAAAAATGACGGACTTTCCTACAAACTTTCAACCCCTGTTTCAGCCCTTTGGGGGTGGAATTTCGAAAAACTGTGACATACGTATTTCTTTATTTTTTATCGAAAGCCAAAATACCAAGTTTCGTTGATATGACTTGAGAAATGACGGACTTTCATACAAACTTTAAACCCCTATTTCACCCCCTTAAGGGTGGAATTTTGAAAAATCCTTCCTTAGTGAGCGCTTACGTCACAAAAGGAACCTACTGTCAAAATTGCAAGTTTCTAGCCACAGCGGTTTAGGCTGTGCGTTGATATATAAGTCAGTCAGTCAGGACTTTGAATTTTATATATATAGATGATATTTATTTGGGATACAAGAATAGATATATTATGATGTCCCATTATCATATTTATCAAACAAATTCGTATTTTAATCCCTAAAACAAAAAAGTTTGCACAAAAGCCTGTTAACCATTCAATTTCACACATGGTTACCCTATTCTGAGCGGCTTTTCATAATTTACATAGCCCAAATTATTTTCCGTCTTTGGGGCGTAATAACGTCTATTTAGTATTTACCGCGTAATATTGACATTGTGGCTATATTTTAGCTCAAAATTAGACCTCTACATAAGGCTGGAAAATTAAAAGATAACAAATTCAGCTAATTATTCTACATGATCTAAATACTAATATTATAAAGCGGTAAAGTTTGTGAGTTTGTGAGATTGTATGTGGTAATCTCTGGATCTACTGAACCGATTTTGAAAATTCAGGTACCAATAGAAAGCCACATTATTTGTGAATGTCATTAGCTATAATTATATTAACCCGAAAAATTAGGGAGTTCCCGTGGGAATTTAAAAAACTTATTTCACGCGAACGAAGTCGCGGGCATCTGCTAGTATTTAGTAATACCTATATAAAAAGGTGACTGACTGACTGATCTATCAACGCACAGCTCAAACTACTGGACGGATCGGGCTGAAATTTGGCATAGCTATTATGACGTATAGGCATCCGCTAAGAAATTATTTCTGAAAATTTAATGCCTAACGGGATTCCTCGAACCTAAAGTGAGCGAAGGCGCGGGATAAAGCTAATAAAGCTTTAAATTAACTAAACTTGCGAGTTCGAGTAAACCTATAGGTATAGGTCCTTCTTACACCAACTAAAGTTCAGGACTCGACTATCACTTATATGACTTACCGGTGATACATTAATAATTCAGGATATTCGTGTGAAACTGTGAAAAATGCCAGCTCGTATAAGGTAACAGCCTACTTTGGGAAAATGGCCGAACAGGGTCAATAACCTCTTCGCTTTCAGGCCCTTGGTCATAAAATTGATAAAGCCCTGATACCTTATAAATTATAATATACCTACTGAGTAAGTTAGGGTTAAGTGTAGCGTGAGTTATACTTCAAACTTTTTTTGTGATTTGATATGACTCAAATCCATACTATACTATTATAAATGCGAAAGTGGGTCCGTCTGTCTGCTATGCTTTCACAGCCCATCTGTGCCACCGATTTTGATGAAATTTGGTATAGGGATAGTTTGTATACCGGGGAAGTACATTGGCTACTTTGTATCCCGGAAAATTAAAGAGTCCCCGCGGGAATCAAAAATCCTTAACCCACGCAGACGAAGCTATAGGGCATCAATTAGTGTAAAATAACCTCAATAGGTTAAATTTCCTCTGGTCTAGTCTGGTGGGAGGCTTTGGCCGTGGCTAGTTACCACCCTACCGGCAAAGACGTACCGCCAAGCGATTAAGCGTTCCGGTACGATGCCGTGTAAAAACCGATTAGGGGTATAGATTTAATATAACTGTCATACCCCTAACAGGTTAGCCCGCTACCGAGATCGCAGTAAGGGCTAACTTGACGTGGAATAAAAAAAAGGTACTGTTAGGGCGAAAAAACAAAGTTAAATGTATTAAGGAAAGTGAAAACGCCAAAGCGGCTTATAACTGACCCAAATAGGCGAGCGCAGACAGCAAATAGTCGCTCGAATAGGCATTTTTAATTACCCCCCGGTGATTGGTAGGCCCCGGGGACCTCTGAACACCCTCGCCGGGGTTCGTCCCGCATCGCTTCGTTCGATTGGACATGTGAATTCATGTTTGTGATACGAAGTGTCCTATTCACATTGTTTAGCTTGTTTCACGAACCGCCATTTTGAATAGCCAATCGCTAAAACGGGTTAGATAAAAACCAATCAAAAGATTTTTGAAGTGAAACTTCTATAAAATCGTTGTGATTTGAAAATTTGATGAAACGAAAAATATCAGATATTCATAATAGAATTGAGCCTGCGAGAGAATGAGAATACAAATTATAATTATCTCATTCTCTTTTCTAAAGTTTCAATTCTGCCGTGGGTGAATTGCACACACACACTTTTTTTTATCCACTAAGAGACGCCATCACTGCCTCTCCTGAAAATCAGCGTTGCGGTATGGCTGTTACAGTATACCCTATGATGCACAGGCTGAGGTGGCCCATTGACCACACCTAGTTTTAAATTAAGTAGAGTAAGTAAAATAAGTTAATTTGTTAAATTGTACTTAGATAATGTGTGGATCAATAAAAAACTATTTATTTATTTATCCACTCCTATCTCGCCTGGGTGGTAGTAACGATGCAGTCTTAGATGGTAGCGGGCTAACCTAGGCATGGCAGTTATATTATTCAACCCATTCACCTAATCGATTACATCTACACGGCATCGTACCATAGCACTTCTTTGCCGGTAGGGTATGAACTAGCCACAGCCGAAGCCCAGACCAGACCAGAGAAAATTCAGAAATTATTTTCCAAATTAACTCTGCCGGGGATCAAACTCACCTCCTGTTTATAAGACAACAGCGCTCATCACTGCGCCAGGGAGGTTTACAGGTTTGTATAAAACAAACATGTTCTGTGTATAGGCACTACTTATACTACGTACATACGAGGCAATCCGAGGCCCGCACGTGATCGCCTCACGTGTCACGTAAGGGATTAACTGGCACAAACAAGTTAGTTATCGCTACTGAAAGAGCATCCCTGATAGAGAGAAGTCGCCTTAGTTTAATGAGTTCATTTTAATGAACTCAAACAATTATGTTTACTTTATTTTTATACGACTGCCTGAAAAAAGGAGTATATTGTTTTCAGGGTTCATGTATGTATGTATGTATGTGAATTTGTATATTCCACCATAACTTCTATACGCCTGAACGGCGTATTTGGATGAATGAGGTATCGTTAGAATCCATAGCTTATTCCGGGTGACATAGGCTAGTAAAATTTGAAAAAAATTGATAGGGTGACCATGGTCCCGCATCAAAGACTAAAGTTTTTTTCAAAATTGAGATTAACTATATTGTCATCATCAAGAAAATGATGAGTAGATTCCAAAAATATATAAAACTATATTTCAATACTAGCTGATGCCCGCGACTTCGTCCGCGTGGATTGAGGTTTTTCGGTTCCCGCGGGAACTCTTTAATTTTCCGGGATAAAAAGTAGTCTATGTGCTATTCCAGACTATAATCTATCTCTGTGCCAAATTTCATCCAGATCCGTTCATCCGTTGGAGCGTGATTGAGTAACAAACATACATCCATACATCCAAACTTTCGCATTTATAATATTTATTTGATCCAGTGAATCACAAAAAATATCATTTAACTATGGTTCTTCTCGGTAGGAATGGCATTCCGAACCAGTGGTAGATTCATTTGACGATTCGAAAGCACTTGTAAAAGTTTATTTGAATAAAAAACATTTGAAATTGAATTTGAATTTGGCAGTTGTATATTCTAATTCTGTGAGTTATATTCACTTGTTGGTAAATACAATCGCGCTAATCGACTTCAAATTTCAATAATTTTTTTATTCAACCAATAGACATTTACAAGTGCTTTTGATCCGACGAGTGAATCTACCGCTGGTGCGGAATGCCTTGCGCTCGGCTCATAAGCTTTAGGTGATCCACCTACGACGACGAAGCAAAGAAACCGTCGTACCTAATCTTTAGGCTACGTTCGCACTGCGAAAAACATACGCGCGTATTTTATTCTCGCGATTTATATTTCGCGTCCGGATTTCACCTACTCCGCACTGCGAATGCGGTGAGCATCATACAACTCCATACAGCACAAAATATAGGTATTCGCTCGAATATAATTCTTACCGCGTGAAATTTGTATCAAACACATACTTACACATAGTGAACATATACTTTCTTACTTACAGTAATTGTTATTCAGTCCAATATAACAATCCAGAAACATACCTGAAAAAGAGAAATCATAAAAATACCACAAGAGTTATTACGACAAAAATATATTAGAGCGGACCGGACAGGACGAAACGTCCGCGTCGTTATGTCATAAATAAGTCAATTATAACTATGCTAACATATAACTACATAATACATATAATATGTATATGCTATTATAACATATAACTAGCGCTCAATACAAAAGTGAATGACGCGAACTCTCCAATTTTATGTCCGGAATGTGTTTTCGCCTTTTTTCAAAAGTATTTTTATACTAGCTGATGCCCGCGACTTCGTCCGCGTGGATTACGATTTTTTGATTCCCGCGGGAACTGCTTAATTTTCCGGGATAAAAAGTAGCCTATGTGTTATTCCAGACTATTATACTAGTGGTTCGCCCCGAACTGAGACCTCGCGGTTTCACAGAGCGCCATCTATTGACATCAGTGTGAAGTTCTGTTAAAAATATCATCATCATGAAAAATTAAATAATTTCGTTTCCTTATAATATTTATCTAATTTGAGTATTTGTTGTTCAAGTACAGGATATAATTCAAATAATTGATCAAGTTTCAGGCTTGAGAGTTCAGAAAATTAAGAGTTCTGAGGTCAACTTTGGACGTTAGAAAATCGCCACTTTGAAAGCCCCCCATTTCGTCAATTTTAGGAGAAAAATTCAAAAAAAAATATTTTTGGACTCTACTCCTAATTATCTTTAAAATGATATACTGCAACCCTATGTAACGCTATAAAAAATATTTTACTTCGCATTCGCTTCTATGAGAGCCCCCCTGAAATAAAGATTTTTATAACTTTTTAAGCCATATTCGGCGGGAGGCCATCGGTTTACATATTATATTTAAATTTGAAGTAATTATGTCCAGCAATTCAGAAGTTATAAGGCTCTGACAGACGGACAGACGGACGGACGGACAAGTGCCAATTCACCCAAGTAGACTCAGAGACCTTCGCTTCGCTCGGTCAATAAGTATCTCTGCGCCAAATTTCATCCAGATCCGTTCAGCCGTTCGGGCGTGATTGACTAACAAACATCCATCCATCCATCCATCCATCCATCCAAATTTATATCAAAGCTGTTATCCATGATATAATCACAACAGCTGTTCCCATACCCTTGAAGGTCAAGTCCCACTAAAGAGGCGCGGTGCGGCGCGGTTCGTAGCGGCAAGTTTTATTTGTAGATATGAGTTTGTATGGAACTGGGCCCGTTAAAGCGACGAGGCACGGAGATGTGCTGCGCGACGCGGACCCGTGCAAACTCATGCATATAATATTTGCCGCTACGTGCCGCGCCGCTACGTGCACCTCAAGTGGTGCTAGAGCTAGACCTTTACTTCTAAATGAAATTTCCAGCTAGAAATCAATTGCATCGAAGTCGGAGCGGATGTCCTCGTCACGGAAAGCTAGCGTCCTGCTAGCGTCCTACATTCAGCACCCTTACCACAAGATTTTAATAATACTGAGGATGAGCGTATTCGAGCCTCGAAACACTTAGCCGTTAAAGTCAAATGAACCTAAGACACTTTGTTTAAGAGCTCAAATTCGTCCACACATCCACAGCCAGCGCTCCAAGTGTACCGTTTCTAAATGAAAATCGGCGTTACTGAATTTGAATCTTTAAATCAAGGGCATTTGGATCCATTTACTCCAGATCTATGCACTGCCTAAACAGGTCGAATTGTCCGATTCCAATTACGATTTCCTTACACGATCGGGGGCTGGTGGTAAAGGTTCACAGTACGAGGCAGACGGCGAAGGAAATCAAACTTGTCGGCCGGCTCGACACTCGACAGCCTGTCAGTCACTTTTCTCTAAGTAATCCAAGTCTCAGTAGTTGGTTTCGTGACCGAGATTGGGTCACGTAACGTGGAGGTATTACATTTTCTCTAAATAGCCCACGTTAAGGAAACCAAATCTGTAAGTACTTAGCTAAAGATAATGTAGTAAGCAATGATTTATATACTGGCTGATGCCCGCGACTTCGTACGCGTGGATTGAGTTTTTTTGGTTCCCGCGGGAACTCTTTAATTTTCCGGGATAAATATTTATTTCTGGCACAGAGATAGATTCCAGACTATAATCTATCTCTGTGCCAAATTTCATCCAGATCCGTTCAGCCGTTCTGGCGTGATTGAGTAACAAACGTCCATCCATCTATCCATCCAAACTTTCGCATTTATTGACCGAGCGAAGCGAAGGTCTCTGAGTCTACTTGGGTGAATTGGCACTTGTCCGTCCGTCCGTCTGTCAGAGCCTTATAACTTCTGAATTACTGAACGTAATTACTTCAAATTTAAATATACTATGTAAACCGATGGCCTCCCGCCGAATATGGCTTAAAAAGTTATAAAAATTTTTATTTCAGGGGGCTCTCATAGAAGCGAATGCGAAGTAAAATATTTTTTATAGCATTACATAGGGTTGCGGTATATCATTTTAAAGATAATGAGGAACGGAGTCCAAAAATATTTTTTTTTTAATTTTTCCCCTAAAATTGACGAAATGGGGGGCTTTCAAAGTGGTGATTTTCGGACGTCCAAAGATGACCTCAGAACTCCCAATTTTCTGAAAGGCTGAGCCTGAAACTTGATTAATTATTTGAATTATATCCTGTACTTGAACAACAAATACTAAAATTAGATAAATATTATAAGGAAACGAAATTATTTAATTTTTAATGAGCATACGTATTTTTAACAAACTTCACAATGTTGTCAATAGATGGCGCTCTGTACAAATTTATTCGTTTGTGCTTAAAAAGAAAAGGCTGAGCCTGAAACTTGATCACTTATTTGAATTATATCCTGTACTTGAACAACAAATACTAAAATTAGATAAATATTCTAAGGAAACGAAATTATTTAATTTTTAATGAGCTTCACTATTTTTAACAGAACTTCACATAGATGGCGCTCTGTAAGTTTATGGATACCGCGAGGTCTCAGTTCGGGGCGAACCACTAGTAATATTAAGTATAGATATAGATAAAAAAGCAAAAGCTGACAACGCACAGCTTAAATCACAGGATGGATCGGGCTGAAATTTGGCCTACAGATAGCTATGACGTAGGCATCCGCTTAGAAAGGATTTTTGAAAATTCAACCCCTAATGGAACCACGAACTTTGAAATTTGTATGAAAATCGAACCTAACGTGAGCGAAGCCGCGGGGAAAAAGCTAGTGTTCTATATCTTAAAACGGTAGAAAGATCTTCTCGGAAAGCAAGATATCTAAGAACGGTAGAAAGTAATATTAAGATCTTCGAAAGGTCTCTACTTTCTCAAAAATGAGCTACGTTTGAGACTGAACAGTGGATATTGAACAATATTATTAAAGACATTTTATTTTAGGTAGCAAGACAACAGATAAGCTATGTAATATTAATCTTGTACATCAAAATATACAAGGCTTATCTGGCAAAGAACATGAAATTGAACTTTTTATTAGAAAATTTGATATTGACATTTTATGCCTTACAGAGCATTGGCTCAATAGTTACCAATTAATTATCAATCTTAAGGATTACTCGTTGTCAAGTGCGTTCTCTAGAAAGAATGCTATACGCGGAGGGTCTTTGATTATAACTCGTAGTAATAATAATTGTAAGGAAAGAAAAGACATTGTTAATCTTTCTGTTGAACGCACTATTGAGCTGTCCTGTGTTGAGCTGGAGCGATACATTATAGTTTGCGTGTACCGACCTCCCTCAGGCGACTTTCTACTGTTTGAGGATGTCATGGAGGAGGCCCTAAGACGGATATGTAGGTCATCGAAAAAAATATTAATATGTGGAGACTTTAACATAGATATTTTGCTTAACACCTCTCTTTCTGACAGATTACTCAACTTATTTAAAAGTTTCAATTTACACAACATTTTTATTGAACCTACACGGATAACTGCAAGTTCCGCTACTTGTATTGACAATATTTTCAGTGATTGTAAAATTGTCAGCAAATCTGTCATTACTAATCTAAGATCCGACCACTGCGGGCAAATGATATCTGTTCCTAGCTCTAAACAAAATACAACTAAAGTAATAAAGTATAGGCCAGTTACCGGTAAAAAAATACAACAATTCAAACAAAATATGCTAAATATTTTACCTACACTTGATCTTACACAGGGTGGTCCGGATGAACACTACAATACATTCTTTGATTTGTTAAATTCTCAGTTTAGTTCCATTTTTAAAATAGTAGAAAAAAAATTGTTTAAAAACCTTAAATTTAGCGACTGGGCTACTGTTGGCATTTATAAAAGTAGGAATAAGTTGTTTGATTTGTATGCTGAAAAGCAGTATAATTACACTCCTAGATTTGTCCATTATGTAAGAAATTATTCAAAATTATTTAGAAATGTCTGCATACAAGCAAAATCACTTTATATAAAACAAAAAATCATTAATTCTGATAGTAAAATAAAAGCAGTTTGGGATATTATCTCAGAAGAAACTGGGAAACATAAAGTGGAGAAGCCTAAATTAGAGCTAAAAATTAATGACCGTATTACTGACTGCGATACGGAAATTGCAAATACATTTGAGAATTTTTTCCGAAATATTCCGGTAACCACTACTAGCTCCCTTAATTCCTCGCCAACAGAAGCCCTTAAGCTTCTTAAGGGTAATGTCACCGAGTGCAGTGTGCTGTTTAAGTTTGAACATGTGACCCCATATGATATTATTAAAATATTCAAATCTTTGCAATGCAAAAAAACCGGGGATCTATGGGGGATATCAGTAAAAATAATCAGCAATGTTATTGATATAATTGCACCATATCTTGCTCTAATATTTAATGAGTCTGTAGATTCAGGATCCTTTCCAGACCTTATGAAATGCAGTAAATTGATTCCACTTTTTAAATCTGGCAGTAGAAGTGACCCTAATAATTACAGACCAATTTCTATTTTACCAGCACTCAGCAAGATATTTGAAAAAATTATGCTCAACCAACTGCTTCTGCACTTTAACTCAAATAAACTACTTCACTCTGAGCAGTATGGTTTTACTAAAGGCCGATCAACAACCGATGCGGGCGCAATGCTGCTAAAGCATATATTCGATGCATGGGAGAAATCACAGAATGCTATTGGTATTTTCTGTGATTTGTCTAAGGCATTCGATTGCGTTGAGCACGAGACGCTTTTAGTTAAGTTGAACCACTATGGAGTCAAAGACACTGCACTTGGCCTCATTGCGTCTTATCTCAGTGATCGCATTCAAACGGTATGTGTTAACGATGTGAAGTCATCCGGATCAGCCTCACTAATGGGTGTTCCTCAAGGCTCCATTCTGGGCCCCTTCATGTTCTTGGTGTATATAAATGATTTACCATATTACGTCCAAAACACTTGTGATATTGTGCTATTTGCTGACGATACGTCCTTGATTTTTAAAGTCGATAGAAATAAGGACAATTATGACGACGTAAATAATGCAATTTCTCAAGTCACTAACTGGTTTACTGTAAACAATTTACTTTTAAATGCAAAGAAAACCAAGTGTGTTGAATTCGCATTGCCAAATACCAAGTCCACAGGAAACATGAATTTAACTGTAAATAATGATATTTTAAAAATAGAAGAGACCACTGTGTTCCTGGGGGTGACCTTAGATTCAAAGCTTCAATGGGGCACCCATATATCAACTCTGGCTGGCAAACTCAGCTCTGCTGCTTACGCTGTTAGAAAGATTCGACAATTTACTGACGTAGAAACTGCAAAAATTGTATATTTTGCTTACTTTCATAGTATTATGTCTTACGGAATCTTGCTATGGGGTAAAGCAGCAGATATTCAAAAAATTTTTGTATTACAAAAAAGGGCAATACGTGCAATTTATAATTTAAAACCGCGCGAATCCCTTAGAGAGAAATTCAAGGAAATAGGTATTCTTACAGTAGCCTCGCAATACATTTACAGTAATTTAATCTTTGTGAAACAGCGCCTTCAGAATTACAAAAGAATTTGCGATCTGCACGATAGGCCAACTAGAAACTGCCATAAGCTCGTGACACCATCGCTCCGCCTCAAAAAAGTCCGAAGGTCGTTCGTGGGAATGAGCATTCTATTTTATAACAAAATTCCACAATCTATTTTAAACTTGCCTTTACACAAGTTTAAGAAATCCATTAAAAGTATGCTTTTGAAAAAAGCTTATTATACTGTGGAAGATTACGTAAATGACAAAAGTGCATTTCTATGATAATATATTCATTTAAACGATAAACTAAAACATGAAGATCAATATTTTTCTACAATTTTTTCCGACTAGCTGTTGCCCGCGGCTCCGCTCGCGTGAATTTTGGTTTTCACAAATTGTGTAAAGTTAATGATCCATGGATTTTTCCACGATAAAGAGTAGCCTATGTGTTAATCTAGGGTATAATCTACATCCATTCCAAATTTCAGCCAAATCGGTTAAGTAGTTGCCGCGTGAAGGAGTAACAAACATACACACATACAAACTTTAATATTATTATTGCCGATAGGTGGCGATTTGCACCCTTAAACAGTATTCAATTCTATGCCTTGATATGGGTAGTCGGGTATGTTACACTCTCTTTAACGTTTCTGTGGTGGTGTCGTGTGGTGCGGGTTGTTACGTTCCCTCAAATATGGTTGAGCGAAGCAATGGCTGGATCATGCGTCATGCTCGTGAACGGGTGCCACCGTCGGAAATGGGGCTGCCTCTGTCTGCCAGTCTTGGCGTGTATTGAATATTGTAGGTATGCTCGTGAAAAAAGCTTACTATACAATCGAAGATTACGTAAATGATAAAAAAAACAGCGTGGATTTGATTCGCTCCAGCTATGCGTGGGACTGCAGTTACTTGTATCATTATGATGATTGTAAGTTTTGATGGAAAAGAGCAACCACCGAGTTTCTTGCTGGCTCTTCTCGGTAGGAATGGCATTCCGAACCAGCGGTAGATTCATATTATAACGATTCAAAAGCGCTTGTAAAAGCTTATTTGAATAAAAAACATTTTGAATTTTGAATTTTTTGAATTTAATTTATATTAACGGAAACTTGACGGAAACACATTTCAATTTTATTTATTTGCAAGTATAAATTCCGCTGGGAATCTTCCATGCATCATTTTGAAATGAAGCTTTCAACGTTACATTTTAATATCACAACATTACACAAAGGAGTAGGTAGTAGATGTATTACAGTGGGAAGGAGCTTCCTTTGGCCTACATTACCTATATTCACGAGTATCCAACAATAAGACTAGAGTGCCAGAGAGGAAGGAAACCTCCCGCGCTTTGACAGTTTGACGAGTAAAGAATAGGATTGGTAGAGGAACGCTGACGTCAGCTGTTCAAAGCTCGTTGAAATGATTTCGATACTGTAGTGTATCATTTGCATGTTTCAGCATGAATGGTTAGATAAAATCGACACCTACTCCGACAACGAATTACATTGTATCTCAGATTTCGCCGATTTTAAGTTTTATTGTAATGACTAGCTGCAGATGCCCGCGACTTCATCCGCGTTTTTTATTACGTACAGTCGATTATAAAAAAAATAGGTAAGAATATATAAAAATTTTACTTTAGACGTAATTTTTTTTAATTAAATCTCCCCGATATTTATGTTTCCAGGGTCTTGAATGTCGTGTTTCGCGTTTTAAAAAGTTTATAAGTATTGAATCTAATCTATCAACTAAGTTACTAACGTAACCTAGCCGTAATTTAGTTTTTGTTATTTTTTTTTTATCATAAAGTACCAACAACAGTTAGCACCCTACTAAGGTTTCGATTTAGCCTATGAATAAGTTAAGCTAATAAGTAACATTATTTTTCAATACACTTGCTCGCAAAATGCACTTACAGAGGCAGTAAAGAGGGCTTGTAAGTTAAATTTACTGCCCTCGTGCTTTTTTTTTGCAGAATTTACTGCCCTCGTGCTATTTTTTTGCAGTTTTTTTTTAATTTTTGTAATGCCACTTTACTTCTAAATAAAAAGTTTTCTTGAAAGAAGGTTCACAATGATATTGACTTTGTATGTAGAAAACTTAAAAAATAATAACATTTAGATGTGGATTGATGAAATTAATTCATGAAATTAAAAATTGTATTTAATTTAGTTAATTAAAATTGTTTTAAGTTTTATAAATCAAAAAAGTAAAGGCTGAATAGTCCAGGCTGATAGATAAGAGCTAGAACCTAGAGCCATGAAGCCAATTAAAAAAAACGCAATTACAACAACGCGCTATAGATAGGTACTACTAAAATCTTGAATCTGTGCGCGCTATTTTTAAAAGTTTCATTGAGTTTTTCTTATAAATTATTAAATAATAAGATGAGTGGTTTAAGTGATGTGTAATAATAAAATTAAATCAACAATAAGGTATTTTAGCTGTGAGAAAAAAGTCGCGCTTGGAATAGCCGCCGAAAATCGCGACTAAGTATGGGCGTGAGAAGCCATTTTCTAGTGAGTACCTATACCTACTCGACTTTTAATTTCAAGTTTTCTCACAAATGTATTGAAAAATATCGTGTGATACACGGGCGTTAAGGTTTAAACAAACTCGTGACGATGGTCAGCCCTCGACTGGCGTCATCGGGCTGACATTAGTCAACTCGTATGTAAAAACCTATTTACCGCCCTTATATCACAAACTACTATTAACCTAACCTTATATCTACCTACTATAAGAATTATATCTAAGAATTGGTCCATTGATTTAGCTTACGCTAGATTTTATTATTAGGCCGTGATGTGATTTTTTTTAAACCTGTCATATTACACGATACTGCTGGATCATCCCATGTTCTTATCTGTTCCCTCGTTTCTCATGAATAAGCGATTCCCTCGTTACTGCTAGCGGGTAATGAACCAAAAAAGGGATAACGAGAAACCAATTGCGGGTCGAAACGGTTTTTCCTTTCAGCGACGGGAATAAACAACTACATAAAAGGTTCTGTCACAATTTTTAGGGCGTAATAATGACTTTTGATTCGGTCAAAGAAACTGGGTAGGTACTTTACTATACAGTGGAAATGAAGAAAAACTTTGCAGATATTGCAATGAAATTATTTTCTCTATTAATACAGAAGGGAAATCTGAAATTATTTTGCCTCGGAAGCACGATAAGCCATGAGAGTGGAGGTCTGTGCGCAGCAGTGGGACGTAAATGGAATGTTATGGTGGTGGTGGTGTATTTATTAAAACGCACATAACCCCCACATTGCATCCCGGGGAAGGACAT
The DNA here is from genome assembly GCA_917051295.2 of Erebia ligea. Lineage (NCBI taxonomy): Eukaryota > Metazoa > Arthropoda > Insecta > Lepidoptera > Nymphalidae > Erebia > Erebia ligea. Next base: position 588,313 of record OU785232.1, read on the forward strand.
AGGCTACTTTTTATCCAAGAAAATCAAGGACCATCCCAGGATTTTTAAAGAATCTAGGACCTCGCGTCACCCAATGGGCCAACGTGGCAGTTATTTTAATACATAATAGCGTATCGGTAAATCAACTTCGCCTTATGTCACAAGGTCGCTCACCAAAAAACACCTGCCCGATGTTTGTCTAACTAGTTATTACTATATTGATTGAAGGTACAAACAGGTTCAAAGCCTTTCATTTAACAAAACAACAACTTCGTAACGCAGTATCAATTTTAAAGTTTTACGAACGCTGTGTTTTCATCGCCGGACACGCACCTCCAAGTTTTCGAAGTTAGGTATGTACGTTTTAAGAAATTAAAATCACCTGCTTCAAATGGTGAAGGAGACATCATGAGGAAACCTGCACGCCCGTGTGTTCTACATAATATCCTCGAAGGGGTGTGAGATCTGCCAATCCGCAACTGGCCAGCATTGTGACCAATCTTTTTTTTTTATTTTATTAATCTCTAACTAAATAAAAATGACATCCCTAAATCTAGGGTTGCCCCCTTTCTGCAAGGAGTATTATGAAAGGGATAGGCGATAGCAGTATAAATAGAGCTGTAATTTTAGTTTAGTCTAGAGATTGAGTACTACAGAATTGGCCACAGTGTGTTGATAGAGAGAGAGAGTTAAAATGTAATAATTTTCTCCCTGTCTATTAAGAATATTCCACTGTGTTCGAGTGTGTTTCATACATCAAAGAACATAGGTATTAATTCCGCCTCACTAATGATCGGAAATGGAAAACTACAACTCTTCCTGCCGATATTATAAAAAGATACAAAAAGTTAACGTGAATTCTAACGTGGCCCGAGTGACGGCCATTGATTAGAAAACTAATATCTCTATATGCACCAGAATGTGAGAAAGGAATTCAGAAATAGTTGCTATTTTATTACGAACGGCTTCGAATGATATGCAGTTTCTAGCTTGAAATAATTTTTTTTAAGAAACACAAAATATTTGAAGCCCCTTCCAGCCTTACTAGTATGTTTAAAAAGCAATAATACCAATATAATCCAAGAGGACACTCAGGTACCATACAATAGATAGAGAAAATATTCGCCTTTAGATTGCCGTACGAACGCGACTTTGAGAGCGGTTTCCACTACTAGCATTGAGCCAAGCCAAGCCTTGTCTTACATAATATTTTGTGCAGTGACGATCAATCAGCAGTGACAAAAAGCGTCAAAAAAAATCACGGTCTGCAAACATATGTAAGGCATAGAAGTTTATTTTATCTAACACTAACTATATTATGCTTTATGTATCTCAATTCTAAAAACCACACGAATAGCATTTTTAGCGAAATTACTTGAATTCATTTTTGGCAACCCCCGAATCCACATTACATTATTACAAAAAAAGTTGTCGTATACAAAAATAAATTCATACGCCCAAAACAGTAAAGAGAGGAGAAACAATTCATTTTTTAACATGTTTTTATTTTTAAAACAATGACCGAAAATCCGCGCGCACTGTGGACACACCGCGCAATATTCTTCTTGGGGTCTTTGTTCTTATTTTCATAACTTCCCTTTTGCATTGTTTGCGACGCGACGGCGCGGGCGGAAAGAAAGATAAACGTATTTTTTTTCTAACTTTTTCCATCTTTTGTTCGAGTTCACATTTGTACCCTTACCACAAGTTTTTAAATCACACCTATACGTTGATGATATTCGTTTTCGTTTTCGTTCAAAGTAAAATGTACCTAAACCGTATAAGTTCAGACCTCAAAATGCATAGGTACACGAACGGCCTGAGTTCTGAGTTTATAATCACAAAATTAAAAGGATGTACTTGAAAATGTAATTGTAATTATAACTGTCATGCCCCTAATAGATTAGCCCGCTACCATCTTAGACATCCGTTACCAACAGATGAGATCGCAGTCAAGGGCTAACTTGTAGTGGATAAAAAGAAAAAAAAACGTACTGAATTTGTGACTATAAATCAAGGGCTTTTGGATCCATTTTACCACCATTGTGTTCGAATGCTCGAAAACGATCAACGTACAGGTGTAGGTGTGATTTCAAAACTTGTGGTAAGGGTGAAGTGCATTAAATGTGGGACCCTACATTTTGCAGGAGAGTAGGTAGGTCTTATTTTTCTTGTTGTAACTAGCTCATAAATGGGTCGCTGAAGATACTCTATTATTGTAGAAATGTATTGTGGATTATCAATTTATGTTCCGGTACGATGGAAGAAAATAGTTAGAAATTGTTATTTAAAATAACAAGCTTGGAGTTGGACATCCCGTAAGAACATAAGTTTTTCTATTTTAAAAAAACTAATTCAAAAATACAATTTTGTGAATTTCTTTCGAACCCACAACTTGGAAGTATTATAATTAATGTTCAAGCCTAACTATAATAATTACACATAAGAACTATTTTCAAAAAAAAATCTAAATAAATTTATAAAAGGACAAGCTGATCGATTTACTGAAACTTTATCATTTTGTAGAGTAACAAAAATTGATACTTTAATTAATCCGGATTCTTGGTGATCCGGATTGACTTTTTTGCATAAAACACCGAATTCAAATCGTACTTTATCATTTTAATCGGCTTAACAGTACGCTGCGCTTTTTTGTTAAGCTTTTATATTAGTATATACAGATAAAGTTATACCAGAAATTCTTTTTAAATATAGGTACAGATAAAATTGTGCCAGAAATAAATAATAGACAGAATGTAGCCATACAATCAGACCTGTATCTATATTTAAAGAAAGAAAACTTTCAAAATATAAGAGGACCTATTAGATAGCGGAACCTATCGGAAGTCCATGATAATGAATGAATGTTTTATTTCCAAGACTACAGAGGTACATATTATGTGTTAGTAAAAGACTTATCCTATGTTAGTATTATACCTAATTAGATAAATAAAAACAATAATGTGTTAGTACGACTTATTCTATGTAAGTTAATATAATTAATACACTTACAAAATGAAGGAGCTAGAAATTTAATTCGGTATAATCCGCCACAGTAGGTAAATCTTTGCGGTCATCGTCACTTTACAATCGAGCATTGGGGTACTTCTCAGGCACCTCATTATTTGATTGACTTCGGTGGCACAATTTTTTTTTTGCATTTGAGACATACTAGCAGGAAATATCAAATCTAGATTTAATTTAGTTAATATTGGTAGTAAAGGGAACTTTATCGGCCCAGTGGTTACATCGTAATTCGATTTTCAAAAAATGGTGTCCACCGAAATCAATATTTTAGTCACCGAAATCAAAATAAATACAACATATTTTTTACAACATAACATATACCTACTTTAATTACTTAGATTTAGGAAAATTTACGAAAATCAACTTTGTACTTATGTTATTAAATTTTAAATAAATGACATACTAAATGAAATTAAAAATAGTAACCATAACAAAGTAGGAACATATAACAGTCTCTATTTAGATCTATCATAACACACATAGTCCAGTCGCTTATTTTGAAGCGAAAAAAAACAAAATTGTTAACAGGATGGGAACAGCTGGAAATGGTAAAGTGGCATATAATGAACGTAAAAAAAATGCGTGAGCAGGGGTTTTTCCAGATATATTTGGGGGATGAAAAGGGGTGGAATTTTGGATTATTGTGATTTCCGGCGAAAGTTGACTTCGGAGAGAAAAGTGTACAATTGAAAAGTTGTAGATCATAAAAAGATCTACCACTTTTGTATGAATGGTTTTTTCACATAACCTCAAAATCTCCGAGTAAAATGCGAAAAACCGCTTTTATGGTTTTTTATTTTTCATTTACACAAAAATAATTTTATTTTGACCAAACTTGGTGAAAGTATACATTTTTGTATCTAAAATATTCACAAATTTTTTCAGATAAAAATGTTAAGAGACTTCCGAGATAATCATGTTGTTCGGCCCAAAAAAATATTTTTCAAATTAAAATTCTCCTTTGGAAAATTGTCGTAGAGACTTCTTTTAGGTCGCAATTTTTTCGTTTTGAGTTATACTTTCTTGTGAAATAATAAAAAAATACAGCCCCCATTTAGAAACATGCTCAAAAATTGGAAAAATCAAAAAATGAATTTTGCAACCATCTTTTTTTTACTAAATGTTAATCTATTTCCACCGAAAACACTGAGATCAATCCCACTGAAATCAAAATAATGAGCAATATCCCAGATTTTTACAAAAGTATCCTAAATTTATAATAATAACCTCCTTAATTGCAATCTAGCACTCATACGATATACGTTTGTATAAATTAAATAATAGTAGTTTGAATAGATATGGATAGAACAGTTCCACCGAAATCAAGTTTATGGGTATACCAAGCCACCGAAAGCGATTACTTACCTTAATAAAAGGTACGCACAGAGAGGCACAGACGTGTTGCCTATAACCACCGATGCGGCGCGACGGATAGTTTGTCTTACTCTTACTACTATTCTCGCAGTTATTAAAGTACAGAAGTTATAAGAGAATTGGAGCGCGCCACCGGTATCAATTCTAAACGTCGGACGCGAAAACAATTTGTTGTAAGTTCTCAACTAAGGCCTATTAATGATTATAAATATTATAATTTGAGCTAGTAACTAACTAGTTTCTTGTAAACACCTGCAAAATAGTGGCATATTTTATAGAAAAAAAGAAAAAAAATAATTTTCAACGCAATATGTGGTGCGGGACACGGCACCGAGGTCAATATTTCCGCGGTTTTCTTTTTTTAACTTAACTTACATAATGTTTACCTAAAAAAGGACATTGGCCCCCCCTAATATTTTGATCATATCTACCATACATAAAATTATCAAGTGGCTAGCAATCTATTTCATACAGGTTTTCGACCCGGACACGCTTTTTTGAGCCGTTTGAGAATGACCCATTGTCGAGTCAACATCTCCTGAAGATGCTCCGGTGTCGGAGTGAAACGTACGTTGAGAATAATTTGGAAGATTTGTGTGGTGTGGTGAATATCGCAAGATACACACTGTACCACATAGAAATTGCATCCCTAGACATCAATTGTTCTCACACCTAGGGCATCTGGAAGAAATCCACATTTGTAGCGATAAGATGTCCTTGCACACGTCCTTTCTATATATAGGTTTAGTTTTAATTTGTATTTTGTACAGAATAAATAAATAAATAATAAATGAAATTACCTACTGAGGTGGATTATAGCGAATTAAATTTCTAATTCTCCTTCTTTAATACGAGGACCTATCGCAACTTGTATTTTTCTCTACGTTTGTACCTACACCTATATTCTTGACGGTTTTGGCGCATAGACGTCGTTCATTTTATTTTCCCAGTTTCCCAGAAAATAAATGAGTAGAAGGACTTACATCGCTAAACCGAGACGGGGCAAGAAATAGAATTACCTTTTACCTGAACGTTTAGGTGCTACACTCTCTACTTGAATTACCTTATATTTGTGTTATTCCAGACTATAATCATCTTTGTGCAAAATTTTATCCAAATCCGTTAAGCCGTTGTGGCGTGATTGAGTAACATACATACATCCATCCATCCATCTATCTATCCAAACGTTCGCATTTATAATACAATATTAACAATATGAACTTTAAATTAGCAAAAAAAACTCGCTCAAAAATAATCATGGAGACAAATAGGCAGACTCCATGTAGATGCATAGTATGTAGGTACTACGTGGTACTACGTAGCGATTAGTGATGCAACAGACCTCTGCTTCTGCTTCCGCAATTGCGGAAGTTCTGCACGTTTTTCGACATCCGTTTCTGCTTCTGTTTCCGCAACTTTTATAACGGAAATTTGATCGGAACTTTACGACGGTTTAGGGGTTTCCATCCAACCTTGTGGTTGGATGGAATACCCAAATAATAATAATTAATGGTAAAAAATTGAATTTTTTTTCATAGTATTGACACTTCCGCATCCGCTTCCGTTTCTGTTCCGTTGCCGCAAAAATTTACTTTTTACATTTGTTTCCGTTTCTGTTTCCGTTAAGACACTTCTGTTGCATCACTAGTATAGATATAAATACACAAGGGAGGGAGGGGTGACTACCAGAGCGTAAAATGGACTTGTTACATAGAAAATAATTTACAAAACAAAACGAAAACACAAATAACACATAACACAAGTAGTATACAAAACGACTATTTAGTAAACATCTTCATATAAATAAGACTATTGATACATTTTGTATGTTATAAAAATCATTGTTGTTTTAATACGATTACATATAATATGACGACATTTTGAGTGTAGTTCTAAGGTACCTACTTAATTTATAACGACAGTTTTGAAGATAGTTTCTGCTTACCTAAGGTAGCTGTAGTGTATATTATTATGATCAACCGCACTGCCAGAGATACTGTAAAGTAGGCGAGTCCAGAAAGGGCGGACAAGGCAACGAGATAAGAGCCTTATTTAAGGGCTTATGAGTCCCCTGAGGGCGAATATGATTTGCGGATTGGGCAGTATGAGTATTAGGATGTGTGGGTCTACCAGGGCCATAATAAAGGGCTTTATCATGGAAAATGTGTGGAATTATGTGGCATGCGAAAGCAAACATTAATTGGTGACTACGTACTAATTTGGAAGAAGATACTGAGTTCTGACCGAAATTTTACCCGATTATTACAAAACCTTTACGTATAATATTAATATGCGAAGGCCTATAATAAATTACTAGATGATGCCCGCAATTTCGACCGCGTGGAGTGATTTTTTTAATTCCCTCGGGAATTCTTCAATTTTCCAGGATAAAAAGTAGCCTATGTCGTTCCCCGGGATACAACCTATCCCTGTACTAAATTTCACCAAATCGATTGAAAAGATGGGCCGTGACAGCGTAGCAGACAGACAGATAGACAGACACACTTTCGCATTTTATTTTAAGTATGGATTCGTAAGAAAATGGTATGAATCATGATGCAAGACGTTTAAATAATTAAGTGCAAGACAAATTGTCTTCGCAATCGTGCATTGTCGAGTCAACATCTCCTGAGGATGCTCCGGTTTCGGAGTGAAACGTACGTAGAGAGTGATTTAGAGGATTTGTGTGGTGTGGTGCTGTGCCGGTGCGAATTGCTGGGTGGTGGGTGTTCGCATGCTGTTGGTGGAAGACACGCACTGCACCACATAGATTTGTCTACTGTGGCGGATTATAGCGAATTAAGCTTCTGGTTCATTCATTATCATGGACTTCCGCAAAGTAACGCCTGCTTCGATTCAATACATAATAATATTTAAATTTTGCTTTGCGTTGTGAATCATTCATAGATATTTTTGCATTATAAAGTTATGGTTATATCGCCGAATTCGAGGGTTCCATACGCACGCCGATTGAGAAGAAGCGCACTCAGTCGGGTATTTTACGTCTCATAATGGAATTTAAAACTGTAATAGCAATTCACTAAAACGACAGATTTTATTTATTGAGCCATTCACTCCAACGACAGATTTTATCATTATTAATTAAGTCCGTTTTGATACCTTTTTAAAATCTTGCTGGTTCTTCTGGGTAGGAATGTCATTCCGAACCAGTGGTAGATTCACTCGACGACGATTCAAAAGCACTTGTAATAAGTTTATTTGAATAAAAAACATTTGACATTTTTTTTTTAATACGCTACAAAAACTGCATATTTATTCGTTCCAAAACTAAATGTACTGCAATAAATATTGCATGAGAGTATATATCTGCAATATAATGTGCTTGTACTGTGTATGTATTCACAAGGAAGCAATAATGTCGCTATGAGTAATGGCGGGGTATCCAAAACATTCCAATGTACGACCCAAGACTGGGCTGAACGCTCTGCGACAAATATCTGGGTTATTATAGGCCTATATGTTATCTAAATAGTACAGGCGCCGGACTCGAGCACACATATTACATGGGCGACATACTAGGAATAAACTAGCTGATGCCCGCAACTTCGTCCGCGTGGATTGAGGTTTTTTGATTCCCGCGAGAAATCTTTAATTTTCGAGGGATAAAAAGTAACGTTAAAGTAATGTATTAGATTATAATGGGGCTGACATGTAATTAATTATAAAAGCCCCTAAACAAATACAGAAAAAAAACGTTAAAGTAAGTTATTCCAGACTATAATCTAGGTAACTGTGCCAAATTTCATCCAGATCCGTTCAGCCGTGCTGGCGTGATTGAGTAACAAACGTGCATACAAACTTTCGCATTTATATTATTAGTAAGAGAAGTAAGCTCAGAAGGGCATAAGAAATAAATATATTTATTTGTAAATTATAAATACAATACTTTCTTCAATATGGGCCTTTAATCAAAATTTATTTTGTGACAGAAACTCGAGAGGCTGTAAAAAAATTCTTGATAAGTACCAATATTTTCCAAAGAATGCTTCAATGTTTAGACTTTCTAGTTTTCCAACATTTCACAATCACTTCAACCCATTGCCGGCTCGCTAGGGAGCACGAGACCGTTCTCAGAATGAGAAGGGTTGGGCCTTAGTCCACCACGCCGCGCTGGTCAAGAGCAGATTGGCACTCCCCAAGTACCAAGGTATACAATAATTACCGCAGCGTGTAGAAAACTAAGTACATAATATTACCTTATTGTTTATATTATTTCGAGTATGAGTATTAATTTCTTATGCACATATTTATTGACAATCGCATGAACGATTAATCACACCAGATTACAACGATCGTGCAGCGTCTGTAGCGATGATCAATTATGTGTAGGCTCTGTAATATGACTTGCATCAGCGAATACATCTCTTGTATGACATGTAAATTGTAATGTATGCAGGTAACTGTTGTATGATGCGTTAATAATTCAAGTTAAACTGCATGGGAATAGGGATGATGCTCTATATATTATCAAAAATAAATTATTTCTAACTGATTATTGAATAGTGAGTCTTTTAAAAGACCTAAAATTCACATCCGCGGTTAGTTTTAAGTTTGATAACCATTTTAAAATATAGATTAAAGAAAAAACGTGCGTTGAAATTTGATGACGTCACAACTATGAATTTCACACAACTTCCATGCTAGAAGCACATGAGTAGATAAACCTATCGGAGTAGAAGTGCGTGCGTGCGTCACTGAAAATTTCAATTTTAATTTTAGCTGAAAACTTTCACGTTTCTATATATTATTTACAAATATTTATATCTAAATATATTACAGGAAAATGTAACTGACTGACTGATCTATGAACGCAAAGCTCAAACCACTGGACAAATCTGGCTGTGCAGATAGCTACTATAACGTAGAAAATTCAACCCCTAAAGGGGTAAAATAGAGTTTCGCAATTTACTTATGTAGTCCACGCGGACGAAGTCGCGGCCATAACCTTGTTGCTTATAAATTAAATCTACTGTCAATTTTCTTTGGTTCAGTGGTGACCCTAGAGAACCTGTACGGCCTAAAACCTATTTAAATAAAACGCTTATTACTTTTAGGTCCCGCAACCCCAAACGATACACTGATATACACGCTTTAACTACTAGGATCTTCTTCTTCTTCCACCTCCCGTTATTCCAGGTCATTTCTGCCGCGTACCTGCAAATTATGGAACCAGCTTCCATCTTCTGTGTTCCCTCTTGATTATAATATGGGGCTCTTCAAAGGGCGGATAAACAAACAATCTCAAAAGCCAGCAACGCATTGGCGGTTCCTCTGGTGCTGCAAATGTTCATGGGCGGCGGTAATCACTTACCATCAGGTGACCCGCCTGCTCGTTTTATCGCTATATATACCTATATATATAAAAAAATGGATACTACGGTTCCCTTGCCCCTTTTATCTTTTATCATCCAAGTCATTAAACACAAAAAGCTCTTACAATCTTGCAAGCCAGTGTGCCTGTACACACAGTCTCCGACTTTGAGACCCTGGCAAGCACCATTCGGAACGTTTTCAAGACGACACAAGTGTCATCAGATCCTTAAGATATTATCAAGTGAGGTGACACGGTGGGATGGAATGATTGAGTATACGCAGGCATGATCTACGAGTATTATATGATAACTCGCTTTAAATTCCATGCTAATCTTAAAAATATGAAATTGTGTCTATCTGTAAGTTTTTCACTGCCCATCCTTTTACCGATTTTGACGAAATTTAGCACGTACGCGTAGGCTATTTCTTATCCCGGAATATCCAAGAGTTTTTAAAACCTATTTAGCTGTAATTGCTGAGTCTAGAAACCTAATATTTTGCATGTAGGTATATCAATGATAATTTCTTCAAGTTTTACTTGCAAAACTAAGTTAAAATTGACTTGCTGGTGCTGCTAATGTTACGGTCGTAGGTACAAATGTCAGAGGTGACTAAACATTTATTGAAAAAAATACAATAGATAGCCTAACCTATAATTACTATATAAATCATGCCCGCGTGGAATGGTGGCAAGAATGCTGGCTGCATTTCCGCGTTGGACAGCCAGGCTGATCCTTTGCGTAAAAAATGAACCCTACTGTCGCCAGATGAGGCAATTAACCGCGGTGAAATATCTTTGCCACTAACACTATCTGAAAAAAAAATTGCCACTAAGACTCCACGCCCCTAGGGTGACCTGCCAGAGTTAACTTCTGCAAGTTTTATATTATTTTTCCAGAGGACTATTTCGCCCTAAGTAAACCTTAGTAGCCTATACAATCTAGGTTAGAACAATTAGACCGAACAAACAGACGTTCTGAGGAAGAAAATGAGTTCTATTTTTTCATGTAACCTTTTTAGTTTTTACGGCTTTCAATAATGTTTTTAATTATATGTAGAAGTGTTGTTATAGTAGATTAGTAGCCAAGGGTTGTAAGGCATCAATTGCAGCCCGAGATATTTAGGCGCACGAGCGCAGGGAGGGCGCCTATAGTTCGAGGGTGCAATTGATGCTTACACCCGAGCTAACTACTCTGCTTTACATCTCGATTGTGAGGTAAAGTAGGTCCTTATTACCCCCAAATGGAGCTTGTAGGTGACCAATTAGCGCTCTAGGGTAATAATGTAGCTAGAAAAGCCCAAGGGCGGTAAGTAATTTAAAAAAAAAACTCTTCACTCTTTCAAAAAGTTCGCGTACATCTAACCATCATACTTTTTTTAATTACTTACCGCCCTAGGGCTTTTCTAGCTACATTATTACCCTAGAGCGCTAATTGGTCACCTACAAGCTCCATTTGGGGGTAATAAGGACCTACTTACCGAATATGAGAGATGTAAAGTAATTTTTTGTAGTAACACAACTAGAAGGACGCCTATCTAATATAATTACCACATAAGACAGGGCTACCAGCCTGTCACAATAATTATTTCTTCTTACGTCTTGACTAAGACCTATAATGGGGCTGATTCTGTAGTGCACAATCTCTAAACTAAACTAAAATAAGAGCATTACAAATATTGCTAACCCTTTCATAATACTCCCTGTGGAAAGGGACAGAACTAGATTTAAAGCTGTCATTTTAGTTTAGTTTAGAGATTGTGTTATACAGAATCGGCCACACTGTCAGTATTCTTACTTTTACAGTGATTTGGTTCGGTTGCTTTTCAGGCCTTAACATTTTGACCAAATGAATTATTATAAACTAGATGATGCCCGCGACTTCATCCGCGTGGATTAAGGTTTTTCGATTCCCGTAGGAACTCCTTAATTTTAGCCTATGTCCTGCCCGGGGATGCAACCTACCTCTGTACCAAATATCATCAAAATCCGTTGAAAAGATGGGCCGTTAAAGCGTAGCAGACAGACAGACGGACAGACAGACAGACACACTTTCGCATTTATAATATTAGTATGGATTAAATCCTATACTCATTTCTTTCACTAAAATTGCCAACCCTACGTTTAACAAACTTAGGGTTATTGACTCGAGCTATATGAAGAGCCTACAAGGGCTTTCAATATTGAATATTTGGTTATGAATCACTAGGAGCTACGCAATATTGAGAGCAAACACTTGGAAATAACAATTAAGTACATATCTGCCTATTTAATTAACTCCATATCACGTTTTGATGAAAATCTAATTCATCGTCAGTCGTCACTTAACATCAGTGGCCCAATTATTGTCTAAGAAAATCGTAATCATTATCTAACAAAATCATAATCAAATTGACCCTGCCGGATGCGATCCCGGGACCTCCCCCTTTTTTTTTTTAAACATAATATAAAACAAACAGTATGGTTATCCTCGAAGCGGTCTAGTATATCACTACCAGAATGTGTATATTTTCTAGTCACGCCTGCAAGAATTTCATAATAACGTCGGGGGCCCCATCTGGCGCACACGAGCCAGTACGACGTAAAAAACTGGCATAAAACGGGATCAATCTATCGCGACACTCTTTACGACACCGACGATGATAAAGATGTCTCCCAGTTATTACAACTTGAACATGTTTTAGTGTTATTAAGCTGTAAAATAAATATTATTATGTTTGCTTTGAAAATTTCGAATGTACTGGGAGTTATTGGTACCAAAAAGATTAAAGACATGATGACGATCGCTATGAACTGGGGTTTTACCTGAAGGCTAATAAATTCTAAAAATAACTACTTTGATAAAATTTCAAGAATTATACAGACCTCATTGGCATACTCTCCTTCCTAGACACAACAGTCAAGACCGGAGCCACAAATTCTTGCACAATCAAAAATTCAAAATTCAAAAGATTTTTATTCAAATACACTTTTTACAAGTGCTTATGAATAGTCGAATGGATCTACCACTGGTTCGGAATGCCGTTCGTACCGAGAAGAACCAGCAAGAAACTCGGCGGGTCGATCGATCGATCTTTGAAGACATTAAACCCATACGTAGCCTAATCGGTTTCTACACGGCATCGTACCGGAACGTTAAATCGCTTGGTGCGACCAACTACCACCGAACTACGGCCGAAGCCTCCCATTCCACCAGACTAGACCAAAGAAAATTGAGCAGTTATATATAAATTCTCAAATCGACCTTGAAACTCGTCGTCAAACCTAACAGACAGCCAGCCAGTGAATTTATTTTTTTAAATGAACAGTGAACACACTAGTAAAGATATTAAGTAAAAAGTTTAAAAAATATAAAAAGTATGCGAGCTGTTATTGACAATGGATGAAAATTAAATTGAAAATGATTAAGCTGCGCAAATTGAAATTCTACAGTATACTCTACTACAGAGGCATGCCGTAATATGCAAATATCATCCAGTCGTTACTTTTTATAATTATTGCATTCATATTTTTATGCGAAAATAATTTAAATAGCCGATGGGAAGCAATTTTGTAGCTATGAGTATGACGATCATTTTTTTTTTGTTTTGAGTACATTTTTCGCATGGACTCTATTATTCTTGCGATTTCATAAAAAAGGAATTTCAAAAATCGAAAAATAATTAATTGAGACTACTGGAATAGAATACGTTTTGTTTTATTAAGCCTCAACGAGTTTTTGGGTTTGCCAATGGGTATCTTTAAGTGGTTTGATTGTAGGTACAAATATTATTAACAAGCTGATGCCCGCGACTTCGTCCGCGTGTGATTATTTTTATTAATTCCCGCGGGAACTCCTTAATTTTCCGGGAAAAAAGGAGCCTATGTCACTCTCCAGGTCCTCAACTATACCCATGCAAAAAATCAAGTCGATCCGGTGCTCTGTTACGGCGTGATTGAGGGACAAACCAACAAACACCTACTTAGTATGATGTGAAAGTTTGGATGTTTGTATGTATGTCGCTGAAAATTATACAACACAAATTCTGTAACAATGTAAAGGATTATAGATGACAAGAAAGCTTGGGAATGATAGGAATGAATGTGTCGTAAAGGAGTAACAAACATTTCAACTCTCACATTTTATAATACTAATTAAGACTAGTATCAATTGCTTAAACGCAAATAATTCCACGGACGCGTACCTATACTAGGAGGTTTATCTACCCTGTGCCTATACGAAGCGATTTACACCCTTGTTTCTAATTCAAACCGCTAGAATATGGAACGCCCTTCCGGCTTCCGTTTTTCCACCCGCTTATAATATTTGTATCTTCAAATCAAGACTGAATAGACATCTTCTAGGCAAGCGCGCTCTACCTTAGGCTGCATCACTACTTCCAGCTAGTTTGATTGCAGCGATTGTAAACGTAGTTACCATGGAAACGTAGTAAATAACGTAACGGAAAAAGTTTGATTTTACTCCCCATAAATTTTTATACCCCCGGGCTTTTATGAAAATCGATTCTTAAGGAAGTAAACTCCAAAAACATAAATAATTCGAGAATTTAAAAAAGTGCGGGATCCCCGGAGAAAAGGTCGAAGCCTTTACCACAACTCTATCACCGGTCCACTTTTCGCTTAGCCTATTTCCACAAAAATCCCGCAGCGGCAGACCACGCGTGTCCCCTACCTCGAATAATAAATCATTTCCGTCCCCATCCCCCGGCATCGAATACTAATAAACCTTTATCAATTTACCTATTCTGATAGGGGCTTAGCCGGCGAGCCTTCGGGGCTTGCGGTTCATTTATTTTATTTATTGGTATTCTGCTTAATGTTATTCTGCTTCGCTTTAATAAGTAAGCTCTGGGACATTCAAAACATCATTTTGAATTATAATCTATCTAGATTTTTCAGTATATTTTATAAAGTTTGCTGATGTGTCAACATATTATAACAATATGTCTGGATGAGTCAATTCAGGCAGCCTGGAATGATATGCCTATGTCAAAAATAAATTATTTTTTACTGATTATTAAATAAAGGGTCTTTCAAAAGACCTAAAATTCACATCCTCAATTAGTTTTAAGTTTGATAACCATTTTAAACTATAGATTAAATAAAAAAATTGCGTTGAAATTTGATAACGTCACAACTACGAGTATATATTTCATACAAATTCCATACAAGAAGCGCGTTTTTAAGTTTGATAAAGAGTTGCTAATTTGAGTGAGTTCTGATTCTTTTCGATTTTTTCGAAAATTCTGGTTTGACGACCTCCGTGGCGCAGTGTATAGCGCTGAAGTCTTAACGTGCGGAGGTTCCGGGTTCGATCCCCGGCAAGATCAATTTGGGAATTTATAATTTCTGAATTTTCCCTGGTCTGGTCTGGTGGGAGGCTTCGGCCGTGGCTAGTTACCACCCTACCGGCAAAGACGTGCCGCCAAGCGATTTAGCGTTCCGGTACGATGCCGTGTAGAAGCCGAATAGGGGTATGGGTTTAATATAACTGCAATGAATGAACCAGAAGCTTAATTCGCTATAATCCGCCACAGTAGATAAATCTATGTGGTGTAGTGCGTGTCTTCTACCTTAAGAAGTATAGTTAAGAATAATATACACCACGCGGTTATTACCTGAAGTTATAAATACAGCCTTAAATTAAACCTCTTATCCAGAAGCATAAATTTTCTTTAAAAACTCTGAATTAAACATTTTCATTTATTTTTCGCAAGGCTTTAGAAATACCGAATCTCGCCTTACTCGCTTCGCGCATACAAAGAAGTTAACGCAAAAAAAATACCTATTCAGAGGAAAGCAAGAGATTAAGACCATTTCCGTTTCTTATAATATTATAAAAAGTAAAGTCATAAATCTTTGCCTGCCTCGTTGGTCTCGTAGCTAGCATGTTCCACTGCGGTCGACGAGGTCGTGGGTTCGAGTCCCGGGTCAGGCCATAATTATTATTAAGTATTGGGTTTTTCTGACTAGTAATTCTCAGTACTAGCCCGGAGTTAGGAAGTTAGCGGTGTTTCACCCCCGTGCCTCGGAGAGCACGTAAAGCCGTCGGTCCCGGTTATTATCACTAATATTATGATAATTATAGTCGTCAAAGCCGCCAACCCGCATTGGAGCAGCGTGGTGGGTCTAAGCTCTAATTCCCTCTCTCCTATATGAGAGTGGAGGCCTGTGCCCAGCAGTGGGACGTTAATGGACTGTAGTGGTATAAATCTTTGAATTTATACAACTTTTCCAAGGGAAAAACTGATTAAAGGTCCTTAGGAATTGGAATAACTTACTTAAGTTCTAGTTTAAAAGGCTTACCTGGTGATGAAGGTTATATTTGAGGATTATTTTCTTACCTGAAACAATGGAATAAAATTTTTCAGTTTTGTCGTCAAAAAAATCGTTTTAAGAAAAAGGTATCCATATTTCATATTCGTGTCTGTCTGTTTGTCTGCTACGCTTTCACGGCCCATCCTTTCTATCGATTTCGATGAAATGTGGTACAGGGATAGATTGTATCCCAGGAAAGGACATAGGCTACTTTTTATCCTGGAAAATTAAAGAGTTCCCGCGGGAAACAAAAAAACCTCAATCCACGCAGACGAAGTCGTGGGCATCAGCCGGTAAAATATAAATAATATACGTTTATTTACATCACCCTGAGTAGGTGTCGATAAAGATTTACCTATCACTTATACCTACTTACTCTTATATCGTAAACTCACGACGATCGTGACTCACGATGACGTCACGGCCTTGACACGCTACCCATACAGTTGGAACAAATCCAGTTATCGTAACATCTACCGTAAGTGCTGTAATCTCGGCCAAACAAACTCTCTTATCTGCTCAAAGGTCATCCACCTGCTTATTGCTTACGAAAGCGGTTCCTTATCATATATTTATGGAATTTCCTTTATCTTTCTTTCTTTTAGCCAGATTTCTTGTTATAGAACTGCCCAAAAAAAGGAGTGTGATATTTTCAGGTTCCATGTAAGTATGTATGTATTTTCAATTCAATTCAATATTTATTTATTCAAATTAGGTACACTGTACTCTTATTGATTTCCAATCCATATCCATACTTACTTCCATACTAATATTATAAAAGCGAAAGTGTGTGTCTGTCCGTCGCGTTCTGTCTGTCTGTCTGCCTCGCTTTCACGGTCCATCTATTCAACCCATTGTAATGACATTAGGTATAGCGGTAGTTTGCATCCCAGGGAAGGACATAGGCTACTTTTTATCCTGGAAAATCAAGGAGTTCCCCCGGGAGTAAAAAACAATTATCCACGAATTATCTAGTTACTTATAAAACATGATGGTGATAATCAGAATATCTTAAAACTAAAACTACGATCTATCTATCTATGTTTGTATGTGAGTATCTTTTATTCCACCATAACTTCTAAATGCCTGAACAGATTTGGATGTATAGGGATTGTTAGAATCCTTAGATCCTCCTGAGTGACACTAGCTATACAATTTAAAAAAAAAATTCAGTATTGCCATATTGAAAAAAAATTGTACCTATAACCAGGCAGTCTTGTCGGTGTGAAGATGGGCTATTTACGCAGCGCACGCCACGGAAGCTCTCAGATGAGACGATTTTATTCCGACTTCATTCACTATATTGCAATTTTCATAGGAATCACTAATATTTTTGAAAATTAAATATATAAATATTACTCGCTGATAAAGTAGCTTTCTATAGGTAAAAGAATTTTTAAAATCGGTTGAGTACCTAGTTTTTGAGTTTATCCATTACAAACAAACAAATGTTTCCTCTTCATAATATTAGTTTAGATAAGTTAAGATTTAGATTTAGATAAGTTTTGATTTCACTTAGGACAAATTATGCCACTTAATATGATAAGTCAAGTCTCAAGCCTCTACCACCGTATAAAAACAACAAATTTACAATCATTACTCACACCTAGAACGCGTCCACCCTTCCCATCGACCACACAACCAATGACCCTTCCCGACCGTTCACACAAAAGGACAGTTTTAATATTTAACCAAACCATGATATTTAGAGCAGGAAACAATAAATTAACAAACTCTCGCCATTTAAACAACATAATTAACGCTAACAAGTGAAATCATTGAACCGATTAAATCCGATAGCATTCGTTTAAAACTCTCAATTATATTTATCGAACGCAGCTACTCTAATCTGAGTTCATTAAAATGTTGTTGGTTTTGATTATTATACTATTATCAATAAAATTTTGGAGATTTTTTAATTAAATACGTTGTTCTTACATAATATATTAGGAACACACACCTAGGTAGGTAGGTAGTTAGTTAAACACTATAGTATGATGAAGTTTACTCAAAATCCGGAATCTAAAAGACTTTCTTCCGCGTGGATTAAGGTTTTTGATTCTCGCGGGAACTCTTTAATTTTCCGGGATAAAAAATAGCCTATGTCCTTCCCCGAGAATCGGGATACAACCTATCCCTGTACCAAATTTCATAAAAATGGGTTGAACAGATGGGCCTTGAAAACGTAGCAGATAGCGAGACAGACAGACACACTTTCGCATTTATAATATTAGTATGGAAGTATGGATTAGTATGGATATGGAAATATGGATTTAAGGAATACCTTATTTCATGAATACCTCGGAATTTTCTATTTATTATGATGAACAACCTACGGACTCGATTACGGAGTAGCTTTATTTATTGCAAATTGAAAAATGCACTAGCCTCAAGTCCGACGCAGCGGAGTATCGACCGAGGCGATGCGCCAACCGATCCTGCAGATCCACCTTTAATAATGACTTCATTTCGGTTTAACAGACGGGCCGCGAAAGTGAAGCAGACAGACAGATACATTTTCTCATTTATAATAATAAAATGGATCCATGCAAAGACTTTTTGACCGAGCGAAGCGAACGTCTCTGAGGGTGAGATCTATACAGCGGACTTTGACGTTGCTTAGACTTAAGACATTGTTACATAAAACGAGATAGATTTATGTTACTCACATAAGTCCATCTCGTTTTAACTCTGAGTAAAGTCTGAGCCAAGTCAAAGTACGCTTTATAGATCTCAGCCACTTGGGTGGATTGGCATTTGTCCGTCTGTCCGTTTTTCCTAAAACAAGCAGCAGGGGCCTTCTCCGGTCAGCCCGCAAGGGCCAAGAGGCCTGGCCTCGGTACCCGAGTTACCCAAGTAATCCTTTGGCCAAATCTGTACAATTGTGTTCATAGATGGCCCTACATCCACTACCACTGCAGCCCATTAACGTCCCACTGCTGGACACAGGCCTCCACTCTCATAGGAGAGAGGGAATTAGAGCTTAGATCCACCACGCTGCTCCAATGCGGGTTGGCGGGCATTAACGACTATTATCATGTTAGTGATAATAGCCGCGACCACTAGGCACGGGGGTGAAACACCACCAACTTCCTAACTCTGGTCTAGTACTGAGAATTTCTAGTCAGAAAAACCCAATACTCAATTATGGCCCGACCCGGGATTCAAACCCGGGACCTCGTCAGCCGCAGTCGAACATGCGAGCCACTAGACCAACGTTGCAGTCTACAGAGGCCCTACATCGGCAAGTTTCAATCCTTGTCTTTTTGGGGCAGAATAAAATAGATCAAATGTAAAAAAAGTTCATAAAATATATCACAAAACGTGAAAGTATAGGTTAAGTAGTACGTCTAAGTATTTGTCTTCGTTCGGGGCGAACCACTAGTCATAATACCTACAACAGACCAGGTTATAACCATTCAAAGAATAAAAAGCTTCGGGGCTTCTTGACACTAATCTGCATCCATTACTAGTAGTGGAGTTGCAAAAGAATCAACAGTACATCAAACAAACCGGGTAGGTGCAGTGCCCGGGTCACGCCGACCCGGCCTTCACCCGGGTCACCGGGTTGGCATTGCTCCATACAACGATTATTACCCGGCCGTGCTATTTATTTTATGTGAGTCTGTTACCTCGGTATATGAGGCCATGGTGAATGGAAAAGGGATGAGGACCGGTCATTGTCTATGAGGTCACGGGGTTATGTGAGATTTCATGAATGTGTCAACAAAGAAATTTTGTTTATTGAAGTGAAAACTTCTTTAGCCGCGTTGAGCACTTTTAGGTAGGTGGTAAACTTGTGGATTCGCGTCACCGTCATGCTCGTTACCGACATGCTCGCGTTGTTACGAAGGCATGGTCTTAAATATAAATATACCTACTACATTCATAATTAAACTAATGCCTTAGTTTTAAGGTTTATATTTTAATTTTTTTTTTTTCAAATTTTAATAAGTAGGTACTAAAATAATTAATCTAAGTTATAAGTTTTCACTTGTATCGGCAGCCCCTATAACTGCCAATTTTCTTTTTTTTGTTTCACAACGCGACGCATTACAATTTACAACTCCATAGTAAACGACATACTTATCTACGCGACAGCTACTCTATGATACTGTCGCGTCGCGTCGCATCGAGTCGCCTTGTCGCATTTGACGCTCAAGCACGATTTTGCCTTACAATATACGAGTAGTTTACCTTACAAAAAAATAGAGCGTAAAGTTATAGTTATTATTTGTTTAATTCAATTTTAATTCATTTATTTTAGGACATCGATCAGGTTACAATACATTAACAGGAAAAAATATAGCATAATACACAATAGAGTAATTTATGCATTATTGTAAATCCACTTAGAGGTTGCCACAGCTTGCAATGTAATGTAAAATCACACTATGGATCGGAGAAAATGTAAAAAAAGAAATAATAAAACCGGCCAAGTGCGAGTCGGACTCGCGCACCGAGGGTTCCGTACAAACCTGTAGTAAGTTTTACGATTAATGAATTTAATGAACCGAAAAACTAACTTTGTTTGTAGAGGTTTATTGTTAATATCAAAAAACCTATGCTAGTTAGAGCGTTGGTTTTATTTTTCCTGTAAAATATACATAAGCTTCTATTGACCATGGACTATCGACATTTTGCCCGATAAATCAAAAACTATTATGCATAAAAATAAATAAAAATCTGTTTTAGAATGTAGAAGTATAGCCCTTTCATATGATATCCCACTCAGTATAGTTATCATGCTTTGAAATTTCAAACCATTGGTTTTCCCCCTTTTTTAATTAAACTAAAAATAATTTTCGATTTTTTTAATTTTAATGATGTTAGGGCACTATTATTATACACAACTATTCCAAATTTCATGTCGATAGCTTTAATAGTTACTGAAATAATTGACTGTGACAGACGGACGGACGGACGGACGGAGAAAGTCGCACCATAAGGGTTCCATTTTTACCATTTTGGTACGGAACCATAAAAAGTAATAAAAAGTAAATTTATGTTGTTTTTATTTATAAGCAAGCAAGCAACAGAAATATTAAAATAATGAATACTTTATTTTAGGCCGGAATTACACTTAGCGTACCTACTTAAGTGACTTACATACTTAAATAACATTTTAATACGATTTTTGACTTACAAGAATGATTACATTACGTAAGTTACTCATTTAAGCGACTTATGTGAGTAAAACTTACTAGTGTGATCATGGCCTTACAAAAAACTTTTTAAGTAGAGCGTCCCGAGTATTTTTTCTAATAAAACTACGTTCAAAGGAAATTTAAATTATATTCTCCAGCTGCGTTTTCATAAGCAAAAATAGCTGATTTTTCTCTCAAAACAAAATAATATTATGAAGCATTTTCTGGGACCTCTTTTGATGACATTTATTTTTCAGACAGCGCTTCAAAACGTGAATAACTAATGACACTGTAGCGTTTTCGCAAAATACGAAAGTTAAATAACCTTTACTTTGAAAATGTCCTCCACTCGACAAGGTGAATTTATAAACCAGTCCAGCGGTAGACGTCTGTCACATCCTTCAGTGGACATACTGCCAACGCTTAAAGCAATGAATGAATGAATAGAGCTTTATTTAATTTCATACAAAGTTAAGTATAGATTACACATCATCTATATACTTATAATAAAACTGTAACATGTCCAATTCTGTACATTGAAGATATTTTGAAATTTTTTTTTGGAAGGCACTCATTATTCGATACTGAAGCCAAATCTGTAATTTTTTTCATTTTTGTCTGTCTGTCTGTCTGTCTGTATCATGGCCGCGCATCACGCCGAAACTACTGAATGAATTCAAACGAAACTTGGCACGATTTGAGCCCATACTACGAGGTAGGACATAGGATACTTTTTATCCCGAAATTCTACCCCCGAAGGGGTGAAATAGGGGTTGAAAGTTTGTATGAAAGTCCTTAATTTCTCAAGTTATAGCCATGAAACTTGATACATGAGCTGCGGGTTGAAAATGGAGACATACGTGTTTCACAGTTTTTGAAAATTCGACCCCCAAAAGGGTGAAATAGGGGATGAAACTTGGTATGAAAGTCCTTCGTTTCTCAAGATGTTTTACAAGTTATATCAACGAAATTTTATTTTGGATAACGGTAAAAAATGAAGAAGTACGTGTGTCACAGTTTTTCAAAATTCCACCCCTAAGGGGGTGAAATAAGGGGTGAAAGTTTGTATGAAAGTCCGTCATTTCTCAAGTTATATCGATTAAACTTGGTATACAAGCTACTGGTTGAAAATGAAGAAATAAGTGTTTCACAGTTTTTGTAAATTTTACCCCCCAAAGGGTTGAAATAGGGGTTGAAAGTTTGTATGAAAGTCCTTCATTTCTCAAGTTATAGCCATGAAACTCGGTATATGAGCTGCGGGTTAAAAATGAAGACATACGTGTTTCACAGTTTTTCAAAATGTCACCCTCAAAGGGGTGAAATAGGGGTTGAAAGTTTGTATGAAAGTCCTTCATTTCTCAAGTTATATCGATGAAACTTGGTATACAAGCTACCGGTTAAAAATGAAGAAATACGTGTTTCACAGTTTTTGCAAATTTTACCCCCGAAGGGGTGAAATAGGGGTTGAAAGTTTGTGTGAAAGTCCTTCATTTCTCAAGTTATATCCATGAAACTTGGTATATGAGCTGCGGGTTAGAAATGAAAACATAAGTGTTTCACAGTTTTTCAAAATTCCACCCCCAAAGGGGTGAAATAGGTGTTGAAAATTTGTATTAAAGTCCGTCATTTCTAAAGTTATTTCGATGAAACTTGGTATATCCACGCGGACGAAGTCGCGGGCATCAGCTAGTTAATAATAAAATTAGAATTTTTAATAATAATTATGATTAGCAAAAGTTATATCAGATAAAAAAATATGATTACATGTTATATAATGTTAATTAGAATTATTGTTTGTATTTTGTATGGATCCCCTTCGGGTAAAAGCCTCCTCCAAAGATTTCCACTTAGCTCTGTCCCTAGCTGAAGCTAGCCATCTTCGACCCGCTATCGCCATTATTTAGTCTGACCATCTGGCATATGGCCTGCCACTCGCTCTGCTCACGCTTAAAGCAATACTTAAGCAATATTACTCAAAATGACAGTGTGTTCACGTACTTAGACGTTCCTAAAATAAGGGTTATAATTCTAAAACACGAAAGTCAACAATAATGAAACATCAATATGGCTTTAATCTTTGGCAGTATGGCCACAGTTTCTCGCAACCTACAAGCTGTAGGGTGGACGATGCGTCTTCATCAGCCAAGTGCTAGCCTATATGTTTAAAAAAAAGCCGACCCACTGTAGAGTTCGAGTCTCCCACTCAGAATGAAAGTGGTTTAGGCCATAGTCCATCACACTAGCCATGGGCAGATAGGCCGACTTCCCACACCTTTGAGAACATTATGGAGAACTCGGCTTGCAGGTTTTCTCAAGATGTTTTCCTACAGTTCCAAAGCAAGTGATGTGTTTAATTTCTTCTCAAATCCAAAGGTGCAAGGTCTCCGTGAAGTTGCGTGCGCAAGGATCGAACCCTGGCTCCTTCGAAAAGGATCCCCTCGAAATGGACTTTCGCAAATTCCCGCCTGCTTCTACCCAATGTTTCAATGATCATTAAAGACTAGCATCTGACCACGACTTCGACCGCGTGGACTACCTACATAAATCAAACCCTATTTTAGCCCCCTTAGGGAAAATCTTTTCTTAGCGGATGACTACTTCATAGTAGTGGTTCAGTGGTTTGAGCTGTGCGTTGAAAGATCAGTCAGTCTTCTTTTTTATATATAGACTAGCTAACCAAGTAACATAAAGCTAGCACAAACATCAGTTCTCTATATTCCGTTATTGTGTTCCCAAACTTTAGTTAAACTATAACTAGTTCCACCGAACACGGAACAAGTCCAGGCTATTAATTAGTGTTCCCGAATCGCAAATGAAGTGCTGAACTAGGGACTGCCTTTACCGATTCACTAGCCATGTTATGTTAGTGACAGGTGTTGTATGAACAAAATGACCATACTTATTATTTAGGTACCAATGTTAGGGTTAAACTTGCATGTTATGAACATAATCCTTTCTTTTTGACGACCTTCTGGCGCAGGGGCCATATTGCCAACGCTTAAAGCATTACTTAAAAACAATATTACTCAAAATGACAGTTCGATGTCACATACCTTGGCGATTATAATAATTATTATATTCTAAAACACGAAAGTCAACAATAATGAAAAATTGGCTTTATGGCGTTGGCAGTATGGCCCGCGATGTGACCGCAGTGGTCTTAAAAATAGATTTTGATCCCCGGCCAGGGTCAATTTGGTAATATATAATTTCTGAATTTCCTCTGGTCTACAAGCGATTTAGCATTCCGGTACGATGCCGTGTTGAAACCAATGGGGTAGGGGTTTAATATAACTGCCATACCCTATCAGACATGTATCATCAATTGCCTCGAGAAGCGATTGGTTACTAAAATTAAAAAATAATCTGTACTAATATCATATCATACTTTTCATACTTAAGTCGAAAGTGTGTTTGTTTGTTAGTTTGTCCTTCAATCACGCCTCAACGGAGCAACGGATCGACGTGATTTTTGGCATGGATATAGTTGAGGACCTGGAGAGTGACATAGGCTTTTTATCCCGGAAAATTAAGGAGTTCCCGCGAGAAAAAAAAACTGCAACCACGTGGACGAAGTCGCGGGCATCAGCTAGTTCAAAATACAACCCGGAGATGGAATACTATGCTAATTTTTGTTCCAGAATACAGTTTCTGCTGGGGGATTTTAAAAACCTAAATTAACGAGGACGAAGTCACTGGTATCTTTTAGTACACGAAAGGGGTAGATCCCAACATAAATGTGACTATAGGTACAGACAACAAAAACATTTCATCATTATTTTCACATAGAAAGCCCATTGAGAGCCAACTCCCAAAACAATATTCTATGCCCTATGATATCCCCATTCTCTATGCATTAGGGTGGAATGTTCGCCAGCCGTTGAGTAACACAAAACCCCTAACGTATTAATTACTCCTCCCTGGAGCTTTCCAAATTGCAAGTTGAGC
Source organism: Erebia ligea (assembly GCA_917051295.2). Lineage (NCBI taxonomy): Eukaryota > Metazoa > Arthropoda > Insecta > Lepidoptera > Nymphalidae > Erebia > Erebia ligea. The sequence goes on from OU785232.1 coordinate 613,438, forward strand.
GGACTACGCTCCGAGCTTTTACCTATACTATAGCTACCCACCTGGCTTCGTGCTGCCGTTTTGTTGAAACTAAATTCCTGTGAAATTCGACAGTTGCATTAAAAACTGACGAATTTCACCTTTTAATCTATACTAATATTATAAATGCGAATGTTTGGATGAATGGATGGATGGATGGATGTTTGTTACTCAATCACGCCAGAACGGCTGAACGGATCTGGATAAAATTTGGCACAGAGATAGATCATGTATCTATATGATCTATCTCAGTGAAATGGAATAACACATAGACTACTTTTTATTCCGGAGAATTAGAGAGTTCCCGCGGGAACCTAAAAACTCAATCCAGGCGGACGAAGCCGCGAGCATCAGCTAGTTGGTAAGCATCTATAACACCGAATATACAAAGCTTGTATATTCTATACTTCATTATTTAAACAAATATAATTCTTGGATTAGTGATCTAAACTCTAAAACAAACGATAGAATTCGTCTTGTAGAGGGAAATCTAAATTAATAAAGTCCGTACCTACTTTAATTACGACGTCAAATTAAACACGAAATCCAAGAAAGTACTTTCCCGCTTTATTCAAATTAAATTGTTCGCACCAAAAAGGTATTGTTGGCCTTCACCTACATTTGCCGGTAAAGAGTTTAAAAAAGCGTTAAATTCAATTGCGACGACTATAATTAACGTCCAGTTGACCCCAGCCGAAGAGTTGATGTTTTTAGAGTCAATTAGGCTGATGCGGTAAAAATGGCTGAAAAGTTTGCACTGATGGACGGATAACATACCGTCTATCTAGATGTAGATAGTTTTCTGCTTTTTTAGTAATTCATCATGGTCCAAGAGCTGGCAACGAATTTCGGAAAGGTCCTTTTGGCAAGCTGAAATTGTAAAAAAATATAATTTCGTCAATTGGCAAATCCAGTCCTGCCAGTCTGGTAGAGCGTTTGCGGTTATTTCGTATGTCGTACTCATTTGAAAACTTTATTCACGTCTGGGAGTTGTTTAAAACCGCAAAATTTGACTGGCGATTTGCAGGTATTATTGAAATTACTCTGATTATAAATACGTGATTAAAATTTCAGATTGCCAAAAGTATATTTTTTGGGAATTTTAATAAAATATTTTTGCAGAGGTCTGGTATATAACCGACAAAAACTTCTGGGATTTTTCTTTCCAATTCCATAAGTACTAAATTAAAAGATAAAAAAAACAAGTTGTCAAAAAAATATTTTTTTAATTATTTTTTTTAGTCTAAACAAGTTAGTTTTCCACAATTTCAGCTTGCCAAAAGGACCTTCCCGAAATTCGTTGCCAGCTCTCCGTCTATCAATTCACTGACGTCGCCGTGAAATGGACGAAAGCGATTTATTAGCGTTCCAGTACGATGCCATGGATGGTATGGGTTTGATATAACTGACAAGGGTGTCGGAAACCGCTCGGGATTGTATATCATAGTAAACGCTTTGTGCCACACTGGCGTCCCCCCACAGGACACAAAAACAACTACATACAAGCTAAAAAAGCATGGAAATACATTGTTCCAGCATTGTTAATTAAACATAGTTCTATGAAAATTACGTTGTTTTTGAACGAAAGAAAGAAAGAAAGACAGGATAACATTTATTGACAGCATTGTGTCACACAGACCAATACCATAAGCCTAAGGTAAATATAACCATGGCGCTTCCAGTACCTGAGCATTAGACTCATGATCAAGTCATAGAAGCACCATGATAATAAGAAGATGATTTTTTGAGATGGTCATAATAATAAAAAACCGGCTGAGTTTGTTGTGAGCTCTTCTCAGACCAGGGCGCTTTTGGAACCCTCGCAGCTTTAGTTTTAAGATACCGTCGTTATTTATCACCATCACATCATAAACATAGTTTGTATACTTACTTGACGTTTATAAAGTGTTTAGGTAAAAATTTTGAAGAAATGTATTTTGGCTTTTGACTTTGACTTTGGAAACTATAATTTCCCTAAATAAACCGAGGATCTCTCCCAAAGGCTGCAGAATAGAAACCTGTTCGTGTTCAAGTTGCCACAATTTAAGGGGTTAAATCAAAACAGTATGGTGTTTTATCCGGTAGTGGGATCGCGTGAAGCAACCCATTACCCCAGTTGGCGCTATGCTAATGCAGAGATACTGTCTAGATAGCGCTGCCGGCTGGATCCAGGCACTGGGCACATCTAGATTTCTGTTTCTACGAGTAATGGAAGCCGCAGTCACGAACTGCTTTGCGAATTGTAAACAAATTAGCGAATTATTATGTCATTTTAACGTGACTTTGAGGATGTGCAGTCTAGTTGCGACGGCGCATATAAATCTACCTAAGTGATCAAATCAGACATGGGGAAATCCTGAGAACCCGCCATTGGTTATGGTATAATAATTAATAGTTTTCCCAAGAAATATTATAATATGATGCATGCATAAAGTCAAATGAGTTTTTACCTTTCTAAACCACTCTTCACGTATCGTATTTTGTAAACACCAAGTATTCTTCAACCAGTAGAGGACATTCCAAAAAAAAAGAAAGGTTCTTGTTTTATTTTAGCTTTGTCTTTGACTCTCTCCTGTATAACCTTGCTAACTTAAGATGATACTCTATAAAGATGGTTTCAAATACTTACCTTTACTTTTACAGAGAATGTCTTTTATTTTTGGTCGGGCTACCATGGCCATGATGCTAATTAGAGAGTTACAATGGAATACTGTCCTCGCTAATGGTCTTAGTACTTAATTGTTTCCAAACTAATCGGTTATACCAAAGGAATGTCAATTTTTTTGTTAATGCCTTTTTAAATGTTCATTTCAAAACGTGATAAATGGTATCGTACCTACGTAGATTATCTTAATTGTTTATCGTTTAGTGATTTTCTCTTCAAAGCAGAGAAAATTTTTAGACAAGCGATTTAGCTTTTTGGTACGAAGTCGTGTCTTTTTCTTTTGCCTGCGCAGTCTGTCATATAAGCACAGAATAGGGAATAGATTTAAGTTGGGAAAACTGGTCATAGACTTATAAATATATAATGTATTTAATTAATTCGACAAAATACTTAATTATCTAATTCTCCATTCAATAAAAGGTAAGTCCTGGCTCATTCTCTCACTGACCGACTCACATCAACGCCAAGCCCGACCCCTTGGACCAAGAAACTTGAAATTTTGAAAAACTTTACAGAAACCCTTTATATAATAATGACAAGGAATAAGGATAGAATTTTCGAATTCCTAGCTAATCACGGAACAAAGCAGAGAAAACTATGTGGGTACTTGTGCAGCTTGCACATGTAGCTTGCGATATTCACAGCTCAATACATTGCACGATTGTATACAATCCTTCTTTAGCCGCGTTGAGCACTTTTTGGTAGGGGGTAAAGTTGTGGATTCGCGTCACCGTCACCGACATGCTCGCGTTGTTACGAAGACTAAAGGTCTTAAATATAAATATACTACATTCGTAATTAAACTTTAATCCATTAGTTTTATTTTAGGTTTATTTTTATTTTTTAAGTTTTCACTTCTATCGTCAGTCCCTATGACTGCCAATTTTTTTTGTTCCTGTTAGTTCCTTGATTATCATGGACTTCCGCAAAATAACAGCTGCTTCTATTCAATAATTCCTAACTAGTTATTGTAATCTAAACGTTTATTTAACTAACACCATAAGAATGAACTAAGAAATCAACGCGAATATGCCTCTTCAAAGCAAAACCTTAATCTAATAAGCTTAGTAACGAAGAATTACTGGGACCCTGTCTACATCGTTTACCAGCTGATTCCATTAGGGTAATGATATTTGTCACATTTCGCTAACACAATTCGTAGGTCTTATTGTAATACTCTTACACGGCTTCTTTCGAAGGTTTAAACTATTAGACATTAAACATTGAACATCTGCATTAAATAGTCCAAGGTCTTTACGTATGTACAATATTATTTTTTAAGTTTAACACGTCTTTGAGCGGCCATATCTAATGAACCAACCGATGAAAATCGACAGTTTTTATTCTGTTCACACATGTACTACTCATATCATAATGCCATACCAGTATCAGCCTTCCTAGTTATTGTTCATTTTTGGTAACAATAACTCTTCTCGTCTTTGAGTTTGAGAGACGATAAGTAGTCAATTGGCCAACCGCATGCGGGCAGACTGTCACTATTCCCATCAGAGGAGAGCCCTACACCTACACGTACCAAAATATACTGAATCAGCCTTTCTAGCGATAGTTACCAAAAGTACAGTTATCTCTTTGTCTAAATTGGCATTCATACTAATACCTATTATAAAAGCGAAAGTGAGTTTGTTTGAGAACAGCACTTCATATTATTTTTAAATCCATTCAATGTGCAAGAGTCTTGTTGTGCAAAAATTGACGTTACAGTGTACCCAAACGTATTCACCTCTGATGGGTTTAATACTATTCCGCTAGTGGCCAAAATCCATAGTCGCAGCAAAAAATAACATAAATACAGCCAATCACAACAATTGAGACTGTAACAATGATTAATGCAGGTTTTACATAATAGGCAGGGCCGTCTTTACCCGGGGGTGCAAGGGGTGCGGCGCACCCGGGCGCGGAGCGCCCGGGGGCGCCTGCCGAGCGCTGAATATTTAGATATTTCATTGAACTTAACGCCCTTGCACAGTTTAATATACTTGTTACGACAAATACGTATGCGCAAAATTAAATATAAAAAAAATTGTCATCAACAATAATCATTGTTTTACTTTTATTACGCTTTCGGCGCTTGTCATACGCTCATGATGTGCAAGCTAAAATGATTCTTATTAATACACAAATAACAATTTTATTTAGAACAACACGCGCGCGGCAAAATCTCTAATCCAAAGAGAGTGTATAACCTTTGACACATTGCCGCCCGGTCGCCCGCACTTGAAGCTTAATGATCTCTATAGTCAATAAAGTGTAAGTCAATAAAGTGTATTCTAATAATTTAATCTCCTCATTTCCTAATATCTCAACATCTCTACGTATATATTTAACACTGCCTGTTACAGTAGCTAAAGGTGAACGATCCTTTTCAAAATTAAAATTAATAAAAAATTATCTTCGGTCAACCATGACCCAAGACAGACTGACAAACTTAGCTATTATAAGTATAGAATCCAAAATTGATATAAAATTAAAATCTTTGCCAACTCAAAAGCAAGAAAAATTGAGTTTGTTTGATGTATGTAGGTACATACAATAAATAGATATTTAGCAATTAAATCTTAATATATATAAATCTCGTGTCACAATGTTTGTCCTCAATGGACTTCTAAACCACTTAACCGATTATAATAAAATTCGCACACCATGTGCAGTTCGATCTAACTTGAGAGATAGGATAGTTTAATATTACCTATATAGATTAGGATTATTAGTGCTACCCGTGCGAAGCCGGGGCGGATCGCTAGTAATAATATAAACGAGAGTTGGAACTTGGATTGCTGGTGTTTTTCGCCATTACAATCACTGTGTAATTAACTCATAATTCTATTCTAAACTTACTTACATATACATATCAAAAATTTCGGAACCGGCAGGATTTGAACCTGCGTCTCTCTGGGAATCGCGCCCTGAGGCGCAATAATAGTGATAATTCTATTGATTTCTCAACTAATAGGTTCCTTCTTTTCTTTGTTTTTGCATCATGTTAAATAATAAAAGTATAATTTTTAGAAGGTATTTTTAGAGGAAGTAGGTACTTACTTACCTTTTCTAGAGTTTTAATTCCAGAAAATGGACATAATGTCTCGAATGGAGAATAGTTTTGTTTTTTATTTGTATAATTGGGTTTAACTTGTATAGGTACCTAATTTAAGTTTAATTTTAGTTTTGTATTTTAGAGAAATTATAAATAAATTAATTTTCAAAATTACGTGTAGGTATTGTGTTTTCTTGGTTGACTAGGACCCCTTTCATACTGCAGTGTGTCGTCGGTCACGTGCCACGCTGCAGTGGGCTGATATTACACTATCATATATTCATCATATATATATGATGTCATATCTGTCAAGTTCTATGATCATATTTATATGATGCAGTTCTTCATTTTTACATACTTATTACACTATTTGTTTCTGCTCTGTGATTGACCCACATATGATCATAATATAAACGTCATATACTATCAAGATGGTTTAAACGATTTAGCCGTGTTTTCCGTTGCTATGAGTGCAATTATTTTATTAATTGCATTAAAAAAAAATTGTGAAAAAACTAGAAATAAAAGACGAAATTGGGTTAGATCGTGGGTAGCAAGGCGATCAAATTATTATATAAACACTCATTTTCCTCGTAGAGGCTAATTAGTCTTTTTGTAGTTTCGATATTCCAGTCGAAATTCTATATTTTGGAAGACGCCATCGTTTTTTTTGGTTAGACGGATACACAGACTATGTAGAGATGCTACGCATGACTGAATGACGGATATGATCCTAGTTGTACGCTAGCTTCAAATAGGATCCCATAACTATGATCATAGACAAATGTACATATTACACTGTCATATGTTCTTCATATAAAAATGACTCATACATCTATGATCATATATATATATGATAGTGTAATATCAGCCTAAAAGAAAACGAGGGCGCAGGCTGAGCCCTGCACCCCGGCGCCGAAAAGACTTAAGACGGCACTGATAATAGGGCTGCAGGATAAGAAACGTTGGGACCGATGCGTTTTGATTCTCACATGACCTCTTTAATTTCCGTGATAAAATGTAGCCTATATCCTTCCCCGGGATAAAACCCGGTGATGATCTCTATTCCAAATTTCGTCAAAATCGGTTGAAAAGATGGGCCGTGAAAGCGTAGCAGGCAGACACATTTTCGCATTTTAATACTAGTGGTTCGCCCCGAACTGAGACCTCGCGGTATCACAGAGCGCCATCTATTGACATCATTGCGAAGTTTTGTTAAAAGTACTGAAGCACTACTAAAAATTAAATAATTTCGTTTCCTTATCATATTTATCTAATTTTAGTATTTGTTGTTGAAGTACAGGATATTTAATTCAAATAATTGATCAAGTTTCAGGCTCAGCCAAAATTGAGAGTTCTGAGGTCAACTTAGGACGTTAGAAAATGTCCACTTTGAAAGCCTCCCATTTCGTCAAATTTAGGGGAAAAATTAAAAAAAAAATATTTTTGGACTCTATTCCTAATTATCTTTTAAATGATATACCGCAACCCTATGTAACGTTATAAAAAATATTTTACTTTGCATTCGCTTCTATGACAGCCCCCCTGAAATAAAGATTTTTATAATTTTTTAAGCCATATTCGGCGGGAGGCCATCGGTTTACATATTATATTTAAATTTGAAGTAATTACGTTCAGTAATTCAGAAGAATAAGGCTCTGACAGACGGACGGACAGACGGACGGACGGACAAGTGCCAATTCACTCAAGTAGAATCAGAGAACTTCGCTTCGCTCGGTCAATTAGTATGGATTTGAAACAAAGTGATTTTCTCATACACTTTTCCGCTTCGTTCTTTATACTAAGCATTTCCCCATTATCTTAGTTCACATAACAATATGCTCGACGCTGCATAAAACTGCATACGCCACATGTAAAGTATCCAATACTGATATCTGCGATATGGACGGCCACGACCTTGAGGCGCTATCTGATACCACGCTCACATTCATAATATAATATACCTACTATAGATGATGCCCGCGACTTCGTCCGCGTGGACTAAGTTTTTTTCGATTCCCGCGGGAACTCCTTAATTTTACGGGATAAAAAGTAGCCTATGTCACTCTCCAGGTCCTCAACTACATATATCCATGGCAAAAATCACGTCAATCCGTTTCTTCGTTGCGGCGTGATTGAAGGACAAACCTGTTGGAGACTACGCCTCCAACCGGTTTCCACGCGCGGGGCGCGGGCAGCGGGCGCGCAACATCGCGCGCTCCAGCACTCGAAATCACTTGCAAATCACATCAAGTCGCGGCAACTGTGCGCATTCAGTCTTACTTTATACAGTCCGCATCCACATTCATCATATATATAGTATTGTTGACCATTAAAGGAAAGTTCAATCTTATCTTCAAGACTTTCTGTCGTCCTTCAACGTACTATCCTTAACATTTGGTCCTTCGACGGTCAAAGAACGGGGACACATTTGGTCCTTCGACGGTCAAAGAACGGGGACACATTTGGTCCTTCGACGGTCAAAGAACGGGGACACATTTGGTCCTTCGACGGTCAAAGAACGGGGACACATTTGGTCCTTGTACCTCAAGAAACCAGCCAAAAAAAAAGAAGCCAGCATTTGGTCCTTCTACCTCAAGAAAAGAAAGAAACCAGCCAAAAATCGGAGTGCATCGCGGGAACAAAGGACGGGGACACGACCTCTTGTGAGTTTGTTCCATATTCCTTCTTACTTTCCTGTCTTCTAGCATTTTCCGTCTTCTATTTGGATCTGATTCTTAGATATTTTCATAATAATTTACAATAATAAAATTTCTGTGTAGCTTTTTCACCTTAAATTGCTAATTTAAATAGTCTTAAAATCATTTACTTAGTCTTCCAATCATTAAAATAAGTGTCATAATGCCTATATTATTTCATACGTTGCTTAAAATTCATTAAAATGCTATAATATTACAAGTTAATAGCTAAAATTGCACCTATCTAATTCAAATTACGCTGATTCATTTCATTACGCATAAAATTGTCACCGCTTTGAGTGCATAGGTAGGTAAGCGCGTCAGTGCTCAGTACAACGCAAACCGGTTTTTATGCATCGCCCGGTCGGCCGCCACGTTACACGTACAATAGCTACCTATCGCTTGCTTTGTTCTTGATCTTGACCTTCAATTTACGCACTTTAAAATGAGTGACGCTAAAATAAAAGAATTGATAAAGCTTCGCGGTAGTGTTAAGGGCAAGCTTACAATATTTCAAAACTTCTTAAATAGCCTTAGTAGTGATAATATTAGCGAAAATCAGTTTAACGAACTTGAATGTCGTCTTAATAAAATAGATAATATACATAGCGAATATGATAAATTTCAGACTGACTTGGAGGTTTTGAGCGAAGACACAAGCCAGTTATTATTGGAACGGGAAGACTTCGATTCAAAATACTACTCGCTTGTCGGATCGGCGCGTACTCTTCTCAATAAGTGGAGTCGTCAACGACAGCGAACACTTTCTGTATCCGAGTCGAGCGAGGGAAGCGAGCGAGGAAACAAGAATGCACTTCATGACTTCGTCAGGCTACCTAAAATTAACTTGCCCACATTTGACGGAGACTTTCAGCACTGGCTCACTTTCCGAGATACGTATATTTCATTAATACACACAAATAACACAATAGGCGATATTAATAAATTCCATTATTTAAAAGCAGCATTAAAAGGCAGCGCCTTAACTATGATTCAAAATTTAGAGTTCACATCGAAAAATTACGCAATTGCATGGCAACTTTTATCAAATCGGTTCGACAACGAAAGATTGTTAGTAAACAACCATGTAAATGCTATATTAAATTTTACTCCCATTCAAAAGGAATCATGTCAAGCTTTAAGAAAATTAATAGACACAATTAATCGTAATTTATGTGCTTTGAATACCCTAGGTCAACCTACTGACCACTGGGACACATTGATCATACACCTAATGACGAAAAAATTGGACACGGTTACTTTTCGAGAATGGGAAGAACAACGTAACACAATAACAACTTCACCTACATTAAAACAATTTCTTGAATTTTTAACAAACAGAGCGGATTTATTAGACGCTATACAGCAGGATGAAAAACAACGACAGTTATCAACACATACTTATCAAAACACACAACATACTCAGATGACACAAAAAACACATACTACACAGAATACACAAAATACACAAAACACACAAAATACATTAAGCACGCATACTAATAAAACTAAAAACACTAGTGATACACAAAACAGCACAGAACAGCACAGCACAGTTGCCTTATTTTCAAACATTCAGACTATTAACACACCCAATATATTGCTTTCCACAGCTTTGGTGAACGTGGTCGGCGCAGACGGGAAACTATATCCTGCCCGCGCTCTTCTAGACAACGGTGCCACTGCGCACTACGTCACACGGCACTTCTTTGAGAAGCTTGGTTTGCCTCGACGGAACGTAAGCTCCACTGTGACAGGTATTAACAACCAACTTTCCTACAGTGCAGAGTCTTGTAGCTTATCCATCGAGTCTTCTTCGGGTAATTATAAAATCAAAATAGAATGTTACGTTTTACCTCAGATAACGAGTTCATTACCTTCTAGTAACATTGACATACAATCCATAAAATTGCCTCTTAATATCAAGCTAGCTGATCCTTCTTTTCACATTTCGTCACCCATAGACATATTAGTGGGTGCAGATGTGTTTTGGGACGTCATATGTTCCAACTTCATTGATTTAGGCCAACAGTGTCCTAAGTTGCAAAAAACCAAACTAGGTTGGCTTGTTTCCGGCAACATTAATAAAAACACAAATTTAATTACAAATAATTCACAGCATTCTTCCTTTTGCTTTTTTGCTCAAAATAATGAGGCCTTGTTAGCACGATTTTGGGAATCAGAATCGGTACCTTCTAAATATAGTTTATCGTCCATAACGTTAAAAATAAACAAATCTTACTTTTGGACCGATTCCACTATCGTGTTAGCATGGTTAAAAACACAATCGAACCAATTAAAAATGTTTGTTCGGACTCAAGTGGATGAGATACAGGACTGCACGGCCGGTCACAGATGGGGGTACGTTCCGTCTAAAGAGAATCCTGCGGATCTAGTTTCTCGGGGGATTGTAGCAGACAGTGTTTCCTCTTGTCACTTATGGTGGTCCGGCCCTGACTTTCTAAAGTCCAAACATATACAATTTCCCACAATACCGAACACACAACCTAATTCAGTTAATACAGAAATAGTCTTACACACTAATTCAACACCTAAAAATACAAACATACAGACAAACACAATACATAATCTCATACATAAAAAATCTAATTATACACATTTAATAAGATCATTTGCCTATGTACAAAGATTTATATACAATTGCAAAAATCCTAAAAACAAACTAACTACATTTTTAAATACAAAGGAATTACAAAACTCAGAAAATTACATACTACAATTTACACAAAAAGAAATGTTTCCAGAAGAATACAACTTACTGAAAGCAGGCAAACCTTTACCTACAAATAATAAATTAAATTCACTCACCCCTTTTCTAGACTCAAATGACCTTATAAGAGTTGGAGGGCGTCTCAAAAATTCATTTTACAGCTACGACGTTAAGCATCCTATAATTCTACGTAGCAAACATCATGTCACTCAAACAATTTTTCATAAAGATCACATAGAATTAATGCATGCCGGACCACAGCTGCTTTTGTCTAATGTCAGACAAAAATATTGGCCACTTGGGGGGAGGAATCTCGCCAAGCGCGTCGTACATAATTGCGTTGGATGTTTTAGATTTAGGTCCAAGGCCATACAACCTATTATGGGCGACCTACCCCATGATAGGACACACCTAGAGTATCCATTCCACACTGGCGTGGATTACGCCGGGCCAGTGCTGATTGCAGACCAAAAGGGCAGAGGTGCTAGGCTGACGAACTCATACATTTGCATTTTTGTGTATTTTGCAGTTAAAGCGGTTCACTTAGAGCTTGTTACGAACCTAACTACGGAAGCCTTCCTCGCAGCTCTGTACAAACTCATCTCCCGCCACGAATCACGTCAGGCGAATCTTAAATTTAACCCATCTTAAGTAGGTACTTACGAAGAGATGTCAACGTGTCTCATCCAAATAGAAGCAATTCTAAACTCCTGACCTTTGATACCTCTCTCTTCCGATCCTTCCGATCTTACCTACCTTCCAGCCCACTTCCTAATTGGACGCTCACTTTTGACAGTTCCTCGTCCTCCCGTCAGCGATGCAAATTATATTGACCGTCTGCAGCGCTGCGAGAGAAATGAGAAACTAAACCAACATTTCTGGTCCCGCTTCTCAATCGAATACGTTTCACTTCTACAGCAGCGGGTCAAGTGGCGCTCATCATCTTTAAGCCAACTTGGTTCCTTGGTGCTCGTGAAGAAGAAAGGCGTCATTCAACGGGCCTGCAACAACATCTGCCCCCTTCCGCTTGAAAGTTGAAGAATTCAACATTCCCCGGGCAGACTGTTGGAGACTACGCCTCCAACCGGTTTCCACGCGCGGGGCGCGGGCAGCGGGCGCGCGACATCGCGCGCTCCAACACTTGCAATTAGCATCAAGTCGCGGCAACTGTGCGCCTTACTACTTACTTTAATACAGTCCGCATTCACATCATTCATTATATAATAGTATAGTTGATCATTAAAGGAAAGTTCAATCTTATCTTCAAGACTTTCTGTCGTCCTTCAACGTACTATCCTTAACAAACCAACAAACCAAAAAACAAAAACTTTCGCATTTATAATATTAGTATGATCATCGCCTTTGTTCTGTGTAAACTGTGACATATAGAGTGATACGTCTTGAAGAATACATCATGCATTCCTGTTCCATCGATGTTAAATAGCAGACGTGGTCGTGAAAATGTCAACCACCTCGACTTTTGACGACCTCCATGGCGCAGTGTTGAGCGCTGTTGTCTTAACGTGCGGAGGTCCCGAGTTCGATCCCCTGCAGGGTCAATTTGGAAATTTATAATTTTTAATTTTTTTATTTTTTTATTTTATATTTATTATTTTCCCTGGTCTGGCCTGGTGGGAGGCTTCGGCCGTGGGTACTTACCGTCGTTGGCCTTTACGTCTTGACAGACGATTTACGCACTGTCTAGGCGACACTTTTTTCTATGGCTAAACAAGCCGATACGGGAGCGACACTTGCGGCCGCAAATGGGGCAGCTGAACCTGTCGTCGCAAATCAAGGAGCCGGTGGTATGCCTCCTTACTCTTCTTTGGGCGAGAACGTCAAACCAGGCTTCGTCATGGGCACGGCAACCATCCTTAATACTTTTACGCCATTTGGTTCTGTCTTGGGCGAGCTCTTCCCATTGACTGAATTTTATGTTGAAATCAGCCATGTCCCTCTTGGCACAGTCCTTCAGCCTCAACCGCGGTCGGCCCACCGGCCTTTTAGCGTGCGCTACAGCACCAAGAAGAACCTGTCGAGGCAAGCGAGAAGGCTCCATCCGATGCACATGCCCTAGCCAGCGCAAGCGTCTTTGCTTGAGTAAAGCAGTGAGGCTGGGTAACTTCGCTTTCTTCAGGACTAGCTCGTTTGTCACTCTGTCTTTCCAAGTGATGCCCATTATCTTTCTCAGGCAGCGCATGTGAAAGGTGTTAAGTCTGCGTTCCTGTTTCGCGTAGGAAGTCCACGCTTCAGCACCGTACAAGAGTATGCTTACGATACAGGTGTGATATACTGCCATTTTGGTCTTAATAGTAAGATGTTTGTTGTGCCACACTCTTGCACTGAGTTTGCCAAACATTGTGGCCGCTTTACCGATACGAATGTCGATCTCCGCGTCAAGCGAGAGATTGTTCGATATAGTCGAGCCTAGGTAGCAGAACTTATCCACGACTGCCAGCGGTGTACCTTCCAGCAAGATATTGGGATCGTCTTCACTTCCTTGCACAAGGACCACGGTCTTACTAATGTTAATGGACATTGAAAATAGAGCACACGCACGGGCGAATTTATCCATTATTACTTGAAGTTCTTGAGGTGAACTCGCTGTAAAGGCTGCATCATCAGCAAAAAGTAGACGGTCTATGTACAGATCTTGGCGAAATCGCTTTGCTTTTAAAAAGGAGATGTTATACAGTTTCCCATCCACTCTCGTATGTAAATGTATACCCTGTTGATCATTGCCAAAGGCTTCGGCCAAGATCAATGAAAAGAATATACCAAAGAGAGTTGGCGCTAGGACGCAGCCCTGTCGAACCCCTCTGCGTATAGGAAATGAATCAGAAGTGCTACCATCAAAGACAACAACGCCCTTCGTCTCTTCGTGAAAGGACTTCACAAAGCTGAGAAGTTTCGGGGGACAACCAATGCACTCGAGAGCAGCGAATAAACCTCCTCTGCTTATCGAGTCGAAGGCTTTATTCAAGTCAACGAAAACGATAAACAAAGGAGTTCTCTGCTCCCGACACTTCTCCTGCAACTGGCGCACCGTGAAGACCATATCAATAGTAGAGCGCTGGGCACGAAAACCACATTGCGCTTCTGGATATACACGATCCGCCAGTCTCTGGAGCCTCCCTAGTATGACACGACCGAACAGCTTGCCTACAATGCTCAGCAAGGAAATGCCACGATAAGAGTTACACTCTCCTCGATCACCCTTTCCTTTATAGATGGTAACAATGTTCGAGTCGCGCATATCTTGCGGTACGTGTCCTTCCTCCCAGCACCTCCACAAAAGATTAAATAAGACAGGGCTCATGCAATCCAGTTTAATAATCTCAGCGCAAACACCGTCACCTCCAGGACTTTTCCCCTTCTTTAACTGCTTGATGGCCGCGCGGTACTCGTCCAGACTTGGAGGACCATCTAGCTCTTCCCAAAGTGCTAGCTTTGGCAAATTGCTCCTTGCTTGTGGCTCCAACTCAACTGGGAGCGAATACAATTCGGAGTAATGCTCTTGCCACCGCTCTAACTGTCGACGGCTATCGGTGATTATCGTACCATCTGATTCTTTCAATGGTGCTATCTTTTTTGGTACGGGCCCAAGAGCCCGTTTGATACCCTCGTATACCCCATTCAGATTTCCTGTTTCAGCACTAACCTGAATACTGCGGCAGAGTTCGGACCAATATTCATTTGCATATTGTCTTGTGCTGCGCTGCAAGTTTGCCTTTGCAGTACAGAGTCTTTCACGCGATGATTCAGTGGGGTTAAGGCGGTGAGATAAAGCAGCTTTGTGTTTTTCGTCAAGCAATGGTTGCAGAGACGATAAATTTTCGATTACCCAGTCCCTGGTTTTCGTTTTCTGTCTGCCAAAAACCTCGGCCGCCGTTTCCGTCATAATAGTCTTTAAGCGCTCCCACTCTTCCGTTAACGTGATGTTTTCATCCCATGTCTCTTTTTCGCTTCGTACCATATCCTCAAATTTGTGTACCAGCTCACCATTTCTGGTGTTGCAAAGATTAATAGATTTCCTACCAGGAGGTCTAGACGAGTGTATAGTCTTGGGAGTGATGGAGACGCGCGCTGCTACCAGAGAATGGTCGGTATCACAGTCCGCGCTATGGAAACTACGAGTGTGAGTGACTTCGGATAAATTACTCCTTCTGCATAGGACGAGATCTAACTGGTGCCAATGTCCAGAGCGAGGGTGCATCCAGGATACTTTGCGCAAAAATTTGCCTTTGAAGTATGTATTCGTAACACACAGCAAGTGACTCGAGCAGAACTCAAGGAGGCGTTGTCCATTTGCATTGAGCTTACCGACGCCATGCCCACCAAGGCAGTCAGGCCAAGCTATGGTGTCTTGGCCAACTCGGGCATTAAAATCACCTAGGATATAAAGGTGATCACTAGATTTTACACCACGCACTGCGTCAGAAAGGAGATCATAAAATTCATCCTTGATCTCCTCAGGCGACTCAAGCGTCGGGGCATACGCGGAAATGACAGAGATACAGCCTTTGTTACTACTAAATCTTAACACCATAATCCTCTCTGAGATGCCTCGAGTTGTCTCTAGTGATGATATGAGATCGTTTCGGACTGCGAATCCAACGCCATGCTCCCGTTTGGCACCTTCGTCCTTTCCCTTCCAGAAGAATGTGTAGTGAGTTTCCCTAATAGAGCCTTCGTCGGGAAGCCGGGTTTCCTGCAAAGCAGCGACTGCTATATCAAGCCGCTTCAATTCCAAGTCAATTAGTGTGGTCTTACGCAGATCTTGTGCATCCCCAGAACCTCCACAGGTGTTTGGGAGGCCTGTCCTCAATGTACGAACATTCCACGTCGCAAAACGCATAGTCAGTCGTGAATTGTTAGGTTTTATTTTCTTCGAAATGACAGGTGTAACACATAACGGCGCCAGCCATCCAGCTAAGCCAGTGTTCTCCACACCCTAAAAGAACAGACTCGCACCGAGACGGATCAGTACCCAAATGGCCGGGGGCTGCCCAGCTTGAGCGGGCGGTAACTGATCAGTGGGCCTACGATGGACCCTCCCACTGTCGAGAATGACCCCTAGCGTCCGCACTTACGCCTATCTGTGCAGACTTATCACTGGTAACTGCCACTCTCCGTGTTGGTTTACGCGTAGCTTAGCTATCGCGAGTGAAGTGTCCTCTCCACAGACAGTGCATCGCCTGGGACGATGTTAAGGAGACATAGGGTTGCCCAAGACCTACGCCACCCTCTCGGCCTCGCTGGTTGAACCCACAGGAACGACAAGTCGATACGTGTGGAACCAGTTTGGCTGCAGGAAACTGCCGCATGTTCGGGTTGGACCCTTATCGCGCCTAACGGAGTTCCCGTTCCGGGTTTGATTTCGGAGTTTTCCTTCTCCTAGACGGGTTGCAGCCCAATGCTAACGAGGCCCATCCCCCCGGGGGTACTTACCACCCTACCGGCAAAGACGTACCGCCAAGCGATTTAGCGTTCCGGTACGATGCTGTGTAGAAACCAAATAGGGGTATGGGTTTAATATAACTGCCATGTCCCTAACAGGTTAGCCCGCTACGCTAGACTGCATCATCACTTACCATCAGGTGAGATCGCAGTCAAGGCCTAACTTGTAGTCGATAAAAAAACTGATAGACGTTGGATATCGGTCTCTGGAAGAGACTTTTCTAGCGGCTCCCTGGGACTCCCTTTATGTTACCTATGTTTAGGTGAGATCGCAGCCAAGGGCACTTGTAGTGGATAAAAGTCTGTTCACCAAGTGGGGCATCTACCAACGCTTCGTTTTCCAGTGTAGGTTCGCCGTTTGCAGTGTTCAGTTCTAATATCGGTGATATTACCGCGCCCTTGATATGTCGCTAATCTGATACCGCCGCGCCGTGCCCGCCCCTACTGCTCACTTTCACAATATTATACTATACTAGAGGACGCCCGCGACTTCGTTCGCGTGGCATGAGTTTTTTAATTCCCACAGGCACTCCTTCATTTCCGGGATAAAAAGAAGCCTATGTCACTCTCCAGATCCTCACCTATACCTACCCATGCAAAAAATCACATCAATCCGTTGCTCTGTTGCGGCGTGATTGAAGGACAAACTCTGTATTTAACGTCCTTGGGGATAGAAATTTCCAAACTGTGGAATACGTATTTCATAATTTTAAATCGGAAGCCCAAATACCAAGTTTCAGGGCTTTATCTTGTGAAATGAAAGACTTTTATACCAATTTTCACCCCCTATTTCACCCCTTTGGGGGTCGAATTTTCAAAAACTGTGAAACACGTATTTCTTCATTTTTAACCCGCAGCTCATATACCAAGTTTCATGGCTTTAGCTTGAGAAATGAAGGACTTTCATATAAACTTTAAACCCCTATTTTACCCCTTTGGGGGTGGAATTTTGAAAATCTGTGAAACACGTATTTGTTTATTTTTAACTGGTAGCCCATTTACCAAGTTTCATGGATATAACTTGAGAAATGACGGACTTTCATACAAACTTCAACCCCATATTTCACCCCCGTAGGGGTGGAATTTTGAGAAATCCTTTCTTAGTGAGCACCTACGTCACAAAAGGAACCTACTGTCAAAATTTCAAGTTTCTAACCCCAGCGGTTTAGGCTGTGCGTTGATATATAAGTCAGTCAGTCAGTCAGTCAGTCAGTCAGTCAGTCAGGACTTTGAATTTATATATATAGATATAGCTCGATTACCACTCACTGACTCACTCATTGACATAATTGTTCTCCTAGAAAGAGACAGAAAACGATATAATGATGTAGGGGAGATGTGTTCGGGTGCGGGATTCGAGTGGGGAAAAATTATGACATTTCGGAAAAACAAGATGGCGGCCGACGTGATTCTTGTAACTCTTTTGTTTTCCAGCCGATTTCGTTACAACTCGCAATTATTGAAGAAATTAAGAAACGATCTATAGAAAAAGTGGAAAAAATTGGAAAAACAAGATGGCGGCCGAGCTGTAGTGCTTTAAAATTTTTGATTTTTCGACCCCGAACCGCGGCGCCACAGATCCGAAACGGCGTGGTCGAGCATGATAATTTTTTCTTTTTTCGACTACAATTATCCTGTATTTTGACAGAATGGGAGTGGTTTTTAAAAGTTCAAGATGGCGGCTGTCGCGGCGGCCTTTTTGTTTGAGGTACAAAAAAACGCAATTTTAAAATTCAAATTTCTCACAGTTGGCAACGTCGGATCGTTTCCACTTCTATGGGGCGATTGTGTGTACGGTTTCGAGGTATGGATTGGGGAAAAAAAATTACCCCATTTCTCGGGAAAATTTCAAGATTTACCCCAAAAATAAAAAAGTCGAAATACGGACTTTTTGCAAAATTTGAGTACGAGCAACCACGTGTCTCACTTGTGCGAATGACATTTGGGTATTTTCGTCGCCGAGGTCTGGCAACACTGGAATTTGTCAAAGTAAAAGTGATTTTCGACATGGTCTTTTTTCAGGGGCGATCATTTCGGCTGGGTGCGAGCGAGATGAAAAATTTAAACGTCATCAGGAGTGGTATATCCTGTAGTTTACGGGAAAATTGTGAAAATATCTAAAATGTTTCTGTGCAACGAGGTGGCGGCCATTTTGTATTCTTTTTGTGTTTTTGAAAATTTCGAACACATTTTTGAGGCAGTTGGCAACATTTGGGAAAGTTGACATGTATAAATCGATTGTGTCACTCGACCAGCGGTATCGAGATATCTAAACAGTGTTGCCACATTTGGGGTAGTTTTCGAGATTTTCCCAAAAATGTCCTCCTGTAAAATTTTGTATGAAAATTTTTTTTTTCACTGATGGCTTCGTATACACGCCAGAAAATTAAACTTGAACAAAAATATGGAGACAGCTGATGATTGAGGATTTCGGAGACGGGTAAAGAGCACGGCCGAGGTATTGAAGATAGGTGGGGGGTGCTCGACCAAATGTCATTCGAAACTTCATCCAAAAGACAATGAGCTGAAAAAAAATTCAAAATGGCGGATTTAAGATGGCCGCCATACAAATTTATTTGGTGTCTATCTCAGAAAGTATAAAAGATGAAAGAGTCGTTTCTCGGCCAAAGATGATCAGGACCAGAAGATCTATTTAGCGAAAAGAAAAAAAATTCAAGATGGCGGAATATTTTTTTTCATACCAAATTATATGGCGATTAGGACTATACATAATTTATTGTTCTCCAAGAAAGAGACAGAAAACGATACAATGATGTATGGGAGATGTGTTCGGGTGCAGGATGGGAGTAGGGAAAAAATATGATATTTCGGAAAAACAAGATGGCGGCCGTAGTGCTTTTTGTAACTTTTTTGTTTTCCAACCGATTTAGTTACAACTCACAATTATTGAAGAAATTAGGACACGATCAATAGAAAAAGTAGAAAAAATTGGAAAACCAAGAAGGCGGCTGAGCTGTAGTGTTTTCAAATTTTTGATTTTTAGACCCCGAACCGCGGCGCCGCAGAACCGAAACGGCGTGGTCGAGCATATAAAAAAAATTTCAAGATGGCGGATTTTTTTTTATACCAAATTATATGGCGATTAGGACTCATTACCATAACTTATTGTTCTCCTAGAAAGAGACAGAAAACGATATAATGATGTACGGGTGATGTGTTCGGGTGCGGGACGAGAGTAGGGAAAAATTATGACATTTCGGAAAAACAAGATGGCGGCCGACTTGATTCTTGCAACTCTTTTGTTTTCCAACCGATTTCGTTACAACTCGCAATTATTGAAGAAATTAAGAAACGATCAATAGAAAAAGAAGACAAATTTGAAAATCAAGATGGCGGCCG
This sequence comes from Erebia ligea, assembly GCA_917051295.2. Lineage (NCBI taxonomy): Eukaryota > Metazoa > Arthropoda > Insecta > Lepidoptera > Nymphalidae > Erebia > Erebia ligea. Next base: position 633,423 of record OU785232.1, read on the forward strand.
AGCTGAAGTGTTTTCAAATTTTTGATTTTTCGATCCCGAACCGCGGCGCCGCAGATCCGAAACGGCGTGGTCGAGCATAACAATTTTTTCTTTTTTCGACTTCAATTATCCTGTGTTTTGACAGAATGAAAGTGGTTTTTAAAAATTCAAGATGGCGGCTGTCGCGGCGGCCGTTCGGTTTGAGGTACGAATAAACGCAATTTTAAAATTCAAATTTCTCAGAGTTGGCAACGTCAGATCGTTTCGACTTGTACTGGGCGATTGTGTGTACAGACTTGAGGTATGGATTGGGGAAAAATTACCCCATTTCTCGGGATATTTTCAAAATTTACCCCAAAAATAAATAAATCGAAATACGTATTTTTTGCAAAATTCGAGTACGAGCAACCACTTGACCTACTTGTACGAATGACATTTGGGTATTTTCGTCGCCGAGGGCTGGCAACACTGGAATTTATCAAAGTAAAAGTAATTTTCGACATGGTCTTGTTTCAGGGGCGATCATTTCGGCTGGGTGTGAGCAAGATGAAAGATTGAAACGTCATCAAAAGCGGTATATCCTGTAGTTTACGGGAAAACTATAAAGCGATGTAAAATGTTTCTGTGAAACAAGGTGGCGGCCATTTTGTATTCTTTTTGTGTTTTTGAAAATTTCGATCACGTTTTTGAGGCAGTTGGCAACATTTGGGAAAGTTGACATGTATGGATCGATTGTGTAACTGGGCCGCCAGTATCGAGATATCTAAACAGTGTTGCCACATTTGAGGTAGTTTTCGAGATTTACCCCAAAAATTTCCTCCTGTAAAATTTTGTATGAAAAATTTTTTTTCCACTGATGGCTTCGTGTACAAGTCAGAAAATTAAAGTTGAAGAAAAATATGGAGACAGCTGATGATTGAGGATTTCGGAGACGGGTAAAGAGCACGGCCGAGGTATTGAAGGTAGGTGGGGGGTGCTCGACCAAATGTCATTCGAAACTTCATCCAATTGACAATGAGCTGAAAAAAAAATCAAAATGGCGGATTTAAGATGGCTGCCATACAAATTTATTTGGTGTCTATCTCAGAAAGTATAAGAGACGGAAGAGTGGTTTCTTGGCAAGAGATGATCAGGACAAGGAGGTCTATTAAACGAAAAGAAAAAAATTTCAAGATGGCGGAATATTTTTTTTCATACCAAAATATATGGCGATTAGGACTCACTGATATTTTATTGTTCTCCTAGAAAGAGACAGAAAACGATACAATGATGTATGGGAGATGTGTTCGGGTGCGGGATAGGAGTAGGGAAAAATTCGCGGCCGACGTGATTCTTGCAACTATTTTGTTTTCCAACCGATTTCGTTACAACTCGCAATTATTGAAGAACTTAGTATACGATCAATAGAAAAAGTAGAAAAAATTGGAAAAACAAGATGGCGGCCGAGCTGTAGTGTTTTTAAAATTTTGATTTTTCGTCCCCGAACCGCGGCGCTGCAGATCCGAAACGGCGTGGTTGAGCATGATACTTTTTTCTTTTTTTACCTACAATTATCCTGTATTTTGACAGAATGAGAGTGGTTTTTAAAAATTCAAGATGGCGGCCGTTCGGTTTGAGGTACGAAAAAACGCAATTTTAAAATACAAATTTCTCACAGTTGGCAACGTCGGAGCGTTTCGACTTCTACAGGGCGATTGTGTGTACAGACTCGTGGTATGGATTGGGGAAAAAATTTTTTCATAGAAAATATATGGCGAATACTGAAGAGACTACAAGTGCAGAACTATGCAAGATTTTGATACGGTTCCGTTTTACCCACGACGGGGCTCCCTGGGATTACAAAACAGGAAAATGTTACAAGAATTTTAAAAAATCAGCGTCATTTTGAAATTCGTTGATAATTGACCGATTTCGTTCAAAATCGATATTTTAGGACTTCTTGCGATTATAATTTAGCAAACAGGAAACTGGTACCAAAATTTTAAAAAATCAGCGCCATTTTGCAATTCTTTTTTAATTGACCGATTTCGTTCAAAATCGATATTTAGGGCTCCCTGGGATTACAAAACAGGAAACTGGTACCTACCAAAATTTTAAAAAATCAGCGCCATTTTGACATAATTATTTGTTAATTTACCGATTTCTTTCAAAATCGATATTTAGGGCTACCTGGGATTACAAAACAGAAACCTGATACCAAAGCTTTAAAAAATCAGCGCCATTTTGAAATTCTTTGATAATTGACCGATTTCGTTCAAAATTGATATTTAACTGGTACCAAAATTAAAAAATTCAGCGCCATTTTGCAATTCTTTGTTAATTGACCGATTTCGTTCAAAATCAATATTTAGGGATCCCTGGGATTACAAAACAGGAAACTGGTACCTAAGTTTTAAAGAATCAGCGTCATTTTGAAATTCTATGATAATTGACCGATTTCGTTCAAAATCGATATTTAGGGCAAACCACATCCCGTGAGCTGCTTTAGCAGCTCGCGCACAGGGCGAAACACTAGTTAATATATATATAGCTGCTCGTGCTGACTGACATATTGATCACCTCTCCTGTAAAATTTTGTATGAAAACTTTTTTTTTCACTCATCGTTTCGTATAGAAGACAAAAATTCATGGGGAGGAAAAATACGAAGAGAGCTGATGATTGAGGATTTCGAAGACGGATGAAGAGCACCAGCCAGGGTATCGAAGATAGGTGGGGGGTGCTCGACCAAATGTCACTCGAAACTTCATCCAATTGACAGTGAGCTGAAAAAAAATTCAAAATGGCGGATTTAAGATGGCCGCCATACAAATTTCTTCGGTGTCTATCTCGGAGAGTATAAAAGATGGAAGAGTGGTTTCTTGGCAAAAGATGATCAGGACATGAGGGTCTACTTGATGAACAGGAAAAAAATTCAAGATGGCGGAATTTATTTTTCCATAGAAAAGGGTATTGAAGATAGGTGGGGAGTGCTCGACCAAATGTCACTCGAAACTGCATCCAATTGACAGTGAGTGAAAAAAAAATTCAAAATGGCGGATTTAAGATGGCCTCCATACAAATATCGTCGGTGTCTATCTCGAAGAGTATCAGAGATGGAAGAGTGGTTTCTTGGCTAAAGATGATCAGGACATGAAGGTCTACTTGATGAACAGGAAAAAAATTCAAGATGGCAGAATTTATTTTTTCATAGAAAATATAATATGGCGGATATATCCTTTTCAAAGTTTGTTTTAATAGAAGAATTCTCATTTTGACGAATGGTTCGGAGAAAAAAATATGGAGAGAGATGATGGTCGAAGGTTCGGATGATGGGTGAGGAGCACGGTCAGGGTATTAAAGATAGGTAGGGGCTGCTCAAACAAAAAATACTCGAAACTTCATACAATTGGCAGTGAGCTGAAAAAAAAATCCAAAATGGTGGATTCAAGATGGCGGCTATCTCAGACAGTAAAAAGATGGAAGAGTGGTTTTTGGGTAGAAAATTATCAGGGCCTGAAAGTCTACTTGATGAGCAGAAATGAATGATTTTGATATGGTTTTTTTTTACAAGATTTGTTCTTCATGGAAGAATTATTGTTGGTTTGCCATTAGGAAAGCCAAGTTGCCGAAGTTCGATGGCACCCAAAGGTATTGATACAATGCCGGCAGGGTGGTAACTAGCCATGGCCGAAGCCTCCCACCAGGCCAGACCAGGGAAATTATAAATTTTCCAAACCCTGCCGGGGATCGAACCTGGGACCTCCGCACGTAAATTTAACAGCGCTCAACACTGCGCCACGGAGGTCGTCAAACACGTAGACAGTAAACCAGGATAGTAGGACAGCGAGTAAAGCAGACAGTGGATCACAGTGGGCCACGCGGTCCACTACGCGGTCCGCTAGCGGGCCGCGCACCCACGCGCCATACTAGTATAGTTATAGGTACAGTGCACAACTATGGCTGTAGTAAACTCTGAATCACCGAATTACGTACGGCGAAAAATAGATTACCAAATTCCATATTAAAAAATTGGCAGTCATAGGGACTGCCGATAGAAGTGAAAACAAATATTTAAAATAAATTAAAAGGCTTGCACAAGGACATTTAATTTGATTTAGTTAAATATTGTAATGCTGTCCCTTTTTGCAAATGTAGTTGCCAAAAAGTTACAGCATTAAAATAGTTAACTAAATCTGTGCAAGTGGGCCTTAGAGATTAAAGTTTAATTGCGAAAGTAGTAGGTATATTTATATTTAAGACCTTTTGTCTTCGTAACAACGCGAGCATATATCGATGTTCGCGAGCATGTCGCTGTTCGCGAGCATGTCGGAACGAGGTGTCGGTGACGCAAATCCACAAGTTTACCCCCTACCAAAAAGTGCTCAACGCGGCTAAAGAAGTTTTCACTTCAAAAATCCATCTGTCTATAGAACGTGAACGTGTACAACACCCAAAACACTAGCGCCACAGGAGCGATCGAATGCAAGTGAAGGAATACCAACTTCGCTCCATCACCCGATATGAACCAATGTTTAACTGTAGTGCCGGAAGGGTGTGTCCAAACCGCACAGACCAAACTTTTGACCCTGCCCCTGATATTGATGCTGACCCATTGATCCATTTATTTCACGATGGTCAGGTAATTTGTCAGAGGGAAATGGAGCGTGCGTTCATCCCCTCGACGAGATTGGGCTGTGTTGCTCTTTTTGCTATGACCCATAGTAACTGGTATCAATACGTAGTAAGGTAGTCTTCATGCCGAGCATCTTTCTATAAATATTACTTTTTATCAATATTTAAATTACGATAATGTTTGTAAATAAAGACTATTTCGTAATATCTGACCCATATTTATGAGTTATTATATCGGAATTCAAAATACGTAACGTGCATAATATAATCCACTCTCAATACAATTTGACTTTTTGTTTGTAGTTTTAGGATTCCGTACCGTCCGTAGTCAAAAAGGAACCCTAGTTTCGCCATGTCCGTACGTTCGTCCATCTACAGCTTAACTCAGAGATAATTTACCTACTATTCGGGTAGGTTTCGGTGGTAAAATAAAATTTTGATTTCAATAATATTGTGTTTTGGTGTCAATGAAAGTAAAGTGACAAATATAGCGATTAGTATTAGGTATTAGCTTCAAACTCTTTCCTTCCTTTCTTCGTCTCATAAAATTCAATAACCTGGTTATTTGAGAGTTTTTGATAAATGGAAGTGAATACGCATATGTAGGATTCACTAAGTAAGGATTCTCAGAAATTCATCCCGAGCGAAGCTGCGCGGGTCAGTTGGTAGCATAATAGTGAATAATATCACAATATGATAAAGCTCTTGGTCTAATATTTCAGAGAGCTCTACCAATCCCTTTCAGGGTACGTACGCCCTATCGACCGATATATCACTCGCAAACCTAGCAGTAGCTATTTACTTTCCTTTGCCTAAATCTCAGCATCACTTATCATTAAGGACCGCTCGAAGTAAAATAGCAGTAGGCAGGCCATGTCTGTCGCAGAGCCATTGGCTGCTCACGAAAAATTGCGTATCAGCAAGCGAAGCGAGCGCAAGTTTGCTGGGCCGACCACAGACTTAATAATTAAGCTTTTTCTTTCTTTTTTTCCCTTCTTCTTAAGGTACTCAGTCCTAATCAAGTTACAAGTGGTAGGAAACACGGACGCCGAAAGGGCGGCGGCTCTATCCACATCCTACTAACTTATCAGATATCAATCAAACGTCAGAATTAACGAGCGATTTCTGCTGACATTCATGAATCAATTACTCTACGCCAACGTTCACGGTTCGGCCGCCCATTATGCGTAGTGGGTATTTACTTTCCGAGCCGCGGATTCACTTAGCACCCTTGGAATGTCATTAATCAAGCAGGTAGCCTTACGCCTTGTTACACCCCCGTATAAATCCGTTGGTTGGGCCATTAGGACCCACTAAGAGCGATTTCATACATTGATTTGGACTGATTAGGTAATGTAAAGCTTCATTGTTCGAACTTCGATTGTGTAATACATTGAATATCCTTGTAAAACATGATTTGATTGGACTTATGGCTTTGCCAATATTAGATGCAATGCACACGATAAAACGAAGGTTCTGGTAGGCCGGCTAATACTAAAGAACCCCACTTGACTACTGTCCTTAACCAATAAATCTACTCTGTTCCTAGCGCACTGTTCTCGACCAGTAAATCCGTAATCACCTTCAGTGGACATCGGGAGATTCTGGCAGGAGTTCCTCTTTTGTGCAAGATGTTTTGTCTGTCATAAAATGATCCCGTCAATCTTTTCTGGCTCAGTGGCCAAAATTGGAACTAATTTTCATGCCTCTTAGTTCTTGTTTGTTTTTCTGTCTAGAAATTCTCAGTACTAGCCCGGAGTTAGGAAGTTAGTGGTGTTTCACCCCCGTGCCTCGGAGAGCACGTTAAGCCGTCGGTCCCGGTTATTATCACTAACATGATAATAGTCGTTAAAGCCAACCCGCATTGGAGCAGCGTGGTGGGTTTAAGCTCTAATTCCCGCTCTCCTATGAGAGTGGGAATTAGAGCCTGTGCCCAGCAGTGGGACGTTAATGGGCTGAAGTGGTGGTTCTTGTTTATATATTGTATTTCATATATGTACTAGCGCTGCTGTCGCCGGGTCAGATAAATTAGTCGGACTATAAAGGTTGTTAGGTATTCGATGTTCAGTCGCAAATCGCTAACAGCAATTAGTGTTGCAATGTGCTAGCATCAAATGGCAGGTCACGCGTGGGTGGCGGCGCGGCGGTCACGGTCGAAACGATGTTGTCACATGAAAGGACATTTTGTACATCGCGCATCGCTGACGAGTGGACAGATTTAGTACAATTAGTGATTTTACATACTTAAGTGAAACTTCTTTGGAATCGTTGTGATTTGAAAAAGCCACAACCTACCTTTTTATACGACTGCCTGAAAAAAGGAGTATATTGTTTTCAGGGTTCATGTATGTATGTATGTTTGTTTGAGTCTGTGCCGAGCGTTCATTGTGTACGGTCGACGTTCTTCTAACATAAAATTTTAAACACACCCGCAATATGGTCGTTAAAAAATGTGCAACATGTAGTAAAAGCATCACCAAGAAAACTCCTGGGCTGGAATGTAGCAGGTGTAATAAGGTGGTACATGCCGATCCAGCTTGCTGCAAACTATCCAACAAGCAAATTAATACCCTGCGACACTCATCAGGCATCGAGTGGAGCTGCGAGGACTGCCTGCAAAACATGACCCGTAGGTCCTCCTTCCTAGTTCCAGACGATGACGCGGACGAGGATTCAGATACAGGGCACACCATCCACTCGAGACCAATCGATACGCAAAAACTGATTAGTGACATAAGCCGCGAATTAAAAAAAACGTTCAAGGAAGCGATTAGCAGCCTAGAAGCATCGTTGGAGTTCCTGAGTGATCAAATCAACACAATGGAAAAGTCACTTAACAACCAGGACGGTAAAATCAAGAACCTTGAACTCAAAAATCAAGACCTTCAAAACAAGAATAAGAATTTGGAGCTGCGTGTGGCTGCTCTGGAACAGGGATTGAGACACACGGAACAGAGTGCACTATCCACATCAGTGGAAATTGCTGGCCTGCCGGAGTTTCCACCACGTGAGCTGGATACCGTGATGACTACAATAACCTCAAAACTAGAAGTGGACAAGAATGAAATCCAGTCGGCCCATCGTATGTCAAGTGGCAAAGACAAACCGTGTACTATCTTAGTCGAATTAAAAACAAAAATGGCACGTAACAATTGGATTGCATCGAGTAAAGACAAAGGTATTTCTATAGGGAGTGTGATGACTAACGTGGCAAAAGAGAAGGCTGAAAATCGGTTAATCGTGAGAGAGGCCTTAACTAAACACACAAAAACCCTACTTTATAATACAAAACAGCAACTACGCAACTCTTTTCAATTCATATGGTGCAAGGACGGGAAGGTGTGTGCCAGGAAAACAACAAATAGCAAAATCTTTTATATCCGCTGTCTAAAAGATATTGAGTTAGTTGAGAAACAAAACCAGTAGATAAGCCAACGCTAGATTTAGATACACTTATATTATACCTTTTTCTCTTTTTATCTACATTTAATATTTATCTTTAACATATTTTTCTTTTATATAACATTAACAATGTCTAAAATTAAAGAAATTTATAATTGTACGTCAATTGATCATTTCTTCTCGCATTTACCTACAAATAGCAATCTAAACTTCTCATGTATACATATAAACATAAGATCACTCATAAAAAACTTTGCTCAACTATTACAAGTAATCCATAATTGTTCTTTTCCCCTAGATATGATAATTGTTACAGAAGTTGGAATAGCCGACAATATCGTTCAGTTATATAATATTTCTGGATATAACATGTACTTTAAGCTGCGAATAAACAAGAAAGGTGGTGGCATAATTATTTATACCAAAAATTATTTAAAGTTCACACCGATCCTGTGTAAAAGCTCAACTTTTGAAAACGTTACAGGTGTATTAAAATTAAGTCACGGCCAGGACGCAATCGTGTGTGCAGTTTATAGACCCCCGTCTACTAACAAAACTCTTTTCACTAAGGAACTACACAAGTATATTTCAAGTTTTGATAACAAATACAACCTTATTCTCATTGGTGACACAAACATCGACCTAAAATGCAATTCTTCATACACTGACTCATATCTGGATGCACTGAGTGAGTGTGGATTAGAGTGCGGAATCAAGGATTACACTAGAATCGAGATGAGAAACAACTCTGTAACTAGATCCTGTATTGATCACATATTTGCTAGATTCCCCACGCTTGAACCGCACTCTGCAGCCATCGATCTAGTACTGGCGGATCACCGAGCCATTATATTCACCTGCGTGCATGACGATGCACCGAAGCGTATACAGGATGTGTCCAAAACGTACACTGATCTCAGTACTTTGTATAATGAACTATATAAAATTGATTGGACGCAAACTAATTATATGAATTCTCCTGAACAAATTTATGATTTTATTAAAAGCTCTTTTAAGGAAGCTTGTGACGCGTCGAGTAAAATATATTCCGTTAAACCTTGTAATAAACAGTTTCGGGTCCCATGGATGGATAATAATGTGATTCGGCTGTGTAATAAGCGAGACAAATTGTTTAATTTATGGAAACAAAGTCCAAATGACGCTAAATTACGACTAGACTACAATAAATCGCGTAATAAAGCATTCAAAGTTTTAGAAAATAGGAGAAATTCATATTACACTAACCGAATCCAGGCAGACTCTAATAACATTAGGAAAATTTATAAGTTAATCAATGAAATGCTGGGTCGAGTAACATCGTCTATCGATGACACTATTTTAAAAGCATTTGAGTCACAGGGACTAACTCACAAAACAATCGCGGACAACTTTGCCAAAGGTTTTGACGAGGCAGTCAAGTCGATCATCCCAAAATGTACCCATAGGCTGTTGAGTGCAAACTCTTACTCAAACACACCGGTTAATTCTAGTATTTATTTTCAGAAAGCTTCAGGTGACAAAATCAATAACATTATTAGAGGCCTTAATTCCAGAAAAGCAGCGGGGCCTGATGGCATTAAAGTGAGTCACATCAAAATGGTGGCTAAAGAAATTTCCGTGGCTATAGCTAATTTGATTAATAGTAGTGTTAAATGTGGAGTTTACCCTGATGCTCTAAAAAGAGGATGTGTTAGACCGATTTTTAAAAAGGGGAAACGTAATGACTTTTCTAATTACCGACCTATTAACCTACTATCTGCCGTGGATAAAATAGTTGAAAAGTATGTATGTGATCAAATCCATGCGTTCTATAGGAAGAATGAGGTAATTTATCATAACCAATTTGGATTTCAAAAAGGAAAAGGAACTACGAACCTTCTTTCCAAATTTACTGATGAAGTTAACGGATACCTAAATGACAAGAAACATGTATTAGCACTCTTTATAGACTTTTCGCGTGCGTTTGACACCCTTAATCATGAGCAGCTGCAAGATAAGTTAGATGTATGCGGGATACGTGGACCTTTACTCGCGTGGTGTGCCGACTATCTTCGTAATCGCACTTATTCTGTCAGCATTTGTAATACCAACAGTGACACGGTTGTAGTTAGTGAAGGAACTGCACAGGGCTCTGTCCTAGGTCCCTTGCATTTTTTATCGTACGTAAACGATATGACTACTTGCATCGATCACTGCTCGTGTTATCAGTTTGCAGACGACACCTGCATTATGCTCGCAGACCGAGATCCGGAAAAGATCCGTGATCGAATACAGAAGGACTTTGACTCGTTGACCAAGTGGTGCCACGACGCAGGTTTAGTAATCAACGCTAATAAAACCAAGTTGATCCACATTAGATCACCTTATTTAAAATATTATAACGAGCCGTTTAAAAGTGTAACTGCTCACAATCACAGCTGCTTACACGCGCCCAGCTATACTAATTGTAACTGCCCTACTGTCGAACTTGTTGACAAATATACGTATCTCGGGCTTACAATTGACTGCAAGTTTAACTGGAGCCCACATATCGATCGGGTTTGTACTAAATTAAGACAATTCCTAGCAAATATAACAATTCTGAACCGTCGGGTACCATTCAAAGTTAAGTTAATGTTATACAACTGTTTCGCACAATCTTACATTCAATACGGCCTAAGCAGCTATGGGCGTACGTACACTACCTACCTGAGAAGTATATATAAACTTCAACTCAAAATCCTAAAAACAATCGTATCTGACTCTGTTAGACAGAAGTACAGTGACAATGATCTAGGCCTATTTAAACACTGCAAAACTTTACCTATACAGGAACAATTTAAATATACTATTTTAAAAGAAGAATTTTTTAATGATAATTTACGCCGAAAAATAGAACATCCTATAAATACGCGGGCAAAAACTGCAAACCGGTTGCGTACTGAGCCAGCTAACAACGCGTACGGCGAAAGAACTACGGCCTATATTATTCCACGACTTATCAATCAGTTGACACCCGCTCTGCCGAGTGGAGTGACGCGTGCGAATGTGAAACGGAAGCTAAAGGAATATTTCTTGGGCAACATAATATGAACCAGCATTCAGAGTTCTGTTTACTAACTAACTCAGTTGCCTACGAGACGTTTCCTTGGTTTCTGCAGGGATGAATTTAATTAGTAGATAACTCAAGTAATTGTTTTTTATGTTAGGTATCTTTAGTTTCATTATTTATATTGTGGGATTTGTTACTATTTTTAATTAATTTGTTTATTTATTTTTTTATTTATTTAGTTAATGTATTTATTTTAATCTAAGAAGCTTGTATTTTACCTCAATGCGCAGACGCTTATACATTGAGGGCAAACCTCTGTGGTTTTTTCAATGTATTATAAAATATGTGTGTTTTTGTAAATTTGTACGTTGATAATAAATTAAAAAAAAAAAAAAAAAAAAAAAATGTATGTATGTATGTGAGTTTGTATATTCCACCATAACTTCTATACCTACGCCTGAACGGATTTTGATGAATGAGGTATCGTTAGAATCCTTAGCTTATTCCGGGTGACATAGGCTAGTAAAATTTAAAAATCTGCATCAAAGAATAAAGTAGATTTTTTTTCCCATAATGAGATTAACTATATTGTCATCATCAAAAAAATGATGAGTAGATTCCAAAAAAATATAAGACCAATAAGACCAATAATAATAATAATAATAATTTCAATATCCAGTGATTCACAAAAAAAATATCATTTAAGCAGCAGTTTGGCAGTCGTATTTTTTAATTCTTTGAGTTATATTCACTTGTCATAAATAGGATTTAGTCTGCGAGAGAATGAGATAATGAATACAAGTTATATTAATTATCTCATTCTCTCGCAGGCTACTTTTTCTGAAGTTTCAGTTCTGCCGTGTGTGAATTGCACATACACACACACACACTTTTTTTTACAAAATAGCAAGCAGCAAACGAGGATGTGAGACACCTGTAAAGTGATTACCGCCGCCCATATTCATATTCATACTCAAATGTGTGGACAATTTCTACTTTAGGTACATTCATTCAACCTTATATTCTAAAGGAGGTTGAAAATTGAGATTACCAAAAGCATAGCAAAACTGCGTTACCTACTTATACTATTAAGTAACGCATTTCCTATGCTACATACTTTCTTTCATGGAAAAAGCTCTTTTCATCAACAAGAAGCTATCACAAAGAAAATAGACCTAATAAATAAAACACCGATTACGTATCCCCATGCCCGTGATCTTGCCTCTCCGTACGGAACAATGTACTAGCTACACATATGCTTTATATAAAAACTGCTATAAATAGCAGCATTTCATTATGCATTGTTTCGCTTCTGCTGACTGCGAGACGTCATACTTACCTTGCGATTGTCGACCTTAAACGCAATGCACGTACGATGAACATTATACGAGTACGTAACGGTCGCGTAATAGGTAACTGTTTTAATTACAATTAATTTTATACTATGTATCTGTGTTACTTTCTGAAACAGTATATAATGTCCTCCCGACCGAATTTCGGCCACGGCGGCCAATCTTTAGAGATTAGTCATCTGCGCGGAAGATATTATTGTGCATTCAGTGTGTGCGCAAACACAGGTGCACTCTCTGTTCCTTTACTCTCATAGCATCGGGACGGAAATACCGACACGACCGGAGAGAGATCAGGCGCAAGACCGACGGCTTTACGTGCTCTCCAAGACACGGGTGTGAAACCAACCGCAAACTTCCTAACTCCGAGCTAGGACTGAGAATTCTTGTCAGAAAAACCCAATATATGACTATGGCCCGACCCGGGACCTCGTCAGCCGCAGTCGAACATGCTTACCAATAGACCAATGAGGTAGTTCTGAAATAGTACCAAATATCTAGTTTTGTGGAATTTTGTCCAAAATCGAGCAACCATATCTGGGGAGACGCATTGGCGGTTCCTCTGGTGCTGCAAATGTTCATGGGCGGCGGTAATCACTTACCATCAGGTGACCCGCATGCTCGTTTGCTCGCTATATATATAAAAAAAAAAGACGGAACGAAGTCGCGGGCATCAGCTAGTACCTAACTTTATAATTCGACCGGATCCATACGTATTCAACTCGGCGCGGTGACTCATACTAGGTACATTTAATTATGATTGGTGTCAGTCAATTAAACTCGTTTATAATGAAGTCTGGCGCTGATTTACTCAATAACGAGCTTTATTACAGCTATTAGCATATAGCATATAGACATATTTCGGATACAACACTTGAAAATGAACCTCTATCTCTCTTCAGTCATTATTTCATGACTGAGGATCCCATTGGTCAGAAACTTCGAGCGTATCAGCTGTTACTATCGTTTTTTTATTCTCCTACAATTTAGCCCTTGACTGCGATCTCACCTGATGGTAAATGACGATGCAGTCTAAGATTGTAGCGGGCGAATAGAAAAATTATTTAATAGCTAAGTAGGTACATAAGATTTCTATTCTAGAGATAAGCTTTACCTTTGTCCACTTACTTTCTATTAGTTTTAAAATAACTAGTGGTTCGCCCCGAACTGAGACCTCGCGGTATCCGTAAACTTACAGAGCGCCATCTATGTGAAGTTCTGTTAAAAATAGTGAAGCTCATTAAAAATTAAATAATTTCGTTTCCTTAGAATATTTATCTAATTTTAGTATTTGTTGTTCAAGTACAGGATATAATTCAAATAAGTGATCAAGTTTCAGGCTCAGCCTTTTCTTTTTAAGCACAAACGAATAAATTTGTACAGAGCGCCATCTATTGACAACATTGTGAAGTTTGTTAAAAATACGTATGCTCATTAAAAATTAAATAATTTCGTTTCCTTATAATATTTATCTAATTTTAGTATTTGTTGTTCAAGTACAGGATATAATTCAAATAATTAATCAAGTTTCAGGCTCAGCCTTTCAGAAAATTGGGAGTTCTGAGGTCATCTTTGGACGTCCGAAAATCACCACTTTGAAAGCCCCCCATTTCGTCAATTTTAGGGGAAAAATTAAAAAAAAAATATTTTTGGACTCCGTTCCTCATTATCTTTAAAATGATATACCGCAACCCTATGTAATGCTATAAAAAATATTTTACTTCGCATTCGCTTCTATGAGAGCCCCCCTGAAATAAAAAAATTTATAACATTTTAATCAGCGGGAGGCCATCGGTTTACATAGTATATTTAAATTTGAAGTAATTACGTTCAGTAATTCAGAAGTTATAAGGCTCTGACAGACGGACGGACGGACGGACGGACGGACAAGTGCCAATTCACCCAAGTAGACTCAGAGACCTTCGCTTCGCTCGGTCAATAAAAATAAAATAAGATTTTAAGAAGGTCCAATAAAACGGAGTCCAGCACATTAGCCGTATCGGAGTACAAATCATACTTAATATTATAAATGCGACGCCGCAACGGAGCAACGGATCGACACGATTTTTGGCATGGGTATAGTTGAAGATCTGGAGAGTGACATAGGCTACATTTTATCCCAGAAAATTAAGGAGTTCCTGCGGGAATCAAAAAAACTTAAACCACGCGGACAAAGTCGCAGGCATCAGTAATAGGCAAGCGAGATTAAAGAAATTCAATTTAGATCAAATTACTAACAATATTACAACAATAGGTTCATATGTTTGGTATATGTATGTACACAGATTTATCCAAGAATTTATATTATACCTAACTACATTAGATCCAAACATTAAGCAATCTAATCAATCATGTGGTGTACAAAGCTACAAAGAGTCTAGAGTAATCTTTCAAGACTATTACTAGATTCATTAATCACTATTCACTACAATATCATCGCGTTGACCAGGGGGTCTACTCTCTTTCTCTCAAACGAAACTTCGCAAACGAACGTAATTAGTCTGTTATTAGACCCACTCAAAATCGTTCAATCCAATCGGTCACGAAAATTTTCTATGGATCCGTACTTCGTCATCGTGTACGAAAACGAAATAGAGAGGAGCATAGAGATAATATTATGTAGGAGAGGAACCCCAGATATCGATTTTGAACGAAATCGGTAAGATAATCTTTTATACATTATTTTACAATCTCAAAAACTGAGTATTATTGTAGCCGCGAGTATTGTTTCGGCGCATAAATAGGTACATAATATTTACCGCGGCCAACAGCGGCGCGGGATGTGGCGCGGAGGCATAGATAAGTACATACTAAACTAGTATGGCGCGTGGCTGCGCGGCCCGCTAAAGCGGACCGCGTGGTGGAGCGCGTGGTCCACTGTCTACTTACTCGCTGTCCTACTATCCTGCCCCCCGATTATGTAAGAATGGCCGATCAAATCGTAAAAGTTCGGCGTCAAAGTAAAATAAACCATAACAGCATTAAATTAGAGCTCAATTTCGAAACACGAAATTGAGCTCTAATTCAATGCTGTTATGGTTTATTTTACTTTGACGCCGAACTTTTACGATTTGATCGACAATTCTTACATAATCGTGCAGCTGGTTTACTGTCTACGTGTTCTGATCTGAACAACACACTGCTATGCTAGTGAGCACAGTGGAAGCGCCAGCACGCCAAGCGTCCGACGTAAAAGAAAATTCTCATAAAGGAAAAACATAAAACAAAGACCACCAACCTCCCGCCCCTCCCTTTTTGTTTGAGCAGCCCCTAAGTAGGTACCTATCTTTAATACCCTGACCGTGCTCCTCACCCATCCTCCGAACCTTCGATCATCATCACTCTCCATATTTTTTTCTCCGAACCATTCGTCAAAATGAGATTTCTTCCATAAAAACAAATCTTGAAAAGGAACCGTAGTCTTGCATAGTTCTTCACTTGTAGCCTCTTCAATATTCGCCATACATTTTATATGAATTTTTTTCCTGTTCATCAAGACCTTCATGTTCTGATCATCTTTTGCCAAAAAACCACTCTTCCATCTTTTATACTCTCCGAGATAGACACCGACGAAATTTGTATGGCGGCCATCTTAAATCCACCATTTTAAAATTTTTTTTAGCTCACTGTCAATTGGATGAAGTTTCGAGTGACATTTGGTCGAGCACCCCCCACCTATCTTCAATACCCTTTTCTATGGAAAAATAAATTCCGCCATCTTGAATTTTTTTCCTGTTCATCAAGTAGACCTTCATGTTCTGATCATCTTTTGCCAAGAAACCACTCTTCCATCTTTTATACTCTCCGAGATAGACATCGACGAAATTTGTATGGCGGCCATCTTAAATCCGCCATTTTGAATTTTTTTTCAGCTCACTGTCAATTGGATGAAGTTTCGAGTGACATTCGGTCGAGCACCCCCACCTATCTTCAATACCCTTTTCTATGGAAAAATAAATTCCGCCATCTTGAATTTTTTTCCTGTTCATCAAGTAGACCCTCATGTCCTGATCATCTTTTGCCGAGAAACCACTCTTCCATCTTTGATACTCTCCGAGATAGACACCGACGAAATTTGTATGGCGGCCATCTTAAATCCGCCATTTTGAATTTTTTTTTCACTCACTGTCAATCGGATGAAGTTTCGAGTGACATTTGGTCGAGCACCCCCCACCTATCTTCGATACCCTGACTGGTGCTCTTCATCCGTCTTCGAAATCCTCAATCATCAGCTCTCTCTGTATTTTTCCTCTTAATGAATTTTTGTCTTCTATACGAAACGATTAGTGAAAAAAAAAATGTTCATACAAAATTTTACAGGAGAGGTGATCAATGAGTCAGTCAGCACGAGCAGCTATATATATATTAACTAGTGTTTCGCTCTGTGCGCGAGCTGCTAAAGCAGCTCACGAGATGTGGTTAGCCCTTAGTATCGATTTTGAACGAAATCGGTCAATTAACAAAAAATTTCAAAATGGCGCAGATTTTTTAAAACTTTGGTATCAGTTTTCTGTTTTGTGATCCCAGGGAGTCCTCAAGATCGCTTTTGAACGAAATCGGTAAATTAACCAAGAATTTCAAAATGGCGCAGATTTTTTAAAACTTTGGTATCAGGTTCCTGTTTTGTGATCCCAGGGAGCCCTAAATATCGATTTTGAACGAAATCGGTCAATTGACAAAGAATTTCAAAATAGTGCTGATTTCTTAAAACTTTGGTATCAGTTTCGTTTTGTAATCCCAGGTAGCCCTAAATATCGATTTTAAATTTCCTGTTTTGTGATCCCAGGGAGTCCTCAAGATCGCTTTTGAACGAAATCGGTATATTAAAAAAGAATTTCAAAATGGCGCTGATTTTTTACAACTTTGGTATCAGTTTCCTGTCTTGTTATCCCAGGGATCCTCAGATATCGATTTTGAACGAAATCGGTCAATTAACAAAGAATTTCAAAATGGCGCTGATTTTTTAAAACTTTGGTACCTATCAGTTTTGTTTTGTATTCCCAGGTAGCCCTAAATATCGATTTTGAACGAAATCGGTCAATTGACAAAGAATTTCAAAATAGTGCTGATTTTTTTAAAACTTTGGTATCAGTTTCGTTTTGTAATCCCAGGTAGCCCTAAATATCGATTTTGAACAAAAAATCAGTGCCATTTTGAAATTATTTGATAAAAATATTTTCAAAATGGCGCTGATTTTTTAAAACTTTGGTATCAGTTTCCTGATTTGTGATCCCAGGGAGTCCTCAATATCGCTTTTGATTGAAAATGGTAAATTAACCAAGAATTTCAAAATGGCACTGATTTTTTATAATTCTGGTATCAGTTTCCTGTTTTGTTATCCCAGGAATCCTCAGATATCGACTTTGAACGAAATCGGTCAATTATTGATAAATAATTTCAAAATGACTCTGATTTTTTAAAACTTTGATATCAGTTTCCTGTATCGTGATCCAAGAAAGCCATTAATATCGATTTAGAACGAAATCGGTAAATCCATACTAATATTATAAGTGCGAAAGTGTGTCTATCTGTCTGTCTGTCTGCTACGCTTTCACGGCCCATCTGTACAACCGATATTGATGAAATTTGGTATAGGCATAGTTTGAATCCCGGGGAAGGACATAGGCAACTTTTTATCCCGAAAAATTAAGGAGTTCCCGCGGGAATACAAAAAATTTTTATCAACGCGGACGAAGTCGCAGGCATCATCTAGTTAACAAATAATTTCAAAATGGCGCTAATTTTTTAAAATTTTGGTACCAGTTTCCTGTTTTGTAATCCCAGGGAGCCCTAAATATCGATTTTGAACGAAATCGGTCAATAAACAAAGGATTTCAAAATGGCGCAGATTTTTTTAAGCTTTGGTATCAGTTTCCTGTTTTGTAATCCCAGGGATCCTCAGATATCGGTTTTGAACGAAATCGGTGAATTAACAAATAATTTCAAAATGGCGCTGATTTTTTAAAACTTTGGTATCAGTTTCCTGTTTTGTATTCTCAAGGAGCCCCGTCGTGGGTAAAACGGAACCGTATCAAAATCTTGAAAAATCTTGGAAAAATAAATTCCGCTATCTTGAATTTTTTCCTGTTCATCAATTAGACCTTCAGGTCCATCATCTTTTGCCAAGAAACCACTCATCCATCTTACTTTCTGAGATAGACAGACACCAAAATATAAATTTGTATGGCAGCCTGAACATGAACTACACCGTTTCGGATCTGTGGCGCCGCGATTCGGGGTCGAAAAATCAAAAATTTGAAAATACTACAGCTCGGCCGCCATCTTGTTTTTCCAATTTTTTATACTTTTTCTATTGATGGTTTACTAATTTCTTCAATAATTGCGATCAAAACAAAATCGGTTGGAAAACAAAAGAGTTGCAAGAAACACGTCGGCCGCCATCTTGTTTTTCCGAAATGTCATAATTTTTCCCCACTCGAATCCCGCACCCAAACACATCTCCCCTACATCATTATATCGTTTTCTGTCTCTTTCTAGGAGAACAATAAATTATGTCATTGAGTCCTAATCGCCATAATAATATAATTTGGTATGAAAAAAAATATTCCGCCATCTTGAAATTGTTTTCATTTCGCTAAATAGACCTCCATGCTCTGATCAGCTCGTGCCAAGAAACCACACTTCCATCTCTTATACTCTCCGAGATAGACACTGACGAAATTTGTATGGCGGCCATCTTGAATGCACCATTTTGGAGTTTTTTTTAAACTCATCGCCAATTGGATGAGGTTTCTAGTGACATTTGTTCGAGCACCCCCCACCTATCTTCAATACCTTGGCCGTGCTCTTTACCCGTCTACGAAATCCTCAATCACCAGCTGTCTCCATATTTTTCTTCAAATTTAATTTTCTGACTTGTATGCGAAGCCATCAGTGAAAAAAAAATTATTCATACAAAATTTTACGGAAATTTGTGGGGAAAATCTCGAAAACTACCCCAAATGTGGCAACCCTGTTTAGATATCTCGATACTGCCGGTCCAGTCACACAATCGATCCATACACGTCAACTTTCCCAAATGTTGTCAAATGCCTCAAAAATGTGATCGAAATTTTGAAAAACACAAAAATAATACAAAATGGCAACCACCTCGTTTCACAGTAACATTTTGCATAGTTTTATAATTTTCCCGTAAACTACAGGAT
The DNA here is from genome assembly GCA_917051295.2 of Erebia ligea. Classification (NCBI taxonomy): domain Eukaryota; kingdom Metazoa; phylum Arthropoda; class Insecta; order Lepidoptera; family Nymphalidae; genus Erebia; species Erebia ligea. The sequence continues at coordinate 652,962 of OU785232.1, forward strand.
ATACCGCTCCTGATGACGTTTCAATTTTTCATCTCGCTCGCACCCAGCCGAAACGATCGCCCCTGAAAATAGGCCATGTCGAAAATCACTTTTACGTTAATAAATTCCAGTGTTGCCAGACCTCGGCGACAAAAATACCCAAATGTCATTCGTACAAGTAAGACGCGTGGTTGCTCGTACACGAATTTTGCAAAAAATACGTATTTCTATTTTTTTAGTTTTTTTGGGGTAAATCTTGAAAATTTTTCGAGAAATGGGGTAAATTTTTTCTCCGATCCGACGTTGCCAACTGTGAGAAATTTAAACTTTAAAATTGCGTTTTTTCGTACCTCAAACAAAATGGCCTCCACGACAGCCATCATCTTGAATTTTTAAAAACCACTTCCATTCTGTCAAAATACTGGATAATTGTAGTCGAAAAAAGAAAAAATTATCATGCTCGACCACGCCGTTTCGGATCTGTGGCGCCGCGGTTCGGGGTCGAAAAATCAAAAATTTGAAAACACTACAGCTCGGCCGCCATCTTGTTTTTCCAATTTTTTCCCATTTTTCTGTTGATCGTTTACTAATTTCTTCAATAATTGTGAGTTGTAACTAAATCGGTTGGAAAACAAAAAAGTTACAAAAAGCACTACGGCCGCCATCTTGTTTTTCCGAAAAATCATATTTTTTCCCTACTCCCATCCTGCACCCGAACACATCTCTCGTACATCATTGTATCGTTTTCTGTCTCTTTCTAGGAGAACAATAAATTATGCTAATGAGTCCTAATCGCCATATAATTTGGTATGAAAAAAAATATTCCGCCATCTTGATTTTTTTTTCTTTTCGCTAAATAGATCTTCTCGTCCTGATCATTTTTGGCCGAGAAACCACTCTTCCATCCTTTATACTTTCTGAGATGGACACCAAATAAATTTGTATGGCGGCCATCTTAAATCCGCCATTTTGAATTTTTTTTCAGCTCATTGTCTTTTGGATGAAGTTTCGAATGACATTTGGTCGAGCACCCCCCACCTATCTTCAATACCTGGACCGTGCTCTTTACCCGTCTCCGAAATCCTCAATCATCAGCTGTCTCCATATTTTCTTCAAGTTTAATTTTCTGACTTGTACACGAAGACATTAGTGGAAAAAAAAAATTTCATACAAAATTTTACAGGAGGAAATTTTTGGGGTAAATCTCGAAAACTACTCCAAATGTAGCAACACTGTTTAGATATCTCGATACTGCCGGTCGAGTTACACAATCGATCCATACATGTCAACTTTCCCAAATGTTGCCAACTGCCTCAAAAACGTGATCGAAATTTTGAAAAACACAAAAAGAATACAAAATGGCCGCCACCTCGGTCCACAGAAACATTTTAGATAGTTTCATAATTTTCCCGTAAACTACAGGATATACCGCTCCTGATGACGTTTAAATTTTTCATCTCGCTCGCACCCAGCCGAAATGATCGCCCCTGAAAAAAGACCATGTCGAAAATCACTTTTACTTTGATAAATTCCAGTGTTGCCAGACCTCGGCGACGAAAATACCCAAATGTCATTCGCACAAGTAGGACACGTGGTTGCTCGTACTCGAATTTTGCAAAAAGTCCGTATTTCGATTTTTTTATTTTTGGAGTAAATCTTGAAAATTTCCCGAGAAATGGGGTAATTTTTTTTCCCCAATCCATACCTCGAGTCTGTATACACAATCGCCCCGTAGAAGTCGAAACGCTCCGACGTTGCCAACTGTGAGAAATTTGAATTTTAAAATTGCGTTTTTTCGTACCTCAAACAAAAAGGCCGCCGCGACAGCCGCCATCTTGAATTTTTAAAAACCACTCCCATTCTGTCAAAATACAGGATAATTGTAGTCGAAAAAAGAAAAAATTATCATGCTCGACCACGCCGTTTCGGATCTGTGGCGCCGCGGTTCGGGGTCGAAAAATCAAAAATTTTAAAGCACTACAGCTCGGCCGCCATCTTGTTTTTCCAATTTTTTCCACTTTTTCTATTGATCGTTTCCTAATTTCTTTCAATAATTGCGAGTAGCAACGAAATCGGTTGGAAAACAAAAGAGTTGCGAGAATCACGTCGGCCGCCATCTTGTTTTTCCGAAATGTCATAATTTTTCCCCACTCGAATCCCTCACCCAAACACATCTCCCCTACATCATTATATCGTTTTCTGTCTCTTTCTAGGAGAACAATTATGTCAATGAGTCAGTCAGTGAGTGAGTGGTAATTGAGCTATATATAGTATAACTAGTGTTTTGCTCTGTGCGCGAGCTGCTAAAGCAGCTCACGAGATGTGGTTAGCCCTAAATATCGATTTTGAACGAAATCGGTCAATTAACAAAGAATTTCAGAATGGCGCTGATTTTTTAAAACTTTGGTATCAGTTTCGTTTTGTAATCCCAGGTAGCCCTAAATATCGATTTTGAACGAAATCGGTAAATTAACCAAGAATTTCAAAATGGTGCTGATTTTTTAAAACTTTGGTATCAGTTTCCTGTTTTGTGATCCCAGAGAGTCCTCAATATTGCTTTTGAACGAAATCGGTAAATTAACCAAGAATTTCAAAATGGCGCTGATTTTTTAAAACTTTGGTATCAGGTTCCTGTTTTGTGATCCCAGGGAGTCCTAAATATCGATTTTGAACGAAATCGGTCAATTAACAAATAATTTCAAAATGGCGCTGATTTTTTATAATTCTGGTGCCATTTTCCTGTTTTGTAATCCCAGGGAGCCCTAAATATCGACTTTGAACGAAATCGGTCAATTGATAAATAATTTCAAAATGGCGCTGATTTTTTAAAACTTTGGTATCAGTTTCCTGTATCGTGATCCAAGAAAGCCCTTAATATCGATTTTGAACGAAATCGGACGATTAACAAAGAATTTCAAAATGGCGCTGATTTTTTAAAATTTTGTTACCAGTTTCCTGTTTTGTAATCCCAGGGATCCTCAGATATCGGTTTTGAACGAAATCGGTAAATTAACAAAAAAATTCAAAATGACGCTGATTTTTTTTAAATTTTGGTACCAGTTTCCTGTTTTGTAATCCCAGGGAGCCTTAAATATCGATTTTGAACGAAATCGGTCAATAAACAATGGATTTCAAAATTGCGCAGATTTTTTTAAGCTTTGGTATCAGTTTCCTGTTTTGTAATCCCAGGGATCCTCAGATATCGGTTTTGAACGAAATCGGTAAATTAACAAATAATTTCAAAATGGCGCTGATTTGTTAAAACTTTGGTATCAGTTTCCTGTTTTGTAATCTCAAGGAGCCCCGTCGTGGGTAAAACGGAACCGTATCAAAATCTTGAAAAATCTTGGAAAAATAAATTCCGCCATCTTGTATTTTTTTCCTGTTCATCAATTAGACCTTCAGGTCCAGCCCGCCAATCATGTAAGAATGGCCGATGAAATCGTTAAAGTTCTGCGACAAAGTAAATAAACCATAACCGCATTAAATTAGAGCTCAATTTCGTGTACCCATTCTTATACGTTTAGGTATGTACGATACTCAAACGTATAAGAATGGATAGACGAAATTGAGCTCTAATTCAATGCATTTATGGTTTATATTACTTTGACGCTGAACCTTTACCATTTGATGGAACATTCTTACATAATCGGGGGGCTGATCATCTTTTGCCAAGAAACCACTCATCCAACTTACTTTCTGAGATAGACAGACACCAAAATATAAATTTGTATGGAAGCCTGAACATGAACTACACCATTTCGGATCTGTGGCGCCGCGATTCGGGGTCGAAAAATCAAAAAATTGAAAACACTACAGCTCGGCCGCCGAACACATCTGCCTCACATCACTGTATCGTTTTCTGGCTCTTTCTAGGAGAACAATAAATTATGTCATTGAGTCCTAATCGCCATAATAATAGTATAATTTGGTATGAAAAAAAATATTCCGCCATCTTGAAATTGTTTTCATTTCGCTAAATAGACCTCCTTGCTCTGATCATCTCGTGCCAAGAAACCACACTTCCATCTCTTATACTCTCCGAGATAGACACTGACGAAATTTGTATAGCGGCCATCTTGAATCCACCATTTTGGAGTTTTTTTTAACTCATCGCCAATTGGATGAGGTTTCGAGTGACATTTGTTCGAGCACCCCCACCTATCTTTAATACCTTGGCCGTGCTCTTTACCGGTCTCCGAAATCCTTAATCATCAGCTGTCTCTATATTTTTCTACAAGTTTAATTTTTTGACTTGTATACGAAGCCATCAGTGTAAAAAAATTTTTCATACAAAATTTTACAACAGGAAATTTTTGGGGAAATCTCGAAAACTACCTCAAATGTGGCAACACTGTTTAGATATCTCGATACTGCCAGTCGCATCACACAATCGATCCATACATGTCAACTTTCCCAAATGTTGCCAACTGCCTCAAAAACGTGATCGAAATTTTCAAAAACACAAAAAGAATACAAAATGGCCGCCACCTCGTTTCACAGAAACATTTTACATAGTTTTATAATTTTCCCGTGAAGTACAGGATATGCCACTCCTGATGACATTTTAATTTTTCATCTCGCTCGCACCCAGCCGCAACGATCGCCTCTGAAAATAGACCATGTCGAAAATTACTTTTACCTTAATAAATTCCAGTGCTGCCAGACCTCGGCGGCGAAAATACCCAAATGCCATTCGTATAAGTGAGACGCGTGGTTGTGCTCGTACTCGAATTTTGCAAAAAATTCGTATTACTATTTTTTTATTTTTGGGGTAAATCTTGAAAATTTCTCGAGAAATGGGGTAATTTTTTTCCCCAATACCTCGAGTTTGTACACACAATCGCCCCGTAGAAGTCGTAACGATCCGACGTTGCCAACTATGAGAAATTTGAATTTTAAAATTGCGGTTTTTCGTACCTCAAACCGAACGGCCTCCGCTACAGCCACCATCTTGAATTTTTAAAAACCACTCCCGTTCTGTCAAAATACAGGATAATTGTAGGCGAAAAAAGAAAAAAATATCATGCTCGACCACGCCGTTTCGGATCTGTGGCGCCGCGGTTCGGGGTCGAAAAATCAAAAATTTGAAACCACTACAGCTCGGCCGCCATCTTGTTTTTCCAATTTTTTCCACTTTTTTTATTTATCGTTTACAAATTTCTTCAATAATTGCGAGTTGTAACGAAATCGGTTAGAAAACAGAAGAGTTGCAAGAATCGCGTTGGCCGCCAGATTGTTTTTCCGAAATGTCATAATTTTTCCCTACTTGGATCCCGCACCCGAATACATCTCTCGTACATCATTGTATCGTTTTCTGTCTCTTTCTAGGAGAACAATGACGTCTTTTATAGTTCCCAATTGCCATATAATTTGGTATGAAAAAAAATATTCCGCCATCTTGGATTTTTTTTTATTTCGCTAAATAGACCTCCTCGTCCTGATCATCTTTTGCCAAGAAACCACTCTTCCATCTTTTATACTTTCGGAGATAGTTACACCAAATAAATTTGTATGGCAGCCATCTTAAATCCGCCATTTTGAATTTTTTTTCAGCTCTTTGTCTATTGGATTAAGTTTCGAAAGACATTTGTTCGAGCACCCCCGCCTATCTTCAATGCTTCGACCAATTCATTTCGGCAAATCAGCCGGCATCTTGATTTTACGACATGTCATAATTTTTCCCTACTCCCATCCCGAACCTGAACATATCTCCTATACATGAACTACCTCGTTTCGGATCTGTGGCGCCGCGGGTCGGGGTCAAAAAATCAAAAATTTGAAAACACTACAGCTCGGCCGCCATCTTGTTTTTCCAATTTTTTCCACTTCTTCTATTGATCGTTTACTAATTTCTTCAATCTTTGCGAGTTTTACCGAAATCGGTTGGAAAACAAAAGAGTTGCAAGAATCACGTCAGCCGCCATCTTTTTTTTCCGAAATGTCATAATTTTTGCCTACTCGAATCCCGCACCCGAGCACATCTCCCATACAACATTGTATCGTTTTCTGTCTCTTTCTAGGAGAACAATGACGTCTTTTATAGTTCCTAATCGCCATATAATTTGGTATGAAAAAAAATATTCCGCCATCTTGAAATTTTTTTCATTTCGCCGAATAGACCTCCTCGTTCTGATCATCTTTTGCCACAAAATCACTCTTCCATCTTTTATACTTACTGAGATAGGTACACCAAATAAATTTGTATGGCAGCCATCTTAAATTTTTTTCAGCCCATTGTCTATTGGATGAAGTTTCGAATGACATTTGGTCTAGCACCCCCCGCTTATCTTCAATGCTTCGTCCGGTCTATTTCGGCAATTCGGCCGCCATCTTGATTTTCCGAAATGTCATAATTTTTCCCTACTCCTATCCCGCACCCGAACATATATCCTATACATGAACTACTCCGTTTCGGATCTGCGGCGCCGCGGTTCGGGGTCGAAAAATCAAAAATTTCAAAACACTACAGCTCGGCCGCCATCTTGTTTTTCTAACTTTTTCCACTTTTTCTATTGATCGTTTACTAATTTCTTCAGTCATTGCGAGTTTTAACGAAATCGGTTGGAAAACAAAATAGTTGCAAGAATCACGTCAGCCGCCATCTTGTTTTTCCGAAATGTCATAATTTTTCCCTACTCCTATCCCGCACCCGAACACATCTCCCATACATCATTGTATCGTTTTCTGTCTCTTTCTAGGAGAACAATAAATTATGTCAGTGAGTCCTAATCGCCATATATTTTGGTATGAAAAAAAATATTCCGCCATCTTGAATTTTTTTTCTTTTCGCTTAATAGACCTCCTCGTCCTGACCATCTCTTGCCAAGAAACTACTCTTCCGTCTCTTATACTTTCTGAGATAGACACCAAATAAATTTGTATGGCGGCCATCTTAAATCCGCCATTTTGATTTTTTTTTCAGCTCATTGTCAATTGGATGAAGTTTCGAATGACATTTGGTCGAGCACCCCCCACCTATCTTCAATACCTCGGCCGTGCTCTTTACCCGTCTCCGAAATCCTCAATCATCAGCTGTCTCCATATTTTTGTTCAAGTTTAATTTCTGACGTGTACACGAAGCCATTAGTGAAAAAAAAAATTTTCATACAAAATTTTACAGGAGGACATTTTGGGGAAAATCTCTAAAACTACCCCAAATGTGGCAACACTGTTTAGATATCTCGATATTGCCGGTCGAGCTACACAATCGATCCATACATGTCAACTTTCCCAAATGTTGCCAACTGCCTCAAAAACGTGTTCGAAGTTTTCAAAAACACAAAAAGAATACAAAATGGCCGCCACCTCGTTGCACAGAAACATTTTACATAGTGTCATAATTTTCCCGTAAACTACAGGATATACCGCTCCTGATGACGTTTAAATTTTTCATCTCGCTTGCACCCAGCTGAAATGATCGCCCCTGAAAAAAGACCATGTCGAAAATCACTTTTACTTCGATAAATTCCAGTGTTGCCAGACCTCGGCGACGAAAATACCCAAGTGTCATTCGCACAAGTGAGACACGTGGTTGCTCGTACTCAAATTTTGCAAAAAGTCCGTATTTCGATTTTTTTATTTTTGGGGTAAATCTTGAAAATTTCCCGAGAAAAGGGGTAATTTTTTTTCCCCAATTCATACCTCGAGTCCGTGCACACAATCGCCCCCTAGAAGTCGAAACGCTCCGACGTTGCCAACTGTGAGAAATTTGAATTTTAAAATTGCGTTTTTTCGTACCTCAAACAAAAAGGCCGCCGCGACAGCCGCCATCTTGAATTTTTAAAAACCAATCCCATTCTGTCAAAATACAGGATAATTGCAGGCGAAAAAAGAAAAAATTATCATGCTCGATCACGCCGTTTCGGATATGTGGCGCCGCGGTTCGGGGTCGAAAAATCAAAAATTTGAAAACACTACAGCTCGGCGGCCATCTTGTTTTTCTAACTCTTTTCACTTTTTCTGTTGATCGTTTCCTAATTTCTTTAATAATTGCGAGTTGTAACGAAATCGGTTGGAAAACAAAAGAGTTGCGAGAATCACGTCGGCCGCCATCTTGTTTTTCCGAAATGTCATAATTTTTCCCCACTCGAATCCCGCACCCGAACACATCTCCCCTACATCATTATATCGTTTTCTGTCTCTTTCTAGGAGAACAATTATGTCAATGAGTCAGTCAGTCAGTGAGTCAGTGGTAATCGAGCTATATATAGTATAACTAGTATAGTATAATAATAATAAATAATCATCTAATATTTTCAAGTAACAAAATTGGTTAGTTGGCTATAAAATCGAGCGTAGAGCGTAGAGCTATATAAGCGTGCATATATATGCTGTACTGTGACGAGTTTTATACCTATAGTTGAGTTTTAAATACCTATAGTTGGTCGCGGGGTAAATGTTTACCGGGCCTTAACGAAATTTCGTTCGTTTGTTTGCGAAGTTTCGTTTTAGAGAAAGAGAGTAGACCCCCTGATATCTTCATTAATATTTCAGTCTGCCTGATTAGGTTGGGGCTTGGATTCAACTGGTATTTGGTTGGGTCAAGTCATAAATAGTAAAGCCTCTGGGTAGCTATCTACTTCATCAAATTGCTATCAACTTACGCAGGTTATAAGCTCGAAGGCTGGTATTAATGTGGTGATAATAAAAAAAATCCGGCTCAGTTTGTAGTGAGCTCTTCTCAGACCAGGGCGCGTTTGGAACCCTCGTCACGTTTTATATTTTGTTGACGTTCAAAAAGTGTACAGTCTACCCATTGATGTAGAATTTTAGTAGGTACCTCTATTTCAATGAGTCTAATCACATTTCACACTAATATTAAAAAGGCAAAAATGTGTGTGTGTTTGTTACTCTTTCACGCAAACACTACTGGACGGATTTGGCTGAAATTTGGAATAGATACCCTGGAATAACACATTTACTTTGTATCCCGGAAAATGAAAGAGTTCCCGCGGGAACCAGAAAAACCTCAATCCACGCGGACGAAGTCGCGGGCATCTTCTATCATCAGCTATTCCAAACGAACGCTCTTCCGAATTTTGTAACTGTAAGCCATCTAAGACATAAGGAACAGACGTAACGAAGACGTGTCTTCCGTAGGTACGTGTAGATGGAATATCGACAAAATTAGGTCCAACCATAGAGTAAGTAAGTATAACAGGCCCAGTCTTACGTTTATAAATTTAACCAGGTAAAATCTCAAGACCCACTGACATAAATATTTCTGTGAAAATTTCGTAGGTTTCTTCGTTTCGTACAATCGATATAATTTCATGACGCGTTGTGGCTCAAAGCCCGTTATTAACTTGACATCATTAAACTACAATTTCTAAGGAAGTTAATTACTGTTTGTAACTTTGTAGGATATAATAAAAAAATTGTTACACCGATATAGCGCTAACGTTATTGAAAAAAAAATAGAGTAATAGAAAGTATGGTTTCAAAATTGCTGATGGAGCAACTCATGAAGCTTCGAGATGCCCTCTCGTCCAAGATACCTCAGAGTATGAAGACCATATTTTAGTCTTCGAACAGTACGCGTTACCAGTTATGACATATCCGAAAAATGGTCGCTATGTCCCAGTGCCAATCTATACTAATCAAATCAAATATAAATATAAATATTATAAATGCGAAAGTTTGGATGGATGTATGGATGTATGGATGTGTGGATGTATGGATGTTTGTTACTCAATCACGCTCCAACGGCTGAACGGATCTGGATGAAATTTGGCACAGAGATAGATTATAGTCTGGAATAGCACATAGATAGGCTACTTTTTATCCCGGAAATTAAAGAGTTCCCGCGGGAACCGAAAAACCTAAATCCACGCGGACGAAGTCGCGGGCATCAGCTAGTATTACTATACTAATCTACTGTACTTCTATCCTAATATTATAAATGCGAAAGTTTGAATGGATGGATGGTTCGATGGATGGATGTTTGTTACTCAATCACGCCAGAACGGCTGAACGGATCTGGATGAAATTTGGCACAGCGATAGATTATAGTATGGATTATAGATTATAGTATGACACATTGGCTACATTTTATGCCGAAAAATTAAAGAGTTCCCGTGGTAACCAAAAAATCTCAAACCACGCGGACGAAGTCGCGGGCATCAGCAAGTTTAGAAATAATCGACCGGGACCTTCCACTAACAAGTTCTAAACACTCTCAGCACAGTTCTTGAGAAGCTTTGTTGAGAAGTCATCGAACCTACTAGAATATTATCTTTGCGTAGTAGGTAAGCCAAAAAGAACTAGCATTAAAAATGTAGAAAACAATTTCATTTTGAACCGTCTATCTAGGCTAGACCCACTAGAAATAGAAAATTAAATTGTGCCCTAACACCACAATATACTAAAGTTACTGAGCAACTTCTAGTCATAGCATAATCTCTTTCGAGTAAGGTATTTCAGCCACACGCTTCACGCCACACCGCTATGTGGTCATAAAAGCGACAGGGTCAACCGTAGTGCGCCATATTTTATGCAAAAGGACATTTCAAAAGTCGACTGCTAATGAAAGTGGAAATCTTGCCCGAGGAGCTACGTAATATTTTCGGTTTAGGTTCTGAATAAACTTTCAGAGTGCTTGTCCTGCACAGAAGTGGAGACTGGAGAGGAGCGCAGACGTGTGAGCTTTGAACAAACGAATGATTTATCAAAAAATAATCTGATTTTATCATGTCATACCTATCTCAATAGTGATTGATCGAAGTACACACGTTTTTGCTCCACAGAAAGCCTTATTTAAGTGATACTAGCTTTTGCCCGCGGCATCGCTCACGTAAGGTTCAATTTTCATGCAAATTTCTTAGCGGATGCCTACGTTATGATAGCTATTATGTCAAATTTCCAGCACCGGAAAGCACACCAGCCCCCCTAGCATGGGCCGGAGATAAAAAATTTATCCCCCGATTTTATCCACTGCCAAGAGATAAAATTAACTATACCCACTTCTCAGAGCACGGCAACAAGGGAGAGGAGCAGTTTATCACCGTTTGACATTTCACGGGGACTCGGGGGACTATTTATCGACCGTTATTTAGCGTTTTTATTTATTTATTTATTTATAAATTTTTTACCCTTTCCACGGGGAGTAAATTGTCTCGGCCCATGCTAGGGGGGCTGAGGGACCAATTCCACCAAAACCAGCAGGACGTCAAGTAATTCACAAGGAGTTTCTGGATTAAAGCGGCACAAGACCGTGCATTGTAGAAATAAATAAAGGAGACACGTATCAACGTTCTGAGTGATTATCACTGTTAAAATAAATAATTAATATAAAGTGGATGAACTTACGGCTTGGACCACGTAATATCAGCAGCAGCCGTCGTCAGGAGATGAAATCATATCATCATACTAATATTATGAATGCAAAAGTGTGTTTGTGGGTTTGTCTTTCAATCACGTCGCGACGGAGAGAGACCTAGGCTACTTTTTATTCCGGAAAATTAAGGAGTTCCCGTGGGAATTAAAAAAACTTATTCCACGCGGACGAAGTCGCGCGGCCGTTAGCTAATGAAATTATTTAATTATTTCACGTAGGACAACTTGTTCCACTTATGACAAGTCTAGACTCTACCATCAGTTCGGAAAGCTGATTCTACTGAGAAGAGTCGGCAAAAAACCCAGCAGTTGCTCTTTTCATAAAAAGAAAAATGTTACTCTTTGTAAATAATATACAATGCATAATATGTTATGTAACAAGTATTGCACTGACTTGTGGGTTCCTGTATGCGAAGCCGGTTGCTTCCATGAACCATGTCATTGAGAAAATCCCTAAGATATTGAGTTTATAAGGGTATTATGGGTCTGGCATAATCTCACAGAGATTCAAAGATCCTTTAAAAAATTTGAATTAAAAAAAAAATGCTTGCACGTCCAAAAGCATTGTGTGAACTCCATAAACAGTTCGAGTAATACGTTTTAAGCTGTCAAATGATTACGATTTGCTTAGACAATTGGTCCTCAGGTTCATGAAGCGGGTTCGAGCTTCGAAACTAGTCGGGCAATGGGGCTGATTCTGTAGTGAACCATCTCTAAGCTGACAGCATTAAAAATATTGGGAACCCTGTCATAATACTCCCTGCGGAAAGGGACAGAACTAGATTTAAAGCTGTCATTTTAGTTTAGTTTAGAGATTGTGTTATACAGAATTAGCCACATTGAGTCCCATTATTTTAAATTAATGTTTATAAAGGAGACTATGTCTATGTCCATCAGTTCATCAGTTAAGACGACGACTACGAGGCCTTTGGAATATCAGATAGACTTCGTATCTGGGTCATATTGGACGTTAGTCATCACAATATGTTAATATCGCCTATCCTATAATCCTTAATTAACTCCCACTGTATTCCATCACGTACAAAGTCGTAGGAAAGCCATGACGGAGCATAATATCACAGCAATATAGGGTGAGGAAGCTATAAAGAGTTTATGGAGTGATGTCATCAAACGAGACATTGGCACAAGGTGTCGACACTCACATTTATTGTGTCGGGACACGTATTGATCTCGGTTAATGGTCTATTAAGTTCTATATTCATTTTCAAAACTTGCATCAACTTTAAACTTTCTTTATTCAAGTAGATTTTTACATTACATGTGCTTTTGAATCGTAGAGTGAATCTACCGCTGGTTCGGGATGCCATAATTATGAAAGGCTAGCTCATATTTCCGCGCAAAGGATCAGCCTGGCTTGCTCAGTGCGGAATTGCTGCCAGCATTCGTGTCCGCGTAATTTGTACATTAATTAGTTGACAAACGGACGGACGGACGGCCGTCCGTCCGTCCGTCTGTCAGAGCCTTATAACTTCTGAATTACTGAACGTAATTACTTCAAATTTAAATATAATATGTAAACCAATGGCCTCCCGCCGAATATGGCTTAAAAAGTTATAAAAATCTTTATTTCAGTTGGGCTCTCATAGAAGCGAATGCGAGGTAAAATTTTTTTTATAGCGTTTAGCATAGGGTTGCGGTATATCATTTTAAAGATAATTAGGAAAAGAGTCCAAAAATATATTTTTTTTAATTTTTCCCCTAAAATTGACGAAATGGGGGGCTTTCAAAGTGGCGATTTTCTAACGTCCAAAGTTGACCTCAGAACTCTCAATTTTCTGAAAGGCTGAGCCTGAAACTTATCAATTACTAGCTGATGCCCGCGACTTCGTCCGCGTGGGTATACCAAGTTTCATCGAAATAACTTGAGAAATGACGGACTTTTATACAAACTTTCAATCTCTATTTCACCCCTTTGGGGGTGGAGTTTTGAAAAACTGTGAAACACGTATGTTTTCATTTCTAACCCGCTGCTCATATACCAAGTTTCATGAATATAACTTGAGAAATGAAGGACTTTCATACAAACTTTCAACCCCTATTTCACCCCTTCGTGGGTAGAATTTCGGGATAAAAAGTATCCTATGTCCTACCTCGTAGTATAGGCTCAAATCTTGCCAAGTTTCGTTTGAATTCATTCAGTAGTTTCGGCGTGATGCGCGGCCAAGATACAGACAGACAGACAGACAGACAGACAGACAGACAGACAGACAGACAGACAAAAATGAAAAAAATTACAGATTTGGCTTCAGTATCGAATAATGAGTGCCCTCCAAAAAAAATTTTCAAAATATCTTCAATGTACAGAATTGGACCTGTTACAGTTTTATTATAAGTATAGATTTGAATTAGTTTCTAGGCTAGCTAGCTATGAGTTATATTGTAACGTTTTCAATAATAAAAAAATATCAATCGAAATAAAATAACAAAAAATAAAATGTAAACCTTATCAGTTCTACAACCTCTCTTTCCTTGCCTCTCGATTGTTAGGATTGAGTTCCATATTTTCCCGAAAACCTTTCTTCTTCTTAAACTTATCCGAACTTACCTCAGAAGCCTAGCAGCTTTCCACGGTTTCAGAGGAATTCACGAGATCTTTTTTTAAATATCCACTACAAGTTAGCAAAGATAGTATGTGATGATGCAGTCTAAGATAGTAGCGGGCTAACCTGTGAGGGGTATGGCAATTGTATTAAGCCCATACCCCTAATCGGTTTCTGCACAGCATAGTACCGGAACGCTAAAAAGCTTGGCGGCACGTTTTTGTCAGTAGGGTAAGTGGTAACTAGCCACAGCCGAAGCCAGGCCAGAGAAAATTCAGAAATTATAAATTCCCAAATTGACTCTGCCGGAAATCGAACCCACGGCCTTCCACGGTAAGACAAGAGCGCTCAACACTGCGCCAGGGAGGTCGTCAAAAAAGGTCGAGTTACTTGATAAATAGCGAAAGGTTGCATTCTTGTGTAAATACTTTCCCTCGATGGTCGATACTACGTCATATAGCTGTATTTAGCCGTTGCGCGTTGCGTCGACCGGTTGCAAACCAACTACCATATCAAGGCAGACTTGTAGGTTTACCAATTTAACAACGAGCAAGTCTTATGTAGGTACTTGTTGGACCACAATTTTATACGAAAAAATTGGTTGTCTGTAATAGACTAAGAGATAACTGCACTTTTGGTAACCATCGCCTGAAAGGCTGATTCAGTGTTAGGTGGATGTAGGGCTCTCCACTGATCACAAAAGTTGCAGTCTGCCTGCATGTGAATGGGCCTTTCGGTAGATATGGCCGTTCAAAGACGGTTTATTGTTACCAAAAATGAACGATAATTAGAAAAGCTGATTCTTGTACAGTCTTATAGTATGCGCAGTACCTATGTAAACAGCATAAAAACTGACGCATGTGGTTGGACCTTTTACTAGATATCAACTCTCAAAGACGTTATAAGCTATACTTACTATGCGTTCCTGTAAAAAAATATTAGTACCTAATTATTATGTCGTCGTTGATTGTTATTAAATTTTTATATAATAATCCACCGCGCTTAACTATTACTTTAAGCGTTGGCAGTATGGCCCTGTGCCTACAATGTATTACGATTTCGCCAACGCTGGTTGCCAACAATCTTCGACTGCGGCCGACGAGGTCCCGGGTTTGAGTCCCAGGTCGGGCCATAAATTAAGTATTGGGTTTTTCTGACAATAAATTCTCAGTAGATACTAGCCCGGAGTTAGGAAGTTGGTGGTGTTTCACCCCCGTGCCTCGGAGAGCACGTTAAGCCGTCGGTCCCGGTTATTATCACTAACCATGATAATAGTCGTTAAAGCCCGCCGACCCGCATTGGAGCAGCGTGGTGGGTCTAGGCTGTAATTTCCCTCTCTCCTATCAGAGTGGAGGCCTGTGCCCAGCAGTGGGACGTTAATAGGCTGTAGTGGATGGATGGATGGCAACGCTATTTTGGAAATTGAATTGTTTGCGGAAAACGAAATTCAATGGTAGGTAGGTACATCGGGTATGTTCAAAAGCGATAAGACTGTGACATGTGATAAAGTGGATAAATCATACCTACTACATAAATAATTAACAAATACTATAATGTTATAGTTTAAATTAATTTCATTATACGCTTATCGCTCGTGCAGTTATTATAATTGTAAATTGTACATAATAACGCCTAAACCCATACGTTTAATGACATTGTTAATAGAGTTTGTGTTAGAATGGAGAACACAAAAGGGTCAAAATATTATTATCAAATATACCTAAAATCGGAGCGTAGATCATGTATATATTACATTAGTTTTTATTTCACTTCAATACATGCAGTATTTCCGAAGTTATAACGACGAGAAGTTTCAGCCCTTTTTTGAATTTCCGAGATTACGCGCGCTCAGACTATGACGTCACACCCACGGTTATGACTCATTCTTGGGTCCTTGGGCACATAAAAAAGAGTTTATCAGGTGTTTTAACTGTTAAATTGAAGCACAAAGGCACATACAGTATTTTTTTTCCATTTTTACCACAAAGAACTTTATAATTTTGAGATACTGCGCAGCTACTAGGATTCTGACGTCATCGGGTTTTTAAAAACCTTCGGCCGCAAATACGCACTTTGAGCGTAAATATCTCAGCCATTTTTTAAGATATGAAAAAAGTAAAAACACAGTTTTTCTCGTAATTTTTTGTAGATTTATTTGGCATGTAAAGTAAAAAACGTTTGTCAGACCCATTAAGGATGTTATTAGTTTTAAAACTTGTAGCCAGAAAACGTATTTTTAACGATAAATTAAGGAAACCAGCCCTCCGATTGTGTAATCGTAATCGTGTTGTTGTAATTCGATCAGTTTAAAAAGTCCATAGATGCATACACGTCACAAAGCATGTATGAACTCCTTAAACAGTTCGAGTAATACGTTTTAGGCTGTCAAATTATTACGATTTGCTTACACGATTGGGCCTCTGAATCATTGCGTAACTCGGAATGGCATTTCGAGTGGTAGATTCACTTTACGTTTCAAAAGCTTTTAAAGGTTTATTTGAATAAAAAAATATTATTGAATTTTACTAACTTAAACTGCTCGTCTCTCAATTGTTTTAACTTCTTAAAAGATAAGTGGTCATTCAACCATTGGAAGATAAAAAACTTCCAATCCTTCATATCAAATGTAAATTAATATAAACATCTTAAGAGTTAGGATACCATCCTACATCTAACCCCGCAGTCCGCATCAGTAAATATATAATTTCCAAAAGGACCGCAAAGATAAATAATTGTAGGGATAATACCTACGAGACTCAGCTGGAATCAAAAAATGTGCTAAGTGACCATCTACCTATATAATGGAGAAATAATAAAAAATGGCGATGAGAATAAAATAAATGCAATCAATCAATCAATCAATTTATTTATTTATTTGTGAATAGAGTACAATTGAGGTGGAATACCTACAGTATAAAAGTGCTCCTATTCTACCGCAGTGTGGTGTACAAATATCTTAATTTTATAAAATTTAAATTATTAACATATAATATTGCAATACACAATACGTATACCTAACCAATGAAATCTTAACACGTTAACAATTACGCTAATGAATAAAATAAATAATGCAATACGTACTCGTCATAATATGACAATGCGTGCTAACATTACACAAAAACTAGATAGTAAAGTCATTAGTTCCAGTCCATTGTGCCTAGAAAATACTACTGTATTTTCTATGTACAATGTATGTTATCTAAATACAGATAAAGTATTTAGATTGCATACATACTAAATACTGAGTAAAATACTGGTACCAAATGTCAGCTACGATTAGTTATCTATAACTTGATCATCGAGGAATTCTAGGGTAAGATAGAAACCAAACGTGGGGCTGTAAAGACATCCTGGACTCCTATTAGGGTAAAATGATTGCTCCAAGTCCAGTGTAACGATCGCAATCACCGGTGATTGGTCAACACTCTTTCGCTTCTGGCAAAGTCCACTGTCACAAGAATACCATAAATTCAGCCAATCGTGATCACGCCAGATGTATTTGTGCAGTTTTCTAAATAGTTAGCCCTAGTCCCTTGTAAGCAGGTCCCGTCTAATCACGGGACCTGCTTTACTCCAAACACTAAGGTATTGAAATTTGGAACTAGTCCACAAAAACGGAGCATTCATGTCCACCATCATGCGGAGAAAATTGGCTTTCTTCGGACATCTGCAAAGAGTTTGACGATATACATCTAAACTACTGAGCCGATTTTGATGAATGAAGTGTCGATCGATCCGATAATTTGGTCCGGGTGACATTTTAAACAAATAAAATCGATATGACGGATGTTACATCCAAAAAAGAGGGGTGGCCCTCTGAAATTTTTCCCATAGTCGGGTTACAGTTTTCTAATTAATACCTACGGGTTGTTTGAGGATTATCAATGGTATCCGAACCGGTGGTAGATTCTTACGACTTAACATGGGTGGCACAAGTAGTGCTACGTGAAAAAAACATTTCATTTTCATTTTTTCATTATATCATAAATATGATTGGCTGATATTCTCTCGCTAATCACAAAAGTAGACTAAAAATTAAGTCAATTATAATAAATAGCTGCGATTGTACTTGCCAATTTGATAATCTCAACTTTCGTGCCAAGGGATCTGGCTAGGTCTAGGTCTAGGTCTGACAAAGTACGCTCTATTGATCTCAGCCTTAGACTCAAAGATGGATAGGATACCTCTTACTGACGTACGGGCTAAATGGATAACCTGCACCAGAGGAACAAAAGCACCCGGCCAATGTTCTGAGCCGGGGCTTCAAACATTCAGACAACTACGCTGATCAAAAAAATCCACTTTACAATCGTGCATTGTCGAGTCAACATCTCCTGAAGATGCTCCGGTTTCGGAGTAAAACGTACGTTGAGAATGATTTGGAAGATTTATGTGGTGTGGTGAATATTGCAAGCTGCAAGATACACTGTACCACATAGATTTGCCTCCTGTTGCGGATTATAGCGAATTAAATTTCTAGTTCCTTCAAAAAATTCCTTAAGGTGGTACTTACAAGAAAAATCCTCTGCTTTTTCTTGTTTGTCTTAAATTTTCGAATTGAATTGAAAAGAGCAACCACCGAGTTTCTTGCTTGCTCTTCTCGGCAGGAATCGCATTCCGACCCAGCGTAGATTCACTCGACGATTCAAAAGCACGTGTAAAAGATAATTTGAATAAAAAACTTTGAAGTTTGAAGTTCCCCAAATAAAACTTACACGGGGACATTGAGAGACTAATATTGAACGGAACTGGTGAACGCTTTCTGTATTAAGATCAGACAATGTGGAGGGTCAAATCTTTTGTTCTTCAAACGAAATAAGATAGGTACGTAAGAAAAACATTTCGTCTTTAATGAAAAAAACGAACAACTTAGATATTATAAGATGTCCGTGAGTATCTATGCCTAAAGAAAATGAATTAACTTTATAATTGAAAAGACTTGACCTATTTTAGACTTGTTTACAGAATTAGACAAGAATAAAAGCTATTCAAAGCTTAGGGTGACGGGAGTTTTTCAATAAATAAGTAATTGGATGGTGTTCATAGTTAGGCCATGTATTCATGTTGTTATACAAAGTTCTAGGTGACTTGAATAAAATTCCACGACGAGGCGACGCGACGACGCCGACGGAAGCTTTTGGTTTGGAATATAAAAATCTTCGATGTAATAGATGACTAGTTAGTTGCTTATCTATTAGATTAATTATTATATGACGCCAACTGCTTTCTTGATCTGTTAGATACATTTTTTTTTACCATGAGCATGGATAAGTTTATCATTAACAACGTTTTCTGCGTAGTTTTCCCCAGAGTATTTTTCCCGGGTTTATTTCTAAATACACAATACAAAGAACCGTTTTCTTAGCTTGATCTTATTACCCATGCCTACCTTGTCCTCTTTTTCTCATTATGGAAGTTTCATTACATGCGAAGAAATATTTCCCTCCCTCCTGTTTCCTATGCTTTACTCAAGTAATTAAGGCTTGATTTTCTTTTAGTATTGTCGTCTTTATTTTTCAGTCGAACTACGCGTAAAATCGTTTTTTTTACTATTATGACTTCCAGTGATTTTACAGTCTCTCATCTCAAGTAATCCGACTTATCTCCTCATGGTTTGCCAACTCAGACCAGGTTACCAACTGTTTTTCATCGAGGTGGATGATGCCATTGGATGAAGTTGGCAAAAATGATCCTAGATTTACCAACTTGTAAAATTTTGCTGGAGTAAAAGTCTTTTGACTTTGAAACCCTCCTCGAGCTCATAAATGTAGTTTTCTCTATTACTGACATACTGAGACCCCAGTGTAACTTTTTAACTTAGCACAAGTTTAACTAACGAGCTGGTAGATCGATGAAAACATACAGGAAAATAAATAAAAACGAATGAACAAATTAATTAAGTGGGCAATATTCGTGGAACAATTGGACCTGAAAGCAATGGAACAATAAATAAAACTGTTTTGTGCAGGCGTTTGAAGAACTTTGTTTTGTTGTTCCCGAGTTTTCGCTCGGGAGACTTTTTTCCAGTTTGTACTCACTTTGACCTACTTTCAAAGATCTTACATATTATTATGAGTGTGATATAATTGGACAAGAATGACTTATATTTATTGCTCAGATTGCATAAAAATGAAAAATGCTTATTTGTCCAAGGAACTAGTTAATTCATTGCATCGAAATTCTAACGTAAGTATTTACCTACCACATGAACAAGCTTGACGTTAAAACATAATTTGGGATATTCAGAACAGCAGTGCCTAGGATTACAGAAGCCTCATCTAATTACCCATTGTATCTTTCATAATATGGATCCTGATTCATAAAACAAAAAAGTCTACGCATTATTGAGTGCAGGGCTTAGATATTAGGTATCTAATCTGTTATCAGCTCAATATCAACGCAATTCAGCCACCTACAAGGCCTCGGCTATTCACTGTATCAACAGCAACAGACGGATGGACACAACCAGTTTCACATCGAAGGCTGGAGATATTATATTACATGTATTTAGGTAAGTAGGTGAACGTGTATTAAAATTACCGATGGGCAAGCTAAGCAGATTATGTTTACTGCGCTAACAGATGACACGGCCAAGGACGGGCTGACGTCAGCGCACGGAACCGTGTATATAAACTGATCGTTTTTTACTAGTAAAACGAATCCTCCCACTCAACTAGCTGAATATCGTGGTGGCGGCAGCTCTCGACTGCGAGCGATGCGAATCTGCGGAATGAGCAAGGCGATCGTAAACGGAGCGATTGTTTTGATCCGTAGGCATGTCGTGTCAACGGACCGTAGTTTACAAAACACGGTGCACGCGAGGCGGAATGCTGGCACCGAGAAAGGCGCGGATTCCACACGCGCGTAGTCCCCACTCCCTCGGCGGCTGCTGCGGCCTGCGGAGCACTGCAGCGCGCGACTCACCTTTTTGATCTGGAAGTGGTCGGGCCGCAGCGTCTCCTGGATCTCCTGCTCGGTCCCGCGCGGCGCGGCCTGCACCGAGCTGCGGAACCCGTCCAGCACCCCCTTGAAAGTGAACTTCTTCATCGCGAACGCGTCTCGCGCGGGTCCTTTGTCCGAAGGCCGCGGCTACATCACAGCCGTCCGCCGCGGACAGCGAGCCGGTTTTGGCAGCGGGAGGGTCGCTCGCTCCCGCGCCGCTCGCCCCTTGTGCGCAGGGCCGCCCGGGCCGTCGCCGACGCCGACACGCGCCCGCCACGCGGACAATCGACGAAAACTAGGCGAGGCACCGCCTCCGCGCCTCGGAATGTACGGCAATGCGGTCTGCTGGCCGATCGATACCGGGGAGCGGCACACGCGCGCACTTTCCGGCTGCTCTGACACGCTCCGTCACACGGATGGATCGCCGCGGACTGGCGGCTGGCGCTGGCGGAAAGAGCGCGACGAGGCCGATCGATCCCACCGTACGTGCTACGGAAAGAGATGAACACATATACCGCATACAGGCCGCTCGGCAGCCGCGGCGCGCCTTGCGGAGGAAAATAATTATTCTACAGCTGATAGTGATAACGCTTCCGGCTGCCGACACCAGGCGGCGCGTGCTGCGCAAACAACAAAACAAAACCATGGAGGAAGGAATTACGACAAAACGATGTTAGCACTAGTGTCACTTTACTACACTTGTCAGTCTTGACCAATGACGAAGGAAGTTGTCTTGACTCTTGAGTCATGACTCATGTCACTAATCACTTGTCAAACGTCGTCAACAGCGGGCGGTCATCTGTCACAGTAAAGTGAATTTTGGAAGCTCTTGAAAGTGAATTTTCCCCAATTTTCGTATCAAATCTACCCAAAATGTCTTTCAAAGTGGCCATTAGGAGCTTCAAGACCTTGAGTTATGTTGGAAGTTACAAAAAGATCAGAGATCGGCCAATAACGTGAGCTTTTCAGTTATTTAATTATTATTTATCAATTTCTGATTGGAAATACGTGACTCGGTTCATGTAAACATCTCCGGAGCGGTCTATGTTTTGGTGGAAAGATAAATGAAAATTGATGTCATAATATAGTGCCCTACGTATGTACCTACGTAAAGGCATACCTACCAAAAACATAAATGCACATTATAGTTATAGTCGAAGATATTAATAAGCTGAGCCATATCTTTGCTAACAGTCGATATTTACCTAACCTCAAACCTATGAGGAATAAGATCATGAGACTTGACCACAGAATTAGGAATAAGGTGGGTTATAGAATAAACGGTATCTGCCATCTTTATTAGCATCTTTAATATAAATAGAGGGGTTAGGCGTGGTAAACGGTAAAAGATTAACCTCCGTGGCGCAGTGTGTAGCGCTGTTGTCTTAACGTGGAGAGGTCCCGGGTTTGATCCCCGGCAGGGTCAATTTGGGAATTTATAATTTCTGAATTTTCCCTGGTCTGGTCTGGTGGGAGGCTTCGGCCGTGGCTAGTTACCACCCTACCGGCAAAGTCATGCCGCCAAGTGATTTAGCGTTCTGGTACGATGCTGTGTAGAAACCGAATAGGAGTATGGGTGTAATATAACTGCCATGCCCCTAACAGGGTAGCCTGCTACCATCTTAGACTGCGTCATCACTTACCATCAGGTAATATCGCAGTCAAGGACTAACTTGTAACTAAAAAACAAACTTGTAAAGGTTTCACTGATATTTGACTGTTGTTTTACTAAATATCTACATGGCAACAAGCTTACACTTGGTAACCACTTCTGTTTTCTGAATTCTGTGGATTTAACCCAGTTCCCTCTTGATGGATTGCTTATCATAATCGCAGATAAGCTGACAAGTTAACAGAGTTTGAAATCCATGTTTTTAAGTAGTCTTTGTTATATTCATAGAATGTTTACATTTAGAATGTAATGCGTTTATTTTTAGCTTCTACTGTGCTGCCATAATAGGAGCCGGGTATGTCACATACAATCAATACAGACAAAACAAAACCAAGGTTGAGGCAAAGGAAATAATGCAGCTAAGGAGCTACATGGCTGAACCAATAACTCCGATCAGTCAGCTGGAAAAGAACCAGGATGATATGAAGACTCAGATGGAACTGCTTATCATGAGGATACAGGCAGAGTTCTGTAGGGCTTTGGAAAGAGAGGAGGATGAGGTGTGGAGTTTTTTTTTTTAAATTGTTTTGGTAGAATTCTATTTACCAAGCCAAGCAACCCTAGTGAAGAGTGTTGCCAGTAATAAAAATCTATACTGAAATTCTGCTACTTTTTTTGTTTGTAACTGACAAGCATCTCAGGAATGTAATGTTGTAGTTGGGAATGGAAATGCAAATAGAACTGAATTTTTGTGTTTACCTTCGGTCTAGTGATTGAAGACTGTTCTATGCTGAAACTAGAACTAGATTTTTCTGGCCGTTCTTTCTTGCTCTAAATTGTTGGTATTGGTATTTGGTAGGTACATATCAATAATTGATTTGATATTTGCTCGCATACAAATTATCTCAAATTCACTGCAATATTTTCTATAAAATAGTTACGTATTTCTTACTGAATTAATACAATAAGTAACAACATGTATATGAAGACTTTGTTTGTAGGCATGGGAAGATGAAAAAACTGCTGACGAGTATGATTTTGACAATGATGTATTTTTACCTTCACCGGTACGAACGAATATGTTTAATTATTACAATACCTATTTTATATAGATTTGGTAGATTATTTCTGTGAGTTACAGGAGTCAAAATTCAAAGTGGACCGATGGACTCGCAAGGAAGGCGGTGGAGGGATCACTTGTGTATTACAGGATGGCAGAGTTTTTGAAAAGGCTGGTGTTAATATTTCTGTCGTTTCGGGGAAGCTACCGCCAGCTGCCGTCCAACAGATGAAGAGCCGGTAATAATATTTCTTTTACATATTGTATTATTTTAGTAATAAGAAGACGTGTTTCACCTATGGATTTGAGAGTTAGAATAATAGTTTTTAGTGTCAAAGTAGCATTAAATAGGATTGTTATAAGTTTAGGTCAAATAAAAATTAATCATTAGTTAAATAGTTAGATTGTTATTATATTGAGCACCTTTACATTGGTACTCAATTCTAGATTTTTTTTTAAATAGGATTGAAATATTTGTAGAGGTAAAAACTTCGAGAACAAAGAGCTTCCATTCTTCGCGGCTGGCGTCAGTGCCGTCATTCATCCGCGCAACCCCATGGTGCCTACTATACACTTCAACTACAGATACTTTGAGGTCAAGGATAAGAAAGGTGAGTTTAATTGTGTATTATTGACCTAATTTCGGCCAATGCGGCCGATATGAATGGACGATATTATAGAGCACAACCATGAGTGGAAACACCAGTGCACTCTAGTCCAGCAGTGTCTGCCAGCCATTCTATTTCTGATAGTCCAATGGGTTGTAAATCTGACATGACCAGTCCAGAGAGATATCAAGTGCTGGACTGATGGGTTTATGTGCTCTCTCAGACAATGTAGCAACTATAACTATTTGGCGTACAATGCCGTGTAGAAAACGATTAAGGGTATGTGTTTAATATAACTGCCGTACCCCTAACAGGTTAGCCCGCTACCAATGAAGCCCGCTAGCTTATCACCAGGTGAGATCGCAGTTAAGGGCTAACATGTGATGAAAAAGAAACTGATGATGGTGAAAGATATAAGATTAATAATACCTTGTTAAATTGTGTCAGAGGTGCACTGGTGGTTCGGTGGCGGCACCGACTTGACGCCATACTACCTCAACGAAGAGGATGCAATACATTTCCATATGACACTCAAACACGCCTGCGACGCACATGACGAAACCTACTATGAGAAGTAAGCCCACCCTTTAATTCAATAACTAGTGGCAGTATTTTTTTCTAAGAATATTAGCAACTAGCTTGTCCTCGCCAAAACGGCTAAACGGATCTGGATGAAATTTGGTAAAGAGATTATACTTAGTCTGGAATAATACATAGGCTACTTTTACTTAATTAAATAGTTTCCGCGGGAACAAAAAACATCAGTCCACGCGGACGAAGTCGCGGGCATTAGCTAGTTCAAAAATAATTGTGGATTCATATAATACTAGCCGATGCCCGCGACTTTGTCCGCGTGGAATAAGTTTTTTTAAATTCCCACGGGCCCCTATGGGTCACTCGAGGTCCTCAACTATACCCATGCAAAATATCACGTCGATCCACTGCTCTGTTGCGGCGTGATTGAAGGACAAACCAATAAACCAACAAACAAACACACTTTCGCATTTATAATATTAAAGTATGATTATATCAGTTGGTATATGGTTCAATTTTACTATTATTTGTTTCAAACAGATTTAAGAAGTGGTGTGACGATTATTTCCACATCACTCACCGCGGGGAGCGGCGCGGTGTGGGCGGAATATTCTTCGACGATGTTGACTACCCTGACCAACAGAGGGCATTTGAGTTTGTCACATCTTGTGCTGAAGCAGTCATACCCAGCTATTTACCAATAGGTGAGACATTTATTGAAACTGATTTTTCTACCAATTTAGTGGAAAATTTTCACTGTGACAACATTTAGAACTACTTTATTTGTATTCCAAGGTTTAGACATTTAATGAAACTGCTTTTTCTCCCAATTTAGTGAAAAATTTTCACTGTAACAACATTTAGAACTACTTTATTTGTATTCCAAGGTTTTCAGATCTGTTGTCATTTTAAATACGATTAAACTCACTGTAAATATTTTTATTATTTTCTTAAACATCGAAATCACAAGTTAATTAATATAACTAGTTGACCCGCCCATGCTTCGGACGGGTCGAATTGCTGAATATTCTTTGCGCGGGTTTACGATATAGTGAAATAGGTTTTGCAAAATCTCAACTTTTACTAGACAGATTCTAGAAATACTAGATCATTATTTACAAGTCCCCGGATTGTGTAAAGAAATCGTAATCTTAATCGTTTGTCAAACGGATAATTCGACCTATTTTAAAAGTTCAATCAGATTCAAACTCCTTAAACAGATCGAGTAATACGTTTTAAGCTCTAGTTTTTGTTTTATAAACCGTACTTTTAATAATTCCAGTTAAAAAACACAAGGACGACGCCTACGGTTATTATGAACGGCAGTGGCAGCTGCTCCGTAGAGGACGATATGTGGAGTTCAATCTGATATACGATAGAGGCACTAAATTCGGTCTGAACACACCCGAAGCTAGATACGAATCAATACTTATGTCGCTTCCATTAAATGCCGTAAGTATTCACCTTAGTAATTATAACACATGATATAAGAAGTTGGCAAACCTAAGTATATCTTACTTAAGTACTTACAAATATAGAGTATTTTTTGTTGTTACAGAAATGGGAGTATATGCACGAGCCAAAACCAAACTCACCTGAAGAAAAATTAATGCAAGTCTTAAAGGAACCGAGAGATTGGCTTTACACGAATAAAGCAAAAAGCTCCAAAGCATGAAATAGAAAATAGATTAGTAATATGACGTTTGTTAAGTATTTTTAAATCTTTATAGAGCTCTCTTCTGTGT
The DNA here is from genome assembly GCA_917051295.2 of Erebia ligea. Lineage (NCBI taxonomy): Eukaryota > Metazoa > Arthropoda > Insecta > Lepidoptera > Nymphalidae > Erebia > Erebia ligea. Next base: position 679,340 of record OU785232.1, read on the forward strand.
ATGAACAATTACTATATTAAGACTTATGCCATATGTAATAAAAAAATTACAATATATCCAGAAGTACTCATGAGCTCTGGTTGAGGGATAAAATTTTAAGAGAAAATTAATTTGTGTACTTATTTATCTAACTATTTTTATAAATTAAATTATTTTCTGTTTTAAGAGTTTGTTTCATTTAAGTAAATATTTAAATGTTTGAAATCAGAAAGTGCAGTGAAGTCTTTGAGTTGAGTTGATAAGTCACTCATAATAATATGAATGCGAAAGTGTGTCTGCTACATTTTCACGAAGCGTCCGTCACAGAGTACTTTGTCTTGCATCTGTTCAATCCAATGACGAAGGAAACTATTTACTCATTGGTTCAACCGACTGAAAGTTTATTTCAATTTGATAATTGTTTTTAAGTGGTAGAATTTCTTTGTCCATTTGGCAACACTGAAACTGTCAGTTTGCTGTCAATGACTCAATCCGTCATTCACCTGTCAAGTGTCATTTGCTAAGGCCGCAACATTGTGAATTTGGTATTAGTATTATTTGTGTTTATTTGGCATTTTTTATTACTTTCCACTTAAATTCACCCATCGAATGTCTCAAAACTGTTTCTTTGAAATAAACTGTGAATATTAATTAATAACAACGGGAGTATAACCTCAGGGTTGTTCAAAGTGTGCTGAAAATATGTGGCGCGGGTAACGGATGCGTCGTATTCATTTCCCTACATTCTTGTGCCATAAATGTATATCGTAACGTTTGTTTCGTGATGTTATTGCGAATCGGGGCTGGGTAGAACAGGAAGATGCCTTTCAAGCTCAAGTTGAAGAAGACGCGGCAATACAATGTGGCGTCGAAGAGTCTCTTTGTGATCAGCGTGGAGCTCCTGGACGGTGGCGTGGCGGACTGCACCCTTTCCGTGGACAGCACGGGCCAGGAGTGCTTGGACAACGTGTGTCAGAGACAGGCGATCAACCAGCCCGAGTTCTTCGGCCTTAGATACGTAAACAGAAGCCAGCAACCAAGATGGGTCCAACTGGACAGACCCTTAAAACTCCAACTAGACAAATTCGCGTCTTCCCACCAATTATACTTACGTGTCATGTACTATGTGATATCTGGGACAAGTTTAATCACAGATGAAGTCACTCGCTACCATTATTTCTTGCAACTAAAGAATGATTTAGTTGAAGGTCGAATAATTTGCGATTGCCAGCAAGCTGTGGTGTTAGCTTCTTATAGTCGCCAAGCAGAATATGGTAACCATGACAGGGAACGTCATACTGTGGAATATTTGAAGAATTTGTTGATGTTTCCTAAGCAAATGTTGGATGGTGGGCAGATTATTGACAGCAGTACTCTGGCTGAGACTGGGAGGTTAGAATGGTTGACTGCCGCTGTTATACAGCACCATATGTCCTTACACAACATGCCTCAGGTAAATCAGCAATACTGTAACATACTTATAATAAATTGTTATAATCTTGATAAATATTTCAAATCACCAAAAACCAATAAGGCGCATGGTTAACAATAAAATTCTTATTGACTGCCTAGTAGGATTAACATTTTCAAAACCAACTTATATGTTTGGACCCTAATAGAACATTTTAATTTTATTGATGTTATTCAGTTTAGGGTAACATCTTTAAAATTCAACTGCTTTATTATTAAAAAACCTTTCTCTGTTAAGAATTAAGTACTCAAGTAGTTAACTAAGTAAATTAATAATTCTGAAACATTAAGAATCTTTTAAATAGTTTCAATTTTCGGCAGAGTCAATTTGGGAATTTATAATTTCTGAAGTTTCTCTGGTCTGGCCTGGTGGGAGGCTTCGGCTAGTTACCACCCTGCCGGCAAAGACGTGCCGCCAAGCGATTTAGCGTTCCGGTATGATGCTGTGTAGAAACCGATTAGGGATATGGGTATACCTCGAACAGGTTAGCCCGCTACCATCTTAGACTGTATCATCACTTACAATCGCGTGAGATCGCAGTCAAGGGCTAACTTGTAGTAGATTAAAAAAAAAAAAAAGTTACTATGTAAAAAGTCTTACTTACTTAGTAGGTAAATGTAATAAGATCCTTTATAATACCTGTTTTATAAAATCCAAAGTTATTTAGTCCTGAGAAACCTTAGATGGCTACTTAAATCTGGCTAATTAATTAATTAATCAGATTACAGTTGAACACTGTAATAAAACAGTTATCGGTTACTTACTTAAATCAACCTTAACTCTGAATAAAGTCTGAGGAAAGTCAAAGTGCACTCTATAGTTTAATAAATGCAATCAATAAATAATGATAGAACTGTATAATTGCACACACATGGACAGCCCCCATTCTCACCATAAGAAAAAAATGTGAAGTGTAATGAAAATGAACAATCTCTATTAAGTACTTATATTTATTTAAGTATATGAGTATTTAACTGTAGATAACTAGCAATTCTAATTATTCTTTACTTGGGTAAAAATTTTAAGGAAGGTAAGGTCTAATAACTACAGTAGATACTAGATATTATTTCCCAGATATCCAGACTTCTTACCAGTTGCCTATTAATGCATACTTAACTACTAGTCATATTAACTATCCGGGTCTCGGAGAGTACGTAATAGACCGGGAGATGGTCGTAGGTGATAGTCTCCCATTTTCTACTGCATGCCTTTTTAAGAGTTGATAACTAACCCTAAAGTATGAAAGATAGAGGGGTTACTAGCCCTTGCGCGCTTGCACGTCATAAACAAAATGGCTTCTCTTTGTGACAGAATTTTAGTTTTTGCCGTGACATTCTACTGCATGCCTTTGTAATATAACGTAGTTGGAACAAATTTAAGCTATAATAATTGATGGCATGCAATTCGCAACGGCCGACGGGGCTCAAACGGTTACGTAGAAATGTAAAAAAAAATAGAACATTTCCGTGTTTACAAATTGCATGCCGTTGTAAAAAATTACTTTTATTATCTCAAATATACTCTACGAAAATTGGCATGCACCCCTCGTATGACCAAGGGTGGAAAATATTAGGAAAATGTTGTGAAAATTCAATACAGCTTTTCCGTGATTTCAAACTACTTCTAATAAAGATAAACATTAATTTAATGACCAAATAATTCTGAAATACAAATGGCATGCATGTTGCTCATGATCATTATATTATAAATAATAACAAAAGTTGCAAAAATTTAATAAACATTTCCGTGTTTTTTATTTGCATGCCGTTTTGTATTTCATAAAAACGTATTATTTTAAGTATATACCGAAAATGGCATGCGTATTAAATAATACCATCATATTTTAAATAATAATGAAAGTTGCAAAAAATTTAATAAATATTCCGTGTTTTTAATTTGCATGCCGTTTTGTATTTCATAAAAACATATTATTTTAAGTATATACCGAAAATGGCATGCGTATTAAATAACACCGTCATATTTTAAATAATAACAAAAGTTGCAAAAATTTAATAAAAATTTCCGTGTTTTTAATTTGCATGCCGTTTTGCATTTCATAAAAACATATTATCAAATAAATATTATAAATGCGAAAGTTTGGATGTATGGATGTATGTTTGTTACTCAATCACGCTCCAACGGATGAACGGATCTGGATGAAATTTGGCATAGATATAGATTATAGTCTGGAATAACACATAGGCTACTTTTTATCCCGGAAAATTAAGGAGTTCTTTCAACCCCTATTTCACCCCTTTGGGGGTGGAATTTTGAAAAACTGTGAAACACGTATGTTTTCATTTTTAACCCGCAGCTCATATACCAAGTTTCATGGATATAACTTGAGAAATGAAGGACTTTCATATAAACTTTCAACCCCTATTTCACCCCTTCGGGGGTAAAATTTGCGAGAACTGTAAAACACGTATTTCTTCATTTTTAACCGGTAGCTTGTATACCAAGTTTCATCGATATACCTTGAGAAATGAAGGACTTTCATACAAACTTTCAACCCCTATTTCACCCATTTGAGGGTAAAATTTTGAAAAACTGTGAAACATTTATTTCTTTATTTTTAACCGGTAGCTTGTATAGCAAGTTTAATCGATATCACTTGAGAAATGACGGACTTCCATACAAACTTTCACCCCCTATTTCACCCCCTTAGGGGTGGAATTTTGAAAAACTGTGACACACGTACTTCTTTATTTTTTACTGTAAGCCAAAATAAAAAGTTTCGTTGATATAACTTGGTAAACATCTTGAGAAACGAAGGACTTTCACACCAACTTTCATCCCCTATTTCACCCTTTTGGGGGTCGAATTTTCAAAAACTGTGAAACACATATGTCTCCATTTTCAACTCGCAGCTCATATATCAAGTTTCATGGCTATAACTTGAGAAATTAAGGACTTTCATACAAACTTTCAACCCCTATTTCACCCCTTCGGGGATAGAATTTCGGAATAAAAAGTATCCTATGTCCTACCTCGTAGTATGGGCTCAAATGGGCGCAAAAAAAAACAGGGAAATGTTCTTTATTTTTAATTTTCGTTAAAAAACCTTTTTTTAATTTTATTTTTGCACATTTTTTATGTCAGGCTTGTGTAATATGCATGCCATTTTTTTTATCAACTTAAAATAATGTTTTTTAATGAAATATTGAATGGCATGCAAAATAAAGTCACGGAAATTATATCCGCGTTTTTTGCAATTTTCGTCATGCATGCCACTAATTTACAACTTTCTGTTGTGCATGCCAAATTTGCTAACGTCAAGTAATTATAAAAACTAAGTATTGTTCAAATGGCATGCAGTTTGAAATCACGGAAAAGCTGTATTGAATTTTCACAACATTTTCCTAATATTTTCCACCCTTGGTCATACGAGGGGTGCATGCCAATTTTCGTAGAGTATATTTGAGATAATAAAAGTAATTTTTTACAACGGCATGCAATTTGTAAACACGGAAATGTTCTATTATTTTTTACATTTCTACGTAACCGTTTGAGCCCCGTCGGCCGTTGCGAATTGCATGCCATCAATTATTATAGCTTAAATTTGTTCCAACTACGTTATATTACAAAGGCATGCAGTAGAATGTCACGGCAAAAACTAAAATTCTGTCACAAAGAGAAGCCATTTTGTTTATGACGTGCAAGCGCGCAAGGGCTAGTAACCCCTCTATCTTTCATACTTTAGGGTTAGTTATCAACTCTTAAAAAGGCATGCAGTAGAAAATGGGAGACTATCACCTACGACCATCTCCCGGTCTATAAAGCCGTCGTCTTGCACCTGATCTCTCTGGTCGTGTCGGATTTTTCGTCCCATCGGCGTATGAGAGTAAAGGAACAGAGAGTACACTTGTGCACTATAATATATCCCGCGCATGGCTAGTCTCTCTGAATATTGGCCGCCGTGGCCGAAATTCGGTCGGGAGGACATTATATTAGCTATGCATCCTCGTACAAAAGTTCACTTGAATTTTAACATTTCACACATAATTTTCGACCTATCATTTTGAGAAAGAATTTTAAGGAAGGTAAGGTATAATCAAACCAATACACTTATAAATCTCCTTGCTCCTTGAGAACTGCAATTATTTGCAAATCTTTATTATTTAGCACTTAATATTTACCTTCATAATTATCATTTTATGATGTAAACATCACGTAGATTAAAGTTTAATGTAACATTTAGGAATGTTATTAGTATGTAGCAAATGTGATAAGACATTATAATAATAGGTACATATAGGTGAAAGCACCTCAGTATTAATATCGCAAACAATTAGTTTTCATATAATTGCTCAATGTGATCATGCAACAGTATGCTTGATGAATATGTATTTGATTAACTTGAGCAACAGTACTGATATATTGTTATATGTATATGTGATAAAATATGCCTTATGTCACAACTAAACTAAACTATTGCCAACTGATATAAGTACTGATAAAGCCAAAAAAAGGAGTAACTGTACAAAAAAATGAATTTAAAATCTTTGACACCCTATGAGTAGTGAGTACAGAACCATAATAATTAACGATTTTCGGAGTTTTTCCTATACTTGTGCTGTGAGACCTTGCTTATTGCCAAATTTCATAATTCTATAGGTTTTTGATTTATTGGCGAGTGTCAAAATATGCTGCATAAACGGCCGTATCTTTGGATTGCATTGACTTAGAAGCTATTTACAGGTCCAAGAGACTAGACCTTGTATAAGTCATACTTATATTATAAATGCGAAAGTGTGTTTGTTTTTTCATCAATCACGCCGCAACAGAGCAACGGATCGAAGTAAATTTTGGCACGGATGTAGTTGAGGACCTTAGGAGAGTGACATAGGCTACTTTTTATCCCGGGAAGTTAAGGAGTTCCTGCGGGAATCAAAAAACTTAAACCACGCGGACGAAGTCGCGGGCATCATCTAGTATTTAATAAGTTGTGTAAATAATTTGATAAAATTTCAACAAAAGGTGGTTGACAAACAGTCTGACAACGAAGTGATCCTATAAAGGTTCCCTTTTTCCATGTCACTACTACGCGACCAAGCCAACGTAGAGTATATTACGTCACGCGGGTTTCTGGTGCCGAGTTCTCTTGGTTGCGTTGTAATAAAAAGTAACTCCCCAGGCGCAAGCGGAAGAAGGCTTCATCACAACATGCCAACAACTGCGAGGGTACGGCCAGGAGATGTTCACGGCGCGGGACAAGCGCGACCAGAGCGAGGTCACTATCGCCATCTCGCTCACCGGCATCCGAGTCCTGACTGACAAGAGTGATACACCTCACTTTTACCGGTAACAACCTATAACATTATGGGAGTATAACGTTGGTTTATAAAGGGTGTGTTCCGAAATACACTGCGAGCACTGTAAGTCCCTAGTAAGAGCACTGAACAATGCTCGCAGTGCTTAAATCGGAACACCCTATTAATTCGCGGCACATTTCTGGTCGTCTCCTGTAGCCTAAGCACGAATATTTTTAATGTCAAGTGAAGTAATCGTATCGAGTGACGATAGCGATACTTACTCGATACTTTAACGCGGACCTTCCTCAGCACGAGCCTAAAAAATTCACTCACGTTACTCGATACGATTACTTTACTTTAACGTCACTACCATTTGCTGCACGTTCAAAAATTCACTTTTACCGGTTTTTAACTTTTTGCAGATTTAGGAAAAAAATACAAAATTAATGCAAAAAAGTAACTAGGTAATTCACATAATTCATTTTTATTCAAAATAAAGTGCATTTTAATATGTTTTCTATAGTTTTTAATAAAATTGCCAATGAATCGAAACAAAATTTAAATTTGTTTTTCGACGTATACTAACTCGTGTTGTTGTTGTCTTGTCTGTGGTCACGCGCGCCTTCGGCCTTCTACATTGTAAAATTATAATTGGTAAAAGTATTCCTAATAATTTTTAAATTTCCATAAAAATTTATTGTTATTATTTTATTTTTATTTTCTTTATTTTTCAGTAATCAACAGCGTTACAACTAATATTTACAATAATTAGAACTTAACATTAAATAAGGCCATAAACGATTACAGAATAAGAATACAAAAAAATATTTTAACAGAGTAGATAGTAGTGCACTGTAGGTAGAATATAGAAGTAAAATAATAATAAATATTTGTAAGTTAGTAATAGTACGTGTGTGAGTAAGTAATAATAAGTGTGTGTGTGTGCATGTGTGAGGGTGTGTGCGTGTGTGTGTGTGTGTGCGTTGTGCGAGCGTGTGCGTGGGAGTGTGTTAGTTTACGATGGGACTGTGTGTGTTCTTTTATTTTAATTATTTGTATTATTAAATCGTTTATTTCTTGCGGTGTAGTGTTATTATCTCCTTTTTTAATTGTGTTTTCGATAGATAAAATAGATCTAAATTAGAGTACTGTTTATTATAAGTTCGTGATAGGCGTGGAATGATAGAATGTTGAGCATAATTCGTGTTGGACTTGGGAACATGTAGAAGGCGCGTGTGACGTGTTCGAACAGATTGAGCACTGATTGAAAATGCTGACAATAAGCTAGGACAATCAATTGAACCGCTCAAAATTGCTTGCAGTAACAACATGTCACTCTGAGACCTTCTTTGTTCCAGTGAGTCAATTCCATACTGAGTACACGCTTCCTCATAACTGTTAAATTTTTTAAAGTCTTTGAAAGCTAAATACTTTAAAAACTGCCTTTGTATAGTTTCAAGCCGTTGGGTATGTATTATGTATTGAGGCGACCAGATATTACACGCGTATTCAAGAATACTTCGGACATATGCAAAGTATAATGCTTTTATACAGTTTACATCGCTAAATGAACGAGTTACTCGTTTGATGAAACCCAATTGCTTGTAGGCTCTATTGACAATATTATCAATATGGTTATTCATTGAAAGTTTAACATCAATATGGATACCCAGGTCTCTAACTGTAGTCGCACTGGGAATACATGTGCCATTAATTTTATACTCAAATGCAATGGAACTTATTTTCCGGGTCAAAGTTATATGATGACATTTTTTTACATTAATTATGATTCTATTTTTTTCATAGTATTCTGACAAAGCATTTAGATCTTTTTGTAAATTAATGCAGTCTTCAATAGAGCGTATTTTGAGAAATACTTTTTTATCGTCAGCAAACATTAAATATTGTGCATGGCGGAAGCAGCTGCCAATATCAAACAGGTAGGCGTTATATAGAAGAGGACCTAAGATGGATCCCTGGGGCACTCCTGAAGGTATTGTCACATAATCACTTCTCGCGCTACCCGTTACTACAGCTTGCATACGGTTTTTAATGTAAGACGTGAACCACCGAAGCAAGCTCCCATTTATACCTAAAACGCTAAGTTTTTGAAGAAGGATTACGTGATCCACGCGGTCGAATGCTTTTTCGAAGTCCGTGTAGATCACATCCACTTGACATCTGTCATCCATGCTCTGTAAGACGTAATCTGTGAAAACAGCCAAGTTAGTAACGGTAGAACGGTTTTTCATAAAACCGTGCTGTTCGTAGGGAATAGACTTAGTAACAACGGGACATATGTGCCTATATACAACTGTTTCGAATAATTTGCTCATCACATTTAAGATAGATATAGGCCGATAATTCTCCATCTGTGTTTTTGACCCGCCTTTATGGATAGGTACTATTAGTGCTTCCTTCCATATATTAGGGAAACTGCTGAAAACATTAATGGAGAGGTTGAAAATTATGGAGAGAGGTACACTTAAATTTTTTGCACACTTATTCAAAAAAATCGGTGGGATGCCATCGCTACCTGCTCCTTTATTTGTTTTTAAGGTTTTTAGCAGTTTATAAACGTCTTCTGCACCAATATTAATTTTACAAATGGATTCGTTATAGTTAAAATTAGGGGAACTAGGTTGATCATACGAATCAGCCGGTTGTGTAAAGACACTCTCGAAGTACTGACTGAATCCGTTACAAACTGAAGTTTCATCAGTGTAAGTAGTGTGTCCGAGCGTAAGCTTTGCGGGGTATCCTTTTTCGCTGTTTCTCAAGGATTTTGTGTAAGTGAAGAGAAGCTTAGGGTCTTTACGAATGTAGCATTGCATACGCTGCGTGTAGGAAGTATAACACTGGCTCTGAACTAGTTTTTGTCGTGCCCTGAGTATAGTAAATTCATCATAATCGCGAGGATTGCCTCCTTCCTTCCATAACCTGTGCTTTTGGAGCTTTTCTTTAATGATATGTATAAGAGACTTAGAATACCATGCTGGGAAATTAGATTTAAGTTTGACTTTGATTGGAACAAATTTATTTATGGCTTCATTGAGAATGGAGTAGAATACTTTTACTATTTCATCAATTGAGTCAGCTACTAATAATTCATGCCAATTAATCTGTGACAAGTAATTATTTATTGTGACATAGTCTGCTTTGAAAAAGTTGGGTCTTTTGACGGGTTTCTGGCGAATATTACGGATGAATAAATTTGTGAGGTTAAATTCAATACATGGATGGTATACGTCTTCCGTAACGAGGGGACTAGGGCAGTGACGAACATCAAAATCAATGTTGCTAAACAATAAGTCCAGAGTATTATGTTTACTATTCAGAATAGTGTTATGTTGTTTAAGGCCAGAGAGGTTACATACATCTACAATGTTCACAAAAGCGTTATGTAATTCCACTGGGCCACGTTTTTGTACTACAGGGCCCGAATCAGTCCACGTAACGTTGGGTAAATTGAAATCGCCCGCTAAGATGAAGTAGTCGTTGGGGTGGGTCGCCAGAACTTCCGCAAGACAAGAAGAGATTGACTCTAGACGAACAGGTAAATGCGTGTCTGGTGGTGCGTATATTAATCCGATGTGAACGTTGCGATTCCCTGGAGTTTTGAGAGATGCCGCTGGTATAGTCACCCACAACGATTCGACACCAAAACAGCTCCATTCCCTACGATGTTGGATATGAAGTGTCTTTGAGGCGCATAGTAGGACTCCACCACCCATTTTTTTTGTAGATGTTTCCTGATTCCGGTCACATCGCAGGACATCGTACCTATTATCACAGATCTCGCGATCATAGATACCGCTAGTTAACCATGATTCTGTGATTAAAATTAGGTCGTAGTTTTGGTTCAGAATATTTTGCCTGAATTCATTTGTTTTGGTGCGTAAGCCTCGTACATTTTGGTATAGGATTTCTATGGTATTAGCGCCTGTAAATTTGAAAAATGTACCATAATATTTAATAAAAGTGATATTGATAATATTGAACGTGATTTAGGACAGTTTAAATTATACTGATTCATGAGATACTGGCTTGAAAGAATAACTTGGCTGATTGCTGTGAAAGTAGCGTGGGCACGATAATTCTGTTGTGTAATTAATTTGTGGAGATGGATACTAGTCAAATGAGCGATATAGTAATTTGTGTGTGGTTTCCAGTAGTGTGTATGAGTAAATTGTTGAGTGTAAGAGTAAGTGTGTTGAGTGTGACGTAGTTGCTGTTTATTTTGTTGAGAATCTGTATAAATAACAATTACTAACAAAAAGAGGATACAAAAAACCGAGATAATTAGTGGAATAGAATTCAATAGAGGAATGACACAAAGAGTCACTTTATCTTGGACAAGTCCTTTTCGAGACGAACATGCATAGCTGGTGATTGCTCGTTTTTCCTTAAAAAAATATTGCAGTTCCGAACCCAGACAAACTTGTACGCTTTTTCTTTAGCTACATTTTTTGTTGCTTTTAACAACTGTTTGTTTTCAGGGGTCAGATGTTCGTTGACGAAAATTTTTTTCTCTGTACCACCTATACCGATATCTTTGGTGCAAATGCCTTTCTTGCTTTTAAGGCCTGAAATTATTTTGTCTTTGCATAGCCGGTCTCTTAACTTAGCCACAATGGGTTTCGATCTTCCAGGTATAGATTTTTGGGGCTGGACACGATGTGCAAATTCAATATCGCTACGGTTGAGCTCGACGCCAGCGAATTCCGCAATTTTCAGAACTAAATCGACAGGCGATTCACTATTTACTTGTGGAAGCCCTACTATTTCCAAGTTGTTCATTCTCGCCTGTTGCTGCTGTCTACCGAGTTGTGAGCGAAGTTCCAACATTTGATCCTCGGACACGCTCATGCGTTCCTGCAGCGTACATAAGTCACTTCTAAGATGGTCGTTTTCAGTCTGAAGCTGACTATGAGATGTTTGCAGTTGAGAAAATTCGGAAGCTAACGAAGCTATTTCATTCTTCAATTCGATAAAAATAGTCGTTTTAAGTTCTTCGACTATTTCATATTTTATCAATTGCAGTTTAGCGTCGAGGATGTTTTCAAACTGACTTAGTAGGTTTGGATCGTTTTCTGATGGCGCTCCGGGAGCCTCACGTTCAGATACCGAAGTTTCGGAAACGGCGGCGGTAACATTTCGCACGATTTTGCTTGTTTTCTCTAGTCGTACGGGTGTATTACTGTTATCTCCACCTTTTCGCTCAGTTGCTACACAATTCGGGCACTTCCATTGCATTCTTGCGGTTGTTGAATCGCCAGTAAATCGGACGCATTCCGAGTGATACAGATAGTTACATATTATACATTTTATGCGTTTCATTGTCACACTAATGTGTGCTTGGCATGCTTCACAGGTTCCAACCATTGTCAACAAATATTTTAATTACAAATATAAAGCGAAAAAATTTCCAATCCTCGGTGAGTCTCGAACCGGGTATCCCGTAGAACAAGTCGACGCACGATACGAAGCAGCCACGGATAGGAGTAGTTAGAGTGGCGAATTTGTAGATTGGAATAAAGTTCTGACAGCTATGACGAGTTATGTCACCACACAGCAAATCGTTAAGATAGTACCCACATATGTCGGTAGGTAAGCAACGATATCGAGTTATAATTACACGGATTTAGCACTTTTTCACGCGAGTTTGATTGAAAATCAATGATCACAACACTGTAAAAATTATTTTCTATGTGCACTCAACACTTTTACTACAATTTAGGTGGTAAGTTCTTTGTTTTGTAATTTTAAATACGGGAGCTATTGATATAGGTCTACTCTGTTAAACGTCAGATGACAAGCTGATATTATTGATGATTATAAATTTATAACTATTGGAAATATGGCATTAAGAACTAGTTATGCGCAATACGTTACCACGGTAATATTATCTATTACCGTGACGTTACCTTGGTGGATTTTATGGAGAAGTAAGTAGGTACGAGTAATTATTTATTATTATTATACCTTTGTACTACTTTATTAGTTTCAAGATTATTATTAGTATTATGTATCAAGATGATAGTAAGTAGGTATCATATAATTATAAATACAGTTAACACCTTTTTATCTTAACTTATCTTCGGTTTATTTTGCAGAAACTTATCTAAGCCCACAGGTGGACCTAGAGGTCACCAGTGGTGCAATCTAAAATGGAGGGAATTGGCAGAAAAACTTAATAGTGAAGGAGCCTGGGAGTCTTGCACTGAGGACAGGTGGAGAAAGGTGACCTACTAACATTTTCTTTATAAAATTAACTTTACCTAGCATATTTTGTCCGCATTTCGATAATTTTTCTTTGCTTTGTTTAAGGTTTGGAGTGATCTGAAGAATAATACAAAGAAAAAATGGACAAAGATCAATAAATCTGTAAAAGGCACACAATACCTGTATGATAAGATGGTATACCTATAATCTATTTTGTGTTTATGTTAGTTGTTACTACATACTTCCTATTAATACTCATATTTAAGATTGAATCATTATAATTATTTCTGAATAGGATATTTGACTGCATTAAAAAATATTATTTGCACTGCTGTAATCCTAAAAGATTACTTTAAACATGATAAAATTTATTTCATAGCAATATTTAATAATAATAATAATCATTATTATTTTTGTACTTAATTATCATCATCTTATCAGTAACTTTACAGGCTTGTCAATAATTAATAGGTACCTACTTATAGAATTTAAAAAGAAATGTAGAGACCATACCACCTGTGGATAGCTAAATAAAAACCATTATTTCAATTTTGTTGTTTTATTTAACATATTTTCATAAGCAGGTATAGGTACATATGTTATATAGCTTGTGAAATGCTTTTCCAATCATTTAATTTGACACACACCAAAATAATATTTAAATTAATAACAGAATGCAGCTTAACATATGGAACGGATCACTCTTAAATCCCTTAATACCCTTTCAATATAAATTTTTAGATTAACAATGATTGTCTTCACATCAGTCTTGGAAAGTTTTAATGCAGAACTTGTGTGGGCTTAAAAGTTTAACTCCATCATGATGATGTTTTGTGGTAGTTCTGAAATATCAAATGTATATCAAATAAAATTGAATAAATATAAATATTGTGGGGATATAAATTGTAATTTGATGACAACTGCCCTGGTATCTTGGTGAGAGCAAGTGGTCTTAAAAGTGTTAAGTAAGTACTGGGTTTGATTCCTGGCAGAGATTCCCTGAATTTGGGAATTTACAATTTTATCTTAATCTGATGGAAGCATCAGTTGTAGCTAGTTACCTTCCTACCGGCAGTGTTATGCCACCAAGTTTCATTTCCTGTATAATGGAATGTAGAATCTGATTAAGTGTATGGTTTTGATTTTAACTGCTATACTGCTTTAAAGTTAGCCTGCTTCGATCATATACTGTATTATCACTTAGGTACCACTGGGTGAGATCACATTACAGGGCTAACTTATAATTCATTTCAATCAATTATAATTAATTAAATATAACAATATAAGTACCTATCATTTCAATGCTTCAGGAATTTTATAATTACACACTTTGATTTAACAGCCTCCTCTAGGTATATTGCAGTCAAGTTGGTTATTGGCCAATCTAATCAATTAACTGGATTTGGTTCATCACATTCTTGAATAAGGTTTGCCTTTCTATGTAAACAGCTTGAGAAGTACCAGCGTTACAATTTTTTCATGCTATCTTGCTATCATCATCATGCAAACTTTGATGGCAAAACTGCTTCTCTACTGATGAATAAATCTTTGGCATCATGTCTAAATAATAGTAAAGTGTAAGTATGTACTTGAAGTGTACAAAATCTTCCTCTATCTGTAACATTCATATACCTAGTTATTAAATATTATACATAAGTAGGTACTGATAAAGTATGTTTATCCCACTCTTAATCATAAACAACATATATTATCCATATTGATCATAATAGAACCAGGCTGGAATACTTTTTGCTAAAATAGTTATTAATTAGTAGGTATTCGTAGTGGTTATTATACATTAATCAACAAACGCACATTATTTGTACTGTACCTACTTAACCTCAAAACAATGGGCTAGTGAAGTGATAAATCAACTTATGAACTTAGTAACCTGCATCAAAAGGATCCCTAAGAAAAAAACACTTGACGTACGTCCACTATAGCTTTTATTTAGCACAGCATTTAGCAATTTTAGGGTACCTTTTCGGCATTTTGTGGAACACTTCCTTTTCTAGGTACTTAGAAGACATATCGTATTATTAGTTACCAACATAATACACAGATTATGTACTAGTTACTACGTACAAAATCACACTCGGTCATTGACTTAAGTTATAACATAAATATACACTTTTAACTTGCTGCCAATGCACATTACTATTATTAATTGTCACAATATTTATTGTTAAATGACGTCGCGCATCGTCAATTCGTTATTGGTCGGTTGTTGAGTTACAACTTACAAGTCAAAGCGATCGAAACCGCGGCATTTTTGAATTTATTTGAATTGAATGTTATAGGTAGGTACATACTAAGATTGTTTTATGTTATTGTTATTATTGTTAGGAGTTATATTACTAAGATTGTTTTATGTTTCTAGCAAACCCACTTACTTTTAGTTCTAAACTTATTCGTTGGGTGAATCTTAGGTTCGTTTTCAACCTAAGCTCTTCGCAGAGGAATTTATATAAGTTTTTGGTTAGTCGATAACTCTTTTTAAATTCTGCGTACGTCCATGGGATCGGACGTATAATATTTTCTTAGATAAACGCGTCGACTAATTTCGCCGAGCGATTTCTAGGCTCTCTATCTCTAAACATTTAAAAAAATGTTAGATTATTAATTAAAATACTAATTTAATTTATTTTATACACATAAACAGCAAATAGTACGATGGTCACGTCAATGTTCTCACTTCAAAAAGTTCAGTGAGCTAGGTTAAGTAATTCTCGATAGCCAGCTTTCGAAAACTCTCGATACCGAACGTCAAAAAAATATTCGTGCTGCCGATTTTTTGAATTTGTTCGGGAAAAACGCGGCGAAACCGGACAGTGACGTCATAGCAGCGTCACGTTTAACGTAACGTAGCTGCAGTTGATTCGTGCTGGCGAATTTAACGCCAAAAACGCTCACCAGGAGCGCTGCAGCTGTTTTCATACAAAATTTCTTGTCGGCGTTAACTTTACCTTTACTATTCGAAAGTTGAAAATATTCGTGCTTAGGCTACTGCAATGTCCGAGTCAGGCGGATGAACTGTCGCACCGGTACCCTCGCAAACATTGTCAAGTTTGTTCATAAGAGCATCTTGTTTGCGGGATCAATCAATCAAAATAAGTACATATCTTTATTCTGGTACATTGTTCACTTATTAAACGTCAATAGCTAACTACGAGTAGCACAGGGCTGTCTGTTAGAACTAGCAATAACACATCTAATACTTATTATTATAAATGCGAAAGTTTGGATGGATGGATGGGTGGATGTTTGTTACTCAATTACACCAGAATAGTTGAACGGATCTGGATGAAATTTGGTACAGAGATAGATTAGTCTGGAAGAACAAATAGGGTAGTATTTCATCCCGGAAAATTAAAGAGTTCTCGTGGGAACCAAAAAAGCACTTGGATGAACTCGCAACTCGCGGGCATCAGCTAGTATCGCAAAAATTGATTGATGGATTGATAAGATTCCTGATGAAATGTTTTTTTCACCACAAATGTGTTTTTTTAATCCACTACAAGTTAGCCCTTGACAGCGATCTCACCTGATGGTAAGTGATGATGCAGTCTAAGATGGTAACGGGCTAACCTGTTAGGGGCATGGCAGTTATATAAAACCCATACTCCTATTCGGTTTCTACAAGGCATCGTAACGGAAAGCTAAATCGCTTGGCGGCACGTCTTTGCCGGTAGGGTGGTAACTAGCCACGGCCGAAGCCACCTACCAGGCCAGGCCAGGGAAAATTTAAAGAACCCGGGACCTCCGCACGTTAAGACAACAGCACTGCGCCACGGAGGTCGTCAATGATGTGACGATTTCCAAATTCCACCTACGAATCTCCATGGCAGGTGGAGCGACATAACGAACGTGATAAACCACAAGCGCACGTTCAGCATCGAGTGCCAGGCGGCGAGCTCGTCGGCCACGTTCAGCCTGCCCAGCCCCGAGGACGGCAAGTACGTGTGGCGCACGTGCGTGCTGCAGCACACGTTCTACATGCGCCGCCAGGGGGCGCTCAGCGCGGCCGCGCCGGAGCACGCGCCCAACTTCCAGGTAACAACACCACTATTGGGATGAAAACAACTATTCAAAAAAAATTTTTTTTAGTTTTTTTTTTTATCTACTACAAGTTAGCCCTTGACTGCGATCTCACCTGATGGTAAGTGATGATGCAGCCTAAGATGGTAACGGGCTAACCTGTTAGAGGCATGGCAGTAATATTAAACCCATACCCCTATTCGGTTTCTACACGGCATCGTACCGGAACCCGAGTGATTATTAAATAGAGGATCTCCCAAAAAGTTGCTCTATTTGTCAAATACCCAAAGTATTTGACAACTAGTCAAATCAGCAAATTTTTTTTGGCAAAGTCAAAACGCCTGCTTAGTATGGGATTTTGTATGAAATATTGAATAGTGACATCATCAAAGTTCGACGCACTTGTTTACTTTATGGTTATTCAAAATAAAACTAGCAGGGGACGTGGATATTACGACTTTTGGGAGATCCTTTATGTAATAATAGCTAAAACATAATTTATTTCACTAGTAGTCAAATGCCCAATTGGGATGATGACAACTCAGTCAAATCAGCAACTCTTTATCAAACTTAAAAACGCACTTCTAGTATGGAAGTTGCATGAAATTCACAGTTGTGACGTCATCAAATTTCAACGCACTGTTTTTTGTACTAATATTATAAATGCGAAAGTGTGTTTGTTTATTGGTTTGTTGGTTTGTCCTTCAATCACGCCGCAACGGAGCAACGGATCGACGTGATTTTTGGCATGGGTATAGTTGAGGACCTGGAGAGTGACATAGGCTACTTTTTATCCCGGAAAAGCAAGATCCCGCGACGATCAGACCTACAGTTCGCGCGCGAGTTGAATGCAGAGTAAATGCATGTGTCACCATACATTTGCTCTGCATTCAACTCGCGCGTGAACTGTACGTTAGATTCAAGATTCAAGATTCAATTCATTTATTCAATATAGGTACACTGTACACTTATTGACGTAAAAAATTACTTACATAAAAAACATGATGGTGATAATCAGTTACGGTATCTTAAAACTAAAGCTACGAGGGTTCCAAACGCGCCCTGGTCTGAGAAGAGCTCACAACAAACTCAGCCGGGTTTTTTTTATTTTTTTATTATCACCATCTCACAAATCATAACTAAGGAACTATCAGAGCCATTTGAGCAAATCATTGCCAGGCTTCCTTGTCGTTTAGGTAATCCTTTACATGGTAATAAGATTTTTCAATGAGTTTACGTTTTACATTAACTTTGAACTTGTTCAGAGACATCTTTAACATGTCTTCTGGGAGCTTATTGTAGAAGCGGACACTGGTTCCAACAAATGAATTGCTAATTTTACTAAGCCTAGAAGCAGGCATTACAAGTTTATTTTTATTTCTAGTATTTACATTATGACAATCACTTTTCTTCTTGAATTTATCAATGTGTTTATGCACGTATACTAAATTTTCAAATATATATTGGTTGTGCACTGTCATAATTTTGATTTCTTTAAATTTATCTCTTAGTGACTCTCTTGGTCCCATATTATATATGGCTCGAACAGCCCTCTTCTGCAGCACAAAAACAGAATTAATATCAGCAGCATTACCCCATAATAATATACCATATGACATAATTCTGTGAAAGTAACCAAAATAAACTAATCTCGCCGTTTCTACATCTGTCAACTGACGAATCTTTTTAACCGCATATGCAGCAGAACTAAGTCTGTTCGACAAGTCATTTATGTGATGGCCCCATTGGAGTTTAGCATCTAACGTTATTCCGAGAAAAACAACGGTTTCCACCAAATCTAATTCCTCATTCTCCAGTTGTACTGTGGTTTTAACCTGTTTAACATTTGGTAATGTAAATTTAATGCACTTTGTTTTTTTTCTATTAAGGAGCAGGTTATTAGCTTCGAACCACTGCACTAGTTTAGAGAGAGACTTGTTCACTTCATGAAGAGCTGTTTCGTATCGATTTATTTTAAATAATAACGAGGTATCATCGGCAAACAATACTATCCCATGATTATCCTTAGCGAGATAAGGAAGATCATTAATGTAAATGAGGAACAGAAAAGGTCCTAAAATTGAACCCTGTGGAACCCCTATTTTTACAACTGACCCGGAAGACTGCTTTCCATTGACGTCAACCTTTTGTATTCTATTTTTTAAGTAGGACCTCATTAACTTCAGTGCGACATCCCTAATTCCATAATGGTGCAGTTTTCTGACCAATGTTTCATGTTCAACACAATCAAAAGCCTTGGATAAATCACAGAAGACGCCAAGTGCATCACGTGATTCCTCCCAGGCTTCAAATATATTCTGAATTAACTCAACACCGGCATCGATTGTTGAGCGACCCCGAGTAAAACCAAACTGTTTGGTATGCAATAAATCGTTATCACCAAAATGTTTAAGTAATTGAATTAGAATTAATTTTTCAAAAATTTTACTGAAAGTGGGTAGTACAGATATCGGTCTAAAGTTAGTGGGATCACTGGTACTACCTGATTTAAATAGTGGAATTATTTTACTATGTTTCATTAGGTCAGGAAACTCACCACAATCGATACAATTATTGAATATTAAAGCTAATTCGGGTGCCACGACATCAATCAATGATTTAACAACGTCAACGGAAATGCCCCACAGATCATTTGTTTTCCTAATGTTAATTAATTTAAAAGCTTTTACAACGTCAGAGCAGCTAACGTGACTGAACTTGAAAATGGTATTACATTCAAGCACGTTTTCCTCCAATAAGGAAAGAGCGGCATCTGGTGAAGAGTTCAATAATTTTGTGGTAGAAACAGGAATATCCGTAAAAAATTCTTCAAAAACTGAAGCGACCTCATGATCGGACGTTACAGATTTATTTCCAACATTAAGTTTAAAATCACTTTTTTTCGGTAATGCTCTTCCAGTTTCTTCATTCACTATTTTCCAAGTGGTTTTAATTACATTGGAGCTATTTTTTATCTTAGTCTGTATGTGTTTTGACTTAGCCATAATGCAATCTCTCTTAAAATTCCTGGAAAACAGTTGAACATACTGTTTGAACTCATCACTAGTATCATATTGTCGCTCCGCATACAATTCGTATAATCTTTGCCTGTTTCTATGTAATTCATTTGTTGCCCATTCACTAAAAACTATTGCATCAGTAGTTAAGACCGTTTTACTTTTGAATATTGAATTGAAAGTTTCACTAAATGTTTTAAAAAATAAGTTATACATTTCATTAGGACTCAATTCATTTGGTAAAAATTGAAGGTTTGTTGCAAGACTTGTTCTTATTTTTTCGATGCGGTCTGACGTTACTGGCACAAAAGTTATTCTACGCTTTGAAACCTTTTTCTTTAAATTTTCAAACTGAATCAACTGTCCACAATGATCCGAATCTAATTTACTAATAATGTTTTTGCTAACAGGGGTAATATTCGTAAAAATATTGTCTATACATGTAGCACTAGTTGCAGTAATTCTGGTAGGCTCCAAAAACATATTGGATAAGTTATGGGATTTGAACAGATTCAATAACTTGCCACTTAAAGGGCTACTTTCCAAAATATTTACATTAAAGTCTCCGCACACAATATGCTTTTTATTTGATTTTGAGAGTTTAAATAATACTTCATCCATTACCTTTTCAAAAAGTTCAAAGTTAGACAAGGGTGGTCTGTATACAGACACAACAATGAATTGCTCAAATTCGACTGAGGATGTGAGCCTGTCTGTTGAGCGAACAATAGAACTATCTATTGTTCGCTCAACAGACAGGCTCACAATATCATTTTGGTTTTTAAATTTAAATTTTTTGTTCAACAAAATTAACGAGCCCCCATGGATAGCATTAGATCTGGTGAACGAACTACCAACCTGGTGATCACTAAAATTGAACATGTACTCATGGTTTTTTAACCAATGTTCAGTTACACATAAAATATCAATATTAAAGTTATTTAAAAACAATTCAATCTCTAAATCCTTCCCTTTAATACATTGAATGTTTTGGTGAACCAGGTTGATGTTATTAGATTTTTTATTTTGTTATTATACGGTTATTTTATTAAAGCTGAAATTTTTTATAAGTATGTCTCTAATAGAGGTATAAACGATCCCCGACTATGAAGTTTGGATCGCGGTTGTTTTGAAAGCTATCAGGTAAAAAAGGTGGCACCTCAAATTCGTTAAAGCATTAAGCTCCGTTTTTTTATATTTTGCTTTGGAATAATATTAGAAACCACGTTGTCCATTGTCAGACACCTAGTACGATTGCAACCCCCTGTCAGACACTCTTAAATTATACAACAGGGTGTCTGACAGGGGGTCCTGCGATTTTTTATTCGCATGTGCGAACGTAGCCTAAGCCACTAACGCGAGCCACATTGCCCGCTAATGCTCATAATTAGCAATTAGCGTCAAACACGCGTCGAGATTTTCACATTCACTCATGACAATTTGATTTATATACACTTGGTTGGTCGATGATTGAAACATTACATTGTTCCTGTTTTATAGTTCCGCACGATTTCTAGGGTTCCACGGTTAAAAATAGAGATGGTAGATTCAATTGACGATTCAAATGTACTTGTAAAAGTTTATTTGAATAAAAAACATTTGAATTTGAAATAGAGCTAGTGGTGTGCCTAGGGTCCGAAACCAGTTCAAGCCTGCTATATATTTTCTAGGATTTTAAAATCTAAATCACAACTTACCTAGGTAGAGGACACTTACGGATTACTAAAATTAAGTCATCCAAGCAAGTCATGCAAGCCATCTTTCAGACGACATGCAAAGGCTGTACCTGAAAGATTGAGCGGAGAAGGGGGAGGAGGTTTTTAGTCCGTAGGCCGCTGGGTTTCATCCCCAAAGGAGTCGGGCATGCCTCCAAAACTCCCGAGGTATCCAATGAGGATTTTCCTCCTCCCCAGAGGAAAAAAAAAATAATTAAGTAGGATTAAGTGGTTAGTAATACAGAAAAGGTCAGCCTTGACACGTTTCAGCTATAGTCCCACAAACTTTTATCATACTTCATACTAATTTTATAAATGCGATAGTGTGTTTGTTTGTTGGTTTGTCCTACAATCACGCTGCAACAGAGCAACGGATTGACGTGATTTTTTGCGTGGGTATAGTTGAGGGCCTGGAGGGTGACATAGGCTACTTTTACCCCGGAAAATTAAGGAGTTCCCGTGGGACTCAAAAAAGCTTATTCCACGCATGACGCAGACGAGGTCGCGGGCATCAGCTAGTTAGAAATAAAATAAAAACAAAAACTATGCAGGCATAAAAATTTGATCCAATTTTGGCCACCGGGTCAGATAAGGTTATGGAACTATGTTATGTTTCCGTAAAATTTCTTAGCACTGCCGATAAGCGATTATTATTATCAGTAAGTATATTATTAATACATATTACATACCTTCTTTTATTTTTATTATTAAACTAGAGGACGCCCGCGAGTCGCCCCAGTTTACCCCTTTGGGGGTGGAATTTCGAAAAACTGTGAAATACGTATTTCTTTATTTTTTACCGAAAGCCAAAATACCAAGTTTCGTTGATATAACTTAAGAAATGACGGACTTTCATACAAACTATAAACCCCTATTTCACCCCCTTAAGGATGGAATTTTGAAAAATCCTTCCTTAGTGAGCGCCTACGTCACAAAAGGAACCTACTGTCAAAATTTCAAGTTTCTTGCCACAGCGGTTTAGGCTGTGCGTTGATATATAAGTCAGTCAGTCAGGACTACGAAATTTGGTAGGTTGCATCTCGGGGAAGGACAAGGCTATATTTAAATTATATTTAAAGAGTTCCCGCGGGAATCAAAAAACCTTAATCAACGCAGACGAAGTTGCGGGCATCATCTAGTTTTTTTTTTTTTTTTTTTTATATATGTGTGTTTTGCTAGGTATCCTCCAACATGGTTATCGGAGACTTTATATAGCTTAACACGGCTCTTTTTTTTTTTTTTTACCTTATTCTGTTTTAATTGTCATGAATACTAGTTATTAGGACACGCCTTGTTTCACTTCACATCCATAGATACCGCAATTTCAAAAGCCGTGACGTTTTATCTATTATAGTTAATCGGTTTATTGTTTTAAACATTTCGCACGCCATGAGAAAGCAGGTCGGATGATTGGCACAAAATCGCGTTTAAAAAAAACTATCAGCAGATAAATAAATAAATGTTTAGTGACCAACTGTAGGATATATTTATTTTAATTATACAATTACAAACATTCTTAAAAACAAAGATTTATACTAATATTATAAATGCTATTGTGTTTGTTTGTTGATTTGTCCTTCAATCACGCCGCAACCGTGCAACGGATCGATGTGATTTTTGGCATGGCTATAGTTGAGGACCTGGAGAGTGATATAGGCTACTTTTTATCCCGGAAAATTGTGGAGTTCCCGCGGGAATCAAAAAAACCTTTACCCACGCGGACGAAGTCGCGGGCATCAGCTAGTCCATACTTCCATACTAATATTATAAATGCGAAAGTGTATCTGTCTGCTACGCTTTCCTGGCCCATCTTTTCAACGGATTTTGCTGAAATTTGGTATAGAGGTAGGTTATATCCCGGGGAAGGACATAGGCATACTTTTAATCCCGGAAAAGCGTGCAGCGTTTAAGCCCTTTTGGGCCGTGAAAGCGTAGCAGACAGGCAGACACACTTTCGCGTTTATAATACTACTAGATGATGCCCGCGACTTCGTCCGCGTGGATCAAGGTTTTTTGATTCCCACGGGAACTCCTTAATTTTCCGGGATTAAAAGTATGCCTATGTCCTTCCCCGGGATATAAACTACCTCTATACCAAATTTCAGTAAAATCGGTTGAAAAGATGGGCCGTGAAAGCGTAGCAGTCAGACAGACACACTTTCGCATCAAATAATCAAATAAATATTATAAATGCGAAAGTTTGGATGGATGTATGGATGGATGTTTGTTACTCAATCACGCCCCAACGGCGGATCTGGATGAAATTTGGCACAGAGATAGATTATAGTCTGGAATAACACATAGGCTACTTTTTATCCCGGAAAATTAAGGAGTTCCCGCGGGAAACGAAAAATCTCGATCCACGCGGACGAAGTCGCGGGCATCAGCTAGTTTATAATATTAGTATGGATGTTTTCAATAACCACTGATAATTTGATAATTATCCATAAGTAATATCTGTGTATATTTTTAACCATCTAAAATCTAAATGACTATTCAGTGTTCATCTTTACAAACTGTTTACAATAGCGTAAACATTTTTATATGCATTCGTTTAGAAAAAAACTACCGTTAATTGTAAATAAAGCCGATTCAATTGTTCTCGGCTAATTTACAATTATAATTCGCGGCCGGTGAACCGCGCCGTCTGCTCGTGAATGGCATGCCTAATCACTAATCAACAGATAACATCGACGGGCGGTGTACACACTAGCGACTTTTTGTATCAATACTTTCTGTCGTGTCGTTAGCGACACGTACTTGCCGCGGGAAATCGTTGTTGGCTACTGCTGGTTAAAGATTTAACCCAATTGGCCCAATAATTGTCTTGGCAAATTGTAGCTATAAAAGCAAATTGACAGCTTATAACGTACTAGATGATACCCGCGACTTCGTCCGCTTGATTTAAGATTTTTTGATTCCCGCGGGAACTCTATAATTTTCCGGATTAAAAAGTAGCCTATGTCCTTCCCCGGGATACAACCTACTCCTGTACCAAATTTCATCAAAATCGGTTGAACAGATGAGGCGTGCAAGCGTAGCAGACAGACAGACACACACACTTTCACATTTATAATATTAGTATGGATTACTCGAACTGTTTAGGGAGTTCATACATGCTATTTAACGTGCAGGCATCTATGCACTCCTTAAACAGGTCGAATTATACGTTTGACAAACGATTGCGATTATGATTTCCTTACACAATCGGGGGGCAGTTTTGCAAGATCAACGATCAACACAGACCAGTCTTATGCCGCTTGAAGCGTCTCCCAGCTGTGCGCTTGAGATAGTTTATTTTATTCTGTGGTATAACATGATAGGGAGTAATTATTTCAAACTTAATACATTAAATAGTCTATAGATTTATTGCTATTATTTATGCTATGTGCAGTTTTATATGCATAAACTGCATACAGTTAAATTACAAAAAATACTTAGCTCGCACCTCTGCACTTCCATAGAGTTTTTACAGCTCTACGGAAGTAATTAGGCGTCCCGCCCGGCTTCCTTCATGTGGCATTTCTTAAAATGCTTACTTACCTATTGTGGGGCCTACGTCATACAAAAAGCCTTTTAAAAATAACAACAAATACAATAAAAACTAAAACTAAAGTTCGTCCGTCTATCTTTCTTTTACAACTACTGTTTTTGTGAGTGGTATGTCGCTAGCTTAGCGTAAGCAAATATATCCTTCCAGTGAATCGACGCCCATACCAATTGCATCCCACAGATTACCTACTGCCTACTACTTACCTACACCTTCGTATACGCCTCTAAGTTGCATACTATTTTTCCGTCTCCATCAGATTACTGGTAAAAAAGAAAGTAAATACTTTGTCGCTAGTGTGCCTCTACACTAAGAAACTAAAACGCCCGCCGCATAGTTATGCGCAAAAACATCTTTATCATAACATTCGAAGCGGAGTTATGTGAATGATGGCTTGCCGTGCGAGTTTTAATTGAATTAAGCTTGTGTGTAATTTGGTGGCGTGCGTCTTTTTGTCGAGAGCGACAAACTATGCGCGGAGCGTTTTTGTCGTCGATGACAAGCCCGCGTTTGATTGCTATCGAACAATATGTGCAGATATTTAATTTTCAATGTCTCGTTGGTCTAGTGGTTAGCATGTTTGACTGCGGCCGACGAGGTCCCGGGTTCGAGTCCCGGGTCGGGCCATAATTAAGTATTGGGTTTTTCCGACTAGAAATTCTCTGTACTAGCCCGGAGTTAGGAAGTTGGCGGTGTTACACCCTCGTGCCTCGGAGAGCACGTTAAGCCGTCGGTCCCGGTTATTATCACTAACATGATAATAGTCGTTAAAGCCCGCCAACCCGCATTGGAGCAGCGTGGTGGGTCTAAGCTCTAATTCCCTCTCTCGTTTGAAAGTGGAGGCCTGTGCCCAGCAGTGGGACGTTAATGGGCTGTAGTGGTGGAAGTGTGTGTGTGTAATTTGGTGGCGTGCGTCTTTTTGTCGAGTGCTACATACTATGCGCGGTTAACTTTTTGTCGTCGACGACAAGTATGCGTTTGATTACTATATTTAATTTTTAATTTTATAAATAACTAGATGATGCCCGCGACTTCGTCCGCGTGGACTAAGTTTTTTCGATAACCGCGGGAACTCCTTAATTTTCCGGGATAAAAAGTAGCCTAAGTCCTTCCCCGGCATACAACGTATCCCTGTACCAAATTTCATCAAAATCGGTTGAACAGGTGGGCCGTGACAGCGTAGCAGACAGACACACTTTCGCATTTATAATATTAGTATAGACTGGTATCCATACTAATATTATAAATAAATAAATAATAATAATAAATAAATTGTTTTATTTCAGGTAGGGACCCATAAATACAAAAAATACAAAATAATGATAAAAATTAAAAATATAGAATTAAATTTTAAATAACTACTTACTTCATTAATATACCATTAGGATAGTTATGTCATTTTAGTGTTCTGAGTCTGGTGCACTTTCAACCAGTGTTTAAAAAACACATTGTCAGGGCAGGCAAATATCGGCAAGGTGACAGGTATACTCAAATTCTATTAGATGGCAGTGTTAACTCAAATTAGGTTTTTTTTTTTGAAATCAGTTATATAGCACTGACTAACATTCCTTGTATTTCCCGTGTAGTGTTCAAATGTAAAATGCAGTTAATCATTAATCTCCGTTGCAGCAAGAGCCCGGCCTATCGGAGAGTCGTGAAGAGTTGGACGCGCCGATCGGGAGCACTTCTCGCCTGGAACCCTTGACGGCGGCGCACCGCGCGCATTCCACGTCTTGCCTGGAGCTGGCCGACCACCGACCTCCGCCTAGGAACAGGTAAGACTCAGACAAATTGACAAGTTGGCTTCTTACCCTAAATTATGATGAGACTGAAAATCTCCTTAGATATTAAACTTCATTCATATTCACCCCTTACAAAGTTACAACACACAAGTCATACTCACACACACACACTCATAAACTCACCCATACAACACGTAATCCTAATATTAATATTAAGAATTAATTTTAACTATTTTTTTGATTTTTTAATTTTCCGGATTGTCATTTGTTTTCTTCTGATTTGTAAACCTAGTGGTGGGCTTTAACAGCTGCAACACAGTTTTATACTAACGCAGTTGTTTCCGTTCCTTAGTTTTTAATTATCTATGTTTATGAGAAAATAAATATCTAAATATCTTAGAGCCCGACGAATTGGGTATTGGGCCACTAGGCAAATTAGCAACATTTTTTCAAACGTCAAAACGCGCGCTTAGTTTGGGATTTGGTATGAAATGCTGAATTGTGACATCCGCGTCATCAAAGTTCGACGCCCTTTTTAGGGTTCCGTAGCCAAATTTGGCAAAAACGGAACCCTTATAGATTCGTCATATCTGTCTGTCTGTCTGTGTGTCCGTCCGTATGTCACAGCCACTTTTTTCCGAAACTATAAGAACTATTTTGTTGAAACTTGGTAAGTAGATGTATTCTGTGAACCGCATTAAGATTTTCACACAAAAATAGAAAAAAAACAATAAATTTTGGGGGTCCCCATACTTAGAACTGAAACTCAAAAATTTTTTTTTCATCAAACCCATACGTGTGGGGTATCTATGGATAGGTCTTCAAAAACTATATTGAGGTTTCTAATATCAGTTTTTTCTAAACTGAATAGTTTGCGCGAGAGACACTTCCAAAGTGGTAAAATGTGTCCCCCCCCCCGTAACTTCTAAAATAAGAGAATGATAAAACTAAAAAAAATATATGATGTACATTAACATGCAAACTTCCACCGAAAATTGGTTTGAACGAGATCTAGTAAGTAGTTTTTTTTTAATAATTTAAAACTTACTACAGGTTTGTACGGAACCCTCGGTGCGCGAGTCCGACTCGCACTTGGCCGGTTTTTTACTTTTATCGAACAGGGTCTCATTTGTCTTGATTTGTCTGCAAACATCTAATTCACTAAGACCTTTTATCACCTGGATCTATCCGTCACAGCTGAATTAAGGCATTTTCTTTAGCTAATTGCTCAGTTTGTCTCATGTAGCCAATTCTTCTCCAGACCATCTGCTATAGTTTACATGTGATCTCGATGACAACACGATAATCAATATATAAATATTATAAATGTGAAAGTTTGGATGAATGTATGGATGTATGGATGTATGGATGTTTGTTACTCAATCACGCTCCAACAGCTGAACGGATCTGGATGAAATTTGGCACAGAGATAGATTATAGTCTGGAATAGCACATAGGCTACATTTTATCCCGGAAAAATAAAGAGTTCCTGCGGGAACCGAAAACCTCAATCCACGCGGACGAAGTCGCGGGCATCAGCTAGTTCTTAAATAATTAATTAATCATTGCAGAGCACTACTCCCATCGTACCGACCGGCGCCCGACTACGAGACTGCAATCCAACACAAATACCAACAACAAAGAGCGGAAGCGCAACTCCGATACCAAAACCACCACGCTCACTCCCAACTACTAAGCACGAACGCGCAACCGCTCGTCTACGGCTCGCACCCCGACATACACCGGGTACACTATCCCGATGTCACAAGACATACCGTCTCCGTTAACCAGGGGGTAGCGACCACTGATGACTACTACGGCCTCAAATTCGTAGGAAACTACCCCGTCGCTGTCAACCCCAACGTCCAAACGGACCACGCGTTACACTACGTCAACGTTTACAAACCTCCCCCACCTTACCCCTCCAACGGCTTAGCCTCAAACTCCACCCCTGACTTAGCAGTCGCAAGCCAAGCTTTAAATTACCACAGAGGTTATATAAACTCACATGTCTCCGGCTCTAGTCCTGACTTAGTATCTACTCGGACAGCTTTAAATAGACAATATTTGGGATACGTAAATCCTGGCCATAATGTAGTCACCTATCCGAATATCCTTCCAGCCACGCACGGTACCTATAACAATCTAAATTCAGTTCTAGAACCGAATCCTCACATAATTATAGATCCCCACCACATATCAGATATACAAAAAGTTTACGACGAAAGAGGGAATATAATGTACTCGATGCCGATGAGAAGGATATCGTATCAAAGGCATTTAGTGCTTCCACAAATTAAACACAACGAAACTCAGGAACCGATATACGAAAACGTGCCATTGCCGTGGCAGAACGACGCGAAAATGACGATGAGGGAGCGAGCTCAGAGTCTCACAACTACAGATGAAATCTCAAGGCTGAACGAAAGAAATAGTAGTCATCCAGCGATTAACAACTATGGAAACCCAAACGTGCCAAATTACGTGCCTAAAATCGACAATGATAGTCATTATATGAACGCACAAATTATCAAAGGCGTTCGGGAATCTAGTGTGCCTAAAGATTTAAACATATCGATAAATAAGGAGGAAAATCTCGGCTTAAGTATAGACAGGATATCGTTAAAAACCGACGACAAAGACTACGACGAAACGCCGTACCAGAGTTTATCGACGCACAAAATGTCAAACAACAACACTATTAGCAAATCCGTCGATAATGTGACGTCGATAAGCATCCCTGACATACGGATTCAGTCAGACACCAACACATCTCAGAGCAGTGCAGTCGACAGTGCTCTATCGAGTTCGATAATGAATTCGACTTACAGCACTAGCATAGAGCTGGAAGGGAGCAAAACTAATATTAGTAAAGAGAAGAAAAGAAGACGCTGGGGCGTTTTTATGGGGAGGGGGAACAAGAATGTGGAGGTGAAAAGTGCAACTTTGGGGCGCGATCGGGCGAAAGCTGGCCAACCTGCGAATAAGCACAGGTGGTCGACTGGCCTGCCAAAGTTTCAACCTCTGCCTCCGAGTATTACCAAAGAAACCTTGGTAAGTTAATTTTGCAATTTTTTTTGTTCGCCAAACTAACAAGAAATTTAAATAATACTGTTGTTATACCGGTTACTTATCTTTTAATGTGAGATACATAATTACAGCATTTTTAAGGTGATAAGAATGTTTTTTTAGCATTCAAACTAACTTCACATATTATGACAATAATGAAACAAAATATATAGTTTAGCAAGAAAAAATTTACAATTATTTTGCTATAATCCGCCAACAGAAAAAATATGTAGTAGTACTACTAGACAATCGTGCATTGTAAAGTCGACATCTCCAGAAGATGCTCCGGTGTCGGAGCGAAACGTGCGTTGAGAGTAGTTTAAAAGTCTTGTGTGGTGGTACATGTGAGTGGTGGTGGCATTGCTTGCTTGGGAACTTGGCTTTCTTGCTTGGTTGGGAAGGTAAGCGGTGCTTCGCTTGTAACTGCATATTTGACCATACAGATTTTTTCTGTTGGCGGATTATAGCAAAATAATTGTAAATTTTTTCTTGCTAAATCATGAACTTCCGCAAAGTAACGCCTGATTCTATCCAAAATATATAGTGTTATTCACTCGACGATTCCAAAGCACTTGTCAAAGTTTACTTGAATTAAAAAAAATTGAGAAAAAGAAAGTAATAATAATTGTTTTATACCACGCAAAATAAACCTAATCGAACCGAACCAGTAGTAGTCTAGTAGAGTCCTTACTCTTGACATGTATTACAAGTTGACATGAAACCTTTGAATATGGGGCTCTTCAAAGGGTGGATAAACAAACTCTAAAACCGACAACATATTGGCGGTTCCTCTGGTGCTGCAAATTTCATGAACATCACTTCACTTTAAAAAAAATTGTGCATACTTCTCTTTATGGGAATGGGCTTGCTTCGTCCCAAGCACCATAGAACAGTTTTTTTAACGAACAAACAAGTAGATCCACCTGCAGTATCAGAGAAACTGGCAATGCTATGCCGCTTTTTGAAGAATTTTTGCCCCAACCCTTGAATAGCTCCATATTGTAATTTTTAACATCGATTACTGGGGGTTACTACCATCGCATATGTAAAGAAATCGTGACACATAAAGCAATATTATTTTTAAATGACAATTTGATGTACCTTGATGTCGCTAAAATAAAAATTGTAATTCAAAAACATGAACGTCAACTAAATTAGAACAATACGGATCTAAGAGATGACAGTATGCCCCCTGTGCGACACCTACTACTTTCTGACCTTTTTAACTAAAGGAAAGAGCTGCTCCTAAACTTGAATTTAACTAAATTCAAGTTTAGGAGCATTGGAAATTAGCAAGTTTAGGAAATTGTTGTCAGAAACTTCTGCGCGCACGGTCAAGGTCAGTTTATTGTCCATTACTGATAACGGTATATATTATTTCGTAACAGTAACATATCTGGCGTCATGTTTATCAACTAAACATAACATTGTGCCATCGATGATTCATTTCAATGGTACAATTTATACAATTTTCAATCAATATATCTTGAGCTGCATCTGCACTTGCCTGCAAGAAAGTGATAATTTAGGAAACCCTATTTATTAAACTGATTTAGGGCTGCTTGCACAAGGACAATTAAAATTTTAATTGAATTTTAATAAAAAACTTACAATTAAAATGATAAAAACACCAACTAAATTTAGTAATGCTTTCAGTTTTTGGGCAAAAGCATATTTTGCAACGACACCACTTG
Organism: Erebia ligea; assembly: GCA_917051295.2. NCBI lineage: Eukaryota > Metazoa > Arthropoda > Insecta > Lepidoptera > Nymphalidae > Erebia > Erebia ligea. The sequence goes on from OU785232.1 coordinate 711,095, forward strand.
CCAAAAAGTATCATCGCTGCGGGAAAACAACCTTTATTTCACCGTGTATACATATTTAGATGATGATTATATTTTTCTCCAGTGCCAATTACTAGAACGCAAGATGTCCGACGACCAGCTAGCGTTCGCCTTCGAACAGATCCCCAAGGGCAGGGAGGGTGACGCGGAGTATCGCACGGCCTTGTTACCGCAGTACGCGGCCTTGAACGGCTTCAGTGCGGACAACCTGCCCTACGAGGACAACCGAGTGAGGTTACACCCCACCCCCAGCAACCCGCATGGGTATATCAACGCGTCAAACATCACGGTGAGTAGCCTTGTTACCGCAGTACGCGGCCTTGAACGGCTTCAGTGCGGACAACCTGCCCTACGAGGACAACCGAATGAGGTTACACCCCACCCCCAGCAACCCGCATGGGTATATCAACGCGTCAAACATCACGGTGAGTAGCCTTGTTACCGCAGTACGCGGCCTTGAACGGCTTCAGTGCGGACAACCTGCCCTACGAGGACAACCGAATGAGGTTACACCCCACCCCCAGCAACCCGCATGGGTATATCAACGCGTCAAACATCACGGTGAGTAGCCTTGTTACCGCAGTACGCGGCCTTGAACGGCTTCAGTGCGGACAACCTGCCCTACGAGGACAACCGAGTGAGGTTACACCCCACCCCCAGCAACCCGCATGGGTATATCAACGCGTCAAACATCACGGTGAGTAGCCTTGTTACCGCAGTACGCGGCCTTGAACGGCTTCAGTGCGGACAACCTGCCCTACGAGGACAACCGAGTGAGGTTACACCCCACCCCCAGCAACCCGCATGGGTATATCAACGCGTCAAACATCACGGTGAGTAGCCTTGTTACCGCAGTACGCGGCCTTGAACGGCTTCAGTGCGGACAACCTGCCCTACGAGGACAACCGAGTGAGGTTACACCCCACCCCCAGCAACCCGCATGGGTATATCAACGCGTCAAACAGTGATGTTTGACGCGTTGATATACCCATGCGGGTTGCTGTGGGCGTACTGCGGTAACAAGGCTACTCACCGTGACGGTGAGTAGCCTTGTTACCGCAGTACGCGGCCTTGAACGGCTTCAGTGCGGACAACCTGCCCTACGAGGACAACCGAGTGAGGTTACACCCCACCCCCAGCAACCCGCATGGGTATATCAACGCGTCAAACATCACGGTGAGTAGCCTTGTTACCGCAGTACGCGGCCTTGAACGGCTTCAGTGCGGACAACCTGCCCTACGAGGACAACCGAGTGAGGTTACACCCCACCCCCAGCAACCCGCATGGGTATATATATCAACGCGTCAAACATCACGGTGAGTAGCCTTGTTACCGCAGTACGCGGCCTTGAACGGCTTCAGTGCGGACAACCTGCCCTACGAGGACAACCGAGTGAGGCTACACCCCACCCCCAGCAACCCGCATGGGTATATCAACGCGTCAAACATCACGGTGAGTAGCCTTGTTACCGCAGTACGCGGCCTTGAACGGCTTCAGTGCGGACAACCTGCCCTACGAGGACAACCGAGTGAGGCTACACCCCACCCCCAGCAACCCGCATGGGTATATCAACGCGTCAAACATCACGGTGAGTTGAAAGACCATATAAAACACTCGCAAAACGGTTTAGATGGGTCCCTTTACCCCAATGTTTACTTTTATGGTATTTATTATATGGTTTATGGTATATGTATATGATAGATGGAGAAATCTCTTGGAGCAGGCCCGGGCCCATAAAGGGCTGTAGTGCCGATGATGATGATTACTTTTACGGTGCAATTTCACCAGTGCGCGACACAAATGTTTCACTCGGTGGTGGTTTTTCTGCTCTGAATTCGAGATATAATTAATAAAAAATAAATAAATAGACGCTTATTTCAGACGTTTCCATCCATAATTTGTTAGTATGTTAGTAACAATTTTTCCTTAATTACTAAGTTAGTATTGTTAGTTTATTAATGCAGGTAGGTACAAATTATTTCTCCACACAGTGGCGTAGTATGGGGCAGTCGGGCCAGTTGCCTGTTGCCTGATGCCGTTGTCGCTGGTACGTAAGCGCTGTAGGAGAGACGCTGCTTTTTTACGCATAATGGCAAAACAGATTTAAAAGTGTCTTCATTTTTAGATACTTGTGTTACTTTTATATCGTGGACGGCCACGGTAATGTTTTCACGTTAGAAATTATAAAAGCGCACAACACCTGTCCTCCATTTCAGATGACGGTGGGCAGCTCGCAGCGCTTCTACGTGATAATGCAAGCCAACCACGCGGAGCAAGCGGCGCTGATGTGGGAGTGCGTGTGGCAGGTGGGCGCGCGGGTGGTGGCGCTGGTGGGCGGCGAGCCCGACCATCTGCCACCGCCCGACCGCGCCGCCGACCTGGGGCAGGTAGGCTGCAGTTATAAGGGGGGGTGTAGCGGTTACACTATAGACATTTAACGCCCAACTGCTGGGCACAGGTCTCCACTCTCATAGAAGAGAGGGAATTAGAGCTTAGACCCACCGCGATGCACCAATGGGGGTTGGCGGGTCATCCATAAAGTACGTCACACTAATTTCGTGATATTTTGACCCCTCCCCTGTCCTTGTCACAGTTGTGAGACACCCCCCCCCCCCCCCCCTCCCTAGTGTGACGTCACATATCGTGCAATTTGGCATTTTAACACTGGCACTGAGCATTTCTTAAGGATGGGAAACCACGAGGCAGTCTCAACAGTCGTGGAGCGGTTACAACAGTGTAAACTAGATGGCGCTAATCGTATTTACATCACAGGATAGATAATCGGCTGAAAACTTATAAGACACGTACAGTCCCACTAACTTAGCTGACCCGGTGACAACGTCATTAGTACCTCTTTATTACTAACGAGGTAGTCACTGGGTCTGAATAATAAAATCAGAGGCCCAATTGTCTAAGCAAATCGTAATCATTTGACAGCTTAAAACGTATAACTCGAACTGTTTAAAGAGTTCATACATGCTTTTTGTCGTGCAGGCATCTATCAACTCCTTAAACAGGTAGAATTATACGTTTGGCAAACGATTACGATTTCCTTTACACAATCGGAGGGCATGTCTTGTTGTCACTTGTCACATTGGTGATGGGTCGTGACCCACAGCAATGTGACAACGATAAACGATGACTACGACGCAGAGTGACAGATATTTATGTTTATCCAGCGTGAAATTTTAATGATTATTTTCCCGCGGCAGAAAGATTTGCCTCAGTTACAAACAAGCGTAATAAAGTTACACATGTTTTTGTTTTGAAAAATAATATACATGAACTCGAAGGCGTGAGAAACAATAGTAATTCACTTGACGTGACGTAGGTACTGCATGAATCGCACGCGCTCCGCGCTATTCATGGTCTAAGAGCCGGATACACCACGACCTTCACCGATCTGTTAACAGATTCCACATCAGCCCCCCAATCATGTAAGAATGACCGATGAAATCAACAGATTCCACATCAGCCCCCCAATCATGTAAGAATGACCGATGAAATCGTTAAAAATCTGCGGCAAAGTAAATAAACCATAACAGCATTAAATTAGAGCTCAATTTCGTGTACCCATTCTTATACGTTTAGGTATGTACGATACTCAAACGTATAAGAATGGATACGCGAAATTGAGCTCCAATTCAATGCAGTTATGGTTTATATTACTTTGACGCTGCTCCTTTACCATTAGATGGACAATTCTTACATAATCGGGGTCCTGGTTCTGGTAGATCTGGTTAACCAGATGAAACGTATTTTTCATCTATTGGTCGTGAACATATAACTTGTATATCTCATTCTCTCGCAGGCTGAATCCTATTTTTTTTTTATTCTTTTTTTTTTATTCATTTATTTATTTCGATTTTGGCTTGTATAAAGCTCTTACGAATGTCATATAAAATTACAATTAACTCAAATATGATTACAAAATTACAAACTAAAAAAAACATGAGACAAGATCATAAAATTATGAGTTTGAGTTTGATAATTCAAACGTTATCTTCTCAGGCCAGGGCGCGTTTGGAACCCTCGTAGCCTCGTAGCCCTCTGGTTTTAAGATACCGTAACTGATTATCACCATCATATTTTTATGTAACTGGACGCTCAAAACACAGGGAATGGGCGCGGGCCGGGTCGGGTGCGCGGCGGGTTGTATTCCTTGTGTTTATATGGACGACATCACACAGCGTCACCCGCCACGCGCCCGACCCGCACCCGCGTTCTGTTTTGCGCTGTGTAGTGTACCTACCTAAATTGAATAAATTTTTATGACTTACTAGCTGATGCCCGCGACTTCGTCCGCCTGGAATATGTTTTTTTTAATTCCCACGGGAACTCCTCAATTTTCCGGGATAAAAAGTAGCCTATGTCACTCTCCAGGTCCTCAACTATACCCATGCAAAAAATCACGTCGATCCGTTTCTCCGTTGTAGCGTGATTGAAGGACAAACCAACAAACCAATAAACCAACAAACCAACAAACAAACACACTTTTGCATTTATAATATTAGTATGCTGTTAAATAATCTATTTAATGAATGTCCAGTTTCAAGTGGTGTGCGGGCGCTGGTCGCGCGCGTCGTGGGGCGGCTCGGCGCGCGTGCGGCTGCGGCGCGCGGCGCGCACGCGCAGCCTGTGGCACGTGCACTACAACGCGTGGCCCGGCGGTGCGCACGCGCCCGCAGACGTTGCAGGCTTCCTGGGTGAGCGAATATCGACATCCATACTAACACTAGCCTTTGCCCGACTTGTCTGCACAAATTTGACCGCCTTAGGGGTTTGAGTTTTCAGAAATCCTTTTTTAGGGTTCCGTAGCCAAATTTGGCAAAAACGGAACCCTTATAGATTCGTCATGTCTGTCTGTCTGTCTGTCTGTGTGTCCGTCCGTATGTCACAGCCACTTTTTTCCGAAACTATAAGAACTATACTGTTGAAACTTGGTAAGTAGATGTATTCTGTGAACCGCATTAAGATTTTCTTACAAAAATAGAAAAAAAACAATAAATTTTGGGGGTTCCCCAGAACTGAAACTCAAAATTTTTTTTTTCATAACCCATTCTCGTGGGGTATCTATGGATAGGTCTTCAAAAATGATATTGAGGTTTCTACTATCATTTTTTTCTAAACTGAATAGTTTGCGCGAGAGACACTTCCAAAGTGGTAAAATGTAGTAAGTAGTTTTTTTTTAATAATTTAAAACTTACTACAGGTTTGTACGGAACCCTCGGTGCGCGAGTCCGACTCGCACTTGGCCGGTTTTTATTTAGCGGATGTCCTCGTCATAATGGCTATCTATCTGCATGCCAAAATTTAGCCGAATTAGTCCTGTGGTTTGAGCTGTGCGTTGATAGATCAGTCAGTCGGTCAGTCACCTTTTCCTTTTATTTAAAAACTAAATTATGCCCGCGACTTCGTTCGCGTGGATTAAGGTTTTTGATTCCCGCGGAAACTCTTTAATTTTCCGTAATAAAAAGTAGCGTATGTGTTATTCCAGGTTATAAATCTATGTGCCAAATTTCATCCAGATTCGTTCAGTCATTCTGGCGTGCTTCAGTGGAGTGACAAACATCCATCCAACCAAACATTCGCATTTATAATATTAGTATAGATTGGACGTCAAAAAGAGTACAATGTACCCGATTTGAATAAATAAATATTGATTGATCTCCGCAGATTTCATCTCAGAAGTGAACGGTCTGCGGCTCGCGTGCGAAGCGGAGGCGAACGCGGAGAACTCTCTCGCGCGGAACGCCCCCATAGTGTTCAGCGGCGCCAAGCCGGGGCCCGCGCTCGCCGCGCATCTGCTGCTGCACGTGTTGGACACCAACCAGGTAACCACCACAGCCAACGACCCTGACTAACCAGGGAACCACCACAGCCAACGACCTCAATTTATATAGACGTGCCCTGTCAAACAAAGAATGTGAACTTTTTTTACTAACGCCATCTAGTCTGAAAACTTTTTTGATTCCCACGGGAACTCCTTAATTTTCCGGGATAAAAAGTAGCCTGTCACTCTCCGAGTTCTCAGCTATTGCCAAAAATCACGTCGAGCCGTTGCTCCGTTGCGGCGTGATTGAAGGACAAACCAATAAAGCAACAAACAAACACACTTTCGCATTTATAATATTAGTATGATGATTGTGTCAATTATATTCTCAATCCTTACTATAACACAGTTTTGAGTTTATGGGCGTACTAACAAAATGGGCCTTTTGGTTGCCTCTATTAAAGAAATGTATTTATTTGTACTCCAGGAGCTAGACATCCCGCGGACCATCGGTCTGCTTCACCAGCAAAGAGCCAACCTCATAGAGAACGTCCACCACTACAGGTTTCTTCACCAAGTGCTCTTGCAGTATCTGAAGCAGTCACGGCTTATCTGATGCCTTCTATACCCTCGTCTCACGTCACGTCCACTGCTGGACAAATGTCTGCATGGATCTCCACAGTACAGTCCTAGTTTTAAAATGTCAACTTCGATTCTAGTTCGAAAACATTGGCGTCAAAGTAAAATGAACCTTAACTGTATTGTTTTAGAGCTCAATTTCGTGTATACATTCTCAACCAGCGTTCACAACATCGGTGGTGCTAAATTTGTGCTTTAAGTCAAGATAGTTTGTGTCCATTTTACTTTGACACCAATGTGTTCGGACATTCGAATACGATCAATCGAAATTGCAATAAGAAACGGTAGAGAGGCCATATTGCCAACGCTTAAAGTAATACTTAAGCAATATTACTCAAAATGCCATTTTGATTTCACATACCTTGACGTTCCTAAAATAAGAATTATAATTATTCTATAACACGAAAGTCAACAACAATAAAACAATGGGGCTGATTCTGTAGTGCACAATCTCTAAACTAAACTAAAATTAGAGCATTACAAATATTGCTATCCCTTTCATAATACTCCCTACGGAAAGGGACATAACTAGATTTAAAGCTGCCATTTTAGTTTAGTTTAGAGATTGTGCACTACAGAATCAGCCCCAATATATCTTTAATAAGCGTTGGCAGCATAGTCCCAGCATGATACATCCTATTTTTTTTTTAATTTATGCTCAACAAAATCGCTTTTTTTTTTCAAAAAAGAAAGAAAATAATCTTCATAAATAATAATTAAATCAATCTTTTATGTTTTCATTTTCAATTAGTAATATCATTGTAAACTGTACTAAAAAGAAAGATTTAGTAAATACACTGTAATACGATATAGTTAAGCAAAATTGCTCAAAACTAAACGACCACCGTACGTACTATTTATTTTGCACAATCGTGTGTTTGAATCGATTTTAATGCCGTATAATACAGAGCGAAAGTGACCAAGTCAAAATGTAGTAGTTTTGAAACAAAGAAATCAAATTCGATACTCATAAGTGTTTAAAACAGCTGTATCATGACCAGTGGCTTGCATAGAGGCATCAAAGCACTGTTTACCCCAGTTGAAAACGTTCATCGTTCATTTTACTATGTTTATCTTTTACTATCTTCGAACCCTATGCACCCCACTGATCATCAAATATAAATATTATAAATGCGAAAGTTTGGATGGATGTATGGATGTTTGTTACTCAATCACGCTCCAACGGCTGAACGGATCTGGATGAAATTTGGCACAGAGATAGATTATAGTCTGGAATAACACATAGGCTACTTTTTATCCCGGAAAATTAAGGAGTTCCCGCGGGAACCGTAAAACCTCGATCCACGCGGACGAAGTCGCGGGCATCAGCTAGTCACTCATATTATCAAAACATTCTCAAGCACAATGTATGTCTATAGAGCATAATTACATGAAAATAATTCTAAAACTCATTTTTTTTTTTAATCCACTACAAGTTAGCCCTTGACTGCGCTCTCACCTGATGGTAAGTGATGATGCAGTCTAAGATGGTAGCGGGCTATCATGTTAGGGGCATGGCAGTTATATTAAACCCATACCCCTTTCGGTTTCTAAACGGCATTGTACCGGAACGCTAAATCGCTTGGCGGCACATTTTTGCCGGTAAGGTGGTAACTAGCCACGGCCGAAACCTCCCACCAGGCCAAATTATTTATTTATTTTAACTCGACAAAACACTGATTTGAGTTTTACTGTAAATCTATCCAGATATTATGTATTTGTTTACGTTTGAATCCATACAAATATTATAAATGCGAAAGTGTGTCTGTCTGTCTACGCTTTCACGGCCCACCTATTCAACCGATTTTGATGAAATTTGGTACAGGAAGGGATAGGTTATATCCCGTGGAAGGACATAGGCTACTTTTAATCCCGGAAATTTAAAGAGTTCCCGCGGGAATCGAAAAAACTTGGCCCACGCGGACGAATTCGCGTGAATCATCAAGTTAATTTATGAATCCTTTTATTAAAAAAAAAAATTTAAAGAAACCGACTTTTTTCATTATTGAGTTGTGTCACTTTCGTTCGGTTACACTTACTACGCATTCATTGAGATTGTCATTTTGACACTACACGTCTGTTTCTAGTGATTTGTTTTTGTTTTGTATATTTCTGTATTTAATGTTATATTTTATTAACACATTTGTATATTTTAGCGTGTTTGTTTTAATATAATATAAACTAAGTATATTACATAAAAGTATTAAAACTCTATAAGGGTTAAATCAGTGCCTTACATAAGTTGATATAAAATATACAAGGTTGAAAATATTTATATTACTTTTGAAGAGTGAAATTAAAATACATAGAAATTAGTGAAATTGACTTTAACATTTTACGGGTGAAACAAGGTTGCTATATGGATGAAATTAATTTCAAATGTTAAATGAAAATATGAGAAGAATAAGGTGAAACTATGAGAGTTTCATAAAATGTAAAATGGATGGAATTACTGAAACCATTTGAAATAGTGAAATCCTTATGGTCTAAGAGCCGGTTACACCTCGACCTTCACCGATCTGTAATCCAGATGAAACATTTTTTCATCCAGACGCGGGACGTCAGAGCTAGCAGTTCGAATAGTTCTGCTACTGGAACGCCCCCACGCGAGCTTCTTCGAGAACTTCTGGTTATCACGTAAAACTATCGTCCGTAAGCCGACTTTACAGACAACCAATTATTATTTTTAGTTTAATAATAGATAAATACGCCATTAATTTTAGGCGTATTTATCTATTATTAAATTTTAAAAAAATATGTTTCATCTGGTTAACAGATCGGTGAAGGTCGTGGTGTATCCGACTCTCGGACCATTAACTAAGCAACCATTATGAATGGTTAAATTCACTTTACGAGGTGAAAGTGAAAGTATTATGAGGTGTCATGTATATTTTATATCAAAATCTTGAATTAATTGGTTAAATATAAAACTATTTATTAATATTCGGTATATCTCCCGAAACATAGTGCTATACGCTAGTGTGCTTGTTTCAAACTAGTTTTTAAGCTAATCGTGCCTTACATCGGAGATTATGCGATCTGACCATATCACTAACTGCCTTATTATTTTTAAGACCTGTATTTTTTGTATGTATTCGAAAATAATATGTAAATTGAAATCGACACGTACCAGATTTTAGTCATAATACTAATACTAGCTGATGCCCGCGACTCCGTCCGCGTGGTTAAAGTTTTTTGATTCCCGCGGGAACTCCTTAATTTTCCGGGATAAAAAGTAGCCTATGTGTTATTCCAGACTATAATCTATCTCTGTGCCAAATTTCATCCAGATCCGTTCAGCCGTTGGGGCGTGATTGAGTAACAAACATCCATCCATACATCCATACATCCATCCAAACTTTCGCATTTATAATATTTATTTGATTATAAATGCGAAAGTGTGTTTGTTTGTTGGTTTGTCCTTCAATCACGCTGCAACGGAGCAACGGATCGACGTGATTTTTGGCATGGGTATAGTTGAGGATCAGCAGGGCTAGCATGGGCCGGAGATAAAAATTTTATCCCTCGATTTTATCCACTCACAAGAGATAAAATTATCTTATCCACTTCTCAGAGCACGGCAACAGGGGAGAGGAGAAGTTTATCCCCGTTTGACATTTCAAGGGGACTCGGGGGACTATTTATCTACCGTTATTTAGCGTTTTTATTTATTTATTTAGGAATAAAAATTTTATCCTTTCCTCGGGGAGAAAATTGTCTCGGCCCATGCTAGGGGGGCTGGAGAGTGACATAGTCTACTTTTTATCCCGGAAAATTAGGGAGTTCCCGCGGGAATCAAAAAAAACTTAACCACGCGGACGAAGTCGCGGGCATCAGCTAGTAAGTAATAAAATGCATTTTCAATACACGAAGGCCTTTTAACTGAGGGTCGGTCTTTCCATACCTATCAATCCACAAGAAGCAAAATTATTTGATTGATTGAGTAGAGATATAATAATAATTACACAAATAATAAGCAAAGCCATAAATAAATCTGCTAATTTACATATTTTTTTTTAATCCACTACTAGTTAGCCCTTGACTGCGATCTCACCTGATGGTTAGTGATGATGCAGTCTAAGATAATAGCGGGCTCACATGTTAGGGGCATGGCATTTATATTAAACCCATATTCCCTATTCGGTTTCTACATGGCATCGTACCGGAACGCTAAATCGCTTGGCGGCACGTCTTTGCCAGTACATAAAAATAAACAGTTTAATCAAAAGAATAACGTTAATAAAAACAGGAATCCTTAATTTGGTCATGCGCGTTTGGTTTCTTGGATTCAATATCAAGTTGTCAAAGTTCGAAATACCCTATTTTTCAGTATTCAAATTGTGTCAAAATGAAAATTAACTTTAAATATACATTTATATGATTGTAATGTATAGTCACACAAACTTGTGTGATCCAGTGACAGCGTCGCTAGTAGATATGAAAAATAAAATAAAAACAAAGACTAAACAGACATAAAAATTAGTTCCAATTTTGGCCACCGGGTCATATAAGTTAAGTTTGTGGGTCTCTAATATCTCAGATTGATGTGTTGTTTAATAGGCTTTTATTGTGATTAATCATATTAAGTATTTAACTTTCTCATGAGGCGGGTCTACACTGTAATGCAACATGCTCTTGTTACGTGATACAAATGATTTATCAACCTTTTCATTTGTAAAGTAGTAATAATGTCCCAAAATTCACGCAAGATGTAATCTTGATAGAAGTTTTCAAATTTTTTTTTAATTTTTTTTAAAAATGAAGTATACACTTTAGGCTTATGTATTGATTATCGGGTAAATGGCCTCCTCTGCTTCGCTGGCACACATGCACTCTTTAGTCAAAAATCGAAATATCCTATGAGCATGACCGATTTGCATATAGTACCAACAACTTATTTGGCCCAGCGGCCAAAATTGGAACCTTCAATTTTTTTTTTTAATAACGCTCAACAATAAAAACATATTGTTCTCTCGTCTAATGCTCCATTTTTAATAACCCTGAACTCTCAGCTATCACATTGTCTTATTTTTAGTTGGCAACACTTTACCATACACATGGCGATAAATTAAAATCTTGCGTAAGTTGTGGGACCTTCCTATAATAATTAATTATTTGCCTGTATCAACTAGGGTATATTCTAAAAAAATATCCTAGGTATTGAACCCGCGCCCCTTTAGCCTGAAAGTCGTCATAATCACATGGCTACAATAATATTGTAGTTATTGACTGAATTTATGGTATCTTGTTGTGTGTGTGTGTGTGTGTTTTTCAGTTAATAACGAAAAAGCCAATTTGAGGTAATTGCGGTCTTTTTATAGATCTTGAAATACCGAATTTCCCGAGTGAAAACTTAGTTATATATAACAATGCTATTTTCAAGTTACAATATTACAAAAAGTTGTTGTTTCTTTTTCTGAATTTAATTAAGATATGCTGAGCAAATGTGATTTCAAATTAATAAAATAAAAATATTAAAAAAAAAGGGTTCTTTTATACCACAAGATTTATATAACATGTTATATTATAGTGTAGACTGGCCTTTAGGTGCAGTGATGTGTTCATACTTTTTTTTATTTATCGATGTATTTCGATCTAGTCCAAAGGCAGCTCCATAGTTATGTATTTTTATTTTAAGTTTAAGTATTGCGCAAAATTAATCATGAATTATTGTATTTTTTTTTTCTTATTTTTACACTAATTTTGTTTGACTTGATATTTCTTTTCAATTTTTTTCTACAGAAAAGGTGAAGTTATCAGATTTTTAGTCCTAATAATTTAGTAAATTAAACTAATATGACTAAAAATCAACCAATATGTATTTAATGGATGTATATAATTGTGTTCTGGTAATCTGATGTTGTAAGTTACAAATATGATTTTTTATACTTGTGTTTTTAATGAATGAGAGTTAATAAATAATATGAATTAATAATTCAAACTAATGTTTTTTATTCAGAATTTTTCCTAAGCCTCTCTCTGCATCGTATTCCTCATTGCTGAGGGTCGTGACCCCTTTCCATTAATCATATAATGGCAGGGGTTTTCTTGGGATAATATGCGGTGGATAAAGAGTAATTAAACTTAGGTTTTTGTAACCAATGGTTTTTGTTTTTAAACATAGTTGAACATTTTATAACATTAAGTATTGTAAACTTACTTATATATACATATCAAAAATTTCGGAACCGGCAGGATTTGAACCTGCGTCTCTCTGGGAATCGCGCGCAAAATGTGTCATTCCTAGTTCAAAGAGTTCCATCGAATATGGGCCTTTGAAAGTAGTTTCGATACTTTAATATATCGCTACTGGATGGCATAAACAGTTTCGTAAAAAGACTGGATTAAGGATGCATATCTCAAATTTCGTCACTGGCAGGTAAGTGAACCGTGGCCGAGAGGTCAAGGCGCTCAGGGCGCGATTCCCAGAGAGACGCAGGTTCAAATCCTGCCGGTTCCGAAATTTTTGATATGTATATTTAAGTAAGTTTAGAAACTTTCCTCGTGTGTGAAGCACTGTAATAAAAATTATAAAATTAAGTATTGTATTTGTACGTAATCTAGTAAATGTTAGTGTTAGTTAATGTTCAATAATGTTTTAAAACATTTTATAACTGCAGTGTTGCAGCAACAATATTGTATCCGACACGCCACACAAAAGTGTCGATTACGATAACGGATACGACTCCGATACGACTACGACGATACGATTGCGGAGCGCCTGATGTTGACAAATGAAACAAATCGGATCCAGTCTATTAATTGTATTTCAGTAAAAAATTATAATATAACCTATCGCTTAAGATTAGCTCTCCGTTACGGTGGCGGGTAATAGGGCCGCGGGGGCAGGGGGCCCGGGGGAATGGGGCCCCTCGGCGGCAGGGGGCCTCGCGTTGGCATCCCCGCGAAGTAGTTAGGAGGGGGGACATTTACAGGGGGAAACCTGGAAGGTGGCGCTGGAGGGGGCTCCGCGTACCTTAAAGGAGGAGGAGGCCCTTGGGGTATCGGTAATCTACTCTGTATTGACGGCGGGGGAGCGGTATACGCTGGGGGATATGCAGGCATTGTGGGGTACCCCGAATATGTGAACCTCATATCAATTTTCGGGGGCTCCAACTTGAGGTCGGAGCCGTTCTTGATGGGGGTGAGGACGGGCGGGGGCTTAGGTGTGGTGACAGGCGATGCGGAAGTGGGCGGTGTAACGGAGGGCTTCTTGTCGTTTTTTGTCGCGCGCGAAGCGGTCGCTTCCGGTGGCGAGTCGCCGCCGGTCGGCTGCGTCTGCGGCGAGTACAGGTCTAGTACCTGGAATGAAGATATTCTGTTGTTAAATATTGCTATTAGATGCTTAATTCGCTACTTCATATATTATAAATGCGAAAGTGTGTTTGTTTGTTGGTTTGTCCTTCAATCCCGCCGCAATGGAGCAACGGATCGACGAGATTTTTGGTATGGGTATAGTTGAGGACCTGGAGTGACATAGGCTACTTTTTATCCCGGAAAATAAAGCAGTTCCCGCGGGAATCAAAAAAACTTATAAATGCGAAAGTCTCGGTCTTTATATTATAGGAGATAACTGCACTTTTGGTAACCATCGCCTGAAAGGCTGATTCAGTGTTAGGTGGATGTAGAGCTCTCCACTGATCACAAAAGTTGCAGTCTGCCTGCATGTGGATGGGCCTTTCGCTAGATATGGCCGTTCAAAGACGGTTTATTGTTACCAAAAATGAACGATAATTAGAAAAGCTGATTCTTGTACAGTATTAAAGTATGCGCTGTACCTATGTAAACAGAATAAAAACGGACGCATGTGGATGGGCTTTTTACTAGATATCACCTCTCAAAGACGTTATAAGCTATACTTACTATGCGTTCCTGTAAAAAAATATTAGCAATTATTATGTCGTCCCGTTGATAGCTGTTAAAATTTTTAATTTTGACAGGTGATAAAGGTAAAGGGCCCATCCACATGCGTCAGTTTTTATTCTGTTTACATAGGTACTGCGCATACTTTAATACTGTACAAGAATCAGCTTTTCTAATTATCGTTCATTTTTGGTAACAATAAACCGTCTTTGAACGGCCATATCTAGCGAAAGGCCCATTCACATGCAGGCAGACTGCAACTTTTGTGATCAGTGGAGAGCTCTACATCCACCTAACACTGAATCAGCCTTTCCGGCGATGGTTACCAAAAGTGCAGTTATCTCTTCGTCTATTATGTCTGTTACGCTTTCAAGGCTCGCTTTTACCGATTTTGATGAAATTTGGTACAACAGGGCATTGTGAATGCGGTGAGCATCATACAAGTGCGTATACCTTACATTTGATTTCTAGTGTTACAGCGAAAAAAATTCGCGCGAATATTTTTTCGCAGCGCAAATAGAGCCCAAAACATTACCTGATGGCAAATATCCTCAAGCAGTTCCATGGTGATGTCTTCAACAAACATGTCCCACCAGGCGGTGTGTTTGGCCGTCCGTCCGTTCCAGTCCACCACCTCAAACTTGCTCAACTTCCCCGCCAGGAACATGAGCGCCACCGCTATCACTTCAGGCTCCCATTGCAAGCACAGAGTAGTGCACAGACTGAAATACAAATACAAAGCTTTTTATTCAAGTGGACTTTGATAAGTGCTTTTGAAACAATATTTCTATTTTAAACTTGCCTTTACACAAGTTAAAGAAATCCACTAAAAGTATGCTAAAAAAAAGCTTATTATACTGTTTGTACAGGCCCAGGCCCCAGGGTCCCCCACTGGAGCGTAAATAAAACTACTCCGTAGTGAGCGAAGACATTTATTTCAAATCCTTGGAAAGGTCTTATACAGCTAAGGGTGCAAGTCGATAGCGTGATTTAATTTCATGTAGCGTCATCTATTTTCTACACTGCACACTACACACTATCTATACTAACACTGAAATTCTAGTACCTACCGAGGGTGGATTTGTCTCGCTCTGGACTGTGGCTACTTATGTATCTTCACATTGATGTATGTATGTAATTTTAAATTAATTTTTCAAAAGAGCAACCACCGAGTTTCTTGCTGGTTTTTCTCGGTAGGGGGGGAAGGAGGAAAACGACAAAAACATCTAGTCGGCCTCAAATGCCAACCTCACCTGCACGTGGTACCCCCTGCTAGACAACGGACGAGGCTCTGGCGACCGACCTGTGGCGGGATAACCACACACACCTGGCGGGGCAACCTGGCAGAAGAGGCTTCAGCAGCCTAGGGATTCAAATTATCCTCAAAAGGACTGGTGCAGAAGGCAAGGGGAAACCACTGCAACTAATCTTCCCAAGAAAGTCATCATGGAAGTACAACTAAAGAGATCACGAACGCCATGTCATCCGCTTAGCAACCGGCGCCGCTCTGCTTCCGGGGCGGGCGGTGGGAAATGTGCTACCGGCCATGGGCCAGCAGGAGACCAGGCTCCCCATGGAAATTCAGCTACTGGAATATCGGTTAAGTTGCGCCAAATTCAAACGATAGGGACATGGAATGTGCGCGGCTTACTTAGCCCCGGGAAGCTTAACATCCTAGAGAAGGAGATTACCAGATGCGGCTTGAACATCTGTGGACTCAGTGAAACCCACTGAGGCCACTTTATCTAAATCGACGAGCTGAATTAGCACTAATATTAAGATTGTTCTATAGAGTAACATTCAATAGTTTAAGAAGGCAAACTGAAATTTAAAGGTTGTAGGGTTAAATCAAAGCCAAGAGAACCTACACTTAGCGCAAGCTTTATATATATTATTTTTATAGTATAACTAGCTGTAAGTAGAGCAGTAAGCTGTGTATAAGTGGTTTTCAGTATTATAAATTCCATGGGAACTATTTTCACTGAGATAAAATGAGTAGACCATGTCATTTCATTGGGGCATGTTTGAAGGACAAATTAACAAACTTTTGCTTTTATTAAATTGGTAGGGGTATAATGCTTAATATTATAATAATAGCAATTTATAAAGATTAACAAACCTGTCGTTAACGAAAGTCCATGCCATTTGTACCATTTTTTGTAGTTTAGCCTTGTCCCCTTTAAGGCACTTTGCATACTTCAACAGATACCCATACGGATGCTCCACTTGCAGGTCAAACTTTATCGTCTGCAGCAGGATCCTCTCTAGCGTCATCACTTCTTCCTTAGGGTCCTCCCCGAATGTACTGAACTTCAGTTCAGTTAGTAACGACTTGGCAACTTTAATAATATCTTTACACTTTTTTGGCGTCTCCTCCACTTTACCAGCAAGAAACAAACAGCAACACGCGGTTATATACCTCGGGAATGTTCTAAACGAGTGGAACATGTAAAAACGATGGAAATAAACAACACCAGTCGCCACAGTATTATAACCTAAGTCCATCTTCGATCCTGTGTCAATGATAAACCTCGCACCCTCTTTCCTATAACGGTTCTCGGTCTCGTTCGGGATTCCATCGCGAAATGACGGCGTGTTCTGTAAATCTTTCTTGTCGTAATACCAATAGGGCATTTTATGAAATTAAATTTTATTAAAAATACATTTATTCCGTCACTAACTACCACCGCCATATATTTGCTACTAACCATAGACAAAAACTTTGATTGGCTCGTAGGCAGAGTAAAGAGTATAGATAGTGACAGTTTCCATAGATGAAAAATAAAATAAACACAAAAACACAACAAGATAAAAATAAGGATAAAGCTCACTTACGACTAAGCAGTGGTGATGGGCAGTGATGGGTAAGTTAGGGTAACTTAGGAAACATGTGAAAATAACTTTTAGATTTATTTCATTGTTACATAGATATTTTCCACACATTCTTGAAAACTAAAAAACATAGCATTACTTAAGTATATTGTGCAAGGGTACGTATGAAATTATATACCTACTTACATATGAGTCGTGTGTGTAATCAACGAACATTTATAATTATTAATGCTTTAACAAACATACCTAAGACTTAACGACCGATATCTTATCAGATGGATAAACATTACGTAGGTAGGGTACTGAGATTCTATATTATGAAATTTAAATCGCACTCTTAATTACTATTAAATTACAATTAACATCAGCTGTTTTGAGTAGAATAGTTGGTTAAAAGTAGAATTTTATGTTAAGTATAAGAGCGACCTAGATTAATCTAAATCAGTAGACCGTACTAGTTAGAGTACCTAGGTAAGGTAAATGCACCAATTATGGACAGTTTAAGCATTTATTTTTCATTTTTACTTTGTGATTTTTACATTTCACGTATCACGTTCTCAGGGATTTGGAGGCAAATGAAGAAGCATTTTCATAATAAGTATTCGTTGTTTAAAAATAGTTTGATACAAGCTGTAATAAAATATAATTTAAATAAAATACCCTTGGTTAGGCTCCATTTATGGACAAGGAAAATCCAATTATGAACCCGCAATTATGGACATCATCCAAATATGGACAGCTAGTTATGGACATTCCGAGTTCCGACATGGCTTAAAAAAAATTATCTCTCACATGCAAATGGCAAATATTTTTGCATTTCAGGTATTTTATAAAATTCTCTTTTATAAATAACTAGCTGATGTCCGCGACTTCGTCCGCGTGGTTTAAGTTTTGTTTGATTCCCGCGGGAACTCCTTAATTTTCCGGAATAAAAAGTATCCTATGTCCGTCTCCTGGTTCTAAGCTACTTCCCCACAAATTTTCAACCAAATCGGTTCAGCTGTTCTTGAGTTATAAATAGTGTAACTAACACGACTTTCTTTTATATATATAGAAGATTTGTGGTTCTTGAATCTTTTCAACAATAGCTTCTTTATCATACCAAATTTGATCTGGCGTTTCAGGCCACCGAAATGTATATCCTTTCGAGAGAACCATTGCACTTATTTCTTAACAATTACTGTTGTCATCAATATTTTTGATAAGTCCGGGAAAGTACTCCCCTTCGTATTTGATTATAACGTAATTATTTTTCTTTGGTAATTGCAGGGCTGTTAGGGAACATCATCTCCATCTGACTCTTCTGGTTCTGATCGATGATCTGGCGGATCTATCTGATCATCGGGAAATAACTCCAAATCTTGGTCACTTTCTTGATATTGAACATCATTTTCTTCCGATGAAGAACTTGATGTTTCTTTTTTCTTCCCTTTTCTATTAACGGTTTTCGATCTTTTCCTTTTGTGTTTTTTTCTTGTCCTCAGCTATCTTCTTTTTTAATAGTAATTTTCTTTTCTCTCTTCGATTCGTTTCCTTTTCTGTTCCTCTTTTTGTTTCTTTTCATTTTTTTTTTTGGTCACATGTGACCTCCAAGCCTCGCCAGTAATTGCTGAAGGAATTCGTTCCTTAGAACGCCTTTTCTTAGTTTCTGGTTCTGGCGAAAATAAAGCACGTTTAAAAGGCGATGGAATAATTCCTTGCATTCAATTTTGAGATTTAAAAGGCAAAGGTTTGGAATTAGTGTTTTCTGTCCATGTCTGAACTTTATTAGGAGTGGTATGCGTTGCTAAGGACTCAACACATTCGAGATGTGGATTGTCACCATGAATAGCATTTATCTCTGCACAAACATGTGACGTAGTTGGTCTAACGATACTCGGCTGAATATTTTCTGTGCCCAACATTTCCGGGGCGTTCTTAGATCTGATCAGATGCATTTAATATGTCTTCAGGTAATGCAGAAATTTCTGAATTGACCTCCACGGATGTTTCATGTGTTTTAAACGGTAATATGTCATCACACTCTGTAAGAGACTTAGGTTTGGGAGACTGCGAGACCTGTAATGATTGCTTCGAAGTAGTTGCTGCATCGGTCTGAGGTAAATTTTCAAGACTTTCTCTTAGAAAATTAGGTTCGGCTGACTACAAGAGCAGTAAGGAGCGTTCTGAGGTAGTTGCGACATCTGTCTGTGGTAAACTTGCACTTTCTTTTAGTGTTTCAAGAGACTGCGAGACCTGTAACGACGGATCCGAAATAGTTTCGGTACCAGTGTGAGGTATGCTATCAGCCAAGAAGTGTTTAGTTTTAGCTTAAATGGTATACAAAGATAGGTATTTACTCGGAAGCAAGTTCTCAACGTCAGCCCTGGGCATATAGTACATTTTGGTGAATTAATTCAAATTTTTGTTAAAAAACAAGATTCGTATTTCTGAATTCAAGGTGTCCATGAACTGTTTTGCTGTCTATTTTTTCTTTTAAAGCTGATGTAGAAACAGTGTTACGATTATGAGAACTTAATTTGTTCATGTCAACATATTAGGGTCCAAAGCTTTGGCCATTTGCTCTTTGGTATATTTTTTTCTAGTTCATTCATCTACAATGAATAAAAAAAGCATTTGCATCAGAAAAATGTTGAACCAGTTTTGGACACCTAATTATGGACAGAATTATGGTCATAATTTGACAGAGTGTTAATTTAGAGCTGATTTTCTATAAAAAAATATAGGTAAAGATTAACTAGTGATATGAAAAACAAAAGTTGAATAAATAAATAGCATACGTATAAGATGGTGCCATGTTGTCCATATTTGGGTTCAGGCTTAAAAAAATATCCAATTATGAACATCTATAAAATTTAAGACTAAAATTCCTTTAAGCTTTTAGGTTAGAATGTACAATTAATCTATCATTATCAATAATTCAATAAATAATATGATTTTTAACATTGACAACGTTACACCTAGCATGAAAAAAAGCAAATAAATGTACTTACTTGCATCGCGATCCTTATAATAAATCCTGATTTTCAATTTCTTTTTACACTGCGCGAGCGAAAGATGGATATGGTCGAAAACAAAATGGGTGAATGCTGTTAAAAATTGTTGGCATCAATCTGTAATATTGTTACTACTGATTAGTATCGCCATTTGAAAAAAATATTCTACCAATTTCTTATTTTTGGAGGTAATTTAAAAAATTGTCCATAATTGGTCCGTGTCCATAATAGGTGCACTTACCTTACTACAGTAGGCACAGTACATAAACATTTTTTGTCCATCTGTCTGCCTGCCTGTTACGACATCACGGAACGGATTTGAATGCACCTTGGCACACATAAAGCCTACTTACACTCTTGGTTAACATAAATAAACATGGGTACCAGCCCCGGCTTTAACCATATATGGGCTTATTATTAACGTAAGAGCCCATCCGGTTGAAGACGGGAAAAATTGTTTTTTTTTTTTATTTTTTTTTGTGAAAAATTGCCGCTAGCACTTGCGCTAAATTGCCATTGAATTGCCAGGCTAAGCCGTTGGGATTTAAAACAAGTGCCAGCTTTTAGGTCACCAGTAGCGTGGACCAACTTCTGGGAAACAACAATCATCAAACATTTCGTGTCCGAAGACCATGGGTCAAGAGTTTTGACAGTAAAAACTCAAAAGATGCCAGATGAATACGGCTGGGCTGACCTTAGTATAACGGGCACGTCAGGACTACTATTTTTAGTAGACCGTAGAGTACCTAACGGCCCACAACACTAATTTACAGTGGTATCTGCTGTGGTATCTGCGATGTAAAATTAAACGTACGCGTACATTTCAATTAATTTTGATAATAATTACATCATCATTTGATAATATTGATGTTTCTTGCCCTTACATATCCCAATTACCTGTGTAAATAACTCATTTAATATGAATGCCCTATAGGCTATACTAAGTGGTTCCCATAGATTTGCTCCACGACGCACGACTGTAAGATAAGAGAGGTTTATAATAAAACTAGCTAATGCCCGCGACTTCGTCCGCGTGAATTGAGGTTTTTTGGTTCCCGCGGAAACTCTTTAATTTTCCGGGATAAAAAGTACTTAGCCCATGTGTTATTCCGTACTATAACCTATCTCTGTGCCAAATTTCACCCATGGATATGGATGAAATTTGCCCAACATATGCCCCAACATACATATTTGGGTTATGCCCCAACGGCTGAACGGATGTTCAGCCGTTGGGGCGTGATTGAGTAACAAACATCCATTCATATATCCATCCATCCATCCATCCAAACTTTCGCATCCATACTAATATTATAAATGCGAAAGTGTGTCTGTCTGTCTGTCTGTCTGTCTGTCTGTCTGTCTGCTACGCTTTCCCGGCTCATCTTTTCAACCGATTTTGCTGAAATTTGGTACAGGGGTAGATTGTATCCCGAGGAAGGACATAGGCTACTTTTTATCCCGGAAAATTAAAGAGTTCCCGCGGGAATCAAAAAATCTTAATCCACGCGGACGAAGTCGCGGGAATCATCTAGTTTATAATATACTAATAAGTATAGATTTAATGGCTACCCTGCAAAGCACCCCAATATTAACTTCACGGTGCAATTTTTTGCATTATTTAGCGGACGATTGCAAAAAATCTTGTTGTCGTGTAAAACAAGCGTCAAATACATTATTTTTAAACAATTTGATAACGAGCTTAAATACATTGACCTCTCGCATACGTAGTGAACGAAAAGGCCAACCTTATCTTACTTGCTAATGTATGTTTCTGAGTCAATACAACGCAGTCAGTTTTACGATGGCGCTCAAAAGTGGAGTTAGTTTTATTCGCCTGAAAAGACTTAGCCACGGAATAAGAGTATGTACTGTTTTCTAATTTACTAGATAATAAGTTCGATAAGATAGTTATTTGAATGATTATGGTGGTTGTTGGTGGTGCTCAAACTCAAATAAACTACTTCACTCTGAGCAGTATGGTTTTACTAAAGGCCGATCAACAACCGATGCGGGCGCAATGCTGCTAAAGCATATATTCGATGCATGGGAGAAATCACAGAATGCTATTGGTATTTTCTGTGATTTGTCTAAGGCATTCGATTGCGTTGAGCACGAGACGCTTTTAGTTAAGTTGAACCACTATGGAGTCAAAGACACTGCACTTGGCCTCATTGCGTCTTATCTCAGTGATCGCATTCAAACGGTATGTGTTAACGATGTGAAGTCATCCGGATCAGCCTCACTAATGGGTGTTCCTCAAGGCTCCATTCTGGGCCCCTTCATGTTCTTGGTGTATATAAATGATTTACCATATTACGTCCAAAACACTTGTGATATTGTGCTATTTGCTGACGATACGTCCTTGATTTTTAAAGTCGATAGAAATAAGGACAATTATGACGACGTAAATAATGCAATTTCTCAAGTCACTAACTGGTTTACTGTAAACAATTTACTTTTAAATGCAAAGAAAACCAAGTGTGTTGAATTCGCATTGCCAAATACCAAGTCCACAGGAAACATGAATTTAACTGTAAATAATGATATTTTAAAAATAGAAGAGACCACTGTGTTCCTGGGGGTGACCTTAGATTCAAAGCTTCAATGGGGCACCCATATATCAACTCTGGCTGGCAAACTCAGCTCTGCTGCTTACGCTGTTAGAAAGATTCGACAATTTACTGACGTAGAAACTGCAAAAATTGTATATTTTGCTTACTTTCATAGTATTATGTCTTACGGAATCTTGCTATGGGGTAAAGCAGCAGATATTCAAAAAATTTTTGTATTACAAAAAAGGGCAATACGTGCAATTTATAATTTAAAACCGCGCGAATCCCTTAGAGAGAAATTCAAGGAAATAGGTATTCTTACAGTAGCCTCGCAATACATTTACAGTAATTTAATCTTTGTGAAACAGCGCCTTCAGAATTACAAAAGAATTTGCGATCTGCACGATAGGCCAACTAGAAACTGCCATAAGCTCGTGACACCATCGCTCCGCCTCAAAAAAGTCCGAAGGTCGTTCGTGGGAATGAGCATTCTATTTTATAACAAAATTCCACAATCTATTTTAAACTTGCCTTTACACAAGTTTAAGAAATCCATTAAAAGTATGCTTTTGAAAAAAGCTTATTATACTGTGGAAGATTACGTAAATGACAAAAGTGCATTTCTATGATAATATATTCATTTAAACGATAAACTAAAACATGAAGATCAATATTTTTCTACAATTTTTTCCGACTAGCTGTTGCCCGCGGCTCCGCTCGCGTGAATTTTGGTTTTCACAAATTGTGTAAAGTTAATGATCCATGGATTTTTCCACGATAAAGAGTAGCCTATGTGTTAATCTAGGGTATAATCTACATCCATTCCAAATTTCAGCCAAATCGGTTAAGTAGTTGCCGCGTGAAGGAGTAACAAACATACACACATACAAACTTTAATATTATTATTGCCGATAGGTGGCGATTTGCACCCTTAAACAGTATTCAATTCTATGCCTTGATATGGGTAGTCGGGTATGTTACACTCTCTTTAACGTTTCTGTGGTGGTGTCGTGTGGTGCGGGTTGTTACGTTCCCTCAAATATGGTTGAGCGAAGCAATGGCTGGATCATGCGTCATGCTCGTGAACGGGTGCCACCGTCGGAAATGGGGCTGCCTCTGTCTGCCAGTCTTGGCGTGTATTGAATATTGTAGGTAAGCTCGTGAAAAAAGCTTACTATACAATCGAAGATTACGTAAATGATAAAAAAAACAGCGTGGATTTGATTCGCTCCAGCTATGCGTGGGACTGCAGTTACTTGTATCATTATGATGATTGTAAGTTTTGATGGAAAAGAGCAACCACCGAGTTTCTTGCTGGCTCTTCTCGGTAGGAATGGCATTCCGAACCAGCGGTAGATTCATATTATAACGATTCAAAAGCGCTTGTAAAAGCTTATTTGAATAAAAAACATTTTGAATTTTGAATTTGAATTTTTGCTGATGTAACAAATTTTTATGACATAATTATTATGATCGAATTTTTGGTTTACATTGAAATGTTGCTTGATTGCAATTTCACCCGATAGTAGGTAAACTCGTGATAAAGTTTAATAATGTAAGCGTGCAAAATTGGGAAAAATATATACTTCTAGTATTTTTTGATAAATCCGCCTTTGATTAGTTTAATTATGCCCGCATCATACTAACTTGTACACCCAATGTAAATGAACTTAAAGGGATAATATAGGTAGACAAATTGCGTAGTGTCCCTTTGACTTTTCCAAAATTATTCCAAACAACGATCTCCATCTATCCAACGCTAGTCTAATTGAAATTTTAAAATTGATTAAATGCCTTAATAATATTTTGAATTATAATATAATAACTAGATGAGATTACTTATTACTCACAACTCAACTATTAATAAAAATTTCAGTTACTTTCTACCCATACAAGACCAGAAATATCCCAAAATGGCAGCAAGAACGCGGACTTCCCCGGAGCTAAGGCCCCTTACGTGACACAGATGAAAATACTTAACGAGTACAGTTACGACCCCATCCCTATTTATCGTGTTCTGGATAACAATGGAGAAGTGATAGATCGCAGAGAAGAACCGAATATAGAGCGTGAAACACTTCTCAATATGTACAAAACTATGGTGCAGCTGAACCAAATGGATAAAATCCTTTATGAATCCCAACGGTACGTATTTTTTGATAGCTTAGTGGTTTCGACGGTCGATCTCCTTTTTAAGTGGTCGGCGGTTCAATCCTCGGGCACTTCTATGCTATGTAATCATCATCATCATCATCAGCCGTTGTGTATCCACTGTTGGACGTAGGCCTCTTTCAAGTAGCGCCAACGTGCTCTTTCCTCGGCTTTTCGCATCCAATCTATGCTAGCCACCCGCCAAATATCATCGCTCCACCTTGCTGGGGGGTGGCCTACGCTCCGTTTACCAAGACGCGGTCTCGACTCGAGGACCTTTTAACTCCAACGTCCATCGGTCCTCCGACACACGTGACCAGCCCACTGCCACTTCAGCGTGCCAGCCCTAAGAGCCATGTCGGTCACTTTTGTTCTTTGGCGAATCACTTCGGTCCGGACTAAGCTATGTGCGGTATAGGTAATTAAGTAAATATCACCAGCCCCCCCATTATGTAAGAATTGTCGATCAAATCGTAAAAGTTCGGCGTCAAAGTAAAATAAAACAAACCAGCATTAAATTAGAGCTCAATTTTGTGAACCCATTCTCATACGTTTTGGGTATCGTACATACCTTCTTACATAATCGGGGGGCTGCTTTAACGGTGAAGAAAAATATCGTGAGAAAACCTGCATACCCAAGACTGAGAGTTCTTCAAAATGTTCTCAAACGTCTGTGAAGTCTCTCAATCCGCATTTGGCGGGCGTGGACAAATAGGGGCAAACCTTTTAGATCACTCTGAAAAGAGATACGTGCTCAGCAGTGAGCCAGCGATGGGTTGATATCATGAAAATGAAGAATGATGGCCAGTATACGTGAGCGAAATGCAGCATAATAAAGTAGATTTTAAGTTACAAATCTGAGATGCCAGCCAAAGGACAAAGCAAATGCATTTTTTTACGCCACTACAAGTTAGCACTTGACTGCTATCTCACCTGATGGAAAGTGATGATGCAGTCTAAGATGATAGCGGGCTAACCTGTTAGGGGTATGACAGTTATATTAAACCCATACCCCTAGTTGGTTTCTACACGGCATCGTACCAGAACGCTAAATCGCTTGGCGGTACATCTTTGCCGGTAGGGGGGTAACTAGCCACGGCCGAAGCCTCCCACCAGACCAGACAAGAGAAGATTCAGAAATAATATATTCCCAAACGGTCCCTGCCGTGAATCGAACCCGGGACCTCCCACGTTAAGACAACAGCGCTCAACACTGCGCCAGGGAGGTTATCAAAATCAGCATATAATGTTTCTTACGTATTGTTTTCAGACAAGGACGTATATCCTTTTACATGACCAACTATGGAGAAGAAGGCACCCACGTCGGCAGCGCAGCGGCGCTATCACCTCGAGACATGGTCTTCGGTCAATACAGAGAGCTTGGAGTTTTTCTCTACAGGGGAATGACAGTCACTGAAATTATAAACCAGTGCTACGGAAACCACGAGGACCCCGGCAAAGGGAGGCAGATGCCAGTGCATTATGGCAGCAAGCAGAGAAATATTGTCACTTTATCCAGTCCATTAGGTATGAATTTTCACTAACAAAAAAAACTGCTCACTGTGCCCTTTGGCACTAGACAGTGATCATTAAAATGTTAAGTGACAGTTTATTAAGTAAATTCTTCATTTCCACACTGATATAAAGTAGTATTTAAATGCCTTGGTAGAAACTCATGTGTACACGTAAGTAGCTCTTTCAATTCCCATAACAGGTTAGCCCGCTACCATCTTAGACTGCATCATCACTTACCATCATATTTACAATTTTCATGAAGCATGATATCACGCATTCATCCACTAGTATCACTATTTAGCACTATATCTGGGACCGACTGATTCTAATTTTTGTATAATACATTGATGGCTTATAGTTAGAGTCTGTATTTTGACATGCTGATGATTAGGGTCTCCCCAAACCTATCGACGCGGACGGCGGGACCCACTTGAAAAGAAAAAGCTCTATGTATACGGTATTAAGGGGGAAAACTTAAGCCGAAGAGCTTGTCGAAGGGTCAAGAATACAATTAAATAGACGCACCATGAAAATAACAACATAGTTTAGTGTGCTAACTTTCTATATTTTAATCTTAACCACTATGTAAATTATTATATATTGCATTCTACTATATTCTGGCAATATAAAAATGATTATGATTATAATTCCAGCAACACAAATGCCGCAAGCAGTGGGCGCGGCGTACGCGTTCAAGCGTGTCCCCGACAACGACCGCTGCGTCATCTGCTACTTCGGTGACGGCGCAGCTTCCGAGGGCGACGCTCATGCAGCCTTCAACTTCGCCTCTACCCTGGAATGCCCTGTCATATTGTTCTGGTAAATTATTTTTAATACTCGTAGTACGAGTAAATATTAATTAATTACTCTTTAAGTGTGGCATGTGGAAATCATTGCAAGAGACCTATGTCCATTAGTGAACGTCTATCGGTTTATGATGGGGCCACCTAGTTCACGCCAGATCACCCACCGATAGATAAACGCTATGTACACTTATATTATCTTCAAAATATACCTCAATAGTAGGTACCTACTAAGATTTTAATTTGATGTTGAAATTTTTTCAAAGTAACTGTTTAAAATGACAGTTGATTATATCTATAAGCCTGCTAACAAAATCCATAGTCATCTGTCAAAGTCATAGGGCCCCACTATCCTAATGTGCCCAGGGCCTCCAATAGGTATAAGACGGCCCTGCAACTATATGATTAATACTATAAGCCAATGAATAAGGCATATTAATTATAATCTTATGGTCGTAGTACTAAAATCCCAAAACGAAAATTATTGAAAGAAAACTTTAATGATCGAAATTTCTCATAGATTGGGATAAGTTGAAGTAGTAACCAGTCTGAAGTAGTGTAGATATTATCATCGTCTCAGATCCATCGCCAGCCCACTACTGAGCACGAGGTCTCGTCTCAGGATGAGAAGGATTCAAGTCATAGTCCACTACGCTGGTCAGTTGAGGATTCGCAGGCAAGCTTTAGAGGACATTATGAAGAACTTTCAAGCGTGCAAGTTTCCTCACGATGTTTCCTTTACCGTTAAAGCAAGTGATAAAACGAACATAGCGACGAAAAACCTAAGCTGCTAAGTTATCACCGCTTCATAATGGTTCTAGTTAACTACTTAGACACTGAGGTACCATTTTAGAATTACTAGGCGGCTACTTAAATCGATTCGAAAGTGCATTGATGAAAATGAACGATGAAATCATATTGTCTTTTCAAAAATGTACCTAGTTAGCACATAATTTTCAGGCAACATTTCCCAGGAAGTGATTGCTAGGGTAGCATTAGGCCCCCAAATTTTATACTTGCTTTGTTTTTTTGTTAAGCCTACGTTAATGTTTTTTTGTCTTTGACATAGGTAATCAAAATTGTATTCATTAATTCCTAAATTAGATTTTATATCTGCCAGTAGAAACAACGGCTATGCGATATCGACACCCACAAGTGAACAGTACCGTGGTGACGGGATTGCAGCCCGTGGCCCAGCGCTGGGACTCCACACGATACGAGTCGATGGGACCGATGCTCTAGCGGTGTACAAGGCTGTGGCAAAGGCGAGAGAACTAGCGATGCAAAATAAACCTGTACTCATCGAGGCTATGTCATATAGGTACGATTTCATTGATCTTAATCTAAGAACATTAGGATAAGTCATGCATTTTTGAAGTAAAAACTTCTTTAGCCGCGAGCACTTTTTGGTAGGGGGTAAACTTGTGGATTCTTGCGTCACCGTCACCGACATGCTCGCGTTGTTACGAAGACAATAATTCTTAAATACAAATAGACTACATTCGTAATTAAACTTTAATGACTTAGTTTTAAGGTTTATATTTCAATAATATTTTTTTTAATTAAAAAAATATATATTTCTTAATTATTTGAAATATTCCTTTTCACTTCTATTGGCAGTCTATGACTGCCAATTTTCTTTTACGTTTTTAGTATCGTGATTGAAACGTATACCACGCTATGTGGGGTAGGTACAACATTGACTCTTTCTTCCACTTACTTCTGTCATCTAGGTACGTAATAATCCACCCCTTTCGTACCGTATTTTTTCGTTATTTATATTTTTTACTTTTTTTTTATCATAGAAAATACCATAATTGGAGGTACTTACAAACGATTAATTGACCTCATGATCTTGCACAGAGTGGGGCACCATTCCACATCAGACGACAGCAGCGCTTACAGGCCAGTGGAAGAAATACACAAATGGATGCAAGACGAGAACCCTATCCAGAAGCTGAGGCTATATCTAGAAGGAAAAGGTGCGAGTCATTATTAACTAACTGTTTGCGCTTCTCGGATAAAATTAGTATCTCCTACCACAAAAACAAGTGTCACTAGTCAGTCTTCACTTTTTCATAATTACTAATAACTAGATGATTAAGGTTTTTTGATTCTTGCGGGAAATCTTGAATTCCCCGGGATAAAAAGACCAAAATCATTTTATCAAAATCGGTTGAACAGACGGGCCGTGAAAGCGTAAAAGACAGACAAACAGACAGACACACTTTCGCATTTATAATATACTAATATTATATGGATACCGTTAACGGATTGACTTCAATGTGGCTTCTTTTTAATGCTAGCTGAACCTAGTTCAACTTAAATAGGTATTATTTTTATTGTATTAATGTAACAAAACGAAAAAAGCTCTACGAAATGCCATGTCAATAATTTATTTTATTGAAGTTTTAGTGAGGCTAATATATTTTGGCAAATGTTTAATAATTAGGTAATTAATGTTAATTTTAAACCCCCCTGGGGTTTTAAAATACTTAAGTTAGGAATGCTATTGCTTTATTATAATATGTTAAATAATTATTTTTATTTTCAGGCATATGGAATTCAGATTCCGACAAAGAGTTTGCCAAAGAAGCGCGTGACTTAGTTGTAAGGACAATGCAAGAAGCTGAGAAGAAGAAGAAACCGCACTGGAAGGAGATGCTAGAAGATGTGTACTACGACATGCCTCCTAGTTTACAGTAACTATCTACTATACATGCAAACTAGATCGTAATTCGTATTCTTTTTTAATTTGAGAAAATAGTTTCTTTTGAACCGAATTTTAAAAAAATCCCATTTTTCTACTACCTACTAGTAGGTACTTAATCGACACAGAAAAATGGATATAATATTATGGGATATTTGTTGGCTACGTCGTTGTCGTCAATAGATATACCTACCGATTAGTCAATCAATCTTCATTGAAGACAATAAAAGAATACAAAATTATAGTATTGTTATTAATATCGTTAATAAAACTTAAGTACCTTCAAAGTAAGAGTGAATAGGCATCTTCTAGGCGGGCGCGCTTCAACCTAGACCTCATCATTGCTTTGTAGGTATTAATTAAGCGTGATTGTCGTCAAGCGCAAGCCTATCTTGCAATTTAAAAAAAACCTTTCGAAACTGCGATAATCTCCATTTCCATCCATCAGTTTGCCCAAAAATGTAAAATAATGCGTGTTTGCAACGAATATTAATTAAAATGTCATAAACCAACTGACCAAGATTTAATTAATTTTTTTTTCTTTGTTCCAGAAAACAAATGAATCAAATGGAGAAACATCTGAAGAAGTATAAAGAACATTATCCTATTGATCAATTTCAAAGCGAATAGTCAATGAATGTTTCTAAATCAATAAAGTATATTTATATTGTTTTATTACATTTATTTTACCTTTTGTTATTTTGAATTGAAATATTTTTTTATTCTGCTACCAGTAAGCCTCTGGCTACGATCTCACCTGGTGGTAAGTGATGAATCAGTCTAACTCTGTGGGGTACCCATAGAAATAATAAGTAGTTGGCTAACCTGTTAGGGGTAGGTATGGTTTTAATAAGTTTCACGTTTCTACGCGGCATCCGAGGACCGAACGGAACTTAGCGGAAATCCCGGACCCTTCTACTGTGAAGACCGACGTAGCGCGTATCATTGCACCAGATGAGGCCATTTAAAATTTGTCGATGATTGCAAAGGATGTTACTGAGTTTTCGTTTGGAAGCAAACTTACCCGATTTTGATAATCGTCTTTAGTCTTAGTGTGTGCTCAGGCCCTAATAATACCTAATGTCAATGACTTGTCTGTGATTTGCCAATTGTCATTTTGTCAATGTGAATGAATCAATGAAAAAGGGAATGAATGAATGATGTGAATTGTCAAAGTAACGTGGAGCTGTCAGCCGTGGTGAATTTCGAATTATTTTTAATTATTTCTCAAATAATTTATTTTATTGCAATAAAAGTATAATGTCTTTAATATTGCGAACAGATGTTACAGCTGTGAAGCTGTACCAATCCTATATTATCGCAGGTAACTAAACTATTATTAAGAAAGAGGTTAGGAATTACGATTTCGTAGTGCAAAAGTTTATTGCTAATTAAGTAAGTACATACTTATTTGATGGTTTCTTTAACTTTTTAGGCATAGGAAGTAACATAGAAGTGTACAAGAGTGATTCTGGAAAATTTATTCAGAAAATAACAGTCTTAGCAGGTCAGAAAATATATGGTATTGTGCCATGCAGTTTTGACTCAAAATTACTTATTTTTGGCGGTAAACAGTTCATCATATTAATATTTAAAGATAAACTAATTGACACAGATGAAAACTTAGTCATAGAACATGATTTGAAGGCAATAGTTTGTGATGACTGGTTACATTCCGGCATTTGGATGTCTAAAACCAAAGCTGCTTTTCTGACAGCTCATAATGCAGTACAGGTAAGAATTCGCGTTGATTTGAATTACCAAATTTTCTGTAACCATTATGCTGAATATGAAGAACCCAAGCCCCAGTGGACTCCCCAGGGTTAATGCTACATCTACCAAAATATGTAAATTCAAGTTCAGTTAAAATTGGGTATTTGACAGCTAATCAAGTCAGCAACTTGTTTCAAATCTCAAAATGTGCACTTTGTTTTGAGGTGATGATGATGAATTGAGATATCATCTAAGTTTGACACACTTTTTTTTACTTTTGATAGTTTTAAATGGTTATTCAACAACAGGGGATATGATAATCAACAATTGAATTGATTTGGCTGAAATTTTATTCCAGCAAATTAAAGAGATCCTGCAGAATTAAAATTTAATGGATAATTACTTACAGATTTGGAATACAGAAAGCTGGAAATTAGAGAAACAATATGCAAGTCCGGACAACTCCATACTATACAGTGGGTTGCTGCTGCTGTTACCAGTACAGAATGAGCTCTTAATGTTCAGTGGCACTGTGTTCTCGGAGGTCATTATACAGTGGTGTGGGGATGATAAGCCTCTACAATATTTGAAAGGCCATAAGGTAACTTTCTTATCCACAACTAGTTAGCCAATGTCTATGTGACCCTTGATTTCACCTGGTGGTAAGTGATAATGCTGTCTAAGATGGTACCGGGCTAACCTGTTAGGAGTACGCTTAGTATGCTTGTTGTATTAACCCATACCCATAATCGTTTGGTACACAGCATCATGCTGGAAACCGTTTGGAGGTACGTCTTTGCTGGTTGGGTGGTATCTATCCATGGCCAAAGCCTCCTACCAGGGCCAGAAATAATTCAGATATTTTAAATTCCCAAAATAACCCTCCCGGGCATCAAACCCAAGACTTCCCACTTATAAGTCAACAGCACTCTTCACTATGCGGAGTAGGTCACCAAAAAACTTATTAATAGTAACCACAAAACTAACCAACTCCACACAACCTTCTTCTTTCTTTCTCTGGGCTTTTCCGCACTTAAGCACAAGTGCCCGTTGTCCGTGAGACCTTTGGTGTGACTCCCCTCTGGATCACTCCAGCCAGCCGAGCTCACTTCAGAATCCAAGCTACCACACAACCAAACACTAGGTACAGTGATTAAATCACTGCCACCCACAGTCAAGGGTCAGAACAAAAGGTAATTTTTTTTTTATCCCCTACAAGTTAGCCATTGACTGCGATCTCACCTGATGGTAAGTGGTGATGCAGTCTAAGATGGCAGCAGGCGAACCTGTTAGGGGCATGGCAGTTATATGTATTAAACCCATACCCCTATTCGGTTTCTACATGGCATCGCACCGGAACGCTAAATCGCTTGGCGGCACGTCTTTGCCGGTAGGGTGGTAACTAGCCATGGCCGAAGCCTCCCACCAGGCCAGACTAGGGAAAATTCAGAAATTATAAATTTCCAAACCCTGCCGGAGATCGAACCCAGGACCTCCACATGTTAAGGCAACAGCGCTCAACACTGCGCCACGGAGGTCGTCAAAAAAGCTAGCTGTCTTTGATTTAAAAAAAATTGTTTCAGGGTGTCATTTTCTCCATAACCTGTGACCCTGTCAAAGGCATAACAGTAACAACATCTGATGATAGATCGCTCCGAATTTGGAGCATTAAAAGCCCAACAAATTTCGACTATACATCCAAAGACTATTGGGAAAAAGCAGATATTGTTTGCATCCATGAATTATATGGTCACAGTGCTAGAGTCATGAGAAATTGTGTAACTAGTGACTACATTATTTCAATAGGCGAAGATTCTGGCATATGCTTTTGGAATCTGGAAGGGAAGCTAGTAAGGAAAGTTGTGTCACATCAAAATGCTTGTGTATGGTCTTTAGATGCAAATGACAAGTATTTAGTGACTGGTGGTGGTGACAGCGGCGTTATTTTACATCCTATGACACTTGCAACTGAATATTGCAATAGTGATACTTTAAATACTGATATAGGCACAGTGAAAAAGGTCGAATTTACTGCCAGAGGCAACATAGTTATTTTAAACGAAAATAACTTAATTTACTATGATTTAATAAATAAAACAAGTGAATTACATAATTTAAATCATAGGTCCACATACAAATTACTTAGTTTGTCGATTTGTAAACAGATAATAGCAGTTGCTGATATGACAGGAAAACTAGATGTTTTTATAGAAAATTGTAAAGGTGGTGCAGGAATTAGAAAAATAATGAATAAAGAATTGAATTTAGGTTATATCCTATCTATACAATGGGCTAGTAATAGACATTTAGTTATATGTTCTGATAATGGAAACATTACAGTTATAGCTTCAAAAGAAAGCGATATCGAAGTTTTAGCAAACTTTATTCTACCACCTTGTAAAGAAAGATGGTTAACTTCCAGTATTTTAAGTGAAAATAAAGAAATGCTAGTAGCTAGCGATCGAAATGGTCGCATCCATATATATTTAAGGGGAAATAAGAACCCTTTTAAAACCTTTGATAAAGTTCATGGTAGATATGGTGCAACAAGTATAAAAATAAGTAATAATCAAATTATTACAACTGGTAGAGATGGTACCAATAAATATTTTTCTATAAATAAAGCTACAAATGAAATAAAATATATGAATTCTAGAGAATTAGAGTTCCAATGGGTGGAAAAGTTTTTGGATAAGAATGAAAGTTATATTTGTGGATTCCAAGAAAGAGTTTTTGTTGTATATGATATCAAAAATAATATGAAAATGCTTGAAGTGAATTGTGGAGGTGGACATAGATCATGGGATGCTATTCGCTACTTTGAAAAAAATAATGAAAATTATGAAGAATTTATTAGACTCATATATCTTAAAAACTCGGAAATTCATTTGGAAACTTTTCAACTGAGCAAAATAGTATCCAGGAACATAATAAATGGAACACATTCGAAAGAAATTAATTGTTTGAAAACTTATGTATGTAATGATGAAAGAAAAACTATTTTTTATGTATCAGGAGGTGAAGACACAACTTTAAGAATATCTAGATCAAGTCTGGACTTACAATTTCGCAACGAAATGATTTTTAAACAATTGTCTAGTATAAAAACATTGAAATTATTACATTTGGAAGAAAACAAAGTACTTTTAGTATCAGCCGGTGGAAGAGCACAGATATGCGCAAAAATAGTAACTTTCAATGGTAATAATATTATTGCGTCAGAAGAAATAGTTGATTACTTAATAAAAGGAACTGATAAGGAAAGGAAAGGAAATCGTAATTGGAAGGATTGCTCTATCGATTTTGATCCTGAAACTAGAATAATGGATTTAGACATTTTCAAAATCGATGACGACAACTTTTTAATATTCAGCGGATGTTCTGATGGCATTTTACGAGTTTTTAAGCTCAATTTTAAGTCTAAAGTTGTGTTTAATTTGATTAAAGAAATAAATCATCATAAAATTTGTATTTTAAAAACAAATATATTCAAATTTAACAATAAAAATATATTAACAACAGCTAAAACAAGAGGAGATATAGCTTTTTGGGATATCAAAAATAACTACACAGATTTTGATTTAATTTTCGAAACGAGAACTAATAAATCAGGAATAAATAGTATAGATGTGCAAGCGATCAACGAAACACAATTTTTATTAGCTACAGGAGGTGATGACAATGCAATACATTTGAATGTATTGGAAATTGTAGATGATTTGGAATCTATGACAATTTTGCAAAATTGGTCAAGTGATAAGTACCACTGCTCTCAAATCACTGGATTAAAATTAATCAATGATTTAATGATTACAACGAGTATCGATCAGAGGATAACATTGTTTAAATTGATGATTAAAAATGATATTGATTGTGAATTTATTTCGCAAACATTTAGCGATGTTGCTGATATACAAGGAATAGATGTGCTAAGTTTTTCTGAGTGAGTTGTATTATTATTTTTTACGTAATCTAAATTTAATTTATTTGATTCATGCGAAAATGCATGTCTATAGACATTATTGAGCTACAAATTTCATATGAAAAAAAATAAAAACCGACTTCAAAACCCACAAACACTAAAAAGTAAAAAATAATGTAATTTATTATGTATACAAGAGTTACTTAATGTAGTTCTATAATAAATTTTTTTTGGAGTCGGTACCAATTAGCCGCATGAACCGTCTACCTACTCTTCATTATTGTTGACGTGACTCCACATTGGCACCGACTCCAAAAAATGTTATTATAGAACTACATTAAGTAACTCTTGTATACATAATAAATTAAGTACATTATTTTTTACTTTTTAGTGTTTGTGGTTTTTGAAGTCGGTTTTTATTTATTTTTTGAAAATTTTTTATTTCACAATTTTAAGTGGCCCCACTGTTTTAAAATACAGGGTGTAACCAGAACGAGATATGCTATGCATGGTTAAAACATACTGTTTACAAAACTATCACACTGATCGCGAGCAATTTACTCTTATCCATTGAGGAGTTCCGTTCTCCATCTCCGGAGATATTCATCAGATCTTCACCAAATTAAAATGGGACCACCTCTGAAGTATGACCTACCAAACAAAAAAAGAATTATCAAAATCGGTTCATAATTGGCGGAGAAATCGCGTAACAAACATACAAAAAAAAAAACATACAGTCGAATTGAGAACCTCCTCCTTTTTTTGAAGTCGGTTAAAAAGGCTATGCATGCATATTTATTTTGAATGAAATACAAACATATCTGACCCGGATCTATACAGCGTCGCTAGTGTATATATTGAAAAGAAAATAATAACAAAAACTTAACAGGCATAATTTGTTACAATTTTGGCCACCGGGCTAGATACGAGGTTGGTGGGTCTCTACACTCCTTTCTTTGAACAGTTGTGTATTAAGAGTAGTTAATTCGCACAAATTGTTATTTTGTCTTAAAATATTATAATTGTGCGTATTGTTACAGACATACCGTTAAAGTGTGCGTGTTCGGAAAAGGCATCGAAGTTATGGAAATCTCGTGCAGTAAGATAACGAAAAGTTAAACCTTGTATATTGACACATGATATGCATTTCCTGGTTTAAGTGAAGAGAGCAAGCAGAATCATAGGTAAGTTTATTATAGGTTATATTTTGCTATCATGCTAGCAGCTAGCATGGGCCGGAGATAAAAAATTTATCCCCCGATTTTATCCACTGACAAGAGAAAATTAACTTATCCACCCCTCAGAGCACGGCAACAGGGGAGAGGAGAAGTTTATCCCCGTTTGACATTTCACGGGGACTCGGGGGACTATTTATCCACCGTTATTTAGCGTTTTTATTTATTTATTTAGGGATAACAATTTTATCCTTTCCTCGGGGAGAAAATTGTCTCGGCCCATGCTAGGGGGGCAGGGCGCGTTACCGTAATTGATTATTACCATCATGTTTTATAAGTGAATAGTGTACCTAAATTGAATAAACAAATATTGAATATAGGTTCAATATCAACATTGACGTTTAATAAGTTTACAGGGGGCATACTCCTAATGGTTAAATCAGTATTGTTTTAATATTGTTGACGTTCATGTTTCAGAATTATAATCCTTATTTTAAGGACGTCAAGACTCAAGGT
Source organism: Erebia ligea (assembly GCA_917051295.2). NCBI lineage: Eukaryota > Metazoa > Arthropoda > Insecta > Lepidoptera > Nymphalidae > Erebia > Erebia ligea. Next base: position 748,273 of record OU785232.1, read on the forward strand.
GCGTGACATAAAACTGTCATTTTGCAATAATACTACTAGTAACCCCCCCAGGACTATCTATCATTATCAATACTTCTATGTATACTAAAAATTATAAATGCGGAAGTGTGTTTGTCTGTCTGCTACGCTTTAACGGCCCATCTTTTCAACCTATTTTGATGAAATTTTATAGGATATGAATAGGGATGGGTTGCATCCCGGGGATTGACGTCATATTGACATATGTTACTTTTTATCCCAGAACATAAAGGAGTTCCTGCGGGTATAAGAAACATCAACGCGGATGAAGTCGCGAGCATCATGTAGTTTGGTTTAAGACTATTACTTTGTAGAAAGCAATATAGTTAATGTCAAGTTGTAAAGGTTTATTATAGTTAACATATTTAATTACACTATTGTTACTATTCCATTATTCTCTTAATCCGTTGATTTTTATGGTTTTACAATAAGATTAACCATCGTAAGAGAATAGTGGAGATGCATTTATCTTATCTGCCAGCTTACTTGCATCTAGATTATATAATCAGATCAATATTGCGCTGTGCATTGTCACTAAATCATACCCTTCAAGATTATGGAGCAGAGATTAATATATTTGTAGCATCAAATTTTGACAAATACATAGTGATAATATGCTTATCACTTTTTTTATTACTAGCGGTCCGCCCCGGCTTCGCACGGGTAGCACTAATCATCATAATAGTCCATAGTGCAATCTCTCAGTTGAGACGATTTTTTCCGACTTTATTCACATTATTGCAATTTTCGGAGGGATCTCTAATTTTTTTAAAAATAAAATATATCCTATGTTACTCGCTGATAAAGTAGCTTTCTATAAGTGAAAGAATTTTTAAAATCAGTTGAGTAGTTTTTGAGTTTATCCATTACAAACAAACAAATCTTTCCTCTTTATCTGTTCTTACAGTTACAGCTGGCATCTTACAGTTTAGAAAAACTGTAAGATGCCAGCGACTAATTTCGTGTGGATGGTTTTTTTTCCTATTATTGAGTACCAGCGAGTAATGTAACTCATGTAACTACTGGCTAATGAGTGTGTAGTTTTATTTTAACCTAAATTTATGTTTTTATGGAAAACTAGCTGATGCCCTCGACTTCGTCCGCGTGGTTCAAGTTTTTTTGATTCCCGCGGGAATTCTTTAATAAGTAAAGTAGCCTATGTCACTCTCCAGGTCCTCAACGGTACCCATGCAAAAAATCACGCCGATCCGTTGCTTCGTTGCGGCGTGATTGAAGGACAAACCAACAAACAAACAAACACACTTTCACACACGCATTTATAATTTTAGTATATGATAGTGTGGGAATACATTGATTTTCTGGGATAAATAGTAGTCTATGTAAAGACATAGACTACAGAGATACATTACACCCCGGGAAAAATCCCCGGAGTGCAATCTATCTCTGAACTTCATTTCGTCGAAATTGGTTGAGTAAATGGGCCTTGAAAACGTATCAGATAGGCAGAAAGAGGCACAGACAGACACACTTTCGATTTTTTTCACCCCACTACAAGTAAATCCTTGACTGCAATCTCACCTGATGGTAAGTGATGATGCAGTCCAAGATGGTAGCGGGCTATTAGCACGTGTTAGGGGTATGGCAGTTATATTAAACCCATACCCCTATTCTTTTTCTACACGGCATCGTACCGGAACGCTAAATCGCTTGGCGGCACGTCTTTACCGGTAGGGTGGTAACTAGCCACGGCCGAAGCCTCCCACCAGGCCAGACCAGGGAAAATTCAGAAATTATAAATCGATCGAACCCGGGACCTCCGCACGTTAAGGCAACAGCGCTCAACACTGCAACACGGAGGTCGTCAAAACAATTTTACTTTGACGCCAATGTGATCGAATGATTGATTGCCCCCACCACTACTACAGCCCATTAACGTCCCACTGCTGGGCACAGGGCTTAGACCCACCACGCTGCTCCAATGTGGGTTGCCGAGCTTTAACGACTATTATCATGTTAGTGATGATAACCGGACCGATGGCTTAACGTGCTCTCCGAGGGTGAAACACCGCCAGCTTCCTAACTCCGGGCTAGTAGGTGCTGAGAATTTCTAGTCGGAAAAACCCAATACTTAATTATGGCCCGACCCGGGACTCGAACCCGGGACCTCGTCGGCCGCAGTCAAACATGCTAACCACTAGACCAACGAGGCAGTTTGATTAATTGCGATCAATAGAATTTTCAATGTTATAATAAAACAAAAAACCCGACTGCTTGGATACCAAAAAGTATAAAACAAGACTTGTATTGAAGTATTTCATTATTATCAATTTACATCGTATAATAATATTAATAAAATCTATCAAGGCGCAGTCGCACGTTAAGGTCAATGTTAGCTATTGGACGTGCGACTGCGTCTTGATAAATTTTATTAATATTGTTATACGATGTAAATTGATAATAATGAAATACTTCAATACAAGTCTTGTTTTATACTTTTTGGTATCCAAGCAGTCGGGTTTTTTGTTTTATTAAAATACTTTTTTATTTCAAACTTTTTAGTTCAGTATTTATTGTAAACAGGCGACGTTTTTTCTGCCCGAAGTTGTACCAAAGGTACTATTATAGATTTTGTGGTAGCATTTTAGAGCATGTGAATAAGCAGCGGATTCATTTATTCGTAATGACTACCATGGTGATCACCATAACCATCATCAAATTTGCATAATATGTTATAATGCTAATATAAATTTGGTTTGGTAAAGTTCGTGAATCTGCTATTTTTTCGACAGAGAGAGTGAATTAATTTTCGAGAGTCCTATCGCAGCGACGCGACGTCACGAGACCTCGGCATTTACCGCGTCCAATCGCTTTCGTAAGCCAATGAACGTCGGCCACTTACGAAAATGCCCGTGAACAATGCAAAAAAAGTATTTTCAAAAACACAATTTGTACGTATTTAGTACGTAGCAAAGTCGGAACCAATATTTTAATAGACATTAAAAATTTTAGTCGTAAGTTATGTAAGTCGAATATGCGCTGCATGTGGCATTGATGAATTTATTGATTTTTTGACTGATCGATTGAAGGAGTACAAATCATCAAGTTTTTTGAGTCTGGTTACGTCGTCACATTAAGCTTTTACAATGATATTAAGTTACTACCGTAATATTATATTGTGAGAGTAGGTACGCGCCCCACCTTCACCCTTTTTCCGCTGCCGGCCGCGTCATTTTCTGTTGAACGTTACTGTATTTCTATGATATCTCATAAAATATTCATCTAAATTAAATGGTGTACAGAGCAATTTTTATCTTAATTAAATACTGAAGATGACGAACATATTTATTTTGATAAGGATTAATACTATGTCGGTAAAAACACCTTCACAAGTACCTAAAGCATAGTTTTAAACCAAGTTTGAAAATCATAAAAATGTTTATTGTTAGTCAGCCTTAAAAGTTAGATATATGCTATCGCGGACTTTTTTATAGAACTTTTTAAGATAAACTATTCCACCATACATTATTTTCGTGTAACTTTAACTATTTACTCAGCGCACGCAACGGATCTCTCAGATGAGACGATTCTTTCCGACTGAATTCACATTATTGCAATTTTCGTAGGGATCTCTTATTTTTTAAAAAATGAAATATGGCCTATTTTACATGTTAATAATGTAGCTTTCTATAAGTGATATAATTTTTAAAATCGGTTGAGTGGTTTTTGAGATAATCCAAATCTTTTCTCTTTATAATAGGTATCATACCTAGTTTGATAGATAGATGATTTATGTAGGAACTTTAAACATTTCCTTTGAAACCTCGTAAATCCTAAATTATCATTTAAACGGAAAAATGGTTTAAGGAACCTAGATGTGATTTTAAAAGACCTATCTAACGATACCCCACTTGCCTATAGCCTATCGACTTTCATTTATTAATTGGCTTCTAGTGGACGCCATTTTGTTTTTCTCAAATTCGGCCTCCATAGTGACACTCGGAAGATTAAAACAAATCTAGTGGTGCAAGTACTATCAAAATCGGTTCAGCCGTTTTTTCTGTAGTGCGACACAAAGGATTACAACCTTTGAAACCTCGTAAATCCTGAATGATCATTAAAATGAAAAAATGGTCTAGGGAACCTAACTCTGATTTTACAAGACCTATTCATCGATACCCCACTTGCCATAGTTTATTGACTTTCATTTTTAAATTTGTTACAATATGGCTTCTAGTGGGCGCCATTTTGTTTTTTCTCAAATTCGGCTTCCGTTATGACACTCGGAAAATTAAGACAAATCTAATGGTGCAAGTATCATCAAAATCGGTTCAGCCGTTTTGTCTGTAGTGCGACACAAAGGAATACACTAAAAATGAACCTTTGAAACCTCGTAAATCCTAAATGATCGTTAAAATGAAAAAATGGTCTAGGAAACCTAACTCTGATTTTACAAGACCTATTCATCGATACCCCACTTGCCATAGTTTATTGACTTTCATTTTTAAATTTGTTACAATATGGCTTCTAGTGGGCGCCATTTTGTTTTTTCTTAAATTCGGCTTCCGTTATGACACTCGGAAAATTAAGACAAATTTAGTGGTTCAAGTATCATCAAAATCGGTTCAGCCGTTTTGTCTGTAGTGCGACACAAAGGAATACACTAAAAATGAACCTTTGAAACCTCGTAAATCCTAAATGATCGTTAAAATGAAAAAATGGTCTAGGGAACCTAACTCTGATTTTACAAGACCTATTCATCGATACCCCACTTGCCATAGTTTATTGACTTTCATTTTTAAATTTGTTACAATATGGCTTCTAGTGGGCGCCATTTTGTTTTTTCTCAAATTCGGCTTCCGTTATGACACTCGGAAAATTAAGACAAATCTAGTGGTGCAAGTATCATCAAGATCGGTTCAGCCGTTTTGTCTGTAGTGCGACACAAAGGAAATATACATATATAGACTGATGAACACATAACCCTGTGCGTTCCGCAGTCGGGTAAAAACGTAAACTAAGGGTACTGCTAACTAATTCGGGCAAATTATCTCAAGTGCCATAAACGTAATCTGCGTGAACGGAGATCCGATTAGATAATAGAACACACCCGTTATATATGTAACACACTCGTATGCCTAACTTAGTGTTACCTGACGTGGTTTTGGCTGAGGAAGTGTTTTTGTGTGTGTTGAAGAATAATATAGAGTTTCTGGGTGAGTAGGATCAAACTCAGACTCATATTTTTGAAGTGAAAACTTCTTTAGCCGCGTTGAGCACTTTTTGTTAGGGGGTGAACTTGTGGATTCGCGTCACCGACACCGTCACCGACACCTCGCTGCCCCATGCTCGCGTTGTTACGAAGACAAAAGGTCTTAAATATAAATATTCTTGTTTTTTTTCAAATTCTAAGTTTATAAGTTTTCACTTCTATCGGCAGTCCTTATGACTGCCAATTTTTTTTTTATTCCAATAAACTTATTAAAAGTGCTTTTGAATCGTCGAGTTAATCTACCACTGGTTCGCAATGCCGTTCCTACCGAGAAGAACCAGCAAGAAACTCGGTGGTTGCTTTTTTTCAAAAAAATCATTTACAATTACATCAAAGTGTAGATAGTAGATACATTGTAACCGCAGTCCTTAGCATTGCTGGAGCGAGTCAAATCCATGCTCTTTTATCATTTACATTATCTTCAACAGTATAGTAAGCTTTTTTCAGGAGCATACTTTATTTATGTAAAGGCAAGTTTAAAATAGGTTGGTCGGTACATATTTTACTGAATTCTAAATGTGAAAGTTTAGATGTTTTTACCCGACTACGAGGAAGCCAAAAGGAAGGGTTACGATTTTAGCAGTCTATGTATGTATGTATGTATGTTTGTTCCACCGTAGCGCCTAAACTAATAAACCGATTTCGATGAATGAGATGTCAATCGATTCGTTATTATGGTCCGGGTGACATAGGCTACATTTTACACGAAAAATTTTAATGGAGAAAACTTATAACCTTATCTGAATAAACACATTGGCTACATTTTATCCCGGAAAATTAAGGAGTTCCCGCGGGAATCAAAAACACTTAAACCACGCGGATGAAGTCGCGGGCATCAGCTAGTCATACATAAAAATGACAGGATAAGTGGATATTACGTTTTAAGGCAGGTCCTCTATTTAATAATCGCTAATAGTAGATTATTAACCAAGGGGATAAAGCAGTGTCTTCTGTCGCGGGTGACGATTTAAATCGCGAGCGTAACGAAGGACTCGAGGTTTACTCCAGAGCGTAGCGAGGGTGTTAAAAACTTAAATCACGAGCGAAGCGAGGGATTGAAGACGAGTCCTGAGTGTAGCGAGGGATTTAAGTTCACCCAAGACTAAGACAGCTTTATCACCGAGGAAAATACTCTACTTTTCGTACCATTTGCGAAAAAAATAACACAATAATAATATGAGATAAGCATTTATCAAATTCTAATAATAAATATTATAAATGCGAAAGTTTGGATGGATGTATGAATGGATGTTTGTTACTCAATCACGCCCCAACGGCTGAACGGATCTGGAGGAAATTTGGCACAGAGATAGATCATAGTCTGGAATAGCACATAGGCTACTTTTTATCCCGGAAAATTAAAGAGTTCCCGCGGGAACCGAAAAACCTTAATCCACGCGGACGAAGTCGCGGGCATCAGCTAGTTAAAAATAATGACAATTAAAAGTAAAAGTTAACATTCGAAACATTGGTCCAATTATTGATAGAGAGAGTTACATTAACGTTTATGTATTTGAAGAAAACAAAAACGCGGCAAATTCCTAGACTAATATTTTTTTGTCGGAAAAGCAAAGGCATCAAGCTCATACGGCCTCGTCGGTTTTCGTCATTTTATTTAATAATCTTAACTGCATAATAAATGCGTATTCCTTTTTCAAAAAGATGTATAATGCTTTATATACAAACTCAATGGTGTAAACACAGATGTAGTTCAGTATAAATTTCGGTAAGTATTCCAAATTTAAATCACATTCTCCCCCTAGAGGATGAATCAAATTCAGTACAATTTTCTTTCCCTGTTTTTAACAGATTAAAAATGACTATTGTTATGTTCGCTTTTTGTGGCATAGAATGTCACTTTTTTGAGCAAGTGGTACGAAAATAGTATTTTTGACATAGACAACATCCCAATTTAATTATTCCGGAACTTCGTGATGTTCCTAGGGCATTCGCGAACTAAGCACACTTAGTTTAATAGAAGGTGGGTCAGGATGGAAAATAATAATTAATCCGTATTTCAATTTACACAATTATTTATATTACTCGAAAGCTGTGTTCGGGACGACTGGACGAGTGCTACAAAAGGTATGGCAGCTATGGCTATTGGCTTGGCCGCTTGAGTCACTCCAAAATCCAAATACAATATCACCGGCCCCAAGTTACAATAATATGATTATATTTCAGTTAACCTAAACAAAACTTATCTTACACTTAGCCGAAATAATCACAAAGGAAATAATCAAAGCTCCGAACTGTGAACGCGATCTCATCGTGTAACATAAACATATTATCTCTATAAGTCGCTAAAACAAAGGCCCATTGATATCTACTTACTAATAACTACGCAACTCGCAAGATCGGGCAAAGTTAATGAGGCATTAATGAGGCCCAACAATAGCCGCTATGAAGAATTCTATAACATTTGTATATATCTACGCGAACGCATACTTGTTATATTATACACTAAATTGTCTATGTATAAGTAATTAACATAGAACCTGTTGTGTTGAGCTCATTCAGTGTTCAAACGCCAAGGCTGTGTGACCTAATACAAAAAGCTCATAATAGCATCAAAAGTTCCGATGCGAAGGACACGTGTCGTCGAGCGATTCGCCTCGCCTTGCTCCTATTCACGGAGTCATAGAATTAGATACGAATAGAGTATTGACCGGCCGCGTCACCTTGAAAACGAAAACTTTGCTCTACCAGTTGACATTAATTTGAAAATGAAAATGAAATTTTCACGTGGGATTTATTTCACGTAGGACAAATGGTGCCACCACGGTGCCACATACGATAAGTCGGAAGAATCTACCACCGGTTCGGAAAGTGATTCTAAGTACTGAGAAAATAGCATTCTTATACATATAGGTATTAGGTAAGAAAATTATTTTAATATCATTAAATGCCAAGATTTACTAACTTGAACAGAAACAGTAATTTAGTAAAGAACAACTATTATTTCAAGTGTAAAAGCCCAGTCCCATACCATAGGTATCTATAAAATGATTCATTTTCAATAAAATCAATGTAGGTACTTACCTATTTCATTTTAAATGAAAATTCGATGAAACGAACAAACAACACCAAAAAGACATACATATTCATAACTAGCTGATGCCCGCGACTTCGTCCGCGTGGACTAAGTTTTTTCGATTCCCGCGGGAACTCATTAATTTTCCGGGATAAAAAGTATCCTATGTCCTACCTCGTAGTATGGGCTCAAATCGTGCCAAGTTTCGTTTGAATTCATTCAGTAGTTTCGGCGTGATGCGCGGCCAAGATACAGACAGACAGACAGACAAAAATGAAAAAAATTACAGATTTGGCTTCAGTATCGAATAATGAGTGCCCTCCAAAAAAAATTTTCAAAATATCTTCAATGTACAGAATTGGACCTGTCTTAAGTTTCACTTCTGCCGTATGTGAATTGCAAACACACTTTTTTTAATTTCGTAAAACTACTTTTTTCTAAATACATATAAATGGATTAGAATTCGCATATTCGGTGCGTCTAGTTCACGAGTCACTTTGAGTCAGAGTGTAGAGATTACGTAGTACCACAGCGTAATATACATTATTAATTATTATATTTATACAGTGGGTCAACGCCCATACATATGACAGACTGACATTTCACCGAGAGGTACGGTATCTCCGTTTGGTTGAGAGACATATAGAGGTATAGTCCATCAAACTCTGACCCGGTGGCCAAAATTGGAACTAATTTTTATACTTTTTCCTGGTGGGAGGCTTCGGCCGTGGCTAGTTACCACCCTACCGGCAAAGACGTGCCGCCAAGCGATTTAGCGTTCCGGTACGATGCCGTGTAGAAACCGAATAGAGGTATGGGTTTAATATAACTGCCATGCCCCTAACAGGTTAGCCCGCTACCATCTTAGACTGCATCATCACTTACCATCAGGTGAGATCGCAGTCAAGGGCTAACTTGTAGTGGATAAATAAAAAAAAATAAAAAAATACCTGTTTAGTTTTTGTTTTTATTTTATTTTTCATAGATCTAGTATCTATGTATCGACGCTGTCACCGGGTCAGATAAGTTTGACGGACTATACGGTATCTCCCTTTGGTTGAGAGAGATAAAGAGGAAACTGCATAAAAAAAAAATTGACATAAGGGTTGCCAGCAGGGCGATTATGTAAAACCTGCATCAATCATTGTTACAGTATCAAATGTTGTGATTGGCTGAATTTATGGTATTCTTGCTGCGTCAATGGACTTTGTCCAATAGTGGAAGAGTGTTAACCAATCAGAGGTGATTGCGATCTTTACTGCTGCTGTTTCCCTCACGTCCTTCCTTCCTTCCTTCACGTCACGTTCCTTCCGTCACGTCTCTATCACCTCGCAGCGTTGATCTGTCTAAACTCCCAAACTCTAAACGCCTCCGTCGAACGACTGTTAAGAACGAACGTATCTCTTTATACTGTGGTAGTAGTAACCATGCGAAAATAGTTATGTCATTCAGTCATTGACCAGCGGCCAGCCAATAGATAGGAAATAAACGTTACTTTTGTTATATTATTCTTGCGAGATTATCGCGTTATTATTAGTGTTTTACATAGATAAATAGATATTTGGGTGTTGTTTTAGTGTGTTAAATAACTGACAGTTACGGGATGTGAGTAGCGGATGAAATTTAAAAAAACTTGTTGGTGATTTACCTATTATATATATACATACCTACGGATTTCCTCGTAATGTGGCATTTATACATTCCAATGGGCGTTTCTTCATTGGACGGCCCGGCCCGGCACCGGCACCGACACCGACAGTATTCAACGACACGACACCGGCACCTACATTCTTCATTGACCGACACCGACACCGACACCGACAAGCTGCAAACCGCGTGAGCAAGAGCGATGGCAGCGTATAACAAATGGACGACCTCCGTGGCGCAGTGTGTAGCGCTGTTGTCATAACGTGCGGAGGTCCCGGGTTCGATCCCCGACAGGGTCAATTTGGGAATTTATAATTTCTGAGGCTTTGGCCGTGGCTAGTTACCATCCTACCGGCAAAGACGTGCCGCCAAGCGATTTAGCGTTCCGGTACGATGCCGTGTAGAATCCGAATAGGGGTATGGGTTTTAATAATAACTGCGTGGCCCTAACAGGTTAGCCCGCTACCATCTTAGACTGCATCGTCACTTACCATCAGGTGAGATTGCAGTCAAGGGCTAACTTGTAGTGGATAAATAGTAGTTTATGCAACTGTCATATAATGAAGGGTATTAAAACACGAGTGTGAGTTTATGAAACGAGCGCAGCGAGTTTCATAATAGTAACGAGTGTTTTAATACCCGTGTTATATGCAGTTGCATACACTACTTTATCTTCACTAATGCAATTTATCAAACAACAAGAGTAAAAGCTGACAATACAAAACACATTGCGAAACATTAAATTCACGCGTACGTGTATTGTCACAGTGAACTTGCCGCCATTAAAATCTAACCAATGAGAGCGCAGCTGCGCGCGCAGGGCCAATCAGGAGCGAGCGCGCGCTGTTCGTTTTTTATTTAATTGGCACAAGATCTTACCAAAGAGTTTTGTGTATGTAAGTTTAGTAGTTTCGACGAAGTTTTCACGTATAACCCAACTGTTTTCAAAAGCCAGCCTAATATCAAAATTTTATACAACTTGTATGAGGATTTTGACATAAGGCTCGCCAGGTTAATTGGTCGCGTTTTATTGATGTTATAATGAGATTTTACGATATCGATGTGGATATTATACCATCATGTGAAATTGCTTAAATTGAGTGTTTTGTTATCTGCGCTATAACAGTAGTAATTATAAGTCAAGTATTGGAAACATAAGTAGAATGTTATAACATTAGTGTAGATAAAAAAAATTATATTTCTTGTATTTATTATATTTGAGACGCAAAAAAAGAACTAGCTATCAGTACACGGTTTTGGGCGCATCCAATTATAAAAGTAAGATATTTAGACGGCGTGTATTACAATTTATTTGAAAAACTAACCAATAACCCGGCTAAGTTTTTCAATTATTTCCGTATGAGTAAAGCAGCTTTGATTATTTACTAATGAACTTGATCGAAAAATGCAAATGAATTGTGTACTAGAGCGACGGGGGCGCGGGGCGGGGTCACTGATCACGCCACTCGCACGCCCACATGGACGTTTGTATGCGTACACAACACATGCGCAACGATGCCGGCCCGACACCAGTGGGAGACTTGCTGCCGACGACATGCCGGCGCCGGCGCCGACATGTCGGTGCCGGGCCGGGCCAGTGAGACAGCGTGCCATACAACTTCATACAATTATGCGTCCACTAATGTCGGTGTCGGTGCCGGGCCGGGGCCGGGCCGTGCAATGAAGAAGCGCCCAATGGCGATATTATCAATTAATTAATTTTAATTAAAATTAATTGGTACTCAAGTTGTCTTACGTGAATTAAATAAAAAGTCCCTAAGTTTTTCTGTATTTTGTAATTTTGTGTGTTTTTATCTGTGTTTAATTGTATTGTAATCTATACTTATAATAAAACTGTAACAGGTCCAATTCTGTACATTGAAGATATTTTGAAAATTTTTTTTGCAGGGCACTCATTATTCGATACTGAAGCCAAATCTGTCATTTTTTATATTATTTATTTATTATGTTTGATTATATTTTTTTTTTATTATTATTAGTTTTGAATTTAGTCAATTATATAGAGATGTATAATTAAAAAAAAAAAGTATGGATATGGATTTATTGACCGAGCGAAGCGAAGGTCTCTTATGTCTACTTGAGTGAATTTGCACTTGTCCGTCCGTCCGTCCGTCCGTCTGTCAGAGCCTTATAACTTCTGAATTACTGAACGTAATTACTTCAAATTTAAATATAATATGTAAACCGATGGCCTCCCGCCGAATATGGCTTAAAAAGTTATAAAAATCTTTATTTCAGGGGGGCTCTCATAGAAGCGAATGCGAAGTAAAATATTTTTTATAGCGTTACATAGGGTTGCGGTATATCATTTTAAAGATAATTAGGAATAGAGTCCAAAAATATTTTTTTTTAATACTTGATCAATTATTTGAATTATATCCTGTACGTGAACAACAAATACTAAAATTAGATAAATATTATAAGGAAACGAAATTATTTAATTTTTAATGAGCTTCAGTATTTTTATCAGAACTTCACAATGATGTCAATAGATGGCGCTCTGTAAAAGTTTATGGATACCGCGAGGTCTCAGTTCGGGGCGAACCACTAGTAATATTAGTATAGATAATATAATGTGTTGTGCGTAGATGTCTGTGCTCGTGGAGCCGGTGACGGCGCCGGTGTGGCTGGGCGAGGGCCCGCACTGGTCGCACCGCCACAAGGCGCTGTTCTTTGTGAGCATCTTCGACAAGTCCATACACAAGTACGACCCCGCCACCGGCAACCACACGAGCGCCAAACTAGGTGAGTGGACACACCTGTTACATATTTAACCTAAAACTTAAAATTATTAACGTTATAAAATATTTAACTATACTATATATTACACTTCTATAGTCCAAAGTGCAGTTGGCCCATTTCCTTTTACTTTTTTTTAACGTTATATTTTTAGTGCAGTATATTTTGGTGCGTTAGTTAGACGGGAAGGACACAGATTTAAGATTGACTTCTGTTATAATATTGTATGTTTAATGTTCCAGCTGACATGCCAGGTTTCATCATCCCCCTGGAAGGAACATTGGATCGATTCGTGGTGGGGTTGAAGCTAGACGTGGTGGTGGTAGAGTGGGACGGGGAGGGGGAGGCGCGGGTGGAGAGGACTGTGGCCCGGCTGGATGCACACTCCCCACAGAACCGAATCAACGATGCTAAGGCTGATCCAAAGGGGAGACTGTTTGTTGGTAACTATAGTATACATACATACCTTTCTTAGTACTTAAGACATGTTACTTCTAGATGCTGGAATAAAAGTCCTCCACCGGTACATGCAATAAAAAATCCACAGTAAGATCATAAATGCGTAATTGTGTTTATCCTTCAATCACACTGCAACAGAGCAACGGACAGGCGTGATTTTTCTGCATTAGGTATAGTTAAGAACCGACTAAGGCTATTTTTATCCCGGAAAATCAGAGTTGACCGTGATTTTGAAAACCTTATGTACCCGGCATCATCTAGTCCTAATCTTAACTAATATCATAAATGCGAATGCGAGATCTTTGTTTGTCACGCTTTCATCTTTTCAACCGATTTTGAAGGCATTTGGTACAAACAGGTTGTGTCCCGGGAAAGAACATAGTAAAGAAAGAAAGAAAAAACATTTATTTTCAAACTAGCTAATGCCCGCGACTTCGTCCGCGTGGATTAAGGTTTTTTTGGTTCCCGCGAGAACTCCTTCGTTTTCCGGGATAAAAAGTAGCCTATGTGTTATTCCAGACTATAATCTATTTCTGTGCCAAATTTCACCCAGATCCGTTCAGCCGTTGGAGCGTGATTGAGTAACAAACATCCATACATCCACACATCCATACATCCATCCAAACTTTCGCATTTATAATATTTATTTGATCAAGATCTAGAACTTTACTTACTATCCTACTACATACTTTCCTTACTTACTTTACTTTTTATCCTAGAAAATTAAGGAGTTCCCGCGTTTATTCCACCAGCTAGTATAATATAATATTGGATACGTTGCAATAAAATCAAAATAAACATCGAAAATTAAAATTTCTCAGGCACAATGGGCTACGAGTACGAACCCGGGAAATTCCACCTGAAGAAGGGCTCGTTATACCGCGTGGACCACGACGGCTCACTCCACCGCGTGGTCTCCGGCGTGGACATCTCCAACGGCCTGTGCTGGAGCGTGGACGACGGCGCGTTCTACTACGCTGACTCGTTCGAGTACGCGGTGCGCCGGTACGACTATGACGTCGACACTGGCGATATATGTAAGTCCTCTCTCTCTCTCTGCGTCGTATACCTCATTACTGAGGGTCGTGACCCCTTTCCAGTAATCAAATAATGGTAGGAGTTTTCTTGGGATAATAATGCGGTGGGTTCCCACGTCCTTCCGCATACGACTCAACTAAGAGTATTTTTAAACACTGAGGTTTTTATAACGATTATTATCAGATGTTAGTCATAATAACTGAGACCGACGGCTAAACGTGCTCTCCAAGGCACGGAGGAAAAGAAAAGGCCAAATTTGAAGCTCCAAATTCGGTCACCCATCCAGTTACCGACTTAGGTCAGCGTTGCTTATATCGCATAATATGCGTTGTCACAACTGGGCCACTGGTCCCTCATATCATCATCATAGTTCTCACGGGAATTAAAAAAACTAAATTCACGCGGATGAGTCGCGGGCATCAGCTAATCCATACTAATATTATAAATGCGAAAGTCTGTCTGTCTGTCTGTCTGCTACGCTTTCCCGGCCCATCTTTTCGACCGATTTTGCTGAAATTTTGGTATAGAGGTAGGTTATATCCCGGGGAAGGACATAGGCTACTTTTTATCCCGGAAAATTAAGGAGTTCCCGCGGGAATCAAAAAACCTTAATCCACGCGGACGAAGTCGCGGGCATCATCTAGTAAATAATAATAGTAATTAATTACCATTAAAATGAAATTTTGTGTAACACACATACAGGTATATTCGGCATATACTGGTGCAAGAATCATCGAAATCGGTCCATGCGTTTAGGTTGTAGCTGTCCTAGAAGAAACAAACAATCAAACTGATGAACACATACCACAGGGTATGTGTTCATCAGGCAGAACGCACAGGTTAACGCAGATTTAGAACGCACAGGCGTTCATAAAATAATTTAGGTACTTTTGCCATAGACAACATCCCAATTGATTGTTTATGTGTTTGCAGCGAATCCACGGATAGTATTCAACTACAAAGACCACGGCTTGGAAGGCATTGTCGACGGCATGACCATAGACACGGACGGCAATCTGTGGATCGCCAACTTTGACGGCAAGCAGGTACGCTCTCGTATGACACTGTGGGACGAGTGAGTGATAAAATGTACTCGTCCGTACATACATAGATAGATCGAAAAATAGATAAAATCTGTATTGCCACACATAACATAGAACTAAATTATAAACAAAACACAGAAAACAACGCGTTTCTTAAGGAACTTTAAGGACATATTACCACTCACTCAGAAAACTTTTCTCAGAGAACTTCGATATCGCGATTCAGACTTGTATGTAACTTAAAGTTTTCAGTCGATTATCTATCCTGTGATGTAGATACAATTAGCGCCATCTAGTTTACACTGCTGTAACCAACGACTGTAACCGCTACAACACTACATCCGACGTTTACCACTTGATTGCCGGAAAACACGCGTAAAACGATTTCCAAATGGTCACATTAAAGTCACAAACTCAGTACAACCGATTCGTGTCTTTTGGTGCGCTGGCTGTGAATGCATACACGAAATTGAGTTTAAAACCAATGTTGTTAAGGTTCATTTTACTTTGACGCTAATGTGATCGAACGCATGATACGATTAATCTAATTTGCCATGTAAAAACTTAGACTAAGGCGTACAGTACTATTAGTAATTATTATTACATTCTCAATTTCGAAAACTATTTTTTCTGATTAAAACACACGCGATGTATATTACCAGTAGCGCCATCTCTTATCACTTAAAGTCCGTATCGGTTGTAGTTTTAGGACTAGAGTTTATGATTGTCTGCTGCGTTACCTATGTGATTTAGTTAATACAGATGTTGTTGACACTTACGTAAAGATTTCTGACATCAACGTTATAGCAAGACGGCCTTGCAACTTATGTGGACTATATTAGCTACTAATAAATAAGTTATTCCAGCATTGATGTATTAATTTGAAGGTGCTGAAGATCGACCCTCGCGCTGGCAAGCTCCTCCAGAAAGTGCCCACTCCGGCGCTGCAGACTACGTCCTGTACATGGGGGGGCGAAGCCCTAGACACGCTGTACGTGACGAGCGCCGCCATGAACCGCGGCTGCGACCAGCCCCCGCCCGCCGGAGCCACCTTCCGCGTCACCGGGCTCGGGTGCCGCGGACACCGGAACAACTGCGTCAGACTCGAGCTCAAGGATAAATAAATTAATTGAAAAAAAAAGAGAGTTCGTTTTATTTATTGTGGGTAGTTCAGTTAAATAGCTCAATTGGTGCACCTACAAGACGTGTGAGTGCAACGTAGATACAGCGCCATCTAATACATCATTTTAGAACTACTTTAGTAAGATTCGCCTTATTACCTTGGTCCTAGAAGCTATAGTCATGTACGTGAAGGGCGCTCAAGGATAAGGGTGCGTTCCGAAATACACTGAGAGCACTGGAAGTCCCCAGTAAAGAGCACTGCCAGTGCTCGCAGTGCTTATAACGGAACACACACATAAATAAATTAATTAATTGAAAAAAAAGAGTTCGTTCTATTTATTGTGGGTAGTTCACTCAAATAGCTTTTGGGTAGGTGCACACCTACCAGAAGTACAGTCGACTGCAAAAGTCCATACATAGCTCTAAGGCTAAAACCGCTTGCAAGCAATGCTGTGAATAACTCCGTGCTCACTCACACTGATAAACATAAACTGTCAATAATATTATCAACCTTAAATCAACACCGTAAGGTTCAAACGATTTCAGTTCAATACTACCTGCATTACCATAAACTGTCAACAATATCAACCTTATGTCATTAGCATTAGGTTCTAAATATTCCTATTCAATCACCTTGTCTATTCTGATTGTTTATTTCATCACTTTACAGTAACCACTCCCAGTGTCGTGATAATATAGTTGGTATACGAGTTACGACGCATCATATGACCTAGGTTCGAATCTCTTACAGCAGTTTTTATTTTGTTTTGAATACAAACAAAATTTATGTTTTGTTTATGTGTTTTGTGTCTGTTTGTTATTCTTTATTATAATATATCTTTATTTCCATTTATAAACGCAAACATTAATTATAACAAGATAATACTTAAGGACAAAGTTAGTTATTTTGGGAGGAAAGCTATAACTATGTTAGTGGTGTCAATTATTGCTTATTATGAGTCAATAAGTAATAAAACACACAAAATAAATTGGAAGAAACACTTTTTATTAGATAATCGACTTTATTTTCATTTATTTTCATTGTTATCATGTTACATTTTCTCAAAAGTAATAAATAGCTTCAGCTACTTTTTCTATCATTTTTTAAGGTTATAGCTTAAGTATGTAATCGTTTTCATAAAGAAAAGAAAATTGAAGCTAAACCTTAAAAATCTAGTAAGCAAAGGGCGGCGCTGCTTTTTTGTCTGTTAATTTTGATAAGATATACTAATAATAATTATTACAAGTTAGGAAAAGAATAAACGTTATGTTTCATATTTAAAGCCTTAAAAATTAAATTTTATATAGCTTTAAAAGTATTACTATTCAATAAAACCTCCACTTTTTTCAATAACATCAAGCAAGCGCCGCCGGGTGAATCCGTTTGTAATATTAGGATATATATCCGTTATTCTAAATATATTCTCCCATAATTCCATACAGTGAGCCTCCGTTTCCTCTGCAGTCTTTTCATTTCACATAACCCACCAGTTTGCACCATCAAACCTCATAATATTCTCTATGATTTAAGTTTGGTGATCTTACTGGCCAGGGAATAACTGTTGTCTGGGTTTTGATTAAACCAATTACGCACTATATGTGATCGATGCACAGGACAACAATTATCATGCACAAATGATAGTTGTGGCACATCAACAGCTGGACATCACTTCCATGTGTTATAATGTGCAGCTTTGGCGCTGGTGTTTAAGTATCGAACATGTTCGCGAACTCGACAGTTGGTATGCAGATATTGTTCTCATATTGTTCATCTATAATATTATGTCTTCGTTGTGAAGCATTACTCTCTTCGTCAGGATGCGACACCCAACACTTGGTTGTCCACTAAAAACCAAACAGCGAGATTAAAATAAACACTTTTGAAACTACTAAGTATCTTGCCTAGATATTTACTAATAAAACGTTATGTAACTAATCCTAAGTTTATGAACACACATTTTTTAACAATAAAAACAATACTCACAGTGAAACCAGTTTCATTGCAAATTTGAGCTAAGTATATTGTATCCGATATTATTTAGCTCAATAATATGCATCCTCTTCTGCATATTAATATAAGCCTGCATTATTGTTGAAGATAAGAAACAGCAAAACTTAGTAAATTATAATAATTTTGTAGTATTTGCTAATAACGACTAACGAGTGTCAAATCTTCCGTCTCCGTCAGTACTCAGTGGCCATATCTGTTCAGAGATTTTTTAAACTACCCGCATATGCTATTGCTGGTATAAAAATATCAGTCATCAAATAAAAAAAGTAAAAAAAACTTACACGGGGTCGAGATTTGAACCAGCAGCAGTTGCGGTGTGCAATCCAAGTAGTTCCACACCTCGCCATTGAGCTCACTTACTTGAGGTGTGAAATTATCGATATTACTCGGCTATTACAATACCTACAAGCTGAACGACTTATATTATACTACTGCAAGTGTGTGGGTGTCCGACCGCATGCAAAGCAACTTATTTGCTTATTCTATATGCAATTTTGACGTCGACTGTACATCGCCATCGCCATCTAGTATATATTTTTGAAACTAATTTTACTAAGACACTTAGTAAAATCACTATATCAAAAATAAATTATTTCTAAATGATTATTAAATAGAGGGTCTTTCAAAAGACCAAAAAATTCACATCCTCGGTTAGTTTTAAGTTTGATAACCATTTTAAAATATAGACTAAAGAAAAAAAGTGCGTTGAAATTTGATGACGTCACCACTGTGAATTTCATACAACTTCTATACTAGAAGTGCCATTTTAAGTTTGATAAAGAGTTGCTGATTTGATTGAGTTGTCGTCATCCCTATTATTGTCCATCACATGCCTCCTTATTGCTTTAGTACTAAAAACTATTCTTGTGGGGGACGCAGCGAGTTGCGACCGGCCACTGCCCGCCGCTCTCGTGCATCTATGAGATACTAGCTCATGCCCGCGACTTCGTCTTCGTGGATCAAGGTGTTTTGGCCTATGTTTTATTCCTATGTAATAATCTATGTGCCAAGTTTCATCCAAATCCGTTCAACCGTTCTGGCCGTGATTGAGTAACAAATATCCATCCATCTATCCATCCAAACTTTCGCATTTATAATATTAGTATAAATGAGAGATCTGATAAAATACTACCTTCTAATCTCGGTAGACATGAAAATTGCCTTCCATAAACCCGGTGACCTTTGGAAGAGGTTGAAGCTCGCGCTAACTAAAATTCTACTGTCTATGGGGAAAATTTTAACTTTATCAACAGATTATACATTTTTTATTTAAATACATACTTCTTATTTTCATTTTAAATGGAAAAATCTATTGCGTAAACACATTGAATTATAATTATGTACACGTACCAAATACCTCAATGCGTAAACATGACACATAAATCCAACAACGTCTTATTATGTTTTACACGCATAAAATTACGTTATATCAACTTACAAAATAACAAATTGTTTAATTGCCGACCCAGTCTTATTAGTTAATTATATTTATTTTGTACGAATCCCCACGTTCTTTTCAAAGTTTAAGAAGAATATTAGGGTAGCTTGAAATTGACATTCGGCAACCCCTTAACGCCCAAACCTGTCACCATAAAGGTGCAACCCTTGGGTGGTTTTTGTTCCTCCCCGTCCACAAGTTTCATAGATGCAGAAGTTACAAAAAGTATGTCATAATTGGGTCCGCCAAATGTCACAGAGGTGACCTGATGCGCCGGTATATCAACTTTTTGGAGGAGTTTCCCTGTGGTTGGATCGATTTTGATGATTCCGTCGCCTTTGAATAGCGCGATCCAGAGATTTCCGTCCGTGTCTATAGTGCTGCCGTCTGGAAAGGATTCTATGTTGTTCTTCTTCAAGTCGAAAATGTGTTTTGGGTTTGCTGAAAAACAAAATAATGAAATTAGAAAATTGATAAACAAACACACAAAAATGATTTTTATTTCTAAAGTTTTTAAGTCTATGGGGAATATATCCCACAATAATCACGAAGTGATACAGCCCCTTCACAAAATAAAGACTTAAAAAAAAAGTAATTATTATTCGTTAATTTATTTTATTTTGTATTCTTTTCCTCTTTTATTACTTTTTTCTCCGACCCATAGTGTGATTTAATATTATATTGCAAGCTCTGGGAACCCTTCAAGTCTCAGATTAATAACATACCTACTTACTTAATCTGAGCTTCAAGTGGGTTTACAATAATGCATATTACTCTATTATCTAGCTATATTTTTCCTGTTATTTATTTTTTATTCCTGTCCTAAAATACTCTTTCCTAGAATGTGAAAGAGAGAGAGAGAAACTTATGGGAGGGTGCCGTCTCAAGCAAAATGGCGTTTCAAAAACGATTAACTATATCGTCAATTTAAAAATCCATCTTAATTTGTTTTATGGCTTTTATTACACCAGTGCCACACCAGCACGTGCCAACTTCACATGGAGGAGCTAAATCCTCAAACTCACATATTTCCCCCGTCTCCACATCATAGTCGTATCTCCGGATGTTGAACTCGAAGGTGTCAGTGTAGTAGAAGGCCTTCCTCTTCAGGTCCCACGCCAGGCCGTTGGAGATGCCGATGCCGCCGCACAGCTTGGTCACTCCACCACCGTCGAGGCGGTACAGAGAGCCGTTTGCTGGTTTTATGTTGCCTAGGGGTTCTTCGTGGCCCATCGTACCTGAAATATATAATATATATGTATTACTCGATGATGATGCGAATTCGTCCGCGTGGATTAAGTTTTTTGATTCCCGGGGGAACTCCTCCCCGGGATGTAACCTACCCCTATACCAAATTTAATCAAAATTCGTTTAAGAAATGAGCCGTTAAAGCGTAAGACAGACACACTTACGCATTTATAATCTAACTAAGTATGGATATTGGATTTATACAGAAACCCTATTATGCACCAATCATTGTTAGTTTCAATTGTTGTGATTGACTGAATTTATGGTATTCTTGTTACGGTAACGGATTTTGATTTTTGACTAATAGAGAAAGACCATGATAACCAATCAGAGTTGATTGCGATCGTTTACACTAGGTAGCATAATAGGCAGAAAGGTCTGACATTATCAGGATTATGATTTCTATGATAAAAGACGGCGCCACTAGTCAAATTACATCGCATGTTTGATTATTACCTGCAAAAATCCTCCCTCTCGGATCAGCCTTGCCGTCGTTGATCCTCGTCGGCGGCACCACGTCCGCGTCCACCGTCCCCAGCTCCCTCACAACAGTGGCGGGAGAGCCGTCCTCGCCGTTCCACTGTACGACGG
The DNA here is from genome assembly GCA_917051295.2 of Erebia ligea. NCBI lineage: Eukaryota > Metazoa > Arthropoda > Insecta > Lepidoptera > Nymphalidae > Erebia > Erebia ligea. Next base: position 769,912 of record OU785232.1, read on the forward strand.
TGAAGGTCCTCTCCAAACCCACCAGGAACTGGTCTGTGGCGCCCTCCACTGGCACTATGAAGCCGACGCGACCACCTGCCAAGTAACGAGCAATATGGATACAGCTAGACAAGCTAGACATCATGCTTACTGCCAGGGGCGGCCTATGCCATTGCGAGGCTCTGGGAGTGGGCGGTAGATATTTGCGAGGCGCGAGATTCAAATACACATTAGTACCTACCTAATGACTTTTTCTACTTCATGGGCTGTAACTTGTAAGCAGGCTGTGGGCGCAAGAGCGCAAGGCCCCTGCAAGATCGAGGCCTAGGGCGGTTGCCAACGACCTCAATTTACATAGACGGGCCCTGTCAAACAAAGAATGTGGACCTATTTTTCTGACGCCATCTAGCCTGAAAAGCGGGACAGCGCTATGGCGGGGACAAGGACAGGCTAAAATACAGGTGACGGGCATGCCCTACACGTCGGACGCCCAACTTTTGTCTATGAAAGCCTTGAAAGGGCCCATCTAGTATCTACATATAATATTATATCGATGGCGGTTGCTATTGGTGAAATGGCACCCAATGAATGTTTTACCGAGTTTGGTCTTGGTGTGCCGCTTGGTTGCGAGGTGGTACTTGTGTATGGAGCAGTCGAGGATGTCTACAAAGAACAACGCCTGCTGCCGCTCGTCCCAGTGCGGGCCCTCGCCCAGCAGCAGCGGCTCCGTTATCTTCTCCACTCGAGCCGACATCTGCAAATCAATACATTTTCTGTTGCACGTTACTTTATTTATGATATCTCATAACTTCATAAGATACAATTATTCATCTAAAAAAATAGTGTAAAAAGCAATTTTGGTCTAAATTAATTTATTAAATACTTGAGATGACGGACATATTTATTTTGAATTCTGTCGGTAAAAACACCTTCGCAAGTAAAGCATTGCTTTCGACCGATGGTTATTTGAGAGACAACTAAAATGACAAGATAAATATGAAATGCTATCACGAACAGGTACGCCACGGAAGCTCTCTGATAAGACGATTTTGTAATTCACATTATCAATGCATCTTTTTCAAAATAAAATATAATATAGCTGTATATGTTACTTGCTGATAAATTAGCTTTCTATAGGTGAAAGAATTTTTAAATCGGGTGAGTAGTTTTTGAGTTTGACGATTACAAACAAACAATCAAACAAATCTTTTCTCTTGTTATTAATAGTTTAGATTTAGATTATAACAAGATTCTTAAATAAATAAATATAAATTCTTACTTACCTTTAAATGCACCGACTTCAAAGAGTATACCGACTTCGACAGGTTGTTCTCGTACCTACAGGAAAATAAAAATATCATACGACCTCCGCTCTTATCATATTTTATCAGTTGTCACTTATTTATACATCCATAGATAGCTATTTAAAGTAGGTACGCGCGATAAACAAAATATTGTTAACAATGTTGTTAGGCACCTAGGAGTAAACGATAAAAAAAATCCACAACCTAAACTTGCCTAACTATACACAGATTTATGAAATCCATTATAAGTATGCTCAAGGAACATATTTAACGGAGTATGCTCCTGAAAAAGCTTATTAAACTGTTGAAGATTAAGGACGCCGCGCCGGTTACATAAGTACCTACACATTGATAGGTATAACGTGGGTATAACTAATAAATAATTGTAAATGAATTACATATTTAAAAAGAGCAACCACCGAGTTTCTTGCTGGTTCTTCTCGGTAGTAGGAACGGTATTCCGGTAGGAGGTAGATTCACTCGACGCGACGCGACGATACAAAAGCTTGTAATAAGTTTATTTTAATAAAAAAATACGAGTTTGAGTTTAACAATAGATAGGTACACACTTCTTACGTAGGCAGTCAAGTATCTGCGGTGTGGACTATGGACCTAACTATTGTGTGGGAAAATCGTTATTGTCAAACGGCAAATTTAAAACTGTTTCTTCAATAGATGCTCGATATACCTATTATATTAAGCAAGTATCTAGGCTACATAGTTAAATCCGTTAGCCAAACGTGAGTACCTACCTACGATTTTCTTACACAATTTTTTTTAATGTTTTTTTTTCACACTGGTCGGACACTCGCTCACTGAACAATAAGCCGGTACTGAGTCGGCTAAGCAATTAGCAACTGTCGGGCTGTAATAAAATATAACAAACGTGTTTGTGTATAGGTACATAGGTACCGACATACAATTACTGATAATTGCTTAATATGGCTTGTTGAGGTTGGTTGTAATATAACACATAGCGCAATATCATAGCGCGCTATCTTTCCATAACACGGATAGCATGTTAAGTGAGGAGCTGCCATGACGCTACGGCGCTATGAATATCGTTCGATCGCGCGCGGCGCCCGCCTGCCGGTAGCGCGCTGCCGCTGGCCGTGCCCGAAGCTTAGTCTCGCCGACATATAATGTGTTACAAAATTTAGCGCGCTACGAAATTTAGCGTGCTGCAAGACATATCGCGCCTGCCGGCCACCCGCACGCTTTCTTATAATAAGCGCGTTATATAACATGGCGTATTTAATAGCACGCTAAAAAATAGTTCATAGTCCGTAGCGTGCTATGGATTTATAGCAGTTTTGAACAACTCTAATAGCTTGTATGGCGTCCGGTATGCCTACTGCCTAGGCGTACGACAAGGTACCTATTATCTACTATTCAGCATTCATCAAAATCAGCAGCCATTCAGAATCATCTTTCCGAACCGGTGGTAGATTCTTACGACTTATCATAAGTGGCACAAGTTGTCCTAAGTACATGAAATAAATCATTTCATTTCATTCCATTATTATTAACTATAGTAAGTAGGTATTGTTTCATATTGAAATCTTTTTTATTCAAGTTGACTTTGACAAGTGCTTTTGAATAGTCGAGTGAATCTACCACTGGTTCGGAATTCCATTCCTACTGAGAAGAACCAGCAAAAAACTCGGTAGGTAGTTGCTCGTTTGAAAAAAATAATTTTACAATTTCATCAATGTGTCCTTAGCATTGCTGGAGCGAGTCAAATCCAAGCTCTTCTATCATTTACTTACATATGTACATAATCTATTTTTTATTTTATTATCTAAGTACTAGCTGATGCCCGCGACTTCGTCCTTTTGGTTTAAATTTGTTTGATTCCCACGGGTTTACCTAGGTACTCTTTAATTTTCCGGAATAAAAAGTAGCCTATTAATCATTCCCCGGGACATGTCAACTTCTCTGTACCAAATTTCATCAAAATCGAAAACTTCAAAAGATGGCCGTAACCTTAACCGACTCGTAAATTTAAAAAACACATTTTACCACTTTGGAAGTGTCTCTCGCGCAAACTATTCGGTTTAGAAAAAAATGATATCTATTAGAAACCTCAATATCATTTCTAAAGACCTACCCATAGATGCCCCACACGTATGGGTTTGATAAAAAAATTTTTTTTGAGTTTCAGTTCTAAGTATGGGGAACCCCCAAAATTTATTGTTTTTTTTTCTATTTTTGTGTGAAAATCTTAATGCGGTTTACAGGATACATCTACTTACCAAGTTTTAACAGTTTAGTTCTTATAGTTTCGGAAAAAAGTGGCTGTGACATACGGACAAACAGACAGACATGACGAATCCATAAGGGTTCCGTTTTTGCCATTTGGCTACGGAACCCTAAAAAGAGCTGCTGATCTTGAAACGGCTGAACAGATTTTCTCGAATCAGCCTATTAGAACACACTTGAGTCACCTTTCAAGTAGATAAAACTAAATCAAAAACGTATCATACGTTTGGGAGCTAAGAGGCAAATACACACTTTAAACTGTAGTCGGGGATCGTATAAACCTCTATTACGCTGAGTTGCACGAAACAAATACAAAAATGTAAGTGGTACTTAGACTAATTTAATCGCAAGAATCGTATGGAGTCGTGATTAAATTAGTTTAACTAATCAACACTTAAATTTTTAAAATATACTTTCATGCAACTCAGCGTTAGAGACATACATACAAAAAATTTCAGCTTTAATAAAATAACGTAGGTCTGATCGTCGCGGGATCTTGGACTATAAACGAATATTTAAAATAATTCAATAAAAAATAAAATTATTAAAATATAAACCTTAAAACTAAGATATTAAAGTTTAATTACGAATGTACTATATTTTTTATATTTAAGACCTTTTATCTTCGTAACAATGCGAGGTGTCGGTGACGCGAATCCACAAGTTTACCCCCTACCAAAAAGTGCTCAACGCGGCTAAAGAAGTTTTCACTTCAATAATCGACGTCAAAAATAGTTATGTATAAAGGCTCATACGCATTAGCGGTTAACCGCGTGCGCGGCTAACCGCGCGGCTAGCCGCTTTTGTGTTTTTGTATGCAACCGCTCATTTTGTACGCACTAAACCGCGACAAAATTCCAACTGCGGCGGTTGAAAGTCCGGGAGCGGCCCGCTTCGCGGCTGACCGCCATCTTGCCTATGCGCACTAGGCGGTTCAGTACGCGGCGTGCCGCAGGCCAGATTCGTGACGTGTTTGCAGTAACGGATGAATCCTATATTTTTTTTTATTTTGTCTTCGTCGTTTTCGATAGTACAAATAGATAACACAAGCTACCTCGACAGCGTCCATTTCGATTATGATAGAATTCAACCGCCTGACGCGGTTGATCAGGCGGTTGAACCGCGGCTAGCCGCCGTGGCGGTGAACCGCTGTTTCAACCGCGTCAGGCGGTTGAACCGCAAGCCGAACCGCCTGGGCGGACCGCTAGTGCGTATGAGCCCTAAGGGTTCTAAAAGGGTGTTTAGGTAAAGAAAAACAACTCATTGGAAAAAAATCAGCTTACTTTATTCAATGGAATTTGGAAAAAAAATACAAATTACACTCCAAAGGCGGACATTACGCTAGCTTTGAGCTCTATACAACCGTAGTACACCTAACCGTTAGTATATTCACAACACAAATTATTGTATACAATGATATGACGAACAATTTAGTTTCTATACAATACTGAGCAGTACGTAGACGTACATTGCTTGCAATTTAGATCGTTTACATTAAGCTGAGCGTCCACTGTGCTCGCGAACCTGTAACGCATCTCTCCAGTGGTTACGTACCTATATTCCGAACAAGTTAGGTTAGGGCTAGGCCGCAATTACGCTTGTAAGTATTATTCAATTGAGCAGCTTAACAATTAGAAATTGCGCAAAATTTGCAAACGGAAACAGACCTTGTAGCTTACTGCTTATCGTTTGCAAATGTAAGTTGTTTAAGTGTTTTAGTACGTAAGAATTTTCAAATATAAGCTAGTTTTTAAAAAAGTAACTCACAAGTAATTAATAATAGTATAACTAGATTTCCCACACGGTATCAGTTTTTGAACGAACAATGTTCGCATGCGAAGCGACCGTGTTTGCATTCGTCCATTTAAAGAGTTCAAGAGCGAGGCTACAGGTTACCAAACATCGTGGAAACCCAGCTTAACAGAAAAGAGATTACTTAAACAAAACTTGGCACAAAATAATTACAGACTAATATACTTTAATGACGTTAGAGAAAATCACGAATAACAGAATACCCTGAGGGACGCTATGACGAGAAACAAAGTAACTGACGGTACACTTAAAAAATTAACGCTAAACTATTTTTTTTTCGGTACACATTAATTAACGACTAACATAAAAAATCTAACTCCTAATGATTTAAATCTAATACTGTGAAAACACCGAATGACTTTACATTTAAACATCACACTACACTTATTTTTTTTTGTTTTTTTTTTTTCGTTTAAATATATATTTAACAACGCACTGTACAAACAATAAAGTTTTCCATTACATAGTATATAGTTACATTTAATATATACGTACGTGTACTTATGTAATATATATTTATCATTAATCATATTAATTGAAATAATCGTAAAGTAAGGCGGTTTCTTAGTCTGTAAGTGCGGCAGAGATACCCACCGAAAGATAGCTTTCGGTGCTCGCAATACCGAAAGCTTGCAAAGCACCTATTAATTCAATGAGCACTTTCTGGTTATCATAATATAATACCGATAAGTGTATAGATGCTCAGCGGCATCAATTCGGTATTCAACCGAACCAATGCCGCATCGACAAAATAAGAAACGACCTAAGAAGGGTCAAAAACAGTGGGCGGATTTTACAGTACAATACTTTTAATATACTTTTAAACTTTTACAAAAGTTACTTTTTTACAAGAAACGCCCGCAAAACTAGCGGGCGATGTTATGAAAATAATAATAGCTGTAAATAGATAAACTATTGTTAATTTTGAAATCTAAATATATAAACCCTACCCTTAGACTGAACACACGTCCATGTTGGACTCGAAACTAAATTCATACTATGAAATTTACAAAAATAACTTTATATTATTGTCTTTGAACGCTTATTTGTATTATATAAAAAAATCTAAGGGCTCTTTTAAATCGCCAGATAAATAAATGATAAATTTAAGATTTCTGACTATTAAAGTATAGTTGTGTATTCAATTTTCTTATGTATATCGTTATAATAAGTGTGTTCAGCCTTTATCATGTCAACATGGCGTCCAATCTTACTTTCAAACCCCGCAAAATTACGTCCGAATCACAGCCAAAACGTTTATAAACATTCCAAAAATATCTTCTGAAAATTTAGCATGGCATGAGATTATTACAGAAAATGGCGCTCGCGCTTATCATATAAGCATAATTACAAATAAGGGAGGCTTCCCATAGGCCGTGAAAGCACGAACAGAACTAATTTTAGTGAAACTTCTAGTGAACACAGCTTGGTATCAATGCATTCAGACATAAAACTATATTTATGATACGCAATTCACAATTTCGATCTTTCTAAGTAGCGGTTTTCAAATTATGATATAGCACGTTTCATACTATCGCGACCCGTGAGAAGCCAGCCACCCTAAGATCAAAATAATTATATTTGAAAATAATGAAGAGCAATAATTACATAGCAAATTTTATACAAAAAGCGGTTTTACAGAGCATGGGTCAATAAGTGTAATTAAATTAAAAAAATAAGATGAGTTTATACAGTATTTTTATACCAATCTCAATCATGTAGCTGTCCAAACAACTAATAATGCTGCCTTTCACCAAGGATGTCTATGCTTGTATGGAACCATCCTATTGGTGAATTCACACACAACTCACTAAGCATTTTATACATCTCCAGTGGAAACGCAGCCTATAATCGGTTCATTGGTGGACATCCACCCTAAATTAGTTTAGACTTACTTAGGTGTAAATAAATGCGTAGACTAGGCCAGCGGCAAATATATGGAAGCGAGGACTTAGTTATTTGTTCATTTTGTTACAGGGGATTACAGATCAAAATGTACTCTTAAAAATTAAATTTCCTCAAGGCATAAGTCAGTTTTCAGTTGAGGAATTTGAATAAAAAAGTTTGGATGCCAAATCGTGTTGTGTTGTGACGTTCTGACTCGACTAAAAGAATTAGAAATGGCTAAATAACAATATTCTCTTAGACCTTTTTTAATTTTACGAAAATTTTATTACGGGACTTTTTAATTTTTAATATTGTTGATGTCATACACACCTTTAGTAGATCGACACATTCGCACGCGATATGCCTTTTATGCCTATGGCGTCGATAATAGTTTCGCTTCCGCGTTTAAGACGTTAGAAAGTCACCAAAACTTTATTTCAAACCGAACACTTTTATTTGAGAATTTCCATTCATCAGTTTTTATGCCTCAAGAAAATCCTAAACGACACTATAAGACTACCCAAGCACCAAACTATATCAGATACAAAAATATGAGATCAACGTAGGACAAATTGCTGGCAGAGATTCAACAAAGGGCGTTCTTAAGCGATAATAGTTCAAAGAGATCTATGGTACTTAAGACACTAATGCTGAGATATATAGAGCATACTTTGGCTTGGTTCAGACTTTACTTGGAGTTAAAACGAGATGGACTTATGTGAGTAACATAAATCTGTCTCGTTTTAACCATGTCTTAAGCCTAAGCAAAGTCAAAATTCGCTCTATAGATCTCACACTTAGGCTAGTGACAAATCTTGCGAATAATCAACTGGCGAAAAAACGCGCGTCGATTTCCGTTTGAGTCGTAATGAGAGTGAGTCGTTTTCGGTTTGATTTGCACCCGGTTTGCATGTGTCGTACTGAAAAATAAAGCGCGGAAAAAACGCCGTCCGCGCGCTTGGCGTTTTTGCGCACGTGTACGACAATGTTCGTATTAACGCTGTAATGCGGAAACGTTTAACTTTAGTAAGAACAAACGATGCGATATTTCCGCTATGTGATATGTCAGTGGTAGCAAAACTCCGCGCGTTTATTTTGGTTTAGCGTTTTTCCGCTAGATTTGTACATGGCCTGTGTCTGAAACGGCAAGCGAATTCTACTGACCGACTGTAATAATTATTGTAAACTATATAAGCTAATATAAAACTTAATAGATATGTTGCAACACGCGAAACAAGTACCTATTTTCAAAAAAAAACTTTTAAATAATCACTGTCGGTGTTAATTTCGTTCATCAAAACTATGTAGGAAATACTTAAATAATAAACTAAAAGATATTTTTAGAAATATAAAGGTGTGTCTAAACAAAGAGCGGCAATCTTGCGCGGCTGCAGCGCACCGATTGGACCGCGCTGTTATTGGACGTTTGCCGCGCATATTATATTCGTCGGTATAGTCCATAAGTCTCGAGCGCGGCAGAATTCTGTCTTACAAACGCCGCGTGTTGCTGCGGCGTATTTGCCGCACTATGTTTGAACACACCTTAATAATCTTCACTAAAATTCACGTCTTGGATTCCGCGTGTCGCAGCATACACTAAAACTACAGGTAAATAAAGTATAATTAAATTTCTTGACGCATTCGTACACAAAGCGTTGCCTTACCTATTTGTCACCTTAGTTAGGAATGATTTACAGCGCCTAACCACTAGTGTTACGCTAATATTCCGAATCCCTACAAAAATATCTCGAAAACCCTGTCGACCTCTTCAATTTTGGAGCACCTTTGAACACTTAGGGATAATTGTAAAATAAATGTCTAGTGACGTCATCAACACATCAGGCTCTGTATTACAAAATTTTCGACTATATCATAATACTTTAATTGCAACGGCATCTGTACCAATGGAACTATTTTAGTAACCATATTCGAGATCTTTCACTGACAGATTCGCATAGAACGGAAATGATGTTTAAAAATTTAAGATCACTTTAACGAGATGTCAAAAAAAAGAAGTTATTAACCGTTAGAAACCTTAACTCTAGTATTTAAACACTGAAATTCACCAACTTTTAGAGTTTTATAACAAAAAAAAAACAATTAATCAAAAAATGCTCGATGTTTTAGCTCATTAAATCTGCTCATAAAGTCGAACAAAAGGTTAAAATTACACGCGTTAATACAAATTTGTCACTGACAAAGTTACCCTAATTTCATAGTTACGACCTTATACCGGATTGCAACATAGTATCAATCAAAAGTTCTGTAATACAGGGTCTGGTAAATTGAAAACGTGGAAAAGAGAGTAATATATAGTATGATAAATATTATATTATTGTGTAAATGTATCATGAATAGTTAAAATTTTAAATAGACATGTAGATTTCAAAATAGATTCTTCGATTCGATAGAGTTAAATGACGTGTCTGAAATATCGACATCACTGATTTTTATTTCACAAAATTTTTGCCAGTCTACTACTTTTTAATTTTTGACAGTTAAATGTGCATTTAAGAAAGCGAAAAACTTGTTGAAAAAGTTGCTAATAATAAAATTGCCATGAGAAAAATGATATAATTGTTTTGGTATTATTTTCTGCCAATTGAGTAAAGCCACGAATTCCATATTATGTTCGTTCGATTAGCTATGAATAAAATATCGATATATCAATTATTCCAATCGATTGTACTACGAAAAATATAAAATGGCGGTATCTCATCAAATGTCATTACGCTCTATCATATCAAAATCTCACTACGGTATACTACTTTAATATTATTGTTTACAATTTATTAATCCATCCATTAAACAATTTTTTATTTGACAGCAAGACCAATCCGAAGAGCAAAATCGATTACTGATACGACTATTTATCGATAATGTGACACTATTTATCGGTAATGTAACTTATAATCGATACCCAACCATGTTGTAGAGTTGGTGAATTCAAAATTGTCGTATGTCTAAGAAATGTAAGTATAAGTTTTTTTAGACGAATGATTAAATTCTTAAAAGTTTTAATTTTTTTTAACATGAAAGACGTACTGTCGAACAGAGAATTAGGATGAATTAGAAAGGACTTTTTCAAAACATTTTTGAAAAATTTTGCCCGTGCTTAAAATCCTAAACACATAAGTTTATATTCATATAACATCTAATTAATATTATTAAGTACAAGTTACACACAAAATTCTACAAGACAACAGTCAAATATATATTGTCGCTGTACACTAATCGTTTTGGATATACAACATACTGCGCCAAATGGATAATAAAAGTAAGCTATCCTAATTTTAACCATCTAAAACTTTGCATCTTAAGAACTTAATTGCACTTAAATAAAAAATTGTTGACCAAATACACCAAAATGTTTATTTTTAAATATTTTGTTGCAACAAAGTATTTTGTAGTATATCACTATTGGTCTTTTAGACTATTAATAGATAGGGGTCACTACATATAAGTTATTTTACGTTTACGTATTTTTAGATTATTTTCAAGACATGGGCATAGAACTCATAAAATACTGTTACTAAATCAAAAACAAAAATGTTTTTTATTAAATAAGTTGGTTTAGGTACTGAACTAATGAAACTATTTTTTTTTAATTTCTTATAATGCTACCAAACTGTTCAGTTTTGAAGATGCTAAGTTTTAGAATACAGACTAATACTAAACTTAGAATTGGTCTTTCTTACTATCAAAAGTACAATATAAAATCTGTGCCTTAGAAAATTAATAACTAAAAACAAAATTAACAAAATACTTTCACTTCTCGTACGAACACGGGTACCATCGAGTCCACAACCTATAGAGTTTCCGTTCGAGTTCCTAATCATTAATTAGCAATAACGCTAACGCTAATTTTCTTCTCACGCTCATTTAAGTACTTAACCGAATAAGAGAGGAAAACCCTACTCCAATGTCGAATGTATAGAACTGCTAAATGGTTTCATCATCACAATTCGTGGATTGAACTATCTTAAGGTGTGTCCAAACATAAAGTGTCAATGCCGCGCTGTTATTGGACGTCTCCTGCGCAATATTCGTAGATAAATTCCATAAGTCCTTACTAGAGCGTGGCAGAATTGTGTGCTACAAACGCGTGTTGCTGCCGCGCGCTTGCCGCTCTATGTTTGGACACACCTTAAAAATACGTGCGACCGATCTGCAGCAATATTCTCTAACTCAGTGGCTATCAAGAAATGTAAGCTACTGGCATATATTTTTTGTCCATTGAAGGTTCGCTATGAAAATGTTATTTTAATTTCATAGGAAACCTTCAATGGAAAAAAATATATGTCAGTGGTTTTTTTTTTTTGATAACCACTGAGTTAGAGAATAGTGGGGCTGGGAGTAGGATTGTATCTACAGCCTAATTTTTAACGCAGCATGTCATATCGGCAAAACGATATAATACCTATACAACCTAGTCAGTGCCATTTTGTTAATTTTAAATCGTATACCATTATTCGATGAGCAAATGTCGTTAAGGGTCAATTTGTAAGAGAGTAAAAGAAAATTGTACCCAATTTTGTCTTATTGACAGTTCAAGTGTTTTAAAGTCTAGTAAAGGTAAGTGCCCATTACATAGCAGGCGATCATATTTATAAATTGGATTATTTAGTACCGTAAACGCATGTTAACCTGAATTACACTTTGTGGACTAAAAAGTGCAGGTGTAAAGTGATTAGTTAACATATAATATGGTGTGAAGTGTAAAGTAAATGTTCACACAGTGATAGAGCGGTACTCTAATAACTTCACTTACACTTGCACTTTGATTTTACTAATCATTTAACAGTTAACTTAACAAAGTGTAATCCAGCTCTAAGATACCAAATCAATTGTATGCCTACGGAGTATCTAAGTAACTATAGGAAGTATATTACGTCAAAATGGTACTATAATTCTGTACACAGGTCTAAAATGCATTCTATCCTTTTCACAATGTTATATGACGAAGAGGAGAAGGAGATCGCTACACTAAACCTATCATTTAAATCAATTTACACATTTCTGGACAAACGAGTGAACTACACTAACTGGGTCAAAAAATATAAGTATTTGTTTGCAAAATTCTTGTGAAAAAAACCTAACATAGAAATTTTCCTACCCTCTGTTAGTATACAAGAAATCTGTGAGTTTGTTTAATGTTATCCCAATATGGTCAACGAAACGCCTGTGCTATGTAAGTGGGCGATCACCTTTATGACTAAATCACTGAACATTAGTAAAAGCCGAAACCCTGTTACTAATTTTAGTTCAGTCTTTAAGTTTTAATTCAGTTCCAAACTGAAATAAAATTGTCTTACGTTTTAATTTAGAAAACAAACATAATATTAATAGGTACTACTAGTATTAATTTCTGATATGTTCATGTAAAATGAGATAAGTTTTTATTTAAAAAAATTGACGGATCGTGACTTATCATACTTCGACGTTTTAGACCGGCCACACATGGACTGTTCGAGCAGTTAGCCAGTGATCAACATACACGGACCGCTCTTGCAGTCATAGTCAACAGCTTGAAGCTACCATTGATAACTGACGCCAACCGCCAGAAGCAGACGCAACTGCTCGAGCGGTTCCATGTATGTGTGTACGTAGAAGACTGTAGTTCACTATGCAGTCGCAGCTTGAAGCAGTCCATTCTGACTGCTTCCAGCGCACCGATATTACCGGTAGAATTATATTGAATTACCCGTTGTCCCAAAATGAAAAACTTGTCTACGCGACAATGTAGGCCACGTGATTCGTGAAGGTCAGCTTCTGTTTGATACTGTCGCGTCGCGTCGTATTGAGTCGCGGTGTCGCGTTTGTCGCTCACGTAGGAAAACGGGTTATGGGCCGGTAAATTCGCGACAATGTGCGTACACAGTGCAATGTGTATATGTGCACTCAATTTAAGAAAGGTCGCATAAAGTTGATGTAGCGTTGTTAGCGGTGCCGGTATGAGTGGTGACGTCACATTACGGCGGGTAACGCGTTACTTGTGCTTAGTGGTGCTGGTATATGGCTGGTGACGTCATCAGTACGGCGGGTAACGCGTTACTTGTGCTTAGGGTTGCTGGTGTGAATGGTGACGTCACATTACGGCGGGTAACGCGTTACTTGGGCTTGGGGGTGCTGGTGTGAGTAGTGACGTCATCAGTACTGCGGGTAACTCTCTACTTGTGTTCGGGCATGTGCGGCGGCGGCGGGAAGGGCGGCGGGTAGAAGTGCTGCACGGGCGCGTACTCCACGCCCACGCCCTCGTCGTAGCTCACGTAGCCCATGCCGCCCATCATGCCCATCATACCTGCGCACGAGCAATGACATCAAACAAATGTATTAATGTGCTTAGTAATTTTTTTTTTTCGTTCGTCGGTCCTTCGTCTGATCTCTTTCCGGTCGTGTCGGATTTTCCGTCCCATCGGGCTATGAGAGTAAAGGAACAGAGAGTGCACCTGTGTACGCGCACACACTTGTGCACTACAATATCTCTCACGCAGATGGCTAATCTCTCTGAAGATAGGCCGCCGTGGCCGAAATTCGGTCGGGAGGACATTTTTTGTTTTTTACTCTACTACAAGTTAGCCCTTGACTGCGATCTCGCCTGAAGGTAAGTGATGATGCAGTCTAAGATGGTAGCGGGCTAACCTGTTAGGGGCATGACAGTTATAATAATTAACCCATACCCCTAATCGGTTTCTACACGGCATCGTACCGGAACGCTAAATCCTTTGGCGGCACGTGTTTTCCGGTAGGGTGGTAACTAGCCACGGCCGAAGCCGAAGGTGATTAAGACACCTGACCTCCTGTACGGGGACGCTGGTTCGATCCCGGGCACGCACCTCTCATGTTTCGAAGTTATGTGCGTTTAAAAAAAAAAAATAACCTGCAAATAAACGGTGAAGGAAAACATCGCGTCGTGAGGATACCTGCATATCCGAGTTTTTTATAATGTTCTCGAAAATATGTGAGTCTGCCAATCTGCTCTTGGCCAGCATGATGGACTATGGGTTGATAAAGGGAGAGAAAGAGAAATAAATAATAATCGTAATATAAATTGTGCACTGATTCATGGGCACGTATTACGTTGTGTACTGATTCATGGGCACGTGTCGCAGTGTCCTCACCTGGGTCGGCGTCAATCGGGTAATACGGCAGCGGGTAGATGGGCGGCGGGTATGGGATATACGGGAACGTGACGAGAGGCGCCTCGAGGGAGCACTCTTCGCCCGCCACCGCGCCCACGTTCATTGCGCCCATGTTAGCGCCCGGCACGAACGTGTGCGGCGTGCGCATGTCCGTGTGGGAATTGCGTCTGAAAGGAACACATTTTATTGTTACCTTATAAGCATCATTTCAGAGTAGGATAAGTAAGATTCTCGTTTACACAAAAATATGGCATTTTTATTTATATAAGCCTATTATTATGTTATGTTATTTTAGTACGTTTTTTTTTTACGATGAGTTATATATAATCCCACTGCTGGGCAAAAGCCTCCCTCTTCTCCTTACAGTCTTAGGTTCCGTACCGCAAAAGCTCTGTTAACCTTTCTTGTGTTTTTAAAGTTCTTACATTTAATGTTCCTATGTGTAAATTATTATTCTAAATATGACATACTTTATGAAAATCCTGTGGAAACTATGATTTTCCGGGATAAAAAATGTTCAAGCTCCAGGTTTTCACTGTCGATTCGCTGCTTTGGTGCGGCGTGATTGAACATCAAACGAAAAGGCAGACACACTTGCAACTATAGTATTGACTAGATTAATTGATTATAAATAATTGATAAAAAAAAAATAACATAAGGGCAAATGGTCTTATGGCTAACGTCTTTTGGGTTGCCGAGGACAAAGTAATTTAAGGCTGTACATGTATATTTTTGCACTCTGCCACTGGCAGTAAATTGTGAACGGGACTAATTATAAGATAACAGCTGTTGTTACCCACAATTTGGCAAAATAAAAATTATCAATTATTATGAACTAGCTGATGCCCGCGACTTCGTCCGCGTGGATCGAGGTTTTTCGTTTCCCGCGGGAACTCCTTAATTTTCCGGGATATAAAGTAGCCTATGTGTTATTCCAGACTATAATCTATCTCTGTGCCAAATTTCATCCAGATCCGTTCAGCCGTTGGGGCGTGATTGAGTAACAAACATCCATCCATACATCCATACATCCATCCAAACTTTCGCATTTATAATATTTATTTGATTATAGCTGTAGTCCGCGTGGATTTAGACTTTAAAAATCCCGTAAGAGTTCCATGATTTTCCTTGATTGTCTTTTCCTTCCTCCTCCTCCTCCTTCTTGCTCCTTTGCTTTGTTGCAAAGTGACTGAAGGACAAACCAAACAAAAAAAACACACTTTCGCATTTATAATATTCGTATGAACTATGATTTTGGCTCCTGATAGCGGGGTTTTTTTTTTAATCCTGAAGACAACCAATTTATATAAATGTCGAGACAAGAAATGACTAAACGTCTTGTATGACTTACCGATTGTTTGGTCCCTTGTTCGGCGTGTTGTTGTTGTGGCCTTTGTTCTGGTTATGGTTGTTGTTCTGGTTGCCGTCTTGATTGTTGCCCCGTTTGAACCTGGATTAAGGGACATATTTTTCCACCATTAATATTTCAGTATATTTATAAATAAAAATTGCTGGTTCTTCAGGGTACCGATGGCATTCCGAACCAGTGGTACATTCAAACGCACTTTTTAAAGCTTATTTGAATAAATAAACACGAGTTTTCACGCGGTTTTAAATTATAAATTGCACGTATTGCCATTTATGTAATAAATAAAACCGGCTTTTATTAAATTTATGTAAAAAATAATAAATAAAAGTGCGAGTCGGACTCGCGCACCGAGGGTTCCGTACAAACCTGTAGTAAGTTTTACGATTATTGAATTTAATGAACCGCAAAACTAACTTTGTTTGTAGAGGTTTATTGTTAATATCAAAAAAACTATGCTAGTTAGAGCGTTGGTTTTATTTTTCCTGTAAAATATACATAAGCTTCTATTGACCATAATTATTTCAGATTTTTCAATTGGTAAACTTCGGAGATAACGGTATTTTTTTCGACATTTTGACCGATAAATCAAAAACTATTATGCATAAAAATAAATAAAGATCTGTTTTAGAATGTAGAAGTACAGCCCTTTCATATGATATCCCCCTCAGTATAGTTATCATACTTTGATACTAAATTTCAAACCCCCGATTTTCCCCTTTTTTTAATTAAACTAAAAATAATTTTCGATTTTTTTTTATTTTAATGATGTTAGACCACTATTATACACAACTATTCCAAATTTCACGTCGATAGCTTTAATAGTTACTGAAATAATCGACTGTGACAGACGGCCGGAGAAAGTCGCACCATAAGGGTTCCATTTTTACCATTTTGGTACGGAACCCTAAAAAAAATTGGCAGTCTGCGAGTGGACTGCCGATAGAAGTGATAACGAATATTTAAAATAATTTAAAAATAATAAACCTTAAAACTAAGGCATTAAAGTTTAATTACGAATGTAGTATATTTAGATTTAAGATCTTTTGTCTTGGTAACAATGCGAGCATGTCGGTATTCGCGAGCATGTCGGTGACGCGAATCCACAAATTTACCCTCTACCCAAAATGTGCACAACGCGGCTAAAAAAGTTTTCACTTCACAAATGTATGGGTAGGATAAAATGTGTAAGTGTAACGTTTACCTGGGCCCCAGCAGCGGCCGCTGTCCCTGCCCCTTGTTCTGCGCGAGCGGCGGCTTGTCCTGCGGCTTGTGCTTGTGTCCGCCGTCGTGGACGCCGGCCGCGCCTCGCTCGTGCAGCGCGATTTGCTGCATATCCTGTTCACCATCACACAAATATTAAGTTTTGGACTATGTTATTGCTATAAACCGGACTGAACAATGTCTCGATCTTAAACAAATTAAAATATCATTCAAGATAGTTTGAACACTATATTTTTGAGCTCTTAATTCTTAAAATAATTAATAAAAAAAACAATCTGCTTCTGGGCATACCTTCAGAGCCGTTGGTAGAGTCGACCGATATGAAATGAAACATTTTTTTCCACGAGCACACCATCTTATTCGTGAGCACATGTCACTATGTGGGCTGATTAATGTGCAGATGCAGTTATGTACTGATTCGTGAGCACTTGTAGCGCTATGTACTGATTCGTGGGCCATGTAGCGTTCTGTACTGACTCGTGGGCACGTGCTCCGTTGCGTACTGATTCGTGGGCACGTGCTCCGTTGCGTACTGATTCGTGGGCACGTGTCCCGTTGCGTACTGATTCGTGCAATTGCCGCCAATCGCCCATACCTGAGCGAGGTCCCTCGGCGAGTAGTGTCGGGGCGGCACATGCGGGTGCGGCGGCACGTGCGGCAGCGGCGCGTGCGGCGGTGCGCCGTACGCCGCCCACATGCAGTCCACGCCGAGGTTGAAGTAGAACCTCAGCGTCGCGATATCTGCAGGATAATTTTATCACAGGTTACTATTGTTTTTTTCGATCTCTTCGACATTATATATGTTGGTATCTAGTGGCACTCTATAAGCGTCTATGCCGGTAATAAGTTATCAATAATTGGAGCGGCATCTAGAGACACTATGTCAAGTCTATGTCGATAATGAGTTGTCGATAATCGGAGCGTCATCTAGCTGTTTTGGAGAAAAATAGTTTGCTTTCGCACCCTTAGCGTCATATAGGTTTACAAAATACAGTAATATTGATTTTTTGTTTTTAACACTATTATTTCGTATATATATGTATACTTGTGGCATTCATAATTCAAACTGATCTCACCTAGTTAGTCCTCGGTTAAGTCTAAACTTAGGTAATCATAGCATGGTCTCCGCGATACAGGTTCCCTAGTGTGGAGACCAAAGTTAAGGAAAAAATGACTGTAAACCTTATTGTCAATAAATATATATTTTATTTTTTTTATTTTTTTAATCTCTAATGTGAACAAGAGCTGGCCAACCCGTTTTGGAGCAGCGTGGTAGGTCTAAGCTCTAATTCCCTTGCTCCTGTGAGTGGAGGCCTGTGCCCAGCTGTAGGACGTTAATGGGCACGAGCGCAGCGAGCCCTGCATGCCAGTGGAGTATTACCGTTCATGGGCAGGTCGGCGCCGCTGGGCTGCACGCTCTTGTACACGTGCGGGTTGACGCCGGGCGGCGGCGGCGGCGGCGCGTGCGGGCCGCACCACACCACGCTCTTGACGCCGCACGCGTACGGCGCGCAGCCATAGCCCACCGGCATGCCGGGCGGCGGCGGCGGCGGGTTCATCACGCCTACAACACAAGCAAACACTTATATTAAGAATGACAGTCAATCGACACAGGAATAAAATACGTGTACAAGTACAATGAAAATACGTTAGTTTCCTCAATACTTATCACAATTTTTTCATAACTACAAATATATCATCGGTTGTAACTAACTAGCTACTTTTGTCGGAAAAAGCCAGACTAGTTTCGAACCCGTTCGGGGCCCTTATGCATGAGCCCGTGGTGATATATTTATAGTTATGTATATAAATATCACCCACGATAGTCTAAACGTAAATTATTATTTTTTTAAGTTGTCGAACAAGAACGCGGTGGAGACAGCAGTGGCCGTATGCCCATCACAGAGCCAGCCACGGACGTGCTACGTACCGTTGTAGTTGGCGGAGTAAGTGGTGACGACGTTGGTGGCGGCGGGCGTGGAGGCGCGCACGGAGGGCGGCGCGGCGCCCGCGTGTGGCGCGACCTCGCCGCTGCCGCCCGCCTGCTGTGAAATGAAAAAAAGAAAGAAAATATAAACTTTCTTAAATACATATCTAAAATTTTCGGAACCGGCAGGATTTGAACCTGCGTCTCTCTGCGAATCGCGCCCTGAGCGCCTTCGACCACTCGGCCACGGTTCACTTACCTGCCAGTGCCGAAATTTGAGACATGCATCTTTTTAATTCGGTCTTTTTACGCGACTGTTTATGCCATCCAGTAGCGATATATTACAGTATCGAAACTACTATACTTATATTAGATATGTATTATTTAGATATGTATTTAAGTAAGTTTAGAAACTTTCCTCGTGTGTGAAGCACTGTAATAAAATTATAAAAGAAAATATATTTATTCAATGATGGTGTCACACACAAACAGTCATTTAAGCCCAAAACACACAGGGAGCGGGCGCGGGTCGGGCGCGGGCCGGGTCGGGTGTCAGGCGGGTTGAATTCCTTGTTTTTATTTGGACGACATCACACAGAACGCGGGCGCGGGTCGGGCACGTGGCGGGTGACGCTGTGTGATGTCGTCCATTTAAATACAAGGAATTCAACCCGCCTGACACCCGACCCGGCCCGCGCCCGCTCCCTGTGTGTTTTGCCCTTTATTATACTATTGTACCCAATAATATGCTTGCATGTGACACCACCCAGAATGGGTGTACAGCTCAGCCCTTTGCCCTACTTCAAAACTTGCATTTGCACGTTTTCTGCAGAGCTGTAGCATAACACACGCGTTAGGCTTCGTGGGCAAGGCTTCACTACACAATAAAAGTAGGCTCCCGAAAAAAGCTTATTATACTGTTGAAGATTATGTTAATGATAAAAGAACATGGAGAGCTCGCTCCAGCGATGCTTGGGACTGCGGTTACTTATGTATCTACACATTGATGTTACTGTAAATTAATTTCTTAAAAAGAGCAACCACCGTGTTTGTTGCTGGTCCTTCTGGTTAGGAATGGCATTCCGAATCAGTGGTAGATTCGCTCGACAATTCAAAAGCACTTTTAATAAGTATATTTTAATAAAAAAATATGAGCTTTTTTTTTTTGAGAATTAACACACATTTCCACTTCATTTTTTCGCTCTTAATTTGGAAAATATGTGCGTGCTTAGTACACATTTAAAAAACCACAGATGTTTTGACCTCAGTTTAATGTATTTTGTGTTGTGTTATGTGTACATATTATGAATTTGTACCTGGTTCTGTTGGTTCTCGGGCGGAGCGCCATTAGTTGGGTGCGCGATCTCGTGGGGCGGAGCGCCCGCCGGCCGACAGTCCACCATTAGGGGCAGTGCTTGTATTTCAACCTGAAACACACATATTCAACACTTTTTTATACTAAGTAAATATAGCATTTTTAACCGACTTCCAAAAAAGGAGGAGGTTCTCAATTTGGCGCGTATGTTTTTTTTAAGTAAACTGTTCCTAGTTTCGTCATTCATAATGCGATCGAAGTTAGGATAGTACGGGCTTAGCTGGAAACATATTTTAAATCAATTAATAGATAGATAGATAGATAGATAGATAAACTCTTTATTGCACACACTTAGAACAAGAACAATAAACAAGAAGATTAAAAGATACAACAGAAGGGTGCAAAGGCGGTCTTATTGCTAAAGGAATCTATGATTAATATTTTATTATAATGGAAATTATAATTAAATATATTAAAACCATCTAATCAAAATACATTTCCAGCTAAGATGCCACCAATGGAGGTCCTTGCTTTATGCTAGTCTGACTGTCTGTCATGCCAAATGTAAAGGCAATGGCATTTTATTTAGGGTTGAAGACCGAAAATTCTCGAAAATTCGAAAACTTTTGTACAAATTAAAGTGTTGTACTTTTTCTGCCTTCAATCTAAAATACAATTTTATACAAAAGTAGTAAAAATCGGTTGTTTTCTATAAACTACAGTATGGGTTTATTCGAGGGTGAAACAAAAATACATTGAAAAACTATATGTACTGCTCTTACCAAGATGAATGAATGAAACAATAAATATGTAATAACAATATATATTTTTTATATATCTCGTCGCTACTGCTTACCATAGTCATAAAAAGAATCTAAATTCTAATCTACGAAAAATTAAATGAAAAACTACAATTAATACAAAACAAAATAAAAACGAATATTCAGGTAAACTAAACTACAAAATATAAAGTAGCACTAAACTACTATCTATTCATTTAAAGCTTGCTACGATATGGATTGGCATTCATAAGCATCCCACACGCTGTTTAGGCAACTTCAAAATTGGTTTATTTATACTTGACTAGTGGGCCCGGCAGACTTTGTCCTGCCCTGAACCTCGAACCCGATTGCAGCGCCCCCTACCGGGTCCAATTGTGAATATAAACCATCCCGGGGTCCAAACAAACACAACAAAAAATGAATTAGCGAAATTGGTCCAGCCGATCACGCGTGATGCCGTGACCAAGAAAAATAGGGATTAATTTTTATTTATACTTGATTTATTAACATTTTGTTCATTAATGAAAAATATAGATTTAGAATCACAAAGAATACATATTACCTTGAGAAGTGTCAAAATTCGAAAAGGTATATTTAAGAAAATTATAGGTTGTGCGTGTAAGTTTTAGTTATCATGTTGAAGCATTATGTATTTACATAATAATATAGAAATTAGATTACATATAATTAATATAGCACATATTAGCTTATCTATAACACTGGTTATGTAGATGTATTCAAAAAAGTACACAAACATCAATTTATATTTTTATTTATTATTACACAGTTTTATAAAAGCTAACCTAATAATCTTTTTTTATATTTGATAATGTGGCATGCTTATAAATATCCTTGATAGTAAGATATACTACTACTGGATCTACCACTACAGCCCATTAAAGTCCCACTGCTGGGCACAGGCCTCCCACTCTCATAGGAGAGAGGGAATTAGAGCTTAGACCCACCACGCTGCTCCAATGCGGGTTGGCGGCTTTAACGACTATTATCATGTTAGTGATAATAACCGGGACCGACGGCTTAACGTGCTCTCCGAGGCACGGGGGTGAAGCACCGCCAACTTCCTAACTCCGGGCTAGTACTGAGAATTTCTAGTCAGAAAAACCCAATACTCAATTATGGCCCGACCCGGGACTCGAACCCGGGACCTCGTCGGCCGCAGTCGAACATGCCAACCACTAGACCAACGACGCAGTCTACTACTGGATCTAACTAATAAGCAATCAGAACAACGCGCAACGGCAGCGCCACGCACGCGGCTGACTTTAGAAAACTACCCCCTAATTGATTACTGAGCCACTGAGTAGAGAATAGGGGGGCTGGGCTCCCTATGAAGACTATGCGGGATAAACAAGGAATCTCATTTAAAATCATAATTTGAGTAAACAATGCCATCTAGCGGAATTTGAGTATACGTTTCACCCTGCAAATAATTTTAAAAATAACTGTTGCTGTCTTAATGCGGACGGTTTTATTAAATTTTAAAAATTTTCAATCATTTATAAGGTTAATTTTCAAGTTTTTTATATATACACTTTTAAAGTTAAGATTCTAGTTTATTTAAAATTATCGTTTTTGGACATTCCTTGTTTTCCCAGTCTTCGAGCAGTCTCATAATCAGTAACCCAGATCCACGGAAAGGAGAGTGGTTTCCTTAAGCAACCTCGAGTGACAGAGTTAATGCCGCCACGCATCCTTGCTATTCAGGCTATAAACTAACGGGCATTGGTTGGAAGTTCATATAATCCAGATGAGGGTAGGTGTAGGCCTGAGTATAGCAAGCCATGTGCGGGTATTTGACTGTGTCCGTTTCGATGGAAGATTTGCATTGGGCACTCTCCAATGGCTTGTCTTCAGCTTTGGCTTTGCGTGCCTTGTTCAGCCCTTGCTTGCGGGTTATGTTGCCTAATATAAAAAATATAGGTGGAGTATTACAGTTTTAGAATGTTTTTTTACAATCGTTATTTTTCTTTAAAAACTTTTATTTTTATAAAAAAGATAATACACATTATGGAGCCAGTCCAAGATTTAAACAATTAATTTTTGCATGTTTCTGAGTTTCTTTGTAGTTATGCGAAATTAACCAGAATGATTCTCTTTTGGAGAATATGGGCATATTATAATCTTCTAAATATATAAAAGGAAAAAAAGGTTTTCATGATCCACTTCTGATCAACGCACAGCTCAAACCACAGGCCGAATCGGGCTGAAATTTGGCATACAGACAGCTATTATGACGTAGACATCCGCTAAGAAAGGATTTTTGAAAATTCAACCCCTATGGGGGTAAAATAGGGGTTTGAAGTTTGTGTAGTCCACGCGGACGAAGTCGCGAGCATAAGTTGAGTAGTTTGTAATGAAATGAGTGGCGCCACAATGTGTAATGAACGTTATAATTTAGGAAAAAAATATAAAAGTATAAAAATAAAACATAATAAACAAGAAAAGCACACCTATTTGCTGCAACTGCAACATTTGGCTCAAATTCAGAATTTGGGAGTTGGCACGCGAATATCTGTATGGAGGTGCCCAGGGTTTAATTTGCTCAACCGGCAAAGGTTCCAACTGGTCAAAGTTCACCACCCTTTTCTCCCCTAACTCTTCAATGAAGACCAGGCAGGGTCCTCCGTCAGGACGCATCTCCTGGATGTGGCAATGGTAAAGTACAGATTGCTCTGGTTGAAGCTTACACAGACATTTGACTCCGACTTGCAAAGTCGTGCCATCACAATACCTTGTACCATAGCGCAGTTCTGTAAATATGTAATTTTGCGTAATAATTACATTTACCAAAAGGTGTTACTTGAGTGATATCTTTGGCCTGGAATGTAAGTTTTGAGCATGGAAAAATCGTCACTGGTGTATACGTAATAAGATTCACGTAAATCTGTCAAAACACACGGCGGACCAGACGTTTTAACAGCTACAATTTAAATCATTATTCCATCCACTTGGCCGCGACTGTTCAACTTCGGAAGACTTAAAAGTACCCATTGCAAATTCAAAAAAAATCAAATGGAATTTCGAAAGAGAAAAAGCGCGCGTGAAATTTCCGCTCGAAACTGTCCAATCGAATTGAAACATCCACAGCCATTTTATATTTAAACAGCTGATGCCCGCGACTTCGTCCGCGTGGTTTATGTTTAATTGATTCCCGCAGGAACTCTTAAATTGTCCGGGATAAACAGTAGCCTATGTCACTCTCCAGGTCCTTAACTATACCCATGAAAAATCCCGTCGAACCGTTGCACGTTGCTCTGTTACGGTGTGGTTATAGGACAAAACAACAAACCAATAAACAAACACACTTTCGCATTTATTATACTAGTATAGTATGATAAAGTGCAAGTGCTTTTGAATCGTCACGTCAATATACCACTCGTCCGGAATGCTATTCCTACCGAGAAGAACCAGCAAGAAATTCATGCAGAGCTTCAGCTATTTTAACATAGTGCAACTCTTAGACACTCTTGCTCCAATTTGAAAAAAAAAACGGGATATGACTCAGTGGTAGGACAAGAATTCCATGAGAGAATTTCCTTTAGTTTTTCAGTCCATGGCCTATGACCATAGTCCATGGCCTTGACAGCCAAATAATAAGTAACCTGTTTTTTTTTTCTCACTAAATCCTGTGACAAGTTTTCTCAAAAAACATACATTCCAGGCTTAGAAACAGCAGCTGTACCTCGCCTCAGCTCACTCCAAACATCAAACTCAATATTCCGATAAATATCCGGATCCAAAGCTTTAGCAACTTTATATGGAAACGGAGTGATTCCATTATCAAGCAAGTCTTTAGCACTGTAGATATTCAAACAGTTCATACAAATATTCTCCAGCTGTATCAAACTACGGTTAAACACGAAGATGCTCAAAGATTCCTTGAGTAAACTTGCTCTTTCTAAGTCTTTGGTATGGTGCTTGCATTTCAAGGCAACAGCGTTATTATTGTTGTCTTTGTCTTGCTCATTTGGAGCTTCAATAAAGATCTTAGCTCTCTCTTTCTGTTTCTTACGTCGTTCCATGTTTTCTGACATAAAATATTCAATGTGGTGTGATGGTACTTTGTCATGAAGCATTTTTTCCACTGCATAGGGCAAATCCTTTA
Organism: Erebia ligea; assembly: GCA_917051295.2. NCBI lineage: Eukaryota > Metazoa > Arthropoda > Insecta > Lepidoptera > Nymphalidae > Erebia > Erebia ligea. The sequence goes on from OU785232.1 coordinate 795,038, forward strand.
GTTGGTACACCCCATCGTATAATACTTCATATACTATCGCTATAAAATATAATTAACAATTTGAAACACTATACTATGGTAGCAGATTACATTTTGTTTAAAAAAAATGTATATTTGAAACCTTACCATTGTTTGCGCCAGACAATACTTGGTATGCAATAAAATGATAAGCAATATTTTAGTTTGTATTATGAATATTTGAAGTAAATTAATAAAAGTTCTAGATTCTTTTGGATCTAGCTATGAATATGGTATCCTACAGGCAGTATTAGTTACAAAATATAACACAAAATGTATAATTACTAATGGTTTACACTAAAATTGCATATCTCATATGATTTGAAACTTATCAATCCCCTTAAAAAAAATTTGTTAGAAAGGAGAAGATTCCAAATTAACTAACATTATTATGATACATACATACTGACTGTAGGCTGCAATGGTAGCCAAATGAGTGAAAAGCATTCGCAATAGTCAAAAATATATCACCAGCTGCACCCCTAGCACCAAACATTGATATCAATCAATGCTACAATCACAATCCATATCATTTGGCTGACACTAGCTCTTCAAGCTCAAATACAGTTTAAGCATTAATTATGCTAAAGAAGAGAGTGACAAGAAGCCAAAATTTAGCCTTTTAGTTTTCTATATGCATATCTACAGAGTTGAGTGATCTGGAGGTGTGAAAAAAGCTTTTTACTTTGACATAATATTATGATTGAAATTGGTACGATGAAGACAGACTATTGGAGGGAACATAATGGGTGTCTGGCAACATCCCTATGCGCCAAAGTAAGTAAGTTTAATTTTAGCTATCATCAAGAAAGACACTACACTTGGTGTGAGATTTATAGAGCGAACTTTGACTTTGCTCAGACTTAAGACATGGTTAAAACGGGACAAATTTATGTTACTTACATAAGTCCATCTCGTTTTAACTCTAAGTAAAGCCTGAGCAAAGTCAATAAAGTAAATAAGTTAATAAAGTATGCTCTTTAGATCTCAGCATTGGACTCCTATGTTTAACTGTATGGGGAAGGACCGTGGAGCTCACTATAATGAAAGTAAGTCATTGAAAGCCATTATTTTCAATCTATTGAAACTATTGCAATGATTTCAATAATAATCACAAGGTTGGTGTAAGGGGCACAGTAGGACACTTACACTGGCAAAATGATGATGTATTTATAAATTCTTTAGTGTAAACCGCATCAAAGTGCTTAGTATCAGGCGAGTAGAATAGGTGTATGGTATCCCCATAGCCATTACATATCTTAGTTTGCGGACCTTTATTGGCTTCGAAAATGACGAAATCACGCCTGCAATGTTTTAATAATACATATTGAGGATTTAAAGATACTGCTTTCTCAGATAGAGAGTATTACTGAAAATATAGCAGTTTAAATACAGAATGTCCAATAAATTGTAATGTGCATAACAAATATTAAGTAGGAACCCAAAAAGGAATTAAAATTTTGTTCTTTCCCTAGTCAATTATTTATCAATAGTTGGCAACATCAGACAAATTAAATGGTCAATATTTTTAACATGTGGACGGAAAACGGAACGGTCCAAAACCCATTACTTAAACTTGTTTCCTAAAAAAAATTAGGAAAGTATTCTGGGATTCGGAAATGAGTTATAGCAGGAATATTGTAGGTATGAGGTTTCAGTTATAACAAAATTAATCAATATAGAATTTGAAACTTAGCTAAACAAGATGCAGTATCTTTATACAAACATTGAAATACATTGTAGCTTGCTGAATAGGGCACTGACTATTTTCTAAACAAGGCACACTTGTCTAAGATAAGGGCAAACTTAAAATGTAACTATAGCAACATGTAACCTTAGTTATTTAAGTACTTTTGTTACCTATAATTTGTTTTATATTCAGGGTAAAGTACCAAAATATGCCTTTTGAACTGAAAAACTTCAAAAATTATTTAGAATTCTGTCCTTTACTGATATTCATTAAAAATCATAATAGTTTTTGTGCAATCAAGTTACTAAGCCTAAATGTGATTGAATCTTATTGGAAAAAATATTTCGGTAGTCAGAAAGTGAAATTGTTGTTCTTACCTATAGAGGTGGCTCATAGCGGATATTTCAATGAGTCCGCCCCATTCTGAAGGATTAGACATCTCTTTAAGATAATTTTCGAATGGGCAATTTAATGACTACAAACAGAAACAGTGTGTTAGGGTCAAATTGAGCTTTGAAGTGAGTATCTCAAGTATCAAAATTAAATAAGAGTTTAAAAGCCTACCCCTTCGAAAAGGTGGGGCTGCGATGCCATGAACTGAACGCAAGCCAAACGGACTTTATGAAAATAGCGCTGCGTATTGTAAATGTTTTCAGACACGGCCCTAAAGAGACAGCTAGCGTCTCGGGCTGTATGTTTCCTGAAAAAACCCATCTCATCGAGCCAGTGGTCTGGCTCTGATGAACGCTTGTGAATTTTCCACGGCCCACGCCAGCGGATCGGAGAAGGCGACATTGTTTTACACTGCTAACGATCTGTAGGTAAACAAAAATAAACGCTAGACGCTACTCTCGCGCCGATACTTTCCGAGCGAAATGATCAAAAATTCGCATGACAAATCAAATGAACGTCTCGAAATCACACAGCATTGAGTAAATCCACAAAACCATATCGTATCTAAACTGAATAATGAATGCAAATGGTTGTTTTGCTGTCTACGATACACAACACGTGCACAATAAATAGAGCATACATTAAGAAAGCTATTATCATCATAGCACTCACCGAAATAATTTAATCCAACAGTCAGCATCAGTGATAAACTTTTTATCGAGTACGGAATATTATTTCAACAGTAAATAGTATGAAAAAAAATTGCACGTGCCAAATGCAACCGTCAAGACACAGAGTGTGTGTTCCGTTATAAGCACTGCGAGCACTGGCAGTGCTCTTTTCTGGAGACTTCCAGTGCTCGCAGTGTATTTCGGAACGCACCCAGAGTACTTTGTCTATAGGTTCTATAATAGTATGAAAAGTCAAGAGCCGGCGGGAAGGAAAATCAAAATTTTACATCAGAGACAAGAACAGAGATTTGATTTTACACATCGAACCTCCTATAAATAAAATCAATGCATCGAACCATTGATGTAGAATTTTAGTACCTAAAGCCTCGATGACACGGGGCGAGTTTACAAGCTACAAGCCAGCGAGTTCGCTAGCAGCTTGTAAACTCGCCCCGTGTCATTGGCTTTTTTACGATCTACTTTTGATTCTGATTTGATCTGATTCTAAAAAATCAGATCTGATTGTAAAAAAGCTGCTTGTAAAATAGAAAGCCGGGCTAATTTACTCGCCACTCGCTGGCGTGTTGGCCTGTAGCTAGTTAACTAGCCATGTGTCATCATCGCTGCTAGTGAACTAGTTGCGAGCATCTGCGTTTTGGCAGTTAAAGCTAAAATATCCATACCCACAGTTAGTTGTTTTTCGTTAAGTTTAATTATGAGATTTTTGAAAATTTCATCCTTTACTTTTGTGTTAGAATACTCCTTGTCTTTGATATTCCATAAAATAGGGTACTGCTCATAGATGTTGAGAAACTCTATTATATCATGCGTGTTCCACTTAATTTTTCAGCTTAAAAAAATTAACGATAAACGCAGACAGCACGACACGCTAAACAACACGTGGTTCCAACTTCCAACTCGCTAGCTAGTTGGCTACTGAGCGAGTGGACCGTTTTGTGTGTCATCGACACTCGCTTACTCGCTCACTCGCTAGCTTTTAAACTCGCCGACTAGCAGCTCGTAAACTCGCCCCGTGTCATCGAGGCTTAATGCATCGAACGATTTTTTTCTGTGGTTTTTTTTCATTGGTTTTTTTACTTATTCAAAGACAATATCACTGGCAGGTGTCAGACCTCTAGATAAGAACGCTTCTTACGTTAAAACCATGTAATATACTCTTTGAAGTAAGCAGTGATGAAATATTTAACTATTCATGTAGGAATACGTATGTGCTGAAATAAATATGCAAATAATAATTCGAAGGGGTTTCAATCTTAGCGTAGTGATCATAAAGTAATAAAGACCTAGATCCGTTTAAATAACGTAGTATTTGGGGGTTTCCCCTGAAGCTATAAGTAGATGCTTAGATTAGGTACCTACCTAACTAAGGGTAGATGAAAACTTTTACCTAATCAAAGGATGAAAAATCATATACATCAATGCAAAAGCCACAAATAACACGAGACGGCAGAGCACGGATCAGAGTGTGGTCCGACCTCTGTTTCTAATTGAGTACCTAGTCGAAGTGGGATAGCGATAAATACTTTTAAAGTAGGTAGGTACCTATTAGGAGTTCTATTCCACCCTCAACTTTACCTTTAGTCATAGCCTCCTGAGTCCTGTCCACCTGGCAAAAGGCATTAGCAAAACATCATATTATCAGGGGCGTAGCTACCGCCGTATCTGCCGTATCAATTATACGGGGCCCCCGGGCCACGGGGGCCCCTGACGTGCGTAAGTTTAATAAAAAATACTAAAAACTTCCCAATTTTTTTTTTTTCAGAAATGACAAAAGTCAACAAAAGCGTTTTCTTTTTTTCCCGCGTAAAGCGTGCGTTCAAAAGTTGGCAACACCCTACATCAGTTATCACGGGCTGCGGGATTTCCCCGTTTAAGAGAGCTCAGTACGCGCGACCGAAGTTGCCGGCGCACGTGGGTAACCTGTTTGCTATTTCACTTAACATTGTGTGAGAAAGTGCGTGTCGGGTGCGAGGCACGATGATTTTCACCGAAATCAAGCGCGCGAAAAGGGTTGAATAGTCGTTTGGGAAACCCGTTTGTTTGTAACTAGTGGTTCGCCCCGAACTGTCAACTGAGACCTCGCGGTATCCATAAACTTTTACAGAGCGCCATCTATTGACATCATTGTGAATTTCTGTTAAAATACCTCTTTAAAAATTAAATAATATTTATCTTATTTTAGTATTTGTTGTTCAAGTACAGGATAGAATTCAAACAATTGATCAATGTTCAGCCTTTTAGAAAATTGAGAGTTCTGAGGTCAACTTTGGACGTTAGAAAATCTCCACTTTGAAAGCCCCCCATTTCGTTAATTTTAGGGGAAAAATTAAATAAAAAATATTTTTGGACTCTATTACTTAGAATTATCTTTAAAATGATATACCGCAACCCTATGTAACTCTATAAACTAGTTGTTCGCCCCGAACTGAGACCTCGCGGTATCCATAAACTTGTACAGAGCGCCATCTATTGACATAATTGTGAAGTTCTGTGAATAATACTGAAGCACATTAAAAATTAAATATTTTCGTTTCCTTATAATATTTATCTAATTTTAGTATTTGTTGTTCATGTACAGGATATAATTCAAATAATTGATAAGTTTCAGGCTCAGCCTTTCAGAAAATTGAGAGTTCTGAGGTCAACTTTGGACGTTAGAAAATCGCCACTTTGAAAGCCCCCCATTTCGCCAATTTTAGGGGAAAAATTAAAAAAAATATATTTTTGGACTCTATTCCTAATTATCTTTAAAATGATATACCGCAACCCTATGTAACGCTATGTGATAAGTCCAAAAAAGCCGGAACCACAGATAAGAGATACTCTGATCTGTGGCCGGAACCGACAACTGAGAAGCCACTAAATAAAAAAAATCATTAGTGTTACCTCAGTGTTACAAAGTACAATAATGCCCAAAAGACGGGTAATAGTAGTCAATTTAAGCGAGGTTTTATTTCTGATTTTCGGGGGAAGTACGAACAAAAGTAGGTATCCTATGAGGGAGGAACGAAAGGGTTTGAGAAGAATAAGTATCACTTCACTTCTATGAATGGCTTTACTCATACACAGGGCACAAATATTTCGCCAGTCGCGTGTCGAAGGAGAGTAAACTGGTGAACTTGTCTCGCTTTTGCCAGCGTTAAGCCTGAGTTAAATAGTAGATCAGCATTGGTTTTCATTAAAATATAAATTTTTATCGATCTTTGTCGAACCCATCAAATTTCGAAATGAGTGGGTTATTTAGATTGGATTACGACATAAGTTTTTATGGGAATCTGGAGCACCCGCCTCCCAGGCAGGTGCTTCAGACAGACCCACCCAGCAATGTGCTCTTGTTATTATTATAATATAATTATAATAATAAGCTATATTATAGTAGGATCAGAAATTAAACAAGATTTAAATTTTTGATCTATATTTTAGAAAAAGCACCGTCTGTAAAACATACAAAGTTTTGATAAAAATTCGTTTTTATTGGCATTGCTGGCGCCTTACAAAATTGAAAAAATGAATTTTTGGGTCCATGTAATACGACAGTATAAAAATTTATTGTTCATCATCACAAGGAAATTATTAGTAGCTTAAAACCAAATTAGACAATCTTAGCTTTAATATACGCAGTTGAGCATTTAGTATTAAACCTACGATCAATCTTGCTTGCTTTCTGGGATAAAATAATTAAAAAAAATGCCAAATATAAAATCAAAATCTTGGTAACTACACTCCTAATAAATTAAATTGACAAGAGGCATCGCACGACGCATGGAATCTCATAAAAAATAATATACTTACAATTTCTAGTTTAAAATATAGAGAACACAAGCACAAATCGATATCTGAATAATAGTAAGTAATAGTAAGTTATGAATCTGGAGTGCAGTGTGTTCCCAACTTAAATTAATATCAGTACTCAATCTTAAATTTACTCTCCATTAAAAATAAATAAAATGCTCGTAAAATACACTTATCAGATTTATATATACCGTTAAAAGTGACATAGAAAATTTGGATCCTACAATCTAATGATAAAAACCAGTTCACGAAGTCCGTTTATTTCGGACTATGGAGTATCTTTATGGGATATAATAATTTCATTTTTATTGTTATCTGGATACATGGCTTATAGCCTTTTTGGGGTCTAGGCATAGACAATAATTTAGTGTTGCTACAAACGGACACCGCAAGCTGGTCTTATTAATCTTACATCGAGTCTAAAATACGGCGATACTAGCGATATATAGTTGCGATAAATAATGGAAGGTAGTTTAGGCCGTCTTCTCCTGCTCGATGATGTCCTTGGTGGGCAGGGGGTTCTTCTCGCAGGTCTCGGTGTGCTTCAACTTGGTGGGGTCGAAGTTTTCGATGCCATTCAAGAACTTGTTCTTTTCCTTTTCCGCCTCGATCGCTGTTGAAAACAGACAACAATTATTAACAATCGCGCATTTCACCATGCTATCCTATAAAATTATGAGATTATTTCTCAAATGTCAAAACGGGAACAATTTTGTATCAAATTAAATAAACTTAAAAACGATCCCACAGATGCCCGCTTCTATCTAAAACTGCGTCCTCAGTTACCAATTTACCATCAGGTGAGATTAAAGTCCAGGGCTAACAAAGAAAAACCATAACCTTCTATTGTGCAATTAAAATGAATGAACAACGCTTTTGGGCCGAAGTATTTTATATTTTTATGAAGTCTATCTAGTGAAGACCTATGGACAGACGGAGAAATATCAAATAGGATTGTTAGGGCTTAGGACGTTAGAACGCGCACATCGCCAATTACCAGTCACCATTATCTTCCTTTTGTTCATTGATGTAGAATTTTAGTACCTTGTTGCATCAAAAGGAAGAGTGACATTTTTAAAAAGTCCGATTAAAATATGGCCGCAGTCTTACTAATAATAAAAAATGTACGCATTGCTCTATCAAATTTCTAGCATACCTTTCAGGTGTATAAGGGTTTCAGGTGTACGTAATTTATTATTAGTAAGGCACATATCCCTATAAGATATTGAAAATAAACACATTAAAATATATGTACATGCTAAAGCGTAAAATAAAGCGGTAAAAATAAACCTTCAATGGGCGGCAATAGGTTTTTTTCCTCAGTCGTTGTGTGCTTCATTTGGGTCTTGTCAAAGTGTTCTACTCCATCTAGAAGGTTCTGATGCGCCTTCTCCGCTGCCACAACTGGGTTGAAGCAAAAAATCGTGCACAGCAAACATAAGTAATGAAGCATTATGTATAAACGTGAAATAATTATTAAAAAAGCATATTATATTATGCGATTCAAATTTGAAGACCATTGCCATATTTGAAATATCGAAGATATAATTATTAACACTGTGCTATTTTGGGTATTTTTGTAATTTTTCTTCAAAAATGAAGACATTAAAATAGGCAGCAAGCGAAAAAAGGTTGCAAGTTAAAAGTTTAACACCTATAAGAGTAACGAAGTACCTTATCAATGGTCTTTACATTTGAATAACATATAAAACAAAAATATACATGCTATAGAGTTTAAAATTATCATAAACACGTAAATATAATAAGGAAAAGCGTGTTGTAAGCAAATAATTGCTGCAAAATTGATAGGTTACTGAAATATTCTTCGTAATAATGCACTGAGCATATTTAGTTACAAGGTTTTTGAACTTTAATGAGAATTGGAACTACATACTTCCAAATAATGTGATAACGTAAGAAAACAAATTTTGCTCTCTTTGAATTCGATTTTGTGAAATTATTTTTCAAATACTCAAAGTATCAAATTTATAATTAAAATATATAGAAAATAGGTATATATTTTTTACACAATTTAATTGAACTTTTTTAAATCATATTATGCATACCTATTTTATAAATTCTAACAGGTATTTTAATCTATAGAACTATATCGCAAAGTGTAGTTAATTTAAAAAAGAATATAAACTTTGCAATAAACGGTTGAAAAGCCGTGTATTTTAATTTAATTACTTTAAATCGCAGCATGAAAAAATTAACACTCATCATGCATATTGCATAAGAGTAAAATAGGTATTGCTAGGAAATAAAAACAATTTAGTTATACCATCTTTATCAGGAAGCGGGTTCTTTTCTTGTGTTTCTGTGTGCTTGAGACTGGCGGCGTCGAACTTTTCGATCCCGTCAAATAGGGACTTTTGAGTTTTTTCAGTGGCTACATCTGCAAATCATAGACAATATTTAAGTTTCGTAATAAAATAAGGCAGAGTACACATAGGTAACAAGCTTTGATTTTGTTTAAAGGAGGGTAACAAGTAACACTTCTTGTTTTAATTTGCAATTGAGTTAGTAAAACGGTATTTTGCACTCATGCTATTTACAAGTTAAAGTTTTGTCCAAACAAGGAAAGCTCTACATTAATTATTATTTTATATTAATCGAAATCAAAACTCGGAAATCTTGGTTAAATAGGCGAAACGGGACAAAAGCCGTTTTAAGATTTTATTCCAGCACATTTTTCCACCCAGATTGAATACCTATTGCGTTAGGTAGGACAACTTTTTCGACGGTGTCTGTTTTTCTTAGAGACGAAGCCTGAAATTTTTCGACGTCTTGTAGAAGGGCTGTGTGTTGTTTTTCTTGCGCTACGTCTGTTTAAGCAATATGATGGATTTAACTTCAGCTAAATTACTTTCTAATGTATCTACTAAACCTATAATTGGAAACATAGATTCAAATGTATTTCCCAGCTACGAAACCACAAAATCATACTACGTACTTACGTAAGTATGTATTTTATTTCCAAAGTTGTGAAATCTATTAGTTGAGGACATGGGCCTGTTGTGTATCTAAATAGAGATTATTTAAATCTTATCGATCGATAACGTTTTTTTTGTTTGAGATTCATTTGAGTGGATTAAATTCATGTCGGATCTTATCTAGCAGTTTGTAAAATTTTGATAAACTAAAAACAAAGGTAGTCTTATAAGTATTCCACTTGCTTGTCCAGAATCGTTTTCCCAAGCACTATTCAAATTAAAGTATTTCAATTACAAGCCACAAATCATTAACTTGACAGTTCTTAAAGCAGAGAATATGTCTTCATCGCAAATTTTGTTAAAAGGATACCACTACTTCTGGACTCGTAAGATATTTTTATGTGAACGATATTATGTATTTTCCAACAATATTTGATGATTGGTGGGTGGTTTGGGCTTTGTAGGAGATGACTTAGTTCTACTCGAGTTCCAAATCGAGCACCAACTTGCTTGAGAATCGAGTGATAAAGGGTTTAAAGATGGAATTATATTTTTGGTCGATTTCACACTCATTACATCTCTTAGTAATAAAACCATGGATTGATCTATAGAAGGACGATGTAAGTCTCATAATAAAATGTATTGTACCTTCCGCGGAAGGCAGGACGATCTTCTCATTGGTGTCGACATCGCGCAGACAGCTGGGGTTGAAGGCCTCGAGCTGGCTCTTGAGGTCCGTGGCGACCTTGGGCAGGTCCTTGAGGGAGGGCGAATCACTCACTGAGCAGGCCATTGTTTAGAGATCTGTGGGCAAACGAATACAAAATTTAGTTACTTAGCTTAGCTAGCTAGTTAGCTACTTTCCAGATTAGGTATAATATGAATTTGCATTAGGTTAAGTGCCTTCCTTCCTTCCTTCCTTCATTAAGTTCCTTGCGAATTCAATTTTTTTTATCCACTACAAGTTAGCCCTTGACTGCGATCTCACCTAATGGTAAGTGATGATGCAGTCTAAGATGGTAGCGGGCTAACCTGTTAGGGGCATAGCAGTTATATTAAACCCATACCCATAATCGGTTTCTACACGGCATCTTACCGGAACGCTAAATCGCTTGACGGCACGTCTTTACCGGTAGGGTGGTAACTAGCCACGGCCGAAGCCTCCCACCAGGCCAGACCAGGGAAAATACAGCACAATAGAATATAATACAATACAATAGAATATAACAGATCTCAAACTTCAGCATGGAAGCACTGGTGACACGATACAAACAGAACAAGACCACGGTTTATAGAATTATCTCGATACTCTCAAGAACATGTAGCAAATACCATGAAAGCGAAAAGGGCATAAATATACAGCTTAATATGTATCACGAATGTGACTCCAAAGTCTCAGCACAAAACGTAGAAGCTCCATGTCACGAGAAATGACTCAGCGCACCTCAAAATACAGATTACTAATAGCGGCTCACCCCGTTCAAGAATTGGCCAAAAAAGATACAGATGATCTATATACCTAGGTATTTTGGATATTATTCCAACGGATTAACTTATTGGCGAATAATTGGAAGATTTTGGTATTTGCATTCCAACTTTACATTGATAAAAGTCATCAATCAATTAAAAAAGAGATTGAACATTAAAAAAAAATCATAATGTTTGAAAACATCCTGTACATAACATACAAAAGCTTAACGGCCATTATTGTTTTTGCTTCCACATAAAGAAATGGTTTAGTCATCAAATTCTTAGCAAGGCATCGGTCGAACGCTATCTGACTAATGTACGCGTTTATATAGTCGTTAACACTAAACACATTAACTTATGTGATCCTAGACGTATTTATCTGTGTTTGCATTAAGTAGGTACATTCCGACTTTCGAATGTGGCAAGTGCATGGATAGGTAATAATTATTATTTTTTGGATTTAGCAGTTAGCACAGAAAAATATTTTGAATAGTTATTCCACCTTGCAAAAGTCTGATTCAACCACCCTCCAAAATTTTACGGCTACCGTCGAAAAATTCTAGACCGCTACCGCTAATAATTAAGTATTTGGTTGGTAGTTAAAAAAAGTTAAAGCAAGTAGGCACCCGCATTTGTTAAAAAACCTGTCAGTAACATAATAGGTACTTGTTCACTTAACTCTTTATATTACTGCTAGACCGGTAAAAAGATTGTTTTGGCTAACTGTACCGGTTAACTCCGATCAGCGTGGCGTTACCTGACTCATACTACCTACATAACAAACCTCTTTCCATACTTATTCGCAAACACATTACGTGACCGATAAAAATATGCTTCACGTTTACCGGTTTGGCGCGATTATGTTTGCTTTATAATTGAAAAACTAGACATTAAACGGGTAAAACTATTTTCATAGTAGAAAAAACTGTAAAGGAGACGGTTGATTTGTATGGAGCGTCGGTCCGGTCCTTTTACAAGTAGAGAAATGAAAGAAAAAAATATACTTAAACCAGTTTTGATCGTTCATATCTACGAATTCATCGTAATTTCAGTGGTGTAATTATTTAATCTTTCCACGACAAGCAACACTAAACAGGAGCGAGTAACAATGGCGGATTCATATTTTTTGACGTTTTCTGTCAAGTGTCAACACAACACCGGAAAAACCATAGGGAAAAACACGTTATTTTGACAGTGACTGTCAGAAATGACATTTGATACATTTCGCGCCTACTGCCATCTCTATGGCTAAAGGTTGCCATCTTGGAAACGTATCGAAAACTTGAAATATATTTTATTTTATTACTTTAATATTCTAAATTATTATATTTTCAATACAATCTATGTATTTTCCTCTATTCATGGTAGAGTGTACAAAGAGTACACCGAAGGTGAACTCTTTTCAATTATCAGTGTGTGATTCCCCTTAAAAAACAGCAACTTCTGATTTAGTCTATGGTAAGTACAACCGATAAAATTCGAATAAATTATAAACTTTTTGACATTTTTTGAACTATTCGTCTGCGTTTGGAACAAAATTGTAAAATTTATGATTTACCTATTTACTAATTCGATTCTCAAAACATAATAATTATTACATAATTTATCAATGTAATTAATCATAAACGTTAAGATTCATCGGGGGGCATGGTAGTGCCCTTGCCAAGACGAGCATATTATATTTTGACACTAAAATTTTACTTTACCAAAAGATGATGATGATGATGATGAGATTTTCTCTATAACTCAACAGATTTCGTGGTTATCGAATAATGGAAATAGTGGTTTAGCAATGACAAGAGATACAATATTTGATATTATAACTACTTGGGTTGGCTAATTTATATCCTGAAAAAACAGAGAAATCCTAAATTACCGTACCTATCCATACATTATACCTCAATGTACCTGTCTCGCTATTAAAAATTTCCAAAAGGTATCTTATGGTTTTATACAAAATCTGTTAAAATATTTAGAGATTCTGTAAAATAATTTTAAAATAATGTGCCCCGTGAAATCTGAGAGTCTGTTTATATTTTGATACTGGCAGCACTGGCGAATACATTTCTCATTTTTTTTAATTTATAGACTAGCGCTTGCCTGCAAATTGCAATCAGACTTGCTGGAAGTGGTGATGCAGCCCAAGGTGGAGCGCGCTTGCCTAGAAGATGCCTATTCACTCTTGATTTGAAGATACCAATATTATAATTATGACTGATCACTACATCAAAAATATAACGTCTTTATCGATCAAAATAGTGTAGTGTTTGCGCACATGAGAGGCGACACGAATACAGATATCGTCGGTCATTGTTGCCACTGTATACCAAATGAGTATACATCCGGTTGGCGGGGAAACAATCTTTTGTGCGGGAGGAAGTCTCGGCGGGGTGGGTTTTACTAAATAATCGCCTATTCAACGTTGTTCGTACCTAAGCTAGGGTTGACACCTCATCCATACTAATATTATAAATTCGAAAGTGTGTCTGTCTGTCTGTCTGCTACGCTTTCACGGCCCACCTGTTCAACCGATTTTGATGAAATTTGGTACAGGGATAGTTTATATCCCGGGGAAGGACATAGGCTAGGAAAACTAAAGAGTTCGAAATCGCGGGCATCATCTAGTAAAATAATATCATCAACATCAACAGCTTATTGACGCTGATTTCTGAGCAATGGCCTTCTAAAAAAAAGAGGGGCCTAGTCACCTAGTGGTTCAAACGCCCGGCTTCCTATTCGGGTGGTTGGGTGGTTATGTGCGTTTTAAGAAATTAAATATTGCTTGCTTGCTGTCATAGTGAAGGAAAACATCGCGAGGTAGCCCGCATGGCCGAGAATTGTTCATAATGAAGGCGTAAAATAGGCGTCAACCCTACAACCACTCGCAACGTGGAGCAATGTAAAAACTGAAACGCAAAATGAGCATTCGACTCCTCTGTTTTAACATAAAGCTTTTTAAAACCAGCTGCTAGATTTTTTTTTAATATCACGGAGTAGTGTTGAATAAACTATACAGAGATTAACAATAGCTTTATTTTAATAATTTAAAGTTTCTGTTCCCTTAAAGTAAGAAGTTTATTCAGATTTACGATTATTTTATCTCGAGAAACACTATCCCAACTTTCCATGAAACCTCATAATTTATTATGCAATGGAAAAGGTCTCTACTCTCACCAATGAGAGTTGCTCTTCGCTTTATTTCCGTTTAAAAATTGCTCTAACACCATTCTGATTCTGATTCTGAAATATAATTTTATAAAGAAATAAAAATGCTCTAAAATGTTTTTCTGACTCTAGTTGCCTTTTCAAACGATGTCGATAAAAAAAAGGGTCCGTATCACAAAAATTATCACCAACGTGTCTTAGGAACATTATTTATTGTCAGATAAATCACGGAATGTAATTAAAATTGACAGAATGCGCTAAATGCGTCAGCCTTGAATTTATTGCTTAACTTGAAGATGCGGTAGATAACGGTTGATTGACATTAAAATAACAACGAAATATTAAAGACTTAGCTGTTACTTTAACTTCATCTATATGTTATACAGATTTTCTTTTTATACATAATATACTTACATAACTAGAAAATTATTGAGATTTCCTGTGTTGGAAATTTATTTAAATAAAAGTTTAAAATACGTATAAGGTTAATTAATGATACTACATCTATTTAATATGTAGTGAAGTGAAAGATGCGATTCGATTTTATGGTCCTGGCAACATTGCAGTTAGCGTAAAACCAAAGATAAGCAAAAAAACCATCACATTTGGGGATAGGTACTCGGGCGACTTTTAAAAATTTCCGACAATTTTGCTCTCCGCTTTCACAAGGCAAACTAATAGATTTTTACTCTAATGGGATTTGGTACAGCTTTTGGCCCGTTACTCCACCTAAAACCTCGCAGATATTCTCGTAAGAGATAGTTTGTATCATATCAATATTATATATGCGAAAGTGTGTTTGTTTGTTAGTTTGTCCTTTAATCACGCCGCAACAGAGCGACGGATCGACGTGATTTCTTGCATGGGTATAGTTGAAGACCCTGGAGAGTGACATAGGTTTTTATCCCAGAAAATTAAGAACATAAACTGCTCTGACCAATGCGCCAGGAAGGGCGTCCAATTCGAAATCAGTTCGTATAAGATGGCGCCAAAAAGATTGTTTCGAAATGGCAAATATTTTCGCATGAGTAAGTAAAAAGTTGTTGTAAAACGTGAAATGCAACCCAACCCGCCCGTCGCCACGAGCCGATAAGATGAAACTTGCGTAACGAGTTACCAGTTGAAAACAAACTATGTACCTACCTTTAAATGTATCCAAGTTACGCTATTGGTTATGTACTTGTTCGGTGTTTATATCTATGTATACTAATATTATATTTAATGCGAAAGTTTGGATGGATGGATGGATGGATGTTTGTTACTCAATCACGCCAGAACGGCTGAACGGATCTGGATGAAATTTGCCACAGAGATAGATAATAGATATAGATAATAGATAGAGATAGATAACCATAGATAAGAGAATTCTCTGATCTGTGGGAATAACACATATACTAGGTACCTACTTTTTATCCCGGAAAATTAAAGAAATCCCGCAGGAACAAAAAAAACCTCAATCCACGCGGACGAAGTCGCGGGCATCAGCTAGTAATTGATATAAATAAGTAAATAATTATTACTTATACTTATCGTGAATTTAAAATAAACCCCTTTTGAATCGGTGACATTTCTCTCTATAGGTACAAAAGATCAGTCATCGTTGGAGCTGAAGTTTTAATTGGGGACTAGTCAAATCAGCAACTTTTTCTCAAACGTCAAAATAAGTGTTATTATGGGATTTTGTATGAAATATTGAATAGTGACGTCATCAAATTTAAACGCACTTTTTTTACTTAAATCGATAGTATAAAATAGTAATTATTCAATATAAAACTAACAGGGGACGTGGATATTACGATCACTAAAACTTAAGTAATTTATTTGAATAGTTGTCCAGTTTTAATCTGAATCATCGGAACCGGAAGCTGAAATTCTAAATGGCGTCAAATCACCATAAACAAAAGAACAAACTTTTATTATTTAAGGAAGTATGTAACATTTGTCGATGTATGCTTATCTTTAACAGCCTAATGAACTAACAAAGCATAGTTAAAAACTCCCTGTTAGCCTTCTGTAGATTCTTGTCCAAATAAAATCAAGTGAGCTATTGTTGTAATTAAGTCGTGTTTTACGGTTTCTGTCGTGTCATGGCTCCTTTCCATCGCCTTTTACGGTAACGAAACGAACGAGAAGGACATGTACGACCGGCTTCAAAATATTTAAAAAAACATATCACAACACGCATGTTTTAACCGACCATATGGTGGCTTGAAAAGTTGAACGTTATATTGCTTATAAAGCATCCACAGACTTGCCAACAATCTACTCCAATTTAGGTTGGCAACATATACTTTTCTCACTTTGGTGAATTGGTTTGTTAGGCCTAGTTACTGGTCATAATTAAATGGACCTATCAGACTGTACCATAATATAAGAAAAAGTTTTTATAATAGGTACTAATTTTTATCTTATAATAATAAACACGGCTTTGTTTATTATTTTGCAGCCTTTTTCGAATTTCTCCATGATGGTTGATTGTGACGGTCTGCTTCTCGAACATCTTGCAACTTCAAATTACTCGACTTCCGTGTTACTATTATTGAAACTCAAAAGGCTCATAACAAGAAAGATGCCCAAGAATGTATTAATTAAAATATAAAAGGCCTTTACGTTGGTAATGAATAATGATTCTTCTGAAAAGCCCAACTTGTTGGTGCATCTGTAGAAGCTTTATTGCTTGTGTAAGACTGCTGTGATAAGTCAAACAAAGGGTGCTTGTAGTTGACTCACATTTTAATGCCTCATGACTCATTAGACGGGGCGATACGCTCATGTCCAGTGAAGATTGTACTCGTTGTGTTATATGTTTTAACTTCGCCTCTATAAACTATGCGAAGGGAGTTCTATTGAAATTTATGAAAGACGAGCTGATGCCCGCGATTTCGTCCGCGTGGTAGACATTATTTTTAAATTCTCACGAGAACTTAATTTTCCGGGATAAAAAGTGGCATACATCACTCTCCGGGTCGTCAACTATCCGATCCGTTGCTCTGTTGCGGCGTGATTGAAGGACAAACAAACACAATTTCGCATGCCTGCTTGATAAATCAATTTGAATCAGCTGTAACGCTGTGCCAATCGCAGCTTAATTAAAGTTTTTGACGACCTATTCAGGTGGTAGGTTCTTCTCAGTAGAATCTGCTTTCCGAACCGGTGGTTCACGACATTTCTTTAGTGGTACAAGTTGTCCTACGTGAAAATAAATCACTTCATTTCATTTTACAGCCGAAAATCTACATACCTATTACAAAGCATACTGCATCCTACACACTACACCGATATCGATTTTGTAGAATACCTACACCAAATTCGTGAATCGCGTTTCGACGAGGGACAAAAAGACTTGTGATCGATACTAGCGAAATTGCGTCCCGTCTGAGAGGGGAACCGTGCACTGAACCGCGCCGCGTGACGTCAGTAGGGTTGCCAGCCTTCCGGCTTTTGTTAGACAATGTCCGGCCTGTCCAGCTGTTCTTAGGATTTCGTACATTTTCTTACACACTAAACTATGGTCCTCATAAGAAAGCTAGGCGGGCGATGGAGAGACCAATACTTTGAGTTTCGTTACGCGATCAAATTGCAACTTTATTAGACTAAAAATCTTTCACCTTTGCCTATTCGTGACACTTACAGAGCTAATCCGTATTTCGTTGAAGAAACTAGTAAGCTGGCATTCTGGAGCTGGTCAAGGCTTTCATCCCGTAATTTCAAGGAGTTCCCAAGGGATTTAAATAAGCCAAAATCCACGCTGACGAAGAATAAAAAAAGTATACCGGACATAAGTTTTTCCGTCCCTACTCAGTTATTACTTCGTCGTAATTACAAGTCCAGTTTTTGGACCAAAATCAAAAAAGTGCTGACTCCAGATAGTCCGGCTTTTGTGTTTTAGTGCCTGGCAGCCCTAGACGTGAGTCACGCGAGAGCACGATAGGGTTGCCAGCATATAAAATTACTTCCCTTGTGTGTGGAGAATACATTTAGTTTTGCATTTTATTTTGACTGCTTTTTAAAACCTAACAAGTTTATAAGAGGGTTGTATTTTGGCTTATCTTAGTGCTTTATCTTTAGATAGGTTTCAAATTACTAAGAGGGTACATAATGTAGTTAGCGCTTAATACTAGTAAATATTTAAAGAATTTAAAATTTTGTATGACATTATTGGAGAGTTTGATTTTTGTTTATGTGAACGTAATAAGTTTACTGAGTACGCTGTATACACTGGTATACACTACTTACTTTATACAACAGTAGGAGTAAATAGGTACATCTACATTTTAAAAATTCTTCTTAATTTAAAAAATTCTTACATAATTAAAAAATAGGAACCGTCAGTAGTACACAGTTGATGTAGAGCAGACAAAACCTATGTATATTGTATTATGAAGTTACATAGATTTATTATATTTACTACCGTATGAAGTTAAGTCTATCAGATGAACTCAATTCATGAAAATGACAGTGATAAAAGCAACATTAATATTACCTAGTGTAAAAGGTTGTATACGTGAAAATTGTGAAGATGCAATAAAAGTGTACGTGCTTTAAAGTTTTATAACTGCGTCCCTAACACACCGTCTGACTTCGAAGCAAAAGGCAAAACGTAGAAAGTTAAGGTTATTGAAATTTCACCGTAAGCATATCGTTGAGCTGCGCTGACGTGTACCGTTTTATATATCTATCCATTAAACTTACTAACGCTTATCATCGGCAATGGATGAATTCTACATTTACCATCATGATTTTTAAAAATATTGAATTGAAATTTTACAAAAATAAAATACTTTGGATACAAAAGACGAGCCAGCGGTCACAAGTCAATGACCAAGTAAATACGGAAACAGGAAGAGAAGAAAAAGACAGGAATTTGCATTTTTGTTATATCCATACTACATAGCAAGAAAAAGAGCCGACGGATGATTTGATGCTAATTGATTATTACCGCCGCCATACATATTTTCAGCACCAGAGGAACTGCCAATATGAATTATGAAAAATTTGAAAGAAGTCGTTATTGCGGTATAGTTGTAATTACGGTTTGCTGAGGAAGCTGCAAAACTTTTCAAATGGTCCGCTTTCACTAGGCATTTTAACGAAATCTAGCGAGTGATTTTTCACAAGTTTCATATTCGTGGTTAAAAAATATTCTTATTTGAGCCAGCAAGCTTTTGAAATATTTGAGTAATGAGTCTGACAAAATCCAGTTTAAGAATAAAATCTTTTCGTTAAAAGTAAAACTAGACGTGTTTCTTAATTTGACGAAGTAGATGCTTAGGTAATTGAACGGGACCGAAAGTACAAAGCTATTAAATAAAAGAAAAGAAACTTCTTATGGGGAGTTTCTAAAAATATGTTGAATACCTTATTCAATTTTTTTATATTATCTTTTATCCATCCGTTTTTATGTGATATCTACATACATTATTTTTTAAGACATACTTACGTATGTTAAATGTCTCTTTATATCTTATATCTTTCTTATAGGCTATAGTCATGAAATTAAACGACTACATAAAACATTAACTCGTGACAAACTTCGAAAGAAAGGTCTTATTTCGAAGACAAATAGCCCCTATTAATCTTGTAAAGAATCGAAAAAGATTTATT
This sequence comes from Erebia ligea, assembly GCA_917051295.2. Classification (NCBI taxonomy): domain Eukaryota; kingdom Metazoa; phylum Arthropoda; class Insecta; order Lepidoptera; family Nymphalidae; genus Erebia; species Erebia ligea. The sequence goes on from OU785232.1 coordinate 814,798, forward strand.
TAAGAGTAACTTTTGCACAAATACGCCGAACGACCTAGAAATAAATGAATAATACGCAAATAGGTAATAATTTACCAACGCTGTTACCAATATATTTCGAGAAGCTGGTAATGACGTATATTATGTAGTAAATTACTAAAACTATTTCACTGATAATTAGTATTTAACGACGACATTGACGAAAATTTAGCTCACCAAAATATCAAGATTTTGGAAGAGAGTAAATAATCCACACATCTCTAAAGTTTCGGAGTAATTTATTACTTTAAAATACCCATACTTAGGTTATTTTAAAGTAATAAATTAATATCACTTGCTATAACGGCGAAGGAATATATCGTGACTGTGAGGTTACCGTTAAATAATGCCAACCAACTCACTTGGCCAACGTGGAGGAGTATGGCAAGCCTAACCTTTTCTCATGCTGAGAGGTGTTTCGGTTTAGGTATTTATCACCATACATAAACTATCGATCCACATAAAAAATCCGCAATTTATCATGATTGAAATCCAAAACAAAATTCCACCATTTCAAGAAGATTTACGCGGAATCACGGACGACCTTGCCATCTATAAATACGGTGCATTCCAGAAGATCGTGCTTCGTGACATACGACTGCTATAAAAGAGCCTTGCACTGGAATATAAAACATCTAGAGACGTGCCAACTCATCAGCTCAGTCAACACGTTCCAACCTCGTAACACGTATATAAATCATAAATTAGTTGGCATAGAACAAGTCAACTATCATGCAAGCACGAATGTAATGAGACGTAACCAATAATAACAATAACTGGCACTACTAGTAAGTCGATAGTAAGATGATTACTATTACTTCGCTTCGGTGGATAAGCAGCTTCAGATTATTTTTCTGATGTAAATTGTAATGCTTAAAGTACAATAATTTGGAAAGTTAAGCAGCAAACGGAGGAGGGTTTTAATTTTAACTTGTAGCTAGGTCACAGCGCCTGTATTGTGTAGTTGTGCATGCCATTAAATTGCATATATTATATCGATGACCTTACCTGGCGATATGGCCTGATCAGTGATCAATTCCTGGCAATATGTAATTTCTAGATTGGATCTGTTCTGGCGAGAGGTTTATATTGTCTGAACTGTGAAGGTACGAGCTATGTTATGTGTAGCCTAACAAATTTAAATAATACAGTAAGGCCAAAGTAAACCTTGACTAACGAATACATTTCAAATTTTGACAGAATTTCATGATGTGTCAAAACATCGTCTGATAAGCGTTACTCGGAGTTTGAGAAACAGGCTCAAACTTTTGTATCAAATCTGAAACTAAGTTGGAACGTGCCAGCTGCCAATTTGTCGGAACATCTGTAGATGCGTACAAGACAGCCTTGTTCAGAGATAGTACACAAATGAAGCACACCTTTTCACCATAAATGGCTGCAATGCTAGAAGTAGGTCGCTTTGTATGCCATCTGTACGCGACCTTCGATGCATGTCGCGTTCATGAGATTAGCATTTCTATACGATTTCTATTTATTGATTTGTCTGCCTTAAAGTCAAAAGGTATTTTGAGTCGGTTTTTAGTATAGGGCGTAGGTACAAAACTAAAACTCAATAGGCAAATTTACTTATTGAGAAAAGATAATAAATAAAAAAAATTAAACCAACGCGACTATAAATAAACTTGAAATATTTTACAAAAATTTAAATAAAGAATCTCCCCCAGGCTCTGGACGACGGAACTGGGGAGTTTTTGGTATGAAATAAATAAGTATCCTGGCAACATTACAGGAATTCCGGAAGTATCGAATGACAAGGACTTGGAATTTTAGCGGATTTCCGATGCAATAAAATAATAGAGAAATGAAAGACCATTATTATTAATCTTAGTTACGTCATTTTAACTAAAACAATTTATTTTTTTACATTTAAAAGAAATCTGTTATTTTTTCTAATTTGAAAGATTTTCTTAAGCGAAATTAGATTTACTTGGCCTACCTCGCCCCTATAACTAAAATTAGCAAACTAATATTATACAATATTAAATTTTTCCAATGGCCTAGCTCAAAAGATAAAGTCAAATAATCTCAAATCATGCTCTGATAATAATGTGATATGGCCCATCGCCCATTACGGGTGCATTTTTATACGATTGCCTGAAAAAAGGAGTAAGTATATTGTTTTCAATGTTCATGATGTATATATGTATGTATGTATGTATGTATGTATGTATGTATGTATGTATGTATGTAATAATGTATGTATGTATGTGAGTTTGTATATTCCACCATAACTTCTATACGCCTGAACGGATTTTGTTGAATGAGGTATGGTTAGAATCCTTATCTTATTCCGGGTGACATAGGCTAGTAAAATTTTAAAAACAATTGATAGGGTGACCATGGTCCCGCATCAAAGACTAAAGTTGATTTTTTTTTCTCCAAAATCTGATTAACTATATTGTCATCATCAAGAAAATGAGGAGTAGATAGGTACAAAAAAATATTTAAGATTATATTTCAATATCCAGTGATTCACAAAAAAATATCATTTAACTATGGCAGTCGTATTTTTTAATTCTTTGAGTTATATTCACTTGTTGTCGAACTTATTGCTCGATTTAGATAATACTATTACCTATTCTGTGTAAGAATGGCCGATCAAAACGTTAAAGTTCGTCGTCAAAGTAAAATAAACCATAACTGCATTGTATTAGAGCTCAATTTCGTGTATCCATTCTTATACGTTAGAGTATCGTACATACTAAACGTTATTTTTGAAAATTCGACCCCCAAAGGGGTGAAATACAGAGTTTGTCCTTCATTCACGCCGCAACAAAGTAATGGTCTAAGATCCGAATCTAAATCGAAACGTACCGGTTTGCTAAGAGAATCAAATTTATTTTATAATAAATTTCATATATTAGAAAATAAATTAAAAATGGGTAGACAACAGAAATCCTGGACAGAATATTTTTAATTATTTTTTGAAAAATGATTTTTCATAAAATGTTGCAAAATGTAGATAATAATAAAATTTTATACTGGACTTAAAGTATAGAGCATATAGAATGTGCAATCGTAGGGTAGACTATTATTTACCTGGATAAATAATGGAAATAATAGTCTACCCTACGATTGCACATTCTATATGCTCTATACTTTAAGTCCAGTATAAAATTTTATTATTATCTTCATTTTGCAACATTTTATGAAAAATCATTTTTCGAAAAGTAATTAAAAATATTCTGTCCAGGATTTCTGTTGTCAACCCATTTTTAATTTATTTTCTAATATATGAAATTTATTATAAAATAAATTTGATTCTCTTATCAAACCGGTACGTCTCGATTTAGATTCGGATCTTCTACTATAACAGATCAACGTGATTGCATGAGTATAGTTGAGGACCTGGAGAGTGACAGGCTACTTTTTAAACCAGATAATTAAGGAGTGCCTGTGGGGAAAAAAACTTAAACCACGCGGACGAAGTCGCGGGCATTAGCTAGTTTTGTATAGAGGTAGGTTCCACCCCGGGGAAGGACATTGGCTTATAATGCCCGCGACTTAGTCCGCGTGGTTTAAGTTTTTTTGACTCCCGCGGGAACTCTTAATTTTCCGGTTTAAAAAGCCATGTAACTCTCCAGGTCCTTAACTATACCATCAAAAAATCACGTCAAACCGTTGCTCTGTTGCGGCGTGATTGAAGGACAAACTAACAAACAAACAGTTTCGCATTTATAATATTAGTAGGTATGATAGGTTATAGCAAGAAACCTAGATGCTAGGTGATCTATTACGTTCCTCCAGCGCATGTGGGTGTGGGATAAATTCCATGACGCGATGCTCTATTTTCGCGCTTGCACTGGCAGCAGTGTCTATAAATACAGACACACAGACAGATGTTATGTTTGACATTTTATAAACACTATGTTTAGATTAAGAATTTTGCGCTTTTTTACGTTTGCAGAATTTATGGCGCCTTGGTTTTGAGTTTTTGACTTATTTTTGTTTTGACGGCGCGCGCTTGTGAGCTTGTGAGCGCTGCATGACATTTCTTATTACGTCAGGTTCCGGGTTAGACTTAGATCCCCGGCAGCACACCCGGCAGGGTTAATTTGGAAAGTTTATATTTTCTCTGGTATGGTCTGGTAGGAGGCTTCGGTCCTGGCTAGTTACCCATAATTTACTAGGATTTCGATAGAGGACTATATTAATACTACTTAACATAACTAACTATACTATAACCATTAACCACAGATCAGAGAATCAAGGGAGATATGTTTTATGAACCAAATTGTATAGAAACCTGCTGTCGCCAGCTTATCCCTACCACTCGCTACCACTACACATGCAACTAAATAAAAATAATAGATGAAGTCGTACTAACACACGCATACCGATAGGCAAGTGCATGAAGCACGAACCAATATACACTTTATTGTTTACCATACAGCTTTCAATTTCAATCACCGTGCATCTTACTCACACAAACGTCAAACGTTGTCGATGTGCTGTGCAAAATTACACTTTATTGCTTAGCATGCAGCGTTCAATTTCAATCACCGTGCATCTTACTCACACAAACGTCAAACGTTGTCGATGCCCTAATAGTGGTTGACTAAAATGAATCTATCGATGCTCAATTTCTTAATATTTGGGGTTTTGACAATGACTACCTATTATGAAAAGTGATATATTACATATGTACCAAAAATAATAAGATGTAAAAAATCGTTTACCTATTAGATTATTCTTAACCGACTTTAAAAAAAATGAAATGGTTGAAAGCACTTTGGCGTAAAGTGAGACGAGCGTATTGTGCTATTTTTCGTAGGAAACCAGCTTGGGCCCCTTCCTGTAGCATTTATCCACTTTTCTTTTCTTTCTGCATCCTTCGGGTATCTTAAATATTAATATTAATGAGTGATATTAAATACATATTATATCCATACATGAGTAATGAGTATCTACGTAAATTGACATTATATTAATTCATCTAGTATATTTTTATGCGTTTCGTCAGCTAAGTAAGTTGAGTACATTAAAAATAAAACCGGCCAAGTGCGAGTCGGCCTCGCGCACCGAGGGTTCCGTACAAACCTGTACTTAGTAAGCTTTATGATTTTTCAATTGGTAAACTTCGGAGATAAGGGGGGGGGAACGGTATTTTTTTCGACATTTTGCCCTTTCATATGATATCCCACTCAGTATAGTTATCATACTTTGAAATTTCAACCCCCCGATTTTCCCCCTTTTTTAAACTAAAAATAATTTTCGTTTTTTTTTTATATTAATGATGTTAAGCCACTATTTTTTTTTTTATCCACTACAAGTTAGCCCTTGACTGCGATCTCACCTTATGGTAAGTGATGATGCAGTCTAAGATGGTAGCGGGCTAACCTGTTAGGGGCATGGCAGTTATATTAAACCCATACCTCTATTTGGTTTCTACACGGCATCGTACCGGAACGCTAAATCGCTTGGCGGCACGTCTTTACCGGTAGGGTGGTAACTAGCCCCGGCCGAAGCCTCCAACCAGGCCAGACCAGGGAAAATTCAGAAATTATAAATTTCCAAACCCTGCCGGGGATCGAACCCGGGACCTCCGCACGTTAAGGCAACAGCGCTCAACACTGCGCCACGGAGGTCGTCAAAACATACACAACTATTCCAAATTTCATGTCGATAGTTTAATAGTTACGTACCATAAGGGTTCCATTTTTACCATTTTGGTACGGAACCCTAAAAATGGTAATAATTATAACTAAAAATATAGTTATAATGAATATTACTCGCGATAGTTTAAACGTTAAAATAGCAATTATTGTTTACTAAGTAGGTACTATTAATTATTGTATCACAGATCATAGTTTGGTTGTTAAAATATCGACAACAATATACTCGTATTTACATCGTCACATCTCTAGGGTACCACGGAAATTGATCTATCGTGCTAGTGAAAGAATCGGTAAAGAACACATAACCATTGCGTCGTAAGACCGGCCGATTCATTGATAGATTTCTACGAAGCAAGCAATGGTTTTTGTTCATAATGAGATATAGACTTGTCACTTTATTAAATTTTGATACCACTAAATAATGTTTTATTGGTTTTTATGGGTAATTACAACAATATACTTGTACTTACGTGTGAAATGAGATGCTTCTTTCATGTACCTAATTCACTTTGCTACTTGAATTTTTACAAACAACCACTGAACAGCACGGCATTTTGCTAAAAACGGAGAGAAGTGAAGCGATCGTTGTATGACGTCCGATTAAAGACAAAAACCGAAATTATGTCTATTTATGACCTGATGAGTTCGCACGCACCACGCCCCCTTAGCATATCTCCCTTGATTCTCTGATCTGTGACTATAACATTACTATATTATAATACCCCACTTTAGCAATATATTGGGTGTGTTAATAGTCTGAATGTTTGAAGATAAGGCAACTGTGCTGTGCTGTTCTGTGCTGTTCTGTGCTTCTGTGTGCAAAAGGCTGCTGTGTTTCAGGGTACAGTACTTGCAGTGAGAAAGCCTGCAGTTCCTTTCCCTGTGCCCAATTTTGAGGCAATTTTTGCATATGTTTTTGAATGTTTGTAGATATCTTTAGAATACGTGTATTTACGTCTAAATTCCTAAACTCTGGACAGTTAAATAAAAAATGATTTTGATTACACATAGGACATGAGATTATTCTATCACTAGTGTTTTTAGTTTTATTATTTTGTGTGCTTAATGTATTTTGTGTGTTTTGTGTATTTTGTGTATTCTGTGTAGTATGTGTTTTTTGTATCATCTGAGTATGTTGTGGGTTTTGATAAGTATGTGTTGATAACTGTCGTCGTTTTTCATCCTGCTGTATAGCGTCTAATAAATCCGCTCTGCTTGTTAAAAAATGAAGAAATTGTTTTAATGTAGGTGAAGTTGTTATTGAGTTGCGTTGTTCTTCCCATTCTCGAAAAGTAACCGTGGTTATTTTCAAGTTAAAATATGCAGCGATAATAAGGGTTCATATCCAGACCCCATTTTTCGTCATTTTCATTTTCAACAGTTCTTGCGTTCGTAGCAACGAATTTATGCAGAAAAGTATGGGAGTGTGCATTTTTTAAATGCTCGAACTAGAGATAAACAAAAGACTTTTAATGTAATCCCATGATATCCCCACAGCCCCGAGGAAAGGATAAAAATTTTATTCCTAAATAAATAAATAAAAACGCTAGGTGGATAAATAGTCCCCAGAGTCCCCGTGAAATGTCAAACGGGGATAAACCTCTCCTCTCCCCTGTTGCCATGCTCTGTGAAGTGGTTAAGTTAATTTTATCTCTTGTCAGTGGATAAAATCGGGGGATAAAATTTTTATCTCCGGCCCATGCTAGCCCTGCAGCTCTCAGTTTCTTTAAACGGTTCCGGGAAAACGATGATATTGGTTTATATTATAGAGCCTTAACGCTTGCATAGGTAATGTTAATTAACACATATTACATAAAGCACATAATTACAAAATAATCGCTTCGTTTTCACACGGAGGAAGTCGTAAAAACATACGGACGCTAAACGACTTCCGCTGATGTTAAGTGGACGGCGATCGCATGACGTGTGTAGGCGGCTTTATCTAGCCACTAATCGGACAATAACACCGATCATAAAAATCATTAAAAAATATTCTTTTAAATTTTTAATTAATTTATGAATTTAAAATGACCTTAGACTTGCACAATAACATTTTGTGACTAGTACCTAGGTACTATCGCGTGAGAAAGTGATTACATTATATTATTTTTATTCATTTAAAATTAAAGATTAATCCTGTGGCCCTGCAGTTTACTGACAATCTGTTTTTAAATTTACGTGGTTTGACTGTAGTCTGTAGCATTTCGTTGTAAGGCATTCAGTATTTTATTTTATTTTATACAGACATAATAATAATATTATAAATGCGAAAATGTGTTTGTTTGTTGGTTTACTGGTTTGTTGGCTTTGTCCTTCAATCAAGCTGCAACAGAGCAACGGATCGACGTGATACTTTTTATCCCGGAAAATTAAGGAATTCCCGCGAGAATCCAACAAAATTATTCTATACAGACGAAATCGCGGGTATCAGCTAGTTGATGTATAATTTTTAATACCTATATACAGATCAATCTCAAAAACGATTTCGTTGCAAGTATAGGCAGTTAAGATCAGGCAGAATAGGTCTATCTGGCGTGTAATCGAACAATATGGTGCATGAAGACAATGCGAGCGATTGTGAAGGTGCCGCGTCGCGTGTAATAGACTGAGGCAAATCTGAGACGGGCGCATATTGCGAATGTCACACGATTTACATGCAGCTTGCGTTCAATCTACGATGCTCACATGCCTACAGAAACTTAAGTTATTAATAGAAATTTAACTATGTAAAGGCATATTTTACACACTTGAGTACATAGATTCTATGCAGTATAAATAAATAATTTAATCAATTGATCTAATTTTAAGCGTGTTTAGAGTTTCGTACAATAGGGTATTTATTAATTTTGAACCCAAGAATATTTTATGAAGATGAGGTTAAGAGGACAGCTATTTCCGTAATTCAATTTTGAATCAAACAATTCTGGTATTAATGTTATTAAGTAACTAGTATAGTTACTCAGACAAAAACATTATTTGAGTTAAATATGTAGTAAGCCTAACTACATTGGTAATTTACATTGAGTTTTTTAAGCAACCAATTATTGGTAAGAGACTCGTAAAATTAGTCTGGCATCTGCCGAGTAGTTTTAATAACGCCAATTTTTATATTTCATTAAACATAACTCAGGAAGATCGATGACTGCACAGTTTAAAGAATATTAACGTCACAGTGTCATTGACCCCGCCAACGCTAGAACGTAACATCAAAGCTTACGTTTCAAATTTTATGGAGCGTCAAGATTGTTGCAATTAAGAGATTTCAAGAGCATAAGCATCACGGATGGTCGCTGTTGCGTTTCTCACATTTTTTCTAGTCCTCCAAATCTTTGTTGGACTAATTAAATTATACTGCAATGATATAAAATAATAAGTACCTACCGTTAAGTTAACATTTTGTAGCATCAATTACCTATTATGTTTATTTTAAAATGTTAAACTGAATGTATTTTCTATTGTTCTGCGTTTAGTTGCCGAAAAGTTATTAACGTTCTAATATTTGATAGTTAATAAAGGTGTTTGACATTGAATCCAAGAATCATCTCAGACAACTTTATTTAAATAATCATCAGAAGTGGGATACATTTTGTAAACCTGTTCGAAACTACAGGAAACAATCAGATTGTGGCTCGGGTGGATTTTCGGACAATTTTAGTGGGTTCGATAGTAGCTGTTCGTGCTGTACAGACTTATGTCTGTCTGGTTTTCCTTTTGAATATTATACATAGCACAGGACCTTGTACTTCATCCAAATAAAGTGCACGGTCAAGCTCTATCTAAAATATTACTATACCGATGACAGATTTAACTTCGCACACTGTATAAGTTGGACTAAAATATGCTTTTAAACTATAAAGTAATCTTCAAATTTCTCGCCAAATATTTTTATGGTTTGGTTTATCCTGATACAAACATATTTTTCGATAGTTAATTAAAATGATTCTGAAATTATATCTACATTATATAAAAGTAAAGCGGTGATAGCCTAGTGGTTAAGACATCTGACTTCTTGTATTGGGTCGCGGGTTCGATGCCCGGGCAAACACCTCGAACATTTCAGAGTTAATGTGCGTTTTATGAAATTAAATATCACTTGCTATAAACAGTGAAGGAAAACATCGAGAGGAAACCAGAATGCCCGAGAGTTCTTCATAATATTATTATATAAGGCGTGTGAAGCTGCCAATCCGCACTTGGCCAACGTGGTGGACTATGGCCTAACCCTTCTCATTCCTCGAGGAGGCTTGTGCTCATTATAGAGCCGGCAATGGGTCGATATAAGAGAGAGAGATACATATAAATTATAAATGTACCATTTGTTTCCCTATCTATGTTTCCATCATCTAATATTACGACGAAGGGATAGCTCACCCTTATTATTATTTCAACGTCTAAACATGGCGGTGTAGGTCCCCCCTTTATCGATCGGGGAACAGACGTAGGGTACCTAGAACGGTTTAGGGATGACATTGAGATAATTTATTGTATCTGCAATGGATATTCCTTTTTGTATTTCAAATTCAAATAACATCTGTGAGAAAATAGGTCTCCAAAAATACAGATGTATTTATAAACCAAACAATTTACGAATGCCAACTTTGTCAATTACTGTAATAATGTTTTATTAATAATACCACTTGTCATCAAAGCTAAGCTACCATATATTCTTATAATATGATGTTATTAATAAGTATATATTTTATATACAATGTCATTTTCAATAGCATATAAAATCCAATTTTTCATATAGATAAGTGTATGGTCTATATAAATGCTTGCATATATATTTGATAACATATGAAATAGTACGAATATTCAAAGATATTATTTGTCAGTATTGTAGTAGCTACGTTAAATGTTTATGGATGTAAAATAACTAATCAGCTAAGCGATAAAACTATACTAATATCCTGTAATACTTACTAACAGTTCTATTTAGATATACCTACATATGTATATCTAAATAGAACTGCACAAACATTACAATATATAATTTGTATGAATAATAATATATTCGTACATAAAACAAATTTTCCTGCTTCATCGTGCAAACGTGCATTTAAACGTTAAATTGTAAAGTGGAATTACAATTTCGCTTTCTCTTTTGAATCACGTGCTAAAGCGAATAACTTCTCTGCAGACAAGTACCCTTTACAGGCTTTAGGTTTAGGTATTGGGGGTTGTTTGGTCCCCGGGAATCGATTCGCTTATTCGGGAAGTACATCTCTCTCCCTCACACGAATGAAATAATTCGCTCATTCTCTTTCACTCCGATGCTAGTGTCCGTCTGAGTAATTTTCATTACCATTCATGCCCTATCGTAGATTGTGTATGTGATATATAACACGTACGTTGTACATACGTATTACTGGCTTGAAATACAGCCTTATGTCCTGAAAACATACATTTACCGATCAAACTGTGGATTCGTTAAGTTTATGAATAATATGATTCATTTTCCAAGAAGTTACTGTACTAGGTATTTACGATAAAAACATGGAACAAAACAAAATACTACCTATGAGGAAAATAATCCATTCATGATATATTTAGGCTCATTTTATGAGTCTATATAACTTAACGTAATATTATCACATATTATTATTTATAAATTTCAAAATCAGAACACGTAGGTAAGTATAGGTAGGTGGTGCCTATTTGTAATAATCTTAGTGATAGTAATTTTTTGTTGTAAATTTTCTTTATCTAGAATCCTAGTTCTGTTATTATGCAGTATTCTTTTTCGACTTTCATCAAAACTTTTCAGGTTTTCAGGGTATAAAGCTCAGAGTAAGATAGGTATTAGGTACCTACTATATGAAATCCATGGTTCAAAGCAAATAACAGAAAAATGTAATGCACAATACCAATTTATCGACGTTAATTTAACAGCTGTCGCTTAATTTGAAATTACAAATATAATATGTAGGTATGTACATGATATATGTACGTTCGTTTGGGCAATTTATATAAATTCTCTGAAGCAGTGATTCACTCGTTGAATCAACATCGTCGTTCAAAATAAAATGAAAACAAATTGATTTAGATACATATCCGATGCGCCATGGACTTTGAGTAAAAAATATCATACCTAAGTGATTTTAATTTTATGCGTACCTACACAATAATTTATGAGAAGACAAAATTGAAAAATATTGCTCTCTAAATACGTATTTTTACGATGAATCCAACTTCTAACCCTACACTTTCAAGGTTAAAAAACATCTGCGATTGCGATTTGCGAGCCCCTGTGATGTCTCATGTTTTTTTCATGCGCAATGCCGCAGTCTCGACGAGGCAATTGTAGCAATTACCAATTATAGATTTCGTGAACGATTGGCGTTAAGGTGCTATGACGCGTGAAAGCCGGCGAAAGTAGACATGACATCCTAACCGGATTAACTCTTTTGTTATACCTACCTCCATTGTGGTTTGCTTGAACCATATCGTATGTCAAGAGTCAACACAACAACTAGGCTCATCAAACCGTATAACAACGTGATATTTAAAACTTCAATTGGATTAGGATAACTATCAAAAGTAGATATTACTTTCAGGTAAGCACTCGACTCTTAGCTGATCGTTGTGAGGATGCAGTCGAAGATGAAAGCGGCGTAAAAAAGGGAATTTGGTGGTTTCATACCCCTAATCGGTTTATTTATTTTAGCATCGTATCTGCCATCGGGACGCTATGAAATATGGCAAAAAGTCAGCTTTTTTTTTTTGATTTCAATATTATGTTTTAAATCCAAACACCCAATTCGTTTTGAAAATATCAAGTTTAGAATAGCGTAAAAATGACATTCTTTAACTAAGAATGTTCTACTTGTAAGCCCTTAAAGACGCAAGTTTCATAAAAATATATATATGTAAGTAAGTAATTGTTTTGTTAACATTAAACGATTAACGGCTATTGGATGTGTCAACCATGTGGTTCGAATCAGTATTCTATTTATAGCGACAGAGATTGGGTTCGTTAACATTAGACATGTCCTTGTACGAGAAGGGTCCTTGAATATTATGAGCGCGCCTTAAATTATTCGAATTCCGAACACCCAGAAGAGCAGATATTTTATTTTACAACTGATAAAGCAGTATGGGTTTAGACCTTTGCCTCAATCAAATGGAATACGTAAATTTAAAAATAAAACAGCAGTCAAAATTAAATTTTAGGAAATCTATTTAAAAGTCTTCTATTAATTAATCCATAGAGCTTTTAAGTTGAACGACCGCGTTAGCAACTTGCAGTAATTGTATTTATTAGCATAAATTCGCTTGATGGTAAACGAACCATGAAGATACGGTTAGATACATTGTATTTTTTTAAGTCAGTTTTTCCTCGAACACAGGAAAAAAGAACGAATGACTTCATTTTGCTATTTCGGAACCAAAAATGTGGGTGTACCTACCTACCTAATTTCTGTGAACACGCTCCAAATATCTCCCCTAATAAACCAACCCCTTAAAATCCCCTGCGAGTTGACAAATTAACAATCATTTGTCTTGTCGACTGTACTTTATGCAGTGGGATATACGTAACTTAGGTATATATTATACGAAAAAAAAGTTAAATGTGGGTAATACCTATTAAGTAATAACGACATCTTTAAATGCATAAAACCGGGTTTGCCTTCAAGTAATGAAGCCACGGTCGATTATGCTCTTACTCATACGGCAAATAATTCATTAAAACGATTACCGATAGGTACTGCATACGAAGTACGAACACGACGAAACAAAAAGAATTTTTCACTTATTATAAGCGGCAGATGGTATAAAGCCGTATACGTAGATGAAGTCATGCAACCGCTCCCACCCGTACCGACTACCGGCGAAGTGCCGTTATGCCGTAAAACAATCAATTCAAGACTTTAAAATTCAATGCAACACAATATTTTCTGTATAAAATTAACAATTTTCGATGCAACTGTACTTTTATACGAATTCCAATTTCAAAAACATAATTTCGTGTACACAAAATTACAGACTAAAACAATAATTATAAGTTACTTTTTTTTTAATTAGTCATGAGGCTGAGGTAAATGCTTCAACAGGATAATTTAATAAATAAAATGAATCACTCACCTAAATTATTTGGTGTCGTAGGGGTAAAATAAAACACGTTCACTGTGCTCGACCGGCAAAATGCGACTGTCTGAGTGTGTGGGTGTCGTCGTCAAACGTAGTGAAGGTTCAATAGACAGAAGTTGTACGCGAGTGCGGCCGATAAAGTCGGGGGTGGCGGGCGCGGTGTGTACACGCGGCATAAAGTTATATAGCCGTACACGGTGACCCTTATCCCTATCAAGTTAAGAGACAATTTTTGTTTTTTTTTTTAGTAATGTGCGTAGTGTACGCATAGCGATCTTTTGTGTCGTATGTTCGTCCTCGATGATTCATTCATAATCCGTAAAACGATTGTATTGAAAAACAAAACGATATTAGTAGAACGATAATGATATTATTATTATTTATGGCCTGTTCCACTAGTGAGGGCTACCATATACTTACCTAACCAAGCTATATGGTTTCATTGCAGCATTAGAAAATCGGAAATTACTTATTTTTAAGGATATACCTAAGTACTTATTTTATAGGTACCTAATCAAATTGCGGTGATAGTCTAGTGGTGTACTTAGACTTAGACGCCCGGCTTCCCGTGCAGTGGTTTGGTCGAGGGTTCTATCCCCGGGCACAAGCCACGCACCATATTATAGAGGTAATACCTACTTACTAAAACGACTTATTAAGTACAAATAGAGTATCTAGACGCGGCATACGCGAACATCATTGCACTAAAAAACGACGTAAATAATACGTACGCGGAGAAATGAAAGAACATAGAGGTCAACATACGCTATAACTGTATATTAGAAAGAGATGAATATAGATTCTGAGATAAACTGTTGTTAATTGCAATGGCTGCAAGTGACGACAAGTGCCTTCGTATATTCTTGCCAAAATAAAGCGCGGGTAACGTATCTAATGTTTTAAATATAGACTTACTATATATTAGTGGTTCGCCCCGAACTGAGACCTCGCGGTATCCATAAACTTGTACAGAGCGCCATCTATTGACATCATTGTGAAGTTCTGTTAAAATTACGGAAGCTCATTAAAAATTAAATATTTTCGTTTCCTTATAATATTTATCTAATTTTAGTATTTGTTGTTCAAGTACAGGATATAATTCAAATAATTGACCAAGTTTCAGGCTCAGCCTTTATGAAAATTGAGAGTTCTGAGGTCAACTTTGGACGTGAGAAAATGGCCACTTTGAAAGCCCCCCATTTCGTCAATTTTAGGGGAAAAATTTAAAAAAAAATATTTTTGGACTCTATTCCTAATTATCTTTAAAATGATATACCGCAACCCTATGTAACGCCATAAAAAATATTTTACTTCGCATTCGCTTCTATGAGAGCCCCCCTGAAATAAAGATTTTTATAACTTTTTAAGCTATATTCGGCGGGAGGCCATCGGTTTACATATTATATTTAAATTTGAAGTAATTACGTGTAGTAGTTCAGAAGATATAAGGCTCTGACAGACGGACGGACGGACGGACGGACGGACGGACAAGTGCCAATTCACTCAAGTAGACTCAGAGACCTTCGCTTCGCTCGGTCAATTAATATCTCTATGCCACGCACTAACTGGGCTCTAGAACATTTCGGGGTTAACTATACCTAGGGTTATGTGCGTTTCATGAAATAGGTACCTACTTATCACTAGCTATAACGATGAAATGAAGTGATTTATTTCATGTAGGACAACTTGTGCCACTTTAGATAAGTCGTAAGAATCTACCACCGGTTCGGAAAACTTATTCTACTGAGAAGAACCGGCAAGAAACTCAGCATGAGATGCTGAGAAACCTGCATACCCGAGATTTCTTAGTATTGTTCTCTGCAAAGGTGTGCAGTGAAGGCATTGGCCAGCCTGGTGGACCATGGCCAAGCCCTTCTAATTCTGAGTGGAGACTCGTGCTCATTAGTGGGCCGGCAATGAGTTGAAATTATGATCAAACTGCTTAGCTGATGCCCGCGACTTCGTCCGCGTGGTTTAAGTTTTTTGATCCCCGCGGGAACTCCTTAATTTTCCAGGATAAAAAGTAGTCTCTGTGTTATTCCAGACTATACCTAATCTATCTGTGCCAAATTTCATCCAGATCCGTTCTGGCGTGATTGAGTAACAAACATTCATCGATCCATCCAAACTTTCGCATTTATAAGGTAAAAGTATAGATTTCTTAAACACGCACGCAAATCCGAAAAGTTTTAGGCGCGTGCCCGGGTTCTATAGAACCTTCGACCATCCGAATTTGAAGCGGAGCGACTACTAAACCAATAAGGCAGTCATCGCAAAAGTAGGATTTAGTAGGTATTAAAAGCTAATTCAGCTAAGCGTAAAAATACTCCAACACAAATAACCCGCTGACGATGCATTCCCCCTTTATCTTCTGCTCTCATAAATAACTTTAATTGACTTACGTACTGCATGAGACATACTTAAGGAGTATACTTACTTATCGAGTACAACTTTGCGTTTTCTTAATACAATCAGCATCTTTGAGAAGACCTACATGTCACTGCTGAGTCATAATATATAATTATGTCAATCGATTAATCCTCATTCTATGATGCCGCGGGACCTCGAACTGTCCGGGATAAACGTAGCCTACTTAGGTGTCATTGCAGGCTATGATCTATCCATGGATGTAATAAGTACTTACGTACAAACTTATTACATCCATGGATCTATCTCTGTGACAATTTCCATCCAGCGGGCCTAGACAAAGTTACATTCTATTAGCGATGACGCTAGTAGAAAAGTCCAAAAATGTATGGGATTGACATTAGCAATCGAAACGTCACGTGGTCTTATTTAAACGAATCGAAATGTGCTAGACAATGTTCATTTATATCTATTCCATCAAAAGAATCGACAATGTCGAACGACTAATTCCATAGAGATGTGTCGACAAGTGCTAGCCAAGTGGCATTTTTGACAAGCGTTATCGTCAGGTTTTCGATACTATTGATGGAAACTCTAACGAAGGCAAATACCCTGTAGAAAACGAAACACATAGCGCCATTGTTGTGTCCGTTTTACGAGATTGAGTAACCTACCACCCATCCATCCAACTATTAGTAACTATAATAATTTTTTTATTTGATGTATATTGTATACTAACCAGGATATCAAAATACAAATAAATGACTTACTTTTTTTCCAAAATTCATGATTCTATGTCAACGGGAAGTACCGTAATATGTAGGTTTAGATTTTGATTGGAGTGTAAAATACGGCTTAAATTACCAAATTTCTTAGACTTTCTTGCTTGATTGCTTAGACTTGGACCTCCGCATTTGCTATTAATTTCAACTTGATACCTCTGATACTAGTTCCTGAGAAAAAGGTCTTGACAGACAGACAGACAGACAGACAGACAGACAACGACGTGATCCTGTATGGGTTCGTTTTTTCCTTAAAAAAGACAGCGCCTTGGCTGTTGGCACCGCTATATCCGTAGGTATGCGTTGGACCTTAGATTAAAAGGAATAAAGGTGCTTAAATAAAATGCATTTTTGCTGAAAAGGAAATTTATTAAGTGATCTTTTTTGCGAAGGAAATCGAGATATACTTTTTTTCGATTTCAATTTTTTTTTAAATAAAATTATATGTTACAAGTGTTTCATACTTAACACTACTTTATACTATAATCCCGGCATAAGTAAAATTAGGAAATTAAAGAGCACTTTCAGATTGACGATTTGGCCGTGCGGTTTAGTAGCTAAAATATGTACTTAGATGGTGCGATTAACAAAGAGACTGTCAATCTTCAGGCAAAAAATGCTTATTAATACGAACCAACCATTCTTTAAAAATGTTTTGTACCATCATTCACCATAAATATCGAGGTATGAATTCATAAACATATTTTACAAACCTAGTTTAATAGGCTTACTTAATAATAGGCGTTATCTGAATAACATTAATTATAATGACCATTTTTTTTTTGTTTCAAAAGGACTCCATTGATATCGGCACCTTTGATGAGAATTACATCCTATCATTAAAGAGTCAATTAGGACTCCGTGCAAAAGCTAAAGAAGTGTTTATCTCAAACTTGAACCCGAGTAAAACCGGGTTGGGTCAGCTAGTAAAACAATATACATGTATGTAATCTAAACATGAAAGTATAAAGTGCTTGCGATAATACTTCTAAACCGTGCGGCCAAGTGGTGAATGTGAAAGGACATTAGAACAAAAATAGAATTCTTCACGTTTAATATACCTATTCGTATTTAGAGAAAATAATAAATCATGTATAACAACAACAAATAATATGAAGATAGAAACTCTGAATGGCAGAGGGTGGTGGGTTCGATTTTAGTGATTGTCAAAGTGATATGAACTTAGGACAAAGGAAAATTGCAAGCGTATGATAATAATATAAGACCAGGAATATAATAAAAGGTCCCTTATATGGTTATATAATGCATTATCTACATTCATTTTTAATATTATTATATTACACACGTACCTAAGCTACTAGTTAAACAATATATTCACAGGGTTATTTTAAAATCACAACTTCTAGCTGAAAAGTATAACAATTAAGTATTCTTTGCTTCTACGATAAAAAACAAATGCTTTATATGTTGAACATCTATAAGTACTTTATAATATTATAATATTATAGTACTATATATATTATATAAGTGTGTCTGTCTGTCTGTCTGCTACTCTTTCCCGGCCCATCTTTTCAACCGATTTTGCTGAAATTTGGTATAGAGGAGGTTAGAATAGAGGAAGGTTATATCCCGGGGAAGGACATAGGCTATTTTTTATCCCGGAAAATTAAGGAGTTCCCGCGAGAATCAAAAACCTTGATCCACGCGGACGAAGTCGCGGGCATCATCAAGTAAATAAAAATTTGATTTTTAATGGGGCCATTTAATTGCTAATTATCTTTAAAATTAAGTTTAAGATCTATTGAAAAAATAAACTTTAGTTAACACAGCTCTTGTCATAGAGCAAACACAAAATTAGACATGCCAAGATAAAAATCCAACAAAGTAAAATGTAAAGATTCTAACTTTAAAATATTAATTTACTGCTCGTGTGTATTTTAAAATAACCGTGTATATTTAAATGTATAAATATGATATGTTATTAACTTAATACATTCTAAATTATATTCCTGGACAACCTAACCTAACAAAAATAAAATTACTCCGTTTCTTTCTTATATTAATAGAATGATATCAACGTAAATAATTTGCCGTGATTGCAATAACTTAATGGGGCAGAGGATAGTTTTTTAAGATAGTACAAATCTATCTACTTATTATTAATTTTTATATTTTAATTTTTATAATTTTTTTTTTAAAGTGTTAACAAGTACTGATAACTTATAAACTTTAATGTTTTGTCAACGACTTTTTCTTAATATTTTCTCGCCGTAACGTACCTATTATAATATTTATACACAACAATAAAAGATTACCTCTGTATTATTTAAAATTATAGGTAAATATAATCAGATTATCCTAGCCCCACATTTTTCAAAACTATAATATTTACAAAGGCCACAAAAACTAAATCATATTTTTTTCTTTTATAAAGTATGCTATCTAAATTTTAACCGTTTTCTTTCGGCCTCTATATCCCTAAATTATATTTAATCAAAATATATTAATTCTCTTTTCGGTGGACAATCGTATGTACAAGACGCGACGACAAGAGGACCTAAATAATATATTATATAAGATCCGCTATATTTATGTACAAGTCTAAAAAAGGACATCCTCCAAGTCTCGAATTAAATGACTCAAGAGTTTTCGCGAATGAATTAAAGAAAAAACGCTAAATGAACGCATTTTTTCGGACGCAAAATAATCCTATCTAACGGATTATACTTTTTTATTTGTTTCTTACTAACCCTTATTAACGGATTACGATCACAGACTTTCTAAATAAAATAAAATTGTAGCCCGAAAAATATTTTTACAAATTTAGAAATTAACGTAGGTACCTACCTATATTTTAAAATTAATTTTCAAAGGGATCTTGAGTAATAGAGCTAATAATTAAATAGACATATCCGATAAAAAATAAATATTAGATGATTTTTAGGTACCAAATTTTACATCGTTACGCAAAAAAAAACTAAGCTATAGGTTTAATGCACCCTAAAATATGCTTTTCCGTTTTCAAACTTACATTTGCATATTTACAAAAAAATACCTTACTTTGATGCGGTCAATGAAAAAGGTCAATTTACAGAACGATTTAGATCCTTTAATTCAGTAAAAAATAATCCCAATTCCCAAGATCCCACGGCCGTGCTGTGTCTTAAATTAAAATTCCAACTACCTACATGACCACAGCCTTCAAAACGTTGCTAACTTTCATGTTACAGACGGGGCACCGTTTTGCTTTGAACCAAACTTTGACGGCACATTCATAGCAACAACAAATATGCGCAATCCGACCGTGCACGAAAACACCCGATTTCGGCTCCACCGAACAAACTATACACAGATCCTTAGATTCGATATCTAACTTCTCTTTTATCGTGTTAACAATAACTTTATTTGTTAATTTAACGTCCGTATTCTCTATAGTTAACGCGGGATCACTAACCATTTTGACGAGAGGCTTGACTTGAATATCGCTATTAAAAATCGATTTACTTCTATCGTTATTGAATTCTGAATCGCTGACCATCGTAGCGACTGACCTCGTTTCGATGTTGTCTTTCAACATCAATATATTCCTATCGATATTAGTTTCTGAATCGCTTACCGTTTTACTCTCTACTAAATTGCGTGCAACCGAAATTTCGGTTTTAATATTGCAGGTTTCTTTAACTTTTACGTTTGAATTACTAGTAGTATCGGAATCGGTATCGCTTTCGGAGTCAGAAAAATCGATTCTGAATCTTTTACCGTGTCTATCGGCAGATTCGGCTCGGCGTTTCAAATGTTTTTTAATGAGAGTATTGCCTGGGGTAGATGTTTGGAAACTTTTGGGTGCAACACTCTCTGTAACGGAACTTTGGGAGCTGTGCCCCAAATCTCGTTGGCTCAACTCTTGGCTGTTGGCCGCGGACTCTACTCCGGAATCCTGTGATAGAGTACGCGGAAGGAGTTCAGGTTCGATTGCGCGTTGCGTGCTGAGTTCGCGTTTACGCTTTCGCTTCGGTCTCGGTGGGAAGAAGTTTTTACGTTCCTAAAAATGCATTAGTTGTGATTTTAGAATGTGTTATATTGATCGATTTTAATAATGACAAATATTGTAAAAACAACGACAGTAATGGATAAATATCAATATGCCACGATTCCATCTTGGACTACATAACATTATGAAATCGTAGTCAAGTGCAAATTTGGATATTATTTCATAATCATTTAACAAAGTAAAATATCCCAATTATTAAAATGAATATTACAAGTATGACAATAATAAAGGCATAATTATTCCTTTGTGCAGGTCACAATGAAGGACTTGAAACCTGATATTTGATCGGTGTAGTGCACATACAACTTATCCTGAATGCCGCCCCGCATTCTTGTCACCTGATCTAGGACCTACCTTAGAATTTTTCTCAATACTATTTTTTTGTTTTCAGTACCATTAGAGATAAATTCTTCCTGTCATGTACTTCATCTTCAGTACTAAATCCCCAAATCTCCCAAAAATAATCTTCAATTGTCCATTTTGTCTTAACCGATGGACGTCCACAGCTGAATGAACTGTTTTTTTAAAATTAGCGCTTGGCTGCAAATTGCAATCACTCGAAGTAGTGATGCAGCCAAAGGTGTAGCGCGCTTGCCTAGAAGATGCCTATTCACTCTTGATTTGAAGATACCAATACTATAAGCGGAAGTCTCTTGTAAAGATTTCCACCTTGAACGGTCTCGAGCCCATTGACTTGCAAATCAAGTTAACATACCTTTGCTGCAAAAGCTGCACGTTTGTAGCTGCTTTATTATGAGAACCTTTCCTCTGAGTCGTCGTCGTCGTCAGCCGATAAGACGTCCACAGCTCTTCTCTCTTTCAAGGATCTCTTGCAAGGATTTCCACATGGCACGGCATTGTTTCAGCGGCTACCTACGACTCCTTTGAGATTGTCCGTAGAGTAGGAGGTCTGCCATCGCTGCGCTTTCAATTGCGGTGTCGCCATTCCAGCATTTCGGGACCTCAACACCTATTGTACTAAGCAGAAAGGGATATACCTTGAAGCATTTCTCGCAGTATCGGTACATAGGGTTGTTGTTTTGCGCGCGGCAATGCGCGCACAGCCAGTAGTCGTGCAGATCCATCTCGCTGTCGCTGCTGGATGCTGTGAGCTCGGAGTCTGCGAGCTGAAGTTCCCCATCATCACCGACTGAGATCTCGATCACTTTTGTCGCTATTATATCGTTCTGGAAATGGAAAATTACTATTCCAATACAAGAAGGCGGTTATAGGTCATTCAATCGACGAAGATGAGTTAATGTGATGATGGCGTTTTTTAGCAGTACTCGTAGTACGCCTTTGATATTATAAATCTTTGTCACTCAATCACGCCAAAACGGCTGAACGGATCTGGACGAAATTTGGCACAGAGATAGATTATAGTCTGGGATAACACATAGGCTGCTTTTTCCCCGGAAAATTAAAGACTTCCCGCGGGAACCAAGAAACGTGGAATCAATTCACGCGGATGAAGTCCCGGGCATCAGCTAGTACTATTAATTCAATTCAATTCAATATATTTATTTCAGATAACAAAAATTATTTAATTTTTGGGAGAGGTCTCAAGACGCAATCGGCGTATTTTGTGACCTCTCCAAAGCATTTGATTGTGTTGATCATCAAATTCTCATGCGTAAACTTCAGTATTACGGAATCAGAAATCAGGCAAGGGATCTAATACAATCATATCTCCTCAATAGACTGCAGAAGGTAGACATAGGTGGTGTGATATCTGAAGGATCCCTGGTTAAGATGGGTGTACCACAGGGATCTATTTTAGGCCCTTTTATATTCTTAGTATATGTTAATGATTTGCCCCATATGGTTCAAAAAATCTCAGATATTGTAATGTTCGCCGATGATACTTCGCTTATTTTTAAAATTAAAAGACAAACAAATAACATGGACGAAGTAAACATTGCTCTTTCTCAGGTTCTGAGCTGGTTCACATCAAATAATTTGCTTCTAAATTCTAAAAAAACTAAATGCATTAAATTTACCCTCCCGAACGTTCGGCAGGTGGACACTGAAATTATTTTAGGCCATGACAAGTTAGCTTTAGTGGACGAAACAGTATTTCTAGGTATAGGCATTGACTGTAAACTTCAGTGGGGAAGCCATATCCGAAAGCTTTCTAAAAAACTGAGTTCGGCTGCGTATGCTATTAGAAAAATTAGACAGCTAACGGATGTATCCACTGCTAAAATTGTTTATTTTAGCTACTTCCATAGTCTGATGTCATACGGTATCTTACTTTGGGGTCGAGCAGCCGATATCAAGACTATATTTTTATTACAAAAAAGAGCAGTTCGCGCTATTTACAACTTGGGTCCACGTGAATCGCTAAGAAATCTATTTAAAGACAGTAATATTATGACAGTAGCGAGTCAATATATTTACGAAAACATTATGTATGTACGCAAAAATAGAGAAAACTTTAAAACTAATTTTGAACGGCATAACATTGACACTCGTTACAAAAATAAATTAGAAACCAATAGATATAGACTAAAGAAAGTTAGCGCATCATTTTTGGGCAGTAGTGTCCGTTACTATAATAAAATTCCAGCAGAAGTCCAAAGTTTACCGGAGGGGAGATTTAAACAATATATCAAAAAAAGCCTATGTAAAAAAGGCTATTATAGTCCTGACGACTACTTATCGGACAAAGACGCTTGGACACTCCAATAGAATTATATTAAGTAGGTATCAAGTATGTGAATTATTAATAGTCATTATTAAGTATTTATTTTGATTTTATTATTATTATTTTATATTATTTTTACAATTTCATGACATTGATGTACCTATAGAATAATGTAAGAAAATATTTAGTAAGATTTAATTTGTATACATTACCAATTTTTTATTTTTTTTTAAATGAATTTAATGTTTGCTATTGTGACCTTCAAAAAGAGTACTATATGTTACCTACTTTGAATAAAATATTTGATTTTGATTTTGATTTTGATTTTATTAATGCGAACGTATGTTTGTTAGTTGGTTTGTCCATTATTCACGCCGCAATAGAGCAACGGTTCCACGTGATTTTTGCATGGGTATAGTTGAGAAACTGAAAAGTGACATAGGCTACTTTTTATCCCAAAAAATAAGGAATTCCTGTTGGAATTAAAACAAAACTTATTCCACGTGGACAAAGTCGCGGGCAACAGCTAGTAGGTTTATAATAGGAAAGTAATTATATAATTGAACTAATTTGAAAAAACTATATTCTACATCATGATGGAGGACTGTAAATAATCAATTTTCACAAGACTAGTTAAAAATTCCATCAAAATAGAATTGCAGATCCCGTTATCAACGAATTTGAAATGTTCAATTAAAATTTTGGCACGATCGAACGAAGGATCCCCAAGCAATTTTAAATGCAATGGTATGCAAATCACAATCCCTTTTTGATTGGATATAGTCTTTCTTTAGATTTAATATCTAGTATTCAGATAATTGGCATACCGTACTGTAAAAAATAACAACAATTAGGAAGTGTTTTTAGGGACACATCTATACTAATATTATAAATGCTAAAGTGCGTCTGTCTGTCTGTCTGCTTCGCTTTAACGACCCATCTTTTCGACTGATTTTGATTAGTTCATAATATGACGAACTGTGTCACCCGTGTCGCGGGCTCTATGTAGGTAGGTAGGATAGTAGAATAGTACAACATTGGATAGAAGCAGGCGTTACTTTGCGGAAGTCCATGATAACGAAGGAAATAGAAGTTTAATTCGCTATAATCCACCACAGTAGATAAATCTATGTGGTACAGTGTGTATCTTACTTGCAGTTTGCGATATTCACCGCCCAGTAAGCCAGCAATTCGCACTAGCAAAACACCACACCACACAAAACTTCCAAATTATTCTCAACGTAAGACACCAGAGCATCTTCAGGAGATGTTGATGCACATTTATTGTGCATTGTCGAGTGAATTATAGCAAACTAAACTTCTAGTTTCTTCATTAGAATAGTACAACCTCCCAGCGCACGTGTTTCCTGCCACGTATAACTTCAAGGCAAGAGTGAATAGGCATCTTTTAGGCAAGCGCGTTCCAACTTAGACCTCATCATTGCTTTGGATGATGATTGTCGTCAAGTGCAAACCTATCTCGAAAAATAAAAAGTGTGTGTGTGCAATTCCCACACGGCAGAAGTGAAAATTCAGAAAAGTAGCCTACGAGAGAATGAGATATTATGAATCTGTTTGTCCCTTTTTTTTTTTTTATCGAATTTTCAAATCACGATTATAAAGAAGTTTCACTTAAAAAAAATCCTCACATCGCTGCGGCCAGAGGAGCCCCCGCTGAGCGGCCCGTCGTGGTCGGGCTCCGAGGCCGGCTCGTACTCCACGCCCGCCTCGCCATCGCTGTCGAACCAATCTGTGTCGCTCGTGTCGCGGACAAAATCTACAAACATCGTAACTTTCAACAACATGTCAACCCGAACGTTGCCTGCCATTGTTCCATTTGCGGCGGATATCCTTTCCAGCAGTCACGAGTCACGACTCACGATCCGTAAACTTTTCAAAAAATTTTTTTTTCAATTTTTTTTTTGCAAATGTCCCATCAGATTATTAAAAATATTTTTTTAATTCAATGCTTTTTTTTTGCAAATGTTCCACGTATATATTTTTTTGCATTCTGTCCCTTTTTTTTCAAATTAACTAATGCCAAATTTTAAGTCTTTTTTTGTTGAAAGTTCCATCAGATTACTTTTTTTTTGCGTAATTTTTTCTATTTTTTTTTTAATTTACTGACTCACTTCTTTTTTTTAATTTACTGAAATGTTGTTAAGGATACCCATGCACAGTTTATTTTTTCACCATGTCTTATTTTTTTTAATTTTTTTTTAATTTTTTTTTCACTTTTATGCATCTAGGTACATATATATTAAGTAAACTACTTACGTTAAAACTAATCTAAAACATGCACTATAAAACAAAACAACACAAAGAAAATGCAACAATTTTTTATAATCACTAACCTAAACTATTACTAGACAAAATTCCAAACTATAGTCAAGAACAATAATCAAAAATAACATTCAGTGTGACAAAAAAGAAATTAAAATCAAAAGTTTCATAAATGACAAGCAGAAAGTCAACATTGAATTTTCCTTAATACATTTTGTGCTACAAAAAATAGTAAAAGGAAAATTTAACATATAACCAAGTGAAGCATGATTATTGATTAATGATGATTATAATGAGATGCGTATTTCTTTCGTGATCATTCCAATCTTCAGTCCAATTCACACCCAGGCCCTGACTGCACCAGCGGAGTGCCAGGGCATCCAACAATCACATCTGACAATATTACCACACAAGGTTAATAATATTTCGAAACAATGGTACTCATTTGAATGTACGCGATCTCTAAATGTAACTAAAATGACAAATCTAAAAATAATGCTATCCCTTTCTGTACAGAACATTGTAAAAAGGGAAAGTGTTATTTTTAAGACCTCGAAAGGTCTAGTTTAAAGATTGTGTACAAACAAATTAGCACCGCAATGCCACCACTCCATATCACTACGAAAATCTACATATAAACTGTCTTCACATAATAACCACTCCCATTACGTTAAAAAAACAAAAAAATTATGCTTATTTGGTTTAAACTACTTCCAAAAGAGAAACAATTTACCAATATAACAAAAATCCATAAAACTGCAGCTAAAGTAGTTTAAAGTAAAATCTTTTTAAGTTATTTGAAATAGGAGCTCACCATTATTATTTGAAAAAATAGGCAGGTCTAAAAGTTACGTAACTCTGAAGCTTAATATGATTACTGCCGTACAGTTATATTTATAAAATTGAATTAATTACTGCCAGCTCTATGACACTTTTTACTTCACTCTGTGATATACACATTTGAATTTTAAATTATCGTGAGGTCTACTCAATATTGTCGAAAACAACAAATTCAAGGTTAAAATGATATAACGCGCAATAGTGCCTTGTCTTCATAACATACAAAGTTCATGTCGTGAATATGATATACCTATAAAATCACAAAAAATGGTGCACACGTAATATTTCTGGGTTGCTAGAGCGGCCGTACACGGGAGGCTGGAAGCAATCAACGGCTGCATGGCAAATTACATTCATCCATTCAATGCCACACTCAGCAGAGTAAGATACTATTCTTACTCTAAGATGCCACAGCACAAAATATACCTATTTAATTTGTCTACACCACTTCAAGCATTTCACTGCAGATGAATTATTTATTGTCAACCTCTCTGATCAGTAAGTTCTGCAGTTGAATTATAGAACTGTCCCTGGTGGTACTGATTTTGCGTGAATAAAATAAGTCTGGCAAGTTATTGGTGCAATATCTATCTAAACAATGATCATTATGTAGAGACAGTATAGAAAATGCTATGAATGCTAAAGTCTGGACGCCCATTGGCTATAATCGCCTACGCCTAGCTTCTCAATAACAAAGAAATACTTAAAATATGTTACGCAGACTCACATAGTTTTAAAAATCGATCACTCCGGCAATATAGCCGATGTGTGCCCAGTCAAAAAACATGAAAATTGTAACAAAATCTCGGATTAAAAAACTACTTCAAATTTCGGCGATATTAATAATTATTTAGTCTGTTGAAGGTTTCAGTCATCCATCTCCGAAGATTATAAAATAAAAAATGAGTGAAATAAACGCCGAACATAATATCTAAATTATCCCAATATCTACACTTATTATGGTCAAATATATCAAAGAATATGCTCCTATTTTAATTCGGTTAAAAAGAAAAACTAAGTACTTACTTACGTCTATTAAATAAATAATATGATAATAGCATTTAACGATCCCAAACCATAGAATATTTATATATATGTTATATATTGCACTATATAATACAATCTTTCTATATGAAGAAGGGGAAGTCCCAAAACATAAACAAATGAACCACTTAGACAAAAAAACATGTAGTAGAATATGTGCAATGTTTTGAGTACATTATATAAATAGTGAAACAAATTTTTGTATAAAAGAAAATTTAAAAATATAAATTTTTTGTTTTAAATAAACATTAATTATAAAAATGTTTGAAGTTTGATCTATACCAGGGCGCACTTTCCGCCTTCTAAGTCTTGCTTGGAAATATATGACGTGTATTTTGATTTGATCTAACTAAATATATGAAAGGAAAAGGTACTGACTGACTGACTGATCTAACACAGTGCAGCTCAAACCACTGGACGGATCAGGCTTAAATTTGGCATATATACAGATAGCTACGAGTATTATGACGTAGGCATCCGCTAAGAAATAAAATCCCTAAGGGGGTAAAATTGGGCTTTGAAATTTGTATGAAAACCGAACCTAGCGTGAGCGAAGCCGCGGGCAAAATCTTAGTTTTACTGTATATGTATTTCAAAAAGATTAGTAGTATACACATAGTAGTAGTTAATTCATTTATAAGTACTAACAACTAGTTAAATAATTAAAAAAAAATTCAAAGTAGGTATCCTTTTCAAATGACGAGGCCAGTGTTACAATTCTTTATTTTTCAAATAGAATTTTGGACGCGTTTTTTAATTTTTTTAAAATAAAGTGCTTTCAAACAGTCATGTGCATCTTTAACTAGCTATGTATTTATCTTTGATCATCACGATTCACGTACTAAAGAGTAGCCATAACCTAGTTACGTATGTATAGCTATTCGTATTCACCGGTCAATGACAGCTACCTAACGCAGCCCGCGCGGCTGCTCTCGATGCAAGCAAGCATGTTCCAACAAGTCTGGAGCTTTGCAGTCAATGTTCTGCTTAGCAGTTAGCTGACTCACTAACCGTGAGTGATACTAAACAAACAATGCACCGAAAAAGGCGGGAGTAGGGTCACCATATTATAATTAGACTCTACAGGGTTTTGGTATTATGTGACAAGTTACTGCTTGAATGCAAAAAAGTATTAGGAACTTATCTGATCCGGTGAAAGCGTCGCTATTATCTATAAAAAATAAAATAAGAACAAAAACTAAACAGGCTTAAAAATTAGTTCCAATTTTCCGAGTCAGTAAAGTTTGTGGAACTAACTATACAAATTCTAAGAGAATATTGAAAGATTAATGCTGAGCAAAATTTGGCCAAGACGACAGAGGATATCCCAGCTTGTACACATGAAATGTGATGAACAACAATATGTTTGCACACAAACTGTCTATTCCCACACTCTCAAACTTACTAATACATATATTATGTTAACAGCAAACATGCCAGGTTCTGGATATGTTCCAAAAATGTGTAGCAGTTTTTCTTATATTGAAAATATACAGAGTAACTTGAGGAATTATATAAAAGTATGATACAAGCTTGCTCCGAGAAATAAGTATTCAAAAAAATAGCGACAATGATATCTAACAACATTTCAAAATTTATTTTGTATTTAACTTTTTATATAGAGTTCCTAACATATTATCATAAATCATAATATTTGGTTACCCTAGTCAAGAGGATATCATCATATCACAAACTAGCTTACGCCCGCGACTCTCGTCCGCGTGGACTACACAAATTTCAAACCCCTATTTTACTCCCCTTATCAAACTCCTATTTTACTCCCCTTAGGAGTTGAATTTTCAAAAATCCTTTCTTAGCGGATGTCTACGTCACAATAGCTATCTACATACAAAATTTCAGCCCGATTCGTCCAGTGATTTGAGCTGTTTATTGATAGATCAGTCAGTCAGTCACCTTTTCCATTTATATATAGTATTTAGATTAGAGTACCAGAGTTCAAAACTGAACATGTGTTTACATAATGACTGGAAATGATTTAAAGCTACCAAAATGCAAAAAATAATATAATAGTTCCTTATAGACATCTTATAGACAGATGACTAAAAACATACTAAACTTATATACTTTACAGACTTTACTAAATTACAAC
The DNA here is from genome assembly GCA_917051295.2 of Erebia ligea. Taxonomy (NCBI): domain Eukaryota; kingdom Metazoa; phylum Arthropoda; class Insecta; order Lepidoptera; family Nymphalidae; genus Erebia; species Erebia ligea. The sequence goes on from OU785232.1 coordinate 844,631, forward strand.
AAAAAAACCTAACACACCGGAAACTATTACTTAACTTATCATCATCACCATAACTTGATTTATACATACAAGTATAAAAAAGTACTTATATTTAATATATTATATATTATAGTATATTGAATACTACTACATTTTACATTAAGTAAAATATAAACACAAAATACAAAATCCATGCATTAAAAAAAATTTAACAGATTTTTCATGCACCTTACCATAATATTTAAAGAAACAAGTAAGAAAGATTATAGAACAAAAGAAATAACTACAAACATGATCCTTACCAGTTTCCTTTCCCTGGATGCTGAATATGGTTTCCGTTGAGCAGCGCCGACTCCATGAAGGTTCTGCAATTTATATTTATGGAGTTATATAGTTCTTGCAATTCACGAGAGTCCTTGTGAATTGATTAATAAAATAAAAAAAATAAGTACCTATTGTTGAATTATTGCTACTTTCGATTAATTATTCTTAATTGAAAATAGCAGTAGGTATGTCATGAGTACTAACATACTTTTTCAATTGACAGCCTAAGAATATTCTTAGAAAAAAAAAATCTGTTGGTAGGTATGCCACAAACTTATTTACAAAGATCATTTTAAATCCGCCAAAAAAATTAGCTTCACTCTGTGAACACCCTGTATAGCAAAGTACAGAAAGTTAAACTTTTTCTATAATAATATTACCTAAGTAAAATTATATTTTTATAGGTACAAGGTTTGGCTTATCCAGGAAAAAGAATAATATTGTTACTATTATTTAAATGAAATACTTTTGCTTTAGCTGGGCCTGGGTACATTTTGGCCCATCTCCTAAATGGAATAATATTCCCCCAGAAGATTTGTTCAAGGGGTATAAATTAAATAAATAAATAATATTAACTATAAATCCAGCTGTTTGTTCTTTATGTCAACATTTTTTCTGTCATTAATTTCTATTTGTTTATAGGATTGACTTTTTATATTTCTGTAAAAAAAGTAGTCTACACGTCATGTTAAAATATTGACATTAAATGTTGAAACATTGCATTCATCAGAAATATTAGCAATCACACATCAGATTGCTTATTAGTGAATTCAGCATTGTGATATTTGAATTGTCTACAACGATAATTGATGTAAGTCTGAAAAGTAAGATTTAAACGACTGGAATTTGAACCTCGGCCCCTAAATTTAAGGCTTAGGCAACTGCTTAGGTCTTAACTGCTATTTTAGATTAGTTCTTTCAAAATCTAGACCAATCTGAATTTAATACATACAGTATGATGTACCTACATACTTGAGAAGTAATGCATATACCTACTAAGACTGGTTCGAGTACGAACCAGTTCCACAATAAAGTAATAAGAACAAAAATTCACATACTACAACCTACGTCCTACGCTATTACTAATAATAATACTATGGTAATATTGTGAATGAAAACAACACACATTTTATAAAATAAACTTTCTTAATATTAACATAAGGACCATATTTGTGTTATCAAAATTTTACATGCATAAAAAATCAGCTGACTTTCACTAACCGCCAAAAACGATAAACAGAATAATGTACACACTTTATGACCTCAAATTAGTTCTTACCCAGCTATCTCACTTTTTTTACCCAATAAATACTTTAGCTAGGTACGTGGAATTTACAAAAAGGATGCTTGCCAACAATCAATTATGTCAACAAACTAAAGGCACAGGAAAACCTTAGTAGGTACTTAAATTAAGAACCTACTGATGAAGTAGGTACGTATGGTTTGACTTGGACACTAAGTTGTTTACCACTATTAGCACATTTTTTGTGGTTAGAATGAATACGAGGGAATCCCACACAAAGCTAGGCTTGGCCTTCAAATTTCAAAAGCGCGAGATGCTACTGCAATTAGGTATTTCGGTAACTAAACACTTCGAAGTTAAACTTCTTGTTGTCAAGAAGATTTATGTAGCTAATTTACCTGAAGAAAAAGATGCTGTTGTATTCATAATACGTCAACCGTCCACAAGAAATTTGCTTGGAGCACACACCGTAAAAGCTCCTATCGTTTCGTTTTATAATTTTAATGAGCGGACTCGTTTGGACTCGTTGAAGGAAAGTTTTGCGTTGGTCATAGACAACCTTCGTCATTGGTCATAACTCATAGATAATACAAGTTAGTTAATAATATTATAGATAGGAATTGTGACTTGTGATTTGTTACAACTTTGACGTAACGTTGTTGTTCGACAAGAGCTCTCGCTGCCTATTGGTCTGTTTATTAACAGTGTTCTTATTTCAACCAATCAACGCCAAACAGTGGCCAGAAATGACACTTGACAGAAACTCATTTTTCTGATCATAGACAAGTTTGCTCATATTTGCTTGCCATAGCAAAAAACATTAAACTTTTAGAGTGAATTAGGCCGGCCTCACACAGCCGGAATGCCTATCTGAATTCAGAATCTTAATTCAGAATCTGAATTCAGAAAGCACAAAAATGCATACAATTTCACTGTTCCCCACACACATTCAGATTTTTTCAGATTCTTAATTTTTCAGATCGATCTGACAGAATGTGTCGACGAGCGTTCTTAATTCCGGATCTGAAAGTTTCAGATTCTGAATTCAGAACGCACATCTTTCCATACATTTCTGTAGAGCGAACACACACACTCTGAATTCAGATTCTGAATTACTTCAGTCGTCACTGCAACCTGGTACCGTATAGACGTGTTGCGACCTTTGAGTACCTACATAATAATTCAATGGTTGCGACTTGCGACCCGTCGTGATGTGTGACACGGAAAATTTAATGTCATTGTTTGTCTAAGCAGTGGATGCGAAACACTAAATTCCCTCCCTAGGGATATAAAGTAGCCTTTGTCACTCTCCAGATCCTCAACTATACCCATGCAAAAAATCATGTCGATCCTTAGCTCTATTGCAGCGTGATTGAAGGACAAACCAACAACACACACTTTCGCATTTATTATATTAGTATGATCTAGACAACCGCAATCTAACATCGTTTGAGATTTAGCTGCTAGGTTGCCTAGCGACCTAAGTCTCGAACTGTATAATACATAATATATGGTTATCGTGTAATTAACATATTTTAATTTGTAAAAACAAATATTGATGTCAATAATTAAGATAAAAACTATCCTATCTTTTAAGTTGGACCTAATTACAGATAGTTACGAAGTTTGATCTAAATCGGTTCAGTAGTTAAGAATCTGTCAGGATACTGACGCAATTTTCTCGCCGTAATATGGTACTGGCAGGGAGAGCCAGTACCAGTACAGTAATCTGTTTACATTAATTGGATGAATCCAGTGTATTCGTTTGTATTTCTTTTTATTATAAAAATGAAAAAGAAGCGTATCAATAATTCCTCTTCCATATTCAAAGACGTCCGCCTGAGCCGAGGATAACGTTACGAGTGATCAATCGACAAATTCATAATCTGAATTCCGGTATATTGCCTCACACAGTACCGGAATTCAGATTCTGAATTAAGATTCTGAATTCAGAGAGGCATTCCGGCTGTGTGAGGCCGGCCTAAATCTATTTTTAAGTATAAGTAGCAAAGATAAGTAGTTTGAAATTAGTAACTAAGAAACAATTTAATTTTTTTTCTACTAAATTTCTTGTAAAAAAAATTAGAAATCCAACACGGATTTTTTTTCTAAGTCTAAATATTCTATTGTCTTTGCTTCTGTCAAACTTCCTTTTCCGTGTGGCATGGTGACGGTGTAAGGTGAGTTTATCAATTTTGTGAATTAATCTTCTTTTAGTTGCGTATTAATGTGAAATTTTAACTATTATTGTTCGTGTTAACTTGAAGCTAACGTGAGTATAGCTTTTAACATATAATTTCGAGGGAGACGTTTGAAATTAAGAAATGCCGTAGCACGTGGAGGTTATGTTGTACTTGGCTTATGTTTACTGAAGAATTATGGACTAATGCGTTTTATAATCAACATGCATTCGATACTCTGTCCACTGATCGCGGTTTACTGCAATATGTATTAGTTGTGTAAAAGAAACAGCGAAATTTTATAGAAATTCGGAGGTTAAAGTTACACGTGAAAACTCCCTAACAAGTCAATAAGGTGGTAATTTTGTTGTAGTTGCCGTTAAAGCAACCAAAATGCCGCAGAACGAATACATTGAACGCCATCAAAAGCTTTACGGTCGGAGGCTCGACTATGAGGAAAGGAAAAGAAAACGCGAGGCGCGCGAACCTCACAAGAGGGCTGAGAAAGCGCGCAAGCTGAGAGGCATCAAGGCCAAGATCTATAACAAAGAACGGCGCAATGAAAAGATTCAAATGAAAAAGAAAATCAAAGCGCATGAAGAGAAAAATGTCAAGCAAAACACTGAAAAAGTCGCTGAAGGAGCCGTACCTGTTTACCTACTCGACAGGGATGTCCAATCACGAGCTAAGGTTCTTTCTAATATGATAAAACAGAAACGTAAAGAAAAGGCTGGAAAATGGGATGTTCCAATACCCAAAGTCAGAGCGCAGGCAGATGCTGAGGTATTCAGAGTCTTAAAGTCTGGTAAATCAAAAAGGAAAGCTTGGAAACGTATGGTTACAAAGGTTACATTTGTCGGAGAGAACTTCACTCGGAAACCTCCAAAGTTTGAGCGTTTCATACGCCCAATGGCTTTAAGATTTAAGAAGGCACATGTAACTCATCCAGAATTAAAAGCAACCTTTTGCTTGCCAATTATTGGTGTTAAGAAGAACCCAAGTTCACAGATGTACACAAGTTTAGGAGTTATCACCAAGGGTACAGTTATTGAGGTGAACATTTCCGAGCTAGGTCTGGTGACGCAGGCCGGTAAAGTTGTGTGGGGAAAGTATGCTCAGGTTACAAATAATCCAGAGAATGATGGTGTTATCAATGCTGTACTTTTAGTATAATTTGGTTCTGTATTTGATGTATGATTCTGCCACAATAAACTTGAATTGAACTTAATTTTGTTTTATTGAATATGTACATACCTTTTTTTACACCAATTGTTTGATAGGTAGGAATAATAATTAATAACAAAACTGCATGATTTATAAAAAAAATCCAGATAAATGTCATACCTTCAACTAATCACCACGATTAATTTAAGATCATGTTATGACCATAATGGCGCAGTGGCAACTGGCGAGTGCTGTGTTTGTAGAGGCTCTGGGTTTGTGTCCTGTCAGGGGTGATTTGGGAATTAAAAATAACTAAATTGACTTGGGGGTCTGGCTTGAGCAGTTTTCTAGTTCAAAGCCTATTCAACTTAGTTCAACTACTGGATCATCCTATTGAACTAACTAATTGAATACAAATAATATTCTAATGAGTTAAACTCGACTCTGCTCATGAGCTCAAAATTTCCAAAAAGTTAAACTTATACGAAATAGGATTTACATTTTTGAGGAAATCTATCTATTGAGCATTGGATTTAGAAATAAATGTGTCTGTGCAAAAGTGCCTCATGGGGCTTGTGCAGAAATGTCTTATCTGAAGTAAAGTCTTGCATAAAAGTAGTGTTTTTCAAATGAGGGTTTAATTAGTGTGGAAAATAGGAATTTGTGTAGGAAAATTAAAGAAAAAATAGAAATGCAAATCCGGTGCTGGTGAAATCGTTGGATTTCACCAGCGCGTAGCCTAATGTAATTCCTTTACCATATGCTATATTATCGCAACAGGAAGCCAAGATGCAGATTTTCGTGAAGACCCTCACGGGCAAGACCATCACCCTCGAGGTCGAGCCGTCTGATACCATCGAGAATGTCAAGGCGAAGATCCAGGACAAAGAGGGAATCCCCCCCGACCAGCAGAGGTGAGTGATGACTGGTTTCTACTCATGATAATCCACAGCCGATACAGTGATACGTTATTTCTTACCAGTGGCTCGAGGAGCCTAGACTCCAGACAGTGACAGAATTTTCAATACAAAATACCTACATTTTCTTCAATAAAAAATTCATTCATTCATCAGAACCATACCATTCCGCCATTATAATTTTTTTTGAAATAACGGCCACTCATTAGGTATAACCTGTACCTATACATATACAGGATGGTCCAAATAGCGACTTCCAAAGGAAATAATTTGATTCCTCGTACCTAGACCTAACAGAAAATACCCCATGTAGGTAGGTATGTTCAGCGATTTTTGGTAGTGTTCGAGTTAAAATAATTCTTCTAAGTTTTTTCGTGAAATTTCTTAGTGAGTGTTAAATTTTTTTTCTTTTTATTTAGTACTTATTCATTTCCGAAATTTTTTTTTTGTGAACATTCTTACTATGAGGTAAGTACGCCTTTGCATAAGTACACTGTTGCCAATTTTATGTAACACGATCTCTACATATACTAAAATGATAGCTTCAAATCTAGTTCTATCGGTTTCCGCAGGGAGTAGGTACTATGAAAGGGATAGCAATATTTAATGCTGTCATTTTAGATTAGTTTTAAGGCGCGATTCCATTAGACAAATCTTGCATGCAAGTATGACGTCACGTTTGCGTATAAGTTGCTTGCATTGGAAACATATTTTTGAGAGTGTGCAAATTGCATGCCGGTTTTACTTGCTTTTATACGGTTTTATAAGAATGTACAAGTTCAAACTATACCTCATGCAAGTTGTAGCTTGTATGCACTATGCAGGTATGTACAAGTTGCATGCAATTTGCAACTTGCATACAAGTAACTTGCCTAATGGAATCGCGCCTTTAGAGATTAAATATTCCAAAATAAGAACTGCACTATTTTTGCAATAAATAAATATCTTAACCCCATATGTGCAGATTGATCTTCGCCGGCAAACAGCTGGAGGATGGGAGAACTCTGTCCGACTACAACATCCAGAAGGAGTCCACTCTCCACCTGGTGCTGAGGCTGCGCGGAGGAGCCAAGAAGCGCAAGAAGAAGAATTACTCCACACCCAAGAAGATCAAGCACAAAAAGAAGAAGGTCAAACTAGCCGTGCTCAGGTTCTACAAGGTCAGTACGAAAGCAAGAGTGAATAGGCTTTTTGACACATATTACAGAGACAAACTTTCGCATTTGTAATATTTCTTTTTGATGGAAAAAATTCGTTGTTCGATCGATGTTGTGATCGCAAATTGTCCGCCTCTCTTAGAAAATATATAAGCGAAATAAATATTTTATATAAAGATTACTAGCCGTTGATGCCCGCGACTACGTCCGCGTTATTTAAAGCGTTTGGTTCCCGCAGGAACTCTTTAATTTTCCGGGATAAAAAGTAGCCTATGTGTTATTCCAGATTCAAGATTGAGTAACAAAGATCCATACATTCATCCATCCAAACTTTCGCATTTATAATAGGTGTTAGTATAGATAGTAAGTATAGATTTCTTTTTAATGAAAAAAATTCGTTGTTCGATCGATGTTGTGATCGCAAATTGTGCTTTTAGCTCTTCTTTAGCAAATATTTTGTATAAGGATGATTAACCCCCGAATAAGGTTAAGTTAAAATCATCAACACATAAACTGCTGACACGTGAATACTAAAGTTTAAGCTCAAGATTACAGTTTAATATTGAAAAAACGGTCACTAACAATAATTGGGTAGGTATTTGACTACTAGTGAAATAAATAATTTTTTAGTGATTACGTCATAAAGGATCTCCCAAAAGTCGTAATACCGACGTCCCCTGCTAGTTTTATTTTGAATAACCATTTTAAACTATCGATTAAAGTAAAAAAGTGCATCAATCTTTGATGACGTCACAATTTTAAATGTCATACAAAATCCACACTAGGCACGCGTTTTGACGTTTGAAAAAAGTTGCTGATTTGACTAGTACTTACTTACAAAAAGTCAAGAAGTGTTGGCAAAGATAACGAATCATGATCAGTCCACTTAATAACTTGAAGCAATATTATTATGGTCATGACTCATGCTACGTCACAACTCACAACGAATCGTACAAGTCTCAACATGCATAAGTATTTTACGTGTTTCATGCTTTGATTGATTAGAGTCAATAGATTGTTTCTATTTTCTGAATCGACGTCATGAGCTCGATAAATAGCAATCTTGTTCTGACTTGACCGCGGCATTTCTCAGTCAACATGATTTATTTATCAACTAGGCTAGTGTTAGATGGAAAGTTAAAAACAATTTATGTATGGTATCCCTGCTATGGTTTGGTAGTGGCAACACTGATCTGTACGCTATGAATTATCATCTAATATGGCAGCGGTGTGTCTGTGTTTGAATTGCTGAATTAAAGTATTAAAATGGATAAACAGTGTTTGGATTTAATACTAGGTAATTCAATAATGATGACAATTACAAAGTACACATGATGATTATATTCTATGAATGGTCTCTAGACGTCATCTGACGCTAGAATCATGTCCCGACTCGTCGGCGGCGGCACTACTTAGCCATAGCGACTAGGGCTTTCGAATACCGGTTTTTCTCAATACCGGTATTAATACCGGAATGATTTTTTTCAATACCGGGATCCCGGGATCCCGGTATTGGGAAAAATTTTAAATGTGGTAGATGTTTTTTAACTTAAAATTAATCTTTTCTGAAGCAAATGGCACCATAAAAAACAGTTTTTTCATACAAAAATTTTTTCACTAAATTAACTCAAAAAAGTGCCTTTTCTGCATAAATTCAGTGAAGAAAACCCGTTTTTTTTCACTCAGCGAGATATTTTTGGATTTAGAACGCTGTGGTTGATAATTACGCTGTGGTATGTCTATTTCACTGTCTCACGAAACGGTAACTCCTTCACTCTATTTTATATCGTGCAATATTTTATGAAATTGTATTTTCTTTAAAAAAATCACCAAGTATTGATTTTTAGATTTATTTGTATTTTGAGTATTGAGATAGTTATTTACGCGTTGACTTAATTCTTACGAAACTATCGTTTGTTTCATGTATGTATAAGGTGAAAATTACGGACCATGTATCTAATGTTCTGAAACTCCATCACATCATTTTAAATACAATCTTATTAAGTAATACTTATATTATTATCAAATAATCAATTTCTTATTCATATCAATCAGAATATCAACTATATGATTTTTAAAATAGAACTATTTTTGGATGAATTCTTACGAAAATATATATTTTATTATTATTATAATAATAATAATAGTAAAATATATATTTTTAACCTCCACTGAATTTTGAACTTTTAATATAAAGTATATTTGTGACGCACTTTCTCAACGTACACACAAAATTAAATAAATATGGCAGGGAATTTTAAATAATTAGTGATATTAGTATCGAAGATTGTAATTTAAACTACTATCGTCGTCGTCGTCTCAACCTATAGACACCCTGCACGAAGGTCTCCTGCATGGATCGCCACAGAGCACGGTCTTGTGCCCCTTGTTTCTAGCGGCTCCCTGCTACACGCTTGAGATCGTCCGTCCACCTAGTGGGGGGTCGTCCAACACTGCGCTTCCCGGTGTGAGGCCGCCATTCAAGCACTTTGGGACCCCAACGCCTATCGGTTCTACCAACTATGTGCCCCGCCCATTGCCACTTAAAGCTTGGACTCTTCGAGCTATGTCGGTTACTTTGGTTCGCCTACGGATCTCCTCATTTCTGATTTGATCACGCAGGTATACTCCAAGCATAGCTCTCTCCATCGCCCGCTGAGTGACCCTGAGCCTTCTTATCAGGCCCAAAGTTAGCGACCATTTTCGGAGCCGAAAGTCATCACTGACAACACGCACTGTTCGAAAACATTCGTCTTCAGGCACTGAGGAATTTTGGACGAGAAGATGTCGCAGAGTTTCTCGAACCCTGCCCAGCCGAGTTGGATTCGGCGGTTGACCTCTTTCTCTAAATTGGACCTACCTAACTGGACTGTATGTCCTAGGACCCTAGGTATATGTACTCATCAACAATTTCGAGTGCAGAATTCCCAACTAACACAGGTTGGGGCTGAACGTGTGCATTAGAAATGATCTTTATCTAGCTCATATTCATTTTTAGGCCCACCTGTTGAAGAACTAATAAATGAGTAATAAACGATATTTTTGTAAGAAGTCGATCGAAGTCGAAGAAAACGATAATTTTGTCAAAACACAAATTAATCTAAAATTCAATAGTTATTATTGAAAAGAAACTAATATATCATAATAAAATATGCATTAGTTATAAATCAGATTTCTGAACGTTTTGAGAGACAATGAAATAGAAATGCCAAGCCACAGGGATCTAAATTCAAAACCTAATTTTTCCCTCTGAGTGAACAAAAACGACTTTTCTTCAATGGTTTTAAGCAATAAAGGCGCTCTTTTTGAGCTAATATGCTTAAGATACAAGTTTTAAACTTAGCTGAATAAAAAACAGTGGCATCTACCAAGAAATATATGCAATAGTCACTGTTTCGTTTATAGTGTCACCAATACCGGTATCCCGGTATTAGACATTTCAATACCGGTATTGAAAACCGGCGAAAAAAGTCCGGGATCCCGATATTGGCCAATACCGGGATCCCGGTATTGGAAGCCCTAATAGCGACATCTTTAATAACCAGCTTATGTAATTCACTAACGATGACAATTTTATTACAAAGTACACCTGCATCCCTATTCTCTATCTCAGTGGCTACCGCTGATATAGGTATATTTTTTATCCATGTAAATAAATAGTATATTGTGATACAAGGGTGGAAAGTAGGTTATTGCAAACGAGCTGTCATTAATAAGCCCGAACCGAAGGTGAGGGTTTTTAATGTCACGAGTTTGCAATAACCTTCACACCCGTGTATCACACGACGTTTTTCAATACAGTTGTGGGAAATAGTAATAAACAAATCAAAGAATTACAAGTTTATTTCAACATACATACGTACATAGTAATTAATTCTGAAAATTGAGATAGTTTTTAACATGGAATAACTTGACCACAATGTAGATGGTTTATATTTTCCACTCAATTCATGAAAATAAGCTAACAAAACATTTTCTGAGAATGACTTACTTAGTTTTTTTATGTTTTTTCCATGAAATAAAATTATTGTAAGCCGTCATATATCTTTCTCGAGATTTTGGGGGCAAAATTCCATCTTGCGCAGTTTTCGCCTCAGATAAAATATCTGGTGGAGTTAATTCCATTTCATCATAAGTACTAGAACTCATATTAACAAAAATATAATCAATTTATCACATGATACAAATAAAAAATTTCAGCAAATGGCGCGTATTTACACCTGGACATATTTTTTTTTTCAACGAAACTAGGCTACGGGTTCGTACCTACGCGTATACAGCCTATTCGATTTTTGTCAAATGTTGAAAATAATTAAATTAAAACTGGTAATTAAATATAATCAACAACCATTTAAAAGAATTTTGGAAATACAATGCTAAAACGTACGGATTCATTCATTTTTCCTCGTAAAAAGCCTATCCGATTATATTCTATGTATGAAAACTCCTTGCTACTAAACTTTTTTAATTGACTTGGAAAATTTAAAAATAAACTGCAAAAGTAAGTGTCGAGCTTGTAAAAGTAAGTCACGACCGTGTAAAAGTAAGATGCCTATGCGAAAGATTCAATTTTCGAATAATAACTACAGCCTCTGAAAGTGCGCCATGTTTGACAACTGTATTGAAAAATAACATTTCATATCAAACCTTCAATGGATAAAAAATATATCTCACTTGTCAGTCAGTGGTTTTAATTTTAAGATATTGAATCGAAGCAGGCGTTACTTTGCGGAAGTCCATGATAATGAATGAACGAGAAGTTTAATTCGCTATAATCCGCCACAGCAGAGCGAATTAAACTTTTCGTTCATTCATTTAATTTTAAGATAACCCTTCCTCTGATATTCGGCCATTTTGCGGATATATCATAATAAGAGGCCTGATGATTCTATTCTATGAATGGTCTTCATGACGTCATCTGACACTACAATCATGTCCCGACTTGTCCGCGGCACTGTCCAGTATCCAGTCATTATGATCGTCGACAAGTCGTCGCAGGAACGGGTTTAGTCATTGCTTTTATTTTTGTGCAATGCAATGTGAATACACGCAGCAGCATTCCTCGAATACTAAACGAGTACCTATTCTCTTTTCCTTATGTTTACAGGAAGGACTTTTGTTCCCTTTTTTAGCTTACGAGAATTTGTTTAGGGTTTTTTGTTTGTTTGAGGGTTCGGTCGCATGATGGCTATTTTTGGCTCGCTAATTAGTAATTTGTCCTTCTCATTCAGGTACTTCATTTTATTTTATTACTAGCTGATGCCCGCGACTTCGTCCGCGTGGATTGTGATTTTTTGGTTTCTTAATCCTTTAATTTTCCGGGATAAAAAGTAGGTTATTGTTACGAAAGATTTTTGTCCGGGATCCTGGGATTCCGGTATTGAGAAAAATCTTTCCGGTATTAAAAAAACCGGTATTCGAAAGCCCTAATGCCAGCCCTCGCTTTGCTCAGGCAGGCAACTCCACCCTCGGCTGAAATCGTCTTGTTGCACCCCTAGGCACACAATATACTATTTCTTTCTTCTTTCTTTTGTATAAAAACTATCATTATCATGGTTTGCAGGTGGACGAAAACGGCAAAATCCACCGTCTGCGGCGCGAGTGCACGGGGGAGCAATGCGGCGCGGGAGTGTTCATGGCCGTGATGGAGGACAGGCATTACTGCGGCAAGTGCCACTCCACTATGGTGTTCAAGGACGACGACAAGTAGCTTAAGACTTAGATTAGTGGCTCCGAACGCTGTGTATGATGGATTTTTCAATAAATCTTGACACAGTGTCACGAGTACTTTTTGTTTTTTTGTTTATTTTATTTTCTCCTTACGACGACGGATTCGAAGCAAGTCGTCCCGAGCTGCAAGTAATGTATTGGTAAGTGTTAGCTTTAGTCGTGCTTCCATGCTAATATAACCGAGTAAGTATCCATACTACATTTCGCGCGCGAGTTGAATGCAGAGTAAATGTATGGTGACACATACATTTACTCTGCATTCAACTCGCGCGCGAAATGTAGTATTATAAATGCCAAAGTGTGTAAGTATCCACCACCACCACCACTAACAGCCCATTAACGTCCCACTGCTGGGCACAGGCCTCCACTCTCATAGGGGAGTGGGGATTAGAGCTTAGACCCACCACGCTGCTCCAATGCGGGTTGGTGGGTTGTGTGTGTGTGTAGGGTGTAAGTATAATCCATACTAAAATTATAAATGCCAAAGTGTGTCTGTCTGTCTGCTACGCTTTCACGATCAATATGTTCAATCGATTTTGACGAAATTTGGTATAGGGATAGGTTGTATCCCGGAGAAGGACATTGGCTACTTTTTATTCCGGAAAATTCAAGAGTTCCCGCGGGAATCAAAAAACTTAAGCCACGCGGACGAAGTCGCGGGCATCATCTTGTATTATAGATGCCAAAGTGTGTTTGTCTGTCTGCTACGCTTTCACGACCATCTGTTCAACCGATTTTGACGAAGTTTGGTATAGGGATAGTTTGCATCCCGGGGAATGACACAGGCTATTTTTTTCCGTAAAATATGAGTTCCCTAGGGAATCGGTTATTCATGCAGACAGGCGCGGGCATCATCTAGTATATAAATATTATTAACCTTACAGTGGATCACAAAATATGACAGAAAGAAAGAAAGAAAGAAAGAAAAAACATTTATTCACAGCATTGTGCCACACAAAACCAGTGGCGATTCCTCTAAGATTGCGCAGCTTGCGCCGCAATACCAATAATTATGAATAAGTTACTTACCAAATATTCTAGATCTATATTTAAGTAATATACTAATACTTATTTTATAACATGAAATAGGTACCTACCATTCACAAATCATATACGTTTATCAATTATATGATTGCGTTAATCGATAATTATTTAAAATCACGCACGCTCCATGACCACCTCGCACCTTGGTTGTGAGTTGTGACTTGTGACGTGCGCCGCATCGCCACGTGGCTCGTACTGCGAGAATCTTCCAACTCCGTCGGCCCGCTTACTCCCGCTCACTACGGGCCGAAGGCGTGCACTATGAGTAGCGCATGTGCTGTGTAGTATTATTTTCAAAACTCAAAAACTACTCAACCTATTTTAAAAATTCTTTCACCTATAGAAAGCTACATCCTCGGCGAGTAACATAGGTTGTATTTTATTTTCAAAAACATTAAAGATCCCTACGAAAATTGCAATAATGTGAATGAAGTCGGAAAAAATTGTCTCATGTGAGAGCTTCCGTGGCGTGCGCTGCGTAAATGGTAAAAGTTACACGAAAACAATGTATGGTGGAATTGTTCCTCTCAAAAAGTTCTAAAAAAAAGTCCGCGACAGCATATAGCTATGTTTTAAGGTCGTCTCACAATAACCATCATTATGATTTTCAAATTTGGTCTAAAACAATGCTTTACTCGCGAAGGTGTTTTTACCAACATAGTATTATAATCCTTATCAAAATAAAATGGTTGTTCATCTCAAGTATTTAATATAGATCAAATTCGCCCTTACACCATTTAATTCAGATGAATATCTTACAAGATATCATAGTGATAATGTAACGCGCACTATACTAATATTATAAAGAGGTAAAGTTTGTGAGGTTGTAGGGGGTAATCTCTGGATCTACTGAACCGATTTTGAAAATTCTGGTACCAACAGAAAGCCACATTATTTGTGAGTGTCATAGACTTGGTACGAGAACCGAGATTAACCCGAAAAATTAGGGAGGTCCCGTGGGAATTTAAAAAACTTATTTCACGCGGACGAAGTCGCGGGAATCTGCTAGTGTAAGATAAAATATAAAAATAGTATTCTTTATTCTAGTAAGTACAAGTTAGCCCTTGACTGCAATGTCACCAGGTGGTGGGTGATGATGTAAGTACCTACTCTAAGATGGCGGGCAAACCTGTTAGGGATATACCTATCAGTTTAAACCTATACCCCTAATCAGTGATATATGAGGAAAATGTGTTTTTTTGAGAAAATACCTAACCATCAGCTAGCGCAAACCCCAGATTGACCACCAGGAATCGCCACTGCACAAAACAATACCTTAAGGTAAATGTTACCATGGCGCTTCCAGTACCTGAGCATTAACATTAACATTAACAGAACTCAGGCATACATATAACACCTTCATAAACAAAGTTCTAAGCTGCATACTAATTAGTGCTAGAATTACAGGAGTTTGTACTGAAAGTTTTGCCAGCTTGAAGATAAGCTGGCAAACTGCTTCGTTGGTCTAGTGGTTAGCATGTTCAACTGCGGCCGACGAGGTCCCGGGTTCGAGTCCCGGGTCGGGCAATAATTAAGTATTGGGTTTTTCTGTCTATAAATTCTCAGTACTAGCCCGGAATTAGGAAGTTGGTGGTGTTTCACCCCCGTGCCTCGGAGAGCACGTTAAGCCGTCGGTCCCGGCTATTATCACTAACATTATCGTTAAAGCCCGCCAACCCGCAATGGAGCAGCGTGGTGGGTCTAAAGCTCTAATTCCCACTCTCCTATGAGAGTGGAGGCCTGTGCCCAGCAGTGGGACTTTAATGGGCTGTAGTGGTGGAAGATAAGCTGCTCTACCTTGCCACCGTCGCCCCACAGGAGACGTTGAAGGAAAGAACGTATTTCAGCTGTTCACGTTCATATTTACAGATTTTTTTATGAAATCCTGGTACAGAGATAGATTGTAATCTAGAGTAGGACATACTTTTATCCCGGAAAATCAGGAATTCTTAAAAAAACAAATCATTTCGACATGATTTTAAAAATATCCATTCTTAAAAAAACAACTCATTTCGACATGATTTTAAAAATATCCATTCTTAAAAAAACAACTCATTTCGACATGATTTTAAAAATATCCCTAATCTGTTTCTACACGGCCACGTATCGGAGCGCCGAATGCTAAGTCGGTTGGCGGGCACGTCTTTGGCGTTCGAGTGGCAACCAGCCACGGCTGAAGCCTCCCACCAGACCAGAGAAAATTCAGAAATCAAAAATTAGGTAAGTACCTACCCAATTGACAGCAAGACTAACTCCACTAAACAAATGATTTTATGCAAGGAAATCGCCTTTACAGACTGATATATTTCTATAAATTCAATAAAGAAATGAAATAAATACTTAATTTTTATTTTTTATATTCCTTTCCTTGATATTCCTATTATTCAAAATAGTCTTTGTTCTACTGAGAACTTTTCGCACCATTTCAGAGTAG
This sequence comes from Erebia ligea, assembly GCA_917051295.2. NCBI lineage: Eukaryota > Metazoa > Arthropoda > Insecta > Lepidoptera > Nymphalidae > Erebia > Erebia ligea. Next base: position 860,803 of record OU785232.1, read on the forward strand.
GTTAGTGTACATAGAGAGATACACGTATGAATTGATATAATTATTTTAAAACAATTTCCAAGAAATAGGTTCGATTTTTCTTTTATGGATATCAAGTTAACCACGATTTTGTCATCTGCCACCAGTCATAAACGCTTGCATAATCCATACAAATAGGTGAAAATTCTCTTACGCCCCCTGCATAGCTAGCATGGGTCGGAGATAAAAATTTTATCCCCCGATTTTATCCACTGCCAAGAGATAAAATTAACTTACGCACTTCTCAGAGCACGGCAACAAGGGAGAGGAGCAGTTTATCACCGTTTGACATTTCACGGGGACTCGGGGGACTATTTTTCCACCGTTATCCCGTTTTACCGTTGTACCGTTTTTATTTATTTATTTAGGAATAAATTTTTTATCCTTTCCACGGGGAGTAAATTGTCTCGGCCCATGCTAGGGGGGCTGATCTGTTTATCGCCGCATATGAACATCAATTTAGTATGACAGGAACCGCCATTGCATTGCCGGCATCCATAGAATTCGTTACATATCCGCGCCTTGAACAATAGTCGTTTTGAAGGGTACAGCAGACATTGAATTAAAGAGTGGTAGAGGTATCTAAATAAATCAATAAAACGGCAATAATACATTAAAATATTTAATTCAATACTGAGAGAAATAGAATAATTGTCTAACTTATAATAATATCCTGGGTTGAATTGTCTACGGGATTTGTGCACCTACCACCACGCAACCATCGCATCACGCATGGCTAGATCAAAATTGCACCGGCTACGAATTTATACAGTAAGTAACTAGCGGTTCGCCCCGAACTGAGACCTCGCGGTATCACAGAGCGCCATCTATTGACATCATTGTGAAGTTCTGTTAAAAATATCATCATCATTAAAAATTAAATAATTTCGTTTCCTTATTATATTTATCTAATAATTTTAGTATTTGTTGTTCATGTAGAGGATATAATTCAAATAATTAATCAAGTCTCAGTCTTTCAGAAAATTGAGAGTTCTTACTTCTGAGGTCAACTTTGGACGTTAGAAAATCGCCACTTTGAAAGCCCCCCTTTTCGTCAATTTTAGGGGAAAAATTTAAAAAACAAATATTTTTGGACTCTATTTCCTAATTATCTTTAAAATGATATACCGCAACCCTATGTAACGCTATAAAAAATATTTTACTGCGCATTCGCTTCTATGAGAGCCCCCCTGAAATAATGATTTTTATAACTTTTTAGGCCATATTCGGCGGGAGGCGATCGGTTTTAAATTTGATGTAATTACGTTCACTAATTCAGAAGTTATAAGGCTCTGACAGACGGACGGACGGACGGACAAGTGCCAATTCAATCAAGTAGACTCGGAGACCTTCGCTTCGCTCGGTCAACTACTTCAGAGTACCTTGTGTAAGTTCTAAAATATACTTACATGATTTTGAGGTCAATGAGACTAAAAGAGATGGTGCCGCATTACACTTGTAAGTTTTACTCGCGTAAGTCGTTGACATAAGTAACTTACGAAATGTAATCAGCCTTTAATGTACCTAACACATTAGCTGCACATCTAAATTATAAACTATTACGTTTATGCTTTACGTTTTTGATTTGAACGGATCGACGTGATTTTCGACGACGACGCATGGGTATAGTTAAGGACATGGAGAGTGACTTAAGCTACTTTTTATCCCGGAAAAGTTAGGAGTTCCCGCGGGAATTAAAAAACTTAAACCACGCGGACGAAGTCGCGGGCATCAGCTAGTACTTAAAAGTATGTTAGCTGAATTTTTAGGGTTCCGTAGCCAAATTTGTTTGTTTGGCATAGTATGAATGAACAAGATAATATCTTCCTATTGTAACTTGTAATTAACTACAAAAATTTGTATCCAATCAATAAAATTATTTATGTAATATTTATAAAAAAACTGTACCTTATGAGAAATTTAGAAAAGTGATTAATACCTACTGCATGAAATAGAAATAAGAAATAATTGTCTAAGATATAGTATAAGATATGTTGGGAAATAAAGGCTTATTTATTTATTTATTTATTTATTTTAGCCAAATTTGGCAAAAACGGAACCCTTATAGATTCGTCATGTCTGTCTGTGTGTCCGTCCGTATGTCACAGCCACTTTTTTCCGAAACTATAAGAGCTATACTGTTGAAACTTGGTAAGTAGATGTATTCTGTGAACCGCATTAAGATTTTCACACAAAACTAGAAAAAAAACAATAAATTTTGGGGGTCCCCATACTTAGAACTGAAACTCAAAACATTTTTTTTCATCAAACCCATACGTGTGGTATCTATGGATAGGTCTTCAAAAATGATATGGAGGTTTCTAATATCATTTTTTTCTAAACTGAATAGTTTGCACGAGAGACACTTCCAAAGTGGTAAAATGTGTGTCCCCCCCCCTGTAACTTCTAAAATAAGAGAATGATAAAACTAAAAAAAATATATGATGTACATTATCATGCAAACTTCCACCGAAAATTGGTTTGAACGAGATCTAGTAAGTAGTTTTTTTTAAATAATTTAAAACTTACTACAGGTTTGTACGGAACCCTCGGTGCGAGTCCGACTCGCACTTGGCCGGTTTTAATATTGTATTCTGCGCACCGTAACGCACGATGTTCGATGATGATTAGAAGTCATAAAGTTCAAACCTGACTGTACCAAGTTTTTGAATGGCATCTAGCAAGGCGCAGGGAGCCACTGGATCATAGCGGCGCAAGACCACAGTATGGACATGTCAACAATAAACCTATGTCCCAGCAGCCTCGGACGCTATATAGTCTGATTTTCCATAACAAGAAAAAGTAAACATTAGTATTTTATCGATAGGTAGGTACACGTAAGAGACGCTTTGAACTGCGGATAGGACGTTGTTATCGCGAATTATCGCGTGTCACAAGTGAAAAACTTAAGAGCTTGTCCAGAAGGAGCGTATTCGCCGCGATTCTCTCGTGCGTATCACGCGCGACCGTTTTGCCAAGAAAGAGCGTACCTACGCGCGAGCATTTGAGCTCTCCATTTCCCTGCATACGTGCATTCGCTCTGGAGTTCGCGCGTTAACTGGGCGCAACAAGGCGTCCCTAGTATCGCCTAACAAGGCGTCCCTAGTATGCACTACGCCAGACTCTCGACTCGCGCGTAATGCGCGCGAGTCGAGAGTCTGGCGTAGTGCACGCGATTTACGCGCGTATTTTGAATTCGCGCGATGCTTGTGGGCGCGATGTATTGGCGCCTAGTATCTCGGTAACGCGCGAATGAATTCGCGCGAAACGTTTCGCGGCGAATTCGCTCCTTCTGGACAAGGTCTAAGGCTGAGGCCAGACGAGCGTAATTTTTTGACATTTGAGTCGCGTAATTTCTGCTGCATTCTGTTTCACATAGTCCGAAATTGCCACACTACTCAAACTCACGTGTGGCATTCAATGACCTCAATTTACATAGATGGGCCCTGTCAAACAAAGAATGTAAACTTATTTTACTAACGCCATCTAGTCTGAAAAGCGGGACAGCGCTATGGCGGGGACAAGGATAGGCTTATACAGGTGTGGAGAGCGCTCCACAGGTCGAACGCCCAATTTTTTTCTATGAAAGGGCCCATCTAGTACCTACATACATCGATGGTGGCATTCGGAATTGTATATGGAACAGAATGTTTTACTGTCTAAGCATAGTTTAAGTATTATTATTGTTCTCATATAAGTGAACTTTTGTTCTTCTTTGAGAAATAAATATCTTTGAACCTAATGTAGCAGAAATTAAGCAGGTCTTTTTTTTATTTTTTATTGTGAGATAGGCTTGCGCTTGACGACAATCATGCTTAGTGCAAAGCAATGATGAGGTCTAGGTTGGAGCGCGCTTGCCTAGAAGATGCCTATTCACTCTTGCCTTGAAGGTACCTAAGTTATACGTGGCAGGAAACACGTGCGCTGGGTGTTCCACACACTAGCGGTTCGGATCAGAAACGTCGAACAAAAACGTCTGAACAAGACGTCTGAAAAACGTCTGAGTCTAGAACTTTTAAAGCGCCGGACAAAGAGCGTCGCTTACGCGTTCGCAACATTTCTGCGATGTGTTTGCCTCTTATTAATACTCTAAGCAAAACTAGACTAATTAAACCGAGCGGGACAAGTACCTACTCTACAAAATGTCAGTCACAATTATTGCGACAATCGCAATGCAATACAGATCGTCAAATTACGTACCCTAATTGTTCAATATGGAAACGGATACTCTATGTGAAAACTCTTAAGTTAATATCACTTAAGTAAATAAGGAATGAAATATGAATTGCATAAAAATAATATTACCTAAGATATTATGTACAAACGATTTTAACTATAATTTCACATTTAAAACCAGTTCTATACTTAAAAACCAAACTTTGTACAAAAACTAATAAATAACTAACACTTAGTATTATACAAACAATTGCAAGTTTTTAAAAAACTGAACAGAAATATTAAAATAAACAGCACCAATATTTAAAAACTAATAATTTAAATTTAATTTCTTCCTAATTTTTCTTATTATATATACAAAGGTGTATTTGGGCAATATATTTTTTCTTCTAATAACATTAATTTAACTCGATATTTTTTTATTAAGAATTTGATATAACATTTATATAACATAATACTACAATATTACAATTAGTGATTTAAATTCATCATTTTGATTTATAATTTAAGTACCTACCTAAAGCTAAAGGAAAACATATTTTGTAGAGTTTTTCTATATCTAATAAACTATTTATATTACATTCATTTTACTATCAGTGCCGATACAAATAAGTTTAGTTGTTACTTTATTAATACCACTTTTAGACTGAGCTGCACTTTTGGTAACTATCGCCAGAAAGGCTGATTCAGTATTAGGTGGGCGTAGGGCTCTCCACTGATGAAGATAGTGCAAGTCTGCCTGCATGCGGATGGGCCTTTCACTAGATATGGCCACTCAAAGAGTTTATGGTTACCAAAAATGAACCATAAATAGAAAGACTGGTTAGCTTATAATCGGAAGAAAAATATTTAGTAGTAAGTAAAATATTATTAAGTTATTTTTTTCTTATATTTAAAAGGGAGGGAAAGTGTAAGGTATTTTATCAACGTAACACAAGATGTGGGTACACGGCGAATATATGTCAATATAGTCAGTTAGCATCCAAGCCTGCCGAGCGATCGCGTAACTTCTGCATCAATAATTGTTACAGTATCAATTGTTGTAATTGGCTGAATTTATGGCATTCTTGCTGCGTCAATGGATTATGTCCAATAGTGGAAGAGTGTTAACCAATCAGAGGTGATTGCGATGTATCAATGATTGATGCAGAAGTTACGCGATTGCTCGGCTGGTTTTATTTCGTTCCATTGTGCAGTATTAAAGGATGCGCAGTACCTATATAAACAGTATAAAAACTGACGTTATTCATCGGGCCTTTCAATAGATATCACCTCTTTTCTCTCGAAGACGTTATAAACTTACATACTATAGATAATTATTAGCAATTATACTGTCGTCACGTTGATTGCTATTAAAAATTATGAAGGCGTAAAATTAATGGCTGGCTTATTCTGACGGCCTAGGCAGACTTTCACTATCGTCAATAGTGGAGAGCCCTACACCCACCTAATACTGAATCAGCCTTTCTGGCGACAGTTACCAAAAGTGCAGCTATCTCCTATAATATTTGGTCTAGTGCGGATTGGCAGACCTTCACCCACCTCTGAGACAGTGGCGTGCACATTAGTTAGCCATTTACTAGCTGTTTTGATGAAAAATTAGCATTGACATTTTTCCATCTGGGTAAGCAGTGCTTTTATGCCTCTATGAACTGCACGCCACTGCTTTGAAAACAATATGAAGAAATCTCGTTTTGTCTTCTAATAAATTAATAAACAAATTTTATTTATTTCGGCACTGAATCAGGTCCTGCCTTGAAATTGATTTATTTATTTAATTAATTAATTAATTACCTACAATTATTACTAATTAGAGATAATTTAATGCGTCCCGGTTTACGTATTTTCAAAATGGACACCGAGACACCGCCTCTCTACGTGCCTCATATGAATTACTAGCTAAAGCCCGCGACTTTGTATGAGTGGGTTGAGGTTTTTGGTTCCCGCGGGATCTAAAGAGATTGTCCGGGATAAAAAGTAGCCTATGTGTTACTTCAGACTATAAACTATCCCTGTGCCAAATTGCATCCAGATTCGTTCAGCCGTTCTGGCGTGATCGAATAACAAACATCCATCCATCCATACATCCATCCATCTATAGTTACATCCATCCATCTATACATCCAAATTTTCGCATTTATAATATTAGTATAGATGTAAAATATTATTGCATTGAATACAGCTGTTATATACATTGAAATAAGAGAGTGGGAATTGACAGATACGATCCATGGACATAATTGTGGCACTATTCTTAGTCTATATAAAAATGTGTTATTGTTTTTACACGACTTGGAAAAAAAGAGTGTAATGTATTCAGGGTTCATGTATGTGAGTTTCTTTATTCCGCCGTAACTTCTAAATGTCTGAACAGTTTTTTTTTTATCCACTACAAGTTAGCCCTTGACTGCGATCTCACCTGATGGTAAGTGATGATGCAGTCTAAGATGGTAGCGGGCTAACCTGTTTGGGGCATGGCAGTTATATTAAAGCCATACCCCTATTCGGTTTCTACACAGCATCGTACCGGAACGCTAAATCGCTTGGCGGCACGTCTTTGCCGGTAGGGTGGTAACTAGCCACGGCCGAAGCCTCCCACCAGGCCAGATCAGGGAAAATTCAGAAATTATAAATTCCCAAATTGACCCTGCCGGGGATCGAATCCGGGACCTCCGCACGTTAAGACAACAGCGCTACACACTGCGCCACGGAGGTCGTCAGATTTGGATGTATTGGGTCAGAATGCTTGCATCATCCCGAGGCACATCATACTAATATTATAATGCGAAAGTGTGTTTGTTTTTTTGTCCTTCAATCACGCCGCAAAGGAGCAATGGATCAAAGTGATTTTTGGCATGGGTATAGTTGAGGACCTGGAGAGTGACATAGGCTACTTTTTATCCCGGAAAATTAAGGAGTTCTCGCGGTAATTAAAAAAAAACTTAAACCACGCGGACGAAGCGCGGGCATACAGCTAGTTGGCTATATATTTTTTTAATTCAATATTTATATGTGGCGTAAGTAATATGTATGGCGCCATCTTCAGAACGGTACCATACAATGCTAATGCAGTCGTGTTTTTTTTATCATGTTTACTTACTTTTTAATATTATAAGGCCAATGAATTTTAAAAAATAATAATACACTTGGTACTAAACTACTGACACACTATATAACTAACTTCCGAATTACCGGTTTCAAAAATAAAATAATTAAAGTCGTGAAAAGCGAAGGTATAACTCCGAAAAGTTTGAAATGCGTGCCTGAGGATCGAACCTTCGACCAAACAGGAAGCGGGGCGTCCACCACCAATAGACTATCACGGTTTTGTAATGCTATATATATTACACTCAACTAATCACAGACAGAATTCAATGTAACATTGAAACAATATAATCCTAAGAATCTGCGGATAATCCTAATTTCTTAAAACGCACATAACTCCGAAGAGTGAGAAGTGCGTGCCCGGGAATCGAACCCACAACCAAATAGGAAGCGGGGCGTCCACCACCACTACAGTGCTATTTAGTATACTCTCAAATAATCACAGACAGAATTCAATGTAGCATTGAAACGATATAATCCTAAGAATCTGCGATGATCCTAATTTCTTAAAACGCTATGTGAGTTTTAAGATTTAACCCGGGAATCTCCGGATTAACGATATCCTGGGAATCTGCGGATAATCCTAATATCTTAACACGCACATAACTACGAAGAGTTAGACGTGCGTGCCCGGGAATCGAACCCCCGACCACCCGAGTCTTCACCACTACGCTATCAGTGCTATTTAGAACACTCTCAACTAATCACAGACAGAATTCAATGTAACAATTTAAACTATTTATCCTGGGAATCTAGTTAGCCCTTGACTGCGATCTCACCTGATGGTAAGTGAAGATGTAGTCTAAGATGGTAGCGGGCTAACCTGTTAGGGAGGCATGGCAGTTATCTGCGGATAATCCTAATATCTTAAAACGCACTTAACTCCGAAAAGTTTGTAATCCGTGCCCGGGAATCGAACCCCCAACCAAAAAGCACTACTAACCCATAATAGGGTTTCTACACCACTGGGCTATCAATGCTATATAGTACACTCAACTAATCACAGATGGAATTCAATGTAACATTGAAACGATATAATCCTGGGAACCTCGTACGAGATCCGGAACGATATATCCTGGGAACCTCGTAGATCCTTCTCGCCGCAGTTCAGAGGTCGTCCCGGGGCTCTGCTTCCTGTTCCGCCTTCTCGAGCGCTGGTTTTATTGTTTCTAGAAGCTTCGTTAGCGCCCGCTCGGTCTAGAAGTGATAATAACAAATTATTTATTGATATTTTCTTTAAATCATACTGATATTATAAATTCGAATGTGTGTTTGATTGTTGGGTTGTTCTTCAATCACGCCGCAACGGAGCAACGGATCGACGTGATTTTTGGCATGGCTATACTTGTGGACCTGGAGAGTGAAAGGTTGATTGACGGATCGGGTTGAATTTGAATATTATTGCTATTAGGAATTGAATAATTTTAATAATTTAAACTTGAATTTGACATATAGATTAGGACGTAGACATCCGCTAAGAAAGGATTTAACCCCTAAGAGGGTAAAACAGGGCTTTGAAATTTTTACAGTCCACGCGGATTCAGTCGCGGGCAAAAGCTCGTATAATATATTATAATATAGTACTTTATCTTACGATGCCGTGTAGAAACCGATCAGGGGTTTGGGTTAATTATAACTGCCATGCCCCTAACAGACTAACAGGTTAGCACGCTACCATCCTAGGCTGCATCATCACTTACCATCAGGTGAGATCGCAGTCAAGGGCTAACTTGTAGTCGATAAAAAAAAAATTGCCAGTCATAGGGACTGCCGATAGAAGTGAAAACGAATATATTTTTTTTTTAATTAAAAAAAAAAAATTGACATTTAAAAAAAGGTTTAAATTTTAAAATAATTAAAACTAAGGCATTAAAGTTTAATTACGAATCATACTAATGTTATAAATGCGAAAGTGTTTGTTTGTTGGTTTGTCCTTCAATCACGCCGCAACGGAGCGACGGATTGACGTCATTTTTGGCATGGGTATAGTTGAGGACCTGGAGAGTGACATAGGCTACTTTTTATCCCGGAAAATTAAGGAGTTCCCGCGGGAATCAAAAAACTTAAACCACGCGGACGAAGTTGCGGGCATCAGCTAGTGTAGTATATTATTATATTTAAGACCTTTTGTCTTCGTAACAACGCGAGCATGTCGGTGTCGGTGACGCGAATCCACAAGTTTACCCCCTACCAAAAAGTGAAAACGCGGCTAAAGCCAATCTCCTTTCTTAGGCCCATATTACACTATACTATATTATATAGGATCCTATTTCGCACCATAGATCATCATCCTAGAAATATGCTATACTATATTTTCTAGAATCCATACTGTGTCTGTCTGTCTGCTACGCTTTCCCGGCCCATCTTTTCAACCGATTTTGCTGAAATTTGGTATAGAGGTAGGTTATATCCCGGGGAAGGACATAGGCTACTTTTATCCCGGAAAATTAAGGAGTTCCCGCGGGAATTGAAAAAACTTAGACCACGCGGACGAAGTCGCGGGAATCATCTAGTGATGATCTATGGTGCGAAATAGGATCCTATATATAGTATAGTGTAATATGGGCCTAAGAAAGGTTGCCTGGAAGAGATCAATCATAGTGATAAGGCCGCCTTTACACCGTAACAAGTTGTAAATCCTGTCACCATTAGTTTTACCTCTGTTTTGTTATTTGTTTGTGTGTAATAAAGTGTTTTTACTTACTTACTAAAGAAGTTTTCACTTCAAAATCTTACGCATTTTCGACACGGACGTTTTTTTAACGAAGACAAAAAATATGAGTTTGAGTTTAACACGGTACCTTATTTTGTTATTTGTTTTCTCTTTTTATTATATTTTTCTTTTTAGTTGCTTCAAGTACCAAACTGTATCTTTCATTTTAGATAATGTAATATTTATACGTAACAACAATATTATAAGTTAAGGTATTGCACGCATATGTATTCATAGTTCCGTCCGTGACTTCACTTATAATCAAGGTTTCCACTGAAAACCAGCGCTGCAGTCTGCTGCAGCGTGACGCTGAGATGGAAACCTTTATTTGGTCACATATTACTATAATATCTACGAGTACTTAATATTAATTATAATTAGTCTAAAACCACATCAATCAATAAATAGTTATTTGTGTTACATGGGGCCAAAGAAAATTTTTGTTCCCCGAGGGCGCTATTTTGAATTCAGAGCGAAGTGAAGGATTCTATAGTAGAATCCCGAGCGTAGCGAGGGGTTCTAAAGTAGAATCTTGAACGTAGCGAGGAATTAAATATACGCCGCCCGAGAACAAAAAATTTGGTCCCGAGTGACACACACTATTTTTCATCATTACGTATGAGAAAAAGCTAGGAGTATCAACCTACTATATTGTATGGACATTACCTATACGTTTAAGCACCAATCAGAAGATACTCCTATCAACCTTCTATGTAATTGTATAGACATTATTTAGACGTATGTTTATAGTTTAAATAAAATGTAAAGACGTATATCCGATCAACAAATTGATCACGTGACTTCGGACCAATCAGAACAGAGAAATGCAAAGTCGTATATTCGATCAACAAATTGATGACGTGACTTCGAACCAATCAGAAGAGAGAAATGAAAAGTCCCATGGGCCTACATGTTACACTTTGCTCCCGCTATCCTCTGAAGGCAATATGCGTTTTTCGAATAGGTATGATGAAAAACACATTTTCTTTGTTCTTTCTTTCTTCTTGTTTACCTGTACAAGATGCGTGACGGTGCGATCCAGGGCGTCCCTCCACGCGATGAGCTGCCCCCTCTGCCGGTGCGAGTGCCGCTCCAGCGCGCGCGCCCACTCCGCCGCCTGCGCCGAGCTTAGCGTGCTCATTCTGAACAGGAAAGGGCCATGAAGGAACTACAACTTTAAGTCGCTATAATTCGACACAATCCATACTAATATTATAAATGCTAAAGTCTGTCTGTCTGTCTGTCTGCTACGCTTTCCCGGCCCATCTTCTCAACCGATTTTGCTGCAATTTGGTACAGAGGTAGGTTATATCCTGGAGAAGGCTAACCGAGCTTTTTATCCCGGAAAATGAAGGAGATCCCGCGGGAATCAAGAAACCCTAATCCACGCGGACGAAGTCGTGGGCATCATCTCGTAGGTAAATAAATCTATGTGGTACAGTGTGTATCCCGCACTTATAACCCGATGTCTATCGGGTTATAAGTGCGGGATACACACTGTACCACATAGATTTATTTACCTACGAGATGATGCCCACGCCTTCGTCCGCGTGGATGGAGAGAGACGCAGGTTCAAATCCTGCCGGTTCTGAAAATTTTTGATATGTATTTAAGTAAGTTTAGAAACTTTCCTCGTGTGTGAAGCACTGTCATCTAAACTAATATTATAAAGCGGAAAGATTTGTTTGTTTGTTTGTAATGGATAAACTCAAAAACAACTCAACCGATTTTAAAAATCCTTTCACCTATAGAAAGCTACATTATCAGCGAGTAACATAGGCTATATTTTATTTTCAAAAAATTAGAGATCCTTACGAAAATTGCAATTATGTGAACTAAGTCGGAAAGAATCCTCTCTTCTGAGAGCTTACGTGACGTGCGCTGCGTAAATAGTTAAAGTTACACGAAAACAATGTATGGTGGAATTGTCTCTCTCAAAAAGTTCTAAAAAACAACTAAAACATCTATAACTATCTATTCTAACTTAACATTATATTGCAAGCTGTGGCAACCTCTAAGTGGGTTTACAATATTGCATATTTAAACTCTGTTTTCTACTGTATTTTTATTGTTAATGTATTGTAACCTGTTGGCTGTACTATAAATAAAAAAAAAAAAAAAATAAAAAAAAAAAAAAAAAAAAGTCCGCCAGAGCTTACATCTATCTTTTAAGGTTGACCCACAATAACCATTTTTATAGCTATATTGGGTATAGACTATTAGGATTATTAGTGCTACCCGTGCAAAGCCGGGGCGGATCGCTAGTGAAATTATAAACTTAGTTGTGACCTGGTGTGCAGGTAGTTAAGATCCACGGCCCTGTGCGGCGGCGCGTGGTACAGCTGCCAGTAGAGCGCGGCGTTGACGGCCAGCAGCAGCAGCAGCGCGAGCGCGAGCCACGCGGTGGCGCGGCGCGGCGGCGCGGCCGACACGCGCGGAGCCAGCGCAGCCGCCGCGGGCAGCGCCGCCGCCGCGCCCGCCGCCGCCGTCAGCGGGGACGCTGGGGACATGCGCCCTGTATACGAGGGTAACATTGGAATAGTTTGCGGGTACATTACAACTGTTAGTAGTCAATGGTGTATCTATAAAATGCCTGGAAATGCCCTGTGATTCCTATCACAACTCTGACCGTAAGTCCCTCCGGGGCGAAAGGCGAGTCTCCTGCGCCTTAAAACAGGACCCCCTGGCAATAGGTCATTAAGTCATAAATATTTATTCAATTTAGGTAGACACACTACACTTATTGACGTCCAGTTACATAAAAATATGATGGTGATAATCTGTTACGGTATCTTAAAACTAAAGCTACGAGGGTTCTAAACGCGCCCAGGTCTGAGAAGAACCCACAACAAACTCAGCTGGATGGCAGTAGCCCATTAAAAAATCAGGCAGGTTCCAGGCCTCAAGGTAGGAGCCCTATCAGGAAACTAGGGTGCAAGCGGCTGATAACCGTTTAACCCAAATCACCCAACTTTATCGTGAATGCAAAGAAAGACTTCAGGACCGCTGAAGAACGGCGCAAAGGAAAGAGACAGCTGGAGAAATCTTCTGCAGAAGTGAAACTTTAGAAAAGTAGCCTATGAGAGAATGAGATAAATATAACTTGTATTCTATCTCATTCTCTCTCAGGCTAAATCCTATTAATGAATATGTGTGTCTCTTTTTCGTTTCATAGAATTTTCAAATCACAACGATTCTAAAGAAAAAGAAGGCTACAGAAGTTTTACTTCAAAAAATAGTATATTGACCGTCTCGTCGCCGCCTCCGGCGCGGCCGCGCGGCGGGCGGCGGCGCGGGGCGCGCGGCGGCCTGCAGTCGCGCCTCCAAAAGTCGCGCGAACTCCTCCATGCCGCCCATTGCGCTTTTTTCCAGGAACGCTGCCAACAATAATAAATAAACATACTAATATGGCTAGACAACTGTGTCTGTCTGTCTTTCCATCTCAGTCTATATCTAGATCGTATAAGAATTCGATGACATTAGAGTCAAAGTAAAATTAACCTATTGGAGCTCAATTTCGTATACGTTTTAAATTTGTGACTTAAATCAGGGGCTTTTAGGCCCATTTTACTTTGACGCTAATGTCATCGAGTTCATACGATCAACTGAGTTAAACCGACTTAACCGTACAGAGCATTTATGAATCACTCTTTACTTTGTAGGCAGCGCGCAGACGTACGATTCGAGTAGTACCTGCGCAGTATTATGTCTCGTGAATTACCATTGTTTCTCAATATACTTTTATTAATTACTCAAAAAAAAAAATATATATTTTCAAGTTTTACACTATGTTTCATATAGTACTACTGCGGGAAAACGGTCCTGCAGCGGGAAAACAACCATTAAAATTTCACACTGTATAAAAGTGGCCTAGGGGAATGCTCGCAAATAAAGAAACGCAAGCGTGGCGAGTGCATTTTTTTTTTAAATATTTGTCTCACCTTTGACGAGTGGCCACATGGTCTTCTTGTACTTGACGTGTCCATAGAGCGCCAGCAGAGTGGTGTGGTCGCCTTGCCTCGCGAGGCAGTAGTGCGCCTCCACGCTGAAGTAGTCCGCGTACGGAATGCCCGCGTTCTCGCTCGTGCAGTCTATACTATACAGCGCTCCGGCTTTGCTGCACTTGTTCATCACCTGTAGTATGGTATAACAGTTAGTTGTAAAACAGCACATCCATAATTACAAAAAAATATGCGATCTGCACGATAGGCATACTAGAGGCCGCAATAGGCTCGTGACTCCGTCGCTCCGCCTCAAAAAATTCAGAAGGTCATTCGTGGGAACGATCATTCTTTTCTATAACAAAATCTCACAACCTATTTTAAACTTGCCTAATACACAAATTTTAAGAAATCCATTACAAGTATGCTCCTAAAAGAAGATTACGTAAATGATAAAAGAGCATGGATTTGACTCGCTCCAGCAATGCTAAAGACAGCGGTTACATAAGTAGACATTGAAATAATAATTGTAATTTTTTTTTTAAAAAGAGCAACCACCGAGTTTCTTGCTGGTTCTTCTCGGTAGGAATGGCATTCCGAACCAGTGGTAGATTCACTCGACGATTCAAAAGCACTTTTAATAGGTTGAGTTTGCGACCTATTGTGTTGTTGCTAGTCCTTTTCGTAGTTTTTTTTAATTTTTTAATTTACATTGTAACGCAGTGAAGGATTTAATCAATATAATCAAATATCAAATAAATATTATAAATGCGAAAGTTTGGATGTATGGATGTATGTTTGTTACTCAATCACGCTCCAACGGATGAACGGATCTGGATGAAATTTGGCACAGAGATAGATTATAGTCTGGAATAGCACATAGGCTACTTTTTATCCCGGAAAATTAAAGAGTTCCCGCGGGAACCGAAAAACCTCAATCCACGCGGACGAAGTCGCGGGCATCAGCTAGTTATTTATATATTTATTTATTTATCAGTTTATTTGAATGAAAAATATGAGTTATTAACCGACTTCAAAAAAAGGAGGTTATACGAGTCACGGCCCTCAAGAAAGCCGGCAAAGAGGAATGAGCGTTGTAGGTAAGAGATAACTCGTCTGCTTACCTGCGTCTCGGTCACGTGAACCTCCTTAGGCCCCATGGGTCCGGACGTTAGTCCGAGCGTGTAGCTGACTTGGCGACATTTGAGTCCGTTCTGAGGCTGCCACGGCGCCTAAATAAACATTTTCACTGGTCAAACATGAATCCATGCGTGTTTTTACTAGGGTTGTAACGGAGGCTTTCTTAGCGGAAGCGGAGGCGGATGCGGAGGTAAAGGGGCATTGCCTCCGCGGATGTGGAGGCTAACGGAGGCGGTGGCGGAGGTGGATTTCTCCGATCCATTTTCTGTGCTTTAGTATGCGATGAATCCCACATTTGATTTTTTCTTGAGGATTCTTCTAAGGACAGTTGCCGTTTTGCTTGTTGTAATGGTGTAACTGACGTCACCTGCTTCGATTTGTACCTCTCGAATTGTAAGTCAACGTAAATAAACCTCCGTTATAACTCCGCAAAAAAACGGCGGAGGCGGATGCGAAAGCGGAGGTACGATTTCTTACGAAAGTTCCGCACTTACGGAAGCGAAGGCGAGGTTCCTAGTTTTTACCACATTTCATTTAGAGATAAGCAACAAAACAACATTAAAATTTTGACTCTATGTTGTCGGCTCTTGGAGATATTGGTAATCTATAGATACTAATTTTATATTTGCGAAAGTTTGGTTGGATGTTTGTTACTCAATAACGCCAGAATGGCTGAACGGATCTGGATGAAATTTGGCACAGAGATAGATTTTAGTCTGGAATAGCACAAAAGCTAATTTTTATCCCGGAAAATTAATTCAGCGGGGACTAAAAATCTTAATCTAAAATCCGACTTCCAAAAAAGAAGGAGGTTCTCAATTCGGCGCGTATCTTTTTTTTAAAATGTTTAATAGCATCACAAGAGTGTTTTTAATACATTTCTATGTGGACTTTCAGACGCTGTTTTAACTAAAATTTTATCTTAAAATATAATCCGACGACCTCCGTGGCGCAGTGTTGAGCGCTGTTGTCTTAACGTGCGGAGGTCCCGGGTTCGAGGTCCCCGGCAGGGTCAATTTGGGAATATATAATTTCTGAATTTTCCCTGGTCTTGCCTGGTGGGAGGCTTCGGCCGTGGCTAGTTACCACCCTACCGGCAAAGACGTGCCGTGCCGCCAAGCGATTCAGCGTTCCGGTACGATGCCGTGTCAAAACCGAATAGGTGTATGGGTTTAATATATATGCCACGCCCCTAACAGGTTAGCCCGCTACCATCTTAAACTGCATCATCACTTACCATCAGGTGAGATTGCAGTCAAGGGCTAACTTGTAGTGGATAAAAAAAAAACCATAAAATGTTAGTACGAGTAACATACATGATTTGCTGTAAATTTCTCTTGGATTATTGTTGTTGAAGGCACTTGGTATTTTGGAGGAGTCTGTTGCGTGATCAATTGGACCAACCTGCACATAGTCGGTGGTGCCCCTCGCGGCCAGCAGCTCGAGGTTGAACTTGGAGTTGGTGAAGATCATAGTGAAGAGCTGGTCTATATTGAACGGGAACTGCTGGCTCAGAATCAGCTTGCCCGAGTGAGGCGCCGAGCATTTCTCCGCTGAGGAGTTGCTGCAACAACAATATACAGTGTGAAATTTTTATGGTTGTGTGCGGGACGAGTTGCCTTGTTGCGACAACGTATATCAGTCTATCAGTCAAACTATGTAGTAGTAGGCGAGATACAAAATTTTGTATTTGTTTGTGCATATTATAAAACAAATAAATTTAAAAAGAAAAGAAAAAAAAGTCGATTGCGATTGTTAAACAACGGTGACCCAAGTCAGTAAATGGACGGAATACCGAATTTGGCATTGGTTGTTTTGTCTTCAGTAGTACTATCGAAACATAGTTAAACTTCATTAAAAAAAATTAAAACAAGCTTTTATCGCCTGCCATATTGAATTTAGTGTGACGCCATTTTATTATTCGTACTTTTCTCAGCAAGCCCTTTCAATTTTTTTTTTATTTTTTTTTATCCACTACAAGTTAGCCCTTGACTGCGATCTCACCTCATGGTAAGTGATGATGCAGTCTAAGATGGTAGCGGGCTAACCTGTTAGGGGCATGGCAGTTATATTAAACCCATACCCCTATTCGGTTTCTACACGGCATCGTACCGGAACGCTAAATCGCTTGGCGGCACGTCTTTGCCGGTAGGGTGGTAACTAGCCACGGCCGAAACCTCCCACCAGGCCAGACCAGGGAAATTCAGAAATTATAAATTTCCGAACCCTGCCGGGGATCGAACCCGGGACCTCCGCCCGTTAAGGCAACAGCGCTCAACAATGCGCCACGGAGGTCGTCAATTGATACCCATATCATCGGGGTGCGTAAAAATAAAACTAGTCCTCCATCTTTGGGAGTCTGCCATATTGGATTTAAAATGACGTCACTGAAACATCAACTCACTTGTGCGGTTTCTCCGGCTCGCTCTCGCTGGTGTCGGACATGTCGGTGGGGAGCGTGTCCCCCGCCTCCTCCTCCCGCTCCCGGAACTCCGCGTCGCCGTTTGTGACTGAAACGAAACGGCTGAGTTTTTGTGGGCTCTTCTCAGACCAGGGCGCGTTTGGAACGCTCGTAGCTTTATTTTTAAGATAACGTTATTATTTATGACTAGCTGATGCCCGCGACTTCGTCCGCGTGGATTTTAGGTCTTATGGAGTCCCGTGGGAACTGGTTTCTTTCCCAGTATAAATGTATTATATAATATATGAAACTGAATAAATGACCGTCAATCTGACAATATATTTGAAGATCTCTTTACTGTCTTATGTCTCATTTACTTTTGTATAAGGGGATTTTTTAACCCAATTTTGAGAAATTTTTGGGAAATTGGGATTCATTTTTATATATACATATAAGATTTTTACATATATAGAGATTATCACGTTTTATATTTTAGTGTTCACAAAGTAACTATATAGTGCACCAATTTTGAATAAAGATCTTTATTTATTGATTAACTGACCCTTTTAAATCCATTAATTATATAATCAAAGGAAAGGCGCCCTAGGCGAATGACTGAAGTGGCGCCCCTGGAGACAGCTTCCCAACAAAATAAATCACAAATCGGGGGATCGCAGGTCAGGCAGTAAGACTAAAGGCCACATTTATACTTGTAAATTTTTGCGTAAGTAGTTTACAAAATTACTTACATAGCTAACATTTCACAAACGATCCGCGACTTACAAGTATACTTTTCGTGATAAAAAGTAGCCATCTCCTTCCCTATGGTCTTAGATTGAGAAGATGAGCCGTTAAAGCGTAGCAGATAGCACACTTTAGCATTTACAATAAAATTAAAAAATTCTAAAGTTTTTTATTCAAATAAACTTTTACAAGTACGTAATCGTCAAGTGAATCTACCTAATCTTAGATCGGATTCAAATTATCTTAAAAAAAAGTAAACTCACTGAGTGGCGGCGAGGGGTTGTTGCGGCTGGGGGAGCGGTACTCGCCTGCGCCCCCTCCGCCTCCGCCTCCCCCTCCAGCCTCCATCGACGACGAGTCTATCGCCTCCTGATGGATTATGTTTTTAATAAAATATAGCCCATACTTGGAAAAAGCAAGGAGATTAAATAAAAGTCAACTTTAAGCTGGGAATGCCGATATTCCAAGCTATTCCAAGCAAAATTGGCTATTTGAAAATAAGTCGAATCAGAACCTTTTTTCAAACGTCAAAACGCGCGCTTAGTATGGGATGTTGTTTGAAATACAACAGTGACGTCATCAAAATTCGACGTACTTTTTTACTTTCATCGGTAGTTTAAAATAGTTTTCGAACATAAAACAAACAGGGGACGTGGATAATACGACTTTTGGCTGATCCTCATTTCATAATAACCAAGAAATTATTTATTTGAATATTTGTTTCAAACGAACTCTAAAACAACCACTATTCTTTGTTCACTATTTTATTGGAGAATTTGGACATTGACATATAATAGTAATTGACCAATAATAATAATAATTTGACATTAAAAACTGACATATGAACTAAAATATAATATAATATGTAGTATAATATAAAACGCTTATTGTGAATAAAATGCCATACGATTAAATAAACCACTATTCTTGCCACAACAATAACACAGACTGAAAAATATAATACAACTGCTTACAATATCAGCCAAAACACAAGACTATTAATATTAGGGGTGTCTATCATTAATTTTATATCCTCATTTTTTTCCTCATAATATTACCGGGCTTTGGTAGTAGATTTGGCAACCCTAGATGTAGAGTAACTAATTAGTAGACATACCGTAATTATTACACTTGCGTTTAACAGTTCTTAATGTAGCGACGGAAAAAACAATATTCTGATAGAAATATTATGACTAGAACTTAAAAGATGTCAGCGACTTCGTACGAGTGGATTAAGGTTTTTTGAAGTGAAAACTTCTTTAGCCGCGTTGAGCACTTCTTGGTAGGGGGTAAACTTGTGGATTTGCGTAACAAAAAAAAATTTAAATACCTATTCGTTTTCACTTCTATCGGCAGTCCCTATGACTGCCAATTTTTTTTATTCTTGCGAAAACTTTAATTTTTAACCGACTTCCAAAAAAGGAGGAGGTTCTCAATTTGGCGCGTATGGTTTTTTTTTTGTTTTTTTTTTAATGTATATCTCTGCATTAAAAAACACAGTCAAAAGCGTTACTCATTGATAATAACTTCATTAATTAATTATTATCATCTGACGCTCATTATCTGTAGCATATATACATTAAGCACTAATGATATTCTTTTATATCTGTAACAATTAATACCTACATACATTAGGCCCTAAATGATGTTTTTTTTTAAATATTTAATCACGTTCAGTTTCCTGTCATCTGAAATCGGTTCAATAACAAAGAATTTCAAAATGGCGCTGACTTTTTTAAATTAATATTTATAATGTAATAAGGTGGTCCTATCTGGTGTCCCACGACACCACACGTTTTTTTTTTCTTATTTAATTTCTATTGACGGTCAAATTTTAACGGTAATCGTAACATTATCCAGCCATGAAGCTGGGCTACCACCATCGCTCATAGAAGTATTAATTCAAAATATCAATTTTATGACACATACCTTGACGTCCTTAAAATAAGGATTATAATTCTAAAACACGAACGTCAACAATATTAAAACAAAACGGCTTTAAGCGATAATAGTATGCCCCCTAGTAATAGTAAAGTCTTGTTATGGTTATCCATACTAATATTATAAATGCGAAAGTGTGTCTGTCTGTCTGCTACGCTTTCACGGCCCATCTGTTCAACCGATTTTGATGAAATTCGGTATAGGGATAGTTTGTATACCGGAAAATTAAAGAGGTCCCGCTTAAATCAAAAAACCTTAATCCACGCGGACGAAGTCGCGGGCATCATCTAGTGTTAGATAAATTAAAAAGTATGCATACCTTTTTAAATTTCAGTAACCTCACCATTGCTCACTTATTCTTAAATTGAACAAATAATATTGACGTTCAAAAAGTTAACAATGTTACCCAGTTTGAAAAAAATAATTTTAATTTCGAGTTTTTTGAGTTTAGCAAAAACAACCACTATCTACTAGCAACATGTAACATCTATCCTGACGTACTATCGAACATACAAGTCGAGTATTTTTTATCTATATCGTATTTTATCTAGCTATTATCACTCTTTTATCAAATATTGTTTAACAATGACTTGGGTTGTTGTGTTTTTGCGAAAATATTGTATTGTTTTAGTTTTGCGAAATTTTAGGACTTAGAACTATTCGGTTTTTCATAAAGAATACCTATTAATTCACCTATTGGGGTTTGGGGAAATGGACTAGTGGTATGGGTATAACCTAGTCTTGCCATAAATATTGTTACAAGGAAAACATAGTTTTTCTTCTATGTATTACCTAAAACATTAATTTATCAGCATTTTAAAAATATGAAGCTCAAATAATATGATCACCATTAGCCTTTATACAATCCTTTAAACGTCGCGTCATCGCCATTTATCGATTGAAACACGCACTTTCTTCATGGGAAAATTTGCTACTTATGGAATATTTTAGGGAATCCATATTATCATGGCGTTTAGAGCATGCCACACTCTCTAAAAAGAGACCATGAATCATAATCAAGTGGATTAAGATCGGGACTAGTGGAATAAAAACACATTGTAACACAAGTATAAGATAATGTTACCTCAGAGCCGTCGTTCAGCGCGTCGAGCGGCACGAGCGAGTCGGTGGCATCGGGCGCGCCGCTCTCCTCGTCCGAGTCGAAGCCCAGCTCCTCGCCGTAGCAACTGTGCACCTGCACAAACACACACACACAACATATAAGAACACACTTCATACGCGCTTTTCATACAAACCTAGTGGTCCCCTAAAACTAATTGTGCGTTTCCACCATAGAAAGAAAGAGAGAAAGAAAGAAAATGTTTTTTATTTGATCACTAGATGGAGTTTTATACATCACTACATCGCAGCGTTGGACGACCCCCCACTAGGTGGACGGACGATCCCAAGCGTGCAGCTGGGAGCCGCTGGAAACAAGCGGCACAAGACCGTGCTCTGTGGCGATTCATGCAGGAGACCTTCGTCCAGCAGTGGACGTCTATAGGTTGAGACGACGACGACGACATGGAGTTTTAGGCTGAGATCTATAGAGCATACTTTGACTTGGGTCAGACTTTACTCAGAGTTAAAACGAGATGGACTTATGTGAGTAACATAAATCTGTCTCGTTTTAACCATGTCTTAAGTCTAAGCAAAGTCAACGTTCGCTCTATAGATCTCACACTTAGACTAATTATGATATCGTGATATGTGACCAATCACAGGTTTCCATCTCAGCATCATTCTGCAGCAGACTGCAGCGCTATATTGCCCATAGATGTGCTATATCGCTAAGATACAGGTGTGCGTCAAACCCACCAATAGAGCGCTTGACTTTCACAGCTTAGATGAAAGAATGGTGGTTTTTACCCACATCCATAGCCAGCAACGTAGCACATTTTCAGTGGGAAGGCAGCTTACGGCTCGTATAACATCAGCTAAGAACAGGTCATCAAGTATCGGCCAATCTATGCTTAAGAAGATACTTTAGAACGCGCTCTTATCTGATGTCGGTTTATAAATACGGGCCTAAGACCTTGCATCGTATGAGTTTGGATGGAACAATAGAATTTTTTATTTCACGTCTTGTGATGTCTTACGATTTCTTATCTTTTTGAATTTAAATTAGTCTGCCTCAATAAGAGCCACAGAAATTGAAAATTGCCATTTTAGCGCCATCTACTCGTATGAACACAACTGACTGATAACTAGTTCAAGGAAAAGGTGTTTAATTTAATTTCTGTTTGATGATTCAAAGATATTAGAACTTAGCGTTTAAGTAGGGTTGTAACGGAGGCGTTCTTAGCGGAAGCAGAGGCGGATGCGGAGGCGAAGGGGCTTTGCCTCCGCAAATGCGGAGGATAACGAAGGCGAAGGCGGAGGTTGATTTCTCCGATCATATCGTCCATTTTCTGTGCTTTAGGATGCGATAAATTGCACATTTGTTTTTTTTTTGAGGATTCTTCTAAGGACAGTTGCCTTTTTTCTTGTTGTAATGGTGTAACTAACGTCACCTGCTTCGATTTGTACCTCTCGAATTGTAGGTCAACGTAAATAAACCTCCGTTACAACTCCGCAAAAAAGGCGGAGGCGGATGCTTAAGCGGAGGTCCGATTTCTTGGGAAAATTTCGCACTTACGGAGGCGGAGGCGAGGTTCCCTTACAACCCTACGTTTAAGTATAGGATATACCTGAAATTATACGTAAGTTGCAGCTTTTGATGTAACGTTAGCCCCCATCATCAAATTGTAAATTTTTAAAGTAAAAATTTTAGTATTTAAAATATTTTTGTACTAGCTGATGCCCGCGAATTCGTCCGCGTGGATCGAGGTTTTTCGTTTCCCGCGGGAACTCCTTAATTTTCCGGGATAAAAAGTAGCCTATGTGTTATTCCAGACTATAATCTATCTCTGTGCCAAATTTCATCCAGATCCGTTCAGCCTTCACAAAAAAATACTTCCTATATCAATTTATTTTAGCTTACAGATTTCTTTATTCTATAATATTTAAATACATTTAACTACGCATCGAGAACATAAAAATAAATATTACTGCATTATACCAATATACGTTAGGGTCCCAAAGTGCCTTTCAATCCTAGATCCGCTGGATACAGTGGCGATCCTTGCGAGAGCACTATGCCCAGCAGTGGACACTGACTGGTAAATGCAACGCCAAAAATATACAAAAAATGGCACAAGTGTTGATATTGTCAGATCTCACACTGATCTGATTTATGCTGTTCTCGATCCCAAATACATGTACTCACGATACTAAAAACATGGAGGTTCGAAACTTTTTAATGTCGCAACCTCCGAAATACCTCACCCGTTGTTCTAGGTGAGCGACAGAAGCGACGCGACGCGATACGACGCCATAGAACAGCAAGAAACCGTCAGCGTTGGCATCCTTGTGGTTGACGTCCAGTCTGCTCGTATAACTTGAATACCTTCAAGGCAGGAGTGAATAAGCGAGCGCGCTCCAACCTAGACCTCATCATTGTTTTGTATTAAGCGTGATTGTCGTCAAGCTAAATGTTGTAAGATATATTTTTTTAATTTGTTTAAAAAAATAATTGAAAATGACAATCTTGTCTATAGTATAGTACCACCAGCTTACCTGACCCGGTGGCCAAAATTGAAACTAATGTTTATGCCTGTTTAGTTTTTGTTTCTATTTTCTCTGATCTGTCTGTTTGATGCTGTCGCGTCGCGTCGTATCGAGTCGCGGTGTCGCTTGTCGCTCACGTAACAGGTAACTAACTACAAATGAGGAGTGAACCAGTCACATTACCATTTTTGACGTTAGGAATTTTTTTTTTCACTTGCAACATTGAATCACACCAAATAGACTCGCTTTTGCATTTCTAAACGTAATATTTGAAAAATTCATTTTAATTGCCCAGTTCCAACAAAAAAAATTGGCAGTCATAGGGACTGCCGATAGAAGTCTAAATAATTTAAAAAAAAAAAAAAATATAAACCTTAGGTATATAACACAAATTAAGGCATTAAAGTTTAATTACGAATGTAGTATATTTATATTTAAGACCTTTTGTCTTCGTAACAACGCCAGCATGTCGGTGTTCGCGAGCATCTCGGAGCGAGGTGTCGGTGACGCGAATCCACAAGTTTACCCCCTACCAAAAAGCGCTCAACGCGGTTAAAGAAGTTTTCATTTCAAAAATTTCCAATATAAAATTTGAAAGCAATTTTTGTTGATTTCCCTCAAATATCTAATACTAATAAATTTTGAGAAATCCATAAAGTACGAGTACTTATATCGATGGATTAGTTAGTTCGTAGCTCGGTGTCGCAAGCGGTTTGGCCGATTTTAAATTTCTAATGCCTCCGCGTGGCCGGGATCCCCGCTCCACTCTCTCAACATTATGCGCATAAATTGTAGGTACACCATCGGCCCATCCATATACAATGGAATTTTTGCTTGAGCGCAATGTACTCCCATAAAAAACAGTTAATGTTAATGTTAGAATTTTTAACTATTAATAACTATTATAAATAGAGAACACGAAACATAATATGTAGCGCGGCTAAGGGGGCAAGTAGATAGTAGGGGTTTTAGTCGGTAAGAGTTCGGCACTACCCGAGCGGTAGTCCATGAGGACTGCCCCTGCTCCATAAATCAAAAAAACAACTGGGCCCCAATCATGTAAGAATGGCATAAGAATGTAATGGCGTAATGTAATAAGAATGTGGCGTAATAATGTAAGAATGGTAGGGTATCGTACATACCTAAACGTATAAGAATGGGCAGACGAAATTGAGCTCTAATTCAATGCAGTTATGGTTTATTTTACTTTGACGAAAATCTTTAACGTTTGATCGACAATTCTTACGTAATCGGGGGGTTGATTCGGCGCGCCCTAGTCGTCTTTGGTGAACGCACATGGAAAAAATTCGGCCCCATTAGTTTTTTTTAGCTTTTTTGATCCATTAACGCTCTGCCATAATATGCGAAATGGAAAACTTTAACGATTATAGAAAGAGAATAGACATTTAATGTTTTGCGTCAATCTCTTAAGATCAAACTTATACATGAATGGTCAGCAATATATACCTTTAGCGGATAGAAATGTAACAGAACGCATACGGAAAAAATTCGGCCCCAGTAGTTTTATTCAAAAAAAAAAAAATGTGCGGAGATTGAGTGACTTACCCACTGCCAGATCTCCTGGCTGGACATGGGCTGGTCCATCAGCGCGTTCTGCCAGACGCGGAACAACATCAGGTAGGCTTTGTCGCGGCCCGAGAACGATGTCAGGAAGTTCTTCTCGCCCCCTGTACACACGAGGATCGCGTTGGGGATCACCTGCAACCAACCCGACGTTTTACTACAAGTTAGCCCTTGACTGCGATCTCACCTGATGGTAAGTGATGATGCAGTCTAAGATGGTAGCGGGCTAACTTGTTAGGGGCATGGCAGTTACGTCATTAGTAAGTTATAGGACAGTTATTCTTAAGCAGAGATTATTGTAAGTTCTCATATAATTGAACATGTTGTTGATGTTTATTTTCTTTGAGAAAATAAACATCTATAAACCTAAATCCATACCCTTATCGGTTTCTACGCGACATCGTACCGGAAGTAGCCACACGGCCGAAGTTTCCCACCAGGCCAGACCAGGGAAAATTCAGAAATTATAAATTCCCAAATTGGGATCCCTGTCGGGAAAAGGGCACCAGGGCGACCAAGAAGGAAGTGGTTCGACGACATAGGGGAGTGGACTCGACATAAGTATGCAGAAGTAAAGAGGATAGCACGTGACCGCAAAAGTTTTCTCTGACTGACCGCCGAGCTTCAGTTTGAAGATGGCACCACATGATGATGATGATGTCGGGAATCGAAATCGAGACCTCCGCGCGTTAAGGCAACAGCGCTCAACACTGCACCAAGGAGGTTGTTCGACTGTCGACATGATGATCGGAGTCCTTTGATATAAATTTATGAGACTAGTGCTTGGCTGTAATGCAAGTGCATACTTGCTGGCAAGTTGTGATGCAGAAGTAGTGATCTCACCTGATGCACATGTGACTGCATCATCACTTGCCATCAGGTGAGATCGCAGATAGCCAACTTGTCTGGATACAAAAAAAATACATACTAGTCTTTGCCCTTTGGCAGTATTGAGATTGCAGTCAAGAACTAACTTGTAGTGGTGTAAAAAAAAGGATAAAAAGATGAAACCTTCCTCTATACCAAATTTCATCAAAATCGGTTGAAATGATGAGCCGTTAAAGCATAGCAGACAGATAGAGACACTTTCGCATTTATAATATTAGTATGGATTAAGTTGCCAATTCCGTATAATACAATCTCTAAACTAAAATGAAAAAATAAATTAATAAAAAATAAATTTTAAATTAGTTATTTTAGATTAGGTTTTATTTTGAGTGTACTAACATAGTTTTTAAGTTAATTTTGTACTAACATTAATATGGACTGGGTCTGAAATAAATTTTGTTTTTTTTTTAAATTTAGTTCTGAACCTTTCCGCAGGGAGTATAATGAAAGGGTTAGCCTTACAGACTACAATAGACTATCAATATTTTTAATGTTGTCATTTAGTTTAGAGATTGTGCACTACAGAATCAGCCCCTAAGCTTCTTGGTCCGTGATCTTGGACTACAGTAAAGCAACATCCGCTTCCAACATTCGCCAGGGCGCGTTTGGAACCCTTAGCTTAGCTTTTGTTTTAAGATACCGTAATTGATTATCATCATCATCATGTTTTATAAGTTTCAGACGTCAATAAGTGTACCCCCACCACCACTACAGCCCATTAACGTCCCACTGCTGGGCACAGGCCTCCACTCTCATAGGAGAGAGGGAATTAGAGCTTAGACCCACCACGCTGCTCCAATGCGGGCTGGTGGGCTTTAACGATTATTATCATGTTAGTGATAATAACCGGGACCGACGGCTTAACGTGCTCTCCGAGGCACGGCAAATAAGTGTACAGTGTACCTAAATTGAATAAATAAATATTGATTGATTGTTTGCACTCACCAAGGCGGTCTTCTCCTTAGTGATGGCGGTGACGTCTTTCCACTGCAGCATCAGGCTGGTCTCCCAGCCGAAGATGTTCGCGTAGAAGCAGAGGTAGTTCTGTGACGCGTACAGTCGCCCGTGCGCCAGGATGTCGCGCTGCAGCGCGCACGAGTAGTCTGTAAGGCGAACACTTCTGTTGGTGTGATAATGTTTCTTCTACAGCTGGGGCTTCTACTGGGGCCCGTTGATAAACTGACATCGGTTTGGAACAGAGGTGCGAATTGCCGATCAAATCGTCAAAGTTCGGCGTCAAAGTAAAATAAACCATAACAGCATTGAATTAGAGCTCAATTTCGTGTATCCATTCTCATACGTTTATGTATGTACGATACCCTACCTTCATGAACCTACCTTTACACAATTCCTTGTATTACAACTTCTATAGCCAAAGTTAATCCCATCATATCACGATGACGTATTTAGGAAGTTTCTCGAAGTATATAATGAATAGGGCTAGAAATTAACTAGTTACTAAATAGTAAAAAAGCAATGCACGTTGCACATAGGCGAAGAGCGTTTTATGACTGAGATTTAAATAGGTCTGAGGGGCTTACTACGATCGCTAAAAGTAGTATTATATTAAAATGTCAGTTTTATATCATGTACCTTGACGTCCCTAAAATAAGGATTATAACTCTAGAAAACGAACGTCAACAGTATTAAAATAATACTGATATACGCGGTAGTATGGCTTATGTTCAGTCGTTATTAGTAACAAGACATCTCTATGGCTTCCCGTCTCTCATTTACGTACTTAAAGTTTAAAGCCCTTATTATGTAATATACCTACAGTTATACTAATAGAGCGTATTGTTGGAAATAACTTTAGGAATGGTAGCTCGTATAGTGAAAGGATTAAAAAAAACGTGTGGTGTTGTGGCACACCAGATAGGAACGAAGTTCCTTATTACATAAATATTAATTTCAAGTTCTAGTAGAGGTAAAAAGAAAATAATTATTCAGGTATAAATTTTTTATTATGATTTTTTTATCGATAAAAATCAAAAACCGGCCAAGTGCGAGTCGGACTCGCGCACCGAGGGTTCCGTACAAACCTGTAGTAAGTTTTACGATTTATGACGTATTAAAAATAAAAATTACGTTTGTTGTATGGGAGCCCCCCTTTAATATTTACTTTATTGATATTTAATTATTTATTTTGAAAGGTAATATACAAGTTAATATTCTGTGAAAATTTGAACCGTCTACCTGTTACCGTTTTTAATATTGAGCAAAAAAATACGAAAAAAACACGTTTATTGTATGGGGACCCCCCTTAATATATATATTTTTTTAATTTTTAGTATTTGTTGTTATAGCGGCAACGGAAATACATCATTTGTGAAAATTTCAGCTTTCTAGCTATCACGGTTTATGAGATACAGCCTGGAGACAGACAGACAGACAGACAGACAGACAGACAGACAGACAGACAGCGAAGTCTTAGTAATAGGGTCCCGTTTTTACCCTTTGGGTACGGAACCCTAAAAACTACTTTACAAAATTATCTTAACACTTTTATTTTATTTACAATGATTCATAAAAATATATAATAATAACAGTCATAACGTAGACTATACATTAGACACTGTATAGCGAACATACATAAACTATACATAAAAATCTTACTCCACGAATTTTCGTTACGGACGTTTTTTGCGGGCTAGGGTACCCCTCCGCATCGTCCCATAAGGAACTTCGTTCCAATAGTAGAAATTCAAAACCTAAAATTATAGAGCAGCAGGAGTCTTTTCCGGTTGTTCCATGAGAGAATTATAGAGGACTGTAGGGACACACTACATAATATGTAGATGGCGCTATTACATCTACAACGTAAACACGACGGAGCCCGAACAAAGTGCTTACGTTAAACGAGCGTTCGAAGTTCAAACACAATAGCGACAAGATAAAATGGACCCAAAAGGTCTTAAATTAAAGGTACAAATTCAGTACAACCGATTTAAATTTCAAAACATTTCCGTATGGAGCACTGGCTGTGATCCATACACGAAATTGAGCTCTAAACCTTAGTAGCTATGACTTAAGGTTCATTTTACTATGACGCCAACGATAATTCATGTCGCAAATCGCACCTACCGACAATGAGGCGCTCTTCATTGGGCAGGTCTATGAACAGGCACATGAAATCTTTACACTTGCTCTTGTATGTGGGGTATTTTAAAAATTCATAAGGGGAATTCGTGGAAAGCCGGATGTACCGTTAGTCCCAGTTTTCACATTGCAATTTTAATTGAAAGTATTCGAGCGTTCGAACACAATGGTCTCAAAGTAAAATGGACCGAAAAGCCATTGAACTAAAGTAAAAAATTCAGTACAACCGATCTAAATTTCGAAACGTTTCCGTTTGAGCCGAAATTGAGCTCTAAACCAAAGCTGTTAAGGTTCATTTTACTTTGACGCCAATGATAATTCACGGAGTGTCGCACCTACCGACAATGAGGCGCTCTTCATCGGGCAGGTCTTTGAACAGGCGCCGGAAGTCCTCGCTCTTGCTCTTGTAAGTGGGGTACAGCGAGTTATACCAGCTTTTCTTCTTAACCCGCGCCGCCGCCGCGCCGTCCCCGGCCCGCAGCGAGCTTGGTGAACTTATCTGGGGGGAACATGTAATAGAATAAGACCTTGTATGAATTGACAAATAAACTTTACTGACGAATAATGTAATTTTTAGGGTTCCGTACCTCAAAAGGAAAAAACGGAACCCTTATAGGATCACTTTGTTGTCCGTCTGTCTTTCTATCAAGACCCTTCTTTTCAGGAACGCATGGAGGTATCAAGCTGAAATTCATACCAAATACTCAGGTCTACTGTCCCTTGGAGCTGTGAAAAAATCAAACTTCTAAGCCAACGCAATCAAAAGATACAGCCGTTTATGCTGCAAATTTTCGACACTCGCAAGGGAATCAAAACCTACAGGGTACTTCTCGTGAACTCAGAATCTTGAAATTTGGTACGAAGCAACGTCTTATAGCACGGATAAAGGAAAAATTGCGAAAAGCATAAATGTTTAGTTACATCATAATATAATTAAAATATTTTTAATATGTTATTTTAAACTTACTACCCCTGAAATACCATAACTTTTACTTATATACCTGCAGGTTTGTACGGAACCCTCGGTGCGCGAGCCGACTCGCACTTGGTCGGTTTTTTTTTGTGCACAGTTTCAATCGATAAATAAAGTCATATTTTGTACACAATAAGGACGATGACAACTCAATACCAGCAACTCTTTATCAAACTAAAAACGCGCTTCTAGTATAGAAGTTTTTATGAAATACATAGTTGTGACGTCATCAAATTTCAACGCACTTTTTTCTTTAATCTATACATAGTTTAAAATGGTTATCAAGCTATAAAAAACCGAGGAAGTGAATTTTAGGTCTTTGGAAGACCCTCTATACTCTATAGTCTATGTAATAGTCAGTAAGAAATAATTTATTGTTCACTTATGCATCATCCCTATTAAAACTAACGGAATGAAAACTTAAATCCGTTGCCAAAAATGTGGAAATAACATCAAAGCAAGCCGAGTGTATGTTATAAATCCATTGTCTCCACAATGTTCAGCTCCAGTTGGCAAGGACTGTGTGCCCCACTTTCTGATATTGCTCAGAATTTATGTTTGCATACACAGATTCATTTACACTAGCCAAAAGTGGTTTTAAGCAAGTATATGTGTAGACAAGCTGATGCCCGCAACTTCGTCCGCGTGGATTTAGGTTTGTTGGTTCCTGCGGGAATTCTTCAATTTTCCGGGATAAAAAAGAATACTATGTCCTTCCCCAGGATACAACCTATGCCTGTACCAAATTTTATTAAAATTTGTTGAACAGATGGTCCGTGAAAGCGTAGCAGACAGACAAATAGACAGACGGACAGACACACTTTCGCATTTATAATATGAATACGGATTATTATCTATCAATCAATCAATCAATCAAATCATTTATTGTATAGAATGCGTAGGTACATTGATGTTACATTAATAAATTGGTATGAACTACAATCTGCCGTGTACTGGCATGCAAAAATTATCATATAATATTATAAATGCGAAAGTGTGTTTGTTTGTTGGTTTATTGGTTTGTTGGTTTGTCCTTCAATCACGCCGCAACGGAGCAACGGATCGACGTGATTTTTGGCATGAGTATAGTTGTGGACCTGGAGAGTGACAAAGGCTACTTTTAATCCTGGAAAATTAAGGATTTCCCGCGGGAATCAAAAAAACTTGAACCACGCGGACGAAGTTGCTTGCATCAGCTAGTCTAATAATAATTATAGATACTTATTCTAAACATCATTCAAATCTTCTCATCAATTATATTATAATATATTTTATTAGTTTATATACAATATTTATATCAAGTTATATTATTAATTTATTATGTAATTTATGTGATTAGTATGGATTTAGATTAGCTTTTCGTGAGGAGCGGTGTTAGGTTCAAATTCCAGGCAAGCGTCTCTATTTCGCCTCAATTTTCGGAACTTAACGGCACGACTTTGCCGGGTGTTAACAAGCTACAGTCACCAAGCTCTGGCCTGAGAAAATTCAGAAATTATGAATTCCCAAATTGACTCGTCCGGGAATGAATCCAAGACCTTCTGTTTATAAGACAAAAGCGCTTCCCACTGCGCCAGGGAGCCCCTCGCCATCTGAGAGGAGACGTGCTCAGCAGTTAGTTGGCGATGGGTTGTTTTTGGAATAAAGTTCCTTAAGAGACGACAGGGTATCCTAGCCGGCAAAAAACGTCCGGCGTGGACGCGTCCGTGCGTAAATGCGTGGAGTAAGATTTTTTTAACGAAGACAAAAGGTCTTACATATAAAATATATACTACATTCCAAATTAAACTTTAAGGCATTAAAGTTAGTGTTAAGGTTCATATTGTAATATTTTTTTTATTAAAAAAAATAAAATTGAAATTTATGTAATAAGGAACTTTGTTCCTATCTGGTGTCCCACGACACCACACTTTTTTTTTAATTTTTTAATACAGAATAGGCTTGCGTTCGACGACAATCCTGCAGAATACAGAGCAATGATGAGATCTAGGTTGGAGCGCGCTTGCTTACACGATGCCTATTCACTCTTGCCTTGAAGTGAACAAAATTGGTGATACTCACTTTGCCGCCTTGAAAGTGTACAATATCAATGCCGATCGGTATGTCGTTCGGCAGCGACGAACCCTGCAGCGACGAATCGCTTTTGTCGCTTCTCTGCAAACCAAACAAAATACAGAAATTTTAGTTATAAAAAAATAATGTTTTTAATTCAAATAAACTTTTAACGTGATTTTGAATCGTCGAGTAAATCAACCGCTGGTACGGAATGCCGTTCCTACTGAGAAGAACCAGCAAGAAACTCGGTGGTTGCCCTTTTGAAAAAAAAAACATTTACAATAAATTATTACATCAATGTGTAGATACATAAGTAACCGCTGTCCTTAGCATTGCTGGAGCGAGTCAAATCCATGCTCTTTTATCATTTACATAATCTTCAACAGTATAATATGCTTTTTTCAGAAGCAAACTTTTAATGAATTTCTTAAACTTGTGTAAAAGCAAGTTTAAAATAGGTTGTGGAATTTTGTTATAGAATAGAATGCTCATTCCCACGAACGACCTTCGGACCTTCGATGATTCTGTATTAATCTATCTTATAAATACATATACGTATTTAGTAAAATTGATTATCAGATTACTAGAGCTTCTGAACACGCCTAGTAGACTTGGAACATTCAGATAAATGTTTTTTACACCTATCTCAATTCCTTGAGAATTTTCATCATGCAGTAGTAGTTTTCGATAATGTTGGTTATCATTGATGTAATCATAAAATTAAGCTGATAAAACAGTTTCCTAGTATCAGGTACATAATATTATACTTAGTATGTATCGTTTATGTATTATTAGAATGTATAGTTTATGTCCCCTCCTAGTGTAGTAGTATATATCCCTAAATCTATCCCGCATCATTTTATTTGCTTCCATAATTAAGGGTTTTCTGGAGGAGATCAGTTTTAGTGATAAGACCTCCTTTGCGCACTTGTTATTTCTTTTTGCTTGTTAACTTTATTATTTGTTCCATCGATTTACCAACTAAGGATACAACATTACCTACAAATTAGTACTCAAAAAGCGTCCACAATCGCTTATACACACACAGCTATAGATAATATAGACTGAGACACCAAATGGTTCACAAAAAACCAAACATATAGCTTTATGTTTAGGGTTCAATTTTGTAATAACAATTCGACACATACGACATTTTGTCGCCTAGTGTACTCATGCGCGACTGAGGCGAAAAATGTTCACAATATCTATTTGTGCACAATTTGACCGTGCCGTTTTTTGCGTTTCGATGGTGCGTCTAAGGTATTGGTAAGTCAATGATTTCTTCACATAATGTTTTGTGTGGCAATAAAGCATTTATCTATCTATCTATATAGTGTCTTAGTATTACGATCTATCTACTCACTTTATCATTGTCTATGATATCCAACGCCCCTTCCGGTAGACGCAGCGACGGAGAGGGCGATCTTGAGGAGCTTCTGAAAAAATAAACAATTCCGATATCAAATATCTAGATAGCCGTTAGGGACTCCAACGTATAGGTATTAAAAAAAGGTGATTGACTGATCTATCGACGCACAGCTCAAACCAATGGACTGATCCAAATTTGATGAAATTTGACACTAAGATAGCTATTATGACGTAGACATCAGCTAAGAATGGATTTTTAAAACCTTAATCCCTAAGGGGAGTAAAACAGGGTGTTAAACTAGCGTAGTCCACGCGGACGAAGTCGCGGGCAAAAGCTAGTGCTCAATAAAGTTATTTCAACATCATTGCGCTACATCGTTTAATTTACTTATCTCGTTATTTCCGGCAAACGCAAAAGATACCATACGATCGATTAGCATACCTACTTATCTTTGCAATAGATTTTATTATTTTTGTAGCAAACAAAATTCAAAAGGGGCGACATATCGATAAGCCCCTCGACTGTGTAAGGAAATCTTAATTATTTGTCAATCGTATGATTCGACTACAAAGCATACCTACTATAATATTATAAATGCGAAAGTGTGTTTGTTTGTTGGTTTGTCCTACAATCACGCCGCAACGGAGCAACGGGTCGACGTGATTTTTGGCATGGGTATAGGACCTGGAGAGTGACATAGGCCTGGAGAGTGATATATTCTTTTTATGCCGGGAAATTGAGGAGTTCCCGAGGGATAACAAAAAAACTTAAACCACGCGGACGAAGTCGCGGGCATCACAGCTAGTAATATATATGAACTCCTCAAACAGTGCCATACCCCTTGGGTTAGCCCGCTACTATCTTAGACTGCTTCATCACAATATAAGTACCGTCAGGTGAGATCGCAGTCAAGGTCTAACTTGTAGTGGAATAAAAAAAAAAATTCTAACCCCTATTTTATCCTCTTAGGATTTATCTTAGGGGTAGAATTTTCCAAAATCCTTTCTTATATTCATATCGTACTACGACGTCAGGTAGCATAGAGTTCAACTAAGATTTTTTTTTTTGTTTTAATCAAACGCAAAACTGGTGGGCACTTAAGTAGAAAGAGTAGGTTTTTATCGCCTAATCAAACTGCAATAAAGTTTTGTTTAATAAACCGTTACATTGTTAGATGTTATTTTTTAAACAAAAGACCTACCTATCCGATTTTTATCTTTGTTTAAACGGGCTTAAATTTATTGATAACTTTATTTAAATATTTAAAAAGTTCTTTATGGAAATGGTCACCCTAAGGGAACCCTCTCAGTAAATAGAGATAGATTATATGAAAGTAATATCAGCTCGCGTGCAGGTATTGTCTGGGAAAAGCCGCAGAAATTTGGAAAGTGTTCAAGTTTAAAATTTCGCTGAAATTCGTCGATAATACATGATAAATAGGTATCTGGAATTTCGGATAAA
This sequence comes from Erebia ligea, assembly GCA_917051295.2. Lineage (NCBI taxonomy): Eukaryota > Metazoa > Arthropoda > Insecta > Lepidoptera > Nymphalidae > Erebia > Erebia ligea. Next base: position 896,020 of record OU785232.1, read on the forward strand.
CTTGAAAATTTGTACTTCTAAGGATTTTCGACCACAAGCCTGACTGCTAGCGTGAAACCATTCGATTTTTGATTTAAAATAGGTTTTTTTTTTAAATATATAGGCTAGCGCTTGGCTGCAATCAGACCTGCTTGCAAGTGCAGGTGCAGCCTAAGGTAGAGCGCGCTTGCCTAGAAGATGCCTATATTCACTCGCGATTTGAAGGCGCCTATACTAAAAGAGGGGCGAATGGCCTAGTTGTGACAACGCATATCAGTCGATTGCGATTGGCAACGTTGACCCAAACCGGTAACTAGATGGGTGACTTAATTTGGAGGTTCAATTTGGCCTTTTCGTTTCCTCCGTGCCTCGGAGAGCACGTTAAGCCGTCGGTCCCGGTTATTATCACTAAAACATCTGATAATAATCATTACAAAAACCTAAGAGTTTAAATACCTACTCATAATCGAGTCGTATGCGGAAGGACGTGGGACTGGGAACCCACCGCATTATTATCCCAAGAAAACTCCTACCATTATATGTTTAATGGAAAGGGGCCACGACCCTCAGTAATGAGGAATACGACGGAAAAATATTAAAAGAGGAGGGAAGTATTATTGGATCGTTGGATGGGCCTATTCACGTGATGCTCATGTGTGTTTATTTACTACACGCTAGACACAACACAGCCTTGACCCTGTTCTGCGCGGGTTTTGTTTTTGTTTTTAAGAGCTAGAAATAAACAAGCACGCCTGCGGTCAGCGTCGAGTGCCGACCTTAGGTCTAGAAGCTATCGTGGAAACTTGAAAATATTCCGTACCTATATCTGTAAAATACCAGGCAAGATCACCCAAAGAGGCTTCCGTAGCTTGGAAGTGAGCACAAATAGTCTAAATATATAAAAGGAAAAGGTGACTGACGAAGGCTTTACAGTTTACGTGCTCTCCGAGGCACGGGGGTAAAACACCGCCAACTTCCCAACTCCGGGCTAGTACCACAGAATAGGTAATAGTACTGAGAATTTCGTGTCAAGAAACCCCAATACCATGGTCGAATTACCCAATACTCAATACTTAATTATGGTCCGACCCGAGAATCGAACCCGGGGGCCCGTCACCCGCAGTCGAACATGCTAACCACTAGAGCAACGAGGTACCTAGTTAATTAACAACTACGGTGTTAATAAAACTGCCCACGTGCCGCGGTAATTACCCCGCTAAAATAAAATCGATAAGACTGAGAGCGCCGATAACACTATCGGAGCTATAAACCTACCCACACACACCCCCCTGCCCACCAAATATACATGCAGCTTTTTTGGGTTCCTCAGTAAAATAGAAATTAACTCTCATATTATGTACGAGTAGTCTCGTCCAGCCCCCCTAGCATGGGCCGAGACAATTTTCTCCCCGAGGAAAGGATAAAAATTTTTCTCCTAAATAAATAAATAAAAACGCTAAATAACGGTGGATAAATAGTCCCCCGAGTCCCCGTTAAATGTCAAACGGGGATAAACTTCTTTTCTCCCCTGTTGCCGCGCTCTGAGAAGTGGATAAGTTAATTTTATCTCTTGTCAGTGGATAAAATCGGGGGATAAAATTTTTATCTCCGGCCCATGCTAGCCCTGCAGGGGCTATACTGCCAATGCTTGAAGACATATTGTTTCATTATTGTTGACTTTCGTGTTTTAGAATGATAATCCTTCGTCAAGGTTCGATCGAGGACATCAAATTGTCATTTTGAGTAATATTGATGGTCCGAGTACGTCAATGTCACATCTATTATCAAAATAAACATTGAATCACCTATATATACATAATCAAAGCATTGAACTGCTCGGTGGTTGGCTTTTAGGTTACTAGGCTATACAAACTCAAACCCATGTTTTTTTATTCAAATAAACCTTGAAAAGTGCTTTTGAATTTTCGAGTGAATCTATCACTGGTTTGGAATGCCATCCCTACCAAGAACTAGCAGGAAACTCGGTGGTTGTTCTTATGAAAAAAATAATTTACAATTACATCAATGTGTAGATAAGTAGGTACTACCTACATATTATGTAACCGCATTCCTAACTCCTAAGCATTGCTGGAGCGAGTAAAATCCATGCTTTTTTATCATTTACATAATCTTCAACAGTATAATAAGCTTTTTTCAGGAGCGTACTTTTAATGGATACCTATCTTGAAGTTGTGTAAAGGCAAGTTTAAAATAGGTTGTAGCATTTTGTTATAGAATAGCTTTCTAATAAGCCCTCTTAAATATTGCGGATACTAAAAAAGTGTGTGTTAATGTAACTGCACAAAAACTGAGCAAACTCCAGCTTCGACCGTCACGGCTGGCTCGCGCCGGCGCGGCGCACAAAAACTCCACCGCTGATTCACCGAAATCTAACACGAATCTCTTGTGAAATATCGCTCGAACGTTGCTGGCACGTTGGACATTCTCTCACGTCAGGGAAACCAAATCATAAAGCAGGCATCGGCTAAGAAAGGATTTTGAAAATTCTACCCTATAAGCCCTATTGCACATTATAAGAAAACCTTTCATGTCTTATAAATTAATAGCTGATGCCCGCGACTTCGTCCGCGTGGTTTAAGTTATTTTTTATTCCCGCGGGAACTCCTTAATTTTCCGGTATAAAAAATAGCCTATGTCACTCTCCGCTCTCAACTATACCCATGCCAAAAATCACGTCGATCCGTTGCTCCGTTGCGGCGTGATTGAAGGACAAACCAATAAACCAACAAACAAACACACTTTCGCATTTATAATATTAAGTACAAATTAACACAAAAAACTTTCAGTTGCATTTAAGCGCCTATAGGTATATTTTTTTTTAAAAACCTAAAGTTTAGTTCTCCAAAACTCTCTCCAACACTCCAAAATTGGGGGAAATTAGTTTATTTTAGTCCCATTCAATTTAACTGTATGAAAGTTCAGTGTCCTGCAGAATTAGCGTAATTGATGTCAATTAGGACGCGGACGTGTTGAAATTAAAAATTCAAATTCAAATGTTTTTTATTCAAATAAACTTTTACAAGTACTTTTGAATCGTCAAGTGAATCTACCACTGGTTCGGAATGACATTCCTACCGAGAAGAAGACGAGCCGCAAGAGTCTAGTGGTTTAGAATTATTTAGATGCCCGGCTTCCTAGTCAGGTTCGATTCCCGGGCATGCGCTTTTAACTTTTCAGAAAGTTATAAGCGGTGCCCGTGCGCGTTTTAAGAAATTGACCATGACTTGCTTCAAGCGGTAAATGAAAACAACGTTAGGATACCTCCATGACCGAGAATTTGTCATTATTTTGGTATTTGACAACTATCCAAATAAATTATTTTTGAGTGATTATTAAATAGAGGATCTCCCAAAAGTCGTATTATCCACGTCCCCTGAGTTTTATGTTGAATAACTATTTTAAACTATCGATTAAAGTGAAAAAATGCGTCGAACTTTGATGACGTCACTATGCAATGTTTCATACAAAATCCCATACTAAGCACGCGTTTTGACGTTTCAAAAAAAGTTGCTGATTTGACTAGTTGTCTAATAACAAATTTTCTCAAAGAAGAAGACTACCAATGCGCACTAGGCCAGCGTGGTGGACTATGACTAAACTCTTCTAATTCCTAGAAGAGACTCGTGCTCGTCGTGTTCAGTTGTGGGCCGGCAATGGGTAAAGAGATGATGATGACGATGATAAAAGTCAAGTATAAACAAAAATAATGTCAGCTAAAATAATATCAACTAAAATCGACTGCATCTCCTGTTAAACTGTCAAGTATAAACAAAAATAATGTCAGCTAAAATAATATCAACTAAAATCGACTGCATCTCCTGTTAAACTGTCAAGTATAAACAAAAATAATGTCAGCTAAAATAATATCAACTAAAATCGACTGCATCTCCTGTTAAACTGTCAAGTATAAACAAAAATAATGTCAGCTAAAATAATATCAACTAAAATTGACTGCATCTCCTGTTAAACTGTCAAGTATAAACAAAAATAATGTCAGCTAAAATAATATCAACTAAAATCGACTGCATCTCCTGTTAAACTGTCAAGTATAAACAAAAATAATGTCAGCTAAAATAATATCAACTAAAATCGACTGCATCTCCTGTTAAACTGTCAAGTATAAACAAAAATAATGTCAGCTAAAATAATATCAACTAAAATCGACTGCATCTCCTGTTAAACTGTCAAGTATAAACAAAAATAATGTCAGCTAAAATAATATCAACTAAAATCGACTGCATCTCCTGTTAAACTGTCAAGTATAAACAAAAATAATGTCAGCTAAAATAATATCAACTAAAATCGACTGCATCTCCTGTTAAACTGTCAAGTATAAACAAAAATAATGTCAGCTAAAATAATATCAACTAAAATCGACTGCATCTCCTGTTAAACTGTCAAGTATAAACAAAAATAATGTCAGCTAAAATAATATCAACTAAAATCGACTGCATCTCCTGTTAAACTGTCAAGTATAAACAAAAATAATGTCAGCTAAAATAATATCAACTAAAATCGACTGCATCTCCTGTTAAACTGTCAAGTATAAACAAAAATAATGTCAGCTAAAATAATATCAACTAAAATCGACTGCATCTCCTGTTAAACTGTCAAGTATAAACAAAAATAATGTCAGCTAAAATAATATCAACTAAAATCGACTGCATCTCCTGTTAAACTGTCATACCATCGTCGAAGAGAATTTCCGCTCAGGGGGCATACTATTTTTTTTTAATGTATTTAATTTTCCGGTATAAAAAGTAGCCTATGTCACTCTCCAGGCTCTCAACTATACCCATGCCAAAAATCACGTCGATCCGTTGCTCCGTTGCGGCGTGATTGAAGGACAAACCAACAAACAAACACACTTTCGCATTTATAATATTAGTATGATGTATAGATTTAAGTTAAGCCTATACAGAGGTATATATATATAACATTGCACGGATAGTCATTATGTGTGACCTTCGCTCAGAACACAAACGATACCAATAGAGGACTCATTCAACACTCGGAACACATCCCGCCCTTGCACGCTATTATTTCACGAATTGCCTATTTTTGCTACACAAAAGAGTTATACTGGGTTTATTACAACATAGGTGTATGGGTTTAATATAACTGCCATGCCCCTAACAGGTTAGCCCGCTACCATCTTAGACGGCATCATCACTTACCATCAGGTGAGATGGCAGTCAAGGGCTAACTTGTAGTGGATAAAAAAAAACATAGTTCTGTTTGTCACGATAAAACTATGAGTCGGTTCTAGTTGTCACGATAAAAATATGGAGAGACAGAATACTAGGGAATTAGGGATTGGCTGCAATCAGACTAAGGTGGGGCAAATCGCTTTAATAATAATCACAAATAGCAAATCAAAAAATCAAATCAAGCAAACTCTTCTCAGTAGTAATGGCATTCCGAACCAGTGGGAGATTCAAAAGCACTTGTAATAGTATATTCGAATACTTTAAAAAAATGTTTTTTTTTTTTCAATTAAAGGAGGTCGTGACTCAGAGAGCAAGAGAGAGAAAAAGAGAAAACTCAAACTCAAATCATCTTTATTCAAAATTGGTACCTACAAAGTACACCTTCCGAACGTCAAGTTTACAAAGAATAATAGACTAAGAGATAACTGCAATTTTGGTAACCATCGCCAGAAAGGCTGATTCAGTGTTAGATGGATGTAGAGCTCTCCCCTGATCACAAAAGTTGCAGTCTGCCTGCATTTGGATGGCCCTTTCGCTAAATGTGGCCGTTCAAAGACGGTTTATTGTTACCACAATTGAACGATAATTAGAAAAGCTGATTCTTGTACAGTATTAAAGTATGCACAGTACCTATGTAAACAGCGTAAAAACTGACGCATGTGGGTGGGACTTTTTCTAGATATCATATTAAAAATGTTTAACAGCAATCAACGGGACGACATAATAATTGCTAATATTTTTTTACAGGAACGCATAGTAAGTATAGCTTATAACGTCTTTGAAAGCTGATATCTAGAAAAAGTCCCATCCACATGCGTCAGTTTTTACGCTGTTTACATAGGTACTGTGCATACTTTAATACTGTACAAGAATCAGCTTTTCTAATTATCGTTCATTTTTGGTAACAATAAACCGTCTTTGAACGGCCATATTTAGCGAAAGGGCCATCCAAATGCAGGCAGACTGCAACTTTTGTGATCAGTGGAGAGCTCTACATCCACCTAACACTGAATCAGCTTTTCTGGCGATGGTTACCAAAAGTGCAGTTATCTCCTATTATAAGAGTTGATGGTGATAATTAACAACGGTACCTTAAGACTAAAGCTACGAGGGTTCCAAGCGCGCCCTGGTCTGAGAAGAGCCCACAACAAACTCAGCCGGGTTTTTTTTTATTATCACCATATGAGAGATGCGAAAAGTAAGTGAATACCTTCTAGTTGTCTCCCTCGACACAGCTTTCAGCATCTGCAGGTATGTCTCGTAACCATAGTTCTGGTTTTCCTCCATCATCATCGTGACACTGTCTTTGCTATACTTTATTGACATATGCATCATGACTAGATTGTTAGTTGTGACTAGGCTTTTGGACGGGGATAAAACGCTTATACCTAGTACCATTGATACAAAAACCCAAGATTAGCATATAGTCTAGTACTGTCTAGTAGGCAATGGGGCGGTTCGTTGTATGGAGACCCCCGCATTAAATCCTCAGTCGTTGAAACTTGGCAGGGTTATAGTATATGGTATGAACCAAAACTTATACAAAAATATCCAACAAAAAATCCATGCGGAAGTTAGGTTTTTATACCTAAAACTTGTTATGACTGAATATTTTCTCGATTTCTTTTTAAAATAATAGTAGGTAGCATATTTACACTCAAAACCAAAATATCAAACGAAATAACCATGCAGAACATCGATATTTAAACAGATTTTATTATCAAACCAAAATTGCGTTTACACGATAATGTACCTTCCTGCTTTGACAATTGGGTATAGCATAAAAACTCATGATACTTTATCATACTGTAAAGTTTCGTCGCCTGAGGAATTATTGTTGGGGTCCACTAGCTTTATTGCCTAGACTAATACCCATACGCACCGATACACACGCAAACTTGAGGCGCCGTCAGATTACGAAATCAAACAAGAGATAATCTAAAGATTGAAAGTTAAACCTACCACAGACAGTTTTTTTTATTTATCTGATTTCTTTAAATTATGTTAATGATGTAATTGGTCTGGTGAACACTCAGATTAATGCTAAATACCTCTTCGCTCCGCTTCGCTTTAGTGGACAAGCATCCCAAATACCGTAAAGAGAAAAGTTTGTCGAATTAGCAAAGTCATTTCCACTGACAGACTAATAAAATAAAAAAATAACAAAAAAAGCTTGATTTTTATTAATTTTAATCGAGGAGGGAGGTTAGAAATGCCAAAATATCGCAAAAGAAGTCATTATAAACGACGACAATAATATGATGTTTAAAAAATAACATTTCGCTCTTTAATGGGTAACTACGAGAAATGTTGTTGTAAACAAAGGCGACCTCTATTTACACTTCATTTACATTTCCAAGGAACCGTGTAATCTTTGGAGTTTTGTATCAATGGCTAAATTTCACTATGTTCAAAAAATGGGTATTACACTATTGAAAAACTTCACCAAAATACACTAAAAACTCAATAAACACTAAAATACCGTACACAACGTTCGTAGTCAATAATTGTCAGATAAAAACTAGGTGAGCAGTGAGCACTTAATTTCATGCAGTTCGAAAGACGATAAGGCGTGGATAAGAGATAATATGAGTTTTTGCGATGAAACAATTTATTGTGCAAGTCGTTCATTTCTTAATGCTCTGTAATATGTTTTGTGTATCATACTTAATATTATAAATGCGAAAGTGTGTTTGTTTGTTGGTTTGTTGGTTTATTGGTTTGTTGGTTTGTCCTTCAATCAGCAACGGAGCAACGAATCGACGTGATTTTTGGCATGGGTATATGTAGTTGAGGACCGAGAGTGACATAGGCTACTTTTTATCCCGGTAAATTAACGAGTTCCCATGGGCATTTAAAAAACTTATTCCACGCGGACGAAGTCGCAGGCATCAGTTAGTAATGTATAATGTAGACTACGAACTAATTTTCAGGAATTCCAACGAAATTAACTAAATTTGGCTGCGGAGGCCAAAAATATTAAATCGAACTGATAACAAGTTCAAAGTTAAATGTGAAATTGTGATGTATTTAGGCACAACACCGACCTACAGAGTTGGAGTGAAATAACTATCAATGTTATGAACTATCAAGCTGCAGTTGAACACAACTACATAGTTGTTAGAAAGATACCTAAGTACTTCGTCATTCCTACGAAAGACGCTCTCGGCTTCACTCCAGTCTGCTGATGTGCGTTGTGCCTAAGTTTAATCTGAAATGTTTAGGAGCCCTTAGTATAGTCCGACAAACTAATCTGACCCGGACAGCGTCGCTATACATGAAAAATAAAATAAAAACAAAAACTAAACAGGCATACCAAAATAAAATTATTAAAAAAATTAATAAAATTAGTACCAATTTTGGCCACCGAGTCAGTAAGTTTGTGGGACTATAAGTATTTCCTAAGCAACGATCGAATTAAGAAAGCCTAAAATAAGATAAAATAAAACACAATAACTAAAATAAAAAACTCGCGGTTAACTTTGACTACTTTACTAAACTTGACTTTGATTCGATACGCTCCACGGTTAATCATTATTTAATCATAACAAACACAGTTTACTAGTAACCACGCACTTTATAAAACTGACTGACTAAATTACGCGGAGTTTTAGTTAGTATGCACATACAGTAGTTCTGCAGTTACCATTGTATGTATTACTCGTATCACGCGAATCAAACTTCAAAGGCCAAAGGAAGCAATTAAGTAATCTAATCACTATAAATCCGCAGACTTTGAACATCATAAGCCTTTTACGGACAGACGGCTTACTACAACCGCAAAGTATTATTAACCGACTTCAAAAAAAGGAGGTTCTCAATTCGTCGGAATCTTTTTTTTATTTTTTATTTTTTATGTATGTTCCCCGATTATTTTAAAATTGACGTTTTATATGACGTACCTACCTTGACGTCCCAAAAATAAGGATTATTCCACTACAAGCTAGCCCTTGAGTACGATCTCACCTGATCGTAAGTGACGATGCAGTGTAAGATGGTAGCGGGCTAACCTGTTAGTTAGGGGTAGTTTTATTAAACTCATACCCCTAGTCGGTTTCTACACGGCATCGTACCGGAACGCTAAATCGCTTGGCGGTACGTCTTTGCCGGTAGGGTGATAACTAGCCACGGCCAAAGCCTCCCACCAGACCAGACCAGAGAAAATTCAGAAATTATAACTTCCCAAATTGACTCTGCCGGGAATCGAACCCGGGGTCTCCCACGTTAAGACAACAGCGCTCAACACTGCGCCAGGGAGGTCGTCAAAATTCTGAACCAAAACCGTCAACAATATTAAAACAATACTGCTTTACGTCGCTTTTATCATTTTTTTTTAATTTTTTTTCGTCGTGCTTTTGTGTCGTCCTCTCTGCTGACAAGGCTGCGCTCAAGTACCAACCGCATCCTGAATATGTTTGCGAGTAAGGTGGACTCACCAATGCTTGGACACATTATTGTGTCCAAGCATTGGTGTTGTAAGTGTAAGTTGTTGTAAGTGTTGGTGAGGCCAAAATACTCGTAGTTTAAATAATGTTCATATTTTTGTAGGTAATTACTAACATTAATTTTTAAGGTTTCATATTGTCTGTGTTGTACTAACAAATTGAGCCCTAGTTGCTTCAAATAAAGAGTATTTATTTATTTATTTATTTATTTTAAGCGATGCTAGTAAGGCCTGAGAGTTTTTGAAAACCTATATTTACACAGTCGCTGGCCACAAATAGTTACTTTGGCAACTAGCCATATCAGCCACTTTTTTTCAAACGGTTAAACGCGCTCTTAGTATGGGAGTTTGTATTAAATACTAACTTGTGACGTCATCAAGTTCCATGGGCTTTTTACTTAAATCGATAGTTTAAAATGGTTATTCAACATAAAACTAACAGGGGACGTGGATATTACGTTTTTTGGGAGATTCTATAGATAATAATCACAAAATATTTTTTTTGGACATCTAGGCAACATCCCAAATAGTTTTATTATTTGCATTAAGTGCACAGATATTATTATTGTAGGGCTTTATAATATTATCAATAGACTAAATGATTAGATAACAAACTTTACTTTAGGTAGGGTCTGAACATCAAATGAGAGATAGCTTTATCTATCCATAATAAAATAAATATTTGCAATCACATATCAAAGGTATCAAATGTACAGGGTGAAAACCTCAAATATACCTTAACATTTTGAAAATACGGGCTATAATACAATAACGTAGAGAAAAGCTGTAAAATTACTTGGATACACTTACAGTAAACACTTACAGTACAACTAATGAACCTTCAAGTGATAGTTATAGATGCTATATTACTAAAATTCGTAAGATTCTCTAATAATTGCAGACAATTTCTAGATTTGTCCATGTTACAGTATTTAGGTATTTAACTAAGCCAGAAATTAGAAGTAAATGTCTCTTGAATAAAAGGCACTAGCTGATGCCCGCGGATTCACCCGCGTGGAATAATTTTTTTAGATTCCCGCGGGCACTCCTTAATTTTCCAGGATATACAGTAGCTTATGTCACACTAGGTCTTCAACTATCCCCATGCAAAAAGTCACGTTGATCTGTTGATCTGCTGATCTGCTGCGGCGTGATTGAAGGACAAACCAACAAACAAACACACTTTCGCATTTATAATATTAGTATGATTCTTCTCTTTTCAGATTGTTAAAAACCACACAACGTCATAATTATTATAATAGTTACAGCCAATTCGACAGTACAGTCTCGTTAAATATGTAATTGCAGAATATTATTACCTTGTGACTCATACAATGTTTTTGTATGAAGAACAAAGACCATTAAGTTTTTACTGAAGTGTTGGTTTGTTATACAGGTTTGATATTATTAACAGTTACTGTGTTTAAAATAAATATGAATCTTGATCCTAGGCAGTGGTGTGCACAGGGCTTGAAGCTAGGCATTAGTTAGTCAGGTTACCTATTTACTGACTGTCATGTTGTAAAATGAGCATTGAAATTTCCACTTGGGTAAGCGATGCTTTTATGCCTCTATGAACTGCACACCACTGAATCGTACATTGTGTACAGATATATTTTTTACTTTATACTAATAGGCAAACAAACAGATATTAGAGATGAAACGCATATCTGGTAACTATCCGGTATCCGTCGTAAACTTATTATCCGGACGGATACCGTATAGTAACTCAATATCCGGCCGGTTACCGGATGTTCAAAAACTACGACAATTTCCTAAAATCAACTTTAAAACATAAGTTTTTGTGAAGTAACGAAATATTAAGAAAACGGGTAATATTTATGATTTTATTTAAAACTGAAAGTTACAAAAACTCACAAGTAATTTCAAAGAACCTTTCTTAGATTGCATTAAAATCACGCACTTTACGCTGCAAGTAAACAAACAACACACACACAAACAACTATTTTCGCTTTTATCAACTAATCACTCATGCCGCCGGCCACGATCACTCACGATGACACCCGAAAGCACCCGAATTGATCCGATCGCTTTCGCCGTACCTGTGTGGCGCTAAACTTGTCACAACCTGCTACGAGACCACGGGCCGGATATCCGGCCGCCGGATGTTCGTAGCTAGCCGGATTTCCGGTATCCGGCCAAACAACTATCCGTTTCATCTCTAATCTCTATCTTCTATATATTTAAAAATCAATTGCTGTTCGTTTGTCTCGCTAAAACTCGAGAACGGCTGGGATTGGACCCGATAGGGGGCGCTGCAATCGGGTTCTAGCTTCAAGGCAGGACAACGTCTGCCGGGCCCACTAGTCTCTAATAAATATATGCCTTTTTTTTTTTAAATGTATAGGCCAGCGCTTGGCTGCAATCAGACTTATGTCACTTAGACCTATCATAAGTCACTTCCAAGCACATCTTAAGGCAGGGTAAACTCACCTGTTTTCCTGTATGACCTGGTTGGGCTGCGTGATCACCCCTGAGAACGTGAGCGCGTGGCTGATGCTCTGCCCGATCGCATCCTGGGACGACATCACCAGATTCTCCACGGATTTACGCCTGCAAACAATACTTGTGTGCCTCAAAGTCTGCAAGATTTGGATTACACAATACAGGTCTCCTAGTGTGGGGTTCATAGGCAACCATAAATGGGACAAATAAGAGTTAAAGTTATTTGTAAGTATAAATAAATATAACCTATAATAATATGTTAATGTAAAAACACCCAAATGTAAACTTTAAGTTTAATAATTTGTATTTACTTCAAAGGTTCAAAACTCAAGGAGATAACTGAAATACAATTTTGGATAGAAGCAGGCGTTACTCTGTGCAAGTCCATGATAATCAAGGAGCATGATGCTTAATTTGCTATAATCCACCAAAAGCAGACAAATCTGTGATATCTATCTTATTGGGCAGTGAATATCGCAAGCTACACATGCAAGCTACATGCTGTAACACATAGATTTGTCTGCTTCGCCGTATTGTAGCTTTTTGTTCCTTGATTGGCAACTCAAATACTCTTCCCATAGTTTTTTTTATCCACTAAAAGTTAGCCCTTGATTGAGATCAAACTGTGTTAATAATGATGCAGACATAAGGGAGTATGGTAGTAGGGCAGGCTAACCTGTCCACCTACCACCATCACTTTAAGCAGTATTATTTGAAAACTAATGTCTTATATGACATACCTTGATGTCCCTAAAAAAAAGATTATAATTCTGAAACAAGAGCGTGAAATAATTTTAAAATAGTACTGCTTTAAGCGATGGTCGTGAGCCTTCTGTTCAGGGTATTGCAGTTATATTAAACCGGAATTACTGGAATTCTAAATTACTTTGCGGCATGTCTTTGCCAGTAGTGTGGTAGATAGCCACCCCACCAGACCAGACCATAGTTTAAAAATTCCCAAAATCATTCTGCCCAGAATTGAACCTGCTACCTCCTACTGAAAAGTCAACAGTGTTCACCAATGGACCAGGGAGGTAGTTGCAGGGGAAATGGGCAAATTAATCACAAAAGTCTTTTAAAAAATATGAGTTCAATTCATGTTAATACACTACAGTGTGGATTTCTGTACTTTTATTCCTTTATGAATGCTGAAGTTTCAGGATAAAAATTAATATTAACTAATATACTGAATAGTTGCAAAAGTTTACTCCGTCACCTTTTTATGGCTCAACAGCTGGATTAATTTAGCAGAGATAGCTTGCATTATGGGGACTGAGTTTACTACTATTTTTTGTAGTAGAAATATAGGAAGGTTACCACAGGATTATAAAACTTACTTCCACACTGTTAACTCACGAACATCATAGAGTTAAGGATAAAATATTTATAATAATTCTCCCATAGAATGTTTTCATTGTAGGAAATTTACTTTAAATACTTAGCTGTGTGTGAGTATATAATATAATTGTAACAAGATGACCAACAAGCTTTAAGATAACACAGAATATATTAAAAAGAAAAAACACAGCACAACCTAAATATAAATCGTTTAATGTCACAAAGTAATTTAATATGTACCTACTAAGTACACATTCAGACGATCGCAATTTAACTTGTGTTCTTTGTTATTGCAACTTTGTAATAATACATCACATTTTGATGTAAGAGCATTTAAGGGTTTTACGTATATCAGAGACTGATGACCTATAACTAAACAAGCATCTAACGGAATTGTGTGATGAAGTATCGTGAGTGTAAATATCAGATAGCTTTCCTGGCGCAACGTAAATGTGGAACAATAAATAAATATACTAACATGGATAAAGCGACGTTTCGGCTCTCCACCTCTGAAGTAGTCATAGTAACAAGTAAATGCAATGTTTTTTAATTCACTATTGATTCTCTCTTTCGTGTGCAGTCAGTAAGAGCTGCGGTTTTTGCTTTCATGATCCAAATACTTTACTTTTTCACAAAAAAAACAATCAATCCAACATTGATTCGCGGTGCCTGCTTCAATCTCTCACTCTCTGCACCTGACTGACAATTGACATTGAAAGGACAATGTTGCCATTTTTTACCCTAGTTTACAATATGCCTTTTGTGATTGGTCTCATGATTGGAAATCACGACTAAAAGCCAAAAATCCAACGCGGTTAGATTTTTGTAAGCAAACATAGAATATCTTTCTCTGTCTACGTAAACCTCAGTTAAGAGACGTAAACAAATATTTTTATTAATGGCAAAAATGGTTTTGGCAATGTCATGGGTCTCTACTCTCTGCCGTCTGGCCGTCATTGTCAGAGACAAGTAACATGTCATTGTCAATGTCAATGTCCACTGTCCAGCAGGCAGTCAATGTCGAAACTGCAAGTTGCAACACGTGAATTTATTCTGAATTTATTTTAAAAGTTTACTTTTTAACCTTGTAAAGAAGTGTTTAATGGCTGATGAATCGGTATTTGATAAGAAGAAGGCGCACCGAGCAAAACATGCCGGCAGAAAAGCAGAGAAGAAGAAAAAGAAAAATCAAATTGATCAATCTAACCTAAGCGCGCGGCAACGAAACCCAAAAGCTTTTGCTATACAATCAGCTGTACGGGCGGAAAGACAGTTTCGGCGACGGGAAGATGTTATTGCCAAGAAGCAGCACATCCCACAAGTGGACAAAACTCCTTTGGAGCCTCCCCCGATCGTCGTCGCAGTGGTCGGTCCACCGCGAGTAGGCAAAACTACTTTAATAAATAACTTGATAAAAAGCTTCATCAAAACGAACGTAACGAGCACTAACGGGCCCATAACAATAGTAACATCGAAGAAACGACGTATTACTCTAATAGAATGTAATAATGACATAAATTCAATGATAGACATAGCCAAGTGTGCGGATCTTGTATTGTTACTTTGCGATGCTAGCTTCGGTTTCGAAATGGAGATATTCGAGTTTCTGAACATATGTCAGGTGCACGGTATGCCCAAAATCATGGGGGTATTAACACATTTGGATATGATTAAAAATGCGAAAAAGTTGAAAATGACTAAGAAAACATTGAAGCATCGATTTTGGACAGAGGTATACTCTGGCGCTAAATTGTTTTACCTCTCAGGTATTATACATGGGGAGTATTTGAGGAATGAAATTAAGAACTTGTCTAGATTCATATCGGTGATGAAGTTTAGGCCACTGAGTTGGAGAATGACCCACTCTTACATGCTAGCAGATAGATTGGAAGATATAACCAATCAGGAGAATATAAGGAAGGATCCCAAAGTGAGCCGAGATGTGGTGCTCTATGGATACGTTAGAGGAGTTCCTCTGATGAAGGATTCAGTTGTACATATTGCAGGTAACTAGATGAATATAGATTTGCTTATTTTTGGATTTTAGATTAAATATTCTATTGGGATTAAAAATCATTCTTTACTCTTTCAACTGTATGTTTTGTGTACTTTCAAAATCCATTGATTGTATCTTTTCAAACAAATATAATCAATCAGGTTTTTAATAATACCTATTATAATTAAGCCTACCATTTGTGTTGTCAAGATTCTAATGGCTATGCATTTGCATTGCAGTTTGTAGCCTTTTAATAAGGTTTATTTTTTTGAGGTTCATGACAACTGGTTTAAAGTTACAATCCTATCCTACTAATCCATACTAATATTATTACTAATATTATAAATGCGAAAGTGTGTCTGTCTGTCTGCTACGCTTTCCCGGCCCATCTTTTCAACCAATTTTGCTGAAATTTGGTATAGAGGTAGGTTATATCCCGGGGAAGGACATAGGCTATCTTTTATCCCGGAAAATTAAGGAGTTCCCGCAGGAATAAAAAAACCTTAATCCACGCGGACGAAGTCCGGGCATCATCTAGTCATCAAATCAAATATAAATATTATAAATGCGAAAGTTTGGATGGATGTATGGATGTATGGATGTTTGTTACTCAATCACGCCCCAACGGCTGAACGGATCTGGATGAAATTTGGCACAGAGATAGATTGTAGTCTGGAATAACACATATGCTACTTTTTATCCTGGAAAATTGAGGAGTTCCCGCGTGTAGTATAATTAATGTGGGTATTTCAATAATCTATGTTTGTTTATGTCATCTGCCATTTTGTATTAACCAGTCTGGAATAAACCGTTGTTGCGACTCGGCGTTTTATTTAAATATATTACACCGCGGGAACCGAAAAACCTCGATCCACGGGGGCGGAGTCGCAGGCATCAGCTAGTAGTATATATACTATGTGGAAGTGTGTATGTTTGGAAGTGTGAGTGTGTTTGTTTGTTACTTCTTCCCTTCACAATGAAAGAACCGATTTGGCTGAAATTTGGAATGGAGACAGCTTATACCCTGAATTAAAGTAGACTACATTTAAACTCCCTCTAGAAGACAAACAGCAAACACGAAAAACATTAAAACCCAACGAAAAGAAAAGATCAAAATAAACTATTCATAGCAACCCTAAATACAAGGACACTCAGAACAGAAGACAGACTGATGGAACTACAACATGCATTAGAAGGGATAAACTGGGATGTTATAGGATTAAGCGAAGTACGACGACTAGGAGAAGAAGTGAGAGAGCATAAAGATTACATATTCTACTACAAAGGAGAAACCAAGGGGCTACATGGTGTAGGATTTATCGTAAAGAAGAATCTAAAAGAGTCAATTATACAATTTAGAAGTAAATCGGAGAGAATTGCCATTTTGGACTTAATCATTCAAGACGGAAAAGAGCCATGGTCTATAATACAAGCATATGCGCCCACAGAGCAAGCAAATGATGACGAGAAGAACTTATTCTATACAACACTACAAAACACTATTGAAGAAACCAATAAAAACAAAATTGTGATGGGAGATTTCAACAGTCAAATAGGTAGACAACAAGATGGAGAAACAAACGTCATTGGACTCTATAGCCAAGGCAAGCGAAACAAAAATGGACAAAGACTCGTCGACCTTGCTATCGAATACAATCTAAGGATAATGAACACCTATTATAAGAAAAGAACAAACAGGAAATGGACATGGATCTCACCTGATGGTAAAACCAAAAATGAAATTGATTTCATATTAACTAGCACCCCGGGCTTCTTTAATGACGTAGGGGTAGTAAACCAACTAAATTTCAGTACAAACCATAGAATGGTTAGAGCTACTCTAGGAACCATAAACACACAAAGAACAAGGAAACACATAAAAAGCATATCAGATCAAATAGCGACTCCAATTCCAGAAAACATCCTTAATAAAGTAAAAGAGCAAATAAACAAAATTGTAAATATAGATTCAATCCAAGAAAAGTACAACAAATTCGAAAAAATACTAACTAATTTGGAAACTGAATTGAGGCACAGGAGCAAGTCAAGCAAAATAGACAAAATAGGACAAAACGCAAGAACTATGATAAAAGAAAGAGGGGAGTTATTTGTAGACAGGAAAAAGAACATTAAAAAGATAGAATCATTGAGCAAAAAGATAACATCAAGTATAAGAGGTCATAAGAAAGAAATACGTTTAAACAGAATTCGATCTGAAATAGAAAAAACAGGAGGAATCAAAAGAGCACTGAAGAAACTTAAGGATCATTCGTCTTGGATACCGAAAATGAGGGGAAAGAACAAAGAAAACAAGGAATATACAACATCAAAAAGAACAACGATTAGCAAAATCGCTACGAACTTCTACAAAGACCTCTACAGTTCATTGGAACTACCATTAGAAATCGAAAACCCTAACAAGGAAGAAGAAATCCCTTACATAGTAGAAAGCGAAACAAGACAAGCCATATTAACACAAAAAAACGACAAAGCCCCAGGAGAAGATAGAATAACCAATGAACTGCTAAAAGGGTCAATGGAGGCAATACTGAAACCATTAAATAGGTTATTCAACGAAATCTTAGACAGGGAAGTCATTCCGGAACAATGGACAAAATCAACCATAATACTGATTCACAAAAAGGGTGATAAAGACAAAATAGACAACTATAGACCGATCAGTCTTATGACAAATTTATACAAACTTTTCTCAAAAATTGTCTTAGGCAGGCTCACTAAACAATTAGACGCAGAACAACCAAGAGAACAGGCAGGTTTCAGGGCTGATTTCTCAACAGTAGATCAGTAGATAGAAAACCATACTATATTTCTTTTGTAGACTATAATCAGGCATTTGACTCCATTTCTCATAACTACTTATATAAAGCCTTGGTCAACCAAGGAATAGAAAAGAAATATATTAGACTTATAAAGAACATATACAGCAACTGCACTGCAAAAGTACAACTAGAAAAAATTGGAGAGAAATTTAAAATTCAAAAAGGAGTCAGACAAGGGGATCCTCTGTCTCCCAAGCTCTTCCTGGCTGTGTTAGAGGAAATTTTCAGAAATCTAGATTGGGAAGGGTGGGGAATAAACATTAATGGATGTAGGCTGTCGCACCTGCGATTTGCAGACGACCTGGTACTGTTTAGCGAGGACCCAGTCACCCTACAAGTAATGCTTGAACAATTAGCAACAGAGAGCCAAAAAGCAGGTCTGACAATGAATACAATTAAAACAAAGGTTATGACCAATAGACATCAACAAAAAATTAATGTAAAGAACCATGATATAGAGTATGTGAATGACTACATCTACTTAGGCCAAATAATTGCACCAAACTTGCAGATGGACAAAGAACTGCAAAGACGAGTAAATAACACCTGGGCTCGTTACTGGTCGCTGAAAGAAATATTGAAGAACAAAAACACTCCAATGCCAATTAAACGTAAAGTATTCAACACATGCATCCTACCAATACTTACTTACGGGTGCCAAACGTGGGGCCTGACGAAGACTCACGCTCAAAAACTAAAGGTATGCCAACAGGGGATAGAGAGAAGCATGCTGCACAAAAAAATGCTAGATAAATGGAGACTGACCAAAATTAGGAAAATAACAGGCATGACAGATGTATCAAAGAAAATTAAGAGACTCAAGTGGCGCTGGATTGGACATGTGGCTAGATCTCCGAAAGAAAAATGGACCAAAGAGGTCATATCATGGTACCCCAGAGATGGGAAGAGAGCAAGAGGACGGCCACACAGAAGATGGGAAGATGACCTACCAAAGGGATGGCGTAGATTAGCACTCGACAGAGAAAAATGGCGAATTCTAGAGGAGGCCTATGTCAAAGGAGGACAACCTGATCAAAATATAAATTAGTGCTGGTGTTATTAATTTTAATTAATTATGTAGATTAAGTTAAATAGCATAAAATTAATTAATATTAGCATAGGAACTTAGTTTTAGGAATGATTGATCGGAGAATAAAGGCTATTTTTATTTTTATTTTTTATTTTTATTTTATTTTTACATTTAAACTCAGAAAATAAAAGATTTTGCACGGGAATCACAAACCATAATCAGCTGAGATGAAATCTCAGGCATCATCTAGTTGTCAAAAAAAGGTGAGGCTTTTATAACTTTGCACCGAAATTTTATTTTAATGGTTATCATGGTTGTGTGAATACTTGTGAAATCTATTTTGATATTTAAACTTTAACTAACTAATTAGTTTCCACATGTTACACATCCCATTACAGGTTGCATCCCAGAGACCTATATTCTCTACTTTTTATTAAAACTAGCTGATGCCAGCTACTTAGTCTGCGTGGTTTAAGTATTTTTGATTCCTGCGGGAACTCCTCAATTTTCCAGGATAAAAAGCCTATGTCACTCTCCTGCAGAGCGATCGGCTATAAATTGTCGCAATATCACATCCAAAAATGTCCATAAGGATATCCATTGTTACAGTCCTTATAGCCGGCTTCACGTAAGCTTTTTCAGGATTGTAGCAATGGGTCGCTAACCACAGATTACTAGTCACGAACTCTGAATATCGATATATTGGTAGTGCAGACCTATTTATAATCCGACTAATTTGAATGTCTATGGTAATCATGTGGTAATCTAGCAATTTAAGTAGATATAACAGTCTTCCAAATTTAACTGCATTACCTATTTAACTAAGTTATATTTTCGAGTCTGTGGTTTCTTGTGATTTTCTATTTAATAATTGGCTTTGTTTTATAATAAATATAATACAAAATACTTTAATATATGAAGCGATGCGCCTAAGTTAGTAGATTTTCTTTTTACGATGCAATCAAAGATACCATAAGCTAGAGCTATCTCAAGATACCGAAATTGTCTATGGATATTTTCATTTTAATCACAGATTAAAATTTATTGCGCAAAGGATCCAACGAGCCTGGGTGTCCAACGAGGAAATGCAGCCAGCATTCTTGCCACCATTCTACGCGGGCATGTTTCTAGCTTTAAGTTATATTGTATTGTTTTCAATAAAGGTTTAAAAAAAGTAGTACATAAAGTTGTACTACGTAGGTACTACTTAGATATCTACTTAACTGAATTCTTTTTTACCGTTAATTTTAATTATAAATAACTAGATGATTCCCGCGACTTCGCCCGCGTGGATTAAGATTTTTTGATCCCCGCGGGAACTTTTTAATTTTCCGGGTAAAACTAGCCTATGTCCTTCCCCGGGATACAACCTACCCCTGTACCAAATTTCACCAAAATTGGTTGAACAGACGAACCATGAAAGCGTAGCAGACAGACAGGCAGACAGACACTTTCGCATAATTTATAATATTAGTATAGATGTAATATTATTACATAATATTAATGAATACTTAGCATTGGTAGGTATGTATTTGGTCGTACAATTTTTGTACTTTTTTAATAGCGAGAGTTGGCAATACTGCGAATGAGAATATTTTAAACTAGACCTAGGTACCTACGGTATACCTAATAAAAGGTAAATTGTCAATAGAATGTCATAAATTAAATAACATTTTGACGCCATTCCAATATAGCTTAATTACCTACTTGCTTGAAATAATAGTATTTTCTATTTTTACCTAACAAACAATCTATTCGATCTTTATAATCCTTATATTATATTTATTTTAGATATTAGAGTCGTAAAACGATTATTGGACACCATATGTCACCGCTAAAAACACCTCCCACCATGTATCAATGAAAGCCTAGTTTGACGTGACGTTTGTCATGGTCCGTAAACGACATCTTACTTCAAAAGTCTTACGTGATACCAATTTTCAGCAATTAATTCTATCGATAGTTACTGCATCAATGTCAAAACATTTTTTTGTCCTCAACGATCCTTTACGGACAGTCTCAGTGATACGTGAAGCCAAAACCCTGTTTTGACATTGATGCAGTCCTATAATGATTGCGACAATTTATAGCCGATCGCTCGGTCCTCAACTATACCCATGCCAAAAATCACGTCGCTCCGTTGCTCTGTTGCAGTGCGATTGAAGGACAAACCAATAAACCAACAAACAAACACACTTTTGCATTTATAATATTAGCATGATTTTTCAAAAACCTAAATCCACCCAGTTGTGGACTTCCTCTATTTATGATAAGAAATATAACAAACTAGCTAATGCCCGCGACTTCGTCTGCGTGGATTGAGGTTTTTCGGTTCCCGCGGGAACTCTTTAATTTTCCGGGATAAAAAGTAGCATATGTGCTATTCCACACTATAATCTATCTCTGTGCCAAATTTCATCCAGATCCGTTCAGCCGTTGGAGCGTGATTGAGTAACAAACATCCATACCTACATCCATACATCCATCCAAACTTTCGCATTTATAATATTTATGTGATGTTGTTTTTTATTTTTCAGGAGTTGGTGACATGAAAATTAGTGAGCTTTCATATCTTCCTGACCCTTGCCCGCTGCCTAGCAGTGAGAAAAAGAGACACCTAATGGAGAGAGAAAGACAGATATATGCACCTTTCTCAGGTGTTGGAGGGATTGTTTATGACAAAGATGCTGTTTACATTGAGCTTAAAGGATCTCACTCTCACAAAGTCGAAGATGAAGAGACCAATGAGAAGAAAGCATTGCTTAAAAATGTTGTAGAAACTAAGGAAACACTTGATGAACAAATGCAAGAAACTGGCTTTAAACTATTTAGTGGTGGAGCTGTAATTTACCCAGATATGTTGAAGGATGATGAGTATTTACAAAATGGGACTAATAATGAAGAAAAGGTTGATAGATCAGATGAATCCAGTTCAGGGGAGGAGAGTGATTCAGATAATGATAGTGGCATAGATCAGAATGAAAAAGATACAGATGTAAAATTGCCTTGGAATAACAATTTTGATTCAGATCAAGGTGATAGTGATGATGAAATGCAAGCAGACAAAAATCTTACTGCTCTTAAGACGGACGATGATCATAGTTCTGAAGAAGAACAGGAAGATTTTAGTACAAAATGGAAAGAAAAGTTAACTGAAAAAGCCACTATGGCATACTTTGAACGACAAAAAACATCCAAAAATATAATGAAACTTGTGTATGGTGAATTTGAAATAGGAAATAAAACAAAGAAACAAGAAGAAAGTGCACAGGAAAGTGAAGAAGAAGAGATTGGGGGACTATTTAAAAAGGTTACAAGTACTCAAAAAAAAAAGCACAGGGAAAAAGAACAATTAGATCTGGATGAATGTTCATTTTTCTATTCATTAGATAAACCTAAGTTGAGAGACTGGCTCAGTGATTCAAATAAGCAATTAATTATAAATAGTTTCGTTACAGGCAAAAGATCGGCTGATGAAGATGCTGCAGAACTCTTAAAGTTAGATGACGCCAGTGATGGCGATGATGAAATGTATGGTGACTTTGAAGACTTAGAAACAGGAGAAAAACATGTCGGTGATGAAAAACTAGAAACATCTAAAGAAGAAGTAGGGTCCAAGAGAAAGGCTGAACCAACCAAATCAGATATTCTCAACAAAAAGTTAAAATTAAAAGCAAAATTCGATGCAGAATATGACAATCCAGATGATCACAGAATTAAAGGCGACCATTCTTATTATGAAAATCTAAAAGCAGAAGCCTTAAAACAATCTGAATTAAACAAATCTGTTTTCGAAAACCTAGATAATGGTTTAAGAGTTGAAGTGGAAGGATTTAGACCAGGACTGTATGTCCGAATGCTATTCAAAAATATGCCTTCAGAGTTCGTTACCAATTTTGACTCTAGTTATCCTCTGTTGATTGGTGCGTTAAATATGGCAGAGCAGAATATTGGTTTTGTATCATGTAAAGTTAAAAAACATAGATGGTATAAAAAGATTTTGAAAACTAATGACCCATTGATAATTTCGCTAGGATGGCGAAGATTCCAAACTTTACCTATCTATTCTAAAATAGAAGATGATCTTAAATGCAGATACTTGAAATACACACCAGAACATGTGACATGTAACATGCATTTCTATGGGCCGATAACTCCTCAAAACACAGGCTTTCTAGCATTACAGACTGTTAATAATAACACAAATGAAATAAGACAGCTAGGTTTTAGAATAGCGGCAACAGGTAGTGTCAATGAAATCAATAAATCAACACAGATAATGAAAAAATTAAAATTAGTTGGTACTCCATTAAAGATATATAAGAAAACTGCTTTTATTAATGACATGTTCACAAGTACATTGGAGGTAGCTAAATTCGAAGGCGCTAGAGTAAAAACTGTATCTGGTATAAGAGGTCAAATTAAAAAAGCGTTGAATAAACCAGAAGGTGCATTCCGAGCTACTTTTGAAGACAAAATTTTAATGAGCGATATAATCTTTTGTAGAACTTGGTTCAAAGTAGACGTCACTAAATTTTATGCTCCAGTAGTTAACCTACTACTTCCGATAGGTAATAAGAATGCTTGGGAAGGCATGAAGACTAAAGGTCAATTGAAAAGGGAAAGAAATATTAAGAGTGACGCTAATACAGATTCAATGTACACAGAAGTTGTGAGACAACCAAAAGTATTCAAACCTTTAGTAATCCCGAAAGAGTTACAAAAAGGATTGCCATATAAATTGAAACCTAAAGTAAAAGCAACATCATTAGCTCCAAAGAAAACCAAACCTTCAATATTAGCAAATAAAGTAGCAGTAGTTAAGAGTCCACATGAACAAAAGGTCTCAAATGTTATGAAAATGTTGAAAACTAATTTCCAAAAGAAGAAAGAGGTTCAGAAAGAAACTATGACAGAGAGAATTAAAAAGCATAAAAAACAGCAGGAAGCCGAAGAGTGGGCGAAAATTAAGAGGCAAAAGGAATTGAAGAAGAAGATTTGTAGACATTTAAGTAAAATGTCGAATAAGAAACAAAAGCAAATGTAAAACTTGTTACTGTTAATACATATAATTTTTAAATCATTTTGCTATTTTCTTTAATCTCTTTTCCCGGTATTTCGTTGAAGATTATGTTAGGAAATAAACCATGTTTCTCAGCTAGAAGCTAGAAGGAGGCTTGGAAGGCTAATTTATAAGAGATGAAATAAAACGCATGGCATAGTCTTGCTTCATACGAATTGTATTACCTACTTACAGTCCGTCAAACTTATATAACCCGGTGGCAAAAATTAAAACAAATTTTTATGCATGTTAAGTTTTTGTTTTTATTTGGGTCAAAAATATGTAAACTGATGGCCTCCCGCCGAATATGGCTTAAAAAGTTATAAAAATCTTTACTTCAGGGGGGCTCTCATAGAAGCGAATGCGAAGTAAAATATTTTTTATAGCGTTACATAGAGTTGCGGTATATCATTTTAAAGATAATTAGGAATAGAGTCCAAAAATATTTTTTTTTTAAGTTTTCCCCTAAAAATGACGAAATGGGGGGCTTTCAAAGTGGAGATTTTCTAACGTCCAAAGTTGACCTCAGAACTCTCAATTTTCTGAAAGGCTGAGCCTGAAACTTATCAATTATATCCTGTACTTGAACAACAAATACTAAAATTAGATAAATATTATAAGGAAACGAAATTATTTAATTTTTAATGAATTTTTATATTTTAACAGAACTTCACAATTATGTCAATAGATGGCGCTCTGTACAAGTTTATGGATACCGCGAGGTCTCAGTTCGGGGCGAACCACTAGTTTATTACATAATTATTACTACTACACTGTTTATAAAATCTGCATCACAGAGTACTTTTTATAATCTGCATCAACCATTGACAGTCTCAATTTGTTGTTATTAGTTTATGAAAATGAAAATGAAAATGATTTATTTCATGTAGGACAACTTGTGCCACTTGATAAGTCGTACCTACCTTAGAATCTACCACGAATTTAATTTATAGTATTCTTGTGGCGACGATGGATTTTGTTGCAATCGTTACACTGCAGCAATCAACCATAGACAGTCGAATTAATGAGCGTTTACCCGTGGTCCCATCTATGCAATAATAAAAGTTTGCAATGATTTCTTACATGATTGGAATTTCATCAAAATAGGATAATTCATCGCGGACGAAGTCGCGGGCTTCATCTGGTAGAGACATAAAGGCATGCTTACCCTAGTTATATAAATAAACTCAATGGTTATTTTTCATCATGCCCTGCCTGCAAATACGTATCTACTTAACCAATGCCTACCCTGGCTCCTAATAATGTCCTCCCGACCGAATTTCGGCCACGGCGGCCAATCTCCAGAGAGATTAGCCATCTGCGCGGAAAGATATTATAGTGCACAAGTGTGTCCGCAAACACAGGTGCACTCTCTGTTCCTTTACTCTCATAGCCCGGTGGGACGGAAAATCCGACACGACCGGAGAGATCAGGCGCAGTACCGACGACTTAACGTGCTCTCCGAGGCACGGGGGTGAAACACCGCCAACTTTCTAACTCCGGGCTAGTACTGATTTGTTGTCAGAAAAACCCAGTACTTGTTGTGACCCAACCTGGGACTCGAACCCGGGACCTCGTCGGTCGCCGTCGAACATGCCAACTACTAGACCAACGAGGCAGTTAAAAATATTAGTGTGATTATAATTATTATTATACTGGTTAGTTTCCCAGTTGTGCTTTTGTGGTTAGGTAGCCTTCATTTGAAAATTTAAAAAGCTTATTTTGAATTTCCCGCATTCGGCAGTTTCCTGGGCGTGAGCAACAGATGGCGCTATTTTTAGGGCAATTTTTTTGTATGTACTTGCCATTCTTCTAAACTAATATTATAAAGAGAAGAGGAAAGATTTGTTTGTTTGTAATGGATAAACTCAAAAACTTCTCAACCGATTTTAAAAATTCTTTCACCTATAGAAAGCTACATTATCAGCGAGTAACATGGGCTATATTTTATTTTCAAAAAATTAGAGATCCCTACGAAAATTGCAATAATGTGAATTGAGTCGGAAAAAATCGTCTCATCTGAGGTCTTCCGTGGCGTGCTCTGCGTAAATAGGGCGGCTGGCAGTGCGGAGATATCGCAGCGCTAATGTAAAATCTGATGTAATACTGCGCAGTGCAAAACTGGGGTATAATCCGCGCGCGATGAGAATGGGATGGTACCTTGTCAAAATAAATCGAAAATGAGTGAAATAATATATACTTACCTAAACATTATTATTGATAGGATTACAACGACACATTTTTGTGTATTTTCATAACCCCATGATAGATCGTAGAAATAACTAATTTATAAAATAATTAATATTCCGAACATTTTGCTAACACTACTTGAGAAAGCTGTCATTTTCGATTTACTTTGACAAGGTTCTATCCCATTCTCATCGCGCGCGGATTATATGGACTATTATGATGATTAGTGCCACACTTGCGAAGCCGGGGCGCACCGCTAGTAGTAAATATGGTCCTTGTCGGGGATCGAACCCAGGATCACTTGTAAGACCACCGCTAGGGAGGTCGTCATAATTAAAAGGGCAGGATAAAGGGGTTAGTAGAAATGAAACTCCATCGCATAGTATCGTGTAAATTGTATTTACCATTTATCATTAGCGCACGCACGCCGCCGCTCAGTACAATGTTCACAAATCCCACATATCACGTTTACAACTAATGTAATGCCGGGAGTGGTATAAATACCTGTAACAACGTTAGGTCTGCGCCCAATGCATCGATCCCATTATAGGTAGGACATTTTAATAAATAAATAAATAAATAAAATGTATAATGTATAAATAAAAATCAATGTTTGCAAGTTAGTCCGTTACCCGTAGACCTACACTTATGTGGATTGTGAAGCAGCAACAATTCATTAAAAAGAAAGGCAAAAAAAAAAGCCATTCAGAGTACCGACCTAGAACAGTCTCCGATCGCCATGTCGGAGGACAAAAGGAAGGAACACATTAAAAAAAAAAGTTAGTCCTATATGTGTTCCGAAACCATTGATCAGATTGTGATGAAACTTTGGTAGGGTGTCCTGGGGACTCCCGCGAGGGTTCCTAGCCAAAGAAATCTTTTTTTTTATACATAGATTTTTTGGGTTTTGAAGTTTTTTTCGGCACGAATGCCGGGTGCAGCTAGTTGTAATATATTATTGTATAATACTGACGCAAATTGCTTTGACAATTTATAACTCTAGGTAAAAGTTAAAATACGTCACCTCAAAGAATGTTAACGTAACTGGGATGCGTCCAGACCATATAACATAACATGCTATGCTGATATTTTATAGTTTTATAACATTATTTTATGAATACAGGTAAACGTGTGTTATATAACATATATATAACATATAATAATCTGGACACACCATTAAATAGTAATGTAAATAGTGTTATCTTTGATTGACCAAAGGACCGCCTGTTAACTCAAGCGTTTTAAACCAGAACAGACGTTCATAATGCATGCCGTTGTCTTTATAAGCAGAAATTCTACCGTATATGTAAAGCTTCTTACACTGAACCGATACGTAGGTAGGTATTCAATAAGACATCAAATAAATATTATAAATGCGAAAGTTTGGATGGATGGATGGATGTATGGATGTATGGATGTTTGTTACTCAATCACGCTCCAACGGCCGAACGGATCTGGATGAAATTTGGCACAGAGATAGATTATAGTCTGGAATAGCACATAGGCTAAAGAGTTCCCGTGGGAACCGAAAAAACCTCAATCCACGCGGACGAAGTCGCGGGCATCAGCTAGTCAAAAATAAACGTGCGTAATGAACGCCGCGCCGCGTGAACTACTTATGTCTGATGCTGAACGATGAACGAACTGATCTATAGAACGAACTTTGACTTTGCTTAGACATGGTTACATAAGACATGGTTAAAACGAGACAGATTTATGTTACTCACATAAGTCCATCTCGTTTTAACTCAGTAAAGTCTGAGCCAGGTCTAGTGAGTCTGCCAGCCTGAGTGGCAAAATTTTGATTTTATCACAGTTTTTGTATTGCCAAATTGATCTGTCAAAATAACAAAATTTATTCATCAGTAAAAATTCATGTAGCCATTATAATGATGCATAAAGAAAATGCATTCAATCTATATGTGACATGTATTACGGATCGATGCAGTGGACGCAGACCTCTAGGCGAGGCCGAAAGCGATAACCGTTACACGAAAGCCTGGAATGTGACCGCCGACGCACATGGCATACACAGGACCGTCATAGGAGCGTGCCGCCGGCGGTCCAAACAAGTAAATACTCTCCACTTCACTATACGAAGCTAACTATATAACACATATGCAAAAATTATATACAATTCGACAATTTTTCACTAGATTCTATAATACATAAAAACTCTAGATCATATAGAAATTTCCAATTATACAAACATGTAACACACATTTTCTAGTTACTCATTTATTTACATTCATCTTTATGTCTTTTTAATTTTATAATGCGAGCTGAGAATAAAGCTTGTCGCACATCTTTAGAAACAGTACTACTACAAATATGAGATGGTACTTACGTAAAGATGTGCGACTAGTTTTAGCCTACATTAAGGATGCCTTAAAATCAAGGTTTTTTTTTAGATTTGTGGTCTCATTGTTTTTACATAATTGGAAATTTCCATTACATAAAAGATTTAGAGTAATTAAATTCCTTAATGTGAAGGTAACTTTTAACTCTTTGGTTGCGCGAGCCACTGGGATTTGGGTGCTAGGATAAACGAGAGGAATGTTCTGGACGTATTAAGTGCTTTATATACGTTCCAACTTGCTAAACATCACAGCATGTCAACCGCGATACACGATGAAATACGACGTTGAAAACGCCCGACGTACACCTGTTAACATAATCATTACTGATACATTTCGCCCGTTCCTTGTTGAAGTGAAACTTCTTTAAAATCGGTGAGATTTGAAAATTCGATGACACGAAAAAGCGACACTAAAAAGAGACAAACATATTCATAATAGGATTTAGCCTGCGAGAGAATGAGATAGAATACAATTTATATGTTCACGACCAATAGATGACGCTGTACGATATTGAGTCGCGCTACTGCTCCATTGTGCTCAAAAGGGTATATTTATTTCATTCTCTTGTAGGACACTTTTCTGAAGTTTCACTTCTGCCGTATGTGATTTGTACACAGAAACTTTTTTTCTTTTTCATCTTGTATCGCGTGCAACCATGTCGGGACCTAGTTAAAGCAAGTTGGACTGTGTATAATGCGCTTTACGCGAGCCGCCAGCCACGGGCCAACGTTCGCGTCCGTTCCTTTCAGGGTTGGCACTTGTGGAGTTTTGGATAAGGTGCTCCCACACTAAGGTTATATAGCATAACATTTGTAACATAGCAGTTTAATAACAATATATCACCAAGGTATGAATTGTTACCTTGCTATACTTTATACGACAAGATATTTTCTGTTGTGAAGGGTATCAAAATGGTGGAACGTTACTTAGTGTTAGATATTATAAAATGTTACATTTGTAAGGCGCGATAATATATAGGTATCTCATTAATGAATCGAAGCACTCTCTTAGGTCACAGGTGTTAAGTATTGTTCCGATAATTTTGATGAGAAGTAAAGTAGACAAAAGTGACCTCGATACACTTTGTATAGCATTAATTACATACTAGTTTGTTTATGTTTACAATATTATGTCCGCGCCACCATAAAAACATTTAAATCCTTAAAAATCTGCGACAAAGAGGATTATATTGTTACATAATGTTATATAACCAGCGTGCGGGAGCGCCAATAGCAGCAAAGCTAAACTGACCGCTATATGAGGTTTCGGGACAGCCCTACACTAACAGGACCATAATATGCGTTTATGATAATTTTCGCGAACCATTGACCATGTCAATTCGTAAAGGATAGGTACTAATGTGGATCCAGCCTTATCATCACCTTAACCGATCGCCGTCCCGCTATTGAGCACGAGTCGCCTCTGAGGCTGAGATCTATGGAGCGTACTTTGACTTGGCTCAAGACTATACTTAGAGTTAAAACGAGATGGACTTATGCGAGTAACATAAATCTGTCTCGTTTTAAGTCTAAGTCTAAGCAAAGTCAAAGTTCGTTCTACAGATCTCAGCATGAGAATGAGGCTATATAGTCCACTATGCAGGCCGAGTGCGGATTGGCAGACTTTACACGCCCTTGATCGTTCAAAAGACTGTGGACACCAATTTTGAATAAATATACTTTAATTTTGACTTTGACTTGAGAACATTATGAAGATCTCTCGAGCATGTAGGTCTCCTCACGACGATTTCATTCACCTTTACCGCGAGTGATATTTAATTGCTCAAAAGGCACATAACTCAGAATAGTTGGAGGTGTGTGCCCAGGGATCGAACCCGCGACCACCCCAATAGGAAGCCTGCAGTCTAAAACTATGCTTTCACCGCTTCTATAGTCCCACAAACTTTTCTGGCTTGGTGGCCAAAATTGGAACTAATTTTAATAACTGTTAAGATTTTTTAAATATTAATTAGCAACTTTAAGAAATATTTTTATTTTTTATTCCACTACAATTTAGCTCCTGACTGCGATCTCACGTGATGGTAAGTGATGACGCAGTCGTAGGGTATCGTACATACCTAAACGTATGAGAATGGGTACACGAAATTGAGCTCTAATTCAATGATGTTATGGTTTATTTTACTTTGACGCCGAACTTTTACGATTTGATGGACAATTTACGATTTGATCGACATTTCTTACATAATCGGGGGGCTGTTAGGGATATGGCCATCGATTTACCAACCTCATAAGTCAATGGGTATGGCCATTGACTTACCAATACATTAGACGCACCATCGAAACGCAAAAAACGGCACGGTCAAATTGTGCACAAATAGGTATTGTGAACAATTTTCGCCTCAGTCGCGCATGAGTACACTAGGCGACAAAATGTCGTATTGTGTCGAATTGTTATTACAAAATTGAACCCTAAATATAGATATATATGGTTGGTTTTTGTGAACCGTTTGGTGTCTCATTCTATATTATCTATAGCTGTGTTTGTTTAAACGATTGTGGACGCTTTTTGAGTATTAATTTGTATGTAATGTGTTATCCTTAGTTGGTTAATCGATGGGTATGGCAGTTAAATTAGTTAAGCAACTCAGTCACCGGGTGTCCCGGGTGAGATAAGTTTGTGGGACTATACTAGGTTTGCATATAATATATACATTCTGAAACAAAGTCCGCAGCGCATGTGATTATGTCGTAGTAGGCTAATGTCCTAAAACTTTAACTAAATAATCAGTTTACAATTTTTTCGCTTATAAAATTTTATGTAGTCAATAAGTATATTTTTATAATTTCATAATAATATATAATAATTGTTGTAAGGCCTGTTTGTATAGACGTTGCTATGTGCCAATTAAACATTTTTTTCATATTTTTTGTGACTTACCTATAAGTCTATTTTTTTGTAATTGGGTTTTTGACAACTATTCAAATACATGATTTTTTAGTGATTATTAAATAGAGAATCTCCCAAAAGTCGCAATATCCACGTTCCCTGTTAGATTTATGTTGAATAACTATTTTAAACT
Source organism: Erebia ligea (assembly GCA_917051295.2). Lineage (NCBI taxonomy): Eukaryota > Metazoa > Arthropoda > Insecta > Lepidoptera > Nymphalidae > Erebia > Erebia ligea. The sequence goes on from OU785232.1 coordinate 927,996, forward strand.
ATTGATTAAAGTAAAAAAGCTTCGAACTTTGATGACGTCACTATGCAATATTTCATACAAAAACCCATACTAAGCACGCGTTTTGACGTTTGAAAAAAAGATGTGATTTGACTAGTAGTCAAATACCTAATTGTGAAAAATTATCTTAATAAATTGACAGGGCTAAACAGAGTATTCCGCCTTATACAACAATTTTATGCGGACAAGGACCATCACTTTTAGACACGTCAATTTAGTTTAGATAACAGAGGCCATCCTGCTTGCGCTTAAAGCAATACTCAAGCAATATTACTTAAAATGACAGTTTGATGTCACGTACCTTGACGTTCCTAAAATAAGGACTATAATTCTAAAACACGAAAGTCAACAATAATAAAACAATATGGCTTTAATCGTTGGCAGTATGGCCCAAAAATGTGAACCAGTTATGGCTCTAAATACCGGGTATTTTAGTTGGGATATTTAGCAATTTCTATACAATCAGGCCCTCATACACTGAAACAAGTTTAATGATGTGTATCAATGATATCGATAGACGCCGAGCGCAGTGGCGTGCAGTTCATACAGGCGTAAAAGCACTGCTTACCCAAATGGGCTCATTTTTCATCAAAACAGCTAATAAATAGGTATTCTGATTACCTAATGCCTACCCTAGCTTCAAAACTTGTGCACGCCACTGGTCGAGCGCCCAATGGTTTCTACCCCCAGCCGTGAAACAACCCCACTTTTACTTCCAATGTATGCAAACAAGCATTAAAAAACAATGCGACGGGTCTATTATTTGAACAATTAAAAAAAACATATGATTTTTTTAAATTGTTTGTTTTGGCCTGCATTAAAAAAACTCGAAATAAATGACGCAGTTGTTAGCTCGATAGAGATTTATTCAGATAAAAAGAGTCGATGTTTTTAATTCCATACTAGGGTTTTTAATAGAAATTACCTGAGGTAGTAAAAATTAATTGTTTTCAATATCGGTCATGGTCATACTCATGTTTAAGTTATAATTTTTTTTATTGAAATAAATTATTTAAAATATTGATTACAATATGAATTTATATTCCTTCCAAATGAATGAAAGCTAAATATAAAATGAAAGATAAAATATAAAATAAAAATAAATAAGATACATAGTAAATAACAATTTATTTCATTATATCTTACATCCTACCAAAAAATAATAATATAATCGATATCAAACATCGAGACATCACTATGGAATCAAAAAATCGACTCGAATATATTATATTCACATCAAAGGCTTCACTTTAGGTACAATATTATATCCTAATATCATCCCATAGACAAGCGTCTGGCCGCACCAACTAAGGTCGCCTTCACACTATAAGATTTTCTTATAAGACATAAATCGACATAAATGGCCTGACAAATAAACGTTATTTAGCGAGTCAATAATTATTAAACGTCAATTTCTTTCTTTCTGACAACAGTTTATATTGACTTTCTGAAAGAAACAGAAAAAGCATTGAGTAAAATAAAAATTTGCTTGCCGACGCGATGTTAACTTGTAGGTAAACATGCTTGAAAATATTTAAAAATCTATAATGTTAAATAATGAAATATGTACTGTTTAAAAAATTTTTTTTTTAAAATAGTGATGGAGGTTGATATGAAATTTTCATCGATTAATTTCTAACCAGAATCGATGAGTGTTGTCTTTTAAGGCGTTCTTATAAAATGAAGGAGTCCTAGCGTTATAATAGTACTATAATACTGTCGCAATTATATACATAGTCGTTTGAACCCCAGCCATAGTGCGAAGCGGCCCTAACCTTCACGATAAAAAATATATACAAAATATCAAAAAAAAATTGTGATTTCGTCCACCGATTGTATATCATACAGTGAAGTTACTAATGTTTATCATACTAGTACGCTAGACTTTATGCCTTTACATTTAATCAATAGCCCAAACGCATTGGTCAATATTGCAAAGCGTTACAAAAAATCTAACACGTCACCAGCTCTTTATGAATTTGGCATTTTATTTGTAATAAATGTTTATGTAATTAAATAAAAAGCAGCTCTAGAAATATGACGCGACAAGTAATAATATTATTCAATGTTACAAATTTTAAAAAAAGCTTTTTCTGGCACAACATTATAAATAATGAAGTTTTCAGTGTGCGTGTTTTAAGTATTTCTCAAAAGTAGCGATATAATTAATTATCGATAAATTTTTAAGCATTGTCCCAACTCTAACTATAAGGAATCTAGATTAGATACGTTTTTACGCCTTATATTTTGTAAGTAAAGAAGACAAACGTACTGGCATAATAAAAATTAGCGTATGAGGTATTCGTTAAAAAATCAATCGAACGTGTAGCTTCGTCGAGTGTTGCCAGTCAACTAAACTTAAATACCCCTACTATTAGTAAATAAATAATTAAGCATAACATAAAATTAATATAAAATAAAAACTCCTAATATTGAACACATCCTAGCTACATATTGCTACATTTGATACCTACGCCGATATAAACGCTATAGAAAAACCATATTTACACCGTTATGATAATAATTAGCTAATAAAATTATAAAGATTCCTTTCAAATTATAAATCGGTTAGCTATACAATTATATACTTCATTTCAATTAGCTATCGAGTTTAAAATCCAGTGAAGGAGTATAGCCTTGCGTTAATACTTAAAAACAAAATGATTTTATGTACATTGTGATTTCGTATCATACATTTAAATTAAAAAATATTAAGTATATAACTTTTATTTACTACTACTAAGTTAAATATAACTCCATCAGATAGACACGTGTTTTATAAAGTAAAATCGTATCTACATCTCAAAAATTCGTACGCGCCTCACAGGCGCCCTTAGGCTTCACGTCGCCACCCAATGTCTTCGAGCCTTATGCAGCGTATACCGAATCTGATTAAGAATGGCTTTGTTTACGTTACCGCTAAAGTTCAGAAACCGTTAATGTAAACAGTTCCTGGAAAAATGTTGACATTAACGGTTTCGATACGTTAGAGTCCGAAATTTTACGTTCGATCGGTGTGGCTCTATTCGACTACATCCGTTTTCGGTCACCGTCTAATATAAACTGTGAGCCGGTTGGCCGCATTCGACCACCGTTCCCGGTGGCCGACCTAGTGTAACGGTTGGCCGAATTCGGTTATAACAAACTTATGGAAACTTACTGTTTGTCGTTACTGAAAATCGAATACGGCCGACGCATTCATTCAGTCACCGACCATATATTTATTTAGTCGTTGCTGCACTAAATACTCAATTCGAAAAAAAAACTGTCTACATTAAAATCAAGTTACACTCCCTCACTGTATTTAAGGCGCACTCCACTTCTGTAAACGCGGCTATTACCAATAATGCTACATGGTATTCGGTGCTAATTCCTTTGTACACAAATCCTGGACACCGAATCGCATTGACCGGGAAAGATAAAAACTGAAGATTACAACGTACACGAGACTAGTTTTGTGACTCAGCGAAATACACATGCGACTTTTTGTCTTGTCGCCTTACAGCGGACACTTACGACTTTTTTGTCTCATCGTGTCAATACGATATTTCGTAATAAAAAATAATATATGAAATGAACGTGAAACTGTGATTATTAAATAACCTCCCAAAAAAACGTAAACAATCACGTCCCCTGCTAGATTTATGTTTGATAACAATTGTATACTATCGGTAAAGTAAAACTTTGATGACGACACACAAGCAATTATTTCATACAAAATCCAATATTAATCGCACGTTTTGACGTTTGAAAAAAAGTAGTACTGTCAAATACCCAATTTTTTGTCGCTGTCCGACAAATATTTTGTCGCCAGTGTGTTTTCACGCTAAAACACTGTGGCGTAATGTCAAGTTTGTCAACGAGTGTTTTAAAGGTAGCCGAATAATGTTAGCCATAAATGCATATTATACTGAACACAAAAAAATACTTGTGATGGTTAATTGGGCCTTAACAGAAAAAAAATGTACCTATTGCAAGGAAAAATAAGCAATAATTTCGAGAACGCTCGAAAAATTCTCGGTCCGATAATACTATAATTACCGTCCTTATGCCATTTTAAGAGAGCTGCCACCGGAAATGTATGAAAACTGATGTAGGGATTATACAACTCCTACGAAAATTATGTACAAGAAATCATGGAGAATTTATATTATACCATTCCTAGAATATGCATGACGAGCTAATTTAGGAACTGTGTGAAAATATGTATTATAATCCTTACGGTTGGATAAGGTTAGGTTAGCTGCGCTCCGCCATTGTGGTTATTTTTTTTTAACCACCCAAAAATTCTTGAGCACCCAGAAATTGTTGTCTAGGAACTGTATACAGTTCCCAGGTTTAATTAAAGTTCACACATTCCCTTCTAATTCTAGGCAGTGTGCACATTTACTAGGAAATGTATACAATACCGGATTGCATACATATCCGGTAACAGACCTATAAACTGTACAGTCAAGGAGAGTAACATTAGAGCCGCCTGTAACTTATCGTGACTGTACCTTTTAGTAGGAGATTGTACAATAGTGTAACATTTTAGGTTTCAGCCCAGCCTTTTAATTATCGATCTTTAAAATAAAGTTAATGGTACTAATTCTGTCTTACACTTTCTCTAAACTGAAATAATTTGACAGGTTTAAATGTATTGCTATCCCTTTTATATATTTAATATTTCCTGCGGAAAAGGATATCACTAAAGAAGCTAAGTCAATATTATCGTTTGTTTTAGAGATTTGTGTATAATCGAATAAGCACAAATATTAATGCAATTTAAGATAGATATCTCGAATACAACACACCCCAGAGCTATTCAATTCAATTCTTCGATATTATTAATAGTTATTTTATTAATAAATACATGGAATACACAAGTTTAAGTACATTTTGTAAAACCTACCCTTTCGGAGCACTTCCATTAATTATTAAATACATTATTATTTTAAATATTAATATAAAGCGTTACGCTAAAACGATTTCATTCAATTATTAATATTATTATACACAGATGAGAGTTTTATTATTGTAATAATAACAACACATTTGTTTTTTTTTAATGTGGCAACAATCTTAGTGTCTATCGTTTCCGGTGCATGAATTTGACTAGAAAGAGATATCTATGTATTTAAATTTGTAACTTTTTTTATTGTCGTTGAATATAAAAACCGTTATACAACTAGGACTGGATTGGTTATTTTTTGAATATTGAAAAACACAGTTAATTTTAATTGAAATATTTTTGTAATTTTTTACATTTAACACAAAAACAGACAATTAATATTTTATGCGTCTTGAAAATTAATTGTGGTTTCAATATTCGGCATTATGATTCTCAAATCTTAGCTTGTGTGACAGCTATTTTTGACGTCAACATTATTAATAACTCTTTGTATATGAAGAATTCGACGGCAAAATATTAATGTTGTACGTTGCTACGATTTCAATATCATAAAGAGTTGACCTGGTCGTCTATGCGCAGTCTAAGAATGTTGCCATATTACAAAAAGACGCTCAGACCATAGACAATATTATAGTAAAATTCTCATACATTAGGAGAATTATTTAGCAGTAAATTTTTTCCTATTAGTTGATACACATTTCTAATAAAGTTAAATAAATTACAATTAAATAAATAAATTTATTTACAAGTTTATCAGACGGTGATGTCATTTTACTGGTTTTTTATGTAAACTGGTTACGATTGATTTTGAGTCAATTTATGGGATATTTAAAAAAATTATCTGCATATATGGTAACAACTTGAGTATTGTAGGTATACAAAATAGTTGAAATTTTTAGTCTAAATTCATATAATTTGAGTTCGAATGTAAAAAATTGATGCAAGCAGAATTTAAACTCTTGTTGTCTATGATATAGCTGTACTAAAATTTCAAGGGGAAAACTTCCACATTCAGGTAATGAACGATTAATATTGCAGTATTGATTAATCTTTAATTAACTTCTTCCAAAGTGATCCCATAATGGATATTTTAATTTCTTCACTATATTTTCCCTGAGGTAAAGTACGACAAATTTTACGAATAGCTGGTTGAGGAGTCCTTTAAAGCTTGTGGTGTGTGGGCTACTTTGCCAATTAGACTTTTGAGGGTATTTTGTAATTTTGAGTACTTGAATTATACAACATAAATACTAACTATAACGTTATGTTTTTCATTTACACCTCGAGGTACATTTTATGTTTGTTCTGTTCCTTTTCCTTTATTTTTGGCGCGACTTCATACATAATACTAAAGTAATTTTGTTTGAAAACTGAGGGTACTTTGGAAATTTTATATTTTTAAATACCGTCAAATGAGGGTAGTTGAGATACTCAATTTTTTTGGAACACCGTCAATCGTGATTGGCAGTACAATCGGAATCGTTACAAGTTACAGGCAAAGGCATATGTTTCTAATTTTTAACCGCCAAATGTCTGAAACGTGCACCCATTCGTCAAGTACCTGAGGCACGTTTGTTCCTTGTCCCACTGGTCTTGTGTCGCCGGCCACTGCCGGTCTAAATTAATTTTGTTTAAAAACTGAGGGTACTTTGGAAATTTTATATTTTTGAATAGACTCAACTGAGGGTAGTTTGGAAACTTTATATTTTTGGAACACCGTCAATCGTTATTGGCACTACAATCGGAATCGTTACAAGTTACATTTCTTTCTTATTACACAAGCATTTTCGGTTTAACTGTTTTATGGTTAACACAAATCGTCTGAAACACAACAGCAGCACAGTTCGCACGTCCGTAACGTCTGGTACCCGAGGTACGTCTGACGCGTGTTACCGTCCGCTAGGCGCGCGTCACCGGTCACTGCGACAGTGGCGCCGCTTAGTTGATGGTGTGGTGTCAGGAAGGCGGCGCGTGGTCGTGCGGCGCGCGCGGCGTGCGCTCCGTGCCGACCGCCAGCAAATTGTTGTACTCCACCTCTAGGATCTGACGCGCCTGCAAACATGGATACGTATCTTTAGTTTTAAGATACTGTGTGTGTTAATAATCACCATCACGTCTTATACTTTGTAAACCGTTCAGAAGGTGTAGTGTGTAGGTACCTACCTATTTTGAATAAATACCTATGCTTTGAGTTTGACTTTGAGTTTAATGAACACCGAAAACATATTTCTAGATGGTGCCGGTGGAATTATGTTATAAATCACTTTTTTGACCACAATCACACTTGATGGGAAGTGATGATGTGGCCTAAGATGGGACGTGCTAGCTTAAAAGATGGGTATTCCCTCTTGATTTAAAGACAGCCGAATAGTAATTGGTAGTAAACACAGATTTTGGAAGAGTATTCAATTAAGTCATACGTATGAGGAAAGCGTCTTTCAAACTCTATAATGAATGAACGAGAAGTTTAATTCGCTATAATCCGCCACAGTAGACAAATCTATGTGGTACAGTGTGTACATTATAAATCCGAAAGTGTTTGTCAAGAGCATCGGATCGACGTGAGTTTTGTGGAGAGTGACATAGGCTACTTTTTATCCCGAAAAAAAAAGCGATCCCCCGGGATTATTGATCTAGGCAGACGAAGACGCAGCCATAATCTAGGATAACCAGTATTAGTCTCAACTAATAAGACGGCGCGTGCACTAACCTGCGTGTTCTGCGTGGGTATCTGCAGCGCCAGCGCCATACTGTTCGCGTCGAAGTTTTCGTCCAACGCGATGAGCGCGCCGTGCACGCCGCTCTCTGATAGGTTGTTTGCGTACTCCTGAAACCAAAAGTAAATAATAAATGTATTATTGAAACCCGAGGAAAACTTGAGATAGTTATTTTATTCTTGGTAATATAATCACTATAATTCAGAAAATGGTGGATTTCACTATCGAAACAGGTTAAGTGTATTAGGTTGACAGAAACAATGAGAATGCAAAATTCATGCCATAGATTAAAGACGGCTGTCAAAACCAGAGAGATGGCGCGTCTATTGTTACGTTCTGAAACTTGGCGTCACAGTTTCCCCCTCTATGATGAATTACACAACAGCGCCCCCGCATTCGTGATGGCACCTAAAGTTGCTTACGCCGTCGTCTACCCCGTAATTTTAAGTTAGGCACAACACTAGCGGAATTTCGATAGTTTAAAAACATGCACAAGTACATAAATAGGTTTTTTGATGTCTTAACTATAAATAACTACCGGTTAAACTCACGTGTTTTGTCGGAAAAGTGCCCGGCTAGTTTCAAACCCGCCCATGAGTTTGTTCGCACGACGCTGCAGCTGGCAGACTGCGGGCTGCCTACCGTAAAGCTCTCTGCGATGGTTGAGGGGGGTGAGGTGGTAACGCGTCTTCTCCCGACGACTCCTGCTGATCGTCTTCACTGGCGTCGTCATTGTGATGTAAGCAAGCCGAGCTGACCGTGTCCGGTTCCAAATTTGTAGATTGCATCGTACTAGTGTTAAAAAGCGGTTTCCACGCCGGGGGCAGCACCCATCCACCATCGTCGATGTCGTCGATAGAGGACGCATTACCACCTCCCCTCCCACCTCACCATCGCACAGAGCTGTACGACATGCGAACCGCAGCCCAGCAGCGACCGCGTCGCACGAACAGGCTCATGAATAAGGGCCCCAAACGGGTTCGAAACTAGTCGGGCATTTTTCCGACAGAACACGTGAGTTTATCCGGGTATTATGTATAGTTACTGATATCTATTGGTAGATCTGAGCTCATAGGACGCGGGGTGTTAGTTCGGGGCGCACCACCAGTATTACCTTAAGGTTGATGGCGACGAGCCACCGCTGCAGCCGCTCGTTGGTCCACACGAGCACGTCGCGCACGCACAGCTCGGCCGCGCGGCGCCGCTCCTCCAGCGCGCGCACCGAGTACCCCACGCGCTTCAGACACGCCACGCCGAAGTGGAGCGACGTTCTGCGAACGGTAAGTTGACGCAAGTGTATTGACTTACTTATACTACAGGACAACGAACGAATTATAACTACTCTAAATATAGATTTAACGCTGAATAAAGTTTTTTTTTTTTAATTTATTTATTAACCATAATAAACATTAGGTAAAAACTATTCTATTTTATTCCGTCTAACTGCATGGCAGTTTGTTGACGGGATCATGCTCTTATTTAATTACAATAAATAAGTACCGTCTCACAATTTCATACTTTTAATATTATAACGTAAAACAAAATTTAAAAACGTGCAAAAGGAAACCCAAAAACAAATTTAATACTAACTTTATCCAGCGTTTTTGGAACGAAGTTCCTTATGGGGCGATGCGGAGGGGTACCCTAGCCGGCAAAAAACGTCCGTAACGAAAATGCGTAAGATTTTGAAGTGAAAACATATTGTTCCGAAAACAACAGGTCTTAAATATAAATATACTACATTCGAAATTAAACTTTAATGCCTTAGTGTTAAGGTTTAGGTATATTTTAATATTTTTTTTTATATTAAAAAAAAATATTTAAATATTCGTTTTCACTTCTATCGGCAGTCTCTATGACTACCAATTTTTTTATGTATAGTTTATGTATGTTCGCTATACAGTGTCTAATTATTATTATATATTTTTATGAATAATAATTGTGAATAAAATAAAAGTGAGATAATTTTGTAAAGTAGTTTTTGAGTTTTTATCGATAAAAAAATTTATTTTCTTTTTGACTCGACTAGAACTTGAAATTAATGTTTATGTAATAAAGGAACTTCGTTCCTATCTGGTGTCCCACGACACCACACGTTTGTTAAAATACTTCAAGAAAAGTTGTAGGTATTTGGATTTTGCAAGGCGACTCTGAACGTATTGACACCTATAAAGCTATTATTAGCTTATTAGCTTTTGCCCGCAGCTTCGGTCACGTTAACCGAACGAAAACGACAATCAAATGCTTCAAAGCGTCTCATTTAATCTTTTGGTGTAACGTACCTGTGAAAACTGTCGACCATCTTGAGCTGCGTCCTGAGGTCCCTTTTGGTGAGGTGTTCCAACATTCGAGCGTCAACCAGACACTCCATGAACGTCGTTCTGTATTGAGGTAGGCCTGGAACGAGTTAGTTAATAAATTTCCTTTATTTTATTTATTCAGGGTCAACAACCAGTGTCTTAACAAACAGTATATATAATTAGGGTCTGTTTCACAATCGCCAAGTAAACCTTATCTGACGAATAAATGTGATGTTTTGACAGATGTTATGTAGGAATCCTGTTAAAATTTCAAATTTATTTGTGAGATAGGTTAATATAATAAACATTTGGTAAACATTCTATCTTAGAAGTTAACAACTGATAACTTTATGTCACTCGCTCCAGGTCTTCAACTACACCTATGCCAAAAATCAAGTCGATCCGTTACTCCGTTGCGGCGTGATTGAAGGACAAAGTAACAAACCAATAAAACAACCACACTTTTGTTACAATTGATAATATTAGTATAGATAAAATTATAAGGGAGGGGAAGGTACAAGTTAGTTGCCCTGCCATAAGGCAGAAGTCCGTAGGGTTTTTTTACTCTCGGAAGGAAAAAAAAATAAACAGTTACCCAATGAGGGTAGCCACACATTGCCGATCCACTCGTGGTTCATGTCGCCGAACGCGAGCGCCGCGCACGCCGTCCCGCGCGGCGCCGACGGCGACGTCAGCGACACCATCTCCTGGATGGCCAGCCGCAGCTTCAGCCGGTGCAGCGGGTTGCTGATGCCTGCCCAACGACGCACATACATATTGTACAAAAAATATTTTAACGTGATTATTAAATAGAGGATCTCCCAAAGAACTTTAGAAGAACAATGTAGTTAAATTAAAATAAAACTAAAAAAAAATATAACAGAGTAAAAAACGTTTAAATGAGCCACTCACCTATCTCTCTCTGTATCTCCTAGTCGGAGTGCGCGGACATGATCGCGCCGGACTTGACGTTGGTCCAAACATCAAATAACAGGGTATGAAGCGTTTAAATGTGTCACTCACCGATCTACCCTTGTATCTCCTGCTCGGACATCGTAGACACGATGGCTCCGGACTTAACGTTGGTCCAAACATCAAATAACAAGGTGTAAAGCGTTCCAATGAGCCACTCACCGATCTCCCTCTGTATCTCCTGGTCTGATAACGCAGACATGATGGCTCCGGACTTGACGTTGGCGCGGCACGCGGCCACGTACCACGCGGGCATGCCGACCCACAGCTCGAGCCACGCCACCACAGTGGGGCCGTTCCACAGCGCGAACGGCGTGCCGGCGCGCATCGCCTCGCCCAGCAGCTCGTGCCGGTAGTCGCGGTCCCTGGGGAGGAGGCCGGCCTTAGAGCGAGGCTCGCGGTTATAGCGCTATGATTCGCAATTTGCCGTAAACACTTAGGAGCGGAATATATACGAGAAGCGCGGCGACGAGGCGGAGGAGGTGTGGCGGCGGTGTAACCTAGAAAGCATTGGAAGTATGAAAGCGGCGTCCAAGCGGCGTCCGTGCCTCGCCGCCTCTATATATACCTGGCGTGCCGTCGCTTGCATACATTTTGTATGAAATATGAATTGTGATAGAAGGCACGACGACGCGCCCGCACCTCGCCCACGCCCTACGCCTCTTGTGTATATCCCGCGCCTTAAGCTACGTTCGCGAAAAACTGCGAAAAACATACGCTCGAATTTTACTCTTACGAGTTATATTTCGCGTACGGTTTTAACCTACTCCGCACTGCGATTGCAGTGAGCGTCATAAAACTCGATACAGCACAAAATATTCGCTCGAATATAGGAACTGCGAATCTCGCACTGCGAAAAATATTCACGCAATTTTTTTTTCGCAATTCTGTAACACAAGAAATCATACGGAAATGTTCGCATTTGCGAATAAAATTCGCGCGGAGAAAAAAAGCTGGTTTGATAGAAGCTGTAGTACGCGGAAAAAAATGCGCGCGAATAAAATTGCAGTGTAAAAGTAGGCTTAAAACGAGGCGCATAGTTGTTGCGCTATGATGCGCACTTTGCCGTACACACTTAGAGAAAACTAGAGGGATGTCCGCGTATTTGTCCGCTTGGATCAAGGTGTTTAAAAGCCCGACTCTGATTTATCGGCCTGTTTATTTTAGTACAGAGTTATGATATATCCCTATACTAAATTGCCTCAAAATCGTCGAAGATTCCCGTACGGGTCCCTGGTTCCCTGGCAGGGCAAATTCGGGAATTCATAATTTCTGAATTTTCTCTGGTCTGGCCTGGTGGGGGGCTAGGGCCGTGGCTAATTACCACCCTACCGGCCAAAACATGCCACCAAGCGATTTAGCGTTCCGGGTACGATGCCGTGTAAAAACCGATAAGGGTATGAGCCCCCCCCTAGCAGGTTAGCCCGCTACCATCTTAGACTGTACGATCACGTACCTTCAGGTGAGATCGCAGTCAAGGGCTAACTTGTAGTGGATAAAAAAATCATTTGAAGCATTTCAAAAGTACCCTCAATTTCCCAGCAAAATTACTCGTTAAGACAAACGAACATGGAACACTTTTCATCGCGCCGAAAATAAGAAAAGGGAAAAGAACACAACAAGACACAAAATGTTTTTATTTTTTATTTTAAACCTGTTAGGGGCATGGCAGTTATATTAAACAACCCATACCCCTATTCAGTTAGTACACGGAATCGTACCGGAACGCTATATCGCTTGGCAGCAACTCTTTGCCGGTAGGGCCAACTAGTCACGGCCGAAGCCTCCCACCAGGCGAGACCAGGGAAAATTCAGAAATTATAAATTCCCAAATTGCCTGCCGGTGCTCGAACCCGGGACCTCCGCACGTTAAGACAACAGCGCTTCACACTGCGCCACGGAGGTCGTCAATGTACCTACCTCCTAACGTCTTGTAGTGGAATAAAAAATTACTTTAAATTCAACCCCACTTACTTGCTCTTAGTCCTGGCGTAGTCCTGATGCTGTAAGGGGGCGGGCCCGTGCGCGTCTGTGGACTCATCCGCCAGGGATGATAGACCTAGTGAGGACGCCGAGGCTAGTGACCGAGGGCTTTGTCCTTGTTGGAGCTGAAATAGAGACTAATGTAAATATTGGATAGACGCAGGCGTTACTTTGTGGAAGTCCATGATAATGAGGGAACTAGAAGTTGAATTCGCTATAATCCGCCACAGTAGACAAATCTATGTGGTACAGTCTGTATCTTGCACGTGTAGTTCGCGATATTCATCGCCCCTCTCTTCACGTCGTATTCCTCATTACTGAGGGTCGTGACCCCTTTCCATTAATCACATAATGGTAGGAGGTTTCGTGGGATAATAATGCGGTGGGTTACCACGTCCTTCCGAATATTCACCGCCCAGTAAGCCAGCAATTCGCAACGTGACAACACTACACACAAATCTTCCAAATTATTCTCAACGTATGTTTCACTCCGACACCGGAGCATTTTCAGGAGATGTTAACTCGACAATGCACGACTGTAAAGATTGACTTTATACCACATAGATTTGTCTGTTTTGGGGATTATAGCGAATTAAACGTCTAGTTCCTTCATTAACGAGTACATTACAGGCAATATAAGTGTTTTTTTAAATTAAAAAAAAAGCCTTTATTTGGAATTACCAAAGACACAGTGAAGATACAAAAACAAAATTACTAGTAAAAAAAACTTAAGAACTAGACTGTGACATAAACAATAATACACACATATTACACATACATTAATATACATGTGATATTCCGGGATATAAAGTAGCCTATGTCACTCTCCAGGTCCTCAACTACATCCACGCCAAAAATCACGTCGATCCGTTGCTCCGTTGCGGCGTGATTGAAGCACAAACTAACAAACCAATAAACCAACAAATAAACACACTTTCGCATTTATAATATTATTATGATTTCTCTTACCGGCATACCAGCCTTCTCCTTTTTGCTGAAGAACCTTCCTAGCGAGCTCTTGATGCCCCGTTTCTTCTGCTGGTGCATGGAGGCGATGGACACGGCCGAAGCCGCGGCCGCAACCCCCCGCGGCAGCCCGGGGGAGGCTCCGCCCCACGCCGCGCCGGACCCCGCACTGCTCGCCACGCCGCCTAGCGACTCTTGACTCGAACTGTTGCCAATTAATTAATGAATGAATCAGTGTTTTTTGGAGTTTACCTCCTTTAGAACCGATTTGCATATATAAGCCCGGGGTATGCCAAATTTATGGGGAGGAAAATCAAACTTTCTCCGTTACGTTATTGACTTTATGTTTCCATGGTAACACTTGTTTATGTTTCTATTACTATGTAATGTATTTTGATTAATATAAATTATATTATTATAATTAATATAAATAAAAGTACCAAGCATGCTTTCAGTAATATAAAAAATGCGTTCATTTACCGTCATTTATATTGGTTTATATTTTGATGGTGTGTTATCATAAATTCATACGAATTTTACCATATACCAGTGCCGCCGACAATAGACAATGGGGCTGATTCTGTAGTGCACAATCTCTAATCTAAACTAAAATTAGAGCATTACAAATATTGCTAACCTTTTTATAATACTCCCTACGGAAAGGGACAGAACTAGATTTAAAGCTGCCATTTTAGTTTAGTTTGGAGATTGTGTTAAACAGAATCAGCCCCAATGCCGCCGGTTAGCCTTAGCTCTGAGGCCCTGTCAAACAAGGCTAAACGAACGCGCGGCGAAGCCACGCTAAATAAAAATAAGAAAGCGAAGCAAATAAAAACGCGTCGCCTTGTTTTCGATTCGTTCGTTTGATATCACTTAATGGATTTTTGAAAATTCAATATGTAAAGTTAATCTAGCCATTTTCGAATGTTTTTAAAAAATAATATGATGCGCTTAAATTTAAATTGTGTTGTGTGCAGTTAAAGCATGAGCACCTGTGTATCGGGATCCGGGCGAGGCTTCCTGACATTATGGACGTCCTGTGCGGCGTGAAATGAGATTAGTTAATATTATTAATGTTACAGAAGTTTATTAATGTTAGCCAGAGTTGTTGCGAAGCTGAAGTGACAATGAGCGGACACAAAGAACCGAAAGATTTTGCGGTCCTAAATTGCTGGGGGTCTACTCTCAAACGAAACTTCGCAAACGAACGTAATTAGTCTGTTATTAGACCCACTCAAAATCGTTCAATCCAATCGGTCACGAAAATTTTCTATGGATCCGTACTTCGTCTGCGTGTACGAAAACGAAATAGAGAGGAGCATAGAGATAATATTATGTAGGAGAGGAGTTAACGAAATTTCGTTCGTTTCTTTGCGAAGTTTCGTTTTAGAGAAAGAGAGTAGACCCCCTGGAATGGCAACCACGCACTATAAATCGTAGCGTTGGCAGACTCCCCATTCGGTTGATGGACATCATCAGACGAGTCGTAGGGAGCCCCCGGATGGTGGCGGATGATGACAGCGACTTCGTCTGCGTGGATCTTTTTTATACCCGCGAAAACTCCTTAATTTCCAGAGATAAAAGGCCTGTGTTCTTCCCCGGGATACAACCTACCTCTTTACCAAATTACATCAAAGGGCCGCTAAAGCGTAGCAGACAGATTATTATTTATTTATTTTACAACATAAAAGTACATATGGGCATTCTTAAAATCTAAGAATACAGTTTTACTTAGGGCTATAACGTTTTACAGGCTAAACTTCACCTTTATAAACATTTAAAAATAAGATTACAGTTTATTATTTAGTATTAAGACGGACATTATTAAATATGCTTTACAGTAGAAATGCAGGCAAGAAGTAATATTTAATACCTACACATTACATACATGGATGGGACCTGAATCTAAATTTAAATAGGTACTTACTACAACAGACTGTATCAAACACTATCATTATAATAAAATGCTGGTAAGTTAACTAGGTAGGTACTTACGCATAAATAAGTAAAATCATTTTATAAAGTAAAAGTTAACCTTACAGTATTAAAATATACAAAGTTATGAAAACAATTATCGCATAATATTACGAATAGTGGGTAGTCAATCGCGAGTGAGACAAGCGGTCCGCGCGTCGAGTCACCTAAACTCTGATTTTTAATTGCGTGGAATTCTGACGTTTCATGACATTTCTTGGTTAAAACATTTTCCCCAAAAAAAGGGTAACAAATTCTAATAAAATATAAGTAATGCTATGGATTCTAAAGATTAAATTTATAACAGTGTTAGTTTACATTAAATTGTTAATTACATAATTAATAGAGCACTATTTTAATTTCAAGTGACAAACGTTACAAACATTTTATATTTGCATACTTAATGTGCACACATGTAATTACATGCATTAGCAGAAATTAAACACTTATTACCGACTGACGACTGAAAGAGTCTTAAAGTAATTAGAAAGAACAATTTTGCTATGAAAGGATAAAGAAAAATCCAACAACTAATAACAGTAAACATTTTACAGTAGGTACTTTATAATGAATTATTAAAATAATCATCATCCTCGTCATCGTCACTGACATTTATAATGAAAGTGTCACAGACACTGTCAATCAAATGGTCAAAACGGCATAGTTTGTACTCTTTTTTAATAACATGTGCTGTGCACTCTAGCCATTTGTTTGGGGTGACATTGTTCACTCCCTCGACCAAAAGCTCTTTCACTTTCACCATTTTATAAGTTTTATTGTTTTTTGCCACATGCCCCTTGGCTTGAGCCCAAGCCAACTCAATCGGATTGAGCTCTCAATGGTAAGGGGGTAATCGGAGCACAGTGATCCCTCGTTCCGCTGTCATCTAGTCCACAACATACTTATTATATTTATGCTTTTCTTTGCTAACTATGTCCAATAAGTTTACCTCCAACATAGTTTCATCATAATTTAAATTCTTTGACGTTAACCATGCCTGAATATCAATCTTTTTCCAGCCGGTTGTTGGTATTCGTTCAACTTTTCGTAGTGACAATAGCAAGTAGCAACAACAGCACATTTGAACATTCAAGCTGAAAGTCGAATGATATGATCATCAGGATGACGGCCGACAGACGCCTTAAAAAAAACTTTTTTTTAAAAAGAACTTTTTTTTGAGTTTACCTCCTTTAGAATCGATTTTCATATATAAGCCCGGGGTATGAAAAATGGGGGGTAAAATCAAACTTTCTCCGTTACGTTATTGACTTTATGTTTCCATGGTAACACTTGTTTATGTTTCCATGACTATGTAATGTATTTTGATGAATATAAATTATATATTTAATATAAATAAATGTATCAAGTATGCTTTCAGTAACATACAAATTGCGTTCATTTACCCTCCTTTACTAATTTTTATATTTTACTAGCTGATGCCCGATCTGATCTGTTAAATGTTATTAAATATCAATATTGAAACACTTATTATTGAACACCTAAATTGAATAAATATTTATGACTTTATGACTTATGACTTAATGTGGGAGAACAAATCAAAACAACTGGTCACACCAGCATGAGTAACAAACCTTTTTAACTGAAAATTAGAAATTATTATTTTCGATACTTTTATGTTGATTAAGTTTTAAGTCAATTTGTAGTTGAAGGTAATTTTTTTTTAAAAATATATATTGGCTAGCGCTTGCCTGCAATCAGACTTGCTTGCAAGTGGTGATGCAGCCTAAGGTGGATAAATAAATTAAAGTGGATAAATTTATTGGGCATAGCAAAGAAAAGCATAAAATAATGTAATAGAAATGTCGTGGACGAGTTGGCAGCAGAACAAGGGATTACTGTTGGTACTCCAATCACCCCCTTACCATTGTGAGCTCAATCCAATTGAGTTGATTTGGGCTCAAACTTGGATTGCAATTTGGATGTTGCAAAAAACAAAATGGTGGAAGTGAAAGAGCTTTTGGTTGAGGGAGCTAACGTCACCTCAAACAAATGGCTAGAGTGCATAGAACATGTAATTAAAGAATATGTCGTATTACCCATTTGATTGACAGTGTCTGTGGACGATGAGGATGACGACGACAACGATGATCATGATGATTTTATTAAATACTGTAACAAGCATTGCACGCGTGGCTCGGCCTCGAATACTTTCCTGCTTAATCGACTAAACTTCTCGCTCTTAGCGCTTCGACCAACGTGTCTCTGCGAATAACAAAGCGGCGGAGCCCTATATAAGCCCGAGCGTGACGAAGATATTAACTCAATTTGCTAGTTAGCGACCATACTATCAGAAGCCGCTGCAGTCGATTCTCACGTCTAAAGCTAGGGAACCTAGGATTTAGCTAGATTCCGTTACTTATTATAAGCTAGGAGATCGATAGCCGTACAATACATACGAGCTACTGTCATTGGCGTTTCTTTTACTTCTACCCTACTACAATACTTAATTATTAACTAGCTGATGCTCGCGGCTTCATCCACGTGCAATAAGTTTTGTTCATTGCCTTAAAAAAGGATCCATACTTCCATACTAATATTTTATCAATGCGAAAGTGTGTCTGTCTATCTGTCTGCTACGCTTTCCCGGCTCATCTTTTCAACCGATTTTGACGAAATTTAGTATAGAGGTAGGTTGTATCCCGGGGAAGGGCATAGGCACTATCCCGGAAAATTAAGAAGTTCCAGTGGGTATCAAAAATCCTTAATCCACGCGGAATCTAGTTTGTAATATTAGTAAGTATGGATAAACTTTATTATTATTGGTTGTTGTTTCTTTCTTTTATCTTTTATCCTTTCTTAGCAAAGTTATTAATTCTAATAAAGGACTAATTCAGTCTTTAGTCAGTAATAAGTACCTACTTATTTGGATTTTGCTTGTGACAAATGATAAACTATGTATTTCAGGTAATAGGTGCATGTGATCAATTTGCTTCATACAGTAATTTTTAACCTTAAAAAACCTGAGTCTTGAAATAAAAAAGGCATAGAAAAATGTTTGTCACAACTGAACGTCACAAACGTCAGAATTCCACGCAATTAAAAATCCGAGTATACGTCACCGATAACCGGTAAGGACATAGTGATGGGGAAATTTATATCGACCATATTTATCGAGTCGTACTGAATGATGAGTTTTACCTATCGACGAAACTAGTTTATTTGGGTTGCTAGGGTTTTTGAATAGGTAAAACTTACGTGTAAGTTTTAAAATAAAATCTTTTATTAGTGGAAATTTAATATGGTTATGTAACTTTTTTAAGTTTGTTTTGAATGTTGTATTATACGAAATTTTTAACGCTTTATTTTGGATAACTTGAAGGCTGTTATAATTGGAATCACAGGTACTGCTCCAAACAGGTGCCGCGTATGTTATACATGGGCGCACTAGCGTCGAATAAATTTTAGTTTTTGTAGTCGAGCTTAAATTCGATTTTCGGTTTAAAATAGGACTAAGAGCATTTAAAGCTTTCATTCCCTTTAGTCTAAATGCCTTCGTGTTTTCGGTCCAGTTTATCTTTTGATCAAGGTGTAAGCCGAGGTATTTAACTGACTTACTCCATGGTATTGAGTATTCATTAATTTTTAGGGTTCTAATCGGCATCGCACGTTTTCTTGTAAACAGGATAGCTTCAGTCTTAGATGTATTAAGTTTGAGTTTCCATTTGGTATAATAAGAAAGGAGCAGATCCAGCGATAACTGAAGCCGGGAAATGACAAGAACGATATCCTCTGATGATGAGTAAGTAGCCACATCATCTGCAAATCCTGCGATGTGAGTATGTGGCTGCACAGGGATGTCATTAAGGTACACCAAAAACAGAAGCGGACCTAAGATGGAACCTTGTGGGACACCACTTGGAATAAAGCGCTGCTGTGATGAATTATCACCTATATGTACACAGAATGATCGCTTAAGAAGATAAGATTGAATTAGGCGAACTAGTTCCAGGGGGACATTATATTCAGGAGTCAAAAGTTTACATAATAAGCCAGAATGCCATACCGTGTCAAATGCTTTCTCAACGTCTAACAATACCATTCCGGTTGACTTATTTAGGTTTAGGTTTAGTGCAACATGCTCAGTAACCCTAGCTAGTTGCTGGGCAGTTGAGTGACCTTGCCGAAACCCAAACTGTTCCGGAATTATGGTATGGTTAATGGCTTTCATCAGTCTCGTAGAGATAAGTGTTTCAAGGAGCTTACCTAAGGAGGACAAAAGACTTATTGGACGATAGCTTAAGGGCAAGGTTTCATCCTTACCAGGTTTTTTAATAGGTATAATTTTGGCAATTTTCCAAACAGCTGGATAATAACAATTGGTGAGACAGCCATTGAAGACTTTTGTTAGATATACAACTGCTTTATGCGATAGGTTTTTAATAATAATATTATTTATATTATCTACGCCGGGAGCTTTTCTAGGCTTAAGTTTTTTAATTAAATCTTTGACTTCGGCAGGCGTAGCAAGCTGTAAGCTATTTGAGGTGGTAGCAGAATTAAGTTGGCTCATAGATAGCTGCACTTTGTTTTCAATGTCATCATCACTAGCCCAGTCTTTTGTAAGATTCATACTATCGAGAAATGCATCAGCTAATGCCTCACATTTCTCAACTTCAGTAGTGGCTAAAGTTCCATCAGGACATTTCAGGGGGGGAATTGTATCTTGTTTACTTTTTAACGATTTGACTGTACGCCATAATTCTGAGGTAGCATTATCCACTCTCGCAAGCTTAGTTTGCCATTTGAAGTCATTTGTATACTTAATCTTACTGTTGATGGTTTGCTGGAGAGAATATACGTCAGTTAGAATGTTACGTTTACTATTTTTGTCAGCTGTTTTGAGTGCAGTTCTACGTAAGTGATTTTTTCTACGTATAAGTTTTCGGATATCACGTGGCAATTTATTATTATTATTATTGATGGTTACTCGGGGGATAAAAGTTTTGCGGGCATGTTC
The DNA here is from genome assembly GCA_917051295.2 of Erebia ligea. Classification (NCBI taxonomy): domain Eukaryota; kingdom Metazoa; phylum Arthropoda; class Insecta; order Lepidoptera; family Nymphalidae; genus Erebia; species Erebia ligea. Next base: position 948,798 of record OU785232.1, read on the forward strand.
AATGAGGGAAGTTAAGTGTTTGATGGAGTCGTCAATGTCGTCACAGGTGCTAAAAATACTAGACGATAGAATTATATTATTTTCAATGAATTGTTTAAATCCATTCCAGTCAGCCTTAGAATAATCGTATTGGACATAAGATTTGCGATTAATTTCTTGGCAAACACTAAAAAATACAGGTAAATGATTAGACGAGAGCCTAGTAAGTGTCTGTAAGTCAGAAACATTATGGACATTTTGAGCTATAACAATGTCTGGCGTGGAAGGAGTATAATTGCCATGGTAATGAACCAAAGTTGGTTCACAGGGGGCATGAACATCAAATTCTTTAACAAACATGTGTTCATAAAGTGTATTACCATGCAAGTTATTATTGGGGCAATTCCAGTAGACATGCTTAGAATTAAAGTCTCCCATAATGGGGACTATCGTTTCTTTGCTCACCAGTTGGCGCCACTGTTGCTTAGGTCCAGAGGTATAGCTGTCAAAGGCGACTTTATAAGATCGGTGCCGAAACAAAGTTTTAAATCTTGATTCTCATTAAGTTTATTAATTTATAACAGCTATCATCATATCGAGTAGCTAAGTATGCCGCAATGTTGTGCAATTCCGTTTTGTTCGGAAAAAAGGAGGACACATGTTTCCAAAAGATAAAACTGTTCTAAAACAGTGGCTAGTTGCGATTCGCAGGAATTCGCAGGATTCTGAGGAATTATATAGTTAGGCACTAAATAAATAAAATAAAAAAGAAATTAATTACTTATTAAACTTTTATTTATCCTTCCTTTTCCCTTTAAAACACACTGATAAACAAATAAATACTTATTAAACATTGTAAATCCATACAATGGATATGATACTGAAAAATGGTTGATTTGTTAGTTGAAACTACTAAACAATGGTAACTAGATATTAGATTAAGTTATAAAACTTCTGAAATAAGCTTATCATTTCTATTTACATAAATTCTCTTTTCATCTTTATTTGTCCAAACAAAAAAATCACAATACTTTCTTTTAGGGTACCTAACAAGTTTTTGAATTTGAAAATAGTAGGGGCTACTTCATTATTGATCATTTCTATGTGCTTATAATTATCCACACTGATAAACTCATCTTTTATAGAGAAAGGACATTTCTCTTCCAATACTGTTAGTTCTCCAATTAATCCTTCTGGAGAAACCTGAAATGAAACATCTAATATTAATAAAGAGAAATATTATTAAATTCTAGTCATCTCACACATAGTACCTAATCTGATCCCAAGATAGGTTGTGTTCTCGTTAGAGATACTGTGGGTACATAACCAGATACATATATTATAGTACCAGAGGGCAGAGACCTAGAGCAAACATCGATGTTCATCAATATCATATAGTAAAAGTGTGTCCTTGATGAGCATGAAACCCATTTAACCTTTCATGCAGAAGTCATATTTAGGTAAATATACATAATATATTAGGTAAATATATGTAAAAAGAAAAAAACATAGCTGTTACCTCGGCAAACAAGCATACTTCTGGAAAAAATAAGTTTGTAATACAGTGAATAAACTAACCTCTAAATTAGCAGCTCTTTGAGGCCGCTTATTTTTGCGCCTCTTTTTCTTTTTCTGCTTTCAAAGCGTTCACATTCATCGCCAAATAATCCATATTTGCGATAATTTCACGAAGGAGATCACTTTTCAACAGGTAAAATATAGAAATTAAAATAATTTGTCACGAAGCCCGCCAAAACCAGTGAAAAGTGAATGATAATGGACCTCACGCGACACTAGCGCCTCTAGTGGCAAATTCACACGCGATAGTCCCCATTAAGCTACTATACTCAATGCCCAGCAAAATGTCGAGATCACTTTCTAGTAATCTTAAATTGGGAGATTGATATGCAGACACAATCGCAACATATTTACCATTGAGAGCTACTTTAATACCAACACATTCCAGATTGACTGTTTCAGGAATGTTAATAGGTAAATGAATAATATCGCTCTTGATTAACAATGCAACACCCTGCCCGCGTCCGTTTGGGTTCTTATCTTTCCTGTAAACAGTGTAACCCGGTGCAGAAAGATTATAATTAGGACTCAGTCTCGTCTCACTCAACGCGATGACATCTACATTAAAGTCGGAGGATAAATCAAGAAGTTCGTTAAGACTAGTACGAATGCCATCAGCATTCCAGTATAGTAGTCGAATCTCATTCACGCTAGACATATTGACCAAGATGTGAAAGTATTAACACCACTTTGTCCATTATGGAATTACAAGCCGAGAATTGGCCCTTCAGGGACTTAATAGTCATAAGAATTTGGAGCATTTCCTCTGTGGTATTATCCCTTGGGGGGCCTGAGTGGTAGTTCGGCTTCTTTTCTTCGACATTATTTTGTGTTGAGTTGTTACCTTTAGCTGCTACAGAAGACCAGGAGCGACCATCTATTGTTGCATTTTTGGTTTTAGTTGCTTGGATTTTTCTTTGATCCTCTCTCTTAGATTGGAGGTCGTTAAGATACTTTTGCCGTTCTTTACAGTTGCGAAAATTAGCCGGGTGATTTTCACCACAGTTGCAGCATGTTGCAGGTTCATTACGATCTTTTTTAGTGCACTCTCTAGACAGATGACCACCTTCGCATTTAACACATCGTGGGGGCAAATTGCAGTTCCTAGATGAATGTCCAAAAAGTTGGCATCGATAGCACTGGGTACCGTAATTATTGTTCGGTCGAAATCTGCGCACCTGAATAGCGCATTGAGACAAATATTTAATCTGCTTGAATGAAGCAATGTCAGCTCCTGACGGGAGGTGCACTAAGAATGGTGGGCACGACGCGTTGAGACCGTTGGCAGATTTTAGTCGGCGGACTGAAACTCCTTTGAAACCTAGCGTGGCTAGTTCATCAGCAAGCGAATCCTCAGCATACGCGGGAAGACCCAGTATAACCACCTTGGTCGTCCTTTCATCTTTACGTGAAAATGTGTGGAAAGCAGCGTTTTCAGAGCGTAAGCCTTCCTTCAGCAAATTGTGTGCTTCAGGATTATGGCAATTGATGGCTATTTTGTTATTGCCGGTATATTTCAGATGATACTGCTTGGTGTATCGGGAGATAACGGTTTTTACATCTTCATGAGTCCAGTCTTTAGCTTCAAGGAATATTGGAGGTATCTTACCAGCTGTCAGTTTCACCGTAGTAGCTTCTCGCATCCGTGTTGTAGAAGAACCAGACGAAGCGTATGGTTTGTTCGTTGAGGAAAGCACGCTGAACCTATTTGCGGTGGCCAGACGATCAGGTTGTTTCTGTGGCACATTATGAACAACGCGCTTTGGTATCTTCCAGTCGTTCGGATTATAAATCTCATCATCACCGGGTCTTTTAGTGGTGAGTGATGGGTTAGATTGGGATTTAACTAAAAACTTTTCCATAATTTATCGATATACGATTATCGATAAATAAATAAATAAACTTGCCATCACTAGTAAGCGAACTAAGCGACGCGGCGGCGGAATAACGAGAGCGAAACGTAGCTAGTAGCAACGTGCAACGTAGCAGACAGAAGGACAAACAAAAAGACACACTTTCGCATTTATAATATTAAGTATGGGTGCTAGCAATCACTCGGCTTTATGCCGCACATTGTGAAATTTGAAGGCCTAATTATTGTGGCCTCAGTGGCACTGGACAATGTAGGACTTGGCATTTTGAGACGCTAGACGTTTTGGTAAATGAACCTTATGGTACTGGACGTTTTAGGACACTGGACGTGTATGCACTGGTACGTACGTACGTAACGTGTACGTTCTGGACAGTGCATCCAGTGTATGCACTGTCCAGAATGTGTAGTATGCACTTTAGCATACTAGACATTAGCCGGGGCCAATAAAACGTAATTGGGTATTTGACAACTAGTCAAATCAGCAACTTTTTTTCAAACGTCAAAACGCGTGCTTAGTATGGGATTCTGCATGAAATTTTGAATTGTGACGTCATCAAAGTTCGATGCACTTTTTTACTTTAATCGATAGTTTAAAATGGTTATTCAACATGTACGGGAGCAGGTGATATGGCTCGACCGCAACAATAGGATGATCATCCTCCGAGCGGGTGTTGTGCTCGGGGACCACTGGTCCGACCGTTCATCTTTGGAGGTCGTATATATAGTGTAATTCTGAGAAAACTTCGTAAGCGTGAGTTGGGCTGTTCGTGTTCGCGTCCATCGTACTAGTAATGCCATCTATTGGATTATGTGCGGACTGCGAAGACCGCCACAAACACAAAACTAGCAGGGGACGTGGATATTACGACTTTTGGGAGATCCTTTATGGGTATGTTCCGAAATACACTGCGAGCACTGTAAGATGTGACGTCAATTTAGTATACTGCGAAGCAGTTCCTTTATAGTTAGGTATACTGGTTACTGTTTAAAACGGAACGCAGTCGAGCAGTAGATCACGTGATCAAAGCACTGAGAGCACCTTACCTCTAAAACGCCAGTGCTCACAGTACACAAATGGCGTCGATTAATGACGTCATATATTTCCCTAGGATACTGCAGCAGTTTACTGTCAGTTATAACGGAACGAATTTCTAAGTAAAGAGCACTGAACAGTGCTCGCAGTCTATAACGGAACACACTGTCAATAATCAGTAGAAAATAATTAATTCACTAGTAGTCAAATACCCAATTCTGGGAACGCTGTACCCTGTAACTAATGGAGAAAATGTTAACACGAGTCACTCACGAGTCATAGGGCGCCGGATAGTGCGACCGCAGCCTGTCTCTCTCGGCGTGCAGCGCCCGCGCCGCGCGCTCCAACCGCAGAGCCCTAGAGCCCGCGCCCATCCCCACCGGGGACTCCGCCCCTTCGCCCGGGACTCCGCCCTGCACGTCCTCGCACAGCTGTAGCTGAAAATGTAATGATAATGATATTGATAATTTTTATTTTGCCATATTGTTGGTAACAACAGTTGTTTTTTTTGGAAATAGATGTAGGGAACCATAGAATCACGTTAATTGAAATGAAATATTAATATCCGGCATTTTTTTTTCAAAAACACATCGAAAAAACTTTTTATATTTAGATTGGTAAATTAATTACAATATACAGGCTGGTCCAAATAGTGACGTCCAAAGAAAAAAAATTAGATTCCTCGTACTTAAACCTACCAGAAAATACCCCATGTATGTTCAGCAATTTTTGGTAGGTAGTTTTCGAGTTATCATTTTTTTAGTTTTATCGTGAGATTTCTGAAGGAGTGAGTGTTAAATTGGTTTTCTTTTTATTTAGTGTTTTTTCCGTACTTTTTTTGTGAACATGCTTGCTATCCAACCAACCCAGCTAAATATTACAATGATGTTTAACAAAAATAATATTATATTATGATATATTATACATCTTATCCTATATATTATACAAAATAAAAGAAGAATAGATTAATCTACCTCAATATAACTAGGAATTATTCAATATTCATACATAAAAAATTCCAATTTAATACAATACAAACACAAATCCAACAAACAACCCTAAAAAAGTGCTATAGTGTAATAAATACAAATTTTTATTCAACGAAATACTGTCTATAAGTTGGTAGAAGCCGACATTGCAATAAAGCATGTGGTAACGAACCAATATACGGTAGGAGAGTGGAGACAAAAAGCATTAATATTCTTCGCTTTAAGGCCCAGGGAACTGCTAAGGGGTAGGTGAGGGTAAATGAGGGTAGTTATTAATGAGAGTTAAACAATGGAATTATTGAATGATGTTCTTCCCGAATTTTGGCCAAGGCTGCCAAGGTAACTCTGGAGGAGATATTATAGCGCTTATGTGTGCCCACAAACAAAAGTAAAACATCCTCTCATAGTCCGGTGGGATGGCAATTCAAAACCACCGGAGTGAGATCAGAAGCAGGGCCAACGGCTTTACGCACTTACCGCGGCATGGGATATGGGAGTTAACAGATTAACGCGGTACTTGGTCGCTTAACAGCTATACTGATGGTTTTAAGTGCATAGATAAATCGGTGACTTTGATTATTCAGAGGTGCGATTCTCATACGTTTAGGTATGAGAATGGATACACGAAATTGAGCTCTAATTCAATGCTTTTATGGTTTATTTTACTTTGACGCTGAACTTTGACGATTTAATCGACAACTTTTAGACAATCGGGGGGCAGAACCGATCGAGGTTTACATAAATGTGAGATCTCGAATTTTTGTATTTTAAAGGGAATGGAATCTGGTCATAAATAAATACCACTAAATATTTATATGTATACAGGTGGGATCGCTAGCTATTAGCACGTCAGGGTTGCACAAGCATTACGATATAATATTTCGAGTGGCGGTGTAAGCTGCACAAACGTAGCATTACATGACATTTGGTATGGGGTAAAGGGGGTATAGGCGGTGCGGACGGTTTTTTTGGGGGCAGGACCGACCTGGCTGGACGGCAGGCTCTCGGAGGCGGGCGCGGCGCGGTAATGGTGCGCGGGCGACATCGACGCCGGCGCCTGCGCAGCCATGCCCAAACACAATTGACGTCATAAGTCGAAATAATTACACCCTATTCCGCGATATTGGGAGATAATAATGGTCGATTAACTTGACGATTCGCGAATATACATGCATACAAAAGGCACGATTGAAACCTTACGATTTAATAAATAAATTTATCCTGTACTGAAGTTGTATAGTAGCATTTTTCCCTGCCAATCACCAGACAATTATATTTCAGTTGCAAGTAGACACTTTTTTTTTAATTTATACGATTATAGACTTGGCTGTAATCAGACTTGCTGGAAGTAGTGATGCAGGTGGAGCGCGCTTGGGTATATTTTCACAGCCACTGCATATATTTTCTATCCATTGAAAGTTTGCTATGTAAAAGTTATTTTTGTTACATAGAAAACCTTCAATGGATCGATATGTGTCAGTGGCATTCATTTAATGACAGTTACAGAATAAGGGTACAGGGCGCGATTGCTAGGGACGCACAAGGCTGGAGTCCCGTTGTTTCCGCAATATAGTCTAGGCAACGGGGCGATTCGTTGTATGGAGACTACCGCATTAAATCCTCAGTCGTTGAAACTTGGCAGGGTTGTAGTATGGTATGAACCAAAACTTATATAAAAATATCCAAAAAAAAAAAACAAGCGGAAGTTAGGTATTTATACCTAAAACTTAATATTTATGACTGAATATTTTCTCGATTTCTTTTTAAAATAATAGCAGGTAGTATATTTACACTCAAAACCGAAATATCAAACGAAATAATCATGCAGACCATCGATGCTTTATTATAAAACCTAAACTGCTTTTACGCGATAATGTACCTTCCTGCTTTAACAATTGGGTATAGCATAAAAAACCTTACTTCCTTTCTGATTTTTCATTGGATATTTATAACTAGCTGAAGCCCGCGACTTCGTCCGCGTGGATTGAGGTTTTTCGGTTCCCGCGGGAACTCTTTAATTTTCCGGGATAAAAAGTAGCCTATGTGCTATTCCAGACTATAATCTTTCTCTGTGCCAAATTTCATCCAGATCCGTTCAGTAGTTACAGCGTGAAAGCGGAACAAACATACAAACAAACTCACTTTCCCATTTATAATATTAGTATAAGGATATACGTTTAACTCATGATACTTTATCATACTGTAAAGTTTCGTCGCCTGAGGAATTATTGTTGGGGTCCACTAGCTTTATTGCCTAGACCAATACTTGTGACAGCAATGAATCACTCACGGTGTGGTATTTGTGATGGTTGGGGCGGGACGGTGAGGCGGCGGGCGGGGGGGACTCGCCGCGGCGCGACAACACGTTCATGTGCTCATAGCTGCCCACCTGTGGGCATACAATACACGTTTTGATAAGAAACATAATAATACAAAGTGGGTATCTGTTATATGGACAGACACTTGAGTCCTCGATATATTTAGCAGGTAAAAGGAGAAGGTTAAAAGCAGAATCTTGCAGCGGAGTAACAGTTATTTAATTTAAAAATTTATATATTATTATATACACAAAAGATAAAACCATAGACAACACAGATAATAAGTAAATCTATACTAATACTAGCGATCCGCCCCGGCTTCGCACGGGTAGCACTAATAATCCTAATCTATATAATATAAACTATCCTATCTCTCAAGTTAGATCGAACTGCACATGGTGTGCGAATTTTATTATAATCGGTTAAGTGGTTTAGAAGTCCATTGAGGACAAACATTGTGACACGAGATTTATATATATATAGATTATAAATGCGGCAGTTTGGATAAATGGATGGATGTTTGTTACTCAACCACGCCAGAACGGCTGAACGGATCTGGATGAAATTTGGCACAGAGATTTGAAATGAAATGATTTGCCATACATTACACGAAGAAGAAGAAGAAGATAGACTCGCAATACTCACTCTGGACTAATTCGATTATCTCTCTCATTCCCATACAGTACTCTAAGAAGAAGATAGCCTCACAATGCTCACTCTGGACTAATTCAATTTCTCTCTCTCATTCCCATACAGTACTCTAAGAAGAAGAAGAAGATAGACTCGCAATACTCACTCTGGACTAATTTGATTATATCTCTCATTCCCATACAGTACTCTAAGAAGAAGATAGCCTCACAATGCTCACTCTGGACTAATTCAATTTCTCTCTCTCATTCCCATACAGTACTCTAAGAAGAAGAAGAAGAAGAAGATAGACTCACAATACTCACTCTGGACTCCAGCTCCTCGGCTCTGGCTTCAGTGCTCTGCTTCTCCTCTTGTATGAGCCGTATTTCTGTGTTGATGGCGTCCAGTTGTTCTTGTAACATCAGCGCTAAAGCCGCCGCGTCCGTGTGACCGCCTTCCGCACCTTCAGATTCATCGTTCTAGAAATAAAAAGAATGAATCGTGAGGTGTCGTAGATCACCTGACAAAGAAAAGCAAGCAACCAAATGTATTTTCTCCAACTTGCCCGGCAATTATTTGGCCGGTATTTATCTGGGCCGGTGGCCCAAAATTGTTGGAGCTAATTCATAGATGATTGTTTGGTTTTTGTTTTTATTTTATTATTAATATTTATTAGCAACTTTAAGTAGCTAACAGGGACACTAGGTCAGATATGTTTGTGGGACTATATATTTTATGACTATCAAAATATGCACAAAACTACCCACTTTTTGACTTCTGATCTCCGAAGTATACAAGAGAATAACTAAAGTAGCACACAATTTTGGACAGTGTAGTTGGTAATTTGATTGGTAATATTACCTCCGCATCGCTGGAGACATCAAACGCTTGCTGAACGTTCGCGAGATGGTGCGCCTGCTGTAACTTCTCCCACGAACTGTCCAGCTGGAAAACAACAAAACACTATTCACGGACAAAGTAAAATTCAAAATTCAAACGTTTTTTATTTAAATAAACTTTTACAAGTGCTTTCGAATCGTCAAATGAATCTACCACTGGTTCGGAATGACATTCCTACCGAGAAGAACCAGCAAGAAACTCGGCTTAAGATTCTTATATTCTTATATTAATAGATAGATAGATAAATCATTTATTCATTCACTGAGACCTCTCTCACAAACGAATAAACTTTTACAGAGCGCCATCTATTGACATCATTGTGAAGTTCTGTTAAAAATACGCTCATTAAAAATTAAATAATTTCGTTTCCATATAATATTTATCTAATTTTAGTATTTGTTGTTCAAGTACAGGATATAATTCAAATAACTGATCAAGTTTCAGGCTCAGCCTTTCAGAAAATTGAGAGATCTGAGGTCAACTTTGGATTTTAGAAAATATCCACTTTGAAAGCCCCCCATTTCGTCAATTTTAGGGGAAAAATTGAAAAAAAAATATTTTTGGACTCTATTCCTAATTATCTTTAACATGATATACCGCAACCCTATGTAACGCTATAAAAATATTTTACTTCGCATTGGCTTCTATGAGAGCCTCCCTGAAATAAAGATTTTTGTAACTTTTTAAGCCATATTCGGCTGAAGGCCATCGGTTTACATATTATATATAAATTTGAAGTAATTACGTTCAGTAATTCAAAAGTTACAAGGCTCTGACAGACGGACAAGTGCAAATTCACTCAAGTAGACTTAGAGACCTTCGCGGACGGACGGACAAGTGCAAATTCACTCAAGTAGACTCGGAGACCTTCGCTTCGCTCGGTCAATTAGTATAGATAAGTAAAGATTTCATATACCTTGGGTTGGAATAGCGAGACGGGCGGCGCGTGCGGCGGCTGCGGCGCGGCGGGCGATAGTGACCTCGTGAGCGCGTCCGTTTGCTGGATGTTGAACGCTATCTCCGCTTGCAGCATTTGACGTTTCAGCTGCGGGAAAGAGACAACTGTTTCATCTACAAAATATTGACAAGCAATAACACGAAACCTATGCCCAACTGTGGACATCTATTGGTTGGCGATGATTCCTTTGCACACATTATAAAGGGAACCTTTGTGTATATTTTTTAGCTTTATAAGTCCAGCAAAATTCCTTTCCTTTTTTCACATTTTTAAATTTATTTATGCTGTGGCACCTTAAATTATGTAAATTAGAAATACATAATGTGTTATAAGCAAACTTATGTTATGCAGTGGACATTTGGTGAAAATGTAACCCCATAAGCAAACTTATGTTATGCAGTGGACATTTGGTGAAAAATGTAATCCCTTAAGCAAACTAATGTTATGCAGTGAACATTTGGTGAAAATATATTCCCATAAGCAAACTTTTGTCATGCAGTGAACGTTCGGTGAAAATATATTCCCATAAGTAAACTTATGTTATGCAGTGAACATTTGGTGAAAAATGTAATCCCATAAGCAAACTTCTGTCATACCTGTTCAGTCTCCATCCTCCACTTGGCCAGCTCCTTTAGAATGTCCGCCTTTTCGGAAAGCAATTCATCCGCGTACTTTCTCGTCTTCTCTAGTTCTTGCGTCAACGCGTTTTTCTCATCTAGCGAGTGCATTCTCTCTTTGAGATGGACCTGTAATCTGCGAACATTTGTTTTTTTATTACTTCTGTTAAACAACGAAAATTACTAGAATACGGGAAATGGTATCTTGTTCAACTAGTTGAATAAAACTTTTGTCATTCGCTATGTATAATATTCGCTGCGATTTGGTAGAGGAAATTTCGTACTTAGATAAAACCTAACTGTACCTATGTAGCTCAAAAATGTATTCTATTAAAATATACCTTCGCAGAGATTTTAAAGCTTAGAGCTGTGTCAAATGGTTTTCTAATATACCTATATAAAAAAAAAATGAAACCTTTATTTTACAAGTTGATATGATAGAACAGGAATCTAAATAGTAAAGACCGGAGAAATACCTTCTGTAATTGGAATAACCTATCAAAAGAAACTCGTGTCTGCTCAAAAACACAACATTAGGACTCCGAGTCAGTACAATTATAAAATTATCTATGATACAAAAAAAACTAAACGAAAATCGGTTCATCCGTTTGTGAGCTACGATACCACAGACAGATACGTGACAGACATGTTCAAACGGCTGAACAGATTTTCATGAAACATGGCTAAGAACACTCGGGATAAAATTATCTATGACACAAAATAAACTAAAATCGGTTCATCCGTTTGGGTGCTACGATACCACAGACAGATACACAGACAGACACGTCAAACTTATAACACCCCTCTCTTTTTGCGTCGGGGTCTAAAAAGAAGTGAAGACGAAAGGTCCTGACACAAAAAAGTTGTACTCCTCGTTCATGCGCAGCCGCTGGTTGAGCCGCATCAGTTCCGCGTCCTTCTCCTCCGCTGAGCCTTGGCGCTCTTGTCTGTCTGTCTGTCTCTAATACAGTTTGAGACATTGTACCTGTCATTGGACTCCGACAGCAGCTTGTCCACGGTGGCCGACAGCCTCGTGTTGTGCTCCTCGTTCATGCGCAGCCGCTGGTTGAGCCGCATCAGTTCCGCGTTCTTCTCCTCCACGCTCGCCTCTAGCCTCTGGATCCTGTCCTCCGCTGAGCCGTGCCGCTCTTGCGCCTGCAAACACGGACACAAATATTATGAGTCAGGTGTTTGACACATAATCCGAAGCCCGATTCTATTTTTGGCCTTCGAGCCAAATTTGGTCTCGACAGTGTCTTCAGATCTCGACTTTCTAGCCCCAGTAGTAAACAACGATCCAAATACTAAAAATGATGACCACATAGTTCTTCATCTTCACTACGTATTCAATTACACGACACCATAACCTAACTACTGTAAGCGCATGAAAAATGGACGTGAGTCATACCTTTACTTGCTTACATTCTAAGTTTACTAAATTGCCAGCTATTGATACACAGGAATAACACGAAAGTTATATAATTGTCAATTTTTTAAGTTTTTGCACTATAGCAGCAATAGCAGTTGGACTTAGAAAGTTAGATGTCACCGAGACTGCTTAGTTATTTCTGGAAAACCTGGAAAGTAACGTAACGTACAAGACATATGAGATTTTACAGTTTTATGGGACATATTTTGCGTATGCAATGATTATACTTTGGTAGAGACAAAATTATGACTACATTATTTTTTTAATGTTTCGCACCCAATTACTCTGTGACTGTGACGGAGACCTTTTACCGAGTTTTGCTCTAAAAAGGGTACCAACTTATGATGGTCGTGAGATTGGAACTGTTTTTTGTGAGTGAGTTTCAAGATATTGATTCCACCATCCCTATTACGTATGAAAAAGCGCGCGGAAAGGGGTGTTCGACATTTCTCTTCTTCTGCGTCGACAGCTGCAGCTTCTCCTCTCTGCCGCGATCTTCTGTTCTTGCAGCTGCAATACAAGTCCTCACCTGGCTGAGCGCCTCCATCCTGGCCTTGAGCTGCTCCTCCATCTCGGGCAGCGAGGACATCTGCGCCAGCTTCTGCGTCGACAGCTCCAGTTTCTCCTCGATGGCGGCGATCTTCTCTTCTTGCAGCTGTAATGCCATGAGGGCGGGATGGGTTATGTGTTGTGCAATGGCTTGCGACTACGTTACGGTTCCTCTAAGGGTCTTCCCAAATCAAGCGACGCGGAACCGGCTCGAGCCAATTCCGCGTCGGTAGGTTTGGGAAGACCCTAAAGCTTGCTAGTGGCGATATAGTCGGTATTAATAAACAGACATTAGCTCTAGGTTACCAGGTTAGACAGGTTCTAGAATCTAGGGTATCGGTGCTAAGATATTGACTTATTCAAAATTGTCTTAGCTGATGTCGGTTTATTAATACGCACCTTAGTAATTTAACTGTTGATTTGACAAACGATGTAAGCCAAGCGGATGGATGCCAACATTTTTGCCCACTCAGGGCATCAGTCCAAATGAATGAATTTTCCATCAATACGACGACGGGACCTCCTAAGATTTCACACTACGCGCGGCGTTAAACTTAGGCTGTGGATTATGGTGGGCACGGAATTTCCGTTGCGCCAATCAAATAGTCGCGCCTGAAGTTGGCCGCAAGAAATAATAGCATATTTTCGCCCGTAGTATGTACGTTGACATCGACAATTTGTGTGAGAGCTGCGCAAACAAGCATACGCACCTCAGTTCAGAGACTGTTCGATTGGCGCAAAATACATTAATATTTGGTTTACAGATGGGATTTCACACTCATGATTAAATTTATGTCAAACTGTAACCCCCTAGGATATTACAATGTTATTAATTACAAATATTATTGTACAACATTCTTTGCAAATAAATGATTATTTATATTTATTTATTTACAAAGGTATAGGTCCCACAGTCATCTGACCCGGTGGTCAAAATTGGAACTAATTTTTATGCCTGTTTAGTTTTTGTTTTTATTTTATTTTTCATAGACACTAGCGACGCTCTCACCGGGTCAGATAAGTTTCTCGGACAGATAAAGGCACAGAGGCAGATAATATAGTTTAGGCACGAGCAGCCTACCTTGAGCTGCGCCTGCTTGTGTTGCAACTCTTGCTCCAGTTTCTCATTGAGGTCGTGCAGTGACGTGGACTCTCGTTGCGCGTTCAGGTACCTCTTCTCTAGTGTCGTTATCCTCTCCTCCTGTAACAATGAGTCATTCGTCAATATCGTCAACCTGTGGACGTCCACTTTTGGACCATCCAGACGTTGCTTGAGCATAGCATGCTCTCGTGGTTGACTTGGAGCGAATATGGAGTAATCCTCTCAGGCACAGCGGACGCCTGCGTTCAAGTGCTTGAGAGCCCAGAGGAAGAAAAAAAAATGGCGTAATCTTAATTTGAATATATTTTTTTTAGATAGGTATATAGGCCAGCGCTTGGCTGCAATCAGACTTGCTTGCAAGTGGTGATGCAGCTTAAGGTGGAGAGCACTTGCCTAGAAGTTGTCTATTCACTCTTGATCTTGAATATGGGCAGAGTACTAGATTGTTAAAAAACACAAAAAATTACCCCTGCATATTCTTCTGTATTCAAAAATCTACAGGGGTATCGATACGACCTTCAGCCCCAACAAATAATCAGATGCCCTGAAAGCTGAACATTCAGAGGGAGGGCTGGATGATGAAAACTAAAGAGTGTGGGTTGCGAGGCCAACTCGAAGAGTCTAATATCCTGTAATGGACGCATATAGGCCGTTAATGATGATGTAAAGTGATCAATAAATGTTCTACAAACCTGGTCCTCCTTCTGCGCGACGTTTTCCCTCAGGTCCCGCTGCAACTTGGCGCATTCATCTTGTTTCTTCACCAGTTCCTTCTCCCCCTTGCTCAGTCTCTCTTCTAACTCCGTCACTTTATTGTTCAGCTCCGCGACGCGCCGCTGCCACGAACTTAGCTCTGCTGACTGAATCAAAACAAGTTTGGACATGATGAAACTTGTTTGAACATGTTCAGACTTGTTGTTTTAATTTGATTACAATTGATTATTACTGAGATATGTACTAAACTAACGATTATCAACATAAGCGTTTGTGGATAAACTATATAATTGTGGGTCGTGTTATGAGCCTAATATGTTCCAATATGTAGTATGATTGAAATGATTATAGATGTGTTTGTTGAATTAAATTATTCTTATATGATAATTTGATATAGTGCTACATTGAGGTCTTTTACAATCGGTAAGAGTATGTTATCAGCCCCCCAATCATGTAAGAATGACCGATGAAATCGTTAAAAATCTGCGGCAAAGTAAATAAACCATAACAGCATTAAATTAGAGCTCAATTTCGTGTACACATTCTTATACGTTTAGGTATGTACGATACTCAAACGTATAAGAATGGATACGCGAAATTGAGCTCTAATTCAATGCAGTTATGGTTTATATTATTTTGACCCTGCTCCTTTACCATTTGATGGACAATTCTTACATAATCCCCCGATTATTGGCTGATTTGTAAATTTGAAAAATCATATTTATAAAACAAATCATACACAACTAATCATGCATAAAAATATGAGACTTTTAAAGATAAAGTTTTCTTGATTCTAGTTACGACTATATTATGAGATGCCAAGAGTAATAATTAGTCATTTCATGCACAGCATCTAAAAGTTTATAAAGAAAAATAAATCTCTACCTATGTGTTATGATTTATGAGGTATTGCTACTATATAGTCTACATTCTGTCATTCAAAGCATATTCGTTTTACAGGCGCTGAGTTAGTGACAATTTTTTAGTGAACACGTATCAAAAATTATTATAAGCAACAGCTTTTCGCACGACATGGAAAGTACTATGATTTGAAGGAAAATTCTGAATAGCGCGTTTTATTGTTAAGGTGGAGGAGCTTTTTAAATCAATTGAAAAAATAATAATAGAGCTTAGCCATATTTGGCCAGTTGTTATGATGTGTAGCGTATTGAAAGCGTTGCAATGATCATTGTTAAGAGTCAAGGCAAACTGTGGTTAGAAAGTTTAAGTCTTCATGGCAATGTTTAGCGATTTCAGGTAGCTATAGTACTGGAATCCACAACGTATTATGAATGTATAGAGATTTGCAAAGCTATAGGGAAGGATTTAAGAACTATATAATTTAAAATAAATTCGTTAGAATGATCGTAATTTAATAATTAGAGAAATTATTACCATATAGGAATAAAACAAAAACAAATTTAGGAAATTAAATTATGATGATGACATCTTGCAGTCTAAAAATTCCCTTTTCTAAGATTAGTGATGAATAAATACATTTTATACTGCAGTAACTACCTGCTGATATTATAAAAAAAATATATATACGCGCCGAATCCACCTCCTCCTTTTTTGGAAGTCGGTTAAAAATCGAAAACATTGCTAGAACGACCCTAACTCGGAACCACAGTAAACCTCAAACTTGCATGTGTCAAAACACTCAGCAGCTCAAATGCAGGTTATATATAATCTGTATCCAAGATGGCGCTGACCTGTTTAGCGATCGTGTTTTGGAGCTCAGTGAGTTTCTTGCTCTCCGAGTCGCCGTTAACACTACTTTGTTCCTGCGACGACGACCAAAATAATATTTAAATAAAGAATTTGTAACGTACTCCCGCACCGAGTATCATAACTATAATCATCAAAACATATCTACAGTTCGCGCGCGAGGTCCGAGGAATCTTGACGTAACGAGATAGAGTTGTGATTAAGTCAATATTACGTTATCGATACTAACACATCTTTAGTATCTGTGCGCGTGTATTGAATTAATTATGAAATAATAATTACACTTCGTATTCGTCCTCCGAGATTAGCATGATACACTTGTAGTACCGTGTACGTACGGCCACTTTCACACGTTAGTTGAGGTAGCTGGAAATAAAAACAAACGCTCCCTCTTACCGGCCGATAGCAGGCCGCTATATATAGGCCCCACTCCTGCACAACTAGTCATTCGTGTTTTCGTGCTCAGCCACTTCGCACGTCCGCAAATTCGGTGAGTTTTTATTTTATTTTTAAATTATTAAATTAAAAATTAATATTTTTATTATTTATTTTTGTGATAAAAACGTAAAAGTGATTTCGGAAATTTGAAATTAAACCGATCACGTAAAAGTTATCACCGAATAAGTTTGTCATCGAGTTTTTTGGAGTCTTCTACACCATCGAGCTTTTGTTTTTGAAGTCTTCTACACTGCTTGTCATCGAGTTCTTTGGAGTCACTGCAATCGCCAACACTACCTATAGTTATTGTTCGATGATGATTGATTCTCTTTTTAAAAAGAAATCACAAAACGAACGTCTATATAACATAATATTTCAATGAAAAGAAACAATAAGTTGCCACCGAGCTCCTGCAACTTTATTTTTTGGAATACGTAATTTATTCTTATATACATAATAATATTTTTTTTTTTTTGAACTTTGCTACATTAGTTGGCCTTATTACTTCATCGTGGCCGGCTAAAACAACCAAGTTTTAGAAGGTGTAAATGTTTTAAATTTAAAAAATGGTAATTAAGAAACAACGCATCTATATCCTGTTGTCCTTCAGATTTTGAGCGGCTTAATTCTGTAAACAAAATTGAAATGATGTAGAAATTGTCATAGGATTCTCAACTGCGGGGTTGGGGGCCGCTTGTGGTGAGGAAACTGCTAGCACCCAACGAAATGAGGCATTTCACATTAACCAGTTGGAAATTCTGCCAGCTTACTTCGGTTTCAAGTATTTGTTGAATACTTACACATTTTTTCAAAATCTTTTCAAGATCGCCAATACCATTGCAGTTGGTTTCATAACCTGCATGGCTGGTAGGTACTTCCCCTCTTGAGATGAGCCCACGAGATATATATTGAATAGATGCGATTACAAAGATGTTTGTATTACATATAAACGCTCTAGTCACGATACTAAAGCTATTAGAGAATCAAGACGAATCCGCTCAAAGGTATTTAGTGGGAACTGTCCAAATAATTCGAAAATTCTCCTTTTTGCGTCCCAATGTTATACCAATTATAAAAATTAATATATTTCGTGTAAGAATGACTCAGATGCGTACGCCATTAATGCGTTCATGGGTTTCAATCTCTTGGGTTTCCACTCTTCGGTATTATCAAGAAAACACAAGTAAAGTTCATAATTTTTGTTCCTTTATAGCCTACCATCATATCGCATATTTAATGGTTTACTTGCTGTAATTTGTCTTCGGACCCACTGGTCCACTGGTCTTTGAACCATCTGACGTGGTTATATATATACATAAGTATATATATATATATATTTTTTTTTTTTCTTTCTCTCTCGTTCCTGCAGCCGCAAATTACACCTCACATACCCTGGTTGGAACTACTGCTGGCTGCTCGCCGGTAGTCTTTATTGATAAGAGATTTCCCACTCTCATCTATAGAAATGATGAATACCTTTCAGTCAGTTTTATTTCTGTCCTTCTGTAAATTCATTTAAACAACACGATAGTTGATCAATTAAGTTGTTTCAATTCGGCAATCAATACTATACATCTCTTCCATGGATGTCTTCAGCAAGCATTAATTCAATTGAATTTGAGTTGTTGAAATTTATCACAACTTTACCAATAGTTGTAGATCTCGTAATATTAGAGATAAGTGATCTCTAAGTATAATATGCAGTTTCATTGAAAAAATTGAACATAGGTACTATAAAAGAACTTTTGAAGCATTAAGTAATTTTATGAGCTTCAAGAACATTACATAGAATGCAAAAGTTTTTCAAAATTGTAATAATAATAATATATAACATAGAACTTTCCTTCGAAATTTCTCGTTAATCAAAATTTTTAATTTTTAATTAAAACTTTCTGAACAGGTTTCTTCCGTATATAATACAATTTTTACATTATCGTAAGTGTAACCCTCAATAGTTATCTTGACAAAATTAAACACCTTCGACACAATTCCTCAATACAGCGCGGCCTCAAGAGCCCGCCATATCCACAAGAATATTTTAGTTGCAGTCACTTGGCATATCCACAGACTGGTCCTTGTTTTTGCCCAAAGTACACGACACTAAGTAGTTGCTCGAATACTTTTGAAATTATAATTTTCCTTATCAAAAATTCAGATTGTTGAGTTGACTCGTTTCTTACAAATACTATGATCCTGTAATAATAAAATCGAGCATTATAAAAAACAAAGTTATACAGTACCTCGTAAATATCTATCAAAATAAATAAAATTGTTCATTAAATAAGAACATAATCATTATTATGTATTAAATATGATATACCTGATGGTTAAAGTGCGTTTTTCGCATAATAACTACGAGTAAGACCTGTTTTCATGACAAGTCTCTCAATATCTACAAGTGTATCATGCTAATCTCGGAGGACGAATACGAAGTGTAATTAATGATTAAACGAACTTACCTGTAAGTGAAGTTCGATCATAATTATACGAGTATTCGTCCGAAGAGATTAGCATCCCACCCTCCCACGGGTTACCCCAGTGTCATGAAAAGGTCAAATTTCAAATTCAAGGTTAAATTTGTAATATATATGTGTTTATGAAAGTGTAAAAAAAAAAAAAAAAAAAGGTCAAGCTCCGAACTAAATGACTAGTTGTGCAGGAGTGGGGCCTATATATAGCGGCCTGCTATCGGCCGGTAAGAGGGAGCGTTTGTTTTTATTTCCAGCTACCTCAACTAACGTGTGAAAGTGGCCGTACGTACACGGTACTACAAGTGTATCATGCTAATCTCTTCGGACGAATACTCGTATAATTATGATCGAACTTCACTTACAGGTAAGTTCGTTTAATCATTAATTCTATGAGGATAGTAAGTGCAATAAGGAAGAAAAAACAAATTGTATCATAAAATTTAATTATAATGAACTGTACAAAACGAACGTAAAATCTAATTAATCACTGTCGCATTCAGAATAATAATCAGTACTATAAGGAATTTAAAAATTAAACAGCTATTTGCACGACAAAGAAACTTTTAAGTTTAGTACTATTTATAGTACAATATTATAACCCTGCTATCGCAAAATTAAAGACAGTACTCGATAAGGCGTACTCTCGCGTCAAGGGCGGCCCTATTATGGGAATGTGCGGGGTATGAAGCGACGGGACGGGCGCGGCGCGCACCCACCCGCTGCCTCACCCCCGATTCCTCAGAGCTGGCGCGCGGTCTATAGTTTCATTATTAGTATTAATAATTATGAATTTAATCATGTAACTAACCGTGTTTATCATTAAAACTTTAATCCCTGGGACAAATGAAGCGGATTTTGTTCTGAGCTTCTTGTCCATGCAAATCAGCACATTTTAGCGCAATATCATGTAGCAATCTTATATTTTTGCGCGCGAAATTCAATTTATTCGCTCCTAGCCTTATAAACCAAATAAATAGAAGGACGGTGTAAAAGTAAGTGTTTTAATTTATTATTTAAATATAGGAGGAACAAAAGATTTAGTAGATAAAATAATCACACTTGAATTAATGAAGAGAAATATATAAAGGAGGAAAGTAATCAAAAAATCCTGCAGTGCGAGACGACGTTCAAACTTGTCATGCCAACTAAAGTAGTTATCGTTTCGCTAGGCAAAACTTTCTAATAGCCTCTTTTGTTTTACCCAATCCGTCTTTACAGAACGTCTTGGTGGCTTTAGTTTATGTTTTTGATAAGGAAGTAAAATATAGTAAAGAATTGAGTCAAACAGCACCATTCAATCTAAAAACATCACATAGTACTACACAATCATTCACGAAGCACCTAGAAAGTTAAGAAGTGAACATTGTTTTTCTGTTACTCTTCGATAGTGTGTTTGTTTTGTGTATCCCCATATGCTTTAAAAATGTATGCACTTTGACAGCTTTCTTGAAATTAAATAATGTAAAATTCTGCAAATTCAAACTTATAGAACGTTGCTAAGCTTTCTATAGACTTTTTATGTACAAGTTTATTTAACATCTTGTAAAAAAGTTTATTTAGCTTACTGTATGAAATTTTTTCGATTTCCTTGTTTGGCTTAAATCCTTCAGAGATTTATTATAGTTTTATTGTATAGTGTACTATTCTACACTGAAGTATATTTTCGTATGCTGAAAGTTCATGTGTACCCAATAGAACGCCTCGGTGAAATCCATACACACCTTAGGTTGTACTTGCTCGCCGTTCTGTTCGGGCGAGCCTGTTGATACGGCCCCATTCTCCTTTGGCTTATCTGATTCTTGCGTACCGGACGCTTTGTATTGTTGTAACTGAAAAAAAAGATCGAAATCAAAAATGAATGAACTAGAATTTTAATTCGCTATAATCCGCCACAGTAGCCAAATCTACTATGTGGTACAGTGTGTGTCTTGCACTTGCATCTCGCGATATTCACCAATCAGTAAGCCAGCAATTCACAACGGCACAGCACCACACCACATAAGTCTTCCAAATTATTCTCAAAGTACGTTTCATTCCGACACTTCAGGAGCATCTTCAGGAGATGTTGACTCGACAATGCACGATTGTAAACTGCAAGCTGATTGTAAGTTGCAAGCTGCAAGTGCAAGACACACACTTTACCACATAGATTTGTCTACTGTGGCGGATTATAGCAAGTCAAACTTCTAGTTCATTCATTATCATGGACTTCCGCAATAACGCCGGCTTCTATTCAATATTAAAGATCGTAATCATCGTGGAGCATCCTATAAACAAAATGGAATTTAGTATATGACAAGGTTTGTTACGTTTAGCACCTAATTTCTATTTGGGGCTGGAAACCTAATTTCTTCTGCTTCGGGTTCTAGTCTAGGCAGTCAAAGTTTCTAATTAAATTAATCAATTGTCACTGGTATGTTAGAAAAAAACTAAACTTACTTCTTCTTTGGTTAACGCCAATTCTTCTTCTAACGCCGTATTTCTTTCTAACGCAACTCTTAATCTTTCTCGGACCTGAAACGTAAAGGAGGGGACACTTTAATCGTATCTGTATTTAGTGTCGAATCAGATCTTCCTCATCGATCAGTTCCGATTTATAGCCTTAATTCAAATTTTGGTTGCTTTTTGGAGACTGGAAATTCTATTAATTATAGCCTGTCCGCGTTAAGAAAATAGGAACTCATCACTGTCAGCAGGCTGCGACACCAAGCCCGACCAATAAAGTTGCAAGAAAGCAGAAAGCTTTTCGATTTCTTGCAACTAGATTGGTCGGGGGGCGTGGCTTAGCCGGCCGACAGTGATGAGTCATTTTCTTATAGCGGACAGACTATTGGCGTACCAGATATACCGGGATGTAACGTATTTAATTTAGCAAAGCTTAATAGACAAGTTAACAGAGTATCGTATAACCAACTTCCTAACTCCGGGCTAGTAATGAGAATTTATTTTCAGGAAAATACTAGTTACGGCCCGACCCGGGACTCGAACCCGGGACCTCGTTGGCCGCAATCGAACATGCTAACCATTAGACCAACGAGGCGCGCAATCGACTCAACAAGTGTTCCACAAGCTCAACAAGTGTGTATGTAATAAGGAGTGGTACCTTCTCGTCGAGTGCTTTGTGGTGTTCGAAGAGGCTTTTGAGCGCCTTCAGCACCTCCACCTCCGAGGAGACGCCGGACTGCGCGGCCGCCTGCCGCTTCACCACCGTCATGCGCAGCGAGCGCTCGTGCCGCGACACTAGGCATTCTAAATGTTCTAACAGTAACTGGAAAGACAGACAAAAAAGCTGTTAAAATCCATACTTCCACACTAATATTATAAACTAGCTGATGCCGGCGACTTCGTCCGCGTGGATTGAGGTTTTTTAGTTCCCACGGGAACTCTTTGCTATTCCAGACTATAATCTATCTCTGTGCCAAATTTCATCCAGATCCGTTCAGCCGTTCTGGCGTGATTGAGTAACAAACATCCATCCATCCATACATCCATCCATCCATCCATCTATCCAAACTTTCGCATTTATAATATTAGTATAGATGCGAAAGTGTGTCTGCAGTCTGTCTACTACGCTTTCACGGCCCACCTGTGCAACTGATTTCAATGTTTGGTACGGGGAAGGACATATGCTACTTTTTATCCCAGAAAGTTAAAGAGTTCCTGCAGGATTCAAAAATCCTTAAACCACGCGGACGAAGCAGCGGGCATAATCTAGCTGATGTTAAGTAGAACATAAATAAATCCTAATATTGAATCAACCCTGTACAGTTTTAGAAGCACGGCTACTTAGCGAGTTCGAACATGAAAAAAAGTAAGACAAAAGTAAATGTACAATTTTTATTCGACGAATTAAGGGCTAGAAGGAACTGAAAGTTCACGCGATACCATAAAATCTCTGTTGGTAAGAGTAAAATATAATTTCTCCCAATTTAGAGCCCAAATAATCATCTAGTTTAAAACAAAATTTACGAATCTTGACTTAATTTACGTTGCTTTATCATCATTTATGCTTTTAAAAGCTACAAAGCTTACAAAGCTTACAAAGTGTCAAAAAGCTTGTGACGGCTTAATCTCCACAATTCGTAAGATGGTGAATTGTTTTTTTTTTTGTTTATCCACTACTTTAGCCCTTGACTGCGATCTCACCTGATGGTAAGTGATGATGCAGCCTAAGATGGTAGCGGGCTAACCTGTTAGGGGCATGGCAGTTATATTAAACCCATACCCCTATTCGGTTTCTACACGGCATCGTACCGGAACGCTAAATCGCTTGGCGGCACGTCTTTGCCGGTAGAGTGGTAACTAGCCACGGCCCAAGCCTCCCACCAGGCCAGACCAGGGCAAATTCGGAAATTATAAATTCCCAAATTGACCCTGCCGGGGATCGAACCCGGGACCTCCGCACGTTAAGACAACAGCGCTCAACACTGCGCCACGGAGGTCGTCAAATTGTGCCAGTTGCAATCAGGTATGAACAAATGGTCCCTCGGTGATATTCGCTGTATCATTTGTGGCCGTTTATTGCCGAACTCGAATTGGGAATTTCAGCTTACGGCTCGTATTGGAAAAGAATAAAGAGAACGGTGTATCGGTGTAGTATGATAACATTTTACGAGCCATCAATGATATGGAAGATACTTAAAACAATAACTGGCTATATTCGAATTAGAATGTTGTTAAGTACCGACTAGTGAAATGTAAGATGAACTTAACACAGAAGTATTTCGAAGCACAAAATAATGTAGAATGTGGAGTCGTAGTTTAAAGAACACGTTGAATTAGCCTGTCCAAAAGTTATAAAAGAGTTGAAAATCTATTCAACACAATATGAAAAAAAAAAGATTAAGTTAAGTATTTATGTAAAAACAACAATTAAAAGTTGGTATTTTCACTAATCTAAAAATTACAGACCAGAAAAAGTCCATAAATCTAAGTATACCGTAGCGTACGAAGAAAATAAAGTTCAAATAAAACGTCCTGAAGAATTCAAGAACCAAATCATCAAGTTTGAAAGGATCGCTAAAACTTTCCGGATCCAGGCGAGAATGCTGCGTGAATTATTTATGTAGGTGCGAGAAAATTTCCTGCAAGTGACAAATACTTATGGCTCCAACAACACTTATCTTGAGTGTGGATGTATTGTACCTACGTCAGCGTGAACGGTGTATGAACATGTATGGCCCCAGTGGACTACCCTGTGGCATTTCCGATTCTTTATATTGCAGATGTTGAATAATAATTAGTAAAGTGCCAGCTCCAAGGCAGGTAATAAATATAGAGTAAATAATCTAAGGTATTCTGACTGGAATTTGGTAATTTTGGTAGATTACTGGGGTATTTTGAGGATGTTTGAATATATATATAAACAGTCTTGATTTTAAAGATTCGTGATTTTCGGTTGAAAAATGCTGTCAATAGAAGAGCCTTTGATTAAGGTAAAGTTGATGCTTCAATCATATGTTTTTTCATAAAAAAGAAACTTTGCTTACGTCATAAAATTATGTTTTAGGACACATTAACAAATAGAACTAACTCTGGAATGGACTTACTCTGGTATTGTTTCTTTCTGCTTTCAGTTCTGATATCTCCTCCTCTCGTTCTAATAGCTGCTCTCGCGCCTGGTTGAGCTCCTTTGTGAGGGTCGCGAATTCCTGGTGGCAATAGAAAAATATACGTCAGTAAATGCATAGGCTTAGAATGAAAATTCTATGTCTATGAGTAACTGAATATAATACCTATATTGATGAGGCCACGCAGGTACCTTTTTGAAGTGAAAACTTCATTAGCCGCGTTGAACACTTTTTGGTAGGGGGTAAACTTGTGGATTCGCGAAGACAACAAAGACAAAAGGTCTTAAATATAAGACTACTACATACGAAGGTATACTACATTCGTAATTTTTTTTTTAATTATTCGTTTTCACTTCTATCTAATTCTTTTTTATTGCTAGATGGGCTTGCGCTTGACGACAATGCTTGATTATTAAACGCTATGATGAGGTTGTAGCGCGCTTGCCTACAAGATGGCGATTCACTCTTGCCTCGAAGGTACTCAAGTCATACTTGGCTGGAGACACGGTCGCCGGAAGGGCGTTCCAAACCCTAGCGGTTCGTATCAGGAATGTGGAGCAAAAACGTTTCGTACGACTTGATTGAACATCGACAACACAGGTTAACGCACAATATGTTAGTAATAAGACTAAGTTGGTTTATTAAATAATTAATGCACCTTTAAACTAGAGTAAAGGAATTAAAACACAGATTTAAAATAATTTGAAAGAAAGCACACCATCAACGATTCAAATAGAAATAGAAATAGAAATGATTTATTTCATGTAGGACAACTTGTCCAACAAAAACCAAGTTTTTCAAGTTCTAATAAAAATTTGGTAAAAATTTATGTGTAACCGAGAAATCTATATTAATGAGGTGGTACACCTGACTCTAATCCTAAAAGAGTCCTTTGAAAATTAGAGAATCCGCAAAGCAGCCTCCACGTCCTTGACCCACAAGCTCTCGTTTGAATCAATAAACGATTGTGGAGAGCTCCTCGGTCCGTCTCTGATGAACAGATCAAAGAGAACCGAGAACTGTGCAATCGGCAAATGTTTCAGAATGCTTAAGTGTGCAATTAGGTAGCTTTCGCTGAGTTGCACGAAACAAATACAAAAATTTAAGTGTAACTAATTTAATCACAAGACTCCATACGATTCTTGCGATTAAATTAGTCTAAGTACCACTTAAATTTTTGTATTTGTTTCGTGCAACTCAGCGTTTGATTTACAGCCACTTCAAGATCATGGAAAAATAGAAATCATTTTCGGTAATTTTGCTCGACAATTCATATTTATTATTAACTTAGCCTGAGATCTGTAGAGTGCACTTTGACTTCAAAAGAGTAACTCTATTTTAATACAGTAACTTAAAATAGAGTTACATCTTATTTTTTAATTTTCCAATCGTCGCTTAGCTAACAACATCGCGCAAGCAATATTTTGCTACTTTACAGACACGAAAAACTATTTCAATTTTGGCAAACAGCAGCATTTAAAACTGGATAAACTGACTAGGTAAGTTTTTTGAAACTTTCTCTGCGTCATATTCCGGTCATGACCCCTGGCCATTAATCACTTAATGGTAGGGGTTGTCTCGGGATAATTATGCTTGGCATTATTTTTTGAATAACGGCTAAGAATTGGTCGATATGCTTAAATTCGATAGATTGGCCGAAGCAAACATTAAAACTGCATCCAATGGCATTCAAATTTCATATGCGCCGCATCGCTCCTCCTTTGTTGTAGTTGGTTAAAACCAAGGGAACTCAGCATACATGCCATAAAAGGCTTGGTGTGTCGCAGGGATATGGTTGTTTTAAAAATAATTCTTATCAATAGCGATCCAATAAACCCCAAAAAGAGTCTCCGGCACGAAAGACAATACCTTTATCAAGATTATTGTGCAAGTACCGGGAAAATAAATGATCTATTCCATACACGTACAAACTTTCGAGGGAAATGAAAGTTGGAGGAAAAATAGTTAACTTTTTTCCCCTAGAAATGGAATTGTTTGGGCGATCGTTTGACGCTTCTTGCAGCCCGCTTATCTAATATTTATATAGGAAACTAGCCGATGCCCGCGACCTCGTCCGCGTGGTTTAAGTTTTTTTTATTCCCGCGGGAACTCCTTAATTTTCCGGGATAAAAAGTAGCCTATGTCACTCTCCAGGTCCTCAACTGTACCCATACCAAAAGTAACCAACAAACAAACACACTTTTGCATTTATAATATTAGTATGATATTTAAGAGATTACATTTCTATTTTGGAAACTTGGGAGGCATTGCAATTTTTACCCGACTACGGCAAAGACAAAAGGAAGGGTTATGATTTTAGCAGTCTATGTATACAAAACACCAACGTAACGTATCATGGATTTTTTTTGTTTCGATTAGACAATAGATTCTGTGTACTGCCAAGCGCACAAACGTACCTATCTATTATTTCGCAGCTGGGAATCACTGCTCCACTCTCCTCCATGTTACCAACGGCTGCTCTCGTATTTCGGACACATCATTTTTTTAAATTTCACTACAAGTTAGCCCTTGACTGCGATCTCACCTGATGGTAACTGATGATGCAGTCTAAGATGGTAGCGGGCTAACCTGTTAGGGGCATGGCAGTTATATTGAACCCATGGCCCTATTCGGTTTCTACACGGCATCGTACCGGAACGCTATATCGCTTCGCGGCACGTCTTTGCCGGTGGGGTGTTAACTAGCCACGGCCAGACCAGGGATAATTCAGAAATTATTAATTCCCAAATTGACCCTGCCGGGGATCGAACCCCAGACCTCCGCACATTAAGACAACAGCGCTCAACACTGTGCCACGGAGGCCGTCATACGGTGTAGGGACAACCGTCTCAAGAGGCTTTGTCACGGGCAACACTGAGGGCAAAAGAGCGAGAGGACGCTCACCAACTAGGTGGTCTGACCAACTGAGGGAGTCGAACGCGTAAAATTCTATAATATAGTGAGAATGACTACGAATAGAAGCCAATGGAAACAAATAATCCGTTCGAGGTAGCCAGGACCACGATCTGCAACAATGAAGGAAGGACTGCAGCTGAAAGAGAGACAATAGACATTTAATGTATTTACATATTGTTATTTCTTATTGAAAATTCCTACAGATTAAAGGTCCAACTGCGGTGCGATTTCAGCAAAGCTCAAACATGTAGCGGTTCAAAAATAACAGGGTTAAAATTAAAATGCGGTCACTCGGCCAAGTGTCGACTGCAGGCTCCACATTCGTTCTCTTATAGCCCTCGGCTGAGTGCTCTGAGCATAAACTGTATTCTAAGAATGTCTATTTTTTCTATTATTGTGTGGCGGTCTTCGCAGATATTCCAATAGATGACACTACTAAGAACACGAAGAGCCTGAATCGCGATTACTAAGTTTTCTCTGAATTACGCTATACATACGACTTCCAAAGATCAATGGTTGGACCAGTGGTCCCCGAGCACAACACCCGCTCGGAGTATGATCATCCTATTGTTAACGGTCGAGCCACATCACCTGCTCCCGTATAATTGCAAGATAGGCTTGCGGTTGACGACAATCATGTTTATGAAAAGCAATGATGAGGTCTAGGTTGGAACGCGCATGCCTAGAAAATGCTTATACACTCTTGCCTAGAAGATACTCAACTTTCTTTAAATTTAACACGGTTGTAGATGGTATATAATATACTAGATGTTGCCCGCGACTTCGCCCGCGTGAACTCTTTAACTTTTCGAGATGTCTTCAACTATACCCATGCAAAGAATCACGTCGATCCGTTGCACCCGTCGTAGTTATACCCCTAATCGGTTTCTACACGACATCGTGCCGGAACGCTAAACTGCTTTGCGGCACGTCTTTGTCGGTAGGGTAACTAGTCACGGCCGAAGCCTCCCACCAAGCTAAACAGGCAGTTTTGCGGCTTGTATCATAGTATCTGGAACGATGATCGCAAGTTGAGTTACCTTCGGTTAGGCATGGTCTCGTAACATCGTATATTTCACTTTCATCACAGTTTCGCGTGCGCGTGGATACTAAACCTCGCCGGC
Source organism: Erebia ligea (assembly GCA_917051295.2). Taxonomy (NCBI): domain Eukaryota; kingdom Metazoa; phylum Arthropoda; class Insecta; order Lepidoptera; family Nymphalidae; genus Erebia; species Erebia ligea. Next base: position 977,714 of record OU785232.1, read on the forward strand.
GACGTCGCTGATATTGTTTTGCCGGTTCGCTGGAGACATGGAAGCCTTTTATTGGCAGTATATCTCAATGTTTCCTACACTTTTTTGCGATAAATGTAACTTAAATATCAATGCCTCACTTTTGTATTGTTTTTTCATGGTAGTTATATCAACAAATCCCAGTTTTGTGCTTCGGGACCCGAAGGGTATTGTATCAGAGAATAGTACGAGTATATTGGGTGAGAGAATTTTATTTATTTTGAGTTGTTGAGGAATGAATGTTGCGTACTCAAAGAGGCCCTCGAAGAATAATAAAAAGGTCGTCACTCATCACCAAGTTAATGCGAATAATTTTCAGAAATAAAAAATGAGCCTATTTTGCCAAAAGGCGACTCAGTTCATGCGATACATGAATAGGTTGATCTTTTTCACATAAAGCGGACAGCAACGCTGACTTATTTTAATCCTGTGAAATAAAATTAAAAAAATCTTAAATAAATCTTCTTTGACAGTCTTCTTAAATACAAAATCTTAATAAATCTTGGTTGAGATCATTTCAATCCCACTCGCATTTGAGTTACTTGAAAGATTCTGAGACTGAGAAAGTAGATAAACCTATGTATAGAGAAGATACGGTTGAGGAATTAATAGTAAGTCAAAGCGTTGAGCACTTGCGAACGATATTTCGTATTAATCGGCGCGCTCAATTTACGCGATATCTCTCTGAGCCAAACCACAGCTGAGACCGTTTCCCGGCGGAAATGTAATGACCGATGGAAGATTATTATTTCTACTGACAGTACTATACTGGACAAGAAAGGTATTCATGTCAAGTCCGATTTCCGATTCAAAAATAATTCCCTGTGTTTTGTAGACCCCACACAATATAAAACTGGAGGCGAATGGTTTGCAGGTTATTCTAACAATATAACTAAAAGTTCATAATGCGATGTGAAATGACGATATTATACTTAACAATCCATACTTCCATACTAATATTATAAATGCGAAAGTGTGTCTGTCTGTCTGTCTGTCTGCTAGGCTTTCACGGCCCATCTTTTCAACCGATTTTGATGAAATTTGGTATAGTGATAGTTTGTATCCCGGGGAAGGACATAGGCTACTTTTTATCCCGGAAAATTAAGGAGTTCCCGAGCGGAGTCGCGAGCCTCTAGTAGAAATACATAGAGAAACAATAAACAAAACATAGAGAAATAAGAACTTCTGGACCTTCTGGACCCCCCACAATCATCAACGCCAGCGTGGTAGGCCGAGGCTACGATGGCGCGATGAATTGGACAAATTCTTGGCTGAGTGGCCCATCGAAGCCCAACATAGGGAGATGTGGAAAAATCGGAGAGAGGCCTTTGCCCAGTCGTGGGACAGTACAGGCTAGATTATAATAGAAAAATAAGAAGACAAGTGATAGCGTTATTATGTAAAGTTGGGGATAAAGTCAGGACCAGAGGAAGTGTAATGATATTAAAATTAATGAGATCATTAATTAAAGGGTCCTTAAAGGGCCCTAGCCCTATTTTTACTATTGGCTATCTGTGCACCGTGACAAGAACAGTAAATAGTAAGCACCTGTGACCTGTGGCATCTAAATTATTTTACATCTCTCATATTCGGTAAGTAGGTCCTTATTACCCCCAAATGGAGCTTGTAGGTGACCAATTAGCGCTCTAGGGTAATAATGTAGCTAGAAAAGCCCTAGGGCGGTAAGTAATTAAAAAAAGTATGATGGTTAGATGTACGCGAACTTTTTGAAAGAGTGAAGAGTTTTTTTTTTAATTACTTACCGCCCTTGGGCTTTTCTAGCTACATTATTACCCTAGAGCGCTAATTGGTCACCTACAAGCTCCATTTGGGGGTAATAAGGACCTACTTTACCTCACAATCGAGATGTAAAGCAGAGTAGTTAGCTCGGGTGTAAGCATCAATTGCACCCTCGAACTATAGGCGCCCTCCCTGCGCTCGTGCGCCTAAATATCTCGGGCTGCAATTGATACCTTACAGCCCTTGGCTACTAATCTACTATTTTTAACCATTTCAGTTAGTGGTCAGTTTGAATGTTAGATATACTTACTTACTGTATTTCTATTGACTTATTTTATACTGGGTTTTGTATGCAAATAAAACCAAGCATAAAATACCACGGCATTTATTCTGATTCTGATGGGTACAGACATAGATTGTGTCCCTGGGAAGGACATGCTATCCCGAAAAATTATGGAGTTTCCACAGGAATAACACGAAGTCGCATCACCCAATACTACTAATAAAACAGAAACGTATTAACTTTAATTCCCCGACTCCTGCTGCGGGTCACAGCGCAACTAGTGTCCCGTGGCGATCTGAATACCTCGTATTGATAACGTTAAAGGATCCATTTATAGCTTATTGAACATGTTTTATCCCCTACTGGGCGGTGGTATTGTTCTACTACGTACAGTCGCGGTCCGAAAATGTTTACCACCTTTAGGTTAATAATTGCATGTACCTTTCTGTTTCAGAAGGTCGAAGTGGTTTGATTAGGCATAGATCGTAGATTTCTTAACTTTTTCAGTACCTGTGGCAACTGTGACAACTAGATAAGAAACTTACCAGAATCAAATATCAAATCAAATCAATCATCAATCAAATATCAAATCTATACTAATATTATAAAATAGCTGATGCCCGCAACTTCGTCCGCGTGGTTCAAGTTTTTTTGATTCCCGCGGGAATTCCTTAATTTTCCGGGATAAAAAGTAGCCTATGTCACTCTCCAGATCCTCAACTATACCCATGCCAAAAATCACGTCGATCCGTTGCTCCGTTGCGGCGTGATTGAACGACAAACCAACAAACCAACAAACAAACACACTTTCGCATCTATACTTATAATAAAACTGTAACAGGTCCAATTCTGTACAATTTTTTTGGAGGGCACTCATTATTCGATACTGAAGCCAAATCTGTAATTTTTTTCATTTTTGTCTGTCTGTCTGTCTGTCTGTCTGTCTGTCTGTCTGTCTGTCTGTATCTTGGCCGCGCATCACGCCGAAACTACTGAATGAATTCAAACGAAACTTGGCACGATTTGAGCCTATACTACGAGGTAGGACATAGGATACTTTTTATCCCGAAATTCTACCCCCGAAGGGGTGAAATAGTGGTTGAAAGTTTGTATGAAAGTCCTTAATTTCTCAAGTTATAGCCATGAAACTTGATATATGAGCTGCGGCGGGTTGAAAATGGAGACGTACGTGTTTCACAGTTTTTGAAAATTCGACCCCCAAAAGGGTGAAATAGGGGATGAAAGTTGGTATGAAAGTCCTTCGTTTCTCAAGATGTTTTACAAGTTATATGAACGAAACTTTTTATTTTGGCTAACGGTAAAAAATAAAGAAGTACGTGTGTCACAATTTTTCAAAATTCCACCCCTAAGGGGGTGAAATAGGGGGTCAAAGTTTGTATGAAAATCCGTCATTTCTCAAGTTATATCGATTAAACTTGGTATACAAGCTACTGGTTGAAAATGAAGAAACAAGTGTTCCACAGTTTTTGGAAATTTTACCCCCGAAGGGGTGAAATAGGGGTTGAAAGTTTGTATGAAAGTCCTTCATTTCTCAAGTTATAGCCATGAAACTTGGTATATGAGCTGCGGGTTAAAAATGAAGACATACGTGTTTCACAGTTTTTCAAAATTTCACCCTCAAAGGGGTGAAATAGGGGTTGAAAGTTTGTATGAAAGTCCTTCATTTCTCAAGTTATATCGATGAAACTTGGTATACAACCTACCGGTTAAAAATGAAGAAATACGTGTTTCACAGTTTTCGTAAATTTTACCCCCGAAGGGGTGAAATAGGGGTTGGAAGTTTGTATGAGAGTCCTTCATTTCTCAAGTTATATCCATGAAACTTGGTATATGAGCAGCGGGTTAGAAATGAAAACATACGTGTTTCACAATTTTTCAAAATTCCACCCCCAAAGGGGTGAAATAGAGGTTGAAAGTTTGTATAAAAGTCCGTCATTTCTCAAGTTATTTCGATGAAACTTGGTATATCCACGCGGACGAAGTCGCGGGCATCAGCTAGTTTATAATATTAGTATGATGCGAAAGTTTGGATGGATGTATGGATGTTTGTTAGGTACTCAATCACGCCCCAACGGCTGAACGGATCTGGATGAAATTTGGCACAGAGATAGTATAGATAGTATAGATTATAGTCTGAAATAACACATAGGCTACTTTTTATCCCGGAAAATTAAAGAGTTACCGCGGGAACCAAAACCCTCAATTTACGCGTACGAAGTCGCGGGCATCAGCTAGTCAGAAATCATTTTATGTAGTCTTAACTAGATAAAGCAGTATGGTGTGTGTAAGTAGGCACTGAGTCTGGCTGTGGCCTGCGGGTACTTAGTCTCGAAGTTTCTCATATCTTGATAAAACTAGTGAAGTTCCGTTAGGAGGTTTATCTACCCTGTGGTTATGGGTCAGTGGCCCCAAAATCAATAGGACTGCCTGAAATATTGAAATTTTTTGCCGCAGACCGGAAATTGACTTGGCTTATAACCGACGGTGTTGCGTTCCCGCTAATTGAAATTGCTCTCACTATTTCTATTCTGTCTGTCATGGCAATATGGTCTCTAGTGCACCAGTAATATGGGTGATATTTAGTGTGCGTGTAACAATAGTGTTTGCATTTCAAATGATCCAATTACTATGAGTTTGATATTCAAATGCTTGTTTGGGCATTATGAAACTGTTTTACTGTATATCACATTTTGGTAACGGTTTGCTATTCCACGAAGCACTTGCAATCACCGTCAAAGCCGTGAATACAATATAGCTTTAATTTAGAGAGCCGAAAAATTGATACAACAACAAACGGGTTAACCAAACCTGGCTAAAACTATTTTACGCTAAGTTCAAATTTTATTATAATCTACTGGTTGTGGCGTCGAGATTTAAGGAATTAAAAACTAAATTAAAAAAATATCTTACTTAACTCAGAAATCAACCCCGAAGTAATTGATTCAAATCAATCAGAAATGATTTAACAGCAAAAATCAATAAATTGTGTAGCACGAAATGAATGTTATAAATAAACTTAGAAATCTCTCATAAAAGAGCTACAATAACTACTGGATAATATGGGGAGCTTTAAACCACTCTTTCTTTTCCGTTTTGACCAAATGATCGCTTTCAAAATAGCATCCTGTACACGGTACGTCGGAGTAAAATCTCTTTAAAACAGAAAGCCTTGAAACATTTTCGACTAAGATTATGTCTTCGCCACACACGAAGAGATTCATTCATGTGTACAAATATTAGAAGAACCTTGCAATTGCTTGTGTGAAGATGTCTAAAAGCGAACTGCGGTCGACCCCGCCTTGACTTTGGCTGAGTGGCATTCGGGGCGCCCTTAGACCGGCGATACACGCACAGCTTGAAGCAGTCAGGATGGACTTCTTCAAGCTGCGACTGCATAGTGAACTACAGTCTTCTACGTACACTCATACATGGAACCGCTCGAACAGTTGCGACTGCTTCGGGCGGTTGGCGTCAGTTATCAATGGTAGCTTCAAGCTGTTGACTATGACTGCAGGAGCGGTCCGTGCATGTTGATCACTGGCTAACTGCTCGAGCAGTCCGTGTATGGCCGGTCTTACAGCACGCACGCAGCATTCACTCGCGGAGAGCTATGTGTGTGCTGCGCTTTGACGCGAGGCGGCCCAATATTGACTAGGCCCCGCCGCCGCGCCGGCGACGACGTCACAATTAGCGCTTAGCCGCTGCAAATGAGCCGGAATGATCCAAGGTTCCGACTGAATGAGACGTTCTTGACACATGTTGAACAACTTAAACGAGCTCGTGTGTTTCAATAGCTGAAGATTTAACTCGAACAATACATTTAACCGTCAACTAATAGACGTCTATAGCTGGACATAGGTCTCTTTTTGAGACTTTCACACGCCGTGGTCTTGTGCCTCCGAGAATCCAGCTGATTTCTGCTTGATGTCGTCCGCCCACCTATTGGGAGATCTACCAACGCTGGAAAGTAGCAGTGGCTCATTTTATGATAGTCACTTAATCGGGGCTATGGAGAACGCGAGGCGGACATCTTTGCATTAGTGACAACAAATTAAATTGAATAATTTAAGTATTATTGTAGCTTTAAGGACCTTCAAAAAAAAGACTTGAATAAATTGAAGCTTTCATATTGAAAATCAATATAAATTCTTTCTCTTTTGAATAACGCGACCGGCTGGATGTAACTTTCAATTTTGTTTGTGGCCTTCAAATTGAGCATCTTATTCTGTCTCGGATTTCGATATCCCTTATTGCTTTTCAATGTATACTTTTATCGGTAAATAAGGTGCGGTGGATTGGACAAGGGATTTATTTAAAGCTTTCAATAAAAACTTATAAACCGACTTCAAAAAAAGGAGGAGGATTAATTTAGTTCTATAATAACATTCTTTGAAGTCGGTGCCAATGTGGAGTCACGTCAACAATAATGAAGAGTAGGTAGACGGTTCATGCGGCTAATTGGTACCGACTCCAAAAAATGTTATTATAGAACTAAATTAACTCTTGTATACATAATAAATTAAATTATTTTTTACTTTTTAGTGTTTGTGGTTTTTGAAGTCGGTTTTTATTTTATTTTTGAAATTTTTTTATTTAAATCGATTTCTCCTTTGACAATTTGCGATAGTCTCTTGTACGGTTGTCCGTAGCTAAGATCTCAGGAGAATACTTCGTATGGCAAGCGACGGATTAGTGTCGTAGTTCCTAGCAGTAAAATAGGACGAGGACCGTCTTCATTGCCTCCCTAGTCCCTGGAGGCCTGGGATGATAAGCAATAAATTTATTGCAAACTCGTTTTACTCCGCGTATACGTCCGGGTGGATATTTTTTTTAATCCCCCTAGAACCCCTTTGTTTTACCGGAGCAAAAAATATCTTAGCCGTCCTTCACCAGTTTGCTTAGCATGCGCACAACGAGATTATCTCGCGACGAGAAAGAGAGATGTTGTCGTTGCCGGCAAATTTTTCATTTACCCTGAACATGCACAAAATGCGGCAGGTATATTACAAGAAAAAAATAGTCGACATGTAAAGGTTCGTAGAGAAAAATACCACAGATAAGAAATATTACTTTTATCTCTCCTTTTGACGTAACGAGACAAGTAACCATGTTAGCTTCGGTAGACAGAGAGAGATAACGGGAAGACATAATTTTACTCGTAGTGCGCATGCTGGCCATACAGGTACATAGTATAGGAAATCCTTATGCAGGCCCAATACAACACTAGTTCTGCAGTAACAGTGAAACTGGCCCAAGGGTGTGCTGATCATAGAGCCACAAAAGCACTGCATGCCCTGAATCCTGATACCTGACGGCTAACCAAAACAAAATACATATATTAGGTAAATGCAGTTTCAATCTGCATACCTACCATAATAGAGTAACTAATTAGCAGTTAAGTTAGCATTCCAATATAATAATGTCTTGGCAGGCTATTTAAAGTAAAATATTTTGATTTTGATCATGGACCAATTTTTTTAAAACCAGGTTTTTAAAACAAAACAGACCCTCCTATTTACCTGCCGTAAACAATAAGGTATACATTTTATCACTTATCCCTGGGGATTTAGGTGGAGAGGGGGGGCAGCGAGTCAGCTGGCGTCCGCCTCTCTAAATAAGCGATATTGACAACATTATGAACGTCATAATGTTGTTTATAGGGTTTGCTGGATTTCAATTCATTGTAGCATAGGGTCCTGTATATAATCTGTACAATTTTGTATTTTCAAATCATAAAACACAGAACCACATGTTGCTAAGAGTGCTTGTTTGAAATAATCATTGGGATTCATGATTGGAAATTGGAATCCCTAGAATCCGTAAATTAAAAATGTACTGATGTCCCACAAGATATTGCTACAGTAGATTTTGGTCAATCAAATGTCAAATAATCAAATATAAATATTATAAATGCGAAAGTTTGGATGGATGGATGTATGGATGGATGTTTGTTACTCAATCACGCCCCAACGGCTGAACGGATCTGGATGAAATTTGGCACAGAGATAGACTATAGTCTGGAATAGCACATAGGCTACTTTTTATCCCGGAAAATTAAAGAGTTCCCGCGGGAACCGAAAAAACCTCAATCCACGCGGACGAAGTCGCGGGCATCAGCTAGTAGTGCAAGATTGCTAGTTAATCAGAGGTGATTACGATCGTGTCGTAACTATGTCTTGATATTTATAGTTATCCTGATAGCCTGTCTCTAACTTCTAGAACGAATGTAACTTTAACGTGGTAGTCGATTCTGATAATTCTGTAGTACTCGATCTCTACATTTAACTAAACTAACAGCACGATATTTTTTTGCTATCCCTTTCATAATGCTCGCTACGGAAAGGTACAGCTCTAGATTTAGGCATGTCAATTAAGCTTAGAGATTACAAAGCGTACAACAGGATTAGCCACAATGTCGAAGTAGACTCTAATACCTCGTTGCCAATATAGATAATTAAAAGCTCGACGGGACGCGGACGGCCGTCTCGCAGCCTCCCGCGAGACTCCCCGGGGAAGAGATAAATTTGAACGAGACCTTATTGTTTACGGCGTGGTCTTAATAGCCGGCAGAGCTACATAGACTAGACCGACCATTCGCAACCAGAGTCGCGACGAGAAAGCTAAGGCTACAATCGCACTGCGAAAAACATTCGCGCGAATTTTATTCTCACGATTTATATTACGCGTACCGATTTCACATACTTCTACCTAATTTGTATCAAACAAGCGATTTTTTTTTGCGCGAATTTTATTTGCATGTGCCTACACTTCCATATGATTTCTAGTGTTACAAAATTGCGAAAAAAATTCGCGCGAATGTTTTTCGCAGTGCGAACGTAGCCTAAAGGTAGGTATATAAGTGAAAGAGTAGTTGGTATATATAAGCATTAGCAGGTTTTCAAAGCATTCTGTTAACGACGCAGAACATTATTATTATTATTTATTTATTATTTATTTCTCAACTTACATTACAACTAGCATTACAGGTTTCCCTAATACACTAGTGTAGCTAAAATAATCCTTAACTATATTATAAACTAAATTAAATATTATTATTATTATTATAACATATAGCCCACAGAGCTATCCTTGTGAGTTCACTCAGAGTACAACAAAACAGATCCGTCCTCTCAGCTATGACGTTAAGGGTGCGAATCGCTCGCGGCAGCGGCGCCTTGTTGAGCAAGTTGGTGCGACCGCGCGGCACCGCCAGCAGCGGTGGCCTGCGCCTCCGCCACACGTACCGGTCCGGGACACGGAGACTCACCTGTCTTAAAACGTCCGCATTATATAACTTCCCCCGTATTATTTTAAAAATGTACAATATAAGTGCTAATTCCCTCCTAACCCCTAGTTCGTTATACCCAACCATACCCAGAACAAATAATGTTGGGTACATTAACGGGTAGTATGGGTATACCCCATATAGCTTCATATATAGGTACCTAACAAATTTATTTTGTACCCGCTCTAACATAAGGCTATATTTAGCCTCATGTGGAGCCCAGATGACTGAGTTACTTTCTAAGTGGCTCCTGACCAAAGCATTGTATAATGCTATCACCGCCTTTATGTTACTGAAGCTCCTAACGGTACGAAGTATAAAGCCTAGATTTTTGTAAGCTTTCTTACAGCATTTTACAACGTGGTTACGAAACGTAAGTTCTGTGTTCAAACCAACCCCCAAGTCCCTAACTTCTGAAACTCTCACCATTGGTACCCCATCGATATTATAATTATAACGGATGGGGGATTGTGCCTTAGAAAAGGTGATCACTGCACATTTTGAGGTGTTAAATTGTAAACGGTTGTCCTTACTCCATTTGACTGCTCGATCAATGTCCTGCTGCAGCCTCCCACAGTCACTCTCGCCATCTACAGCAAGAGAGAGCTTGAGATCGTCCGCGAACAGCAAACACTTGGCATCCTTGATCACCTGAGGTAGGTCGTTTATCATTAAAATAAACTGTAAGGGACCCAGGTTGCTACCCTGACTCACACCGGATCTAGTAAAATACGGTTCTGACCTATGACCCCTATAGTCTACATATTGTTGCCTATCTCTCAAGTAACTCGCAAAAAAATTCAGTAAATGAACAGTGAACCCGACCGATGCTAACTTTTTGAGCAAGACATCGTTGTCTACTAGATCGAATGCCTTCCGAAAATCAAAGTATGCTGCATCAGCCTGCCCCCCACTGTCAACGGCTGGAACAATATGAGCCATGTAAGCGAGAAGGTTGCTCGTAGTACTCCTCGCTGGCCGGAATCCGTGCTGAGCGTCCGAAAGTTGCGCGCTCACCTGGTTGTAGATTATTTTATGGATAGCTGACTCTAATACTTTTGCGGGTGTGGACAGCACCGCTACAGGTCTGTACCCCTCCAACTGTGTTCCCGATCCACCTTTAGGTACCGGTACGACATCACATACACATTACGTCAACATACACGTCAACATACACTTCTCAACTGCACTCAGTTGAAGAAGAAAGAAGGAAGATCGTGGATGAGCTGGGAGATGAAATTGGGGTGGAGACTGGAGCCGCTCATAGGTACAATGCTGGTGGCGAAAAAAAACTGGCTACAAGAATATATGTACGATATCATGGTAACGATATAGAAGGATGAAAGAGACAGAGAGAAGTCCATTACTGCTTGATGAAAGGAGGGTTTTTTTTTTGATTCCAGCACTATCCGGTCCGAACTGAATGTCCATTAGGATGTTTCCCTCCCACAAGAACAGAGAGGGCTTTCGATTTATGAAATGATTTGATAATGATTTTTTTTTTATTTATTTCACGTAGGACAACTTGTGTCACTTATTAGTCAAGACTACCACCGGTTCGGAAAGCTACATCTACTGAGAAGAGCCGGTAAGAAACGCAGCAGTTGTTTTTCATAAAAAGAAAAATGTTACAAAATGTAAATAATAGAGTATAAAACTAAGAACCTCTAAAATACCAACAAAATGATTAGGTAATTCATTTTCTAATTCCACCGGTAACAAATGAAGCCAATGTAATACAACGTGAGTGTCGTTGTATTTTGGTTTGAAGTGTAAGGTAATAAGAAAATTCCGAACATAAGACAGGAGGCGACGCGTAATCTGACGGCTCCGGGAACCACCTTATTGCGAATACCATCGAGCTGTTGCTATAAGGAAAATACAAACTCAATTGACGAATTTGTATTTCTTTTTAACCTGATATAAAAATAATATATTGCATACAAACTAATCAAGCAAGCTAAGCAGCAGATTCTGAATCATGAGTTAGGAGAGAAGTTCTTCTCCAGTATCAGTAATTGGAATTGGAATATGCGAATAACCATAAGAATAGGAAAACATACGCAAGGGAAGCAAAATAAAATTACGTATAACTAGCTGATGCCCGCGACTGCTGGATTAAGGAATTCTTTAGTTTTGTGAGAATGTGTTATTCCAGACTATAATCTATCTCTGTGCCAAATTTCATCTCAATCAAGCCGTTCTGGCGAGAGATATCGAAAGCCAAACATGTAATGCTCAATTTGTGGGCCGCAAACAATATTGCGAATTTTATCCAAACAATAAAATAAATACAAAAAGAACGAAATTTATTTTCAATATTCTAGGAAGCTTGAGTATGATACTCAAAAGGCTGGTTGCTGTTATGTGAATCGACTGCTGCAAGATTTCAGTTAGATTAAAAAACTATGCAGTCCTGGTTAACTTAAGTTTATTTTATAACCATTGTTTTTATTCAACTATGCAGTTTAAGATGGTAGGGGGCTAAGCTGTTAAGAGGATCGTCTAGTGACGAAACGCGACGCGTGTATGTATTTTCAATAATGCTATCTGTTTCACAACGCTTCGCTGCCTTCTCCGTATCGTGCGATAGAGAGAGTTGCAAGTCCAGTAGGCATTTGCCTACATTTTATTCTTGAAATATTGTTTCTCGTGATAACGTTTTAACCCCCCAAACGTTTACAAAATTAGACAATTTTGGTCTCATTAGATTCAGTACACCTTAATCTAGGCTCGTACGTTTTATTAGTATTTTAGTTTAGTTAAATTTTTAAATATTAAAATACTCGAGGAAGTTTTTAGGTTAAAAATATGGATATTTAGACGCTAATAACTTTTAACATAAGCAATATTTCTTTAAAATTAAAACGTATGAACATAGTTCTTCATTGTATCTGCAACATTTCTAAAAATTATGAAAATTGGACAACATTTACGAGAAGAAAAATGTTATCGCTTTTTGTATGAAAATTTACAACTAGACGATCCTCTTAAGGCAATTATATTAAACCCCATCCCCGTAATAATCCGGCTTCTAAACGGTGCTAACTCCGGTGGGTTACTAACTCGCTACGCCTCTCACCAAACCCGACCAGAAGAGATTCAGAAATCATCAATATGGAAATTCCCAAATTGACCCTGCTGGGAATTTCACTAGGGACCTCCTACTTGCAAGACCAAAGCTTTCACAAGTGCGCCGAGAAGGTAGGCGCACATAAGTTGTCTTCAAAATCTCTCGGATTTCACATGGTTCGCAAAAATATTTTTGATTACAGCGAAGTAAGTTTCTTGTGCCTTGGTTATCATGGACTTCCGTAAATTAACGCCTGCTCCTATCCAACATTAAGAATTCAACTTATTTGACGCTCTAATCAAGTAGGCCAGATCTGGGTTTACACGTGTTTAAACTCGTCAAAATCTATTTCACCTTTAGATAAAAGTTTTTCAACATATGTCAAGAACACCTCATTCAGTCGAAAGTCGAAACCTTGGGCGCATTCCGGCTCATTTACAGCGGCTAAAGAGGTTATTTCCGTCGTCGTCGTCGCCGGCGGCGTGGTCGAGTCAACATTGGGTCGCCTCGCGTTCCTCGCGATGAGTGACTCTATCATAATTATGAGCCACTGCTACGAAAAGTGCAGCGTTTGTAGAACTCCCAAAAAGTGGGCGGACGACATCAAGTGATTCGCAGAGACCTGAATTCAGGAGGCTCAAGACCACGGCGTGTGGAAGTCCTAATAAGAGACCTATGTCTAGTTATAGACGTCTATCGGTTGACAACGATGACCTAAAATGTATTGTTCAAGTGTAATCTTTAGCTATTGAAACACACGAGCTCGTTTATCTTGTTCAACATGTGTCAAGAACGCCTCATTCAGTCGGAACCTTGGGTGCGTTCCGGCTCATTTGCAGCGGCTGAGCGCTAATTGCGTCGTGTCGCCGGCGGCGGGGCCGAGTCAACATTGGGCCGCCGCGCGTCAAAGCGCAGCACACACATCGCCCTCCGAGAGTGAATGCTGCGCGTGTGCTGTAAGGGCGCTCCGAATGCCACTCACCCAAAGTCAAGGCGGGGTCGACCGCAGTACGCTTTTAGAAATTTACACAAGCAATTGCAAGGTTCTTCTAATATTTGTTCACAGATGAAACTTTCCCTTTTTTGAAGTGACAACTTCTTTAGCCGCGTTGAGCACTTTTTTTTAGTTTTTCTGTTTTGATCTAAAACCTAGTAAGACTAAATAGTTGGTTCAGGGCTTAGAGCCAGTATCTACCAATACTCATTTTCAAATCTTCAATAATCAAATTGGTTTGCTAAACACACCTGCGCCCATCCCCTCTTTGGTGGGTCTGTTACGCTTTCACGGGCCGGGGCACATATTCTGTTCTACCAATTTTGACGAAAAAGATAAGTTGCATCCTGGGGAAGGACATAGGCTGAATTTTTATCCCGGAAAATCAAAAAGTTCCCACGGAATTGAAATTCTTTGATTTTCCGACCTAAATCGCGACCGTCACCTAGTAAGATTTCAAATAGTCTTTATTTAGTTCTATATAAGTATAATAATATCTCCGAATCTGAGTTGATCTTTTAAGACCTTCGTATTTATTTATTTCCCGTTCGACGAAAGTTTGATGTTTATTCAAAGGTAGCGCTACAACTTCTATCCATGGTTTCAACTGGCTAGTTTCAATGCCCTTGCCGTTGGAAACAACATCAAAGACGTGTTTCGCTTACATAGTATCTAAAAATTAAATTATTAATTGTGCCACAAATCGTGTTTTTACCTCATCAAGCACCCGTTCCATACAGTACACACTAAATTTTTCACATTTGTGGGCACACTTCAATTCCACCCTTTCCACAATTCAAATGAACTATTCACATAATATCTTACATCATTTCACAAAACAATAATTCATAGAACTTCCTCCAATAAAAAAAAATACAAAAAAAATGTAATGTAGATTATCAGTAGTCCAGTTCCTTGGGCCGATATTGTCTAAATCCAATCATTTTTAGCTTTTCCCCACAAACTGACGCTAAAATAATAGGCTGTACAACAGGTACAAAATTAAATATGCTAATAATATGTTTGCGGTTCACCTGATCCAATTATCGAGATAATATTTTGTATATTTGATTGTAAATTGTGATGTTTGGTCAAGACTGTTTATTTTGATCAACGCTTCTGGACTCTAGCGCGTATTCGAAAATAATTAATCGCAATCGACTTTAAAAGATTTTTATCTTTATCTCGATATAAATAAAGTTAATTGTTGGATAGAGAAAATGCAAAATGAATGCTTAAAAGAAAGCATTGTGGGTGGCTAGTCGTCTAATTAAAAGGTAATGAATTCAGGCAAGCAATAAAGAGCACGGTAGACCATTTTATTCCTTCTTTTTCTATCTAGTTTAATACTTAATTCTAATGTAGTCTGGGTCGCAAATTGCAATCCGCACTGTCTTTCCCTCTTTGCATTTTGCTCAGATACGATTGTCCATAATAAGAAAAACTGTAGTCTAAAGTGGTAATTATATATAGCCAGTAAAAGTCTTGGGATAGCTGGAGAACTCAGTGAAATCAACAAATACCTATACCTTCTGATTCCAATATCAAATCACAAGCATGGAGTTGACGAGAAAACGTAAACGAATTCGCTGTCGACGTCTTCTCAACCGAGACGTATTGACGAACGAAGGTTTGAGATCGTCTGATCATCTAGCTAGCAAGATTCTAGCTGGTGATTTTAAAGAGGATTACCATGAAAACAAGCTAGACGATCCTTCTTTGATCCTTTGATACCAGGTGGTTTTGAGTGGCCGAATCTGGTAATTCCTTGAGTCCTATAATCCCTAAACGAATTTAGGGTTGACAAAATGTCTCAAGGATTTGTCTCCTCGCGTAAAAACATTTTTGGTTTACTTGCACACGGCGCCCACGACGATTCAAGTCCCACGCTCATCCCCGTGCACGCCTCTCCATATTTTTCTTTTAATCCACTACAAGTTAGCCCTTGACTGCGATCTCACCTGATGGTGAGTGATGCTGCAGTCTAAGATGGTAGCGGGCTAACCTGTTAGGGGCTATATACACTAACACAGCGGTCCAGTACAAGAGAACAATAACAAATACCTGCAGTAGAGCCGTGTGCATGCGGCAGGTGCACACGGCGCTGTTCTTGCGCGAGCACGGCGCGCCCAGCAGCGAGCACGCGCCCACGACGCCGCGATGCATATCCCACGCTCATCCCAGCGCACGCCTCTCTTTCTTATAACACTAACACAGCGGTCCAGTACAAGAGAACAATAACAAATACCTGCAGCAGAGCCGTGTGCACGCGGCAGGTGCACACGGCGCCGTTCTTGCGCGAGCACGGCGCGCCGAGCAGCGAGCACGTGCCCACGACGCCACGACGCATGTCCCACGCTCATCCCAGCGCACGCCTCTCCATCATATAACACTAACACAGCAGTCCAGTACAAGTGAACAATAACAAATACCTGCAGCAGAGCCGTGTGCACGCGGCAGGTGCACACGGCGCCGTTCTTGCGCGAGCACGGCGCGCCCAGCAGCGAGCACGCGCCCACGACGCCGCGATGCATGTCCCACGCTCATCCCAGCGCACGCCTCTCCATCTTGGAAACACTAGCACTACACTCTCGCACTCTGTGATGCTTATAGTCCTTCGCATCGTGGAGTTTTGTATACCACTGTATTTAAAAACACAAAATGCACTGCCACTGTTCTTAGCCTTTTCATTTTTACATAAGTCTTTATTGTCCTTCTTAAGTCGATTTAATGTCGTGATGTGCCAATTTTATCGCCAATTCGTACGAAAAAACATTTTAGTATCGTATTTGTGTGTTCTTAGTTCATAGTTACTTCGTTCTGTTGTATTATTGTTTAAGTGTATTATTTTTAAGTGTCAATCAATATCATTGAAGTATGTTGAGAAATCTATAATCAAATATTAATAAATCATGTTCAAATTGAGGAAAATTCTTTAACCATTCCCGAAATATCATTGTACCCTGCATTTATCCCATATCGGTTCAACGAAATCTTTAACCAAGAACCACGGATGTCTTGGATAAACCAACGGAAAAGGATCAATATTTCGGTTTCCGAAAAGTCTGCAAAAGAGTAGTAACGATAACCAAGACGTTAACATGTCATGCGCGATAACTTCACCCGCGTCTTTGCTACACCCGCCGAGGCTACGGATCTACGCCAATCCCGTGAAGCTTTACGATAACAGCCTTGTTACGAGAAACTTATGGGAATTTCATACGGGGAAGAAAAGAAAACCACTAAATATTATGTGTTAAAGCTTGTATGCTTTGGATTTTATGTTGCTTCCACTAAATTGTAGTATTGTGTTATTATTGGAGGTATTTTATTCGGATTAATGCCAGCTCCAACCAGCCAATAATATCATCGGTTTCTATCATATTTTGGCTACATTATGCGGCGCAGTGTATATATATACCGCTAAGAATTATCTATTACTTATTATATACTACTAGCTTTTGCCCGCGGCTTCGCTCACGTTAGGTTCTTAAATGAATGAACCAGAAGTTTAATTCGCTATAATCCGCCACAGTAGACAAATCTATGTGGTACAGTGCGTCCTTCACCAATAGCATGCGAACACTCACCACCCAGCAATTCGCACCGGCACATCACTACACCACACAAATCTTCCAAATCACTCTCAACGTACGTTTCACTCCGAAACCGGAGCATCTATTTTACCCTATACCCTTCCCTTTCTTACTCTTTTTATTTGGGGTTGAATTTTCAAAAATCCTTTCTTAGCGGATGCCTACGACATAAAAGCTATCTGTATGCCAAATTTCAGCCCGATCCGTCCAGTGGTTTGAGCTGTGCGTTGATAGATCAGAAAGTCAGTCACCTTTTCATTTTATATGTATACTAGCGATCCGCCCCGGCTTCGCACGGGTAGCACTAATAATCCTAATCTATATAATATTAAACTATCCTATCTCTCAAGTTAGATCGAACTGCACATGGTGTGCGAATTTTATTATAATCGGTTAAGTGGTTTAGAAGTCCATTGAGGACAAACATTGTGACACGAGATTTATATATATTAAGATTTAGATTTTCCTAAAAACCCCCGTTTGGACCTATTAAAAATGTATCCTGTATTATATACCTACTAGAGGACGCCCGCGACTTCGTTCGCGTGGCATAAGTTTTTTTAATTCCCACAGGCACTCCTTCATTTCCGGGATAAAAAGAAGCCTATGTCACTCTCCAGATCCTCACCTATACCTACCAATGCAAAAAATCACATCGATCCGTTGCTCTTTTGCGGCGTGATTGAAGGAAAAACTCTCTATTTAACGTCCTTGGGTATAGAAATTTCCAAACTGTGGAATACGTATTTCATAGTTTTAAATTGGAAGCCCAAATACCAAGTTTCAGGGCTATAACTTGTGAAATGAAAGACTTTTATACCAATTTTCATCCCCTATTTCACCCCTTTGGGGGTCGAATTTTCAAAAACTGTGAAACACGTATTTCTTCATTTTTAACCCGCAGCTCATATAACAAGTTTCATGGCTTTAGCTTGAGAAATGAAGGACTTTCATATAAACTTTAAACCCCTATTTTACCCCTTTGGGGATGGAATTTTGAAAATCTGTGAAACTCGTATTTCTTTATTTTTAACTGGTAGCCCATTTACCAAGTTTCATGGATATAACTTGAGAAATGACGGACTTTCATACAAACTTTAACCCCTTATTTCACCCCCGTAGGGGTGGAATTTTGAGAAATCCTTTCTTAGTGAGCGCCTACGTCACAAAAGGAACCTACTGTCAAAATTTCAAGTTTCTAACCCCAGCGGTTTAGGCTGTGCGTTGATATATAAGTCAGTCAGTCAGTCAGTCAGTCAGTCAGGACTTTGAATTTTATATATATAGATTACCTTTTAAAATGATTGCAACGAAAGTCTGAAGCCAACATTTTCATGATATTTCGAAAGAACTGTGTTTTGCATTTACGTTAATAGTCAGAACCAGAAACTTAAATGGAAAATTCATTCTAAGCAGAAACTTTAAATAATGGAAAATACTTTCCAAGGGCTAACAAGCATTTTCTTTCGTGAGGATAATCGTTGGATATTTCCTGAAGAAATATTAAAGCACAGGTCGCGACTGAAAGGTTAGCTGAGAGCTACCTTTGTTGAGTCTCGCTAAGCCGCCGTCCTCTTGGTTCTTTTACTCTCTTTTTCGCCATTTAACTTTCTTGTTACTCGACGCCTGTTGACGGCGCGAAATGGAATTTATCGCCAACTATCTGTTATTTGCATCAACACTTCGTGTACGGGCACGAAATTAGCGGTAGCGATCGGATATATATACTCGTGTGGTAGCGGGGCGATGCGATTAGTCGGAGAGCTGGCGACGAATTTCGGGAAGAATTAGAAAGAGGTCTGGTAATACTAATTTATAGCCGACAAAAACGTCTGGGTTTTTTTTTTTGAATTCTATAAGTATACAATTTAAAGATAAAAAAATGAAGTTGCCAAAAAATTTTTTTTGCAAATGTTATAAGCTGCGCAGTAGTGAAATAATAGTCTAGGCAATGGGGCGGTCTGTTGTATGAAGACCCCCACATTGAATCCTCAGTCGATGAAACTTGGCAGGGTTTTAGTATTGGATGATCCAAAACTTACACAAAAATATCCACCAAAAAAAAAAACCAGAAGTTAGGTTTTTATACCTAAAAGTACAAATGGCTTAATATTTTGAACTGAATAATATCTCGCTCCATTTTTTTTTTACCAAACTAATTAATAGCCTTATTATGAGGTACTCGATAAAAATCCAAAACATTATTTAAACGGACCTATGTTTTTTTAAAGTGGTTTCCTTTTTTTGTCCGTAATTTCGGCAAAAAAATTGCTCATTCAATTTTTTATTTTCACATGTCCTTAAAATGCTGTTTAGCATAACGTATTAAAAAATCCAACAAAATATTTATACCAAAATCAATTTATCTCATTTCAAATTAAAATTATTTATAACTCGGTATGGAAAACTTCTCATACCTATTTCTTTTCTTTATTATAGTAAGTAGGCAAATTTACACTCAAAACCTAAATATCCAACAAAATATCCATTTAAAACACCGAATTAAACCGAACGTATGAAAACTAAACTGCGCTTACGCGATAATGTATCTTAATCCTTCTTCTATTGGGTATAGTTTAGCGTGCGCGAGCGAAGCGTTGAAATCACAATCTTATCATCATAATCATATTATTACTCCAGTGTCCATACTACGGGTGGATATGGTTGTCGTCACTCTTTAGCACTTACTGTCTTCTACAATGCAATAATAGCAGGCACTGGGCAGCACATCAGGTTTTACATTAGGGCTGCGATATTTTCGCACTGCCGGCCGCCCCTATTTCTATGGCGCGTTAATTAATTTCCATGATATCTTCTAAGATATTCATCTGAATCAAATGGTGTAAAGGGCGAATTTGGTCTATATTAAATACTTGAGATGACTTACCATTTTATTTTGATATGGATTAATACAATGTCAGTAAAAAACACCTTCGAAAGAATCAGTTGAGTAGTTTTTGAGTTTATCCATAACAAACAAACAAACAAACAAACAAATCTTTCCTCTTTATACTATTAGTTTAGATAAGCAATATAGCATTACAGAAGATAAATTCAACATTAATAAAAACCACTAACTGTAACGACTTACCTTCAAGGTATATTTCCATAGTTTAATTAAGGGCCCATAAAAAATCTTATTTTTGAGCTTTGTTTGAATAAATATTTATTTCTGGTTATCCTTAACACAGATCTAAAAAATCTAGCTAGGATAGCCAGTTCTTGATCTTGCAACATTTTATCTAGGTACATTTTTTGATGTAAGCACAATAATATTGTAAATCTTCAAATAGTTCAAAGATCAATTATAATGTATCGATAGTAACATAATGATTGAAAATAAACGATTTATTTATTTATTTATTATTATTATTATTATTTAATTGATTTCTTCTCATTACTTCTAGGATTTGAGAAAATGTACTAATTATATTATGTTTAAGTTGGTATTTTGCACGCCAGAAATTGGCAAACTGCATAAAGCCTTATTACTGTAAACATATTTAGACTTTTATTGTAATTTGTAAGTATATATATAATTATATATAATAAATGAATTGTACGCCATACGCCAATTTAAGTCACTGGGCTGCTGGGCATATTCAAAAATGCAGTTAAGAACCATTATCTTGCAAACTAAAGGCAACAAAAATTATTCTTTAAGCTGAGTCGAAATAAATATATTATAATACTTTTCAAAATTAACCCATACCTAATAAAATATACAATAAATTAGTTTAGATATCGATAGTAACATTTCTTGCCATGTAAATAATAAATAAGCATGATAAATCAAGTATGGTAACAATAACTATACATTGAGAAATTAAAAGAAGTCAGTAATATACTTAATTTGTATTATGTTTTAAATTTAACTTATAATAATTTCGCTTCCATGTAAAGAAAATGTAAAAGTAACGCAATCCAAAATATGGCCCTTACGTTTATCAAATAAATATTAGAATCACCAGAAATATGCAGCAAAATGGAAGTTGTCCTCAACATGGCACTTCGGAAATTATCCTCAAAATGGCGGCACTGTTCATGCTTGGTCTCCTTGCCGGCAGTCTTCTTGAACATTAGATGACGTTGTAGTAATTTGACGTGACGGTGACGTTAGTGGGCGTAATTTTGCGCATTGTAAATTCAACCGTCGTGTCCCGCACTTAGGATCTAAAATTCGCTTGTGCGAAATCAAGGTAATTTGCTCAAGAAGTTTAGTGTGAAAGCCAGCAAAGCTCTTGTTGCACAAAATACAAAATTCTTCCATAACGATACCGCGTTTCAACAACTAAAGAAGTTGAACGCGTTTCAAGAACTGTTAGTGAAGATTTTATTTGAAGTAGAATAAACAAATACGTGATGTGACACACATATTTTTAAATACGTTCATTCTAAATATGAATATTACGAATACAAATTAACAAGGAAATTCTATGTCTTCCTAATACACCCCCGTAATTTGTATTCACATCTTATTCACATATCAATAGGTACAGTGTTCCTAACACATGTAGAACACATTACAAAAGTCCTAAATTTATTCATACTAAATGCGAAAGTATGTTTGTTTGTTGGTTGGTTGGTTTATCCTTCAATCACGCTTCAACGGTGCAACGGATCGACGTGATCTACCTTTTTGTTCCAAGAAAGTTAACAGTTCCTGTGGGATCTCATGCTGATTTTTACGTATTTTGGATTCAATCATACGGCAACGAAATAACAATTCGACGTGATTTTTTAGGACCAGGAAAGTAACATGGGCTACCTTTGTCCTGGAAAAACTAATAGTACCCGCAGGATAACATGACGTCACTTATCACGTATTTGTCCTTCAATCGTGCCACCCAAAAGCTACTCATTAACGTGATTTTTGCATGGATAGAACTGAAGATTTGGTAATTAATATGGGCTTCTTTTAATCCCAGAAAATGTATGGTTCCTGTTGGAGAGCTAGCTATTTTTCACGCATTTATCGCATTCACGCGTTCAACTACGCGGTTTGTCAGTTACAGTTTGAGTTTTTGCGCTGATATAGTTGCGACGAAAAGTAAAATAGGTTACTTTTCGTCGCAATGATTAAATAGATCCCGCAGCATCTTATTAAATAAGATTGAAATAGATCGCGTAACATATTATTTTATGGGATCTTTGCCAAAAAAAACAAAAAAAAACTGCTTCAAGCAGACAACCATCACTTTTTACCATTGAAAATGGTTATCAGATGCAAATCGCCTGAGACGTATTTTTGGCCATAGCTCCGAGGATTTTAGGAGGATCGAGATGGGAATAGTACCAAGAGTTGAGGAATTTATCGAGACATATTGTGTGAATGTTTGAATTTTGAAAATCGGCTTGTAACTTTTTTTGGAATTATTTCGAAATTGTAAATATTTCAGAAAAAAACCGACTTAAGAAAAAAATAAAAAAGGGTCCCAGGGTATTAGTTTAGCTACAAAATGGCGAAAAGATTCTGAAAATCGGTTAATAATTGTGACCTTTAGATTTGGAGTTGTAGAAAAACGGTTATTTTCGTATATAAAAAGTGAAGTAGCTTCTATCATTATTGACCCATCGTAATGGTAGTGGTGTTTAAAGATGCGGATGTAGGCGAGAAGTGCATTCGAGTTGGAATTTTTAAAATCAGATAATTCATTTTTGAAAAATTTTGAAGAGATTTACGTATTCATTTTCAATGCTCCGATTCTTGCGGGGACTGCGAAATCTGTGATTTTTTATAGCTATTAAATCAGGCACTTGCCTGTAAAAACCCATATTATATAATGCACTGTATGTCCCGGGAAAGAGATGGCAAAAAAGCAATGTTGGCCGCAACGGGAGAAAATTATCATATTATATTTTATTTAATAAACTAGGTACTTAAAGTTACTAAAATTTAACTTTCACATAAGTAATATCATGTAAATTTTTGTTATCTACTTAATTTTAAAAAAGTACAGAAGAATTCTTAACAGGTTTACCAATATTTTTTTTGGAAAATAGTTAAGTAAGTATATCGAAATAAAAATTGTAGCCAATTCGTCTCCGTAGATTAAGTTTTTTACTTAACTCCTTAATTTTCCAAAATTACCTTCCCGGAATACAACCTATCTCTGTACCAAATTTTATCAAAATTGGTTGAAAAGATGGACCGTTAAAGCATAGAAGACAGACAGACAGATACACTTTCGATTTCATAATATTAGTATGTATAATAGTTTTCAAATAAAAAGCTTTCAAAGATCGCAAAAAAATTGTATGACCCCTTAAACAACCAAATGCGAGAATACCCTTGGATACAGTGCTAAGACACACCAATTTCAAAGACCATTTTGTGTTGGGACGTTAAAATTGTTACTTTACGGCTAGGGAAATACAATCGAGAACACAATGTAATTCCATAATCATCACTGTGAGGCTAGAAACATTATATTTTAAAGCAGTTTTCGTTGCACAAACCAGTTTTAGAGCAATCAGTTACATTTACGCTCAGGCAATACGGTTCAGAACGCATTGATCGTCATACTGATTGTCATTTGCAAAAGCTTTTGATTGAAAATTGAACTGTCGTATCAACGAAATACGGTCGGTTATCGAGTACAGGCTCGCGTCGCCGTAGGCATATTATCTCGGTCTCAGGACGTCACCACGTTCCTGCTTTCCCTGATTAATTAAATACAAAATATTTCTTTAGAAAATGATTTTAGTTTTTAATGTGTTTGATTTTATTATATTTGATATTTTCATAGTTGATAGGAAAAAAAATATTGTAATCGTATCAATAAAAAAAATTGACGGAGAAATTTTTCACTACGAATAAAAAGGTAACTTTTGAAAAAAATATAGACTGATAGTATATTTGTTGGATTTTAAATTTTTAGGTATTAAACGGCAATAAAAGGACATTCCAGTGAAAAGTTTCAATGAGCAAATTTTCCGATGCAAGTAACATTAAAAAAACATATTTTTTCAAAATTTGATTGTTTCATCTTCGAGTATTTGTTGGATATTTCTTATTTAGTTTCCATACCTTTACATGAATGTTTCAAGTGAAGAAAGTTTTGACGGATCATTTTTGCGGACCAAGATATTAGACATAAAAGAGTTTAGGTAAAAATACCTAACTTCTGGTAAAATTTTTTGTTGGATATTTATAAAATACCTTTACGTTATGATACTTTATCATACTGTAAAGTTTCGTCGTCTGAGGAATTACTGTTGGGGTCCACTAGCTTCCTTTCCTAGACTATAACCGCAAACGCTCTACCAGACTGGCAGGACTGGATTCGCCAATGAACGAAATTATATTTTTCCACAATTTCAGCTTACCTAAAGGACCTTCCCGAAATTCGTCGCCAGCTCTCGGACCCCATCGCCCCGCTGTCGCCGTCGCTAGTTTCGTGTCTGACGCCTTCTCATTGGGCTTGGTAACCTTAGGTCCGTTTTTCGTTTAGTCGTCATGCCCTTCGTTTTTTGAGTGGACTTGGGAAATTGTCGTTTGTTCTGGAGCCTTATAATGTAAGGCCTTTATCAAATAATTGTTACAGTCTCAATTGTTGTGATTAGCTGATGTTGTGGTATTCTTGCCGGGTCAATTACGAGGTAGGTTAACAGAGGAGATTGTGATCGTCACGCAGTAGCAATCATTTTTACGTAATAAAGCCCGTGATGTTTTCATTTATGCTTTTGTTACTTATTTTTATGTCAATTTTTAAATAGTTTTAAGCGCGGCTTGTAGATCTTTCATTTTTTAGTGGTCTTTGGATTGCGGTCTTGGTTTTTGGTCTGACAAAAATAATGCACCAAAAATTAGTTAGAATAGTCTGACAACTCAACAAAATTACGCCTGCTTGGCCTCACGTAGGTATCTCACTCACTCTATGTGTGTATCTACGCCTTACAACCATTGACTTACCAATACCTTAGACGCACCATCGAAACGCAAAAAACGGCACGGTCAAATTGTGCACAATGAACAATTTTTGCCTCAGTCGCGCATGAGTACACTAGGCGACAAAATGTCGTATGTGTCGAATTGTTATTACAAAATTAAACCCTAAATATAAAGAGATATGGTTGGTTTTTGTGAACCGTTTGGTGTCTCATTGTCTATTATCTATGCTGTGTTTGTATAAGCGATTGTGGACGCTTTTTGAGTATTAATTTGTAGGTAATGTTGTATCCTTAGTTGGTAAATCGATGCTTACAACTAAAAGAGTAACATGTTACGCTACCGGTCTGCCTAGTCAGCGAAACGTGCCGCGAGTATCAGATTCTGATGTGAATACGTCAAACTGGACAATTAGTGCTTTCGCTTACCTAACTTCGGTGCGAACAGACATCCTTTACTTATTATATTATTTTACATTTTGTTATACCTTTATACCTACCACTTGGTTTACCACTTAATTAAATAGTTATACACCCCAAAAGGAGTTCATCATTACAAACCTGCTTCGGAACAGCCGCCCTACATAACTAACATGTAAGCCATCGTAGCTTGTTGTTTGTAAGGTAATAGCTAGGTAGTGCTCTAGCGGTGTAATGAAAGCCACTCTCGGACCTCGGTGCTCCCGCGGGAGGGTCGGCGTGTAATTGGCGCGGTTTACGACCCCCTCCTACGCCGCCTTGAGATATAGCGCGAGATGATCGCTAATGGGGTGCCTGATGCTTCCTGCCAATTACTAACATCGCAGATCTATTTATTTTACCACTGTTAATTTCGTTTACTTATTAATGAAATGTATGTGCCGGGCTTAAAAAACCGTTGAAGCGCGAAAAGCCGAAACAATTTAGGTACCTACTACGCAAGTTTTGATATATTTATATTTATTTTTATTTAGATATATTTATTGCACACTTAAATAGAAATTATTAGATATTCATAGAAACGTGCAAAGGCGGTCTTATTGCTCTTGCTTTTTGTATGGTAACTTTTTGAAGATCCAAGTTGTGTATAAGCAACAACACTTAAAACTAAAACTACGAAATTAAAATACATGTACATACTTAGTAGCTACGAGTTAATTTCAATGAAGTTTCACGCCAAGCCTCCTGCTGCTCATAATTCCTCATTCCCCAACAAAAGATAGGATAGGAGGGGAGCAAATAATTGCAACAGGAATTGTTCAGTTGTTACGGCTAAGTCTCGACTTCATTATTCAACGTCTGTCCGTCTGTCTGTCGCGCAGTCCGCGCGCAGATTCCGTTGCAACTGCATCTGCTTGGATTAATTTAGAACTGGGCCCTGGGGCCATACTGCCAACGCTTGAAGCCATAATGTTTCATTATTGTTGACTTTCGTGTTTTAGAATTATAATCCTTATTTTAAGAACGTCAAGGTACGTGACATCAAACTGTCATTTTGAGTAATATTGCTTAAGTATGCGTTGGCCCCAGTTGTTTTAATGTAAGCACCATAACCGCCCGCATAGCCCGCCAACCCGCATTAGAGCAGCGTGGTGGGTCCAAGCTCTAATTCCCTCTCTCCTATGAGGGTGGAGGCCTGTGCCCAGCAGTGGGACGATAATGGGCTGTAGTGATGAAGCACCATAATATTAATTATTTTAAAACAGGACACATACGTTTTAAGAGTAGGTAAGTGTGTCAGGACTAATTGACTCTTCTTTTTTACAAGCTTTTTAAGCTTTTAATTAAGTAACTCTAAAGTCACAGGTCATCATTGTCGGCAACCCAGCTCAAACCCGTAAGATTGATATTAACTCCGTAGAACCAATTGTGCTGGATAACACGATCTTGCCCCTCAGTGACACTGTTAAAAACCTCGGCTTTATTATTGACTCCTCCTTCTCCTGGGTACCGCAAGTTAACCACGTCAGCCGACGCCTTTTTGCTGCTATCGGCTCTCTAAAACGCTGGAAGAATCTCCTTCCAGTCAAAACTAAGATATCCTTAGCTGAAACACTCCTCTTACCTATACTGGACTATGCCGATAGCAGTTACACGGATCTCACTGAGGAGTTACTAAACAAGCTTGAGCGTTTACAGAACATGTGTATTCGATTTATCTATGGATTGAGGAAATTTGATCATGTTAGTGCGTATCGTGCTCGTCTCAAATGGCTTCCAATTAGGTTACGTCGAAATTTTCATGTTCTTTCCTTACTATTCTCTATCCTATATGCTCCTCATACTCCCAGCTATCTTAAAGAACGTTTCCACTATCTCGGTGCTGTCGATCGCCATATGCAGCTGCGTTCTACCAAGGATAATAAACTCAAAACTCCTTGCAGTCGTACAAAATTTTACAGTAAATCGTACACGGTGTATGCTGTGCAGTTATGGAATTCTCTACCCAAACATATCAGAGACTCCAAATCCTTACCTATTTTTAAAAATAGTCTCAAAGAATATTTTCTCAACTACGCCATGCCATAATAACTAAATACCTAATATCTCTATCGTAATTTGTTAATATGTTTATGTAATATTAACTAAATGTGTAATTTATGTATGCCTTATGTATGTATTATTTATGTATGTATATGTATAATATATATTGTTATCTATATTTATTTATTTTACTTATATGTATTGTATAAATATATAATACATCTACTATGTGCTTGCTTTCCTACTATTAATAATAACGTGTATTATATTGTGCCACACTACCCTACACAACCTGTTCAATCCTCTCACCAAAGGTTGCCTGGTAGAGATTGCTCAGTAAGCAATAAGGCCGCCTTTGCATACCTACTTTTTAGTAAACTTTACTTTGTATTCTTTTATGTGTGCAATAAAGTATTCATCTATCTATCATCTATCTAACTCCCAATCTTTGTGGGTGTGTGTGTTTGTTAAGGTCAATTCTTGCAACTGAATTTTAAAACAATTATTTTAATTTTATTTTATTTTTATTTACTAGGTCTACTAAAGGACACTTACATTATAACATTTAAGGGTAATCTTATCCTATATAAAAAAGCTAAATCACATTATTATATTAGACCATTAGTTATCCCAGACCCATTGGGCTGCAATTTTGCATACACGTTTATTTTGGATGGCAATGCACGGTTAGCTAAGTGGCGTCAAATCCAATATGGCGGACTAGTTAATTTATGCACCCCACGATATGAGTATCAATTAAAAGGGTTTGCTGAGAAGAATACGAAAAATAAAATGACGTCACACTAAATTCAATATGGCGGACGATAAAAGTTTATTTTTAATTATTTAAGACTTATATTGCATGAAGATATCTTCTCACCTACCCCATATATACCTAATAAGACCTGAAGCTTTTTGCCTATAGATCAATAAAAGCTGTAAACTTTTAGGCATAATTTCAGTTCTAAATCTGAGATAGAGCTAATTAGCTCTGCAGCCGCAGGCAACAGCTAAGTTACGTTATCATTATGAGCGCACAAAAGTTACGTGCGCCGTTATCACGAGTGATACTATTTAGATAAGGCTAAAAGCTATATTATAGTGGATTTTATCTAGGTTTATACACACGGAAATTTATGTTAAACTAGACGATGCCCGCGACTTCGTCCGCGTGGATTAAGTTTTTTAATTCCCGTGGAAAATCTTTCATTTTCTGGAATAAAAAGTAGCCTATATATAGCCCAGGGATGTAAGCTACCTCTGTAACAAATTTCATCAAAATCGATTGAAAACATGGGCCGTGAAAACGTACAGACAGACAGACACGCATTTATAAGGTTCATATCCTTTGAGAACAGAAATTTGCAACTTTTTCGGTTTATCATCACTTCCTCCAAACAATGTTTGGCGGTCCCCTCCGTACCATAAAAGCTTTTACCTTATTAAAAACCTATTATCAAAACGAACCATTGAGCAACATATCCTGTTAGCGAAATGACCCAATTTGAAAATCCCGGAAAATTAAGGAGTTCCCGCTGGAATAAGAAAAAACTTAAGTCGCGGGCATCATCTAGTAGTATTATAATAATAATTATGGAGAAGAAAATAATGCCATAATAGCAAGTTTACATTGTCACTTAATTGTTTTAAGGGTTGCGTACCTAAAAGGTAGGTTTATCGTGCGACGATGTCTGTCCGTCCACATTTTTATTGCTACACCGTAAATTATACCGAGCATAATGATTTACACAAGTACAGAATATCATACTGTACAAAATTATAGGTAGACAAGTATGTGAAAATTTTCATTTTAGAAAAGCACATTTGTAAAAAAAATTCGTAAAGCCTCGTGCACACTACATAATATACATGTAAGTGAAACAAAATGATGCTCTTATATCATC
Organism: Erebia ligea; assembly: GCA_917051295.2. NCBI lineage: Eukaryota > Metazoa > Arthropoda > Insecta > Lepidoptera > Nymphalidae > Erebia > Erebia ligea. The sequence goes on from OU785232.1 coordinate 1,006,981, forward strand.
AAAACACAAGTGTATGAACCATGAACTCGCAAGTCGCAAGCTACCGACGAGTAGATAAGTATCACTATCTCAAGTGTTGAGGATGCTTTTAAACGAAACCAGAGTAGAGTGCCGGTAAAAGGTATCCCGTCAAGTGCTTTTTTTCTATTCCGATGTATGAAAACCTTTGTCTAGCTAGTATTTTTACTGTTTTAAACTGAAAAAGTTTTTATGGTATAATACGCCAAACGTTTCATTGTATGTAGTTCGAGAATTTGCAGACTCTAGATGACGATAATGCTCGGCTACATTGTACATAGATACCTAAGTTAAATATTAATATGATGTGAAACTACCATGCACGTAGGACTAAGCATATTAGGTCGAAGATAAGTTAACAATTGCAGCGCTTTATAAATCTTCTAAATATACATATACTCGTAAAAGGAAAAGGTGACTGACTGATTGATCTATCATACCACTACCACAGATTACCACAGCTCATACCACTGGACGGAATGGACTGGAAATTTGGCATTTAGATAGCTACTAGCTGAAGCCCGCGACGTCATCCGCGTAAAATAAGTTTCTTCAATTCCCACGGGAACTCCTTAGTTTTCCGGGATAAAAAGTAGCCTATGTCACTCTCCAAGTCCTCGACTATATATCGTCGTCCCGTTGATTGCTGTTAAAATTTTTTAATAGCAAGCAACGACATAATAATTGCTAATATTTTTTTACAAGAACGCATAGCTAGCTAGCTTATAACGTCTTTGAGAAGTGATATATTATAGTAAAAGGCCCATACACATGCGTCAGTTTTTATTCTGTTTACATAGGTACTGCGCATACTTTAATACTGTACAAGAATCAGCAGCAGAATAATTATCGTTCATTTTTGGTAACAATAAATCATCTTTGAACGGCCATATCTAGCGAAAGGCCCATCCACATGCAGGCAGACTGAAACTTTTGTGATCAGTGTAGAGCTCTACATCCACCTAACACTGAATCAGCCTTTCTGGCGATGGTTCTGACAGACAGCCTTCTGAGAGCTTACGTGGCGAGCGCTGCGTAAATAGTTAAAGTTACACGAAAACAATGTATGGTGGAATTGTTCCTCTCAAAAAGTTCTAAAAAAAAGTCCGCAATAGCATACATCTATCTTTTAAGGTTGACTCACAATAACCATTTTTATAGCTATATTCGGTACAGACTATTAGGATTATTAGTGCTACCCGTGCGAAGCCGGGGCGGATCGCTAGTATATGAATAAAACTTAGTTTCAACTTAGATTTAGATTGTCTCGAGCGCTTAAAACTGTTCGGCGCAGTGCGGCACAGTAAAACGTCCCGCAGGCTTTTTGGCACTATTAACATTTATAATTCAGCGACAATCAGACACAGCCTCTTCGCGTTATGCGTATTTGCCTTGGCGTGAAAATGTTCATTACCAAAGTAATAAGATTTCGAGATTTCAGCCTCCTACTCGGTTCATGGTTCGTACCTGAAGATTTACGTAGTTACGTCTGTTGTACCTACTACTATTCAAGTTAGTTTTTTAGAGTAAACAAAAGCGAAACGTGTTTTTTTTAACTTTTTCTAGATAAGGAACAACACACTATACACACAAAGTTCGGTCAGCGCTGGTCCTTATAAAAATAAGAGGGAAAACAGCGTAGGGACAAAAAAATTGGCAGTCAAAAAGTCCACGTCACTCCCTTTTATATGGAGTGCACAGTGCACACACTAGCGCGACAGGACTAAACATCGTTCCCCTACGACGGTTACCCGGTCCCTAGCATGTTTGTGCGGTCCCTAGCATGTTTGTGCTCTGAAGTTAAAAGACCACCCCCATCCGTAGGAACCCGAATAGTGCTTTAAACTTAAAAATGATACTAATATTATAAATGCGAAAGTGTGTTTGTTTGTCCTTCAATCACGCCGCAACGGAGCAACGGATCGACGTGATTTTTGGCATGGGTATAGTTGAGGACTTGGAGAGTGACATAGGCTAGTTCTTATCCCGGAAAATTAAGGAGTTCCCGCGGGAATTAAAAAACTGTTAACTGATAAACCGAAATGTAGCTAACGTGAGTGAGTTACGTTACCTACAGTCTAGTACTCGTATATAGTGCATGCAAATGTTTGAAAAGTGTTCTCTCCGGGAAATAATAACAACGGCGCATTATTCCGTCATATTTAATTCCGTAAATTATACACTGCGTTCTATTATTGTTTGCTGAATGAATACAATGGCTAGCCTGAAAAGAGTGGGTTCAAATCCTTTTTGGTTATGCCGTTTTGAGAGTTTTGCGAGTTTGAACAGATCCCACTTGTAGATAGTTTAACTTTAAAGTTTACCGCTCAGTGATATCTCAATAGGCTTTTGAAAAAGCTCATTTGGAAAAGCTAAAGATCCATAGATCTTTTTAGCTTTATTATTAGGCAGGAGTATTTTATATAGTGAGCTACATTCCATAGAATGTAGCTCACTATATAAAATACTAGCAGATGCCCGCGGCTTCGTCCGCGTGAAATAAGTTTTTTAAATTCCCACGGGAACTCCCTAATTTTTCGGGTTAATATAGCCTATGACACTCACAAATAATGTGGCTTTCTATTGGTACCAGAATTTTCAAAATCGGTTCAGTAGGTCCAGAGATTACCCCCTACACAAACTCACAAACTTTACCTCTTTATAATATTAGTATAGATGTGAAAGTGTGTTTGTTTGTTGGTTTGTTGGTTTGTCCTTCAATCACGGTGCAACAGAGCAACGGTTCGACGTGATATTTTGCACGGGCATAGTTGAAAACCTGGAGACTGACATAGGTTAATTTTTATCCCGGAAAATTAAGGAGTTCCCGTGGGCATTAAAAAAACTTATTCCGCACGGACGAAGTCGCAGGCATCAGCTAGTTTATGATAGAGACGTTTAACGCAACAATGAAATTCGTTGTAAAAACAGCAGAAAAGTAAACAAAACAAAACGGAAGGAAAAAGGAAAAAGATGAAGCCGTGGCAGCAGAAAACAAACAAAGAGTGAAGTGATTACTTCGATTCGTTGGGGAAAATATTATTTTTGCTATATTTTTTCGTTGAATCTTCGACGGTTACTCAGGAATACTGACCACACGCCACAACGTAGATGTTAAAATTTAACTAAAATAAAAAAAACCGGCCAAGTGCGAGTCGGACTCGCGCACCGAGGGTTCCGTACAAACCTGTTGTAAGTTTTAAATTATTAAAAAAAAAACTACTTACTAGATCTCGTTCAAACCAATTTTCGGTGGAAATTTGCATGATAATGTACATCATATATTTTTTTTAGTTTTATCATTCTCTTATTTTAGAAGTTACATTTTACCACTGGGGGGGACGCACATTTTACCACTTTGGAAGTGTCTCTCGCGCAAACTGTTCAGTTTAGAAAAAAATGATATTAGAAACCTCAATATCATTTTTGAAGACCTATCCATAGATACCCCACACGTATGGGTTTGATGAAAAAAAAATTTTTGAGTTTCAGTTCTAAGTATGGGGACCCCCAAAATTTATTGTTTTTTTTCTAGTTTTGTGTGAAAATCTTAATGCGGTTCACAGAATACATCTACTTACCAAGTTTAAACAGTATAGTTCTTATAGTTTCGGAAAAAAGTGGCTGTGACATACGGACGGACACACAGACAGACAGACATGACGAATCTATAAGGGTTCCGTTTTTGCCAAATTTGGCTACGGAACCCTAATAAAAATGATATTTTAAAAATATCCTATTTTATTTTGCAATAAGTACCTACTGTTCTAAAGGTTTCGAACTTAAACTTTCTCAATATTTCTTTGGAACTATGTTATTGTGTTCGACCAAAACTTCGCAGGCATAGGTAGGTAGCCATTTTTATCCCGGAAAATTAAGGAGTTCCCGCGGGAATCCAAAAAACCTAACCCACGCGGACGAAGTCGCGGGCATCAGCTAGTAGATAATATTATGTAGCGACCTAATTTCGGCAGCCCATGCGAAGAATACCGTAAGAGAAAACTCTTTATTACTTTCACAAAGGAAAAACAACAGGTATATAAATACCTAAAAAGAAGGTAGAAAACGGGTAAGGTTTGGAACTTAACTTTTCTGAATATTTCTTTGGAACTATGTTACTGTGTTCGATCAAAACTTCGCAGTCGGAGGTTGGTTGTATCGCAGAGGTTTACCCAGGGGTTATCTCACGCCTCTAGCGGAGATCTCGTAGAGCAAATGAGTCTTGCGTCGACTCTATTTGCAATATTCCCGGAGCGGGTCTGTTCGTGCGTTAAGATCACTGTCTAGATATAGAAGTCTACGTATACCTAAAGCGTATAAACGGGCGCGCAACCTTACGTCGCTTCGTCGCCGTTCTTCTAAATATATAAAAGGAAAAGGTGACTGACTGACTGATCTATCAACGCACAGCTCAAACCACTGGGCGGATCGGACTGAAATTTAGGATACAGATAACTATTATGACGTAGGCATCCATAACACATAAGGGGTAAAATAAAGCTTTGAAGTTTGTGTTAAAATCGAACCTAACGTGAGCGAAGCCGCGGGCAAAAGTTAGTATTACATTAAAAATAGAGACTGTATTGCAAATTTGGCGTTAGATATAATATGTCACACTAAAACCAATAATTCGGAAAAAGGGATACAACTAGATACAACCGTGAAGAAGGTTGACTGTTGAGTCGCGGGGAAGGACATTTAAGCTACTTTTCTTCCCTAAAAATCAAAGAGTAATTCTTTCAAAAACGGACACAACACACACGTACACGCAAACACGGAAAACACGGTTGTAGCCGCTGATGTTGTCTAGTATGAAATATTCGACAAAAAACAAAGCTTTACATGAACGGTACGCCTGTAGTGAAAATTGGTACACTGTAGTGGCTACATCGGGCGGTGCTGCGGGAAATCTTCTGAACATGCCGCGTGACCTTATTGCACTGAACTACCCCGTTGGTACAGTGGTGAGCATGCCCGGTTCCGTCCCACCGGGCTATGCGAGTAGGTAAATAGAGTGTACCTGTGTTTGCGTACGCACAGTTTGTTGCAAGAGAGCCCTAGTATTTTAAGAAAAGAAACATGTTTATGTTACAATATTCTTCTTCTTTGAATTTATTAGGTGAATCTTATTTGACGTCTAACGTACAAAGTTTAGTGCTAGTCGTATGGAAGAGCTACTTCTTAAAATGGAACGCGTGAGCCTAGAGTTCGGATTAAAGATTAACCGCAGTAAAACTAAGATGATGATTGTAGACCGAGCCAACAACAACTCGCCCGGAGTCACTCAGATTGCGAACTGCGACGTCGTTCAATCCTACATATATCTTGGTGCTTTAATCTCGAATAATGGCGGCTGCGTGGAGGAAGTAAAGCGACGTATGGCAATAGCAAGAACCGCGATGGATAGGCTGAAGAAAATATGGAGGAACAGGAACGTAACAAAAGCTACGAAGACCCGGCTCGTTAAAACGCTTGTTTTCCCCATATTTTTATACGCTGCGGAGACGTGGACTTTGCGACAAGTCGAGAAAAAAAAGATTGATGCTCTGGAGATGTGGTGCTGGAGGCGAATGTTAGGAGTCTCATGGACCGAATTCCGCACCAACGTCTCTATTCTCCAAGAAGTCGGCATTAAGCAACGGCTTTCATCGCTGGTACAGAGTCGCATACTAAAATTTTTTGGACACGTCTCCCGGCGTGAGAATGACTCCATCGAGCGCCTCGTCGTGCAGGGCAAGGTGGAGGGCACCAGAGGGCGAGGAAGGTCACCCATGCGATGGACCGACCAAATTAAGTCGGCTGTTGGCGGTTCATTACACGAGTGCACCAGACTGTCGGCCAGCAGGGAGAAGTGGCGGATGCTCGTGAGGCGCATAACATCTGCCACTAAAGCCGTCACTTCGTGATGACCACGACCACTCTGTCAAGAGTGTTACGACGAAGAAGTACAAAGTTTGCTCCTCTAGTAACGCGACACCTCTCTGGCTGCCGCTACACCAGTTGCCTCTATGGCAAGTAGCGACTAACCGCAAATTAGTTCACCGCAAGCCTCTGCTCACATGTAAAGGCACCCGGTTTCAATACAGGAATTTAATATACGAAATCTTGTGAAATTCATCAAAAATCTTTATAACTGTTTGAAAGGATATACCTATATAACTTTATACATGTTTTGAAGTCAACGGCCGATATCTGCAAGTTTTATATTATAACGACTCGTTCAAGTTGTCGATAAATTGAGAGCTAGGAATATTAGTGATATTAGTTTATTAATGTGAGTCTCAGAAAAATTAGTTAAGTATATATTACTATAGATGTCTGCGACTTCATCCGCATGGATATAGATTTATTTTTTTAATCCCGTGGGAACTCATTGATTTCCCGGGATTAAAAGTTGAATCTTCAGGTGCAATCCGATGTTCCATTGTGTCGTTATTGAAGAAAAAACCTACAAACTAACATACGTATCTGCATTAAATCTGCCCATTTCTTTTAAAACATATCCGAACTATAGTGAAAATTATCATCTCGTGACTTCGAATTTCGATATCTAGGTTGTATTTGTTTTTTTAACAGACTTAAAATTGGAAAAAGGGTAGGTGTGATTGAGGCATAGCCACGTCGTCGTGCGTAGTCTCTACCTATTTAACTGATAAGTGTAGTTACGCCGATCCGCAGTGTTTGATATCGGGATGATATTTGCCTTACGTCTGCTTCGCTGGCTTCAAATGAAATCGACCTAGCATACCTAACGAGATATTAGGTAGCTACATAAGTAATACGGAATATCTACAGAACCTTGCTTAATTTGAACTAGCGTTTGCGCGCGACTTCATCCGCGTGAAATTAGGTTCTCAAAAAAGAAAAACTGAAAAATTCTTCATTTTACACCGAAAGCACAAAGGCTCCGGCTAACAATTTCTAGTCTCCTAGAATGTCTGGTATACCAAGTTTCATGGATAGGTATAACTTGACCCGCCTATTAAACCTCCTTAGGGGTGGAATTTCGAAAATTCCTTCCTTAGGACGCCTGTAGCACAGTAAACAGATACAACCAGTATGGAAACTACCCAGTAACGCTCGAAACAGCTCACTCACACAAACACGCATCCACGACACGTAATGATGCGGCACTCAGTACTGACGGCACCGCGACCCGTGCTAGGGTCTCGTAGATGCGCATGTTTGTGTGAGTGAGCCACCTCGAACGCCTCTAGGCAGTTTCCATACTGGTTGTATCTGTTTACTGTGCCTGTAGGGTGCTCAAGGACTTTTCTCTCCAAATTTCATATTTCTACGTGGAGCCCTATGGCCTGTAGGTTGTCTGTCAGTCACTCAGAACAAAGGCTTTTATAGTTATCGATTTATCTATACAAAAATACTATATATGGCCACCGTAACAGAAACCTACCACTATCATAAAAGCGAAAGTGTTATTTGTTGGGTTGTCCCCCAATCACGCCGCAACTTTCAAGGCCTGGAGAGTGAAGTGAGCGAGTGAGATTTATAAAATCCTAAATCCAAGCCGCGTGCATAAGCATATGTTAAAAAAAACGTCTGGGGACCATATCGCCAATGCTTAAAACCATACTGTTTCATTATTGTTGACTATCATGTTTTAGAATAATTATAATCGTTATTTTAGGAACGTCAGGGTACGTGACATCAAACTGTAATTTTGAGTAATATTGCTTTAAGCGTTGCCAGTATGGCCCCTGACCTGCTCTGTCCGTAGTGTGTTTTCGCCCTAAACACAACAGCGACGCTCAACATAATCTATTTCAAACGACGTGTTTTTGACAAAACAAAACATTTGTTTCTTCACAGGATAACAACAACAGTTCGCAACCATACACAGTATACAGTTAATTAAGATCCTTTTCTAAGAACAATGCGCGTGCTACATCTTAGAAAAACAACTCTCTTACGACATAGTACGTGCTATGTACAAAGGGTACCAACATACAAAGGACAAGCATATTATAAGATACTACGTAACTAGATGATGACCGCGACTTCGTCCTCGTGGATTAAGGTTTTTTTGGTTACTGCGGGAACTCTTTTATTATCCGGGATAAAAAGTAGCTGTTTTATATCAGACTATAATCTATCTTTGTGTCAAAGTCCATCCAGATCCGTTCGGCCGTTCTGGCATTATTGAGTAACAAACATCCATCTATTCAGTCATCCATCCATCGCATTTATAATATTAGTATAGAGTATTAGCTATAGATTCATTACAAATGTACTCCCTAATATTTTGAATTAAGTGGTAGCGCTGTTGTTTTATAAGCGGAAGCTCCCCGGTTCGATCCCTGGCAGGGTCAATTTGGGAATTTATAAATTTGAATTTTCTTTAGTTTGGTTTGGTTGGCTTCGGTCGTGACTAGTTACGACCCTACCGGCAACGACATGCCGTCAAACGATTTAGCATTCCGTGTCGTGTAGTCGTTTGCGATGTCTAATTTTATAATTTTATTACAGTGCTTCACACACGAGGAAAGTTTCTAAACTTACATACATATCAAAATCCTGCCGGTTCCGAAAATTTTTGATATGTATGTAAGTTTGCGTTGTCGTCTAGAAAGCGATTAGGGATATTGGTTTAATATAACTGCCATACCCCTAACAGGTTAGCCCGCTACCATCTAAGACTGCATCATCACTTACCACCAGGTAGGTGGAATAAGATAACATCGTATCGTACCGGAACGCGAAATCGCTTGGCCGCACGTCTTCACCGGTAAGGTGGCTGATCTAGGCTTTCGCAAAAGATAACTATTTTGCCCAGTATAATAATTAGAAATATGCGTTCCGATCTTTTAATTAAAAAACTTTATTATTGCAGAACTTTTGAATTTTTACTTTCCGCCAAAAATAAAATTAGCAGTAACCACTAATAGTACGGGACTATTAGACATTGACCCTAAAATAAAAAATGTAAAGCTGATTTTTGGCACAAGTGTTCCTTGGGGTCTGAAAAGTACCTGTTCAAAAATCCCCCCCCCTAGGCCGCGGGCTTCCCCCCCTGCCTCCTCAAACGTCTCCCCGACCACAGTTTTTTGTAATTTTCTCAAAAATGATTAAAGCTAGAAAAAAACGTTCTATGGTGAAAATTATCTTCATTAAATTGTCTACAAAATATAATAATGGTTCATTTCGATAAGACTAATAGTTTAGGAAATATGTTAACCCTTTGTGCATGAAAAGAAAATATTTTGCATGTATCGCTTTTTGTAATGTACTTTCTTGTAATTTCCATAATAACTGATAGAGCTACGAAAGTGTTGTCTGAAGCAAAATGAAAGGTTTTTAAATTATCTATAAAATAATGTTTAGTTTATATTGTTAAGAATAATAGTTTTAGAGATATACCTACCTATTGTGTTAGATAACGAAAATAATATGCAAATACCGTGTACGTTGTTTTTAATTTCTGGGAAAAAAATAACAGAGTTAGGAAAATCTGATTGAAGCAGTAATAAATATAGTTAAATTACCTACAAAAAATATTTTGTTTCATTTTGATAGCACTAATAATTTCAAAAATATACCTGTCATAATTAACATGAAAACAATATTTTTCAAAATTTTACATGTTTTCTGTAATTTCTAGAAAACTATTAGAGCTAGGCAAAAAACTCCCAGAAGTAAAAATAAACACCATTTAACTAATTATTTAAAAAATATTAGTTTATAAAGATAGGACTAATAATTTCGCATATATATCCATGTATTGTGTTCGTAATAAAATTAAAAAATTGCTAGAATCCTGTGTTATTTGCAATTTGCACAAAAACTATTAGAGCTGGGAAAAATCCTCGAAAGAATAATTAAGTTCATTAAATTACCTACAACAAAGTCTTATGGTGTTTTTAGATAAGATCAATAGTTCGAGAAATATCGTAACCTTTATTCCATGAATAATTTTTTTTTTTTCAAAAACTGTGTAATATTTTAGAATTTTCACAGAAACTATTACAACTAGGAAAAAAATATCAGTAGCAAAAATGAACTACATTAAATTATCTCTAAAATAGTTTTTACTGTATTCTGATAGAACTAATAGTTTCGGAAATATAGCTGCCTAACTGGCATAAAAAACTAAACCTTTGTAAAAACCCTAAATGTTTTTTGTAATTTCAAGAAAAAGTATTAGAGCTAGGAAAAAGGCTGTCAGGACTTAGTACAAAGTTTATTAATTTACCTATAAAATAGTGCTTAGTTTATTTTGATAGGACTAATAGTTTTCGAAATATACCTTGCTATTGTGTAAGAACCGGTGGTACTCATGTAGACTTAGCATAATACTATGGAATAAATAGAAATAAACCCCAAATAAATAACGTCTTGTTGATTTTAGGCACAAATGATGTCCTCTTTTCTCCCCCACAACCCTCCCCCACCCCCTCCCACCCCCTCTCAAACATCTCGCCGATTGTGCTTTTTTGTAATTAAATTTCAATTCAAGTATCAAATCAAATGTTTTTTATTCAAATAAACTTATAAAATGCTTTAGAATCGTCCAGTGAATCTACCATTGGTTCGGAATGCCGTTAAAAGTTAATCTGATAAAATTATCTACAAGATGGCTGTTGGATGTTGGTGGTTCATTTTATTAGGACTACATTGTTTTTGGATAAATGCATATTGCATACCTACATATTGTTGAAAGTACTTCGACACGTAGGTATATCAGCGTTTACTAAGACTATAGTGTGGTGTTGTTTTGTAGATAAAGATATGATAATTATTACTATTAGTTTATTGTATTATAGAATCGATGATTTTCAAATAAAATGAGTAGGTACAAAGACTAAATTATTGCAAAATATTTTTCTGTCATGCACGTTTACGATCGTTATATTTCCGAAAGTATTAAGTTTATTGAAATGAAATAAAAAGCATTTTGTAGGTGATTTCATGAACTTTAATTTTGTTTCTATCGTTTTATTCCTAGGTCTTATACTTTTCGTGTAAATCACAAGAAACATACACTTTTCATACGATTTTTCAAAAAAACCAAAAATAACTCAAAATAAGCCGGCATATTTCCAAAAGTATTTGTTCTATCATAATGATCAAAACGCCATTGGGTAGATTATTTAATGTAGATTATTTTTGCCATAGACGGTTTTTTTCTAGCTGTAATAGTTTTCGAGAAAATTATAAAATACTGCGCTCAGGGAGACATTTTAGGGGGGGGAGAGGAAAGCCCGCATCCTAGGAGGGGGGATTTTTGAGGAATTACTTATAGGACCCTAAAGAACACTTGTGCCAAAAATCAGCTTTACATTTTTTATTTTAGGGTTCCCATACAAAGCTTGCACAAGTAGCCTGGGCTATAAAGCCCGGGCCAAGGTTGGGAAAAGGTAATAATATAATCTAGATGAAAAAAGACGTAATGGAAAGATAATACGAAAAGCGTAAAAAAACGTAGACAGTAATTTAAATTATGGATTACTAGCTGATGCCCGCGACTTCGTCCGCGTGGTTGAGGTTTTTTTGATTCCCGCGGGAACTTCTTAATTTTCCGGGATAAAAAGTAGCCTATGTGCTATTCCAGACTATAATCTATCTCTGTGCCAAATTTCATCCAGATCCGTTCATCCGTTGGAGCGTGATTGAGTAACAAACATACATCCATACATACATACATCCATCCATCCAAACTTTCGCATTTATAATATGGATTATTGATCGAGGTTTTCATTTATTAAATTTTGAGAGGAACAATTATTTTCCTGCAAGGACGGAGCATGGCATTTATATTAAGCCCATACCCAAATCGGTTTCTTCACGGCATCGTACCGTAACGCTAAATCGTTTGGCGGCACGTATTTGCCGGTAACCAGCCACGGCCAAAGCCTCCCACACCACACCACACCAGGGAAAATTCAAAAATTATAAATCCCAAATTGACCCTGCCGAGGATCGAACCCTGCTGCGCCAAGGAGTTCCATTCATCAATGGCATTGACTCATTGAGATACAACTACCTGTACCTAAGGTACCTACGTCAGCAGGGCGATTGTCTAAAAATGACAGCTACTGTGTAACGATCGCAATCACCTCTGATGGTTATTGCTTAACATTCTTCCAATATTGGCCACATCCATTTTTTTTTTATCCACTACAAGTTAGCCCTTGACTGCGATCTCACCTGATGGTAAGTGATGATGCAGTCTAAGTTGGTAGCGGGCTAACCTGTTAGGGGCATGGCAGTTGTATTAAACCCATACCCCTATTCGGTTTCTATACGGCATCGTACCGGAACGCTAAATCGCTTGGCGGCACGTCTTTGCCGGTAGGGTGGTAACTAGCCACGGCCAAAGCCTCCCACCAGGCACAGCAAGAATACCATGAATGAATGAATACACTTTTATTGTACACCACAAAGGAAATTATAAAAAAGAAAACTTAGCTACTAACAAAGTAAGTATACAATTTGGCGGCCTTATCGCTACATAGCGATCTCTTCCAGGCAACCAATGGTGTGAAAGGACATAGCTACAAATACAACCGGTAGATGGTGCTGAAATAACAAAATAAATAAAAAATATTTATATAATGCTACAAATTATAATACATATTATATAAAATAAATATAACATAAATACTACAAATATAACATATAAATATACATATATACTCACAAATAAATAAATATATAAATAACTAAACGTAAACCTCATAAAATAAAATATGGGACAGTAAGTATCAAAATATAAGAAAAAAATAAACTACTATACAAATAATATTATTATTGCGACAAATAGTAATTTTTTACAAGCCTTTTAAAGATATTTATCGATTGAGCCTCTCTGATTTCAAGAGGCAAAGCATTCCACAACTTAACAGCTTGTACAGAAAAGGATTTATGGAAGAAAGAAGAATTATGTGTAGGCGTCCTTAAAACAAGTTTCCTTGTAGTACGGAGAACTTCTCCTGGACGGCCAACGAATTCAAATTTCTCCTTTAAATAAGGTGGAGATGAAGGATTAAATAACACACAGTACAGAATAGAAAGGATATGCAAGTTCCGGCGAAAACGGATGGGTAACCACTTGAGACGAGAACGAAATTGAGATACATGGTCATATTTGCGTAATCCAAATATGAACCGAATGCTAATATTTTGAAGTCTCTCAAGTTTATTTAACTGTTCTTCAGTTAAGTTAATATAGCTTGCGTCAGCATAATCAAGAATAGGAAGCAGTAGAGACTGTGCCAACATAATTTTTGTAGGAATTGGAAGAAAAGATCGCAGGCGACGCAGAGAGCTAAGAGAAGCAAAAGTTCTCCTGCTAAGCTGATTCAGATGATTCGTCCAACCTAAAGTGCGATCCATATGTATTCCCAAGTTTTTGACCGTATCACAAAACGGGATAACTAAACCATTGTATTCAATGGGAGGAAGCACAAACCAGTCAACTCTAGAGATTAGGTGCCGACTACCTATAATTATGGCTTGAGATTTTTTTGGATTTACATTAAGGCCGTAGAATCTACACCACTCCAAAATTGAGTCAAGATCTTTATTAATTCGCTCAATGGCTGCTGGAAGATTCTCAAGAGTTGCCTGGGTGTAAATTTGGAGATCATCTGCATACATGTGGTAGAGAGAAGATAGGTTTTGAGTTATAGAATTAATGAAAATAGAAAAGAGTAATGGTGACAGCACGCCGCCTTGAGGTACGCCAGCAGTAATATCGCACCAAGACGAATGGGTTTCTTCGATACGAATACGCTGCCGACGACCACTAAGGTAACTATGAAACCAGTCAGTTGCTGATGGAGATACGTTAAGAGAACGCAGCATACTCACAAGTATATCATGATCTACGGTGTTAAAAGCATTACTGAAATCCAGCAAGGTTAACACTGTGAGCTGCTGATTATCCATGCCCCAACGGATGTCATCGGTAACTTTAATTAGAGCAGTAGCCGTACTATGCCCAGAGCGAAAGCCAGACTGGAAAGGGTTGAATAAGCAGTTTCTGTTTAGGAAAAGGTTAAACTGATGGTGTATCAATTTTTCAAGGACTTTGGAAAGAAATGGTAGGATTGAGATAGGACGAAAATCAGAAAAACAAGTGGGATTAGCCTTTTTAGGAAGAGGTACAACATTTGCACTTTTCCAGGCATCAGGAAATTTGGAGGTCAGAATGGATTCATTTAAAATAAGTGTAATAATAGGAGTAATAATATCAAGGAGGGGAATAATCATATTACGGCTAACATCGTCACAACCGACAGCATTAGAAGAAATGGACAATATGGTCTTCTTAACATCACATGCAGAAAACTGACTAAAATTGAACGGAGGATAAGTAGAAGTTGGAGTTGTTAAAAGAGAATGAATGGTTTGTGATTTATCTGAACTATTAATATAGTTCTGAGGAGAGGTGAAATATTGATTCAGAAGATCAACGTCAATACTAAGAGGTGATGAATGATGAGATTTTTTACCAACTCCAACAGTTTCAAGAAACTTCCAGACACGAGAAGAGTCGCCGTCCTCGACTGACGTATGAATATGACGTCGCTGTGCATCTCTACACAATGTATTACAGCGATTCCTAACTTTGTTGTACTTCCTCTGATTCTCAACAGATGGATTGCACTTTAGCTTGGACTTCGCTATACCTTTCTTAAGAATTATATTCTTTAAATCTAGTGAGAGCCAAGGCGCAGGTAAATGCTTAAGTCTAACTGGTTTAACAGGTGCATGGATATCAAAAAGTTGACTTAGTAAGGAATTGAAAATATCAACTTTATGGTCCACACCAGATGCAGTTTCCATAACGGACCAGTCAATTTTACCAGCGTCGTCACGCAATCGATCTAAATCCATTCCAGCAAAATTACGCCGCAGAAGAATTTTAGGTTTGATTTTAGGAGGGCGCAATTTATACGAAAGAAAAATTAAATCATGATGAGAAAAGGCATCGGCCGAGCACTGACCGTGCTTAGAAACAAGTTCTGGCGATGACACTATTATCAAGTCAAGAAGAGAAGGAGTACAGTTAGGAAGTTTGTGGGTAGCCGAAAGGGGAAGGATTTGTAAATTACATGAGTCAATGATAGATTCGAGTTTGGCAGCCCTATTGTCGCCTTTAAGTAAACAAGTATTAAAGTCACCCATCAATATTGAATGAGTGTAAGTAGGGAGAAGTGATTCTAAAAGTGATTCGAAGGAGGGAAAATAATTAATAGTAAGAGAGGGACTATAGAAAACCCCCAGTAGTATTTTAGTTGTCTGAGATAGGGAGACCTCAATCAGTAAGTGCTCAGCAGAATCAACGGGAGGCGGTTGACACGACGAACTAACGATTTTGAAAGGAATGTAAGATCTAAGATAGATCGCCACGCCACCACCACCCTTGTTGATGCGATCATTCCTTATAAGATGGAACCCAGGCAAAGAATATGAAGCAGAAGGCAGACAGGGCTTAAGCCAAGACTCAGACACTAAGATGGCATGAATATTCTGGGACTCAAAGGACGCAAGCATATCTGAGTAATGTGCCGGAATGCTTTGTGCGTTAATGTGAATAGTATTAAAGTTTTTCACGCAATCGGAGAAGTATGAATCAAGAGTTGCATTGAGAATACCATAAATTCAGCCAATCAAAACAATTGAGACTGTAACAATGATTGATGTAGGTTTTACACAATCGCCCTGCAGTATTATGTGCTATTCGAAGTATGGTATAATAAAATTTCGAAGTATGGTACGAGTACAGTACGCAACTTAAGTATAAATTGCTCTACATAGACTTTTAATAAAATCTCAAATCGCTCATCCTTCCAAAGTGAGAGACTAGCCTAGCCGTTAATGAATTTTGCTCGCCGTCAAAGGATGTGGCGCGGTAGGTATTGATCAAAGCGGAACTTCGTCGTAAAAGTTGCAACTACCCGCAAATTAGTTTAACGTATGGGTTTAGCTTAGCGTTAATATGGGACAAAATTTCAACTACTTTTAATTGAACCTCTAGAGTTTAGAGAGTAATAAGTTTTCTTTTTCCATTTTATCTTTACAAGTTATTTTTGACTAAACGATGCCCGCGACTTAATCCGAGTGGATTGAACTTTTTTGATTCTCGCGGGAATTTATGGCGCCCGGTACACAGTTAATCTTGATCGCAATCCACAATCAATGATTCAGATTGACGAATTGACCAGTTTTGACCGTCAATACACGCTGTAGACGATCAACTTGATCGTGACCATTGACACTTTCATGGCCCCTTTTTTCAACCGATTTTAAAGAGTTCCCGCGGGAATCAATAACTTTAATCCACGCGAACGAAGGCACGGGCATCATGTAGTCTAGTTAAAAATAAGTTCTAAAGTTATCTAGTTCTGGTATTTTAAAGGTCTACGACTGCGGAGTCGCCTCAGCGAAGCCGCAAGAGCAACAATGCTTCCCTGGGGCGCAAAGCGTCTGCTTTCTGGGAGTCATTGTTTTAAGACGGACTTTGTGGTGCCCGCGGGGTGTGCAAAGCCTCATAAAACCTACCGAGTTAAACTCTAAAACACAAAAAATATTGCAGTTTTTCTTTTTTTATTAAACTACAAGTTAGCTCTTGACTACAATCTCACCTGCAGGTAGTAAGATGGTAGTGGGCGTACCTTTTAGAGGTACAGCAGTTATATTAAATTAAACCCATACCCCTAATCGATTTCAACATGGCATCGTATTGCACCCACGTGAGTGCAGGAACGCAAAAGAGCATGGCGGCACGTCTTTGCCGGTTGGGTGGTACCTAACTAGCCACGGCCAAAGCCTCTCAACAGAACGACGAACATGTGTAACAGGAGAAAGAAAAATTTTAGCCAGCATGAAGTTAGTGTCATTGTTGTAAACTAGGTTAGTGGAGGTTGTCGCAAAAGAGGACCGTTTTCGGGGATCCCTTGGCCTGACTACATAAATCGAAAAAGATCCTACAAAATGTGCCATACTAACTAACCCAACAAACAAACACACGTTCTCGTTGATTATTTATTAGGAAAGGATTTCGTTTAAAACGATAACTTTAATCTTGCAAAAGGAAAAGGCATGCATGTACCTAATAAAGTAGGTAATAGTAAGTATAGGAGTTTAAAGCTTGGCTTGGCTTGGAAATTAAAGGTCGAAGCGGTTTCACACTTTTCAGATTGCCTGAGATGAGGGACTGCGAGAGGTTTGAAAAAAAAGTGTGTCGCCACGAAACTGGACCCGTGAAATGAAAAGGGTCTAAAAAGGATCCTATTGAAAAAATCAGGCTTTTTCTATTTTGAGACATTCTTCTTTGGAATGTATTGTGACAAAGTTTTCCCAGCTCCCATAATAGAATTGTGCAAAAAAGTACAAAGGAGGATATCAAGATTAATATTATGCCTTTGTAAAGTGTCATCGGTAGAGTTATTTCAAAAGGGTTCGCCGAAAAAAATTTAATATTTTCACTAGGTTATGTTCCTTGGAACTTTGTACCACATTTCACAACATACACTATGATACAATCTCGACTAGGCAAATTAAAAGATCTATATCTATCAAGTCCAATCTTTTTCCGCAGGAAGCAAATTATGAAAGACTAGCGATCCGCCCCGGCTTCGCACGGGCAGCACTAATAATCCTAATAGTCTATACCTATTATAGCCAGTGGGCAGTGGGCAGGTTTTACATTTCAATATTACATTGTAAGAGTGTACGCCCCTTCCTCACCACAGCCGCCAGCCCTCAGATTATTATATTCCATTTTCCCTTGCACGTTACATTATTTCTATGATATCTCATAAGATATTCATCTAAATTAAATGATGTACAGGACAATTTTTATCTTAATTAGATACTTGAGATGAATAACATATTTATTTTGATAAGGATTCATACTATGTCGGTAAAAACACCTTCGCAAGTAAAGCATTGGTAAAGACCAAATTTGAAAATCACAGAAATGGTTATTGTGAGTCAACCTTAAAAGATACATGCTGTCGCGGACTTTTTTTTAGAACTTTTTGAGAGGAACAATTTCCCTATACATTGTTTTCGTGTAACTTTAACTATTTACGTAGCGCACGCCACGTAAGCTCTCAAAAGAGACGATTTTTTCCGACTTGGTTCACAATATTGCAATTTTCGGAAGGATCTCTAATTTTTTTGAAAATAAAATATAGCCTATGTTACTCAGTGATAATGTAGCTTTCTAATGAAAAAAGAATTATTAAAATCGGTCCAGTACTTTTTGAGCTTATTCGTTACATACAAAAATACAAATCTTTCCTCTTTATAATATTAGAGTAGAAATAGAATTTGGATCTGCCATTTTACTTTACAGTTCAAGTAGGTACTTACATCAGAATTTGTTTTTTTTTTTTTTAAATAAAACCTCGTCAGTCTTACCATGTACACTTTGTGCATTATTAAAAGCTTTTATGCAATGTTTGTATACCTATGTTTGTTTAGTTAAAATATTGCAACTGAATTTTAAAACAGTTAGTTAGTCCCAATTACAGGAAAATCGCGGTCATCCTCTAATTCTATTAAGTCTTTCTGACGTTCGTTTCCTCAAAATATAAAACCTACCAAATGGAATAACTATAGTTTTTTTATTACAATGTAGATAGGTAGGTACTTGATTTAGTATCATTCAAAACCACAATTTTTTTTGTTTCAAAATTATAATGGAATTTATAAATGACTGGAATAATGTACACAACGCCATCCATTCCAGTACAGCGACACGAATGATATGAACAAGCCGTAAAACAGGTATTATTAGTAAAGTTCCGTAAAGGCGAGTACCTACAACCTACGGAATTTATGTCAACCTGGTAGAGGTTGACATAAATTCCGTAGAGGTCTTATAAGTCGCATCTGGAGTTTGAACATTCTAGTTAAATAAAGGCATTGTTTGAATAATACGTAACAGGGTCAACAGTGACCCCACTAATTGCACGAGAGTCTTGCCAGTCTTGGTTCTGGCTACAAACTACTATACGTCATGATTATGTCGGAAGCATTCCTGGAACACCCTGCCTCGCGCCATGCCGCGTTTGAAACCAAATTACCTATAAAAAATTTCATGATTGTATTATGCTGTTTAGAATACGTGAATATCAACCGAGGGGTACCACGCAGGTTCGATGCTGAGTTCCGAGTGTGACGTTAGAAAATATGACACCGAAGATCGGAGTTTAGTCCCGTCCCACAAATTTATCTGGCCAACCACTTACCAATACCTTATGCCGGCTCTTCACGTTGGGCGAGTGTAGGCGAGTGGCGGCGAGCGCCAGCGTGAAGAAGGCCCGCTCGGGTCGTCTCGTGCGCTCTCGCCTCGCCTCGCCGCCGCTCGCTTTGATGCTAGCACTTCACGCTGGGACGAGGCGCTCGGGCGCGGCACTCGGCGAGTGCTGCCGAGGCGAGAGGTACCTCTCCACACGCTCGGGTACCTCATTTGCCGGCAAACCGTCGAAGATGCAGGTTGACACTGAAAAAGTCGCTGCTGCAACAGCTTTGTGCGCGCTTACTCATTATAAATTATAATTATGTGCGTACCTATTGTACAAAAAAAAATTGAAATACATATACTTCTTCATATCTAACTGAAAGCCCAAATGCTAAGTTTCCTGGCTATAACTTGAGAAATGAATGACTTTCGTACAAAATTTCAACCCCTATTTTACCCCTTTGGGGGTAGAATTTTGAAAAACTGTGACACACTTATTTCTTTATTTTTTACTTTAAGCCAAAATACCAAGTTTCGTTGATATAATATCTTGAGAAATTATGGACTTTTAGTCTAGGAAAGGAAGCTAGTGGACCCCAACAGTAATTCCTCAGACGACGAAACTTTACAGTATGATAAAGTATCATAACGTAAAGGTATTTTATAAATATCCAACAAAAAATTTTACCAGAAGTTAGGTATTTTTACCTAAACTCTTTTATGTCTAATATCTTGGTCCGCAAAAATGATCCGTTAAAACTTTCTTCACTTGAAACATTCATGTAAAGGTATGGAAACTAAATAAGAAATATCCAACAAATACTCGAAGATGAAACAATCAAATTTTGAAAAAATATGTTTTTTTAATGTTACTTGCATCGGAAAATTTGCTCATTGAAACTTTTCACTGGAATGTCCTTTTATTGCCGTTTAATACCTAAAAATTTAAAATCCAACAAATATACTATCAGTCTATATTTTTTTCAAAAGTTACCTTTTTATTCGTAGTGAAAAATTTCTCCGTCATTTTTTTTTATTGATACGATTACAATATTTTTTTTCCTATCAACTATGAAAATATCAAATATAATAAAATCAAACGCATTAAAAACTAAAATCATTTTCTAAAGAAATATTTTGTATTTAATTAATCAGGGAAAGCAGGAGCGTGGTGACGTCCTGAGACCGAGATAATATGCCTACGGCGACGCGAGCCTGTACTCGATAACCGACCGTATTTCGTTGATACGACAGTTCAATTTCACTCAGTATGACGATCAATGCGTTCTGAACTGTATTGCCTGAGCGTTAAAGTAACTGATTGCTCTAAAACTGGTTTGTGCAACGAAAACTGCTTTAAAATATAATGTTTCTAGCCTCACAGTGATGATTATGGAATTACGTTGTGTTCTCGATTGTATTTCCCTAGCCGTAAAGTAACAATTTTAACGTCCCAACACAAAATGGTCTTTGAAATTGGTGTGTCTTCGCACTGTATCCAAGGGTATTCTCGCATTTGGTTGTTTAAGGGGTCATACAATTTTTTTGCGATCTTTGAAAGCTTTTTATTTGAAAACTGTTATACATACTAATATTATGAAATCGAAAGTGTATCTGTCTGTCTGTCTTCTACGCTTTAACGGTCCATCTTTTCAACCAATTTTGATAAAATTTGGTACAGAGATAGGTTGTATTCCGGGAAGGTAATTTTGGAAAATTAAGGAGTTAAGTAAAAAACTTAATCCACGGAGACGAATTGGCTACAATTTTTTTCGATATACTTACTTAACTATTTTCCAAAAAAAATATTGGTAAACCTGTTAAGAATTCTTCTGTACTTTTTTAAAATTAAGTAGATAACAAAAATTTACATAATATTACTTATGTGAAAGTTAAATTTTAGTAACTTTAAGTCCCTAGTTTATAAAATATAATATTATAATTTTCTCCCGTTGCGGCCAACATTGCTTTTTTGCCATCTCTTTCCCGGGACATACAGTGCATTATATATATAGAAGACAACTCTAGACGCACCGCGTTACCGAATATAATAAGAAGTTTTGTATGTTTAAAAGAAGTTTTGTAGTGTAAACGAGATTTTCATTTGTAATCGTCTGTTTGGAGCTGTTATTCTTTGCCTCAAAACGATGCAAAGAAAGTGAGAAAGATATTTTTTTTCTCATTAGTGTACCATAATAGAGATGGCAATAAAGCGATGTTGGCCACAAAGCGAAAAAATCAAATTATTGCATTTACTACACTACAATTTAAATTACTTATCTGCATCTATGGTTATTTTAATCAACTACAAAATTAAAGAAAATTAAAATTCTTTACCATCTCCGAAAAAAACTAAAGTAAAGAAGATTTAGAGCAAGTATAATATGGGTTTTTACAGGCAAGTGCCTGATTTAATAGCTATAAAACATCACAGATTTCGCAGTCCCCGCAAGAATCGGAGCATTGAAAATGAATACGTAAATCTCTTCAAAATTTTTCAAAAATGAATTATCTGATTTTAAAAATTCCAACTCGAATGCACTTCTCGCCTGCATCCACATCTTTAAACACCACTACCATTACGATGGGTCAATAATGATAGAAGCTACATCACTTTTTATATACGAAAATAACCGTTTTTCTACAACTCCAAATCTAAAGGGACCACCTACAGGTCACAATTATTAACTGATTTTCAGAATTTTTTCGCCATTTTGTAGCTAAACTAATACCCTGGGACCCTTTTTTATTTTTTTCTTAAGTCGGTTGTTTTCAATATTTACAATTTCGAAATAATTCCAAAAAAAGTTACAAGGCGATTTTCAAAATTCAAACATTCACACAATATGTCTCGATATATTCCTCAACTCTTGGTAGGTACTATTCCCATCTCAATCCTCCTAAAATCCTCGGAGCTATGGCCAAAAATACGTCTCAGGCGATTTGCATCTGATAACCATTTTCAATGGTAAAAAGTGATGGTTGTCTACTTGAAGCAGTTTTTTTTTGTTTTTTTTTTTGGCAAAGATCCCATAAAATAATATGTTACGTGATCTATTTCAATCTTATTTAATAAGATGCTGCGGGATCTATTTAATCATTGCGACGAAAAGTAACCTATTTTACTTTTTGTCGCAACTATATCAGCGCAAAAACTCAAACTGTAACTGACAAACCGCGTAGTTGAACGCGTGAATGCGCCAAATGCGTGAAAAATAGCTAGCTCTCCAACAGGAACCATACATTTTCTGGGATTAAATGAAGCCCATATTAATTACCAAATCTTCAGTTCTATCCATGCAAAAATCACGTTAGTGAGTAGCTTTTGGGTGGCACGATTGAAGGACAAATACGTGATAAGTGACGTCATGTTATACTGCGGGTACTATTAGTTTTTCCAGGACAAAGGTAGCCCATGTTTCTTTCCTGGTCCTAAAAAATCACGTCGAATTGTTATTTCGTTGCCGTATGATTGAATCCAAAATACGTAAAAATCAGCATGAGATCCCACAGGAACTGTTAACTTTCTTGGAACAAAAAGGTAGATCACGTCGATCCGTTGCACCGTTGAAGCGTGATTGAAGGATAAACCAACCAACCAACAAACAAACATACTTTCGCATTTAGTATGGATAAATTTAGGACTTTTGTAATGTATTCTATATATTGTGTTAGGAATACTGTACCTATTGATATGTGAATAAGATGTGAATACAAATTACGGGGGTGTATTAGGAAGACATAGAAACTCCTTGTTAATTTGTATTCGTAATATTCATATTTAGAATGAACGTATTTAAAAATATGTGTGTCACATCACGTATTTGTTTATTCTACTTCAAATAAAATCTTCACTAACAGTTCTTGAAACGCGTTCAACTTCTTTAGTTGTTGAAACGCGGTATCGTTATGGAAGAATTTTGTATTTTGTGCAACAAGAGCTTTGCTGGCTTTCACACTAAACTTCTTGAGCAAATTACCTTGATTTCGCACAAGCGAATTTTAGATCCTAAGTGCGGGACACGACGGTTGAATTTACAATGCGCAAAATTACGCCCACTAACGTCACCGTCACGTCAAATTACTACAACGTCATCTAATGTTCAAGAAAACTGCCGGCAAGTAGACCAAGCATGAACAGTGCCGCCATTTTGAGGATTATTTCCCAAGTGCCATGTTGAGGATAACTTCCATTTTGCTGCATATTTCTGGTGATTCTAATATTTATTTGATAAACGTAAGGGCCATATTTTGGATTGCGTTACTTTTACATTTTCTTTACATGGAAGCGAAATTATTATAAGTTAAATTTAAAACATAATAAAAATTAAGTATATTACTGACTTCTTTTAATTTCTCAATGTATAGTTATTGTTACCATACTTGATTTATCATGCTTAGTTATTATTTACATGGCAAGAAATGTTACTATCGATATCTAAACTAATTTATTGTATATTTTAGTAGGTATGGGTTAATTTTGAAAAGTATTATAATATATTTATTTCGACTCAGCTTAAAGAATAATTTTTGTTGCCTTTAGTTTGCAATATAATGGTTCTTAACTGCATTTTTGAATATGCCCAGCAGCCCAGTGACTTAAATTGGCGTATGGCGTACAATTCATTTATTATATATATATACTTACAAATTACAATAAAAGTCTAAATATGTTTACAGTAATAAGGCTTTATGCAGTTTGCCAATTTCTGGCGTGCAAAATACCCAACTTAAACATAATATAATTAGTACATTTTCTCAAATCCTAGAAGTAATGAGAAGAAATCAATTAAATAATAATAATAATAATATATATAATAATAATATAAATAAATAAATCGTTTATTTTCAATCATTATGTTACTATCGATACATTATAATTGATCTTGGAACTATTTGAAGATTTACAATATTATTGTGCTTACATCAAAAAATGTACCTAGATAAAATGTTGCAAGATCAAGAACTGGCTATCCTAGCTAGATTTTTTAGATCTGTGTTAAGGATAACCAGAAATAAATATTTATTCAAACAAAGCTCAAAAATAAGATTTTTTATGGGCCCTTAATTAAACTATGGAAATATACCTTGAAGGTAAGTCGTTACAGTTAGTGGTTTTTATTAATGTTGAATTTATCTTCTGTAATGCTATATTGCTTATCTAAACTAATATTATAAAGAGGAAAGATTTGTTTGTTTGTTTGTTATGGATAAACTCAAAAACTACTCAACTGATTCTTTCGAAGGTGTTTTTCCTGACATTGTATTAATCCATATCAAAATAAAATGGTTAGTCATCTCAAGTATTTAATATAGACCAAATTCGCCCTTTACACCATTTGATTTAGATGAATATTTAAGAAGATATCATGGAAATTAATTAACGCGCCATAGAAATAGGGGCTGCCGGCAGTGCGAAAATATCGCAGCCCTAATGTAAAACCTGATGTGCTGCCCAGTGCCTGCTATTATTGCATTGTAGAAGACAGTAAACGCTAACGAGTGACGACAACCATATCCACCCGTAGTATCCACACTGGATTAATAATATTATGATTATGATGTTATGATTGTGATTTAAACGCTTCGCTCGCGCACGCTAAACTATACCCAATAGAAGAAGGATTAAGATACATTATCGCGTAAGCGCAGTTTAGTTTTCATACGTTCGGTTGAATTCGGTGTTTTGCATGGATATTTTGTTGGATATTTAGGTTTTGAGTGTAAATTTGCCTACTTACTATAATAAAGAAAAGAAATAGGTATGAGAAGTTTTCCATACCGAGTTATAAATAATTTTAATTTGAAGTGAGATAAATTGATTTTGGTATAAATATTTTGATGGATTTTTTAATATGTTATGTTAAACAGCATTTTAAGGACATGTGAAAATAAAAAATTGAATGAGCAATTTTTTTGCCGAAATTACGGACAAAAAAAGGAAACCACTTTAAAAAAAATAGGTCCGTTTAAATAATGTTTTGGATTTTTATCGAGTACCTCATAATAAGGCTATTAATTAGTTTGGTAAAAAAAAAATGGAGCGAGATATTATTCAGTTCAAAATATTAAGCTATTTGTACTTTTAGGTATAAAAACCTAACTTCTGGTTTTTTTTTTTGGTGGATATTTTTGTGTAAGTTTTGGATCATCCAATACTAAAACCCTGCCAAGTTTCATCGACTGAGGATTCAATGTGGGGGTCTCCATACAACCGACCGCCCCATTGCCTAGACTATTTCATACAATCTTTCATCCCCTATTACACCCCTTCGGGAGTAGAATTTTCAAAAACTGTGAAACACGTATTTCTTTATTTTTAACTGGTAGCTCGTATACCAAGTTTCATGGATATAACTTGAGAAATGACTGACTTTTATACAAACTTGAACCCCCTATTTCACCCCCTTAGGGGTGGAATTTTGCAAAATCCTTCCATAATGAGCGCCTACGTCACAAAAGGAACCTTCTGTCATAATTTCAAGTTTCTAACCCCAGCGGTTTAGCCTGTGCGTTGATAATATAGGTCAGTCAGTCAGTCAGGACTTTGAATTTTGTCCGTGCGCACTCAATTGGTTTGGTCTGAACACTGACGACACGAGCGTATGGAAGGGCCGCTCGCGCTGGCCACTCGTCACTTTGATCTTTCGTCGAAAAACCGCCCATCAAAGCGAGCGGCGGCGAGGCGAGGCGAGAGCGCACGAGACGACCCGAGCGGGCCTTCTTCACACTGGCGCTCGCCGCCGCTCGCCTACACTCGCCCAACGTGAAGAGCCGGCATGATGGGCGGTTTTTCGACAAAAGATCAAAGTGACGAGTGGCCAGCGCGAGCGGCCCTTCCATACGCTCGTGTCGTCAGTGTTCAGAGCAAACCAATTGAGTGCGCACGGACAAAATTCAAAGTCCTGACTGACTGACTGACTTATATATCATCGCACAGGCTAAACCGCTGGGGTTAGAAACTTGAAATTATGACAGTAGGTTCCTTTTGTGACGTAGGCGCTCAATAAGGAAGGATTTTGCAAAATTCCACCCCTAAGGGGGTGAAATAGGGGGTTCAAGTTTGTATAAAAGTCAGTCATTTCTCAAGTTATATCCATGAAACTTGGTATACGAGCTACCAGTTAAAAATAAAGAAATACGTGTTTCACAGTTTTTGAAAATTCTACTCCCGAAGGGGTGTAATAGGGGATGAAAGATTGTATGAAAGTCCATAATTTCTCAAGATATTATATCAACGAAACTTGGTATTTTGGCTTATAGTAAAAAATAAAGAAATACGTGTGTCACAGTTTTTCAAAATTCTACCCCCAAAGGGGTAAAATAGGGGTTGAAATTTTGTACGAAAGTCATTCATTTCTCAAGTTATAGCCAGGAAACTTAGCATTTGGGCTTTCAGTTAGATATGAAGAAGTATATGTATTTCAATTTTTTTTTGTGCAATAGGTACGCACATAATTATAATTTATAATGAGTAAGCGCGCACAAAGCTGTTGCAGCAGCGACTTTTTCAGTGTCAACCTGCATCTTCGACGGTTTGCCGGCAAATGAGGTACCCGAGCGTGTGGAGAGGTACCTCTCGCCTCGGCAGCACTCGCCGAGTGCCGCGCCCGAGCGCCTCGTCCCAGCGTGAAGTGCTAGCATTAGACGCACCATCGAAACTCAAAAAACGGCACGGTCAAATTGTGCACAAATAGATATTGTGAACAATTTTAGCCTCAGTCGCGCATGAGTACACTAGGCGACAAAATGTCGTATGTGTCGAATTGTTATTACAAAATTTAACCCTAAACATAAAGATATATGGTTGATTTTTGTAAACCGTTTGGTGTCTCATTATCCGTATTATCTATGCTGTGTTTGTATAAGCGATTGTGGACGCTTTTTGAGTATTAATTTGTAGGTAATGTTGTATCCTTAGTTGGTAAATCGATGGGCCCGGTGGTCAAAATTGGATCAAATTTTTATGCCTGTTTAGTTTTTGTTTTTATTACATTTTTCATATGTACTAGCGACGCTGTCTCCGGGTACGATAAGTTTGTATGACTATAACAGTCGTGATTCCCGCTAACGAGCGCGAATAATGTCGTCGGAAGAAAGATAAGGAGGAGAGGTATTAAGAAAATACTGAGTTACAAAGCTGCACCTTGATGCCTTTATTGCATCTCAAGCATTGGAATGGTTCTCAATGATAGCTACTTGGCAAAAGCGTCTTTCAGCTCATTCTTATAGAACACTAGCTGATGCCCGCGAATTCGCCACGTCGATTGAGGTATTTTGGTTCTCGCGGGAACTCTTTAATTTTCCGAAATAAAAAGTAGCCATGTCACTCTCCAAGTCCTCAACTATACCCATGCAAAAAATCACGTCGATCCATTGCTCTGTTGAGGCGTCATTGAAGGAGAAACCAACAGACTTACACATTTTCGCATTTATAATAGGTATTAGTATGATTTACTTACCTATTTTCACGGCCCAGGCTCTTCTACCAACTTACTTAGGCGATATATGGTACAAAGACAGCTCGATATAGGCTACTTTTCATCCTGGAAAAATAAAGATTTCCCGGGATTTTTAAAAATCACATGAACGAATTCGTCTATTTTTTCAACAAAACGACAAAACTATCCTGGCTTTACCTTACAAAAATTTTCGCAAATAATATAGTACGTTCTACCTACAAGTGCGAAAGCTGGTAGGTAAAACCCAGTTTTCACGGACCATCGGTTTTCGCACGGAACGGTTGACTTTATTCACTTCAATCAACATTAGAATTCAGGAACTAGTGGACTCTGCAACGAAGTTTAGGTAGGTTTGAGTGCACTTGAATGACGATGGCATATTTTGAGTCCCCTGGTCATATTATAAGAGTGTCCCGAATACGGCCACTCATAGCTGCTATGCATTTAGTGGATAGAAGCAGGCGTTACTTTTCGGAAGTCCATGACAGTGAAAAAAACTAGAAGTTTAATTCGCTATAATCCGCCACAGAAGGTCAGCTTCAGGAGGAGGAGGAGAAGAAGCACCTTCAGGAGATGTTGACTCTACAATGCATGATTGTGCGACTTCACAATCGTGCATTGTAACATTTAATATTCAACATCTCCTGAAGATGTTCCGGTATCGGAGTGAAACGTACGTAATTGAGGGTATTTTTGGAAGATTTATGTGGTGTGGTGAATATCGTGGGCTGCAAGTTCAAGATACGCACTGTACCACATATATTTACCTTCTGCGGCGGATTATTGCGAATTAAACTTCTAGTTTTTTCTCTGCTATGCATTTGCAATGGGTATAAAAATTTTCAACGCATTACATAAAGACATACAGTTGATGTCATTGCAAAAATTTAAGTCACAACTAAGAAAATGGCTTCTGACTCATTCCTTTTACTCAGTGAAAGAATTTATTGACCTTTAATTAATAAAACATTATAAAATCATTTTTTCTTTGACATTTATTTATTTATTTAAGTTTGCGGTTCATTTCTACTAACTCTCCGGTAATATTATAGTAAAGTTATCCAGAGTGTTAGCGACGGAGTAACTAAACCAATTATACTGTTCGCTGTAGGTAACTGAATTACACGGACGAAGAATCCGAAGCGGGTGGAAAGATTTCATAATTGCTTCTGCAGGATTCATGATAGCCTGGTAACTATTATGAATAATGTTATATTGTACTCTCTAGTTTGATGAAAATAATATTTAAATCTCTTGGTGACCTGTGGTTAGAAAACGCAGAAGGATAAACGCGATAGGGTAATTGGACATAGTGGACAATTCTGTTGCAGTCTGTCATTTTCGTTAACTTTAGAGATCGTGTACAACATAATTGTCCATATTAGGCTTTGTATCCCGGTTAAACTAAACTCAAAGAACATATATTTATTCAAAATAGGTACCTATACACAGTATACTTTCTGAATGTCACGTTTACAAAGTATAAGACGTGATGACGTATCATAAAACTAAAGCTACGAGGGTTCCAAACGCGCCCTGGTCTGAGAAGAGCCCACAACAAACTCAGCCGGGTTTTTTTTACTATCACCATCTCACAGATATCGTTAATGGGGGAATGCGGGAATCAACCTCAAAAAACCTTAATCCACGGATAGACAGTGAAGGTTTCCACACCGGCACTTATGGAACTTAATCAAATAAATGAGAGTATTATTAATGAAGCGAGAACAGTTTTATCGGATATTCATTACTTTAAGGCGCGGGTGCGGACGCAGACTCGAGGGTCCAACGGCGGGCGAGAGAGTAAACAAATCGCGTGCAAATTAAAACCCAACGCTATGGAGTGCTTTAGTTTGAGAGATGGAGAACATTTCGCACGCAGCGATTCAGACTATTTGTGTTTTTTACTAGATAATGCCCGCGACTTCGTCCGCGTGGATTAAGTTTTGTTTTCAATCTCGCGGGGACTCCTCAGTTTTACGGGATAAAAAGTTTGTTTTGTTTGACGTTTTATTATTGCACATAAAATACAATGTACAAAGGCGAACTTAATACCTAGAGGTGTTCTGTTCCAGTTAACCTTTGGTAGTGGGGAGTGGGGACAGGGTTTGAAAGACAGTGCGTATACTTACTAAAAGAGAAAAGATGGGGAAAGAAGAAACATATCTAGGTAGTAGGTAATATAGTGCCTTGTGCCGACCCCACATATCGTGGGACAAGGGCAAGTAGAAGAAGTTAATACAGTGCCTTAAAGTCGCCTATGTCCTTCCCGGAACGAAACCTTACCCTTACTCTGAGATTGATCGAATTTAAAATACGGTCTCACTAAGTGAGGTGAATCACATTTGCGTCAAATTAAAATGGACCCAAAAACTCTTGATTTAAAGCCACAAATTCAGTGCAACCGATTCAAATTTCGAAACGTATCGTTTGGAGCGCTAGCTGTGAATGCATAGACGAAATTGAGCTCTAAATTAATAAATTAAGATTCATTTTAGTTTGATGCAAATGTAATTCACCTCACTTAGTGAGACCGTATTTTAAATTCGATCAATCTCAGAGTAAGGGTACCTATCTAAATCGGTTAAAAAGATAGGCCGTGAAAGCGTAGCGACAGAAGGACACACATTTTCGCTAACGCTACGGACTAGTCTCAGCCTCGTAGCGCCGTAGCACATGTCGTAGGCCACTACGATATTCTGTGTCGGTGGTCATAAAGAAATGAAATGATTTTTAATTTATTTAATTCACGTAGGACAACTTGTGTCACTTAAGAGAAGTCAAGACTCTACCACCGGTTCGGAAAGCAGGTTTTACTGAAATAGAGATAGAGAGATACTGAAATAGGACTTGAAATGTGGTCATAGCACCAAAGTTCGACAAATTATACCGAATTAATATAGTCAAACTTGGGGAGTGACATAGACTACGTACTACGGTTTATCCCGGAGAATAAAAAGTTCCCACGGGATTTAAAAATATCTAAACAGCTCATATCTTAATATTTTTCACTGTGATTTTTTTTTTTAAATATAAGCGAACCAATTGACTACTAAAATCTTACAGTTCAATAGTTTAGTAGGTCAGCCATAGACGAATGGTTATTGATATAGACCTCTGGGACCGAAATCCATTCGCCGAGTCCACGCAACGCGCCTAATAGACCTCTAAATCGATCCTAAATCAACGCCAGCCGAAGCGGTTGTACTGCTGAATTCAATTCCTTCAATACAGATTTCAGATATGCAAATTGACTCGACGGAAACCAACCGTTACCTCTAGCACAGGATACTACGAGTAAGTATTAATAACTTACACTACTGTATCATACATCATACTCATATTATAAATGCGAAAGTGTAGTTTGTTCATTGGTTTGTTGCTTTATTGGTTTGTCCTTCAATCACGCCGCAACGGAGCAACGGATCGACATGATTTTTTGCATGGATTTAGTTGAGAACCCGGAGAGTGCCATAGGCTACTTTATTCCGGAAAGGACTTTTGCGACTTTTTGTCCGGAAAATTGAAGATTTCCCGCGGGAAGTCGCGGGCATCAGCCAGTATTATATAAACCTACTTATTAGGATGTCTTGCTTTTTAAAATGAGCAACTGCGGAATTCTTTCCAAAAAACTTACTTCCAAAGCCACGGCAAAGTCAAAAATAATTTTGATTTCTACACACTATGTTGAAGTCGGGCGAGCCTGACGCGTCAACTTTGCTTATCTTTGTTATTCCCGCCCCACTTAAAAGGACGACTTGGAAGTCGGTTAAAAATATAACGTAACTTAAGAGACACCTGTATTGTCCTACATGTAATAAATAAATCGAGTATTGAGTATACCTATTATAACTACGTACCCAAAGGTCTTCAGCTATTTGCGAAACAATCGAAATAACTGAAATTTTCCAAGTTGTATATTTTTGATTAAAATATGTAGGTCAAGTTTGCATGGTACGAGTATACATATACAGG
The DNA here is from genome assembly GCA_917051295.2 of Erebia ligea. Taxonomy (NCBI): domain Eukaryota; kingdom Metazoa; phylum Arthropoda; class Insecta; order Lepidoptera; family Nymphalidae; genus Erebia; species Erebia ligea. Next base: position 1,038,652 of record OU785232.1, read on the forward strand.
ATCAATCGACGAATGAGTTTATGTTCAATACAAACGAAATACATAAAAGGATGAAATACCACGACTGCATTGAACCTAGCCTATAACCGAAAAATATGTCAAAGATTATGATGGAACTAGAAATTTAATTTGCTATAATCCGCAACAGTAGGCAAATAATATGTGGTACATCAGTGTATCTTGCACTTGCAGCTTGCAATATTCACCACACCACATAAATTGCAAGCTGCAAGTGCAAGATACACTGTACCACATATTATATTTGCCTACCTGTTGCGGATTATAACAAACTAGCTGATGCCCGCGACTTCGTCCGCGTGGATTGAGGTTTTTCGATTCCCGCGGGAACTCTTTAATTTTCCGGTATAAAAAGTAGCCTATGTGCTATTCCAGACTAAAATCTATCTCTGTGCCAAATTTCATCCAGATCCGTTCATCCGTTGGAGCGTGATTGAGTAACAAACATACATCCATACATCCATCCATCCAAACTTTCGCATTTATAATATTTATTTGATTAAATTTCTAGTTCCTTCATAATCATGGACTTCCGCAAAGTAACGCCTGCTTCTATCCAATATATGTCAGAGTCGCACTTAATTAGGTCCAGTAGATTTAAGAATAATGGAAACTTAAAATAATTGGAATAGTTTGGATAACAATATGGGGCTATATATAAGGGGGAATGAATAATTAATTACTTAAAAAACCCGGACACGCATTGGCTGTTCCTCTGGTACCTACTCTATTTCTTTACTCTCATAGTCGGATTGGACAGCAATCCTACACAACCGGAGAAGGTCCAGCGATGGACAAAGACCTTTACGTGCTCTCCGAGGAAAGGGGGTAAACATCTTAGTAACTCTAGACTAGTACTTTTTCTTGACTGAAAACCCAATCATGTGAGGTTTGACGACCTCCCTGGCGCAGTGTTGAGCCCTGTTGTCTTAAAATGCGGAGGTCCCGGGTTCGATTCCCGTCAGGGTCAATTTGGGTATTTCTAATTTCTGAATTTTCTCTCTGGTCTGGAATAGTGGGAGGTTTCGGGCGGTGTTAGTTACGAGTATCCCATCCTACCGGCGGAGACGTGCCGCCAAGCGATTTAGCGTTCCGGTACGATGGCATGTAGAAACCGATTAGGTTTAATATATAAATGACAAAGGAGCATGGAATTGAATCGCACCAGCAATGCTAAGGATAGCGGTTACGTATGTAATTACAAATTAATGAAATTGTAATTTTTTTTTTTTCATAAGAGCAACCGCCGAGTTTCTTGCTGGTTCTTCTCGGTAGGAATGGCATTCCGAACCAGTGGTAGATTCATTCGACTATTCATAAGCACTTGTAAAAAGTCTATTTGAATAAAAAACTTTTGAATTTTGAATTTGTTTTTTTGAATTTATAACCGCCATGCCCGTAACAGGTTAGCTCGCCATCTTAAACTGCATCATCACTTACCATCAGGTGAGATTGCAGTCAAGGGCTAACCCATTGCAGAGTAAGCGAGACCTGACAACTAGGCGAGGAAATTATAGTCGGGTATACACCAACAAAAATAGGCTGTAGTATAGCTCTGCAGCCGACGAGGTCCCGGGTTCGAGTCCCGGGTCGGGCCATAATTAAGTATCGGGTTTTTCTGACTAGAAATTCTCAGTACTAGCCCGGAGTTAGGAAGTTGGCGGTGTTTCACCCCCGTGCCTCGGAGAGCACGTAAAGCCGTCGGTCCCGGTTATTATCACGAACATGATAATAGTCGTTAAAGCCCGCCAACCCGCATTGGAGCAGCGTGGTGGGTCTAAGCTCTAATTCCCTCTCTCCTATGAGAGTGGAGGCCTGTGCCCAGCAGTGGGACGTTAATGGGCTGTAGTGATGATGATGATGATGATAGCTCTCTTATGTGAGGCAAATATTAAAGATCTTTTTCGGATGTGAACATCTATTTTTACATACCAAACGTACATACACAAAATGAAAGTAAGTAATTAGTTATTAAGAACACTTGATAGCCGGCGATCGCCTTTTGCTTACTAGAAACTGAGGGGATATAGAGTTCACTCAATAGAAATCCTTTATGGCACATCCCTTTTCACATACCACAAGGAACACTTTTAAGTATTACTTTTCAGTACATACGTCGTTTTGGAATAAACCACACTAAACACAATCGTCCAACTCAACCATCAAAATGTGAATATATTTTGCATATCACTGACCACTATTTAACATATTACTGAATTACATATAATATACTAGCGATCCGCCCCGGCTTCGCACGGGTAGCACTAATAATCCTAATCTATATAATATAAACTATCCTATCTCTCAAGTTAGATCGAACTGCACATGGTGTACGAATTTTATTATAATCGGTTAAGTGGTTTAGAAGTCCATTGAGGACAAACATTGTGACACGAGATTTATATATATATAGATATTTGTAGCACTTATATTTTATGATACGGTTTATTCGAAGATAAACTATTAGTTATCCGTGCCCTAAGAAAAAGCGCTCATGTTCATGATTTGCACAGAAATGTGAAATCACGTTTTCACGTCCATACAGTCCAGACAGTTTTTTTTTAAATTTATTGACTAGCGCTTGGCTGCAATCAGACTTGCTGAAAGTAGTAATGCAGCCTAGAAAAGATTTGCCACAGTTAAACTAACGTTTATTTGAAAAGTTATACCAGGGTTTCTGTATTCGCCAGATTTTTCAGAATCGCGGTACAGACGTTAAGATACGAACACCAGGATATCAGTTTCGTGAATTTTTTTTTCGCGGTACAGTCGTTAGCATAAGGGCACCAGGGTATCAGATTTTCGTAAGATTTTTGTATTTCGCGGTACAGACGTTAACATAAGGACACCAGGGTATCAGATTTCCGTTACAATTTATGTATTTCGCGGTACAGACGTTAGCATAAGAACACCAAGGTTTCAGATTTTCGTTAGATATTTTGTATTTTGCGGTACTGTCGCGAACATAAGAACACCAGGGTATTAGATTTCCGCTAGATGTTTGTATTTCGCGGTGTATCGCGTCACGGAGGCGGGCGGCCGGCGAGCGGTTCCCGCCGTTCTGCCGCTCCCGCCGGGTTCCCACGGCGAAACGGACGCAGTAGGCACTCGACGAATAAACAAAATGGAAAACATTTTAATTAAAATCTCTGACTAGGTGAAATAATGAAATTTTATCTTCGTCATAATATACTTTTAGTCTGAGTACCTATTTCATTTTAAAACATAGCAGGTAACTGCAAGCAAAGCATGCAAATATAGGTTGTATCTCGGAGAGAGACTGTTTTTTAATTTTAACTCCACTAAAAGTTAGTCTAATGCCACGATTACACGAGTTTTACTTACGTAAGTCGCTTTTATAAGTAACCTAATTACGTAATAACTTACAAGTGTAATTGAGACCTAAGATGATAGCAGGCTAACCTGATAGGGGTATAGCTGATATTCAACCCATAACCCATAATTCAGCTTTAGACGTCAAAACGTTATTTATGCCAATTATTTCAACACGTACATGCGTCAACCTTGCTGGCCACGCCAAAGCAACCTCTCTGGCGAAGTGGTGATTTGGTCTTATAAGATCCATGTTTGATTTCCGGCAGAAATAGTTTGGGAATCTATACTCTATACTAATATTATAAATGCGAAAGTTTGATGGATGGATGGATGTTTGTTACTCAATCACGCCAGAACGGCTGAACGGATCTGGATAAAATTTGACAAAAAGATAGATTACAGTCTGGAATAACACATAGGCTACTTTTTATCCCGGAAAATTAAAGGGTTCTCGCGGGAACCGAAAAACCTCAATCCACGCGGGCGAAGTCGCGGGCATCAGCCAGTTTTAAAAATAAGTCCTGGTTAAGTTATTACATACCCTCGTACTGTTGCGTTTCAGTAAGCCAGATAACTAATTCTACTAAGTAGTATAGGTACTAGAAGTAATAAACGTTTTTGAGAAATAGGAATTCCGTATTTGATTACCAGATCCCGTATTGTAAATATGCAAAAGAAAAAAAGAGGGCGTAGAATTAATAATGGAATGAATCTTCAATAATACATCTTAACAGCTATCGGGGCCGCTTTTTCGCGCTGTAGGTAATAAAATGTTTTATTTTTCCGGGAAAACGCGTCTGTTCGGGAAAATGTTGTACGAGATAATATTACTATCTGTAATTAAATGGAACGTTAATTAATATAATATCAGGAAAAATAAGAATAATAGTAGAAGAATCCATACTATTAATATTATAAATGCGAAAGTGTGTCTGTCTGTCTGCTTTTACGGCTCATCCATTCAACCGATTTTGATCAAATTTGGTACATGGGTAGGTTGTACCCCGGGGGAGGACAAAGGCTTTTTATCCCGGAAAATTAAAGTTCCCGCGGGAATCAAAAAATCTTAATCCACGCAGACGAAGTCGCGGGCATCAGCAAGGTCACCGATATTGAAACGGCTTGTCTTCTATGCCTACTTCCACATGCGTGGTATGTCGTAACTTGTACGGCAGATTATTGTGGGGCAGAGCAGCTGATATCTATGATATTTGCTGATATACTGATTTTCTTAAATTGCAGAAATGAGCCTTCCGTTCTATTAATGAACTCGGATACGATCACGCAAATCCGACACAAAAATACACGTCATACACGTGGCAAAATACACGTGATTTTACGTTACACGATGTCGCATCGATATCGGTATGATACCGGTAACAAATCGGATAAAGTAAAATCTCTATGCTGGAATAAAAAATAACGTTGTAGCGTTTGGATGTAACAGTTATATTTTTCATATTTTATACTCGCATGCTACGAGTAGGTACCTGTGCTGTGAAAAATGTACAAAATTGTGACCGTTTTTACGACACCCAGACGGCGCTCGGGGTATTTTTCTTTCCTTCAATTAGATTACAGAATATGTACATTGTACGTGCTGCTTTAATCTTATATTGAAGACAAGAGTCTTAGTTCTTTCTATTTAAAAAAGTAAAAACAAAAAAGTTTTTTTTTTTATTAAAATAAACTTTGACATTATTTACCAGTAATAAGGATATTTACCAGCTATACGGAGTGACTATGACGGAGTGAAGAAATCCACTCGTGATGAAATGTTCATTACCTGAAAAGAAAAATTCTATGTTAGTTATGGAACCAAGAAAAACTAAACTAAAATAGAAATTATGTAACATGACTCGAGTATCTGTTTAGGTAATTATCACGTACAGTCGCGATCTGAAAACGTATGAAATCGATCGCTGCAGTAGGTGGCTACTAGATTGGTGTAAAAACATTTTTTATGTTTTAATTTAAATTTAACAAATGCAATTATGCCTTTTTGTTAAACTTTAAATTATTCTTTTTAATAACCATAAATCACCATTTAACATAGCAGCTTTGAAAAACACAAGCATTGTAGAGTCAACATCCCCTGAAGATGCTTCGGTATCGGAGTGAAACGTACGAGTACGTTGAGGGTATTTTGGAAGATTTATGTGGTGTGGAGAATATCGCGGGCTGCAAGTTCAAGATACGCACTGTACCACATAGATTTACCTTCTGTGGCGGATTATAGCGAATTAAACTTAACGCCTGCTTCTATCCAATATAGCAGCTTTCTTCTTTTACTACGATCTATGGTATAAGTAATATTACGTTGTCTTAAATCTCTACTTTTAAGAGTAATTTCTATATCTAATTTATAGTTTGAAATTAGGTAATGATAATATTAAGTATTAATGGCTTTTTTTATAAAAAGTCATTAATACTAAATATTATAATTTTTTTTATAAAAAGTCGTTATTGCTCTCTTTTTTAAATCGATGCTTGAAAACTTTGGTAACGTAATAAATACCTTGACATGGCGTTGTAGACCTTACTCTGCGCACAGTGTTATAACCGCGACTGTACAACTTGTTGCGGCCCTTGATAACGTAAGAGCGAGTGATCTAGTGGCACTGTAGACTAATCAACCGCGTTGTGACGTCAGCAACAATGGCGTATTCACGGGGACGGCTGCCGGGCTGCGGGTGACAACCCGTTATTGCACCTAGGGTTGCCTTTTACCAGATACATTTTCTCTCTCTCTCTCGCTCTGCATCCTCATTGCTGAGGGTTGTGACCCCATTCCAATAATCACATAATGGCAGGGGTTTTCTTGGGATAATAATGCGGTGGATTCCCAGGTCCTTCCGCATACGACTCGACTAAGAGTACTACTTCAACTCTCAGGTTACTAACGATTATTGTCAGATGTTAGTGATAATAACTGGGACTGACGGCTTAACGTGCTCTCCGAGGCACGGAAGAAACGAAAATGCCAAATTTAGACTTCCAAATTCGGTCACCCATCCAGTTACCGACTTGGGTGAACGTTGCTTTACAATCGCAATCAACTGATGTTGTCGCAACTAGGCCACTCGTCCCTCCCTCGCAACTAGGACACTAACCATTTAGATACCTACTTATTGCACACGACTTGTTGCGATCCTTGATAACGTAAGAGAGAGTGATCTAGTGGCACTGCAGATTAATCAACCGCGTTGTGACGTCAGCAACAATGGCGTATTCACGGGGACGGCGGCCGGGCTGCGGGTGACAACCAGTGGCGTGCACAGGGTTTGAAGCTAGGGTAGGCATTGGTAAGTCAGAATACCTATTTACTGACCGTCTTGATTAAAAATAAGCATTGACGTATTTCCACTTGGGTAAGCAGTGCTTTTATGCCCGTTATTGCACCTAAGGTTGCCACTTGTTATAAACAGGCATTACTTGTGACTGGCTCTACGGTACTTAATGGTTTTCAGTTTATTTCCTACTCTTAACGATTGGACTGTTTCAGTCCAAACATTAAGAACAGAAAACAGTATTTGGTTATTTCTTTTTTTTAGTAAAAAAATAATTAGTGTTTTTACAATAGCCGTTTAAAATATGAATACGAATTCAAAGAGCAGCAGCTAGAATTTTAAAATGGCTTTATTTTTCAAAAAAAAAAAAGCATACGCAAATAAGTAATCTCTTGGAATGCTTTATCCTCCGGCCACTCTACCAATTCACGAGTATGTATTGATTGCATACAATTTGGTTTGGTTTGGCAGTCCAAATAAAGCATATATAGGTCAAAAGGCAGGTATTAAAAACCGTGTACCCGCAAAAATCATGTCGCACTGCACTAGCAAAAACCTGCTGCTACTTTGTGCGTATGAATGAACCGCAGCAGGATATTTTGGTTGGAAAACCATCTCATTTTTTAAGGTCCATTCACAGAATTTTTAAGTAAAGATTTGATTTATACAAATCCAAACGAACGAACCTTACATGATCGCAGAAGTTTTTATACCTGTAACTTACACTAAAAATTTTTTTTCTGAAACCAAATAAACCGATGTTCATATATAGATGCTGCAATTTTTTTTAAGTCACCGGGAGTTGCATATTCGTGATAACCTGACGCTTTAGTACGACACGTCAGGTGTTTCTGAAGCTGCAAAAGCTTCGTCGTGTATGGGAATCCCCACATCTAACGACGCGGAACCGGCTTGAGACGGTCAGAAATATATTATATTGTGTACGGATTGAAAAATACGTCCGTTTTCGTCCAATTTGTCGTCCCTCGTCTCACTGTATTTATTTACGCTGTGGTTATACTTGAGGGACGAGTGGCCCAGTTATTACAATGCATATATAATTAATCAGTCGATTGCGATAGTTAAGCAACGTTGACCCAAGTCGGTGACTGGATGGGTGACCAAATTTGGAAGTCCGAATTTGGCCTTTTCGTTTCCTCCGTGCGTCGGAGAGCACGTTAAGCCGTCGGTCCCGGGTATTATCAGTAACATCTGATAATAGAGAAACCTAAGAGCTGAAATAGTACTCTTAGTCGAGTCGTATGAGGAAGGACCTGGGAACCCACCGCGTTATAATCCCAAGAAAACCCCGGCCAATATGACTGTGATTGATAGAATGGGGTCACGACTTTCAGCAATGAGGAATACGACGTAGAGAGAGTGGTTATATTTAGCTTTAGTTTGTAAACTGGGATGTGGCATTGGGATGGCGAGGTGGCGGAGCTGATTCAAGGAATGGACTTTTATTTTTTATTTTTAGTCCTTGGAAATCTTTTGTTAAGTATTAATATCGCTCGGGGTCAAGGAACGAGGGAGTCCGGCGCGAACGAAATGTAATGAGGGATTGGGACAATAGGATAGCATTTCTAAAGGGACTAGGGTTACTCAGAGTCAAATAGTTATAATTAAAAGCCAGTTTCGTAAGTACGGGCTTAGGTCGGTTTTGTTATCGAACACTTTTACTGGTAGTTAATGTTTTGGTACAAACCTTGACATTGATCTCATTTGATGTGATACCGCCTTCTAAGGAGGTCGCCCACCGTGACTTTTTGCAGCGATTTAGTAGCGACCAGCTTTTGCCCGCGACTTTGTCTGCGTGGATTGCACAAATTTAAAACCCCATTTTACCCCCTTAGGGGTTGAATTTTCAAAAATCCTTTCTTAGCGGATGCCTACGTCATAGTAGCTATCTGCATGTCGAAATTCAGCCCGATCCGTCCAGTAGTTTGACCTATGCGTTGATAGATCAGTCAGTCAGTCACCTTTTCCTTTTATATATTTAAAGTAGCGATACATTCACAAAACTCCGACGACGACCTTCGTGGCGCAGTGTGTAGCGCTGTTGTCTTAACGTGCAGAGGTCCCGAGTTCGATCCCCGGCAGGGTCAATTTAGGAATTTATAATTTCTGAATTTTCCCTGGTTTGGCTTGTGGGAGGCTTCGGCCGTGGCTAGTTACCACCCTACCGGCAAAGACATGCCGCCAAATGATTTAGCGTTCCGGTACGATGCCGTGTAGACACCGAATAGGAGTATGGGTTTAATATAACTGCCATGCCCCTAACAGGTTAGCCCGCTACCATCTTAGACTGCATCATCACTTACCATCAGGTGAGATCGCAGTCAAGGGCTAACTTGTAGTGGATAAAAAAAAACCTCCCTATAGGCCATTCATCCCTCATTACTTTTCATTACTTAACTCACAAACTACTTGATGAAATGGAAATATCTAATCTGTACTTTTATACCACTCAAAGCGGCTTTAGCGATATCATGACACCCTTATACCGATATTCAAACACCTATAAATCGCCATTGTAGCGGTTTTAAATAGCTTTAACCTATATAATCGTGGGCCCTTTTCCAGGTTATAAGGGTTACAGCATACTATAACTCTTTTGTACAACAATGAGATAACACCTTTTTGAAGTGAAAACTTCTTTAGCCGCGTTGAGCACTTTTTGGTAGGGGGTGAACTTGTGGATTCGCGTCACCGACGTGCGACATGCTCCGCGCCGACATGCTCGCGTTGTTACGAAGACAAAAGGTCTTAAATATAAATATACTACATTCGTAAGTAAACTTTAATGCCTTAGTTTTAAGGTTTAAATAAAAAGCATATTTAAAATAATAATTAAAAAAAATTGGTTGCCTGTAAAGTCGATATACGGGCGAAAGTTTTACGTGACAACGACTTTGAGTGGTAAAATAGTTTATGTCTGTCTCTCTCGCTCTTAGGCGGGACGCGTGCCTCTCACTCGCTCTCATTGTTAGCGCATAACGCGGGGAGCGTAACACAGAATCTTGAGGTGTCACCCGGCAAACCAATTTATAAGACGTTGTCACGTCAAAATTATATATATTTTAAATATGTATTCGTTTTCACTTCCGTGTGATCCGCCTTGCAGCCTAAATGATATAACACCTAAGTCTTAAATAAACCCAATATACAGCCCTTATGCAGCCAAATTTTAACGCTATGTGTTAGTTGGGTAGTCCTTAACTTACGCAAGCTCCATACTGCCAATCGTGCACAACTAATAGCAAATTAGTTATAATCAATGAAGTAGGAATCAGGCGGGCTTCGGAAGCACACAAAGTGGCAATTGATCGCCTATTCACGATAATTGAGCGACTGTTGACGGATGTAGGAGCCGGATTAGGTAACTGAAACTTTCGCTAAACCAATTTTATGGATACTTGATGGAGAAACTACTTTAGGCGTGACTTGAGATTGGAGAATAGGTAGCTCAAGATTTTATTTCTGACGGTTTTTTTTAAAATTTATAGACTAGTTTTAATCAAACTTGCTGGTCAGTGGTGATACAGCTTAAGGATAACGGAAGCCGAAAAGGTATTCCATATCCTAGCGGTTCGAATTAGAAACGAGGAAGCGAATCGATTCGTACGCGTCCGTGGAACTTCAACTATACCCTGATGATGTTTTGCGGTACGATAGTATAAAGTTGAAGGAGGGACAAGATCAAAAAATTCTTGGGAAGGTATACCACATGCGGTCCATCTACCAATAAGTAGGGCTTAGTCATAGTCCACCACGCTGGCCAAATGGGGATTGCTAGATTTCCTTAGACCTTTGAGAACATTATGAAGAACTTTCGGGCATGCAGGTTTTTGCACGATGTTTTCCGTGATATTTAATTTCATGAAACGCACATAACTTCGAAGAGGTGTTACGTACTCGGTGATCGAACTATTAGAATTTTTTTAGAATGAAAAAAAAACTCACGTTATGCCCAAACTCGAAAGGCTATTAGCATATTATTATGGAGAGCGCGCCCTGGCGAGATGCCCGATCCAAATCATTAATTACTGGTAATTGAACCGGCGGCTTACGGCAGGTAGGTACTATTACTTATGGCGTATGCATGAGACCCGCGAAATTATGGAATACGAGCGGCAAAATAATTATTATTCGATACGATACCATCGAGAAATAATTATGAAATATCGCGAAATCTAAATTCAAGCAATATTATATCGTCAAGGATCTGAAGATTTTTATTTTATTTTATTTAATAAGATGCCAAAGGTAATAAATACAATGATCTTTTGCCCTATTCTATTACTTAACATACTTAATATAATATAACTTAAATATACAATCTTGTGACTACCACTGATTACAAACTTACATGCTAACTCAACATGCATGATAAAAGAAGTTAAGAACAGATTTTCTTGAATCATAGAGCGCTCTCGATCAAGTCACCTTTCAAAAAAAAACTAAATCATGATCTAAATATTTTCATCCGTTTAAGAGTTACGATGCCACAGACAGTTACACAAATGTAACACGTGATAACTCATAATACCCTTCTGTATACGTCGGGGTTTATTTAGCAACTGAGCAAAGACTGCAACTTTCTTTCGTAGTTAGCTGTAATAGTTCTTACACTTTTATCACACCGACAGATTAGAATGCCGTAGCAAACTGATAACGCCTTGCTGCCTGTGGGGAAAAGGCGTGCGAATGCAGCGGTGTGCTGAAGGCGTTACATGAAATATTAATTTCATTTCACCTGCAATGGCTCGATGCGCCAGTTGCGGCGTTGTATTAACTAAAAGAACAGTAAGTAATTAAGGGACCTTTCAAACAAAAACTAAACCCGATTCACCCGTTTGAAAGCTACGATGCCATAGACAGATACACACGTTAAACTTATAGCACCGCTCTGTTTACGTCGGGGGTTATAAAATACTAAATTTTTTAGCTTTCTTTCGTAGATATAATACAAGTAGGTAACTTACATTTTTGCACACCGACGAATTAGAACGCAGCTGTAGCGAAACTATTAACGCCTATATAAAAGGCGTGCGAATCCACCAGTATGTTAAAGGCGTTACATGAAATATTAATTTCACCTGCAGTGCTCGACTAAAACGCGGAACACTCAAAAGGTCTAGCCCCACTTGAGATGCACGGCGCGGCGCGGCACGTAGCGGCAAATATTATTTTTATGAGTTTGTACGGGGCCGCGTCGCGCAGTGCATCTAGTCTAGGCAATAAAGCTAGTGGACCCCAACAATAATTCCTAAGGCGACGGAACTTTACAGTATGATAAAGTATCATGAGTTATACGTATATTAAATACTTACTGCTTATTGATAAAGCAGGAAGGTACAGTATCGCGTAAACGCAGTTTAAATTTGATAATAAAATCGGTTTAAATATCGATGTTCTGCATGACTATTTCGTTTGATATTTCGGTTTTGAGTGTAAATATACTACCTACTATTATTTTAAAAAGAAATCGAGAAAGTATTCAGTCATAAATATTAAGTTTTAGGCATAAATACTTACCTAATTTTCGCATGGATTTTTTTTGGATATTTTTGAATAAGTTTTGGTTCATACCATACTACAACCCTGCCAAGTTTCGACGACTAAGGATTTAATGTAGGGGTTTCTATACAACAAATCGCCCCGTTGCCTAGACTACAAAGAATACTAGCCGCCACGTGCAGCATCACGCCGTACCTCTGTAGTGGAGCTAGACCTAACATCGCGGGCTCAATGCGCCAGTTCCGGGGGTTGTTTTAACTGAAAGCGTCATATTTTAACACTGGAGCTCTACATTTTTCTAGAACAGCGCTTACATCGTTTACGGCTTGAACGGTAAATCTTTTGGCAGTTTAGGGTCCCGTAGAAAAACAACAAACCCGTAATGTAGGAACTAGAAATTTAATTCGCTATAATCCGCCACAGTAGGTAAATCTATGTGGTACAGTGTGTATCTTACACTTGTAGCTTGCGATATTCACCACACCAGATAAATCTTCCAAATTATTCTCAATGTACGTTTCACTCCGACATCGGAGCATCTTCAGGAGATGTAGACTCGACTAGGTACATTATCATGGATTCCGCAAAGTAACGCCTGCTTCTGTCCAACAAACCCGTAGGCTCCTAGTAAAAGGGAAATGTAGCGAACATCGAAAGTACGCGGTATATAATAATTATGGTTTTCTCCTAATAGTTAGTTGAATACGGACATTGTATGCTTTCATAAATACCAGGTCAGCTTATCTGTTTTATTTATACCATTATGTTAATTGCAAATTACAACTAAGTAATTGCTATTAATGTTTAATCGCCTATAATTACTGTTTTATAGTACAAAATGTATGTTAAGCCGTATATTTTCGATTTGTATGGTGGTAACTGGTAACTAGCCACCATGGCTTGTTTTCTTTTAACTTTAGAGTTATACCGAAATAAGGAGCGGACAGGAAAAAAGCAGCGACGAACGATGTCCTGTCGCCTAGTGCGCGTGCTCCATTCGGACATTTTGTCATCCAGACATATTTTTTTTGTTGTTTATATATGCTTTTGCCCTTATTATAACGGAAAATATTATAATAAAATATAAATTATAATCGTCGTCGTCAACCGATAGACGTCCACTGCTGAACATAGCCGAATCTCTAGTTTTTCTTCCAGGGACTTTCAGATCTCGCGCCGTCCGCCTAGATCTAGCGGCTCTATAGTCCATACGACTCGCTTGATTCGTTCCATCCTACCAATAATGCTGCGCTTTCCAGTGCGGGGCTACCATTCCAGCACCTTGGGACCCCAAAAGTCTATCTTACCTAAAGTTATTCCAAAATAATATTCTTAGATTTTGATTTGAATTTCGTCCTAACATTTAACAAGGCTTCAGAAGCAATAGAAGTATTTCGTTCAACGGTTGATTGCTCTCAAGAATTCATAAATTAAAACTACTTACTAGGAAAAATTCGGGGTAATTTTATTTAAAAAACACCTGCAAAATTATTATTGTAAATGATTTCTATATTGTTTGATTATATTTCTTTTTTGATTTTACATTTGTTATTTTTTAATTAAGTAAATAGTGGTTAAAAAAAAGTAAAAAATCGTCAAATTACAGATAGATAGGTTATTAATTTCCACCATAAGTAGCCTTCTATATCACGGTAATATTTACTCTTTCAGTTCTGAGTCCAATTATTTTACTCTTTCAGTTCTGAGTCCAATTATTGGGTATTTTTTACTTCAATTCGCGTGGTAGGTACATGTTAAAAAGTCTATGATCTTTTCAAAACACATACTATCGACCTTCTGACACAGATGTGTGCATCCAATTATGAACCTTAAAGTGGTACGCATTTTCAAACCGCGACTGTACTTTATTCATATTCTCTAAGTCACCTTCTGTGCCTAAATAAATAAAAATAAATAAATAAATAATCATTTATTTGCAAAGAATGTTGTACAAAAATATTTGATGGTAAAAAATGACAATGAGAGGCCATAACATTCAACTAAATCAATAGTGTGCAAATTTCAGGTAAGTATTTAGTAATTTTGGAATTAAAATATTAAATTATTAGTACAATGTTTAAACAAAAATAATAAATTAGTACTCGAGCAATGTCACACATGAATTAATAACATAGTAAAATAATAATAATAAATGAAAAGTCGAAATATACAATAATAAAACAGAGCCAAAATTTAATCAAGTCAAGCTAAATATTCCTTTATGTCATAGTAACATTTTTCCAACAGCCATTTATTAATATTACTCTTAAACATATTTATCGTCATTTTTTCATAATTTGTTGGAAGTTTATTAAATATTTTAATAGCCATACAGTAAGGGCTTTTCATATATGTACTTTTACATTGCTTTGATATAATGAGCTTATTGGGATATCTAACCGACCTGCTACTACTTACATCAGAATTTCGTTGGAAATACTTTGGATGCCGCTTGACGAATACACAAATGTCTCGTATGTACATACACGGCAATGGCAAAATACCCAACTTTTTGAAATGAGGCTTGCAGCTGTCTAAGGGACCTATATTACAAATAGCTCTTATGCATTTCTTTTGAAGTCGAAATGCTCTAATAGCATCAACTGAATTACCCCAAAGTAGTAAACCATATGACAATACAGATGACACGTATCCGTGATAAGCACTTAAAGCTGCAGTAATTGAAACTGTTTGTACTAGACGCCTTAACGCATAAATAAATCTGTCTAACTTTGTACAAATGTAATCAATATGTGCTTTCCAGTTAGAATTTTTATCATAAACTATACCTAAAAATTTTAACATGTCAACTTCTTCTATATTGTTATTATTGTATGTAATTGTTTTTGGAACAGTTTTAGCATTATAGTAACTGAATTGCATCAACTTGGTTTTATTTAAATTTATATGTAAGTCATTTAAATTAAGCCAATTTATTATGTCTTTTAAAGCGTCATTTATCTCTTGTTCATATGTCATATTATTCTTACATTTTACTAATATTGTCGTATCGTCCGCAAATAAAACACAAGGGTGACTGGTGGCCGACGTTATGTCATTAATGTAGCTTAAAAAAAGAAACGGCCCAAGTATACTGCCTTGCGGTACCCCTCTCTTATTATATTTGTATTGAGATTGATACAACGTCTTTGTATTGTTTTCTATTTTAGAAATTTCAGTTCTCACTTTCCGGTCCATAAGATATGATTTAATCCAA
Organism: Erebia ligea; assembly: GCA_917051295.2. Lineage (NCBI taxonomy): Eukaryota > Metazoa > Arthropoda > Insecta > Lepidoptera > Nymphalidae > Erebia > Erebia ligea. The sequence goes on from OU785232.1 coordinate 1,054,036, forward strand.
TCATAAGCCTTTCCTCTGACACCATACCTTTCTAGTTTGTTTAATAATATACTATGATTAACAAAGTCAAAAGCTTTAGTCATGTCTAGAAAAATAGCAGTAATGGGCACTTTGTCATTTAGGCTATCGTGTATTATTTTACTCAAATAGAAGCAAGCCTCAGTCGTAGAACTGTTACTGCGGAATCCGAATTGTTCGTTTGCCAATAAATTGTTCGAATCAAAAAAGCTTTTAAGACGCTTAACCATAGCTTTTTCTACTATCTTTGCTAGAATAGGAATTAGGGTTATGGGACGGTAATTATTTATATCACTGCGATCGTCTTTTTTAAATAAGGGTTTTATAATGGACATTTTTAAATTAATAGGAAAGACTCCTTGTTCAAATGACTTGTTTATTATATCTGCTAGTGGTCCACACAAGTAATTTGCGCATTTTTTAATAATATCAGTCCTTATTCCATCATATCCCACAGCTTTGGTATCATTTAGTGATTTTATAATACCCAAAACTTCCAACGGGTCTGTAGGGTTTATAAACATTGTCTGTTTGTTCATGGCGATGGAATTTGCTTTACCAACATTATAGTTGGATTTGTCTGTACCTAAATTAATAAAAAAATCATTAAATAATTCACAAATGTCATATGGGTTATTACATGTCCCTGTTTCAGTCTTAATTAATGCTATATCACTTTGTTCTATTGATCTACCTAAATTTTCATGTATTAAGTCCCAACTGGCTTTACACTTATTTTTTTGGTTATTAATATATTTGGTATTTTGTAACTGCTTTGAGCTATGTATGCATTTTTTAAGCAGAGAGTTATATTTGAGAAAACGTTTTTTATTTATTTTTTTATTTGCTCCTGAAAGGCTATATTTTAAGTGTAATCTTCTTTTTTGAATACTAGATTTCCTTATACCTTTCGTTAACCATACTACCTTATTAATACTATTATTAATTTTAACTTTCTTCATCGGAAAACATAGCTCATAGAATAGCCTTATTATTTCATGAAATGAGTTAAAAGCTTCGTTAACATTGTCTTCGTTTCGGATATCTGAAAAAGTAAGTGCCGAAATACAATCCAAGAATTTTCTAACGTTTTCTTTATTATAATCCCTCCTGTATTCAAACCATGTAGATTTATATCTTACCTTTTTTACTTTTATTGTTAATGTCTGAGCGGTATCGTGGTCCGAAAGTGCTAGGTGGTGAATTTCGGCCGTCGTTGACTTTATATTGCTTACCATCAAATCTATACAAGACGATAATCGTGTTGGGCGTGTAATATGGGAAATAAGGTTATAACTATTTAGCAGGCTTATTAAATCACGGCTATTCGTATTACTTTTTAGTGTATCTATATTCCAGTCGCCACATAATATTATCTTTTTTTCCTTTCTCTTATTATTCAATGTATGTAAGATTATATCTAGTTTTTCAAAAAACAGGCTTGGATCACTTTTCGGTGTTCTATAAATACAAATGACTACAAGGTTATGATTTGGGATTTCAATTCCACAGCACTCAAAAGCATTTACAACACTCATGTCTCTTATTAACTTAATTTCTTTACAGTTTATGTGCCTTTTTGTTAAGATACAAGAACCTCCTCTTTTTATGTTTCTACAAAAACTAGCCGATAAGTTGTAGCCGGGAATTTTTAATTGGTTTTCTGTACCTTTTTTAATGAAAGTTTCAGTCAGACATAAAATATCCAAACTGTATGAAACTTGTTTGTTCAAGTCGAGTAGAGATATATATAATATGTCTGATTTGTTAAGAGCACCGGCAATATTTTGGTGAAATACTGTTAAACTATTCACGAAAAAACTCCGGTTGACTTATATTATTGTTAATTGTTTGAGTGTCGTTCCTATTATCTACTCGTTCATATTGCATTTTTGGTTTAAAATAATAAGTAATTTTGTTTTTGTCTTGTGTTTTGATATTTTGTGATTTGCTGTTTATTGGTTTTGGTTTAAAATAGTACGTTATTTTGTTTTTGTCTTCCTTAGTCACAGTATAATCTTGTTCATTGTAAGTCATTTTAGAGTATGATTTTTTATTTTTATTAAATGACAAAAATGTTTCATAGTAATCGTCATAGTCAATATTAAAATTTATTTTATAAGTCATATAATTTAAATATTCCATAACGTCAAAGTGTTTTTTATTAGACTTTATAAACCTACTGTTTTTATATAACTTTACTAAGTATTCTATATGGCTATTAAGGGTACTAGTTCGTAGGTAATCATTTGTGTATACTTGGAGAACATATACTCTGAAATTTCGAAGCCTATGTAGTGCAAGCCCTAATTCATTGAGGAGAGCACAAGGATTTTTAGGAAATATTTACTCGAAGTGCTTTCTAGAAAGCAAACATCGCGGAACATACTTGTATAATCAAATGCAAATCATTCCTTGAAACATCGTTCAAAAGCTCCCTTCATTCAGTTTTGAATCCAATTATTTATTGGGTGTTATTCAGGGGCCATACTGCAGACGCTTAAAGCAATATAACTCAAAATGATAGTAAGATGTCACGTACCTTGACGTTCCTAAAATAAGGATTGTAATCCATATCAAATATAAATATTATAAATGCGAAAGTTTGGATGGATGGATGTATGTATGTATGGATGTATGTTTGTTACTCAATCACGCTCCAACGGATGAACGGATCTGGATGAAATTTGGCACAGAGATAGATTATAGTCTGGAATAGCACATAGGCTACTTTTTATCCCGGAAAATTAAAGAGTTCCCGCGGGAACCGAAAAACCTCAATCCACGCGGACGAAGTCGCGGGCATCAGCTAGTAAATATTATAAATGCGAAAGTTTGGATGGATGGATGTATGTATGTATGGATGTATGTTTGTTACTCAATCACGCTCCAACGGATGAACGGATCTGGATGAAATTTGGCACAGAGATAGATTATAGTCTGGAATAGCACATAGGCTACTTTTTATCCCGGAAAATTAAGAAGTTCCCGCGGGAATCAAAAAAACCTCAACCACGCGGACGAAGTCGCGGGCATCAGCTAGTTCTTAAATACGCGAGTCAATAATAATGAAACAATATGGCTTTAAGCGTTTGTAGTACGGCCCCTGTCCGGTTGGCGTGCCAAATCCTTAGTTCCGTGATCGCCTGCAAGGCTTCATGGGAGCTACTCGCAGGGTTATTACTATCGACCGCGCTGATGCACCTAATGATACCTTAATGGAATAGGTGTGTTTTGTGTTCCATTGAATTCTCCTTAACATTGCAGTGCGCCCGTTTACATCGTTTACGGCTCGAACGGTAAATCTTTTGGCAGTTTAGGTCCCGTAGAAAAACAAAAGAAAAATTGTGTACTGTCAGCTCCGACGCACGACTGGAATTTACTCTTTACGAATTATTATAAAAAATGAGGGTAAATGAACGCATTTTTTATATTACTAAAAGCATGCTTGATACATTTATTTATATTAATTATATAATTTATATTCATCAAAATACATAGTCATGGAAACAAACAAGTGTTACCATGGAAAAATAAAGTCAATAACGTAACGGAGAGTTTGATTTTACTCCCCATAAATTTTCATACCCCGGGCTTATATATGCAAATCGATTCTAAAGGAGGTAAACTCCAAAAATCCCGTAGGCTAGGGTAAAAGGAAATGTACCGAACACGAACAGTGCGCCCAGTCGCAGCGGTGAGCGCTGTGTATGAGTTAGAGGTCCTGGATTCGATCCCCAGCAGAGGGAATTTATAATTGCTACATTATTATGGCATTCCGAACCAGCGGTAGATTCATATTATAACGATTCAAAAGCGCTTGTAAAAGCTTATTTGAATAAAAAACATTTGATTTTTTTTTTTTTATCTGTGGTCAGCTAGCTACTAATTACCACCCCACTGGCAATATTACGTATAATTTACAAGAAAGGGTAGAAAAACGCATTTAATAAGGTTTTATACTGAGCCAGAAGCTTTTAGCGAACAGTGAGCCACCCGTCAACTTATTGAGCCCGCAGCCATTTTTTATCCCGCCCTCAACGAAATTGTTAATCGTTGAGGAAAGAAATACCTAACATCCATTCTTATATCCATACTATCCATACTTCCATACTAATATCTGTCATGTCATAATATATGTCTGTCTGTCTGTCTGCTACGCTTTCCGGGCCCATCTTTTCAACCGATTTTGCTGAAATTTGGTATAGAGGTAGGTTTTATCCCGGGGAAGGACATAGGCTACTTTTTATCCCGGAAAATTAAGGAGTTCCCGAGGGAATCAAAAAAACTTAAACCACGCGGACGAAGTCGCGGGCATCAGCTAGTTATGAATATATGTGTCTAAATCTGTGTGTTTATCTGATGTGATGGTAACATGGGGGGCTAAACTAAGGATTATAATTCTATAACACGAAATTCAACAATAATGAAACAATATAGCTTTAAAATTCAAAATTCAAAATTCAAATGTTTTTTATTCAAATAAACTTTTACAAGTACTTTTGAATCGTCAAGTGAATCTACCACTGGTTCGGAATGCCATTCCTACCGAGAAGAACCAGCAAGAAACTCGGTGGTTGCTCTTTTTAGATAATTCATTTACAATTTATCATTATAACTTATATCAATGTGTAGGTACATAATTAACCGCTGTCCTTAGCATTGCTGGAGCGATCAAATCCAGGCTCCTCTATCATTTACATAATCTTCAATAGTATAATAAGCTTTTTTCAGGAGCATACTTTTAATGGATTTCATAAACTTGTGTATAGGCAAGTTTAAAATAGGTTGTGGAATTTTGTTATAGAAAAGAATGCTCATTCCCACGAATGACTTGCTGACTTTTTTGAGGCGGAGCGATGGAGTCACGAGCCTATTACGGCCTCTAGTTTGCCTATCGTGCAGATCGCATATTTTTTTGTAATTATGGATGTGCTGTTTTACAAAAATTATATTACTGTAAATATATTGCGAGGCTACTGTTAGAATACCAATTTCTTTAAATTTCTCTCTAAGGGAATCACGCGGTTTTAAATTATAAATTGCACGTATTGCCCTTTTTTGTAGTACAAAAATTTTTTGAATATCCGCCGCTTTACCCCACAGTAAGATTCCGTAAGACATAATGCTATGAAAATAAGCAAAATATACAATCCTGGCAGTTTCGATGTCAGTTAACTGTCGAATCTTTCTGACAGCGTAAGCAGCAGAACTAAGCTTGCCAGCAAGTGTTGATATATGGGTGCCCCATTGAAGCTTTGCGTCTAAGGTCACCCCCAGGAACACAGTAGTATCTTCTATTTTCAACACATCATTATTCACCATTAGTTTTATATCGCTTGTGGATCTGGTATTCGGCAATGCGAACTGAACACATTTAGTTTTTTTTGTATTTAAAAGTAGATTGTTTACCGTAAACCAGTTCGTGACTTGAGAAATTGCAGTATTTACATCGTCAAAGTTGTCCTTATGTCTATCGACTTTAAAAATCAAGGACGTATCATCAGCAAATAGTACAATATCGCAAGTGTTACGGACAAAATATGGTAAATCATTGATGTACACCAGGAACATGAAGGGACCCAAAATGGAGCCTTGAGGAACACCCATTATCGAGGCTGATCCGGATGACTTCACATCGTTAACACATACTGTTTGAATGCGATTACTGAGGTAGGATGCAATGAGGCCAAGCGCAGTGTCTTTGACTCCATAGTAGCTCAACTTAACTAAAAGCGTCGCGTGCTCAACGCAATCGAATGCCTTAGACAAATCACAGAAAATACCAATAGCATTCTGTGTTAAGCGTAGGCAATATGGCTCCTGACCAGAGTAAACTTGTAAAGTGTAAAGTTTATCCAATTAACCTTTTAATTTAACCTTTATCCAAGCGTAAAGGCTTCTTAAAGAACCGTTTCTTAAAGACCGGATAGCTGTCGTTTACACAGGAAAGTCTGTGACCAAAAGTATGTATGTACCTACTCGTATATCTATATATATAAAATTCAAAGTCCTGACTGACTGACTTATATATCAACGCACAGCCCAAACCGCTGGTCCTAGAGACATGAAATTTGGAAGGTGTGTTCTTTGTAAAGAGTAGGTATCCACTAAGAATGGATTTTTCGAAATTCGACCCCCAAAGGGGTAAAATAGGGGTTGAAAGTTTGTATGAAAGTCCGTCATTTTTCAAGTTATATTCATGAAACTTGGTATTTGAGCTATCGGTTTAAAATGAAGAAATACGTGTATCGCCATTTTTGAAAATTCTACCACCATAGGGCTGAAACAGGGGTTCAAAGTTTGTAGGAAAGTCCGTCATTTTTCAAGCTGTAGCCATGAAACTTGGTGTTTGGGATTTCGATCTGAAATGAAAAAATATGTGATTCACAGTTTTTGAAAATTCTATCCCCAAGGACGTCAAATAGAGAGTTTATCCTTTAATCACGCCGAAATAGAGCAACGGATCAACGTGATTTTTTGCATGGGTATACCTACTTAGTTGAGGACTTGGAGAGTGACTTAAGCTTCTTTTTATCCCGGAAAATTAAGGAATGCCTGTGGGAATTAAAAAAACTTATGCCACGCAAACGAAGTCGCGAGCATCCTCTAGTAGATAATATAATATGTAACAAAACGTATGTATCTTGTATGTTTGGGTAAAAAGTAAAGTCCGGAACTTTTTCCGGAAGCGTCCCCTCAAGAGGGTGTCAAAAGTTCACAGCACATAATGAAATCCTCCACAATGGCCACCCTCGGTTCCCAGTTACCTCTCAGGCCTGATTCGGTAAGGTCGACCCACACTTGATTTTATCTCGCCCACTAGACTTTTACTGGATAGTCTCAGACTTGCGGTAGTGAATAGAGGAAGCTAAATTAGTGTTCACCGCTGTGACCGGGGCATTACTCATTTCTGCGATCCTTTCGATGGAACGAATATTATTATTACGCTATTGTGACGCTGTAGCTGTCAAACTACTAGGGGCCACACTGCCCACGCTTAAAGCCATTTTGTTTCATTATTGTTGAACTAGCTGATGCCCGCGACTTCGTCCACGTGGTTAAAGTTTTTTTGATTCCCGCGGGAACTCCTAATTTTCCGGGATAAAAAGTAGCCTATGTCACCCTCCAGGTCCTCAACTATACCCAAGCCAAAAATCACGTCGATCCGTTGCTCCGTTGCGGCGTGATTGAAGGACAAACCAACACACCAACAAACAAACACACTTTCGCATTTATAATATTAGTATAATTGTGACGCTGTAGCTGTCAAACTACCAGGGGCCACACTGCTAACGTTAAAGTCATTTTGTTTCATTATTGTTGAATTTCGTGTTTTAGAATTATAATCCTTATCTTAACAACGTCAAGGTACGTGACATCAAACTGTCATTTTGAGTATGTTTCATAAGTATTGCTTGGCCTGCGCGGCGGCGTGTTCATGATACGCATTGGAATAAGTTTTATAAATGTTAAAATCATGATAAGTAAATATTCTTCTCTGACCGTCATTATTCTAGTCTAGCGTTTTGTTCCGTCTATCTTTTTCCTGTAGGTCGTTCGGATTAGGATTGTCCACAATTCAGTAAAGTAAGTAACATCATTCGCGAAAATTCCTTTCTCTCTCTCTTGGGCCTTTTTGTCGAGTTGCAACTTTGGACGGAGAACGTAACTGAAATGTATTTCTCTGAAAAGAGATCATCTTAATCAAATTTTATTAAAGAATGAGGCTCTGACTTTAATCTGGGTTATCGGATATAAGGGTTTCATTACTAAGAATTTTGTAAGAAATTTGTAAAAGGTATGTGTTTGAATAAGAATACTGTGAGATTTCATTATTAGAATAATGCCCGGTAAAAAAAATCTTAACATTTGAATTTTAGCAAGTGTCCTAACTAGATTTAAAACTCTAGTTTCCTATGGTAGTGAACGTAGAGGACTCTATCAAAGGGCTTTAATAGAAGCGCTCCCGATTGTTTTTGTCTGGTGGTAGACTGCGGCCGTGGCTAGTTACCACTCTACCGGCAAAAACGTACCCGCAAGCGATTTAGCATTCCAGTACGACGCCGTGTAGAAACCGATAAAGGGTATGGCTTTAATATACAGGTTAACCCACTAATGTCCTCCCGATCGAATTTCGACCACGGCGGCCAATCTCCACAGAGATTAGCCATCTGCGCGGGAGATATTATAGTGCACAAGTGTGTGCGCATACACAAGTGCACTCTACCCTCTAGTGCAGTCTAGGTAGTGTAACCCACTACCTAGACTGCATCATAACTTACCCCCATCGCAAGTCAAGGGCAACTTGTAGTGGAATAAAAAAAAGATCACTAGAGATAGTAGATTCTAAAGAACGCTTGTTGATGTCATTTCAGTGTCAAAAAATGCTTTCTCTACCAGTATACCCCAGAAAGCCAGAGCTAAAAATTTAAACCCCATTTTTTGATTACATTACTTGTTTACCGTTAATCATACTAATATTATAAATGTAAAAGTGCGTTTGTTTGTTGATTTATTGGTGTGTCCTTCAATCACGCCGCAGCAGAGCCACGGGTCGACGTGATTTTTGCATGGGCATAATTGAAGACCTGGAGAGTGACATAGGCTATTTTTTATCCCGGAAAATTAAGGAGTTCCCGCGGGAATTCAAACTTAAACCACGCGGACGAAGTGGCGGGCATCAGCTAGTGATAGATATATACCTAAAAATTACTTATATCGGTGTTAATCGATTAACCAAATCCGCCGTCTGCCATCACGCAGTCCAGTGGAGCGAAACGCTTCGCCTTACGAACGGATTACCACAGCCAATATCGCGCATCTCAATCTTAGAGCTAGGATGCCCTTCCAAGGCAGGGCGAGTATGTTTAGCGAAGGGATGGCTTCATTTTAATAGCTAATAGTGGCTATATAGCCACTATTAGTATATTCAGGTTTTTAGGGTTCCGTAGCCAAATTTGGCAAAAACGGAACCCTTATAGATACGTCATGTCTGTCTGTCTGTCTGTCTGTCTGTCCGTCCGTATGTCACAGCCACTTTTTTCCGAAACTATAAGAACTATACTGTTGAAACTTGGTAAGTAGATGTATTCTGTGAACCGCATTAAGATTTTCACACAAACATAGAAAAAAAAAACAATAAATTTTGGCGGTCCCCATACTTAGAACTGAAACTCAAAATTTTTTTTTTCATCAAACCCATACGTGTGGGGTATCTATGGATAGGTCTTCAAAAATGATATTGAAAATAAGAGAATGATAAAACTAAAAAAAATATATGATGTACATTACCATGCAAACTTCCACCGAAAATTGGTTTGAACGAGATCTAGTAAGTAGTTTTTTTTTAATAATTTAAAACTTACTACAGGCTTGTACGGAACCCTCGGTGCGCGAGTCCGACTCGCACTTGGCCGGTTTTTATTACTTCAAACTAATAACCTAAATGCCGAATTTAATGTCGTTAACTTCAAAAACTTAGAACTTTTATGCAAGCTTCAAACCCCAAATTCACCACCTTTAGGGTGGATTTGTGATTTGAAGCTTACACAGGTTTTTATTTTTTAAAACGAATCATCTAAATGCCGATTTAAGTCTTTAACTTCAAAACAGAACTTTCATACAAACTTTCACCCCCCATTTCACTCCCTTAGGGGCGAATTTTCTCAAAACTGTTTCTTAGCTGATGTCTACACTATAAAAGGAATCTACCTTCCACATTTCAAGTTTGCATGCTTTAGTTTCAGAGATATCGTGATTATTCAGTGAGTGAGTGGTATTTCGCTATTATATATATAGATTTGCTTGAATGCGAATCTATTTAATAATTTATCAATAGCATACTAGTTCACATAATTGGCGGAAATTCCGCCACGTGTGTAATCCCCTTACGCGGTTAACCACGCAGTGTGAACACGCTCTAAGAGGATATTTATTAATCCGGCGCCATTAGTGGAGGGTTGTCACAAGCTAAAAAAATTACATTCTAAAAAATGTCTAGGTTTTCTCAACACAAAACAACTAATTGTGCGAGGATTTAAAAGACATATTTGCTACGGGTATGGTAGATCAAAAAAATATGCGTAGGTACATTGTCTACCTTCGGTTCCTTAACTTGGTTAAAATTGCCTCGTATATTTTGCACCTAATAAATAATATAATTCCTAAAATAGCGAAAAGAATTATCCCTGCGTAGCACAGTCGGGTAAAAATAGACTTAAATAGGACTCTTATATCTCCAAAATTATGAACTACGGTATTCTTTGAGGTTGTCTTAGGTAATTCTCTCTTAATAAAGGGATGTGAACTATTTCAGCCGCCCTCATGTACCCGTTCCGTATTATCCATACTGAAATCATAAATGCGAAAGTGTGTCTGTCTGTCAGCTAAGCTTTCACGGTCCTAATGTTCAACCGATTTTGATAAATTTTCGTACAGGGATAGGTCGTATCCCGGGGAAGGACATAGGTTTTTATCACGGAAAATCAAGGAGTTTCCGCGGGAATTCAAAAATCCTCAATCCACGTGGACGAAGTCGCGGGCATCATCTAGTTTTCACAACAGCATTGACGAAACATGTTTGGACTATTTTTGGATTGTCATCATAATCGTACAATGTTTCAAGCAAATAAACGGAAATGAATCCCTATTTACCTTGGTCACGGCATCACGCGTGAACGGACCAATTTCGCTAATTCTTTTATTTTGTGTTTGTTTGGACCCCGGGATGGTTTATATTTACAATTGGACCCGGTAGGGGGCGCTGCAATCGGGTATGAGGTTCAGGGCAGGACCAAATCTGCCAGGCCCACAAGTTGTCTATAAATAGCAGTGGCAGCCCTGGCCACGGTGGGCACATTACCGGGCGTGTAACGCGAGCGGCGGCTAAACAAATCCGGCGAGCGAGTCTCGATTACACGATCAATCACCGATCAACGAGCTATTCCAACTTTATTTATCGTTGGGAACACCGTGAAAATTTATCTCAACTCTAATTTAGAAAAATAATGGATTTTCTTCTCTGATATTGAGCTGCTATTTATACTCAATACTCAATTTATTTATTACATAAAGAACATACAGGTTTCTCTTATGTTACGTCATGTTACTCTACCACCGGTTCGGAAAGAAAATTCTACTGAGAAGAGCCGCCAAGAACCTCTTACTACTACTCTACATAACTCGTATACAACCTACTCGTATATATATGACATAATGTCATAAAACTATGTCAGAGAAGGATTCAAAAAAGGAATATCTAGGGCGTGTTAAGACAGCTATGAGTGAGGTTCGAGGAAGGACTAACGACGGAGCAAGACGTCGAGAGGCGTCCTTTGTCGCGACAGTCGGTGCCTATACCTAGCTTCCTTAACACAGTTTGCTCGCTCCACTGCGCTAGATCCTGGAGCTAAACAATAGTGCTAATGGATTACTTTAAAAGTCTCCGTCGTAAGATATACGAGCAGATAGGCACTTGCTTCAGTTTTATTTACTTTGGTTTAATGCAATGACGGATTCGCGCCCATAGACGGCACGGGATTTTCCCCGAGACGAATAGAAATATAACTTAATAGTATGACAGTAAAATTTAAATTTCAGCTAGTGCCTTATTTCATTTTAATTATTATTACCAATAATTATTACATGAAGCCCCGTCAGGGCATAGCAATGGGTGGTCAAGTGTTTTTGTACCTACCATGAAATATCAATTTTAGATTATTTCATTTACTTATTCGATTTTAGATTAGTGAACATTAAAAAAAAAACATTCGTCGTCTCAACCTATAGACGTCCACTGCTGGACGAAGGTCTCCTGCATGAATCGCCAAAGAGCACGGTCTTGTGCCGCTTGTTTCCAGCGGCTTCCAGCTGCACGCTTGAGATCTTCCGTCCACCTAGTGGGGGGTCGACCAACGCTGCGCTTCCCGGTATGAGCCCGCCATTCAAGCACTTAGTTATAGCGAATTAAGCTTCTAGTTACTTACTTCAATTTTACTTTTTTAATGACTATCTATCTCCTACAGCAATCGCTCTACCTAAGCGAATGGAGACAAAAGCCTATTGAATTATCGTCATATCGAATATAATCCAGCCGGCCATCTATTCATAGTTGCCCGTGCGTAATGAACGATTTTCCCAAGGACCCACAAAGGTTGCAGGGATAAGGATTCTCGTTTCCAGGGTCCAAGGAACTCTGAATATTGCTGACCGCGGGTCTTGAGCATTTTATAATAACCCAATATATCATCTGGGACTTATAATGGCTCGGTTACATGTTGCAAGCTACGAGCGAGTTAGCGAGTTAATAAATTGTACAGCTATTGTGTCACGCCATTAATGCCCACGATGCACGATGTGATATAAAACCTCTGATTCACTCTGAAACTAAAATTGGGACTCCGCGTGAAATACAAGTTGGGACATCATTTTTTTTTCATCAAAAACTGTCTTTGATGAAGGGATCTGCAAGATATTACAGTGGCAAGCGATGTATCCTAATATAATAAATTAAAAAAATATATCAAAAGGAATGATTCATTTTCATAGATTAGCTCATCTTAACTTTGGTGTAAGAGTTTAACGAAATATATTCGAGTACAATCGATGGACTTTACACATCCTTACCAATGGCGGTAGCTGTTCACTCGCCGCCTCGACAGAAACTTGCACAGTGTAAGTAAGCCATTATGAATGGTACCCATACGTCAATGCGACGTGTCCACGGGGCGTAAACGATTACGGAACGAGACCGTAAATTATATGCCGTATTCCCGAAGCGCTCATAATATCTACCCACGAAATAATTTCGGCAGGAGTGAGGGAATATACTCGTAATATATTTTAACAGATGAAAGCTTTGAAACGCTGTGTTGTAAGTTGTTGAAAATTGTGTAAGCAAAAAATTTCAAGTGCAAAATTACAAATAAGATATTGAACGTGTGATTTTTCATTCATTAGAGAAGCTAACTTAGGAGTTCAGAAAAAGTTTAGCCCTCAGTAAGAACGAAAACATTCTAAATAAGACAACGACAGCGCGAACCATTTGCGCCTGAGGTAACTAGTTATTTTAATATAACTGAGGTTTTGTCCTGTCGCGCTAGTGGCTGTGGATCCATAAAGTAAGTGTGTTTCGCTCTTAATGACTATTCTTCTGACATGACAATCTACAAGACTAATTGCGATGGCGCTTAAAAAACTACAACCCAGTAATAAAACCAATAACTGACTTACCGATTATCTCATAAAGAACTGACTTCCGACTTTCAACAAAGCCGATATTCCTGGTAAATTGTAGTTACCTGCAACAAGAATACACACGTTAATGAGGCAAGACTCGGGTGCAAGAGTCGGAGAACAATGGATAAAAGTCGTTCGATAAACGAGACACAGTGGAAACTTTAAATAAGGCACGTTCCTCCCCAACTTTGAACTACTCGCTTTGTTATTTTGCTGTATTGGAAAAATGGCAATTCACTCATTGTATAATCATACTAATATTATAAATGCGATGTGTGTTTGTTTGTTGGTATGTGCTTCAATCACGCCGCAACAGAGAAACGGATCGAAGTGATTTTTTGCATCGGCACAGTTGAGGACCTGGAGAGTGACATAGGCTAGTTTCTGTCCCGGAAAATTAAAGAGTTCCCGTGGGAATAAAAAAACTGGGGATACAAAGACGGACGAAGTCGCGGGCTACAGCTAGTACAAAATATTCGAACTCAAACTTTTATTTATATTTTTTTATTCAAATAAACTTATTAAAAGTGCCTTTGAATCGTCGAATGAAATCCTTCCGAACCAGTGGTAGATTCACTCGAGAAGACTGCGAGAAGTCTACCAAAACGTACTTGGCTTGGCTATAGTATAGTATGGTGAAGTATAAGGCCTGCTCTAAACGGAGGCGCGTGCTTCGTATTTCATATAGGAAATGTTTATATCAGGACTCTACCATTTTGGTACGGCGCCCTAGACATAAATGCAAAATCACACCGTGAGCCTCTCTCATTAGCGCCGCTCAATCGCGCTTCCTTTACCGCTAATTACAAGCGGAAAAACTGGCGCGAATAACTTTTACTATAGCATTCCCGTTTTAAATGAAAACATTTCGTTAATTCCATAATAATATATATTCAAAAGTGTCTCTAAGTGTACAGGCACGAAATTAGCGACGGGGGAGCGACGGCGACAGCGGGGCGATGCGATGAGTCGGAGAGCTGACGACGAATTTCGGGAAGAATTCTGAAAAGGTCTGGTAATAATTTATAACAGACAAAAACGTCTGGGATTTTTTCGAATTTAAATTTAAAGATAAAAATCAAGTTGCCAAAAAAATGTTTTTTTTTGGATTTTTTTTGCAAATGTTATATGCTGAGCAGTAGCGAAATAACCTCAAACGCTCTACCAGACTGGCAGGACTGGATTCGCCAATTGACGAAATTATATTTCTTCACAATTTCAGCTTGCCTAAAGGACCTTCCCGAAATTCGTCGCCAGCTCTCGGATTCCATCGCCCCGCTGTCGCCGTCGCTCGGCCGTCGCGAGTTTCGTGTCTGACGCCTAAAGAGTTCTTACAGGCAGTTATATTAAAGCCCATTAATTGTTCAATCGCACCGGAACGCCAAATCGCGTCCTAGCTGATTGGGCGGTAACTAGCCACGACCGCAGCCTAAGCTCCTTAAATAGGTTGAATTATGCGTTTGACAAACGATTACGATTTCCTTACACAATCGGGGGACATATAAGATCAAAGAAAATGCAGAAATTATAAATTCCCAAATTGACTAACCGGAAATAAAACCCGGTCCTTTCACTCATAAGACAGCGCTCAAGGGAAGTCATCAAATTGGGTTTTAACCGACTTAAAGAAGAGGTAGTATTCAAATCTACGATTTGTTATCTCCTTGATTTTATTGTCATATTATTAAAATCAAAATAAGCTCTCGAGAAGCTTTACGCAAAGCCTCTTTACAGTCTAAACTAAACTGTGACAATACAGCAAAGAAATAAAATCTTAATCCCGACTGAATAGTGCAGTTTTATTAGGCGTGCAGTGAAATCGTTCCAATTTAAACCTTATTTATTGTTTAGTGACACTGGCGCCTGGACAGGCTTTGTATGAATTTATTATACAACAAGGCTACATAGTTTTAGTTGGAGATCGTGAATTCATCCAGACTTTAGCCTGATTGTTATGGCGACTGTAGCGGTTACCACAGTTTAAACTAGATGGCGCTAATTGTATCTACTTCACAGGATAGATATAATCGACTGAAAACTTAAAAGACACATACATTCCTGCATCGCGAAATTGAAGTATTCTGAGAATAGCGCTATATATCTAAGACCGTTCAACTTACAACGGTCGGACCAAAAGGGTCCCCGGGGCATAACACCAGCCCGGAAGAAGATCCTATCCTATTGTTGAGGACGAGTACCTACACATCACTCACACGTCCCACAGCGACTATTGAGGTCCGAGTTTTTTATTCCAATCAACTCCAAAGTTACAAATGTATCATCATCATATTCCATCGCCGGCCCACTACTGAGCACTCAGGATCAGAAGGGCGTATGCCAAATTCCCCCAAGCTGGCATCACTAAGAACTTAATTTTTTTAATATTAAAAAGGCACGAAGAATATCAGATATTTTTTTTACCTAAAGAAGTTGAGAAATGATTTTTCTGTAACCCCACATACTGTATACATATACGGGAAAATATGGGTCAAAGATAAAAATTTAATCCGAACGAAGTTTATTCTAAATATTTTCTTCGTGAATTCGCTCGTCGCTCTCCAAATAAACCACAGTCGGATTTATTTAACGTTCGCAAGTGGCTCTAATCCTTGTGTATGGCACAGCTGAGCTCTTACGTAGTTCCTAGCAGCATCCCAGTAGGTACCTACTACCTACAGATTTGTCGTATGTGAACATACTTGGATGAACATTACCCCAAACGGCGTATTTTATAAGCGTGAACCAGCGTGATTCTAACAGGACATATTGCGGCGTGATTGTAGGACAAACAACCAAATAAATACACTTTCGCAGTTATAACATTGGAATGATAGATTTAATTATTAAATAAGATTATGCTAGGACATTATGCTTAGTAATTTATAAAATTGATAAAAAATTTCTTTGTTAGGACGTATGAATGATAAAACTTGATAATATGTAATTATTGTAATAATGCTTGTGCTTAAAAATATTGTGTTAATGTAACTTAAAATTACTTGGCATTATTTATATATTTTTATGATAGGTTATTCGGTCAGTTTTACCCCAGTAACTGCCTGGATAAAATTGATAAAAAATTTCTTTGTTAAGACGTATGAATGATAAAACTTGATAATATGTAATTATTGTAATAATGCTTGTGCTTAAAAAATATTGTGTTAATGTAACTTAAAATTACTTGGCATTATTTATTTATTTTTATGATAGGTTATTCTGTCAGTTTTACCCAGTAACTGCCTGGATGCGATATAACATCTGAATCACGAGCAGGTCGTTAACTGGTTAACTGCCCGTTTCATTCATCACTCATGCTTGTAAGAATCCATAATAAGTTATATTAAATTGAGTCTTAAATCCTTTAAAATCATTTTTTTTAAATGGCATGGCATAAATGTGGTGGCAGTAAGGTGGCATTTCAATGAAAGACATACACTACTTTTTATCCTGGAAAATGATAGCGTTCCTGAGAGATTATTAAAAACATAAATCTACGCGCACGAAGTTAAGGGCATCATAACAGTAAAAAAAAACAACGGTCTCTACCAAACATTTTTTTCTTCTCTAAACATGGAAGAGAATCATAGAATTTCAATGAGGACTAATTTCGGTTAACCCGATTCCACATTACGCTCCTAATTTATTAAGGAAATATTTTATATCAAGGAAACGAAACAAGAAAGTACCATTTTATTTTAAGGAAACAAAAACAGAAATGCAATTGAAAAAGTTGTATAAGAATTAAGTTTCAGCGGACGTCAAAAAAAATGGTATTATGTTACAAAGGAGTGAATGTCGCTTGATTTGGACCGCGCTCTCAACTCCTTCGTTACGTGTCCCGCCTGGGGAAGAAGGCTAGTTTGTACATTTCAAGATTCTTAACTATGTTTGCCGGAGTACTGGAGAGGTAATATTTAAGAGCAAAATTAGATTTCTGCTTTACAACCGATGAGACAAATGGACTTTACAGACTGCTCATTTTCTTTTAAGGTGGCGGCCTAACCCAATTTTCCTTCTCGCTCGCATATTCTGACTTACGTTGAACTAACTTTAAGACATATTTTTATTGAATTATGCCTAGTTTTTGATAAGGTTTTTCCTTATCAAATAGTAGATATAATGGCGAGAAAAATAACTAAGTAGGTTAGTTACCTACTTCTTTTCGCCATTTTTCTTTATGAACATTGACATTTCAGACTTGTGTGTTGTTGTCCGTAATTTCATTGTCAAGAACATGGTCTTGGCATATTATTCAAAAGTATAATGAGACTCTAACAATTACTATTGGAAATTTTAGTATTTTTTTATTATTATTTATTTATTTTACTGTTTAGAACATAAAAAGTACATATGGGCATTCTTATAATCAAAGAATACAGTTTTACTAGGGCTATAACGTTTTACAGGCTAAAATTCACCTTTATAAACATTTACAAATAAAAAATTGGAAAAATTTTAATAAATAGAAATTTTAGTAGTATTAGTAGTATTCCAAAAATTTCTCCCTCACATGCAAGTGAGGGAGAAATTTTTGGTATCATGTGGAAGTTCCTGCAAGAGATCTATGACAGAACACGTGAGTTTATCCGGATATTATGTATAGTTAGATCTATGCCCAGCAGCTGTGATCTATATCAGTATCCATATCCATACTTCCATACCAATATTTTACTTAAATGCGAAAGTGTGTCCATCTGCATGTTTGTCTGCTACGCTTTAACAGCCCATCCTTCAACCAATTTTAATGGAATTTGTTATCGGTTGTTAACGACGACGTCGAGGTTAGCCATAGCGATACAACAAAATATGTACAATGGATCCTTTATAAATATTTTATACTAGCAGATGCCCGCGACTTCATCCACGTGAAATAAGTTTTTTAAACTCCCTAATTTTTCGGGTTAATATATAGCCTATGACACTCACAAATAATGTGGCTTTCTATTGGTACCAGAACTTTCAAAACCGGTTCACTACATCCTGAGATTACTCCCTAAAACCTCACAAATTTTGCCTCTTTATAATATTAGTAGTATAGATTTATTAATTTGCATTTCAACATGACCCTGTTAGGGCATAAGCAAGTTAAACATTTCAGCTTCGAATACGTAATTGAAATAAAATAAACAAAATGTATTCAATAACAAATTACATTACATTAAATCACATTCAGATTAACAATTACATCGTTAATTAATCCAATCTAATCTAATCTAGCCAGTACTGTCCCACGACTGGGCAAAGGCCTCCCTCCGATGTTTCCACATCTCCCAATGTTGGGCTTCGATGGGCCACTCAGCCAAGAATTTGTCCAATTCATCGCGCCATCGTAGCCTCGGCCTACCACGCTGGCGTTGATGATTTTGGGGGGTCCAGAAGGAAGCCGATTTAGCCCACAAGTCATCTGACATACGGCTCACAAGACCGTTAATTAATATTGCTGGCTAAAATATAAACCTAAAGCCAAGCAGCCCAGCCAAAGTCAATTAAAAGACATTGTGTTTTAGCACAAACACATCTTTTGTCCGTCCACCCCCCACTCCAAGGCGAGGGTCTCTGTAGTCTCATCCGGTTCATCTTCAAAGGCTGGAGAACAATGGGGCTCAGAGTTTTCATTTCCGCTCCCAAATTTGTGGCAGCCCTTGATCTAAGTGCCCTTGACTGAACTCGCAATTAAAAGTCAAGGTCACCTTGATAAGTAATCCATATTCCATACTTATATTACAAATGTGAAAGAGTGTATGTCAGTCTGTCTGATAAGTTTTAACCTTCCATCTTTTCATCTGATTTTGAAGAAATTTAGTACACAGGTAGGTTGTACCCGGGGAAAAAACATTTCATGCCGGAAAATTAATGAGTTATGACAGGATTTTTCAAAAACTAAAATCCATGCGGACGAAGTCGCGGGCATAATTTAGCAAAATATAAAAGCGGGTATGTACCACGTATGTAGACGTGCCCTGTCAAACAAAGAATGTGGACTTATTTTACTAACGCCATCTAGTCTGAAAAGCGGGACAACGCTATGGCGGGAACAAAGACAGGCTTATACAGGTGAGGTGCATGCACCACAAGTCGGACGCCCAACTTTTTTTCTATGAAAGGGTCCATCTAGTACCTACATATTATATATATCGATGTTTACAACGTATTAAACTCGAACTGTTTAAGTAGTTCATACATGTTTTTGACGTGTATGAACTCCTCGAAACAGGGGTCTACTCTCTTTCTCTCAAACGAAACTTCGCAAACGAACGTAATTAGTCGGTTATTAGACCCACACAAAATCGTTCAATCCAATCGGTCACGAAAATTTTCTATGGATCCGTACTTCGTCTACGTGTACGAAAACGATAATATTATGTAGGAGAGGAGTTAACGAAATTTCGTTCGTTTGTTTGCGAAGTTTAGTTTTAGAGAAAGAGAGTAGACCCCCAGGTCGAATTATCCGTTTGACAAACGATTACGATTACGATTTCCTCACACAATAGGGCTGACATCAGTGTGAAAAGTATCATTTGCCGACTGTTTAACAAAACCTATTAGCCTTGTTCTAAACTACTTAAGGCTTAGATTGTTTCCGTTTCCGGTCCCTAAACTTATGTCCCAACACAACAATAGGCCAACGGAGTAGGCACCGGATCTAGGACATTCCGGGACGCAGATGTTTCCGCAACCAGGCTATTCAGGCTCAGAAGTTGGGACTGCGAAGTTAACAATATATGCGTTACGACACAAGCTGTTTTCAAATACCTTTTAGCGTTCTCTTGCACTTGACTCTCGGTTCGATGCCAAGATTTACGCGAACGTGGCTATGTAGGTATTTCTTTTCGTTAGGTTCGTAGGCATAAGCTAAAGGATATTTGAAAATGAAAAAAGCTTATTATACTATTGAAGATTATATAAATGATAAAAGAGCATGGATTTGACTCGCTCCAGCAATGCTTAGGACTGCGGTTACTTATGTATCTACACATTCATGTAATTGTAATTTTTTTTTAAAAGAGCAATCACCGGTTTTCTTGCTGGTTATTCTCGGTAGGAACGGCATTCCGAATCAGTGGTAGATTCATTCGACTATTCAAAAGCACTTGTGAAATCTACTTGAATAAAAAATATTTGATTTTGTTTTTTTTTATCCACTACAAGTTAGCCCTTGAGTGGATTAAAAAAAATTAAAAGAAAGTTTATTTTGAATGCATGGTTGCAACCATTGCATTCAAATTAAACTTGCAAGTGAGTGGAGCTGCAGCCAAAAGCTAGTCTTCTATTATTAAGTGACAAATATCGACACAATACAACTGCCATACCCCTAAAAGCTTAGCCGGCTACCATCTTAGACTGCATCATCGCGCTTACTATCCAGGTATACAGTCAAAGGCTACCTGGTATAGGAATTTTAAAAATTTCGCCCCGAAACGTATTAAACTCAGCGTGTGGTCTGCCGTGTCCGTTGCTTTTTACCGACTACTGCAAAGGCAAAAGGAAGGGTTATGATTTTAGCAGTCTATCATGTAAGAATTTTTTTTTCTTCAAAGCATCAAAAAATCTTCATTTGAAACCTATTTGGTTTACAATTATTGGGAAAGGGTGGCACTGCAATAGTAGTGTTATGTAGTAGTTTGTATGTATGTTCCACCGTAGCGCCTAAACTACTGTGCCGATTTTGATGAATTCAATCGTTTCATTATTATGTCCGGGTGACATATATGCTACATTTTAAACGAACACAAAATCGATAATATTATGCTGTTGAATATGTCAATCGATAATTGGATGTTACACCCAAAAAGTGGGATTCTCTGAAATTTTTTTCGTAGTCGGGTTACAGTTTTTTAGTTAATAGTTACTTACTAGCTGATGCCCGCGACTTCGTCCGCGTGAATTGAGGTTATTTGGTTCCCGCGGGAAATCTTTAATTTTCCGGGGTAAAAAGTAGCCTATGTGTTATTCCAGACCATAATCTATCTCTGTGCCAAATTTCATCCAGATCCGTTCAACCGTTGGGGCGTGATTGAGTTACAAACATCCATCCATCCATCCATCCAAACTTTCGCATTTATAATATGAGTATAGATTAATTAGTATAGATTGCTTCTTAATATTAGAATGAAACCCAACCTGCATGAACTGTCGCACGCAATCAGCCCCATGCTCCCGCAGGAATGTCTGCAGGGTCTGAACCCCGCGCGCTGACAGCCTGTACCCGTTGCCGTTGGAGGTCGCCGCGAAGAACACCCCCGCCGTTGTGCCTTCCACCATCGTTATTTTACACGCAAATACATGATTTATTGATAAGTCTCATTTGATTGCAATTACATTGCATCCCGGATTTTGCATCGATTACAATTATTCTATTGTTCATTGTTTTGATAAATTTTGCTCGATTGTAAACAAAGAAATCCATGATTATAGTTTCACTTGTTTGCAATTTGCAATTAAATTGCATTCCGGTTTTATTGAATGACAGTGTGTTCTGTATAATTCGCATAATTCACTGTTTGTTGTGTTTTACTTGATAGCAATTTAATTGCATGGTCACTTTTCTGTTACTACCGCAGCTTTTGATAACAATGTATATAGCTTATATTCGATGCAGATTCAAAAACAGAACGCATTACATGCGACAAAAGTAGTTATTGTATTTTGGTTTAAAGTACAAACATTCGACACTTTTAACAAATTATTAGTTATTTCATTAATTTGTGAACATCAACAATTTATTTAAATAGTAAGTTTCGAGTAACGTTCACTATGGACGAAAATTTATTCACTGATTAACAAGCTGTTTCAACACCTTAAAACTATGTCAACCATTTTCACTCCCAACTTTGCCAACAACATAATATTATAAGCTATGAATAAGAAGTTGAATTATATTGATACACGCCATTATATTGGTAATACACATGTCCTATTATCTTATGTAACACTTATAATATTTGTGTATAATACAATAAACAAATTCTGAGGTGAATTCAATTAGAGGTGACACGCAAAACATCTGTGTTTACACTCACCATATAAACAACAACACAACACAAAATAAATCTCAACGAGCAACTTTTAAAAGCCGCTCTATAAACATTCATTCAGAGGAACCCTAAAAAATGACGAAACAATTCACGCTTGCAATTTAATTGATTACATAGGTCGTAGCTTCCGGTTCATGGTTACGACAATGCGTAGCGTTCGCGTAGCGCTTCATAGCGCAGCCATCGCTGCCGGCGCGCCCGTATACACTACGAGCTACGAAACCGCGTAGCGCGCTCGGATTGCAAAGTTAGGACCGGTTGGGTGACGTCATCGAAGGGACGTTTTGTTGTAAATGCAAATTAAATATTCCATTATGTCAATACGACATGCACATACCTTAAAGCCTAACCATGTAGCTGTGGACTGAATGATCTTAAGCCTTTGATAACAATGATAGGCAAAGTTATTCCAAACTGTAGTTACTGAAGAGTACCTAGATAGTTAAGCGTAGGTACGGTTAATTGAAAAGCTTGGAGAAGCTTAGTTCGTGACTTCGTTCGCCTAAAATAAGGCTTTGTTTGTCGGTAGGAATGTCATTCCGAACCAGTAGTAGATTCACTCGACGATTCAAAAGCACTTTTAATAAGTTTATTTGAATAAAAAAATATGAGTTTGAGTTTAGACGGACGATTCGTAATATTAGTACGGATAACACAATGTCATAGTTTTACACTATAATTACGTTACACCAAGTTTCTTTTAGCTACGTTAAAAAGATTCGCGCAGAAGTTTCTCAACTACGAGTATTTTAAATTATTATCGTAACTTTTAAAGTCTCGTAGAGCCAACTTTTCATTTAAAGAGACTGGCACTGGTGCTTATTATATTTATTGCTTATTGCTATGCAGTATGCAGGCAGAATTGTTGCAATTAATTAAATATTTTTTCTTTTTTATATTTACCTAATCATATGGTTACTTCTCGCTGGGCCACGGTTCTTCGCAGCTACGAAAGTTTTTTTACCTGACTGCTCTGACAAGGAGAGTTTAAAAAAATATGTATATTGTTAGGCAAATGGTAGGCGTCGCATGCACTTTAACGGGTATGGAGGTTTTAAGAAATGATACGTACCAGGCTGAGGTACTATTTAGCACTAAAGTTCAATTAAAGTTGATAAACTTAGAGGCTTCATTTCGCAGTCGGGTTTCCTTATTTATTTACATGTATACATATCTAAATATATAAAAGGAAAAGATGACTGACTAATCTATAAACTACACACTGACTGACTGATGATCTATAAACGCACAGCTCAAACCACTGGATGGATCGGGCTGAAATTTGGCATACAGATAGCTTTTATAACGTAGGTATTCGCTAAGAAAGAGATTTTTGAATATTGAACCCCTAAGGGAGTTTGCAATTTATATGAAAATCGAACCTAACGTGAGCGAAGCAGCGGGCAAAAGCTAGTTTTTTTAATAAAAGGCTCGGTTTCCACAACACAGTTGACTTCGTTCTCTAACTCGATGCAGCCATAAAAAGTCCGGTTGTTGCTCTCAAGTAAATCATTCGTTCAACTAGATTTAGAGCTAACCGAGTCGGGTCGGGTCGGGGTCGGGCCCAATCAGAGCGATTGCTTCGTCGGCTATTCAATTATATACGAGGCGATCTTACGCGCTTTTGTCGGGTACGAGAAATTCACGCTGGAAGGCAATGGAGTATGAATAATATTGGCTGCCCGAGTTGAAGCATGAATGATCAGAGTCAGCTCTTTAATGAATTACTAACAGAACCTTGAGTGATACGGGACTAGGTGATACCCGCGACCTCGTCCGTGTGGATTATAAAACTTTTTGACTTTTCGAGATTCAAACTGCAAATGTTCGTGTTTACTTAACATCTATTATAATATAATAAATATATTATTTACCACAAGTTCGGAAAACAGACTACTGAGATGGCAAGAATCTATAGAAGAAATTAAGGCTCTACCGCAAGTTTAAAAAGCTGATTTTTCTTAGAGCTGGCAAGAAACTAAACACTAAGGTTGACTTGCACAACAGTGCCTAATCTGATTTAGTTAAATATTGTGATGCTGGCCCTTTTTGATAAGTTTATTCCGGGGTTAATATGAAAAGGACAGGTAAGAAAATTTAACTTAAACACATTTAACGGCCTTGTGCTAGTTGGCCTAAGAAACTCAAAATAAAACTCACATTTTAATTTGACTTTGGCAGCCTAATTCCTTCGCCATTCCCTTGATCCTCTTTGTTTTAAAAACTGCCAGATTCCGAGATAACGCAAGTATTGTACATAGCGTTCCGTCGGGCGGAGGGCGGAGGGCGGAGGGCGCGGTTTCAAATGGGTTTTGTTTGTTGAATCCGCGCTACGAGGTCGGCCGATGTAATTAGGCGGATCTCTTGAGATTGGCGACGATTGTATTGCGCTCGGGTGCCTTCCCACCGTAGCTGATGTGCTACGTTGTAGAGGTGGTTAATATAACTTGTAGCGCAATATCATAGCGCGCTATCTTTCCATAACGCGGATAGCGTGCTATGTGAGAAGCCGCCATGACGCTACGGCGCTATGAATATCGTTCGATCTCCATAACGCGGATAGCGTGTTATGTGAGAAGCCGCCATGACGCTACGGCGCTATGAATATCGTTCGATCGTGCCCGGCGCCTCGTAGCACTTGTAGCGGCGCCAGCCTGCCGGTAGCGCGATGCCGCTGGCCGAGCCCGATGGTTAGTCTCGCCGACATGTAACGTGTTACGAAATCTAGCGCGCTACGAAATTTAGCGTGCTGCAAGACATCGCGCCTGCCGGCCGCCCGCACGCATTCTTATCAAGCGCGTTATAACACAGGGTTTTTAATAGCACGCTAAAAATTTATAGTTTATAGTCAGCAGCGTGCTTTGGATATATAGCAGTTTTGAACAACTCTACAGTACGTTGCTAAGCTACGGATGTATATCTATATTTTATTTATTTAGTAGCTGATTCCCGCGACTTCGTCCACAAGGATTAAGGTTTTTTGGTACCCGCGGGAACTACTAATTTTCCGGGATTATATATTTTTTTATCCACTACAAGTTAGCCCTTGACTGCGATCTCACCTGATGGTAAGTGATGATGCAGTCTAAGATGGTAAAGGGGTTAACCTGTTAGGGGCATGGCAGTTATATTAAACCGATACCCCTATTCGGTTTCTACACGGCATCGTACTGGAACGCTAAATTGCTTGGCGGTCTTTGCCGGTAGGGTGGTAACTAGCCACGGCCGAAGCCACCACCAGGCCAGACCAGGAAAAATTCAGAAATTATAAATTTCCAAACCCTGCCGGGGATCGAACCCGGGACCTCCGCACGTTAAGACAACAGCGCTCAACACTGGGCCACGTAGGTTGTCAATAAGAGTAGCCTCTGTGTGATTCCAGACTATAATCTATCTCTATGCCAATCATCCAGATCCGTTCAGCCGCTCGTACGTGATTGAGTAACAAATATTCATCCATCCATCCATCCAAACTGGCATCAATGGCAGGGCAGTCGTGTTTTTATATTTTATTAATTATAGCTTGTATACATACTTGTTGAAGCAAGGTATGCGGTTGTAATTTTTTTTTATTCAACTTATAAAATTAATCAATTGATATGTGCCTAACTATAGATCTTGACATCAATTGGGAGTACTTTTTCTGAGACAAATAATACAAAATCTTCATTAAATAAAATCATCAAATGGTGAACATAGGCCTTTCCCAAGTATGTCACTTTAAAAAGTCCTTACTTGGATAATTTCTATAGCAGTAATGTAACTCCAGTTTCTCTCAGATTAATTAAATGATACTTACCTAAGTGGCTTTGCCAACAATTTGTTAAGTAAAGACCTAACTTGAATAGAATTTGCTATTAGTCTTGATAGTTTCCAAAGATACACCTAGAATCCATACTACTTTCCTAAGCTTGCAATTTAGTGTACAAAGTTAACCACATTGTTCACCCTACGAGTACTACCAGCAGGGCTAGCATGGGCCGGAGATATAAATTTTATCCCCCGATTTTATCCACTGGCAAGAGATAAAATTAACTTATCGTCTTCTCAGAGCACGGCAACAGGGGAGAGGAGAAGTTTATCCCCGTTTGACACTTAACGGGGACTCGGACTATTTATCCACCGTTAATAAGCGCTTTTATTTATTTATTTAGGAATAAAATTTTTATCCTTTCCTCGGGGGAAAATTGTCTCGGCCCATGCTAGGGGGGCAGGGGTTATACAGCCAACGCATAAAAGCAATACTTAAGCAATATTACTCAAAATGACAGTTTGATGTCACGTTCCTAAAATCTATACTAATATTATAAAATGTGAAAGTTTGGATGGATGAATGGATGTTTGTTACTCAATCACGCCCCAACGGCTGAACGGATCTGGATGAAATTACAGAGATAGATTACAGTCTGGAATAACACATAGGCTTTTTATGCCGGAAAATTAAAGAGTTCCCGCGGGAACCAAAAAAACACAATTCACGCGGACGAAGTCGCGGGCATTAATTAGCTGGTAAGGATTATATTGCTAAAACACGAAAGTCAAAAATAATAAAACAATATGGATGCGACATAATTAAGGGGCGACGCATACCTACCGACAGCGTAAAGTAGCATTTTTGGTAAAAAAAATTAACTCAGCTTTATGTAAGTACTTTTTATTAGCATAATGAAAGAAAAACGGAAGATGTCTGGACAATCATCGCGCCGGCGACGTTATCCCAAAGTAGCTAAATAGAGAACTTCTTGCCGGTGCTCTGCTGGTGTGCGTTCCGCTTATGTATTAAGGCGCGAGCACGACACACTCTGCCTATAGCATAAACAATACTTTTACCATTATTTTGGCTGATCTTAACTAATAGGTAAGCTTTAAAGGAGATTTTAGCCAGAATAAACTAGAGCAAAAAAAAGGAAGACTCGTCACAACTTTTATATGGAGGGTGCACTTACTGGCGCGACAGGACTCAACGTCAATCCCCTACCATGCAGGTGTTGCGCAAACGTTTTATCATGTCCAGTCCCTAATGTTTCATCGTTGAATAAATATCCAGTATTTTCAATTCAGTCAATTTTCAGTTCAACCAGCAAGTTGAACTGAAAAGTCAAAATTGTTTTTCACCGTTCGATTTGTAAAGCTCGAGGTAGGCAGGCCAACCACTGAAATATTATGTAGGAAATATAAAATATCTCCTTTCATAACAGCAAATACGGTAGGTGCGTTTCTGTATCGCTAGTTATATTTTCTCGAGTTTTCCGGTATTTTTCCAGATTGGATCACGGAATTTCCTAGCCAGGCAATTTGGCAAGATTTCTGGCTGGAATGTTCGCGTATTTTTCTTTGAACGCAGTAGGTTACATTTAAATATCCGCATACATAATTAAACCTTAATACCGCTGACTTTTCTACTTCATAAATTCCACTCACAGTGTGTTCAGAAGGTGTTTTTTTCTTGCGGCTAGAAAAATGTTTTACCTGGTGGGAGGCTTCGGCCGTGGCTAGTTACCACCCTACCGGCAAAGACGTGCCGCCAAGCGATTAAGCGTTCCGGTAGAAACGTTGCGTGTAGAAACCAATTAGGGATATGGGTTTATTATAAATGCGAAAGTTTGGATGGATGTATGGATGTATGGATGTTTGTTACTCAATCACGCTCTAACGGCTGAACGGATCTGGATGAAATTTGGCACAGAGATAGATTGTAGTCTGGAATAGCACATAGACTTTTTATCCCAGAAAATTAAAGAGTTCCCGCGGGAACCGAAAAACCTCAATCCACGCGGACGAAGTCGCGGGCATCAGCTAGTACTAATATTATACTCGTAAATGCTGAAGTGAGTCTGTTTGTCTGCTGCCCTTTTTACGGCCCATCTGTTTGATTGATTTCGATAAAATCGATAGTTTATATCCCGAGGAAGGACTTATGCTTTTAGCCCGGAAAATCAGGGAATTCCCGCAGGATTTTCAAAAACATAAACCACCCGGATGAATCCGCAGGCATCATCTAGTATTAAATATTTTATTGGGTATAACTTTCTATTCGATAAGTGGATATAACCCCTGTAAACTACTATACTGTACTGTGTAGACAATAAACGATTATTTATTTATTTTCGAGGAATTAGACCTAGCAGGTAGACTATACATTCCGGGAACCATTGTTTTTGTCTTGCAGTCATTTAACTTTTATCAAAAAACCAAAGATGGGACATTTGAGAACGGGACATTTTGTCAGCGAATACATCGTGTACCTAGTTATAGTAGTAGCAGCATTAGTGTATGTTTTGTACATTCTTTGTAATCAATAGCCGAATATGAAACAGTAAAAATACATACATTTTCTCCACACCATCCAAACACACCGCGTTTTACGACACAAACCTATAATTTGCCGTTGCCGTATTCCCAAAAACCAGTAAAACAGCGGTCGTCAAATGGCTGTATATATAACGATATGCCCCAATTCACGAAACACTCCCCTTCATACGGCCACAAATGTTTATCAATTACATGGCAAGCCCTCGAGAGAGACCAACTGGCTCGTTGGTCCAGTGGTTAGCAGGTTCGACTGCGGATGCCGAGGTCCTGGGTTCGATTCCTCGGTCGGGCCATAATTTAGTATTGGGGTTTTCTGACAAGAAATGCTCAGTACCTACTAGAATGGAGTTAGGAAGTTGCCGGTGTTTCACCCCTATGCCTTGAAGAGAACGTAAAGCCGTTGGTCCTGCGCCTGATCTCTCTTCGGTCGTTTCGTATTTTCCGTTCCATGAGCCTATGAGAGTATGGAAATAGAGAGTGCCCCTTGTGTTTGCGCACACGTGAATTGATCGAGTGTTCTCTGATAGCTATGATTTAAAAAAAACACAGCCGTCCGATGATCATCAACTCTTTTCTTGATGAAATTTGGTATAAGTCTTGTAATTCAATATATTTCCTACAGGCGCAAGTATTTATTCCAAGTAAACCCCTACCATTATGTGCTGAATAGACGCAGTCGCGGGCATCAGCTAGTATTAAAATAGATATAGCAAACGTAACCGTTTAAAATAATGAAAGCAACTCGGGGAAAGACATTCTCTTGAATGGGATCATAAGACCGGTACGCTCACGCCATTTGTCTCCCATCGACAACAGCCGGCGGGGTTAGGGAAATTCATTTGGAACCGCGACGT
This sequence comes from Erebia ligea, assembly GCA_917051295.2. Lineage (NCBI taxonomy): Eukaryota > Metazoa > Arthropoda > Insecta > Lepidoptera > Nymphalidae > Erebia > Erebia ligea. The sequence continues at coordinate 1,083,494 of OU785232.1, forward strand.
ATCTAATTCGATATCATCTGCAAGCCTACAAATTTAATGCCCGATTTCACCAACAGTACCGGGAACGCTGAAAAGTGACAGTCGTCACGTACAATAACAGCTGTCGCCTTAGGTGTTCCCTAACGCTGGTGAAATCGGGCAATAAATGGTTTCTTTTACTTCCTTTATACGCGCGACTGGATCTTTGTGGATAGTTTTTTTATCCCCTGTAAACTGAGCTTTTTCCAAGACCCCAAGCTTCAGGGATTTAAGCTATCTTATGTAAAACAAAATTGATTAAAAGCCTGTGCCGTGAAAAGGTAATAAATAGACTTACAGTCAGACATACTTTCACAATTATAATACTAATATTAATCTTGTTTCAAATTGAAAGTTTATTATTATTTATTACTAGATGATGCCCGCGACTCCGTCCGCGTGAATTAAGCTTTTTTCATTCCCGCGGGAATTCCTTAATTTTCCGGGATAAAAAGTAGCATATGTCCTTCCCCGGGATACAAACTATCCCTATACCAAATTTCATCAAAATCGGTTGAAAAGATGGGCCGTGAAAGCGTAGCAGACAGACCGACACACTTTCGCATTTATAATATTATATATAAGTATGGATATGGATTATTAATATGAATTTCTTTTTAACGAAAGTATACAAACACAAAGAGTACAAAAATATTATACTTACCATGTCTTATTCAACTTTGTTCGCCCAGCTAATATCAACCAATAGAACAAAATGGAATAAATCATTCAGCACTAGCGCCGCTGTGATTGGATAAAAAGCCTGACAATCCATGGTTGCACTAAAGCCCGAGTGAACTTTGGAATAGCACAAAATGTAAAACCGATTTCTCACAGGCCACACCAATCCAGTGTACTCCTATCCGACAGGGTCGCATAAAAGCGGGGTATCTTTAATAGACTGGCGACGCCGACCTTTCAGCACTTAGCTTGGAAAATCTAATTTTATGTCCATCTATTAATGCATAAAAGCGAAATATCACTCACTGACTAAACACGATATCTCAACTAGACATAATAACTTGAAATTCGGAAGGTAGGTTCCCTCTAAGACCGGCCATACACGGACTGCTCGAGCAGTTAGCCAATGATCATCATACACGGACCGCTTTTGCAGTCATACTCAACAACTTGAAGCTGCCATTGATAACTGTTGAAGCAGTTGAGACCAACTGCAGCAGTTGGTATCAACTGCAACAGTTGGTATCAGCTAAGAAACGGTTTTACGAAATTGTCCACTCAATGGGGGCGAAATGTGGGTTGGAAGTTTGTATAAAAGTACAAGGTTTTTAAGTTAGTATAGCCCTGTAGGTACATTGAGGTATTATGTACTAACATATAATTCAATGTGTAGGTAGCCCTTTTGCGCCGGGAAAATTTCATAATCTCATAGGAAATCAGAAATTGTACGCGGAAGTCTTCGTCAATTAACTGTTACAATCTCAATTAATTATTGTGATGGAATAAATTTTTGACATGCTTGCTGTGGAGTTTACCAAGTGTTTTCAAACGATCATTACATCAAAATATTATGTCTTCTCACTTGTTAAGAGTATTTGAATAAGAATCATAAATCATTTAAGTTTTAAATAGCGAAAGAGTTAACCAATCAGATGTGATTGCAATTGTTACACATATAGTTATAATTTTAACGTAACAGGACTGCCGAATGAACAAGGGAATCCCAAATTCTAAAGTGTGGACACGGTCGCACAAAAGCGGGGCATCTATAATCGACTCTCCTTACAGGCGTAAAACCCGACCTGGAACTCGGGAAATCTAATTTCGACCTCCCATTTCTTGTCAAAGCCGGATTAGCACTATCTAGTAAAGCGGTGCTTTTGTTGGAGTGTAGAGAATGCAAACCTTGCTTTAAGTATAGTTTTGTATCTGTGAACTTCCAATCATTAGGATGACAACACTGTCTTCCGTTTCCGCTAGCTAAGCATTCCTTCTTCTACAATGGCGATTGTCCGTGTCCGTGTGTCCGTTAATAAAATACTTGTTTGTACATTTAATAAACCATTTACTAGTTATTAAATTATTAAAACCAACTCGTTGTTTTTCTACATGGTAGCAGAGCGCGCAACATGGCCAAGATGACAAACGCAATGTCGCATTTCCATCTTGAAAAGTTGACAGGTCGGTCTAACTATGCTTCATGGAAGTTCGGGGTGACCTACCTGGAACACGAAGATTTGTGGGATTGCGTGGAGCCATCGGACGACAGTAAACCCGTAAATAAAGGTAAAGACATAAAAGCTCGCGCTAAAATCATCCTTTTGTTGGATCCTGCGAACTACGTGCACGTGCAGGACGCCATCACCGCAAGGGACGTGTGGAAAAATTTAGAGAAAGCTTTCGACGACAACGGACTGACACGAAAGGTCGGGCTCCTCAAAGATTTAGTTACAACGACATTGGATAGTTGTGGAAATATAGAAGAATACGTGAATCGCATTATGAGCACTGCTCACAAGCTCCGGAGTATCAATTTCAAAATTGAGGATGAATGGATTGGTACGTTAATGCTTGCAGGTCTCCCAGAGTCATATAAACCAATGATCATGGCTCTAGAAAGTTCTGGAATAGACATCAGTGCAGATTCAATTAAAACAAAACTCATCCAAGAGGTCAAAAGCCCCGAGCCTTCTGCATTCTATATGGGTAAAAAGAAATTTGGGCAATCAAAGCCCCGGAAAGGTCCCCGGTGTTTTACGTGCAATAATTATGGACACATTAGCAAATTTTGCAGAAATGCTAAGAAATCAGACAAGGAACAGGCCTCAAAACAAAATAACAATAGTTCTGGTTTCATTGCAGCTTTTTCAGCTTTTACAAATACAATTGATAATCAATGGTACATTGATTCTGGTGCAGCCATGCACATGACCCATAGAAGCGACTGGCTGTATGATATCAAGGTGCCTCCGATACAAAACATCACTGTGGCAAATAAATCACCATTGTCTGTTGAGAGTGCTGGTAATGTAGATATCAATCTAGGTGAGGAGAAAAAGGTACAGGTAAGAAATGTTCTTTATGTACCAGATCTTGCTGTCAATCTGCTTTCAGTTAGTGCAATGAGTAAAAGTGGATGTAAAGTAGTTTTTCACAGCAGCGGCTGCGATGTATATAACAGTGAAGATGTATTTGTCTGTTCTGCTACGCTGATAAACAATCTGTACCGATTAAATTCTAGTACAAATGTGCAAGCTAATTTAATATGTGCTGGAATTACAGATGAGTCCGTCCTGTGGCATCGCCGTATGGGACATTTGAATTTCAACGATGTCAATAAACTGCCAAGCTGTGTTGATGGAGTGAAGCTGCTGACGAGTAAGAATAAAAGTAACATAACCTGTACAACATGCAATGAAGGTAAACAATCCAGACTGCCATTTAAAAATGTGGGTTCCCGAGCTACACAACCGCTAGAACTCATTCACTCTGATATCTGTGGCCCTATGGAGACTATATCAGTTGGAGGTATGAAATATTTCATTAATTTTGTAGACGACTATACAAGGAAAGTATATGTATACTTTATGAAAGATAAATTAAATATTGTGAAAATATTCAGAGATTTTAAGACCAAGGTAGAGAATGAACTAGATAGAAAAATTAAAATTGTCCGAACAGACAACGGAACTGAATTCTGTAACAGAGACTTTGAGAAATACCTTACAGATTCAGGTATTGTCCATCAGACCAGTACACCGTACACCCCGCAACAAAACGGTCTTTCTGAACGCATGAACAGAACTTTAGTTGAGCGTGCACGATGTATGATTTTTGATGCAAAGTTAGGAAAACAGTTCTGGGCCGAAGCTATAGCTACCTCAGCATATATTATAAATAGGTCACCTACACAGTCTCTGGATGGAAGAACTCCCTATGAAATGTGGACAAAGCGAAAACCTAACATTAGTCACATGAAAATTTTTGGTTGCGAGGCAATGGTACAAGTGCCTAAAGAAAAGCGAGGCAAGTGGGACCCTAAATCGGTAAAAATGCTCCTTTTAGGATATTGTGATGACACAAAAGGATATCGATTATGGAACCCTGCCACTCGAAAAATGATTAAAAGTAGGGATGTCACTTTCTTAGAAAAGGATAGTAAACATGATGATAAACTTGTGACTCTTAAACTTACAGATCAGCCAGCTTGTAGTCATAGCAATGACACTAGTCCTGTTAACTCTGGAAGGCCTTCATCTTATGTGGAACTGCCAGAATTATCTAATGACTCCGTAGCTGAGAGTATATCAGAATCGTCCAGTGAATATGAGACGGATCAAGGAGATCTTGATGAAACATATAAGCCCTCCAGGCAGTTATCAACGGAGGAGCTCAGAAAGGTGACATTGAGGCCGCGTAATCGAAAATTCAATGAAGATACTGAAGGTAATCCAACTAGTTATTTTTGCTACAGTAATCTGAATGATCCTCAGACAGTTGAAGAAGCTTTATCCACTGAACAAGCAAGTAAGTGGAAAGAAGCCATGGAAGAAGAGTACAATGCTCTGTGTAAAAATCAAACTTGGACATTAGTCGAACGCCCTCCGGACAAGAAGGTCATACCGTGTAAATGGGTATTTAAGTCTAAGACTGATCAGGATGGTAAAGTTATACGTTATAAAGCTAGATTGGTTATAAAAGGCTTTAAACAAAGAAAAGGCGTAGATTATGAGGAAATATACTCTCCAGTTGTACGCTACACTTCAGTAAGATTTTTACTAGCAATGGCTGTTAAACATAACTTAAACATAGATCAAATGGATGCAGTTTCCGCATTTTTACAGGGGGATATCGATACAGAAATATATATGCAGCAACCTCCATTGTATGAAAAGGGATCACAAGTATGTATGTTACATAAATCAATATATGGGCTGAAACAAGCAAGTCGCCTATGGAACAAAAAGCTGAATGGAGTTCTACTAGAAATCGGTTTTCAGCAGTCTAAAGTGGACCCTTGTATCTACTATAATCTTAGCATCATGATCTTTGTTGCAGTCTGGGTTGATGACCTAATTTTGTTCTCAGCTGATAATGAAACTAAGAATCATATCAAAGAAAAATTGAAAACAAAATTTTCCATGAAAGATTTGGGAGAAATTAAACAATGTATTGGTTTGAATATAACCAGGGATAGAATTTCTGGAAATTTAATGATTGATCAGCAAAAGTATATCAATGAAGTTTTAAGTAAATTTGGCATGCAAGAATGCAAACCAGTGAAAACGCCTATAGAACCGGGTAAGAAGCTAAGTCCGTGTACTGAGGAAGCAAATTTGAGTTTTCCATATCATCAAGCTGTTGGTTGTCTTTTATACCTGGCGCAAGCCACTAGACCAGACATCTCTTATGCAGTCAGCACTCTCAGCAGATTCAATAAAAATCCTCGAATGGAACACTGGATGGCGATCAAAAGATTAATGAGATATCTGCAAGGCACAAAAGACTATAAGATGGTATATAGCAAAGATGAGCTTAAGCTGCACGGATACTGTGATGCAGACTGGGCGAACGATACACAGGATAGAAAATCCTGCACCGGTTACATTTTTATGTTTCAGGGCGGAGGTATATCTTGGTCCTCTCGCAGGCAACAGACGGTCGCACTGTCGACGGCCGAGGCCGAATACATGGCGATGGCGGCGGCCGCGCAGGAGGCGCTGTGGCTGCGCCAGCTGCAGCGCGGGCTGGGCGAGAGCGACGACCCACCGCTTCGGATTCTCAGCGACAACCAAAGCGCAATCAAGCTCTCCGCCAGTGATAGTTACAAACCACGAACCAGACATATAGATATCCGCTTTCATTTTCTTAAAGACTATGTAAACAAGTTGTTTCTTAAATTTGAATTTTGTTCCAGTAATCAAATGGTAGCTGATATTTTAACTAAAGGAACATCATTAGATAAACATTTGTATTGTTGTTTAAAAATGGGTTTGCATTCTAGGGAGGCTGTTGGAGTGTAGAGAATGCAAACCTTGCTTTAAGTATAGTTTTGTATCTGTGAACTTCCAATCATTAGGATGACAACACTGTCTTCCGTTTCCGCTAGCTAAGCATTCCTTCTTCTACAATGGCGATTGTCCGTGTCCGTGTGTCCGTTAATAAAATACTTGTTTGTACATTTAATAAACCATTTACTAGTTATTAAATTATTAAAACCAACTCGTTGTTTTTCTACAGCTTTACGCGGTTGTTTTTTTTCAGCTTAAATTTATTTAAGATAAGTAGGTATTTAAGATTGTGGTGGATTATATTAATTACTAGATGATGCCCGCGACTTCGTCCGCATAAATTTTTTTCATTCCCACGAGAACTGTTTAATTTTCCGGGATAATAAGTAGCCTATGTCCTTCCCCGGGCTACAACCTATCCATGTACCCATCAAAATCGGTAAAACAGATGAGCCGTGAAAGCATAGCAGACAGACAGACCGACAGACAGACAGACACACAGACGCACTTTCGCATTTATAATATTAGTATGGATAAGTATTAATTATGTACCTACCTAATTCTTAAATTTGCACGTCAGCATTGACGAAACATGTTTGGACTATTTTCGGACTGTCATCATAATTATTATTGTACAGTGTTTCAAGCAAATAAACGATTGATTGATTGTGATGGCCTTGTGGATAACTTTCTAAAAGGTTCTAAAATTTGTTATTTTTCGTATAAATCTCTTTCTCTTTTGCACGACGCGGGCCACCTCCATGCGTAGAATTCTAGCCAGTGAATTCTTTGACTCTCACAGTCTGAGTTGAAGTGGTTTGCTGGCTAGCAATCTCTTAATAATTAATAGTCTCTAAATTATCCCAAATATTAGTTTAGTGTAGTTCTTCTCTTGTATTAACATGTATCATCTTCCTAACTATAAGCTTTTTATATTTTAATTACTTCCTATGTAGCATATATTAAATATTTATTCTTTCCACCATTGCGAGCTATTAAACTCTATCTGTGAAAACTTGTAATTGGCGTTATACTTGTTCTTTATTTGTCTATCCATATTTGTTATAGCTGTAAGTTTTCCGAACAAAATAAAATAAAATAAAAATAAAAATAAATATATTGTGCGTTTTAAGCAATTAAATATCACTTGCTATATCTAACGGTGAAGGAAAACAGCGTAAGGAAACCTGTATGCCTGAGATGTTTTTAAGAGCATGTAAAATCTGCCAACTCGCATTTGGTGCAGCTTGGTTCGCAGCGTGGTGGACTATGGCCTACGCCTTTCTCAGACAGGGTGAGAGGAGACCCGTGCTCATTGGTGGACAGTGAGTTGAAGATGAAATCTGTAGAATAGTAAAGCGCAACCACCGAGTTTCTTGACGATTCAAAAGCTCTTATAAAAATTATTTGAATAAAAACATTTGACTCTTGACTATATGAATCAACGAAGTTAATGGTGCGGAAAGGAGGTTTACAGTCACCGGGAAGTGAAAGATGATTGATGATGACGGCGAATATTTGTAATCGTGAAAGTAAAGCCATAACGGAAGCCTTCGTCGTAAAGCTCGGAAGGCTTAACAGCTTTTAGCAGTAGATAATTTTTTTTATTGCAAGATAGGCTTGCGCTTGACGACAATCGCATTTATACAAAGCAATGATGAGTTCTAGGTTGGAGCGCGCCCTCCTAGAAGATGCCTATTCACTCTTGCCTTGAAGGTACTTAAGGGTAAAATGGATCGTGAGTAAGTCGTAGGTATCACTCATTGGTAAGTTTATCTTACCCGTTGTCCTACGTGGGCGACAAACGCGACAACGCGACTCGATAGTGAGATAGTGAGTAGTGACGAGACAGTATCAAACAGTAGCTGACCCTTCATGTGGCCTACGTTGTCGCGAAGACAAGTTTGCCATTTTCTATGGCGTCACCATAGAAACGTATCTACGCGACAACGTAGACGTAACGTCACTTCCTATGGCGTCGCATCGCGTGGCGTCGCTTCTGTCGTTCGCCTAGGAGTAGGATAGCGGATAAGCGTGAAATTACGCGCCCAGACAAAGGAGAGGGTCCACAAACTACTTCACCGAGTATTGAAATGGTATTGAAGTGAATATTTTAGTGAGGGTGAGTCTTGACATAAAATATCATAAGTGACAAGTTGTCCTACGTGAAATAAATAATTTCGTTTAATTTGTTTGCTTTAAGCTGAGTTGTTATAAAAAGCTGCGGCTCGGATCTACACTCAACATGTATACGTTACCCCTCATGGTTTATCTATCTGCTTTCCAAACTCGTCGTCTTAAACTTTTGACGTCCACAGCTGGACAAAAGTCTCCTGCATGGATCTCCACAGAACACGGTCGTGCGCGGCTTGCATCCAGCGGCTGCCAGCTGACAGGTGGACAGACTATCTCAAGAGTGTGCTTGAGATAGTCTGTCCACCTAGTAGGGGGTCGTCCAACGCTGCGCTTCCCCCCTTTCTAAACTGGTAGCAGAGTATAGCAGTAGCATTTTCAAAATTTTTCTTGGTCCGTAGTGTGTTTTCGCCCTAAGGTGAGATCGCAGACCATCATAAACCTAGCAGCAACAAATAAGACCACCTAGTCACCTAAGTAATTCCTAAGTGTTCAGGTTACGGACAGTTTGCTTTACGCGACATTTATTTTGTTCCGGCTAACCACTTAGCCTAATTTATTGCAGCTTCCGCCGAGGTGCTCGAATAAGAGCTATCTAAGTGTAGTTTTTACTTCGTTTATTCCACTAAAAGGTAGCATCTTTGAGATTTTTATCTTTTACTAATGGCGAAAATCAGAACCAGAACCAGGAAGAGAACCAGTTTAACCGATATAGGTAGAAGAGTCGCTAAGCTTTCCGTATCATGTATACCTAGTATGTTCGTGTTGGTAAGAACTCTCCCTTGTGGAATTTTGAATTGAACATTAGAATTGTCCAGCGCTTGATGACAGATGACAGCTGGTGCTCTATCAATTCCTTACAAATCTCGTTAAAATAATGCGATCGAATGGGTAAAAAAACTCTCACTAGGGCCGCTATGTTGCGGCTCAGTTTTTGATTGTCTAAATTTAACAAAAGCCATACAAAGGGAACGGGCGCGGACCGGGCGCGGGTCGGGCGCGGGCCCGTTCCCTGTGTTTTGCGCTTATGAGTTTATCATCAGTAATTGTTAAACCAAGTTTGTTATATTATTTTTTGGTATCTTGAAGTCAAATGTTTCGATGGTAGAGTCAGTCGAGTCCTGACTTATCACGAGACACACAATTTGTCCTACAAGACATAAAAGATCTCATTTTAAACCAAACTATACCTAACGCACATTCAAAGGACAGAGTCTAACGTGGCCATTACCCAACTAATAGGCCAATTAGTGGCCATACAGGGTTGTTAGCGCGACAGAGTATGATACACGCGCCAATGACGGCGTGGAGTGCGATTAATTGTCGCATTGTGTGCGCTCCATTACGTAGACACGGTATTAAATGATGATTCATTGACGGATCGTATTATGCTCCATTGACGAAACCACACTCATAGTATAATACTCATAGTATAATACTCATAGTATACGGCCCATCTTTTCAATCGATTTTGATGAAAATAAATAACCTTCCCCCGGATAAAATCCCGTGAAAAGACTACTTTTTATTCCGGAAAATAAAGGAGTTCCCGCGGGAATCAAATAATCTTAAACCATACGGACTAAGTCGCGGGCATCAGATAGTGCTAAATAAATGAATGAAATCAATGGTTGTAATCATCAGCCCCCCGATTGTATAAGGAAATCGTAATCGTTTATCAAACGGATAATTCGATCTGTTTAAGGAGTTCATAGATGCCTGCACGACAAAAAGCATGAATGAACTCCATAATGACTCCGAGTAACTAATACGTAGCTGTCAAAATATGATTAGGATTTGAATTAGTACATTACTGCAGCGGCCATCAAAACAGGCATTGAAGGACGAACGTGTAAATGTGGGCCGAGGCGAAGCCGAGGCACACATACGTAAGTCCATCAATGCCTAGTTGTGGCCAAGGCTTGTATAGTGCTTTTCTCAAATAATGCGCGGAAATTAAAACTAAGTGTTCATCACACTCATTGTCTTCACTTGAACTCATTTTGTCAAAAACATTTCAAAATCAATGACGAACAACGAACAACAATAATTTTTCCCGCGTCAAAGTGTTCATTTGTTTTTTTTTTCAATAAACAGCTTTCTATTTGCAAGCTAGTTCGAAATTTAAATAAAACCTTTGATAAGTTACCTCCTTGGTTGCCATGTTTCGGAGTAAAAGATCGTTCCACTTTTAAACTACACGACAGATATGAATTTAGTATGTAATTTATTTGGCCGCTAAACCACGACAGATATGCATTTTCATACAACTTTAGAAGGCCGCTGCTCGCATGTATTTGGCCAGTACAGCAATTTCGATTTATCTCGAAGAAGGTTGTCAAAATAATGCTCAAATTTCCAAGCATGTTTGAGAAAAAATTATTTCTAACGGATCATTAAATAGAGATCAGAAAATTTGAACCGTCTACCTGTTACCGTTTTTAATATTGAGCAAAAAAATACGAAAAAAACACGTTTATTGTATGGGGACCCCCCTTAATATATATATTTTTTTAATTTTTAGTATTCGTTGTTATAGCGGCAACGGAAATACATCATTTGTGAAAATTTCAGCTTTCTAGCTATCACGGTTTATGAGATACAGCCTGGAGACAGACAGACAGACAGACAGCGGAGTCTTAGTAATAGGGTCCCGTTTTTACCCTTTGGGTACGGAACCCTAAAAAGTGCGTTAAAATTTGATGCCGTCACTGTGAATTTCATACAACTTCCATACTAGAAGTGCGTTTTTAAGTGTCATAAAGTTTTTTTTTTATTTTTTATCCACTACATGTTAGCCCTTGACTGCGATCTCACCTGATGGTAAGTGATGATGCAGTCTAAGATGGTAGCGGGCTAACCTGTTGCTGATTTGATTGAGTTGTCATCATGCCTATTGGACTTCAGGCCTATAGTCGCACAGTGTATTGGTACCAGTATAATAGCGGCTCAATTATTTATTGTGTGACACACGTTAGGAGTTAGGGCCGCACCCACACAGCTACAATCATCAGCCGGATATTGTAGGCCGAGCGTGACCCTAATTCCGCGTACAATTTTCAAACGACACTAACTACTATCATTAAACCACACAAAACTAGAAGTTAACTTAACTCATTTCACATCACAAAAAATTTAACGTCTTCCCTGGCGCAGTGGTGAACGTTGCGGCCGTATGAGTCCCGGGTTCAATCACCGGCTGGATCAATTTAGAAATTTATAATTTTAGGAAATCTGTAGCCTGTACTACTTATCTTTACTAATATTATAAATGCGAAAGTTTGGATGGATGGATGTTTGTTACTCAATCACGCCAGAACGGCTGAACGGATCTAGATAAAATTAGGCACAGAAATAGATTATAATCGGGAATACTACTACATAGGCTACTTTTTATCCCGGAAAGTTAAAGCGTTCTCGCGGGACCCAAAAAACTATATTTCTGTTTTTCTACATATTGTATAACTTTTTGGTACAAAATAAATAAAATAAAAAAAAAACCTCAATCCACGCGGACGAAGTCGCGGGCATCAGCTAGTAATTTCTAAATTATCCCTGGTCTGGTCCGGTTACCATCCTACCAGGACGTACTGCGAGTGATTGACCGTGCCGGTACGACGTTGTGTAGAAACCGATTATTCACTGTCCAATCATTTATTTAACTTTTGGCAGCTAGAGTTAATGATGTTCTAATGCGTTACCGATTCGATTTTTGATAACAATCGACTTTTTTATGAAGTTTTAATCGACTTGATACATATCATGTTTGGACTTATTGGAATTGTCTCAATGAATAGGTTATACCTAGATATGGAGGATTTTATCTGTGTCCGGGTGTCTTTGAAAGTATTAATAAACCTTATAATAATGCCAATATATAAAAGATAGTTCTCAATACATTATAGTTTAAAACAAGACCACGGTAAGTAATGGCTGTTTAAACCCAGTTGGAATCCTATTGTGGTGGGTAGGGGCCATCTTAGGTTTTAGTCCAAATTACCGGCGAATTTACGGTAATGTTCGGCTATAAAGTGCTTAAACCAATTACCGTTCAGCGCAAAATTCAATATGCAGCGTGTTAGCCCCACGCCCACTAGCCGGTAACTACTCGTTAAGTAAAGTATTGCTCTACTATTTGCTGATACCTACTAATGTGAACCTTAACTGAATTTGTACTGATTATTATTACTTTATTATTTTTTTCAAAAGAGCAACCACAGAGTTTCTTGCTGGTCCTTCTCGGTAGGAATGGAATTCCTAACCAGTGGTAGATTCACTCGACGATCCAAAAGACCTTGTCAAAGTTACTTGAATAAAAAAGATTTGAGTTTACTAAGTATCGCCATTATTTAAAAACAAGTCCAATCCAGAGATCGAGTTTTGTTGTGTTCGATTATAAACTAAAATTTTAGATAGCAAAATGTTGTGGGTTTCGCTTTTCACTCCATCTTCTACACCGTTAAGAGGATCGTCTAGTTGTAAATCTCCATACAAAAAGCGATAACGTTTTTCTTCCCGTAAATGTTGTCCAATTTTCATAAGTTTTAGAAATGTTGCAGATACAATGAAGAACTATGCTCGTACGTTTTAATTTTAAAGAAATATTGCTTATGTTAAAAGTTATTAGCGTCTAAATATCCATATTTTTGACCTAAAAACTTCCTCGAGTATTTTTTTTTTTTAATTTAACTAAACTAAAATACTAAAAAAATAAAACGTACGAGCCTAGATTAAGGTGTACTGAATCTAATGAGACCAAAATTGTCGAATTTCGTAAACGTTTGGGGGGGTAAAAACGTTATCACCCGAAACCATATTTCAAAAATAAAATGTAGGCATATGCCTACTGGACTTGCAACTCTCTCTATTGCACGATACGGAGAAGGCAGCGAAGCGTTGTGAAACAGATAGCATTATTGAAAATACCTACTCGCGTCGCGTTTCGTCACTAGACGATCCTCTTAACTAAAGGCTAACTAAAGTTACCAAATCTTACATAAGTTACTTCAAACTTCCTTTCGATCATATTGTATCAGTAGACTGCTATAGAAAAATATGCGCACATAATGCATATATTGTAGAACTGTAAATGTATCAAGAGACCAGATCGCATAAGACGTCTATTATCGCGAATAAATCCTAAGCTATAAATTACTAAGTATCAAAGTTAGAGACCAGTCACTATCAATTTCAATAAGGTAATGATCAGATAGTTAATAGCAACTCCAACGATTATTAGGCCTAGTTCAATTGATATCGTCGGGCCACAACTTCGTTGCAAACGCGGTATTTCAGGACACGCGGATTTAAGCAACCGTTGTTTCTGGAAATTTTGTTTTCTACGACAAACAAAAGAAGCTCGTCATCCAGACACACGCCCTTCACAGTGCAAGCACATCTAGCGACAAAAAAATCCATACTTTCAAACTATAGAAATGTCCTGCTGATTCACTCCCTAACTGAATGACTGACTCATTAACGCCATGCCCAAACCCTTGGACCTAGAAAGCTTAAATTTATACAGAGGTGACCTTTATACCAAATAGGGAAAATGAAGTAGTTAGACCTGATTTTTCAAAATTTCCAAATTCCAAGTTTTAGCAGTTGATTAGATATTTGGTAGTTTTTTTTTAAGAATTTTTATTCCGCAATAGTTAGTTGATTATTATAGATCAAACATTTAACTCCTTAAAGTAATTAAAACTAAGAGTAACTTGTTCGTTAGATTAGTTTCCTCGTCAAACTACTAAGTCAATCTATCTTTATAATTAATTTTGTGTCGTTAGCTTCGTCTTAGCGTTCTGCGTATTTTAAATCGATGATATTTAGGGTGCCTTTGCACCAGGGATGTGCCACGTTGCTGAGGTACGAATCTAAGCTATGAAAATCAAGCGCTTCATCTGGTGGGTTTAACGTAGCACATCTCTGGTGGAAAGGAACCTCAAGGGTCGATAACATCATTGATGGTTTTCAATTGTAAATTATAGGCTAGCGATAGCTGGAATCAAATGGTGATGCAGTCTAAGGTGGAACGCGGTGGGTTCCAAACGCGCCCTGGTCTGAGAAGAGCCCACAACAAACTCGGCCGGTTCTGTTTACAGTATCGCCATCTCACAAAACATCTTTAATAAGATGTATCAGAGCCGTTACAGCTAATCATTGCCAAGCTTCCATGTCATTTAAATAATTCATTTTTGATTTGTCTCCTAGCGTCCAGTCCTAACGCGCGTTTACCCCCAAAGTCATGGCCCATCGGATACACGTCCGCACCCGCCCACGTCCCGCGCTCGATTGAACAGATGCTTCTAAATTTAAACGGAAACAAATTGAATGAACCCTAAATGCGTGTGCGCACGTATAAATAGCGTACCGCGACCGCCAGGCGATCTGGTAGATTTAATGTGGGCTATTTTTACTAGATTATGCCCAATTAATGGCGACGCTACCTCCCGCTGACTCAAAGATGACTAAGTCATATTTGGTTAATTTTGGGTAGGTTATAAGTACGTAGCGGGGTTACAATATTGCAATACAAACTAATATATTGTATTAACATTATGTAAAATTACCAATATTAGAATAATTGTAAAATGATTAGAATGCAAAAATCTATGAATATGAATACGTAGGTTTTTTGATTTAATTTGAATTGAATAGAATACAAGCTAATGCCCACGACTTCGTCCGCGTGGAATAAGTTATTTTAATTCCCGTGGGAACTCCTTAATTTTCCGGGATAATAAGTAGCCCCAGTCCTTCTCCGGGATATAACCTGTGTCCAGATACCAAATTTTATATTTGCGGTTGCGGTTGCAAATAGGCCGTGATAGCGTAACAAACAAATTTACATTCGCATTCGTAATATATGTTAGGATAAGGATGCCACGTGCACCTTCAGATTCAAAATTGTCTAGAAATCAAAACTATAATTATTAATGTTTTAATCGAATCCAATCAAGTATACTTAATTATCTCAACTCATCGACGGCTCACAGATGAGTTCAGTTCTCTTCTCATAATTAGAACGATTTAGACCATAGTCCACCATGCTAGCCAAGTGCAGACTAACTTCACTAATAAAAATTCTACAGAAATTTTCTTAGCGTATTTTCTAATGATCTAATCTAATTAGTTGTCTAATTTATGATTAATGATAAATGGATGATAAATGAATGAACGAGAAGTTTAATTCGCTATAATCCGCCACAGTAGACAAATCTATGTGGTACAGTGCGTGTCCTTCACCACCAATTCGGCACCAGATTTGTGTGGTGTGGTGCTGTGCCGGTGCGAATTGCTAGGTGGTGGGTGTTCGCATGCTATTGGTGAAGGACACGCACTGTACCACATAGATTTGTCTACTGTGGCGGATTATAGCGAATTAAACTTCTCGTTCATTCATTACGCCTAACGCCTACTTCGATTCAATGAATGATAAATGATTTATTTATTTCATGTGGGACACCTTGTGCCACTTATGCTACGTTAAGACTCTACCACCGGTTCGGAAAAATGATTCTACTGAGAAGAGTCGGCAATAAATTCAGCAGTTGCTCTTTTCTTAAAAAAAGAAAAAGGTTACAATAAGTAAACAATACAACACATACATTACGTTACAAGTATTACACTGACTTGTGGGTCGCTGGACGCGAGGCCGGTTGCTTCCAGGCAACTTCGTCATTCAGAAAATCATCGATAGTGTAATAACCTCGACTTGACAAATGCTGTTTAACACAGTTAAATTTATAAAATGGCAAAACTAGAAACTATAGTTAACTATAGTATAATTTAAAAATAAATCAACCCAGGACCCTCCATAGATCACGTTTTGTTTTACACCCCAAACCTTCTAAGAAACTAGCAGCGCCATCTTTCGTAGGGCGGTAGCTCTACATCAGCGTAGAGAGGTTATACGCGTCGCCAAACATTTCGCTGAAGGCTTGCTATGAGCTTCCCGAGTTTTCCGCCAGGGGCGCTTTATCGATTGGCTGTAACAAGCAGGGAAAGCTATTCCCACACCAAAAATAACCAAAGGATTTTTCAAAATCGTTTCCTTAAAGTTACAATACATTCCTTAATATGTAGTTAGTCGGTTTTATTTCTGTGAATTTATAATTTGAGTATTTTTTCTTAAAAAGGATAGTCATCAATGTATTTGGCGAAAACCGAAACATAAAATTCGAAAAATGTCGTCTTACAAAAAGTATTTTTGAAGTAGCAAAACAACTCTCATGATTCTTGTGAAATTCACAGGAAAAACAAACGAAGCTTACGAATACTTACAATTTTAATTTTGCAATCTCAAAAAGGGATTTGTTTTTAGGGTTCCGTACCCAAAGGGTAAAAACGGGACCCTATTACTAAGACTCCGCTGTCTGTCTGTCTGTCTGTCTGTCTGTCTGTCTGTCTGTCTGTCTGTCTGTCTGTCTCCAGGCTGTATCTCATAAACCGTGATAGCTAGAAAGCTGAAATTTTCACAAATGATGTATTTCCGTTGCCGCTATAACAACAAATACTAAAAATTTAAAAAAATATATATATTAAGGGGGGGTCCCCATACAATAAACGTGTTTTTAGGGTTCCGTACCCAAAGGGTAAAAACGGGACCCTATTACTAAGACTCCGCTGTCTGTCTGTCTGTCTGTCTGTCTGTCTGTCTGTCTGTCTGTCTGTCTGTCTGTCTGTCTGTCTGTCTGTCTGTCTGTCTGTCTCCAGGCTGTATCTCATAAACCGTGATAGCTAGAAAGCTGAAATTTTCACAAATGATGTATTTCCGTTGCCGCTATAACAACAAATACTAAAAATTAAAAAAATATATATATTAAGGGGGGTCCCCATACAATAAACGTGTTTTTTTCGTATTTTTTTGCTCAATATTAAAAACGGTAACAGGTAGACGGTTCAAATTTTCACAGAATATTATCTTGTATATTACCTTTCAAAATAAATAATTAAATATCAATAAAGTAAATATTAAAGGGGGGCTCCCATACAACAAACGTAATTTTTATTTTTAATACGTCATAAATCGTAAAACTTACTACAGGTTTGTACGGAACCCTCGGTGCGCGAGTCCGACTCGCACTTGGCCGGTTTTTTTTCGTATTTTTTTGCTCAATATTAAAAACGGTAACAGGTAGACGGTTAAAATTTTCACAGAATATTAACATGTATATTACCTTTCAAAATAAATAATTAAATATCAATAAAGTAAATATTAAAGGGGGGCTCCCATATAACAAACGTAATTTTTATTTTTAATACGTCATAAATCGTAAAACTTACTACAGGTTTGTACGGAACCCTCGGTGCGCGAGTCCGACTCGCACTTGGCCGGTTTTTTACCTCATGGTAACTAAATCGAGCTAAGGTAAAAAATAATTATAAATTTCCTTAATTAAGTTACGATATTAATAATTGTAAGATGGTGATCATAAAAAAGAACCCTGCTGAGTTTGCTGTGGGCTCTTCTCAGACCAGTACGGCTAAGATGCGCACAACGAGTAAAATTATGTCTACCCGTTATCTCTATTTGTCTACCAAAGCTAACATGGTTACTTGTCTCGTTACGTCAAAAGTAATATTTCTTATCTGTGGTATTTTTCTCTACGAACCCTTACATGCCGACTTTTTTTTTGTAATATACCGGATTTTGTGCATGTTAGGGTAAACGAGAAATTAGCCGGCATCGACAACATCTCTCTCTTTCGTCGCGAGATATCTCGTTGTGCGCATGCTAAGCCTGCAGGGCGCGTTTGGAATCGTAGCTTTAGTTTCTTAAAACTAAAGCCACTAAGATAATTAGCCACGGTATCTTAATACCGTGGCTAATTATCACCATCCCGTCTTATATATTTTAAACGTGACATTCAGAAGGTGTACTTTGTAGGTACCAATTTTAAATAAATATTCTTTAGTTACAGTTTGATTCATGATCAAGTAACAGGCTGATTCGGGAAAACTGTCGGAAAAGTCTAGTATTGTACTCGCAAACGAGACGTTCAAGGCCGGTCGCGCGTCTATTGCCCACAGACAGACGAGACAGAACGCATCAATATATATACAGTATTATAAATAGGGCACGGGGGTAGAACATGCTATGGGTATAACTATAATCTAAGGATATACCTACGCTCTTGTGTAGCGTTCGAGACTCCGGGGTGAATGCGAACAGATCTAGGATTAAAAGATTATACGAGCCTTCTGAGCGATATGTAGGTACCTATATCTTTTTATGCCCGCCAACCCGCATTGGAGCAGCGTGGTGGGTCTAAGCTCTGATTCCCTCTCTCCTATGAGAGTTGAGGCCTGTGCCCAGCAGTGGGACGTTAATGGGCTGTAGTGGTGGTGGTGGTGGATATCTTTTTTGCACGCTACAGGTTTTGCAAAATAAAATTTTGAAGTTTCAAAAGTTTTTGTAAAGATTAAAAATCCAAAAAACATTAAAGTTGGTGGTGGTGGTGGATATATTTTTTGCACGCTACAGGTTTTGCAAAATAAAATTTTGAAGTTTCAAAAGTTTTTGTAAAGATTAAAAATCAAAAAAACATTAGTTATTGTATTTACAGTTGTCAAGACAAGTTACCGTTTTCAAAAATTGCAAAAATTTTCATATGGTCTGTTAAATACTTTGATGTTCTTCTCGCCTCTCTTAGAAAATTCTAAGACCTCTACTGAGTATAAAGTTATATATAATAATATGTACCTATTATAAAAGTAAGCACCTACACGCTTTTAGTTCCCCGCTTCCTATATCAAAATTAACAACGCAAAGTAGCTACCTGCTCTCCTTTCTGAAAAGCTCATGAAAAGCCGGGCGTTTGAATAAAGGTGTGTCCACATAAAGCGGCAATCGTGCGCGGCTGCAGCGTGCCGAATGCTGCGCTGTTATCGGACGTATGCCGCACAATGCGCATGATATTATATTCGTAGGTATCACAGATCACGGAATCAAGGTATCCGTGATCTGTGGTAGGTATAGTCCTCAAGTGCTTGCTAGGACGCGGCAGAATTGTGTCCTGCAAACGCCGCGTTTTGCTGCCGCGCATTTGCCGCTCTTTGTTTGGACACACCTTAATTTAATGCCTTTTATGATAATGAGATGAAGACGTGGAAGTGGGACTAGCGTGAATGTTGACAAAGGCGCCGAAGGTAGGTATATTGAAAACGCGAGTGTGTTAAATGTGATGGTTTGTCCTTGTATCACGCCGCAGCGGAGCAGTGAATCGACGTCACTTTTTGCATGGAACAGGTTTAATACCTTGAGAGTGCTGAGTGACATTGTAACTAATTCTGTTGAAGAATGTCTAAACTAGACTTAATGGACAGGTTTAAATAGTTATGGTCGTGTCCTTTTCTCACCAAGTTATGGAAAGGAGAGATTGTACAATGTACATACAGCAGAACTAGCCAAATAGGCCGCTTTTATGACAAAAAATCAATTTCCACGAGATTTTGATAGAACCTAAAGCCGCGCAAAGGAAGTTACGGTACCTATTGTATGAAATGATTTTGATAGAACCTAAAGCCGCGAAAAGGAAGTCGCGGTATTGTATGAAATTTATTAAGTACACTTCTATACTCTATACTCAAATTATAAGTGCTAAAGTTTGAATGGATGGATGGATGTTTGTTACAATTCGTCCGGGACGCGATACACAGCTTATAGGGACTCCCCTCCTCGACCTACTCATCAAGGACTGACGATGCAAATCAAAGGACTTTGTCAAAAAAAATGAGCTCATTGAGTCGCGAAGCGCTCTCCAAATATCAACTGTTTCTCTAAAATCTAAATGATGCCGTGTTGTGACGTCGAAGCCGTCCAGGGGGCTTACTACAATCGTTAAAAGCAGAATTATTTCAATACTAGCGGTCGCCCGCGACTTCGTCCGCGTGGACTACACAAATTTCAAACCCCTATTTGAGCCCCATTTAGCAAAAATCCAACATTATGGGATTTCAACATTTTTGGAATTCAACTTTTTAAGAAGTCGACGTAGGCATCAATACATGGCATCGTACCGGAACGCTAAATCGCTTGGCGGCACGTTTTTGCCGGTAGGGTTGTATTCGGCCGTGGCTAGTTACAACTTGTAACTAGTCACGGCCGAAGCCTCCCACCATAAAATGTCATAATAGCTATCTGGATGCCAGATTTGAGCCCCACTCGTCCAGTGGTTTGAGCCGGTCGATTATTTTGTCAGCCCGAACGCAGACTACGGTCTATTTGGGCTGCAAATTACAAACGCCAGCCTGTGTTTTTGGTCTAGTGGTTTGGTCTGCAAAATTGTGGTGTAATTTTAGATTTTTTTAAAGGCATTACTTAAATAAATAAATAAAACTGCAATTTTAAACCAATACTGCTTCAAGCGATTGGTAGTGTGGTGGGTGTAGTCATCCAATTCTGCGCGCAAGTTTGATGTTGGGCACTCAGGATTTAGGAGCTATCTCAACAATTCTAAGATGAATGAAGAAAATTTACGAATGAGTAAGTATTAACGAATTACGTACTTGAAAGAAATGTTAGCTTTCTTTTGAACTTAGGTAGTACCTATCCTGGCTGTATGATTTTAACTATGTACTTTGTATCATTAAAAGGAATTATAATTATGATACATAAGCGGTTATAGCCGAGTGGTTTAGTCGTTCCGCTTCCTGTTCAGGTTGTCGGGGGTTCGATCTCCGGGCACGCACTTCTTACTTTCCGGAGTTATGTGCAGCGCTTTATGTAATTAAATGTCACTTGCTATAACGGTGAAGGAATAGGTAGGTACATCGTGAAAAAACCTGAATGCCCGAGAGATGGGTGTGTGCGGATCGACAAATAACGTAACCTATATGCAGAGTTTTTTTTCAATAAGTTGCGTTTTGAGATGCGTCTATGGCTGCAAAATCAAACATAAATTTTTCAAACACACATAAATTATATGTCATCGTTTGATGGATACACTGCTTTAAAAAACGCCATTTTACGTTGTGAAAGAGAGCTTTAATCCATTGATCCAGGTCTCACATCGAGATGTTTGCATGTCCCAATGCTGATTTCCATTTGACCGCATTTAGATGCGAACTTCATTTACAACCGCTATTTACACATCTCATTCTCGACACCGGTCAACACGCGTTGTCCCAAAAACAAAGGACCCCCAACCCGGAGCGAGGACGAAAAAACAACCCCAAACCCGAAGAGCGAGGACGAAAACCGCAAACATCAACCGCCGGGATTTTCGGGCAAAAAATAACGACTTCGAATTTAAACAAACAATCAGCCTCTCCGCAAATCGGACTTGCGAGGGGATTTTGATGCTGGGAGTTCCCAAGCTAGAGCTGTTGTCAATGGGAAATAAACACCTGGGAAGATTTGTTAAGTAGCCACCAGAGGTATTCAAACATTTAAAGTCCCAAAAATAATCGCCACAAGTCCTTGCTACGTTTCAAACTTGCAAAGTCATATTTTTTTATTCAAATAAACTTATTAAATAGTATATTTCATTACAAGTGTGGAAAGGCTGTCATTGCAAAGAGTTCCGACAAATGTCTACCCGAGCCGAGGCGCAGCCGAAAGCGAGGGTTGACAGTCGGAACAAGTTGCAATGACGGTTCCGCACGTGTACTGAACGACTATTTTTAATACAGTTGCGAAAAAATGAAGCAATTTAATAAAATAATAAAAACACAATAAACTCAACTAACTTAACATTTATTTCTTATAAAAGTTATAATTCACATATTACATTGAAATTGGTACAGTTTTTTATACTAACTGGGGAAGTTTTAGGTTGCATATTTACTGTTTGAGACAAACTATTATTAATTTCGTGTGATTGTTCATGTAGTTATATTTGTCATACAATGGCGTTTGCTAGTTGATGGAGTTGGATCTGATGAATTATCATTATCAACGAAGGTAGATGGACGAACGTTCTCTGCGACATGTGAAGGAACACACTTTCTGGACCTTAAATTAATGGAGTGTGTGATTTTTTTCCCAGTTTCTAGTTTGTTGCATTTTCAGCATACTTTTAATCATCGAAGACCTCGACCATAACGTAGAAGGTTTTAATTTTGCTGAGAGTTCGGAGAAGTATGCCAACAACATTTTCTGAAAAACTATTTGCTTTTTTCTCTTCTCTCCACGCAATAAATTCGTCGTATGTAGATATGTAGCGACTTTTTGACTTTTCCGGTAAAATGTTCTCCGAAGCATTTTGTGCAATTATACTGAGTTCCGGTGGTGTTAATTCAAAAAAACTAGGGTCGAAATTACTCATTTTGTGCAACAAACAACTAAACTCGCAAAGAAAATTTCTGAAAAATGGCGCCAACCGTAGAACCGTAGTAGCAGAGTTTTTTTTTTCTTCACCCATTCTGGTAGGCAAAGGGAACTATGCCCATACAGCCAAGTCTTCAGTAGAATTTTTTTATTGATATGAAATGAAAATAAAATTTAATGAGATGAAATGAAATGAAACATAACCAAACTCATTCAATCAAATCATTAAATCTGATATTGAAACAAATTAGTAGCTTCTTTTTAGAAATATACGTATTTGCATGAATCATAAAAACTTCTATGAATTTTTTTAGTAAAAACTTCATGGTTGGTTTTTCTTTTTAATAGACATTATTTTGACAGTTGGGAAAGAGAACGCACGAGTTCGGGAAAGGTAAAAAAAAGCACGAGTATGTAATAGCCTACATCCCGAACGCTATACGTCCCTGCAATACGCCACTTTTTGAGCAACTGTATTAAAAAGTCCTTTTCAATCGTCAAGTGAATCTACCACTGGTTCGGAATGGTATTCCTACCGCGAAGAACCAGCAAGAAACTCGGTGGTTGCTCTTTTAAAAAAATTCATTTGCAATTACATCAATGTGTATATTAAGTAACCGCTGTCCTTAGCATTGCTGGAGCTAGTGAAATCCATGCTCTTTTATCATTTACGTAATCTTCAACAGTAAGTATAATGCTTTTTTCAGAAGCATACTTTTAATGAATTTCTTTTTGTGTAAAGGCATGTTTAAAATAGGTTGTGGAATTTTGTTATAGAATGATGGCCATTTGAGTCACCAGTACGCTTTATTGCAAATTCGATTGATCGTATCGACCGTTCGATCACATTAGCGTCAAAATAAAATATTTTTATAGGTATCTAGGATAGTATATTTCAGAATGACGCCATAAATCATCCATTTACCTGTCCTCGAAATCTCATTCAACGAGAGCGAAACCTCGCTATTGTATTTTATAGTACATGTCTTCAAAGGAATGCAAGTCATGGAATTTCCTTTGATACTCTTGGGCTGCTGAGACATATAAGTCGGATGATGTTAGTTCAATCGTCGGGTACAGATAAACTGTATTGAAGAGTTCCTTCGGTGTATTCATTGATGTAGAATTTTAGTACCTAGGTGTATTAATCAAATCATCATTGCTCCACAAAACACTGCTTTGAAGCTTACAAAATCATTAGGTAATAAAAAGTACCTACAATAAGTAATTGCAGTGAGCAGACTTCTGAGTGGATATAATAATAGTATAATAGCTCTACTATTGTGAAATAAATGATTATTTCCCTTGTTAGTCTTTTTGGCTTTGAGTTACTTATAAAATTAACATTATCGTGTTATTAAGTATACCTATATCGTTTTATATGGTTTTATATTAGTGAATTTGTCTTGCAATCGTAACAGCGTATTACTTTTATTTTCATCCAATAAAGTAATGCGCCACGCAAAAAGTTTTCGTTGCTTTGAAGACGAGACGCGTGGGCCGGTTTTAATTATTCCTTTTTTTAACCTTATGATGTCAGTTTCACTGAAGATAAATTAAATAACTTATTAGTAAAAGAAAATTCCAGAAGAAGTACTTGGTTCTGTGTATGGGAGAGCTCATAAGTCTTAACGTAAAAATGAACGCTAGTGTAACGATGGCAATCGCCTCTGGTCGGATAACACTCTTCTGCTTTTGGCCAAAATCCAGAGTCGCAGAAAGAAAATATGAATTCAGCCAATCGTAACAATTGAGACTGTAAGTTGATAACAGGTCATGCAGGTGTTACAATATAATCTTCTTCTCGGCAGACTGGTAAGTTGATAACAGGTCATGCAGGTGTTACAATATTATCTTCTTCTCGGCAGACTGGTAAGTTGATAACAGGTCATGCAGGTGTTACAATATTATCTTCTTCTCGGCAGACTGGTAAGTTGATAACAGGTCATGCAGGTGTTACAATATTATCTTCTTCTCGGCAGACTGGTAAGTTGATAACAGGTCATGCAGGTGTTACAATATAATCTTCTTCTCGGCAGACTGGTAAGTTGATAACAGGTCATGCAGGTGTTACAATATTATCTTCTTCTCGGCAGACTGGTAAGTTGATAACAGGTCATGCAGGTGTTACAATATTATCTTCTTCTCGGCAGACTGGTAAGTTGATAACAGGTCATGCAGGTGTTACAATATAATCTTCTTCCCGGCAGACTGGTAAGTTGATAACAGGTCATGAAGCTGGTGTTACAATATAATCTTCTTCTCGGCAGACTGGTCGTGGGCGTCATCTTTGTTGTGTTTGAGTGATATTCATTATAACTATACATAATACCCGGATAAACTCACGTGTTCTGTCGGAAAACTGGCCGACTAGTTTCGAACCCGTTCGGGGCCCTATAATAAATAATAATGAATAAGGGCCCCGAACGGGTTCGAAACTAGTCGGCCAGTTTTCCGACAGAACACGTGAGTTTATCCGGGTATTATGTACCTATAGTTATAATCTTTGTTGTGAATTGTGATAATTGGGTATTTGACAACTTTTCAAATAAATTATTTTTAGTTATTATTAAATAGAGAATGAGGGCAAAAGAGCGAGAGGCCGCTCACCAACTAGACGGTCTGACCAACTGAGGGAGTCTAACACTTCGAAGTTTCATACCATAGTGAGAATGGCGACCAACAGAAGCCAATGGAAACAAATAATCCGTTCGAGGTTGGGATCCGGCCAGGACCACTATCTTCAGCAATGAAGGAACGACCGAAGAGAGAAATAGAGAATAAAAAGTCGTTACATCCACGTACCCTGTTAGTTTTAAGTTAAAAAACCATTTTTAAGTAAAAAAGTCAGCACAAGAAATGGAATCGTTTCGATATTAAAATCTTTGTACTGAATTTGTGACTTTAAATCAAGAGTTTTTGGTTAAATTAAGACTGACTTAGCGTACGGTATAATATGAAGAAAGGCCACCTCTACACGTGTAGCTCGAAGCAGTGATCGTTTGATAATTTCCGTGAACAACTCTCGAAGTTATGTTGTGTGCCAGAAATGCTGCAGAAGATATTTGACATTGAAATGTTAGCGTCATAACACCGAAATCTATATTTTAGTTGGTTTTTTTAATGATACAGTTCTCCGCAATGTATACGAGCCAAAATGAGATCATACAATTCTTTCAACTATACTTGGATAGGTTTTTAAAACATCCCGTCGGAACTCTTCGATTTTCCGGGATACAAAGTAACCCTATGTCGGCGATCTCGACAGCGAAACGAAGGTCTCGAAGGTAAGGCTGGTCAATCGTCTAGTGACGAAACGCGACGCGAGTAGGTATTTTCAATAATGCTATCTGTTTCACAACGCTTCGCTGCCTTCGCCGTATCGTGCGATAGAGAGAGTTGCAAGTCCAGCAGGCAATATGCCTACATTTTATTCTTGAAATATTGTTTCAGGTGATAACGTTTTTACCCCCCCAAACGTGTACGAAATTAGACAATTTTGGTCTCATTAGATTCAGTACACCTTAATCTAGGCTCGTACGTTTTATTTTTTTAGTATTTTAATTTAGTTAAATTTAAAAAAATTAAAATACTCGAGGAAGTTTTTAGGTCAAAAATATGGATATTTAGACGATAATAACTTTTAACATGAGCAATATTTCTTTAAAATTAAAACGTACGAGCATGGTGCTTCATTGTACCTGCAACATTTCTAAAAATTATGAAATTTGGACAACATTTATGGGAAGAAAAACGTTATCGCTTTTTGTATGAAAATTTACAACTAGACGATCCTCGTCATGGAAGGAGCGAGGAAGCGAGTCTTCTGGGCTCTGGTGTGGTCCATCCTTATATAGTCCCACAAACTTATCTGACCCGATGGCAGCGTCGCTAGTATTTATCTATATTCTATACTAATCTTATAAATGCGAAATTTTGGAAGGATGGATGTATGTATGGATGGATGTATGAATGGATGTTTGTTACTCAATCACGCCAGAACGGCTTAACGAATCTGGATGAAATTTGGCACAGGGATAGATTATATAGTCTGGAATAACATATAATAATAATAACCTCTGGACAATTAATTTAGTGCCGTCGATACTGACGTTGTGTGATCCAGCATACCACATGCAACGACCTCAAGTTACGTAGACAAGCCCTGTCAAACAAAGAATGTGAACTTATTTTACTAACGCCATCTAATCTGAAAAGCGGGACAGCGCTATGGCGGGGACAAGGACAGGGTTATACAGGTGAGGGGCACGCCCTACAAGTCGGACGCCCAACTTTTTTCTATGAGAGGACGCATCTAGTACCTACATATTATATATAATATATATCGATAACTACATGCATTTCTCTTGCTGTTTTGATCATCATCATCAACCCTGAAGACGAGACTCCTCTCAGACCCTATAAATACGTAGGGTCTGGAGAGTGTGGCTGGAGTGCGGGTCGCCGGCGCCAGGACAAGTATATTTAGCGCGGTCGATACCGACGGGAAGCCATTCCCAGACTACCGGCGCAACTCCCGGCTTTACTTAGCTCTATTGATGGCTATCTTATTACTTTTGACGACCTCCGCGGCGCAGTGTTGAGCGCTGTTGTCTTAACTTGTGGAGGTCCCGGGTCCGATCCCCGGCAGGGTCAATTTGGGAATTTATAATTTCTGAATTTCCCCTGGTCTGGCCTGGTGGGAGGCTTCGGCTGTGGCTAGTTACCACCCTACCGGCAAAGACGTGCCGCCAAGCGATTTAGCGTTCCGGTACGATGCCGTGTATATAAACCGAATAGGGATATGGGTTTAATATAACTGCCATAGGTACCCCTAACAGGTTAGCCCGCTACCATCTTAGACTGCATCGTCACTTACTATCAGGTGAGATCGCAGTCAAGGGCTAACTTGTGGTGGATATTAAAAAAAAAACTACTACTTAACTTACTTACTATAATAGGTAAGATACTCGTTAGGTTTTTGGAATTTTGCTAAAAATTACACATTTATCGCTAAAAATTAAGTTTTTTCAATTTTAAATATAATTATAGTCATCATCAAGTCCTCTCGTCCCATCGTCAGTCCACTGATTAGTATTTTGAAGTTCATCTGTTCTATTCTAGCTTTAGTAATTTAAGCGGATTCCCAATTATGTGAGCGCTACTGCCAACTTATCTATAACTAGCAGATGCCCGCGACTTCATCCGCGTGAAATAAGTTTTTTAAATTCCCACGGGAACTCCCTAATTTTTCGGGTTAATATATAGCCTACTAGCTGATGCCCGCGACTTCGTCCGCGTGGATCGAGGTTTTTCGTTTCCCGCGGGAACTCCTTAATTTTCCGGGATAAAAAGAAGCCTATGTGTTATTCCAGACTATAATCTATCTCTGTGCCAAATTTCATCCAGATCCGTTCAGCCGTTGGGGCGTGATTGAGTAACAAACATCCATCCATACATCCATCCAAACTTTCGCATTTATAATATTTATATTTGATTACACCTACAAATAATGTGGTACCAGAATTTTCAAAATCGGTTCAGTAGATTCAGAGATTACACCCTACAACCTCACAAACTTTACCTCTTTACAATATTAAAATAGATATTCCATCAGCAATCATCAAATATAGCAGCAATCAAAGGCTAAATTAACATCGTATAAAAATAAATGTGTAATATCGATGATTTACTATCAATATATGAATACGCGTGAGATCAAACGAGATTCCACTGCGAGTGGTTTGAATAGATTACCATAATATTACCTTCCACCTACCCGGTGTCATAAACACCGCGGCTCGCGAGAGGCGAAATGTTCATTCCTATATTATATAATCAAATAAATATTATAAATGCGAAAGTTTGGATGGATGGATGTATGTATGGATGTATGTTTGTTACTCAATCACGCTCCAACGGATGAACGGATCTGGATGAAATTTGGCACAGGGATAGATTATAGTCTGGAATAGCACATAGGCTACTTTTTATCCCGGAAAATTAAAGAGTTCCCGCGGGAACCGAAAAACCTAAATCCACGCGGACGAAGTCGCGGGCATCAGCTAGTATATTATAAAAATGAATCCCTATTTCCCTTGGTCACGGCATCACGCGTGAACGGCTGGACCAATTTCGATAATTCTTTTTTTGTTGTTTGTTATTGTAAGGAGACGGTTCTTATGAAAGAAAATGTTTGAAAAATTGTACGGAAAAGTAAAAAAATTGGGTTAAAGCGCGCTTGCTTAGAAGATGCCTATTCACTCTTAATTTTAAGGTACCTATATTAATATTATTGATTCCTATATCCATACTAATATTATAAATGCGAAAGTGTGTCTGTCTGTCTGTCCGTCTGTCTGTCTGTCAGTCTGCGACGCCTTCACGGCCCATCTGCTCAACCGATTTTGATGAAATTTGGTACAGGAAAAGTTTATATCCCGGGTAAGGACATAGGCTACTTTTTATACCGGAAAATTAAGGAGTTCCCGCAGGAATCGAAAAAACTTACTCCACGCGGACGAAGTCGCGGGAATCATCTAGTAATATTGGCATAGATAACTAAGACTACATATTTGTAGCTATAGTTTGAGATCTCTAATCTCCGGTGCGGTACCGGCTGGCAGGTTGTTTGAACCCGCTCGCCTTGACAAGGTCGCCCCACGACCGGTTTCCCACGTTTCTCGCTACTCTAGGGCTAGCGACTAGGGTTGCCACGTCTTTTTTATCCACTACAAGTTAGCCCTTGACTGCGATCTCACCTGATGGTAAGTGATGATGCAGTCTAAGATGGTAACGGGGTAACCTGTTAGGGGCATGGCAGTTATATTAAACCCATACCCCTATTCGGTTTCTACACGGCATCGTACCGGAACGCTAAATCGTTTGGCGGCACGTCTTTGCCTGTAGGGTGGTAACTAGCCACGGCCGAAGCCTCCCACCAGGCCAGACCAAGAAAATTCAGAAATTATAAACTCCCAAATTGACCCTTCCGGGGATCGAACCCGTGACCTCCGCACATTAAGACAACAGCGCTCAACACTGCG
Organism: Erebia ligea; assembly: GCA_917051295.2. NCBI lineage: Eukaryota > Metazoa > Arthropoda > Insecta > Lepidoptera > Nymphalidae > Erebia > Erebia ligea. Next base: position 1,112,935 of record OU785232.1, read on the forward strand.
CCACGGAGGTCGTGGTATTAACATTGAGGATAAGTCCTTGTGTTCTACCAACTGACTATCGAGCTCTTTACAGGAATCTTACTAATTTTATAAACTAGATGATGCCCGCGACTTCGTCAGCTTGGATTGAGGTTTTTTGATTCCCGCGGGAAAAAAAAATCAGAGATATAATGCCTAAGTGTCTGTCTGTCCTAAACTCTGATTTTCCGGAATAAAAAGTAGCCATTCCCCGGGGTGCAACTTGTCTTTGTACCTACCTAAATTTCGTGAAAAAATGTTAAACAGATGGTCCTGAAAAGCTATCAGACAGATTGAGGAATTTTCGGATTTAAGTGTAATATAATATTAGTATTGGTGTCTTCTCTGCTCACCTCTTTTTTTTTAGAAAAATAGCAGTTAGACTCTTCAAGCAGGCAAGAGAGGAAAGTTTTTGGAAAGAAAAGGAGGACATCTATACTAATATTATAAATCCACCTGGCAACCCTAGTCGCGACTCGCGGGCATTCATTCATTGAATTCTTTTGATGTGTGACGGAGAGGCGTGATTAGTGTGACTTTTATTAGAATCACTTTGCCTAGGTTTTTGCACAACTCTAACTAGATGTGAACTGTGATTTGATCTGTAACCCTTGGGCCATGACCCAAACTGAAGCCTGAAACTGATTACTTGTTGATATTGAAGCCCTATTAATTACTTACTAATATTGTAACTATGCTATAAGTATCTCGACAGACGGAATGCACGCCGACTGCAAAATTGCAGTTTTGTTGCAGTTATTGTGCGGTTGGCATAAATGCATCGAAACTGCACACCGATTGCGCATTCGGTTTTATCTCTAAAATACAAAGATTTCTTGTATTAAAATCCGCGCAGATGAAGTCGCGGTCATCATCTAGTGATCTTTACTAATATTAGTGCGAAAGTTTGGATGGATGGATGGATGGATGTATGGATTTGTTACTCAATCACGCCCCAACGGCTGAACGGATCTGGATGAAATTTGGCACAGAGATAGATTATAGTCTGGAATAACACATACTTTTTATCCCGGAAAATTAAAGAGTTCCCGCGGGAACCAAAAACCTCAATTCACGCGGACGAAGTCGCGGGCATTAACTAGTATCTAAATACATTTTCGACCCAATGGTTCGGTACATTGCCAAAGAGGAAACTGCTCATATCGATAACTAGATTATATCGACCGGCACAAAGTGCTTCAAACAAATCTTCCACCATCACTTAGATTCGGAATCTAATCGGCCGAATTCATTAAGAATAGGTATAGAAGGGAATATCAGAGCCACATAGAAAACTATACAAGGCAAGATTTAGAAAAAAACATTATAGAAACGGTAAATTTGTAAATGCGTCTATCTGTTAACTATTCATGGTTCATGCAGTGTGTAAGCTATTGTGATGAAATTTGGTACCGTTTTGGTAAGGTTGTATCGTGACATTGATAGACTTCTTTTTATTTCTGTAAATCAAAGAGTTCCCACGGGATTTACAATACCTAAGTCCAGTAGTGGAAGAAGTCGCAGATATCATCCAGTTATTACTTCCTTATAAATGCGAAACTGTGTCTACGTCACAGATAACGGAAACAAGGGTCTACGTGCTACCATTTCACGGTCCGGTTTAACTGATGTTGACGTTTGATAAAGATAGCTCGCATCCTGGGACATACGGACAGGTTTAAAAACCTCTATCTCTATCACCTCAAGTATCAAGAATTCTGTGATCCAACGATTAATTCGAATAAACATCAAATTAGCGCGGGAGGGCGCTCCGAGCGGTTATGAATATTCCAGAGGGTAGGTTTTGTGTAAACGGTTCTTTTGTGCGGAACGCGCGGCGGGAGCCTTTAGCTAAGGTAATACGTGACACTGTTTAGCAATCATGCAGTAACATCACAAACCACACGTAGGGCGTCGTATTTGTTAACATTTCATAACCAGCAATGCAGCCGGGAACTCCCGAGTCATGCCTGGTTGCCATCGGACCTGGCACATTCAAAAATTAGTCTTATTGTAGCAAGACTGGTACCTTTTACTTAAGACGGGTAATGAACGAAATCAGTAGGGCGATTATGTAAAACCACAGACCATACAAAAAATCTACATCAATCATTGTTACAGTCTCAATTGTTTTGATTTGCTGAATTTATTGTATTTTTGTTGCGTCAATGGGATTTGGCCAATAGTGGAAGAAAAAAGAAAAGAGGAGAGGAAAAGATTGCGATCTTTACACTGTAGCTGTCATTTTTAGACAATCGCCCCTCAGACTTACGCTTAACGCGGACACCAGAAAATGCAGGAAGACCCCTATCTATTCTGCGAACTCGAATTATTCTAGTCGAATACGACCCATGCTTGCTTGTGGAATCTGAGCTCACAAGTACTTAACTTGTTCACTCAACTGTATGTTAGCTAAACTATGGCTTTTACATACATAAATAAGCATCGACGTCGCGGTTCGACAATAGTATAGGTACGACTGCGCGTCCTCGCATTGTCAAAGGAACAATGGCAGGCGGTACAAAGCAGGCGGGCAGCGATGCAGGGCCAAAATAAGCCGATCATAACATCACCGAACTGAATCAACTAACCCTAATGCCAAGGAATTAGAAGCTTAATTCGCTGTAATGCGCCAAAACAGTCAAATCTTATTGCGTTTTATTCAATAAATATTTTTGTACATATTTTATAAATTTTATTTTGGATTGAAAGGTTATTCCTACCTTTTATCTGATGACAAAACGTCTTAAAAATTAATATTTTCCAATCGTAATGTAGCTTTGTGTAAGTCTTAAGGTGTATAATTAATTGAAGTAAGTAGTTGCTAATATAATAATACCTTTTTCTACATTTCCCAGTCAGAAACTCAAATGATTGTCCGTGTAAACTGCATGCCGTTTGAGCGATAATGTTTGTTTCTGACCCTGTTTCTAGTACTCATTCTATTTCGATGGTATGTCCAAATTCCAATACTTAATACGACTAAATTCCGAACTCAATACTGTGAGCAACTGGAGTAAGTCGTATGGGTTGTGTGTAAATGCAAGTAAGTCGCAGGTTTCTTTATTTGGATCAAGGCAGCAAATTGCCAAAATTAACCCCTCATCTCTCCCTCCTGTAGTATTCAATGGCACTAATCTGGAAATTTGCAGCACTGTCAAAAATCTGGGTCTTGTTATGGACAACTCCTTTTCCTGGGCTCCCCAGATAGCTGCAGTTAGTCGGAAGATCTACGCCGTGATCGGTAGGTTGAGAAGATGGAAAAACTTTTTACCGGTCAAAACCAAAATATCCCTGGCTCAATCACTTCTGCTTCCCCTCTTAGATTATGCAGATTCATGCTATTCTGATTTACCACAGATTCTCCTTAATAAGCTTGAACGTCTGCAAAATATGGCTATCAGATTTGTGTTTGGGCTGAGAAAATTTGACCATATAACTCAATATCGAGTCCAACTCAAACGGCTCACCGTTAAACAACGCCGTAATTTCCATATCCTTTCTCTTCTCTTCTCCATCCTCTTTCTTCCACATACTCCTCCATATCTAAAGGAAAGATTTCATTTTCTTCGGTCTAGCCATCTTCTCAACCTTCGTTCAAAGAACGACAACAAATTAGCGATGCCAAGCAGTCGCTCGCAATGCTACGGTGACTCCTTTACCGTCAAAGCTGTGATTCTCTGGAATGCGATACCGCGGGATATTCGGCAGTCTGAGTCGTTGTTAACTTTCAAACGTCGTCTTAAAAATTACTATTTATCGCTATAAAATTATAAATATCAAACTATGTAAAGCTCGTGTAAGTAAGTTTATGATATCATATTTATTATTTGAGTATATATTATGTTTATTTTATTTTTATATTTATATTGTCATTTATGTAAAATAGTATGTAATTATAGTATGTACTGTTATGTAAGTTTATTATATTGCAATAGTTAGTTGTAATAGTTAAGTAGTTAGTAGGTTGTTTTAATTTTTCTTTTAGAAATTTACACGTGTGCACCGCCCTGTCATCATGCAACCAATCTCCTTTCTTAGAAAGGTTGCCTGGAAGAGATCACTCATAGTGATAAGGCCGCCTTTACACCGTAACAAGTTTTAAATCCTGTCACCATTAGTTTTACCTCTGTTTTGTTATTTGTTTGTGTGTAATAAAGTGTTTTTACTTACTTACTTACTTACTTACTTAATAATAAGGTGAAATTCGTTAAAGTGATAATGGGCGTAGGCGTGGCCGGCTCAGCAAAACCACGGTAAACGGTTGATTGATTGCTGGCGTCGCGATCGCTGGGACTAATTGCTATCGGAGCGATCTATCCCAGGATCACACGCTGCTGCCGCAGTGACCTCCGAAGTCACTCGCGGGTTACTTTTAGATATGAGGCTTTAGCGAGATATCTTGAAGTTTTGTTTTTGTTTTGTTTATTGACATGCCAACAAATATTGTACACACAATTAATAATATTAAAATAATACATTTATGTGTAGTTCTAACACAATACTTAATTATAGGCATATGTAACAGCATTAAAGATTATCCGGTCAATTATATTTTTTATTAAATATTTACAGCTAATAGAGCCACATGGTTAAAGGAATAAATAATATTATACGTGAAAACTTCTTTAGCCGCGTTGAGCACGTTTTGGTAGGGGGTAAACTTGTGGATTCGCGTGCGCGACATGCTCGCGAACACCGACATGCTCGCCTTGTTACGAAGACAAAAGGTCGTAAATATAAATATACTACATTCGTAATTAAACTTTAATGCCTTAGTTTTAAGGTTTATATTTTAAATATTTCTTTTTATTATTAATTAAAATATTCGTTTTCACTTCTATCGGAAGTCCCTATGACTGCCAAGTTTTTCTTCGTTATATTAAATTTTTTTAAAACCAACATACTTAACTCCGAAGAGTTGCCCGGCAATCGAACCCGCGAGCACCGGAATGGGAAGCCGGGCGCCGGCGTCTAAACCACTAGTCTTACCGCTTTTATAATATTCTAGACTAGGGCTTGGCTGCAATAAGTGTTGCTTGTAAGTGGTGATGCAGCCTATGGAGCGCTCTTGCCTAGAAGATGCATATTCACTCTTGATTTGGAGATACCGATATTAGAAGCGAAAGTGGCGATAACGTATAACTCTACGTAGTACAGTACTACTAGTACTGTTATATTTTATTCTGTGTTTATACACATATATATCACAATTTAAGACTTTAGCAGAATTTTATAGCATTTCGGACAAATTTTAATTTAAAAAAACCAGTAGCATCAGCAGATAAGTAGACAGTGCATAAACTAGACTATAGAACTGTATCATAATCTTACTTGCTGTAGATCAACAGTACAACCAACTTCTGTTTACCTGTAAATAAAAAAACAAATTGTTATTAGTAAGTAGTAAATACCTAAGTACTTAAATCTTTTTCAATTAATCATTCCAAAAAACAAATAAATCACATCTAAGTAGATGATATTTTAGGTAGATCTGATTAGATAGTAATCTAAAGAGAAGAGTGACTGCCATAAATTGAACCAAAATTAAGATAAATTGTTATAAACGTCCAACAACATAACTAGATTTGACCGATAGCTAGTAGTTAACTAGTTACGATCATTTATAAACCCCAAAATAAATTTTCAACAATTTAGTGTTTTTATTGCACCGCGGTAACGATGAAATAAATCCACGCACAGTTTCTCTGTCAACACCAATCCTCAATTGATAGTGTAAGAGCCTACGGGGAAAATAATGGAGATCTAGGGTGTTGGATCAAAAGTTATTTGCTTTAATGTAAACTAAACCTTATATATATTATCTGTACCAATGTGCGAAATACCTTGTGCGCAGAGCCATAAACTCCGCTTTAAAAATGTAATGTTAGCCGTCACCGGTGACAGACCTCTATAGTCTCTTGTTCCGAGGCTCCTATTGTGAACACGTCACGTACCGCTCTCTCCCGCGACTTGCATTGTGTTTAAATTAACCTTGTACCTTTTAAGAATAAATCTCAGTTGATCTTGCAATATTATCTTTTATTAAGCCCGAAACCCATCATAGGGAACCTCTTTTATTTTCCTAGAGACCTATGCCCACCGTAAACTGGTCTATGGTATGTATTCGAAACTTTACGTGCACGAGCTTATATTATGTAGGGATTCGGGAGCTAGCTAGCTGCTATACTGCTTATTTGTAATTTATATTATTCTTTGCTGATTTTCCGGGATAAAAAGGGAAAATTCCGGGATAGCCTATGTCCTTCCTCAGGATTCAAACTATCCCTATCGGTTGAACAGAGACCGACTTTCGCATTTATAATATTAAGAAGTATGGATATTATTTTTTGCTTATAATTTAAGTAATCAAAAAAACCGCTGCTTAAACTCCACTCTACGGGAGTGCATTGCACCTATGTGAGAGATAATTTGAAGCTAGTTTTTGATGTTAGTTATTCGGCTTATAGCACAGATTTTATGTCAAAGCCAGTTTATCATTTAATCTCGCTAATACGTTGTCGGTCGCCTTGACTTGCAAGCGTAACTGAAGTTCCCTACGACCTTAATCAAATACCTACTATTTTGCTTCGTGTGCTCTTAAACTATAAACGGATGTTGCGATTAACCATAAATTTATAGAATACACAAACACGTGTTTTACAAGTTTTATGAGATTACATTAAGTAAATCGCTGCAGCGCTTTCTTTAGCTATATCTTCACTCACGACGCAATGACTAGCCAGCGGGCTTAGCATACAACAACAACAACAACAACAACGAGATATCTCGCGACGAAAGAGAGAGATGTTGTCGTTGCCGGTAAATTTTTCGTTTACACTAACATGCACAAAATGCGGTATATTACAAGAAAAAATAGTCGGTAAGGGTTCGTAGCGAAAAATACAAATAAGAAATATTACTTTTATCTCTTTTTTGGCGTAACGAGACAAGTAACCATGTTAGCTTCGGTAGACAAATAGAGATAACGGGTAGACATAATTTTACTCGTTGTGCGCATACTAGCCCTACTGGGCGCCGACAAATCATCGCGTCGTGAGCGCAGACCAAGCGGACTTGAGAACCATCGATTGATTTAGTCCTAGTTATTAATGAACAGACATCAGCTAAGAGTAGGCCCTCAAATCGCTTAATCTATGCTAAAAACCGGTCTTAAGCATAGATTAACCGATACTTGAGAACCTTTATTACACACAAACAAATAACAGAACAGAGGTACACGAATCGCGACAAAATTTACAACTTGTTACGGTGTAAAGGTGGCCTTATCACAGATCAGTGATCTCTTCCAAGCAACCTATATGGAAGGAGATAGGTTACATGATGACTGGGTGGTGCACACGTGTTTTATAAAAGACAAATCAAAAAGTCGGTTTATTGAAACTGGTATTAAAATATCGAATGCGGCTGTTCCAATTGAACGTAAAAATGAAGGATAGCAGGCCGCTTGAGTGGATGGTCGGTATACTCGTTCAAGATTTCTCACATAAACCCCACATCACCCTGAGCGCAATGATCAGTTTCCCGAACCGCAGCGTGGCGTGGGTTGCTAACTGGCCACACCATCGGAAACCATTAAATATGAATTAGATGTAGGGCCCGCGCTATAAATCAATGTTTTGGAGGCGATACCAAACGGAACGGCTCCAATTTACCGCCGTAACTAAATGGAACGAGGCCGAGCTGCCTTCTGACACTGAGTCTTGACATTTGGGCATGTATTGGTGAAAAGTGATAAGTTCCACTACAAGTTCTCTGATGGTAAGTGATGAAAAACTATAATATGGTAGCGGGCAAACATGTTAGGGGCATGGCAGTTATATTAAACCCATACCCCTAGTCGATTTCTACACGGCGGTTTCACAAGGCTGCACGTCTTTGTCGGTAGTGTGGTAACTAGCTACGGCTGAAGCCTCACACCAGGCCAGATCAGGGAGAAAATTCAGAAATTATAAATTCCCACATTGACCCTGCCGGAAATCGAACCTGCGACATCCCACGTTAAGACAACAGCGCTCAAGCGAGCGCTGCGCCAGAGAGGTCGTCAAAACTAACTATAAAGGCTAGCGCATAAAGACGGAGTGTGAATATTTACAAGTGGGGCGTCCACCGCCAGCTCCGTACGGACTCCAGTTAACTCGGTTTGGCCATATTCCACCACGCTAGCCAAATATTGGCAGTCTTCACACACCTTCGAGAACTGTAACTTCGGTTTCCTCGCGAAGTTTTCATTTACCGTTATAGCAAATTATATATTAATTGATTTCTTAAAAACATGTAGGTACATAAGTAAGTGCCCGGGGGTTGAACCCCCGAACACCCTATTTGGGTGTTCGGGGGTTCCAGGGGGGAGCCGGGAATCCAAACCACTAGGCCATCAGGTATCACTGTTAAGCGTAAAACACACAGGGGGCGGGCGCGAGTCGGGTCGGGTTCCTCGCGTGAGACGCGCTGCTCGTTGTCTTCACACACAACGCGGGCGCGGGTTGATGGCGGGTCGGGCACGGGCGTACCTTCAACCTTGCCAGTGGCAGCGCAAATGCATATTGATTGAAATTTGAAATCAATCCGCTGCCATATTCTTGCTTTCAAAACAGTATTTTTATAGTTTATATTTATATTCTTTTAGTTATATATTCTCCTGACACACGCCGCGCACGACCTGCGCACGCGTCAGTGTGAATGCCTATCGGAGAATAAAGCCCAAAACACACAGGGAGCGGGCGCGGGTCGGGCGCGGGCCGGGTCGGGTGTCAGGCGGGTTGAATTCCTTGTATTTATTTGGACGACATCACACAGAACGCGGGCGCGGGTCGGGCGCGTGGCGGGTGACGCTGTGTGATGTCGTCCATATAAATACAAGGAATTCAACCCGCCTGACACCCGACCCGGCCCGCGCCCGACCCGCGCCCGCTCCCTGTGTGTTTTGGGCTTACGTGTATAACGACGAATTCGCCCGCTCGCTACCCGCTCAACCCGCGCGCTGTTTGTGGTGGCGGGCGACGGGCGCGGGTCCCGCGCGTCACCCGCGTTCTGTGTGCTGTCGTCCATATAAATCCAAGGAATTCAACCCGCCGCACACCCGACCCAGCCCACTCCCGACTCGCGCCCGTTCCCTGTGTGTTTTGCCCTTTATAGTTTTATACCTCGAGGCGCTATTTTTATTTTCAAGTGATAAGATCCGTAACGGGGGAAATCCGTAGGAAGGAAGTAGGAACCAATGTTACCGACATACGAGTAACTAGCGGAAGTTATTAGCAGACTGAAGTTACAGCGCGCAGGCCATGTCTGTTCCAGAACAGAGGCCAAATTGTCTAAGCAAATCGTCATCATTTGACAGCTTAAAACGTATTACTGGAACTGTTTATGGAGTTCATACATGCTTTTTGACGCGCACGCATCTATGAACTTCTAAAACAGGTCGAATTATACGTTTGACAAATGCGATTTCCTTACACAATCGGGGGGCAGATCGCTAGGTCAGACGTTTTCAGTTACAGTTTTCGTTTGACGTTTACAGTTGGATGTTTGAGGAAGCCGGATGCCTAGGCCTATAGGTCTAGATATATATCTAGGTGGTGGACGCAACAGGACTTCAGGACTTACACAAATATAAGTCATTACAATTGGTTGATCGAGAAGTTTTTTGACGACCTCCCCTTGCGCAGTGTTGAGCGGTATTGTCATAACGTGGGAGGTCCCAGGTTCTATCCCCGGCAGAGTCAATTAGGGAATTTATAATTTCAGAATTTTCTCTGGTCTGGCCTAGTGGCAAGCTTCGGCCGGTGCTAGTTACCACCCTACCGACAAAAGACATGTCATCAATCTATTTGGTATGATGCCGTGTAGAAACCAATTGTGGGTTTTATATAACTGCCATGCACTTAACAGGTTAGCATGCTACATCCCGCATCATCAGGTGAGATCGCAGTCAAGGGCTAACTTGTAGTGGATTAAAAAAAAACAAGTTACTACTTTGCTAGTGTAAATTGGACATATTATTTTGGGTCGAGCGAACGCCGTCTAAACAGTTTAGTAACTCATCCTAAAGAAAGATCCCGCCACTCAGCCAAACCTACTCTCTAGCGCTTGATTTTATGTAGCACATACAGGTAGGTCTCTTATGTTACGTCATGTTTTGACTCTACCACCGTTTCGGAAAACAAATTCTACCGAGAAGAGCCAGCCAAACTCAGCAGTTGCTCTTACTCAAAAGCACGACATTTACAATAGTTAAGTAAGTAAATGGGTAAGAATATTAATAAGCTCTCAGGCCTCATCGCTTAAGTCCTGAGTGGAATCTATTAAGCGAAATAAGACCCGGCCGACGTTTAGCGTTCTGTAAAATATAAACAATTTGTTATTTTCTTACATTTCCACAGGCTCTTTCAAGAGGCTCGTTTATTGTAGAGGCTTTTAACAAGTTTTGTCATTATCCTCTTTAGCCGTTACGGTGTACGTTGTCTTAATTTAACGACTTGTTATAAAGGTAACTAAGAGGACACCTCTCAAACCACCACCACCACCACTACAGCCCATTAACGTCCCACTGCTGGGCACAGGCCTCCACTCTCATAGGAGAGAGGGAATTAGAGCTTAGACCCACCACGCTGCTCCAATGCGGGTTGGCGGGCTTCAACGACTATTATCATGTTAGTGATAATAACCGGAACCGACGGCTTAACGTGCTCTCCGAGGCACGGGGGTGAAACACCACCAATTTCCTTACTCCGGGCTAGTACTGAGAATTTCTAATCAGAAAAACCCAACACTTAATTATGGCCCGACCCGGGACTCGAACCCGGGACCTCGTCAGCCGCAGTCGAACATGATAACCACTAGACCAACGAGGCAGCCTCTACGAGGGAACCTCTCAAACGGATACCTGCAAGCTGCAGATTGTCTAAATCCATACTAATATTATAAATGCTAAAGTGTGTCTGTCTGTCTGCTACACTTTCACGGCTCATCTGTTTAACCGATTTTGATGAAATTTCGTACAGGGATAGGTTGTATCCCGGAAAAGGACATAGGCTACTTTTACTCCCGGAAATTAAACACCTCCCGCGGAAATGAAAAAAATAATTACGCGGACGAAGTCGCGGGCATCATCTAGTATGTTATATAAGGAAAAAGGTGACTGACTGACTGACTAACAACTGACTAACAATCAACGCACAGCTCAGCATACCATACCGCAACGCTGATTTTCAGGACTGATTTTATATTCAACCCTATAGCCCTAATTGTGTATGTAAGCCGTAAACCGTTAGGTAACCTTTCCATTTTTCGGCAACGCACCAATTAAGTACCACTTACATCATCAGCTACCGGCTATGGCTCAACCTTACCGTGGGTACTTGACAGTAACTACGTCGGTTCAAGGTCGAGCCAGGAGTTACCGCACTCTCGTTTAGCTGAGCACGCCGTCCGTAGAAGCTAGAAAACTTGTAGGTTTTAACTTTTGACGACCTCCGAGGCGCAGTGTTGAACGCTGTTGTCTTAACGTGCGGAGGTCCCGTGTTCGATCCCCGGCAGGGTCAATTTGGGAATTTATAATTTCTGAATTTTCCCTGGTCTGGCCTGATGGGAGGCCAGCCCTGGCTAGTTACCACCCTACCGGCAAAGACGTGCCGCCAAGCGATTTAGCGTTTCGGTACGATGCCGTGTAGAAACCGAATAGGGGTATATGGGTTTAATATAACTGTCATGCCCCTAACAGGTTAGCCCGCTACCTTCTTAGACTGCATCGTCACTTACCATCAGGTGAGATCGCAGTCAAGGGCTAACTTGTAGTGGATAAAAAAAAAAGGTAAAGACTGGTTTCACATTATTGAGCACATTCTCTCACTGGCAAATCGCCAGCATCCGATGTATTGTGTGTATCCACTATCCACTATCCACTACATCCCAGTAACGTCCCACTGCTGGGCACAGGCCGCCACCCTCATAGGAGAGAGGGAATTAGAGCTTAGACCCACCACGCTGCTCTAATGCGGGTTGGCGGGTATAGGCTCCCTTTATCGCGCCTCGGTGATTTGCGGACGACCCTGGGTCTTAGCTCATAGCTGGGCCACGATAGATTGTCTTGGTAATGTATGGGGCTCAACACACGTATTAAGGTGGTGTCCAACTCCAAACATAGAGCATCAAGTGCGCGGCAGCATAGCAGGACGCATCCTAGTAGGGACTTGTGGATTAGATACCCACGAATATCTATACTTAGTACTTCTAGATACTAATATTAAAATGCGAAAGTTTGGATGGATAGGTAGATGTTTATTACGCAATCACGCCAGAACAGTTCAACGGATCGGGATGAAGTTTGGCACAGAGATAGATAATAAATCCTCAATCCACGCGAACGAAGTCGCGGGCATCAGCTAGTATAATATAAATGTTTTAAAACATCCACTACAGCCCATTAACGTCCCACTGCTGGGCACAGGCCTCCACTCTCATAGGAGAGTGGGAATTAGAGCTTAGACCCACCACGCTGCTCCAATGCGTGTTGGCGGGCTTTAACGACTATTATCATGTTAGTGATAATAACCGGGCCCGACGGCTTAACGTGCTCTCCGAGGCACGGGGGTGAAACACCACCAACTTCCTAACTCCGGGCTAGTACTGAGAATTTCTAGACAGAAAAACCCAATACTTATTTTCAGTGGCGTGCAGTTCATAGAGGCATAAAAGCACTGCTTACCCTAATGGATAGGTAAATGCTCATTTTTCATTATAACAGTCTGTAAATAGGTATTCTGACTAACTAATGCCTACCCTAGCTTCAAGCCCTGTGCACGCCACTGCTTATTTTAAAACATACTGGGTTCAATATTGAAATGAAATGAAATAAAATTTATTAGCTAAATATGGGTGGTTAACAAAGTTCTTAAAATTTAAGATTTAAGAAACTAAGTAAATCAAATCCACTCATGCAAAGCTACAGTATCAGCTTATAGTTTAGTAGATATAACTAAATGGTAACTAGTTACTGTAACCTAAATATTATAAATGCGAAAGTGTGTCTGTCATGTTGGGCCGTCTGTTACCTTTTCAAGGCCCATCTGATTAACTGATTTACCTACAGGCCTACACCCTTCTTATTTTGAAAGAATAGACTTGTGCTTAGCAGAGGGCCCACATTGGGTTGATGATGATGATTGGTTAAGGTATACCTTGTTAATAGTATATTAAAAGCAAATAGTTAGTTAACTACTTTCTTAAATCCATGTCTGTCAAAAATTACACATTCTATTAAGAAAGTATTAAGTACCTCTCTGCATTGTATGAACGGAGGTTTGTGATCCCTTTCTATTAATCACATAACTAACAATAGTTTTCTTGGGATGGTTGAGATGGGTTTTAAATTATGTAGAGAGAGATTAGTGTTAATACCCAGAACAGACGGCTTCACATGCTCTCCGGGCATGGAGGAAAACGAAAAGGCTAAATTTGAATCTCCAAATTCCCTCACCCATCCAGTTATTGGCCTGGGTTACCGATGCTTAACAAGTGATACTGACTGCTATAGGTTCTTAAAACTAGGTCACTCATCTCTCAAAATTCAAAATTTAAAATTCTAATGTTTTTTTTCAAATAAACTTTTACAAGTACTTTTGAATCGTTAAGTGAATCTACCAGCCCCACTATTCTCTAACTCAGTGACTATCAAAAAATGAAAGTCATGGACATATATTTTGTATCCATTGAATATTGCTATGAATTCATGTTATTTGTACTTCATAGTAAACCTTCAATGGATAAAATATATATATATATGTGTCAGGCTTTCATTTTTGATAGCCACTGAGTTAGAGAATAGGGGTGCAGAGCCTACTACATTCTTGAATGTGTATAATTTACATAGATTGGTAACTATATTATGTATGTTTACAAAATAAGTAGTCAGTAAATTTATTACTTCTTATACATTGCAACCGTTCCAATGACTGAACAGTTAGTGTAGCGTCTCCTTGACCCAGTCTCTAAGATATTGTTTAATTACCTTTTGTTTTCAAACAGCATTTAGTTATTTACTTTTAAGTAAATGGTAAATAGGCTTTTCCTAATTTGTTACACAGCAAAAGTTAAAAATTATATTACTTCACAACAGTTCTGTAGCTGTTGTAAAAAATTGTGAAATTGGTAGGTAAGTAGGTACCTAACTGGAATCATTATTTGTTTCACTTTTGGTTAGTTAACCTCAAGCACATTTACTTTGAGTTACTTAATCTTTATTAAGTATCTCTTTAGATACTTAGCTGGCTCTCCTCATTGGGCTAATGGTAAGCATTTTCCAGTGCAGATGGCGCATCCTGGGTTTGATTCCCAGGTCGAGCCATAATTGAGTATTGGATTTTCTTAACAAGAAATTTCCAGTAATTAAGTATTAGCCCAGAGTTTGCATGTGTTTATAGTCCCCTTGTTGCGAAAAGCACACAAAACTGTTTTTCCTGCACCTGATCTCGCCCCGGTTGTGTCAGGTTTCGGCCCCATTAGGCTATTAAAGTAATGGAATAGATAGAGAGCACAAACTAGTGAGATAGAATATATGTCAGATATAATGGTACAATTATATCTCACATGTAGATGATGTATCTCTGTGGAGATTGGCAGCCATGGTTAAAATTCGGATGATCAGGGGTGTCAGGAGGATGTTGGAGTTATGTCGGGTTGGGTTTTAAAACATGGTACTTACCTTGATAGGAATTTGCCATGTCCCTAAAGGGGTCTAGAATCTAGACAGAACCCCCAACATATATTTTTTTGCTGATAGTGTGTAAAGTACTAAGTACTTAGTTAGTAATTTGTTCTAAATTGTGATTCTTGCTCTAATCAACAACAACTCTGGTGCTAGCAGTAGCAGCTAGGAATAATGATTAACTATACTTCTTAACCTATTTCTTGGTTCTAGTCAGCTCATCATTCTGAATGATGCTAAGTAGGTTCTATTGGGTTAATAGTTACTTCTATGTACATAACTTTTTCAAAGTTTTATTTCCAAACAATTTTTGGGCACCGTGAAATTTAAAATAGGGCCCCAGGATCACTTCACCTCCTTCCTTCATCCTCATTTGAATTAAATGAAGGCTTACATATTCTATAGCAACCCCTCCCCTAAGTCCGAACTTTAAATATTAAAAAATGAACACAAACTCTATTGGGGTATTTTGTATTGCATCTTTTTACATAATTGCAATGCAACCTTCACTTTTTTGATAAGAAAACGCTTGTTTAACGTTCAGTGTCATCTTAATCGGCAAGTTTACAAAGATAGTGTTATCTTAGTTAGCCTACAACGTTTTTGGAATGCTTCTTTAGCAAGCTTGCGTATTTTTACTCTTTCAAACGAATTTTAGTTTCATTGGCATGTAAAATGATAAAAACTCCTAAATTCTAAATCAAATTTGTGCTAGTAATCGAGGTTTACAGGGAACAGTGTAAGATATATGAATTCCGATTTTCGATTAGCTATATATGAAGACTTTTCAGATGTATCTTGAAATGTCTAGTGAAATGTCACTGACCTGAGGTAAGTTGGCCGCGATTTGCCGATGCAGCGAGTCCCGCTCTTTCTCCACGTCCTTGAGACGCTGCTCCGTATCTCCGAGTCGCTCCTGGTTCTCCCGGAGACTTTCAACCAACTTGTCTCTCTCATCCAACATCGACACCATGAGTTGCTCGAAATTCGCATCTTCCCCGGAAAACTGCGAACTCCTTTGGCTTATACTGTCTTCAGATATCGTGGGCATTACGTCGCACATCATATTCCACATTTTAATTCAACACCGAACAAGAATACTTATCGTATAATACACGATACACTGAATAACACAAAATGATATTTTTTCACACCGTTTTACATATGTTTCGGCACAAACGTTACCTAAACCTAACGCACATAACGTGAGGACGTTGGTTCACATTGTCGATATATTCGTAAGAGATTGTAGTCAAAATTTCACGCGACATTATAATTCGATAGTAAGAAAGACACACCTAAAACTTAAACTCCTACGATTCCATACTATCACGGTACAAGCGGCAAGTCTGCCATCTTGGATTTGAATGTCAGTCAAATTCTCAAAGAGTAATGAAAAAAAATAAACAGATGTCCCTCATGCATGCATGGTGTCGATGCCCACATGGAGAATATCTGAAAAAAAATCCGAGTTAAATACGCAAACATTAATGCGTATGCCTATAATTTATTAATGGTCTGAACAGAGGCGGCGTGAGACCACAATTTATTACACCGAATTACTTGCACAGAACAGATAAGTATCTCTATTCCGTGATCTCTACTCTATCGGTGAAGCCTCGCGTCTAAACTCTGTCTCTCAGCTCTCTACCTCTAAAACAGATGGAGAGTGTACCTGGATGTAATTTTATTTTAGTTAATGTTAAATTTTCACCACTGCCAAGGAGGTCATAGTTGCTCAGTTGGAGAAGAGCCACGTCAACAAGATGTCACAGGTTCGAATCTTTCTAAAAATTTTTTTAAAAAAATGTTTTAATCGAAAGTAACTATATTCGTACGGGGTGTCCAAAGACACCACACGGTTTGTTTATTTTGAAAAATTCGTCGTCTTGCAACACCAGCCCCCCTAGCACCGAGGTAGGATAAAAATTTTATTCCTAAATAAATAAATAAAAATGCTAAATAACGGTGGATAAATAGTCCCCCGAGTCCCCGTGAAATGTCAAACGGGGATAAACTTCTCCTCTCCCCTGTTGCCGTGCTCTGAGAAGTGGATAAGTTAATTTTATCTCTTGTCAGTGGATAAAATTTTTATCTCCGGACCATACGGGACTATGACTGAAAACCGGTTGACAATTTTTACATTATTTTAATAATTTCACTTTTCGGTTGAATTCCTGTTTTTAATGTTTTGGCTGTAGTAGGGCGTAGAGGGCCCATAGAAGTGAAAACGAATATTTAAAATAATAAAAAAAAAAACAATTAAAATAATTAAATAATATATTTAAAATAGAAACCTTAAAACTAAGGCCTTAAAGTTTAATTACGAATGTAGTATATTTATATATTTTAAGACCTTAAGTCTTCGTAACAACGTGAGGTGTCGGTGTCGGTGACGCGAATCCACTCGTTTACCCCCTACCAAAAAGTGCGTAACGCGGCTCAAGAAGTTTTCACTTCAAAAACTCCAAATGAATAAAGTTTATTGATAGAACAAAAATGTTAAAAGTAAAAAAATAAATAAAGCAAAGATGCCATGGGCTTCTATTCCATTTACCTATCAATAAAAAATAGGGGATTTTTTCGAGATGACAAAGGAAGTCACCGAATGTTAATTTAAGAATTTCTTAAAATTAACAACTATCGTGACTTTGATTATTTATTAGTCTCGTCTCGTCGGCTGGCCAAGTGCGGATTGGCAAACTTCACATTAATTCTTTGGGAAGATTATGGATAACTCATCTTCTTCTTCTTCTTCTTGCCCTTTTCCCACTTTATGTGGGGTTGGAACAACATGTTTTCTTCTTCCACTCACTTCTGTTATCCGTCAACCTCATATATGGATAACTCATAATTATGGACAATGGCTTGCAGGTTTTCTCATGATGTTTTCCTTTTATAGCATAGGATAGATAGATAGGATTTAGATGTAAAACACGCTTTTGATGTTGCACTTCATTATACGACTATCTAAATATATAACTTTTACTGTTTATTAGTAGGTAACCCTTTCATAAATAACCTGAAGCTTAATATTTTCTAACGTACGGTAAATTACGAACCCGCACTGGCCCATTTTCACGAAATACAACACAAAGGGGCTATTTTTACCAACCCTAGTCCCTACCCTAACCTATTCAAGAAGATTTATTAAGTCCTATCTATAGTTTTTGCAACTCTTTGCGTTTATCTGTACAAAACTACGCAAGAGGTCACTACTGCTAATTATGAATGAAATTCTTACAACACATTTTGTACCAAGTTTGTACCTACTTTTGTATTCGTTGATGTTGATTTTTAAAAACTTATTAATTTTCATTTACCTAAATTCAGAATTTAATTACCAACCAAGATAAAATAAATTAACTCTTGCCAATATTTTTAGTCTCTTATAGATCTAGATTACACCAAAGGATTACACGTCTTTTGATTTGTGTTAAAAAAAAGTAAGAAACTCTTGTGTTTTTGAACTTTTATTTTAGTTATTATAATAATACTAGCTGATGCCCGCGACTCCGTCCGCGTGGATCGAGGTTTTTCGTTTCCCGCGGGAACTCCTTAATTTTCCGGGATAAAAAGTAGCTTAATATGTGTTATTCCAGACTATAATCTATCTCTGTGCCAAATTTCATCCAGATCCGTTCAGTAGTCACGGCGTGAAAGCGGAACAAACATACAAACAAACTCACTTTCCCATTTAAAATATTAAGTAAGGAAGTAAGGATAACAAATGAAAATAATGACAATTTTTAGACTTTACATTTATTGTGTGTGTTCCGTTATAAGCACTGCGAGCACTGGCAGTGCTCTTTACTGGGGACTTCCAGTGCTCTCAGTGTATTTCGGAACGCACCCATTATCATTACAGATTTTAAACGTAAACTTATTGGCACTCTGTAGCAATATGTCATATTTGTAATTTGACATTGACATTTGTGTCAATTTCAGATTTTTTTTTGCTGTGGCCTGTGGAACATCAGAACATGGTGGAACAGATTGCTTGTAGAAATGTGAGATTTTAAATTTTGTTACTTTGGTGTTGTTTTTCTTGATTTTTTCTGTTGTGACCTATGGAAATATTCATCTAAGTAACTCTCCTAAAGTAATATAGGTACCTACCTACCTAAAATAGCAGGCTTTATTGATTAAATGTTAGAAAAACTTAGAACCCTTAGAACCAATGCTTTGAATCTTGAATGCGGGCTGAGCGATTTGTGTTGATTGCAATAAGCACTTTGATTAGATGCCGAAGAAAAAAGGTAAAAAAAAGGGAACAAACTCAGGTAAGTAAATAATAATTATATACTCATACATCATATGAAGCATTGTATCACAATTTTCCGATTCTTTCTTGAAGTTTATGTTAGGACGGTATTAAGTCTATCAGCTATTTATCACAGAATATAACTTATTTATCTCACTACTACGGTGCTGATAATACGACCCAGTGAGCTTGAGTGTCTAAACCACTAGGCCATCACCGCTTCAACACACTGTAGAACTCTCAGCTTGATCTAAATTCTAAACATTGAAATATTTCTTTTCAGATTTTACCATAAATGATTGTGCTAACGCTCCTAAACCTGTGAGCAGAGTGAAGAAGTCCATAACCACTGAACCAATACTAGAAAAATCATGGGACGACCTTCAAGATGATGACTTTGACATTATTGAGGAAACTAACGCTGACGGAACAAAAACCTTTGTGTATAAGAAAAAGAGAAGTCATTCCAAGAGCGAGACAGACATACAGGAACGTCCAGGGATAGTTTACCCTGAGATTGTATGGTATTTATTATCTAGTTATATCAAACCAGAGGATGTGGGTAACTTTGCTGGTATAAACGAAGCTACTTATTCTATAACTAAACGAGAATCCTTTTGGCGAGCATTGTATAAGAGGTATTGTCAAACTAGCCCTAAACTGCCTGAGAAATTAAGGATAGAGAACAACTACAAATTGTATGGTTTAAGACAGAGGGTTATAAGAGCTTTGTATCACACCTATGATGTTTTCATACAAAAGGTAATTATGATTCTCATATAATATGTTAATAATTCATCTAAACTTAAAAAGAAATGATGACCTTGTAGTGTGACTGACGTGCATTGTGGGTATTTTGTAATACATAAAAAAATACCTAAATTGTAGAAGTTGTGATAATTGCATAGTAGCCAATGGTGTGCGGCTCATAGAGGCGTCATAAGTAATGCTTACCCTAATTGAAATAGCTCTATTTACATTTTTGATTATGATCTGCCAGAGTATTGGTAATCTACCTAACTGATGCCTGCCCTGGTTCACTCACACTCACCAGTGTGCCAGGGAGATTGTCCACAATATTATCTTCTTATTCCAAGGTACAGAGACAGTCATCACAAGACAGTCGTCCGCACGAGCTAGTCAGGCGTAGATGTGTGAACGTGTGGTATTGCAAGGGCCCCACGTACTGGTCCGTGTACTTTAAGCTGAAGAAGTCGAAACCTGAACGGGTTAAGTGCAATGATTTCATTGAAGAGCTGGGGAGGATTGACGCCAACCCAGAAGAGGATTCCCAGGTGTTGCAGGTACAAATGAATTTTTTATTAGATACTAGATGATTCCCGCGAATCCGCGTCCACGAACCTAGTCCGCGTGAACTAAGTTTTTTCAATTCCTGCAGGAACTCCTTAATTTTCGGGGATAAAAAGTAGCTTATGTCCTTCCCCAGGATATAACCTATCCCTCTAGCAAATTTCATCAAAATCGGGTGAATAGGTGAATTTATAATATTATGGATTAACTACTGTAACATGGCTTGCCCCTTCAAATTATTTCCAATGTGTAGTCATGCCACTAGTCAAGCCACAAATCCTTGGATTTATTTTTGTTTGACAACTGTCTCAGCATGCACAAATGCATTTATTTAATTCAAATTGATACAACCATTTTTTACAAAATCTAAATCTCGCCAAACTGGTGGGCCAGTCTTGGTGGCGCTTTGTAAATACTTTCAAACATTTGAATCTTGGAGGGGCGGGCCATGTTACCGTAGTTAATCTCTACTTAGTCTAACTGATGCCCATGACTTTGTCTGTGTGGAATAAGTTTTTTTTAATTCCCACAGAAACTCCTTATTTTTTGGGGATAAAAAAAAGCCTATGTCACTCTTTAGGTCCTCAACTATACCCATGCAAAGGATTGCGGCATGATTTAAGGACAAACGAACAAACAAACACACTTTGCATTTTTAATATTAGTATGACACCTCCTTACTTGAATAGTTTTTGAAGTAAAACTTCTTTATGCACGCTTGTCTTGGGGAATAAGCTGGTGAATGCGTGACGAGAGCGTTACGAAAAGTGCGAACGGAAGTTGAGAGGGAGATATAATAAGTTAGTGAAGATAGAAAGAGATTGTTACGTTTCGTATATTACTGTAGGGGCAAGAGAGAGAGGTGCGAGCACACATTTTCTTTCTCTCTTTCTCTCATAGCCAGCCAATTACTAAGTTTTACTTCAGTTGTGTGGTCTAAAGCACACTCGTTTTTTTTTTAAACTAGCTGATGCCCGCGACTTCGTCCGCGTGGATTTTAGGTCTTGGAGTCCCGTGGGAACTGGTTTTTTCCCCAGTATAAATGTATATAATATTATATGAAACTGAATAAATTACCGTCAGTCTGAAAATATATTTGAAGATCAGCTCTCTACTGTCTTATGTCTCATTTACTTTTGTATATGGAGTTTTTTTGACCCATTTTTTTTTACTTTTCCGTACAATTTTTAAAACATTTTCTTTCATAAGAACCTTCTTCTTACAATAACAAACACAACAAAAAAAGAATTAGCGAAATTGGTCCAGCCGTTCACGCGTGATGCCGTGACCAAGGGAAATAGGGATTCATTTTTAACCGACTTCCAAAAAAGGAGGAGGTTCTCAGTTCGGCGCGTATGTTTTTTTTATATATAGAGATAGTTGCTTTATTTTACTTTCCAGATAACCTGTCAAAGTTTCTACGAAGTACCGCCATTGATGGGCATGACACTGTCATCTGTGAGTGTGGTACTGTCTCAAGGATTCAGACACCACAGACTGCATCTAGGCTTCAACACAGGCCACTACAATATATGCAGGAACATCATTCCAGAACATTCCGTGGTCATAGACACAGTGGTCAACATATTGGTGTACGATTGGTGGCATCCGAAGTACCCGCACTTTGAGAATAAACTACCATCTAGTATGCTCGACGAGGAATCGTTGCCGGTGTTGAAAAAGGATTTCTTTACGTTGTGTAAATGAAGTGGAAGCTTAAGTGTTAAATAAATGTGATACAAATATAGTATATTTTGTTATTTATTTGCTGTTTCATTTATTTTAGAATAGATGATTCCCGCGACTTCGTCCGCGTAGGTTAAGATTTTTTGACTCCCGCGGGAACTCTTTAATTTTCCGGGATAAAAAGTAGCCTATGTCCTTCCCCGGGATACAAACTATCCCCATACCAAATTTCATCAACATCGGTTGAACAGATGGGCCGTGAAAGCGCAGCAGACTTTCGTTTCGCATTTATAATATTAGTATAGGTAGGTTTTGACACACATCCGTAGCTTAGGAGCAACGTAGCAAATATTCTATAGTCACATTGCACACCGACGCATTCGCGTAGTGAATCGTCAAAAGACGACGTAACTTGAGCCAAAGATATAAGATAAATAGATACGAATTCTACATTCTACTGAGACTCAATTAGGTATTTGACAACTAGTAAAATCAGCAACTTTTTTTCAAACGTCAAAACGCGTGCTTAATAAGGGATTTTGTATGAAACATTGCATAGTGACGTCATCAAAGTTCGTCGCACTTTTTACTTTGATCGATAGTTTAAAACCAACAGTGGACGTAGATATATTACGACTTTAGGGAGATCCTCTATTTAATAATCACTAAAAAATAATTTATTTGAATACCTAGTTGTCAAATACCTACCCAATTGTTCTTTTGAACAATTGGGAAAAGAGAAGTGTGATGAATGGAGATAGGAATTTAAAAAACACAATATAGGCATTTATTAGATCATCTAGGTTTAGATATAAATGCTTTAGGGTGATTTTGGCATGGTACGACAGGCATTGCAAGATCCACGAGGTATCGCGCCGTAGCATTCGTCGGGGCAGGCCACAGGGGCAGGCGGTGCAGACAGAGGCGTATTGACGCGGGTACTCGCACTCCTTTGACGTCTTCCATTGCGATTAAATTATTCATTAGGAATTAATCATCATCATCAACCCATCATCGCCGGCCCACCTTTGAGCACGGGCCTTCTGAGGAATGGGAACGATTTTATATTCAAACTAGCTGATACCCGCAACTTTGTCCGCGTGGTTTAAGTCTTTTTTGAAAAGTAGCCTATGTCACTCTCGGTATCTCTCCTCAACTATACCCATGCCAAAAATCACGTCGATCCGTTGCTCCGTTGCGGCGTGATTGAAGGACCAACCAACAAACAAACACAATTTCGAATTGATAATATTAATATGATACGAGTATGTACACTTTTAGTGCTTTTGAATGGTCACAGTGAAAGTTGAACCACGGTGGCCGTGGGGGATCAAGCTTATTGGTGTTACGGGACCACTGACGCAGCCCCAATAAGCTCGCACGCCGGACTGGAGGCCTAGATCGGGTTAGTAGGTCCAACAGTGGGTGTAAAATGGCTCATAATGAAAAGTTGTATTGTAAGTAGATATAAATTAGTGATGAATCGAGATAGAAATAATAATTTAAAAAAACACTCAATATTAATAAGTATTTATTATGATCATCTAGGTCTAGATAGACGCTTTAGGGTGATCTCGGCAAGGCTAGACAGGCATTGCAAGATCCAGCAGGTATTTGGGCACCGAAGCATTCGCCGGGGCAGACGGGGCAGGCGGCGGCGTACTGACGCGGGTACTCGCACTCCTTTGACGTCTTCCATTGCGATGGTGAAGAGTACTGGAAATTATACATTAGGAATTAGTCATCATCATCTACCCATCATCGGCGGCTCAAAAAATAAATTCGGGGACAAATGTGAATTTCTTTTCCCATTTGTCCCCACGTGGGGACAGAATGTGGTGATAAACGGGAAGCACCCACTGTTGAGCACGGGCCTTCTGACGAATGAGAATTTTTTTTTATTCAAATAAACTTTTGAATCGTCAAGTGAAACAAATTAGGTACAGACTACCTACAGTGAAAGTTGAACGCATGAGACACTTTCATAGACTTCGCCCGGGACCTGCTGTAACCACTTTCTAAGTTTCTTATGAGTAGGTACGGTCTACTTAAATTAGTAAAGGACCGGTGAGAGATCAGGCCAATCAAGGGCCAATTCGATCACCTAACTATATAGGTGCGAAGCACAAAGGTGTACCTAGGTAACACCGCTATCTAAGACTTCTTGCTTTTCTTCTGTCAATCAGTCTTCTGGCTTTTCTTTCAAGAAACTCTTAAGTAGTAGCTCAGAAACTCTTTATTCCTGTCTGCCCCTGTTCTAAGGAAACAGCGTGGGATCAGACTGCAAATAATTAGTTCGATCTGTCTCGTCGAAAATGGGGGGACGGATCGAACTTAATATTTCTATGTGTCCCTCTGAGGGGACAGACCGGAATAATTCTTCGAGTTTGGTTGGCCAAAATACTTATGATTCGCAAACGTCACTTTTAAGCAAAGCGCAGCGTTGGACGACGCTCTACTACGACGGACGGACGACCTATTTAGCGAGTAGCTATCGCTTCTAAAGCGATGCAGGCTACAGCATTGATGCATCGACGGTACAATTGTAGCGACCGTAGCGACTAACGACACCTCCTTCTCTTCTTTTGCCCGATGTCGCCCGAAACAGTCACGAGTTAACTGAGCTATGCTGAATCGATAGTAAGTATGCGATTGTATCGCTACTGAATCGCTTCGCGCGTTGCAAGAGCGACAAACCGTCAAAAGGCAATGCAGAGGAACGCGCTAGGGAATCGCTGCAAAGAGTCACCGTAGTCCATAGGTGACCTACCTTAGGAAGATAATTATAATATTATTAGACTCACTCTCAAGAAGGCCGCGAAGCTGCACGTCACAGCATCATAAGCCGGGCAGTTGAGATAGATGCCCTGGGGTGGTATGTCCGCTTGGAGGCAGGCAGTCTTCACGCCGTCCACAGCCGCCTGCCAGTCCGGGTTGTCTTTAGCGAAGTTGTCGAAGTACTCCGTCAGCTTCACCCTGTCTAGCTTGTCTCCGTCCATCAACCCGGATTTTCTGAATATGCATGTCAGTTTCTCGCACTGAAAAGGAAATATTTCACCGCGATTTTTATTTTACAATCGTGCATTGTAGAGTCAACATCTCCTGAAGATGGATGCTCCCGGTGTCGGAGTGAAGCGTGCGTTGAGAATAATTGGCAAGATTTGTGTGGTGTGGTGAATATCGCAAGATGTACACACTGTACCACATAGATTTACCTATTGTGGCGGATTATAGAGAATTAAACTTCCAGTTCTTTCAGTATTTCACCGCAGTCAATTGCCTCATCTTGTGACAGAAGGGCTGGCTACTTTTTTGCGCAAAGGATCAGCTTGGCTGTCCAACGCGGAAATGCAGCCAACATTCTTGACACCATTCCACGCGGGCATGATTTAGTACTTATAATAGGTATAGGTAATATTAGGCTAGGTAGCTTTAGGTTCTATTGTATTGTTTTTAATAGGTAAAGAAAATCACTTCAGATACATTAATCTCTACTTGTGCCGTTTTTTACTGGCCGCCGATACCTTTGTATGCCTATCGGCGCCGCGCACGGGTCACAACAGGAAATCCTGATTGAACATAGTTATCAATTTATTATCATAGACATGTAGGTATGTTTTGACCACCATTAGATTGAAATATAACGCAGTTAAAGTAGGTAAGTAACTATGTAGTATGTTTGTTCAATCAAAATAGGTACAATATTTTTCTTACATCTTGCTTTTTTCTCTACTACTTTTCTCACTAGTGAGGTGAAAAGTTATGTATCACACGATAGCAAAGTTTTTGTTTCTCGTGCCCCTTTGGAAAACCCTCCCTACCTTCAGGATTCTAACTTAGAATCACTCGCTAGTCGCTACGCTCGGGAACGCTAGCTACGCTCGATGCTACGCTTACGCATGCACTCGCAACACAAACGAACTTTGCTATCTTGTTGAACAAATAACTAGTTACTAGGTATTTAAATTTAGAAAAAGAGCAAATAAATTAGTATTATTATGGTTACCTCAGGAAGAGTCCTGTCGCACTGGGACGCAATTCCCCGCTGCACTATTTGTGGCGTACCGAGGCACTTGTAAACCTGTACATAAATAAATATACGGTGATATATTTACATTTTTTTATACTATACTAGCTGATGCCAGCGACTTCGTGCGCGTGGATTGAGGTTTTTCGGTTTTCGGGAACTCTTTTATTTTCCGTTTTTCCAAATCTATCTGTGCCAAATTTCTTCCATATCCGTTCAGTCATTCCATCCAAACATCCATCCATCCATCCAAACTTTCGCATTTATAATATTAGTATAGAAGTATCACATCAGAATCGGCGAAAAGTTTGGTTAATTTGATCACTGCTTGCCATCGGTGACCACTGACCGTCTTCGGAGGTCGACCTAAGTGATAGTTTTATTTCTTGTTTTAGTTATGTTTAGGTTATTTTTTTTGTTCAGTGTAGGTAATGGTGTAGGTATTTAAAATATTGTTGCGAAGGGGTTGACATGTTTTTAAGAATAAAAACCCCAAAAAGTATCTTCTATTTGATTAACTATGTGGGTTGGATTCTTACCCCTATGGGCATTTCGCCACATCTTATCGGCGAGGCAACGGGGACGTCCGCCCGGCATACCTGGGATTAGATGAAAATAAATTAACACACGTAGATAGAAGCAGGCGTTACTTTGCGAGTGTCCATGGATATAAATGAAGAAAAATCTCGAAATACCTACCTATCTATCTGCAATCTCTCACTGTCTGCCCGGGAGGGAGGGCGGTCCGCACTCCGCGGTGCATTTTTTTTTTTTTAATCCACTACAAGTTAGCCCTTGACTGCGATCTCACCTGATGGCAAGTGAAGATGCAGTCTAAGATGGTAGCGGGCTAACCTGTTAGGGGCATGGCAGTTATATTAAACCCATACGGGCCATACCTCTATTCGGTTTCTACACGGCATCGTACCGGAACGCTAAATCGCTTGGCGGCACGTCTTTGCCGGTAGGGTGGTAATCAGCCACGGCCGAAGCCTCCCACCAGGCCAGACCAGGGAAAATTCAGAAATTATAAATTCCCACATTGAACCTGCCGGGGATCGAACCCGGAACCTCCGCACGTTAAGGCAACAGCACTCAACACTGCGCCACGGAGATCGTCAAAATGCATATCGCATGCTGCACGTTGTTACTAATTCTACACAGATATACTGTCCCACTGCTGGGCACAGGCCTCCACTCTCATAGGGAAAGCTTAGACCCAGCACGATGCTCCAATGCGGGATGGCGGGCGGGCGACTTAATAACCGGCACCGACGGCTTAACGTGCTCTCCGAGGCACGGGGGTGAAACATCGCCAACTTCCTAACTCCGGGCTAGTACTGAGAATTTCTAATCAGAAAAAACCCAACACTTAATTATGACTCGAACCCGGGACCTCGTCAGCCGCAGTCGAACATGATAACCACTAGGCCAACGAGGCAGTTGTAACGAACCACTGACCAGTGACAACAAAATTAAAGTTAACTAAGAATCACTTTTTTTGAGTGTCAAAAGCTAAGTAACTTAGAAGACTTTTATAAGTCATAGCTCAGTTTTAACTAGTACATACTAGGTAGGTAATGATCATAACCACCTAAGACAGCATCAAGGCCGGGAGCCGCAGCAGAAAAGGCTGAAACCGGCAAGCGGCGGAAGTATGCCTCTCTCATAGAGAGTTACATATTTGTTCCGTTTGCCGTGGAGACCCTGGGGCCGTGGAGTCTTAGTGCCAAAAATTTTTTGCGAGATATTTCACCGCGGTTGATTGCCTCATCTGGTGACAGAAGGGCTGGCTCATTTTTTGCGCAAAGGATCAGCCTGGCTGTCCAGCGCGGAAATGCAGCCAGCATTCTCGCCACCATTCCACGTGGGCATGATTTATATAGTAGTTAGGTTAGGTTAGGTTAGCTTTAATTTCTATTGTATTGTTTTCAATTACCACCTAATAATATGGTAATAATTATAGTACGTTATCTGAAAACTAAAGCTTCCACGTAGAACGTGGAAGTGTTCAATAGTACCTAAGTAAATAGGTATTTCAATTGATTATAAAAGAAATCATTATGTACATAATAGTAAATATGCACTCTGAAATCTTATTTCAATTAGGTCTGTATTTTGAAGAAGCATACAAAAGCCTACAGGTAACAAAAATGGAAAAAGCTTACCGCCAATAATGACAAGGAAATAAAAGCCAGAAGACCACTCATGTTAAAAGACTAAAGACAACTGGTGATTAGGTATACTTAGGTAGACCATTTATTTATAGGAAAGACGTAATTTTGTCTCTAACCAGCGATATACGAGCATGCTAGTAGGTAGTTAATTGACCATATCGCGAGACAAAGGTTATGAGGTCAATAATTTATTTCGTTTACCGACAAGACTTATGGTCGTACCACATTTATCCCGCACAGCAGAAAAAGTGGGCCCAGCTCGATACAAACTGATAGGTACAAACTTACAAAGAATAGTTCGTTAACCGCGCCACGCCACGCCGCGCCTCTTTATCTAGTTGGGCCAGACCTTGAGCATTCAAATATGAGCTAGATCTGTGATGGTTTACGTCTTGCTTACGTTAGTACAAGCTTTTGACGACCTCCGTGGCGCAGTGTGTAGCGCCGTTGTCTTAACGTGCGGAGGTCCCGGGTTCGATCCCCGGCAGGGTCAATTTGGGAATTTATAATTTCTGAATTATCCCTGGTCTGGCCTGGTGGGAGGCTTCGGCCGTGGCTAGTTACCACCCTACCGGCAAATACGAGCCGCCAAGCGATGCCGTGTAGAAACCGAATAGGGGTATGGGTTTAATATAACTGCCATGCCTCTAACAGGTTATCCCGCTGGCGCTACCATCTTAGATTGCATCATCACTTACCATCAGGTGAGATCGCAGTCAAGGGCTAATTTGTAGTGGATAAAAAAACCGGCCAAGTGCGAGTCGGACTCGCGCACCGAGGGTTCCGTACAAACCTGTAGTAAGTTTTAAATTATTAAAAAAAACTACTTACTAGATCTCGTTCAAACCAATTTTCGGTGGAAGTTTGCATGATAATGTACATCATATATTTTTTTTAGTTTTATCATTCTCTTATTTTAGAAGTTACAGGGGGGGGGGACACACATTTTACCACTTTGGAAGTGTCTCTCGTGCAAATTATTCAGTTCAGAAAAAAATGATATAAGAAACCTCAATATCATTTTTGAAGACCTATCCATAGATACCCCACCCGTATGGGTTTGATGAAAAAAAATTTTTTGACTTTCAGTTCTAAGTATGGGGAGGGACCCTCAAAATTTATTGTTTTTTTTTCTAGTTAAATTGTGTGAAAATCTTAATGCGGTTCACAGAATACATCTACTTACCAAGTTTCAACAGTATAGTTCTTATAGTTTCGGAAAAAAGTGGCTGTGACATACGGACGGACACACAGACAGACAGACAGACAGACAGACATGACGAATCTATAAGGGTTCCGTTTTTGCCAAATTTGGCTACGGAACCCTAAAAAGCTTCAAGCGAGCAGTCCGCGCGCTGTAAGCAAGGAGCAAGTTGCACGTATGTGTCTGCCGCGGTGGGTAACTTTTAACATGGTTGGCTCTTTGTGCTCTTTGCCAACCATGTGTGTACGAGAGCTGAGAGTGCGTGCGTGCAACGTGCGGCGAGTGCGATTTGAGGCGGAGCCGCGCGGTTGCTGTGCGAGAGCGATGAAGTGAGCTACGGCCTTTACGCTCATTTAATTAATTCATCTCAATTATTTTATTTTAGCTCAATGAAGAAATTCTTATCTATTTTATTCTCAGTTTTTACGAATTTGACAACTCTACAGTAAACAAGATAAAGTTTAATTTTTTTATGAAAACGTTACTTTAAATATCTATACTCGAAGATCCATAGCAATAACGTCTCTGATGCATGGTTCCTATTTATGTACATATTAATATTTATAACAAGGTATAAATATTACTAGTACAGTGGATTTCGGGTATAACGACGATGAAGGGACCACTCTATTTTCGTCGTTATATCCGGAAGTTGTTACAGGCAATGGTAAAGAGATACAGACACGTACACATGTATAGTTTATATTCATTTATTATTGAAAATATTTGCACACATTAACTGGTACATTTAAAAAAATGTGTAATAATAGTTTGTTTCAATTTACCTCCGAAACGTACGCGCTTCCCTACCTACTTAGCTGATATCTATAAACAAAAGGTAAAGGTCTCCCATTGAATTATTATGTGTAATTCCTCAAAGAGGTCTCCACACTTGCTGACCATCTGTGTGGATGTAAACAAAAGATAAGAAATGTTTGTGAAAGAAAGAAATCTTTTGTGTCTTTGGCGGCCGACTCCGGTCGCAATATCTGCATGGGATTTCTAGGAATTTGTTACAAATGATTCACTATAAACAGTCTCTACACCCGAACTCGGCGTAACATCCAAAGTCGCTGTAGCCACATGAATTTTGTACTAAAGTATGCTTTAAATTCAAGGGACTTAGATTTAACGTCGCTATAGGTAAATGGTCGCTACAACCAAGGTCGTAATAAATGAAATCCACTATATGCGAAAATGTGTTTGTTTGTTGGTTTATTGGTTTGTCCTTCAATCACGCCGTAACATAGCAACGGATTGACGTGATTTTGTGCATGGTTATAAAGAGTGGCATAGGCTATATTTTATCCCGTAAAATTGAGGAGTTCCCGTGGGAATTAAAAAACTTATTCCACACGGATGAAGTCGCGGGTATCAGCTAGGTATCAGCGGTTAGCCTATGTCACTCTCCAGGTCCTCAACTATATGATTATATCCATGCCAAAAATCACGTCAATCCGTTGCTCCGTTGCGGCGGGATTGAAGGACAAACCAATAAACCAACAAACAAACCCACTGTAAGTTCCCCTGTAAGTTGACCCTGCCGAGAATCGAGCCCGGGTCCTCCCGCAATAAAACCACAGCGCTCACCACTGCGCCAGGGAGGTCGTCAAAAAACTTTACGTCAAATAAAGCTTAAAGGAAAGTTTCATGCTATAGGTTCGTGCACGTATTTTGATGACGTATCATAAATTAAGGCGAGGTATAGTCTCACAAACTTAAATCTGACCTGGGTGACAGAGTCGCTAATAAGTAAATATTAAATAGTTATTTGTGTTACATTAAACAAACGTGTGGCGTCGTGGGATACCAGATAGGAACGAAGTTTCTTATTACATAAATATTAATTTCAAGTTCTAGTCGAGATAAAAAGAAAATAATTATTCAGGTGTAAATTTTTTATTACGATTTTTTTATCGATAAAAATCAAAAACCACTTTACAAAATTATCTTAACACTTTTATTTTATTCACAATGATTCATAAAAATATATAATAATAATAGAAAACTGAAATAATAACAATAACAGTCATCACGTAGACTATACATTAGACACTCATACAGTGTCGCGAACATACCTACATAAACTATACATAAATGAAATGAAATGAAATGAAATGCTTTATTTCATGTAGGACAACTTGTGCCTCTTATGAGAATCTACCAATAATCGTAAAAATCTTACTCCACGCATTTTCGTTACGGACGTTTTATGCCGGCTAGGGTACCCCCCCGCATCGTCCCATAAGGAAGTTCGTTCCAAAACCAAAACTAAACAGGCATAAAATCAGTTCCAATTTAGGCCCCCGGGTCAGATACGTTGGTGGGACTGTACACCTACACATAATTACGTATTTGAAGCTATGCCGCATGTCGTAATCGTCTTCCTTCTTGCGCATGTGCAGTTTCCGCGCATGCGCATTTCCTGTCACCTGTCAAACCAGCCCCTTCGAAATCCTTTGACGTCACTGGAAAACCTCGGGGAAAAAACCCAATCGTCGCTGGAGGAAAATCATGTAATACTGGTAAATATACTATTTTCCACATAATATTGTTGTGATGTCCGAAATTGTAACTTTTGTCGTTCATAGAGATGAAAATTACGTCATTTTAAAAATACAAAGGCAGATTTGCAGGCAAAATAATTAGAACTACCTGTACAAGTTAATTTGTTATTTTTTCGAATGTGTCCCATCTAGAATTTAGGTAAGACTACTTAGGTATTCAATATAGACGATACTTAAATTGTGCAGATACCTAGGAGAAGAAAACCATGTCGGTTTTTTCCCAATAAGTTACCTAGTAAGTAATTCAATCTTAAATTTTGTAATGGATTGATGCTGTCGATTCCTAAAATATATACTTACATATCTACTGAAATTACACCTTATTGTTATTTTGTTTTAGTAGGAGTCCACTAATTAAACTTTTATTTAAAGGTTTTTGTTTTTTATATATAATATATTAGGTACCTACACATTGACTTATATGTATGGGTAAACATAAACCTTTATAATTTTAGGCTCAATGATAGAAACGCATCCTTTTTAGGTAATTTTCACGTTTCTTTGTTTCAACTGATATGTATTTACTGTTGTCTAAGATTTAGATTATTAAGATGAATTAATAATTATTTAATTATTAATTCATCTTAATAATCTAAATCTTAGACAACAGTAAATTAAACTACGATTTGAAGGAGAAGATTCTATTTTTTTTAAGGGTTGTTGAATCGTCTGTGTTGGCGGATCTATTTTTAGCTGCTAGGCACGCTTTGTAATTCCAAATGAAACTCAGGGGCCAGGGCCGGCCCGAAAGTTTTGCCAGCGTATCGAATTTACATTTTTGGCCCCCAGGCCCACAATTCGCAATTATTTTCACTTAATTTTTCATCTCCATGCTGTAGGTATGTAGGGGCCTGCACTACCTTCACAGCTCTATGATCCCGCCATACAATGAAACTAATGATAGTTTTTGAGACATTATTTTCTCTCCTTTCATTAACAGCAGGTGTATTATTAGTAGCAGCCATAGAGATAATTAGCAGCACTCTAGATAAGAGCTGTTTAATATCTTCAAACGGTTGAACAGATTTTGTTGAATCATAGCTAGGTACTCAAGAACACTCTCGAATCTCGATTAAGTCACCTTTTAAGAGAAAAAAAACTAAATCAAGATCGGTTCCGTTTGGGAGCAACGATGCCACAAACACAGGATCAACGAAATTTTTGTGGGGTGTTGAGGACCTGGAGAGCACTGACATAGGCTCCTTTTAATCTAGAAAAATCGAAGAGTTCCCCGCGATTTTAAAACCTAAAAAGTGATCGTAGTTGCGGGCATTTTCTAGTTGTATAATTTGACGAAAGCGGGCTAAACTGCTACTTGCACCAACCCTAGGTCGGCCCTGGACAAACATCAAATTATTTTTATTATCTTGCATTGTGTTCTGTGACCTTTCATCTTAATTGAATGATCTTTAAAGTACTTATCTTTTAATTTTCCGCTCTTAATACTGAAAGCTCGGTCGTTAGTATAATTTGATTACAGTACATCCTATACCTACCTATGTACTGTGGCTTATGTTACTTAAGTTCTCATGTGCTCATTTATTATTTTGATTTATTTACTGGCTTTACTGCTCTGGGTTCCAGCTCGTCTGAGCCTTTCATATTATGTGTTCATTGAAATAGAATGAGTACTAAAATTCTACATCAATGTATGTGTTCATAAGTTATGCGCACATTTTGACATTCTTATTGGCGCAGTGGCGCAAGCTGTGATCTCACAAGAGGGAGGCCGATGCCGTGTAGAAACCGACTAGGGGTATGAGTTTAATATAACTGCCATACCCCTAACAGGTTAGCCCGCTACCATCTTAGACTGCATCATCACTTACCATCAGGTGAGATCGCAGTCAAGGGCTAACTTGTAGTGGGATAAAAATAAAAATAAATAAATAGGTCTCGGGTTGGATTCTCGGCAGGGTCAATTTGGGATTTCTTAATTTCTGTATTTTCACTGCCCTGGTTTTCACCCGTGGCTATTTAAATAGAAAGATAGATAGATTAACCCTTTATTGCACACACATAAAAT
This sequence comes from Erebia ligea, assembly GCA_917051295.2. NCBI lineage: Eukaryota > Metazoa > Arthropoda > Insecta > Lepidoptera > Nymphalidae > Erebia > Erebia ligea. The sequence goes on from OU785232.1 coordinate 1,146,940, forward strand.
AGAAATACCTACTTACGAATAAAAATAGTTTAGCTATACTTGTGGTAAATATTCGTAGATTTAATGATGTTATCTGCCGATAGCGACCGATAAGATTGATAAAGGACTTTGTATACACTTTGTTTAAATATAGCATCGGACGTGTTTGTATTTGTACTAAAATTTTATAAAAAGTGAATTAAGTACTTATCGGAGCAACGGATTGTTTAAGATGAGACATTAACATAGATATAAATAAATGGCATAATAGTTAATAATCTGTATGTGTTCATCAAGTAAGTATACACAGTGTTCTTTGAGTTTTGTTGTTTGTCTACAATCTTCTAGATAGTTAACTTACATTTGCTTCACTTCCAAGGAAAAATATACTCTAAATTGAAGCTGCGGTTGGTATTATAGTTTGTGAAATTGCAACGAGATTTCTAAAAACGAAATTCAAGCGGTTTAGAAATAGTCAGCTGTTTGGTATGCTTAATCTATGTAATACCCACTGGACGATTTTTGTATTCATTGTTTTTTTTTTTTTTGAAAATATCGATGCAATAGTCGCTTTTTTTTTGGAATTATTGTCCGTCTGTCTGTCTGTTCACGCATCACGCCGAAAGTCGAAACTACTCGAAGGATTTGAATGCAACTTGGCACACGTAAAGCTAACAGGCTACTTTTTATCCCGAAAAACAATCGGGCTAAGCATCTCTGAGAAGGTCATAGTGTTCTCACGGGATTTATCAAATACCTAAAACCACGCAGACGAAGTCACGGGCCGCATCTAGGACCTACCTAATTATATTGTCAGTAAAGGTAGAGAAAGAAATAGAATTCGCATTTTCAGGAAATCATTTCCATGTCGAATACTACATGCATGTATTATGCATTATGCATGGGATACAATACTAACCCCAACCATATTCTGTGCCCCAACTTAAGAGTCCGTATACTCGCCATCGGTCAATTTTGGAATCTGTAGGTATACCGCACAGTAGACCGTTAGGCTGCACTCATACATAGACGACATAGGCCAGTAAAGATACTTTGATACTTTGCGTAGTCAAGTTCGTACGTACGTGCGGTCGTACGATCTGCAGTACCATTTTACACGTGAATTTGATCAGACTTTGATAATATTTTTTGGTCATATAGGTATTTTATAGAACTTTATTTTTACACAATTTGTGTTATATAAATACTAAATTCATGGTAAATTTTATTTTATCAGTAATTTCGTCAAACTTTTAAGAAATACAGGTTATTGTGACGCGTAAATTTTGCTAAATCGTGCACATTGATTTGATTTTTTTATTAACTAATTTTGTATAGAACGTATAAAAACGAATTGCAACAGTCCAATTTTAAGAGCGTGTTTATCATATTAGTATTTTTTATAAGTCATTTATTATAATTTTTCGTGGATTTATATGGGTGAAAAGTGTGACCCAAAAGTGCAAAAATGGTAAACGTATTCTGCAAGAATGAGAATTTCACTATTATATGTCAATAAAATTAAATTTTTATTTGCAACAGTCTACTAAGGAGGGATTAATCTTTAATGTTTTAATTTTCTTTTTGTTATAATACTAATATCTCATGCACAAAGCTCATCAAAAGTTCTTAAAATGTCGGTTTACTGGTTTACGGACTGTTAAACCTAATTCCTTAGCTTTAGGATAAGATAGCCTTAATTTTTTTTGTAAGAAATACCTAATCCACGCGGACGACGACGCGGGCATTATAAATAAATTTTTTTTTTAATTTATTATAAATAAAATAATATAAATAATAATAAATACTTATTATAAATAAAATTTAATTCTTTTATTTTATGTGTATTTTTTAAATCAATTATATACAAGTGCTCTTGAATCATCAAATGAAAACTGGTTGGGAAACAGCTTATATCCTATCAAGAAGAACCAACAAGAAACTCCACCACCACCACCACCACCACCACTACAGCCCATTAACGTCTCACTGCTGAGCACAGACCTCCACTCTCATAGGAGAGTGGGAATTAGAGCTTAGACCCACCACGCTGCTCCAATGCGGGTTGGCAAGAAACTCGGCGTTTCTTATTTTCCCAAATTCAACTATAACGTATGTACCTATAGGTACCTACGTACAATTATTTTTGTTCTTGTCCCTAGGTAACACGGAACAGCCATCATGTTCGAAGGCGCAGTCGCCGGCATCCTCAACAGACTCCTCGGGAAGTATGTCCAGGACCTGGACACTGAGAACCTTAACGTTGGAATCATTTCTGGCAACGTCAACCTCGCTGACCTCAAGCTTAAGCCTGAAGCTCTGGTAAAAATGCATTATTCTCCAAATCAAACACTACTTTTGTAGGACAGCTTGTCTCTTATAGCTACACTAGATGATGCCCGCGACTTCGTCCGCGTGGATCAAGATTTTTTGATTCCCGCGGGAACTCCTTAATTTTCCGGGATTAAAAGTATCCTATCCTAAGTAGCCTATGTCCTTCCCCGGGATATAACCTACCTCTATACCAAATTAAGAAAAAAATTGAACGTTATTCTCAAATCTTTCAGTATGAGCTCGATCTACCAATAGATGTCAAAATTGGAACTATCGGAAAAATTAACTTGCAAATACCATGGTCCGGTCTATACACCCAACCTGTGCTGGTACACATCGAAGACGTCCTCATATTGGTTGGACCAGCGATCTCCAACAGCAACTTCGACCCAGAAAGGGAAAGAAGGCTTACAAGAGCAGCCAAGAGGAAGATTCTACAAGACTTGGAATCAGAGAGCGAGGTGTTGAAAGGACCCCAAAATTTCTTTGGAAATCTTTTCACGGCTATAGTAAATAATCTTCAGATTTATGTGAGGAATGTTCACGTGAGATATGAAGACTCTATCAGTTCCAAAGATGGACCGCTGGCATGCGGTTTGTGCTTGCAGAGTCTGTCAATTGAGACTACTAATAGGTACGTGTATTTATGAAATAATGTGAATCAAGAACTGCGATTAGAAGATATTGAGCATATGTGCTATTCCAGACTATAATCTATCTCTGTGCCAAATTTCATCCAGATCCGTTCAGCCGTTGGAGCGTGATTGAGTAACAAACATCCACACATCCATACATCCATACATCCATCCAAACTTTCGCATTTATAATATTTATTTGATGGTTCAGTAAATGTAAATACAGACCAAAAAGTCTTTGTTTTGTCTTATTGTTTTTTTGTATTTGGTAAATCCTGAGCCCAAGTGATATAATTTAATAACAACAAATGTTTGCTACATAAATTACCACCATATTTCAGCAAATGGAAGGCCTCGGTGACCCCAGCAAACGCATCCACAGTGTACCAAATGATGAGAGTCGAGTCCCTCTCCCTCTACTGGAACCCTACAGCCACCGCTCTCGATGATTTGGAGATAGCACATATCACTCCCATGCAGTATTATAACTGGAAGCACTACATGCTGACTGGCTTGGACAAGTTCTCTATGCATCATGAGGATTTCGAGTTTCGTAAGTCTAAACAAGTTCTTATCCAACAAGATCAATCTTGCCTAAACGGTAATGATTTATGGATAGGTAGATTACCATATTGTATGTACTTATAGTGGGGAGTGGGGACGCTATAAGCCTCCGCCAATCATTCCATTCTTTCCGATCATTCCATTCGTTCTCCTGGTTTGGACATAGGTTCGAACCGTATTCCAGCTTCTTATATTAGAGTAAACTCTAATCTCTCTAATTTATGTTTTCTTCCCAGATTCTGTCTTTCTCTTGCAGCTTCTACTTCCTGTCATACCAGTGATGACATAGGATACTCTACTATACGCAATGATATGATTAGAAAGCTAGTCTCATTAAATCAATTTGTGAATTAGCATTGAAGGTCCTACTGATTCGAGATCCCATAATATCATGTTTCATTTTAATCTCTCCTTAACGTTCACCTTTGCCCTTTGTTATCTTAAGACGACTTGAATGTCATCAAACTTTTATCATTAAATCCGTAAAAGCTTTGAGTACATTTATCTGGAGTAGCCTGTAAAAACAAAACTTTCTACATCACTTTTCATAAACCGAATTCGAAAAGCAAGTCTCCGGACTCTTTGGTTATGACTACGACTATGACCTGATGTACCGTCAAGTATCTAGATGGGCAGTGAACAAACCGGATTGAACCTTTTCTGTTTGTAGTGCTGAAACCCGTCACCTGTAAAGTGAAGGTGATAATCAACCGGTCGGGCGAAGCGCGGGTGCCGAGACTACTGCTGGATACTGTGCTTCAAGATAGTGCTCTGCAGCTCTCTCGGAGACAGTATCTCTCTATTGACAACCTGCTGGCGTCTTTCCAGAGAATCACTCTCAATAGGTAAATTCATCTTCATCATATAATATCAGAATCTTAGAGATTTTTGCATAGACTGAGAAAGAAAGAGGATTGTAGATATCTATGGATTTTGGAATCACTCAGCGGGCGATGGACTATGTTCTGACTTTCCTACGAGTCAAATCACAAATTAAGAGATCCGTAGGAGAATGAAAGTAACTGACATAGCTCATGGAAGTGAAGCTAAAGTGGCAATGGGTATGGCAACAAGCACATGACCAAGGCGCGTGAGCAGTGATCGGAAAGATCCGCTTTGCGTGCCGTACTTTACCTGACGAGGCTGCTGATACGTACTCAATAATATTTTTTTTCAGGAAGTACCGTCACTTACATCCGGGAATGCCACTTACAAAGGACGTTAAGAAATGGTGGCGTTACGCTTACAACGTAGTGATGGAACAGCGAGTCCGCCCATACACCTGGGCGGCGATCAAGAAGCATCGAGAAAACTACAACATTTACAAGAAAACCTACAAAAGCACGCTGAGGAGTCCCAACGATATCGAACTGAAGTTGGATCTCCAGAAATGTGAAGATAATCTCCCCATCATATCCGTGGTTATAGCGAGGGAACAGGCGAAGTTTGAAGTAAGTTTGTTGATTTATACAGAGCGATGACCCTCGCGATGATAAATAGAGTTATTTTGACAATGATTTGAAAGTATGTTGATAAAATTTAGCTTCATTTTGATTATTCTGGATGCTTTTTAAAAATGACGATTTAAATATTTGTAATCACCAAATCCTAAATCCTTCCAAATAGGATCAGTTGACGTCTTTATGCAACTGAATCTCAACGTATTTTGATTTGTTAAATCAAATGCTTGTACCGATGCAACAGTTAATACCAAAACAATATTCTAGCTTCTTACTCAAGAACCAGAAAGAATAGAAGTAGCAGAAACGGAATTTGACTGGTGGAAGCCCACTTCTGATACCGAGAATGATTCAGACAACGAATCCAAGTCTCGGGTAGAACTCTGCGTAAAGTCTGAGAGGTGCAAGAGTCTTTGGAGCCATCTGTCAAGTCCTGAGAAGAAAAGGGTTTGCGAACTTATTGGCTATGCTGAAGGCGCGCCCAGGCTGGACAAGTCTAAACAGTACATTGGTAAGTAGAAGTTCTTCAGAAAGACTCGCACAAATCTCAATTTGATCATATCAGAATCAATTTGTTCTAACAGGAACATATTTCTGATATGAACAAAAATTGATGTCGAATTCCATGCTGGCACACTGGACGGTGGACCTAAATTACGGTGGTTTATTGTCACTCTAAGGGCGCCTTCAAATTTGCCGCAAAGCGTAGCGCGGCTGCAGCGCGGCTGCAGCGCTGCGGTCGCGCTGCTTTGTAAATCCATATAAATAAAAAACACGCGACTGCAGCGCTGCACCCGCGCTGCGGCCGCGCATCAGTTCATCGATCGACTAGTGACGGGACTGCGCACGTATTTTTGTTCAAGTCTAAACATGAACGAAAATCAGGTAGAAGAATTTATCGATGAGGTTGAGAGTCGTCCAGCAATATGGGATTCGAAGTCCGACAAGTACAGCAACAAAATCGAAAAGAAAAAGGCTTGGGAAGTAATATGCATTAAATTTATTGAAAATTTCACAAACAAGACTCCAAGCTTAGAATAACTACCTATAGAAGGTATGTTTCCAAACAACGCCTTCTCAAAACGCAAGCTACAAATTCGCTATGCGTGCTGTGTTTACTTGCCTCGTAAACGCAAACATTAATGTTGCCAGTTTAAATGTTTTCCACCTAAAAGTTGGGTAAGTAATTGGTTAGTTTGTTTGTAGCATTGTAGCTTCTAAAACTAAGTTAACCAGCTTTTTTCGGACTGCGCGAGAGTCGTACGATACCATTTATGGCACCAATTGAACGGCTTACATTTCGCGAGTGTACTAGGTTTCTATAGGTAGTTATTCTAAGACTCCAAGTGAAAAAAAATGAAGCATGTAAGTATAATATTATGTATTGTTAACACAACTACTTTATATTTCGTTGTTTAGTATTAATAGTAACACAGAGCAGTGTTTCTTCGTCAGAGTCCATCGTGAAATAAAATATAGGTACAACCCTATGATGTTCGAACCTCGCGACAGGAGCGCGGCCGCAGCGCTGCAGCCGCGCTGCAGCCGCGCTGCAGCCGCGCTACGCTTTGCGGCAAATTTGAAGGCGCCCTAATTCTGTAGCCCGGAGAGACGCATTAGGCAACTGTAAACTCTCTTCGGGTATGTTATCTAAATAAATTAAAAATAAACCTTGCCCTTGCTTGACCAGACATGATTGTCTTCAAGTACATGAAAAGTAAAATTCTTGCCTTTTACGAGACAACAGATAAGAAATTATTAAGACATGCATCCTGCCTTCTTAAACCAAAATTTTTTTGTAATTTTCAGAGCATAAACTGAATCTGACACTGGCGAATTGTACGTTGACAATGATGAACAGAAGCAAGGAAGTCCTGGTTATAACCCTGACACAGTTCCTCGCGTCTTTGGAAACGCGTCCATCTGCTAAAGCATATAAGGTGACTTTCCAGTAGGGCATGCAAAATTAAAAAAAAAACCGACACCTTGAAATAACAGGATACTAAATCTCGATTGATCAGACCTGTGGAAGTTGCTCAAAACGGCTCAACAAATTTTCTTGAATCATAGCTTGGAACACTCAACTTTCAATATACAAACAAATATATATAGACTGATGAACACATAACCCAGTGCGTTCCGCAGTCGGGTAAAAATAACATCAGTCCGTCAATTTGGGAGTTACGATCCCACAGATACACACGTAACACAACAAAATGCCTCTGCTTGCGTTGCGTCGTGGGCAAAAAAGTATCTGCTTAGATGTATGTCACATTTTCACAGATGTGACAGTGTGTTTGTTCGTTGTTTTGTTGGATTGTCCTTCAATCATGCCACTACAGTGCAACGGATCGACGTGATTTTTTGCATGGGTATAGCTGTTGAGGACCTGGAGAGTGACACTGGCAAATTTTTAATCCCGGAAAAAGGAGTTCCAGTGGAAAAAAATATTCCACGCTAGTCAAAAATATTTAAACGCTCTTCGATAACACTCACCCTAAAAATTCACTCTTAAAACACAAACAGCCTTCCAGTTAAAATCCCTATACAGTCCTCTTTCTGGCCAGGTGTCAGCGCGTACAGAAAGCATAGTCATCGAAGGCATGTCCTCGGATGGAGACCTGGTACCCATGCTAATAGCTGATCAGGGATCCACGGTGGGAAGTAACACCGTGTTGGCGTTGGATGTTGAGAAGAATCCAGCCAATAGCCACGCTGACTTGGGTGTTACATGCCATGTTGAGCCTGTCGAGATAGTTTACGTTGAGGTAAATGTTTCTTAAAAATTAAGTACGTAATTTTTGAGCATTATAATTACGTTAGCTCTCTTTTTGTTTTCTATCTGCTTTAAAACGGAGAGTGTTTTGAAGAACTGTTTAGACCAAATATGTTTAAATTATCCTTTAATTGTCTTTGTACTGTTCTACTTTTCTTTAAATCCTTTAATTACGATGGTCGAGAGTAAAATATTAAGAGATCCCTTACGAGTTTTCTTAAAGAACCTTCTAGTCTGTCGTCAGTTTAAATGTCTGACAAGTCAATGGTCTGACAATTCTAAGGATAAATAATTTCGGTGAAATGCATTTTTCGAAAATGATTATCCTCATAATATTGTTTTGGCAATGCGAGCTATTTCAAAACAGGCGATTATCATTATCACCTACAGGGAAAATATTCCCTCTAGTTCAAAGGTTGAATCAAGTAGAAGTAGAACTAGTGCGAAGCTTCTACCTTGGTCTCTGAGTGAAAGGAATATTTTTGCAGCATGCATTCACAGAGCTGATAAACTTCTTCCAAACCCACTCGATGACGTCTGAGGAGTTAGCGGCGGAGGTTTCCATGGCAGCGGAGCAAGTGACTGCGATGAGCAAGTCGGTGCTAGCGCACGCGATCAGCCGCCGGAAGATATTCCACCTCAATGTGGATGTGAAGGGACCGGTCATCATTCTGCCGGAGCATGGTTGTGTGCACAAGTATGAAATTGGATTTTAACTAACTCACTCACTTTACTTAGTTATCATACTTTATACTAATATTCTAAATGCGAAAGTATGTTTGTTTGTTGATCTATCCTTCAATCAGGCGTGATTGACCTCCGATCCGATCCGTTCCTCCCGCCGCAACGGAGCAACGGATGATTTTTGGCATGAGTATAGTTGAGGACAGGTGGAGAGTGACATAGGCTATTTTATATCCCGGAAAGTTAAGGAATAAAAAGACTTAAACTTAAACCCTTTTTTTTTAATCCACTACAAGTTAGCCCTTGACTGCTATCTCACCTGATGGTAAGTGACGATGCAGTCTAAGATGGTAGAGGGCTAACCTGTTAGGGGCATGGCAGTTATATTAAACCCATACCCCTATTCGGTTTCTACACGGCATCGTACCGGAACGCTAAATCTCTTGGCGGCACGTCTTTGCCAGTAGGGTAGTAACTAGCCACGGCCGAAGCCTCCCACCAGATCACCATATTTTATACCTACCTAGTCCCATTCATTATAAAAGGTACAAAAGTGCAACTTTTACGTGTTAAAAATTTTGTTAAAGAAAAATAAACTATTTTATTTTTTTATTTTTTAAAAGCGTGTTTTTTAAAACTCCAATATTCTCTTTGTCAACTGTCCTAAGACGGCAGAAATGAAACTTCCGTTAATAGAACTTATCGTACTCAACAATTTTTTTTTTAGGCCAGGTCGCGTAATGGTGTTGGACATAAACAGAATAGTGATAAGGTCAGACCTGCAACCTTCCAACCTCACGCTTGAAGACGCGACGTGTATGGAGTTGGAAGAGCGACTCTACGACAGATTCCATGCTGAATGCTCGGTTCAAGTAGGTTTTTTCCCACTACAAGTTTGCCCTTGACTCAATCTTGATTTGAAGGTATCTTATAGAGCGAGGAAAACGGAAGCCGGAATTAGAAACGAGGAAGCAAATCTGACGACCTCCGTGGCGCAGTGTGTAGCGCTGTTGTCTTAACGTGCGGAGGTTCCGGGTTCGATTCCCGGCAGGGTCAATTTGGGAATTTATAATTTCTGAATTTTCCCTGGTCTGGCCTGGTGGGAGGCTTCGGCCGTGGCTAGTTACCACCCTACCGGCAAAGACGTGCCGCCAAGCGATTTCGCGTTCCGGTACGTACGATGATGTGCAGAAACCGAATAGGGGTATGGGTTTAATATAACTGCCATGCCCCTAACAGGTAAGCCCGCTACCATCTTAGACTGCATCATCACTTACCATCATGTGAGATCGCAGTCAAGGGCTAACTAGTAGTGGATAAAAAAAAAACGCTTCGTACGAGTCCGCGCAATTTTGTCTGTGTAAGGGTGCAGACCTTGTCGATGCCTTGCGGTTCGAAGATTAAAAGGATGTCTATAGCTTTAAAAGCTATTTCTATTATCTCCAGGTATTGTTCTGTAAATGGACTGATCCTTGGCGGGAGGCGCGGAAGCTTGGAGATTCGGAGCTGCATCTGGTGCCGCGGCTTAAGGCGCAGTTGGTCTTCTCTACCAGTATCAAGAAAGACTATAAGCTTCTTCCCAGGTATTTTGCACTACTCCCAAGTTTTAGTATTATAGCATACTAGATGATGCCCGCGACTTCGCATGGATTAAGTTTTTTGTATTCCTGCGGGAACTCTTTTTGTTATTCGGGATAAAATGCCTATGTCCTTCCCCGGGATGCAACATATTTTTATACCAAATTCCATCAAATTTGATATAATACATAAATATAAATTATGCAGTTGAGCTAAACTAATAAAACTTGAATACCTACAGCCGATTAAAAGTAATCTAGTGATCAGTGGCAAGCCGTTTGTAGAGGCATAAAAGCACAGCTTACCCAAACAGAAATACGTCAATGCTCATTTTTCGTCACGACAGACAGTAAATATTCTGACTAACTAATGCCAACCCTAGCTGCAAACCCTAGTGATAAAATCAAGATATATATAAAAAAATAGATAAAAATCTTTGCTTCAAAATTATTAAAACATTTTTTCTTTCAGATATAAGCTCAACATATCGCTCTCAAGCCTCATATTCAACCTCTCGGATTCCATCATCGTCCACCTTCTGGACTTCTTCGACAACCTGCCAGTTCCCACGCCCAACACTGTGCCAGTCTCCTTCATGGATTCCGGAGATTATGTCGAAGAGATTGTGGACGCTGAGCTTTTGGAAGCCTTCGAGTTGGACAAGGTTACGGCAGATCCAGGGTATAAGGAGCTGGTGAAATTGAGGCAGAAGATTGTGGCTGCTTATTTTAGCAGAAACAGGTTAGTTAAGAGAGACCGCCATGCACAGGCAATCTGAGCAGTTGATGTCAACTGTTTAAGCGGCCTTGAGTGTGACAATGTAAGGAAGATTGTTGATGGCTATATTAACTATGTAGTCGCAATTCATCACTGATATCATTATTAAGATAGCTTGTGATTGCCTGCTGTTATAGGATTATTTATATTTAACTAATTTGATGTAAAAAGCCGGAAATAACTGGCTTACATATGGCGTAACCAAACGGGTAGCGCCTGACAAACAATTCGACACCCAATGAACACGGAACCCTATACTTGTGTATTTTCCTATACTTGTGCTGTGAAACTTTGCTTTTTGCCAAATTTCATGATTCTCTGATCGTGTTTGAGACTGATCGACTGAATACTTTAGGGCAGCGGAAACCATGGTGGACGGCGAGAGTGCCAAGTCAACAGCTGAGGAGTCCCTCCCCACCGCTGACTTCAGTGACGAAGACGTGGAGGAGTACGCTCGCTCCGTGGACCTGCCCGGCTTCGATGACAACGTGTCGCCCAGCAACACTATTGCCACTCTCATGAGGTTTATTATAGGTGAATTAGATATTGACATTATTTGAAATTATTAACAGTTAAGTATTTGAAACTCAGTGAGTGTCTAGCATATTGACTACATACTCTATTCTGTACAACGTAAATAGTTAATAGTCAAAGCTGTTTATTAAAAAAAGGTATAGTTAATCCCACAAAAGAATTACAGAAAGATAAAATTAAAAACTACTACTTACTAATTATTATATTCACAAAAAATACACGCCGTCCAAGTGATCGTTAATGGGCATGATGCCCAAAACACTGGCGCTATTACCTCGTTGAATGACGAGGCTGAGCCGTTGGGCTAAATAAGCGCCAGTTCTTGGGTCACCTGAGGCGTGGATCAGTTTTTGGGACACATTTTTAAAATTCTTCGTGTCCGATGACCATGGGCCCAGAGTCTCAAAAGCAAGCGCCGCAAAAACGTAGTCCTTAGTAATGGCAGAGTATTTGCGGCGCTAAAAGCAACTGAGCAGATTCGGCAGCTGCACCCGCCCTTGCGAAATTTAGTCCTTGTTTATTATGTAGTTTGGTAATTCCTTTGGATTTAGTAAAGTCTTTATTAACGAACGTCCTCCAGTAATGTTTTAAAGTTCTTTGTATTTAAATTATACACGAAACATAAAATAAGCTGTAACATTCCTATTTTTCTGTACCTAGGTGAAATCGTGATAAACCTGGGCCGATCATCAAGCGAAGAAACAGACAAACCATACGTTGTTCTGAGCATCAGTAAAGTTTGCTTGGACGTGGCGCTGATGCAGTTCGGTCCAGCCATCCAACTGTCTGTGGGGCGCGCGGTACTGGCTCACAAGCTGAATCATAGCAGCTCTATGCAGTGTTTGGAACTGCTTACCAGTTCTGGAGAACTGTTCAATTTGCTGTACAGGAAGGTGAGCAGTTATCCATTTCGTAAGAACATGAATCAGGTATCAGTTATTTCATCTCAAAGAGTTTATTTAGACTGCTTAGAAGGGAGTCCGGAGTTTTTTTATTTTTTACTAGCTGATGCCCGCGACTTCGTCCGCGTGGATTGAGTTTTTTGGTCCACGCGGGTACTCTTTAATTTTCCGGGATAAAAAGTAGCCTTAGATATTAGATGTGTTATTCCAGACTATAGTCTATCTCTGTGCCAAATTTCATCCAGATGCGTTCAGCCGTTCTGGCGTGATTGAGTAACAAACATCTATCCATATACATCCATCCATCCATCCATTCATCCAAACCTTCGCATTTATAATATTAGTATAGTTAATTATAGAAGTATAGATTGTGCAGAGATTTATAAGCTTGCGCTTGACGTCAATCATGCTTAGTGCAAAGCATGAGGTCTAGCTTGGAACGCGCTAGCCTAGAAGATGCCTATTCACTCTTGCCGTAAAGGTACCTAAGTTATACGTGGCAGGAAACACGTGTGAGGGAGGGTCTTCCATACCCTAGCGGTTCGGATCAGAAACGTCGAGCAAAAACGATAATTTTACCCATTTTAGGTGCGAGCGAATTGTCCTGAGTTCCGTTCACATTTTCACAACGTGGAGCAAGCCCTCGTCGCTGATGTTGGACCTGTAGCGTTGTTAGTCCACGCTGTAGCACTGCTGTCGCTTTTCAAGTATCTGCAGTCTATAAACCGCAAGTAAGTGGGGATCAGTTACAATTTTGGCATTCCTATCATTTTCACTAGCTTTTTTTAGTAGTTTCTGTGGTCTGATCATAGGTGCGATTGTTTAAGAATTGCTGATCAAATCGTCAAAGTTCGGCGTCAAAGTAAAATAAACCATAACAGCATTGAATTAGAGCTCAATTTCGTGTATCTCTTCTCATCCGTTTAGGTTATCGTACATACGAGTACCTAAACGTATAAAAAGCGTATAAAACTATAAACGATTACGATTTCCATACACAATCGGGGGGCAGGTCCAACCACCGTCACCATCCGTTTACACATTGCCATGGAAGAAAGTGCGTGGAAAGATAATCCGTGACAAGGGCCATAACTGTCTTGCGTCATAAATCAGAATTTCCAGCGTAAAGCTAAAAGTAATTGCTTAATTTGTATGTTATTTAGAATTCAAAAACGACACTCGCTCAACATAAAGAACATAGTACTCCCAAAGACGCAAACGATGTGGGACTCCTTGATGCGGCCTGGAGATGATCCTCCCGTTCCACCTGGGGCTACAAAGTTCAGCTATTCTGTCAGGTAATTTCCGTTATTTCTCAAGACGTCTAACTAACTCAAACTAAAATATTTTTGAAGTAAAACTTCTAGAATCGTTGTGATTTGAAAATTCGATGAAACAAAAACGAAACGAAAAAGCGACACCAAAGAGAGACAAAAATCTTCATAATAGGATTTAGCCTGCGAGAGAATGAGATACATGTCATATATTTATCTCACCATCTCGTAGGCTCGAACACCATTCCTACCGAGAAGAGGAAGCAAGAAACTTGGTGGTTGCTCTTTTGAAGAGATACATAAGTAACCGCAGTCTTAAGCACTCGACATGTTGGTGAATCTACCGCCGTAAACAGTATGACGATCAAACTTTTTATGGCTCTCTTAATATTGACTCAGATTTGGCAAAAATTGGTATATTGATTTGGTATATTAGTTTTGAGTTGAGTAAGCGATGGAAACATCTTAGTGAATTGAGATCGTTTTGATGTGTTTTTCTGCAAAATTATAGATTATCGAGTCAAAGTTAGCCTGGATCTTATTAGGTACACCGTACATAGGTGAAGTACCGTGAGTCATTGTGTTGGTGACTATGGCCAATTCTTTCAGGTTGTCTTCAGTAACAGCTCGTATATGCCTGGTGGAGAACCCATTCGTTGAAGTGAGGGTCACGTCGCTGGAGAGCGATTGCGTGTTCCGAGCGAACGATCGTCTCATCTTCAAGCTGTTCTTGGGCTCACTTCATGTTGATGATCTGGCTGAAGCTACTCTTTATCCCAAGGTAAAGAAAATTTAAGTGAGCTTTTGAATTTTTACGACTAAAAACAGCATTATATTACTAGTGGTTCGCCCCGAACTGAGACCTCGCGGTATCACAGAGCGCCATCTATTGACATCATTGTGAAGTTCTGTTAAAAGTACCGAAGCTCATTAAAAATTAAATAATTTCGTTTCCTTATTATATTTATCTAATTTTAGTATTTGTTGTTCAAGTACAGGATATAATTCAATTAATAATAATTGATCAAGTTTCAGGCTCAGCCTTTCAGAAAATTGAGAGTTCTGAGGTCAACTTTGGACGTTAGAAAATCTCCACTTTGAAAGCCCCCCATTTCGTCAATTTTAGGGGAAAAATTTTAAAAAATATATTTTTGGGCTCTATTCCTAATTATCTTTAAAATGATATACTTACCGCAACCCTATGTAACGCTATAAAAAATATTTTACTTCGCATTCGCTTCTATGAGAGCCCCCCTGAATTAAAGATTTTTATAACTTTTTAAGCCATATTCGGCTGCAGGCCATTGGTTTACATATTATATTTAAATTTGAAGTTATTACGTTCAGTAAGTCAGAAGTTATAAGGCTCTGACAGACGGACGGACGGACGGCCAAGTGCCAATTCACTCAAGTAGACTCAGAGACCTTCGCATCGCTCGGTCAAAAAATTCTTCCGAGTCAAGCTTCTTCCATACTACCTCGGATGTAATTTATTTAACGAGAAAGTTTCGGTAGGTAATTGATTATTTTGGCTGTCGGTCATACTTATTTCTACTATTTCTGGGTCCTATTCTATTGAGTTCTATTAAGTATTCTATATTCTATTAAGTTAAAAAGTAAAAAAGGTGAATAAACGAATGCAGACTTCCCTGGTCTTCAGTTTAATCATGTCCAATATCGCTATCGTGCTAGTGGCCTTTGTACGTGTACGTGTTAGTTGTTTAGGAGGAGCAAATGAAATTGACTCATCAACGAACCGCTGTGTTCAGAAACTTGAGGTTTTGCATCTAAGTAGGGCTTACATAATGTCTTCCCGACCGAATTTCGGCCCCGGCCGCCTATCTCCAGAGAGATTAGCCATCTGCGCGGGAGATATTATTATAGTGCACAAGTGTGTGCGCATACACAGGAGCACTCTCTGTTCCTTTACTCCCATAGCCCGATGGGACGGAAACTCCGACACGACCGGAGAGAGATCAGGCGCAGGACCGACGGCTTAACGTGCTATCCGAGGCACGGGGTTGAAAAACTGCCAACTTCCTTTCTCCGGGCTAGTACTGAGAATTTCTTGTCAGAAAACCCCCATACTTGATAATATGGCCCGACCCGGGACCTCGTCGGCCGCGGTCGAACATGCAAACCACGACACCAACGAAGCACTTAGGGTTTTACATAGACTCGCAGTAAGAATGGATTTTCAGAATTTCTTCCAGAGCGCAGAAACGATTACAAACAAAATGTGTTTCAGCTCGTGTGGCCTGATGAAGATAAGGTGATAGAGATAAAGTACGTGCGCTCAGCGTCCGGGACCCGCGCAAGATCCGACGCCGAGCTGCGCGTGTGTATGGGCAGACTTCACGTCGTGTTCTTCAGCTCTCTGCTTTATCAGTTGCAGGTATGAGAGCCTTGTTCATTCTAGTTGAGCTATTCCATTCCAGTAGCTGACGTGTGAAAGCGCCCTTTGTCCAATTCATTCCGACTCCTATAATAATAATCGATTATTTAGAAACAACATATTTCGTTTAACTTTTACTCATACCTAGTTTCTTACTCTAAGCATAACCGAGCACACGTCTCGCAGATGGGAGTCTCAGAGGCCATACTGCCAACGCTTTAGCCATATTTTTGTTTCATTATTGTTGACTTTCGCGTTTTAGAATTACAAACTTTATTTTAGGAACGTCAAGGTACGTGACATCAAACTGCAATTATTTTGAGTAGTATCGCTTTAAGGTCAAGAAAAGCGCGGGATGCCAAAATGGTGGCAATTTGGTGACCATGTTGCAAATTGCAATATACATGATGTGGCGAAAAAGATGGGCGTCCGACAGATCGGCTTGGAAAAGAGCAGTTCCTCCCCTTTGCCCCGAAAGGGGACATAGGCCGGCACCAGGCCGGGACATAGGATTTAAAGCTTTAAAAGCTTTAAATCCTATGTCCCGGCCTGGTCGAGAAAAATCAGTCTTCACGAAAATAACTAAAACTCAGCTTTATCCACTTGACTATAGGGATTAGGGATGATGCCTAGTTAAATCAAAAATAAATTATTTCATAACTGATTATTTAATAGGGGGTCTTCCAAAAGACCTAAAATTCACATCCTCGGTTAGTTTCAAGTTTGATAACCATTAAAAATATAGATTAAAGAAAAAAAGTGCGTTGAAATTTTATGACGTCACAACTGTGAATCTCATACTACCTCGATACTAGAAGTGCGTTTTTAAGTTTGATAAAGAGTCACTAATTTGATTGAGTTGTCATCATCCCTATTCTTCTGATAATTCTGTATGTTCAGCAAGTCCTTGAGCTGCTGGTGCCGAGTGCCGCTGCGACGGAAGCTGCGGCGGCGGCGGAGCGCGCGGCGCACGAGCGAGCTGCGTCCATCAGGACTGCGCCCTTGAGAGTCAACCTGGCTATTGAGGTGATCTCTCTCTGCATCGTATTCCTCATTACTAAGGGTCGTGACCCATTTCCATTAATCCAGTAAAGTTTTTTTGGCATAATAATGCGGTGGGTTCCCACTTCCCACGTCCTTCCGCATACGACTCGACTAAGAGTATTTAAACTCTTAGGTTTTTGTAACGATTTTGAACGACGCCACGCGACGCGACGCGATACGACGCCATAGAAAATGACAGACGTATCTACGCGACAACGTAGGCCACGTGAAGGGTCAGCTACTGAGTACTGTTTGATACTGTCGCGTCGTGTCGCGTTGCCGCGTTTGTCGCTCATCTAGGACAACGGGTAAGTCAGTCAGTAAGTGAGTTAGGACTTATTTTATTGTAGGAGATCAAATAAATACATGTTATAATTTATATTAATAGTTAGTACCTACCTAAAGTTAAAGAACTTTATTTTTTCAGGTTCATGCGCCCGTTTTGCTTTTGCCACAAAAGCCTTCATCGCCTAATCTGTTAGTTTTAAGCATGGGTAAGCTCTTTTCCTCTTCTTCATTATTTCTTGAACTCACTTCATTTACTCATATTTTATTTATCTTTCTATAGGTGACCTGCTTATTGAGAACTTCTTCAAAACTGTGAACGCCAGCATAGAAGCGACCAACCCAGTTCTAAGTCCAGTGATCGACAATATGCTAATCAAACATGTCAATATTACACTCTCACGGGCTGTTATGACTTTGGCTGGCACTTTGGAAGTTCAGGTGACTTCATTTACTGTTTCTATCGTTTTCTTGAGGTCTCGGCTAGCGCAATTGATAAAGTTACTAAAGGATACTTATCTTCTTCGTTTATAATTTCTGATATATCTGATGACTTTACTGTGATATCTAAATATACTCGTATAAACGGAAAAGGTGAATGACTGACTGACTAATCTATCAACACACAGCTCTAACCGATGGATCGGGATCGGGATTATGACGTAGACACCCGTTAAGAAAGGATTTTTATTATTATTTTATTTATTTATTTTATTAACAACTAGTATGGCGCGTGGGTGCGCGGCCCGCTAGCGGACCGCGTGGTGGACCGCGTGGCCCACTGTGATCCACTGTCTACTTACTCGCTGTCCTAATATCCTGGTTTACTGTCTACGTGTTTGACGACCTCCGTGGCGCAGGGTTGAGAGCTGTTGAATTAACGTGCGGAGGTCCCGGGTTCGATCCCCGGCAGGGTTTGGAAAATTTATAATTTCTGAATTTCCCTGGTCTGGCCTGCCCCCCGATTAGTAAAATAAACCATAATCGCATTGAATTAGAGCTCAATTTCGTCTGCCCATTCTTATACGTTTAGGTATGAACGATACTCGAACGTATAAGAATGGATACACGAAATTGAGCTCTAATTTAATGTTGTTATGGTTTATAATCTTTGACGACGAACTTTAACGTTTTGATCGGACATTCTTACATGATAAGGGGGCTGGTGGGAGGCTTCAGCCATGGCTAGTTACCTTCCTACCGGCAAAGACGTGCCGCCAAGCGATTTAGCGTTCCGGTACGATGCCGTGTAGAAACCGGATAGGGGTATGGGTTTAATAAAACTGCCATGCCCCTAAGAGGTTAGCTCGCTACCATCTTAGACTCACTTACCATCAGGTGAGATCGCAGTCAAGGGCTAACTTGTAGTGGATAAAAAAAAAACTGAACAACACTGCTATGCTAGTGAGCACAGTGGAAACGTCAACACGCCAAGCGTCCGACGTAAAAGAAAATTCTCATAAAGGAAAAAACAAAAAACAAAGCTGGCTTTCCTAATGGCAAACTGACAATAATTCTTCCATAAAGAAATAAAGAACAAATCTTGTAAAAAACCATATCAAAATCATGCATATTTCCTAACTTCTTGTACCTACTCTCTTCAATTTTCGTAGATTCTGCCATCTTAATTTTTTCTGCTCATCAAGTAGACTTTCTGGCCCTGATAATTTTCTACCCAAAAACCTCTCTTCCATCTTTTCAATAATGTCTGAGATAGCCGCTATCTTAAATCCGCCATTTTGGATTTTTTTTTTCAGCTCACTGCCAATTGTATGAAGTTTTGAGTATTTTTTGTTTGAGCAGCCCCTACCTATCTTTAATACCCTGACCGTGCTCCTCACACATCATCCGAACCTTCGACCATCATCTCTCTCCATATTTTTTTCTCCGAACCATTCGTCAAAATGAGAATTCTTCTAATAAAACAAACTTTGAAAAGGTTATATCCGCCATATATTTTCTATGGAAAAATAAATTCCGCCATTTTGAATTTTTTTCCTGTTCATCAAGTAGACCCTCATGTCCTGATCATCTTTTGCCAAGAAACCACTCTTCCATCTTTTATACTCTCCGAGACAGACACCGTCGAGATTTGTATGGCGGCCATCTTAAATCCGCCATTTTGAATTTTTTTTCAGCTTACTGTCAATTGGTCATTGGTTGGGACATTTGGTCGAGTACCCCCCACCTATCTTCGATACCCTGGCTGGTGCTCTTCATCCGTCTTCGAAATCCTCAATCATCAGCTCTCTCTGTATTTTTCCTCTTAATGATTTTTTGTTTTCTATACGAAACGATGAGTGAAAAAAAAAATGTTCATACAAAATTTTACAGGAGAGGTGATCAATCAGTGAATCAGCACGAGCAGCTATATATATATTAACTAGTATGGCGCGTGGCTGCGCGGCCCGCTAGCGGACCGCGTACTGGAGCGCGTGGTCCACTGTCTACTTACTCGCTGTCCTACTATCCTGCCCCCCGATTATGTAAGAATGGCCGATCAAATCGTCAAAGTTCGGCGTCAAAGTAAAATAAACTATAACAGCATTAAATTAGAGCTCAATTTCGAAACACGAAATTGAGCTCTAATTCAATGATGTTATGGTTTATTTTACTTTGACGCCGAAATTTTACGATTTGTCCGACAATTCTTACATAATTTGGCAGTTATTTACTGTCTACGTGTTCTGATCTGAACAACACACTGCTATGTTAGTGAGCACAGTGGAAGCGCCAGCACGCCAAGCGTTCGACGTAAAAGAAAATTCTCATAAAGGAAAAACATAAAACAAAGACCACCAACCCCCCGCCCCTCCCTTTTTGTTTGAGCAGCCCCTAAGTATGTACCTATCTTTAATACCCTGAGTGTGCTCCTCACCCATCATCCGAACCTTCGATCATCATCTCTCTCCATATTTTTTCTCCGAACACTTCGTCAAAATGAGAATTCTTCCATAAAAACAAATCTTGAAAAGGAACCGTAGTCTTGCATAGTTCTACACTTGTAGCCTCTTCAATATTCGCCATACATTTTCTATGGAAAAATAAATTCCGCCATCTTGAATTTTTTTCCTGTTCATCAAGTAGACCCTCATGTCCTGATCATCTTTTGCCCAGAAACCACTCTTCCATCTTTTATACTCTCCGAGATAGACACCGTCGAAATTTGTATGGCGGCCATCTTAAATCCGCCATTTTGAATTTTTTTTTCAACTACCGCCAATTGGATGAGGTTTCGAATGACATTTGGTCGAGCACCCCCCACCTATCTTCGATACCCTGGCTGGTGCTCTTCATCCGTCTTCGAAATCCTCAATCATCAGCTCTCTCCGTATTTTTCCTCCGAATGAATTTTTGCCTTCTATACGAAAAGATGGGTGAAAAAAAAATTTTTCATACAAAATTTTACAGGAGAGGTGATCAATGAGTCAGTCAGTCAGCACGAGCAGCTATATATATATTAACTAGTATGGCGCGTGGTTGCGCGGCCCGCTACAGCGGACCGCGTACTGGACCGCGTGGTCCACTGTCTACTTACTCGCTGTCCTACTATCCTGCCCCCCGATTATGTAAGAATGGCCGATCAAATCGTCAAAGTTCGGCGTCAAAGTAAAATAAACCATAACAGCATTAAATTAGAGCTCAATTTCGAAAAACGAAATTGAGCTCTAATTCAATGCTGTTATGGTTTATTTTACTTTGACGCCGAACTTTTACGATTTGATCGACAATTCTTACATAATCGGGCAGCTGGTTTACTGTCTACGTGTTCTGATCTGAACAACACACTGCTATGCTAGTGAGCACAGTGGAAGCGCCAGCACGCCAAGCGTCCGACGTAAAAGAAAATTTCATAAAGGAAAAACATAAAACAAAGACCACCAACCCCCCGCCCCTCCCTTTTTGTTTGAGCAGCCCCTAAGTAGGTACCTATCTTTAATACCCTGACCGTGCTCCTCACCCATCATCCGAACCTTCGATCATCATCTCTCTCCATATTCCGAACCATTCGTCAAAATGAGATTTCTTCCATAAAACAAATCTTGAAAAGAAACCGTAGTCTTGCATAGTTCTACACTTGTAGCCTCTTCAATATTCGCCATACATTAACTATGGAAAAATAAATTCCGCCATCTTGAATTGTTTTCCTGTTCATCAAGTAGACCTTCATGTCCCGATCATCTTTTGCCAAGAAACCACTCTTCCATCTTTTATACTCTCCGTGATAGACATCGACGAAATTTGTATGGCGGCCATCTTAAATCCGCCATTTTGAATTTTTTTTCAGCTCACTGTCAATTGGATGAAGTTTCGAGTGACATTTGGTCGAGCACCTATCTTCAATACCCTTTTCTATAGAAAAATAAATTCCGCCATCTTGAATTTTTTTCCTGTTCATCAAGTAGACCCTCATGTCCTGATCATCTTTTGCCAAGAAACCACTCTTCCATCTTTTATACTCTCCGAGATAGACACCGAAGAAATTTGTATGGCGGCCATCTTAAATCCGCCATTTTGAATTTTTTTTCAGCTCACTGTCTATCGGATGAAGTTTCGAGTGACATTTGGTCGAGCACCTCCCACCTATCTTCAATACCCTTTTCTATGGAAAAATAAATTCCGCCATCTTGAATTTTTTTCCTGTTCATCAAGTAGACCCTCGTGTCCTGATAATCTTTTCCCAAGAAACCACTCTTCCATCTTTTATACTCTCCGAGATAGACACCGTCGAAATTTGTATGGCGGCCATCTTAAATCCGCCATTTTGAAATTTTTTTCAGCTCACTGTCAATCGGATGAAGTTTCGAGTGACATTTGGTCGAGCACCCCCCACCTATCTTCGATACCCTGGCTGGTGCTCTTCATCCGTCTTCGAAATCCTCAATCATCAGCTCTCTCTGTATTTTTCCTCTTAATGAATTTTTGTCTTCTATACGAAACGATGAGTGAAAAAAAAAATGTTCATACAAAATTTTACAGGAGAGGTGATCAATGAGTCAGTCAGCACGAGCAGCTATATATATATTAACTAGTATGGCGCGTGGCTGCGCGGCCCGCTAAAGCGGACCGCGTAATGGACCGCGCGGTCCACTGTCTACTTACTCGCTGTCCTACTATCCTGCCCCCCGATTATGTAAGAATGGCCGATCAAATCGTAAAAGTTCGGCGTCAAAGTAAAATAAACCATAACAGCATTAAATTAGAGCTCAATTTCGAAAAACGAAATTGAGCTCTAATTCAATGCTGTTATGGTTTATTTTACTTTGACGCCGAACTTTTACGATTTGATCGACAATTCTTACATAATCAGGCAGCTGGTTTACTGTCTACGTGTTCTGATCTGAACAACACACTGCTATGCTAGTGAGCACAGTGGAAGCGCCAGCACGCCAAGCGTCCGACGTAAAAGAAAATTCTCATAAAGGAAAAACATAAAACAAAGACCACCAACCCCCCGCCCCTCCCTTTTTGTTTGAGCAGCCCCTAAGTAGGTACCTATCTTTAATACCCTGACCGTGCTCCTGACCCATCATCCGAACCTTCGATCATCATCTCTCTCCATATTGTTTTCTCCGAACCATTCGTCAAAATGAGATTTCTTCCATAAAAACAAATCTTGAAAAGGAACCGTAGTCTTGCATAGTTCTACACTTGTAGCCTCTTCAATATTCGCCATACATTTTCTATGGAAAATAAATTCCGCCATCTTGAATTTTTTTCCTGTTCATCAAGTAGACCTTCATGTTCTGATCATCTTTTGCCAAGAAACCACTCTTCCATCTTTTATACTCTCCGTGATAGACATCGACGAAATTTGTATGGCGGCCATCTTAAATCCGCCATTTTGAATTTTTTTTTCAGCTCACTGTCAATTGGATGAAGTTTCGAGTGACATTTGGTCGAGCACCCCCCACCTATCTTCAATACCCTTTTCTATGAAAAAATAAATTCCGCCATCTTGAATTTTTTTCCTGTTCATCAAGTAGACCCTCATGTCCTGATCATCTTTTGCCAAGAAACCACTCTTCCATCTTTTATACTCTCCGAGATAGACACCGAAGAAATTTGTATGGCGGCCATCTTAAATCCGCCATTTTGAATTTTTTTTCAGCTCACTGTCAATTGGATGAAGTTTCGAGTGACATTTGGTCGAGCACCCCCCACCTATCTTCGATACCCTGGCCGGTGCTCTTCATCCGTCTTCGAAATCCTCAATCATCAGCTCTCTCTGTATTTTTCCTCTTAATGAATTTTTGTCTTCTATACGAAACGATGAGTGAAAAAAAAAATGTTCATACAAAATTTTACAGGAGAGGTGATCAATGAGTCAGTCAGCACGAGCAGCTATATATATATTAACTAGTATGGCGCGTGGTTGCGCGGCCCGCTGCAGCGGACCGCGTAGTGGACCGCGTGGTCCACTGTCTACTTACTCGCTGTCCTACTATCCTGCCCCCCGATTATGTAAGAATGGCCGATCAAATCGTCAAAGTTCGGCGTCAAAGTAAAATAAACCACAACAGCATTGAATTAGAGCTCAATTTCGTGTTTCGAAATTGAGCTCTAATTTAATGCTGTTGTGGTTTATTTTACTTAATGCCGTTATGGTTTATTTTACTTTGACGCCGAACTTTTACGATTTGATCGCCAATTCTTACATAATCGGGCAGCTGGTTTACTGTCTACGTGTTCTGATCTGCCCCCCGATTACGTAAGAATTGTCGATCAAACGTTAAAGATTTTCGTCAAAGTAAAATAAACCATGACAGCATTGAATTAGAGCTCAATTTCATCTGCCCATTCTTATACGTTTAGTGTATCGTACATACCTAAACGTATAAGAATGGGCAGACGAAATTGAGCACTAATTCAATGCTGTCATGGTTTATTTTACTTTGACGAAAATCTTTAACGTTTGATCGGCCATTCTTACGTGATTGGGGCCCTGAACAATACACTGCTATGCTAGTGAGCACAGTGGAAGCGCCAGCACGCCAAGCGTCCGACGTAAAAGAAAATTCTCATACAGGAAAAACATAAAACAAAGACCACCAACCCCCGCCCCTCCCTTTTTGTTTGAGCAGCCCCTAAGTAGGTACCTATCTTTAATACCCTGACCGTGCTCCTCACCCATCATCCGAACCTTCGATCATCATCTCTCTCCATATTTTTTTCTCCGCACCATTCGTCAAAATGAGATTTCTTCCACAAAAACAAATCATGAAAAGGAACCGTAGTCTTGCATAGTTCTACACTTGTAGCCTCTTCAATATTCGCCATACATTTTCTATGGAAAATAAATTCCGCCATCTTGAATTTTTTTCCTGTTCATCAAGTAGACCTTCATGTTCTGATCATCTTTTGCCAAGAAACCACTCTTCCATCTTTTATACTCTCCGAGATAGACACCGACGGAATTTGTATGGCGGCCATCTTAAATCCGCCATTTTGAATTTTTTTTCAGCTCACTGTCAATTGGATGAAGTTTCTAGTGACATTTGGTCGAGCACCCCCACCTATCTTCAATACCCTTTTCTATGGAAAAAAAAATTCCGCCATCTTGAATTTTTTTCCTGTTCATCAGGTAGACCTTCATGTCCTGATCATCTTTTGCCAAGAAACCACTCTTCCATCTTTTATACTCTCCGAGATAGACACCGACGAAATTTGTATGGCGGCCATCTTAAATCCGCCATTTTGATTTTTTTTTCAGCTAACTGTCAATTGGATGAAGTTTCGAGTGACATTTGGTCGAGCACCCCCCACCTATCTTCGATACCCTGGCTGGTGCTCTTCATCCGTCTTCGAAATCCTCAATCATCAGCTCTCTCCGTATTTTTCCTCCGAATGAATTTTTGTCTTCTATACGAAACGTTGAGTGAAAAAAAAAATTTTCATACAAAATTTTACAGGAGAGGTGATCAATCAGTCAGTCAGTCAGCACGAGCAGCTATATATATATTAACTAGTATGGCGCGTGGTTGCGCGGCCCGCTGCAGCGGACCGCGTAGTGGACCGCGTGGTCCACAGTCTACTTACTCGCTGTCCTACTATCCTGCCCCCCGATTATGTAAGAATGGCCGATCAAATCGTCAAAGTTCGGCGTCAAAGTAAAATAAACCACAACAGCATTAAATTAGAGCTCAATTTCGAAACACGAAATTGAGCTCTAATTCAATGCTGTCTACGTGTTCTGATCTGAACAACACACTGCTATGCTAGTGAGCACAGTGGAAGCGCCAGCACGCCAAGCGTCCGACGTAAAAGAAAATTCTCATAAAGGAAAAACATAAAACAAAGACCACCAACCCCCCGCCCCTCCCTTTTTGTTTGAGCAGCCCCTAAGTAGGTACCTGTCTTTAATACCCTGACCGTGCTCCTCACCCATCATCCGAACCTTCGACCATCATCTCTCTCCATATTTTTTTCTCCGAACATTCGTCAAAATGAGATTTCTTCCATAAAAACAAATCTTGAAAAGGAACCGTAGTCTTGCATAGTTCTACACTTGTAGCCTCTTCAATATTCGCCATACATTTTCTATGGAAAAATAAATTCCGCCATCTTGAATTTTTTCCTGTTCATCAATTAGTAGACCTTCATGTCCCGATCATCTTTTGCCAAGAAACCACTCTTCCATCTTTTATACTCTCCGTGATAGACACCGACGAAATTTGTATGCCGGCCATCTTAAATCCGCCATTTTGAAAATTTTTTCAGCTCACTTTCAATTAAATGAAGTTTCGAGTGACATTTGGTCGAGCACCCCCCACCTATCTTCAATACCCTTTTCTATGGAAAAATAAATTCCGCCATCTTGAATTTTTTTCCTGTTCATCAAGTAGACCCTCATGTCCTGATCATCTTTTGCCAAGAAACCACTCTTCCATCTTTTATACTCTCCGAGATAGACATCGGCGAAATTTGTATAGCGGCCATCTTAAATCCGCCATTTTGAAATTTTTTTCAGCTCACTGTCAATTGGATGAAGTTTCGAGTGACATTTGGTCGAGCACCCCCCACCTATCTTCGATACCCTGGCTGGTGCTCTTCATCCGTCTTCGAAATCCTCAATCATCAGCTCTCTCCGTATTTTTCCTCCGAATGTATTTTTGACTTCTATACGAAACGATGAGTGAAAAAAAAATTTTTCATACAAAATTTTACAGGAGAGGTGATCAATGAGTCAGTCAGTCAGCACGAGCAGCTATATATATATAAATATAGACAGATATATTTTTAGAGCGAGTTCAATCAGCGTTAATCAAAAATAATTCTGATCTTGAACCTGAGCAGTGGATGATGCTATTTATTTGGTACGGAGCTATGTTCAACAGCAGGGGTGGTTTTTCAGGGGCGCCACGCTATTGGTTCTTCCGTAAACCTTTCAGTTTTCACTCTTTTGGAAAGTAACCAA
Source organism: Erebia ligea (assembly GCA_917051295.2). Taxonomy (NCBI): domain Eukaryota; kingdom Metazoa; phylum Arthropoda; class Insecta; order Lepidoptera; family Nymphalidae; genus Erebia; species Erebia ligea. The sequence continues at coordinate 1,173,579 of OU785232.1, forward strand.
GTGCAGACATACTATCACCTTCACAGTCTTCTTTTCTTAAATGTATAGGCCAGCGCTTGGCTGCAATCAGACTTGCTTGCAAGTGGTGATGCAGCCTAAGGTAGAGCGCCCTTGCCTAGAAGATGCCTATTCGCTCTTGATTTGAAAGGAGGGAAAAACGTCGTGTAGCAAATATAAGCAAATTGTTAATTTCAGGAGCCAATCTTAGAGCCTATATCCGTGAACTGTGACCTGAAAAGAGCTGTCAGTTATGCTCAAGTGGCGAATACAAGCGCGTACAGGGACTTACTGCTCTGCGATGCCAATATAGTCATGGACACCGTATCCCTGAACCTTGGCCAGAAGGACTTGGCAACAGTTCTTGCGGTCTGGAGTGACAACCTCAGCGAAGGAAATTATATCAGTAAGTATTTAATACTAGCTGATTCCCGCGACTTTGTCCGCGTCTAGGTACTACGGTTTCTTTTTTGGTTCAAGCGGGAACTCCTTAAATATCCAGAATTAAAAATAGCCTATGTGTTATTCCAGACTATAACCTATCACTGATTTGCCGAATTTCATCCTGATCCGTTTAGCCGTTTTGGCGTGATTAAGTAACAAACATCCATCCATCCAAACTTTCGCATTTATAATCGCTTGTCCACAATCATACCTTTTGGAAACTAATGATGTCGCTGAATTGAATGAATGAGTGTTGCAGGTAGCGTAACCCCAAGTTCTCCAGTAGAAATAGCGCCATCGGAAGCAACAGTAAAGAAACTTCAAGCATTTTTTGCTCAGGGAGAGCCTGTGAGGAAGGAATCAGTAGTCAGGTAAGTTTATGAAGCTCATTCAACCCCCCCTGACTTACCAACTTGAATAGTTACATCACTTAAAAGAATAATAACTTCAGACTCCAAAATTCACTTTGTACCAATTGGCTTTTCTGCGGGCTCGAATTAGTATTCTAAAGACCTGAAAGCTTAATTACCATTATTGGCCATAAAGTTTAATGACTTTCTCATGTTTTAAATTTATTTTGGCAGGTTCACCCTGGAAGGAGTAGAGCTGAAGTTATTCTCAGATATGGATGAAGTATTAAGTTCCCCAGTACGTGACTTGAACCATGGCCTAGCAAAAGTTACAGCTGGTGAAGCTAACGTACATTTTGACTACTACTCTGATAGCAGTATTGAAGTAAAGGCCAGTTTACAGAGTCTCCTGATTGAGGATATACGACCTGATGCTGTTGTTATTAGAAGGTAAAATGTTTTCGATTTTAGTTATCAATAGCCAATATGTGGAGGACCAGCGAAATAAAGAAAATAGGCATTTTCTAAACAAGTGCGCTTGAACTTAAGCTTGATGAAGGTGAGAAGGTCGATATACCAAATTTGATGCGGAAAGACTTGTCCTTAGACCGAAATTTGATTCAGAAATCTAAGACTTGAAACTGGGTATTAGGGACCTATGTCAAAAATAAATTATTTCTTACTGATTATTAAATAGAGAGTTCTAAAAGACCTAAAATTTACATACTCGGTTAATTTTAAGTTTGATAACCGTTTTAAACTATAGATTAAAGAAAAAAAGTGCGTTGCTTGATGTCGTCACATCTATGGATTTCATACAAACTTCTATACTAGAAGCGCGTTTTTAAGTTTAATAAAGAGTTGCTATCATCCCTATTATAGTTATGCGCTAAGTTACTGAATATTAATCACATAACTAAATAGCACGTTTATGAATGTAATTTCTTCTAGAATTTTCGAATCTCAAGGCGGTGGTACCCGCGCAGGCGGCGGTTTCTCCGTGGTCCGACCAGCTTTACTAGAAGCCTCGTTGCGTCGATCGGCTCGCGCCGTTACTCTTGATGTAAGAGTGGAAAGAACACGGCTCAATCTCTCCTTGCCCTTCCTGCTAAGATTAGCTAAAAGCTTGCTAGATGCTATGCCAGGTGAGAATACAGTTTTAAATTCCTGGACACTTACTACTAAACTCCATATCTTTTCAGAGGTTTTTTTTCAAGTATATTCGGTACCTGCGTCTTTATACTAATTATTACCCTTACGATTCATCGAATAAGAACATAAATAATACAGGAAAACATACTTAAAAGGTCTTATTCAAATGTCTCTAGAGGAGAAAAATAATCATTTTCACAGATTGCCTGCTTCAATCAAATTATATGAATCTTGCTAGATTTGTTTGCCGTCAACTCGAGCACTTACATAAAATCACATTAACTGGAGATTATTGATCAATCTCCATAAAATATCTTCTCAATATATTATTTGTTTCTACAGGAGAAATGACACTAGAAGGCGGTGTTATCAATCATGGGTATGTGGGCGATGGTCCAGCGCGCACCAATAATAACAGAGCAGCAAGATTCCCTAGCTCCAGTGACTCAACCAGCGGATATTATTCTACAGGTAAGCTTGGTATAAAATCTATTAAAAACCATCATCATCATTTCAACTCAATACTGAGCAAGAGCCTCCTCTCGAAATGATAAGGGTTTGGCTATAGTCCAGGTTTGGCAGACCTGACACACTTTCGAGAACATTATAAAGAACTCTCGGGGTTGCGGGTTCCTCACGATGTTTTCCTTCACCGTTTGAAGCTAGTGATATTTAATTTCTTAAAACACAACTGTAGGGCGTTATGGACTTCCTCGCCTGCTACAAACAACTACCTAGTTAGGATTCACTTCCTAAGTGTAGGCGTTGAAATGATACACTCGATAATGACTAACACGATAGTATATTATAATAACGACATATTGTATAATAACACTGTATAGATATATGGTAAAAGAAAGGTGGGCCTAGCAGCGCGGCTAGACGGCCACGCTTGTTTGCGTCTGTTGAGTGAATAAGCCACCGGCCGTTCGACGTTGCTTTCTGCCAATCAGCGATTCGATATTCGAACTTCAGTACATAGCTCGCAGACGTATGCACTGGCCGGTGCGAAGCAAAGAGGCCAGCTAGCGGAGCACCACACAACGTCGAAAAGTTAGAGGTGCTTGCCTGGGGATCAAACCGCTAAAATCTATTAATAAATCAAAAATAGTTCGCGTCATGGAAGTTGAAAAATGTATTGGTTTTTGCTGGAGACGTGAAGGTGTTGTGAGTTCACCATAATCTTTGTTTTCGTTTCTACACCTGATAACTACATCTGAAATGATACATTGAAATCTACCAAATCGTTACTAGTCCTGAAGATCACAATTGATTGCTTTCAGTATGCTTGCTCTTTAACCTGGTATTACATCAACCGGTTCCCAACTTTTTCATATTATTGTTACCTTTGTCTCATTTCAGCAACCTCAATATCAGAAGACATGCCAAGCCTATCAATATCAGTGCAATGCAGACAACCTGAAGTCATGTTCTTCACTGATTTAATGAAAACCGAAGGTCATGCTTTACTCCTCCGAACGGAACTCCTCATTGACTACTCCAGCCATTCAAATACCGAAAGCCTTGTAGTATCTTTAGCTGGTCTCCAAGTTATGTCCAAATTGCAATCGAAGTTGAAGAATTTGCCACCACAACTGGTTCTGAAGCCATGTGATCTGGAGTTTTCGAAGAGTTTCAAGAATTTGGAAGAGGGCGTTATGGTTCGGATGTCCGTTTCGGAGCTAGATGTCCATATTGCTGCTACTACGGTGCATACTGTGATGGGTGAGTGACACTATAAATTCAACGAAAAATAAATTGTTTATTTCAGAGTTTATTAGTTTACATAAATATAAACCGTAGATAAATAGAAAGGAAGTTCTCATTTTTTATTGTATTAAAATCGATCCCAATTTAAGGTAAAATTAATACATAAACACAAACATTTGGAAGAAACTAAGGATCTCAGAATCTCAGGTCTTTCCTGACCCATTTAAAATTAAGACTGTGTATAAATCTTCATTGATTGAGATGAATGGTGATCTTGTCATTTTAGATATCATAGAAGAAATAACAACAGAATTCACAATCCCAGATGAGAAAGACTGTTTTAATTTTGCCACTTACAATCCTCGACCCGAGAAACAGGACGAGAATCTCTGGTCACCGAAGAAATTAACTCCATATGTGGGCTTCCATGCTGAAGACAGCTACATTCAGCCGAAGTACCCCAGTGGGAATCCGGCGGAAACTTTTGTGGTTACTGTACCAGTTGTTCGTGTGACTTTCGAGATTGAGCATACTAGTAGGATTCCTGTTTTGCTTGTGAAGGTAAGTTAATTTTTTTGTGTTTATCGAGGTTCTCCTTTTTATTTGGATTTTATTTCTATATTACATTTTAAACAAGTAAGCACATTAAAATTGATTCGCGTCCTCGATCAGGAAGGAAGCTTTTCTGTTTAAATTCTCAACATTGTATATCTTGTTCTGCAATTACAACATATTTTGTAAAGCAGCATTTTCTAAACTACAAATTCTAAAACAAAATACGGATATAACATAAGACTGTAAATCTGGACTAAAATATTCTCCTTAAATATATAAAACTGGATTGGTGATAGCATACCTCCCTGACAAACTCATTAAGCAAAAATGGTTTCTCTCTCTCTTTCTCTCTCTCTCTCTCTCTCTGCTTTAGGGCTTTGGTACTTCCTGTCTTCAATAATAAATCGACCAATTGGTTTACTCTTACAGCTCTCGGCAGAGATATCTCTACACGACTGGTCTCGTCAAATGCACGGAGGTGGGTCCCTCAGTGCACAGGCGAGGGTTTACAATGAACGTGTAGACGCTTGGGAGCCATTGCTAGAACCGGTGATGCACGATAATATCCAACGACCTTGGGAGATTACTGCTACACTGTTTCAGGTATACGATAGCTAAATCATTCTTTAAGCAAACTTTTTGGTGTAAAACTCTTTAAGCAAACACTTGCTCCATCTTGGTAATTATATCAGTAGCATATTTTTCCATCGTTTTCAGGCAAAGGCCTACCCGATGTCATCGCAACTAGATACCAAAAACCAAGAAACAACTATGGTTGACACTGTCCCAACAGAATCAATACGGAAAACCAAAAAGAAAAATGAATTCGAATCGGAAACATCAGCGGACGAAGCGGATACTGACAGTGAAATGATTTTCATAAAGAACCCTAATGGTAAAGATAATAAGAATTATAAGGTTGACTTCAACGCATGCAGTATGACGTTCCTGAAGGCTCTAGATGTTGAAGAATCAGATTCGGATGAGGAAAATGGAATGGAAAAGTTAACAAATGCAATTGGGCATTTATTTACTGAGTAAGTATTTCTTTAAGAAATATAAGTATCAAGTTGTCTTTAAAAAAATTATGACAACTCTGTTAACCTCAAATTAAACAATCGTTATTTTTAAATTCAGCAGCGACTCAAGCATCGATGATCTAAGTAACGATGAAGATTCTTCAGCACCGGAGCAGAGTGAAGTTGAAGCGAGTGAACGGGAGGAAGAAGAAGATGAAGTTGAAGGAAAAGCCGTGACTTATGTCGACGGAGAAGGGAAAAAGAAAGTTGATAAAAGAAGTGTTACTGTACAGGTAATATAAAACTCACGAACTAAAAGTTACTTCAACTACTGAAGTTAAGTAAGAACTGAGTCTGTTTTGATTTTTGTGATATATTTTAGGAACCAGAAAGAGAAGATAGCGTGGAGTCATCTATAGAAGAAACTCGTCTATGCACATATGTAGCGCTTGAAGCGAGGTCGCCTTTAAACATTACTTTAGCGCCGTCTGCAGTGCGAGCCCTGCAAGCGCTTTCAAATGCTATAACAGATCGGACAGCAGCTGTTACTGCTATCGTCGCTGCTGAAAGTGGATTACAGTTAATAAATGATATAGGTGGGTCTAAAATCTAAATTAGATATTACTGTAATAAAATCTGTCCCAGAATCTAAATATATAAAAGGAAAAGGTAAAAGGTTTATAGTACTTAAAATTGACTTAGAATCGATGGTAAGTACATAAAATTTCATCGTCTCAGGTCCTGGATCGACGGTGCATCTAAGAACACACGCGGAGACTGATCTAGCGGGCAACGATCGAGTCCTGGCTGTGGCTGACTACGACCACTCCAGCAGACCTAGTACACCTGGTAATCGTGCTGCGTGACAAATACCTATTACATTTGAGAAACTTTTAATGAGTTGGTATATATTATTTTATAATATATTCAACTCAATATTAAAACTGAAGAAACGATTAATTCTTCTTTAGAATCTTATAAGATTCCAATGGAGTTCTTCTGTAACATCCCACCATTGGCGTGTATTGAGTGTTGTATGCTCGTAAAAAAAAGCTTACTATACAATCGAAGATTACGTAAATGATAAAAAAAAAGCGTGGATTTGATTCGCTCCAGCTATGCGTGGGACTGCAGTTACCTGTATCATTATGATGATTGTAAGTTTTGATGGAAAAGAGCAACCACCGAGTTTCTTGCTGGCTCTTCTCGGTAGGAATGGCATTCCGAACCAGCGGTAGATTCATATTATAACGATTCAAAAGCGCTTGTAAAAGCTTATTTGAATAAAAAACATTTGAATTTTGATTTTTTTTTGAATTTTGTGTGCATATAGAGCAAGAGATTTTGGACCAATAGACTTGTTGTAAGAGTAGGGAATTTGACTGTTCCCTGATCTACAAAGCCTGACTTTATTTGGAACTTATTCAAGACGATGTAATTCTATGAGGTACTACCCTATAATACTAGAACGTACTTGTACTACCTATGTTATTTACATATTTAACTACACCAAAATTTGTAGTCAGGGTTGCCTGACTGGATATGCTGCACCTGATCTTGCTGTAATCATCATTGTAACATATATCAGACAAAAAAAAACTGGCATAAACTGCCGATAGAAGTGAAAACGAATATTTAAAATAATTTATCTTTTCTTTTAATTATTTTAAATTTTTTTTTTTTACCTCCTACCAAAAAGTGCTCAACGCGCTACAGAAGTTTTTACTTCAATAAATTGATTTCATTTCATTTCAACAGGTTGTGATACTTCGGGAGCCGATTTGCTGGATGACGTCGAGAAGGAAACAAAACAGGAGATGACTGACATAAGTGATGAATGGGACTGGTTAGTATATTTTATCATCATCATTATCATTTGAAACCATTGTCAAGGAAACGAAAAGGCCAAATTTGAAACTCCAAATTCGGTCACCCATCCAGTTATCTACTTGGTTCAACGTTGCTTAACAATCGCAATCGTGTATATGCGTTGTCACACTAGGCCACTCGTCCCTTCACAAATTCAATAGTGTCTAACTTTGATGTTCTAGTTTCGAAGGTGGATTCCCAGCAAGCGCAGCCCCTGCGGGAGCGGAGAGGGAGTCCCCGGGCGCTCCGCCCGCCGCGGCAGAGTTGTTACGACGATTGACTGATCTCACTTTGTCCATTCGGCTGCATAACTTTGATCAACTTAACGTAAGTAATTTTCATTTACTAACTGAAATCTATTGTGATACCCTTACTTAATTACCTGTAGACATTTTCAGTCATTTAAATAAGCAGTGTTACCCCGTTTAGATCACGCGTTTTATTGCAAAGAAAAACATCGTGGAAGACCAATAAATCTTGTAGAAATTTTGGCAAACCCGCTCTTTTTACTAAATATAAAATTATAATTGTGTTATTTTAATCCATATCCCACCATCACCACTACAGCCTTAATTAACGTCCCACTGCTGGGAACAGGCATCCACTCATAGGAGAGAGGGAATTAGAGCTTAGACCCGCCACGCTGCTCCAATGCGGGTTGGTGGGCGGGCTTTAATCCATATAGAGAATATTAATTATTTGTTTAGTTATACTTGCTACTATTACCTATTCTGTGGTTATACATTCCTAGTTAAGTCAAATTCAGTGTTGTCTTCAATGTAAGAGAAATTTTATTCAGTAGTGTGAAGATAAATGATTTATTTCTTTCTCGTACGACAACTTGTGTCACTATAGGAAGACAAACTCTACCACCCGTTCGGAAAGATGTTCTACTGTTATCATAAAAAGAAAAGAAAAGAAAAATGTTACAAAATGTAAAAATACACAATTTATACGTTACCTTTAACAAGTATTTACACTGACTTGTTGGCTGCTAGATGCGAAGCCGGTTGCTTTCATGCAACTTTGTCATTATACATATTATAATATTACATATAAGTCTATCTTCTATAGGTACAAATAAAAATCAACTGCCGAATGTACTCGTATGTAAACGCATCACTTCAGAACGGCTGGACCGATTTTTTGTGTGTTCGTGTGGACTCCGGGATGGTTTATATTCACAATTGGACCCGGTAGGGCGCTGCAATCGGGTTCGAGGTTCAGGGCAGGACAAAGTCTGCTGGGCCCACTAGTTATAGTTAAAATGCAGCTGACGATGTAGATTCTGTATACAGATCGTGTGTCCTCAACGCTCGGTGTCAAAGCTGCACGTGCTGCACCCGAGCAAGAACGGAACCCGCTACTACATCGTGGTGGAAAGGAACTCTAAATACAACAACAAGAAAATTATCGTCAGGTCGCCCTTGCAGGTACCTTCTGTGCAGCCTATCAAAAAATGATCTTTGTTTTACCATTTTCATAGATAGGTATGCTGCCAACAAACTTTTGTTTTGTAAAGTCAAACGCAAACTCAAAGTACCTACCTATATTTATTCAAAATTGTTACCTACAAAGTACTATCTCCTTAACGTAGTGTTTAAAAAATATAAGACGTGATGGTGATAATTAGCCACGGTAACTTAAAACTAAAGCTACGAGAGTTCCAAACGCGGTCGTAAGTGTGTACTACGTTGGTTTTGCCCAAATGTGTTCGCATTTTTCTTTCAAGATATTTTCAAAATTCTTTTCTTTCCTTCTTCCCAAATTCCACATTAGCCAGTTCCTGAGCTTTCTTCGAGAGTAATTTAGACACATATCTTTTTTATAATTTACCACTGACAACTAGACAAAATTAGATTAGAGCCTAGTTGCACAAATAAATAAAATTCTTGAATCTTTTACCCTGAGGTCCGTAACGAAACGTCGTACGCCCTCGAGCTGCTCTACCGGCAGTCAGACCTGGAGGCGGCGGGGGAGGAGCCTGTCGGCGCTGTACGGAACCCGTTCTGTGGGCTGCTGAGACTGGCCGTGCTGGCCCCGCACGACACCTACAACGTGCCACTTTATATCGCTTACCATTGCAAGCTGTTCCTGGTGCCTACTAACTTTGAGTAAGTATAATATCTTCTGGTCTAACGCCCTAACATGCACAAAATCCGAGAAAAAAATAGTCGACATGTTCGTTAGGAAAAATACCACAGATAAGTAACTTTTATCTCTACTTTTGATGTAACGAGACAAGTCATAAATGTGTAACCATGTTAGCTTCGGTAGACAAATAGAGATTACGAGTAGATGTAATTTTTCTCGTTGTGCGCATGCTAGTTAACTGGTTTAATTTAATTCTGTATTTCACTATGTCCTGAATTGTCATGGTTTACTTCGCCTCTATGTTATTATCTGTTTTGCTGACTTGTCTTATTTCATCAAAAATATCTGCTTCAATTATAATTAAACATTATATAAATCGTTCCATTTTACCTACTAGATAAGATCGATAAAATCTGGAAATGATAATCAGGTTTTATCGCAAAATCGCGTATGCAAAATCTCAAGATTATTTAACTTTTTGTGTAGAAGCTATCAAGCAGCGACTCAGGGAATCTGGTGGATGGAGTTGGCGAATGAGTTGGGCAGTTCCCGCGACGTGGTGTGCCCGGCCATGGCTGATGACGACCCCAGCGTCTTTGCGATGAGGGTGGTTCCAGTTGAAGGTATGTTCAGAAATTGAATGAGCCAAGCTTTTGAAGAGATAGGAATCGAACTCGCTGAAATAACAGACATACTTACATAGTGATTCCTACAGCGCTTGGGGCGTCGAAAGATTAAGATACCTACACGTATTGCAGGCTTATATTATACTAGTATGGCGCGTGGCTGCGCGGCCCGCTAAAGCGGACCGCGTAGTGGAGCGCGTGGTCCACTGTCTACTTACTCGCTGTCCTACTATCCTGCCCCCCGATTATGTAAGAATGGCCGATCAAATCGTCAAAGTTCGGCGTCAAAGTAAAATAAACCATAACAGCATTAAATTAGAGCTCAATCAAAACTTTGACGATTTGATCGACAATTCTTACATAATCGGGCAGCTGGTTTACTGTCTACGTGTTCTGATCTGAACAACACACTGCTATGCTAGTGAGCACAGTGGAAGCGCCAGCACGCCAAGCGTCCGACGTAAAAGAAAATTCTCATAAAGGAAAAACATAAAACAAAGACCATCAACCCCCCGCCCCTCCCTTTTTGTTTGAGCAGCCCCTAAGTAGGTACCTATCTTTAATACCCTGACCGTGCTCCTCACCCATCATCCGAACCTTCGATCATCATCTCTCTCCATATTTTTTTCTCCGAACCATTCGTCAAAATGAGATTTCTTCCACAAAAACAAATCTTGAAAAGGAACCGTAGTCTTGCATAGTTCTACACTTGTAGCCTCTTCAATATTCGCCATATATTTTCTATGGAAAAATAAATTCCGCCATCTTGAATTTTTTTCCTGTTAATCAAGTAGACCTTCATGTTCTGATCATCTTTTGCCAGGAAACCACTCTTCCATCTTTTATACTCTCCGAGATAGACACCGACGAAATTTGTATGGCGGCCATCTTAAATCCGCCATTTTGAAATTTCTTTTCAGCTCACTATCAATTGGATGAAGTTTCGAGTGACATTTGGTCGAGCACCCCCCATCTATCTTCAATACCCTTTTCTATGGAAAAAAAAAATCCGCCATCTTGAATTTTTTTCCTGTTCATCAGGTAGACCTTCATGTCCTGATCATCTTTTGCCAAGAAACCACTCTTCCATCTTTTATACTCTCCGAGATAGACACCGACGAAATTTGTATGGCGGCCATCTTAAATCCGCCATTTTGAAATTTTTTTCAGCTCACTGTCAATCGGATGAAGTTTCGAGTGACATTTGGTCGAGCACCCCCCACCTATCTTCGATACCCTGGCTGGCGCTCTTCATCCGTCTTCGAAATCCTCAATCATCAGCTCTCTCCGTATTTTTCCTCCGGATGAATTTTTGTCTTCTATACGAAACGATGAGTGAAAAAAAAAAAGTTCATACAAAATTTTACAGGAGAGGTGATCAATCAGTCAATCAGCACGAGCAGCTATATATATATTAATATTGGTATCAGAAGTTTGTGTAAGATTTTGTTTAAAGAAGAGAGTATTAATCTAAAATTCTAAATCATCAATCAATCAATCACTTGTGTGTAGTGCGGAGATAGTGAGAAGATTATGAGTTCTCCATAATTCTTTGCTGTGTGAGTGTAGTGTAGTGTAATCAGAGAACGTATAGTGTAACCAACGTTGACCGTTGGCTACGAAGATATAGGTACCTGTAGTTTATGTCGAAAACCTTGATCCGCTAAGGCCTTTTTCACTATGCATGCACTGAGCGAGGCTAAGAAAATGAAGTAGTTAGTGCTATATGGATTTTCTCCTCACGGGACTTTCTTGCATATTTCTGACGGAAACGCACCCTGAGTATAAGAAACATATTGTCCCTTTAAATTTTCTTATTTCTTTTAAAATGGTACTTTCTCTTCCAGGTTGCCAATCACACAAAGTATCTCGTTCGATACCAAACTTGTTGATTCGCATCCTACCTCCGTTGGGGGTCCACAACCGTCTCCCCCACGCCCTGCAGCTATCGGGGGGCCACGTCAAGGTCAGGGTGGAAGCTGGGGAAAGGGCTCATGTCTATACGTTGAGGCCGAATCAGTCGCATAAACTGACGTTAGAGATATACTATCTTGGGTTGCCCTGGTCTGGCACGTTTACGTATTCTCCAGGTAAGTTAGTTGAATCGACTTTACAATAATTATGTTATTGGGAGGGTGTAATATTTGTGGTAGCTTTAGAAGTCCAAAGAATTGTGCCTTGCTTCCAAGGCATCCAAGCATCTAATAATATAAATGCGAAAGTGTGCCTGTCTGTCAAGGTCCAACTTTTCAACCGAATTTTATGGGTACAGAGATAGGTTGCATCCCGTGGAAGCACATAGGCTATTTTTTTTATCGAAAAATCATTTGAGCAATCTGTGATTTCCCGGGACAATTAATATATATCATGTTCTTCCCCGCAATGTTACCTATCCCTGTACAAAATTTCGCCAAAATAGGTTAAACAGATAAGCTGTGAAAACGTAGCAGATAGACAGACAGATAGTCATGTACTATCGCATTCATAATATTATTAGTATTTAGTATGGAAACTGGATTATTTATACTGATTCACTAAATTTACACCTCTATTTGGAAGTTAATGTTGATTTCGAAAATCCACCAGAAATGACAGAGAAGACAGTAAGCATGACAACGGAGTGCGAGACGGAAGGTGGTAACAAGAGGCTCATAGTGCGAGCTCGCTTGCAGAGAGGCCCCAACCTGCGGCTACTGCTGTACGCGCCGTGCTGGCTTATCAACAAGACGGGGCTGCCGCTGCAGATTAAGGTTAGTTAACCTTAAGAAGTTAACCCTGAGGCGTCAGACACGAAACTAGCGACGGCCGAGCGACGGCGACAGCGGGGCGATGGGGTCCGAGAGCTGGCGACGAAAATCGGGAAGGTCTTCTAGGCAATCTGAAATTGTGGAAAATTATAATTTCGTTCATTGGCGAATCCAGTTCTGCCAGTCTGTTAGAGCGTTTGCGGTTATTTCACTACTGCGCAAAAAAAAAACCGAAAAAACATTTGTTGAGCAACTTGATTTATTTATCTTTAAATTTTATACTTATAGAATATTCGAAAAAATAAATCCCAGACGTTTTTGTCGGTTATAAAGTATTACCAGACCTCTTTCAATTTGTTCCCGAAATTCGTCGCCAGCTCTCCGACTAATCGCATCGCCCCGCTACCGCTCATTTCGTGCCCGTACACTTAGTTGTGTGGGAACACTGGCATTTGATTTATCAAAATCGATTCCATTTTAGAACGGAAAGTATTGAGGGTTAGCTTTTGACTTGCAAAAAGCATTTGACAGGGCGTATCACTATTTTAAATAATTCCACGAGACTGTAGTATTCACAACTTGATATATTCTAATATTTGTTGTAAAACCTATTAATGAAAATGGTGAAATTTAAAAAATGCGCAGAAACCATTGGAACTGGATTAGATAAATCTATAATGCGTTGTAAGGCAGGGTGGATCAGTTGCCCCTAAACTGTAAACCGAGAATTGACTGCTTGATAAAATTTCATAAAAATATCAAAACTATTTTTTCCAAATTAATTCTAAAATCGGCCAAGTGAGCCCTCCTAAGATCCACAAACTAAGAAAAATACATTTCTGTTTAACACAATCTCTAAACTAAACTAAAACGACAGCTTTAAATCTAGTTCTGTCCCTTTTTTAATGCTGTCATTTTAGTTTAGAGATTGTGCACTAGAGAATCAGCCCCAATGAAGAAGACTACGTAAATGATAAAAGAGCATGGATTTGATTCACTCCAGCAATGCTAAGGACAGCGGTTACTTATGTACCTATCTACTTATGTATCTAGATGAAATTGTAAATTAATTTTTTCAAAAGAGCAACCACCGAGTTTTTTCTGGTTCTTCTCGGTAGGAACGGCATTTCGAACCAGTGGTAAAAGTTTGTTTGAATAAAAAACATTTGAATTTGAATTTGCATGTCTGTAACTTCAACAGGGTCGGTCGGACACCTGTTACGAGTTGACAGACGAGCCGCTGCTGTGGTGCGAGCGTGGGGCGGGGGCGGGCGCGTGCGGGGGCGAGCGAGTTAGGGTGCGCGCACACCAGTCCGGCTGGTCCCGAGCCGCGCGGCTGTACGCGCACGCGCCCGGGCTGCTGGTGTGCGCGCACACTGAACGACGACTCAACTACCGGATGCTGTTACATGTATGTATGGGTGTGCTATAATTATTTATATTATTTATTTAATCGTATGGCGTTTAGTACTTATGCGTTTTTATAAAAAGAACGCTTATTTCGCCTGCAAGTTCGTCGCTCGTTTAACACCACCCAGGGGATACGTGCAGGGAGGTAGACCGTAGAAGGTAGTTCCTGCGGACGTGAGCGACGGGGCATCCCCCTAATGCATGATCGGGGCATGATCTATGATGATTTATTAAGCTCGAGTTATTGTTTTAAATTAAATTCCAAGTTACATTAAAATAATGTGGATCAAGCAGTGGCGTGTTGTTCATAGAGGCATAAAAGCACAGCTTACCCAAATTGAAATAAGTTAATACTCATTTTTCATCCAAACATTAAATAGGTATTCTGACTAACTAATGCCTACACTAGCTTCAAAACCTGTGCACGCCAATTCGAGACAAAGCTTTTTTTGAAAAACTCTTTAATCTTCCGAAATAAACAGTGTCTAATATTATCATCTCCAGGATGCTAGATTCATCTTTGGTGCCAAATTTCGTGAAAATCAGTAGGTACCTACAGCAGTTGGTGAAAAGCGACGTAAAGAGAGAGACGAACTTTCGTTAACTTTTCTCTAGCTATGTAATGTAATCCAAACCGTTGATATCCGCACGAGTTTAATCGTACGAAACTTTCTAAGCTTTTAAACAATAACCCAGACTTAAACTACTGAATTAATACAAACTATTTAAATTCCAACAGGTAACTCTTTCGGAACTATGCCCACAACTGACCAAAATAGTCACATTGCTTCCCTACTTCATCGTTTACAACGACACTAAGAAGCACCTTCGTTTCATGGAGGAGAACGAAGCCGCAGACCTGTGGATGGACCTCGCGCCGCAGCAGTGCACGCCATTTTGGCCTCAAACGGACTCTATGGCCATGCACTGCAAGTATAGGGACTCTACAGTAGTTTCTCAGCACTTCTCCATCACTAAGAACCATTTTACTGTGCTCAGGATGGATAAAGGAGTGAGTTATTTTTTAAATTTTTATTGTCTTCATTTTAACAATAGTTTAAAACAACATTGACCCAGCAGAAATGTGTGATATCCTTATATTATATAAAATTAGAAATATCTTCCTTGACTGTTAGGATTTTTATCGGAATGCCAAAACTATGATGAAGTGAAGGTGTCTTTCGCTTTAATTATTATATTCCGGGATTCTCGTGGGAACTCAAGGATGACACATATCTAGGTATACAGTAAACAATGACACTGAATTGGAAAGTACCTATAAAACATTATCTTAATAAGAAAATGTCACCCAAATAATTGTTACAGCCGTTTGCGGGAAACTAATTTTATTACATGTTAAGACAAAAGTATCAATAATTTAGGTAGGCGAAATGTGTTGCTGCAATAGATTGCAAGGCTTAATTGAACATGGGAATGAAAGTACAATATATTGAGACATTCCACAAACAATTAAATGAGGAAGGACATCTTACACTTTAGAAAGTCATACTCTATCTAAAAAATAAATAAAATTGAATCATTTCTAGAACTATACTTAAAACTAAAACATAACTTAAAATTGTGTATGGAGAATTATATCAAGGCCGTGAGGGTTGTTCAAGTGACAAAGTCCCATCATCATGTAAAGTATAAGCTGTTCCTTTAGATTTATGAGTCCAAATCTTAATAGCTTTGAGATGAGCATCACTTTGCTCCTTCGCGGTAGAGGCCGGGGGAGCAGGTTCGACTTCCGGAACGTTAATAAGTGATAGTATTGATGATGATGATGATAGTGATAGAGGCGGTGGTGATGGGAGACGCTGTCGGTGATTGCTTGAAGATATCACCTGTGAATAAAAACTTAGTTCACTGCAACTTGTTAATATAAGAAATTAAAAATTAGTTAAAGTTAACTAAGTTAAGTTAGTTTAGTTTAGTAAAAAGTTATTTACGCTATCTATATAAGTACGATCTCTTCAAGAAAATCATTATTTGAGGACGTGTTTTACTTATAAGTATATCGAAAATATTTTTATGTCATGAAAATATATCAAAATAATTCAAAGTTACGATAATAGTGGAATGCAACTAAGCAGGGTATCAAAATGTCCAAACTTCTAATTTTAAAAACGCTTCAATGTTATTCTGGGAAGGTTTGGGAGTGACCAATAATATCTAACGAGTCCTATATTATATTGATATTAAATTTAGAATTTCTGGTACTTACAGAATAATGTGGCACACTGTACGAATTAACGGATTCCAATTTAGAGTGTTCATAATCCATTAAAGGTATATTAGCGAAGTTTTCTAGTTTGTAAGAAAACTCCGGTTTTACAATTAAAGGTACATTATTCGTAAAAGATACATCATAATCATCCTCTCTGAGATTAAGTGGCTTTGGTAATTCTTCTTCCTTCATTGTACTACTATCTGTGAATATGATATTTTTATCACTCATAATATTTACTTGTTTTTGAATATATTCGTCTAATAGAGATAATTGTCTAGTTTCCTCCTCGCCTGTATTTATAGGTGTTTGAGTATACATATTCATATTAGTTTGCAATTGTGGATAATTTGTACTGGGTCTATATTCAACATTTCTATACTTATCATCAAACTGCATATTCGGATAGTTAGGATTAAGGCTCTCTTCTTCATAATAAATGTTTCTTAACTCATTGTTATCTAAATCGCCATCATATTCATAATTGTCTGAATCTCTGGACTTATCTGAATACCTTTCTTTTTCAGCAGCGAATTCGACAATCTTATCTAGATCTTTGTGAGATAGATATTTAATCAGGTTATTAAAGTCATCATCTCCCAAACCTTCGTTAATTGGTCTTTTACTAACCTTATAAGGCCTAGGTTTTGATGCCAGTCCTATATTATTTGACGTGTAACCATGCGATGAACTGTATGTAAATGGGCTTCTATTTGAATAGCTATAGATCGGTCTACTATGGTATTTGTACGATGGAATAGAGTAATATTTCCCTCGCTTATGTCTCGCATATTCAGAACTTCTGTATCTATCTAAGTCATCACCACTCCAACAATTAATTTCAATCACTGCACAAAAAATGAAACAAAAACTCAAATATCTCCACATTTTGGTTGTTAAGTATTACTTATTTTGTCGGAACTCGTATGTAAACTGAGAGGAAGTGAAATTTTAACACTTTATAAGTTAGATGTGAGGAATGAAAGTGGCGGTAATTGAGTTAGAGCCTGAAACGCTACCGGTGTCAGCAAATATTACGTAAAGTCCGAAATAATAATACGTTGCTTTCGTATGTAATGAATTTTCTCCGGTTCATTGTTCTGATAGTAGGTATATTATATTATTTAGCTTATTAAATATTTTTTATTTATGTATAGGGTTTTTGTGAAGCTACGTAATCATTTTTTCATAATTGTAGCCTAATTCAAATAAATATCTTTAGTTAATTAGGTAGGTAAAGTTTAATTTGGCATGCTCACAGCAGGTTCTTTTGCGTGTAGGTTACTTACGGTTCCAGAAAGAAGTTTGGATTTGCACATTTTAGTTTTTAATTATAATATTATGGCATCGTAAATGAATGCACTGAATTTAAACCAGATTTTAGTGTTGTTTAGGCTTTAACTGAATAAATTTTACTTTTGTACGCAGTCTGCAATCTGCGTGGATGTCACTGGAGGGACAGACAGGCCTTTCACCATCACGTTCAAGCCGTACGTAGCCGGTGATGCACCTTTGCGTATTGACAACCTGTGTGACGATCTGTTCCTTAAACTACACCAGGTAAAACATCTTTTTAGGGTTCCGTACCCAAAGGGTAAAAACGGGACCCTATTACTAAGACTCCGCTGTCTGTCTGTCTGTCTGTCTGTCTGTCTGTCTGTCTGTCTGTCTGTCTGTCTATCTGTCTGTCTGTCTGTCTGTCTGTCTCCAGGCTGTATCTCATAAACCGTGATAGCTAGAAAGCTGAAATTTTCACAAATGATGTATTTCCGTTGCCGCTATAACAACAAATACTAAAAATTAAAAAAATATATATATTAAGGGGGGTCCCCATACAATAAACGTGTTTTTTTCGTATTTTTTGCTCAATAATAAAAACGGTAACAGGTAGACGGTTCAAATTTTCACAGAATATTAACTTGTATATTACCTTTCAAAATAAATAATTAAATATCAATAAAGTAAATATTAAAGGGGGGCTCCCATACAACAAACGTAATTTTTAAGCAATTTTTTTTAATAATTTAAAACTTACTACAGGTTTGTACGGAACCCTCGGTGCGCGAGTCCGACTCGCACTTGGCCGGTTTTTATACCTAGGAATGGTAATTCTACCTTTGTCCACTTTTTTCTATTAGTTTTAAGACAATATATTTATTCCTGCTGCTAGCTGTGATTTCGAACCATAATTCCTTGATTTTATCAAAAGTATCTGTACTTTTTTTTAAGCTACCCAAACCGTATAGTACTTATCACCAAAACTTATATACATTCACCGACATATAAACGTTAAAGGAATTCATGGAACTACTGGGGGAAAAAAATATACGCGCCGAATTGAGAACCTCCTCCTTTTTTGGAAGTCAGTTAAAAATACCTTATAGTGTCTTGATTTTAAATGTATAGCTATAACGCCTATAATATCAACTTTGTATGGTTTCTAAGGACTACGCGAGGACCTTATTAAGTTGCTTAATCAACTTTTTTTTTGTAGAATGTTTCGAATTAAATATAATATAAAGCTTAGTTCAAAAGGGGTTGTTTCATTTTGGGCCAGGTACTTGTACAGTATTCCAAAAAATAGTATAAAATCATAGAAAACAAAATAAAATATGCTTTTTGGCAGTTTTACAGTGATTAAGAGGTACAAAAATAAAATGTTTAATTAGGTACATTTGTAGAATAGCAACTCTCGCAGCGCATCCATCCATCAATCTGACTGCTGTTGGATATTTTAAGGTTAATTCACATTTCCCAGGTAATTTTATGTCAAATGTCATCATGACACGTGTAATATACGTCAATGTCAAAATGGACGCATGTTGTTGCGCTTTTATTTTGCAAAATAATTTCGCATTGTACCTCGTAAATTGAACTTTTTAGTAAGAAATAAAGAAAAAAATGTTACTATTTTATGACCCCGAACATTTTGAAATACCGTACAAATACCTGGCCCAGGCTCCATATAAATTTGAAACAACCCCTTTAGAATGTTCTTTTTGCAAACCTCTAGGCTGAGTCGGGTCAAGTGGCACTATTGAGCCCCTATCAATCCATGTTATACACATGGGACGATCCGGTGAAAGAACGCAAAATGTTCTGGAACATTTACAATAATAAGGGAAAAGGATTCCTTGCTGATTTCTCACAGGACGGGTGAGTATTTAGTTATTATAAATTCAAATATTTTTTATTCAAGTAGAGTTTGACCAGTGTTTTTGAATCGTGGAGTGAATCTACCACTGGTTCGGAAAACCATTCCTACCGAGAAGAACCAGCAAGAAACTCGGTGGTTGCTCTTTTGAACAAATTAATTTACAATTACATCATACATAGTGTAGATACATATTATGTAACCGCTGTCCTTAGCATTGCTGGAGCGAGTCAAATCCATGCTCTTTTATCATTTACATAATCTTGAAAATTATGTAATAAGTTTTTTCAGGAGCATACGTTATTTTAAATACACGACTTCATTATGAAATTTCGATATTATTTCTATATTGCATAAGTTTAGATAGACGTAGTGTCTTTACGATGATAAATCACATCATACAAGCAAACACTTTTCTATACCTCACATATCTATTGTTTTAGATTTGGCGAAGAAAAGGTTAGCTTCCATTCAGTAAAGCATTCAACTCTCATAGCAACCAATAGTGTAACATCAAAACTATCATCGACTCTCAAAAGACTCACGCCCAAATCTCCCGAACCGAGCACTTCAAGTAGTGACGACTCAGATAGTTTCGAAATACTAGAAGCCCAAACTAAACCTAATAAAAAGATGAGGAGAGACAAAGTAATAGTATACTGGATGTCATTCATGGATGGATACCAAAGAGTCTTTGCTTTAGCTCAAGATGAAAGAATAGCTTATCAATACAAAATGAGAATCAACAACGAACGAAGTAATTATGAAGTCTATATGTCCCTTGCCAGTGTTGGTTTGTCTGTCTGTGTGCAAACTAGCAACGGAGTCAAAGAACTGTCGTATATAAGTGTAACAGATTCTCTCCCGAAATGGGAAGTCAATGTCGGTAACAAATGGAAACAATTGGCGACAGACGTAACCGCTTGGATAGAAGATAAATACCAAACGGAACAAAAGAAGTGCCAGTTAAAGGAATTCTTACATATAGACTTAGAGAAAATGCAGATGACGAAACCGTTTTTCTCTGAACTGAGGAGGTCGTACAATCCAGGTGTATGGTTACAGTTCCGCAAATCAGACACGTTTACGTACTGCCATTTGAAATTCCAAAGACTGCAAATAGATAATCAATTGCACGAAGCTGTGTTCCCTAGTGTACTTTACCCCGCTCCCTTACCTCCACATTTGAAGTCTAGGGATGCTAAACCTTGCCTCGAAATTGTCACACTCAAACAGTACAGGCCAAATTTAAACCAAGACGTGTATAAATACTTTAAGATTTTGATACAAGAATACTGTGTTAATTTAGATAGAGGTTTTGTTAATCACATTTTTGATATACTGAATCATTGGAAGGTTGAGGAGAAGCCAGCCGTGAGGTTACGAGCTGATTTGGCTTTAGTCCATATGCCCTTACCTGTTATTGCAATGAGGAGTCAGACTTGCGCGCAAAGGGATGTTGTTTTTGAGTTTGTTCACTTATCTCCCATCAAGCTAGTACTAAGTTTATCATCACGAGGGTATTCCAATGAGAATTTGGACAGCCCAACTAAGGCACGTTATGGCAATCTGAAGGAGAATCGTCCGAAGCTGTTTAATAGTGATCTGTTGGAGTATTTGTTTAATTCGTGGGGATCTTCACTCTGTGATATGAAGGACGTCGTTATCAGGTTAGTTCATGAATAAGTTGATATACACAGGTATCTTAAGAAACTAATTCAAGGAGAACTGCACCTCTTACACAAAACTTAACTCCATTAGTCTCCAGATTTTAGCAGAAGTTGTAACTACTACCGCAAAATTCTTAATAACGTCTTTCCGCAGTTTTTCTCGAAATGAATGAGAGGATTGCAATGTAATTACCTATAATGCGTATGATGCTAGAGGATGCTGTTTTAAGCAAGTTCCTAAAACACTAATCGACTCGTACAAATTGACGTTTAATAATTGGAATAAGACGAGTGAACTTCACTGACTGTAAATCTTATAATTCTTCTTTTCAGAATGAGTTATCTAGAGCTTCGAAATGCCCCCGTCACGATGTCAAGTTTATTAGATGTGGCAAGTCGTCATTATTGGTTACAATTGATACAGCAGTTCTACGTGCTAGTTCTCGGGCTGAATATCCTCGGGAATCCCTACAGCTACATTGGGGACTTCTCGAAAGAGCTGAAGGATTTCTATGAACCGTGTTTGGTAAGAACTAAGAACATGAGCTTTTGGGCATTGCTTTTAAAGTTCCTTACTAAGCAAATTAGCAAAATTATGATAAAATTACATGATTTCCTACCATATCTATTAGTAAAGATACCTGATTGATGATCTTTTTTGATTTTGATTGTTGCATTAAGTAAATAACGGAAAAAATCCATGATCGAGATACGATCTTTTTGTTTTCTACTTTCTCGACGATAGCTGCTGAACCGGGAATCACGAGCATTTTTACATCAGTATTCTATGGTACTTATTTGGTTGTTTTTCGATATTCGTGAAGTTACTTTTGCAAACTCTTAGGCTAGAGAATCGTCATTTGGTCTTTTGTTGCTATTGAAATATTGGCCACAGGCAACGGCTTGTTCCCGTCGTATGTCAGACGCAGCATTGGCGCTATTCAACGGAGCAGCCAAGCTGCTGGGCTGCACCACTGATTATAGTGTACCTAACGTATTCGAAGACGCACCCAAACTACGACCGCCCAAACGACGCTCTGGTAAGAATTTGACACAATTTATGAGGTCCTTATTCCAGAATTTAGGAACTTCATAATTCCAGAATTTCGAAACAAATATTTCGATTTTCCAGTTCCCAATTTCGGAACTCAATAATAATATCATAATTCTGGAATTAAAATATTAAATATCCTACGGGATATATAATGGTAAAACACTTCAAAGCCTATTTTAGGCTCTAGATAAATATGGGTTTCGTCAAAAGTGATATTTTCGTGCATGTTTGGGGTGAAAACACATAAATATGAAGAGGCCGTGGTGCTTAATAATAATAATTTGCCGTTTTACTCCAACTATTATCTATGCTATACGGAAGTTAAATAAAACTAGAGTACCTATTCTATTACTTGCAAAAGAGGATAGGATAAGAAATTAAAGAAAACTGTGCTACAGATTGAGAAAACGTATATATACATTTAGAACGATATACTCGTAACGTTATACGACAAAATTGAGAATCATTCAAGGTACTATAATGGGGTCCAGAAAATTGATTTAAGATTATGTAGAACGCGCAACAGACTTTCCAACGGGATGTTTTTAAACCTATCCAGAATGAAAGAAAGAAAGAAAGAGTATGTAGAGTATAAGGATACCGATCCTTTTGCTAATGTATTTGTTTCTTCTTTACACTTTGGCTGTTCAGGTGATGAAGGAAAAATAGTAGACGATTTACCCGAAGCTGTGATTGAGGCGAATAGAAACAATCCGGCGAGCGTGGCGCTTGCCGTCACCGGTCTTATAGCCAGACCGACTTTCGGTAAGCGAGCATTGCAAGTATTTAGCAGTTCAAATGCATGTACTAAACAACGAAATAAAATCTTTGAGTTTGTATTAGTTGAGAGAGCCTTTGCATGTGACGACATTCGCACGTGAAGTCAATGAGTGTTTCAACCTACTCAAAAAATTGTTGCCATATGCAAAGGAACCTCGCAATTTTTAAAAAAACATTCAAATAATAACTTTTTTTTGAAGTGCACTTGATTCTAAAATTTTGAGCGATTTCGTTAATGTTCATTCTAACAAGATGTTCATTCCAATAACAGTCTTGTACTATCTTAGCATGTAAGTTTTTCTCAGTTTAAAGCATGATCATTAATTAAAGTATTTGGTATCAAAGTTAATGACTGGAATTGTTTTTTAAATAGTTGTTTGCAGTTTGTTATGTTTTAAGTTTCTCACACAATATTTTCTCATTTTTATCCGTCTGTTGGTGTGGATGCGTAGATGAAGACTGTGTTATTGTGAGATGTAAGTATTCTGGGCATGGTTTTATTGTTTCTAGAATAATAAATAGAATGCATGTTGCATGTACTTTTAGTTCTGTCACTTTCATGGTGTTTGCTAAATTAGGCCTTTAGAAACAAAGTGCGTAATATTATTATCTGTACCTAAGTACCTACCCACCTTATGCATAAAATGGATCTAATTTCCCCATATTGGACGTGCAAAAATGGTCTTGCCTTAGTAAAATAGAGTCTTTGAAGCAGAGCTTGTAATCGATGTTCAGAAGCTACACGTCAAATAATTACGTGTAGAACGATAGAACGCAGCCTTTCATCCGCCGCGCTGGGCAGCGCCCTACGTGGCCCTACTACCCATACCTATTATGATGAGCGATATAGAGTAGGTACAGATTATCTCTTGATGAGTGTCCTGCAGATGAAATAATAGTTACTTTCAAGGTTTTTTATTATTTACAATGCAGACGTCTGCCGTGAAGCAGCTCGAGCGGCGCTGTCTCGTCAAGTGGGAGTGGACAGTGCGGAGGCGGCGTTGAGGGCCTGCGTGCAGCGCTCGGGCGGCCGGCTGGTGGCCAGACGCCGACTGCCCAGGCATTGTTCTGCTGTGGAGGTAACCCCAATGTCTTGAAGCAGCTCGAGCGGCGCTGTCTCGTCAAGTGGGAGTGGACAGTGCGGAGGCGGCGTTGAGGGCCTGCGTGCAGCGCTCGGGCGGCCGGCTGGTGGCCAGACGCCGACTGCCCAGGCATTGTTCTGCTGTGGAGGTAACCCCAATGTCTTGAAGCAGCTCGAGCGGCGCTGTCTCGTCAAGTGGGAGTGGACAGTGCGGAGGCGGCGTTGAGGGCCTGCGTGCAGCGCTCGGGCGGCCGGCTGGTGGCCAGACGCCGACTGCCCAGGCATTGTTCTGCTGTGGAGGTAACCCCAATGTCTTGAAGCAGCTCGAGCGGCGCTGTCTCGTCAAGTGGGAGTGGACAGTGCGGAGGCGGCGTTGAGGGCCTGCGTGCAGCGCTCGGGCGGCCGGCTGGTGGCCAGACGCCGACTGCCCAGGCATTGTTCTGCTGTGGAGGTAACCCCAATGTCTTGAAGCAGCTCGAGCGGCGCTGTCTCGTCAAGTGGGAGTGGACAGTGCGGAGGCGGCGTTGAGGGCCTGCGTGCAGCGCTCGGGCGGCCGGCTGGTGGCCAGACGCCGACTGCCCAGGCATTGTTCTGCTGTGGAGGTAACCCCAATGTCTTGAAGCAGCTCGAGCAGCGCTGTCTCGTCAAGTGGGAGTGGACAGTGCGGAGGCGGCGTTGAGGGCCTGCGTGCAGCGCTCGGGCGGCCGGCTGGTGGCCAGACGCCGACTGCCCAGGCATTGTTCTGCTGTGGAGGTAACCCCAATGTCTTGAAGCAGCTCGAGCAGCGCTGTCTCGTCAAGTGGGAGTGGACAGTGCGGAGGCGGCGTTGAGGGCCTCCTTTGAGATCGTCTTGCCAAAATGATGTGTTCTCCGGTGTATTCATTTGATTCTCCTTCGGTATAATTTTTCAGCCCAGTTACGAAGTTAGGCAAAAATTTACTGTACAACCTAATAAAACCTAATAATACGTCTGTCTGTCTGTCAGACAGACAGACGTCTGCTACGCTTTCCCGGTCCATCTTTTCAACCGATTTTGCTGAAATTTGGTATAGAGGTAGGTTATTTCCCGGGGAAGGACATAGGCTACTTTTTATCCCGGAAAATTAAGGAATTCCCGCGGGAATCAAAAAACCTTACCTAATCCACGCGGACGAAGTCGCGGGAATCATCTAGTACCTAAAGAATAAGTTCTCAAAAAGAACCCGCATCCCTAGTTCCCCATTTAGACATCCTGTTGTTTCAGGGTCTCCGACCATACAGTGCGGCCGCTGCGCGTGGATCGGCGCTCCTGTGTCAGCTGGCGCGAGGCCACTACGCGGACACTGATAGTTATGTTGCGCACGCGCATCTTGGCACCACTTCGCTTTCCACGCTACTTGTTTCGACACAGTAAGTTTTTATTGGATAAAATTCTATTGATCTTGGGCTTGTTTGACTTGTATCTGAGTCCTTTGGTAACATTTCAGCGCGCTAAACATAATAGGTAGCGTATTTTTATTCGCGTGGAATATACGGGAAGGATTTAATAGGTTTACCCCTGTTCTGTAGCTCTGATCCTGATGATTCAGGGTTCAGGAATGTTTGTTGAAGCAAGAATATTAAAGCCTGTTATTTAGCAGTCATGCCCAAAAAGATGCACATCTCTGCCGAACGTACCTAACTACATACATACGCTACGTAGTTATGCACGACGCTAGCGTCGTCGTACATCTTTGAGAGTATATTAATATGATAAGCATAGCAAGCTCAAATGAAAGAAAGAAAGAAAACGTTTTTATTCGATCACAATATAGTTTAAGAAACTATCAAATTAGATATAGCAACAAAGTTGTGTGACCAAATACAGGTGTCCAGCTCAGCATCACGCTACAGCTGGCTGCAGCGCTGGTTTTCAGTGGTAACCTTAAAATTGGTGAAGTGCTGGCCCAAGGATACATCCAGTCTTGAGCCAAGCTCTGGTTGTTCCACTACAGCCCATTAACGTCCCACAGCTGGGCACAGGCTTCTACTCTCATAGGAGAGAGGGAATTAGAGCTTAGACCCGCTGCTCCAATGCGGATTGGCGGGCTTTAACGAATATTATCATGTTAGTGATAATAACCGGGACCGACGGCTTAACGTGCTCTCCGAGGCACGGGGGTGAAACACCGCCAACTTCCTAACTCCGGGCTAGTACTGAGAATTTCAAGTCAGAAAAACCCAATACTTAATTATGGCCCGACCCGGGACTCGAACCCGGGACCTCGTCAGCCGCAGTCGAAGATGCTAACCACTAGACCAACGAGGCAGTTGTTCACACAAATTCAATTTATTGTACGTGTATCTTCGTTGGGATTTCTCAAAATACTTTTCTAATGATTATTGTACGTTTGATGTCCAGACACATATTCCTGGTGCGCGCGGGCGGCGCCAAGGGTTGGCACGTCGAGTGGGCGGTGAAGCTGGACGACTTGCTCGGAGTGCCGCACGCCAAGGACGGGAAACTCGTGCTGAGCATCAAACAGGTGGGCACAAAACACCTGCTATTGACTCTATTACCAAAATGGTTGGGACGTGGGGGGTGCCCCGTCGCTCACGTCCGCAGGAATTACCTTTTACCTCCCTGCACGTGTCCCCCGGGTGGTGCTAAGCGAGCGACGTCGAACCAGGGGGATAAATAAGCGTGTTTTCGTTAATACACTTATTATGAATCAAATGCCATACGATTAAATAAATAAACCAAAATGGTAGAACAATATGTACAAGTAGATATTAGGAGAATTTTCAGTCAAGATATAATTAACCTAATGGATGATGACAACTATTCACCATCATCAGTTGAAAATATAGGCCGTTAAAGCGTAGCAGACAGACAGACAGATACCTACAATTTCTTTTTTTTTTAATCCACTACAAGTTAGCCCTTGACTGCGATCTCACCTGATGGTAAGTGATGATGCAGTCTAAAATGGTAGCGGGCTCAGTTATATTAAATCCATACCCCTTATTCGGTTTCTACACAGCATCATACCGGAACGCTAAATCGCTTGGCGGCACGTCTTTGCCGGTAGGGTGGTAACTAACCACGGCCGAAGCCTCCCACCAGGCAACGAATCGAATCCCATCGAATTTATAATATTAGTTATTATTCGATTTTATTTTTTGTCTACATATTACAAAGAGATTAATAATCTCATAAAAATTTCATTTCATTTCATTTATTTATTTGCACAGAATGAAGATATAAAGGTCTTAAAATAATTTTATTTTATTTAATGTAATAAGTAACAATCAATAATATCAATTATTGATTGATTTTAGGATGAAATGGTAAACTATTTCTCAACGGATGAAAAGGTTATCGAAATCGCAGAGCCAGAGGTTCTGGCGTGGCTGCAGGCCAAGATTGAGAGCGCTCTTATACACGCCATGGAAGACAAGAGGTGTTCCAGCGACCAGTAGGAGACCAGCCCTGGAGGAGATGGAGATTTGAGGGTTCGAGGATATTGGGGTAATTTGGTGGTGGAAATACTGGCATCTAGGTAGTGTTGGTATTTATTCATCTGTATACCGTTCCTTATCTTTATTTAGGTATTAAAATATGTAGTAGGGTACGTAACATCATTGAATAGTGAAAAAAAAAGATACTCAATATTAAGATTATTAAAGATTTTATTTATTAATTGTGTAAACAATATAGGCACTAAGCAGGTATTCATTTGGTGCATTACCTAAGTGTTCTTCAAGAATCGTCTCCTAATCAATATCACGATCGTGTTAGATTTTTTAAGTGCGAACTTCTTTAGCCGCGTTGAGCACTTTTTGGTAGGAGGCAAAGTTGTGGATTCGCGTCACCGACACCTCGCTCCGACATGCTCGCGTTGTTACGAAGACAAAAGGTCTTAAATATAAATATACCTACTACATTCGTAATTAAACTTTAATACCTTAGTTTAAAGGTTTATAGGTACCTATATTTTTTTTTTATACTAAAATTCTAAGTTATAAGTTTTCACTTCTATCGGCAGTCCCTATGACTGCCATTTTTTTTTTATTAATTTATAGTATCCTGATAGACTGTAGGTATACCTCCTTGATTCTCTTATCTGTGGTATACCTACTACATTCGTAATTAAACTTTAATACCTTAGTTTAAAGGTTTATATATTTATTTATTTTATACTACAATTCTAAGTTATAAGTTTTTACTTCTATCGGCATCTATGACTGCCAATTTTTTTTTATTATCCCATAGTATCCTGATCTGTACTTGTATCGCCACCTTTGCTTAAATAATGTTTAATTTGTTTCGTTCTTATTTAGGTATGGTTTGTATGAATAACTGTAGGTATGCTCGCTAAAAATTATTTTTACCTTTTAAAATGCCAGTATTTTGCCACTGTTAGTTAAATGATAAGATTTAATATTTAAAACGTAAAGTGTGGGTGTCAGTATTATAGACATTCCAAAGAAGTCTAAGCACAAGGAAATTATTTGATTGATGGTTCACACATTTGCGCGTCATTTATATATAATACTAGATACTTTCATAATACAATACTTAATTCCATAAGTATTTCCAAGCCAATGGGCATTATTCTTAATATTCGGTCAATGTTAATAATGGTAAGTTGGGTCACATTATAAAGGTTATCCGGAATTATCAATAATGACAGATTAATCACAGCCCGCCAACCCGCATTGGATCAGCGTGGTGGGTCTAAGCTCTAATTCCCTCTTTCCTATGAGAGTGGAGGCCTGTGCCCAGCAGTGGGACGTTAATGGGCTGTGGTGGTGGTGGTGGAATCACATCGTCTGGGCAGGGCCATACAGCCAACGCTTAGAGCAATAGGTACTTACTTGTTAAGCAACATTACTCAAAATTATAGTTTGATGTCACGTACCTTGACGTTCCTAAAATGGATTTTATTTCTAAAACACGAAAGTCGACAATAATTAAACAATATGGCATATACCTAAGCGTTGGTGGTATGTATGGCCAGACCTAAGTCGTAATTCCTAATTCCATGGTATGGCCCCTGTACATTTGAAAGAATAAGTACCTAATTCCTTGAAGGAATGATTCCTTCAAGCCTGTACACGATTAAAGAGTGGAACTTGCAGTTATTGCACGCGCAAATATGTGAATATTTTCTAGGATATAATATTTGTTATATACATAATATAAGAAATTGATACATATTTCTATAATAAAATATAAAATCTGTATATTTGTGTATTAACGCCCTGGGGCTTTATTGTTATAAAATAAACGTTACAGTTGTTTCGTGTCTATTAAGTATAGGTATCTAACTAGCAGGGACTTGCACCGTGGCCTGTCTACCTATAAGTACTTATAACAACGTATTAAAAAAACTACTTACTAGTCCGTGTTGGGCAAAAGTCCCCTAAAAATTAAGATTTATAAAAAAAACTACTTACTAGCTTAGGGTAGGCGCAGACGGGCCACTACACGGCCACAGTGTCTATAGTTCTATGCCTGATGATTTGATGAAACTCACTGCCAACGGTCTAGAGAACCTTTAACTAGTGGTTCGCTCCGAACTGAGACCTCGCGGTATCACAGAGCGCCATCTATTGACAACATTGTGAAGTTCTGTTAAAAATATCATCATCATTAAAAATTAAATAATTTCGTTTCCTTATAATATTTATCTAATTTTAGTATTTGTTGTTCAAGTACAGGATATAATTCAAATAATTGATCAAGTTTCAGGCTTGAGAGTTCAGAAAATTGAGAGTTCTGAGGTCAACTTTGGACGTTAGAAAATCGCCACTTTGAAAGCCCCCCATTTCGTCAATTTTAGGGGAAAAATATCAAAAAAAATATTTTTGGACTCTATTCCTAATTATCTTTAAAATGATATACCACAACCCTATGTAACGCTATAAAAAATATTTTACTTCGCATTCGCTTCTATGAGAGCCCCCCTGAAATAAAGATTTTTGTAACTTTTTAAGCCATATTCGGCAGGAGGCCATCGGTTTACATATTATATTTAAATTTGAAGTAATTACGTTCAGCAATTCAGAAGTTATAAGGCTCTGACAGACGGACGGACGGACGGACGGACAAG
The DNA here is from genome assembly GCA_917051295.2 of Erebia ligea. Classification (NCBI taxonomy): domain Eukaryota; kingdom Metazoa; phylum Arthropoda; class Insecta; order Lepidoptera; family Nymphalidae; genus Erebia; species Erebia ligea. The sequence continues at coordinate 1,203,598 of OU785232.1, forward strand.
TGCCAATTCACCCAAGTAGACTCAGAGACCTTCGCTTCGCTCGGTCAATAATAAGTTCCATAAACTTATCAGCCGGGGGATCAGTTACGTAAGAATTGTCGATCAAACCTTAAAGATTTTCGTCAAAGTAAAATAAATCATGACAGCTTGAATTAGAGCTCAATTTCGTCTGCCCATTCTTATACGTTTAGGGTATCGTACATACTCGTACACCAAAAAATCTCGAAACAATTTAGCATATTTTTGTCCATTGCTAACGTAAAACAGTATGCTTAGTTTATGATTAGGTATACGCCGCATTGGCGTCAATGTAAAATGGACCTTCTCAGTCATATTTTAAAGCTCAAGTTCGTTCATATATTAAGGTATGTTGGGGTAAGAGCGGAAAGGGGGTAAGACCGTATACATCAAATTTCCCGCGAATGAGACCATATTTTTTAATGTTGGCATCATTATGTTCAACGCCATTTTGTTATGCGTCTACTTCAGTTCGCGCCAGTCGCTCCGACGGACCGTACGTGTGTTATGGTGAATTTAAAAAAACAAGGCAATTTTTGTCTTTTTTTCTTCTATCCGATCTTTCCCTTTCCCTTTTAGATTCATATTTTGGCGAAAATAAAGCTTGTTTTGCTAATATTTCGCCTTAATACTAGGTTTTAAGTAGCAATAGCTAGATAGATCTGATCAGAATACGCCTAGGATGTCTATTAGCAGATATCCGATGTTCCCCCTTTCGGGTAAAGATCGGATTAAAACCATTCGGTCTTTACCTGTACAAAATGAGGCAGGGATTGTCAAACTTTTATAACATTAATATTTTTAATATTTTTCACCTTAAAAAACAGTGAAAGGATTATTCTATTTTGATCTCGAGATTTTGATGGAAATGTGTTCAGAAGCGTACAGATATAGAAAAGAGCCCAATAACATTAAAAATGTATGTATATGTTCGTCTTATATCTTGGGTATCGTTTTTATTTTTTTATTTACGGCATTAACTTTTATTTGTCATTTATTTTACTATGTTATTTATTTATGTTTTTATATTTCTGTCTTTTATTTTTATTTATGTTATTTATAATGGATATAAAAAATTGTTTTTAAGCAATTTCCATGCTTGGGGTCCACGTTACAATTTTGAAAAAAGGATAGATAGAATTTTTGATGTATTTACTTCGGACATTTGAAAACTTTTTCTGTCCCTTTTTCAAAGTTAAAATTAGGTATTATTAATAACTAGCAAAAAACGTATTCATTCGACCTTTCCCGCGGATCTGGATAATTCATCTTATGATGAGAGCAAAGTTTGAGAACCACAAAATATAAAAAATTTATCACTGGGGGTAAGATCGGATGCCTTTAAGTAAAATAAAATAAAATCGATTGGAACATTCATGTTTTTAATTACATAAACGTTTTTTTTTATATATTGTAGTGCGTTTAAGATCGGATTTATATTATACACCTTGTTCTCAAAGCCATAGAAGCGGGTTTGAAAGTACGTCCGATCTTGCCCCCGAAGGACAATTTTTTAACCATAGCCATAAAAAAGTATGTCTTGTTTTTACATGTGTATAAAGCAGAAACTGTTGAGTTTACAAAAATAAACAAAATTGAAACCTAAGCGACGTTTAAAAATTAAACAAATGCATCATATTTTAGTAATTTATCTTCAACAAATATCGAGAAAATTTAATTTATACAAAACCTTTTCAATTGGTCTGAAATCCGTCCGTTCTTACCCCAACATACCTTATCTACAGTCAGCGCTCCTAGCGGAAAACTTGTGAAGTGAAAATCGGTGGTACTGAATTTTTAACTTTAAATCAAGGGTATTATAGTCCAGTTTACTCTATCATTTTTTCGTAGCGTTTTAAATAAAGAATGTAGCCGAGATGTAAAATGTCATGCTAAGCATATTGTACAAGACCGTTGGCTGTATTTGACTCATTATTTTTCCTATTTTATCTAGTCATTTTATGTACCTAATTAAAAAAATAGTAGTATTCATCTTTGTTAGTGCGTTATATAGTAGTGTAGGTATAGGTAAATTATTTTGTTATTAACTACTTTATTAATAGTTAAGTAAATGGAATTTTCATCGCCGGCCATAACTTTTCTCATCTGTATAATATTGTATTTTTCCAGGAATTGTTTTATCCATAATAGAATACAAAAATTAATATTTAGGTATACTTTGACCTAGAAGTGCATAAAATTAAAACACCTACATATTATATCATAACATAATTATTATAATAGTATATTACACATCTAGGGCAGTAAAATAAGAAATGTCTCAGATCACATGTAATTGTTGTCCGAGGCGAAGCCGAGGTCAATAAACATGTGATCTGAGGCTTTCTTATTTACTGCCCGTGGTGTGTATACTATTTTTCTCCTCGACGGAGGCGGAAAGCGGCATTTTCGTTTAGCGCAGCGGGAGGAAAATTGACGCTTTCCGCCCGGAGGTGAGAAAAATACTTTTCCATTTTTATAAATGCAACATTGAATATTGATAGTTATAACAATTCAACTTCTTGCGTACCCATAATATTCATAGTCTTTGTTAATCTCTCTTAATATAGTTATGAAATCGCTAGAAAATCGAATTTACATGTACCTATATGCATTTAATTTTTCTACCCAACTAATATCATAGTCTAGCAATCATATAGTTAAGAAACGTCTAGTCACATGTTGCTCCGTCAATTGGTATTTAAATATTCATTTAAAAAAGAAATCAAAATCCTGAGGCTTGGATACTAAAATGCAGATTATATGATCGCAATCGACTGTGAAGTTCTTAATCTTTTGAATAAATAAATAATTGCTACACTATGGTAATATTATGTCTTTCAAGGGTTATATTATTGTGCTAATGAATTTGTTGTGATTTAACTATACATAATAATTTATTTTTTGAATTGTATGAAACTGTATTTCAACGATATTTAAATCTATGTTGCTTGCTACTATGAGTCATACTATCAAATAGTAATAAATGTTATTGTAATATATTTATTTGAAACTAGGCAATTATAAGATGTTTCATTCTCGTATTTATCTGTTTTAATTTAAACCCCATCCTGAAATGTCTAACTACATCCATCCATATTAAATTTAGTATTAAGTACAGTTAGGATCAGTATAAAAAAAACTGTTTAATCAGATTAAATAATTTTTATTTATAATAATAATTTTGTATAAATCAGCTGTCAGCCTTATTATATAACATGAAGATTAGTTTTTTAACAATTTCTGTTTTCTTTTGTGTGTTTTTAAACCTAGTCAGAACTATCGCCACTAGAACTATAATCACAAACTAAAGAAATAGGATTACATTTCTTATCACAATTCACTTCACTTACTTTTTTATTTTCACTTTCCTTTTCACTCTTTTTTTTATCTTCCTCTTCTTTTCTTTCTTGCAAATCTATTGCAGTTTCCCCTACATTTTTATTTACAATGTCAGAGCTTTTACTTCCCTTCTCATCTATATTTCCATTTTTATTTTCACCTTCCATTTTATTTTCACTTTTGGATATATTTTTAGATTCATTATCGCTTTTCGCTATAGTGTTGTCTGGACCACTTAAATCATCATTTGTTTTGCCATCTATGATAGTATCATCCTTTTTCTTTTTAACTGTAATGCCTAAAGCATTTCTAGACAAAATAACACTTTTACTCAGGGATTCTTCCTTTTTTAAACCACCAAAGCTGGTTAAAAGTCCACTAGAACTTGGTAGTGCTGGGGTGTTCAATATTTTGTTTCTGGTGAGACTCTGTGACTCTTCAATAGTCTGTGAAGGTCTAAGAGAGAGAAGGGACGCCATGTTTCTGTCCTCTTCCGACTCAGGCAAAAGATGAATGTCCAGAGAAGATCTAGCTAGAAGCAAACTGTCGTTGACTGATGATTCTTCCAACTCTTTTCTTCTTTTCTGTAACAATACATGTTTATAAAAAAGAATAATAATGAAATTACGTAGGTACTTAAATCCATAATATAAGTAAGGTCTCAATTTTTCTGGCTAGATTATCCTAATGGGATTACAATAAGATTAACATATAAATAACTAGACGATGCCCTTGACTTTGTTGGCATAGATTTAGTTTTCTTAATACCTCAGAAGCTCTATTTTTCGGGATAAAAGGCCTTTGTCCTTCCCTGGGATACAACCTATCTAAAAAATTTCTTCAAAATCGCTTGAAAATATGGGTTATCAAAGTACTGATAGACAGAGTACAGACACATTTTCACATTTATAATATTAGTATGGAAGTATGGATTTTATGTTAAACTGTTTTGAGAAATATGGGTTTTAAGTTAAACTTTTTGTTTTGATTGTCAAATAAATAAAATAAAAGTAAAATAATAAAATGATCAGCTGGAAAATGATCATCAGCTTTTTTAACATTTAAACTATTGTGTGTGATATCTTACTAATATTATAAATGCGAAAGTTTGGATGGATGTTTGTTACTCAATCACGCCAGAACGGCTGAATGGATCTGGATGTTTGGCACAGACATAGATTATAGTCTAAAATAACAACTATGCTACTTTTTGTCCCGGAAAATTCAAGACGCCGGAACCAAAAACCTCAATCCACGCAGACTTCAGACCACAGCATCAGATAGTCGATTATGAACCTACCCTGAAGTTCCTTCTCAGTGCACAGTTGGCCTCATAGTCATCCTTCCACACAGCTTCGTTCCTGCCCACCAGCCTGTTAATCCGGGGTTTGTCTTGCTTGCTCGTATCCTCATCCCCTGTCTTATGCTCTAATCTGAACATTGCATCATCAAACAACCGCTTCTGAGTCTCCTTTGTATCTGGCACAATCTGGCCATTCTCTGTCGGATCCCATCTGTTTTCTTGACGTCTCGCTCCTGATACTATGACATAGTCAAGATTCTAAAAACAAGCAGATTATAATCATTATTTCTCATAAAATCAGACACCTTGTATAGTGTTTTCGTAGACAATAGTCTACAAAAGTTCTTGCTTAAAAATTTATTCAAATTTTTTATAATACTTACAGCTGGATCAGTCTTGATTTCAAAATGGTTGTCGCACAAATGACATTTCATTCTAAACTGGTACACCGGAGTGGTATAATACATCCCAATTTTCGTTTTCTCAGCATTATACCTCACTCCCATTCCAATGTGATTCTTACAGCCATCACACCAGATGTTATATGGCATCTCGAATCTGATGATCAGGATCCCCATATGGAGTTTCCTGGCTCGTTCTCTAAGAGCATGGGTGCCCCGGAATTTGTTAAGCCCCCCGACCGTGGGGTCGTAGTCGGGGGGATAGTACAGGTTCTGACCTTTCCTTTCACCCATGGCTACGCCTTGGAACTACTGGAAAAATCGGAAAATTACGTTGCTCATTATTTTTATAGAAATGCTTAATAGCTTACTAAAATAAGATATGAGGATGAGACAATATACTGTTGTAAGGAAGTGATAAATAATTACCTACTGAACCTATCTCTTAAAAATTTACTTTATTTCAACACCAAAAATATCCTTTTTTTTCAGCACAAATATGTCAATACCAAATCGGGTTTATTCATAGTTATGCACAAAACAAAGGTTTAAATGAGTTTAATCGGCAAAACACAAAAACGAATCAAAATAAATTCTAAAATAAATCGTTCGATCATACGACAAAATATCATAGCCTAAAACAAGCTGTCAACTGTCAAGTGTCACTTGTCAGCAGTAGGGTATGTGGGGTATGTTCCGATAAGCACTCTAAGGCGTGACGTCAATTATTGTATACTGCGAAACCGTTCCGTTACTGCTATACTGGTTACTGTTTAAAACGGAACGCAGTCAGCACTGAGAACACCTTACCTCGAAAACACCAGTGCTCACAGTACAAAAATGGCGACGATATATGACGTCTTATATTTCCTTAGGATACTGTGGCAGTATACTGACGGTCCATAACGGAACGAATTTCTCCCCAGTATACACCTTCCTAAATGTCGTCTAAATGATTCAGTTACTAAATTCAGAAAAGTGTAATCGCATTTAGCAAGTTAGGATTTGCGATTACACGCATTTAGCAAGTTAGGATCCTAAATTTAGGAAAAAGTATGGTTGCTAACTTACTAAATCATTCAGTGTCCTAAATTTAGGAAGGTGTAATAGCAGCAGCAGTGCTCTTTACTGGGGACTTTCAGTGCTCTCAGTGTATTTCGGAACGCACCCGTGATGATGCAGTGGCAGAATAAGATCATTGCCTGAGGAGAAAATTAAAAATATAAATAAAATTAGGTATTTTAACGTGGAAATTAAGATTTATGAGTAATTTTCAATCTGAATTATATTACAGTGTATTCAAAAAATAACTTTATCATTATTAAAATAATTTACTTCAAATAGGTAAAATAAAAGTAATAAAAATAAAAATAAATACTTAATAAAAATAAAAGGGCACGATCCCCCTTGGAAGATGGGCAGGTCGCTTGTTTGGGATGCAACGTGTGCAGACACTTTAGCTGCATCCCACATTCAGGCGACCTCCTCTACGGCGGGTGCAGCGGCCATCAGCGCCGAACAAGCCAAGAGGCGTAAATATGAAAACCTCGATGGGAGCTTCATATTCGTGCCTTTTGGTGTGGAGACCTTGGGGCCGTGGGGCCCGCGGGCTCGAGCTCTTTTTGAGGAAATTTCAAAAAGGGTTATCGAGTCAACCGGGGACCCGAGAGCTGGCAGCTACCTTGGTCAAAGAATTAGTTTGGCCCTGTGGTTTGGCCATCCAAAGGGGTAATGCTGCCAGTATCTTGGGTACAATGCCACGCTGCGGTGGTCTCGATGAGGTTTTAGATTTAATTAATTTATTTTAGTTTTAATTTAATGGTGATTGTAATGTTAGTTTTAATTTAGATTTCATTTATAGTTTGTAATGTGTTATTCAAAATAAAATAAATGTGTTTTATAAAAATAAAATTAATAGACAAAATAAAGGACAAAAATCTGGCAACATCGCCAGCTGTTTGACAGCTCCGGTGGACAGCTCCATATATTTTTCGAAAGAAAATTTCTACTCAATTTAATTAACTTTTTGTTTGCTGTGTTATTAATTCTAGAAGAAAACATTGTTAGATAGTGTTTTTTGTAAATACTGCAGTGTATATTTCGCTGTGATGTGCGATGAAATGTCGCTTACTATAAATAGATCGAGGTGCAGTTAACATAGTTCGTAATCTTCTGTTTGAACTTTGATGGTGGATCAGACATATTGAGTGATATTTAGTGAATATGGGGAGAAGACAGGAACCTGCCTGGGCCCTGGGCACCGTGGGTCTCACCGCGGCCAGAGAGCGAGGGGATATAGACCGAAAATTTCAGAATCGCCTAACTGTGACTCGTAGTATGATTGATAGATTAGGTCTAGAAAAAGAACTGCACGGACATATGGGATGCGTTAACTGCTTGGAATGGAACAGCGATGGATCGTAAGTACCTACATTCGAATGAAATTACCTAAAGAAAACACATGCACTTTTCCCAATTCTTGTGTAATAAAGACATGTTTGTTTACATATTGACAAAGTGATACTATGCAAGCACTCCTATTTGAAATACCAATTGAAAAAAGACACGACGAAATACCGTTCATGTTTTCCCCATTGTGGTATTCCATTGGATTAATCTAGATTCCCTCACCAAGAAGTAGTTAAGTAGTTGAATTGACTTTACTGCCATCTTATGATTCAATGGCCAATGCTTGGAAAAGTGCATTTTCAACAGTCCTCCTACAGTCTATCCTGACAATAACAGTAATGTTTGACTGAATTTAAGTACTTACTTACCTATGGTAAACTTCCTTCAACTGCATATTACAGGCAAAGGTAGTCTGATCTGAATTAAGGAGGCACAATTCTCAATTATTTTATTGACATTAAAATGTTCATACTTACTTAAGTAATAGAAAGCAATCCTACTAATATTATAAATATGAAAGTGTCTGTGTTTTACTGTGTTTCTTAGTTTATCCTATATAATCATGCCACAATGAAGCAACAAATTGACATGAAATTAAATGATTATGATATTATGACAAGACTCTACCATTATTCCTAACATGGGTATAGAATGAAGTCTGAAAAGTAGGTATGGTTTGTCTAATTTAGGATGATAATTTTCGCAGATGCTATTTGCATAGTACTGCTTCAGTCTGTCTCACTCTAGTCCTTCACTATTGCTATACACCTCTCATCTGTCAAAATTATCATCTGGCAAACCATAAAATGGTTACTTTTGACCCAGACAAACTAACAGATCCAGTAGGATTTTTAAAAACAACCTCAACTCAACCTACAACTTTGTGTTGTTTTTGTCACTCTTTGTATTTTGTCACAGTACTTCACTTATTCTCAAGAGGTTGTAAGCCATACCTGTTAGAATTTTAATAAGGTTACATCAACTTTGTCCCTATAGATTAAGGTTTATGGTTTCCGCGGGAACTGATTAATTTTCTGGGATAACAAGTAGCCTATGTGCTGCCAGACTATAATCTATCTCTGTGCCAATTTGCATCCAGATCCGTTTAGCCACTCTGGCACGATTGAGTAACAAACATCCATCCAAACTTTCACATTTATAATATTACTAGCTGTTGCCTGCAACTTCGTCCACATGGAATAAGTTTGGACAAACCAATAAACCAACAAACAAACACACTTTCGCATTTATAATATCAGAATGATAGTAAGTATAGCGGCTTTTAGCTGCTTGATTGCAGCACTGAAAAAAAAGTATAGGTTTATAACCCCTAGCCTGCGGATCGACCTTTAGCAGGTCGCCCTTGAAAAACCGTAAACTGCGGATCGACCTTCTAAAGGCCGATTTAGTATGGCCGCGATGTGCCTCTGCCAGGAGACCCAACTTTCGATTGTTTAAAATATTAAACTATCTGGATCCCTCTCAAACTTTAGTAAAACATAGTAGGATAGACAAGGAAACAGTGTGAATTTTTTGGGGGCCGTGCTCAGTGAAATAACTGTATGGTAGAAGTTGTAATTTGACCCTGTAATTTGATCCTTTGTTTTTTTTTATATTTGTTTTTTTGATTTTGTGCTAGACAGAGAATAATTTAAAAGAGTCTTTGTTTCGTGTTTTTATACTCTAAAATGACTAACCATAGAGTAAACCAGAGATTTAAAATAAAGATACTGGTGATAATGTTTATTTTATTGGTTCTCAAAAAAAAAAAACAGGATATTTTTTGTTTTATTCTTTGGTATTTTTTATTTTAAACCATAAAGAAGACAGATAACCTTTTTAACTTTAATCTATAGCGCTAGTTCGTAAAGATTTGACTGATGTTCTGTGTTTATGTAACTCGAACAGGTAATTCGAGATATAAATATTTATAATTGCGCGGCCGGCTGGCGGCCGCAAATCACAAAATGGCGCCGCAGACGCGCGGGATTCACGTAATGGCGGCCCGACAGATGAGAGGATAATGCTAACTTGTGCTCTTTTCATTTAGCGTTCTAGCATCAGCATCCGACGACCTGCATGTCATACTGTGGGATCCATACAGATATAAGCAGCTGCATAACATATCTACAGGTCACACAGGGAACATATTCTCAGTTAAGGTAATTGTTGTTACTTAGAAAATATGTTATTAAAAAAAATGCAACCATTTTGGACATAAAAAGTCAAAGAAAGATTTTGTCAAAGTTGTTTTATGGTAAACTAGCTGATGCCCGCGAATTCGTCGGCGTGGTTTACGTTTTTTAATTCCCACGCGAACTCCTTAATTTTCCGAGATAAAAAGAATGTTACTATGCCTATGTCACTCTCCAGGGCCTCAAATATACCCATGCCAAAAACCACGTCGATCACACACAACTTACATGCAGTCCCAAGCATAGCTGGAGCAAGTTTTTGACGACCTCCGTGGCGCAGTGTTGAGCGCTGTTGCCTTAACGTGCGGAGGTCCCGGGTTCGATCCCCGGCAGGGTTTGGAAATTTATAATTTCTGAATTTTCCCTGGTCTGGCATGGTGGGAGGCTTCGGCCGTGGCTAGTTACCACCCTACCGGCAAAGACGTGCCGCCAAGCGATTTAGCGTTCCGGTATGATGCCGTGTAGAAACCGAATAGGGGTTATGGGTTTAAATAACTGCCATGCCCCTAACAGGTTAGCCCGCTACCATCTTAGGCTGCATCATCACTTACCATCAGGTGAGATCGCAGTCAAGGGCTAACTTGTAGTGGATAAAAAAAAAAAAAAAAAAAGTTAAATCCATGCTCTTTTATCATTTACATAATCTTCAACAGCATAAGGATGCCAATGCTCAAGGTGGAATAGTTACAGAAGGATAAACAAAGTTGTAAAATAGCAAATGTAATAAATTTTTCATATAACCTGCATTGAAAAAACCCAAAACCAGTCAATTTCAGACGAATACGTCATTCAGCAGGCAGAAAACCACTGAATGATGTAGCAGCCCTCCTTTCAATCCTGTCAGACTATTTTTTGTTTATTTCAAACCTTAATATATTTTGTCATTTTAACCATTAACTAAACTGTCAGATATATTTGTAAACAACAAATATATCAACTAAAGACTAATGCCCGTTTGCACTAAACTCAAGTTAGGCTTGTCCTAGTTAGGATACACCTAGGCTTAAGAACGGCCTAGCAAAAAAATTCGTTTGCACTGACAGTCTTGTCCTTGCTGTGTCGTAACTTAAGCATTGCCTAGTTAGGCATCTCTAGGAACGAATGGAATGAATGATTATTTATGGTTTTTTTTTTTAAATATATCTTGCAAAGTAATGTAAACACTAGAATATTTTTTTACCTTATCTTGTCATAACCTCAGGCATGAGTTGAATAGAGACAAAAGCTAAAACATTGGTGTATTTTATTTTATTGGTTTATATATTGCACAGGTGACATTAAGTACGTGGAGTTGAAGGTTATTTATTTTAGGGGATTTTATAAATCAGCAATTAAAATGGAAAGACAAATAAATAAACGAAAAAGAACTGCCAATTTTACGGCAGAGGAGAAGTTGCGGTTTGTACGGTTGTTGTGCGAAGAGGGGCAGTGCATTATTTCCAAAGTAACAGCACACGATACTGCATCAAATAAAGAGAAAGAACAGGCTTGGGCAAAAATCACCCAAATTCACAATTCCAGTGGTGACATAATGAGAAAGAAGGAGAAAGAATCTAATAAATCTTGTGCCATTGTTGCTTGTGATCAGTGTAGTGTTCTACCTAATTAACAATCACAATAACAATGTAGGTACTCTGTGGTTGTGATACATAACAACCACAGAGTACATATCAACCGTGAGACCAATTAATGACAACAAAATGGTCCACAGACTACAAAAAATTCAACTTAAGTATCGCCTAACGCTTGGGCGCTTACTAATCGGGCTCATAAAGTTAGGCATCTCCTAAGTGGATTTAGGAATGGCCTAAGGTTAGTGCAAGCTTTTTTTTCGCTAGGATAAGCCTAAACAAGTTGGGCAGGGAGTTAGGCGATTCCTAAGTTTAGTGCAAACGGGCATAAGAAACCTGCCATTGTTATATTTCATAATCCAAATTAAAAGCTGGACAGAATCTCCCAGCTATCACAAAAGCGTGTCTCCTCCATGCCACGCGTCTTTGGCGAGGTATATTGTACCTATTTGGTACAACGCAAGCCATAAAACCAAGAATTGAATTGAATTGATAAATAAGAAATACAATTTTATTATAACTTACACTTTCAATGTAGGTTATATGAAAAATATAGTGTGTGACGCGGGATGAAACACGATTTCAGACTTACGGTCATGCTAGCCCTCGCTTCGCTCAGGCAGGCAACTTCATCCTTGTCTGAAATCATCTTGTGCCCTAAGCACACAATATTCTATTGCAGTGTTTCTTTGCAGGAATTTGAATAGTTTTATACCTAGTGCTGTACATTAGCCAATATACAATAATAATGTAATGATGCTTTAAATCATGTTTAATAACTTATATTTACTGTCCATAACTTATCATTGTCTGCTGACTTATTTTATTGGTCATAATAAAATTTCCAGACACTAACTGACCTACACTATTAAAAATAAAATTGATTATCCATACTAATATTATAAGTATACTGTATTATATAATATAATAGTACAAATTCCGAAGTGTGTCTGTTTGTCTGTCTGCTACGCTTTCATGGCCTATCTGTTCAACTGATTTTGGTGAAATTTGGTACAGATGTTGCATCCTGAGGGAGGACATCAATCAAGAATGTATAGCTTCAGAAAGCTCCTCAAAATTCAAACTTACTCAAAATTATATTATACAAACTAGGTATAATCATACACTCTTTGAACATCAGTAGTATGTACACATAATTGTTTGTATGTATGTATCAGTAGTATGTATGTATGTAATAGTAGTAGTTTGAGTATCAATAGTATAGTAGTAGTAGTTTTAGTAATAATGTGATGGTGATAATTATATACAGAATCTTTAAACTAAAAACTCCACCACCACCTCTACCATCCTTTACTACCATTCGGGAAACTGATTCTACTGAGAAGAACTGGCAAGAATTACTTTCCGAGCGAGTGCTAGAGTCAAAAACCAGCAGTATCATAAGCTACGAGGGTTCCAAACGCGCTTTACCCTTCCAGTTCCTCTCAGAAGACGTGATAGCAACGTGCGCGGCGGACGGCTCGGTGCGTGTCAGAGACGTCACCGGGGGCGGATCGCTCCTGGAGTGCTCGTGCCACTGTGGCAGGGTCAAGCGCCTTGCAGCGACGCACGACAAGCCCCATCTGCTGTGGTCTGCGGGGGAGGATGGACTGGTTCTGTGAGTATTCTCTCTCTTTGCGTCGTATTCCTCATAACTAAGGATCGTGACCCCTTTCCATTAATCACATATTGATAGGAGTTTTCATGGGATAATAATGTGCTGGGTTCCAACGTCTTTCCACATACGACTCGACTAAGAGTAATAAACTCTTAGGTTTTTGTAACGACTATTATCATGTTAGTGATAATAAACGGGACCGAAGGCTGAACATGCTCTCCGAGGCACGGAGGAAACGATAAGTCCAAAGAACCTCCAAATTCGGTCACCCATCCAGTTACAAACTTGGGTCAACGTTGCTTAACAATGGACTGATAGGCGTTGTCACAACTAAACCACTCGTCCCCTGTGAGTATTAACTGTAAAGCTCTCGTAGCGGTGACAGGCTTAGATTCCCAGCTTCTCGTTTGGGTATATTTTATTAATTACTAGCGATCCGCCCCGGCTTCGCACGGGTAGCACTAATAATCCTAATCTATATAATATAAACTATCCTATCTCTCAAGTTAGATCGAACTGCACATGGTGTGCGAATTTTATTATAATCGGTTAAGTGGTTTAGAAGTCCATTGAGGACAAACATTGTGACACGAGATTTATATATATTTTGGGTATATTTTATTAATTACTAGCGATCCGCCCCGGCTTCGCACGGGTAGCACTAATAATCCTAATCTATATAATATAAACTATCCTATCTCTCAAGTTAGATCGAACTGCACATGGTGTGCGAATTTTATTATAATCGGTTAAGTGGTTTAGAAGTCCATTGAGGACAAACATTGTGACACGAGATTTATATATATTTTGGGTATATTTTATTAATTACTAGCGATCCGCCCCGGCTTCGCACGGGTAGCACTAATAATCCTAATCTATATAATATAAACTATCCTATCTCTCAAGTTAGATCGAACTGCACATGGTGTGCGAATTTTATTATAATCGGTTAAGTGGTTTAGAAGTCCATTGAGGACAAACATTGTGACACGAGATTTATATATTTATATAGATAGATTATAACAGGAGCACTCAGGGCTGAATACAGCGTCACTCACACGTCCATGGAAAAAAAACACAAAACAAAAAAAAACAGTTCACTACATACACATAAATGTCTATCACCATTTCACGACTACCGTAAGCTGGCACCTATTCAGAGCAAAACTCGCATTAAAAAGGTCTCTGACGTCTTGCCAGAGGATAACTGAGTGCTAAACATTAAAAAAAAATCCAACAGCATATTCTTGGCCAAAATCCTTTTCTTTGGTCCAACAAACCCTTACAAAAGTGGATTTTCTCAATAGGTCTCTGACGTCTTGCCAGATGATAACTGAGTGCTAAACATTAAAAAAAATCCAACAGCATATTCTTTGCCAAAATCCTTTTCTTTGGTCCAACAAACCCTTACAAAAGTGGATTTTCTCAATATTCCCAGGCAACACGACCTCCGGAGTCCCCACCGCTGCAACTCGGACTCCGCCAACGTGCTGGTGAATCTGCTCAACCACATGGGCCGGTACGCGGAGGCCAAGTGCCTGGCCGTCAACCCGCGCCGGCCCCACCAGCTCGCGGTCGGCGCTAACGACTTCTATGTGCGACTGTACGACACTAGGATGATCAAGTTGGCCAGGTTGCAGGTATGTTTCACTTTAAACTAGATGATGCCAGCGACTTCGTCCGCGTGGATTTAGGTTTTTTGGTTCCAACAGGAACTTTTTCGTTTTCCGGGACAAAAAGTAGCCTATAAAGGTGAGATTGCAGTCAACGGCTAACTTGTGAAAAAAAAGGATTGTCATTCAAGTAACTTGGGATTCTATTGTTCACAAATCAATATTTTATCTTATTTTATTTTATTTTATCGAAAAGGTACAAAACATCGACAAAATATAAGAAATTCAGAACAGGATCCAAGTAACAACCCTAAGTATGTGTAGTGTGTACACAAAATTATATATAAAATTCGATATAAATTTAAATCTTAGTATAATTGACATTGATATTATTTAAAAATTATTATTATTTAAAAGTGCACTTTTAGAATACATCGGTCAAAATACAATAGTCAAAATTAAAACTGCAGTTGTCAAATATTATAAAAATAAAAACATGTTGCAAAAACAAAGAAGCAAGTTGCTTGATTATAAAGTCTGAAAAAGTTTATGAATTTGTTTTTTAATTAGGTGACTACTAATCATAATATTGTGTTGTTCTAGGGTAGAAACTAACCATAAATCATTGGGAAAAAGAAACCTGCGATTTATACATAATCCAAATTAAAAACTGGGCACTATCACAGCTATCACCTATAAAGCGTGTCTCCTCCATTTCCCGCGTTATTGGCGAGGCATATTGTACCTATTTGGTACAAACGCAAGCCATAAAATCAAGAATTGAGTTGAAAGTCGGAAAAAGTTTATGAATTTGTTTTTTAAATAAGTGTGCTTATCGCTGAATCTAATGATGATGGTCGGGTAGGACTAACGGGAATGTTTTGTTTCGAGGAGGAAATCCAAGTGACGGCGCCCACTACGCGTCAGGCGTGGGAGCGACAAAACGTGCGGTGCTCGCGCGCGGGCCACGGCGACCGCGACAACAACATACCGCGCGCCGCCGTGCAATACTACGCGCCCGGTGAGTGTATACATACCTTAAACAGACATAGAGACTAAAGTATAATTTTTAATTACGCAATATTTTTTGACGTTTCCAGTGTTACCAGATTTTTACGAAAAATAAGTAGTGCTGGCCGCTGGGGACAAAAAAGATTGATAAAATTTCAATTTCAATTTATTTATTGTGAATACAAAATTATGTTCAAAAAACAAACAATATTCTACTTAAAAACTAGACAAAGTATGTAGTTGTTAAAAAAATGAATCACCTCACTCACTAGGTACAGTAGTCGACGGCTCAATTTCAAAATAGAGAAGCAGGAACTGATTCATTGACTCATTCACATGACACAACTGGACCACATCACATCACTATTATCTTAAATATGGCAACATTATTTTACAATTTGACATTAGCTTATGTCAACACGTGCTGTCCAATAAAATTTCGAGTACCTATAGTTATGCCTAGTTTGCGGCCTATTCAAGAAAAAAAATGTAAATTGTTAAAATGTTAATTCATTAATTTTTTGCTCCACGTATTCCTTCCACCAGCTTTCCAAAGCTTCCAAACGATTTTGAAATATATTCCGTACTAGCTGATGCCCGCGACTTCGCGTGGTTTAAGTTTTTTGTTATTCCCGCGGGAAATTAATTTCCCGGGATAAAAAGTAGCCTATGTCACTCTCCAGGTCCTCAACTATACCTATGCCAAAAATCACGTCGATCCGTTGCTCCGTTGCGGCGTGACAAACCAACAAACAAACACACTTTCGCATTTATAATATTAAGTATGATAGTATGATGGAATATAGTTTAAAAATATGTACAGCAAAAAAAATTACTTGATGATGATTTTCAGGTCATTTATCCATGGAGCCAAATGAGCACACGTTCCCAAAGAAAGCCACGACATATGTCGCATTTAGTCACGATGGCAACGAACTACTCGTCAACCTGGGCTCCGAACAGGTAATTATTACCACTACAGCCCATTAACGTCCCACTGCTGGGCATAGGCCTCCATTCTCATAGAAGAGAGGGAATTAGAGGATAGACCCACCACGCTGCTCCGATGCGGGTTGGCGGGCTAGATATTAATTAATGATTATTAAATAGAGGATCTCCCAAAAGTCGTAATATCCATGTCTCCTGTTTGCTTTATGTTCGAAAACCATTTTGAATTTTGATGACGTCACTGTTCAGTGTAACATACAACATCGCATAATAAGCGCGCGTGTTGACTTTTGAAAAAAAGTTGCTGAAAATGAAATGATTTGAAAAAATGAAAATAAAATGATTTATTCCACGTAGGACAACTTGTGCCACTTCTGATAAGTCGTAAGAATGTACCACCGGTTCGGAAAGCTCATTCTACTGAGAAGAACCGAGAAACAAAAACAGCAGTTGCTCTTTTCATAAACAGAAAAATGTTACACTTTGCAAATAATATACAAGGCATACGTTACGTGACAAGTATTACACTAACGGTTGCTTCCATGCAACTTTGTCATTGAGATAATCATCAATAGTATAATAACCTCTACTTAGACTTACTATCAAATACCCAATTAACTAAGATTAACAAACTTAATTAAGATATTTTAACGTTTAAACTATTGTGAGTGATATTCATTATAACTATACATAACACGTGAGTTTATCCGGATATTATGTATAGTTTTAATTAAGATAGTTTGGCAAAAACCAATTAGCTTATTATTTGTCAATGCGTATGTTTTTTTTTCTTTTCTTTTTCTGTTCTAATTTAAAGTATAATTATAAGTTTTTGTTTCTTTTAGCGGTTAATACCCAACTATTTCATTTGTAATATTTTTTATAAAATATGTGCAAAATAATTCATTGAAAACTGTTTTGGTTTAAGTGCTATTATATCTGTATTACCTATTGTATGTTATATAACTGTGTTTTCAAAATAAAATAAAAATAAAACTAAATAAATTTATTTCTTCACAAGGTGTACCTATTCGACATAAACAATGCCAGGCGGCCAGTGCTAGTGGAGAGCTATATAATACAGCACAACCACGGCTACCGCGAGGGTGAAGCCAAACAGTCGCCCAAGAATGGCACCACCGCGGGCAGCAGCTCGGGCGCCAATGGCACCGTCGAGCACCAGATGTTGCCCGATAGGGTGCGGCAAATCAAAGAAATGGTAAGCAATGTGTACTTTCTATATAATACAGTACAACCACGGCTACCGCGAGGGTGAAGCCAAACAGTCGCCCAAGAATGGCACCACCGCGGGCAGCAGCTCGGGCGCCAATGGCACCGTCGAGCACCAGATGTTGCCCGATAGGGTGCGGCAAATCAAAGAAATGGTAAGCAATGTGTACTTTCTATATAATACAGTACAACCACGGCTACCGCGAGGGTGAAGCCAAACAGTCGCCCAAGAATGGCACCACCGCGGGCAGCAGCTCGGGCGCCAATGGCACCGTCAAGCAGCAGATGTTGCCCGATAGAGTGCGGCAAATCAAAGAAATGGTAAGCAATGTGTACTTTCTATATAATACAGTACAACCACGGCTACCGCGAGGGTGAAGCCAAACAGTCGCCCAAGAATGGCACCACCGCGGGCAGCAGCTCGGGCGCCAATGGCACCGTCGAGCAGCAGATGTTGCCCGATAGAGTGCGGCAAATCAAAGAAATGGTAAGCAATGTGTACTTTCTATATAATACAGTACAACCACGGCTACCGCGAGGGTGAAGCCAAACAGTCGCCCAAGAATGGCACCACCGCGGGCAGCAGCTCGGGCGCCAATGGCACCGTCGAGCAGCAGATGTTGCCCGATAGAGTGCGGCAAATCAAAGAAATGGTAAGCAATGTGTACTTTCTATATAATACAGTACAACCACGGCTACCGCGAGGGTGAAGCCAAACAGTCGCCCAAGAATGGCACCACCGCGGGCAGCAGCTCGGGCGCCAATGGCACCGTCAAGCAGCAGATGTTGCCCGATAGAGTGCGGCAAATCAAAGAAATGGTAAGCAATGTGTACTTTCTATATAATACAGTACAACCACGGCTACCGCGAGGGTGAAGCCAAACAGTCGCCCAAGAATGGCACCACCGCGGGCAGCAGCTCGGGCGCCAATGGCACCGTCGAGCAGCAGATGTTGCCCGATAGAGTGCGGCAAATCAAAGAAATGGTAAGCAATGTGTACTTTCTATATAATACAGTACAACCACGGCTACCGCGAGGGTGAAGCCAAACAGTCGCCCAAGAATGGCACCACCGCGGGCAGCAGCTCGGGCGCCAATGGCACCGTCGAGCAGCAGATGTTGCCCGATAGAGTGCGGCAAATCAAAGAAATGGTAAGCAATGTGTACTTTCTATATAATACAGTACAACCACGGCTACCGCGAGGGTGAAGCCAAACAGTCGCCCAAGAATGGCACCACCGCGGGCAGCAGCTCGGGCGCCAATGGCACCGTCGAGCAGCAGATGTTGCCCGATAGAGTGCGGCAAATCAAAGAAATGGTAAGCAATGTGTACTTTCTATATAATACAGTACAACCACGGCTACCGCGAGAGTGAAGCCAGACAGTCGCCCAAGAATGGCACCACCGCGGGCAGCAGCTCGGGCGCCAATGGCACCGTCGAGCAGCAGATGTTGCCCGATAGAGTGCGGCAAATCAAAGAAATGGTAAGCAATGTGTACTTTCTATATAATACAGTACAACCACGGCTACCGCGAGGGTGAAGCCAAACAGTCGCCCAAGAATGGCACCACCGCGGGCAGCAGCTCGGGCGCCAATGGCACCGTCGAGCAGCAGATGTTGCCCGATAGAGTGCGGCAAATCAAAGAAATGGTAAGCAATGTGTACTTTCTATATAATACAGTACAACCACGGCTACCGCGAGGGTGAAGCCAGACAGTCGCCCAAGAATGGCACCACCGCGGGCAGCAGCTCGGGCGCCAATGGCACCGTCGAGCAGCAGATGTTGCCCGATAGAGTGCGGCAAATCAAAGAAATGGTAAGCAATGTGTACTTTCTATATAATACAGTACAACCACGGCTACCGCGAGGGTGAAGCCAGACAGTCGCCCAAGAATGGCACCACCGCGGGCAGCAGCTCGGGCGCCAATGGCACCGTCGAGCAGCAGATGTTGCCCGATAGAGTGCGGCAAATCAAAGAAATGGTAAGCAATGTGTACTTTCTATATAATACAGTACAACCACGGCTACCGCGAGGGTGAAGCCAGACAGTCGCCCAAGAATGGCACCACCGCGGGCAGCAGCTCGGGCGCCAATGGCACCGTCGAGCAGCAGATGTTGCCCGATAGAGTGCGGCAAATCAAAGAAATGGTAAGCAATGTGTACTTTCTATATAATACAGTACAACCACGGCTACCGCGAGAGTGAAGCCAGACAGTCGCCCAAGAATGGCACCACCGCGGGCAGCAGCTCGGGCGCCAATGGCACCGTCGAGCAGCAGATGTTGCCCGATAGAGTGCGGCAAATCAAAGAAATGGTAAGCAATGTGTACTTTCTATATAATACAGTACAACCACGGCTACCGCGAGAGTGAAGCCAGACAGTCGCCCAAGAATGGCACCACCGCGGGCAGCAGCTCGGGCGCCAATGGCACCGTCGAGCAGCAGATGTTGCCCGATAGAGTGCGGCAAATCAAAGAAATGGTAAGCAATGTGTACTTTCTATATAATACAGTACAACCACGGCTACCGCGAGAGTGAAGCCAGACAGTCGCCCAAGAATGGCACCACCGCGGGCAGCAGCTCGGGCGCCAATGGCACCGTCGAGCAGCAGATGTTGCCCGATAGAGTGCGGCAAATCAAAGAAATGGTAAGCAATGTGTACTTTCTATATAATACAGTACAACCACGGCTACCGCGAGAGTGAAGCCAGACAGTCGCCCAAGAATGGCACCACCGCGGGCAGCAGCTCGGGCGCCAATGGCACCGTCGAGCAGCAGATGTTGCCCGATAGAGTGCGGCAAATCAAAGAAATGGTAAGCAATGTGTACTTTCTATATAATACAGTACAACCACGGCTACCGCGAGAGTGAAGCCAGACAGTCTGTGACGATTCGTACCTTTCAGTCAAAATATATATATTTAAAAACAATATTATTAGAGAATAAAATAATAGTATATATAGTGGAGGAGCGATCTCGGTCCATGCTAGAAAGATTTCCGACAAACGGACTGGTCGCCGAACAAGCGACGGCGATGCGATAGTATGCTGTGGTAGCTTGTGTATGTGATGGTGCACAGCGGTGCTGTGGTGTATGCTTGATGCGTGCAGTAAGTGTCACGATGTCCACCGTCGTTCTCGGGCTGATGCAAAGCAAAGGGATTCGCTGTTCGTGTAATGGTGTGCAGTATGTGTCGCGATGTCTGTCGCTCGTTCGAACGCATAATGTCGTTGGAGGCTTCCAACGATATTTGATCCGCCTATGGTGGATTTATATACATATTTTAATACAATATATTTACACGTATATTACCTACATATAATCATCGCTGGTTGAGTTGGGGCTGCGGAATGTACGTTATATCGCTTCGGCGATGCCTCGGCACGGCTGGTTCTGTCTTGATGTCTACCTAGTTGGACGTCTGGATGGGATTGGTTTGTTGTTGAACCAGAGGGCTTGCTCTCTGTGCGCAATGTACTTCATGTGCATTACTATGTTCTGCAGTACACCTGACTCTGCCATGCGATTACTTATGCTTACATTATGTAAACCCGTAACTATCGTTACATTCGAACGACAACTAACCATGGTTGATAGGACGCTGTTTATTATTACCGAAGGTTGGATCACACGTGAGATACCGAATATCTAGCTATGTTTTGCACTACGCCTGACTCAGCCTCGACACTTATTCATAGTTGCATGGATTCACAACCTGTGCTACTATACTATTTACGGTTCCATAGATTCACAACCTATGTTACTTGTAAATGCATAGATTCACGACCTATGCTGCGTCACATTGGCTCACAACCTATGTAACGTACAAACGACATCCTACTACCCATGGTGGTTTCCGCGTTGTATTTAACTAAATTAAAGTATGATTGCATACGTCTCTCTATTTCCCCAAATGGTGGCCTAGTGGTTTAAGGAGGGGAGGCTGCTGCCTTTTGGTATA
This sequence comes from Erebia ligea, assembly GCA_917051295.2. Lineage (NCBI taxonomy): Eukaryota > Metazoa > Arthropoda > Insecta > Lepidoptera > Nymphalidae > Erebia > Erebia ligea. The sequence goes on from OU785232.1 coordinate 1,225,215, forward strand.
CTTATGAGACCTATTAGTCGATGACTAGTGCCTCTTGGGATACCAAGAGAGGGACGAAGCCTATCATTGGTGAGCGGGGTGGAGCTACCAATCACCATTTACTTTACATTAAATCAATACTTGAAAGCGTTTATAAATTATTTAAAACTTGAACACGCCACTAATATCAGTCTTTAACGTAAACTGAATTACATCTAGATCCTTATATAAGGTATATAAACAAGTCGTTGGGATGGTAGAACTCGAGGCTTCCGAAACTCTAAAAGATCTTGGTTTATTATGGACGCAACATTATGAGGGTCTTACTGCTAGATGATTCACGTGCCATTTTAGAGAGATATTGAATTTTATAGGTAGAGTAAGGTGTAGATTCTTAGGGACCCCGTCAGGTTAGTTACAATATGGTGCCGTGACCAGGATAGTCACAACTACTCGTATCTCAATGGGTCCCGGTGTTAAGATAGGTAGGTCAAAGTAGGCGAAAGCCTACAATATGTTGTCCGTGAAATGGAAAGAGTCAGAGGAAGCTTTCGGGTTCAATTAGGCCTAACGACTTGTAGATAGGATGAGTATGGAAGGTGGTATGAAGCAACACGAGATAGAGAGTGTGTAAATGTCTTATGGACAGGGGGTTGTGGTAACTAGTTGTGAGGTGTTACAATAGTAACAGTTTTAAGATTTGAGGAAAATGGATGGATTGTGTGAAAGAAGATATGCGTATAAAAGAGGTGAGTGATAGGTTGACGAATAACAGAAGTGAGTGTAAGAGGAAAACATGTTGTGCCGACCCCATATAGCGTGGGACAAGAGTTGAACTCGATGACAAAGTCATTATTATGTCATAAAATCATATCATCAGGGGGTTGCCGAAGATCGTCTAGTGGGTAGGACACTACGTAAGTGATATGGGTTATGTAATATGTGTTTAGGGAGATGGTCATGGTATTAGAGGTAGGACGAATACTCAACGTACGAGATATAATATGTTAAGCTGGTTATGGGAAGTGTTGTGAATGTGTTGAGTTTGGTAACGAAAGCTGTATTAACGTCATAAAATTTATCACATTGGGGGGTTGCCGATGTTGGTTTAATGCTTAGGGCTTTATATAGTGATATAAATAAGTAAGTTTAGAGAAAAACAAATGGGAAATCAGCAAGGAATACAGATTTTAGGTTTTGTTTTACTTAATGCCATTATGTGTGAATGGGAGAAGGTGAATGGAAAGTAAAGTGCGAGAATGGATGGATGGATAGGGCAGGTAGGAGCGATGCTGCTGTAGCTATTGATGTGATATAGATATGAGTAATCGACGAAAATTGACAGGATATGGGTTAAATACGTGGGTAGAAGGAAGCTTAGGGAACAAAGTAGTCATAACAGTTCTAGGTTATAAAGGTAAAGATGTAGCAATAGATTAGAGCGGCCATAAAACCGTAGACGCGGAGGGTTGCGACGTTGGTACTTATAAAATTTACAAATAGTTTTTTTAGTTTAGTAAATTCTGTTCTGCGTGCTGCATAGAATTACAACTATTTGCACGCATCGCAGAATTTAGGGGGTTGAATGTGACGATTCGTACCTTTCAGTCAAAATATATATATTTAAAAACAATATTATTAGAGAATAAAATAATAGTATATATAGTGGAGGAGCGATCTCGGTCCATGCTAGAAAGATTTCCGACAAACGGACTGGTCGCCGAACAAGCGACGGCGATGCGATAGTATGCTGTGGTAGCTTGTGTATGTGATGGTGCACAGCGGTGCTGTGGTGTATGCTTGATGCGTGCAGTAAGTGTCACGATGTCCACCGTCGTTCTCGGGCTGATGCAAAGCAAAGGGATTCGCTGTTCGTGTAATGGTGTGCAGTATGTGTCGCGATGTCTGTCGCTCGTTCGAACGCATAATGTCGTTGGAGGCTTCCAACGATATTTGATCCGCCTATGGTGGATTTATATACATATTTTAATACAATATATTTACACGTATATTACCTACATATAATCATCGCTGGTTGAGTTGGGGCTGCGGAATGTACGTTATATCGCTTCGGCGATGCCTCGGCACGGCTGGTTCTGTCTTGATGTCTACCTAGTTGGACGTCTGGATGGGATTGGTTTGTTGTTGAACCAGAGGGCTTGCTCTCTGTGCGCAATGTACTTCATGTGCATTACTATGTTCTGCAGTACACCTGACTCTGCCATGCGATTACTTATGCTTACATTATGTAAACCCGTAACTATCGTTACATTCGAACGACAACTAACCATGGTTGATAGGACGCTGTTTATTATTACCGAAGGTTGGATCACACGTGAGATACCGAATATCTAGCTATGTTTTGCACTACGCCTGACTCAGCCTCGACACTTATTCATAGTTGCATGGATTCACAACCTGTGCTACTATACTATTTACGGTTCCATAGATTCACAACCTATGTTACTTGTAAATGCATAGATTCACGACCTATGCTGCGTCACATTGGCTCACAACCTATGTAACGTACAAACGACATCCTACTACCCATGGTGGTTTCCGCGTTGTATTTAACTAAATTAAAGTATGATTGCATACGTCTCTCTATTTCCCCAAATGGTGGCCTAGTGGTTTAAGGAGGGGAGGCTGCTGCCTTTTGGTATACTTATGAGACCTATTAGTCGATGACTAGTGCCTCTTGGGATACCAAGAGAGGGACGAAGCCTATCATTGGTGAGCGGGGTGGAGCTACCAATCACCATTTACTTTACATTAAATCAATACTTGAAAGCGTTTATAAATTATTTAAAACTTGAACACGCCACTAATATCAGTCTTTAACGTAAACTGAATTACATCTAGATCCTTATATAAGGTATATAAACAAGTCGTTGGGATGGTAGAACTCGAGGCTTCCGAAACTCTAAAAGATCTTGGTTTATTATGGACGCAACATTATGAGGGTCTTACTGCTAGATGATTCACGTGCCATTTTAGAGAGATATTGAATTTTATAGGTAGAGTAAGGTGTAGATTCTTAGGGACCCCGTCAGGTTAGTTACAAGTCGCCCAAGAATGGCACCACCGCGGGCAGCAGCTCGGGCGCCAATGGCACCGTCGAGCAGCAGATGTTGCCCGATAGAGTGCGGCAAATCAAAGAAATGGTAAGCACTGCTTACAATTTCCTATGCAAAAATTGTATGTCTGATATACCAGTTGTTAATTCCTATAATAGATGGCGCTGTCTACTATAATCTCGCGGTATTGTTTGTAATATGTTTTAAGATGGATGACCTCTCTGGCGCAGTGTTGAGCGCTGGTGTCTTAACGTGCGGAGGTCCCGGGTTCGATCCCCGGCAGGGTCCGTTTCGTAATTTTCCCTGGTCTGAGTCAGACCAGGGAAAATTCACCTGACGGTCTGACCTCCCACCAGGTCCAGACCGTCTGACCTGGTGGGAGGCTTCAACCGTGGCTAGTTGCCACCCTACTGGCAAAGATACCCTACCGCCAAGCGATTTTGCGTTCCGGTACGATGCCGTTTCGAAACCGAACAGGGGTATGGGTTTTACACCATCTTAGACTAAATCATCACTTACCATCTGGTGAGATAGCAGTCAAGGGCTAACTTGTAGATAAGTAAAAAAAACTATTCCAGGCGAACGAGCTACTAAACAACGGGAACTATTCATCCGCTGTGGACCTGTACAACACGGCCATTGCTGAATGTTCCGACATCGCCATATTGTACTCCAACCGCGCGGCGGCGCTCATGAGGCGGAGTTGGTGAGTCTGTCCAGCCTTAACGAGAAATAGTTTATTTATTCACTAGATGATGCCCGCGACTTCGTCCGCGTGGATCTCATTTTTTTATTTCCCGCGGGAGCTCTTCAATTTTCCGCGATAAAAAGTAGCCTATGTCCTTCCCCGGGATGTAACCTGTCTCTGTACCAAATTTCATCACAATCGGTTCTGTAGTTTGGCCGTAAAACGTAACAGACAGACAGACGACACGACGGATTTATAGACTAGCGCATAGCTGCAATCAAACATGCTGGAAGTAGTGATGCAGCTAAGGTGGAGCGCGTTTGCGCCTAAGCTGATGGAAAAACAACAAAACGCACTTACATTTCATTTTAGGAAAGTATTTTGAAACCATAATATAATATATCCAGGGAACTAGATAAATACAATTTGAATCCAAATAATCGTACAATATGGTGTAAATATTAATATATATTTATTTAATTACTTACTTTGGACAAATTATTTTGGTATTACGTTTGTATGGGCAATTCATCCTCCGCCGGCTTCTTAAATAACCTTTCTCAATGCGAAGGGTCACTGGTAGAGATCTCTTATAGTAAGACTATGTTTCTGTTTTTCTACATATTTTTGTAACTTTTTGGTACAAAAAAAAAGTTTTTCTCATTCCCTTCAAGGGCAGGGGACACATACGCGGCCATCAAAGACTGCTACAAAGCCATCAAGCTGGACTCTGGTCACGTTAAGTCCCACTTTCGCCTGGCCAAAGGCCTAATGGACTTAAAGCGAGCCCGCGAGGCGCACGAGTGTCTTCTATACTTCAAGGACAAGTTCCCCAAGCATGCGGAAAGCCATGCTGTTTTTCTACTGCAGAAGGATATCAACGTGGCGCTTGAGACAATGGAGACACAGCCTGACGAAGGTATGTTGATATCACCAGTGTTCCAGCAGATTTCAGAGAAACTGCAGATTTCTGCTTGCAGCAGACGTAATTAACAACTTGAAATCTTCAGTTCAAGGTCACTTAGTGCTATGACTTATAACACTAAGTGAGATCTTGAACAAAGCCATGGAGCCAAAGAAATGTAGAGCCATAACTCTACTTTTTTCCATTTTTAGGGTTCCGTACCAAAATGGTAAAAATGGAACCCTTATGGTGCGACTTTCTCCGTCCGTCTGTCACAGTCGATTATTTCAGTAACTATTAAAGCTATCGACATGAAATTTGGAATTGTTGTGTATAATAGTGGCCTAACATCATTAAAATAAAAAAAATCGAAAATTATTTTTAGTTTAATTAAAAAACGGGGAAAATCGGGGGTTTGAAATTTCAAAGTATGATAACTATACTGAATGGGATATCATATTATGAAAGGGCTATACTTCTACATTCTAAAACAGATTTTTATTTATTTTTATGCATAAATTTTCGAAAGTTTACCAATTGAAAAATCTGAAATAATTATGGTCAATAGAAGCTTATGTATATTTTACAGGAAAAATAAAACCAACGCTCTAACTAGCATAGTTTTTTTGATATTAACAATATACCTTTACAAACAAAGTTAGTTTTGCGGTTCATTTCGTCTTGTTTTTAATACGTCATAAATCGTAAAACTTACTACAGGTTTGTACGGAACCCTCGGTGCGCGAGTCCGACTCGCACTTGGCCGGTTTATTTTTATTTCACGTGGGATATACTAATCAATTGAGGGAGGGCTGTGGTCTCATTCATGTCGTGAATTGGCCAATAGCGACGCGCGAATACGCCACTATTCTTACGTGAAAACGTCAAGTACTAACAAATTCGTTGTTATGTGATGTGTTGTGTGTAACGTTCGTGAATATCCATTCGTAATCAAATAAATATTATAAATGCGAAAGTTTGGATGGATGTATGGATGTATGGATGGTGAAACAATATTACAAAATCCATGTGGCAAATAGTAAAAGACAGTACAAATAAAAATAAGAAAAGATCCAAAACTAATATTACACTGAAGATCCACAATAAACTTACGTCTAACCCAAAGGAGATAGCAAACGCGTTCAATGCCTACTTTGCCTCCGTAGGAGGGGACGCATGCACCGGCCATTCGACCGGCCGCGGTCGTCCAGTATGCAATACGATTGCAAATAGTATGTTCTTACGCCTAGTTGAACCGCGCGAAATGTACGACATTATACGTTCGCTAAAAAATAAAAACAGCTGCGGAATTGACGAGATTCCACCGTCATTGATAAAAAAATGTGCAAAAGAGCTAACACTGCCACTATATTTGCTTGTTAATCAATCTTTCAATGATGGCGTATTTCCAGACCTCCTTAAGAAATCCATTATAAGACCGATTTATAAAAAAAAGGGGGAAAAAACACACCCATGCAACTATCGTCCCATAGCCCTACTTCCTGCAGCGTCCAAAATTTTTGAAACCGCTATGTGCCGACAGCTAAACAATTTTTGTGAAAAATATAAAATTTTCGATGAAAGCCAAAACGGCTTTCGAAAAGGTCGTAATACGACGTTAGCGGTATTTAAATATACACGAGAAGTGTTTAGAATTTTAAATGATAAAAAATATGCAATCGGCATAATGTTGGACATGTCAAAAGCATATGACAAAGTACAATATGACATATTATTAAATAAATTATATGGTATAGGAATACGAGGCACGCCACACGAGTGGTTTAAATCATATTTGGAAAACCGTGAACATTACAATGACATTGAAAATTATGACCAAAAAACGGGACTAGTAAGCTATATAAGATCGGACGTGACAACTATGACTAACTCAATACCCCAAGGAAGCGTCCTTGGGTGTATTTTATTTTTAATTTATATAAATGACTTGCCGAAAACTTTTGACGAATATTGTGTATTATTTGCTGATGACATTTCTTTATTATTCTCTCTATCAAATAATAATAATTTAGATGATAAATTGACTCGACTACTAAATGACACTAATAATTGGATGAATGATCATAAATTAGAAATAAATTGCAATAAAACTAAAATAATTCAATTTCGACCGTACCAAAAAACACCATTAAATATTAAATTTACCTACAATAACACGGAAATAGAATGCGTTGAAAGTTTAACATTTTTAGGCATCGACATTGACACTAACTTAAATTGGAAGAGCCATATCCAAAAAACAAAAACAAAATTATCTAAATTTATATACGGCCTCAGAGAGTTAAAAAAAACTACTAACCTAAAAACTGCACTGGCGGCGTATTACGCGTATGGGTACGCATTTTTGCGATACGGCATTATCCTCTGGGGAAACAGCACAAATGTTCAGGATCTTTTCATATCACAAAAAAAGTGCATTCGAATTTTAGTAAATATAAAACCTACAGAGTCGTGCCTACCTCACTTCAAAGAGTTGAAAATCTTGACATTACCTTCTATTTATATCTTTGAAATGTGTAAATTTGTAATAAAAAACATAAGCTTTTATACCAAGAAAGAATACAAACCTCGCCGGTTCCCCGAGAGACACGCAAAGAAACTGATTCTCCCACCGTCAAAAATGGCACTGCACAGCTCAAGCCCCATTCAATGTCAATAAAAATATTTAACAATCTGCCAGACTACATTAGGAACATCGGAAAAGAAACAGAGTTCAACAACACGCTAAAAAACTATCTGATTGAAAAATGTTACTACAATTTAAATGAATTCTTTAAACGATACTGACAAGCACAAATAAAAAATCGGCCTCCCTACCACCATACACTATTCTGTTGCCACACCCAAACTGGGTATCCATAGCATGCCTTGTTTACTTATCCTTTAGAGCGCCCCGCGGCAATCATTGCCGCTGTCAAAATAAGACTATAATATGTTAATTAAGAAACTATGTAACTATGGAATTGCAACTAATAAATAAATTGAAATTGAAATTGATGTTTGTTACTCAATCACGCCCTAACGGCTGAACGGATCTGGATGAAATTTGGCACAGATATAGATTATAGTCTGGAATAGCACACTTTTTATCCCGGAAAATTAAAGAGTTCCCGCGGGAACCGAAAAACCTCAATCCACGCGGACGAAGTCGCGGGCATCAGCTAGTTTCATAATAAGAATTTTAAGATATGAGCGTAGTTAAATAAATGAATGAAGGTGTATCGCCTGTCAGTCTGACGCATCGTGTCATTCCAGTGGACGAGGACAGTCAGTCGGGCAGCACGCTAGAGCGGCACTCGCGCAGCACCGCCCTGGACTACAGCTGCAGATTCCTGGGACACTGCAACACCACCACCGACATCAAGGAGGCCAACTTCCTCGGCCCCGATGCCAACTATGTGGCCGCTGGGTGAGTTGTTGCTATTGCACGACAACAGATGGCGCTGTTACAGCAGTATGCAGCCTGCATCGCGATGACGAAGTTTTCTTCAATGTAACCCTGTCTTGTCAGACATCTCACATTTGACATTGTTGATGTCTCAAGGAAGCCAACTTCCTCGGCCCTGATCATAATTTTTAACTATCAAGGTGAGTGTCCACCAAAGCGGAGAGAATTTAACAGTACGGCGCTAGACTACAGCTGGAGATTCCTGGGATACAACACTAACACCGATATAAAGGAGGCCAACTTCCTCGGCCCCGATGCCAACTATGTGGCCGCTGGGTGAGTTGTTAGATAGATAGATTAGCTCTATTGCACTCACTTAAAACAGAAACAATGAACAAAAAGGTAATAAGAAAATACAGAAGGGAGCAAAGATTGCTAAAGCAATCTCTTCCATTCTTGTTCTATTGTAGCCAACACTACACACGACAACAGATGGCGCTGTTACAGCAGTATGCAGCCTGCATCGCGATGACAAAGTTTTATTCAGTGCAACACTGCCCCTGACATCAAGGAAGCCAACTTCCTCGGCCCTGGGCCCCAATCATGTAAGAATGGCCGATCAAACGTTAAAGATTTTCGTCAAAGTAAAATAAACCATAACTGCATTGAATTAAAGCTCAATTTCGTCTGCCCATTCATATACGTTTAGGTACGTACGATACCCTAAACGTATAAGAATGGGCAGACGAAATTGAGCTCTAATTCAATGCTGTCATGGTTTATTTTACTTTGACGAAAATCTTTAACGTTTGATCTACAATTCTTACGTAGTCGGGGGGCAGATGATCATGTTTAACGATCAAGGTGAGTGTCCACCAAAGCGGAGAGAATTTAACAGTACGGCGCTAGACTACAGCTGCAGATTCCTGGGATACAACACTAACACCGACATAAAGGAGGCCAACTTCCTCGGCCCGATGCCAACTTTGTGGCCGCTGGGTGAGTTGTTCTATTGGACGACAACAGATGGCGCTCAAAACCAACCTTATTATACTTCGACTCTTATTATTGTTAGAAGTTGAAGATTATGTAAATGATAAAAGAGCATGGATTTGACTCGCTCCAGCAATGCTAAGGACAGCGGTTACTTATGTATCTACACATTGATGTAATTGTAAATATTTTTTTCAAAAGAGCAACCACCAAGTTTCTTGCTTGTTCTTCTCGGCAGGAATGTCATTCCGAACCAGTGGTAGATTCACTCGACTATTCTAAAGCCTACTACTACTTGCCCTTTTCCCACGTTATGTGGGGTCGGCACAACATGTTTTCTCCTTCCACTCACTTCTGTTATCCGTCAACCTCTTATTCACCCCTTTTATACGCATATCCTCTTTCACACAAACCATCCATCTTTTCTTTGGTCTCCCTCTACTCTTTTTTCCTTCCACATGCATATCTATCATTCTTCTCGTAATATGCCTTTCTTCCCTCCGCATTACATGCCCATACCATGCTAGCCTATTACTCCTCATCTTTTCTATCACTGGCGCTACTTTCAAACTTCCCCTTATATATTCATTCCTAATCTTATCCATTCTAGTCACACCACACATCCATCTCAACATTCGCATTTCGGTCGCATGTACTTTTCTTTCATCCGTCCCTTTCACCGCCCAACATTCTGAACCATATAACGCGACAGGTCTAACGACTCTCTTATATATTTTCCCTTTTAGTTTAAGGGGTATTCTAAAGCCTACTTGAATAAAAGTTTTGTATCTGTATAATTGGTGGTTAAAACATGCCCTTGGTTGCAGATCTGACGACGGCAGCATGTTTATCTGGTGCCGGCAATCCGGCAACATCATCAGGTGTCTTCGCGGAGACGAGTCCATCGTGAACTGTGTCCAGCTCCATCCCAGCATGTTCCTGCTGGCCACCAGCGGCATCGAGGCTGTGGTGCGTCTCTGGAGCCCTAGGCCTGAGGTGAGGGACGAACAACATTTAGTTGAATGTTTTAGAACAAACAACATTAATGTAATTGTTAATTATTGTCCTACTAGATGGTGCCCGCGACTTCGTCCGCGTGGATTCAGGTTTTTTGATTCCCGCGGGAACTCCTTAATTTTCCGGGATAAAACTAATTAAAAAAATAATTTTCAGCAAAATCGGTTGAAAAGATGGGCCGGGAAAGCGTAGCAGACAGACATAGAGACACACTTTCGCATTTATAATATTAGTATGGATATGGATTAAATACACGATGTTTGTGAGATGGTGATAGTAAAAAAAAACCCGGCTAAGTTCGTTGTGGGCCCAGGGCGCGTTTGGAACCCTCTTAGCTTTAGTTTTAAAGTACCGTAATTGATTATCACCATCATGTTTTTTAATGTTTCGGATGTCAATAAGTGTACAGTGTACCTAAATTGAATAAATAAATATTGAATATTGAATATAGTTTTAAGACCTGAGCCATATTTGTACCACATTCTTGCAAAAAAAAAGTGGGAGCTCAAAGGTCTTGCTTTAACATACTGTAGAGGCCTTCCTTAATCCAATGGTGGATTTTCCATCTGTATAGTCCACAATATTGTTAGAAAAAAGTTTTTTTTTTTTTTTAAATTATAGACCAGCGGTTGGCATCAAATTTGCTGGCATGTAGTGGTGGAAGAATGAGATTGTAAAAAAAACAGACTAATATTATAATTAATGCGAAAGTGTGCCAGTTTGTCTGTCTGATACGGTGTCATGGTCTATATGTTCAACCGATTTTGACGAAATTTGGTACAGAGATAGATTGCATCCTGAGGAAGGCTATGTCCGCTAAAATTAAAGAGTTCGCACACATGATTTTCGGAATCCACGTGTACTGATGCTGAGATTATATGGGTTTAATATAACTGCCATGCCCCTAACAGGTTAGCCCGCTACCATCTTAGACTGCATCATCACTTACCATCAGGTGAGATCGCAGTCAAGGGCTAACTTGTAGTGGATAAAAAAAAAAAAAAAAAAGAGATCGATAGAGCGTACTTTGACTTAGCTCAGACATAGCTTAGAGTTAAAACGAGATGGACTTATGTGAGTAACATAAATCTGTCTCGTTTTAACCATGTCTTAAGTCTAAGCAAAGTCAAAGTTAGCTCTATAGATCTCACACTGAGTCTTCGGAATAATCTAGTTAACAATATTGATCAAAATCGGCGTCCAACTGTTTGACATGTATCAAAATCTGAGCTAAGTGTTAAAGTTATTCTAGATAAAACGGTCATAGCTACTAAGCGCGTTGCCGGAAAGTGTAAAAAATTTGCTTGTTTTTAGATCTGTTTTGTAAATTACACAAGAAGTATAGATAGATAGATAGATAAATTCTTTATTGCCACACATAACATAGAAAACAACGCGTGCGCAAGGGCGGTCTTATCACTAAAAGTGATAACCTCCACCAACCCATTACTTAAGGAATTTTAAAAAGGAGCGGGAAAGTGCAACAATAATAATATACTACTTAAACTATACAAGTAGAAGTATAGTTATAGCGCCAATCAAATATCTCTGAGCTGTGGTGCGAGTGCTTGTTTGCGCAGTTCTCACGCAAACTGTCGAAGTCAACGCGCGCATACATACTACGCGCGAAAATATGATATTGCGAAGCGTCTTGCGGCCAACTTCAGACTAAGGGTGTGTTCCGATATACACTGCGAGCACTGTTCAGTGCTCTTACTGTGGAGAAATTCGTTCCGTTATAGACTGACAGTAAACTGCCGCAGTATCTTAGGCCTAGGGAAATATATGACGTCATAAATCGTCGCCATTTTTGTACTGTGAGCACTGGCGTTTTCGAGGTAAGGTGCTCTCAGTGCTGACTGCGTTCCGTTTTAAGCAGTAACCAGTATACCTAACTATAAAGGAACGGCTTCTCAGTATACTAAATTGACGTCACACCTTACAGTGCTCGCAGTATATTTCGGAACATACCCTAAATGATTGGCGCAACCTGGCTTTTGATTGGCTTGATATGTAACATTTTATAAACTTTGCAAAATTTAATTTTTCTTGTTCTTTTTTTTTTTGCTTGCACTCAATTTGACCAAGACGTTTGGAATATGGGTGTAGCGGAAAAAGGCTTGTAATCTCAGATGTTTTCTCCTAGTTTTTTTCGCAATGAACATTTGCCTTTTTTTTAATTTGCATTAGCATTAAAATGGCGCTAATTTAACCATCAAATCCATGCCCTTTTATCATTTACATAATCTTCAACAGTGTAATACGCTTTTTTCAGGAGCATACTTTTAATGGATTTCTTAAACTTGTGTAAAAGCAAGTTTAATACAGGTCGTGGAATTTTGTTATAGAATAGAATGCTCATTCCCACGAACGACCCTCGGACTTTCTTGAGGCCATGTTTTCTAGTGATGTGACGGATATCCGTATCCGTATCCGCGGATATTCGAAGGAGAAGAAAGATCCGTATCCGTTACTTTTTTGACGGATATTTTACCTTATTAATTTTCATTACATAGATGAAACTCTATATATATAGGTAGCAATGAAAAACTATTAAATTGCATTCAGATTATTTTTTATTTCTAAAAATCAAATATTTGGCACCTTTTTTTTAATTTGTTTAGGGGCTTTGATAATTAATTAGTTACATGTCAGCCCCATTATAATCTAATACATATATCTAAATTTGGCTCCTATATATTGCAAACATTTATCGTAGTGAGTTTCAAGATCACGTGCACCGACACGGTTAAAATCCGTATCCGTATCCGCGGATCTTGACACTAAATATCCGTATTCGAATCCGTATCCGCGGATATACATTTTTGACGATCCGGCACTAATGTTTACTACTTTGTTTTCTGTCTGCTCAGGACGGCTTGGGCGAGTCGCGCGTGGTGCCAGAAGCGGGGGCGGCGGCGGCGGCCAACCAGCAGCGCATGCGCAGCGACCCTTTTGAAGCGATGCTGCTCAACATTAGCTTCGCTGGGGGCACCGACCGCGAGCTGCATTCCCCCGCCTGTCGCGCCACGTGAGTGACTCTTTCATCACCCATTCATCGCTGACTCATCACCATCATCATCTCATCACCAACCAGCGGCGCATGCGCAGCAACCCTTTTGAAGCGATGCTTCTCAATATCAGCTTCGCTGGGGGCACCGACCGCGAGCTGCATTCCCCCGCCTGTCGCGCCATGTGAGTGACTCTTTCATCACCCATTCATCACTGACTCATCACCATCATCATCTCATCACCAACCAGCAGCGCATGCGCAGCAACCCTTTTGAAGCGATGCTTCTTAATATCAGCTTCGCTGGGGGCACCGACCGCGAGCTGCATTCCCCCGCCTGTCGCGCCACGTGAGTGACTCTTTCATCACCCATTCATCACTGACTCATCACCATCATCATCTCATCACTAACCAGCAGCGCATGCGCAGCGACCCTTTTGAAGCGATGCTTCTCAATATCAGCTTCGCTGGGGGCACCGACCGCGAGCTGCATTCCCCCGCCTGTCGCGCCACGTGAGTGACTCTTTCATCACCCATTCATCACTGACTCATCACCATCATCATCTCATCACTAACCAGCAGCGCATGCGCAGCGACCCTTTTGAAGCGATGCTTCTCAATATCAGCTTCGCTGGGGGCACCGACCGCGAGCTGTATTCCCCCGCTTGTCGCGCCACGTTAGTGACTCTTTCATCACCGACTCATCACCATCATAATCGTCTCAATCACCATCATCATCGTCTCAATCACCAATCAGCGGCGCTTGCGCAGCGATACTTTTTATGCGATGCTGCGTGTCGCTTGGAGTAATACTGCCTTAGAGCAGCCATTTTGAATATCTGCATATTTGTATGAAAACAAAAGTTGTTCAGTATTACGTAACGAAGCGGTTCGCTAGCCGTTGGCCTTATACGCAATTCGTCCAAATCTTACGAAATGACTATGATATTCTATGTTTTTTTTTTCATATTGGCTTTTCTGTTTCAGGTAATTTCGCCTACAGATCTCTCGTCACGAATTTCCAACAATATCACCAAGTCATTTGTAAATATAATTATACTGACTATAATATTAAATATGATTGTCTCGTTATCATTATATTATTATGTAATCTTCGTAATTGAGTTGAGTAAACTTTTAAGCTGGTCGCACATTACAGCAACACCCGGGCGTCTGGTTTCTACGTGGTTTTCACAAATTAAATTCCGTAAATTCCTTTCCTTAAATCACATACATAATTGAATTTTTTTTTTAAAATGAGTGCGCCCGGCGTGCTGTAATATGCGGCCAGCTTTATAATAATTATAATATTTATCGTTAATTTATTTAGTATTTCGTAGAATGGTGCCAAGTTGTTTTTTTATATTTTTATCATTGTTTCCGAATTTTGTCATCTTAAGAACACCATATTATGTACTAATCTGATCCAAATCGGAGTGATAAGACCGCCTTTGCGCTCTGTGTTTTCTATTTATTTTCTTTGTTTTTGTTTCAAGATTTGTCTATCTATCCGAGAAAGTATGGGCCAAGAAAGTTTTCTGTTAATTAGTGACAGGATATAGGAGCTAGCATGGAATTTGTGACCACTACGATCAACTGTCGTCGTCTCAACTTATAGACGTCCACAGCTGGACGAAGTTCTTCTGCATGGATCTCCACAGAACACGGTCTTGTGCCGCTTGCTTCTAGCGGCTCCCAACACTCGCTTGAGATCGTCCGTCAACCTAGTCTTTCCACCTCCACTCTTCACTCTTTGAGTTTGTCCACTTAGGGCTATGATATTTAAAACATTAGATACGTTACCCGCGCTTTATTTTGGCAAGAATATAAGAAGGCACTTGCCGTCACTTGCAGCCATTGCAGTTAACAACATTGTAACTCAGAATCTATATTCATCTCTTTCTAATAACAGGTATAGCGTATGTTGACCTTTATGTTCTTTCCGCGTACGTAATATTTGCGCTGTTTTTAGTGCAATGATGTTCGCGTATGCCGCGTCTATTTGTAATAAGTCGTTGACTTAGGGGGTCTTCCAATGCTATCCTTCTCGGTGCGAGGCGGAAGTACTTATCTTGAGACCCGAACGCCTATTGATTCTTGAGCTATGTACTCTATCTATAACAATTACCACTTCAACAATTATTAGTTAGGTTAGGTTTTCAAGCACCTTTAAACTTCACACGTTAGCTGTCAAAGTTACCACAGTGTGAACTAGATGGCGCTTATTGTATCTACGTCACGGGATAAGTAATCGACTGAAAAACTTATAAGACACCTAAAAGCCTGCATCGCGATATCGAAGTTTTGTGACAATAGCGATATATATAGACCGTTCAACTTACAACGGTCACAACACCAGCCCGGAGGAAGATCTTCCTATTGGTTAGTGGTGGGTCGTTATCGTATTTTCGACAAACGAAACGTAACCGTTTCGCCGACGACGAAAACGGTTGCAGAAAACGGTTATCGTTGCAACTGGTTTGCAAACCAGTTGCGACGACAACCGTTCTTTAGAACGAAACATATTTGCTTTAGGTAAACAGATCTAAAATCTATGCTTGCACGGATTTGACCGTCGCATCACGAACGACAGCATAGGTAGGTTAGTCTACTGGTAATACATTAACATTATCGACTGTATGTCATAGGCATAAAGTTCACTTTTGATTGTAAGAACTGTTTTGAGAACGAACGTGTCGTTGAATAAATTCATTCTCGACTGTATGTCATCGACATAAAGTTCACTTTTGATTGTAATAACTGTTTTGAGAACGAACGTGTCGTTGAATACATTCATTTTCGACTGTATGTCATCGACATAAAGTTCACTTTTGATTGTAATAACTGTTTTGAAAAACGAACGTGGAACGAGGACGACTACCAGTTATTCGAAGACTGGTTTGTGCAACGAAAACTGTTAACTGTTTTACCCAGGACGTAAAAACGGTTTCACCGTCGCAGAGCCGAGAACGGTTTTTTGAAACGGTTTCTCGTCGCAACGCCCACCAGTACTATTGGTGTGTACCAGTACCAACCAATGTGACGAGTTCATATCACTCACTCGCCCACAAGTGGCCCAAATGGTTTAAGAAATACGATTGTCTTAGTATTTCGGTAGTTATTTTCTCGGATTCGGATCAGATTTGTGCATATAAGAGTACTAAATTATACTTCCATTAACAGTTCTCAACGTATGATCCAATATAATCCTTGGAACTCTGATTTTCCGGGATAAAAGTAGCCTAAGTGGGTGTTCCGATATAAGCACTGCGAGCACTGTACAGTGCTCTTACTGGGGACTTACAGTGCTCGCAGTGTATTTCGGAACACACCCTTTGTCACCCTCTAGAGACCCAATTGTCTAAGCAAATCGTAATCATTTGACAGCTTAAAACGTGTTACTCGAACCGTATAAGTAGTTCATACATGCTTTTTGACGTGCAGGCATCTGTGAACTCCTTAAACAGGTCGAATAATTATACTTTTGACAAACGATTTCGATTACCATTTTCTTACACAATCGGGGTGGCTGGTCCTAAACTAAACCCTTGCAAGAATCACGTCGATCCGTTGCTCTGTTGCGGCGTGATTGAAGGATAAATCAACAAACTTAGACACTGTCCCCCTTTTACAATAGCAGTATAACAGCCGTTGATTTCATTATTAGTTTTATATTTATTGTAAATACTGTTAGAGAGTAATAATTATTCAATGTTTAAATCAACATTATTATTGTTCTTATAATAATAATGTTACATTATAATACATATTATTATTATGTAACATTATTATTATTTAATAAAGTGGTCAGATTTAAATACATCACTTTAGACAGGTCTAAAGTACACTACCTAAATGATCGTCCCCATGGATTTAATATTTATTAAGTATTTTTCTCTGACGGTTAGGTTATTTTTAATCGACTTCCAATAAAGGAGTTGATTCCCAATTCGGCGTGTATCTTATTTACTTATCTTTTTTTATTGTTTGTACACCGATTTCTCCGAAGTTTCTGAACCTATTTGAAAAAATAGCCTTGTTACTGATCAGTTGGAATGAGTTAAACACCTGAGCGTCCTCTAACGATGGATAAAGGTAAAGATGCGACAGCGAATTTGGAAACAAACTATAATTAACTAGCTGATGCCCGCGACTTCGTCCGCGTGGATTGAGGGTTTTCGGTTCCCGCGGGAACTCTTTAATTTTCCGGGATAAAAAGTAGCCTATGTGCTATTCCAGACTATAATCTATCTCTGTGTCAAATTTCATCCAGATCCGTTCAGCCGTTGGAGCGTGATTGAGTAACAAACATCCATACACCCATACAACCATACATCCATCCAAACTTTCGCACTTATAATATTTATATTTTAATTAATAAACACGACTGATGCAAGGCTTCTAATTATACCCAAATCTGTTCAGACATTAAGAAGTTATATTTGATTAAAGAAACTGACATAGGTACATACATGAACCCTGATAACATTACAATCCTTTTTTTGTCATTTAACCGATATCAAAACCGACTTACCTACTTACTTTACCTACACTTTCAGTGTTATGTCATACGGAATCATTATCTGGGGCAGAGCAGCTGATTTCCAAACAATGTTTATTGCTCTTCTTTATTTGGGCAGTTGTGTCGTGGTCTTCCATACAAACCCCCTATAACGGTAGCTTAACTCTAAACCCCTATCATGCAACTGGACCTCAGTTAAGTCTGAGTCGTAGTCGTTTCATGTTTGCCTCAACCGGGAACAGAATCTGAGATCTGCTAATTGCAATGAGATCGACAGAAAAATCCTTTAGTTAAATTCCTCAAGTTTGCAAAAAGAATGCCAATTTTTAGCATTTAGAAATATTTATTTAAGTTGCAGGTACAGTCAAATGAAATATATTAAAAGTGAAAATATATTTATTCATCAATTAAAATTCATATTGATGTTAACTCTATACCTACTATAAATTAATTAAATAAAACAAGTGAGAAAGTAACATAGGTATTTTAATGTTTATCTTAGTGTAAATTAAATGAATAAGTGTGAAGCGTGAGCTCAAGGTACTGAAGTGAAATAAATTAATTTAAAAAAATACAAAAAAAAACAAATTTAAAATTAATGAATTAAATATTATGAAAAAAAAAATACATAAGTAGTTTGACACCAATTAAACTATGATAGTGGCAAAATATAGTAACGTCATATTTTATTTAATATGTATAATATTAAATGTACGGCAGTGTATTATTGTATTGTATAGCTACAGATATAATATGTATATGATAATGTAGGTATATGGCAACTTTGTGTAGTATTAGATTTTTAGTCAAACGCATTTTTCCCGTATAATAGATATTTCCTAGACTCTCGTACATACGGCCGCGGGAATTTTTCTAACGCGCGTATTATATCAAATTAGGCTTGAATATTTCATTCGATGTTACTAACGTGAATTAGAAAAGCGCCCGTGTGTGCGATAGCTATAACGAAGTTATTAATATTATGCATCCATGTTAATCGTCTTTGCAAATTGATTTTTTATTTTTACTCATTTTTCCAGCAATTTTATAAGACAAAATTGCTGACATCTGAGCATCTGATGACATGTGTACATCTCATTTCATCTGACGTTTGTGATTTTTTTTTGTGTTAAGAAAGTTTAGATTGAGACAGTAATTAGCGACCACGTTGCTGTCATATGGCTGTCGTACTAGCAAAGTCTATTCCTAAAAATATCAACTCTATAACGAAGCTCAATCACCTGAATTAACTACTATACTCCGAAGTGTACGCTCAGCTTTACATTTGTGTGACTAGTTTTACTCATAGTTTAAGAGTGGCAAGCTGGTACGTCCCGCGCACTGTTGAAGTTGGCTTATATTGCTTTTTACATTGACACTCATGATGAGATCTATCGATCGTACTTTGACTTGGCTCAGACTTTACTTAAGAGTTAAAACGAGATGGTCTTATGTAACATAAATCTGTCTCGTTTTAACCATGTCTTAAGTCTAAGCAAAGTCAAAGATCGCTCTATAGATCTCACACTCATACAAATGCAAATCTAGTACAGTCCGATGCAAACTTTATGTCCCGTGGAAGTTAGCCGCGAGTGACGTTCGCGCTGGTACAGTCAACTAAAGAATGATTTGGCTACTTTTGATATATATTTTTTTTGAAAGTATGTAATGATAAAAATAGGAAGTTCTATTATATTACTATTATATTTATATTAGGTTATAATTTTCCAAATCCGTTCAGGCGTCTTCGAGTAATCGGTGAACATACATAAAAAAGAAGTCCTTTTTAGAAGTCTGTTAAAAAAAAATTATTCCAAAGGCTCTATCCCCTCCATAAACACTTCTATGCTTGTGGAAGGTGCGTCTTTCATAGAGCTGTCGCTTTCTCCTTCATCTTCGCTTGAATCTGTAAAATAATCTTCCTCGGCGTCAGCATCGGATTCATCGTCTCTGACTCGAATAATAAATTCTTCTGTTAATCTGTCAATGACCACGTCACTTTCTTTATATTCGTCTTCTATCTTCTTAACTTTTTCACATAATGCTCTCCAGGCACTTTCTCCCATTTCATTAGCTTTTTCTTTTATGGAGCTATCCATCACAGCATTGACATTCCATGTCACATTTTTTTTGGCTATATAGTGTTTTATGGTAGCCCACGCCATTTCTATTGGATTTAAATCTGGGTGGTATGGGGGAAGACGTAGTACCACGTGATTTTTTTCTTTTAAAATTTTATCAATGCTAAACGTTTTAAATCGCTCTTTATTTTCAGTTTCTACCGGCCAACCCCATTAATAACAACAAAAAACTTAACGTAACAATAACTTAATAATGAACAGCAAATTAAGAGAACGACTGTACTTTGACAAGATCGCGCGCGTGTATGCAGTATACGGACGTAACTCACACATAGAGCCAATACGTTCAAGACGAGTGCGGGTGGGAGACGGGCGGCGGGGGGACGCGCGGGGTAACGCCCCGCCTCCGCATTCCTCGCGCGTCCCGCTGATACCTAATATTGTACTCTGCGCATGGACTCGCACGAACTTCGCGAGGACATAAAGTTTGAATCGTACTGTAAGTAGTTAGATAGAGATAGCGGATTTACAAGATAAGTTATATAGGCAGTCCAGCGCTGTCGCCAGCCACTGTCTTAATATAAACCGGCCTTTAGTTTAATTATTTTTTGTGATATATTAAGCACTTGTGCCCTCGTGAAGTAAGGCTAAGGTTATAATATTATTACAGTAGAGTGTGCAAACGCTTTGCTAATATTCCCATCTTGTATAAAGAGTTCTTCGATATTTTTTTTAACTCATAGATGTTGTTAAATTAAAGATTTGTTAGTATATGCTGTGTTTTATTTTATTGGGTTATTCTATTTTACATACCTAGTTGATTCCCCATTTTAATAGTTGACAAACTTTAAAAGTAGGTGTTACTTTCAAAAATTCGTTAACTACTAAGATGAAATATCCTATATTGTTCTATGATTAGGTTCACTATAGTGTAAATAATAATGTCCCCTAATAATGGATTTTTTATTTGTAGACAGGTAGACTGTATTTGATCTCTCTCTGGACGCGTTGGATTACCGTCCATCGTGTTATGTAAGGCAATATTTTTGCCACATACTTGTGCGCAAGTTGAACCTTTGCGTGTGAGCCTATAAACATATCAGAGGTGCGTTAATTTTTAGATGAGAAAGGCCTCTAAGTCTTGTATCAATAAACGTCCACTGTTGGACATAGGTCTCTTGCAAGGGTCTCCACATGTCTTGCGCCGCCGCGCCGCGCCGCCTGGGTCCAGCGGCTCCCTGCGACTCGCTAACGCCTTAGCGAAGGCGATTTACGCTAACTATAGACTATTCGCTTTTTTTTTTTTCACTAAAGCGTTGACGATTATAGAAAGAGAATAGACACGATACGTATGTACGTGTAAACTTGGCTATGGCTTGTCTAATGGGGAATATGCATGTGATTTAGAAATGGACAAAAAAAATTATGTGTAATCTTTATTGCTAAAGAAATATATACAGATGATTATTTTTACAAATTATCATGTTTCTATTAATAAATTTAATTATTTAAAAGTAGTATTTTTCAAATTCCCGCTCAAACTACCAAAACGCGACGCTATTGGCGGAGCGAAACATGACGTCACCGTCCACTCTGTAGTCTGTTTCGACTGTTAACAGGTCGGTTGTTTTGTATGATTATTGCATAGATTTAAAATGGTCTCGCCGTTATTGAAGGTTATTCGCATTGTTTTGCTGCTGTTTATGATAAATTATTAGTGTTTTTGGGACTTATTAACTGAAAGCAGTGATTCCTTGTGAAAAAAGACTCTCCACAATGACTGAAAGCGGTTTTGTCAAGGCACAGTCGGATAATCTGCCTTAAATTGATGTGTTCACGATGACTACGTACTTCGCCAATAATTTTGACTTTACGTCCGCTGAACTATGAGGAGTAAAAGCTGCAAGGTAAATAACCTTGCAGCAAGGATAATAATAAGGTGGGACCATAAGCGAAAAAATTCTATGTCTATGGGTGGGACGACCTCCGTGGCGCAGTGTGCAGCGCTGTTGTCTTAACGTGCGACCCGGGTTCGATCCCCGGCAGCGTCAATTTAGGAATTTATAATTTCTGAATTTTCCCTGGTCTGGCTTGGTGGGAGGCTTCGGCCTTGGCTAGTTACCACCCTACCGGCAAAGACGTGCCGCCAAGCGATTTAGCGTTCCGGTACGATGCCGTGTAGAAACCGAATAGGGGTATGGGTTTAATATAACTGCCATGCCCCTAACAGGTTAGCCCGCTACCATCTTAGACTGCATCATCACTTACCATCAGGTGAGATCGCAGTCAAGGGCTAACTTGTAGGGGATAAAAAAAAGTTACAGATACAAATATTCGATTTTTCATATTCGTTATTGTTATACTCGTGAGATAATTCAATCAAATTATTATAACCTGAAATATATACCGCAAATTTTTTTTTCCCTTATATTTGCATCTTTGGGCATATGAAAATACTAGCTGATGCCCGCGACTTCGTCCGCGTGCATCGAAGTTTTTCGGTTCCCGCGGGAACTCCTTAATTTTCCGGGATAAAAAGTAGCCTATGTGTTATTCCAGACTATAATCTATCTCTGTGCCCAATTTCATCCAGATCCGTTCAGCCGTTGGGGCGTGATTGAGTAACAAACATCCACACATCCATATACTTCCAAACATCCATCCAAACTTTCGCATTTAAAATATTTATTATTTGATATCTTGTCAGGTGCAGTTTTAATATTATTTTTGCACATAGGGACAATACAATATTTATAATAAGCTTTTGGGTGCTCTTCCATCACAATAAGTTAATCTTTTACGCTTTACTTCACTCACTTTTATTGAAACTGTGAATCAAACTCTTCGTTGGTTTTTTCACAGAACGAGCGCGCCAAAATGGCGGCGTTTAAATCGTCCGAAAATGATAGTAGTTTTAATTATTATTTTTTAGCTTATTTAATAAAATTGTGCAAGTGTTATATTTTTTTCCGGTTATATAATCACTTAAATAATAGTTTAAAAAAATAAAAAAAATTCATGTATATTCCCTATTATTATAGGATGATAATTTTGGCAAATATCCCGTTTGCATATTCAATACCTACTTGTTTTGCATTGTACCAAGGTAATAATTTTCTACCTACATGCATAGTATCATAGTGCATAGACTGCCTCGTTGGTCTAGTGGTTAGCATGTTCGACTGCGGCCGACGAGGTCCCGGGTTCGAGTTCCGGGTCGGGCCACAACAAGTATTGGGTTTTTCTGACTAGAAATTCTCAGTACTAGCCCGGATTAAGAAGTTGGTGGTGTTTCACCCCCGTGCCTCGGAGAGCACGTTAAGCCGTCGGTCCCGGTTATTATCACTAACATGATAATAGTCGTTAAAGCCCGTCAACCCGCATTGGAGCAGCGTGGTGGGTCTAAGCTCTAATTCCCTCTCTCCAATGAGAGTGGAGGCCTGTGCCAAGCAGTGGGACGTTAATGGACTGTAGTGGATGCATTGTACCTACTGCTTCAGTCTGTCCTTCTACACCTATCATCTGCCAAAATTAGATATCATCCCAAATTAGAGCACAGGGGGGCAGGTCGAACTATGTTGGTTACTTTAAGTTTTACGGATCTCCTCATTTCGGATTTGATCGAGAAACCAAACTCTCCATTGCTCGCACAGTGACGACATCTACAAAGATAGAAAATTACACAAGTACAAAAAAAAACAAAACCGAACATAATATAATATAGATTAGTAATTAATGAGGGTAATAAATGAACGCATTTTTTATATTACAGAAAGCATGTTTGATACATTTATTTATATAATTTATATTCATCAAAATACATTACATAGTCATGGAAACACATTGGAAACATAAATAATTGGTCTTACCGTGGAAACATGTCGGTAACGTAACGGAGAAAGTTTGATTTTACTCCCCTTAAGTTTAATTTTCATACCCCGGGCCGGGCGTAAGTATACCTATAATTATTATATGAAAAGGAGGTAAACTCCATTAAGTAATAATAATAAATATTATCATAACAGAAATTCCGTCTTTTTTCTCGTTTTTCATATTTTTCTTCGAGAAATGCAGCGTCGCAGGGGGTCTACTCTCTTTCTCTATCGGTCACGAAAATTGTCTATATGGATCCGTACTTCGTTTGCGTGTACGAAAACGAAATAGAGAGGAGCATAGAGATAATATTATGTAGGAGAGGCGTTCGTTCGTTTGCGAAGTTTCGTTTGAGAGAAAGAGAGTAGAATATCCCCAGGTATCATTGACCCGTTGCCCTAGATGAGTGACAAACGCGGCAACGCGGCAGTATCAAATAGTAGCTGAATCCTTTACGTGGCCTACGTTGTCGCTTAGATCATGCGTCTGTCATTTTCTATGGCGTCGTATCGCGTGGCATCGCTTCTGTCGCTCACCTAGGAGGCTAGGACAACGAGCTACGGCTGCATTTTCGGTGGGCAGCGGAGCGGCGGCGCATTCGCTCCCACCATACATTTTGTATGTGATGTTTTCGGTGGCGAGCGGAAAACGTGGCGAATCCAAGTGACATTCTTAGTGCGAAGTAAGGCTTATGTAATCCGTAATGTAAAATTATACAAATAAAAAAAAATAGTTATAATAAAGAAAATCCGCCAGATTCGTCTTCTTTTCATGTTTTCCTTCACGATGTGTCGCACCGCGCACGTACATTTTTAGTTATGCCGGACCTAATTAGATAATGTAACTAGTTAGTAATGCAAAATTAAAATTATACAACACGTAAGTAAATCAAGCAAATAGTCATAATAAAGAAACTCCGCCATTTTC
Source organism: Erebia ligea (assembly GCA_917051295.2). Lineage (NCBI taxonomy): Eukaryota > Metazoa > Arthropoda > Insecta > Lepidoptera > Nymphalidae > Erebia > Erebia ligea. The sequence continues at coordinate 1,249,695 of OU785232.1, forward strand.
TTCTAGTTTTTCATTTTTTTTCTTCGCGATTTGCAGCGTCGCTGGTATGTAGGTACCAGAAGAACATCGCGTCTAGGAGCGGGAACTACGCCCCCGTTGGCGAGGACACGCCAACGGTGGTGGAGTTACCAGGCCCAGATACGTTCCGGAGAACATCCTTCTTACTCATACACGAGCAATTCATATGTTGGCATCTCTCTCTTGCATGCCAAATTCGGGATCTTGGTGTATACGTGTTTCATTTTTAAATTGATATCTTGTGTTTGTAGAGTTCTGGTAGATTTGATCTGAAAACAGAAAAATACTGATTTCAAAATAGTATTACGACGTTTGGTGTTAACTTACTTTTACCCGACGACGGCAAAGCCAAAAGGAAGGGTTATGATTTTAGCAGTCTATTTATTTTATTTGTTCCACCGTAGCACTGAAATATTACACTAAGGTTGCCTCAATAAAGGAATAAAGAAGAATTTTATTTTTTAAAAATTTGATTTCTGTGTAGGATTTTTTTTTCGAAATTCCTGCACAGAAAACAAGCCGTGGACGGTCACTAGATATTATTATAATTTATTCCATAATTAATATTAGGTATAAATGCGGAAGTGTGTATTGTGGGTATTCAACTGATTTTGATGAAATTTGGTATAGACATAGAGGTAGGTCACATTCCGGGGATAAAGGCTACTTTTAATCCCGGAAAATTATAGAGTTAGAGTATCTTCTTTAACATGATAAAAGAAAAGCTAACTGACTCAGACTAACATCAGTCTAACGCTGTTATTTCATTGCTTATTCTTTTCTGAAACAAATTGGAAAAGCTTGTGATCAACATTTTTAAAACCTGCAGAAGATCTTTGTTTTCATTTCAAAATGGAATGCGTGCACGTTTCGTCCCTTTTTATCCCGATTCCACCCCAAAGAGACGCCGCTGCATGCCGGCAAGTATTTGAAAAATAAACGAAAACCTTCTACTGAAGGGACGCCATCTTGAAAACTCAACACATTAAAACTTTAACTATATTTCTTTAGGATTAAGGTTGACATTTGAAAGTGATGATTTAGTATATAGTCCAGATTTCAACATTCCTGCTAATTTAATCTAAATGCGCCGGTTATTAAGTTGTTTTTAATTACTTAAATTAACTATGCCTTAATTAAAAGATATAGGTATACCTTCATAATTATGTCTATACGATATACCTACGTAATTACGTATGTAGCTTTTAATGAGTTGCCTTTGACTGCGGTTTCACCTGATGGTAAATAACGATACCTACTAATCATTTCCCAAATGACCTATTTTATTTTTATTCCTCTACAAATTAGCCCTTAATTGCGATCTCTCCTGATGGTAAGTGATGAATTAATGATGCAGTCTAAGATGATAGTCGGCTAACCAGTAGGTACCTATATTAAACCTAAGTATATTAGACCCATACCCCGAATCGCTTCAAAGGCAAAAGGCTAAGTGCATCGTACCGGAACGCTTAATCGCTTGGCGGTACGTTAGGGTGGTTAAACAAACCACGGCCGAAGCCCGAATCGGTTCAAAGGCAAAATAGACCGTACCGGAACGCTTAATCGCTTGGCGGTACGTTAGGGTGGTTAAACAAACCACGGCCGAAGCCCGAATCGGTTCAAAGGCAATATATAGACCGTACCGGAACGCTTAATCGCTTGGCGGTACGTTTAGGTACGGCCGGTAGGGTGGAATAACCACGGCCGAAGCCCGCCACCAGGCCAGACCAGAGAAAATAGAAATTATAAATTCCCAAATCGACCCTGTCGGGAATCGGACCCGTGATACCCACTATAAGACCACAGCGCTCACCACTGCACCAGAGAGGGTGTCAAAATTATTGGGAATCAAACACAGCGTTCGTAGAATCGTGACTGACTGACTGACCATAGAGTAAAGTAATATATGTGACTGACTAACCGGGTCAAGACAAATCTTTCTTTCACTAATACACGAGCCACATTGGTTTAGTGGTTAGCATTCTAAACTACGTAGTTATTACAACGTTCAGGGTTCCGTTCCCGGGTCGGGTCAAATACAATTGGAATTTCTTCTGGCAAAAAATTAGTAGCCAAAAAGCAGGAAGTTTGTGGTGGAACGACTTCCATCCCCGTGTCTCGGAGACCATGTAAGCACATGATTTTCCTGATCTCACCGGTCTGTATTGCCGTCCTATCGAGCTGTGAGAGTGGGGGAATAGAGTCATTATATTATGTCTCACACATGTGCACTTACTATTTCCCGCGCATATCTTTGGTGATTCAGTCGGGAAAACTATCTAGCGGTTGCACATGAAGACTACACGGGGAAAAAAGAAGGAAAAGAAGGCTAACTTTGAAAATAGTGAAATCCTAAGTTTAAAAGTCTCTAATTAAAAAAAACTTCAATATTAACCTGATAATTATGGACCTTCATAGCCTCTGACGGCGACGCGGGTGCAGGGTGAAAGGTATACTCAAATGCCATTAGATGGCGCTGGTAACATAAATTAGGATTTTAACTGACATTCCTTGTGTTTCCCGTGTATAGTCCGACAAACCTATCTGACGCGCTGATAGCGTCGCTAGTATCTAAGAAAAAAAAAATTGGCTGTCATAGGGACTGCCGATAGAAGTGAAAACGAATATTTAAAAAAAAAAAATTGAAATAATTAAAATAAGTATAAACCTTAAAACTAAGTAAGCTATTAAAGTTGAATTACGAATGTAGTATATTATTTATATTTAAGACCTTTTGTCTTCGTAACAATGCGAGCGTGTCGGTGTTCGCGAGCATGTCGCTTTTCGCGAGCATGTCGCTGTTCGCGAGCATGTCAGAGCGAGCATGTCGATGACGCGGCTAAAGAAGTTTTCACTTCAAAAACAAAAACTTAACAGGCATAAAAATTAGTTCCAATTTTGTTCACGACCATCAGCAATGAGCTACGGCGGTCACGACTCACGAGTGTCACGACCATCAACAATGAGCAACGCAAAGTAAAAAAATAACTTCCCACAATGGTAAAGGGACACAAAGACGCGGGCGGTGCCTAGTTTGAATATGCTGACGGTACTAAATTCATTTCTCATAATGAATCGACAGAATACCTTGCGTGGGCGCACCTACGCAACCTCCTGTCTGTTTCACAGGCTATTTAAAACTCTAATACCTTGTTAATTGAGTCTAGATTTGTTATACGTTTTTGTGGGGTCTTAAATTTATTTCATGGCTATTGTTTTTATTTTTTTGTAATCCGATAGAGTTGTAACGTTCTTAATAAGATAATGGGAACGAAAGTTGATAGTCTGACAAAAGTGTGAGTTACATTTGAATGGTAACCTACCTAGGTAAATCGAAGCCATAATATAAATCTATAGATTCCTAAATTAATCTATAGAGTTATAGATAGATATAGATAGATAGATAGATAGATAGATAGATAGACAGATATAGACAATTGAGCCTGTGATTGCGATCGTTGTGTAACACTGTCCGTAGCCGTCATTTTTAACCAATCGCCCTGCTGGTATACCTTCCTATATTCCATATTATTCCTTGGTTTCGGTATGGTATCCTAACTTCCGGCCGATAAATTCGTCTCCCCCTGCACCGTGCACGTGTGGCGATGCGGGTCGATGCCGGTTCTGTCCTCCATCAAACTACAAGTTAAATGCTATTGTCGGAATTAACGGTTAAAAACAATTAACTTTAATTGTGTTTGTAGAAACGTTTAACTGAAAGATAATATTATTGCTTTTGTTTCTATCATATTGGAATCTACTTGCAATTAAAACGTTTTTTTTAATCCACTACAAGTTAGCCCTTGACTGCGATCTCACCTGATGGTAAGTGATGATGCAGTCTAAAATGGTAGGCGGGCTAACCTGTTAACTGCCATAGTTATATTAAACCCATACCCCTATTCGGTTTCTAGTTTCTACACGACATCGTACCGAAACGCTTAATCGCTTGGCGGCATGTCTTTGCCGGTAGGGTGGTAACTAGCTACAGCCGAAGCCTCCCACCAGGCCAGATCAGGGAATATTCAGAAATTATAAATTCCCAAATTGACCCTGCCGGGGATCGAATCCGGGACCTCCGCACGATAAGACAAGAGCGCTCAGCACTGCGCCAGGGAGATCGTCCAACTTATCAACTAAGCAAGGGTATCCTCTAAAAAGGTGAAGCTTTATAGGCAATAGTCCACCACGCTTACCTAGTGAAGATTGGGAACTTTACACAACTTTGAGAACATAATATCTCTGAACTCTGAAACTTGCAGGTTTACAAGTAACTACGAAGTTTTCTTGCGCCGTTATTTAATTGCTCAAGATGCACGTACTTACCTCTGAAAAGATGGATTTGCGTAACCGCGAATCGAACCAAGGTCCCACATAGTCGGCCGAATTCTTAACAACTAAGCTATTGCCGCTAAGTAAAACACCTATAGGCCCGCTTGCAAAAACGCCGGGTTAATTTCTGTCAAAATTTCTGGGTTAAACTTAATTTGGCGTGTCTGAAAGTGGGCCTTATAATAGTTGCTTAAAATATTGGCACTAACACGGGGAAAATCTATGATAAACGATGACGAATGAAAAATATGCGACATTCCTACGATTTCTAAGGTACCTATACATTATTCAATATTTATAAAACAGTATGTAGTGTAATCCTATTGTCTGATCCTGCTGTCTAATATAGGTACCTAACTCGCTTATTCATAAAATTTCTACGTATTTTCTTTAATAAATTAAATAGGCAGGCACTATTGTTAGAGAATTTATTTTATAAATAATATCTACATAGTTATTGCTGTAAGCAGTAAGCTAGTAGTGTTTAGAAATAAGAAAATACAAGTATAGTTAAGGACATGGATAGGCAAGACAATGTACCTATTTAAAACATATCCATACTAATATTATAAATGCGAAAGTGTGTCTGTCTGTCTGTCTGTCTGTCTGTCTGTCTGTCTGTCTGCTACGCTTTCCCGGCCCATCCTTTCAACCGATTTTTCAACCGCTGAAATTTGGTATAGAAGTAGGTTATATCCCGGTGAAGGGCATAGGCTACTTTTTATCCCGGAATATTAAGGAGTTCCCGCGGGAATCAAAAAATCTTAATCCACGCGGACAAAGTCGCGCGTATCAGCTAGTATGTTCTAATTAGCTTGGGCAGAATCGTTTCAAATTGAAAAACCGGTCAAGTGCGAGTCAGACCCGCGCACAAAGGGTTCCGTACCACAACACAAATAAAAATTACTAGCTGATGCCCGCGACTTCATCCGCGTGGTTTAACAGTTTTTTTTAATTCCCGCGGGAACTCCTTAATTTTCTGGAATAAAAAGTGGCCTATGTCATTGTCCAGGTCCTCAACTATACTCATGTCAACAATGCAATGGTGGTGTTGTTGGTGTGGTGTGGTGATTTTGCAACACACCACGGACGGACGGAGCAACAGCTCCGTTGCGGCGTGATTGATGGACAAACCAAAAAACCACACACTTTCACATTTATAATATTAGTATGATATTATGATATGATTTTAGTAAATACTCAACAAGAAAGATGTCATAACAACACATAATCGGCTGTGAAAATAACTGGCTTACATATGGCGCTAAACCGCGCGCAGGTAGCGCCTTATACAAACAATTCGACACCCTATGAGTACGGAACCCTAATAATCGATTTACGGAGTTTTTCCTATAGGTACCATTGTGCTGTAAGACCTTGTTTCTTGCCAAATCTAATGATTCTAGGTCAACGGAAAGTACCCGGGAGTGTCAAAATATGCGGCCTAAACGGCCGTACTTATCTTTTGTTTGCGTCGACTTAGAAGCTTGATTTTTTTACAGCTCCAAGGGACCGTAGACCCAAGTATTTGATATTAATTTCAACTTGATACCTTCACGAGTTCCAAGAAAAAGGTGGGTGACAGACAGACAGACGAACAGACAGCCGGACAGACGGACAACGAGGGTTCATGTTTTCTTATTGAGGTACAGAACCATAATAAACTCTCGCGGCTACAACCCTTTAATCAGTAAGGAGTTGCAGAGGACTCTAAAATAAATTATCAAATGAAGTTCCAACTAATAAAATGTCAACTGGGGTAGATAATAAATCGTTGACCCCGACCTGCCCCCCGATTATGTAAGAATTGTCCATCAAATGGTAAAGGTTCAGCGTCAAAGTAATATAAACCATAAATGTATTGAATTAGAGCTCAATTTCGTGTATCCGTCCTTATACGTTTGAGTATCGTACATACCTAAACGTATAAGAATGGGTTCACGAAATTGAGCTCTAATTTAATGATGTTATGGTTTATTTACTTTGCCGCAGAACTTTAACGATTTCATCGGCCATTCTTACATGATTGGGGGGCTGAAGGCAGGGGTGCATTACATTATCTAGTGATAATATTTGGAGTGTTATCTTTTAGGTTCGTTTAGTTTTGTTATCTATGGATGGGAAGTAATCAAGTAACCTATTGGGGTAGGTGGACAACTTTTGAACCGATTTCATAGAAAAGTTTTGTGAAAAGCGGTAAATGAAATGGTTTACTTACCTATATTTCACGTAGGACAACTTGTGCCACATTATGAATTGTCATGACTCTACCACCGGTTCAGAAAGCAGATTCTACTTTGACTACTGATTATTGAGACGACAATCATGGGTTGAAGTGATGAAAGAAAAGTATTTAGTTAGAAAAGCGTAAAGCTTAGTTTCTTGCCGGTTCTTCTCAGTAGAATCTGCTTTCCGAACGGCTGGACGGATCTGGATGAAATTTGGCAAAGAGATTCCAGTCTGGAATAACACAAAGGCTACTTTTTATCCGATAATTAAAGAGGTCTCGCGGGAACCAAAAATAGGTACCTACCTCAATCCACGCGGACGAAGTCGCGGGCATCAGTTAGTTAATTATAAATAAGCATCAATGATATAATTAATTCTGCGATAGGTAGGTACAAATGATGCTTGTGAAATTTACAATTTTATGGCCAAAGTTTTTACCCCTAGGGTACTTAAAGATGCATTCACACCTGTAGGTTTTTAGGTTAGGGTCGACACCTGCCCCATAAAGGTTAAACTTTATTTATTATTCATATAAGTATTAGTAGGGGTGGATCCTTTCACCTTTTGTTATTGGTATCCTTACTGACCGACTTCCATTTAAGGGAAATGTCAGTAGGGTAGTATTTTTTGTACGAAAAACGGTTTTGTCTGCAGTATTCGTAAAGTATCTAACGGTTCAATTGGTAAAAAAATTAAAGAATTTCTTAGATAAAATAATGTGGATTTTCAAAGCTTACTTTTCTTAATGACAAAGTTGCATGGAAGCAACCGTTTAGACATTAGCGTATGCATTGTATATGAATTACAAATTACATTTGTAACATTTTTCTTTTTATGAAAAGAGCAATCGCCTTTCCGAACCGGTGGTAGAGTCTTGACTCTTGACTTATAAGTGACACAAGTAGTCCTACGTGAAATAAATAAATCATTTCACTTCACTTCACTTGATTTCATTGCATTTCCAAATCATCACATAAACGTGCTTTTTAACGATGAAGAAAAGCATCGCTAGGAAACCAGAATGCGTGTGAGTTCCTCATATACTATCCTTAAAGGTTGAAAGTATGCCAATCCGCACTAGGCTAGCGTGGTAGACTATGGCCAGATCCCAAACATTCTGAGGGTAGACTCGTGTACAGGGTCGTGCAATAGGTGTGTTGGATACGTAGCCACGTAGGTCCCCCTGCCGCGTCTGTCTGTCTGAACGCAATAAACTCAAAAACTACTGAACCAATTTTCATAAGGTTTTCACCAATGGTTGTAGTGATTCAAGAGGAAGGTAGATAATCTCGTACCTATAGTTAAATAACACACCGATTGTAATGAATTTCTACGAGGGCTCCTAATACCGGGATCCCGGACTTTTTTCGCCGGTTTTCAATACCGGTATTGAAATGTCTACTACCGGAATACCGGTATTGGTGCTACACGGCATCGCACGTACCGGAACACTACCTATATCGTTTGGCTCTACGTCTTTGCCGGTAAGGTGGAAGGTAACTAGTCACGAGTCACAATCGAATCGTCCCACATGAATAGCAATATGGATATAGATGGATGGATAAAAGGTAATGATTACTTTGTAGTCTGTAAGTACCTACGTAACTGCGTAACCAAAGTCGGGCAACACGTTGCATGTCCACATAATACGAATTCACCGATTACCGAATACAGGGTGACCTCGAAAGAAAGTGCCCAAGGTCATTTCTCTCCACATTACGATCGACACTAAAAAAAAAGTTACTTGTCGTGGCCTTGAATGGAGTCAACGTTCGGTTCCCTCGCATCCGCCGCTTGCAGCGTGTCTGTCCCTTTCTCTCTTGTGGGGAAAGTGGCACTGTCTCGCTCGCTCCCCGCCGGGCGATGCGCCAATGGGAGGGCGGCGCATGCGCAGCGGCGCGAGTCGTTTGCTCAACTGGATCGCTAGGGTTGTGACTTGTGCTGTCTATAAAGCTCTCGACTCGATAAAGGGTACAATTTAATAGAGTGCCCCTGTTAATTTGATTTATTTAGATGGAATCACGCCCCAAATTCGCGCGTATACGGATCGGTTGTTTATTTACGTCTAATAACTTAATTAATACAATTTAATAACTGAAGAATTCCTTTTAGCTTCGCTAAGAGGATAAGGCACACCAGTATATATCCGGATAAGGTTTTATGATAGTAAAATTCCTACCTTATTTGTAAATTGTATTTATGCGACACGCTTTACTATCATTTGGATTTCAAGAGCTCAAGTATCTATTTCTATTATTTTTTTCTTAATTACTATAAAGATAGAGACATTTCCATGGAAACTAGAAAAAGAAAAAAATATATATCTCAAGGTTTAAAAGTCAACTGATATACCTATTACCTACCTAGCCTTGTGCTTTAATAAAATACCTACCTTATTTGTAAATTGTATTTATGCGACAAGCTTTCCTATCATTTCGATTTCAAGAGCTTGTAACTATTTCTATTATTTTTTTAGAGACATTTCCATGGAAACTAAAAAAAATAAAAAAAAATTATAGCTCAAGGTTTAAAAGTCAACCCTTGCTCTATTATTAACTGTCACACAAAGTGTCGTATACATTATAGGTAGGTATTACTTGTATTTTAAACTCGGAACATCATTCTCATTCTTATTCGAGCCTCGCTCCAGAGTCCAGACCTTTTGTTTTTCTACTTTTACCCCTCCCGCGTCTTTGTGGAGGAGTATTTGTTTTTGACAAGTGCGGGATTCTTGGGGACAAATATTGTTGGTCTTGGCCGGATTGGTATGTCGGTTTTTGTGGCCGGCCTGTTCAAGGTAAGGCTGCTTGCAGACGAAAGGCATTCAGCCCCCCCAATTGTGTAAGGAAATCGTAATCATTTGATAGCTTAAAACGTATTACTCGAACTGTTTAAGGAGTTCATACATGCTTTATAACGTGCCTGCATCTATGAACTCCTTAAACAGGTCGGATTATCTGTTTGACCAACGATTACGATTACGATTTCCTTACACAATCGGAGGGTGAGCTCGGACGTTGTTCTACTGGTAACATAGACCCAAAAAACAGACATTTAGAACGTAATTTCTTTTTGGCAGGGGAAACTCATGACGAAAAAGCGTTAAACTCGCCCTCCCTCCCTCTAGTGTGGGTTTAGAGAGATAGGTCTTAGCCGGAACCCAAATGAGCACGATTCACCTCTAATAATGAGATGGGTTTGGTCATGGTGCACCACACTGGCTCAGTGCGGATTGGCAGACCCCACACGCTGCATTTTCCAATAGGTACCTACTGGTAAGTTTTTTGGGCTTCCATACCTCAAAAGGAAAAAAAGAACCCTTCTAGGATTCCCAGACCCGAAATTTTTAAAAAAGGCAACTGTTGAGTTTCTTGCCGGCTCTTCTCAGTAGAACGCTTTCCAAACCGGTGGTAGCACAGTTAAGAGAAATTCTGTGATCTGTGGGCGGTAGAGTCAAAACATGACTTAACATAAGAGACACCTGTATGTAGGTACAACATGTATTTAATACATTATGATAATTTCGTTTCCGTATGTCTGTCCTTTTTATAAGTAAGTACGTAATACGGAAAAATAAAGTCGAAAGGTACCTACGGGCGGTTTTTTTAAAAATAATGTAATAAATAGTTATACGGTATTTAACAGTCTGATGGTACGGCAAGAATGTCGTTCGTCTGCAAAAGAGTTAGGTCCCGGACTGGAATCCGACAATTTGGCTCGCGACGAAATCTTAATTTGTTTGCTTGGACTAAGCTCAAGTTTTTGCTGTCGCATATTTGAAAAATTTCCAAGAGAGACCTTTATCCATTAAGTTCTGTCATATAGAAAAAACTCTCATGGAAAATCTCAGAGGTTTCTCTCAAATCCATAGGTTGAATTCAAAAGGGTGCTATATTCTTTACGTAACTTTATTTCCAACTAGCTGATGCCAGCGACTTCGATTGAGGTTTTTTGGTTCCCGCGGGAACTCTTGAATTTTTCGGGATAAAAAGTAGCCTATGTGTTATTCCAGACTGTAATTTAGCTCTGTGCAAAATTTCATTCAGATCCGTTCAGCCGTTGGGGCGTGATTGAGTAACAAACATCCATCCAAACTTTTGCATTTATTATATTAGTATAGATAATTTGCTGAATCGCGTAAATTTTCAAAGATGGCGGCCATGGAGGGCTTAAAAAAGGGACCCCAAATACCTATTATGTAAAACCAATTTGATAAATTGTGAAAAAGAAGTATAAATATTTGAGTAAACTTATCTGACCCGGTGGCCAAAATTGGAACTAATTTTTGTTTAGTTTTAGTTTTCATTTTATTTTTACTATACTAGCGACACTGACACCGGTAGGGCGATTGTGTAATTCCTGCATTAATCATTGTTCAAGTATCAATTATTGTGATTGGCTGAATTTATGGTATTTTTAATGCGTCAATGGACTTTGGCCAATAGTGGAATAATGATAACCAATCAGAGGTGATTGCGATCGTTACAATGTAGCTTTCATTTTTACGCAATCGCGTGGGTCAGTTTGTCGGAATATTCCTACCATAGAGTAGGGTGTATACTGATTCCTACCAGCTCTGATAGCGCATTGATGGCTTGTCGGCGTTGACATCCTAAATAGTGATGGACACATTTCAAACTACATATTATCGAATCGAGTCGATTATAGTTAAAGTTCAAAATTAGTAATTTTATTTAAATAGAGTATTGTAGAGTCAAATCATAATTTATGACTTCCTTAGGACACACCTGTATGTCTCATATTATGGAATAAACAAATTTAAGTTAGTGTTCCAAAAAATATATCGACAGTTGCAGTAATTAAACACAAATATAAACCACGACCCGTCAGATAATAAGTACGTGTGGAAAATGTAAAGTAGCATCTACCTACGAGCTTCTAGTTGGTAGCTACTAGCTAGTGGTAAAATGGCGCCACGGTGGTCTGTACAGCAATATTTGAAATGCCAGGCCCTGGGAAAGTTCGCGAGAGCTCATTCTATGGTAATGAGTAACGGGCTAGGCTAGCTCCGGCAAAGCGTGGTGGAAATTATTAATTTTATGATAGCTTACTATAAAATTAATTGCGGGTAAAATAATTAAAAGCTGATAAAAAGTACTGATTAATTCCTAGCATTCTTCAGTGCTTGGAACTACTTATATACTTACCAAGCTCAGAAAGTTTTGTCGATGTTACTTCATACTTGACTTCCTCAAACATCAACCGCTTTTTTTATTCTTTTTACATTACAAAGGTTTTAGAAACTCGCGATCAGTGTACATAATAGCTTATTAATTTATTATTAATTAAAGTACTTAAGTCTTAGAATAACTACCTATAGAAGGTATGTTTCCAAACAACGCCTTCTCAAAACGCAAGCTACAAAATATTCGCAATGTGTGCTGTGTTTACTTGCCTCGTAAACGCAAACATGATGTTGCCAGTTTAAATGTTTTCCACCTAAAAGTTGGGTAAGTAATTGGTTAGTTTGTTTGTAGCATTGTAGCTTCTAAAACTAAGTTAACCAGCTTTTTTCGGACTGCGCGAGCGTTGTACGATGCCATTTATGGCACCAATTGAACGGCTTACATTTCGCGAGTGTACTAGGTTTCTATAGGTAGGTAGTTATTCTAAGACTTAAGTAGTTTTTCTGCGTTTTTGTTAGTAAATAAGGTAAACGCGCCCGTGCGAAGCCGGGTCGGATCATCTAGTCAAAGATCCATAGGTATAATATTATAAATGCGAAAGTGTGTCTGTCTGTCTGTCTGCTACGCTTTCCCGGCCCATCTTTTCAACCGATTTTGCTGAAATTTGGTAAAGAGGTAGGTTATATCCCGGGGAAGGACATAGGTTTTTTATCCCTGAAAATTAAAGAGTTTCCGCTGGAATCAAAAACCTTATTCCACGCGGACGAAGTCGTGGGCATCATCTAGTTATTTTATATTAATGCAAAAATAATATGGTCTGCTGCGCTTTCTGCATGGACCATGTTTTCAACCGATTTCGACGATAGACATAAGTTGTGTCCACAGAACCTCGTGGTTGTGTCCCAGGGATAAGCTACTTTAATTTTCCTTTAGAGAGAAATCGAAAAACCTCAATCCACGCGGAGAAAGTCGCGGGCATGAGCTAGTATAACATAACAAAGTGATCCAGCTAACCCATATCAGCTCAGCCATAGAACACCGCCACTCGACCAGTCCTGCCCCAATTAGCGGGCTGGTGTCAAATTCCACGGCGGATGCGCTTGAGGGGCGCGCGGCCCTTATTTCCTTTCCTTTCCCTTAATTAGTACGGCCACTTCAATTGAATTATTTTTGGGATTAAATTAATTTCAAAACTTTCTCTTACGTAAACTCTTGGCAGCCCTAAATAATAATTAATAAAAGTTTTTATTAAAGGCATTAAATCCAAACCCTAAAGGTTTCGGGTCCTAAACCCTGAACTAAACTAAACCTTCACCATAATCCTATACCCTAAACTATACTACCCTACCTTTACCCTAATCCTAAATCCGAAACCCAAAAAGTTTCGGATCCTAAATTTCTACATGCGTATTGCGCAGGTAACCTACCAAGTAATATATTATAATTATATGCGTTTTAAAATATTTGAAATCTTTAGTTTTCACATATTTTATTATCACAACTTCTCGCAACCTACCCAAAGTACTATTTTATTAAATTCTGTACCAATATAGATATTTTACTAGATGATGCCTGCGACTTAGTCCGCTTTTTTTCCGCTGGAAATCCTTAGTTTTGCGGGATAAAAAGTAGACCATGCCCTTACACAGGATGCAACCTATTGTAGTAAGTATATCAGTATGTAGCCCTATTTTAATAAACCAATAGTAACCCAAACCTCGTCAAGAGCACTCATTTCATACGTCTTATATAAACCCAATGATATTTTCATAATCACACCGAGATCTCTATACCAAATTTCATCTATTGAGGAGATGGGCCGCTAAACCGTACCAAGCACTTTCGCATTTGTAATATTTGTATGGAAGTATGGATACCGTTAAAAGTATATACCTAATTAAAAATCAAACGAACTTACCAAGTTAAGTTAATAATTATGCGAGCCGCTTCTTTCGACTCAATTTCCTAGTAACATTTAGCTCGAATGTATTAAAGACAATAGAGTACGTAGGTACCTAGAAATGCTACAGTTTAAAACAGCTATTAGTATCGAACACCAGAGAAGGCATTGCAACAATTTTTAAAATAGTTGCAAAACAAAGAAAAACTGTATAAAACAACAACAATGAGCGACAGAAACAATGACTTACGCACAGTCATATCTCGCTTTAAAAAATCCTCAATAGATGTAACGACTACGATACGACAACGACTTCCACCGTTCTAACACCGTGTTTCATGGATTAATCTTTGTAAATAAAAAACATGCACACATATATAACATTGCATAGTTATGCAAATGAAAAAGTAACATTACAATCATGAGATTATTCGTCTCGAATTATTTACATAAGTAAAGTAATAATATGTGCTATTTATCTACCGCCGAAACTTCTTTCCGGTGTGAACAAAGTCGCAGACTAAGTTAATCGATTTAACTGATTAATCTTTTGTGTTGAGATATAACCATTTTAAACTAAAGCCAGTGTTTTAGTATTGCACGTCAAATTTCCAGCAATATTTACAACCAAATGCTTTGAAACTAAAAACCCTTTTACTTTGAAATGTAAAGGAGTGTCGCCGCGCATTGATCAAATAAGAATCGTATCGTATAGTATTAACTTCTCCAGACCCCAGTCACGTCTCTAGGACCCCTATCGGACCAGTTTCATTTATTTTTTATTATTTTTTGTCTGCCCAGTGCCCTACTCGTTATATCTTGCTCTAAAAATAGACTTTCGAATAACAAAACTAATATGGCCTTTACGCCCGTAAACTATATCGACATTACACAGTTTAGCTATCATCACAGTGGTAGAGTCTTAACGTTTCAAGCTGTTGTCCTACGTAAAATAAATAAATCATTTATCATTAATTATCAGAAATGAATAAACGTAATTTTGAGAGCAGCGACTTTGCAAAAAAGTGGAAGAACAAACTAAATAAAATGACAGTTATATTAAAATCATAACAACTCCCGGATAAATGTACATATATTTTTTCTTCAAATGTTAACTTTTACTTTTTTTTGAATCATCAACTGAATCTAGCACTGGTTCAGAAATGTCTTCCTACCGAACGAAGAAAAAAAGGCTATCAAAGACTTCAGGCTGAAACTTAGCGCTGCATAACGTTTTTCTCAGCTGTGCTATATTAATTAATAATATACTAAAATACTATTTTGCTTGCTATCAGTTAAGTGAAAATTATGACAAACAAGCTGATGCCCGCGACTTCGTTTGCGTGGAGTTTTTTTGGTTCCCGCCGGAACTCTTTAATTTTCGGGGATAAAAAGTAACCTATGTGTTATTCCAGACTATAATCCCTATGCCAAATTTCATCAAGATCTGTTCAGCCGTTTTGGTGTGATTGAGTAACAAACAAACATCCATGCATCCGTCCATACTACCGCATTTTTAATAGTATAGATAGACGGATTTTCTTTAAAAAGCACCACGCCTACTGAATACTGATCTCTTATATTATACGGAATTGAGCTAACTAAGTGTAAGAGGGCGTGAAACTTGACGTGTTTCTGCCATAGTGAATGGTTATTTCCTAACTGTATAACCACTATACTGCGACATTATAAACATGGGTCCCGTTAATGAGCTTTATAAGGCACGAAAATAAAAGAAAAATATCAACATTAACTTGTGAGGAATTTTTATCGTCAATGATACAGCTACATTGTTTGCGTTAACTCAAGTTGTTATGGTTAACGTTAACACTGATGTTCAGCAGGTTTTTGAACTGCAATGGTAACTAGTCTATAACTATCATCATTAAGTCCTAGTTCCCCCCTTCGGGTCAGAGGGCAGACGCTGCTCTTTTCCAAGCCGATCTGTCGGACGCTCTATGCTTTAGTTCGCCCCACGTAAGGCCGGATAGGACGAAGTCTTTATCTATAGACTTCTCGAATAGGGACGATGACAACTCAATCAAACTCTTCATCAAATTTAAAAACGCACTTCTAGTATGAAATTCATAGTTGAACACACTTTTTTTTCTTTAATCTATACTATACTAGTTGTTCGCCCCGAACTAAGACCTCGCGGTATCACAGAACGCTATTGACATCATTGTGAAGTTCTGTTAAAAATATCATCATCATTAAAAATTAAATAATTTCGTTTCCTTATAATATGTATCTAATTTTAGTATTTGTTGTTCAAGTACAGGTTATAATTCAAATAATTGATCAAGTTTCAGGCTTGAGAGTTCAGAAAATTGAGAGTTCTGAGGTCAACTTTGGACGTTAGAAAATCTCCACTTTGAAAGCCCCCCATTTCGTCAATTTTAGGGGAAAAATTAAAAATAAATATTTTTGGACTCTATTCCTAATTATCTTTAAAATGATATACCGCAACCCTATGTAACGCTATAAAAAATATTTTACTTCGCTTTCGCTTCTATGAGAGCCCCCCTGAAATAAAGATTTTTTATAACTTTTTAAGCCATATTCGGCGGGAGGCCATCGGTTTACAAATTATATTTAAATTTGAAGTAATTACGTTCAGCAATTCAGAAGTTATAAGGCCAGACAGACGGACGGACGGACGGACAAGTGCCAATTCACCCAAGTAGACTCAGAGACCTTCGCTTCGCTCGCTCGGTCAAAAATCAGTTAGAAATATTTTGATATAGGCATCATCCCTATTAGCGTCCAGTTTTGAATAACCTAATTAGGTCATTTCAGGCGTGGTTACAACCTAAATTTCATTAGGTATCTCTCGCACATTTTCAATGACTGTGAAAGACACACACACAACTTATCTGACCCGGAGACAGCATCACTAGTATAATATTAAATATAAAATTAAAAACAAACCTATTTTAAACTTGCCTTTACACAAGTTCATGCTCCTGAAAAAAGCTTATTAAGTATACTGTTGTAGATTATGTTACTGATAAAAGAGCATGGATTTGACTCGCTCCAGCAATGCTTAGGACTGCGGTTACTGTATCTACACATTGATGAAATTTAAAAAAAAAACATACGCACCGAATTGAGAAACTCCTCCTTTTTTGGAAGTCGGTTAAAAAGAGCAACCACCGAGTTTCTTGCTGGTTCTTCTCGGTAGAATCGGTTTGATGACCTCCGTGGCGCAGTGTTGAGCGCTGTTGCCTTAACACTGCGGAGGTCCCGGATTCGATCCCCGGCAGGGTTTGGAAATTTATAATTTCTGAATTTCCCTGGTCTGCCCTGGTGGGAGGCTTCGGCCGTGGCTAGTTACCACTCTACCGGCAAAGACGTGCCGCCAAGCGATATAGCGTCCCGGTACGATCAACGATGCCGTCAGTCGTATAGAAACCGAATAGGGATATGGGTTTAATATAACTGCCATGCCCCTAACAGGTTAGCCCGATACCTTCTTAGACTGCATCATCACTTACCATCAGGGTGTGATCGCAGTCAAGGGCTGACTTGTATTGGATAAAAAAAAATGTCATTCTGAAGTCTGAACCAGTGGTAGATTCACTCAACGATTCAAAAGCACTTTTAATAAGTTTATTTAAATTAAAAAAATTGAGTAGTTTGAAACTAGGTATGAGTTTGAGTTTCGTGTCGTTTACACCACAAGTCACCCCCTAGCTTTAAAAGCGTGGTGTAACCCACAGACTACAGTGTATAAAGGGAGAACCATAAACACGCTCGGGGTTGTGGGGCAGGGGGTTAACACATGGCGGATACAGATGCCCGGTGGTCGGTTTTACAGTTTTACTGACTAGACAACACGAGTTTATAAATATAATTACTAGATGATACCCGCGACTTCGTCCGCGTGGATTAAGTTTTTCGATTCTCGCGGGAACTCCTTAATTTTCCTGTAAGTAAGTAGATAAAAATTAGCCTATGTCACTCTCCAGGTCCTCAACTATACCCATGCCAAAAATCACGTCGATCCGTGACTCCGTTGCGGCGTGATTGAAGGACAAACCAACAAACAAACAAGTTTTCGCATTTATAATATTAGTATGATTAAAAGAAAGTCTCGACCTCGAGGCTACAACCATTGCAGACGATCGATAGATTAATCGATAACAGCTGACGTAGCCGCCCTATAACAAAAACCCCTAGCAAAAACCAGTCTGGAGTCGGGTAGAGTTGACCTCAGGGGGCATACTACAATCGCCTAAAGTCGTATTGTTTTAATATTGTTGTCGTTCGTGTTCTAGAATTATGATCCTTATTTTAGGGAAATCAAGGTACGTGACATAAAACTGACATTTTAAAACAATACTGCTTTATGCGATGGTAGTAAACCCTCAGGTAGGTCCCGGCCCGTAGCCCCGTAGCTACAAATTGCCCTAACCCTTTCAAAGGGCACTTTTTTGTCCTACACTCCACAGCTGAGACTTTAACCTATCTATTGTTTCTTGTGGAATTTTGTTTTCACTTTTGTTTCACTTTTACTTTGAATAGTGAAAGAAAAATTAACAGTATTAATTTTTTTGATTGACTGAATTTATGATATTCTTAATGCGACAATGGATTTTGGCCAGTAAGGGAAGAGTGCTAAACAAGCAGAGGTGATTATATTAAACTAATATTATAAATGCGAAAGTTTGGATGGATGGATGGATGAATGGATGGTCGATGGATGGATGTTTGTTATTCAATCACGCCCCAACGGCTCAACGGATCTAGATGATATTTGGCACAGAGATAGATTATAGTCTGGAATAACACATAGGCTACTTTTTATCCCGGAAAATTAAAGAGTTTCCGCGGGAACCAAAAAACCTCAATTCACGCGGACGAAGTCGCGGGCATTAGCTGGTATACAAGGCCAAGACACTTGACAGTAGACAGTTCAATGCGTAAAACGACTATACAGATTAAAAAGACTTTACCTTTGAGAAAGTTCTTGGTATAATCACAGGTTAAATTTTTTAATTAAAAAACCGGCCAAGTGCGAGTTGGACTCGCGCACCGACGGTTCCGTACAAACCTGTAGTAAGTTTTAAATTATTAAAAAAAAAACTACTTACTAGATCTCGTTCAAACCAATTTTCGGTGGAAGTTTGCATGGTAATGTACATCATATATTTTTTTTAGTTTTATCATTCTCTTATTTTAGAAGTTACAGGGGGGGGGGACACACATTTTACCACTTTGGAAGTGTCTCTCGTGCAAACTATTCAGTTTAGAAAAAAATAATATTAGAAACCTCAATATCATTTTTGAAGACCTATCCATAGATACCCCACACGTATGGGTTTGATGAAAAAAAAATTTTTGAGTTTCAGTTCTAAGTATGGGGACCCCCAAAATTTATTGTTTTTTTTCTAGTTTTGTGTGAAAATCTTAATGCGGTTCACAGAATACATCTACTTACCAAGTTTCAACTGTATAATTCTTATAGTTTCGGAAAAAAGTGGCTGTGACATACGGACGGACACACAGACAGACAGACAGACAGACAGACAGACAGACAGACAGACAGACAGACAGACAGACAGACAGACAGACAGACAGACAGACAGACAGACAGACAGACAGACAGACAGACAGACAGACAGACAGACAGACAGACAGACAGACAGACAGACAGACAGACAGACAGACAGACAGACAGACAGACAGACAGACAGACAGACAGACATGACGAATCTATAAGGGTTCCGTTTTTGCCAAATTTGGCTACGGAACCCTAAAAAGAAAATTAACAGAGACGTCCGAAAATAATAGATGGAGCTCTTCTCAACAAATTATACGATCAGTCGGTCAAGTAAATTAATTTTGCAGGTCAAAGTTTACTTGTTATTTCAAGAATTTAAAAGATATCTGTATTGAGTCGTATAACCTGCCTCAACATAGACGCGGTAAGCTACAAACCTTCATGATTTTATGCTCATATCCTAAACTACGTCACGTAAACAAGACAATGGTTGACACTTATTGAATTCGTCTTTCTTTTGGTGCATTTCATTTGCGTAAAATTATACCTGTCGCACATAATATCTTTTTATGATTTAGTAATGAGAAGACTTCAAGCAATTTATAAAATATTATTTATTTATATTGCGTAAAAATAATAATAACTGCTCAGCTTCACAAAGGAGATAATATGATGTTGAAATTATTGCATTATTTTAAAGTTAAATGCAGGTTAAATTGATTACAGTTGACAACCCTAGACAAAACGTAGAAAGGTACCTATCAAAAATAATGAATGGAAGTTAGTCATTGTTGCTAACGTAAAATTCGTTTCGCTGAATAACATTTATTTCAAGGATATATGGTTCACTTTGAATGTAATTTTAACCAACTCTCCTTTCAATTTAGAACTCTACAGACAGAATCGATAGAGTTCAGATTTCTTTTTGTGTCGTTGCGTTCTAAGTTCTTCGACGTGTACACTCTTAGGAAAAGTGGTGACGCGGACGTTTGGCCACGTTTGGCGTCGCGTCGTTGGTAGTCGGTGGTTCTTGGGAAATGCGGCGCGATCAGTGACCTACGGTAACGTAGTGCAACGTTAATGAGTTATAACGTTAATTATTGCAACGTTGCCACTCGGTTCTATGTCATTTTTGCACTAGGTATATTGAATTTTATTGTAACTTGATATTTGACCTAAACTCAGAATTTTTTGCTGTTATAAAACATTCCAACCCCGACATGAATTACGTACCTATATGCTTAATAAAACAACTGATTGGATTAATTTTACTTATTTTCACTATTATTTTATTTTTAAACTTACGAATTGCGCTTAAAATTTAAATATTACGAAAAGTTCTAGCATGAGAAGTAGGTATAATATTAGAACGATGTTTTTCATATTTTCAAAAAAGGTCAAAAAATTAAACTTACGACTACCTATAGCAACTGAAATTAAAATTAATATCAAGCTTTGACAACAAGTTTGTGGTATCTTTCACATTTATTTCCCACCAAATACTTCATGTGAAAATCTCTGATAACCTGCAATCTAGGAGTTACAACTTACAAGTCACTTTTATAATCAAATTCTTATCCTTTTAAATTACTAGATGCCCGCGACTTTTTCCGCGTTGTTAAGTTTTTTTATTACCGCGGGGAATCTCTTTAATTTATTGAAAGTAGAGAAGTAGGATAGAAGACAGAATAAAAGTCGCATATGTCCTTCCCCAGGATGCAACCTACCTCTATACCAAATTTCATCAAAATCGGCTGAAAAGATGAGCCGTTAAAGCGCAAACAGACAGACACACTTTAGCATTTATAATATTAGTATGAAATATGAATTAGTATGGGACTTCAAAAAGGTATAAAAATAGTATAAGAACCAGGGAGCACATAATATTTTGAAGTCATACAGCTAAGACTTGAGAAAATATTTGTAACCCGATATGTTCCAGTTTGGGTTCAGAGGCTATTTATAAATTCCCGTTTCAAATAAGATGCGTGTTTATCAGAAGTAGGTACTCGTAAGCCTACATACAAACGTTTTAATTTTAATAAAGTTCGTTTAACCAATCAAAATTAAACGAATTTTATTAGTTATTTAATAAGTGGATGTTGGTTGTTATGAGGCTATAATTAAGTTGATGAGGTATTTTACTACTAATTAGGTACTTAAATGAATATTAGAATATAGAATTTGTGGACTATTAATCCTGTATATTTCCTTTTAGTTAAGCTGAAATAAGATTAATTTAGCTGCTTTGGTAAAATTTGAGACTTTTTGATACTCAATAATTAAGTATATTTTATTACTGGCAATTATGGAGTCGTATAGAGAATGTTTTAATAATAGTATTATTTTGGAGTAAGTATTAGTAAATTCGCACGGTTTTTTTTAAAAATTTATTCTAAAATTATTGAAATCTATGTTAAAGAGCAATATCATACATGCATCATCTGAAGTATTTGGACCTTCGGCACACGAGCCTTCGGTTTGAGTTTTTATCAGTCAGTTTCATAAAAATAGGAAATACGAAAGTGTGTCTATTTATCCTGCCTGTCTATTGGCTACCTTTTCACGGCACTTCTAGTTACTCGATTTTGATCATATTTGGTAATAGGTAAAAGGTTGGATTCCATAATTCATTCCAGTGAAGGGCATAACTACTTAGGGCCTATGAAATAATTACATGCTACAGCTACAGGTTTTATTAACAAAATTCCAAAACCGAACTTCCATTTCTCCACAATAAATTCGAGCCGTTCGAACTTCGAGCATACGTAAATAATAGGTTAAAATTCCGTCCGCGGCGCAGTCTAAACAAGAATATTTCTCCGTGAAAGTGCGCGGCCATGACCGAGTGTATTGACCTGTGTTTCCGACGCGTCTATGTTGGCCTAGGTTAGGTTGGTGACGCGGCCAATGGCAATGCCGGGCGAATTGGTGGGGTTTTTAAATTTAGAACGCCCACTGGAAATCACGTTTTCAGTTGAGTAATGAGGCCCTATGTTATGTTTAACCTAGTTTAGGTTAATGCCGTGGCCGTTTATTCTAGTTTATTATGAAAAAAAAAAACAATATTGCTAGGTAAGTACTGTTTTTTTAAAAACTTTAAAAGTCTAATAAGCTTTTCTTTTTAAAGAATACCTACCAACAACACAAGTATACCTACTTGTTTGAACTTTTTTGTGGTAAGTACTTAGTGAAAATTGAAATGTTGAAAAATGAAAAATTCATTAATGAATTTTTCAAAAAATAAGAATATGTGGGAAAAGTTTGACTAATTAGTCAAACTTTTTCCAAATATTCTTATTTTTTGAGTGGAAAAGAAAATACAATACGTACTGCTCTGTCTACGACTTTTATTTAGTTAAAGACTTTTAAATTAAAAGAAGGTTGAATTTGAATTTCGAAAATGGAATCATTGAGAGCGTGTGGTCAATTGTCAATCGAGCGCTGAAGTTTTTAAATTTAGAACGCTACGTGTTTTTTTCCGTTCAGAAACGCAATGGAAATTCGCGCGTTGAAGTTTTTAATAATTTTTTTATCATTCCACTACAATTGTTAGCCCTTGACTGCGATCTCACCTGATGGTAAGTGACGATGCAGTCTAAGAAGGTAGCGGGCTAACCTGTTAGGGGTATTACAGTTATATTAAACCCATACCCCTATTTAGAACATTCTTTAACCTTTTGCATTGCCTTTTGCAGAATGCAGATGCATGTTAATATTGATTTTACGTTTTTACTCAAAAGTTGAACAAAGAAATCACTTCGGCGTATGTTTGTCAAAGCCGCGTTTTATTTCGTACTACTAGTATATATTATTACCTATGTATTTTTTTTTTTTTTTTATCCACTACAAGTTAGCCCTTGACTGCGATCTCACCTGATGGTAAGTGAAGATGCAGACTAAGATGATAGCTATTGTACTGATTTTGGTTTTTTTTCAAAACCAAAATCATTCATTTTACATTGGTTCTTAATATGGCATTATGTGCCCATATTATGGGTAGTGGGCACACCACATCCCTCCCTACGAGTTTTATGTTAAGTGATACTTTTGTAATTTGTACCTACTTAGTGTTTTTTATTTTCGCTGTTTGGACGAACTGCCAAAAAGGGTTTCTATTTTATTTTTAACTATAGGGCTTGGTCTATACTTGGCTGCAATGCGTGAACTGTTGTTCAAAACCTTGAGTGTCTTAGACTCTGAAGGAAACCACCGACCACGCAGTCTTTTTCCTAAAGACAAGGTCTCAGTGACAGCACTAGACGCTACATTGAGGCTCTGCTTTCCTAGGAAACCATAGTATGAACGCATAGATATATATAACGATCGTTGGATAAGATTCCGTCGCGCGTTGTGTGTGACACACGCTTTACCTGCTAATATCCAGTTTTAACATTGCAGATACGATTGATCGACGTGAGCGTTCGATCACATTTGCGTCAAACTAAAATGAACCTTAAATGCATTGATTTAGAGCCACAAATTCAGTGCAACCGATTTAAATTTCGAAACGTATCGTTTGGAGCGCTGGCTGGGAATGCATACACGAAATTGAGCTCTAAATCAATGTAATTAAGGTTCATTTTAGTTTGACGCAAATGCGATCGAACGCTCACGTCGATCAATCGTATTTGCAATGTTAAAACTGGGAGTAAGCGTACAGAGGTGGTGATCGTTGCGTGAGCGTAAACAACAAAAAAATGTGGAGCTTGGTGGACTAACCTACTTACATATTTTTTGTCCGACTAACTTTTATTATCGGATGTCTGCTATCTAATAGACGACACGTAAAATCAGTCAGTTAGTCTGTTTGTTTGTTATGACATCGTAGTTTTTTAGAAGTAGCGTGAGTTTTTAAAAAACATGTTTAGGGTCCATATTTATTTAATCGTATGGCGTTTAGTACATAATATAAGTGTTTTTATAAAAAGAATGCTTATTTCACCTACAAGTTCGTCGCTCGTTTAGTACCACCCAGGGGACACGTGCAGGGAGGTAGAAGATTACCTATTCTGTGGTAGAAGGTAGTTCCTGCGGACGTGAGCGACGGGGCATCCCCCGTCCATAGAGTACGAAAGAAGAGAAAAGAAGAAGAAAGAGAGTTATCAGATAAATTTGTGGGACCCGGTGACAGCGTCGCTAGTATCATGTATGAAAAATAAAATAAAAACAAAAACTAAACAGGCACAAAAATTAGTTCCGATTTTGGCCCCCCGATTATGTAAGAATTGTCGATCAAACGTAATGGTTCAGCGTTAAAGTAATATAAACCAAAACTGCATTGAATTAAAGCTCAATTTCATGTATCCATTCTTATACGTTAGAGTATCGTTCATACATAAACGTATAAGAATGGGTATACAAAATTGAGCTCTAATTTAATGCTGTTATGGTTTATTTACTTTGCCGCAGAACTTTAACGATTTCATCGGCCATTCTTACATGATTGGGGGGCAGGTCAGATAAGTTGGTGGGGGAAAAAAAAAATTAATGCCCGCGACATCGTCCGCGTGCCACGATTAAGGTTTATGATTCCTGCGAAAATTCTCTGATTTTTCGGGATAAATTAATGTAGGTACAGTGTACACTGTACACGGCATCGTACCGGAACGCTTAATCGTTTGGCACGTCTTTGCCGGTAGGGTAACTAGCCACGACCGAAGCCTCCCACCAGACCAGACCAGAGTACGTACCTAAATTTAGAAATTAGAAATTCCCGAATTGACCCTGCCGGGAATCGAACCCGGGGCCTCCCACAATAACAAATGACAGAAGTTGAACGATTGCATGACTGTAAAATGCAATCGTTGACCTAAATAATATAAGAAAATTTAGTTAAAAATAAGGCTGCCGACACACTTTATGACGCTTGAAGTGAACATTTTCCTTCGTCTGTCATAATATTTTTTTATTTGAATAATTCCTATTAGAAACAAAGACTATTCAACCATAACAATACCAGACAACAATTAAAACAATAATTTATAAAAAATACTAATAGGTGATGTAAAAAAAAATACCTCAAATACTAATTATATAGTATAGTCATAGTCTAAAAGTACAATTTAATCCTGTTTAATTAATTTTAATTGTTTACTTTATTGGTGCCTAAATCATGGGGAATTCTATGTACAAAACCTGTGTAGACCAAAATAAAAATTAATTTGCTAGTCAGATTTCCATGCGGTCCCTTATTTAATCATGAGACCCAAATTTTGCAGAAAAATCAAAATCCAGTAATTATTTACTGAATTTAAAGTGATATACTTAACTTAAATAATAGTAATATTAATTAAAAAAACTTACGAATAGCCTCCGGGTAGGTCGTCTGTGACGTCACCACACGTGCACCGCCGATGTAAATGTGATGCACACTGTAATGTGGGATGGGCTTTACTTTACTCTATATTGTCTTTCAATTGACAGATTCGAATTCGATTTTTTTTCTGTTGCGTTCAGAAATTGATAGGATTTTTTTTAATTTATAGGCAAAGGTATATAGGACATTAGGTGTGGGGGTTATAAGTAGGTCTGGAAGGGTTGTGCGCGGCGTGCGGGACGCGCGAGGTCTCGGCCTACACTGCGCAGGCGCGGCGGTCGACAGAGAAATTACGTCAGCAAGCCGCCGCGCGCGCACCCCTTTCTTTTTTTTCCCCGTAATTAATTTCTTATATTGCGAGATTTTCGGCTATGTTTTTGCGTGAAAGCAAATTCCTTCGAGTCGAGTTATTATTAGTTTGTTGTCTGGAGTTAGCCTTATATTTGTCCCTAAAATTTTAAATTTTTTAAAATGAAAAGTTTTGGATTCCTTTTTTTAAAATAAGTAACCTATATTTTCAACAGCAAGAAAAAATCATAACTTGTAAACCCTATTTTCTGATATCTTGCCTATCTTGCTTACTTGCGTAGGTAAAGGTTTAAGCTAAACCAATTTATTATTTATTTAAATTTTCACCTATATTACCTTAATTGAATATAAATACCTACTCAAAGAAAAACCTAAGTAGGTAGGTACTTCGCTACATTTTAACTCGTACCTAATTTCTGACTTCAAAAGTCAAAACCACTAAGAATCTTCTTAGAGCAAAAATTTCTAATACATTTTTCATATTTCAAAATGGACGCCGCCTTTCCCGCGATCCGCAGACGATCCCTGTTACCTGCGCCCGCGCACACACACACACACATAGCTACGCACACACTCACACCGAGACGTGACACAGACGCGCTCCTAATGCAGTTGGGAGTTTCAAGGAGAACATTGTATGTGCGTTTTCCGTGTCTTATTTGTCAAATTATCCGCATTTCCATTTTCCAGTTGGAATTTGCTTTTCCAACAGTTGCGAAATTCCAGCAAAAAAAATCTAGAAATGAAAATTACTCATTCGTAATTTCGTGTCGTTTCTTTGGTACCTAGCATGACGCGTCCATTTGAGCTAAATATGGATATTAGACCATGATTAACCCATTAGAGGTCAAATGAAAAGTATACATATTTTTTTTGAACAAACTTTATTTATATGTTAAAATAAGAACAAAGAAACATAAAATCAAAGAAAAAATTATAAAAACATAATTTTCAGGAAATTTCAGGGGTGTACTCAAATGAGTACACTGACCGTCTAAGTATAAACAAAATTTGAAAAATCGAAGTGCTTCCGGCACTTCTTACATTGCCAACGAACTCTTGAATGACATAGGACACCACAGCTGTTTTTCAATTTTGATGGGATAGTATCCTATTCCATCTTGAGATAGTTCTGGAACCACTAATGCAGACTGGCGCGATTTTCTTTTTTCACCTTGGCGTAGATAATATCCGAAAAATGACGGCGGAACATGAGTTGATCCAAGGGAGCATCATTAGTCATTGCACGCAAACGCCAGGAATTAGCAATAGCCATTTCCAACATTTATTTATCTAAATAACACCCACCACCACTTTTTATCATGAATAACAATTCTATATACTGAGATGGACTGATCCTGTTCATCAGTTATCAAAAATATCTTCAACGAAGAGTTTTTAAATGCTTGTACAGGGTTTAGGCCCCTTGGCTCTTCACGAATGGCATTTGTCTTACCACAGATTTCTGTCAGAAGTACACTGAGAAGTTGAGGTATATGAAGGGGGACATTTGCAAGGTTGGGATTGATCGACGGGTAACATCTTGTCTTCTGTCTTTTCGACGCCACCAATTCATCGTCACTATCATCACAACCACTGTCTTCATTACCACCATCCTCACGATTCGTGATTCTCAATAGTAGGCACGTCATGCGGTATGAATGACGACGCCATATCCTCCTCGGCCACTTCTACTTCATCAGTCAATGCACTTGGATCAGGTGGTCTGATACCCATATTAAATTCATCATCGTCACTATCATAATATATAATGACATCAATCGCTTCTTCAAGTCCTTTGTAGCTGTTTTGAACCAAAAATTGTTGTTTGCTCATTATTAGGAATCCGAAGAAAGAAAAGTTATTTTACTTATGTATGTTGTCATTGTACTCAATCGAGTACACCAATATTTATAAGGCTATAGTTTCGTTGTAATTATAGCTATTTGATTATATTGTTCTTTATAACATACGCTGACATGTATTTTATGGAAATTGAATGTGAAAAGCCAATTATTATACCGTAATTATTTTATTATTTCCTAAACAATTCACTTACCTGCACAGTGCTCCCGTGACACGACTTCAACTGATATTTTTATTAAAAAAAAATCACAATACCCACATAATAACTATCTATAGCTTTGAACAGTATTGTAATGATATAAAATAAACAAGAAAACTACCGTCAATTATTTGAAATATAAAATCTACACTTAATTATATGGCTGTACTCAATTGAGTACGGCGACCTCTAATGGGTTAATAATTGATTGCAACGTCCTACCAACCGTATTTCGTCCACGGCGGCCTTCTGCGCGGAAGATATTATAGTGCTCAAGTGTGTGCGCATACACAGGTGCATAGGGACGTAGGTACGGTGTCGGACGAAAAACCCGACACTACCGGAGAGAGATCACGTAGTACGGCCTTACGTGCTCTCCGAGGCACGGGGGTGAAACACCGCCAACTCCGTAATTCTGGGCTACTACTGAGAATATCTCATTGTACCTACTTAATTAATTGTATCAGGGTACCAACAATCATTTTCCAATTATCATATTATGCTTATTTCACGCTTTTCCCAGGCCATTCAACGTGCGGAGCTTTTTGTACTCATTTAGGTAGTTTCTATAGCCTATAGGAACTTAGAATAAGAAGTTGGCTATCTTAAGGTTGTTATCTATCAATAATTAATCAGGAAGTAACTAAGTATCTACTATATTGAAGAAATAAGAATGAAATTGTAGTGTCCACTTCTAGACAAGTTGTAAAATTAGTAATTATTCATTTATCAGCAACAGTTTACGTTTTTAAATAAACTCCCAGAAGATAATAATATATTGGAGATGTCTCTCAACAATTTCAAAGTTTTTGCTAACGCAAACTAATTGAAAAAAATCTTATTACAATCTATAGGATAAATTAAATGATAAATTATAAAACATGGGAATGAACACAGATAAGTAAATGATAATTATAGTTCTATTAAATTTACGATGTCTGTGAGATGGCGATGATAAAAAAAGACCCGGCTGAGTTTGTTGTGGGCTCTTCTCAGACCAGGGCGCGTTTGGAACCCTTGTGGCTTCAGTTTTAAGATACCTACCGTAATTGATTATCGCCATAATGTTTTATAAGTTATTGGACATCAATAAGAGATCAGTGCACCTCATTTGAATAAATAAATGATCAATTGAATTGATTATTGAATTGAATAGTTAAAAATGCGAAAGTGTGTCTGTCTGTCGGCTTGACTATCTGCTATGCTTACACGGCCCATCTGTTCAACCAATTTTGACGAAATTTCATAATAGAGATAGGACATTCACTACTTATTGCTGTTGTCGGTTAAAAAAAATATCTTAAAAATTGTCAGTTGCGACCTTCACCCCGCATCCCGAAGGCTAAGAAAGTATAAATAAAACATAACTATCGCTCGGGCTGCGAGTTAGGGACGTTGCCCGCTTGCGCCTGTGTGCGTGAGCCGCATTATGTCCGCTCACGTAACCGCTCGCGTGTGTGCGTGAGCTCTAAGTACACAGCGCACACTGGGGAATCGGCCTCTTCTTACACCGGGATGAACAAACTCACAAAGGCTGGAATAAATTTGACGACGTCCTCCCGACCGAAATTTGCCCACGGCGGCCTATCTGCAGAGAGAATAGCCCTCTGCGCGGGAGATATTATAGTGCACAAGTGTGTGCGTATACACAGGTGCACTATCCGTTCCTTTACTCCCATTGCCCGATGGGACGGAAAATTCGCCACGTACGGAGAGAGATCCCGCGCAGGACCGACGGCTTAACGTGCTCTCCGAGGCACGGGGGTGAAACACCACCAACTTCCTTACTCCGAACTACAAAGGCTGGAATAAACAGCGTGCAACGTATGCACGGTATTGGGTATACCCTTAACCCTACTCGGTTTCCTCGCTACAGTGAGTGTGCAGTGGTACAAACTACAAGGCACAGTCGTTTTTATACAGTTCCTTGTACCATTGGCATCAAGTTACCTAGAACTTGTGCATTGCATGATTTTTTAATGTATTTTTTGCTACGAAGATAATATGCGCGACGGCGGGAGTGCCTGTACCGAAGCGAAGAACGTTACCCGATGCGACTATATGCGTGAGTAGCATTATGTGCACACAAACAAAAAGCGCCGAATTCAGAACCTCCTCCTTTTTTGGAAGTCGGTTGAATATTATGTGAAGACTCACTCGTGTGCATGAGGCCTAATGCGTAGGTACACTGGGAAACTACCCATATTACACAAAAATTAAATTATTTTTTTCTCACGTAGGCCAACTTGTACCACTTAAGACAAGTTGACAAGACTCTACCACCGGTTCCGAAATCTATTCTACTGAGAAGAGCCGGCAAGAAACTGAGCAGTTGCTCTTTTCATAAAAAGAAAAAACTTTGTAAATATTAGCATACGTTACGTAACAAGTATTACCGGGATGAACAAAGGCTGGAATTTGTAATACAACACTTAATTATGTCCAAACATCAAATCCATACTAATATTATAAATGCGAAGGTGTGTCTGTCTGTCTGTCTGTCTGTCTGTCTGTCTGTCTGTCTGCTACGCTTTCCCGGCCCATTTTTTCAACCGATTTTGCTGGAATTTGGTATAGAGGTAGATTATATCCCGAGGAAGGTCATAGGCTACTTTTTATCCCGGAAAATTAAGGAGTTCCCGCGGGAATCAAAAAACCTCAATCCACGCGGACGAAGTCGCGGGCATCATCTAGTCAAATCTAAACAAATATACACCAAATCAAATTTATTCCTTTGTTACAGGTATAAGGTACGTTATTCGGAGTTGGTGCAATCTGTACTAATTTTATTTTACCCTTCTACCTTAAAACATTTATGTTTTAAAATTTACTTCTGCATGTTACAGTACGGTGTAACAGGCGGCCGGCTCACCAAGCCAAGTTCATCCACGCTCTGTTCTATGTAAATAGCTCGCCATAATTACGCGACAGTAAAATAAAATCTGTAAAATTATGTACCTACCTACGAGTACCTCCAGTTTCTATAGGTATAAACCAAGAGAATGGCGCGAACATGAAAAACGGCTCATTGTATTAGTAACTGGAGAAAAGAGGCGAGAATTTTTTTCTATCCAGAAAATTTCGTCCAATCATGTTTTCCATTCCAGTGATCCAAGACTTGAAAATATAATGATATGATAATTTCAAATTTTTCGATCCACGCGTTACATACCTACTACGGACTACCTATATCGATTTTAGAATCGACAAAAACGGAGACTGCGGCGTTAACAGATGATCGGATTTTGGTCGTCTCGACTCTAGCGTCAGCGTGGTGGACTATGGCCAAACCCTTCTCATCCTGAGGGGAGACCCAGTAGGTAGTGAGCCGGTAATGGTTTCGCCCACAGATTAGTGATCTGTGGTTCCGCCTTAGACTGCATCATTATTTATCGCCAGTTGAGGACTTTCTAATCATCAAAGAAAAAGCAAGAGCGATAAGACGTAGGTATCTAGTATCTACTATCTACCCATTATAATAAGCTTTTTTACGCCCACGTACCTTATTCTGAAAGATTCCATGTAACGGGATCCGCCCTCGATTCAGCATTAACAAATCATTTTTGTGCATACTTTTATGATGCAAGCAAATTACTAGGTGGCAGTAGATAGCAGCGGCGGACTAAGCGCGATGAAGATCCGGAGCTGTATTAATGAGGCCCCCAGGAAGCCAGGCCCCATTCAACGCTTTTCGAAATTTCGAAAAATTTACCGACATGCGAAACGTTCCTTTCAGGTTTTATAAAATAATTTGTACCTACTAATAAGATTCGATAGCAAATAGGAAATTAGTTATTTAGCAGTGAATTAAGCACAAGGGCAGCGAGGGCGTATATTTTTTTTTAATGTAACTCAAATTATCCTATTATTGACTCTTAAATTTTCTATGAGACTACGGTTTAATCAAAGTATCCGGTATTTTTAAGTTATATCCATGAAAAATTGTCATTCGGGCTCTTAGTTCAAAATCAAGTAATACGTTTACTTATATATATCCCATTATTGGAAATTCCGCTCATAAGGGGGATGAAAGCTTGTGTGATAATTAGTATTAAGTATCTATTATAACTATACATCCGAATAAGGCTCATGAATAAGGGCCCCGAACGGGTTCGAAACTAGTCGGGCATTTTTCCGACAGAACACGTGAGTATATCCGGATATTATGTATAGTTATATTGAATATCACTCACGATAGTTTAAATGTTAAAATTAAGTATCTAGTTAAGTATTAAATAAAGTACTTTTCGAAAGAAATGAAAAAGCACCTAAGCTTTTCGTGAATTCCACCCCAGGAGAGTTAGTGAATCAGAGGTGGTTCAGGTAGATACTAGTGTAGAATAATACTAAAGGGCACTTGTCAAGGTTTGGAGGCCCCCTAGATTAAAGGCCCGCGTCTACCGCCCGGCCCTAAGTCCACCCGGTGGTTAAGTGGTTAGTATCTCACGAGTATAAAGCTTTCAATCGGCAGCGGATCGCGTGACTCGATCCAGCTAATGATGTGACTGAGCATCGATACTGGGGATTCTGAACTTGTTCTGCGTGTGTCTACATCACTATGACTACATAACATACACTATATGATTACCTAGTACCTACAAGTATTGCAACTGCCTCGGTGGTCTAGTGGTTCGAATGTTCGATTCCCGGATGGGGCTATTATTTAAGTACCTATTGCGTTTTTCTAACAAGCCCGGAGCCCGTGCCTCTGAGAGCACGTAAAGCCGTCGGTGCTGCGACTAATCTCTCTCCGGTCGGGTATTATTTAGAATAAAGGAACATAATATAGAGAGCAAGAGAAGTCTGTGTTTAAGTACGACTTGCGCAATATCTCCCGAAATATAGCTTCTAATATCTCCCGCACCGATGGCAAATCTCTCTCTGAGATTGGCCGCCGC
Source organism: Erebia ligea (assembly GCA_917051295.2). Taxonomy (NCBI): domain Eukaryota; kingdom Metazoa; phylum Arthropoda; class Insecta; order Lepidoptera; family Nymphalidae; genus Erebia; species Erebia ligea. The sequence goes on from OU785232.1 coordinate 1,282,418, forward strand.
GTGCCGTGCCGAAGACAGTATTTTTTTATTAACAAACTAGATGTTAACCGCAACTTCGTCTGCGAAGATTTTCGCGGAAGCTCCTTTATTAATATATATATAGCTGCTCGTGCTGATTCACTGATTGATCACCTCTCCTGTAAAATTTTGTATGAACATTTTTTTTTTCACTCATCGTTTCGTATAGAAGACAAAAATTCATTAAGAGGAAAAATACAGAGAGAGCTGATGATTTAGGATTTCGAAGACGGATGAAGAGCACCAGCCAGGGTATCGAAGATAGGTGGGGAGTGCTCGACCAAATGTCACTCGAAACTTCATCCGATTGACAGTGAGCTGAAAAAAATTTCAAAATGGCGGATTTAAGATGGCCGCCATACAAATTTCCACGGTGTCTATCTCGGAGAGTATAAAAGATGGAAGAGTGGTTTCTTGGCAAAAGATGATCAGGACATGAGGGTCTACTTGATGAACAGGAAAAAAATTCAAGATGGCGGAATTTATTTTTCCATAGAAAATGTATGGCGAATATTAAAGAGGCTACAAGTATAGAACTATGCAAGACTTTGATGCGGTTCCTTTTCAAAAATTGTTTTTAAAGAAGAAATTGTATGGGGAGCGATGATGATCGAGGGTTTGAAAGATGGGTGAGGAGCACGGCCAGGGTATTAAAGATAGGTGGGGGCTCCTCAAACAAAAAATACTCGAAACTTCATTCAATTGGCAGTGAGCTGAAAAAAAATCCAAAATGGCGGATTCAAGATGGCGGCTATCTCAGTCAGTATTTCAAAGATGGAAGAGTGGTTTTTGGGTAGAAAATTATCAGGGCCTGAAAGTCTACTTTATGAGCAGTAAAAATTAGATGGCAGGATCTACGAACATTGAAGAGAGTAGAAGAAGTTAGGAAATATGCATGATTTTGATATGGTTTTTTTACAAGATTTGTTCTTTTTGGAAGAATTATTGTCTGTTTGCCATTAGGAAAGCCAAGTTGCCGAAGTCAGTTCAGAAAACGTAGACAGTAAACCAGCCCCCGATTATGTAAGAATTGTCGATCAAATCGTAAAAGTTCGGCGTCAAAATAAAGTAAGCCTTATCAGCATTGAATTAGGTGGGGGGTGCTCGATCAAATGTCACTCGAAACTTCATCAAATTGACAGTGAGCTGAAAAAAAAAATCAAAATGGCGGATTTAAGATGGCCGCCATACAAATTTCGTCGGTGTCTATCACGGAGAGTATAAAAGATGGAAGAGTTGTTTCTCGGCAAAAGATGATCGGGACATGAAGGTCTACTTGATGAACAGGAAAAAAAATCAAGATGGCGGAATTCATTTTTCCATAGAAAATGTATGGCGAATATTGAAGAGGCTACAAGTGTAGAACTATGCAAGACTACGGTTCCTTTTCAAGATTTGTTTTTATGGAAGAATTCTCATTTTGACGAATGGTTCGGAGAAAAAAATATGGAGAGAGATGATGATCGAAGTTTCCAATGATGGGTGAGGAGCACGGTCAGGGTATTAAAGATAGGTACTTAGCGGCTGCTCAAACAAAAAGGGAGGGGCGGGGGGTTGGTGGTCTTTGTTTTATGTTTTTCCTTTATGAGAATTTTCTTTTACGTCGGACGCTTGGCGTGCTGGCGCTTCCACTGTGCTCACTAGCATAGCAGTGTGTTGTTCAGATCAGAACACGTAGACAGTAAACCAGCTGCCCGATTATGTAAGAATTGTCGATCAAATCGTAAAAGTTCGGCGTCAAAGTAAAATAAACCATAACAGCATTGAATTAGAACTCAATTTCGTGTTTCGAAATTGAGCTCTAATTTAATGCTGTTATGGTTTATTTTACTTTGACGCCGAACTTTGACGATTTGATCGGCCATTCTTACATAATCGGGGGGCAGGATAGTAGGACAGCGAGTAAGTAGACAGTGGGCCACGCGCCCCTATACGCGGTCCGCTTTAGCGGGCCGCGCAGCCACGCGCCATACTAGTTTAAACTATAGCCTATAACCTTGTAGCCTATCTCTGTACCAAATTTCATTAAAATCGGTTGAAAACATGGCCCGTTATAGCGTAATAGACAGACAGACAGGCAGATATAGATATCAGAGCTATTGTAACTCTAATAGGTACCTATCCATAAGATGTGTTACAAACTACAATCTTGATACTAGATGGACTCTTTCGTTTAGTTTGAGCCTTGGTGGCGACAAAGAGAAATTGCGTTCATATTGGTATAAACCTAAGGTTTAACATTGAAACCTACTTATTTCATTTCTTAAAGTAATATTAGACCCTTCACAGTACGTAGAGCTAAAATTAGGCAATGGTTTGGGTCACTTTGACTTCTCATAAATGCCCTGGATAACATATACCGAATTTCGAATATATAAATTCTTAAATTGATCCTGCTGAAGTTGGAACCCAGGACATCCCATTTATAAAACCACAGCGCTGACGATTGCGCCAGGGAGGTCAGAGGGGACGTAAGTAGGTAACTTTTTTTTTCTTCTTCGTGGGGGGAGGAAAAAATGCCTGCATGTCCAACCTCCCCCACGTCTTCCAGGGCCCATATTCTGTAACTCAGTGGCTATCAAAAAATGAAAGCAACTGACATATATTTTTTTTCCATTGAAGGTTTGCTACGAAATAAAAAATAACATTTCATAATAAACCTTCAATGGATACAAAATATATGTCAGTGGCTTTCATTTTTTGATAGCCACTGAGTTACAGAATATGGGCCCTGGTCAGCACGGAATTAAAGTAAGTAGGTAGCTATATGTACCTACAGTTAATTAAGGTTAACTTACGAATAGTACCTATTTCTTTGGGTTGCCTTTATTGTAATCAATTAGTTAGGTCTAGCAGTGTGAACTGATAATGCTCGTGAGGCAAATACCACGTAATGGTGGGTGATCACGCATGCCTGACTCCGCCTAGAGGTGCTGAGAGCTATCTACATACCTATCAATTCAATTCAATTCAAAGATCTTTATTCAAATACTAGCTAATGAATTGAGGTTTTTCGGTTCCCGCGGGAGCTCTTTAATTTTCTGGGATAAAAAGTAGTCTATGTGTTCCAGACTAAAATCTATCTCTGTGCCAAATTTCATCCAGATCCTTTCAGCCGTTTGGGCGTGATTGAGTAACAAACATCCATCCATCCATACATCCATCCATCCATCCAAACTTTCGCTTTGGCTAAATCCTTCTCATACCTACTGGGAAGAGACTTGTACTTAATAATGAGCTACAAAGGGTTGAAGTGATGATGATGATGATAATAATTTCACAAGGAAGGGTTATAATATAATAAAACAACTAGCTTATTTCAAACCCCTATTTTACCCCCTTAGGGTTTGAATTTTCAAAAATTCATTCTTAGCGGATTTCTAAGTCATAGTAGCTATCTGCATGCGAAACAGCCCGATTCGTCCAGTGGTTTGAGCTGTACGCTGATAGATCAGTTCCTTTATTTAAAAGCTCACCCGTACGAAGTCAGGGCGTGTCAACTAGACAATGATATTTATAATCGTAACATAGGAGCCCGTCATCTCGGGGCAGTTTCTCACGCTAAGCGTCCAGCAGTAATTAAACTTGCGATCTGAAGCGCAGCGCAAAAACCTGTGAGTAATAACTTCTAATAAGAGACTGGTTCTTACTTCTAACTCGACCGGACCCCAGTTCGTTAGAAATGCCAACCGCCATATAAGGGCGACTTGCATTGGGGGGAAAAACCGCTCCTTCCCATCGAGTAAAAATTTGGTAAGAGCCACTTTTAATATTGGCACCAATATTATGACAAACACGAAGTTTTATCCTATGTTTCGGGTGTACAGTGTACCTGAATTGAATAAATAGATATTTGATTGATTGATTAATTGAAATCTATAACCACTGTACGGTATCTATACCATATATATAACATTTCCGAGACCCCACTTTTTTGGATGTTACATCCGTCATGTCGTTTTTGGTCATATAAAGTGTCTGGACGTAATACTTTAATTAGCTATTTTAATATACTTTATTTCAGCAATTTAAACACAGACACACCGCTGCCATATTAGATGATAATTCATAGCGTCCCCAGATCAGTGTTGCCATTCTACAAAACCATAGCAGGGATACCATACTTAAATTGTTTTTAACTTTCCATCTAACAGTAATAATAACGAATCAATTGATATAACTCACGAATCAAAATTGAATCAGCAGTTTAGGCGCTATACGGTGGAACACAGATAAATACAAACACACATAACCTTCCACTTTGCTGTAGTCGATTGGCCAAACATTGGTGCGAATTTGGTCTTGTATTTTTAAGAAACGTTAATTTATCTTTTTGTAAAGATGGACTCCGCTTCTGTATTTAATGAGCTTTATGCATTTTGTTTTTATCCACTACAAGTTAGCCCTTGACTGCGATCTCACCTGATGGTAAGTGATGATGCAGTCTAAGATGGTAGCGGGCTAACCTGTTAAGGGCATGACAGTTATATTAAACCCATATACCCCTATTCGGTTTCTACACGGCATCGTACCGGAACGCTAAATCGCTTGGCGGCACGTCCTTGCCGGTAGGGTGGTAACTAGCCACGGCCGAAGCCTCCCACCAGGCCAGACCAGGGAAAATTCAGAAACTATAAATTCCCAAATTGACCCTGCCGGGGATCGAACCCGGAACCTCCGCACGTTAAGACAACAGCGCTACACACTGCGCCACGGAGGTCGTCAGAATGTTGGTACACTCTAATTTCAATAAATGAGTGGTAAGTCGTAAGTGTAACCTACTTTGGGATCAACTAAGGTTAGGTACAGCGTTATTTATTTATTTAAAAAAACAGTGCTTTGAAGTAGGATTTGTTTTTTTGAATAAGGATCTTTTAATTATTTTTTTAACTAAGCAGTCTTGCTTTTCTTAAAGCGTCTTATTTACAAATTACTATATTTTCAGCTCTTATAAACGCGTTTGTTCCAGTCTGATATTTGATTTTTGTTGAATTATAAACAAGGACTATACTTAAATCAGATAGATCTTCAGCACTTTTATGTTTTTCTGAAAATCGATGCATTTCAAACGCCGCGTTTTCCACTCCTAGTGTACAAAGTCAATGTACCTAACACACGTAGCTAGGTTATCGATAATACATGCAAGTTGCGTTTAGAACGAGAACTAAGTATGTACAATACTCACTGCAAAAAGTTGAATGCAAATTATGGTGTCTTATTTGTTTTATTGCTTTCGTTTCCTACGGTGTGAACACTTTTTTTTTAATTCGTCACATCTACGAGATAAGGCTAAAAGGTTAGTTTTAATTAGTTAATCCCTAATCGGTTTCTTAAACTGCATCGAATCGGCACGCTAAATCGCTTGGCGGTACGTTTTTGCCGTTAGGGTGGTAAATAGGCACGGCCGAAGCCTCCCCCCACCAGACCAGACCAGAGAAAATTCAGAAATTATAAATTCCCTGTTCACCCCGCCGGGAATCGAACCCGTGATCTCCCAATGTAAGAAGTAAAAAGAGGATTTGTGGGAGGTCCCGGTTGCGATAGCTATTAAACTGTGCCAAGTTTCATATCCTCCAAAATAAGTATCTAGCATGCAAAGCAAGCCTTATCTAGCTGATATATTTATCTAAGTATTAAATTGTCATCGTTTATCAACCTGCGTGTTGCAGAAGTCGTAAAGAATTGCGAGTTACAAATTTCCAAAAATCATCAATTTGTGTCTTATGAATTATACAGAATCCTGAAGCTTATGTTAAGGGTTCAAAACGTGCACTGGTTTGAGAAGAAGCCTACTTAGTGGGGTTAAAGCAAACGTAGATAGACTCTGTAGTCTGTGCCTACATGAGGTAGTTTATGATCAAAATAGAAACATAATAGGTAGGTAGGTGCAAGCGCAAACCAGTCATCAATAAAAAAAAACCGAGTACTTTAACTAATTCAAATAAAATAATAACAAAATAAGCTTATATTAGCTAAGGCAAAAAGCTCGGTCGCTCTCACCACAAGAACACAGAACACTAAATAAGATTATAGAAATGGTAGGTAGGTACCTATGTTGCTTTTGAGCGCGTCTGCGATTTTAAACAACCTGGGACCCCAAAGCTAATTAAACTGTTCCAAATATTCGTCTGTTAGCGGTAACAAACGCACTGTTTAGCAGATTTATGATAATTTTATTTGCAGTTAAGTTTCAACGAATGCAACGAGATGAAATGTTTTATTTTATGTAGGGCAACTTGAGCCATTTAAATGATGATTCGGGACTCTACCACGAATTTCTACATCTGCTAGAAAGCAGATTCTACTGAGAAGAGCCCGCAAGAAAGTCAGCAGTTACTTTTTTTTAATAGAAAAAGTTTACAATAAACAAACAAGGTTATTATCTTGTAGGCGAATGCGAAGCCGATTGACTTCATGCACATTTTGTCGCTAAGAAATTTTACAAAAAAAAAACCTTTACACAGTCTTTAAATAGGTATAATAAGGTATATGAAATTTGGCAAATCTAAGAACTCAGTCACTAACTTTCTGTCCAAACTCTTCTTTTACAATTTTGAATTCCGTGAGTGCAGGTTAGGTATGAGTACTTAGGTACAAACCGCGCCGTGGACGCATATCGATGTGTTCAATAAATTGACAACCACCTTATAAGGAGAGCACGCCATTCCACCCTTTACGTCCCGCGTAGGCCTAACGTCTACCTCACATTATCTACTGTTGGATCCGATGTCGAAAAGGTTTAATATTCCTTGTGAATGCTAAAAGTCACTGGGCTTGATTCTATCAAAAATTTCAAGTGTTTAATTTGGGAAATTGGTAAATAAAGTGCCTAGGAGAGCACGTAAAGTCGTTGGTCCTGCCCTGATCTCTCTCCTGATATATTGAATTGCCGTCCCTTATCACCATGTCAGTCAACAAATTTGTAAAAAAGTGACAAACTTAGTTGTAAAATTTTACGACTAATCTCATACCTACAAAAAAAATTGTACATTTACATTTAGGTAGGTACATACTACATACGTAACTTTTGTAACGGATTGTAACTTTTATTATAAAGGGGCCAGGGAATTGAGAATTTAAGTCTCTCTATCTGAGTCTCTCTTATAATATCCTGAAAATAGCTTATTAAAATAAGCTACATAGTAGATCGATAAAAGAGCAAGGATTTGACTCGCTCCAGCAATGCTAAGGACAGCGGTTACTTATACGGTATAGCGGTACCTACACATTGATGTAATTATTGTAAATGATTTTTTTAAAAAGAGCAACCACCGAGTTTTTTGCTACTTCTTCTCGGTAGGAATGGCATTCCAAACCAGTGGTAGATTCACTCGACTATTCAAAGGCACTTTTAATAACTAGGTATATTTGAATAAAAAAATATGAGTTTGAGTTGGAGGTGTCCAGGGATCGAACCCGCGACACAGTACAGGAGGTCGGGTGTTTAACCACTAGGCTTCGTTATAATTATGTAAAGATTAATCGCTAAAATTGGTAATACAATGCGTTGGTCCGCGGTTGGCCCTTATCTGGTGCGTTGTTGAGCAATTTATTCCACGAGAAAGGAAGCTGGGATCCGATAAACCATCGCTTTTGTAAATGTGTATTAGTTAAGTCGATACATTGCTGTTAGTTGGTCTAGTGGTAAGCATGTTTGACTGCGGCCGACCAGGCCCCGGGTTCGAGTCCCGGGTCGCGACTAAATTAAGATTAAGAGTTAGGTTTTCCTGACTAGAAAATCTCAGTATTAGCCCGGAGTTAAGAAGTTGACGGTGTATCATCCCCGTGTCTCGGAGAGCACGTTAAGCCGTCGGTCCCGGTTATTATCATTAACATGATAATAGTCGTTAAAGCCCTCCAACCCGCATTGGAGCAGCGACCACGCTGCTCCAATGCGGGTTGGAGGGAGAGAGGGAATTAGAGCTTTGACCCACCAGGGTCAAAGCTCTAATTCCCTCTCTCCTATGAGAGTGGAGGCCTGTGCCCAGCAGTGGGATGTTAATGGGCTGTAGTGGTATACCTGTTAGCTAACAGGTATACCACTACATACTATACTACTAACTATAGTTACTTACTATAGTTAGTGGTTTACATGAACCTTTTTATAGGTTCATGGTGGTTTACTATAGTTTCAAATTAATTATGCAGGCGATTAAAGACGAGATGATATTTCTGGCGCAGTAGGAGCTCTGTTGCCTTATAGGTCCCGGGTTTAAATTTAATTTGGGAGTTTATAATTTGTCTGATCTTGTCTGGTCACTGGTGGGAGGCTTCGGCTAAGACTCGTTTTCACTCTACCGACAAATACGGATTTAGTGTTCCGGTACAAATTACAATGTCCTGTAGAATTCATTAAAGGTGTGTCTACTAAACCTAACCTATGGGTTTTATATATATTTTATTTATATTATAGCTGCCCTACCCCTATCAGGCTAGCCGGTTACCGCCTTTAAACCGCATCATCACTTACCACTAAGTGAGATTGCAGTCAAGGCAATTATTTTATTTTATCCTTGTGAATAAAATAAAATGATAAGAATTTAGATTTCAACAATGATTTATGAAGATTTTACTTAGAAAAGAAAGAAAGGAAGAAAAGCAGTTTATTCGTCAATGGTGTTACAGACGAAACTAGATAGGTAGATAGGTACAAGTGTAACGACACAAACTGACATATCAATATACATAATTATATAGCTTAGAAACGTGGTTTTTTCGATAATATAAGGTAATGGTTTCTTGTGAGCAAAAATGCTTACATGCAAATGTCAGCATTTTTATATCAAAGCCCCTCGCTACGAAAGCGTTTTCAGTAATTATACCCGAGCCGAGACGAGGTGAATCTACTATCCATACTAATCTGTTTGTCTGTCTGTCTGCGACGCAAAAACGGTTCATCTTTTCAACCGATTTTGATGAAATTTGGTATAAGGGTAGGTTACATCCTGGGGAAGGATGGGGCTATATCCTCCTCGGGAATCAAAAAAAATTGGCAGTCATAGGGACTGCCGGTAGAAGTGAAAACTTATTTAAACTTATCTTAGAACTTTAGTATAAAAAAAAAATTATAATAATTAAAATATAAACCTTAAAACAAAAGCATTAAAGTTTGCACGAATGTAGTATATTTATATTTTTAAGACCTTTGTCTTCGTAACAACGCGAGCATTTCGGTGTGCGCGAGTATGTCGGAGCGAGGTGACGGTGACGCGAATCCACAAGTTTACCCCCTACCAAAAAGTGCTCAACGCGGCTAAAGAAGTTTTCACTTCAAAAATTTTATCCACGCGAACGAAGTTGCAGGCATCAGCTAGTTGCCAATAAATTCCCAAACAAATCCAATACAGTCCTATTTCCAAGACACACTAACAATACATTAAACGAACACTTGCAAAAAAGGCCCCCTCATACGCCACTCAGTGCAAAACTCGGAGCAATTCTAACCATCCGTTTAGGACCGCCTCTAATGTTACCCGGGAAAGCGAAGCTGGAAGAATGTTGTCCCCGTCTGCGAACGTTTTTGCTCCTACACCACTGCTATTGACCAGTCCACTACACTGACTCAAAAACGACATTAACTCCTTGCACATTTCACACAAATAACAACTGTATTAACAAAATAAGATGTGACTTTATTCCATGAAATGTTTTTGAGTTAAGACCTTATCGTTTTGTAGGGATTCTGGTTGGTACATTGACGGCAAAAGGTCTTAGTGAGTCTGGAACAGGTTGATTGTGATTGTGATTATGTGGAGGCTTTTGATTTGTTCGCGGCACTCGATGGTATGAAAATGTCGCAATGATTGTTGGGCGCCGTTGCTACGGAATTATGGCCATTTGGTACCGATTTGATTGAAGGGTAGAACTTGTAAATCTAGAATGTAGATGATGCGAAACGATTAAATTAATTGAAGTATTCACTATAGTAAAATTGCAGTGAACAGACGATTTCAATTTCCTGCATATAAGTAGGTATGATTATTTTTTGGAAGAACCTTTACAGATTATGCGGAGGCTTTTGATTTGTTCGCGGCACTCGATGGTATGAAAATGTCGCAATGATTGTTGGGCGCCGTTGCTACGGAATTATGGCCATTTGGTACCGATTTGATTGAAGGGTAGAACTTGTAAATCTAGAATGTAGATGATGCGAAACGATTAAATTAATTTAAGTATATATTATACCTAGTAAAATATAAATTATTATATAAAATGTTTATTATAGTAAAGAGAATAGATGCTTTCTATTTCCTGTATAAGTAGTGTCTTTTTTCTGAGTGGAAGAACCTTTACAGAGTCGAAATCAATTTTATTTTTAATTTTTGTCTGCCAGCTGCCTGTCTGCTACTGCATCACGCTGATGTTACTGGGCGGGTTTGAAAGTAACTTGGCGTACTCGTAGTTAATACTATTCATTATTCGAAACGCTATTTCAAATGATATCTATCTAGATATACGACCTCCCTGGCGCAGTGTTGAGCGCTGTTGTTTAAACCCCGGTCTAAACCCGGTCTAGTCCCGGGTTCGATCCCTGGCAGGGTCAATTTGGGAATTGATAATTTCTTAATTTTCCCTGGCCTGGCCTGGTGGGAGGCTTCGGCGTGGCAGGCAAAGACGTGCCGCCAAGCGATTTAGCGTTCCGGTACGATGCCGTGTAGCAACCGAATAGGGGTATGGGTTTAATATAACTGGCATGCCCCTAACAGTTTAGCCCGCTACCATCTTAGACTGCATCATCACTTATCATCAGGTGAGATCGCAGTCAAGGGCTAACTTGTAAAATAAAATAAAATAAATAAATAAAGCCTTTATTTCCAATTACTTAAATGAATACAAATTACAGTCTTTTTTAAAACAACAAACATTAATACAAATTTACAATAACATTAATTTTAAAAAGTTTAATAGTAAAAATAAAGAATCAAAATGTCAATTTGTTTTTATTAATTTATAGTTCTAAGTCTTTTTATTTGTAGCATGTCATATTTAATGTTATTGTATTTCAAAATGATTTATGTCAGTAGATTTAATGTTTGTTACATTTCGTCATTGGAATGCCCATTTTTGGGCATAGGCCTCCTCCATCCTTTTCCATTCATTTCTATTCTTCGCCAGCCAGGGCTAACTTGTAGTGGAATAAAAAAAAAATACTCTTATACAAGTATTACAAAATATGTGAAAGTGTGTATCTGTCTGTTTAATACGCTTTAACGGCCCACCGTTTTCGATTGACCGATTTTGATGAAATTTGGTATGGAGGTAGGTTATATCCCGGGGAAGGACATATGCTAATTTTAATCTTATAAATTAAGAAGTTAGGAGAGGAGCACGAAGACACGAGCATCATCTACCACTAAAATTATTGATTGAAAGTTTGAATCTTTTATGGTAAAACGGGGATGCCCCGTCGCTCACGTCCGCAGTAACTACCTTCTACCTCCCTGCACGTGTCCCCTGGGTGGTACTAAACGAGCGACGAACTTGCAGGCGAAATAAGCGTTCTTCTTTTTAATTAGCTTGGATATTATAAAAACGCTTATATATACTGAACGCCATACGATTAAATTATTAAATGGTAAAACAGTGATGCCGATGGGTAAATGTAGCCCAGCGTGTAGCGTTGGGTCAGGCGGAGCGTGAAAGGCGCTCGGCGCGTCAAATGGCGGACAGGTTTGCTTGGCCTTGAGGAGAAATGCCTGCGCCCCGCGCCGCGCGGCGAAAGTGCTCAACTGACCAGCGCACGCGCAGCGCCGCTGTCCAAACCGCGCACCATCGACCACACAATGAAAAAGACGCCTAATTACTATGCTTTCGTAATGCAAACAATTCAGTCAAATGACTCAAGTAATCGGGCGCGGGGTACTAAACGCTGATTGCTCTACTCAAGGTCAAAAAAATCATAAATCAAATGGGATGGGGTCCTAACTCCTAATAATTATTTATCGATAATTAATTATCGATATACTCTAATTAATATTTAAATAACTCGGTAGGTTTTGTTACAAGGGCGTGGAATTATATAAGACCTATTAAGTCTGATGTGTTGTCTGAAAGTATTCGCCCTATATTATGAGGAGTCTATTAGTTGTATGGTCGATGCCGCGCACACAGTACCCTTACTCTGAGATTGATCGAATTTAAAATACGGTCTCACTAAGTGAGGTGAATCACATTTGCGCCAAACTAAAATGGACCCAAAAACTCTTGATTTAAAGCCACAAATTCAGTGCAACCGATTCAAATTTCGAAATGTATCGTTTGGAGCGCTAGCTGTGAATGCATACACGAAATTGAGCTCTAAATTAATAATATTAAGATTCATTTTAGTTTGATGCAAATGTAATTCACCTCATTTAGTGAGACCGTATTTTAAATTCGATCAATCTCAGAGTAAGGGTACTGATCTATATATTTGACGTTACTTGGGGTTACGTACAGAGGAAAATGGAAGAGCATCGTGAGAAGTGTGTTATCGAAGGGGTGTCACGATCCTCAAAGTTGAGGGAACGACGCATGAAGAAAGGGGTTACGTAACTTCCGTAGACAAGGAACCTTAGCAAAACACACTAGGGACGAAAATGACATGAAACGGTGATATCATATTGGTTTAGATATCCGCCCTCCTACCCGGGTAGGTACGCACGCACTACGCACCTCAACTTTTCGTAGTCATAAGTACCTAGGTACCTAATACTAGATAACTAGCTGATGCCCGCGACTTCGTCCGCGTGGTTTAAGTTATTTGATTCGCCGGAATCTCCGAAAACTCCTTAATTTTCCGGGATAAAAAGTATCCTATGTCCGTCTCCTGGTTCTAAGCTACTTCCCCACAAATTTTCAACCAAATCGGTTCAGCTGTTCTTGAGTTATAAATAGTGTAACTAACACGCCTTTCTTTTATATAATATATAGATAGATGTACATAGAAGTGAATTCTATACTGTCTACTATTATACATCACTCTACCTTTACCAGTCTAGTTTGAACTTTGATCATTAGCTATTGGCCAAAATCCAGAACTACCAGCAAGAAACAAAAATTAGAAGCAATAATTCCTAATAAGTAATTAATTAGCCAATCACAACTATTGAAAATTGAAATTAGAACAATAATTTTTAAAATTGAGCTTTTTTTGAATCATCAACTGATTGGCACACACTAAACAATTTAATTGTGCAATTAGTGTATTTGTATAATAAACTTTATTTTACTCGTACATTAAAATCTGCGGTATTTTTACGTTTTTATATAAGTAGGTACCTACTTAATACTTATGTGGTCATGAAAATCAAATAAATATTATAAATGCGAAAGTTTGGATGGATGTATGGATGGATGTTCGTTACTCAATTACGCTCCAACGGCTGAACGGATCTGGATGAAATTTGGCACAGAGATAGATTATAGTCTGGAATAGCACATAGGCTACTGTTTATCCCGGAAAATTATAGAGTTCCGGCGGTAACCGAAAAACCTCAATCCACGCGGTGATTGAGTAACAAACATCCATACATCCATACATCCACACATCCATGCATCCATACATCCATCCAAACTTTCGCATTTATAATAGGTATTTATTTGATGAAAATCTTTATTAGGCATGGACAATATTATGGCTGTTATTTTTAAGATAATCGAAAAATTCTTCAATTAGTAGGTACGGGTAGGTCTAGGCAATGTGAGTGCGTGGTTCTAGGTAGCTTTATTCACATACGCGTGCTTGTTTTGGAATTTTATGATCAAACTAGTTGCTAGCGCTCGCAATGCACTTTATTCTAAGTTTTTCTCCGCTCGATCGCTCGGAGGCAGCAGCGGCGATTAGAAACCGGTTCTGAGCCGTGGACGGGACGTTGCACTCTACAACTCCTTGCTAGCCTTACGCTGTTCACAGACGATCCAATTTGATTCGTATTGGAGTCCAATTATGCCGCAAATGCCCAAAAGAAAAACTGGATTTATCAGAAGAAGCTCATCGACATCGTAATAATATTTTATTTTATCTGTTGCATATTGTATTATTATTATAATTAGATTTTTATAATACGCTGATTAGATCTATAAAATAAATAAATTATAGATTTGTAATCTATTTGTTTCTAATAATACATGATAAATAGATAATATATTCTGTGACGGTCTGTTATTACACACATAATATGGCTTTGAAAACTACGGATAGATAAAAAAGAGCAACCGCCATGTTTCTTGCACGTTCTACCGATACCGACCCCCTCCCATTAGTAGTAGTAGTAGTAGTAGTAGTAGTAGTAGTAGTAGTTACCTATCGTTAGGGATGGCATTTCAAGCTAGTGAGGATTCACTTGAGGATTCAATAATAAAATAAAATAAAATAAAATAAAAATAAAAAATAAAAAATAAAAAAGCCTTTTTTTTCTACTACCACTTATTCCTTATTCTATATACAAATTACATATTTGTTATCGTGTGGCAGAAGTCGCCTCCACGGCGTAGGCCTCCCCCAGTTGTCTCCACGCGTCCCTATCCCTTGCCATTGTCATCCAGTTTGTACCGACCAATGCCCATTTGCTTGAAAATATCTCTCCATCTTTTTCTTTGTCGTCCCTTTTTCCTTTTTCTGTTTCTTGGGATCCAATGGGTTTTCAGTGAGACAATAGCCCATCTTGAATTGTCCATCCTGCATAAATGCCCTGCCCATTTCCATTTTAGCAATCTTGTTATTTTTGTTATGTCATATAATTTTGTCCTTTCTCTTATGTCACCAGCGAACGAAAAAATATGTCACAGTTTCTGACTCTATCTTTCATTTTTATTCCTAATATACTTCTTTCCATTTTCCTTTGGCATATTGCTATTTTCGCTTCATCTTCTTTTCTTAAACCGTATGTTAGCGAAGGCATAATTATTGTTTCATAGACTTTTTTCTTAATTTTAAGGCTGACCTCGCTCTTCATGATTTCTTTCAGACTCGAATATTTGTTCCGCGCTAGAGCAATAATTCTTCTTTGAATTTCATTTTCTGACTGGCTTTCAAAGGAGATTAATTGCCCGAGATATATGTATTCTTCGACGTATTCAATTTTGCCGCTTTCCACGACGACATCTAAAACTTTCCCGTTTGATAGTATCTTCGTTTTTGTGGCATTTAGCGTCAACCCCGCGTGTTTGCTTTCTGCCTCGAATTCCTTTAGCATATTTTCAAGCTCTTGTGCATTTTCTGAGAAAATTACGATATCGTCTGCGAAGCGCAAGTGACTTAGGTGTAATGAAAGACAAAACCAAGATATTTGGTTTTATTCCACATAAAATTTCAGATAGATTGTTTGACAACACATTTGACAATATAAATACATAATCATAGACTACCGACATAAGCATAGATAATAAAACTGAAAAACACTACAATCTCCCCGTGTTTTTTTAGGAACAATCGTAGTCCTGTAGATGAGCAGGAGCTTTACGTTCTCTAGTAGACCTTCTAAGTCCATCTGGTCCGTTAACTGCTCTTTCAGCAACATATACATTGTCCATTCTTTGTTCTGGGGTAGGTTGAATCGAAAGCGTGCTATCCTCAGCATCTTCATAATCGCTCACTTCACCATTTTGAGTGGGAAGCGGCGCTAATTGTCTATTCGACACAGTGGCTTCTCGTCCGTCAGCTAATCTTATAAAGGAATAACCAGGATTAGCTTCTAATAGCTCGGCTTCTTCAACGAGGGGGTCGTATTTGGATGTCCTCACGTTAACTTTCCTCAGTACAGGACCAGGATTTAGTAACCATGAAGGAATCGAGTCTCCGCTAGGTGAGCGTCTTGGATGGTTAAACATCCTTTCATGTGGTGTAGCATTAGTAGCTGTGCATAAGAGAGATCGTATACTGTGTAATGCAACAGATATTGCCCTTTCCCAATTTATTATGTTTGAATTTGTTGACCGCAGATGTAATTGTATAGCTCTCCATAAGGTACCATTCAATCTCTCTACTTGTCCATTTCCTTGAGGGTTGTACGGTGTTGTTCTACTGCATGATATTCCAGATAAAGTAAGAAAATTCCGGAGTTCTTCCGAGATAAAGGAGGCGCCTCTATCTGAATGGATATAAAGTGGAAACCCAAACATATGAAATATTTCTTTAAGATGCGTTATTACTGTTGAAGCTTGAAGATCTTTGCAGGGAAACGCAAAAGGAAATCTTGTGAACTCGTCAATCACGGTCAAAATGTACTTATTTTGAGAATTTGAAGGCAAAGGCCCTTTAAAATCGATGTTTAATCTCTCCATTGGAGACATTGCTTTGATTAAACGTCCTTCAGTTTTGCAAAATCTTGGCTTAACTTCAGCGCAAATCCGACAAGAGAGTGTCATTCGTTTAATTTCTTCAATAGAATATGGTAAATTCTTAGATCGCACCCAATGAACCATACGAGCAATTCCAGGGTGACACAATCGATCATGAAGATCATAAAGTCTATTTGAATCGGAATGTGCACATATTCTCGACTATGCGTCTGCCACTGTGTTTTCTCTTCCAGGGCGGTAAATTATATCGTATTTATAGCAGGACAATTCTAGTCGCCAACGTTCAATTTTTTCATTTTTGATTTTGTTTGTATGTTTTTGATCAAACATAAACGATACGGATTGTTGATCAGTAATTAAAATGAAGTGGCGTCCAGTGACGTAGTGGCGCCACTTACGAATTGATTCGACTATAGCACACGCTTCTTTTTCAATTGCTGGATGCTTGCGTTCTGAGTCATTGAGTGTGCGTGAAAAGAAAGCGACTGGGCGTTCATTTTGTGATAAGGTTGCAGCAATCGCGTAATCTGAAGCATCCGTTTCAATTGTAAATGTCGCGTTATCATCAACAGCAGTGAGAGAAGATTTAGCAATATCGCTCTTGATGTCATTGAAATTTTTCTTAGCTTCTTCTGATAATGGGAATAGTGTAGCATTTGACAATGGCTTGATTTTCGATGAAAAGTTTTTAACCCATTTAGAGTAGTGAGCCATCATGCCCAAAGCTCTTTTCAAAGAGGCAGAGTCAGTTGGCAGGGGCATCTCTAAGAGCGGTTTTAAACGATCTTCATCAGGTTTGATCTGATTATTTTGTATAGTGTATCCCAAAAGTTTGATAGTATCGGCAGCAAATATACATTTTTTTTTTGTTTAGTGTTAAACCATACTTATCTTTGGCCTTCATGAATTTTTCAAGATTACGATCATGCTCTTCTTTGTTTTTACCGCAAATGGTAACGTCATCGAGATAGGCATATGTACCGGTCAGATTCTCTGTTTCGATTATGTACTGGAGAGTCCTTTGAAAAGCAGCTACTCCATTGGTAACTCCAAATGGAATACGAGTAAATTGATATAACGTGCCATTCGCTTCGAATGCAGTATACTTTCTATCGTTAACCGGTATGGGTACTTGGTGATAAGCGCTTTTAAGATCTATTTGCGAGAAAAAGTTGTTTTTAGCTACTTTAGCTACCAGAACTTCTATATTTGGCAATGGATATGCGTCAAGTTCGGTATATTTGTTAATCGTTAAAGAATAATCAATGACGAGCCGCTTCCGATGGTTAGTTCCCGCCCCTCCAGTGATGAGTACTTGCGATCGCCATGAAGAAGTACTCTTTTCGATAACACCATCTTCAAGAAGTTTGGTAATCTCTTCTTGTATAAATTGTTGATCTTCGTTAGAATATCGTCTAGATTTGATAGCAATTGGTTTGATATCAGGTAACAGGTGTGTAAAAAGTAATGCTGGTGGCACAGATGCTTGCATAACGCAGACTTTAAGTGTTTCTTTATTTCCTCCAAAGTTGAACTCGAGTGATTTATGTTGCTTCAATAGATCATGTCCAATAATTAAGTCAGCACACAATTTATCAATGACCAAGAGTTGTTGCTCATATGTATGATCACCAATTCTTATTGTCGCTACGCATGTGCCGTTGACAATGGAAACACAGTTGAGAGAAGCTAGAGAAATCGCTTGACTGGAAGGTTTCAGTTTTAACTTCATCGTTTTGGCCAGCTTGTAATCTATAAAACTTACTGAGCTTCCGGTATCCAATAATGCGTCAGCAGGCATACCGTTGACAGTGATTCTGATTGTTGCTTTGTTTAAACTTGACGGAGAAGCGGCAGATATTGCCGAAACAGTAGGCGCTTCGATTTTATCATCTGTTAGGGCATTTACATGTTGTTGGCCACTCCTACATACATTTGCAAAATGACCTTTTTTTGAACATAGCTGACAAATAGCGTTGAAAGCAGGACATTTTGTTCTCTGGTGTAAATTATTGCTTCCACAAAAGAAACAACGGCGACGTTGTAAGTGTTGGCTTTTTGTTTGAGAAGTAGATGGTGAAACAGCCGCATTTTGTGGAGGTGTAACATTTTGATTCATTGCATGACTATGTTGTAGGTTCGAACTTGAATGATAAGTCAGTGAATTCTTTTCAGCAGTTTCCAAGGCTATAGCTTTATTTTGAGTATCGTCTAGAGTCATTGTTAAGTTTTCTAGTAATCTTTGACGTATGTTACTGTTTGAAATGCCAGCTATAAATGCATCGCGTATGTATTCGTTTTGATATTCATCGCTCGTGACACTCTTAAAATTACAATCATGTGCGAGGGCCTTTAGGGTTCGCAAATATTCAGAAATCGACTCACTAGGTTGCTGTTTTCTTGAAGAAAGGATATAGCGTGCATGAATTTCATTTTTCGGCTTAGTGTACGTGCTTTCTAAGACTTGTATAGCCTCACAGTATGTCTTGCTGTCACGAATCAAAGAAAAAATGGCAGGCGATAGATGGTTTACCAACAATTGATGTTTGGTCTCGTCATCTATTTGAGTAAGTTTAGATTCTTTTATTATAAAGTTTTTAAACGTATAATACCAGTGCGACCATTTCAACTCTGACGATGATTCTCCAGGTTCAGTTTCGAACCGTTCCGGTCGGAGAAATCGAGAAATTGGTACAGTTGATACATTTTTATTTTCGTGAGTCATATTATTACTTTAAAAACATTTATTTATGTGGAATAAATTGTAATGAAAGACAAAACCAAGATATTTGGTTTTATTCCACATAAAATTTCAGATAGATTGTTTGACAACACATTTGACAATATAAATACATAATCATAGACTACCGACATAAGCATAGATAATAAAACTGAAAAACACTACATTAGGTGTTTCCCGTCAACCCTGATCCCTTTCCTGGACCAGTCTAGTTGTCGACATAGTACGTCTTCTAGTACCGAGGCAAATATCTGGGGTGATAAAGGGTCTCCCTGTCTTACTCCTTTTCTGACGGGAAACTCTTCCCCTTCCCTTTCCAGTTTAACCTTAGCCGTGCCTTTGGAGTAGATGTTGTGGATTAGTCGAACATAGGTATTGTTAACTCCTTGTTGTAGAAGTGCTTCCCATATAGCATTGTGACTAAGAGAATCAAAAGCTTTAGTAAAATCTATAAAGCATAGATACATGGTTATGTCATATTCCTTGGCCTTTTTTATTATTTGCGTTACTGACTGGAGATGGTCTATTGTTGAGAATTTTTGCGAAAACCTGCTTGTTCCGGTGGTTGGTTCTCTTGTAACGTTTATAAAATTCTGCCCAGGATTATCTTTGAGAATATTTTGTATATTATTTGACATTAAACTTATTGGGCGGTAGTTGTTTAAATCGTTTCTGTCACCTTTCTTGTGTAACAATATGATTTTCGATTTCGACCATTGTTTAGGTGTTATTTCAGTCCTCAGAATGTTGTTAAATAATGTCTCCAGGGGGCTCTGCAAAATCTCTAGTAGTGATTTTAGTGTTTCATTGTCCTCTCCTGGTGATTTATCATTCTTCTGCGTCTTTATGGCATGTTCTATTTCTGAGCCTAGAATGCTTTGTAGAGGTTCCGTATTATCAGTATATTGGAGTTCATTTTGAATGCGTGGGGATAATACTTCATGTGATGTGTATAGATCTTTATAGAATTTTATAGCTTCCTTTATAATATCTTGACGAGTATTCAATAGATTGCCTCTTTTGTTTTTTACAATAGCAGTCCATACTGATTTCTCTCTAAGCTCTTTTAGAGCTTTCCGCAGTTCGCTTTTTCTTTCTATAAATCTTGTGAATATCATCTGTCGATAGATTTTCTTTTCAGTACTTATATTTCGGTTTATTTTCTTACTAATGTTTGCTATTTTCACTTTAACTTCCTTGTTTCTTTTTTCTTTATATAAAAGCATTCTTTCTTCTAAAAGTTTTAATGTATCTGAGCTAATAAGTTCTCTATCTTTGGTTTTAGACTTTTAGTCTTCGGCAACTGCTTTAGAATAGTTATAATTTCTTTTTCAAAATCATCGTACTGTGTCTGAATATCAGGTGATACTTGTAGGGATTGCAAAAGTTTGGATGAGGATTCAATAACTCCTGTAAAACTTTATTTGAATAAGTAAAAAACTAAAAATATAATTGAATTTAGTTCATGATTCACTTTATTGTTGCTTTTACGTAATGGAATTGGCGTGGTAATGGTCGCCATTCCACCTAGTGGGGGATCTGGGATATCCAACTAGGTGGAGTGGAGGACGACATCCAGCGAGTCGAAATATTGGATCTAGATGACGCAAGACCACAACATATGAAAGTTTTTACAAGAGTTCTGTAACTAGCAGTGATTTATATCAGTTGACGACGACGGAGGTCTGTCAGAGGGCCACGGAGCTTGTGGCACCAACAAAGTCGGGTCGTCTGTCTGCAGCAGTTTAGTTACACGTCTCTCCTCACATCCCATAGGATAACCTAAGCAAGTTGAACGCAAACGCGCGCGTTAACACAACCCGTTCCTTCAGTCTTACCAGTTAGTCGTAAATACGTTGACTTAACAAGAATGTAGACGGAGCTCTTGTGACAAAAAAAGGAGAATCGCTTGAGAAAAAAATTAGAAGTAGGTACTAAAGTAGTTTCGTAAATAATTCACAATCACAAGTTAATTATTGTGCCACACATGTTTTAGATTATCATGAAAGAAAACAAGGAAGAACAGTTTATTCGCCAGTGGTGTCACTGACAATACATTGATACAGAATACAGATGTAACATAATAATTAATCTGTGACATCGTGTACAGAATGGGTGTACAGCTCAGCGTTATGCCCTGCATCATAATATGTTGTAGACATTAATTGCAATATCCAATCAAATTCTAAAACAATATTGTGCCGTCACGCTAATAAACATAGCTGCCACATGAGCGGGAACTTCTTTGATTGGCGGAAGCCCCTGTAGCTCAAACTTAGATTTGCACTGGCTTCATATTTCGGCACCTTTTTTACCATCTATCGGATTTCTATAATCTGATATTGAATATCATGGAAGTTAGTTAGAATAGAACTTAAAGGCGTGGGTTTAAAAAAGGATTTTGCGTGTATATTCTGAAGCGTTAGGTTATGTTGAGAGAAGGCTTGGGTACGCGGTTAGTGATAAAATAGGCGGGTTTCATTGACATCGGACTCGAAGTTCAAGTAGCTTAGACTGGATTAGACTTGCCTAGGCTTTGACTAGTAATTCATACTTAGGTATATTACAGAAGCTTGGGTCGTGCTTATTTCACTGAAAGCTCTACTTACCTATATTAGATATTATAGTAGTCTGAAATTTTAAGTACCTAGGTACTTTATCTATTATATTTATTAATCTATTATATTCTATTGAAAAAATGAGTATGTAATTCTTTGGGCCTAGGCTGTAAACAAATCAAATTCAGGCTGAAAAGGGACTGGATAGGCCAGCCTGTCGAGATTTTATCCCCTAATCTATCTATACCTAAATCTACGAATCGCGGGCATTCTATAGTTTCAAATATGGCGTCCGGTCTAACCTAATTATAAAATCATCATTATCATCATTCTTAACTTATTTAGGTACCACGTGCTGACTAAGTGTGGATTACTTTACACGCCTTTGAAGATTATGAGATCCTTCACCGTCAAAATAATGCTTGCCTAGGAATCTAACTAGAAATGAGATGTGACTTTATTCTATAAAATGATTTGGAGTGAAGACCTTATCGTTTTGTAGGGATTCTGCCCCCCAATCATGTAAGAATGGCCGATCAAACATTAAAGATTTTCGTCAAAGTAAAATAAACTATAACTGCATTGAATTAGAGCTCAATTTCGTCTGCCCATTCTTATACGTTTAGGTATGTACGATACCCTAAACGTATATAATGTATATAATGTACCCTAACGTAGGAATACATAGTTACACGTATAAGAATGGGCAGACGAAATTGAGCTCTAAATCAATGCAGTCATGGTTTATTTTACTTTGACGCCGAACCTTTACCATTTTATCGACAATTCTTACGTAATCGGGGGGCAGGTTGGTGCATTGACGGCAAAGGGTCTTAGTGACTATGGAACAGGTTCATTGTGATTGTTAGTTTTATAGTTTTTTTGCATGGGCATGGTTGAGGACCTGGAGAGTGACCACCACCACCACCACCACTACTGCCCATTAACGTCCCACTGCTGGGCACAGGCCTCTACTCTCGTAGGAGCGAGGGAATTAGAGCTTAGACCCACCACGCTGCTCCAATGCGGGTTGGCGGGCTTTAACGACTATTATCATGTTAGTGATAATAACCAGGACCGACGGCTTTTCGTGCTCTCCGAGGTACGGGGGTGAAACACCGCCAACTTTCTAACTCCGGCCCGACCCGGGACTCGAACCCGGGACCGTCGGCCGCAGTCGAACATGCCAACCACTAGAACAACGAGGCAGTCATAGACATAGACTACTTTTTATCCCGGAAAATTATTCCCGCGGGACCGAAAAAACCTCAACCCACGCGGACGAAGTCGCCCGCATCAGCTAGTAAGTAAATAAGAAAAGACTTCACCAATTTTAAGGTTTCCACTGAAAACTAGCGCTGCAGCGTCAATTGCTGAGCTGGATACCTGTATTTGGTCACACAACTTTGTTGTTAAATCTTATTATTAATTTGATAGTAAACTAAATATTGTTATGGAATAAAAACATTTGACGACCTCCGTGGCGCAGTGTTGAGCGCTGTTGCCTTAACGTGCGGAGGTCCCGGGTTCGATCCCCGGCAGGGTTTGGAAATTTATAATTTCTGAATTTTCCCTGGTCTGGCCTGGTGGGAGGCTTCGGCCGTGGCTAGTTACCACCCTACCGGTAACGACGTGCCGCCAAGCGATTTAGCGTTCCGGTAAGATGCCGTGTAGAAACCGAATAGGGGTATGGGTTTAATATAACTGCCATGCCCCTAACAGGTTAGCCCGCTACCATCTTAGACTGCATCATCACTTACCATCAGGTGAGATCGCAGTCAAGGGCTAACTTGTAGCTGATAAAAAAAAAAAAAAAAACATTTCAAGAGTGAATATAGGCATCTTCTAGGCGGGCGCGCTTCAACCTAGACCTCATCATTGCTTTGTATTAAGCGTGATTGTCGTCAAGTGCAATCCTATCTTGCAATAAAAATAAAAAAAATCTTCTTCAAACTATGATATTTAAAACATTAGATACGTTCCCCGCGCTTTATTTTGGCAAGAATTTAAGAAGGCACTTGCCCTCACTTGCGTACATTGCAGTTAACAACAGTGTAACTCAGAATCTATATTAAAGTAAAGTAAAATATACTTTATTGTACACAAAGAAATAAAAAGACAAAAAAACAAACATAAATGGATACGGCACAACAGGCGGCCTTATCGCTTATAATATAGCGATCTCTTCCAGGCAACCTTAGGGCAGAGGAAACTTAAAAGAAAGCGGGAGGGGTGTACTGAGACATAATAATAAGTAAATATTATATACATAAAAACACAGGTAAGTACAATGTAAAAATATATAGAATAAATACACAGTATAAAAGTAATAGGTAATAGACGACAGATGAATAAATAGATTATAATGATAGATAATGTTGTTTTAATTTAGTTTTGAAGATAGGAAGAGATTGAGATAGCTTAATATCCAAGGGGAGAACGTTCCAAAGCCGTATAGCAGTTACCGTAAAAGAATTTTGATAGAAGGAAGTTGAGTGTCTAGGAGTACTTAATAAAAGATTATTTTGAGAACGGAGGGAAGACGAGTGAGAATGACATATATACTTAAATCGATCTTTAAAGTAGTGAGGTGTGATGGGATTGAACAGAATGCAGTAAAGAAGGTGAAGAATGTGAGTATTCCTGCGAAGGCGAATCGGGAGCCACTTGAGCTTACGGCGGAACTCGGAAACGTGGTCATACTTTCGCAAGCCAAATATGAACCTTATGCAGTAATTTTGAAGCCGCTCAAGTTTATTTAGTTGCTCCTCAGTGAGGTCAAGATAACAAGTGTCCGCATAGTCAAGGATCGGTAGAAGAAGAGACTGAGCCAGCGCAACTTTAGTAGGAATGGGAAGGACATTACGCAATCTACGTAGAGAACCAATTGCACCAAACATCTTTCTACTTAGCTCACTCATTTGTGGCATCCAAGATAATGTTTGATCAAAGATAATGCCCAAATTTTTCACTTTGTCACTGTAAGGGATAAGAGTTCCATCGAATATGACAGGTGGAAGCTGCGACAAAGTTATACGGGAAATTAATTTTGAACTCCCAATGATAATAACTTGGGTCTTCTTTGGATTAACTTTAAGCCCAAACGAGTTACTCCAATTAGAAATGCGTAAAAGATTCTCATTGACCAACCTAATTGTATCAGGGAGATCCGCCACCTTACATTGGGAGTAGATTTGTAAATCGTCTGCATACAGGTGGTAGGGAGAAGTAATGTGGGAGCAAATCGAGTTGATGAAGATAGAGAATAATAGAGGAGACAACACGCCACCTTGCGGGACACCAGCTTTAACAGTCGACCATTCAGAAAATGAATCTTGAACGCGTACACGCTGCTGGCGCCCATGCAAGTAACTATGAAACCAGCCAATTACCCCAGGAGATATGTTAAGAGAACTTAGCACGGCGAGTAGAACATCAAAGTCCACAGTATTGAAAGCATTACTAAAGTCAAGCAATGTCAATACTGTAACTTGTTGATTATCCATACCCAGCCGTATGTCATCGCTGATTTTAACTAAAGCAGTAGTCGTACTATGACCAGGACGGAAACCGGACTGGAAAGGGTTTAGTAAGTTATGAATAGAAAAGAATTTACTAAGCTGTTGATGCACAAGACGTTCGAGTGCTTTAGATAAGAAGGGAAGGATGGATATGGGTCGGTAATCCGCATACGTCGGGTTAGATTTCTTAGGGAGAGGAATTATTTGTGCTTCTTTCCAGTATGAGGGGAAATCACTGGAGTTAATGGAGTAGTTAAAGATGTTAGTAATGATAGGAGCTAAGATATCGAGGATAGGGAGGATCATTTTACGACTAATGCAATCAGTTCCAATTGCATCAGATGTGATGGCTTTAATATTCTTCATAACATCACTGATGGTAAATTGGCTAAAGAAAAAAGAAGGAAAGTCAGGGGTTGGCGAAGCAGAAAGTTGATTAATAGTGTTATGTTTCGCATTTATATCCAAAGTAGCGGAAGAGGAAAATTGCGTATTGAGCTTATTTAAATCAAGATTAGGAGAATCTACATTTTGTTTTGCCTTTCCCACCCCTAAAGTTTTAAGAAAATACCAGACCTTAGTCGAGTCTTCTTCCTCGACAACAGATTTATGGATATGGCGTCGTTGACTGTCTCTACACACCATGTTGCAGCGATTACGTGCCCTATGATATTTTTCACGGTTCAGATCACTAGGGTTCATACGATATTTAGTTTTCGCAATGTTCTTTTTATCCTGTAGCTTTTTTATATCTGCAGTGAGCCAAGGAGCAGGAAGATGCTTCATGCGAACTGGCCGAATTGGAGCGTGAATGTCGTATAGTTGTATGAGTAAGGAGTTAAATATAGAAATTTGCTCATCAATGGTGTCAGCACTCGAGACTACCGACCAGTCGATATTGGCAGCATCCTCTCGCAGCCGGTCCAAGTCCATTCGAACAAAATTGCGCTGGAGAAGGATCCTTGGTTTAACTTTAGGGGGTTTCAATTTATAGGACAAGTAGAGTAAATCGTGATATGAAAATGCAGAAGCATCACACTGACCATGCTTTGCAACATGGCCAGGGGAAGGAACGAGAATTAAATCAAGAAGAGAAGGCGCACAGTTAGGAAAAGTGTGAGTTGCTGAAAGGGGAAGAATATGCAAGTTGGTGCTATTCACAAGAGATTTCAAACGAGATGACCTATTGTCATTTTTAAGGAGACAGGTATTGAAATCTCCCATGATTATCGTGTGTTCGTAAAGTGAGGTGAACTTCTCTAACAGGATTTCAAATGATGAAAAATAGTCAATCGTTAGATTTGGGCTGTAGTAGACACCTAGAAGGAGCTTCATATGTCCAAGCGTTATTTCAATGAAAAGATGTTCAGGGCCAGCACTAGACATTGGTTGCGAGGAACTTAAAATAGTAAAAGGAATATGCGATCTTAAATAAATGGCCACGCCCCCACCAGTGCGCCCAACGCGGTCGTTGCGAATCAAGTGAAATCCTGGAAGAGAGTAGGTTGTTGAAGGCAAACACGGTTTTAACCACGATTCAGAAACTAGAATTGCGTGGATATTTTTATTATCGAATGAGGACAACATGTCAGGATAATGTGCAGGAATACTCTGGGCATTTATATGAATTGCGTTGAAATTTTTCAGTGAATCTGAGAAATGAGAATTAAGAGTTTCACTTAGAGAAGGGATGCTGTAAAAAATATCATTACTGTTCAATCCATCTGAGTCAGACAGGGAAAAAAAACTGTCGTCTAGGTTTTCATTATCAGAATTAATAATTTTGATTAAATAATTATATACGTATAAAACTAGAAATTATTTACAAACCCACCCACCAGTTGCAAGGAAAGAAATCACTTCTCAAAAACAAACAATAGCAATCACATATGAAATTAAAAAAATAAAAAATAAATAAATAGACATTATCACTAACAACATCAAACAAACACTAAAAACTCATTTATCTCTCCAAATAAAATAGGTAAGTAATTAACTTACTAACTTAATAAACTACTTATGTACCGGTTTTACAGTTTGTATCACTTTATAAAGCAATTTTGACATAATATCAAAAAAAGAAAAGTTATTATTTAAAGCATTATAAAGAATAAAAATTAAGATTACGCGCCTCAACCTTAGTACTCCATATTATTTTATGCATACAAATGCAGTGGAGGGGCGTAATCTCATAACAAAATAGATAGATAATCTCCTAAAAGGATAGTGCCAAGTTCAGAATAATTATAGACAGTACATTCAGTGTAAGCACAGTATTAATGAATGTATACAAAAACAAAAAACAAAAACACGTAATTATTCAAGCCTGGCCTTAAATCGTTAAGTTTTAACTGTAATATTCGCGAAAGGTTTTATTAAAACTTTATTGGAATTGGAATTGCACTATCCCTATCCACGAAATAGATTCAAGGAATACATAATATGGAGAGATATTAAACTACTAGACTGGTGGATGGTGCAACTATCATGATTTATATACAATACAAGGCCAATACCCTTGTAGCCAGAGCATAATTATATTATATTGTCTATGACAAGAATGTAAATTGACACTGTTCAAATCTAAGGTTCACTGTCACTGACATCTGTCAATTATAAAAGTAAACAAACAAAAATTATTGAATAACATGAAGGTAGGTTTTTAAAAATAAAAAATATACAATATGTAAAATTAAAAACGTTTTCACCGAGAAGCAAACTGCAAGCCAAATTTAGCTATATTAGTATACAAAGAGATAAATAAAATAGAAAGACTATCCAACGCTGATTTGCTTTGAAAATAGGGAGACAAATGAGTTTCATATAATGGCACAATTTTGTTCTATAGTAGTGATATTATTTGAAAGTAATGAGTTCACTGACTACTTATTTTTAACTATTCTTTTGGACCTGGCGGAAAGACTAGCGGTGCCCTGAGTCACAGGTTTAGAAGGCTGCGGTATGCAGTCCAAGTCAGCTCTGCATTCAACTCGGTGGCGGGAGCCATCCGGGGCTAAGATGTGAATGCAGCCGTCCCTAGTCCAGCACTTACTGATGCCGAAACGCTGCCTTGCCTCCATAAATACGGTGTGACGACTCTTCGTTAAGAACTCGGACTCAGTTATGCCGGTGCCTTTCAATCCAGTTTTTGAGAACCAAACCTTGTCCCGCACGGTCACATCTGCAAACTTCACTACTATTGGCCTGGGTTTCTTGCCGGAAGGACGCCCCATGCGATGAGATGACTTAATGCAAGCAGCAGAGAAGTTAGACACGCCGAGGTGCTCCCCTACAATGCTGCAGACCCGTGAAGTAACGTCTTCTGACTTCTCCTCGCTGACTCCATGAAACAGCAGCATTTTGCGCCTTCTACGCATCTCCAGACGATCAACCTCTGTGCCAAGAAATTCAACCTGCCTCTGTAAGGTATTCATGGCGGAGAGCACGAAAGTCCTGAAACTGTTGAACTCAGCAGCCAAGGCTGTGTTTGTCGTCGGCGCACTATCGAGGCCCTGCTGGAAATCACTCATCTTCTGCTGGAACATTTCAGCCATAGCGTTGAGGGAGTCTTTTAGTGAATCCATGATTATTTATTGGTGACACGTAGCGCGACAGTGCAATAAGATTGTATTATACACAGATGTAGTACCAGATACCGCGCTCGGAACACGGCAGACGCGCCAACAAAGCGAATACAAAACGAAAAGCAAATACAATTCTCAGTTAGTTGGATGCGACGCGTCGAGAAGTTTTGACGTGACGTGTGTGTAGACAAGTTTCTCAAAATAATGCCGTCTTGTGTCTTGAAACACTGTCAAAATTGTTACCAAAAATTAAAAAAGGAAGATGATGTTTCGTTTCATAGGCAAAAATTTATATTTTCATTCTGTTAGATTTTTTTCCATGATAATTATTAATTGCTGATGTCTTGAAACACAAAACCTCAACGATATCTATCAGTGTTGCTAATTTACGTTGAAATATTTTCCCTTAAATTAAAGGTGTAAATGGGCTGTTAGTAGATAGTTTTTTTTTTGTGAAACAGCTACGCTGCCGGCTTATTTCGAAGTACGCTGATTAATTTATAGGTACGCCAGCTGCTTGGTACGCAGATGGTACGCAGGCTACTTTGGTGGTACGTAGGCTACTTTTAAGGTACGCCAGCTACTTTCGAGGTACGCAGGCTACTCTGGTGGTACGTAGGGTACTTTGGTAGTACGCAGGCTACTTTTAAGGTACGCCAGCTACTTTCGAGGTACGCAGGCTACTTAGGTGGTACGTAGGGTACTTTTAAGGTACGCCAGCTACTTTGGAGGTACGTAGGCTACTTTGGTGGTACGCAGGCTACTTTTAAGGTACGCCAGCTACTTTAGAGGTACGCCGCCTACTTTAGAGGTACGCAGGCAACTTTTAAGGTTCGTAGGCTACTTTTAAGGTACACCAGCTACTTTCGAGGTACGCAGGCTACTTTGGTGTTACGTAGGGTACTTTTAGGGTACGCCAGCTACTTTGGAGGTACGTAGGCTACTTTGGTAGTACGCAGGCTACTTTTAAGGTACGCCAGCTACTTTCGAGGTACGCAGGCTACTTAGGTGGTACGTAGGGTACTTTTAAGGTACGCCAGCTACTTTGGAGGTACGTAGGCTACTTTTTTGGTACGCGGGCTACTTTTAAGGTACGCCAGCTACTTTAGAGGTACGCCGGCTACTTTAGAGGTACGCAGGCTACTTTTAAGGTTCGTAGGCTACTTTTAAGGTACGCCAGCTACTTTCGAGGTACGCAGGCTACTTTGGTGGTACGTAGGGTACTTTTAGGGTACGCCAGCTACTTTGGAGGTACGTAGGCTACTTTGGTGGTACGCAGGCTACTTTTAAGGTACGCCAGCTACTTTAGAGGTACGCCGGCTACTTTAGAGGTACGCAGGCTACTTTTAAGGTACGTAGGCTACTTTTAAGGTACGCCAGCTACTTTCGAGGTACGCAGGCTACTTTGGTGGTACGTAGGGTACTTTTAAAGTACGCCAGCTACTTTGGAGGTACGTAGGCTACTTTGGTGGTACGCAGGCTACTTTTAAGGTACGCCAGCTACTTTAGAGGTCCGCCGGCTGTTTTAGAGGTACGCAGGCTACTTTTAAGGTATGTAGGCTACTTTTAAAGTACTCCAGCTACTTTCGAGGTACGAAGAGCTGTACGAGGTACGTACGTACCTCTTAAGTAGCTGGCGTACTTTAAAAGTAGCCTACGTACCACCAAAGTAGCCTACGTACCTCGAAAGTAGCTGGCGTACCTTAAAAGTAGCCTACGTACCTTAAAAGTAGCCTGCGTACCTCTAAAGTAGCCGGCGTACCTCTAAAGTAGCTGGCGTACCTTAAAAGTAGCCTGCGTACCACCAAAGTAACCTACGTACCTCCAAAGTAGCTGGCGTACCTTAAAAGTAGCCTACGTACCTTAAAAGTAGCCTGCGTACCTCTAAAGTAGCCGGCGTACCTCTAAAGTAGCTGGCGTAACTTAAAAGTAGCCTGCGTACCTCTAAAGTAGCTGGCGTACCTTAAAAGTAGCCTGCGTACCACCAAAGTGGCCTATGTACCTCCAAAGTAACCTGCGTACCTCTAAAGTAGCTGGCGTACCTTAAAAGTAGCCGACGTAACACCAAAGTAGTCTGCGTTCCTTAAAAGTAGCCTACGTACCTTAAAAGTAGCCTGCGTACCTCTAAAGTGGCCGGCGTACCTCTAAAGTAGCTGGCGTACCTTAAAAGTAGCCTGCGTACCAACAAAGTAGCCTACGTACCTCCAAAGTAGCTGGCGTACCTTAAAAGTAGCCTACGTACCTTAAAAGTAGCCTGCGTACCTCTAAAGTAGCCGGCGTACCTCTAAAGTAGCTGGCGTACCTTAAAAGTAGCCTGCGTACCACCAAAGTAGCCTACGTACCTCCAAAGTAACCTGCGTACCTCTAAAGTAGCTGGCGTACCTTAAAAGTAGCCTACGTAACACCAAAGTAGTCTGCGTACCTCTAAAGTAGCTGGCGTACCTTAAAAGTAGCCTGCGTACCACCAAAGTAGCCTACGTACCTCCAAAGTAACCTGCGTACCTCTAAAGTAGCTGGCGTACCTTAAAAGTAGCCTACGTAACACCAAAGTAGTCTGCGTACCTCTAAAGTAGCTGGCGTACCTTAAAAGTAGCCTGCGTACCACCAAAGTAGCCTACGTAC
Organism: Erebia ligea; assembly: GCA_917051295.2. NCBI lineage: Eukaryota > Metazoa > Arthropoda > Insecta > Lepidoptera > Nymphalidae > Erebia > Erebia ligea. The sequence continues at coordinate 1,313,742 of OU785232.1, forward strand.
CTCCAAAGTAGCCTGCGTACCTCTAAAGTAGCTGGCGTACCTTAAAAGTAGCCTACGTAACACCAAAGTAGTCTGCGTACCGCTAAAGTAGCTGGCGTACCTTAAAAGTAGTCTGCGTACCTCTAAAGTAGTCGGCGTACCTCTAAAGTAGTCGGCCTACCTCTAAAGTAGTCTACGTACCACCAATTTAACTGGCATATCTTGGAAGTATTCGTCGTACCGCTAAAGTACTCAGCGTAGCTCCAAAGTAGCCAGCGTACCACCACAGTAATATGCGCATCTCCTTTTCCAGGATACAAGCTATTCTCCTACCATAAGTCGTTGAAATCGAAGGCCTAAAGAAAGAACCAACAAATAGATTTTCTTTCATTAATTTGGCACTTTTTCATTAATCTGGCAACATTTCACGCACACTGATGCATGTGTTCAGACAGTGCTGTCACGCACACTCGAATAAATTTTGGCCGCACTTCCATGTTCCGAGCGCGGTATCTGGTACTACATCTGTGGTATTATAGTTATTTGTGAAGTGATAAAGTGACTTGAACTAGGAAATGAACTGTCCGGTGGGTACTGTACGTCACATTTACCTATTGAATTATACAAAATCTGTGTAAAATTACTGTTTTTTAAATTAAAAATCAATAAAAATTAAAGAGCTCTTTAAAAACGTTGTCAAGTTTTCTACTCCTACCCTCGAAAAAAAAGTCATTATCTATATTCATCTCTTTCTAACAACAGGTATAGCGTATGTTGACCTTTATGTTCTTTCCCTTTCTCCGCGTACGTAATATTTACGCCGTTTTTTAGTGCAATGATGTTCGTGTATGCCGCGTCTATTTGTAATAAGTCGTTGTCTTCAAAAGACCATTTTAAACTGACCTTACCCAACTGACATATTCTGCTTAGCTAAACATAGAAGGTATATTTTTCCTAGCCTGCTCAATGTTTCCTCCCCCTCCCTCCTCCCGCCATTGTCTAGTGGCAAGGGTCACCAAAGGTCATCCATCCAAGACTGGAACGCTGACATTTGCGGACTAATTCGGTTAATTGATGCTTGAACTTTAAGAATCATTAATGGAATACGTTAGACATCAATGTAAATATGGCGCATTTACCTAATAAGTATCGTAAGTTTTTACACCTTTACGACTTTTTACAAGCTATGCACTAATTATCATTTATTTTAGCTTTTAAGTTATTTATAATGTTATTGTTTTCTCTATCGTGTTTACAATAATTAAATAGGCATTTACTTACGTCGTGGGGCGAAGATGGTAGACCTTTGTTTAAGGATCTATCTTCTCGTGTCACAGAGTCCACAGGTGATAGGACGGCTGGCAGTTACCTCTAAAAAGTGAGTGAGTGACCTTTAGGTTTTCCGGGATCAATCGTAGCCTATTATTATTATAACTCAACTCAACTCAGACTATAATCTAACTCTGTGCCAAATTTCATACAGATCCGTTGAAAGGTATTTTTTTCGTTATCATTTTGCCCGATTAATCAAAAACTATTATGCACAAAAATAAATAAAAATCTGTTTTAGAATGCAGAAGCTATAGCCTTTTCATATGATATCCCACTCAGTATAGTTATCATACTTTGAAATTTCAAACCCCCGATTTTCCCCCTTTTTTAATTAAACTAAAAATAATTTTCGATATTTTTTATTTTAATGATGTTAGGCCACTATTATACACAACTATTCCCAATTTCATGTCAATAGCTTTAATAGTTACTGAAATAATCGACTGTGACAGACGGACGGACGGAGAAAGTCGCACCAAGGGTTCCATTTTTACCATTTTGGTACGGAACCCTAAAAATGATAGATAGGAGATTCATTGTATTCAAGTACCAACCCTTTGCACTTGGCATCACTGCTATTATTAGTGCCGTGAAACTTGATCGTTCCGGTTGATCGATTTTAATCAAGGTTGGTCGCCCTTCGGATTTAAATACTTGACGATATCCCTGGCGCAATAGCGATGTGGTCTTATAAGCCCGGACCCCGGTTACCGGTCCGGTTTCCGGCAAATGTAAATATACTTAGGAATTTACAGTTAAGTACCTACTTACTAAATCATAGAGATTTTCTTTCTATTAGATCGCGATAACATTAGCTACGATTTATATGGAATTGTCAAGCTCTTGACAGGTGGCGCTCGATCAATCTACACTAATATTATAAATGCTAAAGTTTGGATGGATGGATGTTTGTTACTCAATCACGCGAAAACTAAATGCTTTTAATACTCGAGGGCCACTAAATAGGCTGACTTGGCCACGTCATAAATCAGCAGCTTTTCGTGGAAGTTTTCGATATCTGGCTACTAAATGCTGGAATAATATTCCTCCTCCGCTGAGGAATCTAAGCTCAGTTCCCGCGTTTAAGAGCACATTAAAAAATAAACTATTAAACGATCAAAAACAACAAACTGCAACTAGTTCCAGGTTATTTAGCTTGGTGGTTTGAAGCTGCTATATGTACTCACATAATATGCCTATTATATTTTATTATACATATTAATATTTTTATTTATTTATTTTTCTATTATTATTTTATCTGTAATATTTAGTTATACACACTAGGTACACTCACTGCACAAATTACATATTTTATTTTACTCCATTTTATTCTCAAGTGAAGATCACTCATCCCGTTGCTGCGGACGGCTGCGAAGACTGTCGAGCTCGCGCGTGTCACTCGTTTGGGCTCCGGCAGAATACCAGCGCTCAGGTTTTGCTCTCAAAACCTGCAGCATTAATGCTGAGTCGGGGCCTTTTCATCTTGTGCCATGTGGGTGCAAAAGCCATAGCTTAATTTTAAAGTTTTGATTTTATGTACGAGGCACAAGGTGAATAAATGATTTTTCTTTCTTCTTCTTTCTTCTTTAAAACGGCTGAATGGATCTGGATGCAATTTGGCACAGAGATAGATTATAGTCTGGAATAACACATAGGCTACTTTTTATCCCGGAAAATTAAGGAGTTCCCGCGGGAAACGAAAAACCTCGATCCACGCGGACGAAGTCGCGGGCATCAGCTAGTAAATGCTAAAGTTTGGATGGATGGATGTTTGTTACTCAATCACGCGAAAACGGCTGAATGGATCTGGATTCAATTTGGTACAAAGATAGATTATGGTCTGGAATAACACATACTACTCTTTATCCTGGAAAATTCAAGAGTTCTCGCGGGAACGAAAATACCTCATTATACGCGGACGAAGTCGCAGGCATCAGCTAGTTCCATATAAAATTGCATTTCGCCTGCAAGTTCGTCGCAAATATAAAATACTTGAATGACCCGCGACTTTTATCCGCCTAATAATTTTATTTGTCCGTAGCTAATTTGTTTTCGTTCTTATAAGACAGACTAATTATCGTAATCTATATTATTATTTTTATTATATAAGCGAAATACCACTCACTCACTAATCACGATACCTATATCCCAATAACTATAAAGCATACAAACTTGAAATTTGGAAGGTAAGTACCTACTTACCTATAGGTTATTTTATTATTATTATTTTATTTTTATTTTATTCGACTAACCAACAACATTCATGCGTAAAAAAAGCATATACAACGTGTTTATGAGCAATTCCTATAACTCTAGGGTTAGATTCCTTAACGAAAAGTAATCAAAAATGGCTAAGGAACATGTGTTCTAAAATGGATATTTTCGGAGAAAATAATTTTTCTTTTATAAATAGATCCAAAATTGTTTCCCATATGCCGCATCCTTATTTTTGCGACGTTGCCAAACTTAAATCATTGAATAATATCCTACGGTGTAACTAGTGATGTGCCAGTAGAAGCTATCTTGTCGGCATCGATAAAGTCTTGCCGCAAACGATAAAACATAAATTTTCCTCAGATTTATCTTTTACAGTTTACAGTTTGGCGATATTGAAAATCTACTACCTGATAATAAAAAGACTACACCGCTATTCATAAAAGGTAGGTATTATACCTAAGTAAAAAATGCTGACTCGAAATTAAATACGATTTAAATTCACTCAAGCTTAAATACCGGCGTATTTACCATACTCGAAATTAAAAACATACACACAAGTCAATAGTAGGTACAATTCCGTCAATTTTTTTGACTGCGCAAACGTAGGTCAGCAAGTTCCTACCTAATTAATATTTCGCTTTTATGTTTTGTAATACTACTAAACTTACTTAACTACTTTTCGTTTAATCCCTTGTTTGGTATTCGAACCGGAACCCAAGCTCGTAGACAAATTCTATTCCTAACCGTAGTCCCTAAAGTTCATAACTGGGTAATTAGGTAAAAAATTAAGTCCATCAGTAAGATTCTCCTATTTCGATATTGTTAAAAATAGCAAAGGCGCACCGCAATCCCTTAGTAAAAATGTTGCGACGTTGTCGCTTTTTACATAAAGGTGTGTATAACATAAATAGTCGGAAATATTTGAATTACTTTGTATGAAAACTGTGTTTTTTTTTTTTTTAAATATTAAAAAATATTTCTTATGCAGTTCGATTCTTATAAGTGGTCTGCTCAATACCTCGAAGTTATAGGAATTGCTTATAAACACGTTGTATATATTACAAAGAGACTTTATAATTATAAGATATATATATAGCACAAACATAAACAACTGGCTAGTACAAAAGATTTTTAGATAAAAACATATGGCGTAGACAACTAGACATCAGCTAAGAAACAGTTAGAAAATTCACTCTTAAGGGGGTGAAATGGAGTTGGAACTTTGTATGAAAGTCCTATTTTTTGAACTTAGAGACAGTATTATATAAAAGGGAGGTTAATCAGGTATCTAGGTAGGTACTTACTATTTATTTAACCGCTGCACAGCATATCTAAAGCATTTTGTCTGAAATATCAAACACGCTCAATTTTGATTTTTATTTTAACCACTTAAAGTCCTTACACGTTTGATATAAATTCCATTATTATCATCTTACAAAGACATAATTGGCTGAATAATATGTATTTTATTAAATTAAAATATACAGTTTGTGTCAGTTAGTCAGTTTATGGTGACGCCAGCGGGCGGGAACGGGGCAAAAAGTAAAACCAGCAGAAAAACTCAAGTTCAGTAAACCTAGATAGATGCCTTATTTGTAAACATTGGTAGCATCCATATTTAGGATTGGATCCAGTCAAAGCTAAGCTTAACATAAGCGTTACTATAAATGGAACGGAATAAATTAATTGTTGTTAGGGTCTTTAGGTCGTCAATAGTATATAATTACTTGAAGCACCGAAAATTCCATTTGTAGGTAATAATTTATATTCCTAAAATATTGTACGAACTTCATAAGCTGATAGATAATAATATAGCTACGAATCACTATAAATTAAATAACAATTTAAATAAATGGAGCCAAAATTAAAAATAAGAGAAAAATGGGTGGTTTAAATAACGACCTCCCTGGCGCAGTGTTGAGCGCTGTTGTCTTATCGTGGGAGGTCCCGGGTTCGATCCCCGGCAGGGTCAATTTGGGAATTTATAATTTCCGAATTTTCTCTGGGTTGGCCTGATGGGATGCTTCGGCCGTGGCTAATTACCACCCTACCGGCAAAGACGTGCCGCCAAGCGATTTAGCCTTCCGGTACGATGTCGTCTAGAAACAGATTAAGGGTATGGGTTTAATATAACTGCCATACCACCAACAGGCTAGCCCGCTACCATCTTAGACTGCATCATCACTTACCATCAGGTTAGATCGCAGTCAAGGGCTAACTTGTAATGGATAAAAAAAAACAATACTGACAAAGTATCTCCGAATCCTGTGCCAGCACCTTCTAAACATTCCAAACATTCTATTCTATAACAAAATTCCTCAACCTATTTTAAACTTGCCTTTACACAAGGTTAAAAAGTCCATTAGAAGTATGCTTCTGAAAAAAGCTTATTATACTGTTGAAGATTACGTAAATGACAAAGGAGCATGGATTTGATTCGCTCCAGCAATGCTAAGGACAGCGGCTACTTAGGTAATTAGATACAAATTAATGAAATTTTAAATTATTTTTTTCAAAAGAGCAACCGCCGAGTTTCTTGCTGGTTCTTCTCGGAAGGAACGGCATTCCGAACCAGTGTTAGATTCATTCGACTATTCATAAGCACTTTTAAAAAGTCTATTTGAATAAAAAACTTTTAAAGAATTTGAATTTAAACGTGATCGTAGAAGCCTCTGAAATCTTCGCTCTATGAGGAACATTGCCCCTATGAATGCACTATTTCTGCACATCTTGTTCTTTCATCTTACGTTCGCTATCGCATCCGCAGCTAGTTTTAAGAGATCCTTGCGCCTCATAACCATTCGATATTCTTAAATACCTACTTAAGAAGAGTACTTTTAAGTTAAGTTTTGTGATAACTGAGTAAGTAAGAAACAAAAGGGCATTCATTTTACCAAAATTAGATAAATGTCGTGTTGAGGGACGAGTGGCCTAGTTGCGTTAACGCTTATCAGTCGATTGCGATTGTTAAGCAACGTTGACCCAAGTCGGTTACTGGATGGGTGACCGAATTTGGTAGGTAGTCCGAATTTGACCTTTTCGTTTCCTCCGTGTCTCGGAGAGCGCGTTAAGCTGTCGGTCCCGGTTATTTATCTCACACATCACCTCTACATCTGATAATAATCATCTGATAATGATGATGGTTACATCTGATAATAATCGTTAGAAACCTAAGAGTTGAAATCATACTTCTGCTAAAATATTGTTTCTGTTTTGAAGATAAGATAAATTACAAAAATGCGGAAAAATAAAGTTCCGCACTTTCTTAATTAAAAATTATTTGCGGAATAAGTAGCGAGCAACAGCGAGTAAGCAAAATAAAAGGTATAAAAGGCGCAGAACCCTGCAAACCGCAGATAGATTAGAATTCTTATTAGGTTATAGAACCCCGTAGGTGCATTTTTCTATTTGCGCCGAGTGCCGACACGACGACCGGTTGTAACTTGTAACGTACCGTGTGAAAATCCCACTGCAACACCGCTTAACTTATGACAGAACATTATATTTTTACTCCATTACAGATGAAATAATGGCTAATAAGTAATAATGATGCTTCTAAAATTTTTATTTATGCTGAGTTTGATGGGAATCAAAATTAATGAGCTTATGAGAAGATAGCATTTAATCTACCTATATGTGAATCTATATGTAGAGTACGGAAGATTGCGGAAATCAATGATTTTAATATGTTACTATCGGCGGAAATGATGTTAGTATCAATGTTTACATTACCGACTAAAATACGTTAAAGTGCGGAACTTTAAGCAAATTATCAGATTTCTGCACTTTACCTACTCTATTCTAACATTATAATGTACCTACGTATGTTACTATAGGCTCCTAGTTACTTACGAAAACATTAAATCGCGGAATGCCCTGTTTTGGGATAGCTACACTAGATGATGCCCGCGACTTCGTCCGAATGGATTAAGTTTTTTCAATTCCCGCGGGAACTCCTTAATTTTCCGGGATAAAACCTATCCCTGTACCAAATTTCATCAAAAGTTTAACAGATGGGCCATCAAAGCGTAGTAGACAGACAAAGACACTTTCGCATTTATAATATTAGTAGCTACATACAAGGAATGTTCGCGACGTAAGTAGGTAAGGTGAGAATGGGGATAATGGTATAGTGGTGCTGATTATGATTATGACGATGATGATGGTTATATAATAATTATTATAAATAAAATCAAATAAAGTTAAAGTGATAGTTTATCATAATTTATAGGTATGGCATGATCAGAAAATATTATAGGCATAATAATAAGGGACTATGTCCAAAGTGAACGTCTATCGGCTTAAGGTCTAGCCTCACGACTCACGAGTCACGACGACAATGAACAACATTAATCAAATAAATATTATAAATGCGAAAGTTTGGATGGATGGTAATATAATTATGGATGTTTGGATGTATGGATGTATGGATGTTTGTTACTCAATCACGCTCCAACGGCTGACCGGATCTGGATGAAATTTGGCACAGAGATAAATTATAGTCTGGAATAGCACATAGGCTTAGACTTTTTATCCCGGAAAATTAAAGAGTTCCCGCGGGAACCGAAAAACCTCAATCCACGCGGACGAAGTCGCGGGCATCAGCTAGTAATAGATTATGATAAAAAGGCTATATTATGAAGGAAAAACAAATATTTTGTTTTAAATCGTTTACTTATTACATCAAATGCATTGCATTGTGATTTTCGAAACAATAAATAGATTGGTGTGATATTATATTCATTAATAATATGTACTTATTGTATAATTAGTTACCTTGTATAATATCGATTTAACTTAGCAGTTAAAACATTTATACCTTAAATTTTTAATATCAAACATAATATTTATAGGTAGGTACACAATTTTACTAATATTGCTGGTATTCATGAAATTTCTGTTAAAATACCTACTAACATAATCATATAAAAATTACTTATCAATTGGAATGTATGATATTGTTTGCCTTTGCTTCAAAAATTATAATAACGAAAAATGCTGGTAATGCAGCACATTGAATTGGGTATTTGACAATTAGTCAAATCAGCAACTTTTTTTCAAACGTCAAAACGCGTGCATAATATGGATTTTGTATGAAATTTTAAGTTGTGACGTCATCAAAGTTCGACGCACTTTTTTTACTTTAATCGATACTTTAAAATGGTTATTCTAAATAAAACTAGCAGGGGACGTGGATATTACGACTTTTGGGAGATCCTTTATTTAATAATCACTAAAAAATAATTTATTTAACTAGTAGTCAAATACCCAATTATTTGTCAATTATTAATTAGGTTTCAAAGTTCGAGTTGTTTATTAGATTTAACTCAACATTTAATGACCCATTAATAATGGTTTATATATACTTAGTAATAAATAATTAAATATGTACCTACCTATCTATAACATGTTCGATATTTTACATGGGTTTGTGATATAAGTAATCATCGTAAAATATTTATTCCGATATATTAATTGTAATATTTAGGGATAAATAAAAATAGTTCCACCTATTTTTTTTTTCATCAAAAACATTTGTATATGTAGGCTATAAGGAATGAACAAGGCCTTTTACCAAATCAAAATATAAAAAATAATTAATTAGAGAGTAAAACAAATAAAAAAAGAATAATATCTTGTCTTTGGTTAAATACTGGTAAAGATTTCGTGTAAAGAAGATAAAATTGTACTGAACAGGTGACAAAAAAAAGAAAATTATATACCTATTTAAGCAAATATGGTACCTATATAATATTATTAGAGTATTTCAAATTATTTTCAAATCGTTAGTGCATTTTTTAACACGTTACTCATTACATATTTAAACCAATCATAATACAAAAACTTATTACACATTTTTTTAAATAGCACCAATATTTTAAATATCAGCACATCGAAGACGTTGATGTGAATTTAAAAAAAACATTTTAACAACTAGCAACACAGACTACAATGCAAAAGAAAATGCCAATAGAAAAAAGCGAAATGCATTTGACATTTAATGCTATTATTCCATTAATTTAGACACGTAAGTATACAGATATGATTTAATTACATTTTATTTATTTATGCACCCTATTTTAATCACACATACCTATAATAGAAAATTTACATTAGTTGATAATGTGAACAGATATGTCAAAAAGTATACATTAACTTAACTATTTAACATGGTAACATTTTATTATAGAATCATATATTAAAATAGAAGTATAATATATTATTGTATTACTTATAGCAAGGTATTTTGGTGTCTGAAGACGAATTTCCTTTATAAATAATACGAAAAACGTTCGAAAAATTTCTCTCTCGATTTTCCGACACGATTAAGCTTTTTAGATATAATTGTAGGCCTAAATAACTTCGTACTTTAACACAAGAACTCATATTAACAATCAATAGAGGTTAACGTATGTTAAAATTTACACAACTACAACTTAACTAACAAAATTGTTGCCAACTACAATAATTATACAAACATACCTAATTTTATTTGGTCTCATTTTAGTAACGGTCATTTTAACAGAATATAAACTTATTTTATACTAAACATTAAAGAGATTCTATAAGTTACCATGATACATTTTATATTTTATAATTGTCTATGACAGTGAGCAGGATTTTGAGGATTTAATAAATCTCTCAGATACAAGCAAGTCCGTGTCACAAACTAATACATATTTTTAAGATTTTTACATACAATAATTTCAAAATCATGCGACTACAGCGCCGCCTTTCTAGGATGCTTCTTTCGTGACACGGATTAAAACTTAGAAGTTCCAACGATGCCTGATCGAAAAATCAATAAAAATCGTGCATTTTCATGTCATCCACTCATCATTGATGCTATTTTAACTTATTGCGTTTGCGTCAAGAGCATTTTCATTTACAATTATTATTAAAACCGGCCAAGTGCGAGTCGGACTCGCGCACCGACGGTTCCGTACAAACCTGTAGTAAGTTTTACGATTAATGAATTTAATGAACCGCAAAACTAACTTTGTTTGTAGAGGTTCATTGTTAATATAAAAAAAACTATGCTAGTTATAGCGTTGGTTTTATTTTTCGTGTAAAATACACATAAGCTTCTATTGACCATAATTATTCCAGATTTTTCAATTGGTAAACTTCGGGACGGACGGACGGAGAAAGTCGCACCATAAGGGTTCCATTTTTACCATTTTGGTACGGAACCCTAAAAATCAAGTGACAGGATTGATGTAGAATTTTAGTACCTATGACAGGACAGAATGTGTTATAAACAAAATGATGCCGATGTAACTTCTAAGTTCAGTCGTCGTTACTTTCCTTTTTTGGTGCCCAATTTGGGACTTGCTTGAGATTACAGATCATAATTATATAGCTGCCTACTAAAATTGCTGCAATTTTTAAGGAGAAAAGACCCGCAGACTTCGGAGCAATGTGGCCAACACATTGGCCAAGCATTCAGCTCTCAAAGCCAATTGGCCTTCCAGTGTGGAGTTGGTGTCTTGGCCTTGTCCTTGGCCATTCTTTGTGTTGTGTTCATGGATAATGTGTGCCATTTCAGCTCCTGCCAAGTCTTTGAAGGCTGCTGTGACGTCATGGACCCGGAGGACTAAGTTTCTGGTTTGTAATGGAGCTGATGTGTGTCTTCCAAGTGCCTATAAAACAATATTTTGTATTAGATTTTGTATCCACTACAGCCCATTAACATCCCACTGCTGGGCACAACGCTGCTCCAATGCGGGTTGGCGGGCTTTAACGACTATTATCATTTTTTTTTTGAATGAATGAATGAATTTCTTTATTTGTCCACATTACTTTACATACACAATACTTATAGTTAGATTTCTAATTGCTATGATATCATGTTAGTGATAATAACCGGGACCGACGGCTTAACGTGCTCTCCGAGGCACGGGGGTGAAACACCGCCAACTTCCTAACTCCGGGCTAGTACTGAGAATTTCTAATCAGAAAAACCCAGCTAATTATGGCCCGACCCGGGACTCGAACCCGGGACCTCGTCAGCCGCAGTCGAACATGATAACCGCTAGACCAACGAGGCAGTCAAATATGAACACATGTACGAATACATTATCATGTATACACATGATGTATTAAGTTTAATACATGATGATGTATTAAGTTTAGTACACAAACGGCTAAACTTTTAGTAGGTAAACTATAACATTTAACATAAGATTTTGTATAGGTTTTGGGAAAATGGAAATGGTTAATGGTCTGGTGGGCAGCTATGATCGTAACAACGGGCATAGTCTGACAAAATTATCCGACCCGGTGACAGCGTCTCTAGTAGGTCTATATAAGATTACAAAATAATATGCGATCTGCATGATAGGCAAACTAGAGGCCGCAATAAGCTCGTGACTCCATCGCTCCGCCTCAAGAAAGTCCAAAGGTCGTTCGTGGGAATGAGTACCTACTCTATTCTATAACCAAATTCCACAACCTATCTTCAACTTGCCTTTACACAAGTTTAAGAAATCCATTGAAAGTATGCTTCGGTAAAAGCTTAATACTGTTGAAGATTACGTAAATGTTAAAAGAGTATGGATTTGAATCGCTCCAGCAATGCTAAGGACAGAGGCTACCTATGTATTTACCTACACAATGAAATTGTATTTTTTTTTTCAAAAGAGCAACCACCGGATTTCTTGCTGGTTCTTCTTGGTAGGAATGGCATTCCGAACCAGGGGTAGATTCACGTAAAACGATTCAAAAGCACTTGTTAAAAGTTTATTTGAATAAAAAACATTAAAATTTTGAATTTTTCTATGAAAAATAAAATAAAAACAAAAACTAAGCAGGCATAAATTTTAGTTCCAATTTTGGCCACCGAGTCAGATAGTGGTAATGGCCCCTGCCAACCCTTCGCCTGTCCAATAAACATTTTATGGTTATGACAGAAAGTGATTAATGGCAAGGGGTCACGAGGACCCCCAGCAATGAGGAATACGACAGAGAAATTCAAAATTCAAAATTCAAAAGTTTTTTATTCAAATAGACTTTTTACAAGTGCTTATTTATGAATAGTCGAATGAATCTACCACTGGTTCGGAATGAATCTACCATTCCTACCAAAAAGAACCAGCAAGAAACTCGGCGGTTGCTCTTTTGAAAAAAACAAAATTTACAATTTCATTAATTTGTAATTACATACGTAACCGCTTTCCTTAGCATTGCTGGAGCGATTCAATTCCATGCTCCTTTGTCATTTACGTAATCTTCAACAGTATAATAAGCTTTTTTCAGAAGCACACTTTTAATGGACTTTTTAAACTTGTGTAAAGGCAAGTTTAAAATAGGTTGTGGAATTTTGTTATAGAATAGAATGCTCATTCCCACGAACGACCTTCGGACTTTCTTGAGGCGGAGCGATGGAGTCACGAGCCTATGGCGGTTTCAAGTTGGCCTATCGTGCAAATCGCATATTCTTTTGTAATTCTGAACGTGCTGTTTTACAAAGATTAAAGTGTTAATGGCACTTAATGTTAAGTGGTTGCTGCTAGAACTTAACTTATGGCTCTATTTCTAACCTGAGCAAGGTCAGCGAGTCGTCGTAGAGGTGTCAGGCAGTCGGCTAGCGCAGCGGGTGCGGAGGGCGCGGGGGCGGCGGCGGGGGACGCCCCCAGAGCGCCCACCAGCGTGCGAGACGCGCCCACTAGCGACACCGCACATGATGTCAGCTCGTTACGAGCTCGCTGCAACACGGGACATGACATACAAACTTACATCTATCCACCAGCACCACCACTACAGCCCACTGACATCCTACAGCTGGGCACAGACCTCCACTCTCCTAGGAGAGAGGGAATTAGAGCTTAGACCCACCACGCTGCTCCAATGCGGGTTGGCGGGCTCTAACGACTATTATCATGTTAGTGATAATAACCGGGACCGACGGCTTAACGTGCTCTTCGAGGAACGGGGGTGAACACCGCCAATTTCCTAACTCTGGGCTAGTTCTTCCTAAAACGGGACTCGAACCCGGGACCTCGTCAGCCGCAGTCGAACATGCTAACCACTAGACCAACGAGGCAGTTAGGTACTTACATCTATACTGTAACCAAATTCGATATGGATGAATGTAAACAAACCATAAATCGTCTCTTATAGAGTTGTCATAGATACTTTTGATAGCGAAAAATTTAAATTTTATCGCCATTTCCTATTTTTACCACAGAATAGGTAATAGTACGTTGTTGTTTTACGTTACAATTATACTTTAACACCGAAACTTATCCGTCTAATACGTAATACGAAAGAAAATGGTCAATTTAGAAATTTAAATCTAACAACTCAACAACAAAAAGGCAAAGACAACAATTTCAAAGTACCTGAAATTTGACTTCATCGATGTCCTCGCCACCGCCGTGTGCGTGTTGATGAGAACATTTCTGAGCAACTTGATGCAGCCTCTGCAGCAATCCATCCACCGCTACCTCCGTCTTGCACAACAAGTTCTCTATGGACACATGCCCATTATTCCCCGCTTGAAACTCAGGAAACTTCACCGTGGGAGGTGAAGGTGGAGTCGGAATGTCATCAATCACGTCCTCCTTAAACCTTACATGGTTCTGAACCTTGCCAGTTGAACTAGCGCTGTCCCTTCTTATATTTTTCCTCTCAGATAATGGAGGACTGAACATACGCGGATCGCCTACTGGTGCGCCATTTAAAATATCAGGTCGGTTACTAAACCGCCTGTTCATTTGAGGAGAACATAGTGTCAAGGCTGTGGACATCTCTTTGTTTTTCAAAATCGTATTTTTTGTTTCTGAATTTGAACGCACGTGTCGATTCTGCAATGTCATGGAACTGTAATTTTGTGTAGCTCTTATGCTTTGAGATTCGTCGTCGGTTAATCGGTTTTCGTTTTCAAGATTTCTATATGTGCTTAGGTTTCTTTGGAAGTGTGGTGAGCCAATGCTAGCTAATCTTTCTGGGGCGCGTACTGGCGATGATTTTAGCGAATTTTTCATACGTAAAACTTCGATGCTCGGTACTGGTGGTAGTGGTGGTTTTTTGGGTGGTAGAAGCAAAGGAGGAGGGGGTGAAAGAACCCTGTTTTCTGGGCGAGGTGGTATTTGAGGAGGAATTTGCGGACCCTCGTTTAATTCACACACAACTTTATAATTTAACTTCCTATTATTCATGGTACCGAAGTGGTTAGTCGTAATTTCTACAGCACTTAATTCGTTATTTGGGCATGTGAAGGAATTTGATCTGGGTCGGGGAGCGGGAGTTGGCGGTTGTTTCTTTGGGGGACGTTCCGGTGGTTTTCGAATTTCGGTACTTTTTCTTCTGGGAGGGGGCCTTATTTCACAAACGTCAGGCATTGAATCGGAATTTTGTATTTGACCTTCGATTTTTTCAGATTCTGTTTCACTATTCTCTTCGCTCTTGTTTTTATCCTTACTGCAACAAGAAAACATTCCTTTTCTTTCGACTGTCGGATATTCTATTATATGCGTAATTCCATTAGATTGCTTCTCTCCCGTAATACTTTTTCTTTTACACTTGGGCGAATCAGACTTCGTTTGAGATTTGCTTTTATCTTTTAATAACAAACTATTTCTAGCGTCACTCAACCCTTTTGAAGTGAACATGCTTCTAATTTCACTAACGCTAAGAACTCCTCTTGTGACATCACCATTTGATGTCTTTACATCGTTACAAGAGTTCTGTTCGTTTTTCATTTCACAGACTTCATTTTGATTAACGTACCTAGCTTGATCTCTATCTAACGTTGATGAGTTTGATCCCGGTGGTGGTGGAATGATATATGACATGATTTCTTCAGGAGTAAGTTCTATTGCTGGAGTTATTTTAACTGTAGGTGGCTGTATAGTAACATTGGCTATAAATTCTTCTAGTTCATCACTTTTTGGTATATTGTCTTGTTCTGTGTCTTTATCGTCAGCAAATGAAGGCGGTACTATGGGTAAAATTTGAGGCACTTGTGTTGAACCATCCAACTCATCAGGAGTTTGCGGTGGAGGTATTAAAGTTAAATCTATAAGCTCGGCGTCGTTGTCTACTATACTTTCCTGATAATAAAATGGAAACTCTGCTGCGTTTTCTTCTCTATTACTTTTCTCTCTTAATTGTTTTAAATATTCTTTCAAATTAGATTCTTTAGCATCTAATGTGGCGTCTGGACTGTGTAAACCAAAACTAGTTCTGACCGCTTTATTAGAAGCTTTAGTTTGATGTTTTCGTATAGGGCTACTTGTTGGAGTATAAGAAGAATCATTATCACTTTCAGAATAAACAGCATCATTATTTAGAGCTAATAAAGCATCAGTGAGTCCACAATTGTTAAGTATTGCACTAAGACCTTGTGATTGCCTTTTTGTAAGATCACTACCATTAAATTCTTTTTCGGTTTCAGCAGCAGTTAAACCACTCAAACCTTGATTAATTGTTTCAGTCAAAAGTAATAAGGAATCGCTATGTTTCAATATTCCTGGAGCATCATCAGCGGCCGACATTCTACTGTTAATAGATTCCGTATCACTCTCTACATGATCCACACAAGTTTCTTTACCAACTAATTCATCTCTTAAAATACCATCATAACCAATATCATTGTAAAGATCACAATTTTCAGTCAGATATTGTTCGGAATTTTCTACAAGTTTTTGCATTTCAGCTACTCTTCTTAAGACTTCTTCATTCTTAGCTTCCACTAAACGAGGATTGTTTGCATTTTCCAATAGTTCCATAGATAAAACGCTTTGTAAATCAAAGCCCATACCGTCTTCTAGATAACAAGCGTCATTAGGATCAAAAAGTCTGAAATCTTCAGTTCTTTTACATTTCTCGAAATGGATGTCGTGTCCTAGAAGACCTTGTTTTGTTTCATAGCCAACTAAAGGACTGGAGCTATTACTATGGTTACGGTTGGCTATACTAGAATTCATGTTAGTGTCTACGCTAGATTTAGACTGATCTGGTGTGGAATGATATGGAGGCGGCATACTAAAGATTGCGAAATGCTTTTTGCCAAGGATCATGGGATCGTCGTAGTACAGGTAACTCCATTTTGCTGGCACCACGCTGTGCTGCGACAGGTAAGGTGGCGCTAAAAGAAAATTAAATATTTTAAACTAGGATTACGATCATATTCTGTGAAAATGTGTTAATAATTAATTCAAATTAAACCAAAAAGTTAGAATTAAACGCACCTATATCTTCTGTCATAGGCTCTCTTTCTAGCTCAATGTTTAACTCTCGGCCTGTGGCGAGTCTGTAATACCTGAAATCAAAAATATAGCCTATTAGTAAAGAGTTAGAGATGGTCCTTCTGTTCATTGAACATTAATTAACCTATGGAACGATAATAATATGGACTGGGTAGGATTATTTCTGGTCCAATAGCTGGCGACAAATTTCGGGAAGGTCCTTTTGTGAAAAAATATAATTTCGTCAATTGGCGAATCCAGTCCTGCCAGCTCTCCGTCTATTCCAATAAAAAAAACTGAAGATTTCATTACAAAGATAATTTTATGATTTGCCTACAGACCAGAGACCCAATTGTGTAAGAAAATCGTAATCATTTGACAGCTTAAAACGTATTACTATAAATCTGTTTAAGAAGTTCATGCTTTTAGACGTGCGGGCATCTATGGAGTCCTTGAATAGGCCGAACTATACGTTTGACAAACGAATACGATAACGATTTCCTTACACAATCGGGGGGCTGATTTATCGTTTGTTTGATCAATTAAATGATTGGTTTTGCCGTAACGTATGCTGTGACTGGTGGGTGATTGACTGACTGACCGGTAGGTCATAAAGCATAAAGGGTACTTTATCCCTCCTGACTTTATTCCTCAAGATCAAAAGGTCTAAGTAGCAAAACATCTGAGTACGTGAAAAGCATGAAAAGTTTTAAAATACGTTCATGAGTGTACAGATTAAAAATTACATTAATAGACCTTTTGGTAAATGACCGTTTTGCTACATGGACGTTTCGCTACATAGAAATATTGCTCATTAAACTTTTCACGTACTTAGATATTTTGCTAATTAGACCATTAATTGATCGTGAGGGTCTTTACTCACCCAGCTATAACGAGAGGCATCTCCGTCGCATCCTTCTCTTCCATCAGCAATGCAAGCACTCGGTCCCTCTGCAGGAAGATAGCGACATCCGCGCTTCCGGAACATTCGCTCTTTACACGGACGCCTTCCACTTCTTCCAGAGACGCGATGGACTGAGGCTGGAATAAGAAAAAACCCGTTTTTAACTTACAAAAAGGAGAAGGTTCTCAATTTTTTTGTCGTTTTATTGGTTCGGGAGCTCTTTAATTTTCCGGGATAACAATAGTCAGCCTATGTGTTATTCCAGACTAGTCTATCTCTGTGCCAAATTTCATCCAGATCCATTCGGCCGTTCTGGCGTGATTGAGTAACAAACATCCATCAATCCATCCATCCATCCATCCAAACTTTCGCAATATTATAGTATAGATGACAGGTGTACCTATAGCATAAATCATAACCCTTCTTTTTGACATTGCATTGGTTGGGTAAACATGCATTATACATATTGTGATTTAGGTACTAGCGCCGCCTCTAGGGAACTTCTTTCGGGACACGGGACGGACTATAACAGCCTTCAACACATTCAACGTCGTCTTTATGACGTGTAAAGTTGTACGAGAGCAGGTGATATGTCTCGACAGTAACAATATAGCATGATCATCCTCCGAGCGGGTGCTGTGCTCGGGGACCACTGGTCCAACTATTGATCTTTGGAAGTCGTATCTTCATAATCGCGATTTAGGCTATTCGTGTTCTTCGTGCGCTACAAGTAGTGTCATCTATTGGTTCTTATGCCGACTTCAAAAACCGCTACAAAGTGGCCACTTCTGTATAATATCACAATCTCTAAATAATGACAGCTTTAAATCTAGTTCTGTCCCTTTCCGGGGGTATTATGAAAGGGTTAGCAGTATTTTTAATGCTGTCATTTCAGTTTAGAGATTGTGTCCTACAGAATCAGCCCCAAAGCTCGTAAGCTACTGAGTCAGAAACTCACCACAGAATTGTTCCTGCCCACAATTTGACTGAGCCCAAAACGCGGCGACACCAACAGCACACGCTCTGGTCTACTGCTGCTGAAACACTTCGCGCCGTAGCTTGGAAGGCCTCCCACTATGTCCAAGTAGTGAAGTTTTGCCTGTGAAAAATAAATATCAGTTCGTATTCTATGGTGGATGTCATATTTTGTTTTTGTGACCCCATGTTATTATACTCCCACAATCTTATTTGACCCGGTGGCCAAAATTTGAACAAATTTTTATGCCTGTTTAGATTTTGTTTTCATTTAATTTCTCATTCATATAAACTAGCGACGCTGTCACCGGGGCAATAAGACTTCAGGAATATACTTGTAGAATTTATAGTTTTTTTTCGCACTTTATTACTATATAATAATTCATGCCCGCGTGGAATTGTGGCAAGAATGCTGGCTGTAATTCTGATCTTGGCTAATCAGCTAGGCTGATCCTTTGCGCAAGTAATGAGTCAGCCCAGAGTTTATATAGTATAATGGGATCAATGAATAAGGGATGGGATGAATAAGGGCCCCGAACGGGTTCGAAACTAGTCGGGCACTTTTCCCACAACACTTGAGTTTAAACGATAGCTATGTATAGTTATAATGTGGTCAAACCTGCAACTGCGTGAGGTGTCGTTGGCTGCCCGTCATCTGGGCATTCAGTTTGAGGAAGTGCGCCACCAGGCGTCTCAATTCCTTGCGCTTCATGCTCTCTAGCAGACTGCTGGGCACGAACCTCTCGAAACCGAACTCACGTCTGGAAATAAGCCATTTTTTTTTAAATTAATACACTAACACTTGGCTGTAAACAGACTTGCTAGCAAGTTGTGAAGGTGGAGCACGTAATTCCAATTTTTCTGCAACAATTCTTAGCTAAGTTGAAATGTAGAACCATTCAAAACCTTGTCTGGGTATCTACACTTAAATGGACTGTATTCAGAACATAATTTTCCATTAATTATAATTAATTTACGATTGATTGTAGTCCAATCCAAATATTTCAGGAGCATTTTTCTGGTTGGAGCGCTGTGGATTCGAAAATTAACTTGAGCAGTAAAGGTCCATTTTACAAAACTAAAGTATTTCAAGGCTCAAATAGCTTAACAATAAACGTTGATAATATTTAAATTAAAGTACCTAATGTATTACTTCAGTCTGACGACATCAGTAAGGTAGCAGGGAAACTTGGAGTAAGTAGGCTTGCCCGACACCGGGAAGAGTGCCGTGCAAATAGCCTATGTCCAACAATGTTGTTTTTTTTAATATATAGGCAGCTGCAATCAGACCTGCTTGCAAGTGGTGATGCAGCCTAAGGTGGAGCGCGCTTGCCTAGAAGATGCCTATTTTCTCTTGATTTGGAGGTACCTATATTAAAAGAGGAGGGGAAAACGGAAAGATTATTTAAAAGGCTCATAAAGAAGAAAAAGAGGGTAAACTTACTCAACAGCTTTGACAGTAATCTTAGCAGGGGGCAGGTTGTGCGCAAGCGCATGTTGATGTATATGCAAGGCGGCGAGTCTCAACGCCACGTCCGGTTGCAGCTCGGGTGCGAATCTATCCTGAGCCTTCAGAAAGTCTCATAAAGAAGAAAAAGAAGAAAGAGAGTGTATACTTACTCAACAGCTTTGACAGTAATCTTAGCAGGGGGCAGGTTGTGCGCAAGCGCATGTTGGTGTATATCAGGGGGCCAGTCTCAACGCCACGTCCGGTTGCAGCTCGGGCGCGAATCTATCCTGAGCCTTTAGAAAGTCTCATAAAGAAGAAAAAGAAGGAAGAGAGTGTATACTTACTCAACAGCTTTGACAGTAATCTTAGCAGGGGGCAGGTTGTGCGCAAGCGCATGTTGGTGTATATGCAACGCGGCGAGTCTCAACGCCACGTCCGGTTGCAGCTCGGGCGCGAATCTGTCCTGCGCCACGTCGTTACAGCATTGCATGTAGAGGTAGTCCAGTGCTGCAAGGTCTCGTTGAGCAAGTTCAGCCGCTGATGATGGCATGAACACCACTCGGAATAGGCAACGCATTTTGTGGGAACCTGGTCGTGCTGCGATCTGGAAATGAGGTAAATATGGGTGAAATTTTGAGTTATGGATGATAAACTTTTCCACTTATTGTATGGTTGCTTGTGGTTTGGTTTAATTCAAACTTATACGTAGGCAATTGTAAGTTAAATACTTCTATGGCCATACGGACATGCCCATTGTAAGTATTGATTATAATTTGCGAGGAAAAGGTTAAATATAAAAGACTAGCTGAATAGCTGATGCCCGCGACTTCGTCCGCGTGGTTAAAGTTTTATTTGATTTCAGCGGGAACTCCTTAATAATCCGAGATAAAAAGTTGCCTATGTCACTCTCGACAGGTCCTGAACTATAATCATGCAAAAAAATTTGTGGATCCATTGCTCTGTTGCTGCGTGATTGAAGGACAAACCAATAAACAAACACACTTCCGCATTTATAATATTTGTATGAAGACGTATGATTTATATGAGAACCAAAAAACGGAATTTGAGCCTGCGAGAAATTATGTTACTTTGAATAAAAGACCATGAAAGAAGTATCAAAATCAACCTTACCCTTGCCAAAGACTCTTTCGGATCCAACAGCGTGAGCTTGTTCCTCCTCAAACTCTTCACATGTTCGACCACCAAGCTGAAGTGTTCTTCAGCGGTGATGCATAGTTTGTCCTTGAGGCTGGTGACCACATCTGCCACGGTGGTGGTGGCATCATACTTGAAGGACTTGGTCTGACCATTCTCGAGGAACACCTTGAGGACATTAGCCATTGGTGGCAGACAGAGATCACCGAGGGAGAACGCCGAGGGCTGGAACAGAAAATAAATAATTGTTCAACAAGATAGCAAAGTTAGTTTTTGTTGCGAGTGCCTAGTTTAAATCCCAAGCAAGCCAAGACAGAATCCTGAGTGTAGTGAGAGATTTAAAAGCACGAGAACAAAAACTTTGCTATCGCGTGATAGGTGCATAAAACTTTTCACCTCACTAGCGAGAAAATACAAGATGTAATAAAAATATTGTACCTACCTACCTTGATTGAACAATATACTGCATTACATATTACTCTAATTTAAAACCAGTGACCAAAAGTAGTTTTTATGCTTGTCATCATCATTTTCTCACTGAGTGAGTAAAAACAAATGTGGTTTCATAGAGTGGACGAGTAATGAGTCAGCGCCGTGGCTGTACCTCGTCCGCGCCCGTCGCCTCCTGTGTATATATCCCACGCCTAAAATCAGTATGGATACTCACAGGGTACATGGGAGCGCCGTTCAGTTGCACGGAGTCAGCGAACCGCACTCTCTGCGGCCTCGCCCTCAGCCTCGCGCGCTTGGCGGCGGACAGGAAGGCGGACCTCCTGGTCAGGTTGCCGCTGCGTGCCGGCTGACACACGAGCAGCGTCACCCGCTCTGAGCACGCCCGCACTGCTGATATGACGTGCTCTCTCGCTGCTGTGCTGATACACCTGTACTCTCTTTAGCTAGCTACCAAGGTGACATGTAAATAAGCTGACAAACACTCACAGGGTACATGGGAGCGCCGTTCAGTTGCACGGAGTCAGCGAACCGCACTCTCTGCGGCCTCGCCCTCAGCCTCGCGCGCTTGGCGGCGGACAGGAAGGCGGACCTCCTGGTCAGGTTGCCGCTGCGTGCCGGCTGACACACGAGCAGCGTCACCCGCTCTGAGCACCCCCGCACCGCTGATATGACGTGCTCTCTCGCTGCTGTGCTGATACACCTGTACTCTCTTTAGCTAGCTACCAAGGTGACATGTAAATAAGCTGACAAACACTCACAGGGTACATGGGAGCGCCGTTCAGTTGCACGGAGTCAGCGAACCGCACTCTCTGCGGCCTCGCCCTCAGCCTCGCGCGCTTGGCGGCGGACAGGAAGGCGGACCTCCTGGTCAGGTTGCCGCTGCGTGCCGGCTGACACACGAGCAGCGTCACCCGCTCTGAGCACCCCCGCACCGCTGATATGACGTGCTCTCTCGCTGCTGTGCTGATACACCTGTACTCTCTTTAGCTAGCTACCAAGGTGACATGTAAATAAGCTGACAAACACTCACAGGGTACATGGGAGCGCCGTTCAGTTGCACGGAGTCAGCGAACCGCACTCTCTGCGGCCTCGCCCTCAGCCTCGCGCGCTTGGCGGCGGACAGGAAGGCGGACCTCCTGGTCAGGTTGCCGCTGCGTGCCGGCTGACACACGAGCAGCGTCACCCGCTCTGAGCACGCCCGCACTGCTGATATGACGTGCTCTCTCGCTGCTGCGCTGACGTCTTCGCCGTTGACGCACAGGATCTGGTCTCCTGGCTCCAGCTGGAATATAAAAATTGCGTATTTTTTATCGAGAAATTATATGCATTTTGCTAGTGTCGTATTTACTGACTCACTATCATCATTATTATAGCGCTTCTCACCTTCTGAACTCTGTTTACAACGAACATAACATAGACTTAATGTTGTGGCAATATGAGTAGTGTATACGTCGAAGTCTAACCGTTTTTTTTCATACAGTTAAGTGCAACTTAATTGACCACTGGTATAGTTTACAACAACTTTACTTTAATCAACAGATACTCCTGTCTATTTATGTAAAACTAGTCTAAAAATTAAAAAAAGAATAAAATGAACTCACTTTCCCAACGCTCGGCGAGTTGTCGGTAACGAACCGCACCAGCACAGGCTTCTCGGAGCCGGCCACGAAGCCGAACCCGAGCTCAGGGTCCCTCTCCAGCACCACCTCGCGCGGAGCTGGTGGAGATTCGCACGAGAACCCCTCTGGAGCCACGTACGTTGTTGTTTTGTTGACATGGCTGCAAGTTGAGACATGGCATCATGTATTGTCAAGTAGATACTATCTCTCTTCGGTCGGTCCTTCATTGCTGAAGATCGTGGCTAGATCCTAACCTCGAACGGATTATTTTTTTCCATTCGATTCTGTTGGTAGCCATTCTCACTATATTATGAAATTTCGACTCGTTCGACTCCCTCAGTTGGTCAGACCACCTAACACTTTATAGTAGGTAGGTACTATAAAGCGTCGAAATTAAAGCTCATCAGAAACTCGGTTTTACAACTGCTGTCACCCAAAAGAGCGCGAAAGCTAAAACTCTAGGAACGTCAAATGTCTAGGGATACGCAAAAAGTATCGATATCTGAGTAGTATCGATAGATCATAGTCAAAATATATTAATTCAATTTAGATACTACGAGGGTTCCAAACGCGCCCTGGTCTGAAAAGAGCCCACCAAAAAACTCAGCCGGGTAGTTCATAGAACGCAGTTTGCTCAATACAGCCGTTTTAATATTTAATATTCCAGCCTCAAAAAAAAGAAGTGTAAGTAATATTGTCAATATTCATGTCATGTATGTGAGTTTGTTTATTCCACCATAACTTCTAAATTTCTGGACAGATTTGGATGTATGAATCAATTATAGTCAGGCTATAATTATTCTGTTATTGTTCAGGTTATTGTTCTGTGGTCCTACAAACTTATCCGGTGAAAGCGTCGCTATTAGTAGGTATGAAAAAAAACTAAACAAGCGTAAAAATTAATTCCAATTTTGTCCACCGGGTCAGATGAGCTTAACGTACTCTACGTGTGTAGTTTGGCGAGAAAGTTAAGTAAAGTAAACTTAATAAACTTATTTTTTGTATTTTTTTTGTGCATATTATGAAATGACTGCCTCGTTGGTCTAGTGGTTATCATGTTCGACTGCGGCTGACGAAGTCCCGGGTTCGAGTCCCGGGTCGGGCCATAATTAAGTGTTGGGTTTTTCTGATTAGAAATTTTCAGTACTAGCCCGGAGTTAGGAAGTTGGCGGTGTTTCACCCGCGTGCCTCGGAGAGCACGTTAAGCCGTCGGTCCCGGTTATTATCACTAACATGATAATAGTCGCATTGGAGCAGCGAGGTGGGTCTAAGCTCTAATTCCCTCTCTCCTATGAGAGTGGAGGCCTGTGCCCAGCAGTGGGACGTTAATGGTCTGTAGTGGTGGTGGGATATTATGAAATGATTAAATTAAAGAAAAATGGAAAGTCGAAATTCCATCAAACAGCATTGTTCTCACTTGATATAATAGGGCTTCCCGCGGCTGTCGAGCGCCTGCTCCCAGCCGTAGGGCAGATCCTCGTCAGCGCTGTCGCCGTCCCCGGAGGGCCAGCTCTCCACCGGCGGCAGCCAGCTGGCGGTCCTCGTGACGTGACTGGAAACAGAGAAGTTAATATTATTTTATAGTACATTACTGCAGCGGCCAGCAAAACAGGCATTGAAGGATGAACGTGTAAATGTGGGCCGAGGCGAAGCCGAGGCACACATACGTAAGTCCATCAATGCCTAGTTGTGGCCAAGGCTTGTATAGTGCTTTTCTCAAATAATGCGCGGAAATTAAAACTAAGTGTTCATCACACTCATTGTCTTCACTTGAACTCATTTTGTCAAAAACATTTCAAAATCAATGACGAACAACGAACAACAATAATTTTTCCCGCGTTAAAGTGTTCATTTGTTTTTTTTTTCAATAAACATGCTTTCTATTTGCAAGCTAGTTCGAAATTTAAATAAAACCTTTGATAAGTTACCTCCTTGGTTGCCATGTTTCGGAGTAAAAGATCGTTCCATTTTTAGGGTTCCGTACCCAAAGGGTAAAAACGGGACCCTATTACTAAGACTCCGCTGTCTGTCTGTCTGTCTGTCTGTCTGTCTGTCTGTCTGTCTGTCTGTCTCCAGGCTGTATCTCATAAACCGTGATAGCTAGAAAGCTGAAATTTTCACAAATGATGTATTTCCGTTGCCGCTATAACAACAAATACTAAAAATTAAAAAAATATATATATTAAGGGGGGTCCCCATACAATAAACGTGTTTTTTTCGTATTTTTTTGCTCAATATTAAAATCGGTAACAGGTAGACGATTCAAATTTTCACAGAATATTAACTTGTATATTACCTTTCAAAATAAATAATTAAATATCAATAAAGTAAATATTAAAGGGGGGCTCCCATACAACAAACGTAATTTTTTTATATTAACAATAAACCTCTACAAACTAAGTTAGTTTTGCGGTTCATTTCGTCTTGTTTTTAATACGTCATAAATCGTAAAACTTACTACAGGTTTACACGGAACCCTCGGTGCGCGAGTCCGACTCGCACTTGGCCGGTTTTTAAATTACACGACAGATATGAATTTACTATGTAATTTATTTGGCCGCTAAACCACGGCAGATATGGATTTTCATACAACTTTAGTCGGCCGCTGCTCGCATGTATGTGGCCAGTACAGCAATTTCGATTTATCTCGAAGAAGGTTGTCAAAATAATGCTCACATTTCCAAGCATGTTTGAGAAAAAGCCTTTATTTACTTCCTTATCTATGATTAAACTGTAACATTATTTTCTTAAGACTAAACTTAACTACACAAATGTATTCACTTCCTCAGGTTAAGTGAATTCATTGTGTAGTTGAGGAAACAGAGAAGTAAGAAAACTGAAATATTTAATTAAGTGCAATTTTCCTAATTATATTTATAAAAAAAAATTATAATACCTTTTACAACAAAGACAAAGGAAAGCAAAAAAATAAACACAGACAGAAGTAGGATACAAAAGGCGGCCTTATCGCTTAGGTAACGATCTCTACGGCAACCTTAGGAAAGGAGAAAATAAGGGAAAATAGACTGCAGGTGGATCTATAATAATAATAGTCACTTCAAATAAAATAAAATAAAAGTGTTTCCATTTTTGAAGGTTATTAAATCTGAGTGCTCGCAAGTTTCATTCCAGTGCGTTGAAAAAAGAGAAGTTAGTTTTTTTTATCGACTACAAGTTATAGAGGTGGTTAATATAACACGTAGCGCAATATGATAGCGCGCCATTGTTCCATAACGGGATAACGTGTTATGTGAGGAGCCGCCATGACGCTACGGTGTTATGAATACCACGCGATCGCGCGCGGCGCTTCGTAGCACTTGTAGCGGCGCCCGCCTGCCGGTAGCGCGCTGCCGCTGGCCGACGCGATGGTTAGTCTCGCGCATAGATAAATATGTACAATTCTCGCGTAACGCGCTGTTGTGAGTGAGCGTCATCTTTGCGTGTTACGAAATTTAGCGCGCTAAGAAATTTAGCGCGCTGCAAGACATATCGCGCCTGCCGGCCGCCCACACGTTTTCTTATAACAACCTCGTTATAACATAGTAAAAGCATGTTAAAAATTTATAGTTTTTAGTCCGTAGCGTGTTATGGATTTATAACAGTTTTGAACAACTCTAACAAGTTAGCCCTTGACTGCGATCTCACCTGATGGTAGGTAACTAATAATTTTTTTTTTTTTTAATTTGGAAAACATACAGCTTAAATAAATTAAATATAGCTAATACAATAATGTTATCACTGGAGCCAGTTAAGTTTCCACGTTTTGTTGAATACAATATTTCGGGTGGGAGTCCATCCTAAATTTAGGTATATTAAACCCGTACCCCTTCGGTTTCTACACGGCATAGTACCGGATCGCTAAATTGCTTGGCGGCACGTCTTTGCCGGTGGTAACTAGCCACGGCCGAAGCCTCCCACCAGGCAAATAAATTTAAATGAAAAAGAATCAGTTTAAACGATGAGAGATTAATCCGATGAGTTTCAAGACTTAGAAGTTTGATTTTATTACAGCTCCAAGGGACCGTAGACCTAAGTATTTGATATTAATTTCAACTTGATACCTCCACGCGTTCCCGAGAAAAAGATGGTTGACAGACAGACAGATGGACAACGAAGTGATCCTATAAGGGTTCCTTTTTTTCCTCTTGAGGTACGAAACCCTAAAATAAGAAGAAAGCGACCATAACATTCACTGAGTAGGAGGTTCATCATCATCATTGGCGCTACAGCCAACTTGTAGTAAAAAAAAAGATAAATTTGCTAGATTCAAAAGTCGCACCCTTAATATTTCAAAAGAGCCTTGTTAAGCCCACATGAATAAAGTCTAATTTGCATTTGAATATTTCCCTCCAAACGCGGCTTATTGTCTGCAGCACCCGCCTTATACCGGCCACTTTATATAACGACAAGTCTACACAGGTGTGGAAGAGATTGACCTAAAAGCCGAGGGGATTTTCGAGGCTTTATCTTGAGCAAGGTAACCACAATATTACTCGTAATTTTTTATACTTATATTGTACTAGTTGATGCCCACGACTTTGTCCGCGTGGTTTAAGTTTTTTTGGTTCCCGCGGGAAATTCTTAATTTTCCGGGATAAAAAGTAGCCTATGTCACAAAAATCACGTCAATCCGTTGCTTCGTTGCGGCGTGATTGAAGGACAAACCAACAAACAAACACACTTTCGCATTAATTATAATACTAGCTGATGCCCGCGACTTCGTCCGCGTGGATTGAGGTTTTTCGGTTCCCGCGGGAACTCTTTAATTTTCCGGGATAAAAAGTAGCCTATGTGCTATTCCAGACTATAATCTATCTCTGTGCCAAATTTCATCCAGATCCGTTCATCCGTTGGAGCGTGATTGAGTAACAAACATACATCCATACATACATCCATCCATCCAAACTTTCGCATTAATAATATTTATTTGATTTGATTAGTAAGTACCTATGACTATGATAATAATAGGTTTAGTGGAATAAGCTAATTTGTATAATTTAGGAATCTTTAGAGTTACTGTTCTAAATGTAAAATCAAATACCTATCAATCAAATAATATAATAAAAAAAATAATATAAATGCGAAAGTTTGGATGGATGTATGGATGTATGGATGTATGGATGTTTGTTACTCAATCACGCTCCAACGGCTGAACGGATCTGGATGAAATTTGGCACAAAGATAGATTATAGTCTGGAATAGCACATAGGCTACTTTTTATCCCGGAAAATTAAAGAGTTCCTGCGGGAACTGAAAAACCTCAATCCACGCGGACGAAGTCGCGGGCATCAGCTAGTATAATAAATATTCGAGTTTCTTGCTGGCTCTTCTCGGTAGGAATGGCATTCCGAACCAGCGGTAGATTCATATTATAACGATTCAAAAGCGCTTGTAAAAGCTTATTTGAATAAAAAACAATTGAATTTTGAATTTTGAATTATAAATGCGAAAGTTTGGATGGATGTATGTTTGTTACTCTATCACGCCCGAACGGCAGAACGGATCTGGATGAAATTTGGCACAGATATAGATTATAGTCTGGAATAACACATAGGCTACTTTTTATCCCGAAAAACTAAGGAGTTCCCGCGGGAACCAAAAAACCTAACTAATAACATCTTGTCTGTACCATATTTTACCAAATAAATATTTAGCCAAAATGAAGAAATAAAGACTTTGATCCCGTAGCTTTGGCTGGTTACAAATTACTTGCCTATTATGCCTATAAATAAATTATTGAAAAATAAATTATTTCTAACAGATTATTAAATAGAGGGTCTTCCAAAACACCTAAAATTCACATCCTCGGTTAGTTTTAAGTTTAATAACCATTTTAAAATATAGACTAAAGAAAAAAAGTGCGTCGAAATTTGATGAGGTCACAACTGTGAATTTCATACAACTTCCATACTAAAAGTGCGTTTTTAAGTTTGATAAAGAGTTGCTGATTTGATTGAGTTGTCATCATCCCTATTTTAGATCGCTCTGTGTAAACCGCTAACACACAACACACACACCGACCTTTTGATCTCCGTGGGGCAGTGTGTAGCGCTGTTGTCTTAACGTACGGAGGTCCCGGGTTCGATCCCGGCAGAGTCAATTAACAATTTGGGAATTTATAATTTCTGAATTTTACCTGGTCTGGCCTGGTGGGAGGCGTCGGCCGTGGCTAGTTACCACCCTACCGGCAAAGACGTGCCGCCAAGCGATTTAGCGTTCCGGTACGATGCCGTGTAGAAATCGAATAGGGGCATGGGTTTAATATAACTGCCATGCCCCCAACAGGTTAGCCCGCTACCATCTTAGACTGCATCATCACTTACCACCAGGTGAGATCGCAGTCAAGGGCTAAACTGCAGTGGATAAAAAAAAACAACAGGATTAGCTATGCTCACACATCCTTCCGAAGAAACCATAAGAGCCAATAACAAAATTTTCAACAAGCTTTCCAGAATATTTAGCGCCCTTGTAAAGGGTTTTCAATATTACTCCCATCTACTCTACCCTCGGGGACGAGAGCATTATTGAACGAATTTATACCCTAAACGTAAATGAACAAAGCTCATATTCCATTGGAGTACTAGTGTGAGGATTTTCACTGTAATTCCACATCCTTTTCCAATATGGAAGCAATATGTCGAGAATGCAATGCGGTCTCTTCCATTTATTAATAGACGAATGGCCTTCTTTAGAAGAATAAAATAAGGTTTTAGAGGGGACTAGCGCAAGGCAGTCGTGCTTTTCCATTTCATTTAAATTTTCACTTATTTTTAAATAGCTGAAGCCCGCGACTTCGTCCGCGTGGTTTAAGTTTTTTTGATTCCCACGGAAACTCCTTAACTTTCTGGGATATAAAGTAGCCTATGTCACTCTCCAGGTCCTCAACTATACCCATGCAAAAAATCATGTCGATCCGTTGCTCCGTTGCGGCGTGATTGAAGGACAAACCAACAAAACAATAAACCAACAAACAAACACACTTTCGCATTTATAATATTAGTATGATAGAATAGCGAAAACTTCAGCGCATAGAACTGACGTTCCCGTCACTGAAAATTTATCGGGGTGTTTGTAAAATATAACGTCTTGTTACATTTTTCTAAATAAATCCATACTAACAATTATTATAAATGCGTCTGTCTGCTACGCTTTAACGGCTCATCTTATCAACCGATTTTGATGTTATATTTTGGTATAGGGGTAGGTTACATCCCAGGGAAGGCTACTTTTTATCCCGAAAAATTACCGAGTTCCCGCGGGAATCAAAAAACTTAATCCACGCGGTTCCCATTCGTTCGGTTCGGTGGCCAACTTTTAAAATGCCTGTTTGGTTTTTGTTTTTATTTTATTTTTAATACAGGTATTAAATAATATAAATTCAATCGCTGTCAACCGGGTTAGTTGAGTTTGTGGGAATTAGATATTTTT
Organism: Erebia ligea; assembly: GCA_917051295.2. Classification (NCBI taxonomy): domain Eukaryota; kingdom Metazoa; phylum Arthropoda; class Insecta; order Lepidoptera; family Nymphalidae; genus Erebia; species Erebia ligea. The sequence goes on from OU785232.1 coordinate 1,344,447, forward strand.
GTGAGTATAACTCTGCCCGCAGGCTTGAGATATCTTTCTTGAGAGATATTGTCATCCATCCATCCATCAGCCTGCATTCGTCCACTGCTGGACATAGGCCTTTTGGAGAGCGCGCCACCACACACGGTCCTCCGCTTTCCGGATACACCCACTTCCCGCTACCTTTATAAGGTCGTCGGTCCAGCGGTATATATTGTCGTTGCCGGCTAATTTTTCGTTTACTTACCCAAACATGCACAAAATGCGGTACATTACAAGACAAGAAAAAAATAGTCGGCATGTAAGGGTTCGTAGAAAAAAATACCACAGATAAGAAATATTACTTACTAGCTAATATACCCGCGACTTCGTCCGCGTGAATTGAGGTTTTATGGTTCCCGCGGGAACTCTTTAATTTTCCGGGATAAAAAGTAGCCTATGTTTTATTCCAGACTATAATCTATATCTGTGCCAATGTTAGCTTCGGTAGACAAATAGAGTCTATAACGGGTAGACATAATTTTAATCGTTGTGCTCATGCCAGCCCTACTGGAAGCGGACTCTATAGTTCAGCTCCAGAATGATAAAATATGTCCTCTGGGTTATGCTAATTCAATTGGCCGCCAGTGGCCGCGCTTTAAAAGCCCCTAATGTGATTTCCCAATCCAATTTATGTGAGAGGCGGCCCTGCTTTTCATATTGAAATGACGTTTTGAATATTACAACTTTGGAATAATTGGGTATTTATATTCAAATTATTTTTTAGTGATTATTATATAGAGCATCTCCCAAAAGTCGTAATATCCACGTCCCCTTTTAGTTTTATATTGAATAACCATTTTAAACTATCGATTAAAGTAAAAAAGTGTGTCGAACTTTGATGACGTCACAATTCAGAATTTTATACTAAACCCCTAATCGGTTTCTACACGGCATCAACCCGGAATGCTAAATTGCTTGGCGGCACGTTTTTGCCGGTAGGGTGGCCATGGCCGAAGCCTCCCACCAAACCAAACCAGAGAAAATTCAGAAATTCTAAATTCCCGAATTAATTTACCCCGACTTATTGCCCCAGCCCGCGTTCACAATGCGGCCCTTTCCGCCTCGTACATTACTTAAATTGGTTCACATATAATTTTACAAATTGAACCCGAATTTAAACCCGGGACCTCTCACGTTAAGACAACAGCGCTCAACACTGCGCCAGGGAGGTCTTCAAAGCTACGAACGATACCATAAAACTGTAGCGATCAAGCAGTATAGGTATCGACGACCCGCGACGTGTATTGAATGTCTTCAATGTTATTGCAGGGACTTATTGCCCCAGCCCGCGTTCACAATGCGGCCCTTTCCGCCTCGTACATTACTTAAATTGATATTGCTTTGGGCACGATATGGTAATAGCCTTATTACGCGATTCAAATAAATTGATTCACTTTGGTTGAAAGGCGTAGACATGAAAGGCAATATAGGGAAACAATGACATTAAGTTAAGGTTATTAGGGTTCCGTAGCCAAATTTGGCAAAAACGGAACCCTTATAGATTCGTCATGTCTGTCTGTCTATCTGTCTGTCTGTCTGTCCGTCCGTATGTCACAGCCACTTTTTCCGAAACTATAAGAACTATACTGTTGAAACTTGGTAAGTAGATGTATTCTGTGAACCGCATTAAGATTTCCACACAAAAATAGAAAAAAAACAATAAATTTTGGGGGTCCCCATACTTAGAACTGAAACTCAAAAATTTTTTTTTCATCAAATCCATACGTGTGGGGTATCTATGGATAGGTCTTCAAAAATTATATTGAGGTTTCTAATATCATTTTTTTCTAAACTGAATAGTTTGCGCGAGAGACACTTCCAAAGTGGTAAAATGTGTGTCCCCCCCCGTAACTTCTAAAACAAGAGAGAAGATAAAAATGGTTGGTTCATGCACGTGAGGGATTATTATCAAATGATAGGGATGATGCCTGTATCAAAAATAAATTATCTCTAACTGATTTTTAAATAGAGGGTCTTCCAAAAGACCTAAAATTTCACATCCTCGGTTAGTTTTATGTTTGATAACCATTTTAAAACGTAGATTAAAGAAAAAAAGTACGTTGAAATTTTATAATGTCACAACCATGAATTTCATATAACTTCCATACTATAAGCGCGTTTTGAAGTTTAATAAAGAGTTGCTGATTTGATTGAGTTTTCATCATCCCTTTTGTACAGGCGTGACGTCACTGCTATTTAGATTTTGGTATGCGATACAGATTTATGTCTACTAACCAAACTCGTCCAAGTTTATGTAGTGTCGTATAGTTTCGTCCAGTCTATAAAATGTTCGGATATAGAGAGTGGTCCAGATATAGTCCTGAGTTCAATTTCCGACTAGGTTGATTTATTGGCGATTGTTAGGGTTCCGTAGCCAAATAGCAAAAAACGGAACCCTTATGGATTCGTCATGTCTGTCCGTCCGTATGTCACAGCCACTTTTTTCCGAAACTATAAGAACTATACTGTTGAAACTTGGTAAGTAGAAGTATTCTGTGAACCGCATTAAGATTTTCACACAAAAATAGAAAAAAAAACAATAAATATACTTAGAACTGAAACTCAAAAATTTTTTTTTCATCAAACCCATACGTGGGGTATCTATGGATAGGTCTTTAAAAATTATATTGAGGTTTTTAGAATATTTTTTTTCTAAACTGAATGTGTGTCTCCCCCCTGTAACTTCTAAAATAAGGGATGATAAAACTAAAAAAAATATAATATGATGTACATTAATTACCATGCAAACTTCCACCGAAAATTGGTTTTAACGAGATCTAGTAAGTAGTTTTTTTAAATAATTTAAAACTTACTACAGGTTTGTACGGAACCCTCGGTGCGCGAGTCCGACTCGCACTTGGCCGGTTTTTTTAACAATACCTACTTCGGTTATTCCCAACATTTCTATACCTAAACTTAGGGATTTAAGTTATTGGTTGGTTGCTTGGTTTTTTTAATAGAATTAAAAAAAAATAAAAAAAACCGTGCTTTGTATATATTTCGAATAAAATACTTTAATATCAGAATCAATTTTCCGAACCGGTGTTTATTTCTTACGACTTATCGTAAGTGGCACAAGTACGTGAAATAAATCATTTCATTTTAATTTTTCATGTTCGAATCCTGCACCAGAAACGGAATATAAATTATTGTCAATAACCCGGCTGAGTTTGTTGTGGACTCTTCTCAGACCACTTGGAACACTCGTAGCTTTAGTCTTAGGATACCGTAATTGATTATCACCGTCATGTTATATAAATAAAAGGTTTCGGACGTCAATAAGTGTACAGTGCACATAAATTGGATAAATAAATATTGAATAAGAAAAATAGATTGAAAAACTCCAAATTCATCCATTATGCTTCAGCCTTTAGTATTCCATGGTAGCGAATTGGATTAGGCGGAAAACTCTGTAAGAAGGTATTACGGACGGACGGACGCCAATGCGATTACTAGATACAATCGACAAGATTATTGACGGTAGATTGTTTTATAAAAAGGTCCACGATTCGATTCCCTGTTGAGTCAATTTGGGAAATCGTGTTTTCTAAATTGCCTCGGTTCTGGGAATTCTGAAAAGAGGTGAGATTTTGATCTCTTTGATTTTGGTATTCAAAGAAAAGTTGACTGCGAGCTCACCTGATAGTAAGTGACAATGCAGTCTAATATTGGAAGTGGGTTAATTTAAAATAGTTATGGCATTTAGCCCAAGTCGGTTTTTCTTTTACATATGGGACGCTAAATCGCTTAGCTCACTTATTCTTCTGGTATAGGAATGGTCTATAAAGCCACGGCCGAACACACCCACTAGAATAAAGTGTACTGTGTAAGTAATAGATTGTTTTATTTATTCACCAAAGTCAATTAAGGAATCCATTCTAATAATATAAATGCAAATGTATGTTGGTATGTATTTATATATTTATGTATATATTTATGTCATTAGTATGTATATTCGTGTAAGTTTATGATATAGTTTATATCTCGTTTCATTCCATCTCATATCTTGTTGTACCCATTCTTCCTGCACAACCTTTCTCACTGCCAAGGGTCACTGGTAGAGATCTCTTATAGAGATAAGTGTTTCCTTGTCCACTATGTTTCTGTTTTCTACGTATTGTATACAGTGGCGTAGCTAGGTAACCAAGGGCCCTGGGGCAAATTAAAAAATGGGGCCCCACTGCTATGTAAACTGATTAGGTTTTATCAAATAAAAATATGAAATATACAAATACTTTAAAAATGCTAAGCTACTTAATAAAAATATTAATAACAACATAAATATTAATAACAACATAATTATTAGATAATTTTTGCATGCCAGTACACGGCAGATTGTAGTTCATACCAATTTAATAATGTAACATCAATGTACCTACGCAATCTATGCAAATAAATGCTTTGATTTGATTTGATTTGATTTGATTTGAAATTACAATTAATACTTGGTGTAGGTTTTTTCTAATAAAACGAAATAGAGAAGATTCAAGGGTTTATTATATAAAGTTCGGGCCTACCAACTGACTAAATAACAATTATATTTACAATTTTTTCCTAGCTTTAGTTTTCACAAAAGTATCAATGACTTCGTTAAGCCAGGCTCGATGCGGTTTTGTTTTCAATCGCTATTAGCGATAAATGTCGGAGTCGAGTTTGGCCCATATTATTTCTTAAATATTTTTTTTTATTATTTTTAATTTGCTAAATGACCTTTCAGCTGCTGCAGAAGTGACAGGAATTGTAAAGAATAATAACATGGCTGTAAATACTTCCGTTAGGTCGCATTCTAGCACTCCATATTTGCTCATTATTTCCTTACATAATTGGTGAACAGTCCATGCTTGAGTTAGTTGAGGTAAAACTAGATGGTAAATATTAATAAATTGAAGTGAAAAACTACTTAGGGCCTATTATATCTGAATATTTTCTTTGGAATTCGTCACACTTTTGTAATAAAGTTGCTTCATCAACATGTAATAAAAATGTTGGTGTTAGAAAATGGAATATAATTATGACAGACTGCACTCATACCAATAAAACGTGTATCTAATTGAGATATTAATGTGTCTAGTACTTTATTGAAAATCTCAATTTTAAATATTTTTTCTCGGTTTGGAAATCGGTGATCAGCAGCTAATTCATCAAAATGTTTTTTAACTTTTCTTTGCCTTTTTTCTTGAAAATGGGTATCATTACCATATTTTCTTGCAGTTTCACTGGCTTTGCACTTGAATAATTCGAAATCATTTCTATAAATTTGCAACTTTGCTTTGGTCTCTGCTAAAACTTTACTCGCCTCGCCCAAATTACAGAAAGAATTTAGGGGAATTCCCTAGGCATAACTTTTGAATTTCTCTCAACTGAGTTGTCATGATTAAAGTGGGGTTGCAACCTGTCATATTTATTTTGAAATTGGGAGAAATTTCCAAAAGTTCAGTTCGATCGAGATTTCTGGTAAGGATTCGAGGACCCCTGAGCTTGAGGGCCCCGGGGCACTGCCCCGCCTAGCCCCTAGGTAGCTACGCCGCTGATTGTATAACTTTTTGGTACAAAATAAATAAAAAAAAAAAAAAAAAAGTGTGTCTGTCTGCTACGCTTTCATGGCCCTTGCTTTCATCCGATTTCAATGAAATTAGGTATAATTACCTACAGATAAGTTACATCCATATAAGAAATGCCATAACAGGCTACTGTATATCCCGGAAAATTATAAGGATTTCCCAAACGAATAAAATATTATTAATCCACGCGAACCCAGGATCACTCACTTATATAAGCGGTCACCAAAAGAAATACCAAAAAATCCTTGAAGTTTTTACAAAGATCGGACCTTTTGTGATATCTTGCATAATACCAAGAATTCCGAATTTCCTTGAATTCACGATAAACGATTTTGTTGGTCTTGCGGAGAATAACAAGATGTTTGGGACGGAATATTTTAATCATTATTCAGGGTAGCGAAAATATTTTTTTTGTTTTATCTCTCTTAGGCAGGTAAAGGTATGCCGAATAAATAGGTCTTGTTTTTATAAGCCCTAATGTGGGGCCCGTAAGAAAATAGAGGAGGATATTTCTCAGTACCATGTCTTGAAAATGGGAATGAAATGAAAATACACACAATTTACCTACTATTTCGTTCTTTTTGATTTTATTTACCTACTAACGAAATTCCAAAATCAATTTAAAAAGTTTTTACATGTACAGAAAAATAATTAGGTGTCAATTAGTCAAGTTTTTAATTCATATTTTATCGGTTTGAATAATATAACGAACTAGGTTATGCCCGCGACTTCATCCGCGTGAACTACACCAATTTCAAACTCCTATTTGACCCCCTTAGGGATTGAATTTCCAAAAATCCTTTCTAAGCGGATGTCTACGTCATAGTAGCTATCTGCAAATTTTAGCCTGATTCGTCAAGTGGTTTCAGTCAGTCACCTTTTCCTTTTATATATTTACCTAGATTTCATACCTTTTATAAAATAACGGTTTACCCTAACGCTTTTCTATAAGATTTTATTATTCCGAAGCACCTTTTCTTTCCTAATATTCTTTCCCTCGCATTTCTACAGAATTATATCAGAACTCATTTCCGAATCCCTTTACGCGTAGGTACTTATTCGTCACTTCGTCACAAGAGTCTTTTCGTTATTATTTTGCGTCAAAATGGATCATGTTACAAGCACGTTACAAGTAATGAGGTAGGCGACGAGTCGTTTAAACAAATTGCAAATCGTGAGCTTACTGTCATCGCTTGAAGCAGTAATATTTTGGAATTGACGTTTTATATGACGTATATTGACGTCCGTAAAATCCATTAAAATATTATAAATGCGAAATTGCGAAAGTGTGTATATCTGTCTGTCGGTCTGCCCGCTACCACACGAGTATATTCTGTGCCGCTACGCTTTCACAGCCTGCCACATCTGTTCAACCGATTTCGATGAAATCTAATATATAAAAATAAGTCGGGTTTTCCTTCCTGACGCTATAACTCCAGAACGCACGAACCGATTTCCACGGGTTTGCATTCGTTGGAAAGGTCTCGGGCTCCGTGAGGTTTATAGCAAAGAAAATTCAGGAAAAATTTCAACAGAAAAGCGGGAAAATCTTAAACCACGCGGACGAAGTCGCGGGCGTCAGCTAGTTATGTATGTAAAGAAAAATGTATTTTTCTTTGAATTTGAAATTTGCCGCGCTCCACTTCGGGCATGAACTAGGGGCCGCCATCTTAGGATGATCTTGTGAAAAACGTCAAAGTCAAACGGATTATTGTGCACATTAATTGAAGAAATTTAAGTTCGTTAGAAAAGAAACAATTATTAGAATATTGCTATATTCGAAGGAATAAACTCTAATGTCGTTTCTTTTACTTACAGGTTGGTTTTGTTTGTTCTGTTGTTTGTTGTTGTTGTTTTTAAAAACAATTAGTGTAAAATTTAAAACTAAAGAAATAAATCTTTTACTTACAGAGAAACACATCGAGTTTCATTCCAAAAAACGAAAATCATCTTATATGTATAGAGATATGTTGCATCCCGGGGAAGGACATAATCTACTTTTTATCCCGGAAAAAGAGTTCCCGCGGAAATCGAAAACTTTAATCCACGCGGACGAAGTCCAATGAAGGGAACCCTCTAGTAGGATTATAATTCTGAAATAAGACCGTCAATAAGATTAAAATAATAATGATTTAAGCCATGGTAGTAGGCACCAACGTTTCCAGCACGGACTACAGATGCTGTTATAGAAAAAAATATATAGGAATTGTAAAGTGTTTTTAGTTAAATCATCTCTGATTTTGGGATTTATTATCACCTTATAAACTCCAATCCTTTCCAGTTATTCAACTTACTTAAGGCTCCTGTTAATGCGTAAAATTGGAAAACAGTGGGTTTATAAAACAGTGTAGGTATAATATCAATCAAACGGTGGCATTTAGTATGCTTGATACTAAAAATTATGATAGCCTAACAATGAATACTTAAAAATTTATTTGTAATAAAACAAATGAAACAATATTATTTTCAATAAGTATTATCAGTAGTGATCAGTAGTACTAATTGAAAAATGTTTCCTGGACATTGAAAAATATAAAAGACGCAACAATTAAAACAGGTCAGTATAGAAATATCAGTATGATGTTTGAAAATATCGAAATTACCTGCTTTATGTGAGAAACTAGATGATGCCCGCGACTTCATCCGCATGGATTTTTTTTTTTTGATTTCTAAGTTCTCTAAGTTCTCTTCCTCCTAAAGTCATAGGCTAATTTTCCAAGATAAACCTTGATCTATGACCTTCCCCGGGATGTAACCTATCTTTATGCCAAATTTCATCAAAATCGGTTGAAAAGAAGTAGGTACCTCGAAAGCGTAGCAGACAGACAGACAGACACACTTTTTCGTATTTATAATACTAGTGGTTCGCCCCGAACTGACACCTCGCTCACAAACGAATAAACTTTTACAGAGCGCCATCTATTGATATCATTGTGAAGTTCTGTTAAAAATACTGAAGCTCATTAAAAACTAAATAATTTCGTTTCTTTATAATATTTATCTTATTTTAGTATTTGTTGTTCAAGTACCTACAGGATATAATTTAAATAATTGATCAAGTTTCTGTAATACCCTTTATAAAGGGTTCGAAACTAGTCGGGCATTTTTCCGACAGAACACGTGAGTTTATCCGGATATTATGTATAGTTATAAAGTATATTATAATAGCGAAAATGCGTAAAAAGTAGCCCATTTCCATTAGCAGTGTATACCTGTACCTACAGGATATAATTTAAATAATTGATCAAGTTTCTGTAATACCCTTTATAAAGGGTTCGAAACTAGTCGGGCATTTTTCCGACAGAACACGTGAGTTTATCCGGATATTATGTATAGTTATAAAGTATATTATAATAGCGAAAATGCGTAAAAAGTAGCCCATTTCCATTAGCAGTGTATACCTACTAAGTACTAACGTAGCAATGACCTAAAAACAGTTCCTACATTAAGGTAGTGTTCTTGTATTGTAGTTGTTGTAAGAGACTGAAAATAGTAAGTCTCAGCTAAGTACAATGGTATAGTGGAAAGGCGTAAAACTGTCCACTATTTTATACTTTTATCCATTCCCGCACAATGTCTGTGTGACAGTGACTCAAAATCTGCATAAAAGCTCTTTAAAAATAGTAGGAGCTTTTTTTTTATTTCGAGCTATGGGTTTCCGCTTTCCCGCTAAGTAGGTACTTTGTTTGGTTGCGTTATAGAATACGTGAGCCTTAATTGTATTTAAATGAGGATAAAGGGAGGGGGGTGAAGCGCTCTGGGTGTCATTTTAAATCAGTTATTTTAAACTAGCTGATGCCCGCGACTTCGCCCGCGTGGTTTAATTTTTTCTTATTCCCGCGGGAATTCCTTAATTTTCCGGGATAAAAAGTAGCCTATGTCACTCTCCAGGTCTTCAACTATACCCATGCCAAAAATCACGTCGATCCGTTGCTCCGTTGCGCCGTGATTGAAGGACAAACCAACAAACCAACATACCAACAAACCAATAAACCAACAAACAAACACACTTTCGCATTTATAATATTAAGTATGATTTAATTTTTTTTTCAAAAAACTGTTTCCTAATAACATTTTTAAACAATCATAAGTATTTGTGTAAAGAAACGCAACTGAGAGATTAAATAAAATCTCCTATCCTTTGAAAATCCCTTTGAAGCCGGTACGCAGTTCCAACAATAGCGGATTATCATCATTGTTCGTCTCTTTCGACTAGCTTCATACCACGGATTCCCAAAGTGGTCGACCCCTTGGGGTCGATATCGGTTACCCAGGGGTCGACATAAACGAAAACTGATTTTTGGTGTCGACAAGGTTTAAAAATCGACCCCTATTTTAATTGATTTTTTTTCAAAAAATCTATCTAAGCATTTTTACGTAATTTGTAGGTATGTACTGAATTTTGTCTACTTGTTTTGTTAAATTTTGATGAGAAAATTATGTCAAGTTTACTTAATTACTTAACCAACCGCAAATTTTTTAATTGGTAAGTATTTTGTATCAATAGGAAAACACTAGAGATAGGATTTTTAAAGTTATTTGGCTATGGGGGTCTGTTCATTTTGGAAAAGGGGTCTCTTACCCAAAATAGTTTGGGAATCCCTGCTTTATACCATTGTCTCAGCCCGCCTGAAAATTTCCAGTTTCCAGGGATTTAGGTCACAGTTATGCTGATGGAAAATTTGTTTAATCAAAAGTTCTAGAATCTGCGAAAGAAAACTTTCCCTGGATCCAAGGCAAATAATTTTCGAGGTCATAGAGAATCTCTTGAAATGAAATGTAATTAAATGAAATGTAAATCATTTCACGTAGGAAATCTTCTGTTAATTATATATCAAGACTACTACCAATTCGGAAACTGAGAAAACCCGACAAAAATAATATCAGCTTGCTCTTTTTTTTATATATTTCTTTTAATTATTTTATTTGTCGTACCTTGCACAACTGTCAAAACTGCATAAGCTGATTTAGTTAAATTACTGTGATCAGTGATGGTGTCACTTTTTGTTAAGTTTATTCCGGGGTTGACATGAAAAGGACAGGTATAGAATTACTTAAACACATATTACACACTAATGAAATACAGAATTTTATTTTTTTCGCGTCCACTGTGATGCAGTCAAGGCCAAAATTGACTTTTAAAAAAATGTCTAGGTACAAGGGATCTCTCTCTTTGTTTAAAAGTTTCAGTGAAAAAAGATAATCAAAAGTTTAGTCAAAATTATGGAAGTGAGAAGCTAAGCTTATATAGAATTATCTTAGTTATCTATATATTTTTTTTCAATATATATATAGCGAGCAAACGAGCAGGCGGGTCACCTGATGGTAAGTGATTACCGCCGCGCATGAACATTTGCAGCAGCACAGGAACCGCCAATGCGTTGCTGGCTTTTGGGATTTTTTTTATCCGCTCTTTGAAGAGCCCCATATTATAATCATTAGGGAACACAGAAGATGGAAGCTGGTTCCACAATTTACAGGTACGTGGCAGAAATGACCTGGAATAACGAAATAAATCTATATGCTTCTATACTTAATATTATAAATGCGAAAGTTTGGATGGATGTTTGTTACTCAATCACTTAAGAACGGCTGCACGGATATCTACATCAAATTTGGCACAGAGATAGCTTCTTCTTGAGATTTTTAAAAAAATCAAAGATTTCTCCCGAATTTTTTGAACAACGCGGACGAAGTCGCGGGCCTCCGCTAGTACTTATCTACTAACTTGCAGCACGGGCAAGTAGACGAAATAAATTCCATACGAGTTGACTGGGTCGTGACTCGTGCCGTGTTAAATGGACCGTACCACCGATAGGAAGATGTCCTTATTTCCTTGTATTATATTCTACTATAAAAATAGATAATACTTGAACTATATTCTACTATAAAAATAGATAATACCTCAACATAATACTTGAGGATGAGGGCGCTCGAGTCGTCGTGTGAAGACGTAGTCCCGTATTTTAGTCGTCAAAAAAATATTTAAAGTAAACTTTTTGAAGTTCCAAGTGATGAATTACGTAATTTAATGTCTAATTCCTCTGTGAAAGTGTTTGTGTAAAGATTCTTGCAGTAAATAGTGCGTAAACTGTAATTTATATGCACGACTAAAATGTTTACAAAACAATTTCATCGGTTGTAAACAAAGTAAAAAACATAAAATAGTGTTAATATGAACCACAACAAATAAGAATTATGAGAAAATAAAACAAAAATTAAGTGTAAAATCAGTTTTAAAGTTTTAAAATAATCGTTCGCGCAACTCAAAAAAAACAGCTGTTACTGTGATGTGTCAGTGACCGGTGTATTGACGACATAGTTGAATGACCGGTATTCAGGGTCAATGTCCACGACACTGCGACAAGTATATGAGGACTAAATTTGAAGAACTTTACAACAAGCTCGTTGGCCGAATCGGTGTAGCGCTCGCCTTGTACTATAAACCCACGAGTTCAAATCTCAGTCGTGTCGAAGAAAAATTTTTTTTTTTTTTTTGAAATTTTTTTTTATATTAAAAATGCTTACTAGAAGAGCCGCTGCTGCCTTAGAAGACCAAAATAAATTGAAACTAACTCTTCTGGAGCTCAAAAAGAGTAAAAAATTGACTGAACAATTACTCAAAGAACGAGAATTTTATCACCTTAATTTTATCACCATAAAGGCATAGTCAGCATAGGCACCTTATATATGGTATATTATGCATTGGTAGAATCACTTATTACATACGGACTTAGTACATATGGACGAACTTTTAAAACAAATTTAAATAAAGTGAAGGAAATACAAGTTAGATTTTTAAAATATTTGGTCAGCCCAGAAGTGAAGGAGAGTTGTAAGGGTGAATATGATAAACTTTTCAAAATATGTAAAATATTACCAGTTCAATACCAATTTAAACTACTGCTATTGTCGGAGCAAGCACTCACTGAGGAGCATAAGAAACGTACAGAGGGCAAGGTGGTAACTAGAAAGATAGCAAATAAAAAATTGGCAGTACCTCGTAAGACGAACTATTTTGGTAGCTGGACTACACGATTTCTTGTTCCCACCTTGCTTAACGAGTTGCCTAGCGAGTTCAGGGACACAAGTGTCCCAACACTAGGGTCACTGAGCTCGGAGGGCAATAAGGCATATAAAAAGGTAATAAGAAAAAAGCTTAGGGATGTTTATGTGAGGGAGCTATAGATGCTTAAATCATTTCATGATCCTTCATGTGAGCATCCTTAACTCCTTAAATTAGTAGGTATTAAATTTGTTTTTGGTTTTCCTTTTGCACGTTTTTAAATTTTGTTTAATTTTATATTAAGTATTAAGTATGAAATTGTGAGACGGTAGGTACTTATTTATTGTAATTAAATAAGAGCATGATCCCGTCAACAAACTGCCATGCAGTTTGACGGAATAAAATAGAATATTCTGTACTGTGTTTACTATGGTTAATAAATAAATTAAAAAAAAAAAAAAAAAAGAAGATAGTGAAATTGAGATTTAAAATATCATTAAAAAAAATACTGAACTAAAAAGTGAATTAGCTGAATTACATGTTAAATATGAAGATATTGTAGAGCAAAAAAATCTGTATGAGTATGCAGTAACAACTTTACAAGGATGTATAAAAACATATGAGGAAGAGATTGTCCGAAGCAGGGATGTTGAAAGAGAACTACATTATGCCAATCAAGAAATACAATCTCTCAAAGACAAGTACGACCCTATACAGAATAACAACTCAGACAGCTTATTCCAGGAATTAGTGGGTACAAATTTATCGCCTACAACACAAGGGAATATCATTGATCTCACAAAAGATGAGTCGCTTTCTCTTACCAAGTCAGATAAAATAAAAGGGTTTAGTCACAAAAAATTAAAGAAATATATAAAAATTAATAGATACATTAATTAAACACAAAAACTGATAAAAAAACAAAAAATGTCACATGTATCCGCAAAATTACGAAGACAAAATATAGACTTGATCCAGGAAGTTAATAATTACATTCAGACTCTACATGAATGTAAATTAAATTACGCCCGAAATACCGAAAGGCTAAACCTTAAAATAAAAACATTAGAGGAATCACTAAGCAATTATAGTGCTCGTGCTAGTAACAGGATTGAAAAGACATTAGACTCCAATCAACTAGAAAAGCCTGTTTCGTCACTAATTGATAGTTCTCTTTTGAATACAAACACAAATAGTGCTACTACTATTATATTTTCCGATAAATTAGGCTCCGGTCTTGGATCTCTTTTATATTACAGACTGCCTAACTCTGTTAGAAGTTACTGTATGCCTAATGTAACATTTAATCAACTAGTAGATAAAATAGACTCCACTATCATTAGTAAAAAAAGTAGCATTGTAATACTATTCGGAAATAGCTTAGGTATTAAGAAGAAAGATATTATTATGGGATTTGATGTACTGAATAAACTAGACACGGCAAATGTAATTGTTTGTGCGCTACCATATTCACAATCATTTTCCGAGAAACAAAATAAACAGATTTATCATTTAAATAACTTAATATATAGGTTGACATGCTGTACCAAAAATAACCTGACATACTTTGATATTAATAAATTTATTTATGGTTTTAAATGCACACGACAACAATTACATATGCCTGATAAAGTTATGAAGCGACTAGCTGATTTATTAGCATTTAATATTATGACAAGTCCTATATCAGTTAATAAGAATAACATTATATTGGAACCTGACTCTACAAAATATTGTAGTATTGATTCTGTACAAAACCAAAATTGTAATAGTGATAATGTACAAAAACAAAACAAAACCAAATCTTTAAACAACAAAGCTTGACAACAGAGAAGCAAAATAATACTTATTTGAAACTAATACACCAGAATATAAATCGCTTCTCTGGCAAAATACCTGACATAGAATTATTGATAGATAAACATAGTCCTCAAATTTTATGCTTTTCTGAAACATGGCTTAAGCCTACAAAAATGTCTTTTAATATAAATACTTTTTTAATCGCTAGTCTATTTAATAGAAACTCTGCAGAAGGCGGGGGCACAATAATTCTATGTAAAAGTAACATAAAGTTTAAGGATCGTAAAGATGTCACATCATGTTCTATTGAACGACATTGTGAAATAGCATGTGCAGAGTTAAAAGACATAGTAATTTTATGTGTTTACAAACCGCCTACTGCGAACTTTGATTTATTTGCAAAATGTATTGAAAGTGCGCTGATAAAGTTATCCCATAGTAGTAAGTCAATTCTGGTATGTGGTGATTTTAATATAGATCTTTTAAAAGAATCACAAGAAAAAGTAGAATTGATCTCTCTTCTAGGATCTTTTAGTTTAAATAATTTATTTATAGCTCCAACAAGAATAACCACTTCTTCTGCCACTTGTATCGATAACATATTTACAAACTGTCCAATTAGAGAGAAGGAAATAATTTGTGGTGTCCGATCGGATCATACAGCCCAGTTGGTAGATATTGATTATGAAGTCAAAAACACAGAAACTAAAATAGAATACAGACCTATTACAAAAAAGAGACAAAAACTGTTTAAAAATAAAATAAAAGAAAAGCTGTTTGAACTAAATCTTCCAATGAATAATGTTAATTCCATGTACAAGACGTTTTTTGACACTGTCTCTAATCAGTATGATATGATATTTACAAAACAGATTAGGACAGTTACGTCTAAACTTAACTTTAGTGATTGGGCCACTGAAAGTATCAGAATAAGTCGAGACAAGATGTATGAATTGTATCTTAAAAGATCTTATGATAAGAGTGAAAAATTTGATAAATACGTAAAAAAATATTCCAAAATTTTTAAATCTGTCTGTATTAATGCAAAGCAAATCTACATTAGTAATAAAATTAAAAAATCAAATAATAAAATAAAAACAACGTGGCAAATCGTAAATAATGCAACAGGAAAAGTCAAAGATAAATGTAATGACTCAATATCTTTAAACGTGAGTGGATACTTGACCTCTCACAACGTGAGTGTGGCTAATAGTTTTGAATCGACGTTTGCTAGTATTCCGATTGAGACTACAAAAAATTTAATATCCTCATCTGATGAGGCGGTGATTCTCTTAAGGGATAGTATAGAAATCGTAGCACCAAATTTTAAATTTAAGCACATTACCCATAAAGATATTATAAAATCTTTTAATTTAATCAATGTAAAAAAAAGTGAAGATCTGTGGGGAATGTCGGTTAAAGCAATCAAACCAATTATTGGTGAAATTGCTCCTATACTGGCATATATATTTAATATTAGTATTGACGAAGGTGTATTTCCAGATTTGATGAAGTTAAGCAAAGTAGTTCCAATTTATAAATCTGGGTGTAAATCTGATCCAACCAACTATAGACCTGTGTCTATATTGCCCGTTTTTAGTAAAATATTAGAAAAAGTGCTACTGACGCAATTAAGTGATCATTTTAACATCAATGGATTTCTACATAAACAACAATTTGGGTTCACGAAAGGCAGATCTACAACCCACGCTGGAGCTGATCTGATGCAGAATATTTTAAAAGCCTGGGAAAAATCGCAAAATGCAATTGGCATCTTTTGTGATCTTTCAAAGGCCTTCGATTGCGTAGATCACGAAATACTTGCCCGAAAGCTGAGGTTCTATGGAGTTACTGATGAGGCCCTAAATCTAATTTCATCTTACTTGACTAATCGAGAAATGAGAGTGTGTGTCAATAAGGAAACATCTGAGGGAACAAAAATCAAATTAGGAGTACCGCAAGGATCAATTCTCGGTCCATTCTTGTTCCTAGTCTATATTAACGATCTTCCTAGTATAGTAAAAGAACTAGCAGATATCGTATTATTTGCAGATGACACTTCTCTCGTGTTTAAAATCGACAGGAAAAACTCCGATATGGGAAAACTTAATAAAACGCTCTCCAAGCTTTCGCAATGGTTTTCGGTCATTAACTTAGCATTAAATAGTAAAAAAACGAAATGTGTATATTTTGCCTCATCGAACTTCCGTGGTGAAAGAAATGTTTGAAATGAAACGAAAAATTAGATATAGTAGACGACGTTATTTTCCTTGGCCTGACCATTGATTCTAGATTACAATGGGGACCGCACATTAATAATCTAGCAAATAAACTAAGTTCAGCGGTATTTGCAATTCGTAAAATAAGGCAATTAACAGATGTGAAAACTGCTAAAATAGTATACTTCGCATATTTCCATAGCTTGATGTCTTATGGAATTTTGTTGTGGGGCTCGGCTGCTAATTGGAAAACTATTTTTATACTCCAAAAAAGAGCTATTCGCGCCATTTATAAGATGAAGCCCAGAGATTCTCTAAGAAATTTGTTTAAAGATATCGGCATACTGACTATGCCTTCACTTTATATATTTGAGAATATTACGTACATTAGGAAACATCTAACATCGTATAAGAAGAACTCTGACTCTCATCACTATAATACACGAAACAAACATAAGTTAACTGGGCAGACATTCAGGTTGTCTAAAACCAGCAAATCATTTATGGGCAGCTCGATACGCTTCTACAACAGGATTCCAAAGGATATAACCGATCTTTCTGACAGACAGTTTAAAAGTAAAATAAAAGAAATTTTAATTAAAAAAAGTTATTACATGATTAATGATTACTTAGATGATAAAAGCGCATGGAAAATATAACACTGCACACGCTATTCAACGAGCAAGGATAAAAATTATGTACTTGTGTACTTTTCATATAATATATTGTGACTATATTTATTTTATGACATGAAAATTATGTACTTGAGTACCTTTTTTTTATTTATTTTTTTATTTTAATATATTAATTATGACATTTTATTACGAAGCGGCGACATTATAATTTGTAAATAACATAACATTTATATAAAAGGTACTTGGGTAACTTATTAATTTTTATGACATACGAGTCAATGGAAATTTTTATCAATGTTGTATTGTACTCGTACGAGTACTTAATCGATTTGACTTTCGTAAGCGCTTTTTATAAGTCTAAGCGAAGAATAAATATAAATATACAAAAAGATAGATGATTCCCGCTACTACGCCCGCGTGGATTTTGGTTGTTCAAAAAATTCGGGAAAAATCTTAGATTTTTAATTAATTAAGTAATTAACACAAAAAAATTCTTAAGAACATGGTTATACGTCAGAACTCTATCATCAATAACTATTTATGTCTTTGTCCTGAGTGACTGACAGACAAACTACAACCCAAACGGCTGAACGTAGAAATTTGGAGAGAATAGGTATTCCTTGAGCGCCCTTAACGTGAACTATGGAAGGAATTCTCGAAATTCCACCCCCAAGGAAGTTAAATATGCGGTTCAAGTTATCCATGAAACTTGGTATTTGTGCTGTCGGTGAAAAATGAAGAATTTTATGTTTTTCACAGTTTTTTGAAATTTCTTTTTTTTGGCACCTAATGCCACGCGCACGAAGTCGTGTGCAAACGCTAGTAATCTAGGTATATAGTCTTAACATGGTTATCTGAACTCAATCATACTAATATTATAAATGCGAAAGTGTGTTTGTTTTTTGGTTTATCCTTCAATCACGTCGCAACGGAGCAACGGATCGATGTGATTTTATGTATGGGTATATAGCTGAGGACCTGGAGAGTGACATAGGCTACTTTTTATCTTATTTTTTGCATATTTTTACGTGCGGAGGTCCCGGGTTCGATCCCCGGCAGGGTCAATTTGGGAATTTATAATTTCTGAATTTTCCCTGGTCTGGCCGGGTGGGAGGCTTCGGCCGTGGCTAGTTACCACCCTACCGGCAAAGACGTGCCGCCAAGCGATTTAGCGTTCCGGTACGATGCTGTGTAGAAACCGAATAGGGGTTTGGGTTAAATATTATAACTGCCATGCCCCTAACAGGTTAGCCCGCTACCATCTTAGACTGCATCTTCACTTACCATCAGGTGAGATCGCAGTCAAGGGCTAACTTGTACAGTCTAATGGATAAAAAAAAAAATAGCCTTAGAAATGTCACATAAAGTACTCCTATATCACAGCGAAGGTTACCTAAGCTACGTACAGTTCAGCAGGTGATCGAATTAAAGTCGCCCCAGGGAGCGATCCCCGAATCCTTTCCCGCCCTTGTTGAGTTACTGTGCGACTGCCTCTCGATTCCCGGATGAATTGTTCCAGGATAATAATGTTTAAATCTAGTGTTAACTGCTAACCATTCTGGGGGCATATTATCATCGTTGGCTTTCGTGTTTTAGAATTATAATCCTTATTTTAGGGACATCAAGGTACGTGACATAAAACTGTAATTTTGAAATTATATTGCTCTATGTAATGGTAGTAACCCCCCAGAGGTGATTGCGAAGTTGCTATGGTGCTTCATCGTAGGAATTAAATAAACTTTCCAAACTTCGGCAGGGAAAGTAAAATAATATGTATTATAAGCATAATTCCAGAAATGGGTGAATAATTTAATTGCTTTAATTATTTTTGTACTCTCAATTAAACAAAGAAATTAAAAAACTTAGAAGTACCTTTTCTAAAAATCCAATTCAATTTTAAACGTAAAGCTGACAACTCTACATTCCTATACTAAGTATATACTGTAAAGGTTGTCGATTTGTTCGTCCGTCGGTTGGGCCTTCAAACATGCCGCAAAAAAGTAACGAACGAACAAAGAATGGGATAAGTCGCCTATCAAAACAATCAAAGCTTGGTTCTAATAATATTTCCGATGTAAAAACGACTGCGTAGGAATTGTTTTGATAGAAATTCGAGTTAATTAGAGAGATCAGTCCAAAATTAATTATTTCCGAAGACAAAAACACAATTAATCAGATTTTTTTTCCAATATTTTCGAATCCTCTTCCTACTGGAGTCTCCTTTTTAGGGTTCCGTAACTAAGGGTAAAAACGGGACCCTATTACTAAGACTCCGATGTCTGTCAGTCTATCTGTCTGTCTCCAGGCTGTATCTCATAAACCGTGATAGCTAGAAAGCTGAAATTTTCACAAATGATATATATTCCGTTGCCGCTATAACAACAAATACTAAAAATTAAAAAAATATATATATTAAGGGGGGTCCCCATACAATAAACGTGTTTTTTTCGTATTTTTTTGCTCAATATTAAAAACGGTAACAGGTAGACGGTTCAAATTTTCACAGAATATTAACTTGTATATTACCTTTCAAAATAAATAATTAAATATCAATAAAGTAAATATTAAAGGGGGGCTCCCATACAACAAACGTAATTTTTATTTTTAATAGGTACGTCATAAATCGTAAAACTTACTACAGGTTTGTACGGAACCCTCGGTGCGCGAGTCCGACTCGCACTCGGCCGGTTTTTTAATTATAATTTGCATCCATCCGGGGACACGCCTACGTTTTAATTAACGACTACGCTTTAGTCAGCCATCTGATATTTTTATTTTTTTAAATATTGAATCGAAGCAGGCGTTAGCGTTACTTTGCGGAAGTCTATGATAATAAAGGAACTATCAAGTTTAATTCGCTATAATACGCCACAGCGGAGTTCTGTGGCGAATTAAACTTTTAGTTCATTCATTTTATTTTTTTAACAAATTCCGTTTTTCCCCTTATAATATTGGTCTTCAAATCAAGAGTGAATAGGCATCTTCTAGGCAAGCGCGCTACACCTTAGGCTGCATCACCACTTCCAGCAAGTCTGATTGCAGCCAAGCCCTAGTCTATAAATAAAAAAAAAACGCCCATGTTTTCAACCGATTTTGATGAAATTTGGTATTAAAGATTGGTTGTATCCCGGGGAAGACATAGGCTAATTTTTCTAAGTTCCCGCGTAAATAAAAACCTCATCCACGCGGACGAAGTCGCGGGCATTATCTAATATTTAAATGGGAACTCTTTCACCGTCTGTCTATCTGTTACGTTTTCACGGCCCTTGGCAGTCGAAAGAACTGGCGGACATCATCTAGTTGATCGATAAATCGCTTACTGCGCAAGTATAAATAAACTGTATAATATCTATGGGCTATCAGAACAGATAAATTGAGTGTCCGTACTGAGTTAAACTCACTACACTAATGGAGGACATCGGAAATCCATTAGCGCTCCCTGAAATACAACGTTTCAGCATTTTTTATACCCGACAAATGCTTTTTACACGATTCCAAGAAATTAGCTAGTACTCGTAAAGTTTTTTTTTAATAAAAGCTTGTTGGAGCCTCGATAATTTAACGGGAAACACACTACGGACGGAGACAAAATGTGAAATCAAATCAGATATTTTTTATTCAAGTAGACTTTTAACATACAGTGCTTTTGAATATAGTCGAGTGAATCTACCACTGGTTCGGAATACCGTTCATTCCGTTTGTCGTCCATCGCTCCAGAACTTCAGCGTTGTGCGGGAAACACGTTTTGTCCTATCGCGCAGGTTTGTACAGCTCCATATAAAAGAGCGCGCATGTACCACAGTCTGTACTGTATGTCAGTTGGGCAAAAATGTTTGTTCCTATTCTGTGATAATATTAGGAGTATTCTGTAATATCCTACTGTCTACGCCGTAGCCGTAGTCTCGTAGACCGTCGAAATAAAAGCAGATATAATCCATATTAGTTTTTGTAAACTATAACCACGGTAATATTAATAGATAATATTACCGTGCTATAACTCCTATCACAAATGTTAACTTATTCGTAGGTAATTTATTAAGAAACAATGTTCTCTTTGACAGTTTTGTCCTATAGCTTGTATAGTTTTCTTGAAAATCTAGAAAATCTGCAAAATGGCACACTTTTCAAGGCGGGGAGGGGGGAAGCCACCAGCGGTGGGGGCGGGAGAGTTGTCTTTTTTAATGTACTCACTCATAGGTATAAAACCACAGTGGTTTCAAAAAGATATAAATTTTGCCGTTTTGCCCATATACATTGAAATCTAGAATGAATGGACTGTATCCATAGTTTAACTTACCATATTATAATTAATACTATTAAGTGAAAGTGTGTCTGCCTCATTGACTGATGGTCTGCCTGTCTATTTTCACGGCCTATCTGTTCAACAAATTTTGACGTAATTTGGTTCAAAGATAAGTTGCATCCCGATTCCCGAGGAAGGACATTATATGTTTATAGCGTTCTTTATTGTCCGGGATAAAAAGTAGCCTATGTCCTTATCCGTTTTGTTGTTGTTTTTGTGTCCGGGATACAACCAATTTCTATACAAAATTTCATCACTAGGGAGTAGGGACACGGCATCGTACCGGAACGCTAAATCACTTGGCAGTACGTCTTTGCCGGTAGGATGGTAACTAGCCACGGCCGAAGCCTCCCAGCAGACCGGACCAGAGAAAATTCAGAGATTATAAATTCCCAAATTGACCCTACCAGGAATCGAACCCGGGATCTCCCACGTTAACACGTTGAGTGCGAAACCAGGTCTAAACACCTTGTATACGTCTACGCTTACAGTGCGGCTAAGAAAAGTATAGACTTCCTTATCGCGCGGAAGGCCTAACTTTAACTTGGTTCGGTGTAGGAAAGAGATGAATATATATCTAAGATGTGTTATTAAAATAGAATCCAATGGTGTACCTACCTTAATACCAGGTTTTTACACCTGGCACCGCACGGAAGAAATAAAATTTCATCATAATGCGAAACCAGGTCGAAGCACCTTGTACCCCGCTCACCTGGTACCGCACCCCGCGTTAGCTTCGCGCGACTAGTGATGGCTTGCAATCGTGAGAAACGCACGTGTCGACATGGCGTCAAGACCAACAAAACGGTGCCGAAAAAATATATTATATGATGTTTGCGAGGACAGTGAAGCAGTGAAAGTTAAATCCAATTATAGATTGATTTATCAGAGACAGGTGAGTCATCATTACTATTTATTTTACTTACCTAATTACGTTTCCTGTTTAGTGCGTATTTAAGATTTTTTTTTTTACAAAAAAGGACTTTGACAATGATACAGGTAATTTCAACGGAGACGTAAATGAGTGCACACACTTACACATAAACATACATATACACATCCACATCCAATCCACGTTCACACGCGCACACACATACACATACAAATAAATAACAATAAATTTATAAATTTATCTTTTCAGAACCCGCACGAAAACTTGACAAACACCCTTTGGTAAAACGTGATAAGAAGAGGAATTGTGTCGGATGTTACGCAAAACTCCGAACCTTTTTAACCAGTCGCCAAGCTGACAAAAAAGTAAAAAAAAATTTAACTAAATGTCATCATCATCATCATCATCATTTCAGCCTGCGGACGTCCACTGCTGAACATAGGCCTTTCCCAAAGAACGCCACCACACCCGGTCCTCAGCCTTCCTCATCCAGCCACTTCCCGCCACCCTCTTAATGTCGTCAGTCCATCGTGCTGGAGGGTGCCCCACACTACGCTTACTTGTACGCGGTCTCCACTCCAAGACTTTCCGGCTCCAGCGGCCATCGCTCCTTCGACAGGCATGGCCTGCCCACTGCCACTTCAGCTTGCTAATGGTTTGAGCTATGTCAGTGACCTTGGTTCTCTTACGGATTTCTTCATTTCGGATCCTGTCCTTAAGAGAAACTCCTAACATAGCCCTCTCCATAGCTCTCTGAGCGACTTCAAATTTGTGGATCAAGCCTTTGGTTAGTGTCCACGTTTCAGCGCCATAAGTGAGGACGGGAAGGACACACTGATTATAGACTTTTGTCTTCAGGCACTGAGGTATTGACGATGAGAAGACCTGATTTAATTTACCAAATGCCGCCCAGCCCAGCCGTATTCTTCTGTTGGCCTCTTTGTCGAAATTGTTTCTACCCAGTTGAATGGTCTGGCCAAGGTAGTTGTATTCAGAAACAATTTCGATACCAACATTTTCGACGTTGATGGGTATCGGGACAACATGTTGATTGAACATAACCTTGGTTTTGTCCATGTTTATCCCGAGACCGACTCGTCTAGAAGAGCGACTTAGGCTACTCAGCATCTGCTCCAGATCTTCTGGAGTCTCCGCCAAGATGACCACGTCGTCGGCGAACCGTAGGTGTGAGATGTACTCGCCATTTATATTAAGACCTCGTCCTTTCCAGTCCAGTGTTTTGAAGAGGTCCTCTAATGCGCTATTAAACAGTTTTGGGGATATTACATCCCCCTGCCTAACCCCCCTTCTCAAGATGATAGGTTTCGTTTGCTGAGACTGTACTTGGACGGTCATTGACGCAGTATCGTAAATACATCGCAGCACCTCGATATATCGCCAATCGACTTGGCATCTCTGCAGTGACTCCAGAACAGCCCAAGTTTCGATAGAGTCGAAGGCTTTCTCGTAGTCCACAAAAGCAAGGCAGAGTGGGAGATTATACTCTTCCGTCTTCTGTATAATCTGCCTTAAGGTGTGGATGTGGTCTACGGTGCTGTAGCCTTTCCGAAACCCAGCCTGCTCTGGAGGTTGAAAATCGTCAAGTCTTCGGGCGAGGCGATTTGTGATCACCCTCGAAAACAACTTGTAAACATGGCTCAAGAGTGATATCGGGCGATAGTTCTTTAGAAGCTCCTTGTCTCCCTTCTTAAAGAAAAGGATTACCACACTCTTGCTCCATGCTTTTGGCGTTGTTCCGTTTGCAATGACGTCATTAAAGATCTCCTTTAACTCTTCCAGGAGAGGGGTACCTCCTGCACGTAGAAGTTCTGAAGTAATGCCGTCATCGCCAGGTGCTCTGTTGTTTTTCAGCTGTTTGAGGGCTATTCGCATCTCGCCAAGGTCAATGTCTGGGATGTCCTCGGTGTAGTGGCGGGTCAATGTCGCTCGTTTGTCGCTCGTGTCCTGGGCTGCTTTTGGAGCTTTAGAGGAGTATAGATGTGAGTAAAATCGTTCGATCTCCTCTAGTACCTCTGTTTGTGCTGTAACGATTTTACCAACGGGGTTCCTCAACTTTGTTAAGTGGCTCCTTTCAAGTCGCTTAGCGAATACTTTCGAACCTCGATTTTGCTCGATCGCATTTTGTATATTGCGGGTGCTGGAGCACCTGAGGTCAAATCTTATTCGCTTCTTGACGCGCTTGTTCAAAGTATGCCACTCAGGTGGCATACTTTGAACAAGCGCGTCAAGAACAAATGTAACTAAATGTGTTCAGCGCAAAAAAAAATTTTTGCTACCCATGTTTTATTGAAAAACAGTAATTCATGTTTGTTTTTTTTTCCATTATATTAAAACTTAATTACAGCTATCGATATTTTTATTTCACATCCTTAAAATACGCACCAGACTGCCCTTATTCAGTGCGGCACAGGGTGATTAAGCCCTGTATTTTGAATATAGCTATAACTTTTAAACTAAACAGGTTGTTAACGAACGCCTTCAGGTGTATGTCAATTAATTCATTATTATTAATATTCAAAGCAAAAAAAACATATATATTTTTACATGACGCCCAAAAAAGGATTTAAGTTTCTTAAATTTTACAGGGTCTATAAGCCTTGTGCCGCCACAATGGAAGTTTTATTACCAGGTGTATAGGCCTTGTACCGAAGGAATGGAAAGTATTGAAAAGTTACTGTCGCAGCAAACGTGTTAAGACAACAGCGCTCAACACTGCGCCAGGAAGGTCGTCAAAAGGTCAGGTATTTTTGATAAAAAGTAATAATATATTTTTTAAATGTATCTAAATTGACGAATTACAACCTTTCTATACCACATTCGTCCCCAACTCTGTGTAATTAGAGGCCCAACTTAATTACAGGGCCATCTCGAGGCCATCTAGGAGGATATTGAATATGAACCTTGATACCTGAAGGATACGCCATAAACTCGCTTGGCAGACTACCGTACAGTATATTGTACACAGTTTATTGGTCCGAATCTGTGTCAGGTGAAGCTAGGGTTACCATGTTATGGGAAAAGTGAAAAGACAACAAAACCATTTCAGCGATTATGCCAGCCCTACTATCACATCGTTAATAACGAGGAGAGAGAGATAAGAAAAGAAGAGTTTTATATAACTAGGTAACAAAAGAATCCATAATGTCCAAACTTATAAATGCGAAAGTGTGTCTGTCTGCTACGCTTTCACGGAACATCTTTTCAATACATTTAGAGAAAATTTGGTACAGAGACAAACCGGAACAAACTTTTCAAAAAAATGTGTGACTTTAGTTACATTTTGTGACAGTATCACAAAATGTTACTGAATCAGTTCAGGCAGTGTTGTGGAAGTCGGCCTAGTGTGTAGGATCTGCCCCCCGATTACGTAAGAATTGTCCATCAAACGTTAAAGATTTTCGTCAAAGTAAAATAAACAATGACAGCATTGAATTAGAGCTCAATTTCGTCTGCCCATTCTTATACGTTTAGGGTATCGTACATACCTAAACGTATAAGAATGGGCAGACGAAATTGAGCTGTAATTCAATGCGGTTATGGTTTATTTTACTTTGACAAAAATCTTTAACGTTTGATGGACAATTCTTACATGATTGGGGCCCTGATCTTTATTTTTGTTCCGTTTTAATTGTTTTAAAGCAATGGAAATTGGGAATCTAGAAATTTCTAGTGGCAATGTTCTGAAAAAAAAAACTAATCCGTGAAAAACAACGAAGCATGGCTACCTCAGCGTGAAATGAACACCGCTCGGGCTTTTGTGGCAAAGGCACCAAAGGTTCGGGGGCAAAATGATCTGCAGTTTTGTTGTTTTGTGGTAACGCGACACGCCCGGCCGACTTCTCTCGCTAGCTGTGATTTCCTTTGCGCTTTGTTTATTGACTTTGTTTATTGTTTCAAGTAGCGTTTGTACCAAATTGTTTACTTTGTCGAAACCAAGGAACAATCTATTTTCTCTGTCATAATTATAAATAAACTAGCTGATGCCTGCGACTTCGTTTGCGTGGATTGAGGTTTTTCGGTTCCGGTTTGGTTTAATTTTCCAGGATTAAAAGTAGTTATTATAGACAATAATCTATCTCTGTCCCAAATTTCATCCAGATCCGTTCAGCCGTTCTGGCGTGATTGAGTAACAATCATCCATTTGAGGTTTTTTGGTTCCCGCGGGAACTCTTTAATTTTCTGGGATAAAAAGTAGCATTTGTGCTATTCCAGACTATAATCTATCTCTGTGCCCAATTTCATCCAGATCCGTTCAGTCGTTCTAGCATGATTGAGTAAGAAACATCCATCCATCCATACATCCAAACTTTTACATTTATAATATTAGTATAGATATACAATTCCGATACGAGGGAACTTCATGCATGTTTGATACTATACACTTCCAGTTAGTTTACCCATAGATGGAAAATTTCATGCATTCAAAATAAGTAGCAATAGCAATTTGCAATAGGCTATGAATGGCTAGGTTTCTCATTAGTCCTTAAGTTCAGGTATGGAGCGAATGATTTTGAAAAAATAAGACAAAGTCCAAAATATATAAAACCTTGACATTAAATAAATTACTTGCTACCCGGAGATATAGGCTTCTTTAGTCCCGGAATGTCAGAGATACAACGGGATAAATCAACCTATATCCATGCATACCAAGTCTCTGGCATTATCTATATAGTAACAAATATTTTCAAAAAGATTGATTAAAATTTGTATGTCCAAAATGTTACCAGTATTTTTTAAACGTTATTTAGGTATTAGGTTTACTAACAATCACACATTACTAAAAAACTAGAGGTAAAATAGGTAAAATATTAGATTATTCAACAAATGACTAAATCGAGCAATTTCATACATGATGTTTAAGCCTATTTCTAGAAGTTTTACTGTTATTAGGTACATTACTAATTACTATAATTAAAATAAATTAAAACCATCCTATAAATACAAGCTAAGTGAAGTGATTACAAGTAAGTAAACACAGCATAGACTAAAACAAAAGCAACAACTATTTTATGTCTACAAGATATAGATTAAAAAATAAATCACAAGATAAATAATTGATGTTAGGTACCATAAGAAACAAGGCTATAATAAATAAATACTGAATCGGGGGATGCCCCGTCGCTCACGTCCGCAGGAACTACCTTCTACCTCCCTGCACGTGTCCCCTGGGTGGTGCTAAACGAGCGACGAGATTGCCGGCGAAATAAGCGTTCTTTTTATAAAAATGCTTATAATGTACTAAACGCCATACGATTAAATAAAATTCAGTATTTACTAAAAGAGCTTCCCATTTACTTAAATCAAGCTTGAGTTTGACGCCGAACCAATTTCCTTCACATCAAAGTGTAGCAAGCAATAAAATCCAGATGAAACTGGTTCAAACGGCCCCTAACTACTAAAGGCTAGTTCGAACCGGATTTGATGAAGTGGTTCGCCTCAGCTTCAGCGTTTTTCGATTACATTTCAGATACGAGCAGGATTTGTATGCGCATATGCTACCCGGCGATGTATGCTAATGCAATTGAAGATGGGACTAATAAATACGTGCTTGTGTCGGTTTCAGACTTCCCACAAATCGACTCGAGAAACTCTCACAGTTAGAATGGGCGCGCATTGATTACTATCGTTACAGTATCTTAAATTAATACATCTAAAGCTGGTTTTTAGCAGCTATTTAATTTGGATTTAGCAACTAGTTTTATTTAAATTCCCGTAGGAACTCATTGATTTATGAAAAAAATAATAGGTAGCGCCTATATGGATCTCGCAATAAATTAGAAGGATAATAGGATATATATGTAGCTTCGATTTTGATTAGTAAATTTAATACCCCTAGAATCAACAGCATGACTAATTTACCATTGGAGTTATGAAAAGTTATTCTGGCCAATTCTGTATATCACGATCTCTAAACTAAAATAACTTTAAATCTAGTGTTGTTCCTTTCTACAGGGAGTATTATGAAAGGGTTAGCAATATTTTTGAGGCTGTCATTTTAGTTTAGTTTAGAGATTGTGCACTAGACATAATCAGCCCCAATGAACTTTTATACAAACGCAAACTCAAGTGTTTTTTATTCAAATAAACTTTTACGAGTGCTTTTGAATCATCGAGTGAATTTTCCACCAGAACCAGCAAGAAAGTCGGTGTTTGCTCTTTTGAGAAAATTAATATCACAATTTCGTCAATGTATAGATAGATACATAAGTAACCGCTGCCCTTATTATTGCTGGAGCGAGTCAAATCCATGCTCTTTTATCATATTTTAAGTACGTAATCTTCAACAATATAATACTAAAGCTTTTTTCAGAAGCAAACAATTTCTTAAACATGTGTAAAAGGCAAGTTTAAAATAGTTTAAAAAAAAGTTTAAAATAGTGTTTAGTTGAATACAAGGAATCTAATGGGAATATATCGTGCACACAGTTTATTCATAGGTATGGATCACTTTTCAATTTTGGGTCAATTATAATAACATCTTTCAGCCCGATCCGTCTAGTGGTTGGCGTTGCCTTTTTCTTTTATATAATACTAGAGGATGCTCGCGACTTCGTTCGCGTGGCATAAGTTTTTTTAATTCCCACAGGCACTCCTTAATTTTCCGGGATAAATCCTATATATCACTCTTCAGGTCCTCAACTATAACCATGCAAAAAAATCACGTTGATCCCGGTTGCTCTGTTGCGGCGTGATTGAAGGACAAACTCTCTACTTAACGTCCTTGGGGATAAAATTTTCATAAACTGTGAAACACGTATTTCTTTATTTTAAACCAGAAGCACAAATACCAAATTTCATGTTTATAACTTGAAAAATGAAGGACTTTCATACAAACTTTCAACCCCTATTTAACGCCTTTGGGGGTGGAATTTTCAAAAACTGTGAAGCACCTATTTCTTTATTTTAAACCAAAAGCTCAAATACCAAGTTTCATAGATATAACTTGAGAAATGACGGACTTTCATACAAACTTTAAACCCCTATTTCACCCCCTTAACGGTGGAATTTTGAAAAATCCTTCCTTAGTGAGCGCCTACGTTACAAAAGAAACCTACTGTCAAAATTTCAAGTTTCTAGCCACTGCAGTTTAGGCTGTGCGTTGATATATAAGTCAGTCAGTCAGGACTTTGAATTTTATATATATAGATTTACTTAGAAAAAAAAAAATACTTATAACTAAAACAAGCTAGGCAGTTTGTCCTGAATCTCAACAAAGCTTCTCTTTTCGACCTCCGCTGTACAACAATGCAAGTTGCGGTTTAATTCCATTATTGCATGCGGAAAATTAGGTCGCGGAAAATTAGCGCGCGCGGAATTTTATTCCATACCGCATACAGCTCGTGCTCGTGTGACTTTGTGCCTTTGATGTGGTTTGACAAAGAAAAGTAGGCTTTTGGGTCTCATATTAGAAATTAGGGTTTCATTATGATCATCACTATCTCACGACCTCCGAAGCGTCGTGGTGAACGCTGTGGGAGGTCCAAGGTTCGATCCCTGGGAGGGTCGATTTGGGAATTTATCATTTCTGAATTTACTCTGGTCTGGTGGGGGGGTTGAGGCTTCGGCCGTTACCACTCTGCCGCCAATCGATTTACTCGTAGCATTCCGTAAGATGATGTGTAGAAACTGATTAGGAGTATGGGTTTAATATAACTGTTATCGCATCACTTTAGATATCGCAACTTTCCTTCCTTCGGTCGAGTTTACTTCGGTCAAGATGGGTCCAAGTCGCTTACCGAGTGATATCATATCGAGGCAAATACTTGTAGAGGATAAAATAGGAATAGGAAGTGAAGCTAGAAATAAGTTTTCTAGTTTTATTTTAATCTATTTAATTCAAATAAATACTTATTTATTATTATTATTATTTTATATTGTACTAGCTGATGCCCGCGACTTCGTCCGCGTTGGTCGAGGTTTTTCGGTTCCCGCGGGAACTCCTTAATTTTCCGGGATAAAAAGTAGCCTATGTGTTATTCCAGACTATAATCTATGTCTGTGCCAATTTCATCCAGATCCGTTCAGCCGTTGGGGCGTGATTGGGTAACAAACATCCATACATCCATACATCCACACATCCATACATCCATCCAAACTTTCGCATTTATAATATTTATTTGATTATTGGATTTTTATCTGTAAATAAAGCATTATTATTATTATTATAAAAGAAACAACTTGGATTAGTATTACTCATGTAAATGTAGAGAAACAACAGTGAACATTGAAAAAAGTTTCGAGTTTCAAAAAGGGAAGAATCGAGGTTTGTAATAAAAGTGCTTCTCTCCGGGAATCGTCTCAGATTGCCCCCTCCCTCCCCGCCCCGCACTCCTCAGTCCTCCTGCGAACCAGTTAGATTATAGAGGAGAAATTAAAGTTTGCTCAGAATCCAGTTTCCGCGGATCGGCTGCAGATTGGTGTAGATAACCTACTTCAATAAGGAACTGTAGAATTCGATCTTATGTCCAAAAGGTTCTACTGAATATTTTATTGACGTCACAATAATATCATCATTCCACCTTGCACTGCCCACGCCCCACCCCACTGTTACTATCTGTACTAATAATTACTTATCTATACTAATTACTATAAACTAGAATCTAGATGATGCCCGCGACTTAGTCCGCGTGGATTACGTTTTTTTATTCCCGCGGGAACTTTAATTTTCCGGGATAAAATAAATAAAAATAAATAAATAAATAAATTAAAGTTTATTGACCAACACTACAAATAGTACAGTTACATTTAGTTTACACCAAATAAACATAAACTAGGTACGTGTGATCAATGGGCCACCTCCTCAGCCCGTGCCACAGCATGAGAGATAGGTTTTTTTTTTTTTTATCCACTACAAGTTAGCCCTTGACTGCGATCTCACCTGATGGTAAGTGATGATGCAGTCTAAGATGGTAGCGGGCTAACCTGTTAGGGGCATGGCAGTTATATTAAACCCATACCCCTATTCGGTTTCTACACGGCATCGTACCGGAACGCTAAATCGCTTGGCGGCACGTCTTTGCCGGTAGGGTGGTAACTAGCCACGGCCGAAGCCTCCCACCAGGCCAGACCAGGGAAAATTTAGAAATTATAAATTCCCAAATTGACCCTGCCGGGGATCGAACCCGGGACCTCCGCACGGTAAGACAACAGCGCTACACACTGCGCCACGGAGGTCGTCAAAAGGTACATAGGTACCTACTTAACATACTGCAACGCTGATTTTCAGGAGGAGCCCAAGGGTGAAAACGTCACGGACCATCACTTACACCTAATACAATTTAAAATTAAAACAAAAATAAAAATTACTCAATTTACAACAGTGTGTACCTATCTTCCATTACACACAAGTCACATACAACTTTCCTGCCACGTAAGCAATCATAGTGAACATTGATGTAGAATTTTAGTACCTATATAGTGAACACATGCGACATGCAACAGTGAACTATGCATAATATTTTTTAACAACAGACATCATGATAATATTGTCAGATTGTAAAGAACAGACTTATACAAACAACAAACAAATGGAGCTCGCAGTCATCATGCTGACATTTTATACCAATGGACCCATTAATAAGTCTATATGCACTGGACCACACCTATTGGCCATACCGATAAGGTTAGACTATTATTGTTTCTCCTAAGTAGCCTAAAGATTCAGCTATTACTAAACTCAGGCTACGTATTATAAAAAAACAGGATAAAAAAAGCCTTTGTTCTTTCCCGGGATACAAACTATTCCTGTACCAAATTTCATCAAAATCGGTTGAATAGATGGGCCGTGAAAGCGTAGCAGACATTACACGCTTTCGCAATTATAATATTAGTATGGATGCGAAAGTTTGGATGGATAAATGGATGTTTGTAACTCAATCACGCCAGAGCAGCTGAACTGGGGGTCTACTCTCTTTCTCTAAAACGAAACTTCGCAAACAAACGAACGAAATTTCGTTAACTCCTCTCCTACATTATATTATCTCTATGCTCCTCTCTATTTAGTTTTCGTACACGCAGACGAAGTACGGATCCATAGAAAATTTTCGTGACCGATTGGATTGAACGATTTTGTGTGGGTCTATTAACCGACTAATTACGTTCGTTTGCGAAGTTTCGTTTGAGAGAAAGAGAGTAGACCCCCTGATCTGGATGAAAATCGGCATAGACATAGATTATAGTCTGGAATAACACATGTCTAAAACATTAATCTACTACGTGCGACCCCTGTTTAAGGGTGAAACTGGCAAACTCAAGTAACCCAGTTAAGTTCGCGCGGGTAGAACATAAATAAACACGGCTATGGCTGACTTCACCCCACGATGTTGACTCTCGTCTTGTGAATCAACATTTTGAAATTGTTATCTTCCATGTTGTGTCGACTAAACCGTTTTCAGGTTGAAATTGATATGTCTACTTTAATTAAATATGCGTACAAGATAAGGTAGACATTTAATACAACACAAATGTTTTCTGTGTAAGGTTTGAGGCATACAAACAGAGCGGAGAGGAGGTATCTTTAAGAATAAACAGATTTTTATTCAAATACTAGCTGATGCCCGCGACTTCATCCGCGTGGACTAAGTTTTTTCGATTCCCGCGGGAACTCATTAATTTTCCGGGATAAAAAGTAGCCTATGTATGTATGTATATTCTTTATAGCTGATGCCCGCGACTTCGTACACGTGGAATAAGTTTTTCAGTTAATTTTCCAGGATAAAAAGTAGCCTATATTACTATCCCACGGTATAATCCCCCTATAATGGTGAAATACGTACTTCTTCATATTTTAACGAAAGCCCAAATGCTGTTTCATGGCTATAACTTGGAGAAATTAAGGATTTTCATACAAACTCTCAACCCTTATTTCACCCCTTCGGGGGTGGAATTTTGATAAACTGTGAAACATATATGTTTTCATTTTCAACCCGCAGCTCATATATTATCAAGTTTCATGGCTATAACTTGAGAAATTAAGGACTTTCATACAAACTTTCAACCCCTATTTCACCCCTTCGGAGGTAGAATTTCGGGATAAAAAGTATCCTATGTCCTACCTCGTAGTATGAGCTCAAATCGTGCCAAGTTTCGTTTGAATTCATTCAGTAGTTTCGGCGTGATGCGCGGCCAAGATACAGACAGACAGACAGACAGACAGACAGACAGACAGACAGACAAAAATGAAAAAAATTACAGATTTGGCTTCAGTATCGAATAATGAGTGCCCTCCAAAAAAAAATTTCAAAATATCTTCAATGTACAGAATTGGACCTGTTACAGTTTTATTATAAGTATAGATTATGTACTAGATGATGCCAGCGACTTCGTCCGCGTGGACACGGAAACTCCTTAATTTTCAGAGATAAAAGTAGCCTATTTCCTATTTATATTATTTATTTATTTATTTTTATTATTTCACTTAGGTATATCAATCTTCAGGACCGAAATTTCAAGAGGCTTAGTCATTGAATTATATGGTACGTTAGTACCTAATAGCTCAATGGGCTTAGTGGGAGATTTCTTACTTTTTCGATCGCGTTAAAGTTAACTATATGATTTGATTTGATTAAAAAATGACAGCCAGCGCTCGTTCAATTGCAGCACTGAAAAAGAAAAAAAACTCGTTCAATTCCATACAAATCGCATTTAACTATAACGCGATCGAATAGGTAAAGTCTCCTTGCTAATATCCACATCGGTAAAACAAGTGAAACAAGCGCGACACGATCTTGCTCATAAAATGGGCGACTTCAACCCGCGGGTAATGTGACAGGTAGGTGTGTGCTCCAAGTTAAACGAGATGAGCGTTGTTACCATTGAAACAGTATTTATGTATCATACTAATATTATAAATGCGAAAGTGTGCTTGTTCGTTGGTTTGTTGGTTTGTTGGTTTGTCCTTCAATCACGCCGCAATGGAGCAACGAATCAACGTGATTTTTGGCATGGGTATAGTTTAGGACATGGAGATGGAGAAAATTAGGGAGTTCCCGCAGGAATAAAACAAACAGGGGAGCAAACAGAAAGATAGAGACACTCTGTGATGTGACTAGTAGGTACTCTCACATTTGTAAATATATTTGCCAATTTTCTCACTGATTCCAAAACTAACAGTTAAATAATTAGAAGCATTTTTTGCTATATAGGTGGTACCTTCCCCATAATTTAATAAATAAGGCGATTCGCAGCTAAGTGAGAATAAATAATCTACTTAGGTTTCAGAATTCACTCTAAGTTACTTCGTGTGATTTAATTGTTCCCGCTTGAGTGCGTGATATGGACCTCAGAGAGATACGGAGCCCGCATGTCATCAAATTGACATTTAATTTCCGAGTCGACTGTACTGAGACACCCCGCTCGTGGCTGTGAGGCACCCGCTGAAATTGTGTTGTTTTATTATAATAAGTATCTTTTCTCTTTTATCTTTTATGTGGAACGTTTCATGTTATCTTTATCTATATAATATTATAATACCTAATGTAGCACTAAAAACAGTAAGAAATGAAATGTTTTATTTATTTCGCGTAGGATAACTTGTGCTACATCAAGACTCTACCACCGGGTTGGGAAAATTGAAAATTCCACAGGTACTACTATTTTCCGGGACAAAAATGAAGAAGTAGTCTTAGGGTCTCACCTAGGGTTTATCGATGCTGAACCGGCTTGAGCCGGTCGGAAAAGCTTGCAATTGTAAGCTTTATGTATACGGTACTAAGAGTGAAAACGCGGCAAATCACTAGCCGTCGCGTCGTGTCGCATCACAGATTGGTAGGTACTTACGAGTATAGCAAGATGTCAGGAAAATAACTTACTTTTAAAAATTACAAATTATTCTGAAAAGACATTTTCATGTCCTATATTTTAAAAGCCTTTTTTTTATTAATGGTTTTCGCTCGCTTCGATTGCATTTTTAAAAATATCAAAAAACTAGTAATGTTAATAGAACCTATCTATCCAAATATTATAAAATGCGAAAAGTATGGATGGATGGTGTTACTCAATCACGCCAGAACGGCTACACAGGTCTGGATGAAATTTGGCACAGAGGTAGATTATAGTCGGGAATAAAACATCTAGGCTATTTTTTATCCCGGAAAATTAAGATCCGATCCGAAGTCGCGTTTATCAGCTATTATAATTTAAATTCGTTTTTTTAAGCCTGCAATCGCAAAAGTATATAACCACAGAATAGGTAGGTATAAATAGTGTATAACTATGTTCTTAGTCTTAAGGTGGTTAAACTTAAACGAAGTCGCGGGCTTCAGCTAGCATAGGTAATAAAAATTCAACGCTACAGAGTTACAGCAAGCAATAATGCAATTGCAATTTTTCACACAATGCAGTACAGGGTTCAAACGAACTAATTTGGTGAAGTATTTTAATAATATTTTGCAATTAATTTCGTACGTGCACACGACTTGACATAGTTTGTTGACTTTGGGGCTGCGTTTGGTGTTTTATTAAAATACTTTTGCGTTAAAAATGCTTTGACGAATTCAGCGGAATAATTCAAACAACATACATATTTGTACGGCGTTCGTTATTATACCTGTAGGTATGCTAGCTGATACTCGCGACTTCGTCCTCGTATATGATAGTTAATGATTTAACAGATACATATTATTAACTAGCGATCCGCCCCGGCTTCGCACGGGTAGCACTAATAATCCTAATCTATATAATATAAACTATCCTATATCTCAAGTTAGATCGAACTGCACATGGTGTGCGAATTTTATTATAATCGGTTAAGTGGTTTAGAAGTCCATTGAGGACAAACATTGTGACACGAGATTTATATATATATAAAAGATATATAATTTTGATAGAGAAGATAGATAGTGCTGTTTCACTCGAAGTTTAAAGGTGTGAATAGACATAGTTTGCAAATGCTACCATACCTATTCAGCTGAATCAGCTTATTTTTGCAGTCTGCAGTCGCTGTCAAGCGTAATAATGGCTGTGTTCCGAAATACACTGCGAGCACTGTAAGGTGTGACGTCACTTTAGTACACTGCGAAGCCGTTCCTTTATAGTTAGGTATACTGGGTACTGCTTAAAACGGATCGCTGTCAGCACTGAGACAAACACTGAGAGCACCTTACCTTGAAAACGCCAGTGCTCACAGTACAAAAATAGCGTCGATTAATGACGTCATATATTTCCCTAGGATACTGCGGCAGTTTACTGTCAGTCATAAAGGAACGAATTTCTCCACAGTAAAGAGCACTGAACAGCGCTCGCAGTGTATTTCGGAACACACCCATAATAAGTCTATGCGTCAAGCGCTAACTTTTTATGAAACACTAGAGGTTGTTTTTGGTTCTCACAGAAACTTTTTAATTTTCCGGGATAATAACTAGCTGTTATTTCAGACTATAAATCTATCTCTGTGCCCAACATCCAAATCCGTACAGCCGTTCTGGCGAGATTGAGTAACAAACATCCCTCCATACACCCCTCCAAAATTTCGCATTTATAATATTATTATTATAGCACGAATGCTAAGCGGTTCCGTGCTGACCTGGAAGACGTGGGGGGAGGTTGTTTAAAAAAAAAGACACATATCACATATATAGATAGACAATTTATCTACACTCTTATTAAAACTGTAACTTCATAACATAATAATAATTGATTAATTAATTAATTGGACATAATTCTTTTAGGACGAAGAAACGCGAGGATCTGGCTTGGAAACAATTCAGTGACAAAAATCATTAAACTCTGTCCTCTCTCCCTCTAGTAAGTATAAATGGAAAGAAATACTAGTTAGGTATTTAAGTACCTAATTATTTTAGTGTTGAAAGTTTTGAAAAATTCCAAGTAGGTACTTTAGCTCTCAGCAATGATTATAAAGTTTAGGTAGGTACTATATCGTAAACTATCGCTCTCAGGAAAATGGCGCATGTTCGAATATCACTCACGAAATTCGTAAAGTATAATTTAATTTTAATTCGGTTTTTTTAACCTGAAAGCAATATCACGCTGAACAGACTGGATATATTTGAATGCTTACGCCATCTTTTATCTAACAATCTGGGTTAAATAACCTTTTGACGTCCAATTACTGAGTGTAATTACGTTGTAACTTGGAAACTTCCTAAAGCTATTAATTATTGTAAGTAATAGTGATCAATATTAATTTGTCACTTAAATGATGTCTTCGATACTCCGAACTTCGTGTAAAGGTTCTGTTACACTGTCGTTTAAACTGCTAGAAAAAATACGCTTGCAGCATTAGCCGTTTGTGTATTCAATTAGCCGTACTAAAATTATTAATGTGAAAGTATGTCTATCTGTCCGTCTGCTATGTTTTCACGGCCCATATTATGACCTATGAACGTAAATTTGAACGACCGGTACAGAAATAAGAAAGATCTTATAAGAAAGAAAATGCATTTATGAGAATGCATAATGAGTATGCTTAACTATTATTATACTACCCGATACCCGTGACTTTGTCCGCGCGAATTGAGGTTTTTGATTCCCGCGGGAACTCCTTAATTTTCCGGGGAAAAAAGTAACCTATATGCTTATCCTGACTATAATCTATCACTGTGGCAAATTTCATGCAGATCCGTTCAGCCGTTCTGGCGTGATTGAGTAACAAACATCCATTCATCAAATAAATATTATAAATGCGAAAGTTTGGATGGATGTATGGATGTGTGGATGGATGTATGGATGTGTGGATGTTTGTTACTCAATCACGCCAGAACGGCTGAACGGATCTGGACTAAATTTGGCACAGCGATAGATTATAGTCTGGAATAACACATAGGCTACTTTTTATGCCGGAAAATTAACGAGTTCCCGCGGGAACCAAAAACCTCAATCCAGGCGGACGAAGTCGCGGGCATCAGCTAGTCTATCCATACATCCATCTATCCATCCAAGCTTTCGCATTTATAATATTAGTATAGATTAATTGTAAAATATGTCTTGTAAGAAAATAGTACTGAACCTCCACGGCGATAATTTACAAGTGAAACAGGTCCTTTATTACTAATTCCGCGGGAAAAATTATGTCTCTCAAGTATGCGAGGCGAATTGCGCAGTTAGACCGATATCCATCATTGAAGCCGCTTCATCACAACTTGGATATTGAGTTGGTTTGATTAATGGGTTGCCAGCTTTATAAATAACTCCCATCTTCTTGTAGAGTGCTAGTGAATTGGAATTTCTATCTTACCCTTATCTTTTATATGAAACCTTGTGAGGATATTTCGATGGTTGTAATTCAATCACTCAAAAAACGATTTGTTGAAAATTGCTTTTTTAGCTCGGGTAACTATTAACTTAAAACTACCTACATAACTTAATTATTAATAGGTGATTGAGGTTTTTTTGGTTCCCGCGGGAACTCTTTAATTTTCCGGGATAAAAGTAGCCTAGGTATGTGTTATTCTATAATCTATCTCTGTGACAAATTTAGTTCCGCCGTTGTGGCGTGATTGAGTAACAAACATCCATTCTTCCATCCATCCATCCAAACAATACGTGCACCATCTTACGTGGAATAAAAAAATAGTCTACTGATAGTACTGATGTCTATAAACGTAAAAGATAGTTAAAACTATCTTATGGATACCGCGAGGTCTCAGTTCGGGGCGAACCACTTGATGTTAAGCCTAATATATAAGTAAAAAAAACTTAAAATTGTCTCTTTACTATTTCATCGTACACTGTGCAGTGCGTACCACGAGTCACGAGTCACTACACGGCACTAACGTGTGATGTATGGAGTGAATTAATGGCATCTTAAACTGTCTCCAGCCACCAGCCTCCAGACAGCCACTTTAATAGCTCTTCCGTGTCACAACTTACATACATCTCAACACCTCCCGGTTATAAATACTTGCGGTACGTGTTACGTCAGCGGGTTAACTTACCTGAAAAAGAAACAGAGATGTAAGTATTGGTTATTTTCTTTCATTCCACTACAAGTAATCCCTTGACCGCGATATCAGTTAGTAGTTATTCAGTAGGTACCTACGATTTCGTGCTTCAATTCACATTTCCTTTGAGTCATAGACATCTACGAAAATTACCCTTTATATAAAAAGAAAGCGCTACAATTTTCACAATTGAAAAAGAAATACCTTTATACTTTTCGGGCGAAACTTTTCCCCGTAAAGTAACTTAGCAAAAGGTTTATTGAATTGAGGTAAATTATCCAAGCCCTCCAAGTTGCTACCATCTGGGGTAATTCGAGCCCTCGGTGAATTATAAACGATCGCCCCTAATTTTATTATTAACACCGGATGAGAGCCGGTAGATTATCCCTACTTCTTTTATAAATAATCTTTTGAGCCTCGAGTTTGCGCGGTTAAACTTTTGGGTAAAAATACCTACTCATTACAGATCCTAATTGTAAATAACTAGATGACCGCGGATTCGTATGGATTAAGGTCTTTTGATTCCCGCGGTCACTCTTTAATTTTACGGGGGAAATGTACTTAGCCTAAGTTAATTCAGGGTTTAAGCTATCTCCATTCCGAATTTCAGCCAAATCGATGCAGCCATTGTGTCGTGAAAGAGGAACAAATTACAAACAAACAATAGTTATTTGTTATACAAGAGTGAAAAGTTGTTTTTTAACCGCGTGCTCAATTTTGATGACCGAGCAAGCGAAGGATTCTAAAATTGAATCACGAGCGGAGCGAGTGATTCAAAAATTATAATCCTGGGCGTCAGCGAGGGAATCTAAAGAGCACGAGGTGAAAAATCTTTTCACTCGAGTGCAACACGTAACTTTTCATCCCACCTCAGCGAGGAAATGACTAAATGCAAAAAAAATCACAAGATTAAATTCAATTCTGTTAATTTCTTCGTCACTAGAATCACTCATTTTAGGTTTTTCACTTATTTTCAATTTTGTTGTTTTTAATCGGTTTTAATTTTAAACAATATGACGTGAAGAAAATGGTGCGCGCAAAGCAAATTAAAAAAGTACACCAAGAAGGTTACGAGTGTAAGTTTTTAACAAATTAAAAACGATTGTATGGAAATTCGGCACCATAGAGGTACAAGTAAATAGGTTTTAATGATGTTTTGAATTCACAAATTTCATAGACGAGTGATATTTACTAACGTGCACACGATGTTCTAAATTCAATTTACTTTATCCTCTAGAGGATAATAACGGCTTTTACCTTCAGATATCGAAGAGTAAAAATACTCTTTCCGAGATGGTGGGATGAAAAATATTTTCTCTTGTCTGGTCTGGCTAAGTTACCACATTTACCCTTCTGACTTCAGCCCACCTTTTCTCTAACTCAGTGGCTATCAAAGAATGAGAAGCACTTATGACAAGTGACATAGACCGTATATTTTTTATCCATGGAAGGTATCCACCACCACTACAGCCCATTAACGTCCCGCTGCTGCGCACAGGCCTCCAATCTCATAGGAGAGAGGGAATTAGAGCTTAGACCCACCACGCTGCTCCAATGCGGGTTGGCGGGCTTGCCAACCCGAAGCATTCGTTGCATGCATTGCATTGAAGGTATGCTATGAAATAAAAATAACATTTTCATAGAGAATAAGGCTTACAGATTAGGGGTATGGGTTTAATATAACTGCCATAGCCCATACGGCATACCTACTCTTAATGGTAGAATCATGAGTGGCATAAGTTCTGCTATGTGAAATAAAATCGTTTCATTTCAATAGGTTAGCACGCAACCATCTAGACTGCAGCATCACTTAAACAACCGGTTGGATCGCAGTAAAAAGTTATAGCTTTATAAAATGTTTTTAAATTAACTTTACTTTTTTTTTTTTCTTTTTTTTTTTTTTTAATTTATTGAAAACAATACAATAAAAATTAAAGCTAGCTAGCCTAACCTAATTACTATATAAATCATGCCCGCGTGGAATGGTGGCAAGAATACTGGGCACTGGCTGCATTTCCGCGCTGGACAGCCAGGCTGATCCTTTGCGCAAAAAATGAGCCAGCCCTTCTGTCACCAGATGAGGCAATCAACCGCGGTGAAATAGCTCGCAAATACTTTACTTGTAGTCGAACAATAAAATAAAATTGAACAAAGGACTCTTATTTTCAGTAGTCGCTGAAAACTCGTCTATTTTCAGTAGTGGGAACAATTAAAACGATCCCGGCATCAAAGGAACATTCATTTAACAACAGGTTCAATTATTGTGAATGGATTTTCGCTATTCTGGCGTTGATTGCGATTGAAATTATAATGAATGCAATTTGCAGCGAGCGTAAAATGGCCGCTCAATAGAGTAAAGGCTGCGACAAACAGAACGCGTGGTGTCAGTGTATCCAATCATCTATACCCGTGGACGGCGGGACAATAGCGTGAATGTTGCTAATATCAATGGCAGCTTATTTTCGCGACAAATCGACTGCGAAAAGTAGAGAGGCATGAGATCACGTGCGGGCAAGCGAGTCTTTACCAGGCGAAATGACAATCACCTACCCACCACTACCACTACCACCACTACAGCCCATTAACGTCCCACTGCTGGGCACAGGCGTCCACTCTCATAGGAGAGAGGGAATTAGAGCTTCGACCCACCACGCTGCTCCAGTGCAGGTTGGCGGGCTTTTACAAATCCATACTTAATTTTATAAATGCGAAAGTGTGTCTGTCTGTCTGCTCCGCTTTCACGGCCCACCTGTTCAACCGATTTTAATGAAATTTGGTACAGCTTTTTTAGTGAATATAATTAAGCTTTTTTAGTGAATATAATATTATCTCATGTTTTATAAGTAGTTGACGCCAATAAGTGTACAGCTACAGTGTACCTAATATGAATAAATAATTTATATTGATTTGATCTCGGTGCTAAATTTCAAGATCGGTTCAGCTGTAACGCCTTGCAAAATATAGCTGACAAACATACTCAAATTCGATTTTAATATTATATTTTTTCATTTATAATTATTATAATATTTAAACCTCTCTATGGGCCGGCGATAGGTTGAAATGATGATGATGATGATGAATATTTAAAATGTCAATATTATGTTTAAGTTAATTAATCATAATTACATTGTGTCTGCTCACGATCTAGCGATAATTAAACGAGAAGTAATTTTATCGACAAGAATACCCCTATCGTGGGGGGCGGGGGCATATATCTCCTCCACCTACACAGCGACGACCTCCGTGGCGAAGTGTGTAGCGCTGTTGTCTTAACGTGTGGAGGTCCCGGGTTCGATGATCGATCCCCGGCAGGGTCAATTTGGGAATTTATAATTTCTGAATTTTCCCTGGTCTGGCCTGGTGGGAGGCTTTGGCCGTGGCTAGTTACCACCCTACCGGCAAAGACGTGCCGCCAAGCGATTTAGCGTTCCGGTACTATGCCGTGTAGAAACTGAATAAGCTGTATGGGTTTAATATAACTGCCATGCCCCTAACAGGTTAGCCCGCTACCATCTTTTTTTTTTTTTAATCCACTACAAGTTAGCTCTTGACTGCGATCTCACCTGATGGTAAGTGATGATGCAGTCTAAGATGGTAGCGGGCTATCTATCTATAGTATCTCATCATAGATTAAAAATAAAAAGTAATTTTAATAATTTGGTACCCTAATATGAATCAAAATTTAAAAAACCTATTTGTATTTATTATTATTTATTTATTAATTAGTGTATTTGTACTAAGTACATGAGTGACTGCTTTTTATTTTAATTTTTTTTATATTTAAATATATTTTTTAAAATTTAGGTACTTGTAAGAGTAATTATTATGTTGACTAATTATGAAGAATTATGTTGATTTATACACTGTTAAATTTGTTGTGTCTTTAATAAAGAATATCTTTAAAATATCGATTGTCATTTCAGAAGTAAACCCATCCCTAGCATTTTTTAACTTCTATGCTATCAAATAAATATTATAAATGTGAAAGTTTGGATGGATGTATGGATGTATGGATGTTTGTTACTCAATCACGCTCCAACGGCTGAACGGATCTGGATGACATTTGGCACAGAGATAGATTATAGTCTGGAATAGCACATAGGCTACTTTTTATCCCGGAAAATTAAAGAGTTCCCGCGGGAACCGAAAAACCTCAATCCACGCGGACGAAGTCGCGGGCATCAGCTTGTACGGCATATATATTGCCGTAAATGACTGATTTTGAAAAATCTCTGTATCTTTCGAAATATCATAGAGAACCCGGGGCTACCGCAGCTAGGTATACACGAGGATGTAGCCTATCGATTTGTTCAAAAAAACCATTGATATCCAGGTGAGTTTCCACGTCTCCATGGACTGTGAAAGTCAGGTTCCGGTACGACAAAATAGAGGTCGTAACGCATATCAGGAAATATAGATACGGGCAGTATTTGTCTCGTACCGCACGAGCCGTAGGTTTAGGATCCAATGCTGCCGCAGCGAATGTGTTAAATCTGGAACACTGTGTAGTACATACCATTTTTGTACAGCTTCTAGGACCCTTTGTGGTATTGCCGCTGCGCGTTTTGTTTGTTTCAGCCTTAAAATGGGCTGAATTGAGTTAAAGCCTCGCATCCGAGAGCAATACAGAAGGTAAACAATAATTGGTTTGCTTTTAACCGTGCAGAGAACTGCTACAGAAGTTTAATTAACAGCGGTACGGAAATAGCTGATTTAATTACCTACTAATTGAAAACAGATACGTATTTATTTGGTTTTGTTTTAAGAATACCGCAATTAGGGCCTGGCTACACAGGCAGAGTGGGGCAGGGGGCGTTAATTTGATTCTCTAAACTAAACTAAAATTAGAGCATTACAAATATTGCTAACCCTTTCATAATACTCCCTACGGAAAGGGACAGAACTAGATTAAAAGCTGCCATTTTAGTTTAGTTTAGAGATTGTGTTACACAGAATCAGCCCCATTGACTGTAAATCTTTAGTCAACGCTTACTAAAACAATAAATACCTGTATAATATTTAGGGGGATGCCCCGTCGCTCACGTCCGCAGGAACTACCTTCTACCTCCCTGCACGTGTCCCCTATGGCGTGCCTATGGGTAGTGCTAAACGAGCGACAAACTTGCAGGCGAAATGAGCGTTCTTTTTATAAAAACGCCTATAATATGTAAACGCCATACGATTAAATAAATAAAGCTTGGATGCCAGCACGGGATTTTTCAAAAACTTCATCGAAACATCGACATCATCGAGAACAAAGTCGCGGGGGCATCAGCTAGTAAAAAAAAATTAAAAAGATAACAATCGTATACTTTTAAGCGTTAGGTACATGTATACCATAAAGAGCAACCACCGAGTTTCTTGGTAGGAATAAATTCCGAACCAGTGGTAGATTCACTCGACTATTTAAAAGCACATAA
This sequence comes from Erebia ligea, assembly GCA_917051295.2. Classification (NCBI taxonomy): domain Eukaryota; kingdom Metazoa; phylum Arthropoda; class Insecta; order Lepidoptera; family Nymphalidae; genus Erebia; species Erebia ligea. Next base: position 1,389,223 of record OU785232.1, read on the forward strand.
CAAAGTCAACTTAAATAAAAATACATACGTGACGAATTGAGAACCTCCTCCTTTTTTGGAAGTCGGTTAAAAAGATTTGAATTTTTGGTACAGTTTTTTAGATCATGATTTTCCTACCCCACCTCTCCTTACTGGTAAGTAAGTAAGTAAGTATTTTGTAAGGATTTCTCTATTATTTGAAACCAAATAAGTCTCTAAATAAAATTCACGCCACAAATTGACGTAAACATAATGCGCATACAAAATCCCACCCTCGTATTAGAAATTAAATTGAAAAAAGCTTCAAAGTGGCCTCTCGGCTGGTAAAACCAGTTAAACCCGTATCCAGTGTACGAAAAAGATTTAAAAGCGGTTCAAACCAGTTATAACCGGATCGAGTGTACGAAAAAGATTTTAGAACGCTAAACTTTGGCACGAAGTAGATTTGTTCAGTACTTGGGTAACAAATTTAGCAGTTTAGTAACTGGAAGGCTGTAGAAACTTTATTATCCAATGTAGAGGCACACTTACTTACCAACTTGGAGAAACAGATTTAGACTTGACGTAATTAGAAGTTTTTGGATGGGATCCTTTCTTTTAAAATAAGAGGTATTTTTACCCTAAGGTTAGACTCTGTTTTTTTTCAGATCTATTATGAAAGGCACAAGATATTGGATAGATTTCAGTTTACTATCTGAGTAAAGTGCTTTAGTTTTTCACTCGTTTGGATGAACATCAGCCCCCCGATTACGTAAGAATTGTCGATCAAACGTTAAAGATTTTCGTCAAAGTAAAAAAAACCATGACAGCATTGAATTAGAGCTCAATTTCGTCTGTCCATTCTTATACGTTTAGGGTATCGTACATACCCCTATATATATACCCCTATATAGCCCTTCACTGCGATATCACCTGATGGTAAGTGATGACTAGCCACGACTGTATCCTCCTACCAGACCAGACCAGAGAAAATTCAGAAATTATAAATCCCCAAATTGACCCTAACGGAAATCGAACCGGGGACCTCCCACGATAAGACAACAGCGCTCAACACTGCGCCAGGGAGGTCGTTGAGTCTTTACTCTAAAAAATGTCTAAGTAACACATTTAAAAACAAATTTTAACGTGAAGAGTGATAGCGGGAATCTAATAATTTCGTCAAATTAACTAAGGAAACACTAGATTGTAGCCAGTCACATCGGGTCATAGGTATATTAAATTGACAAATCCAAAATTGTATAACAACATTTCCTGCTAAAATGAATAGAATTACTTTTAGATCTAAGAATTTAGTTTAGAGATTGTGTATTACCGAATGGTCTGAAAAAATGGATAGAAAATTACTTTTAGATCAATTTAGTTTAGAGATTGAATTGGCTCTATTTTAAAATGCGAAAAATCCTATACGCCTGCACCTATTCAAAATGCATTGGAAAAATTGTACGAGACTCCGCAAACACTCGAATGGATTGGGCCCTCGTCGCGGGTCTAGCCCCACTACAGATGCACCTAGCGGCGCGGCACGTAGCGTCAAATATTCTTTGTATAAGCACAGAATAGTAGATAGATAGATAGATAACTCTTTATTGCACACACTTAGAACAAGCACAATAAACAAAAAGATTAAAAGATAGATAAGATTAGTAATGGTATAAGTTTGTATGGGATGGGCCCACTTAAATAATAATGTCCTCCCGACCGAATTTCGACCACGGCGGTCTATCTCCAGAGAGATTTAGTCATCTGCACGAGTTATACTTATTATAATTATAGTACACAAGAGTGTGCGCATACACAGGTGTGCTCTCTGTTCCTTTACTCTCATAGCCCGATGGGACGGAAAATCCGACACGACCGGTGAGAGGACCGACGGCTTAACATGTTCTCCGAGGCACGGGGGTGAAACACCGCCAACTTCCTAACTCCGGGCTAGTATTGAGAATTTCTTGCCAGAAAAATTGTTATGGCCCCTTCAAGGCAAGAGTGAATAGGCATCTTCTAGGCAAGCGCGTTCCAACCTAGACCTCATCATTGCTCTGCACTAAGTATGATTGTCGTCAAGCGCAAGCCTATCACGCAATAAAAAAAAAAGCGACGCGGCGAGCAGCCTGATACAAACTCATACAAATAATATTTGCCGCTACGTGCCGCGCCGCTGCGTGCAACTCAAATGGGGCTAGATCTTTATACTTTAAACCGGTTCCTACCAGTTATATCCGGTTCAGTTAGCGTAAAAGGAATTTATTGAGTGCTAAACTTAAGCGTGCACTAACTTTACGGGGATACTTTTATATGGAGCTAAAGTTAGAAACTTGAGCGTTGCGTCGTTGATATCTCAGGGTGGCTGTTCATGGGACGTCATTATTTATAGGTTTTATTTCCATTCAAACTTGCTGGGAAGTGTTAATGCAGCCTAAGGTGGAACGCGTTTGCCTAGGAAATGCTTATTCACTCTTGCCTTGAAGGGGCCATAACAATTTTTGTGGCAAGAAATTCTCAATACTACCTCGGAGTTAGGAAGTTGGCGGTGTTTCACCCTCGTGACTCGGAGAGCACGTTAAGTCGTCGGTCCTGCGCCTGACCTCTCACCGGTCGTGTCGGATTTTCCGTCCCATCGGGCTATGTGAGGAGCCGCCATGACGCTACGGCGTTGTAGCGGCACCCGCCTGCCGGTAGTGCACACATATTATAATTATATCTCCCGTGCAGACGGATAATCTCTCTGGAGATTGGCCACCGTAGCCGAAATTCAGTCACGAGGACACTATTATTATTATTTACAAATACACCTGTTATATTGCAGACTTCAGTGCAAGAAAAGCGCGTGAAAAGCGCTTCAAAGCAATTTTCGATTATAAATGAACTAAAAGTTTAATTCGCTATATTCAGCCCCAGTAGACAAATCTATATGGTACAGTGTGTGTCGTGCACTTGCAGCTTGCGATATTCACCGCCCAGTAAGCCAGCAATTCGCACCGGCACAACACCACACCACATAAATCTTCCAAATTATTCTCAACGTAGGTACGTTTCACTCCGACACCGGAGAATCTTCAGGAGATGTTGACTCGACAATGCACGATTGTAAACTTTCGATTATTTTCATCGGTAAATCACAGTTTTCCGTGAGACACCACCCTTATAACTTGGAGTAGAGCTTTATGGGAACAACTTGTTGGTTAGTTTTCCCTTTGTAGGACATTTATTACTGAACAAGAAATATAGCTCTATATACCTACGAGTAGTATCGCCCTACACCCGCCTGTCTATAATATTTTAATAGGCTTCCAGCTTTATATCATGTAACATGGCCATAATATTATGGCCCTTTTAAGTATAATTTTCTTGCCGAACCGGCGGTAGAGTTTCAACTTATCATGAAATAAAAACAATTCATTTCATGATCTATTTATTATAAGATTAGGTCGTTGGATGTGACGTCACCCGGGTCACAGCTGAAAATCAGCGCCCTGCACAAAACGTGCAAATGCAAGTTTTGATGTAGGGCAAAAGGCTGAGCTGTACCTACCACCCATTCTGGGTGGTGTCACAGACAAGCATATTATTAGGTACAATAGTATAGTATATTATGATTGTTTGTTTGTGACACCATTATTGAATAAATTTATTTTCTTTCTTTCTTTCTTATAAGTAAAGTAAGTACCTACTTATTTATACTTAAATTATAAAACTTATCTAGATACCTACCAAGGGTCTATAAACGTATATCATACGGCTAATAGGTAGGTATATTAACACTGTTAAAATTATTCTATATCTAAATAGGTAGGTACATTATAAAAGGAAAAGGTGACTGACTGACTGACTGATTTATCAACGCACAGCTCAAACCACTGGAAGGATCAGGCTGAAATTTGGCATACAGATAGCTATTATTACGTAGTATCCGGCATCCGCTAAGAAAGGATTTTTGAAAATTCAACCCTTAAGGGGGTTTGTTTGTATGAGAATCGAACCTAACACGAGCTAAGCCGCGGTCAAAAGCTAGTTATTTATAAAGGGCTTGATAAAGGGGTATGTTTCACCGCGTTAGATTGTTTCATTTGTCACACACGTTATAAAAACGACCTTCATTTTCGTTCAACCCTGTAGTAGTTAGTGTAGCGGTACAACAGAGGACACACATTATGCAAATGTGAAATAATAAATCACGTCTACTTCGCACAATATGCGTATGTAGGTAGGTACCTACCTACGTAAGATACCATCTGTGTAATACATCTGGAAAATTCGGGAAAATCGTAAATTCGTAGCAAGTGATGTAGGGATTTGTCAGGTGCGGCCTCGGTAATAATAGGGATGATGACAACTCAATCAAATCAGCAACTCTTTATCAAACTTAATAACGCACTTCTAGTATGGAAGTTGTATGAAATTCACAGTTGTGACGTCTTCAAATTTCGACGCAAATGTGCGTCGAAATTTCGGTCGGTTATCAAACTTAAAATTAACCGAGGATGTGAATTTTAGGTCTTTTGGAAGACTCTCTGGCCTCTATTTAATAATCAGTCAGAAATATTTTATTTTTGTTAAAGGCATCATCCCTATTTACTAACCGGTTTGATTTGACAGCATTAGCAATGTTAGGGTAAAATAATTTATAGCTTCTGCACGCAAATTCGTCCACGTGGACTACATAAATATCAAACCCCTATTTTACCCCCTTAGGGGTTGAATTTCCAAAAATCCTTTCTTGGCGGATGTCTACGTCATAACAGTTAGGTATCTGTATGCCAAATTTCAGCCCGATTCATCCAGTGGTTTGAGCAGTACGTTGATAGATCAGTCATCAGTCAGTCAGTCACCTTTCTCCTTTTAGTTTTTTTTTTTAATATAATATAGGCTAGCGCTTGGCTGCAATCAGACTTGCTTGCAAGTGGTGATACAGCCTAAGGTGGAGCGCGCTTGCCTAGAAGATGCCTATTCACTCTTGATTTGAAGGTACCTATATTAAAAGAGGAGGGGAAATTAAATAAATATCTAAAAGGAAAAGGTATAAAAAATATAAAGAAGGATTGTCTATGTAGTTTGTCACTAGAAAAAAAATCTTTACTAAGCATATATATTCCCAAATGGACCGTCCCGGGGATTTAACTCTGGACCTCCAACAGAGCACAGCGCTGACCACTGCGCCAGTTAAATTGTCAATCTATCATACTAATATTATAAATGCGAAAGTGTGTTTGTTTGTTGGTTTATTAGTATCACGCCGCAAGAGAGCAAGGGATCTACTTGAATTTTTGCATGGGTTTAGTTTAACACGTTCCGGGACAGTACGTCGAGAGGCGGGCCGCAAATTCCTATATATTACGACACAACGTCTGTCGACGGCTGATTTTGAGCTTCGAAATATGACAGCCCGTCGAACAACGGGCGTCAACCATAGAATATATAGTAGGCTGACGTATTAGTGTCGTATTACAAGAACTTAGAACTATCTAGTGTCACATCGTGAAGTTTTATGAGCACACAAGTAAACTACACGCACACATGCAAACTTGTCTCGTGTTGTGACACAACGGCCTGGGCCGGGTGCGCGTATACGCATCCCCCTACTTCAGTCGGAACTGTGTCACTGCGCGGGACTATTTACAGGTGCCCAGGATGTCCTGATTCTCCAGCACTGTGTCCAACTTGTTTCAGAGAATGGCATGAAAATTATGAAAATTTTAACAACTAATGTTTAAATGATTGTATTTGAGGCTGATTCCTAAAACATTTTGTGATTTATTATTAAAACAGAGCTATGTATCTGATCTTTTTGAGAATATATTAGTATTTTTAAGAATCGAACTCTTAAGTTAAATATACCAATAAATGAATGCCTCAAAATGTTCCTAAAGTGATTATTGTGATCTCATATCATATGTGATTTGATTATTTAGTTGTAGGTTATTTTATATGCTATTTTTAAGTTGATGTTTATTATTCACTTATTTTGTTAAATGATTATAACATTTTCTTAGTGAGAGAGTTGTTTTCATAGATACTAATAAGTAACTAAAATTTGATAAGTCCTTTTAGAAATCTTGTTCAAAATGTTAATTGTTACTTATCAGAGCTAATTGTTTTCGTCATCAATCGACAGACGTAGTGTCATATAACACCCCACAGAAAACGCGTGATATGACACCACGTTCGAAGGCGGTCACGTCGAGGAACGAACTGTCGTATCACACAATGTAAAAACTATCAAGGTATATCACAACGTCGTCAGGCGGGGGGCGAAATTGTATGGGGAGTTCATGTGTCAATTTGCATAGGAATTTGCGGCCCGCCTCTCGACGTACTGTCCCGGAACGTGTTAAGATCTGAAGAGTGTCATAGGCTCCTTTTTATCCCGGACAAATAAGGAGCTCCTTTGGGAATTGAAAATAAATTCAGCTATAATTGTCTTATTTAAAAATCATTGTCGTCTTATTGTATTAAATCAGTGTTAACAACAACTAATGTGGATGAATAATGTTCAGGACGCAGTAAGTTGACCTCCGTCCTACCTGACCGACGGACGGACACTGACGGAGGACGTGATTTATTGTTTAACATTCAATCTCCACTGGGGAACACTTCGGGTATAGTCACAGCGTAAGCATGACATTTATACAGTGGGTCGACGACCATGCAAATTACAGTTATAAATAATAACAAAATAAAATAAATACAGGCCCGGCTACCAAGACAATAATTATAGCACCTACTAGCAGCTGATGCCCGCGACTTCGTCCGCGTGGATTGAGGTTTTTTTGGTTCCCGCGGGAACTCCTTAGTTTTCCGGCATAAAAAGTACCTAGCCTATAATTTACTCTGTGCCAAATTTCATCTAGATTCGTTCAGCCGTTCGGGCGTGATTGAGTAACAAAAGATCCATACATCCATACATCCATCCAAACTTTCGCATTTATAATATTTATTTGATATTTGATTGATACTCGGACTTTTAATTTTTTTTTTTTTTTTTTTTTTTATTGTTAGATAGGCTTGCGCTTGACGACAATCATGCTTAGTGCAAAGCAATGATGAGGTCTAGGTTGGAGCGCGCTTGCCTAGAAGATGCCTATTCACTCTTGCCTTGAAGGTACCTAAGTTATACGTGGTGGGGTGGTGGTATTAAATGCAGTAAGCTGACGTTTCAAAAAGGTTTCAAACTTTATAGGTGAAATGACTACTCGAACTTATGTAGGTACGTAAAAAAAACCCGGCTGAGTTTGTTGCGGGCTCTTCTCAGACCAGGGCGCGTTTGGAACCCTCGTAACGTTAGTTTTAAGATACCGTAATTGATTATCACCATTATGTTTTATAAGTTTCGGACGTCAATAAGTGTACAGTGTACCTACCTAAATTGAATAAATAAATATTGATTTGATTTGGTTGAGAGCGGTAGAACTTTTAAATACGACAATAGAGTGACAGAATTTTGTATTGATAACTCTGCTGGCTTCCTTCGTCACGTACGTCCCTGTCACCCCGCATCGTTACTCTGTTTAGACGCCTCCGTCGAATGACTGGTAGGAAAAAAATGTATAGTTCGTAGACTGTGGTACAGTACAAAATAATACTACATAATTCTTACGCACGCATTTTGGGGGAGTGAAAACTGTTGATTTTCCCGGGACAAAAACAGATGGATATTCTTTATTTCAAACTTTGTGATTAAACTTAATTTTTTATTGTTTTTGTACTTTTATAAAATGTTAAAATTAGTGTAGGTATAAGACGAAACACGAAACCTACATATCTCTAACATAATTTTTTTTCAATTTCTCTCTCTCGGGATCTGAAAGTTACAATGCAAAATCATACTAAGTATATTTACAGGTCATAAAAATATTTTGCAAAACATTTAAGAGTGAAAATTTGTACACACCGGTCGGAGGGTCTTTCTTTCTTTCTTCTATTGATACATAAAGGGTAGGTATATTTCGTATATGCAGAGGTTAGTAGGTTCTTGTAAATATGCTTTATTTTACCTATTCGAAGTTGGCAGGTAGAAACTTTTGGCAGATGGCGCTACCATAGCTTTCACCTGCCAAAATTGTTTTGAATTTGTGTTTTTGAATTTCTAACAAGATTTTTATCAAGATACGACGATGGACGCTGTAAAAAAATTGTATTCGACATGGCGGATATGTGATTTAAAGGCTGAATTAAAAAAAATAAAACCGGCCAAGTGCGAGTCGGACTCGCGCACCGAGGGTTCCGTACAAACCTGTAGTAAGTTTTACGATTTATGACGTATTAAAAATAATAATTACGTTTGTTGTATGGGAGCCCCCCTTTAATATTTACTTTATTGATATTTAATTATTTATTTTGAAAGGTAATATACAAGTTAATATTCTGTGAAAATTTGAACCGTCTACCTGTTACCGTTTTTAATATTGAGCAAAAAAATACGAAAAAAACACGTTTATTGTATGGGGACCCCCCTTAATATATATATTTTTTTAATTTTTAGTATTTGTTGTTATAGCGGCAACGGAAATACATCATTTGTGAAAATTTCAGCTTTCTAGCTATCACGGTTTATGAGATACAGCCTGGAGACAGACAGACAGACAGACAGACAGACAGACAGACAGACAGACAGACAGACAGACAGCGGAGTCTTAGTAATAGGGTCCCGTTTTTACCCTTTGGGTACGGAACCCTAACTAGGTGCATCTCTTAAAGGAAAGAAAGCGGTTCTTGTTGAAAGGTACAACCTTAAAACTTCATACCCGTATACTTGTATATTCAATGTACTCTGTGAACTTCACCAAGCTTTTACCATAGACTATATTATGTATATAAGACGTATATACGGGGAAGCAGGATATACTCACAGATATACTGGGGAAGCTTTTACTTTATGTTCCAAAAAATGTTTTCTTTGGTGAAAGCTATGCTAGCGCCAATTTGACAGTTGCCAACCCCATTGAATTGGATTCTTTGATAATGAAATATTTTGGAGATAATATCTGCAATTGAAAATGTTTTAAGCGAAATTACGTAAAAATTGCTCAAGAAATGGTTATGACCATAATTCCTCGTAAATTGTCCATTCGTGCTACCAGCAGTGCATGGCTATATCATGGCATGCACCGCATGGCGCAATGCGGTCGGTATCGATTGCTGCGGCATGATAGGCAGAGTCGGGGCACAGACGCTAACTGCGCTCGGGCACGCGATATGCATTCTTGCCATTATTTACCCATTAGATGATACCTCGTTGGTCTAGTGGTTAGCATTTTCGACTGCGACCAACGAGGTCCCGGGTTCGAGTTCCGGGTCGGCCATAACAAGGCTTGGGTTTTCTGACAAGAAATTCTCAGTACTAGCCCGGAGTTAGGAAGTTGGCGGTGTTTCACCCCCGTGCTTCGGAGAGCACGTTAAGCCGTCGGTCCCGGTTATTATCACTAACATGATAATAGTTGTTAAAGCCCGCCAACCCGCATTGGAGTAGCTTTGTGGGTCTAAGCTTTAATTTCCTCTCTCCTGTGAGAGCGGAGGCCTGTGCCCAGCAGTGGGACGTTAATGGGCTGTAATGATGAAGGAAACATATGTAAATTTACATTTACCAGATTTCATGTCCTCGCGTAATTAAAACGGACAGCGGCTGTCACGGCAAATGAGCGACATTTAATAGAGATGATGAACACTCAATCAAATCAGCAACTCTGCATCAAACTTAAAAACGCACTTCTAGTATGGAAGTTGTATGAAATTCGCAGTTGTGACGTCATCAAATTTCAACGCACTTTTTTTCTTTAATCTATTTTATAAAATGGTTATCAAAGGATGTGAATTTTAGGTCTTTTGGAAGACCCGCTATTTTATAATCAGTTAGAAATAATTTATGTTTGATATAGGCATCATGCCTATTATATCCAGCTCAAGTGGATCGAAAGTTTACTGATTGCAGTTAAAATGTTATCAAGTAGCATGTTCATTAGTGGAAATTAATGAAATTGTTGTTAAGTCCCTTTCCATCTAGTTTCTAGAGCTTTTAAGTTTGTTGACGACAAATCGGTCCCAGCGCACGTGTTTTTTTTCACTACAAGTTAGCCCTTGACTGCGATCTCACCTGATGGTAAGTGATGATGCAGTCTAAGATGGTAGCGGGCTAACCTGTTAGGGGCATGGCAATTTTTTTTAATCCACTACAAGTCAGCCCTTGACTGCGATCTCACTTGATGGTAAGCGATGATGCAGTCTAAGATGATAGCGGGCTAACCTGTTAGGGGCATGGCAATTTTTTTTAATCCACTACAAGTCAGCCCTTGACTGCGATCTCACCTGATGGTAAGTGATGATGCAGTCTAAGATGATAGCGGGCTAACCTGTTAGGGGCAAGGCAGTTTTTTTTAATCCACTACAAGTCAGCCCTTGACTGCGATCTCACCTGATGGTAAGTGATGATGCAGTCTAAGATGATAGCGGGCTAACCTGTTAGGGGCAAGGCAGTTTTTTTTTAATCCACTACAAGTTAGCCCTTGACTGCGATCTCACCTGATGGTAAGCGATGATGCAGTCTAAGATGTTAGCGGGTCAACCTGTTAGGGGCATGGCAGTTATATTAAACCCATACCCCTATTCGGTTTCTACACGGCATCGTACCGGAACGCTACGAATCGTTGGGAGAAGAAGAAGACGTTGGAACTTGGAATCGCCGAGTGTTTGTGTGTGAAAAAGCCCTGAGCAAGGAATTAGGTTGGCCTAAAAATTTCAGCGACCGCGACGGCAGAAAAAGAACCTCAGTTACTTTCGAGTAATAAAATTGCCACGACTCTCGAGAAAATAACACGCCGTCCTCGAACGCCTTTGAATATTTTAACGAAGTACCTCTTTTCGAGCGTGTGAGAAATAAAAGTCCTGTAGCCTGAAGTCTGTAGGTACTCTGTCGCCCGTAGCGCTCGAAGCGCCTTTTACGACAGATTATATAGCGTAAACCTTGTGTGAAGGCTGTGGCAAAGGTGTGCCATTTGTAAAACTTTAGCCAAGATACAAATATCTCGTGTATGAAAAGGTAAGATGTAGATAAAATCTACGTAATATTATACAGGCTATTGTTTGTCTTCTATACCTACTCTTTACTTCTAATCTAATCTAGCCTGTACTGTCCCACGACTGGGCAAAGGACTCCCTCCGATTTATATAATACTCTATAGTAACTCTATACTAATCTAAACTAATATTTTAAATGCGTAAGTTCCATGCATGGATGGATGGATGTTTGTTACTCAATCACGCCGGAACGGCTAAACGGATCTGCATTATCAAATTTAGCACATGGGATAGATTATTATATTCTGGATTAATAAGTTCCCGCTGGAACAAAAATAAACCTCCAAGCGGACAAAGTCGCGGGCATCAGCTACTAGCTAGTCAAATAAATATTATAAATGCGAAAGTTTGGATGTATGGATTTGTTACTCAATCACGCTCCAACGGATGAACGGATCTGGATGAAATTTGGCACAGAGATAGATTATAGTCTGGAATAGCACATAGGCTACTTTTTATCCCGGAAAATTAAAGAGTTCCCGCGGGAACCGAAAAACCTCAATCCACGCGGACGAAGTCGCGGGCATCAGCTAGTATTTCATAAAAACTTAACGCTAGACAGCGACCAGACCGCAGAAATTGGGCTGATTCAGCTGAATAGGTAGGGTAGCATTTGCAAACTATATCAGCCACTTTCGTGTCTATTCTCTTTCTATAATCTAACGATTATAGAATACACGCGCTATAGCATATATTATACGCTAAAGAATTAACATTCTTTAGCGAAAGCGATTAAAAACGCTAACCATAACCTATTCATTTTATTTTTTTCTCTCCGCTAAAGCGTCTGTTTGTCTGTCTGCTACGCTTTCGCGGGTTATTTGATTTCGATGGCTACATTGATAAGATGTATCCCAAGGAAGGAAATAGGCTACTTTTTAAGTTTTTATGCCGGAAAATTAAAGAGTTCCTGCGGTAATTAAATCTAAACCACGCGGACGAAGTCGCGGGTAGCATATAGTTTTAAATAAGTGGATAAAAGAATTGGCCCACCCAGGGAATAGAATCCAAGACCTCACATAAGAGATAACTTTCTCACCCTACTTACAAGGTCGAAGTTTTACTGTAAACAAAGAAAAAACAGATGCGTAACGATGTAACCGTGACCAATTACGTGAAAAATGATGACTCTGTGAAGAGCCTTTGAAAATTTGACGAAGGGCCTTTCGTGCCGGCACATAAAGTCAATGTTCGAGGCACAAAGGGACAGGGCCTCTCAGGGCCTCTTCAGAAACCTAACAATTAGGGATAAAAGAAATGAAGGACTCTCACGAAAACAATCTTTAGTTATAATCTGCAAAAGGTGTCTTAAGGAGGCCTTAGAAATGGAAAGTAAATAAATTTTTTAATGTAAAGAAATTGAAATTACTTACCTATTGCACCACTTAAAAGCTAAGTATTCACTAGCGAGAAAACTTGCACAAGTTAGGTCTGGGGCCTGGTAGAGCAACTGATATATAATTAAAATGAAATGAAATTATTCATTTATTTCACGTAGGACAACTTATGCTACTTATGAAATGTCTCGATTCTATACCACCGATTTGGAAAACAGATTCTACTGAGAAGAACCGGCAAGAAACTCAGCAGTTGCTCATTTTTAAAAGGAAAAAAGAATGTTGTAATATAGCTAATACACAATACATACGTGATGTTTTGACGACCTCCCTGGCGTAGTATTGAGCGCTGTTGTCTTAACGTAGGAGGTCCCCGGTTCGATCTCCGGCAGAATCAATTTGGGAATTTTAAATAATTTCTGAATTTTCTCTGGTCTGGTCTGGCCTGGTGGGAGGCTTTGGCCGTGGCAAGTTACCACCCTATCGGCAAAGACGTGCCGCCAAGCGATTTAGCGGTCCGGTACGATGCCGTATAGAAACCGATTGGGGATATGGGTTAGCCCGCTACCATTTTAAACTGCATCATCATTTACCATCAGGTGAGATCGTAGTCAAGAGCTAACTTGTAGTTGATTAAAAAACACTTAAGTACGAAAATAACAAGAATTACACTCAATTGCTTAAATGAACCCCGAATAGGGGTCGAAAGTCACTCAGGCAGTTAGGGTTGAGGTAATTTTCCAAATTAAGTTACCGATCCCTAACAAAGTAATATTTTAATATTGATAAAATTTAAAACTGACTGGGCTTAAAATAAAATGTCGGCCGCCCCTTAATCCGGCTGAGCTAACAGAATCTGCTTGCGCCTTGTTAATAGGTTGTTGCGGTTAGCTGGCGTTTACATTACGACTCTACGATATCGTGTCTTATCTTACAGCGACAGCGACAGTAAGATCTAAGCGGATCATAAAGATCTGTAATAACAGCTGAAGCTCGCTACTACGTCCGTGTGGATTCAGGCTTTTTGGTTCCCGCGGGAACTCTTTAATTTTCCGGGATAAAATAATAATAAATATAAAATCTATCTCTGTGCCAAATTTCATCCAGATCCGTTCAACCGTTTTGGCGTGATTGAGTAACAAACATCCGTACATCCATCCATCAAAATTTTCGCATTTATAATATTAGTATAGAAAAAATTGACTTTTGTCGATAAATAAATAAATATTTTTTTATTGACCAACAGTTTACAAAATATTAATCAGTAAGTAATACAACAAATTAATTAAATGCAGTACCTATGTACCTACCTACCTACTTAAAAGTAAATGTGGTCAATGGGCCACCTCCTCAGCCAGTGCCACAGCATGAAAGGTAGGTAGGTACGATAGGCCTCATACAGCGGGAAAATTTGATAATCTCATAGGAAATTAGAAATTTCGTTAAAATCGGATACACAGTGGGTCGTGAAAAGGTAACAACCGACAGACCCTTTCGTTACATTACACACATATAGGTTTTATAATATACACACCTATAGATTTCATTTGGTGTATCAAGAACTAAGAAAAGAAGACCGGTTCGACATTAATGTAAACGCGGTCAAAAACGTTGAAACGGCTCACTTGCCTGCTAATAAATATTTATTGTTCGGAATTTTTAATGGCGCATACAGAATCAGGCGAGCTGGGGAAGTACTGAAATGAGCTTTATGCTTAAATTCAACCTTTAAATCGTCGTCTTTTCATCCACATACTCGGGTTTTTTGCATGGATTTTCCCAGAAAACGGTTTTGTATTGAGTAATTTGTGTTTTTGTGTGAAGGGTCTTATTTTTTAATGTTCGCACTCTATAGGTTAATTTTTTTGCACAATACTAAAAAAACTATTGTTTTACCTACTATTTTTAAAAAAACTTAATATGTATTAAATACCAAAAAAATTTTTGGTGCACCCTCTGAGGATACAGCTCTAGCCTCTATGTTTTGAGTAGGCAGTAAGAAGTATAGAAGTAAATAAGTAGAGAAGTAAGAATAATGCTTTTTAGAGCGGCCAATTTAGGTAAATATTTTTATATTTGCATGAAATTAATGTTATTTAGTAAAAAAAAATGTTATTTACACTTACATAAGATCCCCCTAAACGGTTATTACGCCCAATTGTATTTCTAAACTAAGTCTGTAAGCGATCAGTGGTGAACATTTCGTAAACGCGATTCAGACCCTGTTACATAGTAACGCCATCTATTAGCCTATACATATTATATGCAGACCGCCAAAACGGGCCTTAATATTTTACTGTGAACGTGGGAACGTAATATCCTAGAGCCAATCCAAGGGACCAACCCAACATTATTAGCATTCCTTTGCCTGCAAATGTCACCGTGATATTAACTAGACGTCGAAAGTAGAGCAACATTTTATTGTTGAGTTACTTTTAGAGTGTGTAGTAGAATAGTAGAATAGTCTGTGATATAAGAGCCGCCAGCGGTAAGTAGGATTTTGCGAGGGCTGACCATCGTCACGAGTTTGTAAATCTCTTCTCTCTTCTCAAAACGTCAAAATAAAAATTAAAGTAAGTTGGTACATTTTTTTAGGAACACTATTTCATACCGCTAGACGTAATATCGGTCTTAAACCTAAAATTAAACAAATTATTATCCCAGCATAATACAATGCTGCTGGTTACAGAAATTAAAGTATTTATTCTTTTTCTTGTTCTTCTCTTAAAGTAAATTCTTCTTCTTGTTCTTCTTTTAAAGTAAATTCTTCTTCTTGTGAAATTAAAGTAAATAATTCTTCTTGTTCTCTCTTGAAAATTAAAAGGAAATTTTGTATGGAGACGAAAAAGTTTTGCTTCTGTGGCGATCTTGTTTTCACCGGCTCACCAAAGGAGCCCAAGATATTGAGCATTTTCACTTTCGGAACCATGCCTGATGGCCGATAGTTCTTCAGGGTCGTTCGCTAGGTAAATTTTCCACAATAATTTTCCATGTTCCGTATTTTTGCTATATTCTTTTATTTCTTAAGGAAAACCAACAGCTTCTTGTCTTGTTGTAAATAGTCTTAAAATAAGTAACCAATACAAACAATAAAAATAGTAGCTAATTAAAGGTTCACATTGATATAATTGTAAATGAATTATTTAAAAAAGCAACCACCGAGTTTCTTGCTGGTTCTTCTCGGTAGGAATAGTATTCCGAACCAGTGGTAGATTCACTTGACGACTCAAAAGTACTTGTAAAAGTTTATTTGAATAAAAAACATTTGAATTTTTAATTTTTCACCCCCTTCTACACGGCATCGTACCGGGACGCTTAATCACTTGGCGTGTCTTTGCCGATAGGCGGGCAACTAGGCAACAACGAAGCCTCCCACCAGACCACCCCAGAGAAAATTCAGAAATTATAAACTCCCAAATTGACCAGGGATCGAACCCGGAACCTCTTATAAGACAACAACACACACACACACAACACTTTTTTTAAAATCCATTATAGGCTTACGCTTGATCACAATCACACCAGATGGGAAGTGAAGATGCGGCCTAAGATGGGACGCGCTTGCCTAGATGATGCCTTTTCACTCTTGATTTAAAGATACCCGGATTGTAATTGGTGGGAAACACAGTATTTGGTAGAGTGTTCCAGACCCTAGCCATGCGAATGAGGAATGAAGACGCAAAGCGTTTCGTTCGTGTGGATGGAACGTTGACGATATACTTAGGGGTGGAAACTCGCACGGCGTCTTGCGGTACGATGGTACTTTTACTTGTTTACTTGTTGTTGATTTGTACTTTTTATACGACTGCCTGAAAAAAGGAGTAGGTAAGTATATTGTTTTCAGGGTTCATGTATTTATGTATGTATGTGAGATTGTATATTCCACCATTACTTCTATACGCCTGAACGGATTTTGATGAATGAGGTATCGTTAGAATCCTTAGCTTATCTGGGTCCTTGTCCTTGTCCGGGTGACATACGCTAGTAAAATTTAAAAAAAAAATGATAGGGTGACCGCATCAAAGACTAAAGTTGAATTATTTTTTTCCAAAATGAGATTAACATCATCAAGAAAATGATGAGTAGATTCCAAAAATATATAAAGTATATTTCAATATCCAGTGATTCACAAAAAAAATATCATTTAACTATGGCAGTCGTATTTTTTAATTCTTTGAGTTATAATATTCACTTTTATTATCTAAATATTTGAGGTTATTTTCCAGAATTAGCGTCGTTCAAGCCAATGAACTGGAACATCAATTAGCAACCGGGCGGGGTCAAGCGTGGGATGAATACCTACACCTACACGCCATGTTAGGTATTATAAACTCACACTTCATCAATTTTATATTTTCACATACCTATTGCGATGTCAAAAAAGAAAAAATAAATCTATACTTAATATTACAAATGCGAAAGTTTGATGGATGTTTGTTACTCAATCACGCCAGAACACCTGAACGGATCTGGATGAAATTTGGCACAGAGATAGATTATAGTCTGGAATAACACATAGGCTACTTTTTATTGGGAAAATTAAAGAGTTTCCGCGGGAACCAAAACACTCAATCCACGCGGAAGAAGTCGCGGGCATCAGCTAGTTTGCAATAAAAACTACCGGGTATAAATTAGTGTATTTTTGGTATTGTGTATTATGTGTATTGTATTGTATGTGTTTTTGGCGTGGTACTAATTTAAATAAATAAAGCCGGTGTATGTAGACAGCGCATATTTATATAGAGTAGAAGCGTAGAAGCTTCTAGAATATTAATTATTATCATAAATTCTACCTGAGCGAAGCAAGCCTGTTCACATCCTGTTCATAAGATATTGTAAAGTATATGTGACGTTACTAATTGGCTGAATAACTTAAACTACGAAGATACCGAAAATCTTTTAAAATCACAAATTTAAATTTAATTTTGTACTGAGATAAATTATATATTACATAGTTACTACTCGATTCAAACACGCACAAACACACACACACACACACACACACACACACACACACACACACACACACACCACACACCACACACCACACACCACACACACGCACACGCACATTACCACTCGTACAGTACAATGCATGCTAACTTTGTATTTTTATTAATTTAAAAATGAACTTTTGATTGTTAAATAGTAGATTAGTAGCCAAGGGCTGTAAGGCATCAATTGCAGCCCGAGATATTTAGGCGCACGAGCGCAGGGAGGGCGCCTATAGTTCGAGGGTGCAATTGATGCTTACACCCGAGCTAACTACTCTGCTTTACATCTCGATTGTGAGGTAAGTAGGTCCTTATTACCCCCAAATGGAGCTTGTAGGTGACCAATTAGCGCTCGAGGGTAATAATGTAGCTAGAAAAGCCCAAGGGCGGTAAGTAATTTAAAAAAAAAACTCTTCACTCTTTCAAAAAGTTCGCGTACATCTAACCATCATACTTTTTTTAATTACTTACCGCCCTAGGGCTTTTCTAGCTACATTATTACCCTAGAGCGCTAATTGGTCACCTACAAGCTCCATTTGGGGGTAATAAGGACCTACTTACCGAATATGAGAGATGTAAAATATTATTATTGTTATATACCGAGGAGGAAGAGCGGGGACCCCGAGATACAGGTTTTTTCAAACTTACTTCAGGGTTCCCGACATAATTGTGAAACGACGAATATTTTTGCCAATAAATTTCATTTTCATTTTCATTTTCATTTCATTTCATTTTTCATGTGAGCGATAAACAAAACTAGATAAACCTTGGCCACTTTTTACTTTTTCAAACAATACTCTAAACACTTATACTTTACTCTTAAATGTCATAAAATGTTGACGTATATTTTATTTAACGACCTTTGTATAACGGTATTTGTATTTACGAGAATTGAAGCTAAGCTGAGCGAATAAAAACCTAAAATTTTACGAACAAATAATTGGCTATTGAGAGGATTACTCGAGCAATTAATCACAAAAACAATTAGGGCCAAACCGGCTTTCTTCGGACAAACAAAATTTCAACTTTTTACGCCGGTTTTTTCGCAGTTTTCCTAAATTAAGTGCGACGGAGAAAAACGAGGCAATTTTAAAGCGAAAATTACGAACGCCCGTTAAAGGATCGAGTTTACTGACAACTTTTTTATTCTATACCCCTTTTACTATACAAAGGTTGTTCAGGAAATAGTGGCCCACATTCTATTCTATAACAATTTGTATGCGGAAGCGGGCCACTAAAGTCATTAAGAAGGTTGTTGTGAATAAAAAATCGTATAAAAAATCGAACATTCGAATCGTAAATTTCGACTTTGAATCCGCTTTTTGCAATAATAACTCTCCCGGATATAAATTAGTGTATTTTTTGGTATTGTTTCATTAGTTTAAATAATTAATTCATGTTATGTAGACAGCGCTGATTTCTATAGAGTAGAAGCGTAGAAGCGTAGAAGCTCCTAGACCTAGAGTGTATAATTATTATCAGAAATTCTACCTGAGTGAAGCAAGCCCGTCGTTCACAAGTTATTTTAAAAAGTCCTCAATTGGGGATAGCGATAAACAAAATTAGATAAACCTTGGCCACTTTTTAATAAACATCCTGTATATACTGTGCAAAGGGGTTGACGTAATTATACGGTGTAAATATTTGTTTTATTTACTTTCAGAAAAAGAGCAACGCAAAAGAAAATATCGATAGGAAATTGAATATTGACTATTAAACTGTAGGTCTAATAAGATTTTCCTGTTAATCTTCTTTTATTTTGACTTAAAATTCATAGTAATTTAAGTAAGGATCCATACTAATATTACAATGCGCAAGTTTGTCGGTCTGTCAGTCTATCAGTATGCTACGCTTTCACGGCCCAACTGTTCAGCCGATTTTGAAGAAATAAGGTACAGATAGTTTGCATCCCGGGGAAGGAAATAGGCTACTTTTTATCCCGGACAATTATAGAATTTCCGCGGGTATCTAAAAATCACCCAGTATGTACTCAAGAGGTTCGTAGGGAGTCGCTGGATCCAGGCGGCGCAAGACCGTGGCTTGTGGAGGACCCAACGGGAAACCTATGTCCAGCAGTGGATGTCCATCGGTTGACGACGACGACGACGATGTACTCAGTAGGAGATAGATATCTAACTTAATTTTTTGGCGTGATAACGTCTTATAAATCGATGAACACCGGCTGCACGCACGAAAAAGTGTCACGTTCCGCCTGAGCCTGAGCGTGCAAGTGAGAGCGCGGAACAAGCGATAGAGAGGCACGATCGGCCCAAGCGTTGGCTTGTGACACATTTATCTCTCTTCTCGCTTGACGTCAGAGCTAGCAGTTCCAATAGTTCTGCTAGGTACTGGAACGCCGCCGCAACTATCGTCCGTAAACCGAATTTACAGACAACCGTAATTTTTTTTTTAAATGAAAATTTGCTTCGTCAGTAGGTATAGAGTTCATGAAAGAGAACGAAAACCTTTCAACTACCTTATGGAAAGGGCCCGTCCCCGAGCACAAAGGAGTAGGGTCATAATACATCGCTTTACGCCTTTGTGTTTGGCCTGAGAAGTGAGATAATATTGTGTGATAGGGTTTGATGAAGTTACTTACCGAAAATATATTAAATTGTGTGGTAGGTACAGCCACAGAATACTTAATAGCACCGTAGGTACAGGTTAGTAGGTATAGCCTAATAAAATTGTATGCATACAATTCAATTTCAATGTATTTATTTTGTGCAGATATTGCGGGTCACAGCTAGTACTAACTATTAAATTAGAATCGAATAGTATTATATTAATTAAATACATAAGTATTATTAATTAAAATACTTTTATTGAAAACAATACAATAGAACATAAAGCGCGCCGCAGCAGAAAAGGCTGAAACCGGCAAACGGCGAAAGTATGACTCTCTCATGCTCTCTCATAGAGAGTTACATGACGTATTTGTTCCATTTGCCGTGGAGACCCTGAGGCCGGGGAGTCTTTAGTGGCAAAAATTTTTTGCAAGATATTTCACCGCGGTTGATTGCCGCATCTGGTGACCGAAGGGCTGGCTCATTTCTTGCGCAAAGGATCAGCCTGGCTGTCCAGCGCGGAAATGCCGCCAGTATTCTTGCCACCATTCCACGCGGGCATGATTTATATATAGTAATTAGGTTAGGCAATAAAATACTTACTTACGTAACTATTATAATATCTCACGTATTTTAGTCAATCCCACGCCAAACGGCCCAACGAATTCCCAAAGTGCAGTTTTACAGCTGAACGATTGTAATCCGACCAATTTACGACCCGTTCCAGAGATGGGCAAAGTTTCACGAGCAAATAACTTCATTACACCCCAAAAAGTTACACATCCCCTCTGTTTGTTAGGAGAAGCTACGGAATTTTGTCAAAGAACCGGACCATTGGGTCAGTAAAATATTATATATTACAATATATAATTATGTAAATTATAAGATTATTTATAAGTATGTAAATGTAAAGTAGTAGTAAATGATCAATATGATGCTCTATAATATTTACAGTTATGCTTCTAAGATTTTAACCTACATAGTAATCGAATGAATGACTTTGTGTATTGGCCAACGCGGGCAATCTCTACAGATGTTTGCCATCTGGGATAGCTATTAATATAGTGCACGAGTGTAGTATGCACTAACTCAGGTGCACTCTTGATTCCAATGAGAAGGAAAATGCGGTACCTAGGTACTGTTTCATATAGTCTGTGACTACATTGTCAAGTTTTAATTTACATAGTTCTATGGTCTATGATTGTAACCTTGTTACATGTCTCTTTGGTTTTCAGGTGTATTAAAAGATGGTTAAAGATTTTTAAGTCTTTTAATTAAATATAATTTAACAGGTACTACCAAACAGAATTCAGACTCAACAACAACAAGCTTTACATGCTCTCCGACCCCGTGCGGTGAAATCTTCCTAACTTTTAAACTCCGGGCTAGTACTCAAAATCCACATACAGAGAACTTGATGTATTTTTTAGGGTTCCGTACCCAAAGGGTAAAAACGGGACCCTATTACTAAGACTCCGCTGTCTGTCTGTCTCCAGGCTGTATCTCATAAACCGTGATAGCTAGAAAGCTGAAATTTTCACAAATGATGTATTTCCGTTGCCGCTATAACAACAAATACTAAAAATTAAAAAATATATATATTAAGGGGGGTCCCTATACAATAAACGTGTTTTTTTCGTATTTTTTTGCTCAATATTAAAAACGGTAACAGGTAGACGGTTCAAATTTTCACAGAATATTAACTTTTATATTACCTTTCAAAATAAATAATTAAATATCAATAAAGTAAATATTAAAGGGGGCTCCCATACAACAAACGTAATTTTTATTTTTAATACGTCATAAATCGTAAAACTTACTACAGGTTTGCACGGAACCCTCGGTGCGCGAGTCCGACTCGCACTTGGCCGGTTTTTTTAATAAACTCACGTGACATGTGCGATGATTTAAAAATCCCATACTTTAGCAGACTGTATACCTACGCAGCCTAAAACTTATTTTGTTAAATGCAAGTTACCTACATAATTACACTAGGGCGCTTAATCTCAAAAAACACTGCCTAGATATCGAACACAAGTATAGACATGATGATAGATAGCGCCAGCGTCTACTCTGAGGCATACTCGTATTACTCGAAGTTTGAACCCAAAACTTACCCAAATTGCTATTTCGTTATCTGTTTCTATTTAACATTTAAACGCGATTTGTTTCGGGTCTGGCGTTTTGTTATGAAAATTGAATTGAATGAATAAACAGGCTCCCCGAGGTATCCCGATCTAATGTAATTCGATTCGAATGGGCTCAAACCGCAAACATAAGTAGGTAGGTACCCAAATGTATGTCGCTAGGCAATGTGGCCAATTCTGTATATAATACAATCTCTAAACTAAACTAAAATGACAGCTTTAAATCTAGTTCTGTCCGTTTCCACAGGAAGTATTATGAAAAGGTTAGCAATAATATTATATCATTTTAGTTTACTTTAGAGATTGTATTTTACAGAATTGGCCACATTGGGGCTGATTCTGTAGTGCACAATCTCTAAACTAAACTAAAATGAAAGCATTAAAAATATTGCAACCCTTTCATAATAATCCTTGCGGAAAGGGACAGAACTAGATTTCTGTCATTTTAGTTTAGCCGCGTTTGTCGCTCACCTAGGACAACGGGTAAGTAGTGGCCTACGTTGTCGCGTACATACGTCTGTTTTTTTATGGCGTTGTGTCGCGTCGCGTGGCGTCACTTCTGTCGCTCCCCTAGGACAACGGATCAATCCTAATTCCCGGCAGGGACAATTAAGGAATTATAATTTTCAAAGTACAGTTGCGTCTAGTTGGAGCCTGGAGGCTTCGGCCGTGGCTAAAACTAAAGCGTACTTTAACGGCCCATCTTATAAACCGATTTTGATAAAATTTGGTATAGGGGTATAGGTTACATCCCGGGGATGGACATACTTTGTATCCCGGAAAATTAAGGCGTTAAAAAAACTAAATCCACGCAGATGTAGTCGCGGGCATCACCTATAGTAGATTATAAAAAGGTAATGAAGTTTATTTACCTATAATATAATACTAATGTACTGAAATATAAATGTTCGAAAATTGGATAGAATAGAATAGAAATAAATGATAAAGGCCGGAAGCTACACGGCCGCCGCGCCGGTTCCCTAAAAGCCTTCGAGCATACGACACAAAACGTGGCTACGGAATATTCCGTTCATTAGGTTCGAAATAATAGGTATTGGGTTTCTATTATTTTGTTAGTAAAATGGCTTTTATGCTATCTGCTAACTATGACCGACTTCTTCACATGTATGGTTTATTTTATTGTATTCTATTTTTAAGAATTAATTATTGTATTATTTTGTCTTTAGTAAAAACTTAAAACTAAAATAATCATCCACCTATGTACTGGAAACTCATTCAAGACGCACTGATTTGTCGCCAAATTGGTCGTCAAGAAAAATGAAATTTATTTAAATCGATGATTCTCTCTGAAATGGAACACAATACTTTAATTTCTATGAGCTGAGGAGTGAGGAGCTGGGGAACAAAACCGGATTAGTCCGGAGATTATGTACGCAAACTTGTATCATTAGGTTAAGGTAGGTAGGTGAATTAGATCCTTTGTTGCACGAGTAATTAATTTCAAAATTACTTTAATATTCCAGAGGTAAGTATTAGAAATAGAAATTGACTTATCCGATTTTGTTAGAAAACGGTGTACTTATCCGGTAGTGTTTGCAAACATGCAGGGACGCAATTGGATCAAGACACCACGATTCGAAAAAAAAGCGTTTAAATTAAATTTCAATTTATAATATAAATAAATAACAAAAAACCCACAAAACACAAATAATACGAACATGAAATAAACATAAAAGTAAAATAAACATAAATTATAGTGCTGCTAAGTATAGTGTGTAATTATCCCACTGCTGGGCACAGGCCTCCACTCTCATATAGGAGAGAGGGGATTAGAGCTTAGACCCACCACGCTGCTCCAATGCGACTATTATCATGTTAGTGATAATAACCGGGACCGACGCGCTTAACGTGCTCTCCGAGGCACGGCGGGGGTGAAACACCGCCAACTTCCTAACTCCGGGCTAGTACTGAGAATTTCTAGTCAGAAAAACCCAATACTCAATTATGGCCCGACCCGGGACTCGATCCCGGGACCTCGTCGGCCGCAGTCGAACACGCCAACCACTAGACCAACGAGGCAGGCAACTAACAGTGGAATTCATAATCTTTGGGTATCCACACTGAAAAAAATAATTAGTAAAACTAATTGCTTTTTCGGTAATATACATTGCTTTGGCCAGTAAAAATGGAGCCTATTGTCCAAACAAGTTCAAGTAACCGAAAAAAAAACATTTGAGTTATAACAGTAGATTTTACCGGTTGACTGTTCTTACTGTTTGTAAGACAGTAAGTAAGAAAGTAATACTTAGTATGAACTGTTTATTTCAGTAAACTTTAAAGTTCAAACAATTAAAATAGCTGTTTAGCTCCTAACTATATTCTAAAAAAACTGTTCTGAAGCAGTAAAAATAACTGCTACAATATCAGTAAAGCTCTGAAAACGGCAATACTTAAAAAGAACCGTTTGCTTCAGTAAACATTAATGTACAAACAATTGAAACAACTGATTAGCTTCTTACTGTTTTTTGCCCATTTCAACGAACTGTCAGTAATCAATTACTTTTACAAAAAATCAGTTTTTTTAACCGAATTAAATTTTACTGTGCCAAAACAGTAAAAAGTCTCGTGCTATTTTTTTCAGTGCAGTCTCCGTAAAACTGCCGTTCATGATTCGCGTAGTCGATGAATATTGAATCAACCTTTGTTGCAATTCATAAACGTTCGCTAGACAATCGCCTATAGCTGAATGGAGAAGAAATGGAGATGTACAGAATATAGTCTACTAGCTGATGCCCGCGACTTCGTCCGCGTGGATCGAGGTTTTTCGTTTCCCGCGGGAACTCCTTAATTTTCCGGGATAAAAACTAGCCTATGTGTTATTCCAGACTATAATCTATCTCTGTGCCAAATTTCATCCAGATCCGTTCAGCCGTTGGGGCGTGATTGAGTAACAAACATCCATCCATACATCCATACATCCATCCAAACTTTCGCATTTATAATATTTATTTGATTGATTGACATGTTATCTGTGGAAATTCTTCTAAATTCCATTAGTCCTAAAAACGGACAATAGATAAAATCACAGTTTAAATATATAAAACTAGCTGATGCCCGCGACTTCGTCCGCGTGGATCGAGGTTTTTCAGTTCCCGCAGGATCTCTTTAATTTTTCGGGATAAAAAGTACCCTATTATTTAATCCGGACTTCTAACTTTACGTCTGCAAAATTTCAAAGCAATCGGTTCAGTAGTTACGGCGTGAAAGCGGAACAAACATACAAACAAACTCACTTTCCCATTTATAATATTAGTAAGGATTGACCAAAAGAGGCCCAAAATCGGCCTCCTGCCAATAAGGCCGATAACACGCAAACATCTGTCCGGCTATCTGATCTAATCGGTCTTATCCGGGATTACTCGACCCCGGACCCCGGACGAGATCGCTGTTGTCGGTTCACTTGATAATGTCCGCCGAATTTATCCGTTGGATTCTTGCCACAAAGTTGTAGCCAAGAAACTTGTAACACTAGTCCATATATGTATTATCCATACTAATCCATACTTAATATTATAAATGCGAAAGTATGTCTGTCAGTCTGTCTGTCTGCTACGATTTCACGGCACACCTGTTCAACCGATTTTGATGAAATTTGGTACAGGGATAGGTTGTATCCCGGGGAAGGACATAGGCTACCTTTTTCCCGTAAAAGTAAGTATCCTTTGTATGAGGCTGTGTGGAGCTAGGCCCACTTAAGCGACGCGGCACATCGATATAATATAATTATGTAGGTAGGTACTAGATGGGCCCTTTCATAGAAAAAAATTGGGCGTACAACCTGTGGAGCGCGCTCCACACCTGTATAAGCTTGTCTTTGTCCCCGCCATAGCGCTGTCCCGCTTTTCAGACTATAGATGGCGTTAGTAAAATACGCCCACATTCTTTGTTTGACACGGCCCGTCTATGTAAATTGAGGTCGTTGGTATTGGAAGCGTAGAGCCTTCGTTGTAAGCTATAAACTTTTCAATGTGTACCCATATACCTAATCTACCCACCGAGAAAAACCACTCGGCAGAACCAGCTTATTGTAGTCACTAAAAAAAATTAATGTTGAGTTGTCAATAATTTCTATTATTATTGTAGAGTTTGATTTTATTTATTTTGATCTGATTTTTGTAGTTTACCAATGACGAAATATTTGTTGACATGATTTAACTAGCTTACCAACGCGACGTTTAACTTAGATACAGTGGCAGAGTAACCATCGTGAATCTTACTTACCTGAAACAAAGATTGAAAACCGCGTTAGATAGAATTTAATTTAATTAATAATTTCATGAATTCGTAATACGTATAATAGCGCGCGGTCGGTTAGTAATTTTAGACAAGGACAAGGACTTGCAAAAGGTCTCTTAAATTGATTTAGTTAAATATATTTTAATGCTGTGCCTATTTGGCAACTACAATATGCATTTGCCAAAAAGGGACAGCATTACAAAATTTAACTAAATTAGTTTTTATGTCCTTGTGCACGAGGAAACCCCCTGCAATCGACCTTAGTTTCGCCTGTAAAAAGTGAAAAATTTCTCTGTCATTATAGTACAACTTTTGCCGCGCCTTCTTGACTGTAGATAAGGCCCGCGATTTCGTCCGCGTTGATTAAATTTATTTTATCCCCGCGAGCCTATATGTCCTTCCCCGGGTTGCAAGTTGCAACCTATCTCTATCATTGAGGAATTAGTACATATTATTACTTCAATGATCTCTATACTTACCAAACATCAATATCGGTTGGAAAGATGTACCGCTAAAGCTTCGTAGACAGACAGACACTCTTTCGCATTTACAATATTAGTATGGATTCAGCGCAAAATATGCAATTTGGAATTATTAAACCCAACACTGGTTATCCTTTATAATATACTTTAATCCACCAATTTACACACAGACACAGGTCATTAACGTAACGTCATTCCAGTCTATCCCATAGAGCAGTGTTGCCACCGTAGATTAAGCAGGCAATGATACCATATATAAATTGTTTTTAAGTTTCCATCTAACAGAATCAAATATCTGGAACATCAAATAGCATAAAACTATTCAACAACTCGAATAATTCCGTGTAGCTATTCGAGCTGGAATTTTGCGGACAGCAGTTCAGTGAGCATTCATTTCATTTGAGAGACTCCGAGCGTCTGTCTGTGACTAGGATTGTTTCAATAATTATTATTATACTGGACTTCGTCGACTTCGTCTGCGTGGCATTGACAAAAAACCCAATGCCTGGAATTTTGTACTGATCCAGGAATCAAAGTTAGGATAACTTACAATACTTTCCACAATCAATACATATTTGAAAATTTAGTATAATATGTGCTTATAAACATCAATAAATTCAAGAAAAAGTGAGTCTAGTGTACGGGCACGAAATGAGCGGTAGCGGGGCAATGCGATTAGTCGGAGAGCTGGCGACGAATTTCGGGAACAATTTGAAAGAAGTCTGGTAATACTTTATAACCGACAAAAACGTCTGGGATTTATTTTTTCGAATTCTATAAGTATAAAATTTAAAGATCAAAAAATCAAGTTGCCAACAAAATGTTTTTTCGGATTTTTTTGCAAATGTTATATGCTGCACAGTAGCGAAATAACCGCAAACGCTCTACCAGACTGGCAGAACTGGACTCGCCAATGAACGAAATTATATTTTTCCACAATTTCAGATTGCCTAAAGGACCTTCCCGAAATTCGTCGCCAGCTCTCGGTTCCCATCGCCCCGCTGTCGCCGTCGCTCGGCCGTCGCTAGTTTCGTGTCTTGACTGTCTGACGCCAAATGTCAATACAAGAATAAGAATAAAAATAGTGCCCGCCTCTAGACTTTGTAAAATTAGTAGTTCATTAGTCGGCAACAGTAGGTATACGTTTTTTTAATAAACTCCCACAAGACATATTATTGGAGATGTCTGTCAACAAGTTCAAAGTTTTTGTAAAACATAAAGTATTTGAAAAATCCTATTACAATGTAATTGTAAAGGATTATTTAAATGATAAAAAAGCATGGGAATTGGGAATGAATTGTTCCAGCAGCTTATTAATATTAAATATAGGATGTTTGAGATGGTGATAGTAAAAAAAACCGGCTGAGTTTGTTGTGGGTTCTTCTCTAACGGCGCGTTTGGAACCCTCGTAGCTTTAGTGAACTGTGAAGTATAAGATACTTGCCTGGTGGGAGGCTTCGGCCGTGGCTAGTTACCACCCTACCGGTAAAGACGTTCCGCCAAGCGATTTAGCGTTCCGGTACGATGCCGTGTAGAAACCGAATAGGGGTATGGGTTTATAATAACTGCCATGCCCCTAACAAGTTAGCCCGCTACCATCTTAGACTGCATCATCACTTACCATCGGGTGAGATCGCAGTCAAGGGCTAACTTGTAGTGGATAAAAAAAAAAAAAAAGATAACGTATAATTGATTAGTTATATCATCATACTTCATACATAATATTATAAATGCGAAAGTGTGTTTGTTTGTTGGTTTGTCCTTCAATCACGCCGCAACGGTGCAACGGATCGACGTGATTTTTGGCATGAACATAGTTGAAGACCTGGAGAGTGACATAGGCTACTTTTTATCCCGGAAAATTAAGGAGTTCCCTCGGGAATCAAAAAAACTAAAACCACAAAGCTAGTTTTTTATAAGTTTCGGACGTCAATAAGTGTATAGTGTACCTAAATTGAATAAATAAATAACCGTTGACAGTAATTATTCTTCTGTCGGTACATTGGCCGTGCAATATCGTAGATCGTGTTTCGCTGCGCATTCGTTTGACTTCCGAAATTGCGTTTCAAGCTTTGGCTAAGGTTGCTTCAATTACCGTTCGGTCGCTGAAGAACTTCGTATTTGAATCTGGATTCTAGTTAGAGATGAATGGCTCCCGGTTTCGAGAATATCGGAATTGGATATCGGCTTCTACATTCACTTCCAAACTATTATTTAACTAGCTTTTGCCCAGCTTCACTCACGTTAAGTTCGATTTACGCCTTTAAGGGTCCGTAACCCCGTAAACCGACATTTTAAGAACTTTTGATGAGCTTTTTGAATGAGATATTAGTATTTTATCAAATGGAAAATTAAAAAATTAAAGATTAATCCCTCCTTAGTAGACTGTTGCAAAAAAAAATATTAATTTTATTGAAATATAATAGTGAAAATCTCATTCTTGCAGAATACGTTTACCATTTTTACACTTTTGGGCGACACTTTTGACCCATATAAATCCACGAAAAATTACTAGTGGTTCGCCCCGAACTGAGACCTCGCGGTATCCTAAGCACAAACGAATAAACTTTTACAGAGCGCCATCTACTGACATTATTGTGAAGTTCTGTTAAAAATACTGAAGCTCATTAAAAATTAAATAATTTCCTTTCCTTATAATATTTATCTGATTTTAGTATTTGTTGTTCAACTACAGGATATTATTCAAATAATTGATCAAGTTTCAGGCTCAGCCTTTTAGAAAATTGAGAGTTCTGAGGTCAACTTTGGGCGTTAGAAAATCTTCACTTTGAAAGCCCCCAATCTCGTCAATTTTAGGGGAAAAATTAAAAAAAATACTTATGTAGTGGAAGGGGTCAGGGCGGACGAACAAAATACGACTCGGGTTGTCAATACAGGCGTTTATTACTGTCGAAAGGTTGTACACTATTACGCTACAGTTGTTCGCGTATAACAAGATACACTACTATTAACAAATAACAATACTCGGGAGTACAGTACGGGGGCGTTCGGCCGTAGGCTGATGCACCGTCATTGCTGTGCTATGCTGTGTACTTTGTGTGATAGTTCGAGGGTGTTCTGCTGTGAGCTGCTGCACCTTTGAAGCTTGTCGCACTCGGTATGAGGAGCCCGAATTTGATCCCTAATAGGATATCGGTCATTGTTACATGCGGGGTCTTATCTAAACTTACATTACCAAACGCTAGCACGAGGCAATATACTAGTGGCGCCATCTATTGGCTGACAATGTTATTAGAGTGGTTAAGTATGATTGTTACACTTATATTTTTGGACTCTATTTCTAATTATCTTAAAATAAAATTTACCATGAATGTTTAGTATTCTATAAAATACCTATATGACCAAAAAATATTATATTAAAGTCTGATCAAATTCACGTGTAAAATGGTACTGCAGATCGTACGACCGCACGTACGTACGAACTTGACTACGCAAAGTATCAAAGTATCTTTACCGGCCTATGGTGTCTATGTGTGAGTGCAGCTAACGGTCTACTGTGCGGTATACCTACAGATTCCAAAATTGGCCGATGGCGAGAATACGGCCCCTTAAGGGTTGAGTTTTCAAAAATCCCATCTGTCATAAAAGCTATCTGTAGCCAAATTTCAGCCTAATCCATCCAGTGGTTTGAGTTGTGCGTTGTTTGGCCCCAATGGCCCCAGATCATGAAATTATCATTCTTTTCTCACTCTATTATCTTTATCTCGTCTATTACAATAGAAATAAAAAAAATGAAGAGCGTAACATAATATCGTGGAGTGGAGGCCCATCGGCGCTTCATCGTCGACCATTAAGATAAGTCGAGTGTTTGAGACCACGTCCACAAACATCTGGCTTCGGCCGATTTTGTTCTCACGAAGTACCAACGAGGCTGCAGTTATATTATATGCTTCCTTAGTAAAATATTGGTACCTACTTAGTTTTTTTTTTATCAACTACAAGTTAGCCCTTGACTGCAATATCGCCTGATGGTAAGTGATGATGCAGTCTAAGATGGTAGCGGGCTAACCTGTTAGGGGCATGGCAGTTATATTAAACCCATACCTACCCCTATTCGGTTTCTACACGGCATCGTACCGGAACGCTAAATCGCTTGGCGGCACGTCTTTGCCGGTTGGATGGTAACTAGCCACGACTGAAGCCTCCCACCAGGCCACACCAGCGAAAATTCAGAAATTATAAATTCCCAAATTGACCCTGCTGGGGATCGAACCCTGGACGTTAAGGCAACAGCGCGCAACACTGCGCCACGGAGGTCGTCAAAACTTTTTTTTTGGCTATTAAAAAAGGACCCGAATACAAAATTGCGCTTGTCTATCTATACTAGTAGTCAACTATATTAAAGTGTTGACGAGAAAAAACAGAAAGCAATGAATTTAATCGTTATACTTAGGTTAGACACACGACTAACTGTCACACCTGATGATAAGTGATGATAGGTATCTAAGGTGGAACGCATTTTCTTACCTAGAAAATGCATCTTATGATATAACTTTCGTTATTATATGAAAAAAAAAATTAAAAAAAAAATGTAGTAACAACATCGACTTTATGCGATACTATGGAAATTAATTTGCCAAAGGATTCTAGCTCTTACTGTTTAGGTGTTAATGCGTAAGGAGTAATACGCTCGAGGCAAGTAGTCGACTAACAAAGTGTTGAGGGAGCGGATATTGTATGTGTTCAACGCAGTTGTGTGTACCATCAGCTAAAAAATTAAATGAAGTTTATTTTACCCCTTGTCTTTTCATTCCACCTAGAATGACCCGGAAATGAACGAGCGTCTAGATTTTGAAGGAAGTGATTGATTATGGACGATGACAACTCAATCAAACTTTATCAAACTTAAAACGCGCTTCTAGAATTGTAGTTTGTATGCATAGTTACTAAGTTGTGACGTCATCAAAATTCAACGCACGTTTATAGTTTCAAATGGTTATCAAACTTAAAACTATCGAAGGATGTGAATTTTAGGTCTTTTATAAGACCCCCTATTTAATAACTCTGAAAAGTCAAAGGTGCCCGGGATCGAATCCGCGGGCCGCTGTCGGGCGTCTAAAGTCTAAACCAAAGTATTATTGTCATTGAGTTAATGATAATTGTACAAAAAATGATTTCTGTAATATGCAGTTTGTAAACTGAATAGAAGCAGGCGTTACGTTTGTAAAGACTACAATCGTGCATTGTCGAGTCAACATCTCCTGAAGATGCTCCGGTGTCGGAGTGAGACGTACGTTGAGAATAATTTGGAAGCATTGTGTGGTATGGTGTTGTGCCGGTGCGTATTGCTGGCTTACTGGGCGGTGAACATCGCATGCTGCAAGTGCAAGATACCGATCACAATAGATCGGCAACGGTCAAAGTGATACCGGGTCTCGTCACAGAGCCCTGCAAAGCCGCATCAACAAGAAAGAAGTGCAAGATACACACTAAGTATACATTTATTTGTCTACTGTGGCGGATTATAGCGAATTTAACTTCTAGTTCCTTCATTATATGTAGTTTGTATGTTTTTTTGCTGACGCTCTCCGCCCCAGTCCTGACAGCCACTAATATTTTTTTTTTTTTTTTTTTATCCACTACAAGTTAGCTCTTGACTGCGATCTCACCTGATGGTAAGTGATGATGCAGTCTAAGATGGTAGCGGGCTAACCTGTTAGGGGCATGGCAGTTATATTAAACCCATACCCCTATTCGGTTTCTACACAGCATCGTACCGGAACGCTAAATCGCTTGGCGGCACGTCTTTGCCGGTAGGGTGGTAACTAGCCACGGCCGAAGCCTCCCACCAGGCCAGACCAGGGAAAATTCAGAAATTATAAATTCCCAAATTGACCCTGCCGGGGATCGAACCCGGGACCTCCGCACGTTAAGACAACAGCGCTACACACTGCGCCACGGAGGTCGTCAAATAATACTAATACTAATAGCAGTAATAGCACATCTGCATAAACTTATAATGGCGTCTCGGAGTTTTGCAAGTGATTTGTTTCCACTCATCTTTATGTAAATCACTATATTAAAGCTCGAAATTAAAAGCGATTAACTTTGCAAACTTTCACCTGTAAAGTTCATGCCCCCTGTAAAAGTTGTGGCAGCTGACTCTATAAAATTGAATTCTGAGCTAGGTAAATGAAAACTTTTTAACGGCTTTAAAACTCCGAGCAAAGCTCTTTCCGTCTACCATTGCTCTAGTTCTTATACGGATCTCCTTATTTATCCCAAAAAACTCCGAGCATAGCTCTCTCCGTCTACAATCCCGGGACGGGATCTCCGTACCTATTTATTAAAAAAAACTCTGAGCAAAGCTCTCTCCGTCTACCATTGCTCTTATTCTTATACGGTTCTCCATATTTCTCCGAGAAACTCCTAACATAGCTATCTCTTTCTTCCGTCTCCAACACGGCTAAGAGGTTTTGAGGTTTCTTATTAGCCCAATGATAACTAGGTATAATATATATCGAAAACTAAGTTTACTACAAATTATATTAATGGAAGTATATTTTGAACTCAACAACGACACTAAAATTTAAATCCCGAGGAAATGCAGTACATGATCACCTAGCCGTCAGTAAGTTTGTGTATAAAAGACTCGTATCCATAATATTACGTCTGGCTGCACGCCAGGCGCGGTCGGTGATATCTTCTACGTCTACGGTTTATATCGTATTTGCTTTACGGTTAGTAGGTACCTACGCCCAGTCTGTTATTTTCTATACAAATAGTACGACGATGGAGCACAACGTAGTATGCTGAAAACAAATACTATATGATGATTGAACTCAACGTATGCTGAAATTTTCCTCCCGAAATTTTCCTTACGCGAGGATCTTTTGATGTAATAGTGACAATTTTATTTTCCCAATTCGGCACTTACTTTTTGTTATTCATGAACAATGGATTGGGTGTCGATAACAATACGATACGAAGTTTTTCTAACCGCTACAAGTTAGCCCTTGCCTACGATCTCACCTGGTGGTAGGTAATGGTGCAGTTTCAGATGGTAGCGGGCTAACCTGTTATAGGAGTATGGCAGTTATATTAAACTCATACCCTTAATCGGTCTCTAAACGCCACCGTGCCAGAATGCTAAATCGCTTGTCGATACGATTGGCGTTTGGTGGTTACAATCAGTAGGTAATAGATACGAAGGTAGTTACACAATAGCAACATTGAAACTACTGATTATATTTGACAAAAATCAGTATGTATGTTTACTACAACGGGGGCCGATCGACGACGAAATTCGGGTTGCATTGCGGAGAAAAACATAGACTTCTACTTATTTTAACTATCGTTAGTGATGTGGTAATATACTAATATTATAAATGCGAAAGTGTGTTTGTTTGTTAGTTTATTGGTTTGTTGGTTTGCCCTTCAATTACGCCGCAACGGAGCAACGGATCGAGGTGATTCTTCGTATGGGTATAGTTGAGGACCGAGAGTGACATAGCCTACTTTTTATCCCGGAAAATTGAGGAGTTTCCGCGGGAATCAAAAAACTTAAACCACGCGGACGAAGTCGCGGGTATCAGATAGTTCATTATACTCGTAACTATAAATGTATCACCGATATGAAGGAATATAAAATGATCATATAAAATGAGGAAGCAAAAAGTTTAATTAAAAATACTAGCGAACACTTTGATTGGCAACCTGGCAAATATATATTCCCCCATTCATAATAAATTATATATAAACCATTGAATTATCCATATCCATATCCATACTAATATTATAAATGCGAAAGTGTGTCTGTCTGTCTGTCTGTCTGTCTGCTACGCTTTCACGGCCCAACTACTCAATCGATTTTGATGAAATTTGGTACAGAGGTAGTTTACATCCCGGGGAAGGACATAGGCTACTTTTTATCCCGGAAAAGTGCAGAGTTCCCGCGGGAATTAAAAATCTTTATCCACGCGGACGAAGTCGCGGGCATCATCTAGTAGTATAATAATTCCTCAAAGATATAAACAATAGTTTTTCTAACAATCTTGCAGCCGAATCTCGTACCATAGGGTTTCTATAGTATTAAAATTCGTTCAAAAAGCAGTTTGTTGAAAAATCCGTACTGAGCACCGGCAATAAAGAAACCTCAGCCGTACGTGTCTGGCTATCAGCCAACACTACCTCCGACCCCTGGCGCCGTGTTTGTATTCCATTACATTTGCATTTGCTGTGCCGACACAAACGTGCATTGCGTGTAGTGTTGCTTTTTGATTTTATGTGTTTTCCGGAGATAAGGGATTTGTTTTATATTATTTCCATTGGATGTTTGCTATCACCAGAACGTATGAAATGATTTGACTGGGAATGGAAATAGCTTATACCCTGAATTCACACATCTCTACATTTCATCTCGGAAAATTAAAGAGTCTCGGGGGGCATCACGAGCCTTAATCTATACGGACGAAATCGCGGGCAACATCTAGTTTTGATAAAAAATTAACATGCTTACTAAAGTATTTCTCAGTTTTAAATTTGTTTGCAAAGCCAAGTTCGTTCGCTGCGTTTCAAGCAAAATTTTCGTTTGCAAAATCCGTACTGAGTACTGGCAATAAAGAAACCTCAGCCGTACGTGTCTGGCTATCAGCCAACACTAGCTTCGACCCCTGGCGCCGTGTTTGTATTCCATTACATTTGCATTTGTTGTGCTCGCACAAACGTGTAGTGTTGCTTTTTGATTTTATGTGTTTTCCGGAGATATGGGACTTGTTTTATTTTATTTAAATGGATTATAAATTTATAACTGCCTGATGGTCTAGTGGTTAGCATGTTTGACTGCGGCCGACGACGTCCCGGGTTCGAGTCCCGGGTCGGGCCATAATTGAGTACTTATTGTGTTTTTCCGAATAGAAATTCTCAGTACTAGCCCGGAGTTAGGAAGTTGGCGGTGTTTTACCCCCGTGCCTCGGAGACAGCCGTGGGACGTTAATGGGCTGTAGTGGTGGATTATAAAAGCTTTATCTTGCTGTCATTTAAATATCCACACATAGCATTCAGATTCTTGTAGTAGAGAACAAAAAATTAATAACTTTGCCATATAAGTACCTACCCCTCAGGCCTGCCCGCTTGCATTATAAAATCTATCTCACTTACTCGCAAACTTGTGCACGATTCAAAAAAAAGTTACTTATAATTGATTTAAAAAAAAATAAAAAACAACTGCCCTGGCAAAAAAAAATCGGAATGATGTAAGGATTCCAAAGATACCCCAAATCTGGTCAGCCATTACAGGCATACATACATACATGAACCCTGAAAACATTACACTCTTATTTTTGGAAAGTAATGTAGAAGTCAATGCTGTGCATTTCAACGTGGCTTCAAAATGTTTGCTAAACAACACCCCTACTGCAAGTGAAAGCTGCTATTTGGATTGTGCCAAGCGCCCGCAAAGAGCTTGCAAGGCCGTTGGTGCCAAGTTGGTAAATGAGTAAAAACTAATTAGGAAACTTGGCGGATGCTTGGCAAACTGCTTGGCGGTCTGGCGGATTGCCAAGCTGCTTTGCCCGCTGCTTATCTATCTTGCTGGGCGGGCTACTACCATCGCTTAAAACAATATTATTTCAAAACCCTCGTAGCTATAGTTTTAAGATACAGTGGTTAATTATCACCATCCTGTCTTATTCTTTGTAAACGTGACGTTCAGAAGCGTTCTTTAGGTGTACTGTGTAGATACTGGCTGTGTTCCGAAATACACTGCGAGCACTGTAAGGTGTGACGTCACTTTAGTACACTGCGAAGCCGTTCCTTTATAGTTAGGTATACTGGGTACTGCTTAAAACGGAACGCTGTCAGCACTGAGACAAACACTGAGAGCACCTTACCTCGAAAACGCCAGTGCTCACAGTACAAAGATGGCGTCGATTAATGACGTCATATATTTCCCTAAGATCAGTGGCGTAGCGTGGGTTTTCGACGCCCGGGGCCGACCGGAAATTCGCCGCCCCCCAATCCCATTAAAGTCCAATCAATTAAAAGTTTAAATATTTTATTCAACGGACCTAACTTAACTTTATTATCTTAACACTAGGTACATAGTACAAACCAAGAAATAATAATAATAATAAGTATTCAAGTCTTTATTTGCCAATTGAGTGTGCAATAGGATCTTAATACACAGTGCTCATCACTCATCACTTAGCAATCTTTACAGAGATTGGAAAAAATTGTCTCATCTGAGAGCTTCCATGGCGTGCGCTGCGTACCTAAATGGTAAAAGTTGCACGAAAACAATGTATGGTGGAAGTGTTCCTCTCAAAAGTTCTAAAAAAAAGTCCGCGACAGCATACAGCTATCTTTTAAGGTCGTCTCACAATAACCGTCATTATGATTTTCAAATTTGGTCTAAAACAATGCTTTACTCGCGAAGGTGTTTTTACCAACATAGAAATCCTTATCAAAATAAAATGGTTGTTCATCTCAAGTATTTAATATAGATCAAATTTGCCCTTACACCATTTAATTCAGATGAATATCTTAGAAGATATCATAGTTAGTAATAATGTAACGCGCACTATAGGTAGCTACTAATATTATAAAGAGGTAAAGTTTGTGAGGTTGTAGGGGGTAATCTCTGGATCTACTGACCCGATTTTGAAAATTCTGGTACCAATAGAAATCCACATTATTTGTGAGTGTGGGTACGAGAACCGAGATTAACCCGAAAAATTAGGGAGGTCCCGTGGGAATTTAAAAAACTTATTTCACGCGGACGAAGTCGCGGGAATCTGTTAGTGTAAAATAAATAAAAATAGTATTCTTTATTCTAAATTCAAAAATTCAAAATTCAAAATGTTTTTTATTCAAATAAGCTTTTACAAGCGCTTTTGAATCGTTATAATATGAATCTACCGCTGGTTCGGAATGCTATTCCTACCGAGAAGAGCCAGCAAGAAACTCGGTGGTTGCTCTTTTCCATCAAAACTTACAATCATCATAATGATACAAGTAACTGCAGTCCCACGCATAGCTGGAGCGAATCAAATCCACGCTGTTTTTTTTATCATTTACGTAATCTTCGATTCTAGTAAGTACAAGTTAGCCCTTGACTGCAATGTCACCAGGTGGTGGGTGATGATGTAAGTACCTACTCTAAGATGACGGGCAAACCTGTAAGGGATATATGTTATATTAAACCTATACCCCTAATCAGTGATATATGAGGTAAATGTATTTTATTGAGAAAATACCTAACCGGTCAGCTAGCGCAAACCCAAGATTGACTACCAGGAATCGCCACTGCTGTTTGCAAATACTTGTGAGTATCATTAACTTCACGCAGTACCGGATGCCAGAAGCCTAAGTATAAAGTAACATAAAAATGATGCAGACTACGCTGAGTTGCAGGAAACAATTTTATAAAAAGTGTTGATTACTTAAATTTTTGAATTTGTTTCGTGCAACTCAGCGTAAGTTTCTTTATAATGATGTTTAATGGAATTTACATTTAATTTTTTTTTTGAATTTCCAATTGAAAATATCGTGGCGCTTGCCGCCGCCCCCTTTCGTATGCCGCCCGGGGCCATGGCCCCCCCGGCACCCCCCACGCTACGCCACTGCCTAAGATACTGCAGCAGTTTACTGTCAGTTATATCGGAACGAATTTCTCCACAGTAAAGAGCACTGAACAGTGCTCGCAGTCTATAACGGAACACAGCCACTATACCAATTTTGAATAAATATATAAACCATGCAGTCGTAATTCCTTCCTCCATGATATAAACTTACGTTGAGTTTGAGTTTGAAATGACAGTTTTATGTCACGTACCCTGAGTCCTGACGTACGACTCTAAAATAAGGATTGTCTAGAACACGAACTATAATGACAAATGATGTATATTTTATTTCACTTAGGACCACTTGTGTCACTTATGGTAGGGGAGGCAATGATGCTAAATGTGGATTTACTCGAGCGTCGTGGATACCTAATGGAATTTGAAGATTAGATGGTAGAAAGAAAAAAAGGTTATACACTCTCTTATCTGTGGTTATACATAATATGATGTTTTAAATCCTTTCACCGGCGGGGGCAGCGTCTACATGTTTTTTTTTTTTTTTCAAATAATCAGATTAAGAAAATTCCTCGAGATAATCGTCAGATTAAGGGTCAGCACGTTTGGGACATGAAGCTGAACCGTCTGTATGATAATCTGACGCGCTCGAGTATTTCAATATGGCAATTTTTCTTTGCATTTTCAAAAAACCGCAGTAACTTAGCGTTACGTCAGAATCGTCAGTATTTTGAATAGGAGCTTCCTTTGGGTCCACTTAACATCTGCTCTGAAAATCTGACGCGCTCGATTTTTTTTTGTTTTTTTACCAATATTTTTACTTCCGTACGGCCAACCCCACCATGCAAACCGGCAGACAAACATACCATTCGATAACAGAGACACGTGGGGCGTATACGCTATCAATATCTGACGCGCTGGAGTAAATCCAAAAATCCCCTCTTGGGCTCCCCTACTATTATGATAAGTCAAGACTAAGTTAATATTAAAAGAATACGGCTTTATGCGATGGTAGTATGCCCCCTGTTTGGTGACATGTTTAGAGGATAAAGGGAATACATTAGCGGTTTACAAGCATTAGTTAATGCTTGCGGCTTGGTTGGGGGTGCGGGTGACTTCTGTAGCCTGAAAAACCTGTCTGTTTGATATTATGACAATGTAACTTTTAACACGGCATTCTTAATAAGGATTAGTTTGAATAATTGTTACAACAGATCTCTGGTATAAATATCATCATCAATCTAGCTACAACGTCTAGTAACGAGACGCGGTCGGGCGTATTACCATTTAAGTACCTCCATTAATGCAGGGGCCACCTCCACTTAAGATAAACAACTATGATTCCCCTAGCCCCTATTATGTATCCTCTTGGTCGTTGGGTGTGTACTGGGTATTATACTAACTGCAGATTTTATGATATCATATAATAATAGGTCATAGGGTTTGCACAGGTGGCTTGCGAAGACCATTAATAATATGTTATGTGAGAATTTATTTAAAAAAAAAAACCACTACAAGCTAGCAATTAACTGCAAAATACGATCTCACCTGAAGGTAAGTGATGATGCAGCCTTAGATGGTAGCGGGCTAACATGTTAGGGACATGGCAGTTATATTAACTCTTTAATTTCAAATAAAAAGTAGCCTTTTTTTTATCCACTACAAGTTAGCCCTTGACTGCGATCTCACCTGATGGTAAGTGATGATGCAGTCTAAGATGGTAGCGAGCTAACCTGTTGGGTTTGGGCATGGCATATTAAACGCATACCCCTAATCGATTTACACGGCATCATACCAGAACGCTAAATTGCATGGCGGCACGTCTTTGCCGGTAGGTTGGTAACTAGCCACAGCCGAAACCTCCCACCAGGCCAGACCAGGGAAAATTCAGAAATTATAAATTCCCAAATTGACCCTGTCGGGGATCGAACCTGGGGCCTCCGCACGTTAAGACAACAGCGGTACACACTGCACCATGGAGGTCGTCAAAACCGCCTGAAAAAACCTGAACCTGAAATTAATATCACGATTCAAGAGTATACGGATAAAAAAGGAAACAAGGAGTCATCGTTACAAAGCAGAATATTTCTCAACTTCAATCGTCTTTGAATCTTTGTGTATCAATTTCAAAGGACAGTCTGCCAACGTTTTGGATATCATAATATAATATTATAATAATATGGTATTGATATATACTTAATACTAGATGAAAGATGCGAATTTGTCTGAGCCAATTTAGGTTTTTTTGGAATCTCTTCCATTTTCCAAAATAAAAAGAAAAAGTAAGAAAGTAAGCAAAGAAAAAGATTTTTTCCAGTAAAAAGAAGTAGGTATATTATTAATGTCCATCTCCGAAATGCAATCTATCTTTGTACCAAATCGCATATAAATCGGTAAAGCGCATTGACCATGAGAAGTTAACAGACAGACAGACAGACAGAAACTACTAAATTATATTCCTACAAACTTATCTGACCCGGTGAAAGAATCGTTAGTAAATATTAAAATATTAAAAACAAGATGATGCCCGCGACTTCGTCCGCGTGGATTAGGATTGATTCCTGCGAGAACTCCATAATTTTCCGGGAGAAAAAGTAGCCTATGCCCGTCCCCGGGATACACACTATCCCCATACCAAATTTCATCAAAATCTGTTGAACAGATGAGCCGTAAAAGCGTAGCAGACAGACAGACTCACTTTCGCATTTATAATATTAGTACGGAAAAGGATAAAATAAAAACAAAAACTAAACAGGCATAAAATTCGTTCAAATTTTAGCCACCGGGCCAGATGGTGGGACTTTAAAAGCAACAAAAAACATGGTGGTTAAACTTTTAACATAAGTACAATTATCTCGACATAAGCTAGCAACACAAAGTTAAAACTTAACCAATTTGTTAGTATCGCGAACAGCTCTCACAATTAGCTGGCAACCCTCCAGCTAGAGTTGGTGTTGGTAGATGGAAAAACTTTTTAATCGAACAAACTGGATAAGTAACTTGGATACAATTGTGAGTTGCATTGCTTGTTTAATTGTTTTGATCATTTACACCAGCTCAACGAAATGATTTTAAAAGGATCAACTCTTTTTTAAAGAGAAAGGAATTGATGAGCGGCCGCCATCTTGAATTTTGCGACACCAATTTTGTTATTGGTGTCGCAGTCTGAAAATTATTCATATTGATATATAATAGAATATATCTAGACTATCTTCATCGTAACATCGCCGGTTTCAAAGTTATACTAATATTATAAAACGCGTTTGTTTGTTTGTTTGTCCTTTAATCGAGCCGCATGTATATCAATGTAGTGTCGTATATAGACGACACCTACCTACATAAGTAAACCACGAAATTGTGAACGAAAATAATTAATACTATGCCGAAACCTCGTGCTTTTTTGTACTTAGTTCTCAATGTTCACAAAACCTATTAGCAAAAGAAGCAACGGGTTGAGTTGATTTTAAAGGCTAGTTTTCGCCCCGGGAAAACCAATATTTCCCACGGGAATTTCAAAACCTAATTCCAAGCGGAAGAAGTTGCGGAATGCGGAAGAAATTATATAAATAATTATTTAGGTACCTACCTAATCTAAGAGTCCAAACAGCAAATCTACCTAAGTCGCATGTATTACAGAATTAAAAGGTAGATTAAGTTCTATACCTAGGGCCGGTACCGTAGCTTTACGTTCATAAATAATTAATTGATCAAAAGTCGTAATAATTCAATTACATGCGCCAAGAATTCACGTGAAAATGCTAATGAAGGCTCGCATCGCGGCACTGTAGCAACCCTGTGCGATTAGGGTTGCCAAACTCAAAAATATGTTAATGAAAGTTTTTGTATCGTTGATGTTTTGCTTGTAAATTTCTTCTAAAATCTGTATCCTTGATGGTGGAAGTAGGTTCAAGTACTTAAATTAAACAATCATATTGTTGTCACGATGATTTCATGTAAGTTAAATATGCCATACTAGATGATGTCCACGTCTTAGCCATGGATTTAGATTTTTTAATAATTAATCCGATATAAAAAGTACCTAACGTCCGTCTCCGGGATACGTTCTGATTTCATCAAAATTGGTTCAGTGGATGGGCCGCAGAACGGTAACAAACAGACAGACACCTTCGCATCCATTTGTAAGTAGAAAAAGGCGAATTAACATTCCCTAACGATTATTTTTCGTCTGCGTCGCATTAAAATGTACTCGATGCATAATATTCGTTGAGTCTGTTAGAGTAATATGATTTTGGCAACCCTGTCCACTCGTGTGAGCCTGTGGGCCTGTGGGGCAGCCCTACGTGGGGGCTTAAACTCGTCAAACTATAATTAATTAAATTTGCAGGCTCCTCGACTATGCCGGTCTGTGATAATAGTATGATGTTATTATAGCTACATACTTCACGTAAGTACAGGTATAACATGATATGGGTACCAGAGTTATAATAATCTACTAACTAACTTTAGTGAACT
Source organism: Erebia ligea (assembly GCA_917051295.2). NCBI lineage: Eukaryota > Metazoa > Arthropoda > Insecta > Lepidoptera > Nymphalidae > Erebia > Erebia ligea. The sequence continues at coordinate 1,432,060 of OU785232.1, forward strand.
AACTTTATAACTAAAGTTAGTAAATGGGTATACAATTTTAACTGTGGTTCAAATTATAGGATTAACCTCATAATGGTACTTACTGTAATTATTTTGATGACTAAATGATAGCCGACGACTTCGACCGCGCGAATTTAGTTTTTTGAAAATTCACATAATATACTAGTAGGTAGGTCGTCTCTCATTTCCGAAAAAAAAAGTCATACCTATATCCGTCTATTGCATCCATGACACTAGCTAAGATTTAGGTTTAAAAAAAACGCTTTAATTTTCCGTAAAACGAATTGGTATGGATTTCTGAAATTTCTATTTCTTCGGATTTTTGGCAGCTTAGTAGAATCTCCTTTCCGAATCGGTGCATCGGCTAGCTGCAGCAGATTGATATGATAAGGTAGTTACCATGAGTACCACCACGGTAGTAGTCTATAAAAGTGACAAAAGTTGTCCTTCCTACATAAAATCAATCATTTCATTTCAAGTTTCAACGTACTACAACTCAAACTACCGGTTCTACGTGCGATCAAAAAAAGAAACGCAGCGAATTGAGAACCTCCTCCTTTTCCGAAGTCGATTAAAAAGTACCTAACAATGAATAAAAATTCAAAAAGCTATTTAGATATCTACAGAAACAATAACTGGGGCCATACTGCCAACGCTTATAGCCATATTGTTTCATAATTGTTGACCTTCGCGTTTTAGAATTATAATCCTTATTTTAGGAATGTCAAGGTACGTGACATCAAACTGTTTTTTGAGTAATATTGCTTAAGTATTGCTTTATACGTTGGCACTTGGCAGTACGGCCCCTGGACGGAAAAGAAAACGTTTTTATTAAATAAATCGTTTTTAAATCCCCTCAACGTTCGGCGTTGACAAGTTATGGCTTAAAACAAGCCGCCGACGCCGACTTTGAGGCCGTGGTACGCCGCCAAATTCAATTAATCCGCACTCGTCACGAAAATTAGTTAGGGGGCTTAAAACTCGATTTGCTGTTTAAAGTACAAGAGGTAGCGATTTTGCAACAAATATTTTTACTCCACTGCGTCATCGTGAACCAATAGACGTTCATAGCTCTTGAAGGAAGTCCCACAAGCCACTGTATTGCTATGGTTACGGTTCAGCCCCCCGATTGTGTAAGAAAATCGTAATCTTAATCGTTTGGCAAACGGATAATTCGCACTGTTTATGGAGTTCATGCATGCGACTTTACAATCGTGCATTGTCGAGTCAACATCTCCTGAAGATGCTCCGGTGTCGGAGTGAAACGTACGTTGAGAATAATTTGGAAGATTTATGTGGTGTGGTGAATATTGCAAGCTGCAAGTGCAAGATACACTGTACCACATATATTTGCCTATTGTTGCGGATTATAGCAAATTAAATTTCAAGTTCCTTCATAAATATGACACTGTTTCCGCTATTATTATTAAGCGTTACTAAGGTTGACGGTTCTTCCATTTTATGTTAAGTACAAAATTAAATGTCAAAATCGCTAAATCCTATGGCTTGAAACAAACATCACTCAATAACTTCATTTGGATACACAGGGAATGTTTGCTGGAAATCTTTGACGGCTTAACACATTCGCTTATCGGCTGAGGTAGTGACTTTCAAACTTCCTTACTTTACTCGTTTATCTTCTACTAATTGAAATACTCTTAGAGTAATGTAGAGCCAATAAAATGGTCGGAAATTTTTGTTTTAGCTCTTATCTCAGAAACAAAACTGCCTAGCTGAGTTTGTTGTGGGCTCTTCTCAGACCATGGCGCGTTTGTAACCCTCGTAGCTTTAGTTTTAAGATCTTCTTCTTGGTCGTATCGCTCTTGTCAAAGCGGTCGTGGTCGTCACTTTGGTGTTGTGGCACGCTTAACGATCCGTCTCCACTCTTCTCTGATAGCAGCCTTGCGAGTGCATTCGTGTAAGGGGACGTCCACCGCAGCCGTCACTTGGTCTGTCCACCTCATGGGTGATCTGCCACGTGCCCTGGTGCCCTCTACGCTTCCTTGAACAACCAGACGCTCAATGGAGATGTTATCGTCGCGTCTAGTTACGTGACCGAAGAAAGTGAGAATGCGAGCGAATGGAGGAGCCCATTCGCTCGCATTCTCACTTTCTTTGGTCACGTCTTTCTTTGGTGACGCTGCTTGATGCCGAGTTTTAAGATACCGTAGGTAATTGATTATCACCATCATGGTTTTTTTATGTATTGGACGTCAATAGGTGTATAACAACGTGTACCTAAATTGAATAAATAAATATTGAATATTGAACATAGGTAAAACAAAATTCAATGTTAAAAATATTCCAAAGAGCATTCAGTAAATTAAATCGAATTAGAAAGTACAAGTTCCAACGAAGCGAACAATCTTATTAAAATGTTAAAAGCTCTAACATTGTTATGCTGTTGTAATGTAGCGAGTAACGACATTTCTTTAGACTCAGGTTTACTTCCGTATTTATATTAGGTTGAAGTGAAAACTTTAGCCGCGTTGAGCACTTAGAAGACCTTATGCCTGCGTAACAACGTGAGCGTGTCGATTGTCGGTGTTCGGGAGCATGTCGGTGTTCGCGAGGCGCGAGCATGTCGGTGAGGCGAATCCGGTAACGCGAATCCACAAGTTTACCCCCTACCAAAAAGTGCTCAACGCGGCTAAAGAAGTTTTCACGTTAACAAAAGCTCACATGTATTGGAACAGACTTTAGATATTATCCTTATTTATCTTCATAACCCTATGTCATCTTATTACAGGGCGCTGTCATAATACAGGGTCGCCTTTCATCTTCATTGATTACATCCTCAACTTGTGCTCGTATCATAATGATCTATCGCTTCCCATTGTTTTGGGGCGAGTCCTGCCCTTTTGATACGTTTCCCGATAGCAAACATGATGCCTACGTTTACCTACTAAAAGTTTAGCTTAAACAACAATGTTTGTGTACTAAACTTAATACCATAACATGTATTCGTACATGTGTTCGTATTTGACTGCCTCGTTGGTCTAGTTGTTGGCATGTTCGACTGCGGCCGCCGAGGTCCCGGGTTCGAGTCCCGGGTCGGGCTATAATTGAGTATTGGGTTTTTCTGACTAGAAATTCTCAGTACTAGCCCGGAGTTAGGAAGTTGGCGGTGTTTCACCCCCGTGCCTCGGAGAGCACGTAAAGCTGTCGTTCCTGCGCCTCATCTCTCTGCGGTCGTGTCGGATTTTCCATCCCATCGGGTTACCATACCTATTGGTCTTAGGTGTTCCCTAAAATTAAGCCATTGTTGGTGAAAATGGGCATTAGATCAATAAAATTACTCTCTACAAGATCTAATAGAATTCTCGTCCTCTATCGAGACGTAATAGACCACGTCTAAACGGATTTATATAAATTTATACATCTATTCGGCTTTCTTACAATAAATCAATATTAATAAACCAATCTACAATTATGATTTATTACATTATTTATTTACCAACTGTAATGTGCTGTTTTAATTACTAGGTCGAACAATGCTCTGTACTTATTCTGCCGCCGCGCTGGCTGCGAACCAAAGAAAAAAAGAAATTGTCCATTTCAAAAAATGTAACTAAAATTAGGACTGCCGTGTTTCTTACTAGTACTGAATAGTAATCAAACCAGCAGAATCTACAGGTACGATTGGCTAAAATTATCTGGATATCTACTTACAAATATTTTCCAAAGAATGTTCCAAATTTTTTTTGTTTGGTTTTATTCGGCGACGAAAAAGAGCTTCTCTATATTTCTTCAAATTAAAGAGTCAAAAATAGTAGGTATGTAAAAGTTTCATTTTAATAAATGAAGTTAATTTCTATAATGCAAATTTTAAAATTTACCTTTCGTTGCTGCCAACATTGGGTAATCTCTTTTCCGGTACACTTCAAAGCAAACATTTATCCTTCTCACAATCTTTGCATGGTTTTAAGGATTAAGGATGGTTTTAAGGATACGGATAAGGATTACGAATCGTAATCGCGATCCTTAAAACTACTAAAACGATCCTCAGTACTCTATACTAATATTATACATGCGAATGTGTGTCTGTCTGTCTGTCTGTTACGCTTTAACGGCCCATCTTTTCAACCGATTTGGATGAAATATGGTATAGAGGTAGGTTACGTCCCGGAGAAGAACATAGGCTTATACCTAAACAGGCAATCGATCCTCAAGTAAGATCCTCGAGTAAGTCCTCAAGAGGTTCAGACATTGGGATGGGATAGCTAAGCTCTTTACAGGGATAGTTTTCATCCCGCGGACAATCCTGTCAGTCCCCGAGAACAATCGCCGTGATCAAGAAGCCGAGTTAAGAGGAAACTTAGCCACGTCTTACAATATTAATTGGATGCTGCGCGCCGCAAGATGCCCGCCATTTTGGGTAAGGGCTTAGTGATTGAGCCTTCAGTTATATCTAACTTTGTACAAATCACCCTCTGCGACGGACCTATTTCTTACTGCCTGATGCCCGCGATTTCGTCCGCGTGGATTGATGTTTTTTGGTTCCCGCGCGAACTCTTTCATTTTCCGGGATACAAAGTAGTTACCCTATGTCCTTCCCAGGGATACAATCTACCCCTGTACCAGATTTCATCAAAATCGGTTGAGCAAATGTTAATCCACGCGGACGAAGTCGCGGGCATCTAGTATTGGTATAGATAATCTATCACTGCCAAATTTCATCCAGATCCGTCTAGCGTGATTGACTAACAAACATCCATCCATCCATACATCAGAACTTTCACGTTTATAATATTAGTATAGATAGATATTAGATATAGAAGACAAACTAGCTCTTGACAGCGGTCTCACCTGATAGTAAGTAATGATGCAGTCTTAAGATGGTAGCGGACTTACCTGTTTGGGAAAGGCAGATATATTAAAACCTATGTAATCCGTTTCTCTTTTATTTTCCGGGATAAAATAGCCTTTGTGTTTGTTCAGTATAAAAGCCGTGAAAGGGTGTTCGTACGATCGAACATCCTTTCACGGAATCGGATCTCGAGCATTGTCTCCAGTCCATCATCTAGGGTGTGTTCCGATATACACTGCGAGCACTGTTCAGTGCTCTTACTGTGGATAAATTCGTTCCGTTATGGACTGACAGCATACTTCCGCAGTATCCTAGGGAAATATAGGACGTCATAAATCGTCGCCATTTTTGTAGTGTGAGCACTGGCGATATCGAGGTAAGATACTCTCAGTGCTGAATGCGTTCCGTTTTAAACAGTAACCCGTATAACCATATAATAAAAAAAAAATTAAAAAATAAAAATGAAGCCGGCTCCAGTGATATTTCCGTTGTCTTCACAAACGCCATCCATTCAAACTTTCACATTTATAAAATTAGTATTGAGGACTACGAGTATAAGATATTTTGAGCCTAACGCAATAGCCATTTTAGAACACAGAGAAACTCGCTTAGAATGCAAATTGTCGGCACGAAGACGGCACTGATTAAATAACGCCTTTCAACGAACATCGCCGGTCGGGACTGTCTCTTAACTTGACAATAGAAAACTAGACCACGAGGAATACCTAGGTTAGGTACTAAGGTTGGATCTCGTCTGTTTTTCCTTAAAGCTCAGCAAAACGGAGTTTTTTAAAGCATTGTTTCTATATCAAACGGTAACATAAATTACCGTTTATTAGTATTTCAAGTTAGCCCTTGACTGCAATCTCACCTGATGGTAAGTGATGATGCAGTCTAAGATGGTAGCGGGCTAACCTGTTAGGGGCATGGTAGTTACATTAAACCCACCTACCCCTATTCGGTTTCTACACGGCATCGTACAGAAACGCTAAATCGCCTGGCGGCACGTCTTTACAGGTAGGGTGGTAACTAGCCACGGCCGAAGCCTCCCACCAGGCCAGACCAGGGAAAATTCTGAAATTATAAATTTCCAAACCCTGCCGGGATCGAAGTGTTTATATTATAAGTATGCGTTAAGGGCTAAGGCATAGAGTTAAGGAGCACACCATAGAATAAGTTTTATACACGTTATAATAATTATTATATTTAATCCACATAATTATTCTGTGGAGCATGTAACTATTATAATCGTAAGTACAAAATCCAACTCCTCGTATACGCAGATTACAGAAATACATCTCATAAATTACAAGCAATAAATCAAAACGCAACACTAGTTCGTGTGCGTGTTTTCATTTCATAAACGTTATTGCAGATAGGGCCGTTAACGCGTAGCAGACGGACAGACAGATAGACAGACAGACAGATATACAGACACACTTTCGCATTTATAATATTAGTATGGAAGTATGGATTATATTAGGAAATTGATTGTTTTATCGACTACAAGTAAGCCCTTGACTGCGATCTCACCTGATGGTAGGTGAGTGATGATGCAGTCTAAGATGTTAGCGGGATAACCTGTTAGGGGCGTTTTAGTAAAATTCAACCCATACCCCTAATCGGATTCTACACGACATCGTATCGGAACGCTCAATCGCTTGACGGCATGTCTTTGCCGGTAGGGTGGTAACTAGCCACGGCCGAAGCCTCCCACCAGCCCAGACCAGGGAAAATTCAGAATTATAAATTTCCAAATTGACCCGGTCGGGGATCGAACTCGGGACCTCCGCACATGGAGACCACAGCGCTCAACATTGCGCAATTGTCGTACAGCCGTTTTAGCATTTGGTAAAACTTTCAAATCAAGTGTGAAAAGCGCGCTTCAAGGCTGCATCACCACTTGCAAGCAGGCCTATTGATGCCCAGCTGATAAACAAGGTGCTAGCCTATAAAAAAAATACCGCTAGCCTATAAATAAATTGAAAAGAGTCTAATATATTACTATGATGTCTTACACTCACATTGTAAATGTACTCTCTACATCATAAGTGTCAACGATCAGCCCCACAAAGGCGTATTGTGTCAAAAATAAATCACAAGTCGTGTCGTCCGACAATGGGCACGTACTTGACACGGAAGATGTGGGTCGGTTTCACGCAACCGCGCCACACCGCGCTGACGCAACGCAAACCCTTTGTTTATCAACATTACTTATTAGCATCGATATATAATATGTAGGTACTAGATGGGCCCTTTCATAGAAATAAATTGGGACCTGTGGAGCGCGCTCCACACCTGTATAAGCCTGTCCTTGTCCCCGCCATAGCGCTGTCCCGCTTTTCAAACTAGATGGCGTTAGTAAAATACGCCCACATTCTTTGTTTGACAGGGCCCGTCTATGTAAATTGAGGTCGTTGCTTATTAGGCCTTTTAACGACCTCCCTGGCGCAGTGTTGAGCGTTGTTGTCTTAACGTGGGAGGTCCCGGGTTCGATCCCCAGCAGAGTCAATTTGGGAATTTATAATTTCTGAATTTTCTCTGGTCTGGATGGAAGGCTTCGACCGTGGCTGGTTACCACCCTACCGGCAAAGACGTGCCGCCAAGCGATTTAGCGTTCCGGTACTATACCCTGTAGAAACCGATTAGGGGTATGGGTTTTACTGCCATACCCCTAACAAACTACCCGCTACCATCTTAGACTTCATCATCACTTTCTGCAATCTTCAATTTTCCGAGATAAAAAGTAGCCAAGGTCCTTTTCCGGTATACAACCTTTCTCTATACCAAATTTCGTCAAAATCGGTTGAAAAGATGGGCCGGGAAAGCGTAGCAGACAGACAGATACCCTTTCGCATTTATAATACTAGATCATGCCCGCGACTTCGTCCACGTGTATTTCGTTTTTCATTCCCGCGGGAACTCCAACTTTCCGGGATTGAAAAGTTTCCCCTGGATACAAATTATCTTTGTACAAAATTTCATCAAAGTCTGTTCAAAAGATGGGCCGTAGCCGACAGTCAGATAGACAGACAGGCAGTCAGACAGACAGATAAACACTTTCGCATTTATAATGCTAGACTAGATATTGTATGGATTTGTTATACGAATTTCAATATACTATCGTTTAAGATTTCAATCTAGTTGAAACGTGAAATTGAAGTGAGCATGTTCCTTACAAAATACAGACGTTCCCAGAATGTATATCGTGAGAAACATTCGAGTAAAGGATAAAAGGGTGTGCAATTGGCGACGCGTCGGGAATTCCAAGTGGATCCACGAACATCTCCAGCCAAATTGTAGTTTCACGAGCTTACTGGGAAAGTTTCGAGACGGCCATTTATAATCACTTTCAGTTTACACCAACTCAACCGTCGAAACCACTTTGGTGAATTATCGCTCTTACTCTTTCAAAAAACTAAAAAGTAAAAGTTATTTTTGCAGTGAAGTTTCTTGCCGGCTCTTCTCGGTAGAACGCTTTCCGAACCGGTGGTAGAGTCAAAAGATGACGTAACTTAAGAGACACCTGTAATAATGTCCTACATGTAATAAATGAAATTCAATATTCAAATAAACTTTTACAAGTACTTTTGAAACGTCTAGTGAATCTACCACTGGTTCGGAATGCCATTCCTACCGAGAAGAACTAGCAAGAAACTCGGTTGTTGCTCTTTTGAAAAAAATAAAATAATTTACAATTTAATTAATTAATTATAGATATACAAAAGTAACCGCTGTCCTTGGCATTGCTGGAGCGAGTCAAATCCACGCTGTTTTATCATTTACGTAAACTTAATAAGCTTTTACGATTTGAACGATTGCAACCCCCTGTCAGACACTCTTAAATTATGAAACAACAGGGTGTCTGACAGGGGGTTGCAATCGTACTAGGTGTCTGACAGTGGACAACGTGATTTCTAATATTATTCCAAAGCAAAATATAAAAAAACGGAGCTTGATGCTTTAACGAATTTGAGGTGCCACCTTTTTTACCTGATAGCTTCCAAAGCAACCGCGATCCAAACTTCATAGTCGGGGATCGTTTATACCTCTATAAGAGACATATACATATAAAAAAATTCAGCTTTAATAAAATAACGTAGGTCTGATCGTCGCGGGATCTTGGACCAAGAGGTATTTCGTGAATATAATATACTTGTGATTCGTGACACGCGTCAGTCTAGTGTGACGGGAATATATTGGTACACTCCACGCGCCCGTACGCCGTGACCAAGATCCTCAGTGTTTGGAGCGAAATTTATGTGGATCATAACTGAAATATAGTACACTGTCTCATAGAAATGTAGAGTAATTTAATTTTGTAACAGACCAAGGATAATTCAGTGGTACGACGGTTTCTCGTCGCATTTCCATCGACAAAGTTTTGCAAAAGTTGTGACATCCATACTAAGTAATATGCGAAAGTGTGTGTGTCTGCTACGCTTTAGCGGGTCATATGTTCAACCGATTTTGACGAAATTTGGTATAGTGAAATGAAATGAAATGATTTATTTCATGCCGAACAACTTGTAAGAATACACCCTACCGCGCGCGAACTATAGATAAGATAGGTTGTATCCCGGGTTAGGACATAAAAACAGAGGCCCTCGTAATCATTTGAGCGCTTAAAACGTATTACTTGAACTATGAATAGAGTTCATCGTGTTAGGCGGAAAATTAACATACATCCCATGGCCTTACTGTTCTATAGTGCTCGAGAATGGCAGCATTGGTCAGGGACGCGGGGAGATAGATAGAATGGTCTATGGGTTAATGGCGGCCGCGTTTGTGAGATTAATTATGGAATAAACTAACTGATGCCCGCGACTTCGTCCGCGTGATTAAAGTTTTTATATTCCCGCGGAAATAATTCCTTAATTTTCCAGGATAAAAAGTAGCCTATTTCACTCTCCAGGTCCTCAACTACACCCATTCCAAAAATCACCTCGATCCGTTGCTCCGTTGCGTCGTGACTGAAGGACAAACAAACACACTTTCGCATTCATAATATTACTAGCAGACTAGCTGATGCCCGCGACTTCATCCGCGAGGAATAAGTTTATTTAAATTCTCACGGGAACTCCTCAATTTTCCGGGATAAAAAGTAGCCTATGCCACTGTCCGTCCTCAACTATACCCATGCAAAAAATCACGTCGATCCGTTGCTCCGTAGGCAGCGTGATTGAAGGACAAACCAACAAACCAATAAAGCAACAAACAAACGCACTTTCGCATTCATAATATTGTAAGTATTAAGTATGATAATAATGTTGGTTAAAAACATGTATTGTGTGTGTTTTTTGACATGCAAGCGTCTAATAACTCCTTAAACCTTATCAAGACTTAAACTTCACCTTAAACAGTTCGAACGGACCTAAGTATGATACGTTTGACAAAGACGTTTACGATAACGATTTTCTAACACGCAAGGGCACAGGGCAGGTTTACTTTGATTAAATCATGGAACCATCCAAATGATGGAAATTTACACAAAAGACGTCACAATTTGCATAAAATACACACACAAAAAAATAAAACTTCGTTCCGTCGAAATGAATCGCTTTTGTTGTTTGTAGTGTCGCAGTTTAGCAATCAAATAGACAAACGAATAAAATTGCGCAGAGGGACAAACTTAAACTTACGTTTTACATTAACTTTGAACTTATTGAGAGACATCTTCAACATGTCTTCTGGGAGCTTATTGTAGAAGCGGACGCTGTTTCCAACAAATGAATTGCTAGTTTTAGTAAACTAAATTTGATAATCTACTAACTTGTATCACTATGGAAAAGAGGAACTTTTAACCGGTAAGTCGCTTTGAACTGACTTGGATGGATCATTTTTCTACTGAAAATACTCCACATCTTACTTCAAAATGCGAGCCCTTACAGTAACCCTATTAAAACCTGCACCAATTATTATTGTTGCAATCATAATTGTAGTGATTTGCTGATTTATGGTATTTTTTTGCGACACTGAATTCTGGCCAATAATCCAAGTGTTAACCAATCAGAGGTTATTGCGATCGTTACATTGCAGCAATCATTTTCACATTATAAGGTCCTTGGTTACTGTGAGTTTGACTCTGAATAACCTTGCACATTTTGCTTATATCGATGAAAGAAAGAAAGATTGACAATAAATTTATTAATTAACTAGCTGATGCCCGCGACTTCGTCCGCGTGGACTAAGTTTTTTCGATTCCCGCGGGAACTCATTAATTTTCCTGGATAAAAAGTAGCCTATGTATGTAGGTATGTATTTATGTATATTCTTTATAGCTGATGCCCGCGACTTCGTCCGGGTGGAATAAGTTTTTCAGTTAATTTTCCAGGATAAAAAGTAGCCTATATTACTATCCCACGGTATAATCCCCCTATAATGGTGAAACACGTACTTCTTCATATTTTAACGAAAGCCCAAATGCTGTTTCATGGCTATAACTTGAGAAATTAAGGACTTTCATACAAACTTTCAACCCCTATTTCACCCCTTCGGGGGTAGAATTTCGGGATAAAAAGTATCCTATGTCCTACCTCGTAGTATGGGCTCAAATCGTGCCAAGTTTCGTTTGAATTCATTCAGTAGTTTCGGCGTGATGCGCGGCCAAGATACAGACAGACAGACAGACAGACAGACAGACAGACAGACAGACAGACAGACAGACAACAATGAAAAAAATTACAGATTTGGCTTCAGTATCGAATAATGAGTGCACTCCAAAAAAAATTTTCAAAATATCTTCAATGTACAGAATTGGACCTGTTACAGTTTTATTATAAGTATAGATGGTGTCACCAAAAAAACTTATTTTATCATCCGTCGTACCTAGTAATATGCTTGTCTGTGACACCACCGAGAATGGGGATACAGCTCAGCCTTTTGGCCTGTATCAAACTTGCATTTGCACGTATAGTGACAAAATAAGTTATAGACCAGACATAATAAATAAATTATGTGACACAGTGATCTCACAAATTGTTGAAAAAGCAACACGTCAGCGACGCGGACGGTGACGACAGTCGACGCGTTTGAACTTTGAAGGCATTTCTCCACTGTACGTTTGCCACACCGCGGTAATATCCTGGAGTATATTACACCGCCTTCATTATGTCGGCTGGAGCTCTAAGCCGCGTGCACAGGCGTCCTTTGTGCAGTTTTCAGTGTGGCGTGTAGTGTGTCTGTGTAGTGTGCACAGCGATCTGTGGACACGTGCACCGACGAAACAAACGTTTATTGTGACGCTTGTGTAATTAAAACCATTTGCACAACAATATTTTAAGTTTAAAACCTTTTTTTTTTCAAATATATAGGTTAGCGCTTGGCTGCAATCAGACATGTTTGCAAGTGGTGATGCAGCCTTAAGGTCTAGGCATAGTCCAACACGCTGGCCAAGTGCGGATTGGCAGACTACACACACCTTCAGCTTTCCGAACCGGTGGTAGATTCTTACGACTTATCATAACTTGCACAAGTTGTCCTACATGAAATAAATCATTTTATTTAATTTAATTTCATTTCATCATTTCATTTGAGGACATTATCAAGAACTCTCGGGCTTTCCTCGCGATTTACGATGTTTTAAGATTCCATAGCGCCCTGCAGGCAACTGTTTGTGAGCTAAGAGTGCCTTTCTACCAGCAGGGCTAGCATGGGCCGGAGATAAAAATGTTATCCCCCGATTTTATCCACTGACAAGAGATAAAATTAACTTATCCACTTCTCAGAGCACGGCAACAGAGGAGAGGAGAAGTTTATCCCCGTTTGACATTGCACGGGGACTCGGGGGACTATTTATCTACCGTTATTTAGCGTTTTTATTTATTTATTTAGTAATAAAATTTTTATCCTTTCCTCGGGGAGAAAATTGTCTCGGCCCATGCTAGGGGGGCTGAGATCTATCTATCGATCTATCTAAGGAAGATTTCCCCCCCGTTAACAAAAAAAAAAAAAAAACAAAAAAAAAAAAAAAAGGGGGGCTGAGATGTGCTACGTTGCTAAGCTACGGATGTGTGTCAAACCCGCCAACAGGACGGCTGTCCTGTTGGCGGGTTTAAATAATAATAATCATAGCTAAGATCGCTCGATATTAGATCAAGGGTTTAAATAATAATAACATAGCTAAGATCGCTCGATATTAGATCAAGGGTTTGAATAATAATAATCATAGCTAAGATCGCTCGATATTAGATCAAGGGTTTAAATAATAATAACATAGCTAAGATCGCTCGATATTAGATCAAGGGTTTAAATAATAATAATCATAGCTAAAGATCGCTCGATATTAGATCAAGGGTTTAAATAATAATAACATAGCTAAGATCGCTCGATATTAGATCAAGGGTTTAAATAATAATAATCATAGCTAAGATCGCTCGATATTAGATCAAGCGTTCTTTTTGGTGTGTAAGCCATACCTACATCCAAACCTTAGCAACACAATCAACTGAGATTTAATAATTGGGAATAGAGTAAGTAATTAGTTAATTAATGTAACTCATTGTGTAACTCAAAGGAATTTGTACGTCAGGGTTAGTTGACAGAATATGCAGTTCTAATTTTAAGTTTAAACATCTTGTATAGTCCCATTGGCCCAAGATCCCGCGACGATCAGACCTACGTTATTTTATTAAAGCTGAAAGTTTTTCTATGTCTCTAATAGAGGTATAAACGATCCCCGACTATGAAGTTTGGATCGCGGTTGCTTTGGAAGGTATCAGGTAAAAAAGTGGCACCTCAAATTTCCTGTCACCTTAAATGTGGCACCTCAAATGTGCACCTGTCAGACACTCTAAGAGTGTCTGACTGGGGTTTACAATCGTACTAGGTGTCTGACAATGGACAACGTGGTTTCTAATATTATTCCAAAGAAAAATATAAAAAAACGAAGCTTAATGCTTTAACGAATTTGAAATTTAAAAATAACGTAGGTCTGATCGTCGCGGGATCTTGCTCTACATATTCTCACAAATAAATAAATTCCATTTCATTTTAACGTAACACATCTCTGGTATTTGAAGATTGTAAAGCATCCTACAGACTACACGGAACAGTTTGTGAGCTAAGAGCGGTGTTATAAACTATAAACACAATGATATTTGATCGCAGGGGCTCCACACGAGTGCACACAGCAAAACGCCCCCCCCCCCCGCACCCAGCCACAATCATTTACAGATTGACTTCAGGGCTGTCAATGTCTTTTTTTTTTATCCACTACAAGTTAGCCCTTGACTGCAATCTCACCTGATGGTAAGTGATTATGCAGTCTAAGATGGTATCGGACTAACCTGTTAGGGGCATGGCAGTTATATTAATCCCATACCCCTATTCGGTTTCTACACGGCGTCGTACCGGAACGCTAAATCGCTTGGCGGCACGTCTTTGCCGGTAGGGTGGTAACTAGCCACGGCCGAAGCCTCCCACCAGGCCAGACCAGGGAAAATTCAGAAATTATGAATTCCCAAATTGACCCTGCCGGGGATCGAACCCGGGACCTCCACGCGTTAAGACAACAGCGCTCAACACTGCGCCACGGAGGTCATCAAAATGTCTTACATAACTTTACAAAATGTGAAAGGATGTTCGTTCGTACGAAGATGGCTTTTAAACTAAACAAACACAGGCTATTTTATCCCGGAAAATAAAAGAGAAACCGATTAGAGGTTACATAGGTTTTAATATATCTGCCTTCCCCAAACAGGTAAGTCCGCTACCATCTTATGACTGCATCATTACTTACTATATCGGGTGAGATCGCAGTCAAGAGCTATATCTATCTATACTAATATTATAAACGCGAAAGTTTGTATGGATGGATAGATGGATGTTTGTTACTCAATTACCAGAATGGCTGAACGGATCTGGATGAAATTTGGTAAGATTATAGTCTGGAACACCACATAGGCCCCGTAAAAATTAAGAGTTCCCGCAAAAAACTCAATTCACGCGGACGAAGTCGCGAGCATCGCAAAAATGCGAAAGTGTGTCTGTCTGTCTGCTACGCTTTCACGGCCCAACTACATAACCTATTTTGATGAAATTTTAAAAAAACTAGAAGTTTAATTCGCTATAATCCGCCATAGAAGGTAAATCTATGTGGTACAGCGCGTATCTTGAACTTGCGGCCCGCGATATTCTCCACACCACATAAATCTCCCAAAATACCCTCAACGTACGTTTCACTCCGACACCGGAGCATCCTCAGGAGATGTTGTCTCTACAATGCACGATTGTGAATTGCGTGCATCGTAGAGTCAACATCTCCTCAACCTCCCTTCCGCAAAGTAACGCCTGCTTCTATCCAATATTTGATGAAATTTGGTACAGAGATACGTTACATCCCGGGGAAGGATCCCGGGGCTACTTTTAACCCCGGAAAATTTAAGAGTTCCCGCGGGAATCTTAAAACCTCAATTCACGTCGCGTGCATCAGCTAGTAGTGGAATAAAAAAGGTTCGCTCAGCGGTAACCCTACGTTTGTGAAGACAACGGAAACATCTCTGAAGCCGGCTTCATTAGATGATGGACTGGAGACAATGCTCGGAATCCGCTTATAAATTATCCGCAGACACGCCTCGCAATGGCTGCGCTATGAAATAACTAATAAATAATATTAAGCCAGCCGTCCGTCTATTTATATTTATATTATACTAGCTGATGCCCGCGACTTCGTCCGCGTGGATTTTAGGTCTTATGGAGTCCCGTGGGAACTGGTTTTTTTCCCAGTAGGTATAAATGTATATAATATATGAAACTGAATAAATTACCGTCAGTCTGACATATATTTGAAGATCTCTCTACTGTCTTAAGTCTCATTTACTTTTGTATATGGAGTTCTTTTAACCCTAATTTTTTTACTTTTCCGTACAATTTTTCAAACATTTTCTTTCATAAGAACCTTCTCCTAACAATAACAAACACAACAAAAAAAGAATTAGCGAAATTTTTCCAGCCGTTCACGCGTGATGCCGTGACCAAGGGAAATAGGGATTCATTTTTATATATAGACAAGATTATTTACTTAGGAGAAACTCATGCCGCGGGAATGACAAAAATAGACAAAAAATGTTTTTTTTTCATTCCCGTGACTCCTTGATTTACCGGGATAAAAAGTAATCTTTATCCTCCCCATGGGATGCAACACTTATATCATTAAAATCAGTTGAAAAGATGAGCCGTGAAAGCGAAGCAGACAGACAGACAGACGCACTTTCGCATTTATAATATTAGTATGGATTTGGAAGCATGGATAATA
Source organism: Erebia ligea (assembly GCA_917051295.2). Classification (NCBI taxonomy): domain Eukaryota; kingdom Metazoa; phylum Arthropoda; class Insecta; order Lepidoptera; family Nymphalidae; genus Erebia; species Erebia ligea. The sequence goes on from OU785232.1 coordinate 1,448,124, forward strand.
TGATACTATAAATACCTACGTTTGTTTGTTTGTTACGCTTTCACGACCCATCTCTTCAACCAATTTTGATATTGGTAAGTAGATACATACGTAGATTTTCTCAACTGGGAAAGGACAATGGCCACTTTTTTATCCCGGAAAATTAAGGAGTACCTGCTGGAATTAAAAAAACTTGAGCCACGCGAACGAAATCGCGGGTATCAGCTAGTAAACTATAATAATAAACCAGCCGTCCGTCCGTCGCAACCTTGCGAACTGCGATCAAGTCACGATGCTTGGTTTTGCATCGCTACTATATTAATACTAACGTGTAATAGATGATCAAACGAACTTCCTGAAGTGAAGTTCGATCATTATTATATGAGTCGCTTCATTCGAAGATATATACTATGTAGTTTCCTTAATTATACAACAACAATCGTACGATTTTTAGAGATGTTTTATTTTAGTTTATCGACAAAATTCTCGCGCTTGAGCCATCTCTAGTCTCTACCTGACTGCGTCATTCTTTTTAGAGATATATACCTAATGTTATTGCAAAAATATGTTTCGGGTTGGGTGGGTTGGGAATTTATTTATATATCTTCGAATGAAGCGACTCATATAATAATGATCGAACTTCACTTCAGGAAGTTCGTTTGATCATCTATTATATTTCGTCGCTTCATTCTTCAGATATATACTATGTAGATGTTTAGAGATACAGAAAATATCTATTTTTGCAAGAACTGTATCCACGTTGAATAGATACTAATTATTGTTGTCAATAATTTTTTTTTTTTTTTTTTTTTTTTTTTATTCTTCCCAATCTCTTATTTGAGTCGTAATGTTTTAAGCAGCTTTATGCTTAAGGTTGGAATCATGTGCGGATTTCTTGAGATTCTCATCTACGTATAGTTAAGATGAGTCTAAGATTTTTCTTAAGTATTCATTTTACTTTAGAAATACAATGTTGCGCTTTTTACATCAGCTCCTGAGTAACAAGCTTACAGATTGGATGCAAACCAATAATTATTTATGTTAATGCTGCAAGATTTATAATCTAATCAAAAGTATATTAGCTGGGTCAGTATGTACTTGGTTTTATTTACACACAACAGACGTCCAATGGGACGTTTGAACGTGTGGAAACCTACCCAGAAGGGGGGAGAAAATTATTATTTTTCAAAACGCGGCGGGAGAAGAACGGGTTATTCTGGTCCTGTTGTAGAGGTCTACAACAGGCACATAATTTAATAAAATTATTAATAATGGTACCATTTTAAGATGTTTGTCAAAAAATTATGCCTTATTCAAGATTATGGAATACGACAAATTCCTATCTGTGTATAAGTTCCCCGCAGAATATAAATGAAAAATGATGCATATACTCGGTCGATATTGTGATAGACTACTAGGTAGTAATAATGTTGACTTGGAGGTGTAAATCGGTCGGTTTGGGCTTTAAACCCCACTGACGAAAGAAGTTTTAATTAAGTGAGATATCAGGCTACTATACTTTTTTAACAATGGACAACCTAGTTGTTCATGTCGCTAAAAACATGTGTCATCAGTCATTATAAATTGTTTAATATACATAAGTACCTACTTATTTTTGAATAAATGCGTTAAATCATTTCCCTCCGTCAATTATTAAGGTAGACGCGCTGACAGCGTGGATCTATACTCTTTACTCTTTTTACAAAAAACCAAGTGTTTTAATTTTGCATTAAGCAAGTTATTATGGAGTATGTTGTTAAGGCGGAGTAAATTGTATGTTTTCCACGAGTGATAACGATGTACGTATTATAATAACGACAGTTTTATGACGGTTTTTCAAAGATTGTTTCCAATATATGGACGATGTATAGATACTAAAGTTAAGATCCCGCTTCGGGCAGCATTATCCCGAGTTTGCAGAAATGCTTGCCCGCTAGCCCGCGAAAAATCTTTTTTTTTTTAAAAAAACAATAATACGATAGAAATTTTACATTGTTAGATAGGTACATCATACGAAGTCTACTTCCGGTCGTAAAAATACTCGCCGTTTAACCGACTTCCAAAACGGAAAAGGTTCTCAATTTGGTTTTTGTTTTTCTGCCGTCTTCTGAGTTTAGTCAACCATTCTTACACGTCACCGGATGTATGATAAATTATGCTTCCAGCACGATGGAGATATAAAACTAGAGATTTGAGCCCAAGAACATGTGGGTAGGAAAAACATAAAACTTGTGGGTAATTTTTGCAATTTTACCACACATTTTCGTTGCAAATTTTCTTTGCACACCACTATGAGGCAAGATGCTAGCAGCTTTTATTTTCGTTTTCTGTATCTACAGTATTCGTAAATAAATTGAATATATATAACACTAAAGTACCTAGATAACTGATAAAAAGGATATATTCATTATCTCCGACCTCTTGTTACCTCTCTGACGGTGTATGTATATTTATACTGAGAGGTTTTATATTGTGAAAAATTACATCTGGAAATTTTGAACCTGAGATCTTGACTATTTCATTCACTGAATGATTTACGTTTCTTTCAGGTCTATTCATTTATTATATTTTTCACCAAATTTTGGAATATTTATTTCTCCGAGTACCCCGAGGAGCTCTGGATCGAGCTCTGGACAATCTTAGAGCATCTATTAAATCTTCGTGTTAACTCCCGGTTAACCGCCAGGTTTTTCAGTTACAGAATATTATCGTATGAAACATACAAGGCGTAACTTCTATCATCTGTTAAACCTTCGTGATAACTCTCGGTTAACCGCCAGGTTGTTCGGCAATACAACATTATCTTATGAAACGTACAAAACGAAACTTTTAGTAGGTATTTATTGAACCTTCGTGTTAACTCTCGGTTAACCACCAGGTTGTTCGCCTACACCCCATTGTTGTATGGAACGTACAAGACGAAACTTTTAGCGTGTATTTAAACCCTCGTGTTAACTCTCGGTTAACCGCCAGGTTGTTCTGTTACATAATATTACCGTCTGAAAATGTAGGTACGAGACTAAGGTTTTATCTCTATGAAACCTTCGTGTTAACACTCTGTGAACCGCCAGGTTGTTCAGTTACACAATGATTTGTGATTTTTTGAGAAAAATGCAATCGTAGATATGTTTTTCTTACACAGGTATGATTAAAAGTAAGGTAGACGGCCATCGTTTTAACTCTTGGTCAGTCACCAGGCGTTTGTACGTTCGAATAAGCCGGTTTTCTGCTTTGAAAGCGATAGAATTTAGCTGTATTTTAATGCAATATTATGATAGTGAAAAAATATTTTTATGAGAGGGTAGGTTGAATTATGAATGCATACCGGGAGTCTGATGAGAATTTTATAATAATCCTTCGACGATTACGTTTCTATTGTTCGCGTTTTCGTTTCGGCATTTCACTTAAATATTCACATTTAAAAGTTTTAACAAACAGTGCACGTGCGTTTGCTACCTCGCACGAAAAAAATATAATAAGAGTAAAAAGTAACCTTCTTTAAAAGTAGGTAAATAATAAATTTACCTGTGTTCCGGATACTTCTCGAGTATTTGTGAACGAAACGAAATCAATTTGTGTTAGGCTTGCTAAGCCGGTCCTTAGTGACGAATCTGATATAGTTGGTCGTACAAGTTAGCCCTTGACTGCGAACTCACCTTATGATAAGTGACGATGCAGTCTAAGATGGTAGCGGACTAACCTGTTAGGGGCATGGCAGTTATATTAAACCCATACCCCTATTAGGTTTCTACACGGCATCGTACCGGAACGCTAAATCGCTTGGCGGCACGTCTTTGACCCTCCACGACTTCCCCCTTGTTCAGAGAATGGTGAATTCGTCTTGTGCATGGGGCTCAACCTCATATTTTGGATCTCTAAAGAATACAATAAGTGAGCGGACGAATATGGAGGTAGTATGTATTTACGCATTTTGCGTTAATATTGTCTCGTGGACAAAAACTTGCAGTTAATGTGCATATCTAGTCAAGGTGATATATATTCACTGCATGAGTGTCATACGAATATGACTCATAATTAGCTCGCAGCTAATTATGATCTCGCAATTGACTCGCAGTCAATCCCGAGTTAAAAACACTTTTTTAGCTTGCAGTTAATGTGCATATCTAGTCAAGGTGACACATATTCACTGCATGATTGTCATAAGAATATGACTCATAATTAGCTCGCAGCTAATTATGATCTCGCAATTGACTCGCAGTCAATCCCGAGTTAAAAACACCTTTTTTAGCTTGCAGTTAATGTGCATATTATCTAGTCAAGGTGGCACATATTCACTGCATGAGTGTCATAAGAATATGACTCATAATTGGCTCGCAGCCAATTATGATCTCGCAATTGACTCGCAGTCAATCCCGAGTTAAAAACACTTTTTAACACTTAGTAATAGAATTTTCGACTAACCTGCAAAGTTCTCGTCATCAGACAAGTCTAACGGGCGCCAATATTTCTCCTTATCCTGCTATCGCTAGGAGTGTCTAGCTGGAAGGTTTGATTTCCGTCGTGTTACTTCGCTAGTAACCTCCCAGTAGATTAGCGTACTTTAACACGTACTTCGTGTAAGTACTAGGTAACTATAATTATTAATGCAATAAATACGCGAGAGCCACAATGAAAGTGACCGAACTGTTTTGTTTAAGTACCCACATACCACATAGTGTAATTTGACACTGCATGAAAATATAATTCCTCAGGCGCGTCATGCTGAAAGGTTTATTCTCCTTTGTTGATACCTCTCGGGTAACCCCTCAAAAAACCTTTAGTGTAATTTAACACTGCATGAAATATTAATATAAGTATAATTTCTTAAGCCTGTCAAGTGTCAGGCATGAAATAAATTGCTGAAAATGACAGATTAAAGACTCACCGTTTTCCTGTAAGAGGCAGCGGCTGTTTCTTTTTATTTAGATATAAAATAATAATATTAACTTTGTTGAAAGTGGGAACGTCCGATCGTTGCTACGTACGAAAAAAGAATGACGCAGTCAGGTAGAGACTAGAGATGGCTCAAGCGCGAGAATTTTGTCGATAAACTAAAATAAAACATCTCTAAAAATCGTACGATTGTTGTTGTATAATTAAGGAAACTACATAGTATATATCTGAAGAATGAAGCGACGAAATATAATAGAATATCTTCAATGATCTTTACGTCGCTACTAATTTAAGTATTAATTAATGTGTAATAGAATATCTCCAATGAGATCTATGTTGTTTATTTATTACTGCACGTTTTTTTAAATCTTTAATGGACTTAAAAGAAAGTGTAAATTGGGTTGCTTCATTCGGTTGAAATGCAGTAATGCTGAGTTTCTTGCCGGCTCTTCTAAGTAGAATCGGCTTTCCGAACCGGTGGTAGAGTCTTAACGTACCTATTATAAGTCGCACAAGTTGTCGTACATGAAATAAATAAATCATTTATCAAATAATTAAGCACATAATACCGAAGAAGCGCATAGAATCTGTGACCACAGATGTAATATCATCACTTGAAGTTGTCGAGATTTTAAGGCGTCGATCGGTTCATGTATTAATCGATAGATCGATCTTTCGAAATTCCTATAGGACTACTAATTCTGCAGCTACCGAAAAAGGTTTAAAAAATTCAATCCTAAGGATTTGTAATTCTTAAGGGAAATACCATCCATACTTCCATACTTCCATAATAATCCATGCTAATATTATAAATGCGATAGTGTGTCTGTCTGTCCGTCCGTCTGTCTGTCTGTCTGCCTGTCTGTCTGCTACGCTTTCACGGCTCATCTGCTTAACCGATATTGATGAAATTTGGTACAGGGATAGGTTTTATCCCGGGGATGGACATAGGCCAGAGTGAAAATTAAAGAGTTGCCGCTGGAATAAAAAAAGACTTAATTCACGCGGACATCATCTAGTCTTATAATAAATGTAAAGCAGTTATTCGTACGCAATAAGTCGTAAACAAAATATAACTTCATAAATTTGCAGCTAACCTATCTAAACTAGCAGGCAAGGACAAATTATTGTTAGGGAATAGCAATTCGATCGAACTGCCGACTTCCTTCGAAGCAAACTCGATAAACGGCAGGTTCAGTCCGCCTGCATTGCCCACTTCCCCTGGACACGCCTGCCCGTGGACCGACATTATTGCCTGTACAAAGGTCACTGACATTCGCCACACCTATTGAAAAGTAATTACTGGTAACAACTAGCCAATGTAACGGGGTAATCAGCTGTAGAAAACATTGAAATAGAATGGGTAACTAAAATTCTACATCAATGGTAGAAAATGAATTTAAGTACTTTCGAAAATCTAAAACAAAATTAAAAAACCATATGAATATTTATCCAATAGTTTATAATTCCTGAATTTTCCCTGGTCTGGCCTGGTGGAAGGCTTCAGCCGTGGCTAGTTACCACCCTACCGGCAAAGACGTGCCGCCAAGCGATTTAGCGGTCCGGTACGATGCCGTGTAGAAACCGGATAGGGGTATGGGTTTAATATAACTGACATGCCCCTAACAGGTTAGCCCGCTATCATCTTAGGCTGGTCATCAATTACCATCAGGTAAGATCGCAGTCAAGGGCTATCTTGTAGTGGATTAAAAAAATATATACCTATATATTTTATAAGACATTTTTTTTTTGTCAAAACAATCATAGTCTATCCCATTATTGAAGAGATCATTTCGGTAACGCAACGAGACGGAACGCTTAAAAATACGCGATTTTAACGCTTCAGAAATAAAAATTTTACCATCCATTAAATTGCGAAATCATATTTTTTATGTCCGAGGTGTAGAGGTAAACATTCCTATCAGTAACAATGTGGAATATACAATGTTTTATAGTCCTCTAAAAAACCCACAATGAAGATAAAAATGCCACTTACTTGCAATAATAAAGTCTGCCATCCCGCCCAGTGTGGACCGTCCATCCCTCCTTTAGCTCCGTTTGTAGTCTCTCCAACGCGACCTCGTCTTCCAAAGCACCTTTCCCTTCAAACCTTGGACTCCCACTTCCCATTCTGGGACTCCCAGCTCCCAATCTAGGACTTCCATACTTCGGACTGGCGCCCAACTTGGGACTATTGGCGCCCAATCTGGGGCTATTCGAACTCGATGCTCCATCGCTCGAACTGGGGCTCCCTGTGAGCCGGGTGGGGAAATTGGGACTGATGTTGGACCGGTTGGGGGTTAGCTTGGGGCTGGCTGTGCCGCTGGGACCGGGAGACGACGTCTGCTGAAGCAGCATCGCTTTTCACGTCATTGCACCATTTTAGTTATCTGAAAAGAAGAAAATTTGTTTGTGAGATATAGATCCAATACTGGATGCAGACCAGGCGCAGGACCAAAAAGTCTATGTGCTCTTCGAGGAATGTGTTCAAGAGAATGCCAACATCCTAACTCCGCACTATACTGAGGAATTCTTATCAATGAATGAACCAGAAGTTTAATTCGCTATAATCCGCCACAGCAGACAAATCTATGTGGTACAGTGCGTGTCCTTCACCAATAGCATGTGAACACCCACCCACCCAGCAATTCGCACCGGCACAGCACCACACCACACAAATCCTTCAAATCACTCTCAACGTACGTTTCACTCCGAAACCGGAGCATCTTCAATTCTTATCAGAAAAATCCAATACCTAATTATGGCCTGACCCGAAAATTTAACTGAGGGAGCTCATAGACCAAAGAGGCAAGGCCAAGGAAATTATGCAAAATCGTTTTCATCAATATTTTAGTGGGTATAAGCCCTGACACAAGCTTTCTTCGAAAATAAAAATAACAACGCCTACGCTACAACCCTTGTGGGTTCTGGGCCACGCTTGTGGGTGTATACTGTATAATATTGCGTGGGTGTCAACCAAAGAACGATTGAAGCGCAATATTATCGTCATTAAAATACCTCGTTTCTTTACAAAAAAGAATTGCGATAGCGAACCTTCCCGAAATTGAATATTATAATAGAATAGATAGATATAGATATATTTATTAGTAGCAAGTTTATTGATGTAGTTTCTAAACCCTTTAAAGCAAGTTTCTTATCATGCTTATTTCTATCTTTTTGCAATTATTTTGAAACTTACTTTCGCAGTGTTGAGCGCTGTTGTCTTAACGTGCGGAGGTCCCGGGTTTGATCCCCGGCAGGGTCAATTTGGGAATTTATAATTTCTGAATTTTCCCTGGTCTGGCCTGGTAGGAGGCTTCGGCCGTGGCTAGTTACCACCCTACCGGCAAAGACGTGCCGCCAAGCGATTAAGCGTTCCGGTACAATGCCGTGTAGAAACCGAATAGGGGTATGGGTTTAATATAGTTAACTGCCATGCTCCTAACAGGTTAGCCTGCTGCCATCTTAGACTGCATCACCACTTACCATCAGGTGAGATCGCAATCAAGAGCTAACTTGTAGTGGATTAAAAAAAAAGCAAAAATCGATTTAAGTAAATATTGCACTCAATATTTAAAATGGCGCATAGATTAAAAGCCAACAAAAACTGGAACATGCTATCTTAATTGGTTGAAAAAACATGGCTCCCGCACCAACTGTAATCGCTGGAACGCGACTGAAAATATGGATGAAAATAGCTGCTATTTTACACGACATAGCTCGTGGCACATGCATGTACATGCTTGAAATCACAAACCACATCGTTTCAATAAAGCCTATTGAGGCTAAACCAAGGAATACTAACTACTAGCTCATGCCCGCGACTTCGTCCGCATGGAATAACTTTGTTCTAATTTCCATGCGAACTCCATCGTTTTCTGGGATAAAAGTATAATTCGCTATAATCCGCCACAGCAGACCAATCTATGTGGTACAGTGCGTGTCCTTCACCAATAGCATGCGAACACCCACCACCCAGCAATTCGCACCGGCACCGCACCACACCACACAAATCTTCCAAATCACTCTCAACGTACGTTTCACTCCGAAACCGGAGCATCTTCAGGAGATGTTGACTCGACAATGCACGATTGTAAACTACAATCGTGCATTGTCGAGTCAACATCTCCTGAACTCGACAATGCACGATTGTAAACTAAACTAAACTTAAACTTCTCGTTCATTCATGTCTGTGATTATCATGGACTTCCGCAAAGTAACGCCTGCTTCGATTTGTCAAACGTATAATTCGACCTGTTTATAGGGTGTGTTCCGAAATACACTGCGAGCACTGTAAGGTGTGACGTCAATTCAGTACACTGCGAAGCCGTTCCTTTATAGTTAGGTATACTGGGTACTGCTTAAAACGGAACGCAGTCAGCACTGAGACAAACACTGAGAGCACCTTACCTCGAAAACGCCAGTGCTCACAGTACAAAAATGGCGTCGATTAATGACGTCATATATTTATAGTTTTTACTGCGGCAGTGTACTGTCAGTCATAACGGAACGAATTTCTCCACAGTAAGAGCACTGAACAGTGCTCTCAGTCTATAACGGAACGCACGGAGAGTTCATAGACGCTCGCACGTCAGTTCATAGACGCTCGCACGTCAAAAAGCTTGCATGAACTCCTCGAGTAATATTTTTAAGCTGTCAAATGATTACGGTTTACGATTGGGCCTCAGGTTACTGAATTGAATAGGAAAAACAACCGACCGAGGTGTCAAGTGGTTTATAAGATTTCTATTGAAAAAATCTTACCCGTATTTTGGTAAAAATTAATGTATGTTTTTTTTATTCCACTACAAGTTGGCCCTTGACTGCGATTTCACCTGATGGTAAGTGATGATGCAGTCTAAGATGGTAGCGGGGTAACCTGTTAGGGGTATGGCAGTTATATTAAACCCATGCCCCTAGTCGGTTTCTACACGGCATCGTACCGGAACGCTAAATCGCTTGGCAGTACGTCTTTGACGGTAGGGTGGTAACTAGCCACAGCCGAAGCCTCCCACCAGACCAGACGAGAGAAAATGGTACCAATATAAATTGTATAAAATCTCAAAATTGCTTCTGAACGGAATTAAAACCGAGATCCCCTACTTTTAAGACGCTCACTTTAGCGCCACTTAGGTTTTCCTAAAGGAGTATAGATTTATTTTAGGGAAAATGTATCGTTATGTCATGAAGATGTCATGTTTATCAGAACAGCGCCGCGCGTCGCCATTTTCCGCAATTTCCGGCAATTTTTCAAAGGATGTTCATTCACCGGTTCCAAGATTCATTGCTTTTATGCCTTTACTCCTATATCTTTAGAGTAGCGTTTGCCCGCGACTGTGTCCGCTTGGAATTAGGTTCTTAAAAAAAGAAATTTCAAAAGACGAAAAAAAAATCTTAATTTTCACCGAAAGCACAAATAGCAAATTACATAAATATAATATATTTAATCGCCTATTTAACTGCCTCAAGGAATATTCTCTCGTTCAGCCGTTTGGGCTGTAGGCTGTCTGTCAACTATGATACCTGACTTTACCCGCAGGTTTTTTTTTATATTTCCGCACGGAAACACTGAAACTTTAAAGATTCGAGAGGACATAGTTTTCAAAACTTCAAGTTTGCAACCGAATTTCTACATGCCAGAAATAGTACATTACACATCTAGGGCAGTAAAATAAGAAATGTCTCAGATCACATGTAATTGTTGTCCGAGGCGAAGCCGAGGTCAATAAACATGTGACCACCACCACCACCACCACGGTGCGTATACTATTTTTCTCCTCGACGCGACGGAGGCGGAAAGCGGCATTTTCGTTTAGCGCAGCGGGAGGAAAATTGACGCTTTCCGCCCGGAGGTGAGAAAAGATTCAAGCGTCTGAGATATTTAAATAGTGCACAAGCAAACACTTATGAAATTGCAATTATTATTGTAATATTTGCACACTATTAATTTAGTTGAATGTTAATGAACAGACTGTATTATTACACCATCACTATGTACAAACATTCTGGCAAATATATGATTATTTATTTATTTTATTTACTAGCTGATACCCGCGAGTTCGTCCGCGTGATTAAAGTTTTTTTGATTCCCGCGGGAACTCCTTAATTTTCCGGGATAAAAAGTAGCCTATGTCACGCTCCAGGTCCTCAACTATACCCATGCCAAAAATCACGTCGACCTGTTGCTCCGTTGCGGCGTGATTGAAGGACAAACCAACAAACAAACACACTTTCGCATTTATAATATTAGTATGATATGCACTCTCTACTGTATCTACTCCTTTAACCTCATAAGTCATAACCAGATGGGTGGGAAAATCCGACACAAACAGAGAGAGCTCAAACGCAGGACCGAGAATTTTACGTGACTTTCCCAGGTATACCATCTACTATTTTTCCTCCCACAGATCACATAATTGATTCTGTGATCTGTGTTTCCTCCACACTAGTATCTGCTGAGGATCTCTTCTCAAAAAATTCATTAAGTTCCTAATTTTGGCCCGATCTGGAAATCGAACCCAATACCTTGCAATCCGTAGTCGAATATCCTAACCACCAAACCAACGAGGCATTTACAAAACAATGACACAATATTGGATAGAAGCAGGCGTTACTTTGCTGAAGTCCATGATAATGAAGGAACTAAAAGTTTAATTCGCGAGATGTTGACTCGACAATGCACGATTGTAAAGACTTTACAATCGGGCTTTACAATTTACTTTACCATGCATTGTCGAGTCAACATCTCCTGAAGATCCTCCGGTGTCGGAGTGAATCGTACGTTGAGAATGATTTGGAAGATTTGTGTGGTGTGGTGAATATCGCAAGCTACAAGTGCAAGATACACATAGATTTACCTACTGTGGCGGATTATAGCGAATTAAACTAGGTTCCGTCATTTTAATGACACAATAGGCAGTAAGTACATTACAATTAGAATCCGCGTTACAAATCATTTGTCGGCAGTGAAAAGAGACGGATAATACAAATCCTAATAAGTGAGAGCAGTGCAAACATGTAACTAAACTTGCCGTCCAAGGAGGTTGCGGTTGTTGAACTCTCTATTGTCTTATGGCGGAATTTTGGCGATGACTCGTATTGGATTATGGATTGAGCAATTAAAAAGTTACGAGTTTGACTACTAATTCTTTTTTAAGCGTATTATATTTAATATTATACTTGTAGCGTGTAGAATTGGCCTTTGCCACCAATTTGCCACCGTTTGTTATAATTCAGCAGCGTCTGTATACCTAGCTAAGTATTAAAAGTAAAACCGCTAAGGGAAAAATAAGAAAAATGTATTATTGTGGACAAATCAAAAAAGAATAAATTAATTAGGTAGAAAATTCGATTCAATTCGAATCAATTAAAATTTACGATTGTAATTTTTCATAAGCACAGAACGTATTTATTCCAGCCTCGGTTAGTTTTTAGATTGATAAGCATTTTAAACTGTTGATTAAAGAAAAAAAAGTGCGTTGAAATTTGACGACGTCACAAGTCACAACTATGCATTTCATACCAACTTCCGTACTAGAAGCATAGAAGTGCGTTTTTAAGTTTGATAAAGAGTTCCTGAATTGATTGAATTATCACTATCCCTATTGGACGTCTTATGACTACGTGACTTATACCTAGGTTTGATATATCACAGATTAATAAATAACGCTGTAGCCAGACATAAATTGTAATTGCGCCCGTTTTAGACACTCGAGCGCGAGCACGGGCTGCGGAAGACGGATTCGCTTTATAATTGCGCATAAAATCAACTGCCTCTACCAGTGTACACATCAGATTTACATCAGACAGTCTTGTCTGAGCTTATTTATTACTAGATGATTCCCGCGACTTCGTGCGCGTGCATTAGATTTTTTTGATTCCCGCGGGAACTCTTTAATTTTCCGGGATAAAAAGTAGCCTATGTCCTTCCCCGGGATACAACCTACCCCTGTACCAAATTTCATCGAAATCGGTTGAACGGATGAGCCGTGAAAGCGTAGCAGACAGACAGACAGACAGACAGACAGACACACTTTCGCATTTATAATATTAGTATGGATATTAGTATGGAAGTATGGATGTAGGCTAAGCAGTTAGGTACTTTTGTAATAATATTGATTTGTGTCGTCGTTTATCGTCGTCGCTAACCGATAGACGTCCACAGACCACAGTTGCATCAGAAGACTCCACTCGCCGAGGTCTTGTGCTGCCTGTATCCACCTATTTTATTAAGAAAATACCTAACCATCAGCTAGCGCAAACCCAAGATTGACCACCAGGAATCGCCACTGCTAGGGACTCCGAAAAGTGTTTATCGATTTTAGTTAATTTTACGCTGTGTTCAAGTACCTAATTGTAACACATTTCAGAGTCCCTGACTCCCTAGGGATTCCGAAATGTGTTACAGCGAGTTTATCGATTTTGGATTTTAGTCACAAACTATTTATTGTGTTTGGTTTAGGTATATGGTAGGTACTTAGTTTTGCTGCCACAGTAGGTACATTTTAATTTTTAACCAATAGCGGAAGAGTGGCCTCCACGCTATGGCTTTCAAACTACAGCGCAAGCCAGTAGGGCTCCCGAATAAGTTTAATATTTAAAACTATGCTATGCGACAGTCTCACGTATGCGCTACCCCAAATGTATATTTATGCTAAGCGCGATGAGTCAAATGTGCGTAGGCTAAGGTTAACAAGTATGTCATGTGTTTACATGGAGTTGTATGTTGTATGTTTGTATTATGTGTATATAGGGTAATTGGTAGGTATAGCGTAGAGTTAGGTGTGGCGTCGTCACGTCGTGGAGGTTTTGATAAGATTTATTAACTTCTATACTAATATTATAAATGCGAAAGTTTGGATGGATGGATGGATGTTTGTTACTCAATCACGCCACAGCGCGGCGGCTGAATAGATCTGGATGAAATTTGGCACAGAGATAGAAAGAAAGAAAGAAAGAAAAAACATTTATTACCAAATTGTGCCACACATAACAAACATACCTAAAGAGGTAGATCACCCCTGCACCTCAACGATCTACACAAGATTTAGTAAACAAGATAGATTATAGTCTGGAATAGCACATAGGCTACTTTTTATCCCGGAAAATTAAAGAGTTCTCGCGGGAACCAAAAATCCTCAATCCACGCGGACAAAGTCGCGGGCATCAGCTAGTTAGAAAATAAAACTCAAATGTTTTTTATTCATATAAACTCCTTTTTTTCTATATGTGCTTTTACCGCGGTTTAACAACAAGCCGTGTGGTTGGACACCGCGTAAGAACGTACCTAGGTAAGTTCTTTTCGCTCTAGTTTTCGATATTCTATAAAAAAAGAGAACTAGAGTGAGACTCGTCACTCAAAAATGCAACATCCTGACAGACTTAGCCAAAATGTTCAATAATAACTAAAATAATAATTATTAATTACAAATATGTACTATAACTCTCTCAATCTATACTAGAGGGAGAGAGTCAAGCGACTAACGCTTTTCTGTCACTTTCAAGATTTTTCCAGTCCGGGCGCCGCGTTTTCCACCACTGCAGCCTATTAACGCCCCACTGCTGGGTACAGGCCTCCACTCTAATAGGAGAGAGCGAATTAGAGCTTAGACCGACCACGCTACTCCAATGCGGGTTGGCGAGCTTTGACGACTATTATTATGTTAGTGATAATAAGCGGGACCGACGGACGTGCTCTCCGAGGCACGGGGGTGTAACACCGGCAACTTCCTAATTGCCGGCTAGTAAGTATGGAGAATTTCTAGTCAGAAAACCCCAACATTTAATTATGGCCTGACCCGGGACTCGAACCCGGAACCTCGTCGGCCGCAGTCGAACATGTTAAGCATTAGAGACCAACGAGGCCGCCTCTAATCCTGCACAAATTGGCACAAGTCATCAAGATGACAAATTCAAGTGACGTAATTTTCTCGAACAGAGGCGTTTGAAGGAAAATTATTGACAAACTTGTGGTATGGCCACTTTGTTGGGCGAGAATTTGGCAAGGCAACAAAACTTAACAAGATTCGGTTCAATAGTTTACAAACTTCGAGCCTCGGTTGTTCATGGTCGCGTTGAGGAAATTCTTGGACGCAAACTTTCTCTAATCGCAAACTTTGTGCATTCAACTAAAAACGGCTTTTCACCTTTTCACGGACCAAACGATCGGTTTTGATTGCTACGTGTTTTTCTAACCTCAAAAACAATATTGTCTTAGAAGTTCGAATTGAGAACCTCCTCCTTTTTTTGAAGTATAAGAAATAATATGTGTAGTTGGGTACCCAGGTAGTAGGTAAATCACAGATACCTGAAACGGCCTTAAGAAAATCTTAGCGATTTTTGGAAGTTGTGTATTTTAAAACTATCATATTATGTACTAGGTAATATTATAAAAGCGAAAGTGTGTCAATCACCACAACGGATCGATGTGATTTTCTTCATTGGTACTTATAGTTGAGGAGGCTTTTTATCCCGATTTTTTTTTTTTTTAATTAAAGGAGTTCCTGTGGGAATTATAAAAACTTATTTCACGCGGACGAAGTCGCGGGCATAAGCTAGTAATACAATAACGTTGATATTTCAATACTAGCTGATGCCCGCGACTTCGTCCGCGTGGTTTAAGTTTTTTTTATTCCCGCGGAAACTCCTTAATTTTCCGGGATAAAAAGTAGCATAATATGTCACTTTCCAGGTCCTCAACTATTCCCATGCCAAAAATCACGTCGATCAGTTGCTCCGTAGCGGCGTGATTGAAGGACAAATCAACAAACCAACAAACAAACACACTTTCGCATTTATAATATTAGTATGATGTGCTTAGTATGTAATATGTATATAAGCTAAGCCAACCCGTGCGAATCCAAGGCGGGTCAGCAAGTCGATAGGATAGATATACAAAGTAAGCGAGTCTACACTAAAATTAAGTTGAGTGAACCAACCGCTCGGACCACTTTCAGTTTTCTACTAGACCGGCTAGGACACTTTCTATTGTAGATTACCTACTTTTAAGCATACCTAGTAGTTAGTGTGAGATAATGTATGACGTAAGTATTTCAATCAAGTTTTAAGTTGTTTTTTTATACCTACTTACTTGTTATCTTGGGATTCAGATCCTCATATTGAATTAAACTAATTTAATCACAAGACCTCATACAATAGGGGTGACAGCTCAATCAAATCAGCCACTATTTATCAAACTTAAAAACGCACTTCTAGTAGGGAAGTTGTATGAAATTCACAGTTGTGACGTCATAAAATTGAACGCACTTTTTTCATTAATCTATATTTTAAAATGGTTGTCAAACTTAAAACTAACCGAGGATGTGAATTTTAGGTCTTTTGGAAGACCCTCTATTTAATAATCAGTTAGAAATAACTTATTTTTGATATAGCCATCATCCCTATTCTTGCAATTAAATTAGTTTAACTAAGTACTTACTTCAATTTTTTGATTTGTTGCATGGTAGATCCGCATACCTAGTACCTATTTATAAAAGGGAAAAAACATCCCTTCCCGATCAATGTCAAATTGTGCTTTACAATACAGTAAAGCACAACACACGCTAGCAGAGTTTATAATATAATCATCTTTTGTCTTTTGTCCATGCTCATATTAAGCTTTATTTATGTTGTTAATTGTTACGACTTAGGAGGACTCCGTGTTTCGTTTACAGTACCTACCTATATCAACTTCAATAGTATGTCAAATGGCATAAACCTAAGTTTAGGTGGTATCAATAAGACTAGACTCCACTCCACTCCGCTTATTTGCGTCTTAACGCTGGCCCTTACTTGAAGGGTTCAGGTAAGACTCCACTCCAATCCCGTTGGTTTGCGTCTTTGCGTTGCCCCTTACTCGACGAGTTACATTTCCAAATGTAAATATTCAAACCATTGTTATAAACTTAACAACAATGTTGAATGTAAGAAAGCTCCCGCACTTAGATAACATCATGTGAAATACGCTTTTATATGGCCCGTAAAATATCCCTTAATATGATTTATGATATGACTTAATTTCGCCACATTTTATGTGAACGCGAAGGGATCTCACAATCGATGCAGGCACTTTTATTACAAAGGGTCTCGTCCCGTAGGTCCTGGGCCATTTATTAGGGTTCCGTAGCCAAATTTGGCAAAAACGGAACCCTTATAGATTCGTCATGTCTGTCTGTCTGTCTGTCTGTCTGTCTGTCTGTCTGTCCGTCCGTATGTCACAGCCACTTTTTTCCGAAACTATAAGAACTATGAACTGTTGAAACTTGGTAAGTAGATGTATTCTGCGAACCGCATTAAGATTTTCACACAATAATAGAAAAAAAACAATAAATTTTGGGGGTCCACATACTTAGAACTGAAACTCAATAATTTTTTTTTCATCAAACCCATACGTGTGCGGTGTGGGGTATCTATGGATAGGTCTTCAAAAATGATATTGAGGTTTCTAATATCATTTTTTTCTAAACTGAATAGTTTGCGCGAGAGACACTTCCAAAGTGGTAAAATGTGTCCCCCCCCGTAACTTCTAAAATAAGACAATGATAAAACTAAAAAAAATATATGATGTACATTACCATGCAAACTTCCACCGAAAATTGGTTTGAACGAGATCTAGTAAGTAGTTTTTTTTAAATAATTTAAAACTTACTACAGGTTTGTACGGAACCCTCGGTGCACGAGTCCGACTCGCACTTGGCCGGTTTTTTTTTCTTTTCCTAAGAGTTTAATGTCTTAAGTCCTCGTTTTTGTAAAACATTTGTTAAGTCAACAATTGATAATTTTCTTACCTAATGATAAAGATAATGATAAATAAAACAATGATAAATGATATATTTATTTCACGTAGGACAACTTGTGTCACTTAAGGTGCCTTATACGGATTTCATGATGTGTCATCCTTTTCCAGGTACACTTTAAAGAATCGGGAGTCACAGCTGTGGGGATGTCATGGTATCAAATTAAAGGTCATTTCTTCATCTCTCGTTTGACCTTATAAAAATGCACACTCCAATACAAATTTTCTGCATAAATACGTTTCTCCGAACGCAAGATCTGCTGAAAATGACGAAAAATGGGGTCCGGATAGGTACCCATAAAGCTAGATCCGCTGCATATTTTAACTTGAATATTAACAATAAAGTGGGGCTTATATAGTCCTCTATCCATGGTGCAAAGCATTAAGCATACAAATAAATATGTTTATAGTTTATGTGGCAAAAAAAAAATGTTTCATACATTTTTCTATGAAAAGAAGCCGAGCGCTAGGCGTTTGGCGCTCAGTACGCGCTGAGACGCGCTCGTGGACGGGTGGGTGTATCGCTTTTTTGCACGAAATTTATTACGACAAAATGAACACCGTGTTGTGTACTGCCATAGAGATATAATATTCTCTATGTGTACTGCGCTTAGAAAAACTTGATACCGACATCCACAAAGAAGGAAGTTCTCAAGTGTAGGCGTATTTTTTTTACCCGATTACGGCAAAGCCACAAGGAAAGGGTATGTTAGGAATATATATGTATGTATGCATGTATGTATGTATGTATGTATTAAAAAAAAGTGAGCGCCATTTTGAAATTCTTTGTTATCGTACCGATTTCGTTCAAAATCGATATCTGGGGTTCCCTGGGATCACAAAACAGGAAACTGTTACCAAAATTTTAAAAAAGTCAGCGCCATTTTGAATTTTTTTGCTATCGTACCGATTTCGTTCAAAATCGATATCCGGGGTTCCCTGGGATCACAAAACAGGAAACTGTTACCAAAATTTTAAAAAAGTCAGCGCCATTTTGAATTTTTTTGTTATCGTACCGATTTCGTTCAAAATCGATATCCGGGGTTCCCTGGGATCACAAAACAGGAAACTGTTACCAAAATTTTAAAAACGTCAGCGCCATTTTGAAATTTTTTGTTATCGTCCCGATTTCGTTCAAAATCGATATCTGGGGTTCCCTGGGATCACAAAACAGGAAACTGTTACCAAAATTTTAAAAAAGTCAGCGCCATTTTGAATTTTTTTGTTATCGTACCGATTTCGTTCAAAATCGATATCCGGGGTTCCCTGGGATCACAAAACAGGAAACTGTTACCAAAGTTTTAAAAAAGTCAGCGCCATTTTGAAATTTTTTGTTATCGTACCGATTTCGTTCAAAATCGATATCTGGGGTTCCCTGGGATCACAAAACAGGAAACGGTTACCAAAATTTTAAAAAAGTCAGCGCCATTTTGAAATTCTTTGTTATCGTACCGATTTCGTTCAAAATCGATATATCACCCAGGGAACCCCGGATATCGATTTTGAACGAAATCGGTACGATAACAAAAAAATTCAAAATGGCGCTGACTTTTTTAAAATTTTGGTAACAGTTTCCTGTTTTGTGATCCCAGGGAACCCCAGATATCGATTTTGAACGAAATCGGGACGATAACAAAAAATTTCAAAATGGCGCTGACTTTTTTAAAATTTTGGTAACAGTTTCCTGTTTTGTGATCCCAAGGAACCCCGGATATCGATTTTGAACGAAATCGGTACGATAACAAAAAAATTCAAAATGGCGCTGACTTTTTTAAAATTTTGGTAACAGTTTCCTATTTTGTGATCCTACGGAACCCCAGATATCGATTTTGAACGAAATCGGTAAGATAATCTTTTATACATTATTTTACAATCTCAAAAACTGAGTATTATTGTAGCCGCGAGTATTGTTTCGGCGCATAAATAGGTACATAATATTTACCGCGGCCAACAGCGTAAACAAGTACCTAGTAAATAAATAATCGTCTAATATTTTCAAGGAACAAAATTGGTTAGTTGGCTATAAAATCGAGCGTCTCTACGCTCTATAGCTCTACGCTCTCGTAAAGCGTGCATATATATGCTGTAGTGTGACGAGTTTTATACCTATAGTTGAGTTTTTTACCTATAGTTGGTCGCGGGGTAAATGTTTAAAGGGCCTGAAACGTTAAGACTCTACCACCGGTCCAGTCTTCTACTGAGAAGAGCCGGCAAGAAACTCAGCAGTTGCTCTTTTCTTAAAAAAAAAGGTTACAATAAGCAGACAATACAACACATAGTTACGTTACAAGATACACTCATAATTACACTGACTTGTGGGTCGCTGGATGCAAGGCCGGTTGCTTCCAAGTTCCATGCAACTTTGTCATTAATAAAATCATCGATAGTGTAATATTGTTTAACACAGTCTTTAAATCTATGTAATGGCAAATCCAGAATCATATTGGAAACCATATTATGATAAACCATTGCATGGAATAAATCGACTGCCCATCCAACAGCCAACAAGTCAGTGCATTATCACAGAATAGGTAATAGTATGTATGTTATTTAGCACTTTTATTTGGAGCGCATCAGCCCCCCGATTACGTAAGAATTGTCGATCAAATGGTAAAGGTTCGGCGTCAAAGTAAAATAAACCATAACAGCATTGAAGCCCATTCTTATACGTTTAGGGTATCGTACATACCTAAACGTATAAGAATGGGCAGACGAAATTGAGCTCTAATTCAATGCAGTTATGGTTTATTTAACTTTGACGAAAATCTTTAACGTTTGATCAGCCATTCTTACATGATTGGGGGGCAGAATACCGCGACGAGACGAAACGTATTTCCCGTACCGTAGTAATAATGTTATAACACGCCAAAAACCCTATTTTGATCGCGATGCAGAAAGTGAAAGGACGAAACGACGAATGAAAGGACGTAAAGTGAAGCCTTAAACTTTTCACTTTCATTTACTTTTATTCAATTCTGTGCTGTTGACATTGCGCCGTGCGCTTCATTTGTTTGAACCCCACTGTTTTCGTAGTAGAAGTCCACGGTAATCGGCTTAGCGGTCACGTCCACGCTACTCCAATTAGCCAGTCGCTTGACCGCCGCACTGAGGCTTCTCTCTCTCTCTTACCGGATTATGGCGTACGCGTGTTGGTACCGTACCACCCGATAAGATGAAAATACACTACGGACAAAAAAATAAAAAGTCCGCGCACGCACTTCTATATAGAGCTGCACAGACTAGCACTTTTATTTAGAGCGTCACAGACTATCACGCCAAGATATTGTAATGTATTTCCCGTACCGTAGTAATAATGCCATAACACGCCGAAAATTTGATCGCGATGTAGAAAGTGAGAGGGCGAAACAACGAATGAAAGGATGAAAAGTGAAAAGCCTAAAACTTTTCACTTTTCATTTACTTTTATTCAATTCTGTGCTGTTGACATTGCGCCGTGCGCTTCATTTGTTTGAACCCCACTGTTTTCGTAGTAATGAGATTTTAGTAATAATATTTTAGTAATAATATTTTCGATGTCAATGAGATGTCAATGAAAAAATTTTGCTCGCTTCAAAATTATTATTTATAAATATTGGGCTCGGTATTTTGGATTATTATTGGCATCAAATTGGCGCTTATTCGCGAAATACCCCGTGGTATTATTTTCACGGTTCCTCGATATGCGATATTAACAGTTGTTTTTGTTTCAGAGCGAGGCGTTGCCACGCGGTGTCGCGGTTTCCAGGGGCCTCAGCGGGCAGTCGCCTGCTCTGCAGGCCTCCTGGTTGCCGTTGCCGGGGCTTCGCGCGCTTATAGACGCTATTGTGTAGTGTTTTAGTTTTTTCTTTCTTTTTTTGTGTTGTGAAGTATGATCCCCAGTGCTTCTCAAGTTGAGTACATAGAATGCCCACACTGTAGTGATGGCAGGCTGTTTAAAGGTCGTAAAGGCCTTAACATCCATATCGCACGATGTCACGGACCACCAGCAAGGCCTTTAACTTGCCCAAATTTAATGTGTGATCAAACGCAAACAGGAAGTCAAAACCAGGTACCCTTCGAAATTTTATTATCCAAATATAGTCAAAATATTCCTTTAATAAAACGCATTCCGCGAGGGGCAAGAATATCATTGGCTAGATCCTTATCACATACAATCCAAAATGTCTTATCAAATTCACTTCTGGCTTGGCAAAATCTTTTTTTGTTTTCATATAAACATTTTTCAGTAGATAAATCAGAAAGCGGGTCGTTATGTTCAAAATTTAAAAAAAATTGTTCGGTTGATCGCGTTTTCCAAATTCCTGACTGCTCATTTCGAACGCAAAATTACAATTTAAAAAAAATTGTGGAAAACAAGGTTATGGATGGGGATCTTAAAAACGCAGCCCGCATTTTGTTTTCTAATGATACGCTGGCTCCATTCAATGATGAAACGCTAGAAGCCTTACGTGACAAGCATCCTTTACCAAATCCCGACTCTTTGCTTCCAGACCCACCTTCAAACGTTTCATTTTTACAGATAAAGGATGAAGAAACTTACGCTGCGATAATGTCATTCTGCAGTGGCTCTGCTGGTGGCATGGACGGCATAACTCCACAACATCTGAAGGATCTTGTAGGAGTTACTGCTGGGGACGCCGGCAGGGCGCTTCTGAGTGACATTACCAGACTTTGTAATTTGATGTTATCTGGCGAGGTAAATTCATCCTTTTTGCCATTCCTTTACGGTGCGAGGCTCTGTGCTTTTAATAAAAAGGACGGTGGGATCCGGCCCATCGCTGTTGGCTGCACTTTTCGCCGTTTGGCATCAAAATTAGCGTGTAGACACATAGTTTCGACCCTAAAGGATAAATTCCAACCTATTCAAGTTGGATTTGGCAGTAAAGGTGGTTGTGAGGCAGCAGTGCATTCGGCTCGTACTTTCTTATCGAATGGCGAGGTTGAGGTACTGCTGAAAGTAGACGTAAAGAATGCTTTTAATTCATTGGACAGGGCAACTCTGCTTAACGAAGTTTCAACACAGCTTCCCGAAATTTACCCGTATGTTTGGCAATGTTACAGCTCTGCTTCCAAATTATTTTTTGGAGATGGCGATATTAAGTCCTCTGTAGGTGTTCAGCAAGGGGATCCTTTAGGTCCAGCCCTGTTCAGATTAGGGATCCATAACCATATCTCAAATTTAACATCTAAATTTAACATATGGTATCTTGACGATGGAACCATTGGAGGCAACGTGGATGACGTTCTAAAAGATCTTAACAGCGTTAAGCAACAATTTAGCAAAATTGGTTTAGAACTAAATTTTTCCAAATGTGAACTGTTTTTCACAGAAAAACTATCGCAAGATAGAATATTATCGGCCTCAGAATTATTTAACGGAATTGCCCCTAATATTAAGATTCTTGATAAACATTCACTTTGTCTTCTTGGTGCTCCTCTTTTTAACGAAGCCATACAACCAATCTTGGACAAAAAAATCAGAACATTTTCGGCACATTCTGACAAATTGGACGCTCTAAATTCTCACATTGCATTTTCGATCCTAAAATATTGCCTTTTTGTACCTAAATTAATTTACATTCTCCGTGCGAGCCCAATTTGGAAATTTCCTGGACTACTCGATATTATGGATGCCACCTTAAGAGATACGCTAGAAAAAATTCTAAATTTAAGTTTTGATGATCAGTCCTGGAATCAAGCTACTTTACCGGTCAAGTATGGTGTCATCGGCGTGAGAAAAATTTCCAGTGTTGCTCTTCCGGCTTTTCTGTCCTCTGTGCATAGTATAAAAGAGCTCAGTTCTCAAATTCTTAATTCTAATTCAGTTTCATTGACCTATGCCACAGAGGCCCTAGAGAGTTGGAAGGTCAGGTGTCCCAATGACGACATCCCGAAGAAATGTTTCACACAAAAACTTTGGGATGTGCCGTTGGTTCGGCTGACACATACAAATTTGGTTCAAAATCTTACAAGTGAAAGAGATCGAGCAAGGCTTCTAGCCTTATCTGAAAAAGAATCCGGGTATTGGCTTCATGCCCTGCCATCCAAAAATCTAGGCACGCTTTTAGATAACGAAAGTTTTCGTGTGGCTCTAGGTCTCAGATTGGGAACACCCCTGTGCTATGAGCACAGATGTCCGTGTGGAAAAGAGGTCGATAAATTTGGAATTCACGGACTCTCTTGCCAAAGGAGCGCTGGTAGGCTTTTTCGGCATGGCTCTCTCAATGATACGATCAAAAGGGCTCTTGCCACCATAGATATTCCTGCGCTCATTGAGCCGGCAGGGATTAGTCGGGATGATGGCAAGAGACCTGATGGATTGACGCTGGTTCCCTGGGAACGGGGACGGGCGCTAATGTGGGACGCAACATGCGTAGACACATTGGCCCCGTGTCATATCAGGGAGACAGCATCAAGGCCGGGAGCCGCAGCAGAAAAGGCTGAAACCGGCAAACGGCGGAAGTATGCCTCTCTCATAGAGAGTTACATATTTGTTCCGTTTGCCGTGGAGACCCTGGGGCCGTGGAGTCTTAGTGCCAAAAATTTTTTGCGAGCTATTTCACCGCGGTTGATTGCCTCATCTGGTGACAGAAGGGCTGGCTCATTTTTTGCGCAAAGGATCAGCCTGGCTGTCCAGCGCGGAAATGCAGCCAGTATTCTCGCCACCATTCCACGCGGGCATGATTTATATAGTAATTAGGTTAGGCTAGCTAGCTTTAATTTCTATTGTTTTGTATTCTGTGCTGTTGACATTGCGCCGTGAGCGTCATTCGTTTGAACCCCACTGTTTTCGTAGTAGAAGTCCACGGTAATCGGCTTAGAGGTCACGTCCACGCTACTCCAATGAGCCCATCGCTTGACCGCCGCACTGAGGCTTCTCTCTCTCTCTAGGTCTAGCCCCACTTGTGACGCATGGAGCGGCGCGGCACGTAGCGGCAAAATATTATTTGTATGAGGTTTGTACGGGGCTGCGTCGCGCAGTGCATCTCTGTGCCGTGTCGCTTATTAAGTGGGCCCAGCTCCATACAACCATAAACAAAGAATACTTGCCGTTACGTGCCGTCCCGCGCTGCGCCTCTGTAGTGGGGCTAGACCTTTACCGGATTATGGCGTACGCGTATTGTTTCTGTATAAACACCATATAAACACCATATAACCAACCATAACACTTTTGACCTCCCTGGCGCGTGATTTAGTGGTGAGCGCTTTTGTGCTACAAGCAAGAGGTCCCGGGTTCAATCCCCGGCAGGGTCAATTTGGGAATTTACAATTTCTAAATTTTCTGTCTGGGGAGGCTTCGGCCTTAGCTAGTTATCACCATATTGGCAAAGACGTACCGCCAAGCAATTTAGCATTCCAGTACAATGTCGCCTAGAAAATGATTAGGGGTACCTATGGGTGTTAACTGCCATACCCCTAACAGCTTAGCCGGCTACCATTTAAGAAGTTACCAGGTGAGATCGCAGTGTATGGGCTAACTTGTTTAACTAAAAAATTTAAAACTGGGACTGGCCAACGAGGCCGAAATTCGGCCAAGAGGACATTTCATTCACCATCTCTTGGCCTATATGCAATTTTATAATTCAGGTCGCGGTTGGTAAATTGTATTTTATTATTAGCAGTTGATTGTCTACAGAGTGATTATAATTATTATATCGAGCGATTGTTTGGCTTAGACAGATATATAACATTAATATTATGTTGTCTCAAACTGCCTCGTTGGTCTAGTGGTTAGCATGTTCGACTAGGGCCGACGAGGTCCCGGGTTCGAGTACGGCCGGGTCGGGCCACAATATAAAGCGGTATTGGGTTTTCCTGACTAGAAATTGTTAGTACTAGCCCGGAGTTAGAGTTGGCGGTGTTTCACCCCCGTGCATCGGGGAGCACGTTAAACCGTCGGTCCTGGCTATTATCACTAACATGATAATAGTCGTTAAAGCCCGCCAAGCCGCATTGGAGCAGCGTGGTAGCGTGGCAGGTCTAAGCTCTAATTCCCTCTCTCCTATGAGACTGGAGGCATGTGCCTAGCAGTGGGCGGTTAATGGGCTGTAGTGGTGGTAGTGGGATTTTCTATAAATTAAAAAAAAAACATATTTTCAGCCAATCAAAACATTAAAGACTGTAACAATCATTGATGTAGGTTTAACATAATCGCCCTGCACGGTCCTGCGTCTTATCCCACCAAAAGAAACCAACGTACTAAAAACTAGAACTGATGTCATAAATGCGGTACATAATAATTAAAACTCAGCTCTTTAGACCTCTTACAAGTGATTAGGGTAAAGTGCCCTGTAGTACTTATAAGTAATTCTTAGAGGTTAGCTAATTCCCCGCTGGACCGAAGTTCTGAAGGGCTCGTGCGAACAAAATATAATGGCAAAGTTTTCCCTTATACAATAGTCTAAGAGCCTGTAGATTTTTGTAATGGCCGAATACGGAAACAATAGGTATAAGAGCAACGGCCCGTGGTAAAAATATGGTACCTACAGAGATTGCTTGCATGGCGGATACGAACATAGGTTTATCCTGGAAAACCAAAGAGATCCCGCGGGATTTTACCCGCACCAGAGTTTTCGAAGTGGTTTCTTCTTTAGAATCGTTGTGATTTGAAAATTCGATGAAACAAGAAACGATACGAAAAAGCGACACCAAAAATAGACAAACATATCCATAAATAGGATTTAGCCTGCGAGAGAATGAGATGGAATACAAGTTATAATTATCTCATTCTCTCGTAGGCTACTTTTCTGAAGTTTCACTTCTGCCGTGTGTGCACACACACATTTTTGTTATTTTTAAATAGAAAACTATAGTCTGTTAATCAATGAAGTTTAATTTTCCGGTCAAGTGCGAGTCAGACTCGCGCATAAAGAGTTCCGTACCACCACACAATATAAATTCTATTAATAAATAACAAGAAAGATATTGGATAGACGCAGGCGTTACTTTGCGGAAGTCCATGATATTGAAAAAACTAGAAATTTGTGAATTGTGAAGACACAATCGTGCATTGTAGAGTCAACATCTCCTGAGGATGCTTCGGTGTCGGAGTGAAACGTACGTTGAGGGTATTTTGGAAGATTTATGTGGTGTGGTGAATATCGCGGCCTGCAAGTTCAAGATACGCACTGTACCACATATATTTACCTTCTGTGGCGGATTATAGCGAATTAAATTTCTAGTTTTTTCAACAAGAAAGATGTCATAACAACACGTAATCAGCTGTGAAATAACTGGCTTGGGCTTGGCTTATTTCACAGCTGATTAAACTGGTAGCGCCTGACAAACAATTCGACACCCTATGAGTACGGTACCCTAATTATCATTTTCCTTTATGTAGGTACTTGTAGTGTGAGACCTTGCTTCTTGCCAAAAATGTCTCTGTATGTCTGTCTATTTGCTGCACTTTCACGGCCCATCTGTTCAACCGATTTCGATGGAATTTGGTACAGGGATAGGAATTGTGTCCCGCGGACCGACATAGTGTACTTTTTATCCCGTAAAATTTTTAGAGTTGCCGCGGGAATGAAAAAAGCTTAATTCCCGCGGACGAAGTCGCGGGCATCATATTGTTAGGTAGATTTAAAGTTTGACGCCTCATTTTGAAAACTGAAAAGTTCTCAACATAAATTATACTAAACTAGGTGAAGCCCGTGACTTCGTCCGCGTGGAATTTTTTTTTTATTGCTCTTTAATTTTCCCGGGATAAAAAGCCAATATCACTCTCCAGGTACTTAACTATATCCATGCAAAAATCACACAGATCCGTTGCTCTGTTGCGGCGTGATTGAAGGACAAACCAACAAACAAACACACTTTCGCATTTATAATATTAGTATGATGATTCGAAGCAAAGTAAAGTTTTAAATTAAACAAAACCCTAAATCTAATCCTTAAAACAATAAAACTTGAAGAGTTTGAAACAAGGACCTCCCACGCGACCCCTGACGCAGTAAAATTTTATTACGCTCCTCAAGTTTAATTAGCAAAGTCAACTACACTTGTTTAACGTCGTGTTTATATGATTCGCTCCACGAATTTTACTTATCTAGAAAATGGTTTAGTTAATTAGTGAATAATTAATCTACTTTTTAATACTTATAATAAAACTGGAACTGGACGATTTCTGTGCATTATTTTTT
Organism: Erebia ligea; assembly: GCA_917051295.2. Taxonomy (NCBI): domain Eukaryota; kingdom Metazoa; phylum Arthropoda; class Insecta; order Lepidoptera; family Nymphalidae; genus Erebia; species Erebia ligea. Next base: position 1,475,931 of record OU785232.1, read on the forward strand.
TAATTTTAATTGGAGGAGGATATAACTGCGCCAATTAAAGGAGTTTTTATCCCAAAAATAATGTTACTTCTAATAGGGATGATGCTTAAATATCAAAAATAAATGATTTCTAGCTGATTATTACTTAAATAGAGGGTCTTCCAAAAGACCTAAAATTCACATCCTCGGTTAGTTTTATGTTTGATAACCATTTTAAAATATAGATTAAAGAAAAGAAGTGCGTTGAAATTGTATGACGTCACAACTGTGAATAAACAACTTCCATACTAGAAGCGCGTTTTTAGGGTTCCGTACCCAAAGGGTAAAAACGGGACCCTATTACTAAGACTCCGCTGTCTGTCTGTCTGTCTGTCTGTCTGTCTGTCTGTCTGTCTGTCTGTCTGTCTGTCTCCAGGCTGTATCTCATAAACCGTGATAGCTAGAAATCTGAAATTTTCACAAATGATGTATTTCCGTTGCCGCTATAACAACAAATACTAAAAATTAAAAAAATATATATATTAAGGGGGGTCCCCATACAATAAACGTGTTTTTTTCGTATTTTTTTGCTCAATATTAAAAACGGTAACAGGTAGACGGTTCAAATTTTCACAGAATATTAACTTGTATATTACCTTTCAAAATAAATAATTAAATATCAATAAAGTAAATATTGAAGGGGGACTCCCATACAACAAACGTAATTTTTAAGCAATTTTTTTTAATAAGTCATAAATCGTAAAACTTACTACAGGTTTGTACGGAACCCTCGGTGCGCGAGTCCGACTCGCACTTGGCCGGTTTTAAGTTTGACAACGAGTTGCTGATTTGATTGAGTTGTCAACATCCCCATTATATAATAAATAAACAAGTTATAAATATAAAAGTTTGTAAGTGTGGAGGTTTGTAACTCCGTCACGCCACAATGACTGTTGGAACTTTAAATAAATAAATAAACAAATCAAAAACCCAATCTATCTCAATCCAAATTTCATAAATACACAGTTTTATTTCGGGTCGCGGGCATCATGAATCATATATGTACTTAGTTAACTATATTTTGTAAAATACCAAAAAAATATTTGCAATTTTCATAAATATACTTATATATATAGTTAATTTTGTTTTGTTTCAAAAAGTAACTTTTCAGACCGCAAGATATCAAAAAGAGAGCGTCCTCCTTCCCTCGAAGCTGGAGGTAACAATAGCTACGTCCTAATTACTCCTTGTCCTCCTTTCTTATACGCATAGTGGTCGATGCTTATACGTAAGGCTTTCCGATTCCTTTGGATCACACCTCGAAACAAGATCCATGTTTTCGGTTAACTTTACTACAAAACTGTGGTCTCGCGAGCAACGTATCCCGACCTCAACTCCTAAAATATGATAAATGATTTATTTAGTTCACGTAGTACAGCTCATGTCACATAAGATATGTCAAGACTCTACCACCGGTTCGGAAAGCAGAGTCTACTGAAAAGAACCGGCAAGAAACTCAGCAGTAGCTCTTTTTATAAAAAGAAAAATGTTACAATATGTACTATGAGGCTAGTAGGTATAAAGGTTTTACAATTATCTTTGACCTTATCTCTGACAAAACCTACTTACCAAACATAAGGAGTTCGTGCGGAGAAAAAAAAAACAACTTTAAAAAAAAAAACAAATCTTTTCAGTTTTTTTTACTAAGTATTTTGGGCGTAGTTTCACGTCTTGTGCACTTTACACTGGACTGTGAACATTCACCTAATAAAAATAACGAAAAAATTACTTTTACAAGTGCTTTTGAATCGTCAATGACAATTTATCACTCTTCTTGTGAATATATGTATAAAAGGCAAAGGTGACTGACTGACTGACTGACTGATCTATCAACGCACAGCTCGAACCACTGGTCGGATCGGGCTGAAATTTTGCACTCAGATAGCTATTTTAACGTAGGCATCCGCTAAGCTAGGATTTTTGAAAATTCCAACCCCAAAAAGGTTAAATGGGGGTTGATAGTTTGTATAAAAGTTCGTCATTTATCAAGTTGTTTTTCAAGTTATATCCGTGAAACTTTGATTTTGGGCTTTCGGTTAAAAATAGTCAAATAATAAATATTATAAATGCGAAAGTTTGGATGGATGCATGGATGTATGGATGTTTGTTACTCAATCACGCTCCAACGGCTGAAGGGATCTGGATGAAATTTGGCACAGAGACAGATTATAGTCTGGAATAGCACATAGGCTACTTTTTATCCCGGAAAATTAAAGAGTTCCCGCGGGAACCGAAAAACCTCAATCCACGCGGACCAAGTCGCGGGCATCAGCTAGTTTTACAGTTATATTGAAGTTAGTTAGTTGAGTTTTATAGTTTTTAGTTATATTGAAAAATGAACTTTTATCGCTTTTAGCCCAGTTTGGTCCCCTATTAGCCTAGTCATTGTAGATAGTGTGACAGAGCCCTGTGGACTTGTCTCCCAAGTGACCGAACCATTTGCTGGAAGCGAAACTAATTACGAGGGGAGGGCCATTATGAATGTGGTTACATGAATTAAACAATGAGTTTGAGCGGCCGGCGACTTTTGTTTGTACTGTGACCTATTTAATTTCCATTTTGTATTATCTTTGTTTTTTTAAGGGCGCGTGGAGTAGGGACCTAACTCGCAAACACAAACATACGAATGCGGTGACGAAATGAAAAGTAGGGTTAACCCTTTTTCTCATGAAAAAAACCCTTACCAAGAGATAGCCAAGGCCCAAGACCCGACAAAAACTTGGGTAACGACAAAATTTTCATGGGCATTTTCCATTTTTCTTTTTTTTTATTCCACAAGTTAGCCCTTGACTGCGATCTCCCCTGGTGGTAAGTGACGATGCAGTCTAAGATCGAAGCGGACTAACCTGTTGGGGGTATGGTAGTTAGGTATATTAAAATCATACCTACCTCCAATCGGTTTCTGCACGGCATCGTAGCGGAGCGCTAAATCGCTTGGCGGTACGTCTTTGCCGGTAGGATGGTAACTAATAGACGGAGAGCTGGCGACGAATTTCGGGAAGGTCCTTTTGGCAAGCTGAAATTGTGAAAAAATATAATTTCGTCAATTGGCGAATCCAGTCCTGCCAGTCTGGTAGAGCGTTTGCGGTTATTTCGCTACTGCGCAGCATTTGCAAACAAATTTGCAAAAAAAACATTTTTTTGGCAACTTGTTTTTTTTTATCTTTGTCAGTTATAAAGTATTACCAGACCTCTGCAAAAATATTTTATTAAAATTTCCAAAAAATATACTTTTGGCAATCTGAAATTTTAATCACGTATTTATTGAGTAATTTAAATAATACCTGCAAATCGCCAGACAAATTTTGTGGTTTTAAACAATTCACAGACGTGAATAAAGTTTTCAAATGAGTACGACAAACGAAATAACCGCAAACGCTCTACCAGACTGGCAGGACTGGATTCGCCAATTGACGAAATTATAATTTTTCACAATTTCAGCTAGCCAAAAGGACCTTCCCGAAATTCGTCGCCAGCTCTTGGGCCATAAATTTTATATGACATCCGTAAAATAAGGATTATAATTCTGACACTCCTGTGTCAACAAGATTAAAATTAAGCTATGAAAGTAAGACCCCAGGATTTTACGCAGTGGACAATTGTGTTTTGTACCACCATTTGTAGTTTGTACCCAATCTAGAATCTAAAGAGCAAAAGTAGTTTACTTAGCTTGGCTGAAAGTAAAAACGAAACAGCTGAACTTGCGAACTGGGAATTGCAGTTTTCATTAGGGTTGGCACAAATACTTATTTGAGAAAAGCTGATGATTTTCAAACGGCGAAATAAATTTTCTTCAAAGCTAAGAACAATCTCGATAAAGATAATGTCAAAGACAAAAAACTAAAACTAAACAAAAAACTAAGTAAATCAAAATCGGTTCATCTATTTGGGTCTGGGAGCTACGATTCCTGAGACAAATACAGAAGTTAAACATTTGTTTTAACACCACTCTGTTTGCGTCGGGGGATAAAAATTCAGTAGATCACATCAGTTGTGTTAGTGTGATAATAATTAGCCCCCTGATTGTGTAAGGAACAATCAAATAAATATTATAAATGCGAAAGTTTGGATGTATGGATGTATGTTTGTTACTCAATCACGCTCCAACGGCTGAACGGATCTGGATGAAATTTGGCACAGAGATAGATTATGGTCTGGAATAGCACATAGGCTACTTTTTATCCCGGAAAATTAAAGAGTTCCCGCGGGAACCGAAAAACCTCAATCCACGCGGACGAAGTCGCGGGCATCAGCTAGTAGAAAATAAAATAAAAACAAAAACTATCAGATATGTTTGACGACATGTATATATTTATTACTAGCTGATGCCCGCGACTTCGTCCGCGTGGATTGAGGTTTTTCGGTTCCCGCGGGAACTCTTTAGTTTTCCGGGATAAAAAGTAGCCTATGTGCTATTCCAGACTATAATCTATCTCTGTGCCAAATTTCATCCAGATCCGTTCAGCCGTTGGGGCGTGATTGAGTAACAAACATCCATCCATACATCCATCCAAACTTTCGCATTTATAATATTTATTTGATAGATACCTACTACCGATCGCAGTCACCGGGTCAGGGGGTCTACTCTCTTTTTCTCAAACGAAACTTCGCAAACGAACGTAATAAGTCGGTTATTAGACCCACACAAAATCGTTCAATCCAATCGGTCACGAAAATTTTCTATGGATCCGTACTTCGTCTGCGTGTACGAAAACGAAATAGAGAGGAGCATAGAGATAATATTATATAAGAGAGGAGTTAACGAAATTTCATTCGTTTGTTTGCGAAGTTTCGTTTTAGAGAAAGAGAGTAGACCCCCAGGTAAGTTTGACGGACTATAAATCTATGGCCAGGAAATTGTAATCGTTTGTCAAACGGAAAATTCGACCTGTTTAAGGAGTTCATAGATGCCTGCGCATCAAAAAGCATGTATGAACTCCTTAAACAGTTCGAATAATACGTTTTAAGCTGTCAAATGATTACGATTTGCTTACACAATTGGGCCTCTGAACCGTGCTAAATAGTGTGATTATTAAGAGCCAGTCAACCCTAGCTTTGCGGATTTAGCGAAGTTATTTCTAGAAGCATATTTGTGAAAACAAAGTGGAGTGAACTTGAGCTCTATGATTGCATTCCCAAGGCCCCTCCAGAAGAGGCCTTTGCTTTTGTGTCGTGGTTAAATAGGCTTTTGCTACAAGCAATACTCCCCTCGCGGAGAGAAGATATATTATGTAGCGTTCCTATTACCTCTCCCAAAGTATAGGACCACAGGGGGCTTTTTAAGAACACTCTTTATAAGGCTCGAGTTCTATAATTCCATTCTCAATGCCCCTTTAGGTTTTTGTGCCGTGGTTGAAAAAGCTTTCCCTGCAGAGTAACTATTTAATAAACCCACCACCACCACTACAGCAAATTAACGTCCGACTGCTGGGCACAGGCCTCCACTCTCATAGGAGAGAGGGAATTAGAGCTTAGACCCACCACGCTGCTCCAATGCGGGTTGGCGGGCTTTATTTTGTTAGTGATAATAACCGGGACCGACGGCTTAACGTGCTCTCACAGGCACGGGGGTGAAACACCGCCAACTTCCTAACTCCGGGCTAGTTGTCGGCGACTAGTTTAAAAATTATTTCTCGAACTAGTTGAACATTCTAGATAAAGACCAATTGTGTAGCCAAAGAATTCATTTAGTGTAATTCAAGGGACAGACGTCGCGCCGGATTGGAATTTTACAAGAGGCCGTAGGCGCCTGGCGACAAAAAACAATTACAAAAAACAATAGAATGGTCTTTGTTCAACGAGCTTTCGAGATTTAAGAACTCACTAGAATAATGTCAAATTTATGTGTTTGCTTTAGACGTAGGTAAAATTTATGTGTTCTTGTCAACTTTTGTTTTAAATTAATGAGTTGCTAGAAATTTATGAAATAAAGGGACTCAGAGTGGTTGCACTCATTGGCGTTCGGGAATATTCCGTTGACATGATTTGAGTGGTATAAATATTCCCGACAGACCGAACGGCAGTCAGTCAACCCTCAGAACTAGTACGGAAAATAACTCTTTTATTTCCTAGTACCTAGTACCTACCTCAAGTCTTCATATTACTACTACTCTACTGAAACGGTAGAGGTGCACGACCGGGGTGCACAGGACGGGACGCCTACCAGTGCAACATCGACGAGTACTAGCGGACGGGTCCCGATATTTGCCCGCCCGCTCACTCCGTGGCCCGAGCGTTTCCGTCAACTTTTGCGGGACAAGTTCCCTGGCGTCGTCGAGGGTCTACGCAACCGACGCGCCGCAACACTAGTACTAATAATTTCTCATTCGAAAACACAACACTTAGTTATGGCCCGACCCGGGACTTGAACCCGGGACCTCGTCAGCCGCTGTCGAACATGATAACCACTAGGCCAACGAGGCAGTTAATAAAAAGTGTAAATAAATTAAATAAACAAGCTTTGTATTGTCGTTGGACACCCCGTAAAAACAGTTACTTTATTACTATTCTATTAAAAATGAATTATTAAAAAACAAATTAAAAACAAAAATATTAGATTGAGACTCGAACCTGCCCCCCAATCATGTAAGAATGTTCGATCAAACGTTTAAGATTTTTGTCAAAGTAAAATAAACCATAACTGCATTGAATTAGAGCTCAATTTCGTCTGCCCATTCTTATACGTTTAGGGTATAAAAATCTTAAACGATTGATCGGACATTCTTACATGATTGGGGCCCTGCTTGCATCACTCTGCTAGTGTATACTAATATTATAAAGAGTAAGAGAAAAGACAGAGAGATTAAGAGGTAAAGTTTGTGAGTTTGTGAGGTTGTAGGGGGTAATCTCTGGATCTACTGAACCGATTTCGAAAATTCTGTTACCAATAGAAAGCCACATTATTTGTGAGTGTCATAGGCTATATATTAACCCGGGAGTTCCCGTGGGAATTAAACAAAAATATTTCACGCGGACGAAGTCGCAGGCATCTGCTAGTAATAAATAAGTAAGAGTAACCACTGCCATGAATGACCACTTGATATTCTGATAAGACCATTCGAGCACCGTATTCCCTGGAGGGCTCAAATGAAATACCTACCTATTCGAAAACATTCAAATTTCAAAAAGGTTGGCTAAAGTCGAAATCAAATAAAACGTTCCCAAAGATCATTAAAAGCGGATTTGATTGCTAATGAAAATGAAACTGGAATGTCAAAGGCCCTGAGATTCATTATCTTTGAGTCTATTGATCTTGGACTCTTAGCAAACGATACATCAGCTGATTACAGAACCAATAAAGGGCTACGGAGCTTTTTGAAGAAAATTTATAATAGTAATTAGTCGGGTATGTCACACTCTCTTTAACGTTTCTGTGGTGGTGTCGTGTGGTGCGGGTTGTTACGTTCCCTCAAATATGGTTGAGCGAAGCAATGGCTGGATCATGCGTCATGCTCGTGAACGGGTGCCACCGTCGGAAATGGGGCTGCCTCTGTCTGCCAGTCTTGGCGTGTATTGAGTATTGTAGGTATGCTCGTGAAAAAAGCTTACTATACAATCGAAGATTACGTAAATGATAAAAAAAACAGCGTGGATTTGATTCGCTCCAGCTATGCGTGGGACTGCAGTTACTTGTATCATTATGATGATTGTAAGTTTTGATGGAAAAGAGCAACCACCGAGTTTCTTGCTGGCTCTTCTTGGTAGGAATGGCATTCCGAACCAGCGGTAGATTCATATTATAACGATTCAAAAGCGCTTGTAAAAGCTTATTTGAATAAAAAACATTTTGAATTTTTAAATTTTTAAAATACCACAGTATAATGGAGATACGTTCTTTCAATACATTTTTTTTAAATATTTTTAATTTATTTAAGGCCAAACAAACTTTGGACTGATGAGATAGTGCAAACTTCAGGGAAAAGCTGGATAAAGATAGGGAGAAGTGGAAGAGGTTGGGGGAGACCTATACCCGTAAAGGGGCTCATATCTAATATCTGATAAGTGATTATAACAAATGATGCAACACTAACCATACTAACCTAGGAATTATGGAAAATGTACTACTAACTCATGTACCACCATTTACGCTGTACAAGGATATGAGAATAAGGGGCTTTTTTATTTTTTATTTTATTTTATTAATTCATTTAATTTTTTAATTAAAATTTAGTTCCAATTTTGGCCACCGGGTCATAAGTTTGACGGACTATTACAATTTACATTTACAAACGGACGGTACGGAGTACGGACGGACGGAGAGAGGTTGGAAATGCAGATATCCTTATTTTTAAAAATAAAAGAATATCTCCTTTGAGTGGATACTTAAATTTTTCTTATTTTTAGTTGGTTCGATGCCCGGTTCAGGTAAGATTTTTTAAAAATGTCTAAATGCAGATATTTTTTTTAAAAATAGAATGTTTCCTTTCAGTGAAATTAGATGACTTAAAAATCTTTTACTTTCCCTCCATATCCCGTTGGTTTTGTCCTCCCTGCATAGTCTTGTGGGGTATCGTAGAAAATAACTTTTTAAACCAAATTAAAAAAAAATCACTCAGGTACTTAATACAATCGCTGACGATTTTGGGGGTTAACCAAGTTGCTATTTTTAGGCAAATTTTGTTCCAGGGTCTATCTCAAAAACGACTCTAGGTACATCAAAAGCTGCACGTACCTAACGTGTAAGTAATTTTAGGCCGGTAGTAGAACGTTATACAGGTTTATCAAACTAAAAAGTAAAAATGATAATAATACCTATCTTAGTAGGTACTTGTACCTAAATATAATTATTATTTGAGTTAAAATTCGCTGAAAGAATCGTCAGCATTTGTTTTCTTTTTATCCTCTTTTCATTTTCTGAAAAAAAAAGGATCATTCATTAATTTAACTCACTTAGCCGAAAAATATCTCACACAAGTATTTGCCGATTGAATGTAGATAAATTGAAATTCCATACGTCAGAAAATGGCATGTAATTTCCAACGCATTTCGTGGAGAGTAAAATCTAACGAGAAAGGCGACCCGAAAAGGACCCAAATCACTGATGTAGAATAGGACAAAGTAGGTATTTTCTTACAGAACCATTATACAAAACATCAAAAATTGGTGGAATGACAATTTGGAAAAATTGTTCACATGGAAAATAGATTTTTTCCAATATATAAAGGGATTCTTTATTCTCGAAATCATACTAATATTATAAATGCGAAAGTGTGCCTGTTTGTTGGTTTGTTGGTTTGTCCTTCAATCACGCCGCAACGGAGCAACGGATCGACGTGTTTTTGCCATGGGTATAGTACAACCTCGTAGCTTTAGTTTTAAGATACCGTAATTAATTAGCACCATCGCGTCATAAATATATACCACAGCTTATACTTTGTAAGCATGACGTTCAGAAGGTGTACTTTGTAGGTATGGTACCTATTTTGAATAAATATGTTTTGAGTTGAGTAGGCGAATAAACTGATATTATCTATTATACTTATATAATACTAGCGATCCGCCCCGGCTTCGCACGGGTAGCACTAATAATCCTAATCTATATAATATAAACTATCCTATCTCTCAAGTTAGATCGAACTGCACATGGTGTGCGAATTTTATTATAATCGGTTAAGTGGTTTAGAAGTCCATTGAGGACAAACATTGTGACACGAGATTTATATATATATAGATTATGTATCAAATATATAAATATTATAAATTCGAAAGTTTGGATGGATGGATGTATGGATGTATGCACAGAACACATTATGTGTTCTGTGGATGTATGGATGTTTGTTACTCAATCACGCTCCAACGGCTGAACGGATCTGGATGAAATTTGGCACAAAGATAGATTATAGTCGTGAATAGCACATAGGCTACTTTTTATCCCGGAAAATTAAAGAGTTCCCGCGGGAACCGAAAAACCTCAATCCACGCGGACGAAGTCGCGGGCATCAGCTTGTATATTATAAATGCGAAAGTATGGATGGATGGATGGATGTTTGTTACTCAATCACGCCCGAACGGCTGAACGGATCTGGATGAAATTTGGCACAGAGATAGATTATAGTCTGGAATAACACATATGCTACTTTTTATCCCGGAAAATTAAAAAGTTCCCGCGGGATCCAAAAACTTCAATCCACGCGGGCGAAGTCGCGAGCATTAGCTAGTAAGTAAATATAATATATAGTCCTAAGGTTGGGTCGAAATAAGGTTCACTCCAAAATCCAAACAAACCAGCTACTCCAAACCTGTCAATTACGAATGACAAAGGCTATTTATTATCCCCCGACGCTTGAGGGAAGGGTCTAGAAGGGTCTTAGGGAATTTGAATTATTATGTTAACTACCCGCATCTTTGGGGTTAGGGAGAAATTAATAATCTCTTAAATGTAGGTTAAATTTTGAGCCAAAGATGACAAATTCCAGGCGTTATACCTATACTCGTTAGAATTTCGTTTATTATTTAGTATAATACTTAAAAACTACGGTAAAAACCCATGCCTTATTGATTAATTATCTATGTCGTCAACTGATCGTAGAAATGATCATACAATCAACTCATACAGATCATACTCGTAACACAAGTTATCTTAGTGCGGGTGTCTAAGCACTCCTTTGTTCATGTGTTTTGGAATAATAATAACCTTGTCTAGTTTTTAAGGAGTACATTGTATTTGTACCTACATATATTTATTGTATTCACAATAAATAAATTGAAATAAAAGAAAAAAAAACTTAAAGCGTAGGTACAATGAGACGGTCTTATCGCTAAGTAGCAATCTCCAGTAGTAGATTCTAATTCTTCTGGTTTAGTAGTGATTCAAAGAAGATAGTTAGGCTTAACTCAACAGTGGTCAGTAGATATAGGCGTTTAATCTTTCCATCAGGGGCCCATTAATCTGTGACAAGATAAATTCCTTAAACCGACACCTATAAAGTTTTCGCTAATCCAACTTCCAACTGAGTTGTCGGGAAGGACATTCGGGATCTAAGCCGGGATTACAAGTTTAGGACGGGGTCTTTCTGGGAACTCTACATAATGGCCATTTGACGATCTCCCTGGCACAGTGTTGAACGTGGGAGGTCCCGGGTTCGATTCCCGGCAGGGTCAATTTGGGAATTCATAATTTCTGAATTTTCTCTCTGGTCTGGCCTGGTGGGAGGAGTTACCACCCTACCAGCAAAGACGTACCGCCAAGCGATTCAGCGTTCCAGTACGATGCCGTGTAGAAACTGACTAGGCCCTAGTCAGTTTCTACTTACCTTATTTAGCTAGGTACATAACATTACAAGACCTCACAAGTAGACTTTACTTATTAGGAATGTGCAATATTTAGAAATAGTACATTGTTCACCGAGGGGAGAAAGTGGCCGATCACTATCGAGGGTGCAGTTTGAGGCCCGAGGCGTAGCCGAAGGGCCGCAATACACGCGAGGTAGGAATCGTACTTTCTACCGAGTGATACATAGTGCTTTATACTACACCTGCGAGGAAAATAAGCGATAATTAGTGATTAAACGAACTTGCAAAGTGAAGTTCTATCATAAATCATAATTATATGTATGAGTCGCTTCATTCGAAGCTTTACTATCACAACTAGGCCACATTTTGAGGATTATTGCAATATAGATTTCGATATCGACAATCGACATCGATATCGACAATCTATATCGATAATCGACTCGATACCGACAATCGACAAAGATAACGACCATCGACATCGATATCGTCAATCGATATGAGTATCAACATCGAAATCAACAATCGACATCGATATCGACAAACGACATCGACAATCGACATCGATATCGACAAACGACATCGAAAATCGACATCGATATCGACCATCAAAATCTGCATCGATATCGATATCGACAATCGACATCGATGTCGACAATCGACATTTACCATAAATTTGACTTTTCTATGTCAAATATGGTGAAGCTGCTTCTAATATTATATCCTTAAGGTAAGACATATCCAAATTCTCAACGTCCGGATACCATATTTACTCAAAATTAAAAAAAACAGCGCGTTAGAAATGGATTTTCATACACTTTTTCTCCCCGCTTGGCACGTTAGAAATGAAATTTCATACATTTTTTCCTCCCGCATATTAGGTCTGTAGCAATGACGTACTTACTACCTCGTTTTGACAAAAGCAAGAGGGTAGGTACTTTCTGAGCGGGTGTAGTATAATAGTATATTACACATCTAGGGCAGTAAAATAAGAAATGTCTCAGATCACATGTAATTGTTGTCCGAGGCGAAGCCGAGGTCAATAAACATGTGATCTGAGGCTTTCTTATTTACTGCCCGTGGTGTGTATACTATTTTTCTCCTCGACGGAGGCGGAAAGCGGCATTTTCGTTTAGCGCAGCGGGAGGAAAATTGACGCTTTCCGCCCGGAGGTGAGAAAATATATTTTGCTAAAGGTGGCCTTTACAAACCTTATTTTATAATTTTATTAGTGCTTCACACACGAGGAAAGTTTCTAAACTTACTTTAATACATATCACAAATATTCGGAACCGGCAGGATTTGAACCTGCGTCTCTCTGGGAATCGCACCCCTGAGCGCCTTTGACCACTATAAGGCCACGGTTCACTTACTTGACATTACCGAAATTTGAGATATGCATGTCTTTAATCCAGTCTTTTAACGCGACTGTTTAGCGCGAAAATTTTTGACATGTATTTAAGTAAGTATACAAACCTAGTCTGTGAAGATTAAGAATCTAATTTTAAAGAGCCTTCAGAAGCGATTATTCCCAGTAGCTCTAGTAGTGGTAGATTCAAAAGCTTTTGGTTGTCAATCAAAAGCTTTTGTAAATGTTTATTTTAACAAAAACCTTTGACTTTGGGTTCTGTTAATCAGTTGTCGGGGTCAAATCTCTTTGCAATTCTTTTCATACCTAATTAGCATGTTGCAATCACCTCTATACTGTGCACCTCCGTTTGGCAACTTGCGACATTGTACTCGTAGTTGCAGTTTTCGCAACTCGCGCTGTGCGGTTTGGCCGCAGCTTTCCGCGCTCGCATTACCGTAAACACAATGGCACATGATTAGGGTTACCATATCACAGGAATTGTCATGGGACCGGTGGCAGATTCACTCGACGAATCAAAAGCACTTTTAATAATATTATTTGAATAAAGAATATGAGTTTGAGTTTGAATTAAACGACTTTGGGGGACTTGACAAGCCGGATTTTGGAAATCTCAGGATTTTTCAGTTTTTCAATAGGTAGATTACTCCGATTTTTGAAGTAAACCTTTTTTAGAATCGTTGTGATTTGAAAATTCGATGAAACGAAAAAGCGACACCAAATAGAGAAAAACATACTTACCTATTCATAATAGGATTTAGCCTGCGATAGAATGAAATAGAATACAAGTTATATTTATCTCAATCTCTCGTAGGCTACTTTTCTGAAGTTTCACTTCTGCCGTGTGTAAACTGCACACACACACACACTTTTTTTCCATACCTAATTAACATGTTGCAATCACCTCTATACTGTGCAACTCCGTTTAGCAACTTGCAACATTGTAGTTGCAGTTTTCGCAACTCGCGCCGTGCTGTTTGGCGGCAGCTTTCCGCGCTCGCATTACCGTAAACACAACGGCACACTGTTAGGGTCACCATATCAGTGGAATTGTCCTGCGATTACGGATTTTGGGGCTCTTGACAGGCTGAATTTTGGAAATCGTGTTTCCTGCCACTATAACTTAGGTACCTCTAAGGCAAGAGTAAATAGGCATCTTCTAGGCAAGCGCGTTCCAACCTAGACCTCATCATTGCTTTGCACTAAGCATGATTGTCGTCAAGCGCAAGCCTATCTCGCAATTTAAAAAAATAAACTCAGTTTTTCAATAAAATACAATTAAGTAAGTAAATTATTCCGATTTTTTTATTAAAAAGTTTCAATCAACAGAAACAAAACCAGAATCTTATTCAAAAAATTTCACAAATAAATATTATTTGTTATTTAATAGGTATTTAAAAAAATATGTTATTAAGTATACCGCGTTCGCTTGGCGTGAATGACGAGTCAGTTGTCATTAAAACCTTAGATTTAGGATTGGTCTCTATGGAAATCTATGGATAAAACTTTCAGGGCTTTTCAATATTTCATCTGGTAACCCTAAACACGATACGCCTCACCGAGTCACTCAGTTCGTGTTTCGCGAAGCCCCACGAACCGCCAACCTTTGCAATATGAATTACACAAACGGCACAAACTTTCGTGCCGTTGAGAACACTTCAGGGGGTTACTACTTACTACCATCGCATAAAGCAGTATTATTTCAAAATGACAACTGTATGCCACGTACCTTAACGTACCAAGAATAAGGATTGTAATTCTAAAACACGAATGTCAACAAAATTAAAACAATAGGTACGTCTTAAAACGACGGTAGTACGCCCCCTGATACAGACTGCCGAATCTTCACCCTTAGTACGAGTATAAGCGGTGGCCGGTGGTATAAGTTTGTACGATTCGACAATTGATTTCACAGAGTATGGAAATTATTGACCTACAGTCCGACAAACTTATTTGACCCGGTAACAGCGTCGCTAGTCATCTATGAAAAATAAAATAAAAACAAAAACTAAACAGGCATAAAAATTAGTTCCATTTTTGGCCACCGGGTCAGATAAGTTTGTGGGACTGTAAATTGCATTGTTTTTATGACGATTGATTGTTCCTGACGTTTGATGAGTGAACCTTGCGAAAGAGAAAACTGAGAAAATTAAAAGCGGCTGAAAGTACAAGTTTAAAACAGAACTTTTACATATTTTATTTCCAATTTGTTGCACCATTATTCTTTACTTTATCATGTTTTGACGTTATAGAGTTCAGTCTTCAGAGGCTTTTGCCATACCCTTTTCAGCAAAGCCGCATTTCCATCTTATTTAACATCACCAGATTACAATCAAGAGAAAAGGCCAACCCTTGACTGCGATTTTTAACCGACTTTTATTACAAAAGCTCTGATGTTCGAAATCTTTCAACGTTATCGTAACTTATAATGTAGTACGAGTACGTAGTAAAGGTAGGTAAAGATACACAGATGGAGAGCTGATGAAGTTATTTGTCTGAAACTACCAACTGTCGCACTTTATGTTCGAAACTTGTTGCTTTAAGATGGTTGGAGCAACAAAGCCTATTTGCCTTTTACATCGAAAAAATTGTGTGACAGCTTAGAATAACTATAAAGGTATGTTTCCAAACAACGCTTTCTCGAAACGCAAGCTACAAATTCGCTATGTGTGCTGTGTTTACTTGCCTCGTAAACGCAAACATAATGTTGCCAGTTTAAATGTTTCCCCCTAAAAGTTGTTAAGTAATTGGTTAGTTTGTTTGTAGCCTTGTAGCTTCTAAAACTAAGTTAACCAGCTTTTTTCGGACTGCGCGAGCGTCGTACGATGCCATTTATGGCACCAATTGAACGGCTTACATTTCGCGAGTGTACTAGGTTTCTATAGGTAGTTATTCTAAGTGTGACAGTTATTTTTAGGTCCTAATTCTTTCCACGCACGGTCATTCGCACGTCACAACCGCGTAATTGCTTATCCTGGGAATCAAACCCAAGGCTCATACGTTTCTCGTTTTTTTTATCCACATACAAGTTAGCCCTTGACTGCGATCTCACCTGATGGTAAGTGATGATACAGTCTAAGATGGTAGCGGGCTAACCTGTTAGTAGCATGGCAGTTATATTAAACCCATATCCCTATTCGGTTTCTACACGGCATCGTACCGTAACGCTAAATCACTTGGCAACACCACCACCACCACCTTCCAGACGCACGTCTTTTGCTGGTAAGGTGGTAACTAGCCACGGCCAAAGCCTCCCACCAGGCCAGACCAGGGAAAATTCAGAAATTATAAATTCCCAAATTGACCCTGCCGGGAATCGAACCCCGGACCGGACCCGCACGTTAAAAGGCAACAGTACACACTGCGCCACGTAGGTCGTCAAAAAGTAAAGCCGTCGTAAAGTCGTGAAAGATAATTTCGTGTAGTTTCACATTGTATGCGAAACATAATAACAAATTCCTAACTAACCTGAAACCTCGTATCAACTCTCCCCACAACCCTAGTTTTGTGTAATCATTCAGTTCTGCGTCACGACCACGAGATGAGGTCGGTCAGCCGTGGAATGGCGAACAAGCTTAGCGGAGAGTAAACTGTTTAATAATACATTGACGACCTCTCTAGCGCAGTGGTTGCAGTGCTAACTCCTGGGTGGGATGTCCCGGGTTTAATACCGCGGCAGGGAAATTGGAGAATTCATAGTTTATTCAGTTACCATCCTACCGACAAAGACGTGCCGCCAACGTAGCCCATACCTTATCCTTGCAAGTTAGCTCGCTTCCATCCCCCTAGCATGGGCCGAGACAATTTTCTCCCCGAAGAAAGGATAAAAATTTTATTAAACGCTAAATAACGGTGGATAAATAGTCCCCCGAGTCCCCGTGAAATGTCAAACGGGGATAAACTTCTCCTCTCCCCTGTTGCCGTGCTCTGAGAAATGGATACCTAAGTTAATTTTATCTCTTGTCAGTGGATAACTCTTGTCAGTTGTCCTACGTGAAATAAATCATTTCATTTTCTTTTTTTTTCTGATACTGCATCATCACCACTGTCTTACTACTGTTAGCAGTTACCTAGATAAGGTACTTAATAAAATAGAAATTGGTTGCATTCGACCGCCCATTAAACTTCATATTATTATTGACTAGTATAGCTAATAAGTTTTTTTTGATTCCCACGGGAACTCCTTCATTTTCTGGGATAATGTCACTTTCCAGGTCCAGCTACTATGTCCACAGCCCATGCAAAATATAACGTCGATCCGTTGCTGCTCACCGTGATTGAAAGACAAACCAACAAACATACACACTTTCGCAGTTATATTATTAGTATGATTATTGATGTTAAAACATTATACACATTTTGTACGCCATACGTAGGATACAAGAAGCTTTCTTTCTTATGTATTTACACACCAATAAATAAATACGAATAACCAATATGTATAGGGCTAACTTGAAGTTGTACCTACTATAATAGATAGCACAAAAGTCAAGGAAACAGACAAAAAAAACAAACTAGCGCGAATACATTTTAAATATCGAAACATTCCTGTTGACAAAACGTCGATCCGACATAAAAGTCGATACTTTTAGTTTTGTCATAGATGCAGATCGGAAGTCGATACTTTTACACAAAATGTTTTGTCATAGTGTATGTACATCGGAAATGCTGCGCGCTTTTCATTTCGCCGTTTCCTCGTGATTGCGCTTGGCTCATTGTCCGCGTCAGTTTCAGCCATTATGATCGAGAAACTTTTAGCAGAAAATACGTCGCATTTTCTATTGTGAAAATGACAGAGCCTTTTGAATATCGGTGTTCAAAACATTTAATATTTTGTTGTTAAGATTTTCAAATCTCACTTTTGGGTAGTATTTTGCTTGGGATAATGATGCGGTGGGCTTTCTGTCGACTCAACATCTCCTGAAGATGCTCCGATGTCGGAGTGAAACGTACGTTGGGAATAATTTGGAAGATTTGTGTGGTGTGGTGAATATCGCAAGCTACAAGTACAAGATAGACACTGTACCACAAAGATTTACCTATTGTGGCCAAATTGTGGCGGATTATAGCGAATGAAAGGGGTTGTTTCAAATTTATATGGAGCCTGGGCCAGGTATTTGTACGGTATTTCAAAATGTTCGGGGTCATAAAATAGTAACATTTTTTTCTTTATTTTTTACTAAAAAGTTCAATTTACGAGGTACAATGCGAAATTATTTTGCAAAATAAAAGCGCAACAACATGCGTCCATTTTGACATTGACGTATATTACACGTGTCATGATGACATTTGACATAAAATTACCTGGGAAATGTGAATTAACCTTAAAATATCCAATAGCAGTCTGATTGATGGATGGATGCGCTGCGAGAGTTGCTATTCTACAAATGTACCTAATTAAACATTTTATTTTTGTACCTCTTAATCACTGTAAAACTGCCAAAAAGCATATTTTATTTAGTTTTCTATGATTTTATACTATTTTTTGGAATACTGTACAAGTACCTGGCCCAAGATGAAACAACCCCTTTCTAGTTCTTTCATCAAACAGAGAAACTAAAACGGCAAATTCGGACATACAATCGTGTATGCGACGTGCAGCCATTGCAAGTTGAACGTCTCTTAAGGGCGATTCAACTGGGTTTTTAAATGTCTCTTAAGGGCAATAAAGCTTAAATTGGTTTTTAAATGTATCTAAGTAAGTAGCTTAAACATATACTTTTATCATTTTTAAGATATGCAGCTATTGACTTTAAGCCTTGCAGACAGGCAAAAAGACGCAACCAGCCTAGTACAATAATTCTAAAAATTACTGTAAAACCATCTTCCCTCAACAAACAATCTAAATAAAGACGCAACGCTGGCTGGAAATCAAGGTTTAATATTTCATATTTAGAAAATAAATTCGTCTATGAATAGTCACGCACTCCATAGAGCATAGAGCATAAAATCCTCCATTCACGACTGGATTTCTCCACCTTCGAACGACAACCGCGTTTCAAAAAAGGAACGTGACCTGATTACTGACGGAAGCTGTCAGTGGTCTATGTTACATAAAAGGTCACAGGTGTTCTCGACTTATGTATTGGAAACTCGACCATATTTGTTGAGTATAAGAATTAAGTTTCCTTTGAGATGATATTCTCTCCATTAAATATTAGTGAGTTTATTGTTCGCCTTGAGGGCGCCACCGCGGCACTTCTGCAGTAGTCGCAGAAGTATTGTTTTCACAATAAAAGTACAAACAAATTGTTAAAATGAGTTTACATAAGTACGTTACTCAAAGTATTAAAAAACTAAGACGAGAACATCATATTTTATTTATAAAAGCTTTTTAAATAGGTATGGTTAGAGCTTTTCGCGCTTGTCTCTTTTTTTTTAAACTATTGACCTTTTTGATCGGGGTAGACACAGGGGGTAGATATTACATATTAAGAAAAAATTAATAGGTACTCCATGTATTAATTTTATCTTATTAATATCAATCATAGATAATAATTCGCTTTCATCTTTAAAACAAAAACCGACTTCAAAACTATACCTACCTTTAAGTACCAACTTAAACTAAAAAGTAAAAAATATTATCTGGGTACCTACTTATATATTTTGTTTTTAGTTGATTTTCTCAAAAAGCGTTAAATCATTTTCGTTAAAATTTATATGGGACCAAGTAACTGAAGTATGGTCTACCAAACAAAAAAAGTATCATCAAAATTGTTTCATATATAGCGGAACGATCGCGTAACATACCTACATACAAAAAAAAATTAAAAAAAAACACAGTCGAATTGAGATCCTCCTCCTTTTTTGAAGTCGGTTAAAATCACGCCGGCTGCGGTTTTTGAAACAAACCAACCAACCAAACAACCAAGAAATATCGTTTAGTCATTTATAGACATCAATGTATAGACAGAATCAAATAAATATTATAAATGCGAAAGTTTGGATGGATGTATGGATGTATGGATGGATGTTTGTTACTCAATCACGCCCCAACGGCTGAACGGATCTGGATGAAATTTGGCACAGAAATAGATTATAGTCTGGAATAACACATAGCTACTTTTTATCCCGGAAAATTAAGGAGTTCCCGCGGGAAACGAAAAACCTCGATCCACCGCGGACGAAGTCGCGGGCATCAGCTAGTAGATAATAAGTAGAACTAAAACATCGTGGTACGGTTACCTATTACCTAACATACCTAAAATACTTACCCCATTAAGAAAAAATTACTTTCTAAGTTAAACAAACATGTTTACTCTAAGTACAAACTTCAGGTACGTAATGTATATATTTTCTACTTCATATTTTCCAACGGAACCCTAAAATTAACTCTATGAGACTCTATGATAAGAGCTATGGATAAAATGATGATGAAACTACTTAATAACTAGCTTCAGAACACTATTAGTTAAGGCCGTTGTAAATAGTATGTAAATAAGTGAATCTAAATTCCAAGGGAAAGTAAAAACTGCACATTACTTTCCACTCTGAGTTCAACTTACCATTTAAATTGCATCGACGAGCTTTTGGTTTCCTAGTCTTGGGCTCCAGTTTAAGGTTTACGAATAATATTATCTACAGAAATTTGAAGTCTTACATTATAAAAATAGAATTGTAGGTATTTTTGGATGTCGGTTAAAATAAGGTAATACTGCGGTAGTAATGGTATCATACTTAATATTATAAATGTGAAAGTGTGTTTGTTTGTTGGTTTGTTGGTTTGTCCTTCTATCACGCCGCAACGGAGCAATGGATCGACTTGATTTTTGGCATGCGCATAGTTGAGGACCTGGAGAGTAACATAGGCTACTTTTTATCCCGGAAAATTAAGGAGTTCCCGCGGGAATAAGCAAAAACTTAAACCACGCGGACGGAGTCGCGGGCATCAGCTAGTCACTTATAATTAAAGTAAAAAGTAAAGTAAAAGAGACTTTATTGTAGTTACACCATAAAAAGAAATAAAATTACTAACAATAATATTAATGGATATAGCACAACAGGTGTCCTTATCGCCTAAATAGCGATATCTTCCGGGCAAAATTAGGGCAGAGGAGACTAAAAAGAAAGCGGGAGGGGTGTACTGAGGAAAATGAATACATAAATATAATATAAGTACATAAACACACGGAAATTGTACAATGCAAAAAATATATAGGATTAATATAGCAATAGGTAATAGACGACAGATGAATAAATAGATTATAATAATAGGTATGGTAATGCTGTTTCAATTTATGTTTTAAATTATTTTATGGGTAGGTAATAGGTAGGTAGCAGGCAATGATTTCAACTACATAGTTAATTTCAAGTAGGAACATGTTTTAATTGATTTTATTTTATATTAAAATACCCCTACACAATACAAGAATAACCTACGTGAAAATTTGTAGAGCAATATTACCTTTATTAGACAGATTTCCAAAAATATAATTGAAGTAGGTACAGATAAAGGTAACTGTTCAAATAATATAGCGATGGTCTTCCCGTTAAAAAACGCATAGTACCTACATCAATAAAAACAATTCGCAACTGTAAGAGGTACCGTTGGCAAAAACCCGATGCTCTAACAAGCTGAGCTAACTACATACCTACCTAAGTACTTGTTGCAACACGGTCATCGGTAACGGACGTGGATTATGTAAAAAAACCTCGCGTGAGTTATGTGGACTTAATGATAGGTGTGTAGTCTGTGTACCTACTTTTCTTATTTAGTAAGTAGAGTTTTTTTTTTTTTTTAACCACTACAAGTTAGCCCTTAACTGCGATCTCACCTGATGGTAAGTGATGATGCAGTCTAAGATGGTAGCGGGCTAACCTGTTAGGGGCATGGCAGTTATATTAAACCCATACCCCTTATCGGTTTCTACACGTGGATAGAGCCCGGGACCTCCGTACGCTAAGACAACAGCGCTCAAAACTGCGCCAGGAAGGTCGTTATCCTTCTTCCAGGCAGGTCATGTTTCCATTCCAGCGTTGCAAAATGGCCGTCGAGACCACGAAAAGCATTTTTTATTATTTTATCCATACTGTTGATTTGCGCCCACACTCTATCAACGCACAAAAATATAATTTCGTCCACCGCCGTCCTTTCACCCAAGTTTCAGGCGGATGGGAAATAACAAATCGCTCCTTGCTCCAACGACGCCATGACATTTTTCCGTTAGGGCTGCCGTGAAAAACATGTTTTCTATGAATAGCCGATTTTGAATGATTTAATGTATGTTGACAGTTCAGGGGTGTCTATTAAATAGTTGTTTAATCTTGTGTGGCACTAATAAAAGCCATAAAACAAAATAAGAAGAAGAAGAATGTTAGGAATAGTGCAAAGGTTCAGTAAATTAATGTAGGTATTTTTGAAGTAATTATCTTATTTTTGTGTTTAACTCATAGGTTAAATCAGACAAAAGTGAATGTTTGCATACCATTTCACGGCTGATTGTGTCTTGGTTTCTATTTTACCTGTAACACCTCTTTTGTATATATACAATTTAACAAATTAAGGATTTATTTAAGTATATTGTGTGTGCAGAAATTGTGTATTGACTTTTTATAGATTCTAAAATGAAATGAAAAAAAAGCCGTTTTCCATTCTAAACGAACAACAAAAGCGCGCGAGATTACAATCTTGACAATTTGTCAATGATAAAGTCATGTCATGTAAGTAGTTAGTAAGAAAAGAGTTGTTAGCCTATGTCACCCGGAATAAGCTAAGGATTCTAACGATACCTCATTCATCAAAATCCGTTCAGGCGTATAGAAGTTATGGTGGAATATACAAACTCACATACATACATGCATACATACCTACATACATACATACATACATACATACATGAGCCCTGAAAACAATATGACTCCTTTTTTCAGGCAGTCGTATAAAAATACCTAGTGACAACCCTATGTTCTCTCCCCGTACTTTTTTCTGGTCCGGCTGATTTATAGCGTATACAGACTCGCTATTGGCTACGTCTCAACCCTGCTCTCTGCAGACAGCAACAGATGTTCACTGTACATATACTTTACTCAGTGCTTTAGTACTTTATTACGAACGTGTACATACCGTAGGTGTCTACTTGTCGATACAAGATTTTGACGAAGCTTTCCAAAGTAAGTACTAAGTAGGTATGCCTATCTCAACGACTTATTACAAATAGACGCGGCATACGCGAACATAATTGCACTAAAAAACGGCGTAAATATTACTTAAGCGGAGAAAGGGAAAGAACATAAAGGTCAACATACGCTATACCTGCTATTAGAAAGAGATGAATATAGATTCTGAGTTACACTGTTGTTAACTGCAATGGCTGCAAGTGACGGCAAGTGCCTTCTTATATTCTTGCCAAAATAAAGCGCGGGTAACGTAACTATCTAATGTTTTAAATATCATAGGCCTATCTACTGTCCTCTACAATATTATTCCTATAATTCTATACAAAGTATCCAGGTATCATATAATATACTATAGGGTCTATAAGTATAGAGTATATAGGTCCAGGATATAATAATGCAGATTTTTCAAAAAAAATATAAAACCTAAATCCACGCGGATCACCATAAACTTACCTAGAGCAACCACCGAGTTTCTTGCTGGTTCTTCTCTGTACTAGAAATGGCATTCCGAACCAGCAGGGCTAGCATGGGCCGGAGATAAAAAATTTATCCCCCGATTTTATCCACTGACAAGAGATAAAATTAACTTATCCACCTCTCAGAGCACGGAAACAGGGGAGAGGAGAAGTTTAACCCCGTTTGACATTTCACGGGGACTCGGGGGACTATTTATCCACCGTAATTAGCGTTTTTATTTATTTATTTAGGAATAAAATTTTTATCCTTTCCTCGGGGAGAAAATTGTCTCGGCCCATGCTAGGGGGGCTGTGGTAGATTCACTCGACGCGCGATTCAAAAGCACTTGTAAAAGTTTATTTGAATAAAAAACATTTGAATTTGAATTAGTTCCTAAATGCAACCAAAATCTGTGATAGAGACAGACCCGGTATGATTAATATTAAGGTTTCAGTTTTTCTTAAATTAATTAATGAAACACTTATTAAATCAATAATTTTGATACGCATATCCATCCATAATAATATTAAATAAAAAATACTTCATCATCGCCTACGCATCATAAGTAGGTAAGTATATTATGTACTTTTAATAGATTAGTTATATGAACATAAGACACAATTTGTATCTATACAACTACAAGTTAGCCCTTGACTGCGATCTCACCTGATGGCAAGTGATGATGCAGTCAGATGGTAACGGGCTAACTTGTTAGGGGTACGGCAGTTATATCAAAACCTATCGGTTTCTACACGGCATCGTACCGGAACGCTAAATCGCTTGGCGGTACGTCTTTGCCTGTAGGGTGGTAACTACTAACTAGCCACGACCCAAGCCTTCCACCAGGCAATTAAAAAAACTCTCTATTTAATATTGTATATAATACCTGGGTAATTCTGCTTAAAATGTGTCAATCCTCAGCTTCGATAGGGCTTTTAAAGTCTATTTTGAAAGGGCGACAGGCGGAGAGATAAAAAATTTACCGTCCCATATTTATAGAACACGGAAACCCGCGCTTTTATCATTTTTAGGCAACTTTTAATAGCCTTAGTTTCCTGAAATAGGTAGGTTATTTATATTTTTGTATAGTTTGTTTAGACTCGCCGATGAAAAATTACTCTAAAGCAGAGATTTATAAATATTTCCGCTCTACGCCTCTACCAATACTATGCCCACCTAGATTTCTTTATTCTTTGTAGGTAGGTACATGATATTTCATTTTACTAAATGTTTTCAACACATGGTTCAATTACACTTTTTTTTAATTTATTAGACGATAACGCTTTGCTTGCAAGGTAATATTCATTTTCACACTAGTGCGGTAATAATCTATATGACCCGCCACAACGAACAACAGATGTATCGATGCAGCCATCTTTGTTGATGTATTTTATAGTACAAAGAAATTCAGAGTATTAAATATTTTAACTTAATACTTACTTAATAAGTTAAAAATATTTTAACTTAATACTTACTTAATAAGTTAAAAATATTTTAAATTATTTTCTTACTCAATACGTCATGACCTTAATGAAACCTCTCTCTGACACACTTTCAAGATTGGAATCTCAACCGCCTTTGTAGTTGGTTTGTATGGAAAATGGTATTTTTTCAGTTTTTTTTTAAATGTTTTTGTTTAATTGATAATAATATATAATATATAGAATATAAACTCTCGGTGCACCCAATTTAATGGCTCCGTCTATCCGCCTTCGGCTCAGGTGCTAAAGTTAGTGTCACGACTCACGAGTGTAATTATCATCTTGCTGCACTTGTAGCATAAATAACAATTTCCATTCATCAAGATTACTTTATATTGGCTACTTATACAGATAAAAAGAGTAGTTAAGGCTTAAGATGAATTGGGCTCGTCTCATAATGGGCTGTTTCATAATAAAATTATATCAGGCGTAGGTAATATGAAATTTGAATTGCAAATGGCTGCAGCGATTACACGATGAAATGAGTTCCGAGCTCCACTCTGCTTTAATTTGATAACTTTGCAGATTCTAAGAGTTATGTAAGGGTTAGATAAGAAGTTCTTAGAATGTAGGTAATGTTATACGTAGATAGGTATACCTATGGACGCCACTTTATATCCACAACTAGCTGATGCCCGCGACTTCGTCCGCGTAGTTTAAGTTTTTTTGAGTCCCGCGGGAACTCCTTAATTTTCCGGGATGAAAAGTAGCCTATGTCACTCTCCAGGTCAAAAATCACGTCTATCCGTTGCTCCGTTGCGGCGTGATTGAAGGACAAACCAACTAACCAAACAACCAACAAACAAACACACTTTCGCATTTATAATATTAGTATGATTTATAGCTAAGAAAACCTTTTTTCTGGTGGGAGGCTTCGGCTGTGGCAAGTTGCCACCCTACCGGCATAGACGTGCCGCCAAGCAATAACAACGTAACTCTCACCAGGCCAGACATGGAAAAATTCAGAAATTATAAATTCCCAAATTGACCCTACCGGGGATCGAACCCGGGACCTCCGCACGT
Organism: Erebia ligea; assembly: GCA_917051295.2. Taxonomy (NCBI): domain Eukaryota; kingdom Metazoa; phylum Arthropoda; class Insecta; order Lepidoptera; family Nymphalidae; genus Erebia; species Erebia ligea. The sequence continues at coordinate 1,501,623 of OU785232.1, forward strand.
TAAGACAACAGCGCTCAACACTGCGCCAGGGAAGTCGTCGCTTGCCGCATTGCTTAAGTTTGCCCAGCCCCATACAAACTCCATACCTCTCCGTGCAGTGTGTGCGTCTAGTGGGGCAGGACCTTAAGATTTTTTTTTTTTTTAAACTTGTTATAATGGGGCTGATTCTGTGTAACACAATCTCTAAACTAAACTAAAATGGCAGCTTTAAATCTAGCTCTGTCCCTTTCCGTAGGGAGTATTATGAAAGGGTTAGCAATATTTGTAATGCTCTAATTTTAGTTTAGTTTAGAGATTGTGCACTACAGAATCAGCCCCATTGTGTCTTTGTCAAACCCAAAACATTCCTTACAAAGCTCGGAAGTTTTTAATGAAATTATACTCAATTTTCGTGCGGAAGTTGTAAAAAAGTTTCAACTCCCATTCTGTAGTTGCTCGCAAAAGTTTCCGCTGTTATGTTGCATTGGATAATTTTAAATACAGATCGCTGCGAACAAGTTTACCATAACGGTAACAAAGTTTTCATTCCAACCAACATTCATATTACATTTCATTGCGAATAATTACTGGGTATAGTATATAAGTAAGTACGTCATAAAAGTCATGATGATCTAGCAATTATGCAGACTTGGGTTCGATCCTTATCAAAAGATGCAACCAGGAAGTTGTTTTCAGAAAAAAAAGCGGTAAAATCTTCTTCTTTCAGAATTATTTTCGTAATGAATTATTTCGTAATTATTGTCGGGTACGGACTTGTAACTATTTAGAGTTTTAGGCTACCAAATATATATTTTTTTTTTTATTTTTTTTATTTTTTTTTTGCGGTGAAGAAAAACATCGTGAGGAACTATGCATGCCGAGTTCTTCAAAATGTTCTAGAAGGTGAAGTCTTCCAATCCGCACTAGGCCAGCGTGGTGAACTAAGGAGCGGGATAGAGCGGGATAATATAGGTAGTCATTGTCAACAAGATGTTTCTCCACAAGTTCAAAGATTTAGTAAAATGCAAACTAATTGAAAAATCCTATTATATCTAATGTATAGGATTATTTAAATGATAAAAAAGTATGGGAATGAATTGTTCCGGCGGCTAATTAATCTAATTGGTAGATAATTATACTTTTATTAAGATGTTTGTGAGATGGTGATTAAAAAACCCCGGCTGCGTTTGTTGTGGGCTCTTCTCAGACCAGGCCGCGTTTGGAACCCTCATGTTTTATAAGTTACTAGCTGATGCCTGCGACTTCATCCGCGTGGTTTAAGTTTTTTGTTATTCCCGCGGGAACTCCTTACATTTCCGGGATAATAAGCAGCCTATGTCACTCTCCAGTTCCTCAACTGTACCCAGTGGCGTGCAGTTTATAGAGGCATAGAGGCATAAAAGCACTGCTTACCCAAATGGAAATACGTCAACGCGTATTTATCATCAAACCAGTTAGTAAATAGGTATTCTGACCAACTTATGCCTACCCCAGCTTCAAACCCTGTGACTGTACCCATGCCAAAAATCACGTCGATCCGTTGCTCCGTTGTGTGATTGAAAGAACAACAAAAACGAACAACAAACAACAACAACAAACAAACACACTTTCGCATTTATAATATTAGTAGGTATGCATTGGACCCAGTATCCAGTACCCAATAGATTATTCGCAAATCATTTTATTTACTCCCCTTTGAAAGCTGTACCCTTACTCTGAGATTGATCGAATTTAAAATACGGTCTCACTAAGTGAGGTGAATCACATTTGAGTCAAACTAAAATGGACCCAAAACTCTTGATTTAAAGCCACAAATTCAGTGCAACCGATTCAAATTTCGAAACGTATCGTTTGGAGCGCTTGTAACGAAGCGTTACATATTTAAGTATTATTTATTTCTAATGTTATTATTTATTATTTTGAACAATGTTTTTATTAATATTTTATGTATTCTTATTTATATATTAACATAAATAAACTCAATATATAGCAATTTCCGAACGTGAATTTGCGCGCGACATTCGTAGCGGTCGTTCTTTTTTGCAACTCATCTAACCGCGGCCTGAAGTTGCATGATTGTGCGGTTTCAGTCAGGCCCGGCGCGCTGCTAGCGTCGGGCGTGATGTTTTTTGTCGCGTTCCAGCGCACTAGTTGGGACGCGACGCCATTTAAAATGCGTTTTTTTTAAATCTTCTATATATATAAAATTCAAAGTCCTGACTGACTGACTGACTGACTGACTGACTGACTTATATATCAACGCACAGCCTAAACCGCTGGGGTTAGAAGCTTGAAATTTTGACAGTAGGTTTCTTTTGTGACGTAGGCGCTCACTAAGAAAGGATTTCTCAAAATTCCACCCCTACGGGGGTGAAATAAGGGGTTAAAGTTCGTATGAAAGTCCGTCATTTCTCAAGTTATATCCATGAAACTTGGTAAATCGGCTACCAGTTAAAAATAAAGAAATACGTGTTTCACAGTTTTTCAAAATTCCACCCCCAAAGGGGTAAAATAGGGGTTTAAATTTTATATGAAAGTCCTTCGTTTCTCAAGCTAAAACCATGAAACTTGGTATATGAGCTGCGGGTTAAAAATGAAGAAATACGTGTTTCACAGTTTTTGAAAATTCGACCCCCAAAGGGGTGAAATAGGGGATGAAAATTGGTATAAAAGTCTTTCATTTCACAAGTTATAGCCCTGAAACTTGGTATTTGGGCTTCCGATTTAAAATTATGAAATACGTATTCCACAGTTTGGCAATTTCTATCCCCAAGGACGTTAAATAGAGAGTTTGTCCATCAATCACGCCGCAACAGAGCAACGGATCGATGTGATTTTTTGCATGGGTAGGTATAGGTGAGGATCTGGAGAGTGACAGCTTCTTTTTATCCCGGAAATGAAGGAGTGCCTGTGGGAATTAAAAAACTTATGCCACGCGAACGAAGTCGCGGGCGTCCTCTAGTTTTAATATAAAATGTAAACTCCGTGCAACCTTTCTCCCGTATTAGGGTAAGTTTTTGAATGGTACCTAAAACACGTCATCGTAGTTATTTCCATTTTTCATAGTTCTTTGTTATAAATTCTTAATTTTGTTCATTTATTTCAGTAATTAGTAAATTCATAATCTCAATTGTTCATTCTAACCTTTGTTTTAGTACATTAGTTACCTATAGTTTTATCAAAATTCGTTGTACATTTCAGTAGATTGCATCATCGTTTTTTAGTTTTCAAAACACCCTCATTTTTGTTCATTTGTTAATTTTGTCTTTGTTTTTCATATTTTTGGGCCTTCAGCCAAGTAATCATTCATATTTATTGTAAACTCCGTTCTGGATCCACCACACCGACAATTCTATCACGCCAAAGTACCTCCTGTGGTTCTACACAGGCCAGGGCCGGATCCAGGACGAAATTGATATGCTAGACGTTAACTAGTCGGTATTATCAATTCCAGGAGCAAGGTTCGCATCGTGGCACAACATCCAGCCACGTCATACCAGCACCGTTCGGGATCCCAACGCGACCATCTGCTGCGCTCATCACCTCCGGGCCGCCTACTTCCATCGCGGCCAATCACCCAGGGGAGTGCCTAACCACCACCGAGGTCAAAGCAGACATCACGTTACACCACGACCCTATAAATTTGTGTGCCGGGGGGGGATAAGATATAATAAATTTAGAAAAAAAGGGAAATTAAATTAAAATGCAAAATGGGAAAAGAAATTATAGGGTCGTGGTGTAACGTGATGTCTGCTTTGACCTCGGTGGTGGTTAGGCACTCCCCTGGGTGATTGGCCGCGATGGAAGTAGGCGGCCCGGAGGTGATGAGCGCAGCAGATGGTCGCGTTGGGATCCCGAACGGTGCTGGTATGACGTGGCTGGATGTTGTGCCACGATGCGAACCTTGCTCCTGGAATTGATAATACCGACTAGTTAACGTCTAGCATATCAATTTCGTCCTGGATCCGGCCCTGGCCTGTGTAGAACCACAGGAGGTACTTTGGCGTGATAGAATTGTCGGTGTGGTGGATCCAGAACGGAGTTTACAATAAATATGAATGATTACTTGGCTGAAGGCCCAAAAATATGAAAAACAAAGACAAAATTAACAAATGAACAAAAATGAGGGTGTTTTGAAAACTAAAAAACGATGATGCAATCTACTGAAATGTACAACGAATTTTGATAAAACTATAGGTAACTAATGTACTAAAACAAAGGTTAGAATGAACAATTGAGATTATGAATTTACTAATTACTGAAATAAATGAACAAAATTAAGAATTTATAACAAAGAACTATGAAAAATGGAAATAACTACGATGACGTGTTTTAGGTACCATTCAAAAACTTACCCTAATACGGGAGAAAGGTTGCACGGAGTTTACATTTTATATTAAAATTTAAAAAAAACGCATTTTAAATGGCGTCGCGTCCCAACTAGTGCGCTGGAACGCGACAAAAAACATCACGCCCGACGCTAGCAGCGCGCCGGGCCTGACTGAAACCGCACAATCATGCAACTTCAGGCCGCGGTTAGATGAGTTGCAAAAAAGAACGACCGCTACGAATGTCGCGCGCAAATTCACGTTCGGAAATTGCTATATATTGAGTTTATTTATGTTAATATATAAATAAGAATACATAAAATATTAATAAAAACATTGTTCAAAATAATAAATAATAACATTAGAAATAAATAATACTTAAATATGTAACGCTTCGTTACACGCTAGCTGTGAATCCATACACGAAATTGAGCTCTAAATTAATAAGATTAAGATTCATTTTAGTTTGATGCATATGTAATTCACCTCACTTAGTGAGACCGTATTTTAAATTCGATCAATCTTAGAGTAAGGGTACTGGTTGCTTCATAACATACGGATTTCACAACGTCAACCCGAGTAAAGTTGGGGCGGGCCAGCTAGTGTATAGCATAATACTTGCTGAATGAAACAATGGGGCTGATTCTGTAGTGCACAATCTCTAAACTAAACTAAAATTAGAGCATTACAAATATTGCTAACCCTTTCATAATACTCCCTACCGAAAGGGACAGAACTAGATTTAAAGCTGCCATTTTAGTTTAGTTTAGAGATTGTGTTATACGGAATCGGCCACAATAGCTATTAGTATGTTACGTGTAACTTGTAAGTTACAGCTGCTGTTACTTCACCGGAGTCGAATTGCGGCAAATATACACTTCCTAAAACTTGGCCGAAATAATTGCACTCATTGGCCTTATAATTAATTTCACTAAAATTTCTTGCGGTGTATGTTGACGACCTCCCTGGCGCAGTATTGAGTGCTGTTGTCTTATAACGTGGGAGGTCCCGGGTTCGATTCCCGGCAGGGTCCATTTGGGAATTTATAATTTAGAATTTTCTCTGGTCTGGATACTCTGGACTTCAACTGTGGCTAGTTATCATCCTACCGGCAAAGACGTACCGCCAAGCGATTTAGCGTTCCGGTACGATGCCGTGTAGAAACCGACTAGGGGTATGGGTTTAATATAACTGCCTGCACATCTCTAACAGGTTAGCCCGCTACCATCTTAGACTGCATCATCACTTTCCATCAGGTGAGATTGCAATCAAGGGCTAACTTGTACCTAGTGGCGTAAAAAAAGAGGTGTTAGACGATATCCCAGTGGTTTAGATGTTTGGCTTTCTGTTCCGGTGGTCGGGAGTTCATTCTCGGGTACGGACTTGTAACTATTTAGAGTTTTAGGTACAAATATTTTTTTTATTTATTTTTATTTATTTTTTTTGCGGTGAAGAAAAATATCGTGAGGAACTATGCATGCCGAGTTCTTCAAAATGTTCTAGAAGGTGAAGTCTTCCAATCCGCACTAGGCCAGCGTGGTGATCTAAGGAGCGGGATAATATAGGTAGTTATTGTGTTGTTTTCAAGGAGAGGGATAGAGTGGGATAATATACCTACCTACTTAGGTAGGTATTGTGTTGTTTTCGTGTGCCACCTGCACCAGCCACATCTGAAGTCTTACACTGGACATCTTCTATCTAAAGGTAAGTATCTAGATACCTTTCTACCATCGTTGATCGTACCGCAAGACGCCGTGCGAGTTTCCACCCCTATGTCCATCCACACGTACGAAACGCCTTGCGTCTTCATTCATTATTCGCATGGCTAGGATCTGAAATACTCTACCTAAAACTTTGTCTCCCATCAGTTACAATCCAGGTATCTTTATAGGCATCTTCTAGGCAAGCGCGTCCCATATTAGGCCGCCATCATCACTTCCCATAGAGTTAACACAGTCAGTCTCAAATGAGGGCCGGTAAATATTAAAAGAAACGACGTACGTCTATATCACACATTGATGTAGAATTTTAGATGATATCACACATTAAAATTCCTAACACTCTATTTCGTAGAAGCGTGGCAGTAAAAAGTCATTCCACGCCTCCTTCGAATTAGGGTTAGTGCATATGAAATCTGACGCTCCAACACAAATAAACAAAGGCACCGAATAATGAGACGCACATAAAAATTCCTTATATCCGTTACAACTTCCTGAGAACGCAACATATGGGGCAACCCAACAAAACTACGTTAGATTTTAAACTTCTTTGTTGTGATGTTAAAGTGCATTTTTGTGTGTGTTGTTTGATGTTAATAACACTGTTCTCGCTCTCTGTAAAGCTGCGTAAACATAAGAGGGGTTTTCCATTACGCGACCAACCGCCGGCGATTGCCACTAGCGTTTGAAACTTTGGGTCGCCTCACACGGCCAGGATATTGGGCAGCTTTGAACAGTGTTTTGTATGAAAATACACTTGTGCCTTGTCGGGTTGATTACAATTTGAATGGGACGAATTGTATTTACCTACTTGGGATGCTGGGTAAAGGAAATCATCTTTGAGAAAACTTGATTACCGGCTACTATTCGGCAGTTGTGTATGTGTTTATTACGTTGTCAGTTCTTCTATTCGCTCAGCTTTAGTGGTACTTTCTACATAATTCTGTTAGCATAAACTACGACGTAGAGTCGCTGGACCAGGCCCCCGATTACGTAAGAATTGTCCATCAAATGTTAAAGATTTTCGTCAAAGTAAAATAAACCATGACAGCATTGAATTAGAGCTCGATTTCGTCTGCCAATTCTTATACGTTTAGGGTATCGTACATACCTAAACGTATAAGAATGGGCAGACGAAATTGAGCTCTAATTCAATGCAGTTATGGTTTATTTTACTTTGACGAAAATCTTTAACGTTTGATCGGCCATTCTTACATGATTGGGGCCCAGAGCCGTTGGATATAAGCGGCAGAAGAGACCTTTGAATAACAGTTCACAATGATGACAAAATCTACTCCATTTGCATAGGAAAGGGGAGCCATTTTCTGAAATGTTTTTTTTACCAGAGTTTCCTTTAATTTAATTTTAATTTATTTATTAAGTAACATATATATTTTTTACAATTACATATATGGTTTCTGAGCACCCTTAAGCCTTGTCGACTTGCGCGGCCACTTTTAGATTGGCAACCTCGCAAATATAATATACCTATTCCGCCATTTATAATTATACATAAAAATTAGTTTTTGATCACGTACCTACTCGATTCATGTAACAATCTTGCAGCGGGATCTTAGTCCATGCGGACAAAATAATAGCACGCGTTTTTTCCGTAGTGAACAGTCACCTTAAGCGATTACGCGTGCGTGGCCTGAATTAAAATGGTGGCAGGACTTAGTGGGATTTATGTCAGTTTTCGGGCGCGGGTATTTTCAGCTTCTATAAACAATTAAGCGTTGCACATAATTGAAACAATAGCTTGTTTTACGGTTAACTATGTGGAGAATAATAGAGTTCATAGAGTGTTGTGTAATTTCAAAGTAACAACGGGTTATATTGGAGGGTAGATGGATAATATTGCCGCCCACCTAATGGATATTGCAAACCTAACCTCTAAATTTTGTAATTAATTGAAAAAAATTGTGGAAAACAAGGTTATGGATGGGGATCTTAAAAACGCAGCCCGCATTTTGTTTTCTAATGATACGCTGGCTCCATTCAATGATGAAACGCTAGAAGCCTTACGTGACAAGCATCCTTTACCAAATCCCGACTCTTTGCTTCCAGACCCACCTTCAAACGTTTCATTTTTACAGATAAAGGATGAAGAAACTTACGCTGCGATAATGTCATTCTCCAGTGGCTCTGCTGGTGGCATTGACGGCATAACTCCACAACATCTGAAGGATCTTGTGGGAGTTACTGCTGGGGACGCCGGCAGGGCGCTGCTGAGTGACATTACCAGACTTTGTAATTTGATGTTATCAGGCGAGGTAAATTCATCCTTTTTGCCATTCCTTTACGGCGCGAGGCTCTGTGCTTTTAATAAAAAGGACGGTGGGATCCGGCCCATCGCTGTTGGCTGCACTTTTCGCCGTTTGGCATCAAAATTAGCGTGTAGACACATAGTTTCGACCCTAAAGGATAAATTCCAACCTATTCAAGTTGGATTTGGCAGTAAAGGTGGTTGTGAGGCAGCAGTGCATTCGGCTCGTACTTTCTTAGCGAATGGCGAGGTTGAAGTACTGCTGAAAGTAGACGTAAAGAATGCTTTTAATTCATTGGACAGGGCAACTCTGCTTAACGAAGTTTCAACACAGCTTCCCGAAATTTACCCATATGTTTGGCAATGTTATAGCTCTGCTTCCAAATTATTTTTTGGAGATGGCGATATTAAGTCCTCTGTAGGTGTTCAGCAAGGGGACCCCTTAGGTCCAGCCCTGTTCAGCTTAGGGATCCACAACCATATCTCAAATTTAACATCTAAATTTAACATATGGTATCTTGACGATGGAACCATTGGAGGCAACGTGGATGACGTTCTAAAAGATCTTAACAGTGTTAAGCTACAATTTAGCAAAATTGGTTTAGAACTAAATTTTTCCAAATGTGAACTGTTTTTCACAGAAAAACTATCGCAAGATAGAATATTATCGGCCTCTGAATTATTTAACGGAATTGCCCCTGATATTAAGATTCTTGATAAACATTCACTTTGTCTTCTTGGTGCTCCTCTTTTTAACGAAGCCATACAACCAATCTTGGACAAAAAAATCAGAACATTTTCGGCACATTCTGACAAATTGGGCGCTCTAAATTCTCACATTGCATTTTCGATCCTAAAATATTGCCTTTTTGTACCTAAATTAATTTACATACTCCGTGCGAGCCCAATTTGGAAATTTCCTGGACTACTCGATATTATGGATGCCACCTTAAGAGATACGCTAGAAAAAATTCTAAATTTATGTTTTGATGATCAGTCCTGGAATCAAGCTACTTTACCGGTCAAGTATGGTGGCATCGGCGTGAGAAAAATTTCCAGTGTTGCTCTTCCTGCTTTTCTGTCCTCTGTGCATAGTATAAAAGAGCTTAGTTCTCAGATTCTTAATTCTAATTCAGTTTCATTGACTTATGCCACAGAGGCCCTAGAGAGTTGGAAGGTCAGGTGTCCCAATGACGACATCCCGAAGGAATGTTTCACACAAAAACTTTGGGATGTGCCGTTGGTTCGGCTGACACATACAAATTTGGTTCAAAATCTTACAAGTGAAAGAGATCGAGCAAGGCTTCTAGCCTTATCTGAAAAAGAATCCGGGTATTGGCTTCATGCCTTGCCATCCAAAAATCTAGGCACGCTTTTAGATAACGAAAGTTTTCGTGTGGCTCTAGGTCTCAGATTGGGAACACCCCTGTGCTATGAGCACAGATGTCCGTGTGGAAAAGAGGTCGATAAATTTGGAATTCACGGACTCTCTTGCCAAAGGAGCGCTGGTAGGCTTTTTCGGCATGGCTCTCTCAATGATACGATCAAAAGGGCTCTTGCCACCATAGATATTCCTGCGCTCATTGAGCCGGCAGGGATTAGTCGGGATGATGGCAAGAGACCTGATGGATTGACGCTGGTTCCCTGGGAACGGGGACGGGCGCTAATGTGGGACGCAACATGCGTAGACACATTGGCCCCGTGTCATATCAGGGAGACAGCATCAAGGCCGGGAGCCGCAGCAGAAAAGGCTGAAACCGGCAAGCGGCGGAAGTATGCCTCTCTCATAGAGAGTTACATATTTGTTCCGTTTGCCGTGGAGACCCTGGGGCCGTGGAGTCTTAGTGCCAAAAATTTTTTGCGAAATATTTCACCGCGGTTGATTGCCTCATCTGGTGACAGAAGGGCTGGCTCATTTTTTGCGCAAAGGATCAGCCTGGCTGTCCAGCGCGGAAATGCAGCCAGCATTCTCGCCACCATTCCACGTGGGCATGATTTATATAGTAGTTAGGTTAGGCTAGCTAGCTTTAATTTCTATTGTATTATTAATAAATGATAAAAAAATTAATTCTTATTAATCATTGTTTTCATTTTGTACTCATTCCCGTGTATGGGAGCGAGGCATGTGCTCGACCTATAAACGGGTAGAGGAATCAGTTGGTAAGTTTGAAATTCTATGGTAGGTAAGTATTCTATGGTATGGTATATACATACATTATGAGGAATAACAAATACGACCTCCTCCAGCTCATTATTCAGGGGAAAATAGCCGGCAAAAGACCACCTGGCCGTAGAAGAACATCTTGGCTTAAGAATCTACGCCGATGGTACGGGAAGAATACCCGATCACTATTCCGGGCAGCAGCGTCCAAGGTGCAGATACGAGCTAGTAGTTGCCAACCTCCGATAGGAGATGGCACTGAAAGAAGGAAGAGGTATAATACATAATATAATAGTGCAATTCAGTGAAAACTTCATAATCGCGATGCAAGCTAGTGTCTTAGTTAGGACTCAGTGGTAGATCTTTTTTTATTATTATTATATCCACTACAAGTTAGCCCTTGACTGCGATCTCACCTTATCAGATGGTAAGTGATGATGCAGTCTAAGATGGTAGCGGGCTAACCTGTTAGGGGCATGGCAGTTGTATTAAACCCATACCCCTATCTACAAGCGCCATCTGGTGTCCTATTCTGAATTTTATTTCACAAAACATGGAATCATGGCATGGAAAGCTCCGGAATTTCATTATTTAATTATTTATGTACTTACCTAAGTACCTAGTGCCTACCTACTATAAAACTACATACATACATAGGTACAGACATTTACCTAGTGCCTAACCTAACCTAGTTTATTAGCCCATTTCAACAAATTATTAGATTCTCCGTAGGTTTTACTTAGGTAGATGTACATTAATATTATGTACCTAATCCAAACTTATATTTAATTGAAAGGAAATTACAAATTTCTACACTGCAGACATATTAATATTATATTACTAGCTGATGCCCGCGACTCCGTCCGCGTGGATTGAGGTGTTTTAGGGGTATGGAAAATAGATAGTAGCCGATTCTCAGACCTACTGAATGCGCATATAAAATTTGGTAAAAATCGGTAAAGCCGTTTCAGAGGAGTACGGTAACTAACATTGTGACATGGAAATTTTATATATTAGATGTATTGCATCACTTCAGTAATAGGTATCTATGTACGTAGTTATTGGTAACCTTGCCTCATGTAATAATTCACTATTGCAGGGAAGTAATTAATGCGACCATATTGAGATCAAATTGAGAACATAATGTACCTAATAAAAATCAAATTGGAGACAGATAAAAAATATGCAACATTCCACCAAACAAAGACGAAACGCCAATTATGTTTATGTAATAATTATTGTACAGCCTCATTTATGAAGGTACCTATGTACAATGTACATTGTACCTACATAGTTAACTATAATATCCATGGACCAACATGCGAACATACGAGTGATCTTTTGGTGGTAGGTACTTAATAATATGGAAGAAATAGTACATTACTGCAGCGGCCAGCAAAACAGGCATTGAAGGACGAAATCAATGCCTAGTTGTGGCCAAGGCTTGTATAGTGCTTTTCTCAAATAATGCGCGGAAATTAAAACTAAGTGTTCATCACACTCATTGTCTTCACTTGAACTCATTTTGTCAAAAACATTTCAAAATCAATGACGAACAACAATAATTTTTCCCGCGTTAAAGTGTTCATTTGTTTTTTTTTTTTCAATAAACATGCTTTCTATTTGCAAGCTAATTCGAAATTTAAATAAAACCTTTGATAAGTTACCTCCTTGGTTGCCATGTTTCGGAGTAAAAGATCGTTCCATTTTTAAATTACACGACAGATATGAATTTACTATGTAATTTATTTGGCCGCTAAACCACGGCAGATATGGATTTTCATACAACTTTAGTCGGCCGCTGCTCGCATGTATGTGGCCAGTACAGCAATTTCGATTTATCTCGAAGAAGGTTGTCAAAATAATGCTCACATTTCCAAGCATGTTTGAGAAAAAAAGCTTATTATAGGTAGGTACTGTTGAAGATTAAATGATAAAAGAGCATGGATCTGACTCGCTCCAGCAATGCTTAGGACTGCGGTTACTTACTTTAAGTAATTACCTATCTACATTCTAAACTTATGTAACTAGGTATATCAATACTCAATTATTGTAAATCAATATTTTAAAAAGAGCAACCACCGAATTTCTATCTGATTCTTCTCGGCAGGTATGGCATATTCTGAACCAGTGGTAGGTATATCGAGATCGACAATCAGAAGCACATTTCAAAGTTTATTTGAATAAAAAAACATGAGTTTAAGTTTGATCACTTTCTCCAGACATCATAATTTATTGTATCTGACGTTGTTACGTCAAAACATTATAATAGAATCATAATGACGTGGAAAACCGGTATTTTACATTATGCAGTCGTTTGAATGTCGAGGGGTCCACGATACAACGACCTTTACATAAAAGACAGGTAGGTTATACTTTATAGGTATAGATTTGTATAGGAACATCGAAGTTGTGGACAAGACAGGTTGAATGATTTAATAATACGCGTGTTATAGCCGCGGTTTAGATCCTTTGTCATACAATAAACAGGCCATTTCGATTCAGAGACGGTCTAAATGGGCAAGAACAATAAGCACGCTTTTTGGCCTGTGTCTGAAACTAAGTGGAATTAAAACGAAATGGAAATATTATAAGGTCTTTAAACAAAGATGAAAATATATATTAAAAATCGACTGAATTGTGGCGCAGTTGTGAGCGCTGTTTAATAAGCGGGAGGTCCCCAGCAGGGTAAATTTGAGGATTTATAATTTCTGAATTTTCTCTGGTCTGGAGTTGTCCGGAGGCATCGGCTGACAGTTGCTATAAGTTGCCACCCTACCCGCAAAGACGTACCGCCAAGCTATTAAGCGTTACGGTACGATGTTGTGTAGAAACTAGAAACCGATTAGAGGAATTTTAAATTTTTATTTAGTTAAAAAGACGCTATTATCCCAAACACAACCAACTAACCCCCAGGTGAGATCGCAGTCAAAGACTAACTTTAAGCGGATGAGAAAAAATTAAAACATCTGTCACAGTTCACGGTTTTATTACCTACATTCTTTACGGTTCTATTACCTGTTCTGTGGTTTCATGACGCTTTCTTTTTAATTTTAAGGATTTTAGGAGTTCTACCTTAGCTCTACTACAGATGAAATAAGTAATAGGTAGTTGCTCTACGGTCTAGAAAGTAGAAGTACAGCTATTGATGTAGAATTTTAGTACGATGTCTAAAGCCCAGAAAATAAATGTTGTATACTTATGCCCACTTTCACCGACCACCCATATGATCTAAGGGACCCCTTAGCATATTTAGGGGCCAGTTAGGGGATCGTTTCCGTTTCACCAGCTTTAAAGGGTCCCTTAGTGACTAATGGGTCCCCTAAATTTAGGAGATGGATTGTTGGTCCTATAAACCTTCACATAAGTAAAAGAGACAAAAGGACGAGATGGACAGTGATTTGTTTGATTTACTTAGCTTATCTGGTCCGGTGGCCAAAATTGGAACTTATATTGGATAGAAGCAGGCGTTACTTTGCGGAAGTCCATGACATTTAAAAAACTAGAAGTTTAATTCGCTATAATCCGTCACAGAAGGAAAATCTTTGTGGTACAGTGCGTATCTTGAACTTGCGGCCCGCGATATTCTCCACACCACATAAATCTTCCAAAATACCTTCAACGTACGTTTCATTCCGACACCGGAGCATCTTCAGGAGGTGTTGGAGGATCTTCAGGAGGAATGCACGATTGTGAAACAATCGCACATTCGTGCATTCACAATTTACCATCTGTGGCGGATTATAACGAATTAAACTTCTAGTTTTTTCAAAATTGGAACGAATTTTTATGTCTGTTTAGTTTTTCTTTTTAATATAAACTAGCGACGCTGTCACCGGGTCAGATAAGTGTGTGGGACTTTACCTAGAGGTAAGTAAGTACCTCACAGCTGAATTTCGTAACTTTCTCTCCACTGTGGGAAAAAAAATTTTAAAACGCAATTTTTGCGTCTGATGGGTCTGCTTTTCTTACAACAATCACTTCCCATCTTTCAATTTATTATTTAAATGTTATGCAAAAGCATATTCAATAAATGTAGGCCAAAAAACTAGTAAGAACAAATCCATTGTTTCAAAATGCAGTCCATTTTATTTGAAACGGAACATTCTCACGCGTAATCTGTGTTTTCCCACCAATTTGCCCTGCAACTGACCCGTGGGTCGTTGCGTTGCCGTGGCGTTTATACTTTGCATAATTGTTATTACTTTTTAATAAAAATAACAATTATATTAAGTACCTAATATTATAAACGCAAAAGTGTGTTTGCTTGTTGGTTTGGTGGTTTGTTGGATTGTCCTTCAATCACGCCGCAACGGAGCAACGGATCGACCTGAACTTGTAGGTACATGGGCATAATTGAAGACGGAGAGTGACATAGGCTACTTTTTATCCCGGAAAATTGTGGATTTCCCCGGAGAATAAAAAAACTTAAACCACGCGAATTCTTGGACATCAGCTAGTATCTAATATTATAAATGCGAAAGTGTGTCTGTCTGCTACGCTATAACGGCATATCTTCAACCGAATTTGATGAAATTTGGTGTACCTAGAGATAGGTTACTGGCATCCCGAGGAAAGACGTGGCTAGGTTTTTTAACCCGGAAAATTAAGGAGTTTTCGTGGGAATAAAAAACCTTTAATCCACGCGGACGAAGTCGCGGGCATGACCTAGTATCATTATAATCAAAATACTGTATCAGTATTAAAATAGCGATATTATGGACTGCAAATAACTAGGTAGGTAGGTACATGACTATAAATTATAAACGCAATTCACAAACCAGGTCCCAAAACAAACGAAGTAATTAAAACAGCGCTCGCTAACATATTTATTGGCTATAAATAAATAAATAGGATTTCCTTTCATAAAATATTTCGATAATTTTGATTATTTTCGTGTTGAAACCGGCGATAGGTAAGGCCGCGTTTGTATGGAGCCCCTAACATGCCCTAACTAAAGTAAGTATTTTAACTTTTCCGTGAAAACTGTCTTACAAGAGTTACCATCGAATTATATTTCCCGCTCTACACTCGCGCCGCGTGAGCTCGCAAACGCTACTAAACCATATAATATTACTAGATGATGCCCGCGACTTCATCTGCGTAAATTTAGGTTTAGCATTTATATTTTTGTAAATATCTCATTATTTTCATTCTTAGCTGACTTTTAAAAAGGAGGAGAAACTTTTCAACGCGAGTGATTTTTTTCAACTCAGGTAGTACACTTGAGTCAGTATCTGTAGTTTAAAGGTCTGGCCCTACTACAAATGCACGCGCGCAGTGCGGCACGCAACGGCAAATATTTTTTGTATGAGTTTGTATGGAGCTGGGCCCATACGTTGCGAATATTCGGCCCGGAGCTTCCTTCCTCCTCCTAGGTTGCTTCCTTGTTTCTAATTCGAACCGCTAGGATATGGAATGCCCTTCCGGCTTCCGTTTTCCCCGGCTCCAGCAATGCTAAGGACAGCGGTTATTTAAGTAATTACAAATTAATGAAATTGTTAATTATTTTTTTCAAAAGAGCAACCGCCGAGTTTCTTGCTGGTTCTTCTCGGTAGGAACGGCATTCCGAACCAGTGGTAGATTCATTCGAGTATTCATAAGCACTTGTAAAAAGTCTATTTGAATAAAAAACTTTTGAATTTTGAATTTTGTGGCTAGGACCTTTTGGGAACTATAGAACTAATAACTCAAGTATATAATGTACAGATTAGTTTTAACGAACTCATTAAACAGCGTCAAAGTTCGCTTCCCTTATTACCGCGGCAGTTAAGCAAATCGTTAGAAACGACTAACTCTTGCACGTAACGCTTCCTGGAGCAATTAACGAGGACGTAAGCATCGAGTTATCAACTCGATCTCGTCGTGGCCAAGTACCTACTCGTATTAACAGTGCCTTATGTTACACCGTTACCCGTTATCATAGGGTTTTGAAGTGAAAACTTCTTTAGCCGCGTTGAGCACTTTTTGGTAGGGGGCCTATAGGTACTTGTGGATTCGCGTCTCCGACATCGACACCTCGCGTTGTTACGAAGACAAAAGGTCTTAAATATAAATATACTACATTCGTAATTAAACTTTAATACCTTATAAGTAATAGCTGATGCCCGCGACATCCGCTTGGTTTAAGTTTTTTGATTCCCGCGGGAACTCCTTAATTATCCGGGATAAAAAGTAGCCTATGTCACTCTCGTCCTCAACTATACCCATACCAAAAATCACGTCGACTTGTTGCTCCGTTGCGGCCTGATTAAAGACAAACCAACAAACCAATAAACCAACAAACAAACACACTTTCGCATTTATAATTATTATAGATGTTTTATAAGAAATTCAGTCGCAATGGTTGTTGTATGAGACCATACATACCTAAGTATTACAAGATATTTTTTTTTGTTTCGGATCAGACACATGCGCATACAAAATATTACTTAAAAGACTCAAGACATTACGCCTTAAAGGTTAAAGTGTCATGATTTTCATTTTCATGAATGATGCAAACACGTGGATGCAAGGTTGTACCTCTGAATTTCGATCATCTTGGCTGATTGCTCCCAATTGCTCAGTCCATTTTATCCATCCTTTTCACGTACCTAGTCGTACGATAAAACACAAAACTCATAAGATTTTATTTTATCTTCCTTCCTTCGGCGGTAGTTACGATTTGGTGTGATAGATGCCTCCTTAAAACGGCTAACTGGCAGTGCCGGCGGTATTATGGGCGCTGAGCGGAGGAAGGGCGATTTCTAATAAATATTATAGACTATTTCTTAAGCCGTTGCCTAATCTGCACAAGAGATTAATGCAGTTCACACGTCGAATAGTTTGCGTGCTTATCGACACTAACGCGTTTCGCAACGGTCTACGAAAAAATATTTATTTCATAATCCTTCCAAATCCGGCAAATGCTGCGATAGCCTGTTAAATATTATACGTAAGTACTGTGAACGTAATCTTTTTTATATATTACAGTGTTTAGTATATTTTACCTACACTTGAAATTCACTCAATCATTTTGTTTCGCTTTCCGTAAATGTTTAAGCAACATTTTGTATAGTTATTGGAAAGAACTTTTAACTTTTTTATCTGCTACGTTACGGGGCTTCCATCCATCACCAAAATCATTTCATTTCATTATATAGTAGAGCATGGTAGAGAAAAGCAGAGGCCCAATTGTCTAAGCAGATCGATTGATAGATTGTATCTACACATTGATGAAATCAAATAAATGATGACCTACCTACCTATATGATGTCTTTGGTTGACTAATGCTGTGAGTCTAATTGTTGATAGCTATTTTATTATAAATACTCCATGTTAGATATTATCATTATCATTATAATTTTTGCAATGTTATTTAAGCATGTTACGCATATTATTTGTACGCCACACTGTGGTAGAATACAAGAAACTTTTATAATTGTAACACCTTTTGTACCTACTGTATTCACAAATAAATAAATAAATAAATGAAATGAAATGAAATAAATATTATACTTAAATGCGAAAGTTTGGATGGATGTTTGTAACTCAATCACGCCCGAACGGTTGAACGGATCTGGATGAAATATGGCACATAGATAGATTATAGTCTGGAATAACACATAGGCTACTTTTTATCCCGGAAAACTAAGGAGTTCCCGCGGGAACCAAAAAACCTCAATCCACGCGGACGTAGTCGCGGGCATCAGCTAGTTGTAAATAATTTTTTTCAAAAGAGCAACCACCGAGTTTCTTGCTTGTTCTTCTCGGTAGGAATGGCATTCCGAACCAGTGGTAGATTCACACGACGATTCAAAAGCACTTGTAAAAGTTTATTTGAATAAAAAACATTTGAATTTGAATTTAGATCGTAATCATTTGACAGCTTTATACGTATTACCTAATACCTACTCGAACTGTTTAGAGGGTTCATACATGCTTTTTGACGTGCAGGCATCTATGAATATGAACTCCTTAAACATATCGAATAATACGTTTTACAAACGATTACGATTTCCTTACACAATGGGGTTGATTTGAATTAACATGTTATCATCAACGCACGAAAAAATATTAAATGCGCAATGGATATGTATAACTTAGGTAGAGAAATGATTAAATATGATTAACGATACCCAAAAAGCCATAAACGCGTGGAAGCTGCAGCTGGCAAGCAATTAGGGACGATCAAAATATACCAATTTAATCCTGAATCATCATCACGGAAAGATTCATCTATTCATAGCATAATGTGAGTCTTTGAATGTGTTGAAACCTTCAGAGTTGTGAGGGAATTTAAAGAGTAGATATCTACAGGTCCCTAATAATATAGGATAAATGTACCTACGGTATTGTCATGCTTTATGAAAAAGTAATTTGAGTTATATAAATGGATCGCGCTGTTCATTCCATAAACGTAAGTATTATCCCTCCTTTACAAACATATCGTCGTAGTCAACCAATAGACGTCTACTGCTGGTCATATGCCTCTTGTAAACACTTCCATAACAGGACACTGCCCTCTGAACAAACACCTATTTATTCTAGGTATCACCGACAGCCCTCTATGCAGAGCCTGCATGGAGAGCGACGAGACACCAAAACACGTGCTGCTCGAGTGCAGCGGTGTTTCCACCCAACGAGAAGCATACATTGGCTCCCCAGCAACACTACCGGATGTCCTCGCCGACCTGGGTGGCCTGCTTGGATTCTGGAGTGAGCTCGGCTGGCTGGAGTGATCCAGAGGGGAGTCGCACCAGTGGTTTCACGCACAGCGGACGACTGCGCCCAAGTGCGGATAAAAAATCCCAGGATAATGAAGAAGAAGAAGAAGAACACTTCCATTTTCCGCGGCCTTGACGCTTAGCTTCAGCGGCTCCTAGCGATTCGGTGACAGATTCGGCGATCTTGTGGGAGGTATGCCAACACTGCGCTTTCCATTGCGAGGTCTTCATTCCAGCACCATAAGACCGACCAGAACGTCCGTTAGAATACTTAATCAGCCAAAGTAAACAAATCTATGTGGTAGCGTCTTTCTCTGCGTCGTATTCCTCATTACTGAGGGTCCTGACCCCCCTTTCCATTAATCAAATAATGGTAGATTTCTTGGGATAATAATGCGGTAGGTCCCCAGACACTCCCCACGTCCTTCCGCATAATCCGGTGAATATCGCAAGCTAAGTACACGTGCAAGCTACACGCTGTACCACATAGAAGTGTCTGGGTTGATTATTATGGACTCCCGCAAAGTAACGCCTGCTTCTATGCAATGTCTCTGTTGGTTCTGCAAACTATGTTCAACTTCATATGAACCACTGAGCTAAATAAATTAGGAACCTACACCATCTCTGATTTGATCACGTAGAGAAACTCCAAGCAATAGCTCTCTCCATCGATCGCCCGCTGACGTTGAGTGATTGAGCTTTCTTATGAAGCCCATAGCTACCGACAACATAGTTATGGCAAACCAGAATTTTTATAGGACTGGATAGAAACACTTATTTTTCCACAAAATTGATTTCCCGCTCCCTCTTGTAGAAAACATTCGGCCAAACAGTATCTAGAATCTTTTATCTTTAACTAGCTGATGCCCCTGACTTCATCCGCCTGGTTTAAGTTTTTTTGATTCCCGCGGGAACTCCTTAATTTTCCGGGATAAAAAGTAGCCTATGTCACTCTCCAGATCCTAAACTATACCCATGCCAAAAATCACGTCGATCCGTTACTCCATTACGGCGTGATTGAAGGACAAACCCACAAACAAACTTATAATATTAGTATGAAGTATGATGGATGAAAAAAAAAATCCACTGTTAGTGGCTTCCAACTGGCTACATCAAAATATGAGATTTGTCTAGCTTTAGCCGGTAACCAACGGAAATGCAAGCAACATTCTTGGAACCATTCGATGCGGGCATGACTGGTATAATATGAGATTGAGCCTGATTGAGATGTAGCTAGACATCTACGGAGGTATAAATTATGAGAGGTAGACAGCAATTAATTTTGGGTTGAGCTCGTGAAAATAATTTTACCGAATTTCTTTTACAGAAACATCAGGTTATTACAAAGATATTGTGATCTTTCCACGTTGAAATAAGTATGTGGAGTAGGGGAAGGCGTGGGTACGTAATATGCAATTTCCACATTCTTTTATTGGAATTTGGAATACAGCAGTTAAGTCTCTGTCTAGTACCTAAGTATAGGTTTATAATAAAAACTATAGACTTTAAGACCAATGAATACAGAAGTAATCTTTACATTCGAGGACAGATAAAACCACAATTTCTTTTCACGACAATAGTCCAACGGCATTCCACCATCAAGATACGACAATCTGATACGATGATGATTAAACAATTATTCATCTTTTAGGGTTCCGTGGTAAAACACTGTATGTTGCAGCCACTTTAAAAATAAACTAGGTAAGTATATGAGCTGCAAAGTTCAAAGGACAGTTATGTAAGTAAGTATAGTTAGTTAAAGAAATTCGTACGCCCAAAAAATAAAATCCTTGAAAATCGATTCAAAGACACGAAGAATTTTATAAATGTCGTGTCCCAAAAACTAATCCCGGTGACCAAAGAGCTTATTTAGCCCAACGGCTTACTTAGGCGTTTACGAATATCGACAGTCAAATTTTAGGAAATAGCATCACTTTCCACCAGCATTTTCTGTTTTTTTTAGTGTTGAGTCAAGCTTGCAAGACCCCTACGATCAATAAACTCATTATTTATAACATGTAGGACATACAGGTGTCTCTTATGTTACGTCATGTTTTGACTCTACCACCGGTTCGTAAAATAGTTCTGCTGAGAAGAGCCGGCAAGACACTATCAGCAGTTGCTCTTTTTGAAAAACAAGATATTACAATACGTAGGGGATTAAGTATATTAATTAAACTAGTATGGCGCGTGGCTGCGCGGCCCGCTGAAGCGGACCGCGTAATGGACCGCGCGGTCCACTGTCTACTTACTCGCTGTCCTACTATCCTGCCCCCCGATTATGTAAGAATGGCCGATCAAATCGTCAAAGTTCGGCGTCAAAGTAAAATAAACCATAACAGCATTAAATTAGAGCTCAATTTCGAAACACGAAATTGAGCTCTAATTCAATGCTGTTATGGTTTATTTTACTTTGACGCCGAACTTTTACAATTTGATCGACAATTCTTACGTAATCGGGCAGCTGGTTTACTGTCTACGTGTTCTGATCTGAACAACACACTGCTATGCTAGTGAGCACAGTGGAAGCGCCGGCACGCCAAGCGTCCGACGTAAAAGAAAATTCTCATAAAGGAAAAACATAAAACAAAGACCACCAACCCCCCGCCCCTCCCTTTTTGTTTGAGCAGCCCCTAAGTAGGTACCTATCTTTAATACCCTGACCGTGCTCCTCACCCATCATCCGAACCTTCGATCACCATCTCTCTACATATTTTTTTCTCCGAACCATTCGTCAAAATGAGATTTCTTCCATAAAAACAAATCTTGAAAACAAACCGTAATCTTGCATAGTTTTTCTATGGAAAAATAAATTCCGCCATCTTGAATTTTTTTCCTGTTCATCAAGTAGACCTTCATGTCCTGATCATCTTTTTCCAAGAAACCACTATTCCATCTTTTATACTCTCCGAGATAGACACCGACGAAATTTGTATGGCGGCCATCTTAAATCCGCCATTTTGAAAATTTTTTCAGCTCGCTTTCAATTGGATGAAGTTTCGAGTGACATTTGGTCGAGCACCCCCCACCTGTATTCAATACCCTTTTCTATGGAAAAATAAATTCCGCCATCTTGAATTTTTTTCCTGTTCATCAAGTAGACCCTCATGTCCTGATCATCTTTTGCCAAGAAACCACTCTTCCATCTTTTATACTCTCCGAGATAGACACCGAAGAAATTTGTATGGCGGCCATCTTAAATCCGCCATTTTGAATTTTTTTTCAGCTCACTGTCAATTGGATGAAGTTTCGAGTGACATTTGGTCGAGCACCCCCCACCTATCTTCGATACCCTGGCTGGTGCTTTTCATCCGTCTTCGTAATCCTCAATCATCAGCTCTCTCCGTATTTTTCCTCTTAATGAATTTTTGTCTTCTATACGAAACGATGAGTAAAAAAAAATTTTTTCATACAAAATTTTACAGGAGAGGTGATCAATGAGTCAGCACGAGCAGCTATATATATATTAACTAGTATGGCGCGTGGTTGCGCGGCCCGCTACAGCGGACCGCGTAGTGGACCGCGTGGCCCACTGTCTACTTACTCGCTGTCCTACTATCCTGCCCCCCGATTATGTAAGAATGGCCGATCAAATCGTCAAAGTTCGGCGTCAAAGTAAAATAAACCATAACAGCAATAAATTAGAGCTCAATTTCGAAACACGAAATTGAGCTCTAATTCAATGCTGTTATGGTTTATTTTACTTTGACGCCGAACTTTTACGATTTGATCGACAATTCTTACATAATCGGGCAGCTGGTTTACTGTCTACGTGTTCTGATCTGAACAACACACTGCTATGCTAGTGAGCACAGTGGAAGCGCCAGTACGCCAAGCGTCCGACGTAAAATAAAAATTCTCATAAAGGAAAAACATAAAACCAAGACCACCAACCCCCTGCCCCTCCCATTTTGTTTGAGCAGCCCCTAAGTAGGTACCTATCTTTAATACCCTGACCGTGCTCCTCACCCATCATCCGAACCTTTGATCATCATCTCTCTCCATATTTTTTCTCCGAACCACTCGTCAAAATGAGAATTCTTCCATAAAAACAAATCTTGAAAAGAAACCGTAGTCTTGCATAGTTCTACACTTGTAGCCTCTTCAATATTCGCCATACATTAACTATGGAAAAATAAATTCCGCCATCTTGAATTTTTTTCCTGTTCATCAAGTAGACCCTCATGTCCTGATCATCTTTTGCCAAGAAACCACTCTTCCATCTTTTATACTCTCCGAGATAGACACCGTCGAAATTTGTATGGCGGCCATCTTAAATCCGCCATTTTGAAATTTTTTTTCAGCTCACTGTCAATCGGATGAAGTTTCGAGTGACATTTGGTCGAACACCCCCCAACTATCTTCAATACCCTTTTCTATGGAAAAATAAATTCCGCCATCTTGAATTTTTTTCCTGTTCATCAAGTAGACCCTCATGTCCTGATCATCTTTTGCCAAGAAACCACTCTTCCATCTTTTATACTCTCCGAGATAGACACCGAAGAAATTTGTATGGCGGCCATCTTAAATCCGCCATTTTGAATTTTTTTTCAGCTCACTGTCAATTGGATGAAGTTTCGAGTGACATTTGGTCGAGCACCCCCCACCTATCTTCGATACCCTGGCTGGTGCTCTTCATCCGTCTTCGAAATCCTCAATCATCAGCTCTCTCCGTATTTTTCCTCTTAATGAATTTTTGTCTTCTATACGAAACGATGAGTGAAAAAAAAAATGTTCATTCAAAATTTTACAGGAGAGGTGATCAATGAGTCAGTCAGCACGAGCAGCTATATATATATTAACTAGTGTTTCGCTCTGTGCGCGAGCTGCTAAAGCAGCTCACGAGATGTGGTTAGCCCTTAATATCGATTTTGAACGAAATCGGTCAATTAACAAAGAATTTCAAAATGGCGCTGATTTTTTAAAACTTTGGTATCAGTTTCCTGTTTTGTGATCCCAGGGAGTCCTCAATATCGCTTTTGAACGAAATCGGTAAATTAACCAAGAATTTCAAAATGGCGCAGATTTTTTAAAACTTTGGTATCAGGTTCCTGTTTTGTGATTCCAGGGAGTCCTCAATATCGCTTTTGAACGAAATCGGTAAATTAACCAAGAATTTCAAAATGGCACTGATTTTTTAAAACTTTGGTATCAGGTTTCTGTTTTATGATCCCAGGGAGTCCTAAATATCGATTTTGAACGAAATCAGTCAATTAACAAATAATTTCAAAATGGCGCTGATTTTTTATAATTCTGGTATCAGTTTCCTGTTTTGTTATCCTAGGGATCCTCAGATATCGACTTTGAAGGAAATCGGTACATTGATAAATAATTTCAAAATGACTCTGATTTTTTAAAACTTTGGTATCAGTTTCCTGTATCGTGATCCAAGAAAGCCCTTAATATCGATTTTAAACGAAATCGGTAAATTAACAAATAATTTCAAAATGGCGCTGATTTTTTAAAATTTTGGTATCAGTTTCCTGTTTTGTAATCCCAGGGATCCTCAGATATCGGTTTTGAACGAAATCGGTGAATTAACAAATAATTTCAAAATGGCGCTGATTTTTTAAAACTTTGTTAGCAGTTTCCTGTTTTGTACTCTCAAGGAGCCCCGTCGTGGGTAAAACGTAACCGTATCAAAATCTTGAAAAATCTTGGAAAAATAAATTCCGCTATCTTGAATTTTTTCCTGTTCATCAATTAGACCTTCAGGTTCATCATCTTTTGCCAAGAAACCACTCATCCATCTTACTTTCTGAGATAGACAGACACCAAAATATAAATTTGTATGGCAGCCTGAACATGAACTACACCGTTTCGGATCTGTGGCGCCGCGATTCGGGGTCGAAAAATCAAAAATTTAAAAATACTACAGCTCGGCCGTCATCTTGTTATTCAAATTTTTTATACTTTTTCTATTGATGGTTTAATAATTTCTTCAATAATTGCGAGTTGTAACAAAATCGGTTGGAAAACAAAAGAGTTGCAAGAAACACGTCGGCCGCCATCTTGTTTTTCCGAAATGTCATAATTTTTCCTTACTCTAATCCCGCACCCGAACACATCTGCCTCACATCATTGTATCGTTTTCTGGCTCTTTCTAGGAGAACAATAAATTATGTCATTGAGTCCTAATCGCCATAATAATATAATTTGGTATGAAAAAAAATATTCCGCCATCTTGAAATTGTTTTCATTTCGCTAAATAGACCTCCTTGCTCTGATCAGCTCGTGCCAAGAAACCACACTTCCATCTCTTATACTCTCCGAGATAGACACTGACGAATTTAGTATGGCGGCCATCTTGAATGCACCATTTTGGAGTTTTTTTAAACTCATCGCCAATTGGATGAGGTTTCGAGTGACATTTGTTCGAGCACCCCCCACCTATCTTCAATACCTTGGCCGTGCTCTTTACCCGTCTACGAAATCCTCAATCATCAGCTGTCTCCATATTTTTCTTCAAATTTAATTTTCTGACTTGTATACGAAGCCATCAGTGAAAAAAAAATTATTCATACAAAATTTTACGGAAATTTGTGGGGAAAATCTCGAAAACTACCCCAAATGTGGCAACCCTGGTTAGATATCTCGATACTGCCGGTCCAGTCACACAATCGATCCATACACGTCAACTTTCCCAAATGTTGTCAAATGCCTCAAAAATGTGATCGAAATTTTGAAAAACACAAAAATAATACAAAATGGCGACCACCTCGTTTCACATAGTTTTATAATTTTCCCGTAAACTACAGGATATACCGCTCCTGATGACGTTTCAATTTTTCATCTCGCTCGCACCCAGCCGAAACGATCGCCCCTGAAAATAGGCCATGTCGAAAATCACTTTTACGTTAATAAATTCCAGTGTTGCTAGACCTCGGCGGCGAAAATACCCAAATGTCATTCGTACAAGTAAGACGCGTGGTTGCTCGTACACGAATTTTGCAAAAATACGTATTTCTATTTTTTTATTTTTGGGGTAAATCTTGAAAATTTCTCGAGAAATGGGGTAAATTTTTTCTCCAATCCATACCTCGAGTCTGTACACACAATCGCCCCGTAGAAGTCGAAACGATCCGACGTTGTAAACTGTAAGAAATTTGGATTTTAAAATGGCGTTTGTTCGTGCCTCAAACCGAACGGCCGTCGCTACAGCCGCCATCTTGAATTCTTAAAACCACTCCCATTCTGTCAAAACACAGGATAATTGTAGGTGAAAAAAGAAAAAAATACTATGCTCGACCACGCCGTTTCGAAACTGTGGCGCCGCGGTTCGGGGTCGAAAAATAAAAAATTTTAAAACACTACGGCTCAGCCGCTATCTTGTTTTTCCAATTTTTTTTACTTTTTCTATTTATCGTTTACTAATTTCTTCAATAATTGCGAGTTATAACGAAATCGGTTAAAAAACAAAAGAGTTGCAAGAATCACGTCGGCCGCCATCTTGTTTTTCCGAAATTTCATAATTTTTCCCTATTCGGATCCCGCACCCGAACACACCCATACATCATTGTATCGTTTTCTGTCTCTTTCTAGGAGAACAATAAATTATGTCAACGAGTCCTAATCGCCATATAATTTGGTATGAAAAAAAATATTCCGCCATCTTGAATTTTTTTTCTTTTCGCTAAATAGATATTCTCGTCCTGATCATCTTTGGCCGAGAAACCACTCTTTCATCTTTTATACTTTCTGAGATGGACACCAAATAAATTTGTATGGCGGCCATCTTAAATCCGCCATTTTGAATTTTTTTTCAGCTCATTGACTTTTGGATGAAGTTTCGAATGACATTTGGTCGAGCACCCCCCACCTATCTTCAATACCTCGGCCGTGCTCTTTACCCGTCTCCGAAATCCTCAATCATCAGCTGTCTCCATATTTTTGTTCAAGTTTAATTTTCTGACGTGTATACGAAGCCATCAGTGAAAAAAAAAATTTTCATACAAAATTTTACAGGAGGACATTTTTGGGAAAATCTCGAAAACTACCCCAAATGTGGCAACACTGTTTAGATATCTCGATACCGCTGGTTGAGTTACACAATCGATTTATACATGTCAACTTTCCCAAATGTTGCCAACTGCCTCAAAAACGTGTTCGAAATTTTCAAAAACACAAAAAGAATACAAAATGGCCGCCACCTCGTTGCATAGAAACATTTTACATAGTTTCATAATTTTCCCGTAAACTACGTCATACTGCTCCTGATGACGTTTAAATATTTTATCTCGCTCGCACCCAGCAGAAATGATCGCCCCTGAAAGAAGACCATGTCGAAAATCACTTTTACTTTGATAAATTCCAGTGTTGCCAGACCTCGGCGACGAAAATACCCAAATGTCATTTGCACAAGTGAGACACGTGGTTGCTCGTACTCAAATTTTGCAAAAAGTCCGTTTTTCAATTTTTTTATTTTTGGGGTAAATCTTGAAAATTTCCCGAGAAATGGGGTAATTTTTTTCCCCAATCCATACCTCGAGTCTGTACACACAATCGCCCCCTAGAAGTCGAAACGCTCCGACGTTGCCAACTGTGAGAAATTTGAATTTTAAAATTGCGTTTTTTCGTACCTCAAACAAAAAGGCCACCGCGACAGCCGCCATCTTGAATTTTTAAAAACCACTCCCATTCTGTCAAAATACTGGATAATTGTAAGCGAAAAAAGAAAAAAATATCATGCTCGACCACGCCGTTTCGGATCTGCGGCGCCGCGGTTCGGGGTCGAAAAATCTAAAATTTGAAAACACTACAGCTCAGCTGCCATCTTGGTTTTCCAATTTTTTCGACTTTTTCTATTGATCGTTTCCTAATTTCTTCAATAATTGTGAGTTGTAACTAAATCGGTTGGAAAACAAAAAAGTTACAAAAAGCACTACGGCCGCCATTTTGTTTTTCCGAAAAATCATATTTTTTCCCTACTCCCATCCTGCACCCGAACACATCTTCCGTACATCATTGTATCGTTTTCTGTCTCTTTCTAGGAGAACAATAAATTATGCTAATGAGTCCTAATCGCCATATAATTTGGTATGAAAAAAAATATTCCGCCATCTTGAATTTTTTTTCTTTTCGCTAAATAGATCTTCTCGTCCTGATCATATTTGGCCGAGAAACCACTCTTCCATCTTTTATACTTTCTGAGATAGACGCCAAATAAATTTGTATGGCGGCCATCTTAAATCCGCCATTTTGAAATTTTTTTCAGCTCACTGTCAATTGGCTGAAGTTTCGAATGACATTTGGTCGAGCACCCCCCACCTATCTTCAATACCTGGACCATGCTCTTTACCCGTCTCCGAAATCCTCAATCATCAGCTGTCTCCATATTTTCTTCAAGTTTAGTATTCTGACTTGTACACGAAGCCATCAGTGAAAAAAAAATTTTTCATACAAAATCTTACAGGAGGAGTTTTTGGGGAAAATCTCGAAAACTACCCCAAATGTGGCAACACTGTTTAGATATCTCGATACTGCCGGTCGAGTTACACAATCGATCCATACATGTCAACTTTCCTAAATGTTGCCAACTGCCTCAAAAACGTGGTCGAAATTTTGAAAAACACAAAAAGAATACAAAATGGCCGCCACCTCGTTCCACAGAAACATTTTACATAGTTTCATAATTTTCCCGTAAACTACAGGATATACCGCTCCTGATGACGTTTAAATTTTTCATCTCGCTCGCACCCAGCCGAAATGATCGCCCCTGAAAAAAGACCATGTCGAAAATCACTTTTACTTTGATAAATTCCAGTGTTGCCAGACCTCGGCGACGAAAACACCCAAATGTCATTTGTACAAGTGAGACACGTGGTTGCTCATACTCGAATTGTGCAAAAAGTGCGTATTTCGATTTTTTAATTTTTGGGGTAAATCTTGAAAATTTCCCGAAAAATGGGGTAATTTTTTTTCCCCAATCCATGCCTCGAGTCTGTTCACACAATCGCACCGTACAAGTCGAAACGCTCCGACGTTGCCAACTGTGAGAAAATTGATTTTTAAAATTGCGTTTTTTCGTACCTCAAACAAAAAGGCCGCCGCGACAGCCGCCATCTTGAATTTTCAAAAACCACTCCCATTCAGTCAAAATACAGGATAATTGTAGTCGAAAAAAGAAAAAAATATCATGCTCGACCACGCCGTTTCGGATCTGTGGCGCCGCGGTTCGGGGTCGAAAAATCAAAAATTTTAAAGCACTACAGCTCGGCCGCCATCTTGTTTTCCCAATTTTTTCCACTTTTTCTATTGATCGTTTCCTAATTTCTTCAATAATTGCGAGTAGCAACGAAATCGGTTGGAAAACAAAAGAGTTACAAGAATCACGTCGGCCGCCATCTTGTTTTTCTGAAATGTCATAATTTTTCCCCACTCGAATCCCGCACCCGAACACATCTCCCGTACATCATTATATCGTTTTCTGTCTCTTTCTAGGAGAACAATTATGTCAATGAGTCAGTCAGTCAGTCAGTGGTAATTGAGCTATATATAGTATAACACAAAAAGGCCGCCGCGACAGCCGCCATCTTGAATTTTCAAAAACCACTCCCATTCAGTCAAAATACAGGATAATTGTAGTCGAAAAAAGAAAAAAATATCATGCTCGACCACGCCGTTTCGGATCTGTGGCGCCGCGGTTCGGGGTCGAAAAATCAAAAATTTTAAAGCACTACAGCTCGGCCGCCATCTTGTTTTCCCAATTTTTTCCACTTTTTCTATTGATCGTTTCCTAATTTCTTCAATAATTGCGAGTAGCAACGAAATCGGTTGGAAAACAAAAGAGTTACAAGAATCACGTCGGCCGCCATCTTGTTTTTCTGAAATGTCATAATTTTTCCCCACTCGAATCCCGCACCCGAACACATCTCCCGTACATCATTATATCGTTTTCTGTCTCTTTCTAGGAGAACAATTATGTCAATGAGTCAGTCAGTCAGTCAGTGGTAATTGAGCTATATATAGTATAATACCTACAATAGTGTAAGTTGTTATACTATTGTGTGGGGATCAAAATATGATGGATGGCTTTAAATGAAGGAAGCTACAAAAACTTAGATGATAGGAATTAATCGCGGCTGGCACGGGTCAAAAGTGACTGGCTGACCCGTTGAGGCATCAATGGCAGATTCATTACCAGCGGACGTATCTTTGACTGTTCAAAAGAGCTTGTGAAAAGTATACTTGAATAGTCTATTACGAATTCCGAGTCAATGGACTAGTTATGATATTCTTGTTAATATGAATAGTTAAAATCATACTAATATCATACCTACTATATTATAAATGCGAAAGTGTGTTTATTTGTTGGTTTATTGGTTTGTTGGTTTGTCCTTCAATCACGCCTCAGCAAAGCAACGGATCGACGTGATTTTTTGCATGGGTATAGTTGAGGATCTGGAGAGTGACATACCTAGGCTACTTTTTATCCCGCAAAATTAAGGAGTTCCCATGGGAGTTAAAATAAACTTATTCCACGCGGACGAAGTCGCGGGCATCAGCTAGTCCATACTAATATTATAAATGCGAAAGTGTGTCTGTCTGTCTGTCTATCTGTCTGTCTGTCTGTCTGTCTGTCTGCTACGCTTTCCCGGCCCATCTTTTCAACCGATTTTGCTGAAATTTGGTATAGAGGTAGGTTATATCCCGGGGAAGGACATAGGCTACTTTTTATCCCGGAAATCCCGGAAAATTAAGAAGTTCCCGCGGGAATCAAAAAACCTTAATCCACGCGGACGAAGTCGCGGGCATCATCTAGTTTGTTTATAAATCTTTATTGCACGATACGACTACGATAAGATCTAAACACTGTATGTAAAGGCCATTGAGGTATTAGTAGATACTTGTACATACGAGTATAATTCAATGGTAAAGGCGGTCATTATAGCTTATGGCGATCTCTTCCAGACAACCTTTGGAGAGAGAAGAGAATATAAACGGATATATATATACCTAGGTCACACGAGTATGTGCCTAGGTACCACAGCTAGGTACTATGGTAAGCATAGAGGTATAATATTAGTAAGTATCTCTCTCTGCGTCGTAATCCACATGACTGAGGGGCGTGATTTTTGGCATGGGTATAGTTGAGGACCTGAGAGAGTGACATAGGCTACATTTTATCACGGAAAATTAAGGAGTACCCGCGGGAATCAAAAAAAACTTAAACCACGCGGACGAAGTCGCGGGCATCAGCCGCTACATCATACTAGTATTATAAATGCGAAAGTGTGTTTGTTTGTTGGTTTATTGGTTTGCTGGGTTGTCCTTCAATCACACCGCAACGGAACAACGGATCGACGTGATTTTTTGCACGGGTATAGTTGAAGACCTGGAGAGTGACATAGGCTACTTTTTATCCCGGAAAATTAATGAGTTCCCGCGGGAATCATCTAGTTAAAACCAAAGGTAGGTACGAGTTTCAAACGCGCTTACAACAAACACAACCGAATATTAATCTTAAAGAACATTGATCATTATCAAAGGACCTGTCCTGTATTTGGCTTCCTTTGGGACCAAATCTTTTAAGAATTACCTTCCCTCAGGCTGATTTGCGAGATGGCTTTGAAATAACATCCCGCTGAAATACAGACACGGCTGATAAAAGAAAGAAAGATAGATAAGAAAGGTTTATCCGTAAATGGGAAGTGCCTACTTAACTATCATTTAAATCCATACTTATGTACAGTTACTAATATTATAAATGCGAAAGTGTGTCTGTGTCTGCTTCGCTCTAACGGCCCATCTTTTCAACCGATTTTGATGAAATTTTGTAGTAGGTAAGTAGAGGTAGGTTACATTTTTAGATGGTTTTGCGTTGTTCCACATTTCCCCATTAAAGATCCCCATCAATGGTGAAAAGTTATCCCGGAAAATTTAGGAGTTCCTCCGGGAATTAAAAAACAACTTGATCACGCGGACGAAGTCGCAAGCATCATCTACTTAATTTATAAATGCGAAAGTGTATTTGTTTGTTGGTTTGTCCTTCAATCACGCCGCAACAGAACAACAGATCGACGTGATTTTTTGCAAGGGTAGGTAGTTATAGTTGAGGACCTAAAGAGTGACATAGGCTACTTTTCATCCCTAAGGAGTTCCCGTGGGAATTAAAAAACTTATTCCACGCGAAGTCGCGGGCATCTGCTAGTACCTATATAAATTAACAAAGGACATCAATAAAATATACTTTCAATTGCCAATAATCAGTAGAAATTATTCCACCCGCCATAAACGTCAAAGGAGAAATGATTGGTGGGCCTGATTCGAATTACGAATCGACAATAAGTTTATAATGACGAATATTATTTCGATTATGGTGAGTTCAAATGGCGACGTTGAAAATCTTACACGTACTCCGATACCAATGAATGTAATGCCTCTATGGCAATGTGGTTTACTTTTAAGGAATGCTACAAACGCTTAAGGAATAGTGATTGCGAAAGTCCAGTTACTGGCGACTGGCTAACGACTAAGTATATCTACTCACTTCCAATTCGCCAAAAGAGAATAAGGCTTTAGGTAAGTAGGTATATCGTTAGACAGTCCAAGAGAGTAAAAACAAAGTGACAACGTACCTTTTACGAAGAGCACGCCTTCATAATCAAGTTATAATAAATCCATTCACAATACACGGATACAAAAACAAAACCCACTCACACAGAACACAAAAATAATACAAAGAAACAAAATGCGGCTACGTCGAGACAGGGACATAAAACGTACACATTTTGACCCGAGGTTTTTGGGGTACAGTATAAAAACAACTTGCACAATATTTGAACAGATGGGGGATTTTATTTTCGTTCACGCGCGACGTAAATTCGTTATGGGGTTACCCACGTTACACTACGATTCACGGCGGCGGAATCACGGTACTGAATCGTTTGTTTGGTACATCTATTCGCCAGATTCTGGGTATATTGCCGTCTCTTTTTAGCTGTTCAATCCGACTGGCGAGACATCTACTATGAAACTGTGGGACCGTTTAGAGAAACCTACAGTCGATACACAACCGGCTCGGCCTGTAGCAGTGGCCCGTAGCAAGCAAGTACAGACGTTACGTCAAGATGGCGTTGTACATAAACGATATAAGTTCCTTGTGTTGGGTCGCCCGTTTCACCTGACCTAGGGGCCCGTAGCCTTCAAGACGGGCCCTAGCCAGTTTACTCGGCTTCAAGAACATTCACCGGGGCACAATGTTGCCCCGCGCCCCGCCCGGGTAAGGAGGCCCAGCCTCGACTCTCGAGGCCCGTACCCCCGCTTGGCCCTCGCGGGCCAAACGGAGACGACCCACACGCCGTTTCCTCGTAGTTTCGTTAGTAATTTGTCCTATTTATAGGACCACGACATAGCGACACGACAAGCGATTCAGGGTCTTCATACACGAGAAATTAGCCATCTGCATGAGATCTTTAGTAGGTAGTAGGTACACATAGATTTAAGATGGTCGTGCTTTGCTAACGCAGCGGATGATAAATCTATGTTAGTACACAAGTGTGTGCGCAAATACAGCTGTGTACCCTATATTCCCCTACTTTTATATAGACGGAAAATCCGACATGACCGGTGCAAGCTATCTCAGCAGTTTCAGAAAGATTTGCGAACACTACTTCCCAGAAAAAGTGTTCCAATTAATGCAAATGATTTCATTATTTTCAGCTCTGTTCAAAATAAAGTATGTTATGGAGTTTTAACACTGCCATTATACCCATCTTTTGGCACATTAGAAATTTTTCAAGATTTTCAAAGCTTGAGAATGCTTCGATGCTGTGAATGCCTTATATCTGAGGAATTTTTTGAAGATTTATACAGCTGTCCACAGGGCGATTGTGTAAAATCTGCATGAATCATTGTTAGTCTCAATTGTTTTGATTGGCTGTATTTATGGTATTTTGGCTGTGTCAATGGATTTTGGACCATAGTGGAAGAATGTTATCCAATCGGAGGTGATTGCGATCGTTACACAGTAGCTGTCATTTTCCACTGCAGGAATTCCACGTATCACATCAACAGCTAACTATTACCTCAAATAACAATATCTCGCACGATCAACTTAAATTGATTTCAAACGAATGGCGGATTTCGAGCCGCGCCGTTTGGATCAAAAATGAATAAAACACGAAAGTAGTTCAAAATAATTTGGAATTTATTCACAAAAATATTTCATATTTACTAAACTAACGTAACGATACTTTACATGATAATTCTTTATCAGTCAACTCTGAAACTACCCGCACCATGTTACTATTCGTCAAAACGTTCGTCGGTTCGTAACCTGACAACACCCACGAATCTAGTACATCTGTACTCGGTAGTAACGTCCTAAGGGTATTTCTGATGTAGATGTAAGCTTGTGGAGAGTACTTATAAATACTAAGTGCGAAGTTCTTTAGATCATCTGTATGTCTTGTGGGCATAGCTAGAACTAGTCCATTTGTGTCTTCTTTTATCTTGTCTTGCAGAGATAATAAAATTCTCGACTTTTTCCTACGCCTCTGCAGAAGTATATTCTTCTTTATGTCTATTTCTTCTTTTAGTCGATCTATACGCCTTTTTTGACTTTTGTTAACTCTCATACCGTTTCTCAATTTCACTTTTAAGCTTACTGCTTGTCTTTGCATCACTTGGACTTCTGTAAATAATTTTAAAAGTTCAAGATTTTCCTGTTCTTTTATTTTTTTTGATTCTTCGATTTTTTTGTCAATTACATGGGATGTACTTGGCTTCTCGGATGTGTGATTGGGTGTACCATTTGTTAAATGTTTTACATTAGAAACTACTTGTTGACTATTATTAGAAATATTTATTTGTTTATGATTTTGTTTATATTGTTGTTTTTCATTTTGATTTTGATGTTGCAGTTGGTTTTGTTTATATTGTTGCTGTAGTTGCATTTGTTTATGTTGTTGTTGTTCATTTTGTTTTTGCTGTGATGGATTTTGTTTATAAAGTTGTTGTCGTTCATTTTGTACTTGATTTATTTGTTGTTGTTGAACATTATTGTATTCTTCACTTAAATGTTCTTCTTCCAGATGTTCCTCTTCATATTCCATATTTTCTTCTTCATTCTCCATTTTATAA
This sequence comes from Erebia ligea, assembly GCA_917051295.2. Classification (NCBI taxonomy): domain Eukaryota; kingdom Metazoa; phylum Arthropoda; class Insecta; order Lepidoptera; family Nymphalidae; genus Erebia; species Erebia ligea. The sequence goes on from OU785232.1 coordinate 1,536,863, forward strand.
TCTTGGTCATCTGCATCATCATAATCATCTTCATATTCATTGTCAAATGTTTCTTCATCAATATATTCCACCTGCAAAACAGATTATTACGTGGAAATGGTGGATTGAGCTTAACATATAATATCATATAATTCATACTCATGTTCTAATAATATTATAAATGTGAAAGTGTGTTTGTTTGTCTTTCAATAACGCCGCAATATCCATTAAATCCCAGAAAGCTAAGGAGCTCCAGTGGTAATTAAAAAACTTATTCCACACAGGCATCAGCTAGTCAATAGCCTCAGGTCAATTAAGTAATATTATTAAACTACTTCACTGTACTTATGGCTAATAGATAGAAACATTTTCATGTATTAAATCTCAAAGTTATACCTCTAAAACATGTTTAGGCAATTTCAACGAAGGAACAGCCTTGCTATTGAGCACAACAGTGTCATAGGCATCACACTCAAAGCAGTCCACAGAAAAGTGTTGCACACAAATGTAGGAATAATCAGTGGGCGTCCAGTTATTCCTGCCCGTGAGGTCAGTCCATATTTGCCTAAAACTAGGGTCCTCAGGAAACCTGAAAAGTTTTTTGCTATTTTATTTTGTATACTTAGAAAATATGTTACAAGTAGCCACTTTTAATAGAAGGCTAATGTAGGTACTTTGGTACTTATTACGTGAATATTGCAAAGCCTAAATGATGGGTTATGAATTTAGCAGTCTATCTATGTTTTTATTTTATTTATTTATTTTATTTTTACAAAATAACGTTTACATATTAATATTAACTTCACATCCTTAAACTCGCAAGAGTTCATGTGGATGTTGCACCTTCCTCCTAAACAACTAAGTTAACAGAAAATAACATGACAAGTGATTAATACAATATCTAAATATCAATCTAAATAGGTACATATATGCAATTTCTAAAGTAGGCAGTTGTTAGCTAAACAATTCTTTCATTTTATTCTACACTTTTATGGGCATCTTAGCATGTAAAATCCATACTAATATTATAAATGCAAAAGTGTGTCTGTCTATCAGTCCGCTACACTTTCATGGCCCATTTTTTTGACTGATTTTGATTAAATTTTGTATAGAAACAGGTTGTATCCCAGGGAAGGACATGGGTTACTTTTTATCACTGAAAATTAAGGAGTTAAATACAAAATCCGCAGGAATAAACAATCTCATCCACCAGAAATCTCACAATTAAACTAAAAAAAATTATAACTTCAAAACTATCAAAATCGCTGAACATACATGGCGTATTGCCTGATCTGATGAAGAGGTCCAGGTACTTACAAGAAATATATTTTTTAAATTTCTTTCTATTTTATGAAATATCTAGCCTGGCACCTTTGAGGTACTTACTCAAGTACTCACTCAGACCTGGTAGGTACCAAAGATTTGGATATTTTTACATACCTGAAGAATGAATCTGAATTGAAATTTTTGGATTCGTCGCACCCTAAAACCGCACAAGTCTTTGTTATCTCTGTATCATCTGTATTCTGTTTGAGTTCAGGCGCCACCATAGCTAAAAAACAATAGTTGAATAACCTCCATAACATACGTAAAAATAACAAAAAATAAAGTAATTTTTATACCGATAGGCGTCGACTTAGCTCGGATTTCTTCATTCTCCTTAATTTTAGCAAGTGCTTGGCTGAAACTCATGTTTTTCGGAACAAAACCACCGTGACACAAATTAAACTATACTTAATCAAGAGATATCTGTCGTAGTTAAAACTTGAAAAAGCATGACTATTCGCTAATGCAACATTCACTGATTTGTATTTTGTGATCTGTATTCCCAGGTAACTATTTTAAATACCTAGTTTTGGAAAGTTATCCGATTCCGATCCAACAATGCCGCCAGACGCCAATTTTTGGAATGTCACTTGTCAACCCGCTTCTATTTAGGTTATGATAAGCGCAACGCTATCTCTTATTTTAAAATAAATCAACGAATGCATCAGTATAAAATTTTGTGTTTATTTATTTTTAAATGTTACTTTGGTTTTAAACATTTTAAAATTAAAAATTATTTCATCTAGCCTAGAACATTTGACATTAGCAGTTTTTTTGGAACCACAGACTACAGAGCTGACCATGGAAGAAGGAATTACGACTGCCGGAGCCACAGACATATAAATAGAAGCAGACACAACATAAATTTCACACCCACATAGACAAGTGTATGCGAATCAGTGTGACTTAGTGTGACCGTGTCCCTGCAAGCAAAAATGTGTATGTATTAATTTGCTGCAACACTGTGCTACACCAACGCATACATTGACAAAAATTCAATGCGTGGCAGTCATTATAAGACATCTATGAGACCTATGGCGTTTGTTTACATTGTGTTGTCTTGGGTGTCATAAGTTTTTTGTGAAATTTGGAGATTTATATGAATATTTACTGAAATAAAATGGTGAAGTGTTGTGTCCCCCTGTGTTACAACGCTTCGTACAGGAAAACCCCAGAAGTAACGTTCCATCGGTAAGTAAAATTCATGCTATCATGTAGCTTTGGAATGTTTTCGTATCGCATCGTATCAAGGCTAAGATATTATCTAATATTTTATAGTTGTTATGACGAAATATGTAGCCATGCATATATTAAAACTATAATATTATGGTTTCCTGTAGAAATACATGCTTTAAGTTGTTGAATAATCTTTTTTGACATTTTGAGAACTTTAACAAATTACAGGGCCGGACTCGACGACTCTTTTATTTTAATGGCCGGTTTCTGAATTAAGCATTCAAGCAAAAATCAGCTAAGTTTTGTTCAAATACTTGAGTAAGACTTCAGTTTTTTGTGTTTCACACTATAAAATTAGAATTTCCCAAATTGTAATTAGCTAAGTATTTCTCCAGTCGTCCCTGAGTATTCTCCAACATTGCATTTGCGTTTCGCTACACGTAGAAAAACCGGTATTGACCGAAAATAATATTTATTTCTAATTTTGTTAAATTTTATTATTAAATATGATTCAAAAAAATAAATTTTATAGAATTTTATTTAGAAAATTATGAATCCATATAAATATTATAAATGCGAAAGTTTGGATGGATGGATGTATGTATGTATGGATGTATGTTTGTTACTCAATCACGCTCCAACGGATGAACGGATCTGGATGAAATTTGGCACAGAGATAGATTATAGTCTGGAATAGCACATAGGCTACTTTTTATCCCGGAAAATTAAGAAGTTCCCGCGGGAATCAAAAAAACCTCAACCACGCGGACGAAGTCGCGGGCATCAGCTAGTTTCAAATATTTCAGGCTAATATCTCATAAAAAACTCTGATGTGCGTTTGATTTCAAATAACCGGGAAAGAGAAATGGAACGTACGACATAACATTGTGTCAGAAGCGTCAAAAGTTTGACAAACGGTTTTGTTTACAAAATTTTCCAAATCTTGACTTCTGTTTTTATTTGTAATTATTCTTACAAATATTTATAAAATGGATAGAGAAAAGAAAAAAAAATATCCCAACTTCACTAACTTGGGGAAAGAAAACCTTCTCGCATTGGTAGCAAAGTAAGTACCTAATCTTTATATCATCCCCTTACTCGAAGGCCAGCTTTTCTCCTGGTTCAGTACTATATTTTAGGGTTAATTTTACATGGCCACAATTAGTAGTTAGTTCGTATATGTAATTCTACTTAGAAATAGAAATTTGTCCAGTCACAAGATAACCCAACCAACTGGCAACGAACTTCGAATAATGTCATTGTTTTCTTTGAATAACAGGGTATATAGACCAGGGTCGATAATTTATAAAACCAAAAAAAATAATAGTAGGATGAAACCCATTAGAAAAGGAGGGGAATATTATAAAAATGAAAGGAAAAATAATTTACGGGCGATCTGAGGTCGGGAAGGGGATGGGGGGGGGTTTTAAGGGTAAAAAACGGTTTTTCTCGATTTCCGGCAAAACTAAAAGTCCTATCGAAAAAAGTCATATGGCAAAGTTGTAGGTAATAAAAAGATCTAAAACTTTTGTATTTACACTTTTTTCACATAACCTCAAAATTTATGTGAAAAATTCAAAAAACCAAGTTTTTGATTTTCTATTTTTATCTTTTACAAATAATCTTTTTTTTTTAACGAAATTTGGTGAAAACTTACCTTTTTATGTCCCAAATACGCTGTAATTTATTTGAGTAAAAATATTTATTTTTTCACCTTATTTTGAATTAATATCGAAAAAGCACCCTAATTTTCAATCGAAAATTCACCCGTCAAAATATCAGCTTTTTTCAAAAAGTTGGTATGTTTTCTGTTCGTTGAAATCTCTACTTTCCGATGGTGAAAAAAAATATATATGTTACTATAGTAAATCTTCTCAGAAAATGCAAAAATCGAAAATCGAAAACTCGAATTCGAATTTTTTTTTTTAAATTATTATATATAATTTTGAGCTATTTATTAAAATTTACACATTAATTACTCGAAAAACGTTATATTACATAAATATTAATTTTATTAACTTATTTGTTTGTTAATTATAGTAGTATATTTTGATTTGCAATTTTTTTTTTATCAATTTAACATGTAATCTAACGTTTTTCGAGTAATTAAAGTGTAAATTTTAATAAATAGCTCAAAATGATTTATAATAATTAAAAAAAAAAAATCGAATTCGAGTTTTCGACCCGTTTTCGTTTTTTACCCTTAAAACCCCCCCCCCCATCCCCTTCCCGACCTCAGATCGCCCGTAAATTATTTTTCCTTTCATTTTTATAATATTCCCTTCCTTTTCTAATGGGTTTCATCCTACTATTATTTTTTTTCACTTTTTATTATTTTTAAAGGCTTCTACCCTGGTCTAATAGGTACCTACTAAATAATATGCCTTTTATAAAAGGCATATTATTTATGTGTTTTATATGTAAGTCATCAATAAATGTTCTATCCACAGATTACAAGGTGTGATAGAATGCAAAAAGACAGGGCATTCTACTTGCAAAAAAAGAAGGAAGAGCGGATTGTAATAATTAAACAATACAATAGCCTATGTAGTACCACAGGACCAAGAGATGAAGAGTAAAGCTGCCTGGTGGATCTTCAATTATCGCCACAACTGATGATAATGTGATAATATCATATTATATTTATTACCCAGAAATGTTATATTATGCTGAGTTATTTGTAAAATAAAACAAAATTAAAAAATCCAACAAAGAGTTCCTAATTTCTAACAAAATATTATTTATTACAGGAGTTTATTGTTAAGTAGTTATTTGTAAAATAACTTTCTACTAATGAGCTTGGGGCAAAGACAGGACATCATTTCGTTCTTCAACAAGTTCATCATCTTGTACCACGTAGGCATCTGGATCTACCTCAGGCTTCTCCAAAGATTTTTTAAATCCCACTACAAGTAAGCCCAACTGCGATCTCACCTGATGATAAGTGATGATGCAATCTAAGATGGTGGCGGGCTAAATTGTTAGTGGTATGGCAGTTATATTAAACTCATAGATTTCTACACCTATGAAGGAAGCCTCCCACAATTCAGAAATTGTAAATTCCCAAATCGAATTGCCGGAAATCGAACCCGGGAACTCCCTTAATCAGCCACCACAGCGATCGCCACTGCGCCAGGGAGCGTCAAAAGATGCCAACGAAGAATCTTCACTAGAAATCGCAAATCCATGCTAATATTATAAATTCGAGAGTGTGTCTGTCTGTCTGCTACGCTTTCACGTCCCATTTGTTTCACTGATTTTGATGAAATTTGGTATAGGGATAGTTTATATCCCGGAAAATTAAAGAGTTAACACGCGGGAATTCAAAAAACTTTAATCCACGGACCAAGTCGCGTGCATTATCTAGTGTGAATATAGTTTAAGTAGCCGAAATTCGTTACTTAAATATCACGCACTCAACTTTGAGATTAGAGGACTTTGAGCGCTGGAAAATGCGCTCTGAAACGCAATTTTGCTGTTAAGCAGAGATTTAAGTTTCGAAACTGTCAAATTTAAAATTTCTCAAGCTCCAATTCTCAAACCTTACAAAATATCAATTCAGAAACAAACATTTCCTTAATTAGTACATAATACACACTTATGTGGTCTTTGAGACAGACTCAACGTAAAATTCTCAATTCAGAAACCGGCCGTAAGTATATAACTTCGACTTTTAATTTCAGGTTTCCAAAGGATGAATACCTGAGAGACCTATGCATAAAAATATTAATAGAAAAGACTGGCAGACCAACTCATGGAGTGCTATATGCTCCAAGCATTTTACAGATAATCTAAGAACGTAATATATTCCGTACAATTCTATCTCCTGGTGCAATACCGACCATTTTCAAAGAAAAGTTAGTTGAGGTCTTATACTAAGTAGGTACCAATTTACCTTATCTTCCATTAGGTGGATGAATTTCATTAATTTTTATTGAAAACCTCAATACAGATTCTAAAGCACTAATTGTAAAGTTTATTTGAATAAAAAACATGTGAGTTTAAAACACCTGTTGTAATTTTTTATTTAACCTCTTTTTGGAATAACGATTCGATTCGATTGTTTAACAACATTTATTTGGCTTACTGCCAAGAAATTATTGTCAATAGGAACTTTGAGCTAAAATCTGGCGGTATTTACACGATATCCGTTGGTACTGTTCTTCTAAATAATATCCCCATCACCTGCGCGTCGACGCAGAGCGAGAACGACGCGAGAACCACTGGCCATGATACTGACGGAGTCCTCAGGATTTGAGTTGTAACAGGAGTTATAACTCCGCGCGCGACGGTGACGATATCACACGCAGCGCGGAGCTCACATCTATATTCACCACATTGACTAGGGTCCCGCACGTGGTGATGATTACCATTACTAGTGTTACTATATTGCAGTTGTGATCGCTTGTGATGAAGAAATTATAAAAGTACCAATAATAATTATTTTTAAAATCCTTACAAATTATAGCTTCCAAATGATAGGTGTCTTTAGGTCAATTTTTTTCACGCAACCTAACCCTACATATCAATATAATGTTTTATGCAGCAACAAGGTTCGGCCCTGAGTTTTGTGTATGTGTGCGTAATGTTTTCGTGTGTTTGTAATTGCCACGCTATTTTGTACGTTATCTTGACTCTGCTTCTCTTTATAACTCTGTGGCCGGAGCTGACTTTGGAACTTTGAACATGCTTTGAACATCTTCCTTTCTCTGTTGTTTTTGTTCTTTTCATTTTGTCCCCTTTCGGGCAGGCAAAGATCTAAGACCATACAGGCTACAGCCCATTCATAGGCTAGAAGGGAAGGGAAAGCCCATAAACTATTGCACAATAGTATGTCCACAGAGTATGTCTGTGTTAGATTGTAATTATTGTATAAATAATGGGGAATTTACACGTTCTAATTTACTATAACTCTGTGACTTTTATCTATGTCTAGATTTCGGTGGTGTATGTGGGTGTATATGATCCATCTCCACCACAGACATATTAAAGCTACTGTTACACATCATTGATTTTATGTTACACATGCTCTAAAATAGCATGCTAGTAAGCATGCATATGAGTATGCTCAATACGAGCATGCATAAGAACAGTTTACATTTGCTAGCAATAGGCACGCTAGTTTTAAGTATGCTCTTGAATAAGCATGCTCAAAGCGAACATCCCAAATACCATGCCATTTTAAAGCATGCTTTCTCGCTCAGTTCAAACAAAGTCATGGACAATCAAACAGCTATCCGTATGGAGCTGAATAAGATCATCCTTTTGCTGGCGATGCAATGCATCCAGAAGCTTATATCAGCTCGGCAAAAAAAGAAAAGAAACAGAAAGATTTGGGTCCGTGATTGGATATCTAGAAGACAGGACTTGGGAGCAAGTGCTCAATTGCTTACAGAAATGCGAGTAGAAGATGCCACGGGTTATAAAAACTATATGCGGATGCTAGGTACATGCTTATGCTTATGATGCTATAATATGCTTTTTTTCGTCGCCCCAGCAACACATTTTGCGTGAAATTGTGCACCTGTTGCAAACGACTGATCGCTACTAGCATGCTCAATAAGCAAACCTGTTTAGACGCGCTTAAAGCACGCCCCCTTCCACCCGCGCCGCAGGTAGCGTGCTCAAAAATCGCACGCCTGTTGATTTTTAAGCAAACTCGAAATGAGCATGCAACATTCCAACACACATGCTACTAAGTAGCAACTGCTCTATAAAAGCATGCTTTCATGCTTGAAATGAGCATGTGTAACAGTACCTTAATTTAGAAGATCTCCACCAATCACACATTGGCTGTGTTCCGAAATACACTGCGAGCACTGTTCAGTGCTCTTACTGTGGAGTAATTCGTTCCGTTAAGACTGACAGTAAACTGCCGCAGTATCACATGGAAATATATGACGTCATTAATCGACGCCATTTTTGTACTGTGAGCACTGGTGTTTTCGAGGTAAGGTGCTCTCAGTGCTTTGATCACGTGATCTACTGCTGGACTCCGTTCCGTTTTAAACAGTAACCAGTATAGCTTACCATGGCTGTGTTCCGAAATACACTGCGAGCACTGTAAGGTGTGACGTCACTTTAGTACACTGCGAAGCCGTTCCTTTATAGTTAGGTATACTGGGTACTGCTTAAAACGGAACGCTGTCAGCACTGAGACAAACACTGAGATCACCTTACCTCGAAAACGCCAGTGCTCACAGTACAAAAATGGCGTCGATTAATGACGTCATATATTTCCCTAGGAAACTGCGGCAGTTTACTGTCAGTCATAACGGAACGAATTTCTCCACAGTAAAGAGCACTGGACAGTGCTCGCAGTCTATATATTATAGGAGATAACTGCACTTTTGGTAACCATCGCCAGAAAAGCTCATTCAGTGTTAGGTGGATGTAGAGCTCTCCACTGATCACAAAAGTTGCAGTCTGCCTGCATTTGGATGGCCCTTTCGCTAGATATGGCCGTTCAATGACGGTTTATTGTTACCAAAAATGAACGATAATTAGAAAAGCTGATTCTTGTACAGTATTAAAGTATGCGCAGTACCTATGTAAACAGCATAAAAACTGACGCATGTGGATGGGACTTTTTCTAGATATCACCTTTCAAAGACGTTATAAGCTATACTTACTATGCTTTCCTGTAAAAAAATATTAGCAATTATTATGTCGTCCCGTTGATTGCTGTTAAAAATTTTTAATAGCGATCAACGACGACAAAATTATAACTAATATTTTTTTACAGGAACGCATAGTAAGACGTATCACGTCACATATCACGGTTGATATGTACTCTGTGGTTGTTATGTATCACAACCACAGAGTACCTACATTGTTATTGTGATTGTTAATTAAGTAGAACACTACACTGATCACAAGCAACAATGGCACAAGATTTATTAGATTTAGTCTAATAACGGAACACAGCCCATATAGGAACGGCTTCGCAGTATACTAAATTGATTATTTGACGTCACACCTTGCTCGCAGTGTATTTCGGAATACACCCATTATTTCTGACTAGTAGTCAAGTCACTGGCTTTTGAAGTTTGATTTGTCATGTCAATTGTCAGTAGTCAGTCAATCTTTCTCAAAAAATAATTCAATAGTACGCAAAATAATCTGACGAAGCCTTTGTTTGTTTCTTGTTCCGTATTGCATGTTAGGAAAATGGTTGACCCAATATTCGATTATCAATTTAGGCTTATCCTAATCGGTGACAGCACAGTGGGCAAAAGTTCCTTGCTAAAATACTTCACGGAAGGAAAATTTGCGGAGGTAAGAATTTGTCATTGTTATTGTTGTTGTATAACGTGTTCTTGGAATAGAGGATTTAATTACGCACAAAATTTTTCGGGTATATACGTCGACGCATTTTAAAATTCTATATTCACTGTACTGTTGCGATTTACGTAGAACTATCTTTCTGTTTGGAGCACCGTTCTCGAAATAAAAAAAACACCTGTTTAGCGAATCATTCACCTCGATGTCAGTCCGTCCCATCCGTGTCTGTCGCAACTCTCAGCATAGTTATTAGAATTTTGTAAGGTTGAAATTTATAACAGTAGAACTAGATACTTACCATTCTAAGTTATAATATTACACAATTTTTCAGCTTTCAGATCCAACAGTGGGTGTCGACTTTTTTGCAAGGATCATCGAAGTACAAGATGGTACAAGGATTAAGCTCCAACTGTGGGACACTGCTGGTCAGGAGCGATTTCGATCCATCACAAAATCCTACTACAGAAACTCAGTCGGGGCACTACTAGTCTATGATGTGTGTAATCGTGCAAGTTTTGAACATATACCCCTTTGGATGATGGAGGCTAAAAGGCATATAGAGCCACATAGGCCTGTCTTTGCTCTGGTTGGGTGTAAAGTGGATCTGGTTGGAACTGATAATAAGAATGGTGCATGGAGGGAGGTTTCGTGTGAAGAAGCGAGAATGTTTGCTGAGCAAAATGGTAATTATTTATCCCTTTTTCTTAAATTTATCCATCTAACCATCAGTCTGCTACTTGATGAAACTCCAAACAACACGTGGTCCTGCTCCAAGTATGCCTCGCATGTGTGTTTCCTGTTAGAATGATTGAAGTCAGTTTAGGGGGTTGAATGTTGAGATTACATATATATATTTTGTAAAAATAAACATCTGATTAAAAAATAATCGTATATTTCCTAAAAAAACATTGCAAATAATTACCATAGTATTTTTTTTTAAAGTTATAATAGTCTTTGGCTGCAATCAGACTTGCTGACAAGTGGTGATGCAGTCTCAGGTTGAGCTTGCTTGCCTAGAAGATGCCTATTCACTCTTGATTTGAAGACACCAATGTTAAAAGAGGGAAATGTCGATGTGAAGCGCTATTGGATATCCCAGCAATATCTATATTAATATTATAAATGCAAAAGTGTGTCTGTCTGTCTGCTACACTTTAAAGGCCCAACTTTTCAACAAATTTTGATATATCCCAGAAAATTAAGGATTTCCCGTGGGAATAAAAAAAAATTATCCACACTGACAAAGTCGTGGGTATCATCTAGTAAAATATTAAGACTTTAGAGTTCGATGAATTCTACAACGATGGAACTTACAAACTTATTTATCTTCCAGGTTTACACCATGTAGAAACATCAGCCAAAACGGGTTCCAATGTGGAACAGGCATTTATCCTTGTAGCTCAGGAAGTGTACAACCGTATACAAACCGGTGAATACAAAGTGGAGGACGGATGGGATGGGATCAAAACTGGGTTCAACCGACCCAACGGAATGGACTTTAACCTGCTTGAGGCAGAAACTGTACAGTCTACCTGCTGTTAAACACAATATATTTATTGTTGTTTTATATTTGTCTGGTTTTTGGGTTTAAACCTGCTAATTGTTTTAAAAAATGATTTTTTTTAAACTTGTTGCAAAAGAGAGCTCACATATTAAATTAATTATTTTGAATACTGCAATCTATACACTGTACCACATGGATTTGTCTGCTTTGGCAGGTTATAGCGAATTAAGCTTCTTGTTTCTTGATTTTGCAATTCTTTCCCATAAATTCAGAATCCGCTCAAAATAATTATTTTGTTCTGCATGCTAAGAATTTTGCATTACCTACTCTTTACATTTTTCATTATATTTTTGTCACAAAAATGCATGGAACATCATAATAGGATGATCCTAAGCATGATATAATTTTAGTGCTAAAAAAGCTAAAAAAGTCTTTGTGTGAGCTTATAACGTGTGATCTGTTTTTTGCTAATTACTTATATATGGATCATTTAATATGTTGAAAATTATATTTTTTTTTCCATCTGGATATTTCCAGATAATGTGATATATATAATTTTATTTATCATAAACTAGTTTTGGAGGTCAGATGTTGATACCTAATCGGTACCTACTGATTGCTCTATATTATAATTAAAATGCCTAGGACTTAACACTTAGGGTTGGCTCCCTGCAAGAATTCAAAACTATAATTTATTTTTGTTTCCTCTGGGAAATTACTTCAATGCGATTTATAAAATTAGCAGGTTTAGACTCTAAGCAGATGAAAATGTAAATATTATTGACTCATATAAAATTAGCATTAACATAATATAACAAAAATATAAGTATAACTGTATTAAAGCCGGGTACTCATTAGCGAGCTGTAACTGTAACCGGACAGTTTCGATCTTCGCTCTTGACGTCCGTCGATCGCCCTCCAACCGCGTACTCATTAGCAAGCTGTGTCTGTAAGTGTGAGTTTCCACTGACGCAACATTCACATTCAAACATGTTGATTACTCTGTTTTCTGCCTATTTATCGAGCCGTGTATCCATTGTCACACAACTTGTTGTGTAAAGACTTGTTTGTCATTTCATAGACCGAAACATGTCTTCTGAGACATATTAAAACCAAATGTTTTGTACAAATTTTGCAACACAATGAAGGATTTTTTTTGATATTTTGCATAGATAATTAATTTATAGTTCGTAATCGGTTTTGTTTACATGATTTTACTCAGTTTTTTTGCAGTGTGAACGTCAGTCTCAACAAAACAAGTTTTGGATTTGTTTCATCCGTCAAGTTGAGAGACATTACATGTTTAATGTTGCGTCAGTGGAAACTCACGGCTACGGTTACAGCTCGTTAATGAGGACCCGGCTTATACATGTAGATATATGGTTTGCACAAGGTTTTTAGAAAGCAAATACCTAGATCATAAAGACTTTGTTCACGAGTTTTTCAAAACTCTCCTCTACGCAATCAAAACCTATGTCTATTTATTTTTTAATTAGTGTGCATAGTTGAATACATTTGATCAATCTATTGGAACTAAAATTCAATTTAAACTAAACTTTTATAGGGAAAACTGATTTTTATATTTATTTTCAGACCATTCTTTTCCTTCTAGTGTAGAATAAACCACCTAATGTGTTAACTATTAATGCAAAAAAAGTGAAACGAACTATATATTACTCGGATTGTTCAATTGTTAATTAATTAGGGCCAGCACATATCTGGCAAGGCGCAGCGCAGAGGATTTTTCACTGCCAAACCATTATCAACTTTGTTCATATTGAAATAATATTGAAAATAAATTTACTCGACTTTCAATCCCCAATATAGGTAGATAAGTACAATTGACACAACAAAACTAGTGGTACTTAAGTTGTTTCGATTTATTTTCGATATTACTTCAACGTTAGCAAAGTCGATAATGGTTTGTCAGTAAAAATTCTCCGCGATGCGCATAAAGATCACCATCATAAGCGCCGACTCTTTTTTTTAAAAATAGAAATCTGTCAAAAATTCGTCAGATTTTTACTTGGCGATCGAAAATAAATCCTTGATTAGTTTTTTGCATCAAAGTTACACAAGAATCAATTTATTTGAACACAAAACTAAAATAATGATGTGATGTCGTAACTCGTATAAATATATTATGTAGGTATTTAGTTTTAGTTTTGTGTTCAAACATTAGGTTGGGAACGCTCCTAAAAATACACATTTATTTTCTATTAGTAGAACTAAGCACATTACAGACACAGTTGTGTGCCATCATTATTTCCTTCAATAGTGCCAATAACTTATTCTAAAATCTGCCAGCAAATCTTAGTTTTATCTATCTGTAAATAAACACCAAAATTATTCAATATTCAATAGAATTATCACAATTAAAAAAAACACGTAAGTAAGTATATTAGATAACCATAGACAAGACAAACCAAAGAGTTTTTTTTTTCACACGAATTTGTTATTTGTTTGTTGGATTTCACAGTTAAGAAAAACTGTTATTTTAGTTTTATTTCAACTAATTTTTAGTGACAATATACTAACTAACAATTGACTAATAAAACGACTACTTTGAAGTAGTTAAAATATTTGTACCTGCGTTAAAGTAATGCATTAGTGTAAATTAATCCAACTGATTTGAATTCAATGTAAAGGACATATTAATATGAAACCTATTATGTAAAAGGGAGGTACTAGGTACATGGTATTTGGATTTTGACTGCAAATGATTTCTTAAAAAAATTCTTGGTCAACACTGACTCGGATTGAGTAGGGTTTGGACTAGTTCTGATAGGGCTTTTAGATAATAATCAAAATACCAATTTTGTTCCCATGTGTACTACATTTAGTAAAAGTAATGAAAATGTGTCCACTTCTGTTGTACAGGATCCCTAAATTAAATTGTTAATTTTTGACGACCTCCACCTCTTTTTTTTTTTTTTTTTTTTTTTTTTTTTGATTTTTGAATTTTTTCGCAGTGCTGAGAGCTGTTGTCTTAACGTGCGGAGGTCCTGGGTTTGATCCCCGGCAGGGTCAATTTGGGAATTTATAATTTCTAAATTTTCCCTGGTCTGGCCTGGTGGGAGGCTTCGGCCGTGACTAGTTACCACCCTACCGGCAAAGACGTGCCGCCAAGCGATTTAGCGTTCCGGTACGATGCCGTGTAGAAACTGAATAGGGGTATGGGTTTAATATAACTGCCATGCCCCTAACAGGTTAGCCCGCTACCATCTTAGACTGAATCATCACTTACTATCAGGTAAGATCGCAGTCAAGGGCTAACTTGTAGAAAAAAAATCAAGCGGCCAAGCCAAAGGGACGGCCTTTCCACTGAGAGAACTATGAAAGGGATAGAAATATATTCGAACTGTAATTTTAGTAATTCAGAGATTGTGTAGTAACACAAATTAACCACACTATCTTTTCATTTTGTACGGTAATACAAGTTGCAGTCGTAATACCACCTAATTGTATTACTTATATAAATATGTAGTTTAAGAATAAGTATAAGAAGTAAGTATATCTATTATTTTGTATTGTCTGCTTTGTAATTTTATATTGTCCGATGCAAAAAAGTTTAAACATTAGATACATAATGTATGAGTGGTCTTGCAATTAATGAAATGAATTGTATTGTATTTATACAATTGGTTTTGCTCAGTTGTCATGCCGTCCGTAAACCGTACGATTAATTATAGAATTGTAATTGAAGGCCTAGAAACTATTACAAGCAACTGGTTGCGGGAATTGGTATTTCGTGAAATTCGACCTTAGCGAGGCTTAGGCCAGAACCCAAAGCTTCTTAGGTTAAAGGGTATATGCTAGGCGTGATCAGTGAGTGAATTAGCTCACTGATTCATTTTGACTTAATGAAACGGCGATAGCCTGGTAGTTAAGACACCCGGCTTTCGTCGGTGGTCGCGGGTTTGATTCCCGGGCACGCACGTGTAACTTTTCGGCTTTTAATATGCGTTTTAAGAAATATGGCACTTTTTTTAAACGGTGATGGAAAACATCGTGAGTAAAGTGTAAACCTGCTTGCCCGAGAGTTCTCGAAGGCGTGTGAAGTTTGCCAATCCGCATTTGGCCAGCGTTGTGGACTATGGCTAAACCCTTCTCATATCTACAGAGAGAAGATTCGTGCTCAGTATAGAGCTGGCAATGGGTTGAAAGTATGAAGCATAGAGAAAGCGATGCATTGTACGTCAACTTTTTATATAGACTGGACTCCTTTAGGTTCTTGTGGACCCTTTGCCTCTAGTTTGCGGACGGTAAACGAGTATATTATTGTAGGCCCCGAATTTGTAACGACCCAATGACCTACCTTATAATTAAAGGTAAACACACACAGAAAATATTCTTTGAGTTTGTATGGAACAAGATGAAACAGGAAATAATTAAGCATGTCTAGTATGAGGCATCGCCGCGTTGCGTTGCGTCCAACGGTCCAAGGTTGTGTCGCGCTGCGCAAGTGCGTTTGGACCTTTAGATATGCCCGCCACATACCTACATTCGGAATAGGGATGATGACAACTCAATCAAATCAACAACTCTTTATCAAACTTAAAAACTCACTTCTAGTATGGAAGTTGTATGAAATTCGCAGTTGCGACGTCATAAAATTTCAACGCACTTTTTTTCTATATTAGTGTATTTTTATATATTAAAACTAACCGTGGATGTGAATTTTCGATCTTTTGGAAGACCCTCTATTTAATAATCATTTAGAAATAATTTATTTTTGATATAGGCATCATCCCTATTCCGTTTCGAAATTCCGATTCGAAATATCGAATTGGAATTCCGAATGTATGTGGCGGGCCTTAGAATAAGTGCTCCATAATATTCTCAGAGGCGTATGAAGTCTGTCAATCCGCTCTTGGCCAGTTGGTGGTGGACGATGGCTCAAACCCTTCTGATTCTGACAGGAGACATATGGGTCGCTCTCACTAATTGGGCTGGCAATGGATTTAAATATGATGATTTTGACTTCCTTGGTTTATAGATTGTGTGCAACCAATTTAGAACCATTTATAATTATTTTAATATTTTTATAATACCTATAAAGTTGTATTTCTTATGGTTGGGCTTTAGTAATTTTGGTCTTTGGGCAGACTTGTGTGAGAAACTGTGCCGTCCAGTTACCGGCAACACGATTAATGTTAAGTTACTCTTAAGCGGGCTATAAAGTTGCTGTAAAACTTGCCGACTTCAACCTTCACTTCCATTACTACACGAAGAAGCATGAATAGCCGTTTTGATGCTAAGTTAATTGTAGACAAATAAACTTAAATAACGTGTCTACAAATTAAAAATACTTACTAATATACTTTGGACGTGAAAATTGTTTAGTTTATTTGTGTACCAATAGAATTAGCTTTACGCAAGTTTACCATCTTGCTATAACTGAGTATTTATTTACCCTACTGGAGGTAATGGAATACGACTCGAAATTCGTAAGTTTTTGAAACCATCACACATACATCAAGACTTGGAAGAAATATGTAAGCTATAAAGCTGTGTTGTAATTCTTCATTCAAAGACCTCATGGTGGCTATATAATTGCATATAGCCAACACTTTAAAACCTAGCCCGTTTAAGAGCTTGATTAGTCTCTAGGTAATCGGTTAAGAAATATTGTAGACGTCGCCTTAAATATATGTACTAAATTTATTCATCACTCTGCCCTTCAAGTCGAGGCCACGCAAGAACGATATGTTTCGATAAAGTGTATCAAATACCTACTTTTAAACTAAGGCTAAGGCTTTGTTTACATTTTGTGTTTTTATTTATTTACCACCACAACGAGTTAATTTTTAATACACCTTTTAGATGAAAAAAAACCCCCTAAAAATAAAATTATTAAAATAAAAATATCCATGCAATTTCCAATATACTAAAATGACGGTTAGGATTCTATCCTTTTCGCTCGAGTGACTGTAATCATTAAGAGGCAAAGAGATTATCCTATTTTGATTATCCTAATAGCATCTGGATTGGGTTAGGTAGGTATATAAAAAGATAGAAATGTAAGCAAAGTCTTGTGTATTTGTAGTAATTTGTGTAATACAAAAATATTATTTATACCTAATAGGTAGATACTGGATACCTGTGTATTGTGAATATTGGAGAAATTTTATTTATTGTAATTTTTTATTTCATTGTACAAGTAGGTATAGCGCTGTTACAAATGCTTGATAAATAAAATGGAATAAAGTTTTTTGTTAATTACTAATATTACATGTACCTATACTCAGTTTTATTTTTAGTTAAGTAGGTACCTACCTAGGATAACTTCTGTCTTGTGGATGTTTCCACAGTAGATTTTTTATATAAATACCTAAGTATTCCACAGTAGATTTATAATATAAATACCTAGGTACTCTTGTAAAGCCTTTCAAGTTAGAAGAGAAGGGCTAACTTTAATTTTATTACAGACAATAGGGATGATGACAACTCAATCAAATCAGCAACTCTTTATCAAACTAAAAAACGCACTTCTAGTATGGAAGTTGTATGAAATTCACAGTTGTGACGTCATAAAATTTCAACACACTTTTTTTCTTTAATCTATATTTTAAAATTGATAACAAACTTAAAAGCAACCGAGGATGTGAATTTTAGGTCTTTTGGAAGACCCTCTGTTAGAAATACTTAATTTAGATATAGGCATCATTCCTATTGTGTAGGTACGTAGTTTTACATGCGGTGGAGGACTATAGCCTTTACAAGAATTACCTTTCACTAATAAAGCCTTAAAGGTAATTCTTAAAGGTGTTGAGATAGCTTTCATGCCGGAGATAGAAATTACTTTTTACCCTGAAAAAATCCAAAGTTTCTGTGTTTTTTTGAGGTAGATAACTACTTTCTTTTAAAAGTTATGACAAAAAAATAGGTAAGTATGGAAATCACTTTAAATGCCTCTCCTGTAGTTTCACAAAATGCACATCCGTCACTGTTCTACGATCATGACGATGAGGATCTATTATTAATGTTTTCTAGTTTTGATATACCTATCTACCTATTGATCTTTTATGTTCATATATAGGTACCTACCTACCTAATTAGTTCAAAACTTAATTTTTATGCACTATCATGCGTAACTAGGTGAAGGACGAGCTTATCTTGGAAGACTAGCAGAGACTAGCTGCAAACTAAATTGATAATATTAGGTATGGACCGTTGCTATATAAATTGAGGATATTGCGAATACACTTATTATGAGTGCTGTTTTTAGGAAGGGTTTCATACCAAATAATTAATTGTTGCAGTCGGAGTTCGGACCATTCAAGATTCAACCCAGTAGACCTGCTTAAAATATATCCTGCCCTTATTAACGACTTGAAAAGATGAAACGTAGTCTCATTTGTAGTGCCCCATAATAGAGACTTTACAAAATATACTTCACGAACAAAAACTTAGTTTTGCGATCCCAAGTAAAATAAATTGATAATAGCACAATAATGTTTTAAAAATTATTAACATCGTATCCCCACATTCCATATTATGTAAGACCTAAGTATAGGTCTACCAGAATCTGATGGTAAAAAATACACCTAAAAGTACCAGTATACGGTGTATACTTTTTGCCATGATTCTGGTAGGTAGGTAGGTAAGTATACAGGACCAGGAGTCAGGAACTGCTGACCTGAGTCAGACTGCTCCCTCGCTGGTCCGACACCTACAATATCAGCAGGGTGAGAGATAAAATTATCTTGTCCTTGGAAAGGGAATTATGGGGAAAGAACCGAATTCTACGAATCTACTGGCGTTTCCAAAAGTGTTCCAAAAGAACTTGAATCCAGGGCCGTGAAATAAATAAATTAAAAAAAAGTTTATAAATGGCTCAAAAGAAGTATAGCCCAGAGCCATACAACCAAGCAGAAAAAATTTAATTGTTTATGGTTCGTCAAAAATTTTGTGTCAATGTCAAACCGCACACTTCAAAAATGGCAGAAAATGAGAAAAAGCAAAGACAGAGCAAGAGAGAGAGTAAACTTGTGATTAAAAAACAAGATATCTCAATTTAAATACTTTTATGTTTATATCAGCATTAGTATAACTCTGCTAGAACAATGTCCTCCAGTCGCTCCAAAACGTCTATACTAGACAAACCCCTCAGCAAAGGCAAGGGCGAAGTATCAATGGCTCTCTACGCCCTATTATTTTCAGAAATCGTCCAGTACTGCCAGAACCGGTCGCATTCAATTCATGAGCTGCAAACTAAGTAAGTATTTACTTGTTCTACAAATCTTCCAAATTAACTTCCATTCTTATCACAACCTGATAAAGTCAAGGTAATACCTGTCCATTTATTTTATATCTAGTATGCAGAAGTGTCTGTCTGTTAATGTTTCAAACCCCGTCTGCTTACTAATTTTAACGAATTTTTTTTCCTGGAGAATCACAGCCCACAGGTTTTCTAAACAAAGTTACAGACATCATCCAATAATCTAATATTCTAACAATAAGCAACACACATGCTGAGTTAAACGAGAACCTGTGAAAGTTACAAATTACAATTAGAATTTATTTCTTTGTAGGTTGTCAGAAATTGGCTATGATGTTGGAACAAGGATCCTTGATTTATATTTCGTAAGAGAAAGGAACAGCAAGCGAGAGATTAAACTACTCAATATGTTGCTCTTTGTTAAATCTACACTATGGAAGGTACACATCGTCATTTCAAGTTTCAAACCCTTACCAGCCCACTACTGCACTAGAATCTCAGAATGGCTTAGGCCATAGTTCATCAACATGGCTTTGGCTGACTTCACACACCATAATGTTCCCTAACAACATACAGTTTTCTTACAATATTTACATTCAGCATTAAATTCAGTGACATTAATTAATAGCTAAAAATGCATGTAACTTTAAACTTTAAAATTATACACCTGTATAGGTAGTGTACACTTTAAGGTTCCTCCTGAAAACCAGCGCTGCAGCTTGCTGCCCCTTTGTGCTGAGTGGGGAGCCTTATTTGTTCACATATAGTAGAATTGGTAAAAGATTTATTTACTTTTTTAAGAATGCCATGTAATGTTTGTGTACAAATAAAACTTCTATCTATCTATCAAAAAGTAGTTGTTAAAGAGTGTTGTCTAAGGGGTAGGTACCTTCTGGTGGAGATACTACAGCCAATTCTGTATAACACAATCTCTAAACTAAAGTAAAATGACAGCTTTAAATCTAGTTCTGGCCCTTTCTATCTAACCAGCCCCATTATTGATGTAAGTGTTTGAATATGCATTGTGGAAACTGGAAAAATATACTGAGTAAATGGAGGTATTTAAATATTGCAGGTCTTATTTGGCAAAGAAGCAGACAAATTAGAGCATGCAAACGATGATGAAAGAACTTATTACATAATAGAAAAAGATGCTTTGGTAAGTTCTTCCTTTTGTCCTATTGAAGAAAATGAAGTGATGAGAATATTTGCTTTAGCTTTGAAGCTAAGCTAAGCTTTAATCTAATCATAAAGCGTTGAATTTTTTTATAGAATAATTTTTATTTCAGGTGAACAAGTTTATTAGTGTACCTAAAGATAAAGGCTCCCTCAACTGCGCCTCATTCAATGCTGGCATTATAGAGGCTGTGCTGACAAATGGTGGATTTGTAAGTTTGCTCTTTTGATACAAAATGTGTCCCTCTATTAACATTTATTGACTCAATTGCAATGGCATGCACAGACTTCCAGTTTAGGCATGTGGATGTACCTACATCTATATACTAATACTAGCTGATGCCCGCGACTCCGTCCGCGTGGGGGTTTGAAATATAGATAGTAGCCGATTCTCAGACCTACTGAATACGCTTATAAAATTTGGTAAAAATCGGTAAAGCCGTTTCGGAGGAGTACGGTAACAAACATTGTGAAATGGAAATTTTATATATTAGATTATGAGGATGTTTGTTACTCAATCACTCCAGAACGGCTGAACGGATCTGGATGAAATTTGGCACAGAGATAGATTATAGATTGGAGAGAGATAGAATAAATAACACATAGGCAACTATTTATCCTGCATAATTAAAGAGTTCCCAAGGGAACCAAAAAACCTCAATCCACACAGATGAAGTCACGGGTATCAGCTATTTGAGGCTGGTCATAATGCAAAAACAGCATTGAAATATTTCAACTAGGGTGACTAGGTAAGCAGTGCTTTGATGCAATCTTGATTAAATTTGGAGCAGATATAGCTTGCATTACCAAAGAGATCCCACAGCTCTTCATAAAACTATGAAAGCAGCCTTCAACTAGCCAATAATTGTTATTTCTTTTTCAGCCAGCAAAAGTAACAGCACATTGGCACAAAGGCACAACATACATGGTCAAGTTTGAAGACTTTGTTATAACAAGAGATAAATGTTTGGATGATCGATAAATACTCAATTGCTTTTAGTTCTAAAATTATAGTAATATGGTAGCATCTTAGGCCTCTACTAGTGCCTGGCCTTATTTTGTTGAACCTGTATCAATCATTGTGACAATCTCAATTGTTCTGATTGACTGAATATAATGGTAATGTGGCTGCAACAATGGATTTTGGCACGGCAATCAGAGGTTGCAATTGTAACACTGTATCAATGGTTTTTACGTAATAAGGCCCCTTACTCCAAATCATTAATTAACTATACTTACTTCCAAATCTCTAATTAACTATATTTTTAGCTTGGATTAATTATAACAGCCCCTAAGCATTGTTTATAGCTTCAAAAGATTTTTATTTTGTATAGTAGGTAAAATTAAAAATATTTGAGCAATATAAAAATACACTTTTATATCATACTTGCTCAGTAACTAGGGATTACTATGGCGGAAAGTCTCCTTGTAAGTTGGTGTTTGCAATTCAAGGCAACATTACGTCACACTATGCTTGAATTGTAATGTTCACATTACAGTTCAAGCTATGCAAAACTCCTTGGTAAACAATCTCTTTTCTTATAAAATGGTAAGAAAACTTTTTACTGAAAAAAAAACACTGAACATGGCGGCATTTAATTTCCATACATTTCAAACTATGCAAAACTCCTTGGAACACAGAGCCGTAAAAAAAAAATGGAAAACTATTTACGAATTTTTTCTCTAAATTTGCTAATTATTCTAATTAAAATTTCATTTTGCATTACCAATGTTTTATTTACCTCGCAAGAATGATATAAAGTAGAATGCTTACCTCGGTTGCAAGTAGCTATTACACCCTCGAACTATATTCACCCTCGCTCGCTGCGCTCGCTCGTGTGACTAAATATCTCGGGTGCACGCGATCCATTAGCGCCCTATGCGAGCTGCGCTCGCACTGGCGCCAAATTGGATCTTGTTCTGTAATAGCTTACTTACGTCCCTTGTGTAACAATCTACTATTACAGAAGGATTTTTATTTCTTTTCTGGATTTTGAAACTGAATTGCAAACTACTGTAATGCTACTAGCTACTACATTAGACAAGTTGAATAAAAGATGATAGACTAAGTATCTGTACACAAATCCCATGGAAAATGCCAAAAAATTCCTAATATAATACGTCTAGCTGTCTGAGTAGTATATTTGCTAATGTGAGCATTCAAGAAGTTCATTCTAAATAATAGTTAGGTAGTTTTAATACAAATATCTATGACAATTTATGAATTCTATCCCGATATCTGATACACCCTTCTGCACAGTCATTCAAAAACTTGGTTCTTTGTTTCCACACTGCATACCCATAGACCAGCATCGGCACTACTATAGTCATGAAACCGAATAAAGAAGTCTTTGGAGTTGCTTGGAAGTACTCAAATTGACAGCTTTTCATTGACAGCCATCTTTGCAGTGCTGGGTCAAACTGAAATAATTAAGTAATGTAAAGTAAGAAAAATGTATGATCAACCATGAAAAGAAGTTTACTCATGGAAGTCTTGCGGGAAACTCTAGTAACTAATATAATAAATACAAAAGTGTCTGAACTCTGTAGTTTTCCTTACCTGTTACCTTTTCACAAACCATTTTAATTGATTTTGACAAGTATTATTACAGAGATGATTGTAGCCCAGATTAGATACCTTGCTTTTAATCTCAGAAAACCAGGATTTTTAAAACCTAATTCTATGCATACATCATCTACCTCTTGAACCTATAATAATAATTTTTTTAATATCCACGAGAACTCCTCAATTAGCCTATGTCACTCTCCAGGTCCTCAACTATACCCATGCAAAAAATCACGTTGATCCATTGTGGCGTAATTGAAGGACAAACAAACATCCTTTTGCATTTATAATATTAGTATGAATAAAAGTTATTAACATGGTTAAGACATAGAATAGCATCAGTATGGTATGATACTTACAGAATTTTTATTCTAAGATAGTACTGCTTTTCTTTGTTAATATGAAAGATAAAGGCCCTCCAAGCTGCATTATAATATAGTTCTCCAATGTGAAAAGAGGCCAGTTGTGAAAACTTATGAGCTGATAAAAAATAATAAAAAGAGATACGTACAACATAACCAGCTTCTTTAGAATGCATACAAGGATCAGTTCTCAATTTCAAAAACTCTTTTCTGTATTTGGCTCGCCTTTCTATTTGAGCCAAAATTATTTTACATTCTGTCTCAGAAAATCCACATTTCTCCATATTTCAATGGTTTTGGTACCTCAATGTTTTATGGAGACAAAATGAATAATTATTTTTTTGACAAACTACTATCAGAATGATACCTGTCAATATATTATATTTTTTTACAGAGCTATAACTAATAGCACAGTTTAATAGACTGACTAGTATAGTTTACCTAAGGACAGTCAAGAAGAAAAGTAATTTGAAATAATAAAATTAAATATATTTAACAAACCATGATCTATATATTAAAACACTTGCTAATCACTTTTCAATAATTTCATAAATTGTACATTTAAGATAGCTTGAAGAGTCTGTCCCTGTATGGAACTTCTCCCGCTCTGATCTTCTGTTCACGACCGTTTCTCTCGTTCCAAACCAAGTATCCGTAAGTAATCATGGGCACAATAATCGTGAAAAATCCGAAAAGACTGGTTCTTCGATTAGGTTGGAAACGTTCGAATTGGGTGACTTTCATTGATATAAATCTTTGGTGGGCCGGGTCAAACTAAAAATAAATGAAAATTACTAGTTAAGTGCATCGTTTGACATGATAAATTAAAAATAATTACGTAATTTAACCCACGACATATCCAGCCTCGGCTGCGTGTTTCCAAGGGTTGGTCCGTTGTTTAAGGAACTCTTGCCGCATTTGAGCCCGCCTTTCAGCTTGTTTTTGTATAAGTTGGAATTGACCGTCTGATAAGCCATACTTTTCAGCCATTATTCCTAATGTTTTTAAATTTTCTGAACCAAAACGTTCGCACTTCACAGGTTGTTTTCTGTCAATCACCAGTCAAAAAAAACAAAAGATTGAAAAGACCAACTGTCAAATTCAATTGACTTAAGATTACAGCGTTTAGCCAATCGCCCCCGGCCCCACTGATCGCAGACAAATCACAAAAGCTTTTGTGTGTCGCCATCTGTGGTCGCCATAACCAATTTGGGGAAAATAGGGAAACTGGCAACCCAAAACGGGAGTGAATGAAACATGAATGAATATAGACAAAGCATAGACTAAAGACTGAAAGTTTAAAAAGACTCGACTCCAAAGTTGAAGAACTTTAAAAAATAAACGAATGAATATAGACAACTGAACGAAACTCCATCTTCCGGATGCGTAGCATCCATGGACCTAATATACAATAATAGGACTGAGTACTCTAGATAATGTGTCATACGAAAATGAACCTTAATATTTGGACATTCAGATTAGGTTTGTTAGGCTGTCTCAACAGAGGGAAAACGAGCCGAGAGAGATAGTCTGAAGGTGGGTACTGTGTCCCTTTTACTCAATTGCCAGTAGAAAAAAATGTTAAAAGTGGCAGAAAACATTTTTCCAGGTAGAAATAAAACAAGGAACGTATAAATATTTTTAGCTTTTAGAATACTTATAATAATTTATTTTTTATGTTTACAATTTATTTTTTTATGTTTACCATTTTTTAAAGTAAATAGTCAAAATAACATGATTGTTTGGTAGCTATATAGAATTACCCTGGTAGCACTGAAATATGCCATCACCAGGGTGTCCATGGACCTGCTGTTGTTTTGTGGATTTAGCTATTAGTTGTGCTTTTAGCTAGTGTTATTTTCGTTTTTCAATTCTCAATATGCAAAAATTGTCAAAAATTGTTGCATCAAGAAATGTAAAAGTGAATCATATGCTGGTTGCGGCATTTCTTTTCACAGGTAAGGGGAATAACAAAGATAATAATTTGTTTATTGTCGTATGAGTCAAAGCAGTTTGACCATGCTCAAGTCGTTTTGTAGACGGAAGAAACTTAAAACTTTAGTGTATTTCACATTAATATTGTTATATTCTGTTTATAGAAAACACAATTTTCATAATACATATTTTGGTAGGTACATGATAGTTCTAGCATTAACCCCAGACTCAAAAAGATAAAAATATATGTCAGTGGCTTTATTTTTTGATAACCACTGAGTTAGAGAATAGGGGGGCAGGAGACATCCTTGAGATTTTCCTCCTACGGAGAAAAAAAATTAGAGATTGTCAGGTTGATATAAATTTTTAATTTTACACTTGCTTTAATGTTCATAACAGATTCCCATCACATGAAGAATTGAAGCAAAAATGGTTGAATTCCTGAATCAGAAAAAATTACTACACATACTGTTGTGTGCAGCCGTCATTTCAAACCGGAAGATTCTCGTATTGCGAAATCACGATCAGTGTTGAATGCTAATGCAGTACCATCAATTTTTCCAGTGGTATGGATATGGACTTTAAAATTTTTATCATCAGTAAAATTTAAATTTTAGCTTGGCAAAAACGTTTTGGGCTCGGCTTTAGTATACTCGCCGCGAAGGGGGGGGAAGGGGAGGGGGGGTAGGGGGAGAAGGGGAGGTGGTCTACTCCCCCTCCAAGCCAAACTCGTCGGAACCTAATACTTTTCGAGATATTAATTTTTTAAAATATTGAGGTAAGTTCTCAAAATTCCTTTTTGAAATAGAATGGGCTACGCCAGAAGACTCGCTTCTGGCTTCGCGCTTAAAAAAAACACTCTAGGGGTAGGGCAGACAAGACTGCGTGGAGTCGGGGCGTGCCGATTCGGTTTTGTGATCAAAAGTACCTAATTATACAAATAATAACCTACCTTTGCCACCATAGATATTCCTGCGCGCATTGAGCCGGCAGGGATTAGTCGGGATGATAGCAAGAGACCTGATGGATTGACGCTGGTTCCCTGGGAACGGGGACGGGCGCTAATGTGGGACGCAACATGCGTAGACACATTGGCCCCGTGGCATATCAGGGAGACAGCATCAAGGCCGGGAGCCGCAGCAGAAAAGGCTGAAACCGGCAAACGGCGGAAGTATGCCTCTCTCAAAGAGAGTTACATATTTGTTCCGTTTGCCGTGGAGACCCTGGAGCCGTGGAGTCTTAGTGGCACAAATTTTTTGCGAGATATTTCACCGCGGTAGATTGCCTCATCTGGTGACAGAAGGGCTGGCTCATTTTTTGCGCAAAGGATCAGCCTGGCTGTCCAACGCGGAAATGCAGCCAGTATTTATATAGTAATTAGGTAAGGCTAGCTAGCTGTAATTTCTATTGTATTGTTTTCAATTAATGTTAAAAAAACGAAGCAAATAATCATAGTTACGCGCCAGACTTCTGATATTTTTGTGTTAAAATATTAAATGTTAAATAAATGTTAGTGACACACGCTTTGTTTTATTTCCCATTGATTCTTTAAATACTCAAACTCCGCAGCCAACCTGACAAGTGATAGGTATTTGCCAAAATGAACTTTCCTGTGTGTTAAAAAATGTTTGGTCACCCTATTAGAACGAGATAAAATCCTCCCTTCAACATATCTCTCTCGGCACGTTTTTTGGAAAGGAGAGCTCAGTCCTAATAATGTATATTATATATTAAGTCCATGGTAGCATCTAATCTGTGGGACTAGGACATAGAATAATTTAACTTATAAGACTGGGACGCCATATTTGATCTTTTTGATTTCCCTTGTTGTCGTTGTCAGGTCGGCAAATTTTTAAAAGCCTCAACCATGGGTCGTATGCACGCACCTGGGTAATTTTTATTATAATTTATTTGTGAGAAAACGATTTACAATATACGCTAAAGGTTTCAGTTGTGTAGGATAAAAAAATTACAGTTGTGATAAGATAACCTATACTAAGTGGACGTCAACCACATGGTTTGCTTCAATGGTGTGTTATTGTGTGTTTCAGTAAGGGTATTTCCCAATCGGCGTTGCCTTACCGCCGAAGTGTACCCACTTGGCTAAAATTAACCGCTGATGATGTCAAGGAACAGATTTTCAAACTCGGCAAGAAGGGCCTCACTCCATCTCAAATCGGTAAGAAACTCTTGTTTTCTCATGCATTCCTAGCATTTATTCTAAGAAATAAGTTGCAGTCAAAAGTTTTTAAGGACTAACAATTCCTAACATTGGATAAATAAAATAAATTTACTGGTGTTGTAAGATAAATTAATTCCAAGGTTGGTATGTGGAGAATGTTGAGTGCACCGTCTAGTATTTTTAAAAAGAGTAAATGCCATGAAATATAGACTCCCCACCAGCACTCTTTACCTCAGGGTCATGATCCCTTCAATAAGTAATTTAGGATAGTAATACTACAGTGTAACTAAAATTAGTTTATTAAATAACTAAATTTATTTCCAGGTGTCATGCTCAGGGATTCTCATGGAGTCGCACAAGTCAGATTCGTCACAGGCAAAAAGATTCTCCGTATCATGAAAGCTATGGGCCTCGCTCCCGATCTACCTGAGGATCTGTATTACCTTATCAAGAAAGCTGTCGCCATGAGGAAGCACTTGGAAAGGAACAGGAAGGACAAGGACAGCAAATTCAGGCTTATTCTTGTAGAGTCCAGAATCCACAGATTGGCACGCTACTATAAGACAAAGAGTGTACTCCCTCCCAACTGGAAATATGAGTCGAGCACTGCTTCAGCTTTAGTGGCTTAAGTTTAAATAAACTATGTAAATTCCATTACATTATTTATTTTCTCCAACTACATAACTTTTTCAGTTCTACTGTAAACAAAATAAAGAATGCAAAGTAACACTTGTGCTGATAGATTTTGGCTATAACTAATAATGATTGCCTTACTATCTTTGCCAAGAATGTTTATCATATTTTGATCTTGTGACTAGTGGACATACTGTACTTAGATGTATAGAATAGTTCTTTTATATCAAAAAGTAGAACTTAAATGTATAATACAGTACTCTCATATCAAAAAGTAAAAGAAGTCTCGTATTTACTTTAGGCCAGCATGTATTGTCAGGGAGACTTACTTCAAAAATGATAAAAGATTCCATTCTGTGTAAACTCAGGGCTACTCTTTCGGAAATTGGTAGAGATAGGTTGCAGAGAAAGACAGTCTATTTTTTATCACAGAAAATTAGTTTTCGTGTGAGGTTTGAAAAACCTAAATTCAGTTGTTTTTATAGATTAGAATAAAAATAATTTATGCAGGTGTATTTACATATTTTAATCAATGGCATTTGTAATATTACATTTTACACTTAAAATTATTATAATAATAGTATACTAGCTAAGTATGTACAGTTTAATCTTACCTCTGATGAAATGAATACATGAATTAGACAGTGATCACAATTTTAATGATCAATTTTCTGATACAAATATTCAAACTTAAACATATGGATTCCAATTACTACCATCCTCAGGATGCAAATTGTTTGTTATCAATAAAACAACATCAACTATCCACCAAATACCCAGACCTCCTAATGTTAGTAGCTTCCCAACCGCTGTTCCAGTCTGTCCTAAACAAAACCTATCCATTCCTAAGAAGCCTAGCAAAATGCTGTAAATAAGTGTAGTAGTAAAATAGTGTCCAGAGTAACGAACACAAGGAAATCCATCCCTTAGAAAGCTGCGACTGCCAAGACATTCTATGCCATCCAATGCTTTACATTGCACTTTAGTTCTCTCAACATCTTCGTATCTCACGCCTCCGAATTTCACGCAGCCATGTTTCACCGCTTTCTTCGCTGTTTCGTTACCCTTGTGGTCTACAGGCTCGTCACAGTCTAAAAAATCAAGTGGTAGGAAACTGCATTTTACTAAAGGCCCCAGAGGACGATAGGGCTCTTTCGAATATGGATCACTTTCTGATAGACATATCGGTAATAGAGCTAGTATTGCAGCTATTGTGTAAAGTGGTGTCATTTCTTCGATGCAGTTGTGAAATCCTCTAAAACTTCTTGAACATGATCCTTCTTTTTCTTCTACTTTTCGGTTTCAAGACAAGGTGATACTAATGATTGATTTGATTGTGGACATACCAGTGCTCTGTTTGTGAAAAATAAATGGAAGAAACCAAACAAATTATTATAGGAATTGTTGCAATTGCATATAATCCTTCTGAAAACGAAAGTGAAACATTGGTGAAACACAAAAACGTTTTGACTTTTGACTTTCGTTACATGTCAATTGTCATAACCGTAAAATGTCAAATGTCAATGTTAAAAATTGACAGAGAGACCAATTGACCAATGGTAAAAAAGAAAACTTGTACCATAGCCATGGAATTAGGAATTACGACTTAAGTCTTCCTATTTCTATGACCATAGCCGTCTCTATCCCCTTGGATAGAGACGGCTATGCTTGTACAGAATAGAACCACAATAGAACTCTTTCCCAGAAGTTTCACTTTCACTGTTGAGTAGCGGCCGCGTCACGCGAACAGGCTCATGAACGGGTTCGAAACTAGTCGGGCATTTTTCCGACAGAACACGTGAGTTTTCCGGATATTATATTGTATTGTTATATGTTTCACTTTATTCTTTTCTTAAAAATTGTTTTATAGGACATAATATTGATATTTTTAACATCCTTGTTCAAATCTTTGGTTCAAATATCTAGCACCATGGAAGAAGGAATTACGACTGCCGTCTAATGGAAGTAGGGCTAAAAAAAAACTAAGAATACTATATTTTATCCAATTTCTGTTTATTACCATCACGTAAGTGTGAGTGAAACAAAATATCGCTGTTTGTGTCTATTCGATTAGTAACTGGTCACAAGGTTCAGATTGTCAAATTATCTTTTATCTTTTAATACTGTCAAATTCAAAATACCTTAATCTTGTACAAATAATACGGGTCGTTCACTGTACACATAATTTTGTTGCTTAGTATTTGTTTGTTTACATTAGAGGCAACAGAAAAGATTTTTAAGTTTTTGGCAATGGTTCTTGTTTAAGACTAAGGATTTTACTAGTAAATAGGTAAGCAAGGGTAAGAAAAAGTAAATAAATATGTTTAAGTACTCAATTATATACTTATTTAATAATAATAATGATTTTTCGCCAAAACGCTTTTAGGTTACTAGTGCTGTGAAATAGATTATCGATAATTATTGCACTAGTACGTACATATGAGTATTATGTAGGTACTCTCTAATCTCTGTTTTAGATTTCCTTAAAAATGAACGAATGAAAAGGAAACGGATAGAAATGATAAAAAGACCTAATTGGACACCCCGGCAATAACAGTCGTATTTGCTCAAAACATTTCACAGAAGACTCATTTTTGCTAAACGAATACACCAAATGGAGGCGACTGAAATCAGATGCTATACCCACTATAAATTTACCCCAAGAAATAGGCGTTATCACGACAAGAAAGTTTAATATTTATAAATTAACTAGCTGACCCGGCGAACTTCGTACCGCCCACTTATCTATAAGAATAAGACAAATAAGCTATCCTATCTTTTAAGTTAGACCAAATTACAGATAGTTACGAAGCTTGATCAAAATCGGTTCAGTAGTTTCAGGGTTTATCCCGAACATACCTACATCGTGACACGAGATTTTTATATACTTATATAAGATCGGATATTATAATATTGTACCAATTTTTACCCGACTACGACAAAGCCCAAAGGAAGGGTTCTGAATTATGATTTTAGCTGTCGATGGTATTTAGCTATTTACGAATGTTCCTCCGTTACACCTTAATGAAGCAATCCATAATCAAATTACGAAAGTTGTTGGTAGGTATTCTCTAAAATTGATTGGGTGTAACGATCAAAATGGCTTCCACTCTCCCACTATAGGTTAAAATGCATTGGTACACCAAGAACGCCGTAAGTGCAGCCAATCAGATTTCATCACGATTGTTACACTGATTTAATAATTTTTAGATAATACGAGTTTTTCTAATTAGAATTCTTTTTCTAATTTTTTTCTAAAACATTAGATATTTGCGGTATTATACAGTCATCATTTCATTTTGAAATGGGATATTTGGAAGACGATATTTTGGGCAAATTATATTCTTTGTATGTACTAAGTAAATAAAATAAAATATACTGAAACTTACTAACTAAACTGCATTTTAATCAATAACCCCGCGCGTAATTAGTATAAGGAGTATGGTGCCAACCACGTAAAGATTTTTTTTAGTTTTAATTAATTTAGTAACTAGTAATATAGTTAAAATTTTACCTTCTTTTATAAATTATTTAGTTGCTATTTGGGTTTAAATAAGGTTATTTATTATTATTTTTAGTATTAAAGAAATAAATAACAAGAAATTTGAATTCAATAAATGTACTACTTTGATTTCAGTAAAGTAGTTAAGTATTAAAACTAATCTGTCGTACTATGCGGGCTATTCAAGAAAAATTTGCGACAGTGGCGCCCCTATTAATTTCACGACTTTTTTCCAAGCTATAGTACCTATGGCTTGTATATTTTTTATAATTGTTGTTAAAAACTGTCATCACCTATCCCGAAGGAACCCTATAATTTTTGGGATAAAAATATTCTCTAAGTTTTATCCCAGGGCAGAAAGTATGTCAAGTTGCAATCAATCCATATTGCAACTTGATAGTAAGTATTCACTGGTTTGAACGTGATCGGTTAACAGGCAGCCAAAAATAAAAAAATAATCTGTAGGTAACTGTACTTAAACTTTTCGGTTCTTTACCAAATAAATATTATAAATGGGAAAGTTTGGATGGATGTATGGATGTGTGGATGTATGGATGTATGGATGTTTGTTACTCAATCACGCTCCAACGGCTGAACGGATCTGGATGAAATTTGGCACAGAGATAGATTATAGTCTGGAATAGCACATAAGCTTTTTATCCCGGAAAATTCAAGAGTTCCCGCGGGAACCGAAAAACCTAAATCCACGCGGACGAAGTCGCGGGCATCAGCTAGTGGATACTAAAGCATCCTTTATTAAATGATTTTTTATACAAAAACCATCCCTTTATATTTCATAGATTACGTTTGTTAGACAATAATATACATAATCAACGAATATAGGTAATCGACTCCGACCCATCACTAGGAAAATCCTACCTAGTGACAAACTAAAATCACAATCCTACTTCTATAGTCTTCATATTTCTATGTCTAGCACAGCACTATTTACTTCACTTGGAGAAAAGAGAAAACACGAAGAAGTTTGCTAGCTGTGGTTGCTAGTACGTTGCTAGCACTGCTAGACCACAGAGTTATGTGTGCTAGACCACAGACATGTGCTAGACGCTAGTCTAGCAATACCCATCCATAGCTATATAAACTTGTTGACAGCCATGCTGTCAGTGTCATTAGACTAAACATGGGTAACTCACCAAAAATTCGTGCGCTGACTCAGTAACTCTAACTCAGCGCACGGAGTCAGCTCACTGAGTCAACTCACTGAGTTAGCGCAATATAGCGCCATGGCGCACCGAGCAGCATAGCGCATAGCCGCACACTCATGACTCGTCACTCAGTGCGTACCTACTGAGTTGGTAGCTAGTTGGCAGTTGGTAAATGTTAACTTTGGTACTGCGTAATTGCGTATTGCGCGAGTGTGCAATGTGGATGTGCCCTCCGAAGGTTGATTTTTAATAATAATACCTATTAGAACTTTAACGCAATGCGCATTTAAGAAGAGACTGTAAATAATTAATGCAGAAATTTGGATTTTGGCTTATGGATGGCGCTAACCCATCACCTACCTAGCCACGTTTCAATTTTGAACAGGTTCCTAAGTAAGAACATAAAAGTATGATCAATCAGCGCGAGCGAACTGCGAAGTCGTAGGATTACATAGTACACACGACGAGTACGAGAGTCACGACTCGCGGTTTTGAAAATACCTACAGTTACATTCTACTAGTTATAACTTAAAATACGATCCATCGGATCGTTTAATTAGTATTCGAACACATTGGCGTCAAATTCAAAAGCAAAATACTAAAATAGACCCAATAGCCGAAACTTTAAGGACAACAGAGTTTTATTAAGAATCGCATCGAATTGAATCGAAATTGAGCTCTAAATCAATGTAAATATGGTGCATTGTGCGGGCCCCTGAGGTATCGGTATTGTGTCGGTCAGTTATTGTCTATAAGTACATAATATTAAAAACTTATAAATTATATGTAAAGACAATCCATCGGCAAAGTAAGTACCTACTTTTACTATCAATCTTTTATCATTAACAACGAAGTTATTCAAATCATACTTATACCTATAGGTACCTACTAGTGATTATATATACTCTTTGATCTATACATTTTAAATGCGTAATATTGTGTTAGTTTGTTGATTTATTGACTGGATGATACTTTTTAAGTAAGTGCCTAGGTATGTCAAATAAAACAAATATTTTCTTAACTTTAATAAAAAACAAAATGATCTTCACAATAATTGAGATGTTTAGTAGGTATGACACAGAGTCCGAATAAAGTACCTACCCAGCGCAGACGCCCGGCCCAGCCAAACCACATACTCCACAGAGACAGAGTCAGAGTACTTTTTTATAAAGCGCTCAGCAGTCAGCTCAATTATTCGTAACTCAGCACTTGCTACATTGCACAGCGCCCGGCAGCGCTAAGCTGCGCTACCACTGAGTCGTGCGCCATGACTCTTTTGCAAAAGGAGTC
The DNA here is from genome assembly GCA_917051295.2 of Erebia ligea. Lineage (NCBI taxonomy): Eukaryota > Metazoa > Arthropoda > Insecta > Lepidoptera > Nymphalidae > Erebia > Erebia ligea. The sequence continues at coordinate 1,571,168 of OU785232.1, forward strand.
AGAGCACCCAACTCAGTAAAGTGAGTTAACTCAATTGAGCGGCGTAACTCAGAGTTACCCATGTTTACATTAGACATTCATCCCAGCTGTCACTGTCAAACATCCACCACAAAAAAAATATTTTTTCATTTTTTTGGCTGGTCCTTGTAAATGTAATCTTTTTGTGATGATTTTCATTAATTTAACACTCTAAAGTTAAGTCTTAAACCTAAAAATGGAGGTGTTTAACAAGTTCTATTCTTCTGTCAGCAATACTGTGTCGCAGTTATCCGGTGTTCTGCCAGGGAACCCTGTGACCAGAGAATTTGAGGCAACACAATACATTGCGAGCGCAGGCCCCGGTAAGATCATGTTTTCATTGATTCATTGTGTAAAAGCTCATTGTAATAGTATAATCATGATGACATTGATGTAATATTTGTTTTGATTATAGGTTTGCTATGGAAAGTTTATAAAGGATATAAAAAGTCAACAAAACAAGAAGCTTCAATATTCGTGTTCGAAAAAAAGCAACTGGACAGATGGTCAAAGGGGGACAGAGACATTATGATAGACATACTAAAACGCGGCATCGTACAGCTGACAAAGTTAAAACACCCACAAATATTAACCGTGCAGCACAGTTTAGAGGAAAGCAGGGAAAGTTTAGCATTTGCTACAGAACCCGTGTTCGCAAGCTTAGCAAATGTACTGGGTAACACGGAGAACATGCCTCAACCAATACCGAGCAGTTTAGTTAACTATAAACTATATGATGTTGAAATTAAATATGGTTTAATGCAAATCGCTGAAGGTCTAGCCTTTTTACACAATGATGTGAAGCTTCTACACCACAATATTTGTCCTGAGTCCATAGTCGTGAACCAGCAGGGTGCCTGGAAGATATTTGGCTTCGATTTCTGTATTGCAAACCAGAGTATGACAGGGTCTGCTCCATTTTGGCCATTCGTTGAGTACTGTCAGGCTATGCATGCGTTAACTCAGCCTGCATTGGATTATTTGGCTCCAGAATATGTTCTATCAGCTACCCATTCCCCTGCAAGTGATATTTATTCTCTTGGAATGGTTATTTATGCATTGCACAGCACAGGTACATGTAAATTATTAAGAATCCTCTCTTTAAATTGATTTATTAGGATTTACATGAAACATTTGCAATAACACCTTCTAAACTAGTTAAGGGTGGATAACTGACTCAAAATGCTCAAGCTAAGAGCAGTTTAAGAGTCAAATTAATTACTTATTTTAAGCCTGTATGGCTTAAAATAATAGCTTTGACTCAAATGTCAAGTAATTGTAATAATAATTTAGAGTGCTCCAAGTATCTTCAAGACATCTACAACACATGACATAAAAGAAAAAGTTGAATCAGGATCTCTATAGCTTAGTCACCTATTCAGTTACTGCATTAGATTCAACACAACATTGCAAAAAATAGCTAGAATAAATATTAATTATTGTTGTTGCTACACCAGAATTTTTCTATTTTCAACCTCTTTTTTTGGCACATAAGTAAACTGTACTCTTTCATTCATTTATTCACAGGTCACCAGACTCTAGGCAACATAGGCAATGACTACACAAAGTTCAAGAGGTTCGCCAATGAGATGAGGAACTTGCCTCCGTCCAGACTGCTCTGTGTCAACGACGGGCTGAGGGAATATGTGAAACTGATGTTGAACGCTACACCTGAACTGAGGCCTGATCCACATCAATTTTTAAAGGTAAACATTCACATGGTACCATTAAAAATAAATTGTCACTTGATTTGTGGAAAAAGCAGGCTCAGTGTGGCCAATTCTGTATAACACAATCTCTAAACTAAACTAAAATGGCAGCTTTAAATCTAGTTCTGTCCCTTTCGGCAGGGAGTATTATGAAAGGGTTAGCAATATTTTTCCAAATATTGCTAACCCTTTCCTTTCTAAACTAAACTAAAATTACAGCATTACTGCTGTAATTTTAGTTTAGTTTAGAGATTTTGCACTGCAGAATCAGCCCCTGTATTAAATAAAATATTAATCTTTCAGGCACTAAAAATAAATTACAATTTGACTGTATGTAGTGGTATTTGGTCACTATAGCATGGCCTGTTTACATTAGTTTGTAGCTTTGTTGGCCAATTGGGTCGGCTGCATTTGGTTTAACGGGATACTTTAACCGAATTTGCCTGTTTACATTAAGTTGGTGGCCAGATTGGATTTTCGGCTAACATACATTCAGTTATGACCAAATACGACCAACTGTGACAACTTTTATGCAACATTGGTATAAAATACACCACAAACGGGCTGCGATCGAGTCTGTCAATCGAGTACGGATCAATTAACAGTTTGCATTAGTCAGTGACGGAAAAGGCCATCTTGTTCTTTGACATTATTATCGGTCACATTATTTATTATTGTTATGTCTAATTCTGTTGTACACAAAGAATAGGCCTAGATGTATTACAATCCCTTTCATAATGCTCCTTGCAGAAAAAGGTAGTGCTGTCAATTTAATTTAGGGATAGTGAATACTCATTAAAAATCCTTAAATTCTAGATTCCATACTTTGAGGATGTTGGTGTAAAAACGCTCAATTACCTGGACTCACTGTTCCAATGGGACAACCTACAAAAATCACAGTTTTACAAGGGCCTGCCACAGATCATACAAAAAATGCCCCACAGAATATGCATCTACCGAATCCTACCGTGCCTCACTAAAGAGTTTGTCAATCCTCCCATGGTACCATTTGTCCTGCCAAATGTTCTATTAATAGCTGAAAACTCTTCAAAGGAAGAATACGTGAAATACATTCTACCAGTATTAAAACCTGTAATGCTTATCCAAGAGCCAATACAAATATTGCTTATATTTATGCAAAAAATGGAGCTTTTATTGAAACTAACTCCTGGGGACGAAGTTAAAAGTGATATCCTGCCAATGCTATACCGAGCGTTGGAATCCGATGCCCAACAAATTCAGGAACTTTGTTTATCAGTATTACCAACGTTTGCCTCGCTCATTGATTACCCGGCCATGAAGAATGCGCTGTTGCCGCGTATAAAGAAGCTATGCCTGAGTACGAACTATATTTCTGTTCGGGTTAACTGCTTGCTATGTTTGGGCAAACTGTTGGAGCATTTGGACAAATGGTTGGTATTGGACGAGATTATTCCGTTTTTACCGCAGATACCGTCGCGGGAGCCGGCGGTGCTTATGGGCATTTTGGGTATGTTTATTTTCTTCATGTAGTTTTGCTATAAATTGTTATGTATGAAATGTGAATAAATTGTAGTTTTTATAACACTTTATTGAAATGATTTATTATTGGATTGAACTCAATGTAAAAAAAAATTAAAACCAACAAGTTTCAATTGGCAACAAAATTTAAAAAATTTGTATTACCTGAATTTGAGTTGCTGACTTATCAATGTTTTAGTTTAAAACTTAATTTTAACTTAAAAAAATTTCAATTGATGATTTTATGAATGTAATTATTATGTTATTTTATCGTGATTTAATTAATTATGAATATGTATGACCAATACGAATGAACATGAACATAAATTTTGAATTTGAAGGAAACTGACAATTAAATTACCATGATTAACTTGAGTTTATTGCTAATGATAATAATTTGATAGGCTATCATTAATGTATTAGTATCGTCATTTCAGGTATCTACAAGCTAACACTCAGTCACAAAAAACTCGGCATAACAAAAGAAGTAATGGCGACAAAAGTCCTCCCATTCCTCATCCCACTGTGCGTAGAAAACGGCCTCACGTTGAATCAGTTCAATGCGCTCATCTCGCTCGTGAAGCATATGATATCGAAAGTGGAGGCCGAACATAGGACCAAGCTAGAACAGCTCAACTCTATACAGAATGAGTCCAAGTAAGTTATCTGTACTGAGATACTCACCCCTTTGGATTAACTGCGATTTTAAGCTAACATTTGCACATTTGCCAAAGAAAGAGCACTTCAGCGCTACTGAAACTTGTGCGTGTGAAAATCAAGTCTTAACCAACCTTATTATTTCTTTAATAATCACATAAATAAATTTATTGACAACTAGACAAATAATTTTATTTTTTGTGATTATTCAATAAAGGAAGTCCCAATAGTCGTAATATCCACGTCCCCTGTTAGTGTTATGTTCGAAAACGATTTTAAACTAAGGATTGAAGTGAAACAGTGTGTCTAATTTTGATGACGTCACAGTTCAGTATTTCATACAGCATCCCATACTAAGCGTACGTTTTGACGTTTGAAAGAAAAGTTGCTGATTTGACTTGTTGTCAAATACTTACCCAATTTGTTTCTCATTGCTGAGGGGTATGAGCCCTTTCCATTTTTAAAATTACGACTTTTATTTGGATAATAATAAAGTTTTTTATTTTAATAGTGAACAAATTAAATTCACTCTGGAATATTCTGGTTCCAGGGTCATGGAGCATGCGCTGACATCACCAGACAACTTGGTCTCAGCGCCAACTCCTCAGAACGACATTGACAAAATGTTCTCTGGCCTTGGAATAGATCCCTTCTCCTTTAACAATAAGCCAGAAAAAGTTGATCAACCTATGCCCGTTGTTGAGAGTGGTGGAGCTTTGACTATGGAGGATAAACAGAGGTAACACATTACGAATTGATTTATTGATTTTTTTGTGGGCTCTTCTCAGATGAGGATGCGTTTGGAACCCTCGTAGCGTTAGTTTTATGACACATTCCACATTTATCTAATTTGACCTATTTCACACTATGATTAGGGCTTTGACTATGGAGGATAAACAGAGGTAACATATTATAAATTGATCAATTGATTTTTGTGGGCTCTTCTCAGACGAGGACGCGTTAGGAACCCTCGTAGCTTTAGTTTTATGATACTGTTCTCAATTCCACATTTATCTAATTTGACCTATTTCACACTAATCTAAGGTAATATCCATATCCATACTTCCATACTAATATTATAAATGCGAAAGTGTGTCTGTCTGTCTGTCTGTCTGTCTGTCTGTCTGTCTGTCTGTCTGCTACGCTTTCCCGGCCCATCTTTTTAACCGATTTTGCTGAAATTTGGTATAGAGGTAGGTTATATCCCGGGGAAGGACATAGGCTACTTTTTATCCCGGAAAATTAAACAGTTCCCGCGGGAATAAAAAAATCTTAATCCACGCGGACGGAGTCGCGGGAATCATCTAGTCATAAAATATGCGATAGCGTAACTGTCTGTTACCTTTTCAAGTTACCTTTTTTCTTATACATATAACTGATTTGGTGTTTGACACATAGCTTGCACACAGGGTTGGGCAGTATTTGAATTACTTGTAATTAAAATACGTAATTGAAATACAAATACGTATTTGGTATTTGTATTTCAATTACTTACTTAAAATGTAATTTGTAATTGGTATTTCAAATACCTGACGCCGAGGTATTTTGTAATTAGTATTTCAAATACTTGAGGCTTCAAAATATATTTAAATAAAATACATTTTACCTTCGTGAGTGTGAGTGCGAGCCGAGAGTATAATGATGGTAAAGCAGCTAAGAGTTGGCAACACTGCACCTGTTATGTATAATACTGTAGTTGTACGCTATGACTGTACGTCAAAATCTTGCCATTCATGCCTTAGAGACAAGTTACAAAAAACATGAAATACGTTTTACGATTACGTCTTATTTTGTATTTTGTATTTCGTATTTCAATTAAAAATAGCTAAAATACTGTATTTTGTATTTTATATTTCAAATACCTTACTTAAAGGTATTTTGTGTTTCGTATTTTAATTACTTGCGATAAAGTATTTTGTAATTTGTATTTCAATTAAAGCAAAGCATGTATTTTGCCCAGCCCTGCTTGCACACAGAGTAGCAAACAGTGTCTCCTAACAGGTTAGCCCTCTACCATCTTATACTGCATCATTACTTACCATCAGGTGTCCTACCAGAGCGCAGTCAAGGTCTAACTTGTAGTGGAATACAAAAAATGTGGGTGCTCTCTTTAAACTTTAAAGTATAGATTGAGAGAGGGTTTTTAAGAAATTTCTATAGGAATGCTGTGGAAAAAAGAAAAATCGCAAAAGAAAATAAAACTACGTATCCGGTTGTAAATTACTTACATAGAAAGCCTTAAGTTCTTGCAGTGAAATCGATTTTAGACCTTAACTTTAATTTAAATCTCATAAATAACCCTACACTTCAAGAAAATCGTTTTTTTTGCGACCCTAATTTTTTTATTTACACCTGAAAAATAACAAATCACTTTTCTCTTTCAGAATAGCGCAGCAACAAGAAACCGCCCGAAAACTATCACGGCAACCCCCCCCAAAAGCCATCCCCACCCCTTCAATACAACCTCCACCCCAGCCGAAACCTGTAGACTTAACGAATTCCTTATTCCAAACCAATCTCAGCCAACTCACAACAAAAACGTATCCAACAGCCAATGTCACGCAGCCAACGTCCAAACCAATGCCCAATTATAATCTAAATTTAGGAAGTTCCCCTGCATATCAAAGTCCAATGCCTTTTGACAATCAGTTAGCTTTACCACCAAATACAGGGTGGACCAATCCTCCCGCGAATTTTTCGAATCCAAGCGGGAATTTCACAGTTCCAACCGGAAATTTCACAAGTCCAACCGGAAATTTCACAAGTGCAACCGGAAATTTCACAAGTCCAACCGGAAATTTCACGAGTCCGAGCGGGAATTTCAACAACAAATGGGCAAACAATCAAACACATCAGACCAATATGAAACAAGACTGGTCAGCTTTCGAATCTCTCTTACCTACACAGGGTGAAACCAATAGTAATAATAATAACACTAAGAAGCTAAATGACAGTGAAATGATGGACTTGTTAAGTTAAATTTAACATTTACAATTGGGTAACCGATATTTCACAGTTTGATCAGGCATAATCAGTGGCGTGCACGACATAGCGGCATAAAAGCGCTGCATACCTTAGTCCGTTTTAAAACGTTTTTATCAATTATGCATTATAAATTGGGCTTTTATAAAGGGCGCTTCGATCACGATGAAACAATGTAGAGAAGGATGGAAAATAGGAATTTGGCAAGAGATAGAGCTATTTGCGAAATTATTTAATGCCTTTACAAAAAGGGGGTTTCAGTGGACGGAACAAGAGAAAATATAACCATCTTTGAAAATACATATCTACATGGCGCTGGTGGATTCTAAAAAATATGTAACTATGTATTAAAAAATTGTAAGAAACCGTATTAAAATATCTCACTGTAACAGAAAAATCTGAGCCTTTCGATTAATGTAAGTACCTATTTAGAAGTTTTTAAAGTATTTTGGTTTTTCATTATTTATTTATTTATTTTTAACAAGTGAAAACTGAAAACTTATTTTATTCTAAGGAAGTGCCTAAGTGTGTTCATATGAACGAAAATATTTATTATAGTTTTTGAGGGGCGACGAGAATAACCTATATATATTTTCTTGGACTTGCATTCGGAATAGCATATACCTATTATTATATTATTAAATAACGAATTTTATATTGACCATTTATTAGGGGCTGTCTCTGCGTCTCCGAATTGAATATTTTAAATTAAAATAGTGCGGCCCATTTCATTTCTTTCATTAAATTGTTTTTTTTACTGCAAGATAGGCAGATAGGCTTGCGCTTGACGACAATCATTCTTAGTGCAATGCAATGATGAGGTCTAGGTTGGAACGCGCTTGCCTAGAAGATGCCTATTCACTCTTGCCTTGAAGGTACCTTAGTATATGTGGCAGGAAACACCTATGTATGTAATAATTATGTTGTATTTATAATTATTATGGTAAAATATGAAATTGCTAGTGAAATATTATAAAAGATATTTTTTTGTAAATAATTAGTAAAATACGTCATAATGTAAATTAGGTTTTAAGTTTTGTGCTCGAGTGATATTTCAAATGTGCTATATATATTCAAACAGATTATTTAAATTTCGAACATTCCTAATAGAATTATTTATTTTTAGTTTTTTTAATTTGTGAGAGCAGGTATCTGATTTTTAATTAAGTATACAAAGTAAAACCATTGTTTTCAGATTTAATTATTTAATTTATTTATAAAAAACATTTTGTCAAACCTAATTAAATAAATAAAAACCGGCCAAGTGCGAGTCGGACTCGCGCACCGAGGGTTCCGTACAAACCTGTAGTAAGTTTTACGATTTATGACGTATTAAAAATAAAAATTACGTTTGTTGTATGGGAGCCCCCCTTTAATATTTACTTTATTGATATTTAATTATTTATTTTGAAAGGTAATATACAAGTTAATATTCTGTGAAAATTTGAACCGTCTACCTGTTACCGTTTTTAATATTGAGCAAAAAAATACGAAAAAACACGTTTATTGTATGGGGACCCCCCTTAATATATATATTTTTTTTAATTTTTAGTATTTGTTGTTATAGCGGCAACGGAAATACATCATTTGTGAAAATTTCAGCTTTCTAGCTATCACGGTTTATGAGATACAGCCTGGAGACAGACAGACAGACAGACAGCGGAGTCTTAGTAATAGGGTCCCGTTTTTACCCTTTGGGTACGGAACCCTAAAAACTACATAGCTATATTATTAAATACACACCTTTTCTTAAATGTAATTTAATTTTTTATATAAAATCAATTTAAGTGAAATATTAATATTATCATGCAATAATCAATAATGCTTTTAAGGAAAATAGTTACTATAGTAAAACATTATTAATTTAATGTAGGTACTTACTCAAATTTTATGTTACTTATTTTAAAGTAATAGAATAAACAATTTGTTTAGGTACACACCTTCATAATATGAAATAATTGTTTAATTTTCCCTTTTACGAGCACTCGAAAATGTAGAGGATAAAAAATAATTAAGTACGAAATAAGGTACAATTTATGCTATATTTGCATGAATATTTTGTCTTAATTAACTACTTAAACATGTAACAATATATTACTGCAATAATAATTTCAAAATATCTTACGTACCTACATAGGAATTTAAAAAAGGTAACATTTTATAAGTACAAGTGTCCAAGAGACGTTTTACAACATAATTGATTAATTTTGTCCATATTTCCGAGTAACAATTGAAATGAGTACTTAGTGGCTGCAAGGCCAGCGTCGGCTACTAGCGTTTTGGATCTTAGATCCTAATTTCTAACACAATCTGCTAGTTTTGTACCTTGTATGCTGCGTTATATTATAGCTCTTCACTCACGTCTGGACTGGGCAAGTCATATGAGCTGTATGACATAACTTGTGGGCTAAATCTGCTTCTTTTTGGACCCCCTAAAATCATCAACGCCATCGTAGTCGGTCGAGGCGACGATGGCATTATGAATAAGATAACTTCACAGTTTAATGGTCCACAGAGGCACAAAATATATATCCGTTTTCTCTATATCTCCCATATAGAGAAAACGGATGCCTTTGCCCAGTCGTGGAACAGTGCAGGCTAAATTGGATGAGATATCGTTTTAGCTCGATTGGTACGATCTTATTTTATTTATGTAACAAATGGTATTTTTTTAAGGATTCTATCCTAACTATAGCTATGACTTTTAATCTAAATGGCGCAGTCGGTAGGATGTTGCAAAATGAGGCTAGGTATATTCTATCTCCGGCGTCTGAAAGATGCTGCCAAAAATACGCAAGCGGTGACAGTCTGTAACAGACTGGCGATGAAGAAGCACGTTTTATACTCGTAGTTGTAGGCCACTGACCACACCATTATAATGGTCGCCACTATAACATTGGCCGTGGTCATGGTTGCTGTGGTGTCGAATTCGTTGAGAGCATTGTATAGAGGTTGCTGTAACACGCTGGATGCTGCAGTGGAAAAGCTGGCGATCATGCACCATACTACCATCATACTTTTGTTTACTGACAGTGTTATACCTGGAATGAAGTGAAATTAAAATAATAAATAATGAACCAGTAATAGTTACGTATAGACTATTTTGTGGCACGCTTTGCTAGTTTCTTTTTTGAACACGTTATACGTACCTACACGGTAAATCCAAAGATGCGTAATCCCAGTATTTCATTAAAATGAGTGCAGAGTGCTTGGAGCAGCGTGCTGCGTGGTGGGTCTAAGCTCTAAATCCCTCTCTCCTTTGAGAGTGGAGGCCTGTGCCCAGCAGTGGGACGTTAATGGGCTGTAGTGGTGGTGGTGGTGGAGTGCAGAGTTCCACGTTCATAATTTATTCTACAAGAACTAAGTAACTAGTTAGGTAGACGTAGACGTGGATCGCTCGACCGTTGCTTCAATTCGTTCCGTTTTGCGTTTTGTCTTCACCACTAAAACCTAACTAACCTTTTAAATCTCAGAGCTTATCGAAAGAAAACTGAAATTCTTACCGTAGAACCCAACCGCGCCGCAAGTACAGATTGTTCCGTATAACTTCGACTGCTCGTTAATGTTCTTTGGCAGAGCTATACAGAGCATTATGAAGCAGAGGGCCGATGCGTGGGCTATCGCTGTTACTGACGCCACCTGGAATTTAAAAACAACAGTCAGAACTATTCTTGAAACTGAAAGTATTCGCCCGTATAAAACATTACTTAGATATGCCTACCCACGGGACTTCCCCTATCTATATTGATCTTTGCGCATCTATACTTATAATAAAACTGTAACAGGTACAATTCTGTACATTGAAGATATTTTGAAATTTTTTTTTGGAGGGCACTCATTATTCGATACTGAAGCCAAATCTGTAATTTTTTTCATTTTTGTCTGTCTGTCTGTCTGTATCTTGGCCGCGCATCACGCCGAAACTACTGAATGAATTCAAACGAAACTTGGCACGATTTGAGCCCATACTACGAGGTAGGACATAGGATACTTTTTATCCCAAAATTCTACCCCCGAAGGGGTGAAATAGAGGTTGAAAGTTTGTATGAAAGTCCTTAATTTCTCAAGTTAATATAGCCATGAAACTTGATATATGAGCTGCGGGTTGAAAATGGAGACATATGTGTTTCACAGTTTTTGAAAATTCGACACCCAAAAGGGTGAAATAGGGGATGAAAGTTGGTATGAAAGTCCTTCGTTTCTCAAGATGTTTTACAAGTTATATCAACGAAACTTTTTTGGCTTACGGTAAAAAATAAAGAAGTACGTGTGTCACAGTTTTTCAAAATTCCACCCCTAAGGGGGTGAAATAGGGGGTGAAAGTTTGTATGAAAGTCCGTTATTTCTCAAGTTATATCGATTAAACTTTGTATACAAGCTACCGGTTGAAAATGAAGAAACAAGTGGTTCACAGTTTTTGCAAATTTTACCCCCGAAGGGGTGAAATAGGGGTTGAAAGTTTGTATGAAAGTCCTTCATTTCTCAAGTTATAGCCATGAAACTTGGTATATGAATTGCGGGTTAAAAATAAAGACATATGTGTTTCACAGTTTTTCAAAATTTCACCCTCAAAGGGGTGAAATAGGGGTTGAAAGTTAGTATGAAAACTTTTTTTAAAAGGAATTAAAAATAATTATATTATTATTATTAATAAGTAAGTAGGTAGTAGGTAATGAAAAAGTGTGATCAATTAGATATTACTTATAAGTTGTAAACTTGTAACGCAATTAATAGCAATAACGTGATGTTACTTACCGACCAAATATTCATGGTTGGATTTAGCTCCCACAACATCGCTGGGAACACGAGTCCAAGTACGAGTATAGAAAAAGTCGTGCACAGATGCAGAAGCGTGTACAAATAGAAGTTCAAATCCATCAGCATATTCATCACAGTTATGAAGTTCTTTTTCATAGACGCTGTTCGTCTAGCCGTTCCTGGAGTCACGTCTGCTGTAAACACTAAGCTGTTTGATGGAGCATTTACTGTAGTTTCTCTATATAATGGCTGAGGATTTTGTCCATCTCTGGCAATATTTTCCAACTCTTGATATCCGCTGATTCGACTGTAACTTGATATATTGAGGGTCCCAAAGTCTGAGGAAAATCGATTTGGTCTGTCGAAAGCACTGAAATCTGATGAGAACCGATTGGGTGTTTCGCTGAAATCCGAAGAGAATCGTGCGTGCGTGCTGTTCTCTCTCTGTTGCACTTCTGGATCGAGGATTTCCTTCGCGTCTTTCTTAGATTTGAACACAACAACGTCGTTTTCTTCGTCTTGTGTGGAAATAGAATTATCGGCAGCTGCTCTTGACGCGATATTATCAGTTCTTTGCTCAATTGTTACAATTCTTTGCTGCGTGTTCTGGTTAGAGAATATGACTTCGTCATCATCTTCAACCGCTCTGATCATATTATAGGTTGATCTCAGAACTTTTTCTATGTAAACTGGGCGTGTGTAAGCAGCTAAGAATAGGCAGTTTTGCATCACTATAGCAGCGTAGATCATCACGACTAGGTCGCTCGTGTAAGTGGTGCAAAGGTAGCCTATTACAAGACACATCAAAGCGTTGCCAAGAGATGGCGCCATGCGTACGAGTCTTTGAGCGAGGGTCAGGTTTTCCCTGAAGTAGTGGGTAATGATCACATCGGTTTGTTGACCAGTCAATGCGCATCCAGCCCCTAAAATAAAATTTGACTTATCAAAAGACGAAGGTCCTATATTATATGATTCTATCCTAGTTTTTTGAAATCGCCTAGGTACTTAAAAATGTTGCGGCGGCGCATACTAAAACAGCAGGATGCCCGCAATCTCAGGTTTGTTAACCGTGGATAGTTATTCCTGGGTGAAAAGTAACTCTGCTCTAGGATCAAAGATGGTTGCTATCGCCCGATTTCGTCATACTAAAATGTTTTTTTTAAATCGTCAAAAGTCTTCTATATAAAGTGGGCACGGGCACAGCACTGCTCACTCTACCTACTCATTTTTTATGAAAAAAAAATGTAAACAGGGCAATCCTTGTTTGCGCTATGGACAAGTGTTTAAAGCATGACGTAGGTAATACCACCTTGCTATTCAAATATCTTCGCTAACTACGTCTTAAATAATACAAAATAGTCACATTGTGATTTGTGACATTAACATTAAGCTAACTAATTCCAGACAGGCTATAACAAGTCTGTTGCAGTTTGTACCGCAATAGTTAAATATCCTACTTAAGTAGTTAGGTACTAATATTAGAAAAATACGAAAGTGTGTTTATTTGTTAATTTTTCTTTCAATCACTTTGCACGCCGCAACGGAGCAAAGGATCTTCATGATTATTTTATTGCATAGGTATTTTAAAGTCTTGGAGAGTGACGTAGTTACTATAGGCCTTTATCCCGAAAAAAATTGTTTCCACGGTATGTTTAAATTTAAACCTACGCGGAACAAGTCACGGGTATCATCTAGTACTTAATATTATGTTTTCCTTATATTGCTGTTACCCAGTGCACGGCGCCACAGCTCACAAACATAATTAGTGACCTTCATTTACAATGCTATACAATGAGCCATTAAATTCTTCTTTCATACGGATAATACTCAATGAGGACCGTGAAAAAGTATCAAGTAAGTAGGTACATTTGGCATCTGTTCAAATTAGTTTTGACCACGAAATAGAAATAAAATATTATAGTTAAGTAGTGGCTTTAAGTCTCGATAGCGCGGCGATTAGGACTCTGGCACAGACAGGTCTTTTAAAATGGAGGTCCGACGCCTTCCGGGTTCGATTCCCGGCAAAGCTATTTAGCGTTCCGATACTATACCTAATTACCTACCTACTTATTGTGTGGAAACCGATTAATGGCATGGTGTAAAACTGCCATAGTGCCAAATATTATAGCCAGCTTCAATCAAGCTGCCTCATCACTTACCACCATCCTTACCACTAGGTTAAATTGTCATCGATTAAGAAAAAAAAAACATCATGATAAATATTAATCAGGGTACATACCAGCAAAAATCCCTGCAAATATGCTCACTATGTGGTCATTACTATAAACGTTCGTCGAATAACTGGATAATAGAACCCCAGCTACGGACAAACACAGCCCAGCCAAGGCCGTAAACCGCGGCATGTTGAATATTTTCACCACAGCTCTGCACCATGATTCTAATAACAACCGGATCACTATCATAATAACAGGGACCAAAGCGATATCGACGTCCCATATCCTGATTTTTTCTCCTTCAGCGTGGTCATCCTCGCGTACAGATTTTAAAATTACTAATCCGTATAAAATTATCACTGTTGGCACTGTTATGTGGTATATAGACGCTGATATCACTATCATCCAGCCGTAACCTCCATCGGGAGGGGTAGGTCCGATTTCTGGATGTGAGGCCACTACACGGTCCAAGTGTAGATCTTCCACTCTATTCTCACTCCGGTCTCTTCGGGTACTCCTATTTTGGGGGATCTCCATTGTTTCAAAGGATAAACAACAAATTCATGACTAAATTGAGGTGCTCAATACGTTGTGCACTTGATACGGCGCTGTTATCTTATCATTATCAATTCTTGTAATCTTGTTCTATTTTTTCGAATTCACCGCCACTAGTTCGATCATCATCTGTTAAAAAATATATAGAAAGTCTGCAATAAAATAATAATCCTAATAGGTAATAATTTCTGTTAATTATTTATATTATTCTCTGTTTTAAATAATAATTTATATTTATATCTAATAAATATCATTGTCGTCTTTTTAAACTATGTTTTAAAATTATCCTTAACCTCAATTTCGGAACTGTTGATTCGTTATAAGCTACTAAATAAAGAAGGCGTCAAATTCCTTCAAGAGAACGAGACCGTAGCATACGTTAACAGGTGAGAACAAAAGAGACAACGCGTTTAAAATTGTATTTTGTATACAATATTTCTTGGCAGGATTATTCAATATGAAATCGTTGGGACACCTGTAAACGACGCTCCAATTAAAAAATCCCATAAATATCATTATTGTAATGAAAATTTACGTTGTCTGGTGCAAACACATCGAAAATCAATACCCTACCCTTTGTGCCACTTGTACCAAACCAAAACCTCTTTACGTGCGACTGCGAAATGAATTAGATCAGTGATCGGAATTCCGTAAAGTGGACGCATTTTAATTGCTCTAATTTCGTGATGCGATTTCATGGTGGATTATTGGTGGTTTTTAGAGATAAAGTGCTAATGGATAGTGCGCGGGTGTCCGTTTTGATTATACTATAGTCAAACCATGGAGACGGAATCGGTACGATCGGAAATAAGCAGCCGGTCGAGGCGGAGTTCCCGTCATAGGCAGCACACTCACCGAAGCACAAGGTACCTATGTTTATTTAACCAATGTTCTCATTTTAGTTTAAATCTACAACTTTTCCCAGCATTTTTGAATTCACCTACTTACCTACTACTTTGTTTGACTGTACAAATTATTGAAATTAAAATGCACATTACTTCAAAAACCAGGAGTTATACTTATATCTAATGTTCAAGCTTAATTTTCTCTTAGTTTATCAAAAATTATTCATAACTTTTGACATAATTCCAAGTGAATATACCTGTTAAAAATATCCATATCCAAGGTTGATAGAGATGAGGATGAGGTACCTACTTGGAATTCTAGCCACATAAGTTTCCAAAGTAATTTCATTGATGTAAACACTACTTGAATAAATATTAGGTTCCTATTTGATACTTACCTGATTTGCATCATTAGAGTTCTCACTTACCCTAACAATATTAAATTCAATGCATGTCGCTGCGGTACAATACCTTGAATTATACCTAATCTTTTTATCATTAGAAAAGTTCACTCATATTATGTTTAAAGTGTACATTTAATTTTTCACTCGCTAGTAAAGTGCTTGGAGTAGCAAGAATATCGCACAAATTCACAATAATGGTTTTACAAATGTTTTGTTAAAAAAAAGCAACAATTATACAACAGTTTTAACACTTTACTGAATAAAATACCTATTTGTGTAAAGTCAATTAAGTTATCAGTCATTTGCACTCAAGAAATTAATGCTATCAAGGTTTTTAATTAGAAAATAATGTACCGTTTGAAACAAATTTTTTAAAACTGTGTTAATCTGTTGCGATAATTGAACATTTTATTATTAATAGATAGGATAACACTACACAAAATAGGAGCCATTTGGATATTTTTTTGCAGAATTGTCTAGTGTCAACTAGCTTTAGGTACCTTAGATTCTTATCCCACAATCTGTTTCCACAAAAATAATACCATCTGATGCCCGCAACTTTGTCTGCATGGTTTAAGTTTTTTCAAATCTCATGGCAACTCCTTAATTTAGCCTATGTCCTTTCCCAGGACACAACCTATATCTGAAGTCTGTATCAAATTTCATCAAGAAGGATGGTTGACAAGCATGTCTTATCTTAGGCCACATAAACATTTTTACTCAAGATTGATCACGGTTGAGGCACACACATACAATAAAAAAAAGTAAATCACATTGCCACATACCATCTGTTATGCTCTTTAATGTGGGATTAGTGAACTGACAGTGGCATGACAATACTTCCAATATCCACTCTACTGAATAATTAAACCTCTTTGATGGTCACAAGCTGAAAGAGTCACGCTTGGTTGTTACAATCACCTTGAGTATAATTTTTGTTAAGTTGTAAGTTGGTTATAAATTAACCTTAAAGTTATTTTATATTAAAGTCATTTTATATTAAGTAGTTGAGTTCTTATTAAAATGGTAATTATATCATTTTATATTCATCAAAACATTTCTGTCTCACATATTTATTTATTTTATTTTAGGAGTACAAAATCTCAAAGAAAAGACTGCGGTGACAACATGGCACCATTCCAGACTAGTGTAAATATTAACCCAGAGATTGGTAGAGACGGCCAAGAAGTAATTGAGGTCCAAATCCTCCCCCAAGATGAGAACTGGGGTGAAAACACCACAGCTGTAACTGGAAATACTTCTGAAGGCTCCCAATCTATGGAGGATGTTAGCACTTGGCCAATGGAGACAGATAGTGGTTTAGGATTCGTTTGTTCACGATATTTTGGAACGACAATAGCTTTAGGGTTAACCTTTGTATCCTTCATCAGTCCTTTAGCTATGGTTGTCTTACCGAAACTAGGTTTTTTTCCTGGTCTATCAGATAATATAGCTTTACAGCCGAGTCAAAGAATACAGCTCTTATCATGTACAGCAGAATGTAAAGGAATTTTGCTGTCTTTAGCATTCAAATTAGTTTTATTGGCTATAGGGATTTGGGCTGTGTTTTTACGCCCTAGAAATGCTGTTTTACCTAGACTATTTGTGTTCAGAGCTATGATGCTAGTAATTCTAGCGGTATGCTCGTTTTCCTATTGGCTGTTCTATTTTGTACAAATAACTGAAGCGACTAAGGCTTTAGCAGTCGGGGAAGAAGCAATGGACTATACATCGCTAGTTTCATACGTATCTAGTTTTGCTGATACGCTACTCTTTATACATTATGTGACAGTTGTTTTAATGGAAATTAGACATTTGGAGCCTGTGTACTATATCAAGATTGTGCGGAGTCCAGACGGGGAGAGTAGATCTTACGCTATTGGCCAATTGAGTATACAGAGGGCGGCAGTATGGGTGTTACAGAGATACTATACAGAGTTCCCGATATATAATCCGTATTTAGAAAAGATTCCCATATCAAAGTCCCAGAAAAAGGCGCAGGCCAGTATAAAGTTTTACGAAGTGGATTCTAATACAAATACGCAGTCGGGACAAACAAGGTAAGGTTCATCTATATATTTTATCCTTTTATATTAAGTAATATTATAAATGCGAAAGTTTGAATGGATGGATGGATGTTCTCAATCACACCAGAATTGCTGAAACTTGGCACAAAGATAGATTGTAGTTTGGAATAACACATATGCTACTTTTATCCCAGGAAATTAAAGACCACAAAAAACCTCAATTCACACGGTCGAAGTCGCAGGCATCAGCTAGTGTTTAATAAACCAACATCGTGATAACTGCTAAGGGGTCATCCATAAAGTACTTCACACAAATTTCGTGATTTTTTGACCCCTCCCCCGTCCTTATCACAGTTGGTCACATTATTGTGAGACCCCCCCTCTAGTGCGACGTCACATATCTTGCAATTTTAATCAACATCAACATTTCAATCATCATTTGGCAACCCCTTAACGTGTGACGTACTTTATGGATGACCCCTAATACCACGTTTTAAAGTACTGATCAAACTCAGCTTAAGACCGATAATTAAGAATCTTTTCTTAGTCCAGTTTATCGGTTAACTGGATTAATAATATGGGCCTAATTGATTTATGATTGCAGATCAGCGGCTGGGTCGTGCACGGGCAGCGCGGGGCGGCGGCGCGACTCGGGCTCGGCGCACAACGAGCGCTACTATGAGGAGGCGGAACGCGAGCGGCGCGTGCGCAAGCGGCGCGCGCGGCTGCACTCCGCGGCGGAGGACGCCTTCGCGCACGTGCGCCGCGTGCGCCTCTCCGCGGCTAACGGTCAGTGTGTGTTACCCGTTGTTCTAGGCGAGCGACACAAGCGACAATGACAGCGACTTATGCTTTTTTTTTTTTTTTTTGTTTTATCCACTACAAGTTATCCCTTGCCTGCGATCTCACCTGATGGTAAGTGATGATAAGATGGTAGCGGGCTAACCTGTTAGGGGCATGGTTATGTTAAAACCATACCCCTATTCGGATTCGTACCGGACCCTAAATTGCTTGGCGGCACGTCTTTGCCGGTAGGGTGGTAACTAGCCACGGCCGAAGGCCACCAGGCCAGACCAGGGAAAATTCAGAAATTATAAATTCCCAAATTGATCCTGCCGGGGATAGAACCCGGGACCTCCGCACACACTGCGCCACGGAGGTCGTCAAAACTACGTCGTCGTCTACACATTGATGAAATCCATACTTAATATTATAGATTAAGATCCCGCGACGATCAGACCTTCGTTATTTTATTAAAGCTGAAAGTTTTTCGAGGGCTCAAGCTCTCAAGAAGAAAGCTCAGGGTCACTCAGCGGGCGATGGAGAGAGCAATGCTCGGGGTTTCTTTGCGCTATCAAATCAGAAATGAGGAGATCCGCAGAAGAACTAAAGCAACCAACATTGCTCGACGTGTTGCGAAGCTGAAGTGGCAATAGGCGGGGCACATAGTTCGAAGAACCGATAGACGTTGGGGTCCCAAAGTGCTGGAGTGGCGACCACGCACTGGAAAGCGCAGCGTTGGCAGACCCCCTACTCGCTGGACGGACGACATCAGGGGAGTCGCAGGGAGCCGCTGGATCCAGGCGGCGCAAGACCGCGGCGTGTGGAAATCCTTGCAAGAGGCCTATGTCCAGCAGTGGGACGTCTATCGATTGAGGATGATGATGATGATGAAAGTTTTTCTATGTATGTCTCTTAATAGAGTTATAAAGTATAAACGATCTACCGACTATGAAGTTTGGATCGCGGTTGCTTTGGAAGGGTATCAGGTAGAAAAGGTGGCACCTCAAATTCGTTAAAGTATTAAGCTCGGTTTTTTTATATTTTTCTATGGAATAATATTAGAAACCACGTTGTACATTGTCAGACACTTAGTACGATTGCAACCCCCTGTCAAACACTCTTAAATTATAAAACAACAGGGTGTCTGACAGGGGTTTGCAGTTGTACTAATCGTTCTATTCCAAAGAAAAATATAAAAAAACAGAGGTTAGTTTTTTGCATTAGAATATATTTCTTGGATATAGTTCGTAGATATATTTTAAGGTCAAAGTCCACCACGTTGCGCTGCAATCGTGATTTTTATTTTTTATTATCTGTGTTGAGTGTTTTTAATGTAACAATTTGTCCCCAGGCGGTGCTTTGGGTCCTCGCGAAGCAGCGCAGGCGGTGTTTCCGTCGCTGGCGCGCGCCCTGCAGAAGTACCTGCGCGCCACCAGACAACAGCCGAGGCATTCGGCGGATTCCGTAAGTCTTACTAAAATTACACGTCGGTATAGATTAGCTGATTAGAGATTGACAACTATTCAAATAAATTAGTTTTTAGTGATTACTGACTGAAGTTTTTTTGATTCCCGCGGGAACTCCTTAATTTTCCGGGATAAAAAGTAGCCTATGTCACTCTCCAGGGTCCTCAACTATACCCATGCCAAAAATCACGTCAATCCGTTGCTCCGTTGCGGCGTGATTGAAGGACAAACCAACAAACAAACACTCGTATTTATAATATTTTATTGATTATTAAATAGAGGATCGTCAAACAGTCGTAATATCCAAATCCGCTGTGAGTTTTATGTTCTAAAACCATTGCAAACTATCGATTGAAGTAAAAATAGTGTGTCGAATTTTGATGACGTATAGCGCGTTTTGACGTTTGAAACTTGATGCTGATCTGACTTGTCTTATACCCAATTGGATAGATGAAGGCTTTACTTTGCGGAACCAAATGATCCATGATGACTTCTTACTGATTATTATATAGAGGGTCTTTCAAAATACCTAAAATTTACATCTAAGTTAGTTTTAAGTTTGCTAACCATTTTAAACTATAGATTAAAGAAAAAAAAAGTGCATTGAAACTTGATGACGTCACAACTATGTATTTCATACAAACCTCCATAGAAGCGCGTTTTTAAGTTTGATAAAGAGTTGCTGATTTGATTGAGTTTTGTCATTATCCCTATTGTATTTTTCCAGGTATTAGCCCATCTAGCCAGATGTCTATCTCAAGACGCGTCCCCCCGGGCGTTCTTGGAGCCGTTCCTGGTGGAAGGGCCGGTGCTGGCGGCCGAGCAGGAAGCCCGACCGCTGCAGCGCTGGTCGCTCATATCTGACGACCTGTTGGCCAGACCACTCGCGGATGGCGTGGAGTTCCAGTTGCGACAAGGTATTGTATATCTCGAGACTCATCCAGGGCGCTCTTGGAGCCGTTCCTGGTGAAAAGGCCGGTGCTGGCGGCTGGGTATGAAAAAACTTTAACCATGCGCATCAGCTAGTAGCATACAAAGTGAAAGAAGTTGGGAATGAAGAAACATATTTATGCAGCAGATTGTATTGTATTGTATATTCTTTATTGTACACCACAAAAACAAAAACGAAACAGGTAACAAATATGAAAACTTAAGACGTAGGTACAATAAGGCGGTCTTATCGCTAAGTAGCGATCTCTTCCAGACAACCTTATCGATACGGAGAAAATGAACAAGTGGACAGTGGGAGGTGGTGCATAAAAATAAACTTAAATACTAATAGATACATAAACTAACCAATATCATAAAATAATAACGTATTAATACACTAATATATACAAAATAAATAAAATAGACATACGTAAGATTAAATACATAAATAAATACACATATAAATAACGGACAAATTAAACATGTCGCTATTGATGATAACAGAGAGACATGTAATGATTTTTTACGTCAATTTTAAACTTATTAAGAGTTTTTAATACAGTTGCTCAAAAAGTGGCGTATTGCAGGGACGTATAGCGTTCGGGATGTGGGCTATTACATACTCGTGCTTTTTTTTAACCTTTCCCGAACTCGTGCGTTCTCTTTCCCAACTGTCAAAATAATGTCTATTAAAAAAAAACCAACCATGAAGTTTTTACTAAAAAAATTCATACAAGTTTTTATGATTCATGCAAATACGTATATTTCTAAAAAGAAGCTACTAATTTGTTTCAATATCAGATTTAATGATTTGATTGAATGAGTTTGGTTAGGTTTCATTTCATTTCATCTCATTAAATTTCATTTTCATTTCATATCAATAAAAAAATTCTACTGAAGACTAGGCTGTATGGGCATAGTTCTCTTTGCCTACCAGAATGGGTGAAGAAAAAAAAAAACTCTGCTTATATTCTACGGTTGGCGCCATTTTTCAGAAATTTTCTTCGCGAGTTTAGTCGTTTGTTGCACAAAATGAGTAATTTCGACCCTAGTTTTTTTGAATTAACACCACCGGAACTCAGTATAATTGCACAAAATGCTTCGGAGAATATTTTACCGGAAAAGTCAAAAAGTCGCTACATATCTACATACGACGAATTTATTGCGTGGAGAGAAGAGAAAAAAGCAAATACATAGTTTTTCAGAAAATGTTATGTTGGCATACTTCTCCGAACTCTCAGCAAAATTAAAACCTTCTACGTTATGGTCGAGGTTTTCGATGATAAAAAGTATACTGAAAATGCAACAAACTAGAAACTGGGAAAAAAATCACGTGACACTCCGTTAATTTAAGGTCCAATCCGTCTCCTTCACATGTTGCAGAGAACGTTCGTCCATCTACCTTCGTTGATAATGATAATTCATCAGATCTAACTCCATCAACTAGCAAACGCCATTGTATGACAAATATACATGAACAATCATACGAAATTAATAATAGTTTGTCTCAAACAGTAAATATGCAACCTAAAACTTCCCCAGTTAGTATAAAAAACTGTACCAATTTCAACGTAATATGTGAATTATAACTTTTATAAGAAATAAATGTTAAGTTAGTTGAGTTTATTGTGTTTTTATTATTTTATTAAATTGCTTCATTTTTTCGCAACTGTATTAAAAATAGTCGTTCAGTACACGTGCGGAACCGTCATTGCAACTTGTTCCGACTGTCAACCCTCGCTTTCGGCTGCGCCTCGGCTCGGGTAGACATTTGTCGGAACTCTTTGCAATGACAGCCTTTCCACACTTGTAATGAAATATACTATTTCGCTCGATGAATGTGCGAGGGCAGTTCATTCCACAAGCTAATGGCCTTGAATATAAATGAATTTTTGAAAAATGTTGTCCGATATTTAGGCGATTCAAGAACGAGTTTTCCGGCCGACCGAAGAACTCTTTCTGGTCTGTCATGACCAAGATATTTAAAGTTTTCCTTTAAATAACTTGGAGTCATAGGATTGAACAATACACAGTACAGAAGGGAAACGAAATGTAGATTCCGGCGAAAGCGAATGGGTAACCACTTGAGCTTTAAACGAAATTCAGAGACATGGTCATATTTGCGCAAACCAAATATGAACCTAATAGCTAAATTTTGAATTCGCTCAAGTTTATTAAGCTGGTCCTCAGTTAAATCAAGATAGCTTGCGTCCGCATAATCGAGAATGGAGAGAAGTAGAGATTGTGCTAACATAATCTTAGTAGGAATAGGGAGAAAAGAACGCAGACGCCTAAGTGAACCCATAGCAGCAAAAGTCTTTCTACTAACTTCTTTTAATTGATTAGACCACGAGAGAGTATTATCAAAGTAGACACCAAGATTTTTAACGGTAGTACTGTAAGGTATTTTAACGCTATTTAATGTAACAGGCGGAAGATTATCCCAGTCAACTCTTGAAATCATACCAGAGCTACCAATAATAATAGCCTGGGACTTACAAGGATTAACCTTAAGTCCATAACACTTACTCCATTGACTGATAGCCTCCAGGTCGCAATTAATATTAGAAACAGCAGTGTGCAAATCTTCAAGAGTTGACTGCGAGTAAATTTGGAGATCATCTGCATACATGTGATAGAGAGAAGTAATATTCTGGGAAATTGAATTGATGAAGATGGCAAAGAGTAAAGGAGACAACACACCACCTTGAGGTACGCCGGCTGATATTTCACACCAAGATGAAAACTCATCTTCAATGCGAATACGCTGCCGTCGACCTTTGAGATAACTCTGAAACCATCCAACCACTGATGGAGATATGTTAAAAGAACGCAACAGACTCAACAAGATGTCAAAATCAACGGAATTGAAGGCATTGCTAAAGTCAAATAATCAACTAAATATTATAAATGCGAAAGTTTGGATGGATGTATGGATGTTTGTTACTCAATCACGCCCCAACAGCTGAACGGATCTGGATGAAATTTGGCACAGAGATAGATTATAGTCTGAAATAACACATAGGCTACTTTTTATCCCGGAAAATTAAAGAGTTCCCGCGGGAACCGAAAAACCTCAATCCACGCGGACGAAGTCGCGGGCATCAGCTAGTAATGAAATATAATCATTATGTAATTAAGTTATATGAAAACTAAATTTTTCATCAAAGCTTCTGTTATTGAAGTACCAGCCATTTTATAATTAAAATTCCAATCTTTTGTGTTACAGGTGACGTCTCCCTCATATGCTCCATAAAGCAGTTGCCCAAATTCAGCCTCTCCGAAGAGGTGGTGGATCCAAAGAGCAACCGGTTCATCTTGCGACTCAACTCGGAGA
Organism: Erebia ligea; assembly: GCA_917051295.2. Classification (NCBI taxonomy): domain Eukaryota; kingdom Metazoa; phylum Arthropoda; class Insecta; order Lepidoptera; family Nymphalidae; genus Erebia; species Erebia ligea. The sequence continues at coordinate 1,595,313 of OU785232.1, forward strand.
CTTCTGTCTGACAACAGGAGTTCTCACCCCGGGACCCGCACCGGCTGGTATGACATTTGGACTTTATTTAGTTCCCAGATTTGGACTGTATTTTAGTTTCTAAATTTGAAGCAGTCTGATCCGCTTGAGCTGTTGATCGTTGAACAACAACATTTGGACTTTATTTAGTTTTCAGATTAGGACTGTATTTTAGATTCTAAATTTGGAGCAGCTTGAGCAGTTGATCAACACATGGACTGCTTGAGCAGTCGTTGTTAACTGCTCTAACAGTTGCAGTGTATGATTGAATTAGCTTCGAGATTTGGATTGTATTTAGTTTCTAAATTTGGAGCAGTTTGAGCCGCTTGAGCAGTTGATCGTTGAACAACACGGACTGCTTGAGCAGTCATTGTTAAGTACACTAGTTGTAGTGTATGATTAAATTAGCTTCGAGATTTGGATTTCGTTTTTTAATTTGGAGCAGTCAGTCGCTTGAGCAATTGATCGTTGAACAACACACGGACTGCTTGAGCAGTCGTTGTTAACTGCTCTGATAGTTGTAGTGTATGATTAAATTAGTTTCGTGCTTATGTGTTCTTACAATCCTTCCAAAACTTGCACTGATATATTTTATAATATTTTCTAGATATAATATACCTGTAAATTTTAAACCAGTTTCTATACTAATTAAAAAAAAAATGATTGCAATGTGGGAATAGAAGGAAAAAAACTTTCGCGACATAGTCAAACTTTTACAATGGTTTAAAAGAAAACATGCCTTCTACTCGACTTTTTCATATTCAGTGATATTTTAATCTATAATAACTGAAAGCTAAATCTCAAAAAAATGTGCAATGTCAAAAATGAATCTCATTATTTTGTATTATTCTGAGCCATTATGTTATCGTGAAAAGACTTAAATTATGCATTTAATGATAAAGTATTTTGTAAATTTGTGTCATAATGTTTCGAAATTATCTTAGGTTCAATTAATTATTATAATAAATAGACATAGAAAAATGTTTCGCACAAATTAAAAAGGTCGTATGTATGTTTTAGTAGAATTTTTGTAACTTTAAAAATTAAATTAAGGTTACGTAATTTGCATTTTTATAAAATGCGCTAGGAACCTCTTGTGTTTTAACAGACTTAAAAAAAACGAAATAATTTTTTTTTTTTAATACATTACGTATTTATTCTTTTTTTTATCAAAAAAGAGATTGAAACAAAAACTTTGGTGTGAAAATAGTGATTTATATTTTAATACTCAGAACATACCTATACTATAAGTAGTCTTAGAGCCATATCATAGTTTAGGATAAATATTTATTTCATAGATAAAAACAGTTTTTAATACTGTTAATAATTATAAAAATAGTCTAATATTTTATACGCTTTTGACGGTACTTTTTCAAATTGTAAAGTTCTTAACTAATATTATAATAAATATGTTTATAGATCAAAGAAGTAAATGTGAATTGCATTGTATCTTAAAATCCATATAATGAAGGTCTTCGATCAAAATATACCTATCTTATTATGATAGTTGATGTTCTTCAAAATATGATAGTTCCATTCGAAATATTCAGAATTTTTACAATTTCCAAAATTACAATAACATATAAACAAAATACTCAGCTAATGTGCCTACAATACAATTTTATTTCTTAAAATCATAAAAAGCTGATATATTATAGATAAAATAGATTAGAATAAAAAGCGTGAAAAGGTTGTGCTTTAAACATAAATAACTCGTAAGCAAGCTGTAGCTTGATATGTACTCGATGTATATGTAGCTGAATTGACCAAAGATGGCTTCAATCTTATGCTTTTTGTAACATATCGTGTCAAAAATAAGGGTTTCTAAGCTATTTGTCAAGCAGAGCGGGGGTAGATCGAAATTTGAATATCAGGCAAGTTTGTTGTGCCTTACAAATTAATTGATAGATGGCGCTGCATCATATTTTATCGCGGTAACGAAGTGTTTAACCGCGAGCGCAATATAAAGTAACATCCGTGTAGAATAGGGGTATGGGTTTAATACATATAACTGCCATGCCCCTAACAGGTTAGCCCGCTACCATCTTACACTGCATCACCACTTACCATCAGGTGAGATCGCAGTCAAGGGCTAACTTGTGGTGGATTAAAAAAAAACCATATCGATAAAATTTTTCGTTCTGAGTCGTGTAGAGTGAACATTATTGTACCTATATAAAACCATTGGTTCGAAGCTGTATAACACAATCTCTAAACTAAACTAAAATGACAGCTTTAAATCTTGTTCTGTCCTTTTCTGCAGGGAATATTTTAGAGTTTAGTTTAGAGATTGTGTACAACAGAATTAGCCCCAATGTGAACGTATTTAGGTGGAAGATATAATTTGCGCTATAAATGTTTACGTCACATGCAGCGTTCACGACATAAATTTTATATGGGACTTGACTTTAGACAATCCGGATTAAACTCGTTCTTGTAAATGACTATATTATAAAGGTGAGGTCAGACGAGCGTAATTTTTATGCGTTGTACATGACACACATGTTACAGCAGAAATTACATGACCATAATTGCGCGACAACTCAAAAAATTATACGTGGTCTCACCCTAACTGCCGTTAATACATTACATAAAAGCAAAAATGCTTATTTGAAAGTATAACCCCGTTCTGCAATATTAGACTGATAAAACATATTGTGTCACGTTGCTCAAATCGCAGCCTTTGTATTTAACGCTTGTGCCTGCTTTAGTTTATAAGGAGCCTAGAGCCATTACTATAACTTTGAAATTCACTTGAGTTAGGGGTGAATGTTAATATTAGGGGCTCCGTCCACGCAGACAATCGGTGACCGATTTTTGTCGGCATTAAATTAAACATACAGATTACAATATCGAAATGCACACGGTCTACAAAAAGTCGGTCATAAACAAAATCGGCCGATCTGAACGTTGGTGATTAAAGGTTCGGAATTTTAGTCCGTTATTAAAAATCGGGCCGTTTATCGGACCTACAAAAAGTCTGACGTGGGCGGTGCCCTTATACATATTTACGTTAATTCAAAATAAACATGTGGCTGTTTCGAGTTTCATTAAGCTAAATAAAAGAAAAATAGAATAGTGAAATTGATAAATAGAAGAGTTAGAAAATACAATATTTTGTTTCAATAAAAGTTATGTAACTAGGGAGTCATCCTGTAAAATTTTCGGGATATACTGAAATGTTTGTTGAGCAACACTTGGCCTCAGAGTAAAATGGACCCAAATGCCTTTGATTTAAAGTTACAAATTCAATAACACCGATTGTAATTTCGCAGCATTTAAACGTTCGTTTTGAATAGATGTCTAAACAAGGCGATTAAGGTCCATTTTACAAGTGTTATCGATTTAAAATCTTGAATCTGTGGAAATTAATAAAATAGTCAATAAATAGCCTAGATTTATTTTTAATAGACAATACAATGATTGGACTGAATCTCACATTTTATCTAAATATTAATATAAAGCACAAAATATTATACATTTGAAGCACAACATAGGTACTGAGATGTAATCGTTGTCAAACAGTTTGTACACTTTTTGTATTTTATAAATATATAAAGTGAATTTTATCTATGGGCTTTCCTTTGTACCTAACTCCTTATCACACTAACGATAAACTCAAATTAATTACTTTAACTACACATTATTACGATTTTCTTGATATTCTGTAGACAACTTGGGCTCGTATTAATAAGCCTACATCAAGCTAAGAACACGTTCTCAATAATTATCGGTCAATCTACGCTTAAGAGGATCGTCTAGTGACGAAACGCGACGCGAGTAGGTATTTTCAATAATGTTATCTGTTTCACAACGCTTCGCTGCCTTCTCCGTATCGTGCGATAGAGAGTATCCAGATAGAGAAGTCCAGTAGGCATATGCCTACATTTTATTCTTGAAATATTGTTTCGGGTGATAACGTTTTTACCAGGAACCAAAAAACCTCAATCCACGCGGACGAAGTCGCGGGCATCAGCTAGTACTTAATATTATAAATGCGAAAGTGTGGTATTCCTTCAATCACGTCGCGACAGAGCAACGGATCGACGTGATTTTTTGCATGGGTATAGTTGAGGACCTGGAGAGTGACATAGGCTACTTATTATCCCAGAAAATTAAGGAGTTCTCGTGGAAATTAAAAAAACTAGTGATACATAAAACTAATCTAATCATAAAGGATCTCTCATAGTGCTAGCTTGAACTGGTAAAATTGAGTATCCAGCGCCAGAGTACATATGGGCAAGATCACATCTGGTCTGCGATCTAGGCATGAACATATACACCCATATCGCGAGCGAAGTGAGCAGCAGACAGAAGGAAATAACGGTTATTGTCACGATAATATGGCGGCCAGGCGTTTTTGTAGCACAAGTGAAGAATTTTTCGTCGAGCTCGAATATTCTGCTGTTGTATAGCAGCTTTGGTGTGTAGCATCTGGAAAAAAGGTAGTTATAAATTGGGTAAGAAACATCGAAAGAAGTCGTAACTGGGCGGATAACCTTTGGAGGTCCCAAGAATTGGCCTATTCCGCGCCGATCCCGGTTGCTAGTTATCACTTAAAATCTGATCATATTAAACCCAATTATAAACGTAGGTACCTACTTATCGTACTTTTAGTCGAGCCGTATGTGGAAGGATCTGGGATTTCAAGAAAACCATTATAAATGTTTAATGGAAAGGTTTACAATTCTCAGCAATGAGGAATATACCTAATAAGGTCAGCCCGTAATATCTAAGAAGGTAGGTAATTAATCTATCTAAAGAGTAAAAAAAATATTTTACTTCGCATTCGCTTCTATGAGAGCCCCCCTGAAATAAAGATTTTTATAACTTTTTAAGCCATATTCGGCTGGAGGCCATCGGTTTACATATTATATTTAAATTTGAAGTAATTACGTTCAGTAATTCAGAAGTTATAAGGCTCTGATAGACGGACGGACGGACAAGTGCAAATTCACTCAAGTAGACTCAGAGACCTTCGCTTCGCTCGGTCAACGAATTGGGACAAGTAAAAACAAAGTAAAGTTCCTCAACTTACCTCAAGTGATCATAGTCGTCTCGATGTATTTGCAGTTTCTTTATCCACTTCAGTTTACAGTCGCAATTCCAAAAGTTCCCTTGTAGATCCAATTTTATCAGTTGCCCAAAAGGTACCTCCAATCGCTCGTCTAAAGAAGTGAGCCTAGATCCTTTAAGCGATAGAGTTTCAAGTATGAAATCATCAGCATCTTCAAGAACCTCCTTTCCAAACGCTGTAGCACTGAAGTTAACTAGATTTTGGTTTCTTTCTAATTCCAAATGCGTTAAAGAGATTAAAGATACAAATGCGTAACCAGGAACTTCTTTTATCATCAAATTATTTAGTTTTAATTCCTTTAATGCTCCTAAATCAGCAAAATCTTCTTCCGATATCTCACTAATAGGATTGTCTGAGATATCCAAGTGTTCCAACGTAAAAGGAAATTCAAAAGTCTCGGTTAGACTATTGTTAGAAATAATAAGTCTTCTCAAATCGAATGCGTCAACGAAGAAATTTTCATGGACTATTTTTAAGTTAATACCGCTTATAGATAAAGACTGTATTTTATGAGTCAATCCGTAACCATTACGATCGAACAGATTATTGTCTTCAAGGCTCGGTCCTAAATTGTTATTGTCTAAAACTATTTCTTTAAGATCTCTCAAGTGATGGAAAGTTATTTTCTGGAATGTAGCGAATTTGTTATTCGCTAAGTTCAGGTATTCTAACTTATTTATATCATCGAATGTTCCTTTATGTATGATTTGGAGTTCATTATCACTTAAGTCCAATCTTTTTAGATTTGATAGGTCTAATGCATCAGGAGATATTTCCGTAATTTGATTGCTATTCAACAATAATTCTGTTAATGTATCAGATTTCAGTAAAGGCGAAAACTGTATTTTCGTCAAGTTGTTTCTCGATAGGTCAAGAGTATGCACTGTTTCTGGTAAACTAAAGTTTTTCCTCAATACATTTGGATCGTAGGAACAATCTACGATTTCACCGAAAACTTCGCGATCACTTTTGTTATTGTGGTGGCATACACAAAATTCACTGTCACATATCGAAGAACTTTCGACTTTAACACTAACCACCATACAGGCGAGAATGGCATAAAATGTCCGCATTGTGTAGGTATATGTCGTGATCCGTCAAGTTCGCGGTACATTATGATAGTATGCTGCTATTGTTATCAGTAACGCCTGATAGTATTTATCAGTGATAGGTACTGGCACCTATTTGATGATTGTCCATTTCACTCGTGTTTACCTTACAAAAGTAGGTGATGCTTATCGTTTATTTTGTTCTATTTACGAAAACCCCTTATCTCTATTATTGAATACATTAAAAGTTTATTAAATTGCTTATTTAAATGTTTATTACTGCAAAAATTAGCACATTCTAGTTACTCAGAAGTATTCTGGGTTACTGACTGCAATAACAATTCGTGTAAGACTAATTAATGAGCATTGAAGGCCGGTGTAACACTTTTTCGTTCAAATTCGTTCGACTTCGGACGAACGACCAAGTTTAAGAGGCCGTATACTCGCCATCGGTCAATTTTGGAATCTGTAGGTATACCGCACAGTAGACCGTTAGGCTGCACTCATACATAGACGACATAGGCCAGTAAAGATACTTTGATACTTTGCGTAGTCAAGTTCATACGTACGTGCGGTCGTACGATCTGCAGTACCATTTTACACGTGAATTTGATCAGACTTTGATAATATTTTTTGGTCATATAGGTATTTTATAGAACTTTATTTTTACACAATTTGTGTTATATAAATACTAAACATTCATGGTAAATTTAATTTTATCAGTAATTTCGTCAAACTTTTAAGAAATACAGGTTATTGTGACGCGTAAATTTTGATAAATCGTGCACATTGATTTGATTTTTTTATTAACTAATTTTGTATAGAACGTATAAAAACGAATTGCAACAGTCCAATTTTAAGAGCGTGTTCATCATATTAGTATTTTTTATAAGTCATTTATTATAATTTTTCGTGGATTTATATGGGTGAAAAGTGTCACCCAAAAGTGCAAAAATGGTAAACGTATTCTGCAAGAATGAGAATTTCACTATTATATTTCAATAAAATTAAATTTTTATTTGCAACAGTCTACTAAGGAGGGATTAATCTTTAATGTTTTAATTTTCTTTTTGTTATAATACTAAATATCTCATGCACAAAGCTCATCAAAAGTTCTTAAAATGTCGGTTTACGGGTTTACGGACAGTTAAGGTGTAAAAAATAGAATACGTTTTAGATTTTAGACGACCTCTCTGGCGCAGTTGCCAGTTGAGCGCTGTTGTCTTAACGTGGGAGGTCCCGGATTCGATTCCCGGCAGGGTCAATTTGGGAGTTTATAATTTCTGAATTTTCTCTGGTCTGGTCTAGCGGGAGGCTTGGGCCGTGGCTAGTTAGCCACCCTATCGGCAAAGACGTACCGCCAAGCGATTTAGTGTTCCGGTACGATGCCGTGTAGAAACCTACTAGGGGAATGGGTTTAATATAACTGCCTAACCTAATACCATCTTAGACTGCACGATGATGCAATGGGCTAACGTGTTAGGTCACCATCAGGGGAGATCGCAATCAAGGGCTAACTGGTAGTGGAATAAAAAAAAAGATAGATAAGCGTTAAATTTTCGCATTCGAAGGTACCCGAGTAAAAACAAAAAAAAACATCGGGTGCCTGAATTCGGGCAGTCATTTTAATACCCGAAACACAGACTAACGACAAAGTGTAGTTCTGCCCTAACGCTACGTTATTCGTAATTATTCAATGTCAAGGTACCTTTGTCTGCCTGACCTTGTAAAATGACATCATCTTAAACACCTTGTGAGATGACGTTTAATATTGACTCACGGGCAGACTGAACGATTTCGTGTGCACTAAGCTTAATAATCTCGTCGATGTGGGCACAGCTTTATTCGTTTAAGATAATCGTGTGTCTGTCTGTCTGCTACGCATTCACGGCCCATCTGTTCAACCGATTTTGATGAAATTTGGTACAGGCATAGTACGTATCCCGGAGAAGGACATAGGCTACATTTTCATTTTATCCCGGAAAATTAAAAAGTTCTACCGTGGAAAAAAAACTCAATCCACGGCGACGGAGACGCGGGTATCATCTAGTACTTTTGATCTTGTATTTTCTTCTTCTGGCTTTGAATCTTCTATTTTTGTTTGCTTACACTAGCTTTATTTAGATAAAACCTTATTAATATAATACTAGTAGGATTTATAGCTTTGGTGAATAAAATGCGCAATTGATAATAAGTATTATGATAATTTATTGGTAGATGCTTCTTAATGTTTAATTATTACATACTAAAACGATCATCGCCTATTTAAAAACGCCCGCGCGTAGTATTTGTGTTGCCTTTTGTGCTGGGATCTTCGTGAGCCTAAAAATTGAAAAAAACATCATGTTTAATTTAGTAGGTACAGAAAAGTATCATAAAAAAAAAATCAACGGCCGAAATAATCAATCTATCACAAAATAGTACATTACACATCTAGGGCAGTAAAATAAGAAATGTCTCAGATCACATGTAATTGTTGTCCGAGGCGAAGCCGAGGTCAATAAACATGTGATCTGAGGCTTTCTTATTTACTGCCCGTGGTGTGTATACTATTTTTCTCCTCGACGGAGGCGGAAAGCGGCATTTTCGTTTAGCGCAGCGGGAGGAAAATTGACGCTTTCCGCCCGGAGGTGAGAAAACCATTTTTGTATACCTACTTAAAACTTAAATTTGATGCATATTGGCTGATGATTTAAGCATCAATTTTTTTCTTTTTATCCAGTTTTTAATAAAAATAATATATATTCATCGATAGTTATTTTCATTATTTTTTTGTAGTCTTGCTTTAGTAATCTTAATAATTCATTAAAAATTTCCCAATGTAAACTTGTGTTAATTATGTACTTACGACTTTTCTTATTGGCATGTCGTAAAAAAAGTAATTTAATAAAACAAAAAACCCGACTGCTTGGATACCAAAAAGTATAAAACAAGACATGTATTGAAGTATTTAATTATTATCAATTTACATCGTATAATAATATTAATAAAATTTATCAAGGCGCAGTCGCACGTTAAGGTAAATGTTAGCTATTGGACGTGCGACTGCGCCGTGATAAATTTTATTAATATTATTATACGATGTAAATTGATAATAATGAAATACTTCAATACATGTCTTGTTTTATACTTTTTGGTATCCAAGCAGTCGGGTTTTTTGTTTTATTAAATTACTTTTTTATTTCAAACTTTTTAGTTCAGTATTTATTGTAAACAGGCGACGTTTTTTCTGCCCGAAGTTGTACCAAAGGTACTATTATAGATTTTGTGGTAGCATTTTAGAGCATGTGAATAAGCAGCGGATTCATTTATTCGTAATGACTACCATGGTGATCACCATAACCATCATCAAATTTGCTTAATATGTTATAATGCTAATATAAATTTGGTTTGGTAAAGTTCGTGAATCTGCTATTTTTTCGACAGAGAGAGTGAATTAATTTTCGAGAGTCCTATCGCAGCGACGCGACGTCACGAGACCTCGGCATTTACCGCGTCCAATCGCTTTCGTAAGCCAATGAACGTCGGCCACTTACGAAAATGCCCGTGAACAATGCAAAAAAAGTATTTTCAAAAACACAATTTGTACGTATTTAGTACGTAGCAAAGTCGGAACCAATATTTTAATAGACATTAAAAATTTTAGTCGTAAGTTATGTAAGTCGAATATGCGCTGCATGTGGCATTGATGAATTTATTGATTTTTTGACTGATCGATTGAAGGAGTACAAATCATCAAGTTTTTTGAGACTGGTTATGTCGTCACATTAAGCTTTTACAATGATATTAAGTTACTACCGTAATATTATATTGTGAGAGTAGGTACGCGCCCCACCTTCACCCTTTTCTATCCGCTGCCGGCCGCGTCATTTTCTGTTGAACGTTACTGTATTTCTATGATATCTCATAAAATATTCATCTAAATTAAATGGTGTACAGAGCAATTTTTATCTTAATTAAATACTGAAGATGACGAACATATTTATTTTGATAAGGATTAATACTATGTTGGTAAAAACACCTTCACAAGTAAAGCATAGTTTTAAACCAAGTTTGAAAATCATAAAAATGTTTATTGTTAGTCAGCCTTAAAAGTTAGATATATGCTATCGCGGACTTTTTTATAGAACTTTTTAAGAGAAACTATTCCACCATACATTATTTTCGTGTAACTTTAACTATTTACTCAGCGCACGCAACGAAGCTCTCAGATGAGACGATTCTTTCCGGCTGAATTCACATTATTGCAATTTTCGTAGGGATCTCTTATTTTTTAAAAAATGAAATATGGCCTATTTTACATGTTAATAATGTAGCTTTCTATAAGTGATATAATTTTTAAAATCGGTTGAGTAGTTCTTGAGATAATCCAAATCTTTTCTCTTTATAATAGGTATCATACCTAGTTTGATAGATAGATGATTTATGTAGGAACTTTAAACATTTCCTTTGAAACCTCGTAAATCCTAAATTATCATATAACTCTATGAGTAGAAATTTCGTGCGAGAAGGACACGACCTGTAATTTGATACTTTTATTATTTTTGGTCCTTCGATAAAAAATATGGAAAGGAGTCTTTGTTTCGTGTTTTTATGCTGTGAAATGACTAACCATAGAGTGAACCAAAGCAAAAATATAAAGATACTGGTGTTATTGTTTATTTTATTGAATTTCAAAAAAAAAAGGGGCAATTTTTGTTTTATTCTTTGTTATTTTTTATTTTAAACCATAAAGAAGAGAGATAACCTTTTTAATTTTAATCTATAGCGCTAGTTCGTAACGATTTGAATGACATACTGTGTTTACGTAGCTCGTACAAGTAATACGAGATATAAATATTTAGATTTGCGCGGCCGTGCGAAATGAGTGTAATTTGAGTGTGGTCACGTGACCCCCCGCAACGGAGGGGGCAGTGCGAATTAAAATTCCGCGGCTGAAGGGTTAAACGGAAAAATGGTTTAAGGAACCTAGGTGTGATTTTAAAAGACCTATCTAACGATACCCCACTTGCCTATAGCCTATCGACTTTCATTTATTAATTGGCTTCTAGTGGACGCCATTTTGTTTTTCTCAAATTCGGCCTCCATAGTGACACTCGGAAGATTAAAACAAATCTAGTGGTGCAAGTACTATCAAAATCGGATCAGCCGTTTTTTCTGTAGTGCGACACAAAGGATTACAACCTTTGAAACCTCGTAAATCCTGAATGATCATCAAAATGAAAAAATGTTCATAGAAACCTAACTCTGATTTTACAAGACCTATTCATCGATACCCCACTTGCCATAATTTATTGACTTTCATTTTTAAATTTGTTACAATATGGCTTCTAGTGGGCGCCATTTTGTTTTTTCTCAAATTCGGCTTCCGTTATGACACTCGGAAAATTAAGACAAATCTAGTGGTGCAAGTATCATCAAAATCGGTTCAGCCGTTTTGTCTGTAGTGCGACACAAAGGAATACACTAAAAATGAACCTTTGAAACCTCGTAAATCCTAAATGATCGTTAAAATGAAAAAATGGTCTAGGGAACCTAACTCTGATTTTACAAGACCTATTCATCGATACCCCACTTGCCATAGTTTATTGACTTTCATTTTTAAATTTGTTACAATATGGCTTCTAGTGGGCGCCATTTTGTTTTTTCTCAAATTCGGCTTCCGTTATGACACTCGGAAAATTAAGACAAATCTAGTGGTGCAAGTATCATCAAAATCGGTTCAGCCGTTTTGTCTGTAGTGCGACACAAAGGAATACACTAAAAATGAACCTTTGAAACCTCGTAAATCCTAAATGATCGTTAAAATGAAAAAATGGTCTAGGAAACCTAACTCTGATTTTACAAGACCTATTCATCGATACCCAACTTGCCATAGTTTATTGACTTTCATTTTTAAATTTGTTACAATATGGCTTCTAGTGGGCGCCATTTTGTTTTTTTTCAAATTCGGCTTCCGTTATGACACTCGGAAAATTAAGACAAATCTAGTGGTGCAAGTATTATCAAAATCGGTTCAGCCGTTTTGTCTGTAGTGCGACACAAAGGAATACACTAAAAATGAACCTTTGAAACCTCGTAAATCCTAAATGATCGTTAAAATGAAAAAATGGTCTAGGAAACCTAACTCTGATTTTACAAGACCTATTCATCGATACCCCACTTGCCATAGTTTATTGACTTTCATTTTTAAATTTGTTACAATATGGCTTCTAGTGGGCGCCATTTTGTTTTTTCTCAAATTCGGCTTCCGTTATGACACTCGGAAAATTAAGACAAATCTAGTGGTGCAAGTATCATCAAAATCGGTTCAGCCGTTTTGTCTGTAGTGCGACACAAAGGAAATATACATATATAGACTGATGAACACATAACCCTGTGCGTTCCGCAGTCGGGTAAAAACATGCAAAACGCAATGTGCTTACATTTAATTTTGGGAAAGTATTTTGAAAAAATAATTATCCAGGAACCTAGATAAATACAAGTTCAATCTTAATAATCGCATAATATGGAGGAAATATGCTCGAATTACAAATTATTTTGGTATAACGTTTGTATGAGCAATTCACCCTCCGCTGGCGCCTTAAGTTTTTTTGTTTCCTGCGGGAACTCCTCAATTTTCCGGGATACAAAGTAGCCTGTGTCATTCTCCAGGTCCTCAACTATACAAATGCAAAAAATCACGTCGTTCCGTTGCTCCGTTGCAGCGTGATTGAAGGACAAACCAACAAACCAACAAACAAACACACTTTCGCATTTATAATATTAGTATTATAGTCGAATGAATCTACCATCAAAAAGTACTTAAATCTTAAATTGGATGCATATTGGCTGATGATGATGGCGATGGAATAAACAAATAGACATTGTAATGGTGGGTCACCTTGATAACGATGGAAGTCCTCGGGCCCGTGTGCCACAGTTCACCATGCTCGTCCACGAAGGCGGCCTCCACTGCCACCGTGTAGAGCCCTGGCGCACTCACGCTCACTAGCTGCTGAGCGGAGAAGAAGTCCCGCACCGGCGCTACGGTCTGCACGGCGGTCAACGATGGCGGGATGTTTGTTAGCTCTACCGTCTGTAATAGTAGATTAGTAGCCAAGGGCTGTAAGGGATTACACCCGAGCTAACTACTCTGCTTTACATCTCGATTGCGAGGTAAAGTAGGTCCTTATTACCCCCAAATGGAGCTTGTAGGTGACCAATTAGCGCTCTAGGGTAATAATGTAGCTAGAAAAGCCCTAGGGCGGTAAGCAATTTAAAAAAAAACTCTTCACTCTTTCAAAAAGTTCGCGTACATCTAAACCATCATACTTTTTTAATTACTTACCGCCCTAGGGCTTTTCTAGCTACATTATTACCCTAGAGCGCTAATTGGTCACCTACAAGCTCCATTTGGGGGTAATAAGGACCTACTTACCGAATATGAGAGATGTAATAGTAGATTAGTAGCCAAGGGCTGTAAGGCATCAATTGCAGCCCGAGATATTTAGGCGCACGAGCGCAGGGAGGGCGCCTATAGTTCGAGGGTGCAATTAATGCTTACACCCGAGCTAACTACTCTGCTTTACATCTCGATTGTGAGGTAAAGTAGGTCCTTATTACCCCCAAATGGAGCTTGTAGGTGACCAATTAGCGCTCTAGGGTAATAATGTAGCTAGAAAAGCCCTAGGGCGGTAAGTAATTTAAAAAAAAAAAACTCTTCACTCTTTCAAAAAGTTCGCGTACATCTAAACCATCATACTTTTTTAATTACTTACCGCCCTAGGGCTTTTCTAGCTACATTATTACCCTAGAGCGCTAATTGGTCACCTACAAGCTCCATTTGGGGGTAATAAGGACCTACTTACCGAGTATGAGAGATGTAAAGGAACATTTAGAACCTCCTTTAGCTTGTACCTCAAAAGGAAAAAGGAACCTTTATATGATCACTTCGTTGTCCGTCTGTCTGTCAATCACCTTTTTCTCGGGAACGCGTGGAGGTATCAAGTTGAAATTAATATCAAATACTTAGGTATACGCTCCCTTGTAAACTGTAAAAAAATTAAGCTTCTAAGTTTTTTTAATTTTTTTATATCCACTACAAGTTAGCCCTTGACTGCGATCTCACCTGATGGTAAGTGACGATGCAGTCTAAGATGGTAGCGGGCTTACGTGTTAGGGGCATGGCAGTTATATTAAACCCATAAATATGCTTGAGTAAATCCACATTAAGCATCATTGTCTCCCCTACCATAATATCTTAAGACTAAATTAAAAACTAACAATAAAAAGCTGAAAGCAAACTCAGCATTGCTGAGCGTTGGCAACCATGCTCAGCGCTGATTTTCAGTTTGCTCCATTTCTACACAGATGATTAAAAAAAATACCTTTTCGTTAGTGCGGGGGTGAGGCGTCGCTGTAACAGTTATTTGAACACCTTTCACCTGACGTTTCGGCTTTCGTTTGCTGAAACAAAATATTCCTTCGTATATTTTTGGGAGAAAAAACGCCAATAAAGAGGAATAAGTATGTAGTTACTGCTTTAAGATCCAATAGGATAGGTTAGTATGGGCGTTTGCGTAAAGTTCATATTTGTGACGTCACCAAATCTCTTTTTAGGGTTCCGTAGCCAAATTTGGCAAAAACGGAACCATTATAGATTCCTCATGTCAGTCTGTCTGTCTGTCTGTCTGTCTGTCTGTGTGTCCGTCCGTATGTCACAGCCACTTTTTTCCGAAACTATAAGAACTATACTGTTGAAACTTGGTAAGTAGATGTATTCTGTGAACCGCATTAAGATTTTCACACAAAACTAGAAAAAAAACAATAAATTTTGGGGGTCCCCATACTTAGAACTGAAACTCAAAAAAATTTTTTTCATCAAACCCATACGTGTGGGGTATCTATGGATAGGTCTTCAAAAATGATATTGAGGTTTCTAATATCATTTTTTTCTAAACTGAATAGTTTGCACGAGAGACACTTCCAAAGTGGTAAAATGTGTACCCTACACAGGGCGCGACATTTGTGAGCAAATGCTTACCTCTCCGGCGGCGGCAGTATGACCCCCTCCAGCTTCAGCGCCAGCTTGTGGGCGAGTGGCAGCGTGGCCGCGTGGTCGGCGGGCGGCGGGCGGTGGGCGGGGCTGAGCGACACGCGGCATAGCGCGCCGCTGCCGCCGCCGCTGCACACGTCGCGCGGCCAGCAAGTGCCCACCGACAACGCTCGCACCGCTGCTAACACCGCTTCAGCGTGCTACGTGAACAATATAAAAATTGGGTATATGACAAATAGTCAAATCAACAACTTTTTTTCAAACGTCAAAACGCGGCATATGTATGGGATTTATATGAAATTCTAAAATGTGACGTCATCAAAGTCGTCAGCAAATACCCAATTGGGTATATGACAACTTCGCAAAAAATATTTAGAATTATCGCAAAAAATATTTAGAAATATTTTTTGTGTTCAGGAGTTTTTTTTAATTTAAATACGAACCGCTGGCAATTTGATATACAAAGGACGCAAAACTAGAAGCAATTTAAGTTTTGCGTCACTTTAAATATTAAAATGAAAAATGAAAAACTGAAAAATGATTTATTTCAAGATACATTATTAACAAATAATATACTAAGATTATAAATGCGAAAGTTTGGATGGATGGATGGATGGATGTGTGTTACTCAATCACGCCAGAATGGCTGAACGGATCTAGGTGAAATTTAGGACAGATTATTGTCTGGAATGACACATAAGCTACTTTTTATCCTGGAAAATTAAGGAGTTCCCATGGGAATTGAAAAAACTTATTCCACGCGGCCGAAGTCGCGGGCATCAGCTAGTAAATAATAATTAATTGAAAAAACTAGAAGTTTAATTCGCTATAATCCGCCACAGAAGGTAAATCTATGTGGTACAGTGCGTATCTTGAACTTGCAGCTTGCAATATTCACCACAGCACATAAATCTTCCAAACTACTCTCAACGTACGTTTCACTCCGACACCGGAGCATCTTCAGGAGATGTTGACTCTACAATGCACGAATAATTAAGAATGCAATAATAATTAAGTGGATAACCAGTGTTTGCTTCAATTAAAATAAACTGACCCTATGCGTGATCCCCGGGCTAGTGGTAGGGTTGTCGAACAGCTTGGCGGAGATCTTCGCGAGCGCTATAGAGGGCGCTAGGGCTACGGTCTCCTCGAGGCTGGTCGGCTTTATCTCCTTGCTGACCAGCTCGGGACGCTCTTGCTGGCTGGAGGTGATCCTGTCCAGGAACTGCGCTAGAGACGCGTACGTGTGTTGCGAACTGGTTGGTGAGTTAAGGTTTGATCATCATACTAATATTATAGGTAAATGCGAGAGTGTGTTTGTTTGTTGGTTTGCCCTTCAATCACGCCGCAACGGAGCAACGGATCGACGTGATTTTTTGCATGGGTATAGTTGAGGACCTGGAGAGTGGCATAGGCTACTTTTAATCCCGGAAAATTAAGGAGTTCCCGCGGGAATCAAATAAACTTAAACCGCGCGGACGGAGTCGCGGGCATCAGCTAGTTACTAATAATAATAATAATGTTTTATTTGCATGGACATGTGAACATTCCTCTCACATACCTACTCTATTTAAATTGTTGTGCAAATTGTTAGGTTTTTATTAAAGTGATTATATTAAATATAAATAAATAAATAAATAAAAGCTTTAATGTCTCTTATTGTTAGAATTACATAAAACACTTATCGACTAAATCCTACGACTAAATAAAATGAAATAATCTACAAATATACAATAGGAGGCAAACTCAGCATTACTGAGCATTGATAACAATGCTCAGTAAAACAAGTTCCGGGATAAAAAGTAGCCTATGTGTTATTCTAGACTATAATCTATCTCTGTGCCAAATTTCATCCAGTACCGTTCAGCCGTTCTAGCATGATTGAGTAACATCCATCCATCCAAACTTTCGCATTTCCAACACACTTTTTTATTCATTGAAATTGTTATTCACTGCTCAATGATGATGATGTACAATAGTGTAAAGGATACATGTCCAGCTGGCGCAGCGTGGAGTGATCGGCGTGGAAGGCGGTGCGCGCAATGGACGCGTAGCGCTGCGCCACGCCCGCCAGCGCGCGCGACGCGCGACGCAATGCGCCCGCGCACGCGCCCGCCTTGGCTGCGGGGTCGCGCGCCGCCTGCGCACGGAATATTTTGCTTGTATTAATGCCAGCTTTTGATCAATACAGGTTTTACGAATGGCCGATATTTCGAAAAAGAAATAAAAATGGCGGGACGTTAGGTAGGTCAAAATATTCAGTCCCCTTTGGTCGTGAGCGTGCAATCTGCAAGCCAAATTGTGGCGTAATGCTCACGGAGCGTGGCGACGCTGTTGCTGAAATCGTGCCCCCACTAACCCGTTGTCCTAGGTGAGCGACAGAAGCGACGCGACACGATGCGACGCCATAGAAAATGACAGACACGTTGTCGTGTTGATACGTCAGTTTTCTATGGCGTCGCAATGCGTGGTGTCGCTTCTGCCATACACCTAGGACAATGGGTAAAGGGACGTGCCTGGGCGGGTGATGAATACATTTAACATCCCACCTCCCTTAAAAGAGCCAATCAGCCAGTTCTACCCATTGCGTGTGCCAAGGTTGTCAGGGTTGTCACAGTGCTCTAACTGCAGCGGCAGTACTAGTAACGCCTGCGCACGCGCCGCAACCCATGCGGCGAATGGCGAGCACGCATTACAGACCCCCCCCCCCCGTAATTATCCCCCTCCCGTTAAAAAAGCCAGTTTGCGTGTTATCTGCGCGTACGCCAAGGCAATTGCAGGCGGACGCTGCGTATCTGGAGAGCTCTAGAAGCGGCCGCAAGGCTAGCTAGGGTGGTTGCCGCCACAGCCGCTAAACACAAGATCCCATTAAAAGAGCCAATCCTACCCACCTGTGCGTGAGCTAAAGCTATCGCCGGCGGGGGCTGCGTACAAAGCGCTCTGGCTGCAGCCGCAGAGCTCGCCAGGGCTGCCAACGCCTGCGCACGCGCAGCCGCCCAGGCGGGCGCGAGCGGAGAACACGCGCCGCAGCCGCTGCAGCCGCTGGAGCAACTGCCCGCGCTGGTGACGCCGCCGTCGCTGAACGACTCCCAGCCCGCGCTCGCTTCCTCCAGACCCGATATACCTGAAGAAATAAGTGATCTACTTCACTATGACGACCACTTTGGGATCATCCATAAAGTACGTCACACGTTAAAGGGGGGGGGGGGGGGGGAGGGGAGGGGGTCGACGAAGTGTGACAAGGGTTGGGAGGGGTCTTAAGTTTCGTGACGTCACATTTTAAAATCTTATACATCCAAGTGTTAAAATGCCAAATTCGAACTATTAAAGGAAAAATTAAAAATATTTAAAATATTTACAACTCTATCTGTATCTGTAATGGAATAAAACTAATTTCAGAAGTAGGTACTGTTTTAATTTAATTATTTCTAGATGTAAAAATGCAAGATGTGATGTGATGTCACACAAATGTGACCAACTGTGACAAGGACGGGGGAGAGGTCAAAAAAATCACGAAATTAGGGTGACGTACTTTATGGATGACCCCTTTGTCGCAATGGTGAACGCTGTGATCTTTTAAGCGGAAGCTCATGGTTGGGATGCATCATTTTTTTTTAAATCTTTATTTAAAGAAATTATTCGCTTAGCGAATATGCCTCTCTGTAGAATAACAAAATTAACAAGTAAACAATTATATATAGGTACATTATTCACTAATTACTAATTAAATTAAAAAATGAATCATGCTGCAATTTAAGACTTAACTAATGAATATTTATTTCAAATTAGGTACACTGTACACCGAGTCCTTATAAAATATAATGGTCATAATCACTTACGGTATCTTAAAACTAAAAGCTACGAGGGTTTCATAAGCGCCCTGGTCTGAGAAGAGCCCACAACAAACTCAGCCGGGATATTATTGGCAACCATCACAAAAGATAGCATCAGAAAAGGGTAAACTTGTGGTAAAACTTACCGTCTTCCAATAACTTGGAGTCAGCGGCAGCGGCTCTATACAACGCAGTGATCCAACGCTGGGCGGATTCGCTGGGGGCTTCTTCAGATAACCTTTTAAGGATATCGGCTGCTAGACTGTGGTGTCCATACCTGAAAATGTATGGTAACACCCTGTATTAAGGATATCGGCTGCTAGACTGTGGTGTCCATACCTGAAAATGTATGGTAACATTCTGTATGTATGGTGTACCCTTTAAAGTCTCTTTTGGCCAACATGGGTCCTTTTAAAACTTAAACATCCCTTGAAAGTGTAATTGGATATTTGAAAAGTCAAATCAGCAACTTTTTTTCAAACGTCAAGACGCGCGCTTTGTAAGGGATTTTGTATGAAATGCTGAATTGTAACGTAATCATAGTTCGATGCAATTTTTACTTTAATCGATAGTTAATGGTTATTCAACATAAAACTAACAGGAGACGTGGATATTACGACTTTTGGGAGATTGTACATTTGAGACTATTTAATAATCCCTGAAAAATAATTTAACTGACTAGTTTTCAAATACCCAATAGACATCTTAAAGAGTCCCGTCCTACTAGATACATAATGTTTAAATACTTTTGTACAGATTATTGACAGAGCCCAATAAAATTTGCCACCATAGTATCAGAATTTTAGAGTTAAATAGTAATATGAATCATTAAGTAAAATGGCTGACATATTCCTCCTACTTTTATTGGGGAAACTGCTTGTCTATTTTTATCTAATAGAACTAAAACATTGAAGTCATGCTGGACAAATAGACATGGACAAAAAATTCACCGTCTTTGAAACCTTACCTCAAGCAAGCCCTCGCTACTCTGTATCTGGTCCATCCATCAGCCGCCTGGATGGCATCCTTAATCTTCAGCTCCCAGGACCTGTTGATCCTACGTGTTAAAGCGGCGCCGGCTCTCTCCTGGAGTAGCACTGTACATATTAGCACCAGGGTGGTACCGTCGTAGGATGGGTCTTTGCACGCTTCCCTGGAAAGGGAGATTTTATCTCACTTGTGTTCATTACGATATCATAAAATACTAGCTGATGCCCGCGACTTCGTCCGCGTGGATCGAGGTTTTTCGGTTCCCGCGGGAACTCCTTAATTTTCCGGGATAAAAAGTAGCCTATGTGTTATTCCAGATTATAATCTATCTCTGTGCCAAATTTCATTCAGATCCGTTCAGCCGTTGGGGCGTGATTGAGTAACAAACATCCACACATCCATACATCCATACATCAATAGGGAAGATGACAACTCAATCAAATCAGCAACTCTTTATCAAGCTTAAAAACTAGTCCAGTCATTACGTCGGAAAAAACGGGTTAGAAATGCATGTGAACCGAGAAAGCTGAATTTTGGATATTACGTGGGGGAGGCCTAGAAAAGCTTAACTTCAAATTGTCGACCAAGATTTCCTATGTGCATTTTCCGCCATCTTGAAAAAGGGTTAAATTCAGTTTTTTCACAATAACTCGGTTCTCCGTTGAGATACGAAAATTTTGATATAATACTTTTTTGTTGCTTTCTTTACGATCTACAATTAAGGTCCTTTACATTTTTTCACCTATCGTTCATCGTTATTGAGATAATCGAAAAAAACCATAAATTTAGGTAGTGAAATTTGTTTTTTGCTATTTTCTTTTTTCTCGTGAAAGATATCGAAAAAATGTCTAGTATCAAACTTGTAGAGCGTATTTAATTTCATTTTTTTTTAATTTTTGTTTTTGACAAAAATTACGACCTCTAGCGGGCCGCAAAGTTGGTAAGTCTGTGCCCAGTTTCGGTTTAGCCGCTCGCACGGTTGTATCCACACGTCAAAACGAATTATTGCGATACAAAATATTGGTCGACAATTTGAAGTTAAGCTTTTCTAGGCCTCCCCCACGTAATATCCAAAATTCAGCTTTCTCGGTTCACATGCATTTCCAAATGTATATAATGACTGGACTAACGCACTTCTATTATGGAAGTTGTATGAAATTCTGAATTGTGACGTCATCATCAACGCAACTAAATTTTTCTTTAATATATATTTTAAAATGGTTATCAAACTTAAAACTTACCGAGGATGTGAATTTTAGGTCTTTTGGAAATGCTCTATTTAACAATCAGAAATAATTTATTTTTGATATAGGCATCATCCCTATTCAGAAATTATAAATTCCTGACCCTGCCGGGGATCGAACCCGGGGCCTGCGCACGTTAAAACAACAGCGCTCAACACTGCGCCACGGAGGTTGTACGTGATTGACCTGTACATATAAACATTTTGGAATGTTAAAATCTTAAAGCACCTCGCATGCTGCAACGCGGGCAGTAAATGTGGCAACGCGGGCGCCCCCAGGGCTCCAAGCGCGGCCAGGGCTTCTAACAGGGCCGCTTGCCGTTGCCCCCCGGCGCCCATTTGAGCCCCTACCACCGCCGCGGTACGTTGCGCGTACAGATCCGGTTGGGCTGTACTAAGTTGTACCTGGGTGTAAGAGATCTCTCAATTACGGGGGTTGTTTTACTTGCGGGAGGGATGAGGGTGCTTATTTTGATAATTTTAGGAATTTGGACCGCCCAATAGCGTCAATTTCGTGGCTGATGCTATTGAGCAGAGATTTATATCATACAAGCTGATGCCCGCGACTTCGTCCGCGTGGATCAAGGTTTTTCGGTTCCCGCGCGAACTCCTTAATTTTCCGGGATAAAAAGTAGCCTATGTGTTATTCCAGACTATAATCTATCTCTGTGCCAAATTTCAATAACTACAAAATATATACATACAAATAACTGCCTCGTTGGTCTAGACTCTAGTGGTTGGCATGTTCGACTGTGGCGCGGGTCGGGCCATCGAGTATTGGGTTTTTCTGTGTAGAAATTCTCAGTACTAGCACAGTAAACAGATGCAACCAGTATGGAAACTACCTAGAAACGTTCGAAACAGCTCACTCACACAAACATGCGCATCTACGAGACCCTTAAGCACGGGTCGCGGTGCCGTCAGTACTGAGTGCCGCGTCATTACGTGTCGGATGCGCATGTGTGTGAGTGAGCTGTTTCAAACGTTTCTAGGGAGTTTCCATACTGGTTGTATCTGTTTACTGTGGTACTAGCCCGGAGTTAGGAACTTGGCGGTGTTCCACCCCCGTGCCTCGGAGAGCACGTTAAGCCCGGTTATTATCACTAACATGATAATAGCCGTTAAAGCCCGCCAACCCGCATTGGAGCAGCGTGGTGGGTCTAAGCTCTAATTCCCTGTCTCCTATGAGAGTGGAGGCCTGTGCCCAGCAGTGGGACGTTAATGGGCTGTAGTGGTGCCAAATTTCATCCAGATCCGTTTTGCCGTTGGTGCGTGATTGAGTAACAAACATCCATACATCCATCCAAACTTTCGCATTTATAATATTTATTTGATTAGTATGGATATTTTGTTGGATATTGAACATCAACTCACCAAGCAGCGTAAAGCAATCCGCAATGGTTTGATATTGTTCTGTCCATTCGTTATACCAGTAGCGATTACTAAGGACTCCAATGCCAGCATCAAATCGGCGCCTTCCACCGGTAAACTCTCCTCATAGCTGCAACAACATATATGGGTTACTAGATGATGCCCGCGACTTCGCCTGCGTGGCGAAGCGTGAATTAAGTTTTGTTTGCGGTCCCGGTATAAGAATAGGAGTTAGGACCGCTCCATATCTTCCCGGGGATGTCGTAAAGTAAAGTAAAATATACTTTATTGTACACAAAGAAATAAAAAGACAAAAAACAAACATAAATGGATACGGCACAACAGGCGGCCTTATCGCTTAAATAGCGATCTCTTCCAGGCAACCTTAGGGCAGAGGAAACTTAAAAGAAAGCGGGAGGGATGTACTGAGACAATAATAAGTAAATATTATATACAAGTCGTAGAAGGCGAGTAAGGGATTTTGCGACTAAAAAGGGTGTATGAACCAAATCGAACCGAAAGGTGGCGGGTTATACACGTATACCACCAACAAAAGCATTCCCAAGGAGGGTTGACGTCAGGCAGGCGGCCGGTAGTAAAACCTTATGCCAAACCACCTTATAACATGTCCAGTATTAAAAGAATATTCTCGCGGAAATTCCTCAATTTTCATACTTAGCCCGTGTTTTTCAGCGACCGTTTTCAAATACTTTTGTAACAAAGTCGCGAGAATATCTAGTAGATAGACGTATAGAAAACTATCATACTAATATTATAAATGCGAAAGTGCGTTTGTTTGTTGGTTTGTCCTTCAATGACGCCGCAACGGATCGACGTGATTTTCGACATGGATATAGTTGAGGACCTGCAGAGTGACATAGGCGAATCACAAAAATCTTAAACCACGCGGACAAAGTCGCGGGCATCAGCTAGTTTGACATAATTGGGTATTTAAACAGTCAAATCAGCAACTTTTTTTTCAAACGTCAATATGCGTGCTTAGATGGATTTTGTATGAAATTTTAAGTTGTGACGTAATCAAAGTTAGACGATTTCTTTTACTTTAATCGATAGTTTAAAATAGTTATTAAACATAAAACTAATATAGACGTGGATACATAGAGGTATAATATAATAGTAGGTAATACCTCTATGCGTGGATATTACGACTTTTGAGAGATTCTCTAAATTTAATAATCACTTAAAAAATAATATATGTATTTGAATAGTTGTCAAATATCCAATTATGTCGCAAGTATCACAAATTGTCCCACATGGAATCAAACCTGTCGCCCTGCCCACTGCTGGACACGGCGGTCCTCAGAATGAGAATGGCTTCGCCTTTATACCACCACGCAGCGACTGATTTAAGTTGCTCTATATTATATTATATATTGATTGCTACAACATGTTATGGCGATCTATCTAATATCTATTGATTGCCATAGCGATGTTATACCGGCATAATATATTATACTAGCTTATGCCCGCGACTTCGTCCGCGTGGACTACACAAGTTTCAAACCCATATTTTACCCCCTAAGGGGTTGAATTTTCAAAAATCCTTTCTTAGCGGATGCCTACGTCATAGTAGCTATCTGCATGCCAAATTTCAGCCCGATTCGTCCAGTAATGGTTTGAGCTATGCTTTGATAGATCAGTCAGTCAGTCAGTCAGTCACCTTTTCCTTTTATAATATATTAAGATTCTATTGAATCTATTGTACTAGCTGATGCCCGCGCCTTCGTCTGCGTGGTTTCAGTTTTTTTTATTTTCGCGGGAACTCTTTAATTTTCCGGGATAAAAAGTAGCCGTCACTCTCCAGGTCCTCAACAGCTATCTATCTATACCCATGCCAGAAATCACATTGAACCGTTGCGACGTGATTGAAGGACAAACCAACAAACAAACACACTCGCTTAAACAATATTCGTATGATTTTCAAGGTATTATGTGGGCCGATCCCGGCGGCACTGCAATGCCGGGCCGACCCGTGACGGGAGTGGAGCGAGCCCCGAACATCCCGTCGAGTTACAAAAATCAGTTTAATATACTGGTCCCGCAGTGCGGGAACTTTCAGATATTAAGCTGAAAAGAACAGATACTACACTTTGATCTTAGCCAAAAGGCCGAGAAGCGATAACTATGAAACGTAACACGCCGGTAGTCATTCAACTACGACCAATCTACGAAGCGCGATATCATATTTTAACTAAAGTTTCCAGCGCCATCTAGTGGCGTTTACATGTAGCTCGTCGTCATTCACCAGCTGCTTGAGTCCACTGACACTAGTTGTGATGGCAACGAAGTGCTCCGATCCTCCGAGAGGTGGAAACTCGGATGCCATATTTTAAAAAATTTAACTGGATGTATATTATGGACTCTTATGGTACAAGCTGATGGTACAAGCATGGGGCGGGGTTGTACATAAGCAACTTTTCTTTTTTTTATTCCGTACTAGCTGATGCCTGCGATTTCGTCCGCGTGGATCGAGGTTTTGTGGTTCCCACGGCCCACGGGAACACTTTAATTTTCTGGTGTTTTGATTTTCTCCGAGGCACGGGGGTGAAACACCGCCAACTTTCTAAGTCCGGGCTATTACTGTGAATTTCTAGTCAGAAAACTAAAAATACTTAATTATGGCCCGACCCGGGACTCGAACCCGGGACCTCGTCGGCCGCAGTCGAACATGCTAACCACTAGGCCAACGAGGCAGTTATTATGGCATTTCATTACCAGTGCACGACAATCCTGGTGAGCACATCAGCAGCGATGGCGGCCTGCTGCAGGTCCACACTGAGCGCCGCGTCGCTGCAGAACTGCCGCAGCGCGCTGGGGGAAGAGCCAACCGGGCTGCCCGCGGACGCGCACACCGCCGGACAACGGACCAGGATCTATAATTTATAAATGTTAGGCTTTATTTGTTTGCATCGCCACAACCTTCAGCCAAAGCCGAAGCTGAATAATTTTAGTTGGGCTGAGGCTGTTAGGTTTAAGAGTAAGATAAGGTTATTTTTTTTTACTAACATAGGTTAAGTGATTGTTACCAACAAAATATGGGACAGTTGCCTGAAATAAAAAGTATTATAACCCTAAGAAATTCAGTTCAAGATGGCCTAAAAGTGAATTTCAATTCACTTTAAACTTTATTATTATTTTACATCTCTCATATTCGGTAAGTAGGTCCTTATTACCCCCAAATGGAGCTTGTAGGTGACCAATTAGCGCTCTAGGGTAATAATGTAGCTAGAAAAGCCCTAGGGCGGTAAGTAATTAAAAAAAGTATGATGGTTAGATGTACGCGAACTTTTTGAAAGAGTGAAGAGTTTTTTTTTTAATTACTTACCGCCCTTGGGCTTTTCTAGCTACATTATTACCCTAGAGCGCTAATTGGTCACCTACAAGCTCCATTTGGGGGTAATAAGGACCTAGTTTACCTCACAATCGAGATGTAAAGCAGAGTAGTTAGCTCGGGTGTAAGCATCAATTGCACCCTCGAACTATAGGCGCCCTCCCTGCGCTCATGCGCCTAAATATCTCGGGCTGCAATTGATGCCTTACAGCCCTTGGCTACTAATCTACTATTTATTCACTTTTTTGTTTTTTTAAAGAACATTATTCTTAATGTTCTTTAGGGTTCCTTACCTCAAGAGGAAAAAGGAACATTATTTTAGGATCACTTTGTTGTCCGTCTGTCTGTCAACCATCTTTTTCTCGGGAACGCGTGGAGGTATCAAGTTGAAATTAATATCAAATACTCAAGTCTATGGTCCCTTGGAACTGTAAAAAAATCAACCTTCATATTTTGACACTTGCTAATAAATCAAAACCTATAGAGCCGTTGACCTAGAATCATGAAATTTGGCAAAAAGCAAGATCTCACAGCAAAAGTATAGAAAGTGTATTCCAAAAATATAACATTGGGGCTGATTCTGTAGTGCACAATCTCTAAACTAAACTAAAATTAGAGTATTACAAATATTGCTAACCCTTTCATAATACTCCCTATGGAGAGGGACAGAACTAGATTTAAAGCTGCCATTTTAGTTTAGTTTAGAGATTGTGCACTACAGAATCAGCCCCATTGTCACTTTCATAGAACATTGAATTAACCTTTTTAACACTAATTTAGGAATATGTATTTATTTTTCATGTAATTCTTTTGAAATATTTTTTTGGAATAAATGAATTATTTATTTAAAAAAAAAAATTTATAGGAAAGAATCCGAAAATCGTTAAAGAAGGATCGATGCGCAATATGTACCTAACTACCTACTGACCTGCATAACCTGTAAACATAACATGGTATGTTCAGGGTCCTGTGTAGCGGTGGCCATGTGGACTAAATTGTGTATACAGTCAGCGGGCCAGAGCGCTGCGTGCTCTGCTAACTTCTTCAGCCCCAGCAAAGCCGAGCGGCGGACCACTGAACGAGCGTCGTTCATCGCTATGCTTAGGAGGAGCTCCACCTAAAACAAAATTATACATTCATCAAACAACTGCAAAGGAGATGTAATGAAATTGGGTTCCACTGATGTTTGTATACAGACATGAGACAAACAGTATGTAGGTTAACAGCTGATAAGCTGCTCCAATGCGGGTTGGCGGGCTAAATCTGTACAGTATAAGAAAATTTATAAAAACACTAGCTGATGCATACAACTTCATAGGTTTTTTTATTATTTTTATAAGGTTACAGAATTCTTGAATTTTCTGGGATAAAAACTAGCCTATGTCCAGGATAAAACCTACCTCTGTACCAGTTGTAAAAATCGGTTGAACAGATAAGCCATGAAAGCATACCAAACAGAATAATTTGATAAAATAAGAAAAGCAATACAATTTTTTTTTTAATTTAATATTTGTTAATATATTGTTAATGCCTACCACCACCACCACCACTACAGCCCATTAACGTCCCACTGCTGGGCACAGGCCTCCACTCTCATAGGAGAGAGGGAATTAGAACTTAAATTAATGAAAATTTGATGTGAAACATGTATCATGTATTGTATAATATGTACGTGGTGTGGTAACAGTGATTAATAAATAAAATACAATAAAATAAAATTGGTAACAGTGATTAGTACAAGTTTAATAAAAATTAAACTATAATAATTGTTGTTTATATATGATCACCTGATCAGGCACATGCACCACAGTATCGGCAGCAATAGCAGTGAGTGCAGTGATGGCCGCGCGCACTGAGCTTGATGAGGGAAACCTCTCCAGCAGTGATCTGAGCAGCTTCAACACTCCTTGGGCTCGCACAGCTAAACCGAACATAACTTATATAAAGGCTCGGCAAATTGACTATTTAAGCAATATTACAAGAACTTTTATTTTTTATTATTAATTAGGTGTTTAATTTTTTTACTAGTTTTTTTTATTAGTGTAATCTGCAATTAGTCCAAGGACTATAAGCAAATAAGTTGAAAGAGTAAAATGTTGTTTAGAGCTAATCCTCTCATAGGAGTCATGACTCATTAGTCATTTAACCCAGGTCAATTTGTGACTTTCATACCCCTGTTCACCAAGGATGCCTAAATTTTAGGGAACATTTAAGCCCATTAAGTGATTGTACTAAAATCTGTCATTTATTGGTCTTAGGTGTTCGCTAAAAATTAGTCATTGTTGGTGAAATTAATCATCAGCCTATTGACTTTTCTTAGGCTTAAGATGAGACTAGTGTTAAAAGTACTTTGTCAACGAAATTTAATTACCTCCACCATGTACAGTCCTCAAGGCTCTCACAAGCTTAGCTCTGCGCTCAGCACCAGTACTCTCGCATTCCACCATGTCTGATAGTTTATTGCACATTGCCACTGCAAAGGCACTGGAAACCAATTGAACACAAAACATTTTAAGACCTAGGATTAATACAAACCATTTTAAGACCTAGGACTAAAATAAGTACATCTTCACTATTTAACTGGCAACAATTTCCTAATATACTTTCTTTTTCTTTACTAAGTAAAAATGTAAGTATAGCAATATTCGTTTAGGTCGCCTATGTTGACTTCTTAAAAAGTTGAATTCACAAAATGTTGAATTGTTTCAATTTTTTTATACTTACTTGGAATGTGCAGCAAATCTAGTAGTGGCATAAATTGCAGCATCTACCTCAACATTGTCATGGCTCTCCAGCCCTCTCCTGATTGCATGATGTACATTTTGCCTCTCAGGTATTATCCCAGCCACCGCACCCAGAGTCCTTAGCGCCAAAGCTCTTGCCACCGGGTCATTTGAATGTAGAACACTGAACACCCTTCTCAGAAACTCGTCGACGTTCAGAATCTTGTCTAAATGCTTCTCACTCTGCTGGCACACGCGCAATACCCACAAACGCAAGAAGTTGTTCCCCATACGAAAAACATCGGCCAATTTTAAAAATGACGAGTTTATTAGTATAGGAAACGGGTACTTTTCGAATAAACGCGGAAATCGGACTATAGCTTCACATTGCTCCCCAACTTTGCCCGATCTGAGACCTGTAAGAATATTTTTATTTACTTAATATCGACTAACAATCGGCATTAATAAACGAGGTTATATTTCATACCTTTGTCCAATTCTGTTAAAGCGGAGTTTGCATCCTGTTCTGGTTCCCCAGAGGTATCGTTGAATGTGTTCATTCTGACTCCAATCATTACAATTTTTATGAGAAGGTGAAATAAAATTGAAATAATTCGGATTTGTTTGACAACAAACTCGCCGCTTCCAAAATTGACATTGACATTTGACGGTTGACACATGACACCAACGACAAAGACAATGACAAAGACAATTTATTTTCTTAAAAACGCGTTCGGAAAATTATCATTATTTGCAGTGATTCTTATTTTTAAAAATAATAATGAATCTCATAAAAAAAGCAATACTTATTATAAAACGCCTTAGATAAAATAATGATCCCGAATTAATTGTATCTGAACTACGAAACCGAAACGCCATCTAGTATAAATCTGCAAAATCTTTACAATTAAAGTTAACATTGATCAACACTAGATGGAGTTAATAGTCTTTTTTTAAAGACTATTTTCCCTGAATTTTCACAAAATGGTCCGGTTGAATGAATCATGAGAAAAGTGCTCGTACATTCGGTAAAATTATTCAACTTACGACGATAGAAAGCTGTTAGTCTACCTAAGTTTCTACATATAAAAAAAAATATTTAGGTAAGACGTATATTATTATTTAAGTACCTAGGTAAGTAGACCTTAGCAACTTATTTGTTCTATCATTTTGAAGAAAACACCGTCGCTTTTATTTACGAGTGTACTTAGGTACATTATATACCTTCACCTGCTTATTTACAGATCTAAGTTTATCCAATCTCTACCTAAGTACCTACTAGTAATTAATCTAACACACAAACAGTTTGCTAACAATGGGTACCTATTCACTAGGGCTTCCAATACCGGGATCCCGGTATTGGCCAATACCGGGATCCCGGACTTTTTTCGCCGGTTTTCAATACCGGTATTGAAATGTCTAATACCGGGATACCGGTATTGGTGACACTATAAACGAAACAGTGACTATTGCATATATTTCTTGGTAGATGCCACTGTATTTTATTCGGCTAAGTTTAAAACTTGCATCTTAAGCATATTAGCTCAAAAAGAGCGCTTTTATTGCTTAAAACCAGTGACGAAAAGTCGTTTTTGTTCACTCAGAGGGAAAAATTAGTGTTTGAATTTAGACCCCTGTGGCTTGGCATTTCTATTTCTCTCAAAACGTTCAGAAATCTGATTTATAAAATCTAATGCATATTTTATTATGATATAATATTATTTTCTTTTAAATAATAACTATTGGATTTTAGATTAATTTGTGTTTTGACAAAATTATCGTTTTCTTCGACTTAGATCGACTTCTTACAAAAATATCGTTTATTACTCATTTAGTAGTTCCTCAACAGGTGGGCCTAAAAATGAATATGAGCAAGATAAAGATCATTTCTAATGCACACGTTCAGCCCCAACCTGTGTTAGTTGAGAATTCTGCATTCGAAATTGTTGATGAGTACATATACCTAGGACATACAGTCCAGTTAGGTAGGTCCAATTTCGAGAAAGAGGTCAACCGCCGAATCCAACTCGGCTGGGCAGGGTTCGGGAAACTCCGCGACATCTTCTCGTCCAAAATTCCTCAGTGCCTGAAGACGAAACAGTGAACAGTGCGTGATGTCAGTGATGACTTACGGCTCCGAAAAATGGTCGCTAACTTTGGGCCTGATAAGAAGGGTCACTCAGCGGGCAATGGAGAGAGCTATGCTTAGAGTATACCTGCGTGATCAAATCAGAAATGAGGAGATCCGTAGGCGAACCATAGTAATCGACATAGCTCGAAGAGTCCAAGCTTTAAGTGGCAATGGGCGGGGCACATAGTTGGTAGAACCGATAGGCGTTGGGGTCCCAAAGTGCTTGAATGGCGGCCTCACACCGGAATGCGCAGTGTTGGACGACCCCCCACTAGGTGGACGGACGATCTCAAGCGTGTAGCTGGGAGCCGCTGGAAACAAGGGGCACAAGACCGTGCTCTGTGGCGATCTATGCAGGAGACCTACGTCCAGGATGTCTATAGGTTGAGACGACGACGACGATAGTACTTAGTTTTAATTACAATCTTCGACACTAATTCCACTAATTATTTAAAATTCCCTGCCATATTTATTTAATTTTGTGTGTACGTTGAAAAAGTGCGTCACAAATATACTTTATATTAAAAGTTCAAAATTCAATGGAGGTTAAAAATATATATTTTCGTAAGAATTCATCCAAAAATAGTTCTATTTTAAAAATCATATAGTTCATATTCTGATTGATATGAATAAGAAATTGATTATATGATAATAATATAAGTATTACTTAATAAGATTGTATTTAAAACTAGCTGATGCCCGCGACTTCGTCCGCGTGGTTGAGGTTTTTTTGATTCCCGCGGGAACTTCTTAATTTTCCGGGATAAAAAGTAGCCTATGTGCTATTCCAGACTATAATCTATCTCTGTGCCAAATTTCATCCAGATCCGTTCATCAGTTGGAGCGTGATTGAGTAACAAACATACATCCATACATACATCCATCCATCCAAACTTTCGCATTTATAATATTTATTTGATATTTGATGATGTGATGGAGTTTCAGAACATTACGTGGTCCGTAATTTTCACCTTATACATACATGAAACAAACGATAGTTTCGTAAGAATTAAGTCAACGCGTAAATAACTAACTCAATACTCAAAATACAAATAAATCTAAAAATCAATACTTGGTGATTTTTTTTAAAGAAAATACAATTTCATAAAATATTGTTGATATAAAATAGAGTGAAGGAATTACTTAACGGCTTTTCTTCACTGAATTTATGCAGAAAAGACACTTTTTTGAGTTAATTTGGTGTAATTTTTTTTTTATGAAAAAACTGTTCTTTATGGTGCCGTTTGCTTCAGAAAAGACTAATTTTAAGTTAAAAAACATCTACCACATTTTAAATTTTTTCCAATACCGGGATCCCGGGATCCCGGTATTGAAAAAAAACGTTCCGGTATTAATACCGGTATTGAGAAAAACCGGTATTCGAAAGCCCTACTATTCACCTAACAGCATCCTGATAATAATATAGTTACAGCTCAGCCTAGGCTCTGAAATTAGTGCTAAACCCAGTCTAGTTAACCTCACAGAGGCGCGTAATTGCTACATCCTGCCACCTGTGTTACCCGACCGAGGTGTTAGTAGGTAGTATAGGTACTAGGTAGGTACCTACTACCTACATATACTTCTACCTATTAGGTAGGTATAGTTAGATAAAACCGTTATACTTACGTAGGTACCTACGTTTTAGTTAATACCTACGAGGTTATAATCTCTAATCAGGTTCTAGCTTCAAGCGTGTGCTTCAAGGCAGGACAACGTCTGCTGGGCCCACAAGTGTAACATAATTTTGGTAGATATTTAACACAGAATATAGTATTAAAATAGTAGGTAGATATGTATAACATTATCAGCTAAGTACCTACTAGTTGATGCCAGATGCAGACTTCATCCGCGTGGAATAAGTTTTTTTCATTCCCACGGAAGTCCTGAATTTTCCGGGATAAAAAGTACCATATGTCACTCTGAATGTCCTCAACCATGCACATGCAACAAATCACGTCGATCCATTGCTCTGTTGCTGCGTGATTGAAGGACAAACCAACAATCAAACACACGTTCGCATTTATAAGTCATAAGTCATAAGTCATAAATATTTATTCAATTTAGGTAGATGCACTACACTTATTGACGTCCAGTTACATAAAAATATGATGGTGATAATCTGTTACGGTATCTTAAAATTAAAGCTACGAGGGTTCCAAACGCGCCCAGGTCTGAGAAGAGCCCACAACAAACTCAGCTTGGGTTTTTTTTTTTTTCATTATCACCATCTCACAAATCATCTTAACTATCAGAGCCATTAGAGCAAATTATTGCCAAGCTTCCTTGTCATTTAAGTAATCCTTCACATGGTAATAGGATTTTCCAATGAGTTTACGTTTTACATTAACTTTGAACTTATTCAGAGACATCTTCAACATGTCTTCTGGGAGCTTATTGTAGAAGCGGACACTCTTTCCAACAAATGAATTGCTAGTTTTACTAAGCCTAGAAGCAGGCATTACAAGTTTATTTTTATTTCTAGTATTGACATTATGACAATCACTTTTCTTCTTGAATTTATCAATGTGTTTATGCACGTATACTAAATTTTCAAATATATATTGGTTGTGCACTGTCATAATATTGATTTTTTTGAATTTATCTCTTAGTGACTCTCTTGGTCCCATATTATATATGGCTCGAACAGCCCTCTTCTGCAGCACAAAAACAGAATTAATATCAGCAGCATTACCCCATAATAATATACCATATGACATAATGCTGTATGATAGTTTCCTTCCTATCTACTAGATATTCTCGCGACTTTGTTACAAAAGTATTTGAAAACTGTCGCTGAAAAACACGAACATGCGCTATTAGGAACGGAATCTGTGTAACTAATTAAAATAGTTTAGGTACTGTTTACACCTTACACGACCACCAAAGAGTTTTGACAGCTGTTCTAGTCTTAAATTCATAATGAGTGAGCGCATTTTGACTCTATTTTCTCGCTCATTCTTTCCTTTAGTTGGCGTGTGCAGTTTTCCTCTGCCAAAGCGGAGTCCATACGGACCTCGCTCCGCTCGCAGTGGAAGCCTCGCTTTTCTATCACATTTGATGCCTCGGCCCTCGCTCAGCATACTCCAGTCATTAAGGTTAATATCCCCTCGGTCAAAACGCGTGAGAACAAATCTATCAACAATAGACCCGAAAAAACCACAGCAAAGATATTGTGCAAGATAAAAAAAGGTTCTAATGAATTTTGGGTCATTACCGAAAATCGTTGCTTAATCTGTGCAAGATCTTAACACTCTGTGGTGCTTCCGGATTTGAACAAAGAATGTTGTGACAATTTTTTATTATTTTTTAATCCGCCATTGTAAACTTGGACGCAAAGTAATGGATGCCGGATATTCCTAGGTTGGATTATGGCACTAACCCAGTTTTCTACAAAGGAACTTTCGTAGAACATTTCCTCGAGACAACTTTTATTTACCATGTAATATAAGTAAACACACCCCTATTTATATTAAACCACGTTTTAAAATCGTGTAGCTTTAAGTTTTCTGGGTGTAATATGAGTTTGTTAGCTGTAGCTCCTGGTTTTGGTGACAATGGCTCATTCAGCTGAATGGTAGAGCGGATTATACGACTATTGCCAACGTTTCTGCTTTCTCTGGCAAAGGATTATATGGGTCTAATGAGGATAAGATAGGTAGGTATACATTTATGAGTCAGTGGCTATTTTTTTGCTCAATTTCTACGAGACCGGGGACTGCTGTCCTTTTCCTGATAAAAATCAGTGTGATTTCGATAATAACTAAATCTTTTAGGTTGCTGGTAGGTATTACTTATAGATGTTATTTTGGGCTTATCTAGATAAGTAGGTAAGTACCTACATAATAAATTAATTAGTAAGATTTAAGAAGATATGTAGGTACCTACTACCTACCTACTTAAAAGTAAAATAATAATTATATCTAGGTAGGTACTAGGTACCTACTAACAAAACAGTCTATGTACCTACCTATCTAACAGATGTAAAACAAATAAACAAGTAAGTACCTAACAAACTGATTTTATTAGTGTTTGTCACTTTACCCTGGTGTACTTTTTTGACTTTGATTGGTCGGAGGCTTTGGTGTTTTGGTCGTGGCTGGTTACCACCCTACCGGCAGAGACGTGCATCCAAGCGATTGATTTAGCGTTCCGGCACGATACCGTGTAGAACTAGAAACCTACTAGGGCTATGGGTTTAATATAACCCTGTACTATTAACTATTCTGTGTTATAACTGCCATACCTACCCATAACAGATTAGCCCGCTACCATTTTAGACTGCATCATCACTTAGGTACCATCAGGTGATATCGCAGTAAAGGGCTAACTCGTAATGGAAAAAAAAACACAACGATGTGTGAAGACATATTGTCCCGGGTTCTGGTTCCTGGTCAATTGAATCTACCGTCTAGGGTTCCTAGAGCTCCTATTGAGAAGAAACAGCAAGAAACTCGGCGGTTGCAAAGTTGCTTAAGCCATTTTATTTAAATTTTTACTAATCCGATAGTGATGTGCATAAAATACATCATTACAGCTAAACGGACCCCATATTTGCTGATATTATACGCGATATAATAGGAGAGATCATGGACTGGATCGATTATGATGCGCCTCCGAGTGTCCTACAAATATTTGTTCGCGGCTCGAAACGGCGATTTCCAAATAATCCTCGTTCAAGGAGATGTGGCGAAAAAATATAATGCGGCTTGCTAGAATCGATTTGCAAGTATTTGGTTCAGTAGGATTTAATTTACTAGATAAATTCTATTTCATATTTATCTAAGTAAACGATTTAAAGATTTTTTTTCCTAAATATATTGTAATTGTAAATTACGTACTTATCTACTATTTGAAATCTGTTTTACAAGTTTTAATAAAGCTAGAGTAAAGATATTACAGGTACTAGGTAAGTGTTACTAGGTAATTGTGAAAATGATGAATTAAGTAATACTTCTTTTAAATCTTTTAAACTTAGTAACAAAGTATACTTAGGTAGTTTCCGATTTCCTAAACCTGGAATAATTGTCCAAGTACCTAGGTATTTTCTCCTTTTTTCTTTATCGCAGAGGTTATCTTTACCAATTTATGTTACAAGTAAGTATAATTTTCTTCACCTAATAATATAACAAGATAATAATTTATTGTAGGTATGTAAGCTATAAGCAATGTCATTTTTAGTTTAAAATGTACCTATGCTTTAATTTGGTCAGTTGTAATGCTGATATGTGAATAGCGTCATCATCGAATAATAGATGCAAATGGTTTGTATCCGAGCACACCTTAACCCTAAAAAATCATTATTTTCGCACATAATGCAAGTGACAATGACACGGTCACAATGCCATTCAGCCTAATCCCCACACAATTTATACACGAATAATACTTGCACAGATAATATTATATTATCCACATATAATGAATAGTGGCAACTTTTTTTTATGCTTCTGTTGGTGTTAAAATTAACGCCCGGTTTCCATTGGTATGCGACTTAGCTCCCGTTTATTTTGGGACTTATTAGGGACAGAATAAATGTTTTATTTATGGTTTTACTGTACCACATTGTTTACATTTTATAACGTTATTGAAATTAATAAGTACTTACTAACAATTTTATTTACATTTTGCCCAATTTTGATTTTAAAACTCGCCAGGTACCTCCTACCTACGTCCTAGTTGACTCTACAAATTATTATGATCAACTTTGCATCAACCAAAACCTTTAAACATGTCTATTAGGATTAATTAGGGTATATACCTATTTTATTATATTACATAGTTAATAACAATAATTCTAGTGCCTTTTGATAGTATCATTAGATTAATATGTTCCTAGTTACTTATTGTACCTATGCAAGACTAGAAGGCGTAGGTATTTCTGAGTCAGGCCATTTCTACTTATCTACATAATATAATGGTTTAGATAAGTAGAGTATATATATATATATATATATATATATATATATATATATATATATGTGTACCTACCTACTTCAAGACCACTCAATAGATTCCTATCAAAATGAAGCTTTTATGGGTTTTTCTCTTTTTTTCTCTTGAGTTATCTTTATTGAATAAGTGGCTAGGTAGGTACAGTAGGTAGGTACCTAGGTATACCCACTAACCAAAGCTACTAACCTAGGTCTTTCTCTTTATCTAATAAGTATAGGTAGGTAGGTGTATTAATATCTTTTAAAAGGCGACCCCGATTATCATACTAATTTTATAAATGCGTAAGTGTGTCTGTTTGTTGGTGTGTTGGTTTATTGGCTTGTTGGTTTGTCCTTCAATCACCCCACAACGGAGCAACGGATCAACGTGACTTTTGGCATAGGTAGGTACCTATAGTGGAGGACCTGGACAGTGACATAGGCTACTTTTTATCCCGGAAAATTATTAAGGAGTTCCCGCGGGAATAAACCACGAGGACGAAATCGCGGGCATTAGGAGTATTCTATATACCTACCTGCCTATTTTAAATTGTGTTTTACATTTCGAACATCTCAAGTTTATACCTTATACACAGCTTCCTACTTAAAATGACAAAAGATTAGTTCACGATGTTTTGATTATCCATCACCTTTACCACGAACCATCAACACTACCTAAGGTGTGATCTTTGACGATAATACATGCCCATTTAACTTTCCTACCAAAAAAAATCAATTTAAACTCTTCTGCATAGAAATAAGGGTGACAAATTATTTTTGGGCTCACAAAATAATGTCGTTTGTGCTTAGGGATGAAGAGATGAAGATAATGCGTATTTAGAGGTGACAGAGCGTGCATTAACGCCTCAGCACGTTCACAAGATGCTCTATCTATATCTATGGTTGATCTTTGGGTGCATTTGATCAGAAGTGCTTAGATAAACATCGTATACCATTCTTGTTATTTGTAGAATAGGTATCATGAGGTATCATCTTCAAAAAAAAGCTTTTTAAATAGAGCTTTTCTTCTAGAAGAAGAAAAGATCTAGTTCTCTATAAATAGGTAGGTACCTATACTACTAAGATTGCTGTCAAGTAATGTAGATAATTAATTACAAAAAATGCAATGTAAATAAATGAAAATTACTCTAATAGCGAAGTAATTATTTTGTCCGCTTGTAATGAATACGTTATCAGATCATGTTTTAATGAACAAATGTAAAACGTACGCGATAACAGAACCGCTCCGTTTCCCAAGCTGGATTTACCTACAATGGCTGAGTTGAAAAGAAATTATAAGTAGATTATAAATATTATACCGACGAGGTAGGTAGTAGGTACCTATCTACCTACGGTTGTCAAAAAGGGTGTTATGTAATATAGAAGTTTTAGTTTATTGCCTACTAAATACTAATGTACCTAGGTAGTATCTATTAGGAGGTTTATCTACCCTGTGGTATCTACTTACAAAATATCTTCTAGTATTCATTGATGTATTATTATTACTTACACTTATTTCAAAAATATCCTTATACGTCCGTAAAACTGCCGTAATATCTACTGCATGGTTTGAAGTATATTAAAAACTAGACCTATTTTGATGTACCGTTTCAAGTTTAACACATCGGATTTTCCCATTAGCTACCTAAATATTATTTTGCATGGTCAACGCTTGTTTGTCTTCTTATTATTAATAAAAGAACTTGAAGTTTAATTTGCTATAATCTGCCAAAGTATCTGAGTAATAATCCTTAGTAGACAAATTATATGTGGTACAGCCTGGAGCTTGCGATATTCACCTCCCAGTAAGCCAGCAATTCGCATCGGCACAACA
The DNA here is from genome assembly GCA_917051295.2 of Erebia ligea. Taxonomy (NCBI): domain Eukaryota; kingdom Metazoa; phylum Arthropoda; class Insecta; order Lepidoptera; family Nymphalidae; genus Erebia; species Erebia ligea. Next base: position 1,633,898 of record OU785232.1, read on the forward strand.
CCACACGACACAAATCTTCCAAATTATTCTCTACATTTCACTCCGACACCGGAGCATCTTCAGGAGATGTTGACTCGACAGATGACAATACACGATTTTAAAACGTCTTCTGATTTACATTAACATAACTTTATAATACAGTGGGTAAGCATAAGATAGGTACATAGATATATAATATTTTCTTTCCACACCCTTATTATTTCAAAGCAACGGAACTCGAAGAGTCGATGTGTAACAAAATATTAATAATTCGAGTATAATGGCCAGTAGATTGCATCTGGCGGTCATGGCGCGGTGCACTCCATACAAACACTAATGTAAATATTGGTGCGTTGTTATACTGGGCAGTAGAAAACCTGCATAGTCATGGTGTACCTACCTAAGTACCTACATGGTAAAAAATTCAAATATAAACTAGATAGATGATAGTTACAAGTTGAAACGTTGCGTTTAATAAAACACACAGTTTAATTACAACTATACCTTTGTCACCTAACAACGTTATTTCAGGGATTTTTAATAAAATACACAGTTTCATTACAACTCTACGAGTCTACCTTTGTCACCTAACAACGTTATTTTCGGGATTTTTAATAAAACACAATTTAATTACAACTCTACTTTTTGCCACCTAACAACGTTATTTCCGGGATTTTTAATAAAACACAGTTTAATTACAACTCTACCTTTTGTCACCTAAACACGTTATTTCCGGGATTTTTAATAAAACACAGTTTAATTATTACAACTCTACCTTTTGCCACCTAAAAACGTTATTTCTGGGATTTTTAATAAAACACACAGTTTAATAATTACAACTCTACCTTTTACCACCTAAAAACGTTATTTTCTGGGATACTTCTTGTTCCTTCTCACATAGGTAATATAGCGACATTAATGAGCACATTTCAACATCACTCGCAGCCATGTTAGCTCCCCGCTGTCTCGATGTCGTGTCGGCGACACAGTCCCCATTGTGCCAGTAATTATGTAGCTATGTGGCATTCATGGGGTGCGCACAAATGCTCATGTGATATTCACTCATGTACCGATCCCCGACACGCCCTGCTCTCGCTTTCTGTTCTGTACACAGAGATGAAAGTTCTTAATACTTATATTATGATGTTGAGTTCGTATTTTAATATAGCAAGATCAAAATTCAATCCAAATCAAAATATATTTATTCAATTTAGGTACCTACACACTTATTGACGTCCAATTACTTATAAAACATGATGGTGAAAATCAGTTACGGTACCTACTTTAAAACTAAAGCTACGAGGGTTCCAAACGCGCCCTGGGTCTGAGAAGAGCCCACAATAATCTCAGCCTAATTTTAAATGATTACATGCAGGAAAACTTGTGTATCTTTGATAATAAGTCAAAACTAGAGCAAGATTCAAGACTAGGTACCTACTATCCGAATGCAGATTCTATTAATAAGAGCCGGCAAGAAATCCATTAGTAGGTATTATTTTCAAAACGAGATTGAATACAAATATAGAGACGTTGATGCATAGAGTGCCTATTTATTTCATCCAAGACGGAATGACCTTCCGGTGGAGAGGCTATTAAGTTTCCTTACTTACCTTTAGGCTATCACGCTTTTTTTTTTTTTTAATTTATTTATTTCAAATGGATACAACAATCTTTACAAAATATGAATCTCGCCAAACTGGTGGGCCAGTTTGTTGGCGAGTTGGCGCTCTAAACATAATATTTAAGTTGCATCTAAAATTAGCACTAGTATACCTAATAACCTAACACTAACAATAAACAATTTTAAAAAGAAACCCATCTTAACAAAAACAAAAGAAAATACAAATAAACAATATAAATAAAAGAGCAAAAAAACAGTAGGTACATACCTAAGTAATTAATCAATTAATTAATTAGTCAGTATAGAAGTACTCAAGTGATTGTAGTTAGTTGGTTAGATGCTTATGCTCTACATAGAAGGAATAGCTACCGCATGAATTCTTTATAATTTGAATAAAATCATAATAAAATACATTTCAATTTGAAAAAAATACGAGTACCTATAATACTTAATTAAAACCTTAGATAGTCATCTGGAGACTAACAAAATGTTAACATGAGATTAATAATAATTTAACATACAAATCAAATCACATCACCAGTCACCACCCCCCCTGTAACTTGATGAGGGGCAAATTTTTTAACGAGTTAATTTAGTTAAGCAATGTAAACTGAAGCTGGTTGCGGGTTGTGTGACGCGGTTATTCCGCTCAATTACTGCCCATTATCCAACCAGATCGGGTTACCGGGTTATTTTAACTATTTAAGACGTCATAAATGAAGTAGAATAATAATAATATACCTACTTAGGTACTTATCTACCATAATATACTGTGTGTTATATTAAAAAACCCAGACAAAACGTCTTTTTTCGGTATTAAGTATACCTATAGGTATTAGGTACCTACTGATGATGGTTATTAAGGTTTTTTTGATTCCCGCGGGAACTCTTAAACTTTCTGGGATAAAAATAGTCATGTGTCCTTCCCCGGGATACAACCTATTACCAACCCCTGTACCAAATTTCATCAAAATTGGTTGAACAGATACTTTTTTTGATTCCCGCGGGAACTCTTGAATTTTCCGGGATAAAAAGTAGCCTATGTCCTTCCCCGGGATACAACCTATCCCTGTACCAAATGTCATCAAAATCGGTTGAACAGATGGGCCGTGAAAGCGCAGCAGACAGACAGACAGACACACTTTCGCATTTATAATATTAGTATGAATATTATGGATTTGCCTTACGGGTTTTGCTATACTACAAGCAGAAAGGTTTTCCGGGTCAACGTACGGAACTGCTTGTAATTACATCAAGTTCTATTACTTTTCTTTTCTATTTTTACCTTTTAAAATATACCTACCCAATGATATTGTGATTTGTGACTAATTTAAGATAGTAAAGTCATATTATTACCTAAATGAGGATAATTTACTTGTTAATTTAGTAAAGCAATGCAAGCCAAGTCTGAGAGCTGGTTGCGGGTTGTATAACTCGGTTATTCCATTAGATTACTGACCGTTACTGGTTCCAACCGGATCGGGTTACCGGGTATGAATGATGAACAGCTAAAACACGTAGTGGATCACAGATAATTTACCAAATTAACAATGACCCGATTCCAGAAAGGTTTTCAATGACTGTCGCATTAAATTATTTGAAGAGTCTAAAAATGAAGGTATCAAATATCAGGAATATAGGTCTGACCTTCGAATGGGATCAATATAATATGACAGTAATGTTTTAACAATAGTAAATATCGGATTTCAAGGAGTACCTACAACGTTTGTTGGATACCATAATATTCTTTAATTCTTGAGACATAAGTACATCTATTGTGGTCAAATCATTGAAACGCAGTTTCGCGTTACGAAATTCGAGCTGTAGGATTTGGGATCAGCAAATGAATAAGTTGCTAAGTTTTTTTATCTGCTGTTGCGGTGTTATATCCATAGACACATTTCGTTTTGCAATTTGGTTTTCTTCTTTATTACGAGGAAGCCCTAACTGCGATCATTCCTTCGTGTACTTACTTCATTTATGAGTGATGTTGCACTCAGAAATGCGGGCTATCCAATGGTACGAACACAGGTAACGATGATTGATGCAGGTTTTACACAATCACCCTGAAGGTCGTCTGCTCTAAGGTCACAACCATGGGTCACAGCCACAGACATATTAATAGAAGCAGACTCAACATAAATTTCACACCCACATAGACAAGTGTATGTGAATCAGTGTGACTGAGTGTGACCGTTTCCCTCCAAGCAAAAATGTGTATGTTTTAGTTCGTTGCAACACTGTGCTCTTTTATTTTAAGTAGGTATATAACTTCGACTTTTAATTTCAGGTTTCCAAAGGATGAATACTTAAAACACCTATGGATAAAAAATATAAATAGAAAAGACTGGCAGCCCAACTCGTGTATTGTAAACCTCAATACAATTACTGTAATGTTTAGATTTATTTTTATAACTTCGGAAATACTGCATGTATTAAAGTGAAATAAAAACTAATGTAATATACATGATCTACGCTCCGATTTTAGGTGTATTTGATAATAATATTTATACCCTTTTGGGTTTTCCAATTTATTTGAATAAAAAACATGTGAGTTTAACCTGTTGTAGTTTTTTTATTTAACCTTATAACCTAATTTTTTAAATAACGATTCGATGCGATTGTTGGAACGAAGTTCCTTATGGCACGATGCAGATGGGAACCTAGCCGGCAAAAAACGTCTGTAGCGAGATTAAGATTTTTATGTATAATTTATTCGAAATTAAACCTTAACATTAAAGAATTAAAGTTTAATTCCCACACTCCAGACCACAACACCAGACCAGACCAGAGTGTCCCACAACACCACACGTTTTTTTTACAACATTTATTTGGCTTACTGTCAAGAAATTATTGTCAATAGGAACTTTGAGCTTAAATCTGGCGGTATTTACACGATATCCGTTGGTACTGTTCTTCTAAATAATATCCCCATCACCTGCGCGTCGACGCAGAGCGAGAACGACGCGACGCGAGAACCACTGGCCATGATACTGACGGAGTCCTCAGGATTTGAGTTGTAACAGGAGTTATAACTCCGCGCGCGACGTTGACGATATCACACGCAGCGCGGAGCTCACATTCGTGCTAACTCTGCCTATAACTATATTCACCACATTAACTAGGGTCCTGCACGTGGTGATTACCATCGGTGATTACAATTACTAGTGTTACTATATTGCAGTTGTGATCGCTTGTGATGAAGAAATCATAAAAATACCAATAATTATTTTTAAAATCCTTACAAATTATAGCAAAATGATAGTTCACACAACATAACCCTACATATTAATATAATGTTTTATGCAGCAACAAGGTGCGGCCCTGTGTTTTGTGTATGTGTGCGTAATGTTTTCGTGTGTTTGTAATTGCCACGCTATTTTGTACATTATATTGCCTCTGCTTCTCTTTATAACTCTGTGGGTACGAAGAGGTAAGTATGACATTTAATATTAAAAACATGCTCACCCCTATTGGTTTCTACGCGGCATCGTACGGAACCGCTAAATCGCTTGGCGCACGTCTTTTTACCAGTATGGCTGAATTTTCTTACCGAGGCGAGGCTAGACCAGAGCCAAATCAAACCCGGGATCTCCCACTTATAATATTAAAAACCGGCCAAGTGCGAGTCGGACTCGCGCACCGAGGGTTCCGTACAAACCTGTAGTAAGTTTTACGATTTATTAAAAATAAAAATTACGTTTGTTGTATGGGAGCCCCCCTTTAATATTTACTTTATTGATATTTAATTATTTATTTTGAAAGGTAATATACAAGTTAATATTCTGTGAAAATTTGAACCGTCTACCTGTTACCGTTTTTAATATTGAGCAAAAAAATACGAAAAAAACACGTTTATTGTATGGGGACCCCCCTTAATATATATATTTTTTTAATTTTTAGTATTTGTTGTTATAGCGGCAACGGAAATACATCATTTGTGAAAATTTCAGCTTTCTAGCTATCACGGTTTATGAGATACAGCCTGGAGACAGACAGACAGACAGACATACAGACATACAGACAGACAGACAGACAGACAGCGGAGTCTTAGTAATAGGGTCCCGTTTTTACCCTTTGGGTACGGAACCCTAAAAATGAGACCACAACCACCGCTCACTAGTCTTGTACGTAGGTAACTAAGTACCAAAAAACTAATGTGTTATTATCAATTTCTGAATTACCAGAATTCTGCGGGTCTAGCAAAATTGTACTGTCTCGTCCTTTGATATAGGGGGGGGATGGTGGTCCTTTCTTATCCTAAATACCTAAACCAAAAAAAAAGTCGGTTTTAAAGGAAATAATATGGCATTGAGCGATGGCAATATGACCCCAAAAAAGCGCTGCGGGTTTTGCAAAATTGCATTGTCCCATCACACTATATATTTTTTTTTTATCCACTGCAAGTTCCATCGTACCGGAACGCTAAATCGCTTGGCGACACGTCTTTGCCGGTAGGGTGGTAACTAGCCACGGCCGAAGCCTCCCACCAGACCAGACCAGGGAAAATTCAGAAATTATAAATTCCCAAACTGACCCTGCCAGGGATCGAAGCGCTCAACACTGCGCCACGGAGGTCGTCAAAATCAATGTAATCAAAAATTATAATAATGTATATAACAGTGTAACTATATAACGTGTAGGTACATAGTTACACTTAGATACATTAGTTATTGTAACGGCAGTCATGTAGGTCATACTTACTAATATTATAAATGCGAAAATGTGTTTGTTTGTTGGTTTGTTCTTCAATCACGCCGTAACGGAGCAACTGATCGACGTGATTTTTTGCATGGGTATAGTCAGTCGAGGACCTGGAAAGTGATATAGGCTACTTTTTATCCCAGAAGAGTTAAGGAGTTCTGGAGGAGGAGGTGGAATTGAAAAAGTTATTATATTATAACTTCACGCGGACGACGTTGCGGGCGTCAGCTAGTTACTTAATAAAGTTCCTTTATGCAACAGAAAAGCACGGCGGGTTTCGCAAAATTGTATTGTCCATTATAATATCACAGTAATGTAACAGTGTAACTATGTAACGTGTAGGTACATAGTTACACTTACATTAGTTAGTGTAACGGCAGTCATGTAGGGACGAGGTTATTGTGCGATGGCGTCTCGCTGCGACTGCCTGGGGGAAGTGCAGTTAATAAATCAAATTACGGAAATGATGCATCCATTATTCGCGGTGCCATTGCCGTGCCCGTGCTTTAACGAGTACGTGTGATGGACTGAGGAGTGCCAACGAATATTATAATACACTAGCTGATGTCCGCGTGGGTTGAGGTTTTTTGGTTCCCGCGGGAACTCCTTAATTTTCCGAGATAAAAAGTAGCCTTTGTGTTATTTCAGACTATAATCTAGAGATAGATTATAGTCTGGAATAGCACATAGGCTACTTTTTATCCCGGAAAATTAAAGAGTTCCCGCGGGAACCGAAAAACCTCAATCCACGCGGACGAAGTCGCGGGCATCAGCTAGTATTACATAAAAAGTTTCGCGATTATAATATTTTACGATGATGGATGGATGGATGTTTGTTACTCAATCACGCCGGAACGGCTGAACGGATCTGGATGAAACTTGGCACAGAGAAAGATTATAGTTTGGAATAACACATAGGCTACTTTTCATCCCGGAAAATTAAAGAGTTCCCGCGGGAACCAAAAAAAACCTCAATCCACGCGGACGAAGTCACGGGGCATCAGTTAGTAGGTATTGTAATCATCTATATACATATAAATTTAATTACAAAATTTAATTACAGTAATTAACACCTCCTTTGCGACGACGACCTCTTCGGCGCAGTGGTGAGAGCTGTGGTATTGTGGGAGGACCCAGGTTCGGTTACCGGCAGGGTCAGTATGGGAATTTACAATTTCTGATTTTTTTCTGGTCTGGTGGGAGGCCGTGGCTAGTTACCAGCCTACAGGCAAAGATGTGCTGCCAAGCGATTCCGGTGCGATGCCGTGTAGAAGCCGATTAGGGGTACGGGTTTAACATAACTGCCGTACCCCTAACATGGTTAGCCCGCTACCATCTTATACTGCATCATTTACCATCAGGTGAGATTGCAGTCAAGGGCTAACTTGTAGTGAAAGAAATACAATATGTACAAGCACAAGAAATAAAAGCCTTTATAAAGAAAAAAATCGCGAAATGAGACTTAATCCCCAAAATGGTCTTTACTCAGCCTATGTGCTAATCTGCCCCCCGATCATGTAAGAAATTGAGCTCTAATTCAATGCACTTATGGTTTATTTTACTTTAACGACGAACTTAACGTTTTGGTCAGCCATTCTTACATGATTGGGGGGCAGTTCTAGGATATACTAGCGCTGATCTTTCCTGAAGCCAGTATGCTTGGCTTGTTTGTATGAATTAAAAAAGGTCTCTTGCATGGATCTTCTGAATGTGGCTCAAATAAATTGGTATAGTTAGAGTCAGAAAAACATAGACACCCAGATATTGTTCCTCACAGTTTACACCGAGATACAGCTTAGATATGCTTAGATAATGTGTTTGGATGAGATTTGGATCCACGTGGTCACAATGGGTGTATGGGTGTATGGGATAATCGCGGATAGAATGGATCGATCGGTCGCGGAGGCGTCGGTCTGTGCGCGGATAATCCGCTTAAAAGGAATCGTTGCGGACGTGCGATAGAATAGCCGCAAGTTATACGATGTAGAGGATTTAAGATATTAAGCCATGATAAGCCATATCGCAGAACTGGGATGTTGGATGTTGTCAAAAATAAATTATTATTTAACGATTAGGTATTAAATAGAGGACCAGCCAAAAGACATATTATCCACGTGCCCTGTTAGTTTTGTTTGATTACCGTTTTAAACTATACACTAAAGAAAAAGTGCGTCGAATTTTGATGATGTGACGTCATCAAAATTCGACGTATTTGATGTATTCCTTTGAGAAAGTGTCAATGCAGCCTTGTAAGTGAAAATGTACTGAAACGGGAAATCATGTCTGTCATAGACATGATTTCCCGTTTCAGTACATTTTCAGTAACGCACAGTCGTGTACCTTGCACCACACTAAATCTCATGGATGTATTCTTTCGAGAAAGTGTCAATGCAGCCTTGTAAGTGTCACCTGACAATGATCGTGTCTCGTGGGCGAGGTGTCAGCCGCTCACTGGCCGGCTGTCGGCCGGTGGGTCATTAGCTTTGTGCTCGCTAAACGCTCCGGTGATCTCGTTTAAATTGTATTTTACTATTTCAATCCATCTTTGTTGATGTTCGGGGAAGTTGGGTGATATTTTGTTATGATAAACTGAATACTAGTTACTGCACATGATTGTGATTATATTATTTGCTTGCATTTTACTTAGGTAGGTAGGTAGGTACATATTTTAGCTAGAGTGCCGTGGACTGGACCTAAGAAGCATAAAGGCGTCGCGTCGTCGTGGGGCAATCGAAAGAACTGAAGCTTATGCATCCGTTTATCTATAGTTACACTTATACTATTATATACTTATACCATCATAATAAATGTGAAAGTAAGTATGTCTGTCTATCTGTTACCTTTTCACGACTAAAATAATCTGTTTATCTGATTTTGACAAAATTTGGTTTCACTCGCTCATATTAATGTAATGTAGGAATGAGGTTAAAGTAATTGTGTCAGAGAAAAGGTGGCTACATAATACCTAATTAGTAGCAGGATATGACCGGAGGAAAAAACCCAGTGAGATACGTTTTATCGCCTCGTCCATTTTGCTTATAACAAAAAAACGCATCTCAAAAAACTCCTGAAGTCTGAACCGAAAGATCCGTTTGAAACTATAAGTACAGAATAGGTAATAGTAGTAACTATAAGTCCAAGAACAAGATATTTCAAAAGCGATGTCAAGGTTGAGGATTACTAATTACTATTCCCAGTTTTACACAATGTTTTGAAAAAACACTGCTTTCTGCATTAGCTGGGGTGTTTTAACACCATGAGTACACGGGGTCACGAAAATCCCATAGGTTTATGGTTTTAATTCCAACCCTACGGCAAATATAAGCTTTGGGTAAACATAAACATTATTTTAGTAAACCGATGAGCTTAGAATGAAAGCTCCCACAAGCGATTAGCTCTGTCTGTGCTACCCCATGTATTCTATGGAATATGTTGTAAATTTAACGCAAATTTGAACCTTAAATACATGTTATTAGATGCTACTTTTTGCATATGTACAAATTTATATTGATATCGGTTTTATTTGCGCGCCGGAAAATACTTTTCCTTGTTCAATGGACTTTAATTCAAAGCATTAGGAATACAATTTTTGAACTCGGGTTTTAGTAACTGTAAGGGTAACTTTGTCAAATTGTTGATGTGTAGAAAAATAAAGGGTTTTATACAGATACGCATAAGGTTTGGTTTTGAATATTTTTCGTGTAGAATGTGATACTATAAAATCCCCTTGCATCGGCTACAATCCATTATTTGGTGATTAATTTGTAAAGTTGGTGATAGGTAATAGGTATTAGGGTGAAAAATATTTTGTGACGGGAAGTTTGTGTCCTGAAATACTTTTAATAGATTGGAAGTGAAGTCGGCTTTTATTACACGACTGTCCAAAAAAGAGTGTAATGTTTTCAGGGTTTTATGTGTACCTACCTATTTTTTTTTATCCTCTACAAGTTAGCCCTTGACTGCGATCTCACCTGATGGTAAGCGATGATGCAGTTCATGATGGTAGCGGGCTAACCTGTTAGGGGCATGGCAGTTATATTAAACCCATACCCCTATTCGGTTTTTACACGGCATCGTACCGGAACGCTTAATCGCTTGGCGGCACGTCTTTGCCGGTAGGGTAGAGGGTGTATTCTTCACAAAGAATACACCCTCCAAATTTCATGTCTCTATAGGACCAGCGGTTTAGGCTGTGCGTTGATATATAAGTCAGTCAGTCAGTCAGTCAGGACTTTGAATTTTATATATATAGATTAGAATCTATGCGAATAAAGTCGCGGATAAAAGCTGGTCTCATATAAATTGTAGGGGCACAATCATAATCTAAACTAGACTTACAGCAAAGGCGAAAACAAAACAATAATATGAGAAAATCGCTGTGCCCATACATTTACATCATCCGAAACTTTTGCTGTGTATCCTTCTCTAACTCATTTGGAGGGAAAGGGATGTAAACTGAGGGTGAAACTGGTGAGAATAGGGTGAGCAAATCCGGCTGCTGAGTGACAGTTGACAGCTGACGGGCAACTGCGGTTATTGTAGCCAAATTGTAGCCCAGTGACGTATTACAGCAGCAGGGCCATCGCGTCGCCTTAATACTAACTTTTTTATTTTTTAAGTTAGCCCTAGACTGCGATATCGTAAGGGATCATCCATAAAGTACGTCACACGTTAAAGGGTTGTGGGGGTCGATGAAGTGTGACATTGTGTGACAAGGGGTAGGAGGGGTCCTAAGTTTAAGACGCCACATTCCAAAATCTTTTACATCTAAGTGTTAAAATGTTAAATTTGAACTATTAACGAAAAACTTAAAAATGTTTCCAACTCTATCTGTACTCTATTTTAATTTAATAATTTCTAGATGTAAAATTGCAAGATATGTGACATTACACTATGGAGGAGGGAGTCTCGCAAATGTGACCATTTGTGGCCAAGGACGGGGGAGGGGTAAAATAAAACGAAATTAGTGCATGAAGACCCTCAGTAAGGAGGAGTCCGACAATGAGAGAGAGAAGTTAAAGTATGGTCAAACTTAGTAGGTAAGTAGGTATTTGTTAATAAGCTTCCCAACCCAAACCCCGGGAGCCGGGTGGTAATGCTTCATTTTCCGTGTTGTCGGGATTACGTGTTATTGAATGCTAATACCATCTACCGAGCAGGGTCTCAGGATGGCGGTGTGCGCGGTTGCATTGTTGCGGACGACACGGTTTTTGTGACGGATCACGAAATTTAGATTCCTAACAATAATCCTGTTAATTTTTGCTGACAGGTGTATGATTTTGATCACACTTATTGCTTGGGGAATGCAGTCTGATTGAACTTACTTATATTTGGAAGAGGCATGGCTATATTATAGAGATGGATCGATCTGTAGGGCGTACGCCATCTGATAAGCCCTCTATTAGTTTATTAAGTAGGTATTCTTTATCAATAAGTAGTTTCCTGTAAATGTGATCAATAAATTAAAAGAAAGTCACAGACAGGTCAAAAGAATTAAAAAAATATGTAAGTAGTTTTAAGCATTTTACCAGCCAGGACTTGGCTCGACGGACAAACCTCGGAGATTTAGGTTTTTGGAAAATTCTAAGGAAACTCTTTTCCCCTGATGAAATGTATCAAATATAAATATTATAAATGCGAAAGTTTGGATGGATGGATGTATGGATGTATGTTTGTTACTCAATCACGCTCCAACGGATGAACGGATCTGGATGAAATTTGGCACAGAGATAGATTATAGTCTGGAATAGCACATAGGCTACTTTTTATCCCGGAAAATTAAAGAGTTCCCGCGGGAACCGAAAAACCTGAATCCACGCGGACGAAGTCGTGGGCATCAGCTAGTAGTTCATATAGGTAGGTACTTTCCCGGGATGCAACCTATCTTTGTACCAAATTTGAAACAGATGAGCGTGAAAGGTGAAAGCGTAACAGACGGCCAATCAGGCAGATGGACAGACAAATAGACATAGTACCTACTTTCGCACTTATGATTATCGTAATTTCCTAAAACTTAACAAATAATTTGACAAATAAATTATTAATTTTAAAAATTTACAATTTTCATAGTAGGTAATCACGCCCGTAGTAATCACGTAAGTAGGTACGGCACGGCCGCGGCAGAAGAATTAAGCTACTACAATGGAAACAGTGACCGGGGATTAACTCGTTGCGCGTCAAATATCGCGTGGTTTATTTACCACTGTTAATGCATTTAGCTAATGCTAGGGAATAATCTTACCCCACACTGAATCTGCATACTGTGGCAGAGAATGTATTCAAACTCAAAACTCAAAGTCTTAAGTAAGTATAACTATTTAATCAAAATTGGGACTACCTGTGTAGTTTACCTTCTGAAGTCTGAACGTCAAGTTTACAACGTATCAGACACGGTATCTTAAAACTAAAGCTAAGAGGGTTCCACATGCGCCCTGGTCTGGGAAGAGCTCACAACAAACCCCCACCACCACCACTACAGCCCATTAACGTCCCACTGCTGGGCACAGGCCTCCACACTCATAGGAGAGAGGGAATTAGAGCTTAGATCCACCACGCTGCTCCAAATGGGCCCGCACCACAAACTCAGCCGGGTTTTTGAAGTGAAAACTTCTTTAGCCGCGTTGAGCACTTTTTGGTTGGGGGTAAACTTGTGGATTCGCGTCACCGACACCTCGCTCCGACATGCTCGCGTTGTTACGAAGACAAAAGGTCTTAAATATAATTATATTTCGTCGCTTCATTCTTCAGATATAATTTTTACATTGTAGTTTCCTCAATCATGCAGCAACAATCGCACGATTTTTAGAGATGTTTTATTTTAGTATAATGATAAAATTCTCCCGCTTAAGGCATCCCTACCTGGTTACACATTCAATATTTGTTCGTCATTCTTTTTTCGTGCGTAGCAACGATCGGACGTTCCCACTTTCAACAAAGTTAATATTATTATTTTATATCTAAATAAAAAATATTGAAAAAGAAACAGCCGCTGCTTCTTACAGGAAAACGGTGAGTCTTTAATCTTTCAATTTCAGCAATTTATTTCATGCCTGACAGGCTTAAGAAATTATACTTAAATTATATTTTCATGCAGTGTCAAATTACACTATGCTGTATGTGGGTACTTAAACAAAACAGTTCTGTCACTTTTATTGTGGCTCTTGCGTATTTATTACATTAATAATTATAATATCTAACTCACTAAAGGTTTTCCTAGGGTTTACCCGAGAGGTAACAACGAAGGAGAGTAAACTTTTCAGCATAAAACACGCTTATGAAATTATTCTTTTATGCAGCGTTTAATTATTCTAAATGTCCATCCGGCGGGTTGCCCAAGAGGCACCATGAAGAAGGTTAAGCCCTTCAGCATGGCTCGCCTAAGTAATTATAGTTACTTAGTACTTACACGAAGTACGTGTTAAAGTACGCTAATCCACTGGGAGGTTACTAGCGAAGTAACACGACGTAAATCAAACCTTCCAGCTAGACACTCCTAGCGACAGCAGGATAAGGAGAAATATTGGCGCCCGTTAGACTCGTCTGATGACGAGAACTTTGCAGGTTAGTCGAAAATTCTATTACTAAGTGTTAAAAAGTGTTTTTAACTCGGGATTGACTGCGAGTCAATTGCGAGTCATATTCTTATGACACTCATGCAGTGAATATGTGCCACCTTGACTAGATAATATGCACATTAACTGCAAACTAAAAAAGTGTTTGTAACTCGGGATTGACTGCGAGTCAATTGCGAGATCATAATTAGCTGCGAGCTAATTATGAGTCATATTCTTATGACACTCATGCAGTGAATATATACTTATCACCTTGACTAGATATGCACATTAACTGCAAGCTTTTGTCCGCGAGACAAAATTAACGCAAAATGCGTACATACTCGTACATACTACCTCCATATTCGTCCGCTCACTTATTGTATTCTTTAGAGATACAAATGAGGTTGAGCACCATGCACAAGACGAATTCACCATTCTCTGAACAAGGGGGAAGTCGTGAAGAGTCAAAGACGACCAACTATATCAGCCCCCCTATTACGTAAGAATTGTTCATCAAACGTTTAAGATTTTTGTCAAAGTAAAATAAACCATAATTGCATTGAATTAGAGCTCAATTTCGTCTGCCCATTCTTATACGTTTAGGTATGAACGATACTCGAACGTATAAGAATGGATACACGAAATTGAGCTCTAATTTAATGCCGTTATGGTTTATAAACTTTGACGACGAACTTTAACGTTTTGATCGGACATTCTTACATGATTGGTACCCAGATTCGTCACTAAGGACCGGCTTAGCAAGCCTAACACAAATTGATTTCGTTTCGTTCACAAATACTCGAGAAGTATCCGGAACACAGGTAAATTAATTATTTACCTACTTATAAAGAAGGTTACTTTTTACTCTTATTATATTTTTTTCGTGCGACGTAGCAAACGCACGTGCACTGTTTGTTAAAACTTTTAAAAGTGAATATTTAAGTGAAATGCCGAAACGAAAACGCGAACAACAGAAACGTAATCGTCGAAGGATTATTATAGAATCCTCATCAGACTCCCGGTATGCATTCATAATTCAACCTACCCTCGCATAAAAATAATTTTTCACTATCATAATATTGCATTAAAATACAGCTAAATTATATCGCTTTCAAAGCAGAAAACCGGCTTATTCGAACGTACAAACGCCTGATGGTTGACCAAGAGTTAAAACGATGGCCGTCTACCTTACTTTTCATCATACCTGTGTAAGAAAAACATACAACAAACATTTTTCTCTAGAAATCACAAATCATTGTGTAACTGAACAACCTGGCGATTCACAGAGTGTTAACACAAAGGTTTCACAGAGACTAAAACTTTATAGTCTCGTACCTACATTTTCAGACTGTAATATTATGTAACAGAACAACATGGCGGTTAACCGAGAGTTAACACGAGGGTTTAAATACACGCTAAAAGTTTCGTCTTGTACGTTCCATACAACAATGGGGTGTAGGCGAACAACCTGGTGGTTAACCGAGAGTTATCACGAAGGTTTAACAGAGGCTAGAAGTTACGCCTTGTATATTTCATACGATAATATTATGTAACCGAAAAACCTGGCGGTTAACCGGGGGTTAACACGCAGATTTAATAGATGCTCTAAGTTTGTCCAGAGCTCGATCCAGAACTCCTCGGGGTACTCGGAGATAGAAGAGACAGGAAATGATCCAAAATTTGGTGAAAAATATAATAAATGAATAGACCTGAAAGAAATGTAAATCATTCAGTGAATGAAATAGTCAAGATCTCAGGTTCAAAATTTCCAGATGTAATTGTTCACAATATAAAACCTCTCAGTATCAAACGTACATACACCGTCAGAGAGGTAACAAAAGGTCTGAGATAATGAATATATCCTTTTTATCAGTTATCTAGGTACTTTAGCGTTATATAAATTCAATTTATTTACGAATACTGTAGATACAGAAAACGAAAATAAAAGCGGCTAGTATCTTGCCTCATAGTGGTGTGCAAAGAAAATTTGCAACAAAAATGTGTGGTAAAATTGCAAAAATTACCCACAAGTTTTACGTTTTTCCTACCCACATGTTCTTGGGCTCAAATCTCTAGTTTTATATCTCCATCGTGCTGGAAGCATAATATATCATACATCCGATGACGCGTAAGAATGGTTGACTAAACTTAGAAGACGGCAGAAAAATAAAAACCTAATTCCGAACCTTTTCCGTTTTGGAAGTCGGTTAAACGGCGAGTATTTTTACGACCGGAAGTAGACTTCGTATGATGTACCTAACAATGTAAAATTTTATCGTATTATTGTTTTTTTAAAAAAGATTTTTCGCGGGCTAGCGGGCAAGCATTACTGCAAACTCGGGATAATGCATAGGTCATGCTGCCCGAAGCGGGATCTTAACTTTAGTATCTATATGCATCGTCCATATATTGGAAACAATCTTTGAAAAACCGTCATGACACTGTCGTTATTATAATACCTACATCGTTATCACTCGTGGAAAACATACAATTTACTCCGCCTTAACATACTCCATAATAACTTGCTTAATGCAAAATTAAAATACTTTGTTTTTTGTAAAAAGAGTAAAGAGTATAGATCCACGCTCTCAGCGCGTCTACCTTAATAATTGACGGAGGGAAATGATTTAACGCATTCATTCAAAAATAAGTAGGTACTTATGAATATTAAATAATTTATAATGACTGATGACACATGTTTTTAGCAACATGAACAACTAGGTTGTCCATTGTTAAAAAAGTATAGTAGCCTGATATCTCACTTAATTTAAAGCTTCTAACGTCAGTGGGGTTTAAAGCCCAAACCGACCGACTTACACCTCCAAGTCGACATTAGTACTACCTAGTAGTCAGTGGCGTAACTATACCATCTGAGGCACGTGGCAAATTTTTCGGATGGGGCCCTCCGGCGTCCCAGTAAAAATAGTCACGTTAGAATTTAATTTTAATAAACCACTGATGTTATTTCTGAGCTCGTGGCCTCTTGGGCCGGGGCCATCTTTGGTCGGGGGCCCGTGGCATTTTGCCAGTCCTGCCACCCTATAGTTACGCCACTGCTAGTAGTCTATCACAATATCGACCGAGTATATTCATCATTTTTCATTTATATTCTGCGGGGAACTTATACACAAATAGGTATTTGTCGTATTCCATAATCTTGATTATGGCATAATTTTTTGACAAACATCATAAAATGGTACCATTATTAATAATTTTATTACTCTTAATTTACCTCTACAACAATAAAGGACCTCTACAACAGGACCGGAATAACCCGTTCCTTTCCCGCCGCGTTTTGAAAAATAATAATTTTCTCCCCCCTTCTGGGTAGGTTTCCAAACGTTCAAACGTCCCATTGGACGTCTGTTGTGTGTAAATACAACCAAGTACTGGGCCGGCTAATATACTTTTGATTAGATTATAAATCTTGCAGCATTAACATCAATAATTATTGGTTTCATTTGCTCGCATCCAACCTGTAAGCTTGTTACTCAGGCGCTGATGTAAAAAGCGCAACATTGTATTTCTAAAGTAAAATGAATACTTAAGAAAAATCTTAGACTCATGAACTATACATATGATATAACTATACGTAGATGAGAATATCAAGAAATCCGCACATGATTCCAACCTTAAGCATAAAGCTGCTTAAAACATTACGACTCAAATAAGAGATTGAAAAAAAAAAAAAAAATATTGACAACAATAATTAGTATCTATTCAACATGGATACAGTTCTTGCAAAAATAGATATTTTCTGTATCTCTAAACATCTACAATGTAAAAATTATATCTGAAGAATGAAGCGACGAAATATAATAGATGATCAAACGAACTTCCTGAAGTGAAGTTCGATCATTATTATATGAGTCGCTTCATTCGAAGATATATAAATAAATTCCCAACCCACCCAACCCGAAATATATTTTTGCAATAACATTAGGTACTTATATATCTCTAAAAAGAATGACGAACAAATATTGAATGTGTAACCAGGTAGGGATGCCTTAAGCGGGAGAATTTTATCATTATACTAAAATAAAACATCTCTAAAAATCGTGCGATTGTTGCTGCATGATTGAGGAAACTACAATGTAAAAATTATATCTTCGAATGAAGCGACTCATATAATAATGATCGAACTTCACTTCAGGAAGTTCGTTTGATCATCTAATATACTACATTCGTAATTAAACTTAAAAACTTCCTCTTATATATATCAAACCTATAGGCATACGGTCTACCCCTAGAAAGTAAATTTTCGTTTCGAACTCTAGGGCCGTTCAGTCAAAGTGACGGACAGACAAGACAGGCCATTAGCGCGCTCACAATGGCGGCCCATATCATAAACGACTAGGAGTGGTCGCCGCACGTCGCTCACCGCAACCGCGCAGTTACCGGGTGATTCATGTGCGCATGCGCAGCTCGACGCTGCCTCGTACCTGCGCCAGAGATAATACAGATTACAGACATTGAAATTGATAGACATACCAATTTCAATGTCTGTTGGGGTCCCAAAGTGCTGGAGTGGCGACCTCGCATTGGGAAACGCAACGTTGGCAGATCGTTGGTGGACGGACGACATCAAGCGAGACTCAGGGAGCCACTGGATCTAGGCAAGACCGCGGCACGTGGAAATCCTTGCAACTTGCAAGAGGCCTATGTCCAGCATTGGATTTTTGTCAGTTGAAGATGACGACGACGACCACATACTAAGGATTGAAATATGATAAACATCTATCTGCTTACTTATTTCATAAAATTTATTTACTGGACTAGCTAGCTAACTAGGACGTCCAGGACATACCTAAATCACGTACAATATAGTCCATTATTATGCGGTCGGACGAAATGTAGGATAATGCAATCAGAGGCAGTGCGAAGTATCAACGAGGTCTTGTATAGCCACAGTGCATCAGCAGAGAGATCTGACTTAAAACGCAGGAAGCAAAGCAAAACCTTCCACACATAAGCATACACACTAATAAGCCTGGTCTATTTCTTGATAAGGCTATAGTAGGTAAAGTTTAGTTGTGTCGCACGTCACATAAACCAATCACTCGGTGATATACGCGACGAAGCTGCTCTGAAGATTGCAAGTCCAAGCACCTTTTGTAAATGAGCCTGCAGGTTTGCCTATAAAGTACACTTTTAATGAGTAGGTACCTAGACCTACGTAGGCTGCAGTAAGCGAAAAATTGCTTTGGATTTGATACTCAGTGACAGATTCGCTCGGCAGCAAAACGCGGCGTGTGCAGGACACAATTCTGCCGTGCGCTGGTAAGGGCTTGAGGAATATAGCCTCGAAGTTATTGGACGTCAATAAATGTACAGTGTGATATTATAATTAAAATATTATTATTAAAAGTAGCAATCATTGCTATATTTTTTAATTTTAAGTTTTCAAATTGCAAGAAAATCAAGAGAGAGTGTGTTCTATCGACTCTACAACAAGGATTGTTCCGAGGAGTTATTAATCTAACACCATTTCACCTGTTTTCCGATCGTACCTACCTTACGTCGCAGATACAATTAAATATTCCTTCCCGTAATCTGGATGTATGGTTTTCTTCCACCTTTTGTGTCCTTCTCTCCTAAGTTACCAGCTTCTTAGGGAACTTATCAAAAGCTTATCTTCTACGCAAGTGTGATCCACTCAAGGCAGCTCGGTTGTCGGCACTTACCCTCGTGATTGTAGCCAAGCCAATTCTAAAGAATATATTTACTGTATTCAGAGATGTTCACAATTTAACGTCATACATAAGTCACGAATCATTAAACCAAAGTCAGAGGTTGAGGAACCTATAACAGCTATAAGCCTTTGTCTCATAGATCCTTCCCAAAATAACTTTTAACATAGGTTGTGCTTTCTACCTCCTAAAATTCACTAAATAGTAAATACTGGATACTGGAAAGTGTAAAATGCTCATTACTTACTTATTTCTTTACTTACGTTTAAGCTTTTTTAAATGTATAGGTATTACATTAATTATGGTCCCACAACATTATCTGACCCGGTGGCTAAAATTGGAACAAATTTTTATGCCTGTTTCGTTTTGTTTTATTTTTCATAGATCTAGTATCTACGCTGTCGCCAGATACGTAAGTTTGTCGGACTATAAATGCTGATTACATATCGATGTTGAATTGCTTGCGTTTGACGTCAATATTGTTCTATGATGATAATGTATAGGTAGGTAGGTTGTCGCGCTTGCTTAAGCCATACGTAACCTCCAATACCATATATTTTTATATTATTTTTTATGGGACTTTTGCTTTGTCATTGCAAACTCGCGTTTTCTTTTCATGATAAGCTTCTCAAGAAAATTTTCCGTTGAACTCAAATGACACTATAA
Source organism: Erebia ligea (assembly GCA_917051295.2). Classification (NCBI taxonomy): domain Eukaryota; kingdom Metazoa; phylum Arthropoda; class Insecta; order Lepidoptera; family Nymphalidae; genus Erebia; species Erebia ligea. The sequence continues at coordinate 1,654,111 of OU785232.1, forward strand.
GATTACCTACCACACCGATGCCACTCAGTCTAAACGCTAAACGACGATATAACCTTATACAAATCATTCACACTTACCACGTCTCCAGAGATATCCGAAGGCACTAAAACGCAACTCTTGACGTATGAGGCATTGTTCAACGCACCAACATACGTGCGGCTACATAAAACAACCCTATACCATCCTATACTCTACGATCTTATATTTAGAAACTATTTTGCTATAACTATATGCAAAGTAAACGCAAATGTGTGCAGATTACTATGTTGCAACAGTAGCCTCAAAGATTTTACTTTCAAAATCACAAATGTAAAATTGCGTATTGTATTTGGTTTGGGAGCTGGTGAACTTTTTAACCGAAGCTTCTGAACAAAAGTACTTAAAACAGGCTCTGCCTTTTTTCTAGCATTTTTTCTATGTTTAACCAGGTTAGTAGGTCGTTTTTCAAAAATCTTATTAAATAGGCCTAGGTCTTTACCAACCTTTTAATATTCTATCATATCTTCCTTAATTGATTTGTTACTCATATGAATCCGCTAAAGTTTCTTCTTTGATGATCATCCTTTTATGCCATCTCCATCTATATCTGCTTTTAACGGGATTTCTTGGACTGAACGATTGCCGTCGTTATTTTAAGCCTATAATGTGGCACTAGAAGGCTTTTTCAATGAAACAATGAATATAACATACTTATATTTACCTAAGTCGCAAACATTAAATAGCACAATTTTTAGATTGATGCTGGCATTGATTTATTATTGAGGCTGCTTTTCTTTAAAGTTTTCGTACGTAAATCCACCAACTTAATCTGACAAGGCCAAAATTGGAACTAATTTTTATGACTGTTTTTTTTTTGCTTTATTTTATTTTTAATATTTACCTACTAGCGACGCAGTTATCGGGTCAGATTTGTTTGTGGGACGGGACTATCAGATGACGTTGTCCCCGCGACACACGCCGTAAATATAATTAACTAGCGATCCGCCCCGGCTTCGCACGGGTAGCACTAATAATCCTAATAGTCTATACCCAATATAGCTTTAAAAATGGTTATTGTGAGTCAACCTTAAAAGATAGATGTATGCTATCGCGGACTTTTTTTAGAACTTTTTGAGAGGAACAATTCTACCATACCATTGTTTTCGTGTAACTTTAACTATTTACGTAGCGCACGCCACGTAAGCTCTCAGAAGAGAGGATTTTTTCCGACTTAGTTCACTTAATTGCAATTTTCGTAAGGATCTCTAATTTTTTTGAAAATAAAATATAGCCTGTTACTCGCTGATAATGTAGCTTTCTATAGGTGAAAGAATTTTTAAAATCGGTTGAGTAGTTTTTGAGTTTATCCATTACAAACAAACAAATCTTTCCTCTTTATAATATTAGTTTAGATTATAGACACGCAGATTACCTGGTCGGGTCGGGTTACATGGTCCAAAATATTAAAATTTTCACACTCTAACCACTACCACCACTACAGCCCATTAACGTCCCACTGCTGGGCACAGGCCTCCACTCTCATAGGAGAGAGGGAATTAGAGCTTAGACCCACCACGCTGCTCCAATGCGGGTTGGCGGGATTTAACGACTATTATCACGCTAGTGATAATAACCGGGACCGACGGCTTAACGTGCTCTCCGAGGCACGGGGGTGAAACACCACCAACTTCCTAACTCCGGGCTAGTACTGAGAAATTCTAGTCGGAAAAACCCAATAAGTACCTAATTATGGGCCGACCCGGGACTCGAACCCGGGACCGCGTCGGCCGCAGTCGAACATGTTAACCACTAGATCAACGAGGCAGTCTCACACTCCAACATTTTCACTAAATCGGCCACCTACTCCCAGTGTAGTGTGGTAGCTTCTGCCAGCTTTTATTTCGCCTGACTGTTAGATTTGAACTCTTCATTCTCGGAAATGAGGAAATCTGAATAGGCTTTTGTTTGGGCGAGGAACTGTGACAGGCGACAGTATTGGAAAGAACTGCGACACCGAAATACTTTGAACCGTGGAGACTTTCTATTCTTAGGTTTATATTGTTGCTAGGTTTTTGATGTCTCCCCTGGCGCAGTGGTGAGCTCTATAGGTATAGGTACTTACCTATGTCCGGGGTTCGATTTGCGGCAGACGCTTCTTGAAGGTATGAGTTTCTGAATGTTTTCAGGTAGGCTTCGGCTGTAGTTACCACGCTAATAACCTACTTACCACGATTTATAGTTTATTCACTCTAGCTATCAATGTATGGGCAAAACGGCAAAATTTGTTATTTTTTAAAACTACCGGTATTTTATACCTATGAGTGAGTAGGTACATTAAAAAACACAACTTTAGTAGGGCAAATTCGCTAATATCGCGACAATTAGGGCAAATTTATATTTTATTGTTACTTACCTACTTCTAAGCATGTTTCAAGCATATTATGACCATGTTACATTACACATAACAACATAATAATATGAAACGTTTGAGACAGATACCTAATTTTTTGAGACATCAAAATGTAGGCAGAGGAGGATGAACGAAGTCAATGCTAAGCATTTGACTCTATCAAAATGTCAAACAATGTTTACTCATCTGAATACGCATCACGGAGGAGTGAGGGAGGACTGAGGGAGTCCGGTGCAGTCCAAATAACTTTGATGTCCGCGATGTCCCATTGAAACGCATTTAGCGTTATTTCATGTACGATTACATTTTAGGCTGCTGTCTGACCGCATGATGTTTTTCGCTTGTTCTTCGCTCAGAGCCTTGAGTGTTTCTAGTAGGTAGGTACCTAATTAATTAAGATTTTTATTTCATCAAAGTCGGTGTTTTCTGTGTTGAGTCTATTTACCTAGGTGCCTATATATTATTAATTTTTACCAGCCAGAGCTTATAAATAATATTCTCTGCGATGTAACAGCACTTTATTTTGTCGTGGACTTATGGTGCCCGTGACTCAAAGTCCACGTCGTGGTGATTTTCTGGGTTAATCCATCCATCTCTGACACTCTGTACCTACAAAGTTTCCTCTAAAACATAAATGCACACTTTCACATTTATATTAGGTAATTTTACTAGATAACACCCGCAATTTCGTCCGCGTGGACTAAGTTTTATTCTATTCCTGAACTTATAAATTTTCCGGGATAAAAAGTAGCCTGTGTCCTTTCCTAGGAATTAAAGGAAAAAATCTCTACTCTATACCAAACATCAAAATCAGTTGAAAAGATGGGCCGAGAAAGCGTAGCAGACAGATGGACAGACAGACAGACCCACATACACACTTTCGCATTTATAACATTAGTAATTACCTATCGTGTTTACCGGTTCACGCTTTTGCTTCGCGACTGGTTATGTTGTTTATTTACTTAATTTCACATTTTAGTATAGATATGGATAATATAATTTACTAGCTGATGCCCGCAACTTCGTCCGCGTGGATTGAGGTTTTTCGGTTCCCGCGGGAACTCTTTAATTTTCCGGGATAAAAAGTAGCCTATGTGCTATTCCAGACTATAATCTATCTCTGTGCCAAATTTCATCCAGATCCGTTCATCCGTTGGAGCGTGATTGAGTAACAAACATACATCCATACATCCATCCATCCAAACTTTCGCATTTATAATATTTACTAGCTGATGCCCGCGACTTCGTCCGCGTGGATCAAGGTTTTTCGTTTCCCGCGGGAACTCCTTAATTTTCCGGGATAAAAAGTAGCCTATGTGTTATTCCAGACTATAATCTATCTCTGTGCCAAATTTCATCCAGATCCGTTCAGTAGTTACGGCGTGAAAGCGGAACAAACATACAAACAAACTCACTTTCCCATTTATAATATTAGTAAGGATAAGGATTTGATTATTTATTTATTTCAGCATCTTTCTATTAAAATATCAAGCGTCTTAAAGTTTAGCGGGTCGATAATGTAGTTGTAATATTATTGGTATATTTAGATTAAAAAAGTCTACGTTTCCTGCAAAATAAATTAATAATAACAAATACAAATTTAATGTAGTGCTACATAAAATACTTATCTGTAGGATTTTCCAAATCTTATAGCAATGAAATCTTATAGCTTGTATTCTAACCGCAACCCTGACCAGTTAGGTCGAATCGACCGTTCGGTCGCTAACTAACCGTGTTTGAAGGGTTACAGTCTGTCATCATTCGGGTTTCATTTTTGGTATTCTTGTTACCCAGTCGGGCGGCTGATAGCCTTTTGATTGCAGCAGGATAGGGTTACATTGCCGTGGGTTAACTTTAAATACTTAGAGATATTATGGGACGTATCCAAATTTAAAGTTGCTTATATTTGATGCAAAATATCTACCTTTCTTTCTACAATGATCAATTTTTCTTTTTATGAAAATAGCAGCTGCTGAGTTTCATGCCGGCTCTGCTCAGTAGACAGCTTTCCGAACCGGTGGTAGAGTCTTGACATGTCATATTAAGTGGCACAAGTTGTCCTACGTGAAGTAAATACTTAAATCATATTATTAGTGTTCTCATTGATCAAATTTTTGACGTATAAAAATCCCACCAAAAATGTAAAGGCATACCTACCTACCTACGAGTAATTCACATTTCTGCACACCATGCCCAATAACGTTTTGGAATTCCTGAATAGGCCATCCCATATGGACTATTCACATTGTAATGCCATGAACGCCATGGCCCATGTTAAGATCTAGCCCCACTACAGATGCATGGCACGTAGCTGCAAATATTCTTTGTATGAATTTGTATGTAGCTGGGCCCACTATAGCGACGCGGCACGGAGATGCACTGCGACATTAACAAAGAATACTTGCCGCTACGTGCCGCACCTCTGTAGTAGGACTAGACCTTCATAGCTCATCGTTCATTTCCTACGAGCTGGAGTGTGAGCCATTGTGGCAGAACACCCGCAAAGGGCATTTGACTCTCGATGGCAGCCTTCCGTCGTTACGCGCAGGATTGTTATCACTCCCCATTCTGGCGTACAAGTCATAAGCGAAAAGCGATATAGCGGCATTTGAAGAAGGTGTCAAATATTTTCAAATTCCAAATTTTTGTCTGGTGGCTTCGGCTGTGTCTAGTTACCGGAACTCTAAATCGCTTGGCGGCACGTCTTTGCCGGTTGGGTGATAACTAGCCGAAGCCTCCCACCAGAAAATGTAATATGAGGAGCCGGCATCCTAGGAATGGGGACTTATGAGGAGATCCAGAAGAGCACATAATCAGAAAAGTTTTCGTATATTAATATGTACCTACACAGTTATTACTTACTTACCTATATATTTTACTATTCTCACATTCTGGGGATCTGGAAGAAATCTCTTCAAGAGATAAGCTGTCCTTGTGCATGTCCTTTCAATGTTTATGTTTTATTTTTAAGTTACTGGTCGTCGTCGTCGTCGTCTCAACCTATAGACGTCCACTGCTGGACGAAGGTCTCCTGCATGGATCGCCACAGAGCACGGTCTTGTGCCGCTTGTTTCCAGCGGCTCCCAGCTGCACGCTTGAGATCGTCCGTCCACCTAGTGGGGGGTCGCCCAACGCTGCGCTTCCCGGTGCGAGGCCGCCATTCGAGCACCTTGGGACCCCAACGCCTATCTGTTCTACGAACTATGTGCCCCGCCCATTGCCACTTGAGCTTGGCGACTCTTCGAGCTATGTCGGTTACTCTGGTTCGCCTACGGATCTCCTCATTCCTGATTTGATCACGCAGGGATACTCCGAGCATAGCTCTCTTCATCGCCCGCTGAGTGACCCGGAGCCTTCTTACTGTTACTTACTGTTAGTTACTGGTACAGAATATAGGTATAAATAAAAATAAATAAATTTAATGTGCCAAAAATCAAAAATATATTATTTTTTAGATGAATGTCTATTACTTTCGTACAATGCTAAACTTCGCTTAAAATTCGCTTATGTACTTTTAAAGTAGAATAACCATTACAGTGTAAGAAACTCGTAATCAGGGGGGGTTATGAATATTTTATGTCAAGTAGATACCTTGATGCCCCTAAAATAAGGATTATAATTCTTAAACGGAATTATGCCAATAATGTTTGTCGGGCCCGGTGGCCAAAATTGGAACTAATTTTTATGTATGTTTAGTTTTTGTTTTTATTGTATTTTTAACTAGTTGATGCCCGCGACTTCGTCCGCGTGGATCGAGGTTTTTCGGTTCCCGCGGGAACTCCTTAATTTTCCGGGATAAAAAGTGGCCAATGTTTTATTCCAGACTATAATCTATCTCTGTGCCAAATTTCATCCAGATCCGTTCAACCGTTGGGGCGTGATTGAGTAACAAACATCCATACATCCACACATCCATACATCCATCCAAACTTTCGCGTTTATAATATTTATTTGATATACACCAGCGACGCTGTCACCGGGTCAGACAAGTTTGACGGACTATACCTATAGTTCGCGCGCGAGTTGAATGCAGAGCTTATGTATGGTGACACATACATTAGCTCTGCATTCAACTCGCGCGCGAACTATAACTAATATTTTTTATGCTCTCAGATGATTACCTACCTATACCTACTTACGAACGATTTTTTCAAGTAATCAAAAGCGCAAGTTCGGCCACACATGGAGTAGGTACTGCTCTCACCTCTGGGCCGGAACACCCCCGTACCAGCTCCTTCCATTTAACCGGATACAAAAGCGGGCAGTTCGACTCGTAGACAATCCCAAAATAACTTGCACGCTGGAGTCCCTAGAGCACCGAAGAGACGTTAGTTCTCTTTGTGTGTTCTATCGTCTACAATGGGGAGTGCTCTGAGGAGTTATTTACGGTAATCACTTACCATCAGGTGACCCGCCTGCTCGTTTGCTCGCTATATATAATGTAAAAAAAAAGCCTTATAGATCTAGGTAGGTAGGTATATTATGTTGAGCCTCTGACTCAGTGGTAAACGCATTCGCCCATGGCTTACGCCACACGCAAACCCCATACAATTCCCATGGGCTTTGTTCGCAGCAGTTTAGCGAAAGCAATTTCGTGTTTTACAGCCGCCTGCAGATATGAACCGCGATAGCTAAATGGACAACCAGTTTTCAACGCCGAGTGTGAATTATATGAGGATGCCTTTGGCTATATTGTACCTGCGTGTAAGTACCTGCTACCTTACAAGGTAGCCCATAAGAATACAACTTCACCAGTAGGTAGGTAGGTACACCTACCTACTGGTGAAGTTGTATTCTTTATATGGACGCAACGCTCATCTAGAGACTCATACCTAAGTCATATTTTATTCTGTGAGTAGGTACCTACTTAAAACCTCCTACCTCTTAGGTACCTCTCTCCTATGAGAGTGGAGGCCTGTATCCAGCAATGGGGCGTTAATGGGCTGTAGTGGTGGTGGTGGTAAATTGGTAATATTATATTATATTATATTATATTATATTATAAATGCGAAAGTTTGGATGGATGGCTGTTTGTTACCTAAGTAGGTAATCACGCCAAAACGGCTGAACGGATCTAGATAGGCACAGAGATACCTACATTATAGTCTGAAATAACACATACCTACTTAGGTAGGCTACTTTGTATCCCTTAAAATTAAAGAGTTCCCGCGGGAATCAAAACACCTCAATCCACGCGGAGGAAGTCGCGGGCATCAGCTAGTATTTTATACAAAAATGGTAGTAGGTAGGTGCACTTTTTAATGTCAAGTGGTGGATTTCACTCAGGTAGGTAGGTAGACTTTAACGGTGACAGCTAGGTACGTACCTACTAGGTAGGTACATTCTTTAGGTAAAGTCTTAAATCATTAAAAAAAAATTGCTTAAAAATTACGTTTGTTGTATGGGAGCCCCCCTTTAATATTTACTTTATTGATATTTAATTATTTATTTTGAAAGGTAATATACAAGTTAATATTCTGTGAAAATTTGAACCGTCTACCTGTTACCGTTTTTAATATTGAGCAAAAAAATACGAAAAAAACACGTTTATTGTATGGGGACCCCCCTTAATATATATATTTTTTTAATTTTTAGTATTTGTTGTTATAGCGGCAACGGAAATACATCATTTGTGAAAATTTCAGCTTTCTAGCTATCACGGTTTATGAGATACAGCCTGGAGACAGACAGACAGCGGAGTCTCTAGCGGAGGGTCCCGTTTTTACCCTTTGGGTACGGAACCCTAAAAACATATTTAATAATAAAACCGGCCAAGTGCGAGTCGGACTCGCGCACCGAGGGTTCCGTACTTAAAATTACGTTTGTTGTATGGGAGCCCCCCTTTAATATTTACTTTATTGATATTTAATTATTTATTTTGAAAGGTAATATACAAGTTAATATTCTGTGAAAATTTGAACCGTCTACCTGTTACCGTTTTTAATATTGAGCAAAAAAATACGAAAAAAACACGTTTATTGTATGGGGACCCCCCTTAATATATATATTTTTTTAATTTTTAGTATTTGTTGTTATAGCGGCAACGGAAATACATCATTTGTGAAAATTTCAGCTTTCTAGCTATCACGGTTTATGAGATACAGCCTGGAGACAGACAGACAGCGGAGTCTCTAGCGGAGGGTCCCGTTTTTACCCTTTGGGTACGGAACCCTAAAACATATTTAATAATAAAACCGGCCAAGTGCGAGTCGGACTCGCGCACCGAGGGTTCCGTACAAACCTGTAGTAAGTTTTACGATTTATGACGTATTAAAAATAAAAATTACGTTTGTTGTATGGGAGCCCCCCTTTAATATTTACTTTATTGATATTTAATTATTTATTTTGAAAGGTAATATACAAGTTAATATTCTGTGAAAATTTGAACCGTCTACCTGTTACCGTTTTTAATATTGAGCAAAAAAATACGAAAAAAACACGTTTATTGTATGGGGACCCCCCTTAATATATATATTTTTTTAATTTTTAGTATTTGTTGTTATAGCGGCAACGGAAATACATCATTTGTGAAAATTTCAGCTTTCTAGCTATCACGGTTTATGAGATACAGCCTGGAGACAGACAGACAGACAGACAGACAGCGGAGTCTTAGTAATAGGGTCCCGTTTTTACCCTTTGGGTACGGAACCCTAAAAAAACACGTTTATTGTATGGGGACCCCCCTTAATATATATATTTTTTTAATTTTTAGTATTTGTTGTTATAGTGGCAACGGAAATACATTGAAAATTTCAGCTTTCTAGCTATCACGGTTTATGAGATACAGCCTGGAGACTGACAGACAGCGGAGTCTTAGTAATAGGGTCCCGTTTTTACCCTTTGGGTACGGAACCCTAACAAGCTTCTATCGTCATGTCGAATTATTAATTGTGACGCAATTTCCTTTTTTATATTCATCTCAACAAACCCTTTTAATTGATACCTACCCTACCCATAACATGGAGGTGCATAAAAATAACTGGTACCTACACTATCTTTGGGAGTCTGCCATATTGGATTTAGGATGACGTCACATACCTACCTAGCTAACAATGCAATAACATTCAACTAATGTTGATTATGTTGTTGGTTTTCATTTTGTCCCCTTTCGGGACAGGCAAAGATATCTAAGACCATATACAGCCAAAACTAAATTCAACTAAACGTGGATGCAACATTTCTGATCAATCGGTTGGGGATAACTGTTTTAAAATTCAGTTGCAAGATTTGACTTACACAAACATACAAATATTGCAAGTTAAATTTTTTTTTTTAAAAAGATTGCTAAAAAAATACATTGGTTTTGCTAGCTAATCTACACCCTTACTAACTCTATAGATAGACTAGGTATAGGTAGGCAGGTACCTACTAGGTAAGTCTAGGTATCTATTTAAATATTACGTCCCTACCTACCTAAAAGATAAGATAAAGTAACATATAGGTATAATAGGACAAGCTCGGTGTATCAAAGTGGCTCATATATACCTAACCCGTATCCCGGGTGTGATCGCATCCAGCCTTCTGTTCCCGGGGGGGCGCGGGTCGATACGGGGGGGTTATCTTTGTTTGCCTCATATCACATCTTCGGGGGAGGGGGTATACACCAGGGATTCTATTTTCTATTTCTATGATTTGTAAAAGGATTATTATATACTACCTAAGTACATATACCCTAAGTAGGTACCTAGGTATTTTGAATTTACCTACGTTACGTTAGAAATGTTTGGAATGAATTGTTTCAGCGGCTAATTAATCTAATTGTTAATTATTATAGTTCTATTAAATACTTATATAAGTAGGTACAATGTTTGTCGGATGGTGATATATAAAAGATAATAACAAGAAAATCCGAGTTTGTTGTGGGCACTTCTCAGACCAGGGCGCGTTTGGAACCCTCGTATCTTTAGTTTTATGATAGGTACCTTAATTGATTATCACCTAGGTACTAGGTAGGGTAAGGTTGCCACTATTGGACCACTTAACTTTAAACTGCCATAACATCAAAAGTATGAGAGTATATGGATATATGATTCATCAGTTTCTTAGGGCTTATACTCAGGTATTCACAACTGTGATTTTAGATTTTTTACTTTGAGCATAAATACACATATTACAAAAAAACATTTTTGGGATGGTTTCCTTGTATGGACCACTGTTTCCTTGATTGAACCACCTAGTTGTTATAATCGGACTTAGGAAGTTTTATTGACTGGTCCATTCATTGCACGGTGCACCCAAGGAGTTTTAATAAATAGAAGGCTAGATTATTACTAAATTCAGTCTTTTTAATTGAACAGTCGTTTACCTAAAGTAATAGGTAATAATTAACTATAACAACTTTTGACATTATATTTTTAAGTTATTAATAACTATTAAATAGGCACCGATTTTTAATTGTACCTACACTGTGGGTCCATCTTCCATTAACCACTTAACAAATAAAAAAAATGGAGCTACACATTTTCTATGAGTAAAAAAAACCGAATGCGTTACACAAATTAACACCTTTTAACAAAAATAAAAAAGTAGTTATTAATCCTTTTAAACTCTTATTAGGTATAGAGAAATTATTAAAGATAAATTTTAAGTTGTCATTGTCAAATCTTCTTTTTAATGTTGCTTTTGGCACACCATATACCTATCCTGATTCCTGCTAGCTTACTCAAAGCTAACAACGCTAATTTCATGCTGCCTTCATTCCAGTTATAATATTTGCCTCGTTTTGCCATGCTAAAACAAAAAAAAAGTTTAAGTGACGACAAAATCTTTGTTTCTTTTATTGGACCGGTTCAATGAAAGAAACTTGCATGAGTTCATTCATAGCAACTCACTGTGATCCCAATCAAACCATAACTTTTAAAAAAGTATATAATTTTTGTGACATGTTATTAATAGGTTAGCTGAACGAACAAATATGCAATCCTACTGAAAATAATTGGGTAGAAATACCTTAAAAATCTGTACTTACATGGTAAAGAATGACGCACAAATTTTATATCGGGAGCTCGTAAAACACACCGACGTACGCCCTTCCTCAACGAAGCCTGCGGCGACACTGAAGGTTGAGGGGCAGGGTGCGGGGTCCAATAGCTAGCTTCTCGTCAATAACGACGATTTTTAGGACTGTTTATTTTCAAGAAATCTAAGTGGTCCAAACAAAGCACTGGTCCAATGTTTGCAACCTTACCCTAATATTATAAAGAGGTAAAGTTTGTGAGTTTGTGAGGTTGTAAGGGGTAATCTCTGGATCTACATATTGAACCGATTTTGAAAATTCTGTTACCAATAGAAAGCCACATTATTTGTGAGTGTCATAGGCTATATTAACCCGAAAAATTAGGGAGTTCCCGTGGGAATTTAAAAAACTTATTTCACGCGTAGGTACGAAGTCGCGGGCATCTGCTAGTGTTGTATACCTACCTACTTAAGTTTCGGACGTCAATAAGTGTAGGTACAGTGTACCTAAATTGAATAAATAAATATTGAATATTGAATATACCTACCTACTTATTGAATATTGGTAGGTAGGTACGGTCTACTTATAGCCGTATCTACCCTACATGCTAAAGGCCTTAGGATTCAAAATAGTGAATTACCTTGATAGCTAGCATTTAGTTCATCATTAATTCATAAGCTTCGAAAAGATTTAAAACTTAGTCGAGTGGGTAAGGAACTGAGGTACAGGAACTGAGGGTGGCAAAGTTGTAATGAAAAAGTTACAGCTTATTTAAATAAAAAGAAAACCAACTTTTGTAAGAACTCTTTACTTAGTTGGGTTCGAGAATCTTGATGAAAGTTATCATACCTTGATAGATAGACATTCTACTTAAAGGTCTACATATTATTTGCCTTATATTTATTACCTACTCAGGTGATGTCCGAAAAAAAAACAGAAAGTAAAAAATAAGGAAATTTCAAATTATGTAAAGACTAGATGATTCCCGCGACTTCGTCCGCGTGGATTAAGATTTTTCGATTCCCGCGGAAACTCTTTAATTTTCCGGGATAAAAAGTAGCCTATCTCCTTCCCCGGGATGTATCCCGATTCCCGGGGAAGGAGATATGATCTACCTCTGTACCAAATTTCATCAAAATCGGTTGGGTAGATGGGCCGTGAAAGCGTAGCAGACAGACAGACACACTTTCGCATTTATAATATCTATGGAAGTATATGGATTAGGTATATGACTAAAGAAATATTATTTATAATTATTTTTTTGATTCATATAAAGTTAAGCTACTAGCTAGGCACAGATTAAAATACGTACATAACCTATAGGTAGGTAATAGTTTAGTAAGTCTCACACACCCCTCAAAGAGGAAGATTAAGGCTGAGATCTATTGACTTGGCTCAGACTTTACTTAGAGTTAAAACGAGATGGACTTATGTGAGTAACATAAATCTGTCTCGTTTTAACCATGTCTTAAGTCTAAGCAAATAGTCAAAGTTCGCTCTAGATAGATCTCACACTTTAGTCTACAGAGCTACAAAAACTTAGTGAGGGAGTTCCCTACTTATTGATTAGGTAGTCAACCTCCTAAATTGCTTGTCTACAGACTACACTCTACACGTACCAATTTAGATGTTTGGTGCCATAAAATGACTCAAACTTATCATTTTTTTAAAGTTATTTAAATAGCCGATATATTTATGAGATGTACTAACCTAGTTTTGTTTTAATGAAAAAGAATACCTAGTCTAACAATGTTCCAGAAGTCAATTATAAAAGCATCAGTTCTCTAATCCATTGACTCTACAGTCAACTGGTAGATATCTACCTAACTTTACAAGAAAAAAGCATTTGCACAACACTGACGTAATCTGTACTGTAGCTCACTCACCCCCAGAGAGGGGGCTGTGACCCACCGGGTGGGGGTGAGTTACACGGGGTGTGGTTTGCCGTTCAATAACTTAATACTGTGGAAAGGCTTTCACGGTGAAATCTCGCCGCTCGCTGTAGCTGGAACGAGACGCCGTGATACTTGATATAAAACTAGAGATGGTTTGAGTGATGTTGAAAATGTAGAGTTTCTTCGAAACGTCTTTGTGTCTTTTAAGGTCTAGATGTCTTGATTAATTTATACAGCTAGATAATAAATACCTACTGACGTGCAGCTAGGTAGGCAATTTTTTAAATAAACCCGCATTTTTTATACAAAGCTCTTAAAAAATGATCCTGTAAAACATGTGTAAAACCAATAGGTATCTGTTTTTGTTTTTATATACCTAACTGAAATATAATCCCACAAATTTATCGAACCCGGTGACAGCGTCGCTAGTAGATACTTAGGTATTAAATTAAAAATAAAATTTAAAAAAAAACTTATCAGGCATAAAAAATAAAAATCAGATAGATAAGTTTGGCGGACTATACCTACTTAAGTGCCTAGATACGTATAAGGTTTTGCGAAAATTACATGAAAATGAAACCTAGGTAGGTAGGTACCTAAGTAAGTCAAATCATCAAAATAAAGTAGCACGTTTCACGCGTCAGCTGGACGTTAATTAAATAGTCGGAATGCGAACAGGATTAACCGATAAGCTTACAGATTTATCGATCGGTCGCACTCGCAAATAAAAGCGCGTAACCCACCCGCGGACTGCATTCAGGCTATTAATTGCGGGCTCGCTGGTAATCTAGCGGTGCAGGAGCCTTTCACACTTTGCCGGTTTGCAATCATTCCATAAAATCAACAGAATTACCTACCTACTCAATATTTTTTTCGAAGATAATAGGTAGGTACACTCACTAAAACTTGATGATCAAACTTTACTTAAAAGAAGGGTAATTGTGAACATTGGTCACTATTACCCTACTGAACATTGTTTATGTTTAGGGTAATTGTTAACATGGGTAATTATGGAAATTTGTTTCACTCTACCAACGCTCGCTTAGGCTATGCAATGATGATTACTGACTAACTTACGAGGCATTTACGACTTTACTTTGTTATACAATTGTGTGTAGATTTATGTTGTAAAGCAAAGTCAAATTACTGAAGCTACTACCGAAGTAGGTAACTGCTCTTATCAAAAAGATATTCAGGCTCCGGTACCGAGTGTAAATGAGCTCTCAGGTCTGGAAGGCGAGCGGGCGGCGCGGGGCGCGGGGCCGCGGTGTGCGTGACGGATCATGGCGGCGCGGGGGGGCCGCGCCCCGCCGCCCGTTAAACGCGCCCGCCGGATACGCGCCGCGGCGCGGTTGAAAGCTATCCGGCCCCCGGGCGGGAGGCGCGCGCGATTGGCCGCCGCTCCGCGCGCCGCGTAACCGATAGCCAATAGTCGGCGCGGCCCTCCACGCCCCCCCGGGCCCGGGGCGCGCGGCCTCGGCCGGCTCAAACGCCGCGCGACTCCGGCGCGCACACTCGCACCGATGCGCGGCTCCTGGGACGAGTCCACGACGGCGGCGCTGCACGCGCGCATCCTGGAGGCGCACCGCGCGCCCGCCGCGCCCGAGCGCGCCGCCGAGCCCTGCTCGCCGCCGCCGCTGTCGCTGGGCGCGCTGGAGCTGGCCGCGCCCACGCCGCTGCTGCCGCTGCCCACGCTGTCGTTCAGCGCGGCGCAGGTGGCCACCGTGTGCGAGACGCTGGAGGAGAGCGGCGACGTGGAGCGCCTGGCGCGCTTCCTGTGGTCGCTGCCCGTGGCGCACCCCAACGTGGCCGAGCTGGAGCGCTGCGAGGCCGTGCTGCGCGCGCGCGCCGTGGTCGCCTTCCACGCGGGCCGCCACCGCGAGCTCTACGCCATCCTGGAGCGCCACCGCTTCCAGCGCGCCAGCCACGCCAAGCTGCAGGCGCTGTGGCTCGAGGCGCACTACCAGGAGGCCGAGCGCCTGCGCGGCCGCCCGCTCGGCCCCGTCGACAAGTACCGTGTGCGCAAGAAGTTCCCGCTGCCGAGGACCATCTGGGACGGCGAGCAAAAGACGCACTGCTTCAAGGAGCGAACGCGATCCCTTCTCCGAGAGTGGTACCTCCAAGACCCGTACCCGAATCCCACGAAAAAGAGGGAATTGGCGGCAGCGACGGGCTTGACGCCGACGCAAGTCGGCAACTGGTTCAAGAACCGACGGCAAAGGGATCGAGCGGCCGCCGCCAAGAACCGCTCCGCCGTGTTGGGAAGAGGATTCGCGTCCTCGTCGACATACGATGAAGATTCAGCTGACTCGGAGATCAACGTCGACGAAGAGTAGCCTCCGAGAGACTGATAGTGTAAATACGGTGATAAATTGACACGCTGTTGTCCGCCGGACGACTCAGTGATAATAGACAATCTTTCGAGTAGATTCACGGGCTTCGTGATATTGTGATGTTGAGGCGTTGTAAATGTAAAGTTCGCTGGGTATTGCTGTCGTTGAGTGTTGAGCAGTGCTCGAAGTGAGGGGCATCTTCACAGGTATGTACCGATTTAGTGAATTGCCTTTCGACTTGCAAATGTAGGTAATTGATTCTGTTGCTCGTTAGATCCGCTGTGAGGGGTATGACAGGGTTGATTTTAGATTTTATTTTCGGTGGCATGTCCTCGACCACCCAGAAGGGTCAGTATATAGATTATTTATTAAATGTACCGTTTTATTTATCTTAGTTAAGATTCTATTTTATGCCTTCCCGAAGCATTTACAGAAATTTTTATGCTACCAATTTCTCCTAAGAAAGAATTTATTTATCATATCAAATTTTAGTTGTATCTAACCTGTAATATTAGAATTTGTAGATAATTATGTTTGTGGTATAGAATTTTATATTAGAAGGTTTGTAGCTGACGTAAAACTTCGGTTAGTTGCCAGTTTCGATTTTACCGTCGTTTGAGTTGGTAATTTATAGTGCCTATCGGGGTTCAAATTGTGTCTTCGTAAATTGAAAACCAAGACCTAAAAGACTTTTCCAATGCTCCATCATAAACTTTAAAAGAGCATATTGAAATCCAAAGCTGTTCGCTAGTTGGAACATGAGAACATGGGATCCTCAGGGCTATTGTCCTGTCACGCCTAATTGACGCTGAAGTGAAGGGTCGTGTTATTACAAAACATTCCTAGCTATTTTATATATCATAGTTGCCATGCAAAAGTTTTAGTTCATAAATTCTATCTATACTTATAATAAAACTGTAACAGGTCCAATTCTGTACATTGAAGATATTTTGAAAATTTTTTTTGGAGGGCACTCCTTATTTGATACTGAAGCCAAATCTGTAATTTTTTTCATTTTTGTCTGTCTGTCTGTCTGTCTGTCTGTCTGTCTGTCTGTCTGTCTGTATCTTGGCCGCGCATCACGCCGAAACTACTGAATGAATTCAAACGAAACTTGGCACGATTTGAGCCCATACTACGAGGTAGGACATAGGATACTTTTTATCCCGAAATTCTACCCCCAAAGGGGTGAAATAGGGGTTGAAAGTTTGTATGAAAGTCCATCATTTCTCAAATTATATCGATGAAACTTGGTATATGAGCTGCGGGTTAAAAATGAAGACGTACGTATTTCACAGTTTTTCGTAATTCCACCCCCAAAGGGTTGAAATAGGGGTATAATATAAAAATGAATCCCTATTTCCCTTGGCCACGGCATCACGCGTGAACGGCTGGACCAATTTCGCTAATTCTTTTTTTTTTGGGTTTGTCTGGACGCCGGGATGGTTTATATTTACAATTGGACCCGGTAGGGGGCGCTGCAATCGGGTTCGAGGTTCAGGGCGGGACACGGCTGGACCAATTTCGCTAATTCTTTTTTTGTTGGGTTTGTCTGGACCCCGGGATGGTTTATATTCACAATTGGACCCGGTAGGGGGCGCTGCAATCGGGTTTGAGGGTCCCGCCAAACCACGCGGACGAAGTCGCGGGCATCAGCTAGTTAAAAATAAGAGTGGCGCCATAAAATCAACCTGTTATCAATATAGAAAGATTTAAGTTACATTTTGGCTTCGCCCTATTCTGATTAGGCTTCAATAATTTAAGTACCTACCTACAATGGCCCTACAATTTATTTGTACCTTCACTAATATTATTGAGAGGTAATGTTATTGTTTTACCATTTAAAATTGTGTAGGTATTTTAGATTTAGGGTAAAAGTGAACATAAATTTGGGTAATTGTTAACATTTTAACTTTCGGGACAGATCTCTATGTGAATATGTGAATTTTTGTCTCTACAAAAGCAGTATAACTAGAAAAAGGAACCTCGGCTTGGCACTATAAATAAATTTGTTAAAAAGCTTACAATTTTTTTTTAATCTTCCTTCCAACAAATGCTGTAATATACCTAAATACAAATAAGTAACTTACCAATTAGGTACAAGTAGGTACCTACATACCTACTTATAATAGGTAAAATATAATTTTTACCTTTCACAAGTCTAAGTACCTACCTATACATAAGTACCTACCTACCTATCTACATATCGTTAAAAAAATTAAACACTAAGTACCTAACTGAATATTTAAACTGCAAACCATTTTATTGCTTAGTTCCCTATTTTCGAGCATATTTTATAAATGCTCGAAGTTCTCCATATACCAAATTGATAAAAAATCATAGGTAGGTACCTAGGTATATCAAGTTTATTTTTTGTGAATTACTTTCTTTACACTTAAATTATATAATTTAAGTCCAATTAGCAAATTATTATTTACGTATTGGGTAATACTAAGTTATTTCAAAATTATTGTTTTAGCGGTCGGAAGTAGTGTCACTATTAAAATAGATTTTTTTTTCAAACAAATTATTATCATAGGGCTTTTAAATCGCTATAGGTAAGGTCCGACAAACTTATTTGACCTGGTGACAGCGTCGCTATCTATATATATATAAATCTCGTGTCACAATGTTTGTCCTCAATGGACTTCTAAACCACTTAACCGATTATCTATTTCGATCAGTTCAGCAGAGAGCAGTTCGATCTAACTTGAGAGATAGGATAGTTTATATTATATAGATTAGGATTATTAGTGCTACCCGTGCGAAGCCGGGGCGGATCGCTAGTAGTATATAAGTAATATATGTTTTAAATAAAATAAAAACAAAAACTAAACAGGCATAAAAATTAGTTCTGATTTTGGCCACCGGGTCAGATAAGTTTGTGCAGGGAATATTTTAACATTTAGGTACACAACAAGTCCCTAGATTGATTGAACATTTTTTTGAGCACACACGCACGTCATGTTTAATCTATATATTATATAAAATTCAAAGTCCTGACTGACTGACTGACTGACTGACTGACTAGCTGATGCCCGCGACTTCGTCCGCGTGGATTTTAGGTCTCATGGAGTCCCGTGGGAATTGGTTTTTTTCCCAGTATATAATATATGAAACTGAATAAATGACCGTCAGTCTGACAATATATTTGAAGATCTCTCTACTATCATTTACTTTTGTAAGGAGTTTTTTTACCCAATTTTTTTACTTTTCCGTACAATTTTTCAAACATTTTCTTTCATAAGAACCTTCTTCTTACAATAACAAATAGGTAGGTACAACAAAAAAAAGAATTAGCGAAATTGGTCCAGCCGTTCACGCGTGATGCCGTGACCAAGGGAAATAGGGATTCATTTTTAGGGTTCCGTATTATATATAGAGATCAGCTATCTTGTAATTTGTTTTGCTTTAAATTCACTAACAGCAAATTGGCAAAGCTGCAAACTCAGCTTAGTTCAGAATCTGACGACTATCGGTACTTTTACATTAGTTGAAATCCCACGGACGCGTACGAAGCGATTTGCTTCTTCGTTTCTAATTCGAACCGCCAGGATATGGACGCCCTTCCGGCTTCCGTTTTTCCATCCACTTATAATATTGGTATAATATGGTGAATAGGCATTTTCTATAGGCAAGCGCGCTCCACCTTAGGCTGCATCACTACTTCCAGCAAGTCTGATTGCAGCCAAGCGCTAGTCTAGAAATTAAAAAAAGTACTATAATTTTCCTCGTTCACCGTTATCACCTCTAAAGTCAATAGCTCGTAATTGCTACAACTGTGTACAACGATAGTTTGATTACTGTTAATCAAGAGTTATTACTTCCACACAGCTTGTTTTTACTTATAGACCGGGAGACGGTCGTAGGTGATAGTCTCCCATTTTCTACTGCATGCCTTTTTAAGAGTTGATAACTAACCCTAAAGTATGAAAGATAGAGGGGTTACTAGCCCTTGCGCGCTTGCACGTCATAAACAAAATGGCTTCTCTTTGTGACAGAATTTTAGTTTTTGCCGTGACATTCTACTGCATGCCTTTGTAATATAACGTAGTTGGAACAAATTTAAGCTATAATAATTGATGGCATGCAATTCGCAACGGCCGACGGGGCTCAAACGGTTACGTAGAAATGTAAAAAAAAATAGAACATTTCCGTGTTTACAAATTGCATGCCGTTGTAAAAAATTACTTTTATTATCTCAAATATACTCTACGAAAATTGGCATGCACCCCTCGTATGACCAAGGGTGGAAAATATTAGGAAAATGTTGTGAAAATTCAATACAGCTTTTCCGTGATTTCAAACTGCATGCCATTTGAACAATACTTAGTTTTTATAATTACTTGACGTTAGCAAATTTGGCATGCACAACAGAAAGTTGTAAATTAGTGGCATGCATGACGAAAATTGCAAAAAACGCTGATATAATTTCCGTGACTTTATTTTGCATGCCATTCAATATTTCATTAAAAAACATTATTTTAAGTTGATAAAAAAAATGGCATGCATATTACACAAGCCTGACATAAAAAATGTGCAAAAATAAAATTAAAAAAAGGTTTTTTAACGAAAATTAAAAATAAAGAACATTTCCCTGTTTTTTTTTGCGCCCATTTGAGCCCATACTACGAGGTAGGACATAGGATACTTTTTATTCCGAAATTCTACCCCCGAAGGGGTGAAATAGGGGTTGAAAGTTTGTATGAAAGTCCTTAATTTCTCAAGTTATAGCCATGAAACTTGATATATGAGCTGCGAGTTGAAAATGGAGACATATGTGTTTCACAGTTTTTGAAAATTCGACCCCAAAAAGGGTGAAATAGGGGATGAAAGTTGGTGTGAAAGTCCTTCGTTTCTCAAGATGTTTACCAAGTTATATCAACGAAACTTTTTATTTTGGCTTACAGTAAAAAATAAAGAAGTACGTGTGTCACAGTTTTTCAAAATTCCACCCCTAAGGGGGTGAAATAGGGGGTGAAAGTTTGTATGGAAGTCCGTCATTTCTCAAGTGATATCGATTAAACTTGCTATACAAGCTACCGGTTAAAAATAAAGAAATAAATGTTTCACAGTTTTTCAAAATTTTACCCTCAAAGGGGTGAAATAGGGGTTGAAAGTTTGTATGAAAGTCCTTCATTTCTCAAGGTATATCGATGAAACTTGGTATACAAGCTACCGGTTAAAAATGAAGAAATACGTGTTTTACAGTTCTCGCAAATTTTACCCCCGAAGGGGTGAAATAGGGGTTGAAAGTTTATATGAAAGTCCTTCATTTCTCAAGTTATATCCATGAAACTTGGTATATGAGCTGCGGGTTAAAAATGAAAACATACGTGTTTCACAGTTTTTCAAAATTCCACCCCCAAAGGGGTGAAATAGGGGTTGAAAGAACTCCTTAATTTTCCGGGATAAAAAGTAGCCTATGTGTTATTCCAGACTATAATCTATATCTATGCCAAATTTCATCCAGATCCGTTCATCCGTTGGAGCGTGATTGAGTAACAAACATACATCCATACATCCAAACTTTCGCATTTATAATATTTATTTGATAATATGTTTTTATGAAATGCAAAACGGCATGCAAATTAAAAACACGGAAATTTTTATTAAATTTTTGCAACTTTTGTTATTATTTAAAATATGACGGTGTTATTTAATACGCATGCCATTTTCGGTATATACTTAAAATAATATGTTTTTATGAAATACAAAACGGCATGCAAATTAAAAACACGGAATATTTATTAAATTTTTTGCAACTTTCATTATTATTTAAAATATGATGGTATTATTTAATACGCATGCCATTTTCGGTATATACTTAAAATAATACGTTTTTATGAAATACAAAACGGCATGCAAATAAAAAACACGGAAATGTTTATTAAATTTTTGCAACTTTTGTTATTATTTATAATATAATGATCATGAGCAACATGCATGCCATTTGTATTTCAGAATTATTTGGTCATTAAATTAATGTTTATCTTTATTAGAAGTAGTTTGAAATCACGGAAAAGCTGTATTGAATTTTCACAACATTTTCCTAATATTTTCCACCCTTGGTCATACGAGGGGTGCATGCCAATTTTCGTAGAGTATATTTGAGATAATAAAAGTAATTTTTTACAACGGCATGCAATTTGTAAACACGGAAATGTTCTATTTTTTTTTACATTTCTACGTAACCGTTTGAGCCCCGTCGGCCGTTGCGAATTGCATGCCATCAATTATTATAGCTTAAATTTGTTCCAACTACGTTATATTACAAAGGCATGCAGTAGAATGTCACGGCAAAAACTAAAATTCTGTCACAAAGAGAAGCCATTTTGTTTATGACGTGCAAGCGCGCAAGGGCTAGTAACCCCTCTATCTTTCATACTTTAGGGTTAGTTATCAACTCTTAAAAAGGCATGCAGTAGAAAATGGGAGACTATCACCTACGACCATCTCCCGGTCTATTAGTTCATAACTTTTTGTACATACCTATAATTGTACCTATCTTGCAAATAACTATTCAAATAACTTCCGACTGTACCTATATAGGATGACAAGGTTCTTATTAGATGAACTTAGGTATCGCTGCATATTCTTGGAAAATCCCATGATTTTATTCAATTTTGATTAATTTCGTTTCATGTGTGCCACCGATTTTAATACCAAAAAAAATTATTATCTAACAAGCTGACTAGCTGATGCCCGCGTCTTCGTCCGCGTGCTTTAAGTTTTTTTGATCCCCGCGGGAACTCCTTTATTTTCCGGGATAAAAAGAAGCCTATGTCACTCTCCAGGTCCTCAACTTTACCCATGCCAAAAATCACGTCGATCCGTTGCTCCGTTGCGGTGTCATTGAAGGACAAACCAACAAACAAACACACTTTCGCATTTATAAAGAAAGAAAGAAAGAAAGAAAATCAAAAATATAATAATAACCCCATTTTGGAATAATGTACCTACTTTTAAAAGGACGTTCCTAGGCTCCTCGGTAGGCTCACGCGATGTATTTTAAACTAGCTGATACCCGCGACTTCTTCCACGTGGTATTTTGATTCCCGCGGGAACTCATTAATTTTCCGGGATAATAAGTACCCTTCCTTAGTAGTCCTTCCCTAGCACGCAACCTACCTTTGTATCAAGTTTCGTTAAAATCTGTTGAAAAGATGGGCCGGGAAAGCGTCGCTATCAGACAGATAGACCGACAGATAGACAGACAAATTAAGATGTGATAATAAATCGTACATTATAGAGCAGTTGATAACATAGTAAAGATATAGTTTGCAATAGAGTCATTATTAGAAGCACATAATTATTAAATTACAAATGACTCGTAATTATGTACGTCTACATACCTACTATCTCGTTACTCATATCACATGTCAGATTGATTCTTATCACGCTAACTGACGCTTCTGATAATAATTATCACGAACCAAGAATGCAGTAGCTATATCCGTACCTACATATACCATGTAACAAAACGAACAAATCTTTATTTTATAAAATTTCATGATAATTTATATCTGAAGGAACAATTATTGTCGAGTCAACATCTCCTGAAGATGCTCCGGTGTCGGAGTGAAACGTACGTTGAGATTAGTTTGGAACATTTCTGTGGTGTGGTGAATATCGCGGGCATTAAGTGCGGGATACACACTGTAGGTACCACATAGATTTAGACACATAGACCTATTGTCACGGATTATAGCGAATTAAAATTTTAGTTCCTTCATTATCATTGACTTCCGCAAAGTAACTCCTGCTTCTATCCAATAATTTATATCTATCACAAGGTGATTCCCGCGACTTCGTCCGCGTGGTTTAAGTTTTTTATTTCCCGCTGGAACTCCTTAATATTCCGGCATAAAAAGTAGCCATGTCACTCTCCAAGTTCTCAACTATACCCATGCCAATAATCACTTTGATCCGTGGCTCCGTTGCGGCGTGATTGAAGGGCAAACCAACAAACAAACATATTTTCGCATTAGAATATTAGTATGATTATAATTTAAAGTAAAGCCCGAAGTACACTAGGATAAGTAGGTAGGTATATCAAAAATCTTCCTATGGCTTGTTAAAATTAGTTAGATAATATATTTAAATAGGTTTAATATATTATATGTAACTAAAATAAACTAACCGGATAATTAAATTATAGGCTAGAGAGAGCAAGTCCTGCAGATCTCATCCTGACATTATAAAAACCAATGCGAAACTTTCACGACATCGTGCCTATCTACTAGGTACCACAGACTAAACTAGGGCCATTGAAGTATATGTTAGTACATAATACCTCAATGACTAGGGCAGATTTTCAATAATTTACCAATTAATAATAATTGCCGTGTGATTAAAAGAAATAATTAAATAATATTTATTTTAATCACAAGGCGAAATTTTATCGCTTTTATGATGCGTTGCCACAATAAAAAATATGCAATGTGAAATAATAATGTGAATAAATAATTATACTCATTAAATGAAGTCAATTTAAATAAAATTACTCTAACAATAATCATAACTGTCAATTATTGAATTGTTTTTATTAAAAACGGTCTGATAATGTATTTTATTACTAATATAAACTGTCATTGACTTAATTTGTCAATCATTTTTAATTATCAAAAAGTCAGTATGGCTCACGCAAATACAATAGATTATAGACTTCACCTCTATAAGTAACCATTAGAAACGTTTAGCGGATAATTTTATTTAAATAAAAACAATTGAATCCCTAATCAATTTAGGTAAATTAAACACATAATTTACTTAATTATGGTTCAATTTGCAGTTTTTTTACACAAAAAGATATCTATTGGCGTACTCTAAATGGTTTAATAATGCAATTGGTTGGTTGTGAAATTGTAATATATAGGAAGAACAATTATTAAATAAGGGCTAAAAAAAAATTGAGACGTCCTTTTTAAAGGATGTTTAAAGGGCTGTAGATATCCATATTTTGTAAAATTTTCTGGATTTATGAATATCTTGTACCCACAGCTTGTACCTATTATCTTATATTTCGGACGTATTCAGTCTTATTTCCTGCTGTTCATGAACGTATTGAGATTTGACTTGATTTCATTTGATTTGCCGCTAATATTGATGTTAACAAAAACGCTTTTATAAATAATTTTTAGTTTGTATAAAAAGTAAAATATTACCTATAAAAAACTGTAATGAAAAAATAATAATATGCTGTCGGCCGAATTTTTTTCACGAAAACACATAGGTACCTACTGTCTATAGGCAAACCAATGAATATTTATAATATTGCTTTCTCAAAAATAAATACTTATGTAGTTTCTCATCAATCAATTATTATTACCTAATCAGGTACCCAAAGCTGCTGGTAGGTAGAAAAAGCATACATATTATCCTACACATGAATAAGAAACACGATTATTTATATACTATTGTTCATCCCACAGCTACTTTTTAAAATATACGATCATGACATCTTTTTTATTTTGGTATAAAAATAATAATATTTATAAATTCAGAAGCGCTTGAGTTGATTCTATAGGTATGTTATGTGATTAGTTATTAACTATTTCTTATTTTGTATAAATATTATAAACTAGCTGACTACCTAACTTCAGCCGTTCAGGCGTGATTGAGTAACAAACATCCATACATCCACATATCCATACATCCATCCAAACTTTCGCATCAAATAAATATTATAAATGCGAAAGTTTGGATGGATGTATGGATGTATGGATGTATGGATGTATGGATGTATGGATGTTTGTTACTCAATCACGCTCCAACGGCTGAACGGATCTGGATGAAATTTGGCACAGAGATAGATTATAGTCTGGAATAGCACATAGGCTACTTTTTATCCCGGAAAATTAAAGAGTTCCCGCGGGAACCGAAAAACCTCAATCCACGCGGACGAAGTCGCGGGCATCAGCTAGTTTATAATATTTATTTGATGCGAAAGTTTGGATGGATGTTTGTTACTCAATCACGCCCCAACTGCTGAACGGATCTGGATGAAATTTGGCACAGAGATAGATTATAGCCTGGAATAACACATAGGCTACTTTTTATACCGGGAAATTAAAGAGTTCCCGCGGGAACCGAAAAACCTCAATCCACGCGGACGAAGTCGCGGATATTAGCTAGTTTAGTATAATATAATGATAAAAAAACCGGAAAACAATTAACCGAAAGTGGCCACTATGAAGAACCAGTAAATTAAAATGAAACCTTTTATTTACTTAAGACTTAACTTTTATCGCTTGGTTAAATTGTTCGATAACCTGACAACATAATATATATTCGTAGCAAGCAACTTCATGCATTTAAAAATCTAACTAGACATAGAAACCGAACGATGTTGCGTGTTTCCTTTACAATGAAAATAAAACAAAAAGATTTCATTCGATTACGGGAGTCGGCACTCTTTAAGATCGAATAATTTAATTACAAGAATGATTTGTTATAAAAAATAAACGCTATACGGAACCAAACGTGGATTAATTGAATTACTAATTAGTGAGTAAGTCGAGATGTTGTCATTATTATGTCCCTTTTAAGGGACGTGGAGATAGTGGGAAAAGATGACAAGTTATTCGTTAATTAAACCTTTTTTGTTATTTAGAATGTACTACACACATATACACAATAGTGTTGAGCTCACGTATAGGTAATTTGCAGAAAAAAAGATGTTATAAAAATTCTACCAATATTTTCTTACTTATTGAGCAATGATGTTACATTACTTATTAAAGTTGGAATAATTTACGTAGATAATTTAAGTGAAATTATTTACTCTTACAACAGTGTACTTAATGCTGTCTTACAAAAATCAAGCAGTGTTGTATCCATACTTCCATACTAATATTATAAATGCGAAAGTGTGTCTGTCTGTCTGTCTGCTACGCTTTCACGGCCCAACCGCTCAACCGATTTTGATGAAATTTGGTACAGGGATAGGTTGTATCCCAGGGAAGGACATAGGCTATACTTTTATCCCGGAAAATCAAGGAGTTCCCGCGGGAATCAAAAAACTTAAACAATGCGAAGTCGCGGGCATCATCTAGTTCTTATTACGATCTGGTAGAGGCTATAATAATTTATTTAAACTGATTTTGTCTTCCTTGTAATTTAAAACATACCTATATTGCCTGGTGGGAGGCTTCGGCCGTGGCTAGTTACCACCCTACCGGCAAAGGCGTGCCGCCAAGCGATTTAGCGTTCCGGTACGATGCAGTGTAGAAACCAAAGGTTTAGGTTAGGGGGGTAGGGGTATAGGGTAGGGGGTAGGGGTATAGGGTAGGGGGTAGGGGTATAACTGCCATACCCCTGACAGGTTAGCCCGCTACCGTCTTAGACTGCATCTTCACTTACCATCAGGTGAGATCGCAGTCAAGGGCTAACTTGTAGTGGACAAAAAAAAATACAACAGTCAAGTCATATATAAATCACTTTATTATACTACCAACTAAAATCATGCAACTATTTTTTTAACTGAATGCGAGGTCATTTTGTTCATTATAAGTAAAACTATAGAATGATTTAGATTACGATTCACGATTCAAGATGAACTTAACTGACTTTTGCTTATAATATTCACTATTTCGCTGATTTTAAAAAAAAGTGTGTGTGTGCAATTCACATACGGCAGAAGTGAAACTTCAGAAAAGTAGCCTACGAGAGAATGAGATAAATATAACTTATATTCTATCTCATTCTCTCGCAGGCTAAATCCTATTTATTATGATGTTTGTCTCTTTTTAGTGTCGCTTTTTCGTTTCATCGAATTTTCAAATCACAACGGTGAAGTTTCACTTCAACGATGCAGAATAACTATACTTTTAAATAACAGTTTTAACCCAACGATATCTATGGTTTCATCATCATCATCATCATCAACCGATAGGCGTCCACTGCTGGACATAGGTCTCCTGCATGGACTTCCACACGCCGCGATCTTGCGCCCCGCCTGGATCTATGGTTTATCTATTTTTCATTTAAATTAAGTAGTCCTTTTATTAGAAAAGCATTGAAAAGATTGAGATGGTGGCAGATAAAGTAAAATTGAGTATCTACATGTGTAATAATGCCTTGATTGCATTACCTTGATTTGCCTTGATTACATTGATTATTATCTGACCTTAGACAAAGTGTTAGAAAAATTCTAAAATAATTGACTTTTTCGAATTCAAATTTATTTAGTAGGGATTTACATGTAAGCAATATTAATATTTAGTGTTGAAAAAATGGTATCATTTATGTCTATACTTAGTTTGATTATACGAGTATATTATAATCATGATGACTAGGTACCTACTGCGAAAAATATTTTGGCGGAGCTTTAAGTTAATAGTTGATTTTGCATAAAGGTACGTTTGTTTATAGGTATATTACAGCATTTTGGTATTTATTATTAACACCTACTCAAAATATGGCAATATGTATAACAGAACATTTTTTTTTCACATACATATTCTGAAATACGAGTATTCTGCGTTTGAACAATCTTTTGTTTGAAAAGAGATCTAGAATAATGTATAGACTAGTTTTAGACTCGTAAGAGACTTGTAAAAATGTATAATATTATATATAAATGATCGTAAATTGTAAATATGATACAGTACAGTCATTAAAGTAAAATTGTTAATAAAATTATATTCATAAACAATTTCTTTGTATTATTTCAGTTGCTTCCTTTATCTTTTCAAAGTCATATATAAATTTTTTCTGACAATTTAGATAATTCATCATCATTTAAAAAAAAACCAAATTCAATATTTTTTTTATTCAAGTTGACTTTGACAAGTGCTTTTGAATAGTCGAGTGAATCTACCACTGGTTTGCATTGCCATTCCTACCGAGAAGAAATAGCAAGATACTCGGTGTTTGCTCTTTTGAAAAAAATAATTTACAATTTAATCAATGTGCAGAAACATATAAGTATCTAACCGCTGTCCTTAGCATTGTTGGAGCGAGTCAAATCCATGCTCTTTTATCATTTACATACTTAATCTTTAACAGTACAATAATAAGCTTTTTTACTTTTTTACATCAGCATACTTTTAATGGATTTCTTAAACTTGTGTAAAGGCAAGCTTAAAATAGTTTGTGGAATTTTGTTATAGAATCCAGAATATTTAAAATTTTATGTTTTTTAATAATATAGTGTGCAGTAGTGGCACGTGTTTCCTGCCACGTATAACTTAGGTACCTTCAAGGCAAGAGTGAATAGGCATCTTCCAGGCAAGCGCGCTCCAACCTAGACCTCATCATTGCTTTGCACTAAGCATGATTGTCGTCAAGCGCAAGCCTATCAAACAATAATAATAAAAAAAAAAAATACGAAAAATAATGTGGATTACCTTTGCATAATTAATTATCTGGTAAGTATATACCTATACAGCCTCATTTGTTAGGCAAAAGAGGTTTGGTCAAAAAATGCGGTCCGGCGGTCTTCAAGCGACTTCACTTATAAGGACACCCTTCGAGTACTCCTAAATGTATAATGAGTTCTCTGTAATTGAACGCTTAAGGAAATCAGTGGTCAGGCCACTTAATAACTCATCTTATACTTACCTACCGGGTATTGTATACAGAGTGTTTGATTTATATTAGAATATTCACGCTTGAACTACGAGTACCTTCTACCTCCCGCCCTGGGTGGTGCTAAACGAGCGACGAACTCGCAGGCGAAATAAGCGTTATTTTTATAAAAACGCTTATATGTACTAACCGCGATACGATTTTATAAATTAGAATATTCTGAAAACTATGCAATAATATAAAGTAAGTATGAATCCCTGGGCAGGTGGATAAAGGAAGCCAGGAATCAAATAATCAAATAAATATTATAAATGCGAAAGTTTGGATGGATGTATGGATGTATGGATGTGTGGATGTTTGTTACTCAATCACGCCCCAACGGCTGAACGGATCTGGATGAAATTTGGCACAGAGATAGATTATAGTCTGGAATAACACATAAACTACTTTTTATACCGGAAAATTAAGGAGTTCCCGCGGGAACCGAAATACCTCGATCCACGCGGACGAAGTCGCGGGCATCAGCTAGTTAAAGATATTGCAGTTTGAAGTTTCAAAGTCTATGTTTTGTCAACAAGAGATGCCTACAATCGAATTAAAAAAAATAGATGTTCATGTTTTTGTTTTTGTGATAATTAATTTGAAAAAAAAAAGAATTTATTTTATCTACTTACATAAGATAATTAGAGATAATTATTATCGTCCAATATGGATGTTTGTTACTCAATCACGCCAGAAGTCAGTACGGCTGAACAGATCTGGATGAAATTTGGCAGAGATAGATTATAGTCTGGAATAACACATAGGCTACTTTTTATCCCGCAAAATTAAAGAGTTCCCGCGGGAACCGAAAATCCTTAACTCACGCGGACAAAGTCGCGGGCATCAGCTAGTATTTTATTAGTTTTTGACGATTAGCTTGGAAGAGAAGATACTAAATATTGGTATTTGGGCAATTACCTATTTTATTATGAGAAACGAGAAAGATTTCGAATTAGAAACACTCTGTATGTATATTACGTCAAGATCCGTATGGGAAATATTCTGAAATTGAAAGCGATTTATCTGAGAAAACGGTCTAATATCCTTATAAAGAATTGTCCTTTTTATAGTACAGTACGGTTAAGTTGTGATAAAGCGCATTTGATTTGATTTTATTGGTTATGGCAGTTTTTATTGAAGCTTTGATTGAATGATCGTTAACATTGATAGTCGAGAGCGTATCATGCACATAAGTAGAATAGAATAGAATAGATTTTTTTTTATTGGCAGCTATAAACACAAAACGTATAAAATAAATTTAAATTTTATCTAAGTTACATACATATCATAAATTGTAAGTTTGTACAGCAGTGCAACGCCACCAACAGGTGAGTCACTCAGCTTGTGTTGGGGCTCCTGTCCTCTCAGACTGAGATCTATAGTGCGTAGGATTTTGACTTGGCTCAGACTTTACTTAGAGTTAAAACGAGATGGACTGTGAGTAACATAAATCTGTCTCGTTTTACATATGTCTAAGCAAAGTCAAAGTTCGCTCTATGTATAGATCTCAGCATCAGACTCAAAACTGGCGATGCCGCCAGGACTCGCGTCTGAGGTGCCAGGTGTCCCAACGCTGATTTTCAGTTGCCACCTTTCGATGCGAACGTCAATGGTATACTATATTTTTGGCAGAATATGATAATAATTTATGTCAGTTTATAAAGAAAATCTTGAGAGAAAACGGAATCAAGGTATATGGTAGAGCAAGCTTGCATAGAAGTTTGCAAGAAAATGAAATCCAGAATACGACCTCATTGAGCAAGCTTGCATAGAAGTTTGCAAGAAAATGAAATCCAGAATACGATCTCATTGAGCAAGCTTGCATAGAAGTTTGCAAGAAAATGAAATCTAAAATACGACCTCATTGAGCAAGCTTGCATAGAAGTTTGCAAGAAAATGAAATCCAGAATACGACCTCATTTTAGACTCCGTTTTGTGCAAGATGAACAGAAATGTTACAGTCTGTCAAACTTTCTGCCCCGGAGGCCAAAATTTGAACTAATTTTGTGCCTGATAAGTTTTTCTTTTTATTATTTTTTTCAATAGACACCAGCGACGCTGTCACCGGGTCAGATACATTTGACGGACTATTTTTATTTATTTATTTATTTCACAAGTAAAATGTACATATATTTTTTGGTTTCTTCGTGCTCGTAAGCGGTTGACGGCTTGTCTGAGCACTGCACATGGTTTTAAGCATCTATACTGATATTATATTATAGGTATGCAAAAGTTTGGATGGATGTATGGATGGATGTTTGTTACTCAATCACGCCAGAACGACTGAACAGATCTGGATGAAATTTGGCACAGAGATAGATTATAGTATGGAATAACACATAGGGTACTTTTCCCCCGGAAAAATAAGAGATTCCCATGGGAACCAAAAAACCTCTATCCACGCGGACGAAGTCCCGGGCAATAGCTATAAGTTAAATGTAAGTTGCTTGAACGGTGAAAGAAAGTGCATCTAGTTAAGAAGCATTCCTTCAGGTTTCATCATCCTAATAAGTATTATAAATGCGAAAGTGTGTTTGTTTGTTGGTTTGTTGGTTTGTCCTTCAATCACGCCGCAACGGAGCAACGAATCGACGTGATTTTCCGCGGGAATCAAACAACTTAAACCACGCGGACGAAGTCGCGCGCATCAGCTAGTCATACTAATATTATAAATGCGAAAGTGTGTTTGTTTGTTGGTTTGTCCTTCAATCACGCCGCAACGGAGCAACGGATCGACGTGATTATTGGCATGGGTATAGGTTGAGGACCTGGAGAGTAACATAGGCTACTTTTTATCCCGGAAAATTACGGATTTCCCGCGGGAAACAAACAACTTAAACCACGCGGACGAAGTCGCGCGCATCAGCTAGTTCATTATAAAAGGTGATCGAAGTCTCTAAATCTGCACTTGTCCAGCGTGGTGGAGTATCTACCTTTCTTTCCCCTAAATCCTCCTTAGTTCCGTGCTTAGATGGTGCGCTGGCGATGGGTTAGTATGAAAACTAACTAACGGGCTTAGGTACATTTACCTGAGGGTGAACGCTTCACGGAAATCTGTGACAAAGTCAAAGTCAAATTTATTTATTCAAATTAAGTAGGTACACTGTACACTTATTGACGTCTTATTACTTTTAGAACATGATGGTGATAATCAGTTACGGTATTTTAAAACTAAAGCTACGAGAGGCTATAACTAATGCTACGAGAAGAAAAGAAATATAATAAGGAAGCTACTGGGTTATTTACGAATAATATTATAGATGCGAGAGTGAGTCTGTCTGTCTGCTAAGCTTTCACGGCCCATCTTTTCGACTGATGAAATTTGGTATAGACTATAGAGATAAATTGTGTGACGTGTCCCGGGGAAGGATACAGGTTACTTTTTATTTCGGAAAATCAAGGAGTTCCCGTGGGAATTAAAAAAAAACTTTATCCACGTGGACGAAGTCGCGGACATCATCTAGTTTACGATGAAGCTGAGTTTTTAAGCTGCCTACATAATGTAGTCAGATTCTCGTATGTAAACGATCTAGTTATCTCGGAATCTCGGTAGCAATGTAATGCGGTGTAAATCCACTCTGGCCACTGATCTATGTAAATCGGTTAATTAGAACCGAGTTGGTACATGCGTAATTGTGTTTTTACGCACGCTACGGTACCTTTACTGTGTATGTCGACATACATTAAATTAGTTAAGGAATTTACTTAGATGTCTATGTGCCTAAATTACACTAATAAAGTTTGTGATTGAAACATGCGCTTTGAAAAGAATAATATTTTGTTTGGTTATTGACAGATATCCGTAGAATTTGTTTTCCCAGCATATATTATATGGCCAGTTTTTTTTTTTAAAAACCGATGGATGTTGGGGTCCCAAAGTGCTGGAGAGGCGACCCCGCACTGGAAAGCGCAGCATTGGCAGACCCCCACTCGGTGGACGGACGACATCAGACGAGTCGCAGGGAGCCGCTGGATCCAGGCGGCGCGGCGCGGCGCAAGATTGCGGCGTGTGGAAGTCCATGCAGGAGACCTATGTCCAGCAGTGGACGTCTATCGGTTGATGATGATGATATGGCCAGTATGAAACAAAGATTTTTAATTTTAAGATAATGTGTATTGATTTAAATCAATTATCCTTAATAAAGGACAAGGAAGAAAACGGGTTATTTTCTTACAGTCCCGAATATTGCGTGACTTTATGTTCTCCTTCTGAGGGGGAAAGGAAAATAGTCCCATTTCCCTTCACAGTGGACGAACTGGCATTTACTTAATTAGTAGGTAATGCAAATAGGCACAGTAATCCAGCAAAGTTTTAAAGTTATTGTTATGATTTTCGTTATATTTTTTGTTGTTTGTACGATCTCTTCTACAGTCTGAATTCTTTATAAAAACCTATAAAAATTGTTAAGTAGTTTTAAACTAAGATCTGTTACTGAATATTTTGTGTTTTATCTCACTACAATATGTATTTGTAACGATAATTTACAATTACACACCTTTCGCATAAAAATCATATAAGGCTCTTGATCTGCAATTTGTTGGTGCCAAATTGCTTATTGCTTATTATATACAAATAAAATTCTTAATATTTAACGTGCAACGCTTCAAGAAGATTCTGATCATTTCAAGTTAATTAATCCTCAGTTTAATCAATGTTCAGGCGTAATCAGTTTTAAATTTAAAAAACAAATAATTATTATCTTCCCTCCTCATATTTTATAGAAAGGAAGACAATCAAATTATTTTTTATCTGTAGGCCTATTGACGTATCAGGTACCCGCCGTCGCTGTCATACTTTTTGACAGCTCATAACCGTTTAGTTCTTATTTCAAACGTTTAAAAAAAGTTCTATTCGACCTTTTTTGTTTTTATTAGTTGACAAACTCTTTAGAGATACACGATTAAATCTGTTAGACAGTTTAAATGCGGTTCAAATGTTTATTTTTACGTGCTGACGCCTGTCTGTACGGATAGGCGCCTTATAGATTTCTAATGAATGCTTATAAAAAGTGTCGAGTGAGTTTGGGAGAGCTTTTTTTGTTTGAACTTTGATGAGTGTAAATGGAGCTTTGTTTTACTTTTACCAAGTAGTTGGGGCACAATAGGTAGGTATAATATTACTTAAGTGACTATTGGAATAAAATTTTATTTAAGAGTTATTAGACCTATGATATTTATTCAAGATAGAGCTATTCCCAATTAGTCATAATTTTATTTTATAATAACTAGCTAATGTCCGCAACTTCGTCCGCGTCGAATAAGGTTTTTTAATTTCCTCGGGAACTCCTTCCTTATATTAAATAACCCTTGCAAATATAAGAATGTACTTTTAGAAGGACATATATGTTGTTATTTCGACCAGCCTTTCAAGGATAATAATTATGCCCTTTAAAGTATAGGTCTACCAGAATCTGATGGCAAAAAATGCACCTAAAATTACCAGTATACCTACGGTGTATACTTATTGCCATCAGATTCTGGTAGACCTATACATGGTAATTTGGTCAAGCACCCTACAGGAATAAAAGCTTTTTTAAGGTAGGTAAATTAGTTTCCGGGTTGCCCCGGGCTTGAGGCGGTGTATTATGATTAATTGCACTATTTTGTTGTATTGGGTAATCCATCATGTTGACCCCAACACGCGAAAAGGTTGTCTAATGTTATAAAAATGGTTTCGTTTGTTTGTATGGTGATTGTTGCGTAACGTAGGGACTATTCTTCGACATGATGGATGTATAGTTATATCTTAATATATATAAATCTCGTGTCACAATGTTTGTCCTCAATGGACTTCTAAACCACTTAACCGATTATAATAAAATTCGCACACCATGTGCAGTTCGATCTAACTTGAGAGATAGGAACCGAAAAACCTCAATCCACGCGGACGAAGTCGCGGGAATCAGCTAGTTATACTATAGGTGCATATCTACCTGAAGAAATTATTAAAGAAAATACTATAGACTATAATTTAAGTACTGTCAAATAGGTATAGGTAATTCAATTTGTACCTATAGTACAATACTATAGGTACAAATTGAATTTCAGTGTGGCGGCGGGCGGTTTAATTGTACTAGAAAAAAAATGAAATAGTTCTTAATACTACTTAGATATAAAATTTATATAACAAATACCTAAGCAGGTATTGTAACTAATATTTTAAAAAATATATAAAGAATATAAAAAATAAGAGAGGGGTGCTCATAGATCTTTTCGATTTTCCGGGATAATAAGTAACTATAGTCTATCCCCAGGATACAACCTATCTTAGTCAAAATCTATTGAATATAGATGGTCCGTGAAAGCGTAACCAACCGAAAACAGCTATACGAGTAGATAGGCAGACAGATACTGCACTTTCGCATTTTAATGGGTGGGTAGATATTAGTAGAATTGACTGATTAGTAGATAAGTAAACTTTTTTATGTCTAAAAATGAGGTCTCTTCATGGACTGCGTAACCTAATGTATAAGCTAAGAAGCAGAATAGGTACTAACAACCTACTACAACGGCTTCGCCATATACGTCAGTTTAGTTCAGAAGAAGTAGAGTTTAGTTAGGTAGAATTCAGTAGCTTATCCAAAGGTCACCTTTCTAACGACCCGTCACCGAGCTAGCTGCATCATTAGACTCCGGTCGCAAACATGTCGGCGCCGCTAATTGAAACCCTATCCAAAAATTGCACGCGAATTATCCAAATTGGTCGGCAATTTCGTAACACTACGCTCGCAACTCGACTATCCCCGTCCCTTGGGAGTTCGACTATTAACAGAAAAATACACTGAAGGTACTTCTTGGCATGAGGTTGAAAAAAATCGGAAGCTTCAGTAGGAAGCTTAGGTATACATCTCACGTCATGGTTTAAAAAAAACTTTAATTTGTAGTTGGAATCCTTCTGGAAATAAATTGCTTTATTTATTTATTTAATTGACTATAGAAAATAAATCTGAATTCGAACCGTATTTATATGTACTTACCTATGTTTTTTTTACCGATTTTCTTTGAAAATTTTATTTTAATTGTCATTGTTTATTATCTATTGTCTAAGCTGCACTCTTATAGTTATGGGAGATGAATTGGGCAACTGTAAAATCTCCCCGGGAATGTTTTATCAATTTATACTAATATTATATAATATGAGAAAGTGTTTCAATTTGTCTATGTTTTCACGGCCCCCTTTTGTTAAAGGTTTTGCCAGTTACCGGTTTTGAAGAAATTTGGTACAGACTACAGAGGTTGCATCCCCGGGAAGCACAGCTAAGTACTTTATATGCCGGAAAATCAAAGAGTTACTGCAGGATTCTTAAAAAATCGACGCGTATTGATTTCAAGCATATTATCATAATATTTTTATAGAAAAGACATCAACGCGTTTGCACTACTTTTATCTCTGTATTCCCTAGTACTTAAAACATGCATTTTATAAGTGAAGTAATTATTGCCTAGAAAACACAAATGGGACCTGGTTTTCCAAGGATTGTCCTTGGATGGAGAGAGATTCCCATGAGAGTTCTAGACCTATCAACTGGAAAAACACGAACCATCTATATGTGCTTTGACGCACTTTGACAAATAGCGGTTAATTGAAAACGGACTTCGCGTGGTGCAAGTTACAAGCGAAATGACCTATTAGCGGATGTGCGGACTTTTAAAAGGTTATATTTTTAAAATGTACGTTTTCTAAAATATTATGACGACCCGTGGCGCAGTGTGTAGCGCTTTTGTCTTAACGTGCGGACTGCGGAGGTCCTGGATTCGATCCCCGGCAGGGTCAATTTGGCAATTTGGAAATAATGATAATGGAAGGAGAATGAATACCTATATAAAATTAAAAATAATTAAAAAAAAATCATAATTTCTGAATTTTCCCTGGTCTGGCCTGGTGGGAGACTTCGGCCGTGGCTAGTTACCACCCTACCGGCAAAGACGTTCCGACAAACGATTTAGCATTCCGGTACGATGCCGTGTAGAAACCGAATAGGGGTATGGGTTTAATATAACTTGCCATGCCCCTAACAGGTTAGCCCGCTACCATCTTAGACTGCATCATCACTTACCATCAGGTGAGATCGCAGTCAAGGGTTAACTTGTAGTGGTTAAAAAAAAATTATGATAGGCATTATGAAAGCTCAGGTCTTCCTCTGCAACATTAAGCTTTACCAGAGGCTTCCGAAGCGATGCAACGCATAGTAAGTAGTAAGTACGTAAATATACGTATGCTTAAAACCAAAATAAATGAAAACTGTATTTTGGAAACTTCAAATCCCACACTATAGGCAAGTATAATTATGTATGTTTTATATGTACATATTATCTCATTTATTTCTTTTTAGGGTTCCGTACCCAAAGGGTAAAAACGAGACCCTATTACTAAGACTCCGCTGTCTGTCTGTCTCCAGGCTGTATCTCATAAACCGTGATAGCTAGAAAGCTGAAATTTTCACAAATGATGTATTTCCGTTGCCGCTATAACAACAAATACTAAAAATTTAAAAAAAAAATGTATATATTAAGGGGGGTCCCCATACAATAAACGTGTTTTTTTCGTATTTTTTTGCTCAATATTAAAAACGGTAACAAGTAGACGGTTCAAATTTACACAGAATATTAACTTGTATATTACCTTTCAAAATAAATAATTAAATATCAATAAAGTAAATATTAAAGGGGGGGCTCCCATACAACAAACGTAATTTTTATTTTTAATACGTCATAAATCGTAAAACTTACTAAAGGTTTGTACGGAACCCTCGTTGCGCGAGTCCGACTCGCACTTGGCCGGTTTTTGATAACTTAAGATAAAACAAATATTTTCTGATATTTCTGAAAGAATACCTACCGACTTCGAGAATAACAATAATTAACCTCAACGTTCATGACGTCATCATCACATTCGTCTGACGTCGTCAGAACATAATGGAGAACTAGTTGATGCCCGCGACTTCATCCGCGTGAAGTTTCAAAATCAAATTTTTTTGACAAGATTGTTAAAAAAAATTTAATTGCTCTTTCTTTTCTTTAAAATGTTTTGTTTTGAACCACACCACACCGCGCAGGGGTGCCACCGAGGGGTCTCGAGTGTTGCTTTTCATAACAAGTTTACTGAGCCGCCACCCCTGACACCTACGACGCCTGTCGCTAAACGCCCTTACATTTACCTCTCTAAATATTTTCATAACACACGGTTTATTCGAATTAGCTCCTTGGCTTTTATACTTGAATGCAACTATTTTACTGTTTTAACCAACTACTTAATCAAATAATCAAATAAATAGTATAAATGCGTGAGTTTGGATGGATGGATAGATGGATGTTTGTTACTCAATCACGCTAGAACGGCTGAAAGGATCTGGATGAAATTTGGCACAGAGATAGATTATAGAGTCTGGAATAACACATAGGCTACTTTTAATCCCGGGAAATTAACGAGTTCCCGCGGGAACCAAAAAACCTCAATCGCACGCGGACGAAGTCGCGAAGATAAGTTTGTGGGACTATACTCATAGGTAGTTACATTGATCCTTATCTTACGTAAGCCATAATCTGTGGTTGCATATTTAACCAAGGGTTAAGCCGGAAGGTGACGCTTACGAATTCTTCTAACTATCTCTTAGATAAAGAATCTAGGATAAACGCTACGTATAAGTAACCATTAATCTGTGCTTAAATTCAATATTTTTCGTAATAATTTTATTTTTTAAGGTTAAAGGAGCTTATGTTAAAATTATTGTAGTACCTATCATTACGTATTGGAATTTCTCATTGCAATATTTTTCGTAATAATTTTATTTTTTAAGGTCAAAGGAGCTTATGTTAAAATTATTTTAGTAGGTATCCTTAAATATTGGTATGCGTAAAATAGCGTTTAGCAATCAGTCTGTAAAGATAAATATTTAATTATTGGTGGACTACAACACAGGTGCAGAAATATAGGCTTTCACTTAGGGGTATGGGTTTAATATAACTGCGATACCCCTAACAGGTTAGCCCGCTACCATCTTAGACTGCATCATCACTTACCATCAGGTGAGATAGCAAGGGCTAACTTGTAGTTTATAAAAAAAAGGTTTTGGCTTTGGCCTGATAACACTGCACGCAATGAAAAAGTCTTGGTAGAAACATACTATTGGCTTAGAAGAAAGATGCCTATTAGATTGATCATTTCCTTGAAGGTACCTATTGAAGGTATACCTATCTACGTGGTGAGAAAAACGGACTATGACATTTAACATCATCATTACAATCACCATCATCACTATTTCATAGTCCCAATTATACGTCTTAGTATTGTTTTTGTTACAGGATAAGCTGCACCATTTAAAACTGTTAACCCAGTGTCGCACAGGTCATCATACTACATACTTACTTCATACTAATATTATAAATGCGAAAGTGTATTTGTTTGTTGGTTTATTGGTTTGTCCTTCAATCACGCTGCAATGGAGCAACGGATCGACGTGATTTTTGACGTGACGTTGAGGACATAGGCTACTTTTTATCCCGGAAAATTAAGGAGTTCCCACGGGAATCAAAAAAACTTAAAATACGCCGACAAAGTCGTGGGCATCTGCTAGTAGAAGCATAAGCGTAAGTACTGCTTACTCTAGTTCTAATAACTCAATGCAAATATTTTACTAGCTGATGCCCGCGACTTCGTCCGCGTGGATCGATGTTTTTCGATTCCCGCGGGAACTCTTTAATTTTCCGGGATAAAAAGTAGCCTATGTGTTATTCCAGACTATAATCTACCTATCTCTGTGCCAAATTTCATCCAGATCCGTTCAGCCGTTGGGGCGTGATTGAGTAACAAACATCCATACATCCACACATCCATACATCCATCCAAACTTTCGCATTAATAATATTTATTTGATGGTATGCCAATAAATAAGTTCCTAACTAGGTAAATGCCTCTACCCTGGCATATGCATATACCCTGGCATAAGAGTGTATATAATATAAATAGGTACACTATACAATAATTATTGTATGTTAAATGTTTGTCTGTAAGACCATTGTCGAATAAATGTATTTTCTTTCTTTATTTCTTTCTTGATACCTAGATATTATTATCTACCTAATTAAAATACAGTTAAATCAGATTCATTTCTTTGATCGATGATTTTATGTTGAAACCAAAATTAGCTAGCTAACCATATGCGTAAGCATAAGCTGCATTGTGATTATGTAAGTCCAAATCATCTTGTATCGCCCTTCAAAGGTCTAATAACCCGTAGCCGCCGGCTCTGGGCCACGGGGTGAGGGCTCAGCCCTTGCTCTACTTCCTGCATCCCTGCTTATCTAATAAGTGTTCGTAATAATAATCACCTGAATGTGGAC
The DNA here is from genome assembly GCA_917051295.2 of Erebia ligea. NCBI lineage: Eukaryota > Metazoa > Arthropoda > Insecta > Lepidoptera > Nymphalidae > Erebia > Erebia ligea. The sequence goes on from OU785232.1 coordinate 1,694,599, forward strand.
ATTGGTGCCAAAGTTTATGATTCATGTTTTACGACCTCCGTGGCGCAGTGTTGAGCGCTGTCGTCTTAACGTGCGGAGATCCTGGGTTCGATCCCCGGCAGGGTCAATTTGGGAATTTATAATTGCAGAATTTTCCCTGGTCTGGCCTGGTGGGAAGCTTCTGCCGTGGCTAGTTACCACCCTACCAGGCAAAATTTAATACCTACTCTTAGCAGCTATACCTACTATGTCACATACAAATCTGAATAGCGACTCATTTCACTAAGATACGACCTCTAAAAGATTTGAGCCTAGCAACGACCTCAATTTACTGTCAAACAAAGAATGTGGACCTATTTTACTAACGCCATCTAGCCTGAAAAGCGGGACAGCGCTATGGCGGGGACAAGGACAGGCGTATACAGGTGTGGAGCGCGCTCTACAGGTCGGACGCCCAATTTTTTTTCTATGAAATGGCCCATCTAGTACCTACCTAGTATACCTACATATATATCGATGGAGCCTAGACCTGCAATTTAGAACAGATGTACTATTTCTTATTCTGTGCTTTTAAGTCATCCTGAAAATGCGAGACTGCGTTGACAAGGCGCTTTTCCGAGGTTTTAAGAAATTTTTGTATTGGTTGTTATTTTTTTTATCAAAACAAAAGAAATATATTTAGTAAGAATATTTATTATTGGTTGTTATTATATTTTGTCTACTACTAATTTTAGCGTCTTTTAGTTAACCAAGTTAATCTTTTCTCTAACTTTATCTATACTTGCTTATTATTATAAATGAAAAAAGTTTGGATGGATGGATGTTTGTTATATCACGCCAGAACGACAAGACGGATCTGGCTGAAATTTGGCACAGAGATAGATTATAGTCTGGAATATGCTATAGGCTACTTTTATCTCGGAAAATTAGAGTTCCTGCGGAGAATCAAAAAACCTCAACCTGCATCAGCTAGTTATACATATAACATATTTTGTATATACTGCTACCTCCCGTCTTTTAGTCAACCAAGTCAATCTTTTCCCTAACTTTATAACCTACTAAACAATGGTAATATATTCCGAAACGATAAAACAATACGACAATGTTATGAAAAGCGTAAAAAATGAGCATAACCCTCGTCGACATCGCGGCAAAGTGATTCAGGGGGCCCTCAGTCCTCACTCGCAACTCAATAATCTCGATTGAGTCTGTGGGGGAGGACCGCAAGCTTTCCAATCTTGCTTTATGCGTTTCAATCTTAAATTATATGGCTTTGAAAACACACTAATTTACTGTTTTTAAATGAGCATTTTAATAAAATGACGTGTGACTAGATATGGCGCAGTGGTGGGCGATGTTGTCTTATGAGCGGGAGGACCAGGGTTTGAACCCCGGCATTGACTATAATTTCTGAATTTTCTCTGGTCTGGTCATATAATAATTGACTTATAATAATAACCATAATCTGTTCTTACTAATTATTATAATCTGTTACCTGTACCAATTAATAATTGTTTGAATCAAATTATATCAATACTAGAGGATGCTCGCGACTTCGTTCGCGTGGCATAAGTTTTTTTAATTCCCGCAGGAACTCCTTAATTTTCCGGGATAAAAAGTAGCCTATGTCACTCTCCAGGACCTCAACTATACCCATACAAAAAATCACGTTGATCCGTTGCTCTGTTGTGATTGAAGGACAAACTCTCTATTTAACATCCTTGGGGATAAAATTTTCAAAAACTGTGAATTACGTATTTTTTCATTTCAAACCGAAAGTCCAAGTGCTAAGTTTCATGGCTATAACTTGAAAAATGAAGAACTTTCATACAAACTTTCAACCCCTATTTTATCCCTTTTGGGGTGCAATTTTGAAAAACTGTGACATACCTATTTATTCGTTTTTAACCGGTAGCTCATATACCAAGTTTCATGGATATAACTTGAGAAATGACGGACTTTCATACAAACTTTAACCCCCTATTTCACCCCCTTAGGGGTGAAATTTTGAAAAATCCTTCCTTAGTGAGCGCCTTCGTCACAAAAGGAACCTACTGTCAAAATTTCAAGTTTCTAGCCCCAGCGGTTTAGGCTGTGCGTTGATATATAAGTCAGTCAGTCAGGACTTTGAATTTTATATATATAGATTATGACTTTATGTTAAATTAACTGCTCTAATGCTCTAAAATTATTACTATTTTAAGATCTTCAACTATGTAACATTCAAACGATTTTAATAAATGAAATGAAGATGAGATTGCAGTCAAGGGCTAACTAATTGTAATGACAAGTCGAATAAAAAAAAATTGCTAGGTACTAACTATAGAACTAACTGCCGATAGAAGTGAAAACAAATATTAAAAATAAAAGAAAATTAAATATAAACCTTAAAACTAAGGTATTTTAAAGTTTAATTACGAATGTAGTATATTTATATTTAAGACCTTTTGTCTTCGTAACAACGCAAGGTGTCGGTGACGGTGTCGGTGACGCGAATCCACTAGTTTACTCCCTACCAAAAAGTGTTCAACGCGGCTTAAGGTGCCTTATACGGATTTCATGATGTGTCATCCTTTTCCAGGTACACTTTAAAGAATCGGGAGTCACAGCTGTGGGGATGTCATGGTATCAAATTAAAGGTCATTTCTTCATCTCTCGTTTGACCTTATAAAAATGCACACTCCAATACAAATTTTCTTTATAAATACGTTTCTCCGAACGCAAGATCTGCTGAAAATGACGAAAAATGGGGTCCGGATAGGTACCCATAAAGCTAGATCCGCTGCATATTTTGACTTGAATATTAACAATAAAGTGGGGCTTATATAGTCCTCTATCCATGGTGCAAAGCATTAAGCATACAAATAAATATGTTTATAGTTTATGTGGCAAAAAAAAAATGTTTCATACATTTTTCTATGAAAAGAAGCCGAGCGCTAGGCGTTTGGCGCTCGCCGCTCAGTACGCGCTGAGACGCGCTCGTGGACGGGTGGGTGTATCGCTTTTTTGCACGAAATTTATTACGACAAAATGAACACCGTGTTGTGTACTGCCATAGAGATATAATATTCTCTATGTGTACTGCGCTTAGAAAAACTTGATACCGACATCCACAAAGAAGGAAGTTCTTTATTTTTTTTACCCGATTACGGCAAAGCCACAAGGAAAGGGTATGTTAGGAATATATATGTATGTATGCATGTATGTATGTATGTATTAAAAAAAAGTGAGCGCCATTTTGAAATTCTTTGTTATCGTACCGATTTCGTTCAAAATCGATATCTGGGGTTCCCTGGGATCACAAAACAGGAAACTGTTACCAAAATTTTAAAAAAGTCAGCGCCATTTTGTATTTTTTTGTTATCGTACCGATTTCGTTCAAAATCGATATCCGGGGTTCCCTGGGATCACAAAACAGGAAACTGTTACCAAAATTTTAAAAAAGTCAGCGCCATTTTGAAATTTTTTGTTATCGTACCGATTTCGTTCAAAATCGATATCTGGGGTTCCCTGGGATCACAAAACAGGAAACTGTTACCAAAATTTTAAAAAAGTCAGTGCCATTTTGAATTTTTTTGTTATCGTACCGATTTCGTTCAAAATCGATATCCGGGGTTCACTGGGATCACAAAACAGGAAACTGTTACCAAAATTTTAAAAAAGTCAGCGCCATTTTGAAATTCTTTGTTATCGTACCGATTTCGTTCAAAATCGATATCTGGGGTTCCCTGGGATCACAAAACAGGAAACTGTTACCAAAATTTTAAAAAAGTCAGCGCCATTTTGTAATTTTTTGTTATCGTACCGATTTCGTTCAAAATCGATATCTGGGGTTCCCTGGGATCACAAAACAGCAGTCAATCAAAAAAAAGTCAGCAGTGAACTTTTTAAAATTTTGGTAACAGTTTCCTGTTTTGTGATCCCAGAGAACCCCAGATATCGATTTTGAACGAAATCGGTATGATAACAAAGAATTTCAAAATGGCGCTGCCGTTTTTTAAATTTTGGTAACAGTTTCCTGTTTTGTGATCCCAGGGAACCCCAGATATCGATTTTGAACGAAATCGGTACGATAACAAAGAATTTCAAAATGGCGCTGACTTTTTTAAAATTTTGGTAACAGTTTCCTGTTTTGTGATCCCAGGGAACCCCAGATATCGATTTTGAACGAAATTTGTACGATAACAAAGAATTTCAAAATGGCGCTGACTTTTTTAAAATTTTGTTCATAGTTTCCTGTTTTGTGATCCCAGGGAACCCCAGATATCGATTTTGAACGAAATCGGTACGATAACAAAGAATTTCAAAATGGCGCTGACTTTTTTAAAATTTTGGTAACAGTTTCCTATTTTGTGATCCTACGGAACCCCAGATATCGTTTTTGAACGAAGTCGGTACGATAACAAAGAATTTCAAAATGGCGCTGACTTTTTTAAAATTTTGGTAACAGTTTCCTATTTTGTGATCCTACGGAACCCCAGATATCGTTTTTGAACGAAATCGGTAAGATAATCTTTTATACATTATTTTACAATCTCAAAAACTGAGTATTATTGTAGCCGCGAGTATTGTTTCGGCGCATAAATAGGTACATAATATTTACCGCGGCCAACAGCGTAAACAAGTACCTAGTAAATAAATAATCGTCTAATATTTTCAAGTAACAAAATTGGTTAGTTGGCTATAAAATCGAGCGTCTCTACGCTCTATAGCTCTATAGCTCTACGCTCTCGTAAAGCGTGCATATATATGCTGTAGTGTGACGAGTTTTATACCTATAGTTGAGTTTTTTACCTATAGTTGGTCGCGGGGTAAATGTTTAAAGGGCCTTAAGAAGTTTCACTTTAAAAAAGATAACATGGTCAAGTATGTATTAGTAGATGATACAGGTATAGGTTTTGTCAAACTCATACGGCATACCCCCGTTCTGTTTCTACGCGGCATCGTACCGGAACGTTATTTCACTTGGCGGTATGTCTTTGCCGGTACGGTGGTAACTAGCCTCGGCCGAAGTCTCCCACCAGACAAAAACCTATAGTTAAGTGATATAGGGGAGCTCAGACTCCCAACTCAATAATCTCGATTGAGTCTACGAGGGAGGGACCGCAACCTCTCCAATCTTGCTTTTCACGTTCCAATCTATTTAGATAAAGTGTCCTTGTTCACTCAATAGTCAATAGTCATTAACACCTACCCTACCAGCTGGAATAAAGTTTCGATTCGTCACTGTACAAGCGTGCATTGCCGAGTCAACGTCTCCTGAAGATGCTCCGGTGTCGGAGTGAAACGTAGGTACGTTGAGAGTAGTTTGGAAGATTTATGTGGTGTGGTGAATATTGCAAGCTGCAAGTGCAAGATACACTGTACCACATAATATATTGGTATGGTATTATAGTTGATGATTTGTGAGATGGTGATAATAAAAAAAAAACCCGGCTGAGTTTGTTGATGGGCTCTTCTCAGACCAGCGCGTTTGGAACCCTCGTAGCTTTAGTTTTAAGATACCGTTACTGATTATCACCATCATATTTTTATTTTTATGTAACTGGACGTCAATAAGTGTAGTGTACCTACCTAAATTGAATAAATATTTATGACTTATGACTTAAATTTGTCTACTGTTGCGGATAATAGCAAATTAAATTTCTAGTCCCTTCATAATAATTTGGAAGATTTGTGTGGTGTGCTGTTGTTCCGGTGCGAATTTCTGGCTTACTGGGCGGTGAATATCGCAAGCTGCAAGTGCAAGATACACACTGTATCACATAGATTTGTCTACTGTGGCGGATTATAGCGAATTAAAATTCTAGTTCCTTCATTAGCATGGACTTCCGCAAGGTAACGCCTGCTTCTATATCCAATATAGTTTCTCTCAACTTACATTTACTGGATTCTCGGTTTTAAATCAAGAATAAAGAAGGAAAAACAGTTTATTCACCCAGTGGTGTCACAGACCAAACTACTCGTAGATACAAATGTAACACTTTCATCTGTGATACCACCCAGAAAGGGTGTACCTACAGCTCAGCGATTTGCCCTGCGTCATATGCCCATAAATGCATTCAAAGCAAGGCGCTCGTTTTCAGCTGTGACCCGGGTGACGTCATAGTTACAACAATAAAATACAACAAAACCAAAAGTTTGAAAGGAAATTCAAAAAAAATCAGAATCCAAAAGTTTTTTATTCAAATAGACTTTTTACAAGTGCTTATGAATAGTCGAACGAATCTACCACTGGTTCGGAATGCCGTTCCTACCGAGAAGAACCAGCTAGAAACTCGGCGCTTGCTCTTTTATTAAATAAAATCGATTGTGACAGACGGACGGAGAAAGTCGCACCATAAGGGTTCCATTTTTACCATTTTGGTACGGAACCCTAAAAAAGAAGGAAGAGAAGAGGAAGCAGTAAGTACAAAAGATCTATACTATTTTATAAATGCGAAAGTTTCGCATTTAGGCACTTCAGAGTTCCTCAATCACGGAAAAATGGAACTCTAAAAGATACTGGTAGGTACCCAATAAAGCACTTTCGAGGAAGCATCATGGAGGATATTGCGACCTCGTTAGTGTCCACATTAATATATCGCTTGCAGACACCGTCCACCCCCGACACAATGTATTAATATTTCTGTTGTCACCGCAAACACTACAAAAGATACGTCTTCTGTTTGCTTGTGACATATTTACACCAATCGTGGTGAGGATTCATTGTTCCTAGACTTGGAGATAATAGGGATGATGCAGACAGCTAAATCAAATCAGCAACTCTTTATCAAACTTAAAAAGCGCTTCTAATATTATGGCAGTTTGTATGAAACACATTGTTGTGACATCGTCAAATTTCAACGCATTTTTTCTTTAATCTATAGTTCAAATGGCAAACTCAAAACTAATCAAAGATGTGAATTTCAGGTCTTTCGGAAGACCCTCTCTTTCCGCGACCCGCATTAACCCGCGACTTCATCCGCGTTTAGATTTTTGGAAAATCCTATCGGAACTCTCTTCCCGAGGCTTCGGCCGTGGCTAGCTACCACCCTACCGACACAGAGGTACCGCTAAATGTGTAACGGGAAGTTATGCGACCTAATCAACGGGACGGAAAATCCGACACGACCAGAGAGAGATCAGGCGCAGCACCGAAGGCTTTACGTGCTCTACGTGTAACGGGGATGAAACACCGCTAGATTCCTTACTCCGGGATTCCTAACAGCCAAGGGATAACGTGTCGATAATTCTATAAAAAAATACATTATCGTTATAATTCATGAGAATTTCAATTTCTCGTAACCATAAATCCTTCATGGCGGAATACAGAAGTCGTTAAAAGGTTAACTTATTTTAGTAAAAACGTTATCTTTTATCTTTATTGTCATGCAAGCAAAAAATTACCTATAGCTTTAGAAAATTCCTTATACCTTTCGTAAACAATGCCCCTATTTTAATATGAAATATATAAAAAAAATGCCCTATTAAACATGGTTTTCAACGTTTCCACAATCTCATCCGATTCGTCCTCGATATCGGTCTTCAATCTATATTCTTCTTTATAATAAAATAGTACGCTGATGCCCGTGACTTCGTCCGCGTGAGTTGAGGTTTTTTGTTCTCGCGGGAACTCTTCAATTTACCGTCATAGAATATAGCCTGTGTTAATTCAGGATTTCAGCTTAATCGTTTCATTGTCTACAGTCTTTGTGGTGACTGGTGTGAAGGACACAGTAGACACAAACATTCAAACATCCAAAACGCATTAATTAATATTACCATTGATGGGCGTTCACTGAATATTAGACATTAGTAGGATGTAGGATAACTATGGTCTAGACTCTAGTTAGGATAGGAAACGTATAAGATTTTGACGACCTCCGTGATGCAGTGTTGAGCGCCGTTGCCTTAACGTGCGGAGTTCCCGGGTTCGATTCCCGGCAGAGTCAATTTGGGAATTTGTAATTTATAAATAAATAAATAAATAATAATTTGTAATTTCTGAATTTTCTCTGGTCTGGTCTGGTAGCGGGAAATAAAAACCTTAATTGATGCGAATAAAGTCGCGGGTATGATCTAGTTTTACATCATCCAGTCTCAAGTACACTTCTGCTAAAAAATAAGTACATAATTAGATATTATAATAAACAAAATTTTGTATTTTATTCATATTAAATTACTTAATAAACGTCCGTCTGTGTAATTCAAATTTATGTGCATTTTAACTTGTTGCCGACGCGACGTTCCTAACTTCATGTAAACTTGTAAAGGGTATAATGCGGTTAATTATGAAATGTGGTTAAAACCATTAAAAACTTGTAAAAACTGGTTAAATTACGTTAAATTTCACGCCTCGTTGGCCCAGTGCTGAATGTCTTATTAGGATCGAAAGGTGCTAGGTTCTACTTCCAATTGACAGGTTTTTTCGAGTATACTTACGAGAGGTATATAAGGAATTTCATTTCTTAATTTAGACTTTGACGTCAAACCGCCGTTGCTCAAATACATAAGTAGCATAATTCTAGTATTTATGGGATACCTATAATACTAGCATGCCAGAGAGTCGATATAATATTCTGACGACATAATATTCTACAAATCATCCACCCGCCACCCCCCAAGAGTTCCCGCGGGAATCAAAAAGCCTTAATCCATCGCGGACGAAGTCGCGGGCATCATCTAGTTTCAAATAAATTAAACGTATTTTTTTAAATAGTAAATTATTTAATATAAAATAATTTCATATAGTTTTTGGGTCAATTTGGGAATTTATAATTTCAGATTTTTCCCTGGTCTGGCCTGGCTTCGGCCGTGGTTAGTTTCCACCCTACCGGCAAAGACGTGCCGCCAAGCGATTTATCGTTCCGGTATGATGCCGTGTATAAACCGAATAGGGGTTTGGGTTAAATATAACTGCCATGCCCCTAACAGGTTAGCCCGCTACCATCTTCGACTGCATCTTCACTTACCATCAGGTGAGATCGCAGTCAAGGGCTAACTTGTAGTGGATAAAAAAAAAAACAACATAATCATATTGGTGCTACATTGTGTTTGTGTGAAAAAGTTAAGTAAACCCTGTCGATTCGCTGCTATTTATTTGTGTATTCGCTTGAAATTTATTATAATTATAAAAATTATCGTTTCATCTATATATCCTGTCCCGGTCGGTATTAAGTCATAAGCAAGATGATAAAAACCTTATTAAATTCAATGAGGTCCAGTGGGTATAAGGGTTTAGGGGTTTCATCACACTCATTCGTCTACGGTGCCTCGTGTATTTTTCTTTGATGTAAAATCTGAAGACTGAATGTAATAAAACCTCCCGTAAATATAGTAAAAATAGGGAGTACCTAAGTATTTATAAATCCTTATTTATTTAAAAAAAATCATTCTTGCAAATATCGTGCATTCTTCAAAAATATTTAAATCGTTACATCGACCGTGTACCGACTAAAATAAAATGACCAAACTTAAACCGTAGAAAAGGTAATTTCTTGAATTGACTCAGAAACCATCGCCACTTAAAAGTGCCAGAATATGCGAGTAGATATGCTCCTAATAATTGCAGCTAAATTGGCTCATTCAGATTTTCAATAGTCAACGTACTTCTACGTGACATTTAATATTTTATGTTTAACTATAAACACAATCAACCCATGCACCAACCTTATTATGTAGCTCGTTCATCAATTAATTATTTATCTTTCCACTCATATTTTAATATTTTATTTTTATTACATTTTTTTAAAATTCAAATAAACTACATTACAAGTAGGTACTTTTGAATCGTCGACTGAATCTACCACTGGTTCGGAATGCCTCTCGATTGGACTTCTCGTAACTCCACGTCAAAACGTATCTACGAGTATGACAGTTAACCGTATACCATAGATAGAAGATGCGGACACGTGTGAAGAGACCCCGCCTCGACCTTTCCCGTGAATAATTTCGCTATTATCAAGCATAAGTGGGTGGACAAAAAGTCCACCGTACATTGTTCTGTATAATTCGCGCGGGTGTTGTTTTTGTCGCGGGTTCTCTTCTCGGTTGGCGTCACATCGCACGTCTGACGGCCGGCCTTACGGTCACTGTGCTTTGAACAACTTTACACGTTATTGCAATCATTACAATAACGTGTAAGTTATTGTGATAATTACAATAACGTGTCAAATGTTTTAATTCAAAATAGTACCTATACTACCAGACTGCCTCGTTGGTCTAGTGGTTGGCATGTTCGACTGCGGCCGACGAGGTCCCGGGTTCGAGTCTGGGGTCCGGTCGGGCCATAATTGAGTATTGGGTTTGTCTGACTAGAAATTCTCAGTACTAGCCCGGAGTTAGGAAGTTGGCGGTGTTTCACCCCCGTGCCTCGGAGAGCACGTTAAGCCGTCGGTCCCGACTTCCGGCTATTATCACTAACATGATAATAGTCGTTAAAGCCCGCCGTTATAGTCGTTAAGCGTGGTGGGTGTAAGCTCTAATTCCCTCTCTCCTATGAGAGTGGAGGCCTGTACCCAGCAACTTGGGTCGTTATATGGGCTGTAGTGGTGGGTGGTGGATTCTACCAGTGCTTTCAAATCGTCTAGTGACTCTACCGCTGGTTCGAAAAGGATTCCTAACGAGATGAGCCAGCAAGAAACTCGGTTGCTCAACAAGATGGTCATAAGGGTATCTGGGCAGTAAGAGTAACTAGGACTTGGGAGCCACTGGAAACAGCGATGTGGGGATTCTTGCAATACGCGTCTGCCTTAAGATGTCCTTAAGGGATCATCCATACAGTACGTCACGCGTTAAGGGGTGGGAGGGGGTCCTAAGATTCGTGACGTCACATTTCAAAATCTAATTATATATCCCAATAAAATGCCAAATTCGAACTATTAACGAAAAACTTAACAAATGTCTTACAAATGTGACCAACTGTGACAAGGACGGAGGAGGGGTCAAAAATCACGAAATTAGTGTGACGTACTTTATGGATGACCCCTAACATCTATTTCAGTCAAAGTATGTTTAAAATTGAACGCATACATGAATAACTTACGAAATGCAAAGTCTTCAGTCACGGATAATATTATGTATAGTATTAGGTGTAGAAGTTTACCTTTTGGGGAAAAGTAGACTAGGTACCTACTTTAGGTTAGGTTATACGTAGGACATACGACCTAATCGAATAGTAATGGAGTACTCGCAAAAAAAAGTCATATACGCTCCGCAGTTGATCACGAGTCGAGCGTCTCGTTTCCGGTCGGAAGCAGCGCCGGCGCCGGAAATCCCCGAGATTGGACTAAAATTGACGAGCGCAGAACTTCATTCTACCCTCTAGTTACCCTTTAACCCCCTACGACACCATTTTAGGTGGGTTTATAGGTTGTCGTAGAACTTATAATCATACTAGATGATGATCGCGCGTGGATTACGGTTTTTTGATTCCCGCGGGAACTCTTTAATTTTCCGGGATAAAAAGTAGCCTATGTCCTTCCCCGGGATATAAACTATCCATATACAAAATTTCATCAAAATCGGCTTTTTTTTTTTTTTTTTTTTTTTTTTTAATTTATTGATCAAAATAAACGTACAATCATACTATATATAAACACTAGCCATCCTCTAAAAACTTTAACGTTTATGCGAGGATGGCGAGTTCACATTGCAGTTATTAGTAAAATATAATATTTAAGTAAGCAAGTATATAAATAACATTTTAAGTGTAATTTTAAAATAAAAATATATATATATATATATATATATATATATATATATATATATATATAAAGTTTGGATTAGGTTAGGTTAATACTTATTCTAGCTTAAAATATTGTGTTATTTATAATTTAAATAAGAAAAACAAAAAGGTAACGACTTACATAAAGGAAGCATTTCCTAGATAATATTGTCACAATGAGTGGCACCTTTATCCAGGAAATGCTTCTTACATTTCCTTATAAAAATGTTTTTTTTAGAGTTATTAATATTTTGAAGCTGAACACATGGGTTGTGAAAGAGTAGCAGACAGACACACTTACGCATATTTATAATATTAGTTAGGATATGGATTACCTAGATAATTTTAGAATAATATTGTTTTGATTTCATTACAAGTTAGCCCTTAAGTGCGATTTCATAATGGTAAGTTATTATTATAGTCTAGAATCTAGACTATAATAATAACGCCGCCCGCTACCATCTAGACTCTAGATGGTAGCGGGCAAACCTGGGGCATGACAGTTATATTAAACCCATACCCATAACGGCCTCTACACGGCATCGTACCGTAACGCTAAATCGCTTGGCGGTACGTCTTTGGCTGTAGGGTGCAGTTTACTAGCCACGGCTGAAGCCTCAGCCTAATTCAGCCCCCCGATTGTGTAAGGATATCGTAATCGTAATGGTTCGTCAAACGTGTAATTCGACCTGCCCCCCAATCATGTAAGAATGGCCGATGAAATCGTTAAAGTTCTGCGGCAAAGTAAATAAACCATAACATCATTAAATTAGAGCTCAATTTCGTGTACCCATTCTTATACGTTTAGGTATGTACGTTACTCTAACGTAAAATAACGGATACACGAAATTGAGCTCTAATTCAATGCATTTATGGTTTATATTACTTTGACGCTGAACCTTTACCATTTGATCGACAATTCTTACATAATCGGGGGGCTGTTTATGGAGTTCATAGATGCCTGCACCTCAAAAAGCATGTGTGAACTCTTTAAACAGTTCGAGTAATACATTATAAGCTGTCTAATGATTACGATTTGCTTAGACAATTGGGTACATTTGACAAATAGTCAAATCCAGGTCAAATCAGCAACTTTTTTTCAAATGTCAAAACGCGTCCTACGTATGGAATTTACATAAATGAAATTTTAAAATGTGACGTCATTAAAGTTCGACGAACTTTAATCTTTAATCGATTGTTTAAAATGGTTATTCAACATAAAACTTTTATTGTACGTGGATATTACGACTTTTGGGTGATCATCTATTTAATAATCACTAAAAAATAATTTATTTGAATAGTAGTCAAATACCCAATTGGGCCTCTGATTTCAGATTCAACCAAAGAGACAGATGTTTATATATGAGACCCGTAAAGGACGCCCCTAAAGTGTTTCTTATGAAATAATAACAGTGATCCAAAACTAATGCGATAATGGGGTACTTACGAACTTAATCATGGTGGTTTCAAAATTAAAGGCAAAAAATTCAAGGCAACGGCATTTATCTCTGCAGGCTTTTAAGGTGGGTATATAATGTGTATGGTACCTAAGTACCTCGACCTTCAAAATGCACGAATAAGCAATTTAGTTAATAATACCTAGTCATAATAAACTCAAGATTTTGACGACCTTCCTAGTGCAGTAGTTAGAGCTGTAGTTTTATCAGTGGGAGGTCCCGGGTTCGATACCGGCGTTGGCAGATTGGGGATTTATAATTTTAAATTTTCTCTGATGCGGTCTGCACTCTGCAGCCCTATTCTATAATCAGTGCAGGCTATCAACAAATGAAAGCTACTGTTATTATTATTTAAGTAATTATTTTACTAGCTGATGCCCGCGACTTCGTCCGCGTGGTTTAAGTTTTTTGGTATTCCCGCGGGAAGCGATTTAGCGTTCGGTACGATGCTGTGTAGAAAACAACTAGGGGTTATGGGTTTAATATAACCTGCCATACCCCTAACAGGTTAGCTCGCTACCATCTTAGACTGCATCAACTTATGAATAAAAAATAAAAAAACTCCTTAATTTTCCCGGATAAAAAGTAGCCTATGTCCTGGTCCTCAACTATACCCATGCCAAAAATCACGTGGATCCGTTGCGCCGTTGCGGCGTGATTGAAGGACAAACCAACAAACAAACACACTTTCGCATTTATGATATTAAGTATGATATAACCACCATGACATGTTTAAATTTATCAAAACTGCTAATTAGAATGACCTAATTGTTAAATCTTGGTAATTTAGTTGTATTTTAAAAGCGAAATTTAAATATATAAAAAAAGTTCCAATATTAGGACTCTAACGATGAAAATAATATTTCAAAAACAATACAAAGCATTATAAAATAGCCCTCAATTCGTCTCAACACGAGTGATGATGGAAATCGAATCAATACAGCGAGGCCTGTGGAGTCCCCTGGGCCCCCGGGACTCGCGCCCCTGTTATTGTTTCCATCCCGCAAACTTGATGAGTGGAAAACTTTTACACCTCACCACTTTGTTACAGCGATTGAATGTGTAACGGTTTCTTAGAACTTTTTTAGGCATTTAAAATAAATAAAATAATAAAATAGCTTTTTATTATTCCTCACATAACATTTACATTCTAGTTGAATTTTACAGATATACCTACATTGTACATTTACATTTTATAGTTTTTTTTAATAAATTAGGTTACGAATTACGATGGGGCTGGCGTGTCCGTGTCGGACAAAAGTCCCAAATAAATTTAGATTAAAAAAAATATCACATTTTACATTAACATTTGTCATTTACATTTTATTTTATATTTTACATTTACACTTACATTTATATCCATTAAACGATGCTGTAAAATTGTAATCTAAATAAAAACAATTTTAATTAGGTATATTTTTACATTCACTACAATATTGTTAAATAAACTCCTATTTATTCAATTAAATCATTGTTAAATTAATATATATATAGCTGCTCGTGCTGATTGACTGATTGATCACCTCTCCTGTAAAATTTTGTATGAACTTTTTTTTTTTCACTTATCGTTTCGTATAAAAGACAAAAATTCATCCGGAGGAAAAATACGGAGAGAGCTGATGATTGAGGATTTCGAAGACGGATGAAGAGCACCAGCCAGGGTATCGAAGATAGGTGGGGGGTGCTCGACCAAATGTCACTCGAAACTTCATCCAATTGACAGTAAGCTGAAAAAAAATTCAAAATGGCGGATTTAAGATGGCCGCCATACAAATTTCGTCGGTGTCTATCTCGGAGAGTATAAAAGATGGAAGAGTGGTTTCTTGGCAAAAGATGATCAGGACATGAAGGTCTACTTGATGATTAGGAAAAAAATTCAAGATGGCGGAATTTATTTTTCCATAGAAAAGGGTATTGAAGATAGGTGGGGGGTGCTCGACCAAATGTCACTCGAAACTTCATCCAATTGACAGTGAGCTGAAAAAAAATTCAAAATGGCGGATTTAAGATGGCCGCCATACAAATTTCGACGGTGTCTATCTCGGAGAGTATAAAAGATGGAAGAGTGGTTTCTTGGCAAAAGATGATCAGGACATGAGGGTCTACTTGATGAACAGGAAAACAATTCAAGATGGCGGAATTTATTTTTCCATAGAAAATGTATGGCGAATATTGAAGAGGCTACAAGTGAAAAACTATGCAAGACTACGGTTCCTTTTCAAAATTTGTTTTTATGGAAGAATTCTCATTTTGACGAATGGTTCGGAGAAAAAAATATGGAGAGAGATGATGATCGAAGGTTCGGATAACGGGTGAGGAGCCCTGTCAGGGTATTAAAGATAGGTAGGGGCTGCTCAAACAAAAAATACTCGAAACTTCATACAATTGGCAGTGAGCTGAAAAAAAATCCAAAATGGCGGATTCAAGATGGCGGCCATCTCAGACAGTATTTAAAAGATGGAAGAGTGGTTTTCGGGTGGAAAATTATCAGGGCCTGAAAGTCTACTTGATGAGCAGAAAAAATTAAGATGGCAGAATTCTGCCATCTTAATTTTTTGCTCATCAAGTAGACTTTCAGGCCCTGATAATTTTCTACCCAAAAACCACAATCTACGAACATTGATGAGAGTAGAAGAAGTTAGGAAATATGCATGATTCTGAAATGGTTTTTTTACAATATTTGTTCTTTATGGAAGAATAATTATTGTCAGTTCGCCATTAGGAAAACCAAGTTGCCGAAGTTTGATGGCACCCAAAGGTATACAAGTTGGTGAGGGGCGGGGGGTTGGTGGTCTTTGTTTTATGATTTTTCCTTTATGAGAATTTTCTTTTACGTCGGACGCTTGGCGTGCTGGCGCTTCCACTGTGCTCACTAGCATAGCAGTGTGTTGTTCAGTTCAGAACACGTAGACAGTAAACCAGGATAGTATGACAGCGAGTAAGAAGACAGTGGACCAAGCGGTCCATTACGCGGTCCGCTTTAGCGGGCCGCGCAGCCACGCGCCATACTAGTTAATATATATATAGCTGCTCGTGCTGACTGACTGACTCATTGATCACCTCTCCTGTAAAATTTTGTATGAAAATATTTTTTTTCACTCATCGTTTCGTATAGAAGACAAAAATTCATTCGGAGGAAAAATACGGAGAGAGCTGATGATTGAGGATTTCGAAGACGGATGAAGAGCACCAGCCAGGGTATCGAAGATAGGTGGGGGGTGCTCGACCAAATGTCACTCGAAACTTCATCCAATTGACAGTTAGTTGAAAAAAATTTCAAAATGGCGGATTTAAGATGGCCGCCATACAAATTTCGACGGTGTCTATCTCGGAGAGTATAAAAGATGGAAAAGTGGTTTCTTGGCAAAAAATGATCAGGACATGAGGGTCTACTTGATGAACAGGAAAAAAATGCAAGATGGCGGAATTTATTTTTCCATAGAAAAGGGTATTGAAGATAGGTGGTGGGTGCTCGACCAAATGTCACTCGAAACTTCATCCAATTGAAAGTGAGCTGAAAAATTTTTCAAAATGGCGGATTTAAGATGGCCGCCATACAAATTTCGTCGGTGTCTATCACGGAGAGTATAAAAGATGGAAGAGTGGTTTCTTGGCAAAAGATGATCGGGACATGAAGGTCTACTTGATGAACAGGAAAAAAATTCAAGATGGCGGAATTTATTTTTCCATAGAAAATGTATGGCGAATATTGAAGAGGCTACAATTAGTGTAGAAATATGCAAGACTACGGTTCCTTTTCAAGATTTATTTTTATGGAAGAATTCTCATGCTGACGAATGGTTCGGAGAAAAAATATGGAGAGAGATGATGATCGAAGGTTCGAATGATGGGTGAGGAGCACACTCAGGGTATTAAAGGGGTATTATTTAGGGGCTGCTCAAACAAACAGGGAGGGGCGGGGGGTTGGTGGTCTTTGTTTTATGTTTTTCCTTTATGAGAATTTTCTTTTACTTCGGACGCTTGGCGTGCTGGCGCTTCCACTGTGCTCACTAGCATAGCAGTGAGTTGTTCAGATCAGAACACGTAGACAGTAAACCAGCTGCCCGATTATGTAAGAATTGTCGATCAAATCGTAAAAGTTCGGCGTCAAAGTAAAATAAACCATAACAGCATTGAATTAGAGCTCAATTTCGTGTTTCGAAATTGAGCTCTAATTTAATGCTGTTATGGTTTATTTTACTTTGACGCCGAACTTTTACGATTTTATCGGCCATTCTTACATAATCGGGGGGCAGGATAGTAGGACAGCGAGTAAGTAGACAGTGGACCACGCGCCCCTATACGCGGTCCGCTTTAGCAGGCCGCGCAGCCACGCGCCATACTAGTTAATTAATATACCTACTATAATTAAAATTGAATATTATAAAGAAAAACAATTGCCGAATTGTATTTTCTCGAATCACTTCAGAACGGCTGGACGGATTTTCATGGAATTTTTTGTGTGTGTTTGAGTGAGTCCTGGGTGTTATGAAATAAACTTACATATTTTCTGCTGGTTATATATTATTTTATTAAAAACAAACAATCAAACAATCAAATCTTTCCTCTTTATCCTAATATTAGTTTAGATTATTGAAAAAAATTCTATAGGTAATAATAATCAAATAAATATTATAAATGCGAAAGTTTGGATGGATGGATGTATGTATGTATGGATGTATGTTTGTTACTCAATCACGCTCCAACGGATGAACGGATCTGGATGAAATTTGGCACAGAGATAGATTATAGTCTGGAATAGCACATACACTGAAAAAAAAAATTAGTAAAACTAATTGCTTTTTCGGTAATATACATTGCTTTGGCCAGTAAAAATGGAGCCTATTGTCCAAACAAGTTCAAGTAACCGAAAAAAAAACAGTTGAGTTATAACAGTAGATATTACCGGTTGACTATTCTTACTGTTTGTAAGACAGTAAGTAAGAAAGTAATAGTTAGTATGAACTGTTTGTTTCAGTAAACTTTAAAGTTCAAACAATTAAAATAGCTCGTTAGCTCCTAACTATATTCTAAAAAAACTGTTCTGAAGCAGTAAAAATAACTGCTACAATATCAGTAAAGCTCTGAAAATGGCAATACTTAAAAATAACCGTTTGCTTCAGTAAACATTAATGTACAAACAATTGAAACAACTGATTAGCTTCTTACTGTTTTTTGCCCATTTCGACGAACTGTCAGTAATCAATTACTTTTACAAAAAATCAGTTTTTTTAACCGAATTAAATTTTACTGTGCCAAAAAAGTAAAAAGTCTCGTGCTATTTTTTTCAGTGTAGGCTACTTTTTATCCCGGAAAATTAAAGAGTTCCCGCGGGAACCGAAAAACCTCAATCCACGCGGACGAAGTCGCGGGCATCAGCTAGTTGATAATATTTTTAATATTAAGTATTTAGGTGCAGATGAGATCGCAGTCAAAAGATAACTTGTAGTGGAATAAAAAAAATATGGTAGTCATAGAGCCGAAATAAGTGAAAAAATATATTTAAAATAATCAAAAAAAAAAGTAAAAAATTTAAAATCCATTCCATACTAATATTATAAATGCGAAAGTGTGTCTGTCTGTCTGTCTGTCTGTCTGCTACGCTTTCCCGGCCCGTCTTTTCAACCGATTTTGCTGAAATTTGGTATAGGTTATATCCCGGGGAAGGACATAGGCTACTTTTTATCCCGGAAAATTAAGGAGTTCCCGCGGGAATCAAAAAACCTTAATCCACGCGGACGAAGTCGCGGGCATCATCTAGTTAAAATAATTAAAATATAAACCTTAAAACTGAGGCATTAATGTTTAATTACGAATGTAGTATATTTATATTTAAGACCTTTTGTCTTCGTAACAACGCGAGCATGGGGCAGCGAGGTGTCGGTGACGGTGTCGCGTAACGCGAATCCACAAGTTTACCCCCTACCAAAAAGTGCTCAACGCGGCTAAAGAAGTTTTCACTTCGAAACTTAAATTGAATACCAAGCGAAATATTACATTCTCAGTTCTCACGCTAACGAGACTACATACTTAAGTCCGAGACGGCTGATTGGTACAAAAAGGTGTCCATTATACGGAAGCGTCCGACAGTAGAGCCCGTCATTATGTTGTTGAGACGGGGACGGGATGAGCACAGGCGCCCACCACATTGACGATCGTGATTGGTACAAAAAAGGAACAAAAAAAAAACTATTCGATAACAGTATAATAATGTATTCCTGGACTGAATTTTGGTCAGCGCGGCCAATCTCCAGAGAGATTAGCCATCTGCGCGGGAGATCATACTATCATACTAATATTATAAATACGAAAGTGTGTTTGTTTGTTGGTTTGTTGGTTTGTTGGTTTGTCCTTCAATCACGCCGCAACGGAGCAACGGATCCACGTGATTTTTGGCATGGGTATAGTTGAAGACCTGGAGAGTGACATAGGCTACTTTTTATCCCGGAAAATTAAGGAGTTCCCGCGGGAATCAAAAAACTTAAACCACGCGGACGAAGTCGCGGGCATCAGCTAGTAATACCTATTATAAACTCAATTTATTTAAAACATGTAGGACATTAGGTACAGGTGTCTCTTATGTTTCGTCATGTTTTGACTCTACCACCGGTTCGGAAAGAAGTTTCCGTTGAGAAGAGCCGGCAAGAAACTCAGTAGTTGCTCTTTTTAGGGTTCCGTACCCAAAGGGTAAAAACGGGACCCTATTACTAAGACTCCGCTGTCTGTATGTCTGTCTGTCTGTCTGTCTGTCTGTCTGTCTCCAGGCTGTATCTCATAAACCGTGATAGCTAGAAAGCTGAAATTTTCACAAATGATGTATTTCCGTTGCCGCTATAACAACAAATACTAAAAATTAAAAAAATATATATATTAAGGGGGGTCCCCATACAATAAACGTGTTTTTTTCGTATTTTTTTGCTCAATATTAAAAACGGTAACAGGTAGACGGTTTAAATTTTCACAGAATATTAACTTGTATTTTACCTTTCAAAACAAATAATTAAATATCAATAAAGTAAATATTAAAGGGGGGCTCCCATAAACAACCGTAATTTTTATTTTTAATACGTCATAAATCGTAAAACTTACTACAGGTTTGTACGGAACCCTCGGTGCGCGAGTCCGACTCGCACTTGGCCGGTTTTTTAAAAACAATATATTACAATACGTTGGTAGAGAAATTAAATACAGTGGTGTAAGTTATTATACTATCCTGGGGGGGGGGAACTCCGGGCTAGTACTGAGAATTTTTAGTCAAAAAAACCCATTACTTGTTATGGCTTGTTCGGGACTCGAACCCAGGACCTCGTCGCCCGCAGTCGAACATGCTAACCACTAGGCCAACGAGGCAGGCTAACAAGAGAGATAGAGAAATAACCTGTAGATTATTATTCTCTAACAGTTCTATATCCTCGACGAAATATGGATTCTAGACCTGGAATTCATACTCCAACAAAGGTCTGACATTATATATAGATAGAGAAATATGAAGTTAGGAGCAGAAACAAATTGTAATTACGATAAAATAAAACACAAGTAGAACATGCAAATGCATATATACTGTCTGCGTCGAGCGTTCGTCGGAATGGCTTCTGCAATAATTCTAGTGTTTATCGGAAGTATAGTCGCCTCCACCTTCAATTGACTCTAATATTTATTATATTGCATTCGAATCGCAATGCTTGCGCTACGTCGCGGAACACACGGTTTTACAGAACCGCCAACGCGTAATTATATATATTTATATATTATATTTTACCGTTATAATTACGCCTAAGGTTAATCTTTTTTTTATTTTTATTTATTAATAAATTAAAAAGTAATAATAATTAAATTCTTCTAACTTTATGTTGCAAAATTATGTTTACCCTGTATTAACTTAGAACTAAAACTATCTATTTAGTTTTAGTTCTAATGTGGTCTAATGTGTTCTAAAATCTTGACAAGGACGAACGACAAATCACGAAATTAGTGTGACGTATATATTTTATGGATTAGAGTAGGTACGTCACACATTAAGGGGGGGAAAGGGGTTCAACGAAAAGTGACATTGTGTGATAAGGGATGGGAGGGGTCCTAAGTTTCGTGACGCCACATTTCAAAATCTTATACATCTAAGTGTTAATTGAAATGCCAAATTTGAACTATTATTGAATATTTCTAACTCTATCTGTATCTGTAAGGTTGCACGATATGTGACGTCTCACTAGGGAGGGGGGGACAAATCACGAAATTAGTGTTATGGATGACTTCTAGTGTACCTACTATTTTTGTTCGAGAAGGAAGCAAATGTCAACAGAATGCGAAGCTTTTTTTTTACAACCGTAGGAATCAGCTCAAAATCCTCCCCAGCCGAGTGTGTCGCTGGGCATTGCACGCGTTGTGCAGTAAACTGCCTGCGTATCATTAATCAAGTTGGTTTTTTGTTTGTAAATGCGATTTTTATTGTCCGCGCTCGACTCGTGAATCCATTTGTGTTAATGAGCCGCAAGGTGGCCTTTGCTTTAATTCAATGTCATTTCATAAAATCATAATAAGATACAGACTAAATGAAGAAAAAATAGACGGTAATCGAGTCACCGATAAAAGTAATAGGCCCTGGTGGATCTCCTCAAAAGAAAAGATCTCTATCTCTAGGTTACAAATCTGAAAGCATATTATAGATATGGAAGGGCAAATGTCGGGATATAAAGTTATACTCAATATTAAGTGTACTATTGTTGCTATTATTGTTTATTGTAAGTAATTTATTCTTGTTCAGCTCAGTCTGTAAACTTAAAATATGTAACTATCTCTCTAATAAACTCTAAATCTCTCTAGAACGAAGAAACCTTATCGGCACTGTCTGTCTATGATTGCATCTATTCATTTTATAGTGACTGTTGTCAAAATAAATAAAAATAAAACTTAGTTCGAAGAACCAATAATATGACTCTGGGGTCAAAAGCTGCCTCGTTGGTCTAGTCACTTCTAGTGGTTCCCATGCGACTGCGGCGGATGAGGACCCGGGTCGGGTTATAATTAAGTGTTGGGTTTTTCTGACTAGAAATTCTCAGTACTAGCCTGGAGTTAGGAAGCTGGCGGTGTGTCACCCCCGTGCCTCGGAGAGCACGTTAAGCCGTCGGTCCCGGTTATTATCACTAATAATAATAGTCGTTAAAGCCCGCCAACCCGCATTGGAGCCGCGTGGTGGGTCTAAGCTCGAATTCCCTCTCTCCTATGAGAGTGGAGGCCTGTGCCCAACAGTGGGACGTTAAAGGGCTGTAGTGGTGGTGGTGGGGTCAAAAGCTGTTTGAATAACTTCTCACTGGTAAGTGTAGCGTTGGCAAACCCTCATTAAATGATCATAGATGATTATAGATGATCAGACCACATTAAACGAGTCGCAGGGAGTCGCTGGATCCAGGCAGCGCAAGACCACAGCATGAGGAAGTTCCTACGAGAGACTTAAGCCCGGCATTGTAGCTCGATTGGATGCCGTGGACGACCAAAGTGCTTACGACAAAATTATCTCTAAGCTTAGGTATATCAACCTTATCAAAACCACGTTGAAATCTCATGCCGGTTACGCAACTCACTATGTAGAGCCATGTTGGCGAGCTCAGTCTACATTTTTTATTTAGTCTGTGTTCATAATTTTTTTTTTTTTTTTTTTTTTTTTTTTTTTTTTTTTTTTTTTTTTTTTTTTTTTTTTTTTTTTTTTTTTTTTAAAATAAAGAAAAATATGTCTACCTTGGAAAACTTCAAAAATTTAAAGCATCAGATATAAGAACAGAAACAAAGATGATAGACTTTCTAAAACACACACTATCATTAAAGTGGAAATGGGCTGGACACATTGCTAGACTGCAGGATGAGAGATGGACCCAAAAGGTCACTAAGTGGACAGGACCTCAAGGCACAAGGAGACGTGGTAGACCCAACTCTAGATGGGAAGATGACATCATATCCGTTGCAGGCAGAGACTGGATGGAGTCCGCTAAAAATAGGAAAAACTGGTCAGTTTTGGAGGAGGCCTACACCCATGAGGGTTTCTCATCTTCACACTAGTTAGAAGTGATAAAAGAATAGGAATTAAGAAATTAGTAAGTAATAGTAAAAGGTAAATTAAATTATAAATTGTATTAACTAATTATCCAAATATACTCTTCTATATTGTAGGTTTTTAAATAATACATGTACATTAGTGTAAAATTAATTATTAGTTAATGTAATTTGTTTTTATTAATAAATGATTGAGTAATAGTAAATATAAGTAAATATAAGAAATGTTAAGTATTTGTGACAAAGAAGATATGTATATTTTATAATGAATGTAATAGTTGTGAAGATAAGGAAAATAAAAGGCTTATTTATTTATTTATTTATTTATTTATTTATCTGTGTTCATAATAAAGTTCGTAATGAGACTCCCTTCAGTTTTTTATTTCCCCTTCACAAAGATTCGTGCTTAAAAAAGTGTGTGTGAAATCATCAGATGCTCTTTTGATGGGACGCCCGCGGCTGGTCCAGTATAGGTGAGTTCTATACATTCTATAGGTTCAAAATGTGGACGGATAGCTTGACGTGCTTTCCGAGACACGGAAAAACTAGCACTGTCAACTTCTGAACTCCATAAGGTAATATTATTTCCTGTCATTTTTTTTTTTTTATTGAAATCAATACAATAGAAGTTAAAACTAGCTAGCCTAACCTAACTACTATATAAATCATGCCCACGTGGAATGGTGGCGAGAATGCTGGCTGCATTTCCGCGCTGGACAGCCAGGCTGATCCTTTGCGCAAAAAATGAGCCAGCCCTTCTGTCACCAGATGAGGCAATCAACCGCGGTGAAATATCTCGCAAAAAATTTTTGGCACTAAGACTCCACGGCCCCAGGGTCTCCACGGCAAACGGAACAAATATGTAACTCTCTATGAGAGAGGCATACTTCCGCCGCTTGCCGGTTTCAGCCTTTTCTGCTGCGGCTCCCGGCCTTGATGCTGTCTTCCTGATATGACATGGGGCCAATGTGTCTACGCATGTTGCGTCCCACATTAGCGCCCGTCCCCGTTCCCAGGGAACCAGCGTCAATCCATCAGGTCTCTTGCCATCATCCCGACTAATCCCTGCCGGCTCAATGAGCGCAGGAATATCTATGGTGGCAAGAGCCCTTTTGATCGTATCATTGAGAGAGCCATGCCGAAAAAGCCTACCAGCGCTCCTTTGGCAAGAGAGTCCGTGAATTCCAAATTTATCGACCTCTTTTCCACACGGACATCTGTGCTCATAGCACAGGGGTGTTCCCAATCTGAGACCTAGAGCCACACAAAAACTTTCGTTATCTAAAAGCGTGCCTAGATTTTTGGATGGCAAGGCATGAAGCCAATACCCGGATTCTTTTTCAGATAAGGCTAGAAGCCTTGCTCGATCTCTTTCACTTGTAAGATTTTGAACCAAATTTGTATGTGTCAGCCGAACCAACGGCACATCCCAAAGTTTTTGTGTGAAACATTCCTTCGGGATGTCGTCATTGGGACACCTGACCTTCCAACTCTCTAGGGCCTCTGTGGCATAGGTCAATGAAACTGAATTAGAATTAAGAATCTGAGAACTAAGCTCTTTTATACTATGCACAGACACTGGAAATTTTTCTCACGCCGATGCCACCATACTTGACCGGTAAAGTAGCTTGATTCCAGGACTGATCATCAAAACATAAATTTAGAATTTTTTCTAGCGTATCTCTTAAGGTGGCATCCATAATATCGAGTTGTCCAGGAAATTTCCAAATTGGGCTCGCACGGAGTATGTAAATTAATTTAGGTACAAAAAGGCAATATTTTAGGATCGAAAATGCAATGTGAGAATTTAGAGCGCCCAATTTGTCAGAATGTGCCGAAAATGTTCTGATTTTTTTGTCCAAGATTGGTTGTATGGCTTCGTTAAAAAGAGGAGCACCAAGAAGACAAAGTGAATGTTTATCAAGAATCTTAATATTAGGGGCAATTCCGTTAAATAATTCAGAGGCCGATAATATTCTATCTTGCGATAGTTTTTCTGTGAAAAACAGTTCACATTTGGAAAAATTTAGTTCTAAACCAATTTTGCTAAATTGTAGCTTAACACTGTTAAGATCTTTTAGAACGTCATCCACGTTGCCTCCAATGGTTCCATCGTCAAGATACCATATGTTAAATTTAGATGTTAAATTGGAGATATGGTTGTGGATCCCTAAGCTGAACAGGGCTGGACCTAAGGGGTCCCCTTGCTGAACACCTACAGAGGACTTAATATCGCCATCTCCAAAAAATAATTTGGAAGCAGAGCTATAACATTGCCAAACATATGGGTAAATTTCGGGAAGCTGTGTTGAAACTTCGTTAAGCAGAGTTGCCCTGTCCAAAGAATTAAAAGCATTCTTTACGTCTACTTTCAGCAGTACTTCAACCTCGCCATTCGCTAAGAAAGTACGAGCCGAATGCACTGCTGCCTCACAACCACCTTTACTGCCAAATCCAACTTGAATAGGTTGGAATTTATCCTTTAGGGTCGAAACTATGTGTCTACACGCTAATTTTGATGCCAAACGGCGAAAAGTGCAGCCAACAGCGATGGGCCGGATCCCACCGTCCTTTTTATTAAAAGCACAGAGCCTCGCGCCGTAAAGGAATGGCAAAAAGGATGAATTTACCTCGCCTGATAACATGAAATTACAAAGTCTGGTAATGTCACTCAGCAGCGCCCTGCCGGCGTCCCCAGCAGTAACTCCCACAAGATCCTTCAGATGTTGTGGAGTTATGCCGTCAATGCCACCAGCAGAGCCACTGGAGAATGACATTATCGCAGCGTAAGTTTCTTCATCCTTTATCTGTAAAAATGAAACGTTTGAAGGTGGGTCTGGAAGCAAAGAGTCGGGATTTGGTAAAGGATGCTTGTCACGTAAGGCTTCTAGCGTTTCATCATTGAATGGAGCCAGCGTATCATTAGAAAACAAAATGCGGGCTGCGTTTTTAAGATCCCCATCCATAGCCTTGTTTTCCACAATTTTTTTCAAATTGTAATTTTGCGTTCGAAATGAGCAGTCAGGAATTTGGAAAACGCGATCAACCGAACAATTTCTTTTTAATTTTGAACATAACGACCCGCTTTCTGATTTATCTACTGAAAAATGTTTATATGAAAACAAAAAAAGATTTTGCCAAGCCAAAAGTGAATTTGATAAGACATTTTGGATTGTATGTGATAAGGATCTAGCCAATGATATTCTCGCCCCTCGCGGAATGCGTTTTATTAAAGGAATATTTTGACTATATTTGGATATTAAAATTTCGAATGGTACCTGGTTTTGACTTCCTGTTTGATCACACATTAAATTTGGGCAAGTTAAAGGCCTTGCTGGTGGTCCGTGACATCGTGCGATATGAATGTTAAGGCCTTTACGACCTTTAAACAGCCTGCCATCACTACAGTGTGGGCATTCTAGGTACTCAACTTGAGAAGCACTGGGAATCATACTTCACAACACAGAGAAAAGTAAGAAAAAAAAACTAAAACACTACACAATAGCGTCTATAAGCGCGCGAAGCCCCGGTAACGGCAACCAGGAGGCCTGCAGAGCAGGCGACTGCCCGCTGAGGCCCCTGGAAACCGCGACACCGCGTGGCAACGCCTCGCTCTGAAACAAAAACAACTGTTAATATCGCATATCGAGGAACAGTGAAAATAATACCACGGGGTATTTCGCGAATAAGCGCCAATTTGATGCCAATAATAATCCAAAATACCGAGCCCAATATTTATAAATAAAAATTTTGAAGCGAGCAAAATTTTCTCATTGACATCTCATTGACATCTCCTGTCATAATGTCACAAGATGGTGGAAACTCAGTCTATAACTCTATACTTACCTATACTAATATTATAAATGCGAAAGTTTGGACGGATGGATGGATGCATGGATGGATGGATGTTTGTTACTCAATCACGCCAGAGCAGCTGAACGGATCTGGATGTTTGGCACTGAGATAGATTATAGTCTGGAATAACACATAGGCTACTTTTTATCCCGGAAAATTAATGAGTTCCCGCGGGAAGTAAAAAACCTTAATCCACGCGGACGAAGTCGCGGGCATCAGCTGGTTTTTAATCAAATAAATATTATAAATGCGAAAGTTTGGATGGATGTATGGATGTATGGATGTTTGTTACTCAATCACGTTCCAACGGCAGAACGGATCTAGAAGAAATTTGGCACAGAGATATATTATAGTCTGGAATAACACATAGGCTACTTTTTATCCGAGAAAACCCAGGATCTCTGTGCCAAATTTCATCCAGATCCGTTTAGGCGTTCTGGCGTGATTGAGTAACAAACATCCATCCATCCATCCATCCATCCATCCAAAGTTTCGCAATTTAAGTATAATATTAAGTATAGATTAATAAAAAGTAAAGTTTGATGTTCATAAAGCAGTTTAGTGATAATAATAACGCTTCTATAAAGGTTACTTCGAACATAAGTACTTATTAGGTCGAAGAATTTTATGTATGCACTTATAACAATTTAGCTATCTTTTATAGATCTAGGCAGAGAATCCCTTGCCAATGGAATATTAAATTGATTAATTATTGATCTTGTCCTGGATAAAATTAAAAAAGCAACTCAAGTATTTATATAACTTCCACAAACAGTTGAAAGTGCATAAATAATATTCAGTGTTGGCCATTGAATTCAGTACACATAGAGATAGTATATTTCGCAGGTGGCACGTGACTTTGATTATGTATTATACTTACATAATCAAAGGCACGAGACACATCAGTTCATGTTAGTAAATCACAGACGAAACATAAACAATAGCACATTCTTTTTTAAAGAGGATGAGTTTGTTATTTTCTTAAGATAATTCCTTGGAAATGTAATTTTTTTTCTTCCATCTTTAAAATATCCGTGTCATATTAAGTGATACAGTGGTAACAATATAATTGATGTGATAGTCTTGGTGTTAAGACTTGACGACAATCATGCTTAATACAAAGCAATGATGAGGTCTAGGTTGGAGCGCGCTTGCCTAGAAGATGCCTATTCACTCTTGCCTTGAAGGTACTTAGGTTGTAAGTGGCAGGAAATACATGCACTGGGAGGGCATTCCACACCTAGTATAGTATGAATTATTATATAATATATCGGAGGATTACTGTTATATTATGCCTGTGAGATATTTATACCATTTCTACTTATTTAAAATTCTGTGGCTTTAACCATGTTGGGTAAAATTATAAAAAAACTGTTAAATTTTATAGGGTATAATAAATTATTTATTAAACAACAATGTGCCTATATTTTATGGTATTTACTAATTGTTTAGCTAATTAGTAGAGACTAATGTACGTAATAAATTAGTGCTTTTCTTTTTTCAAAAGTGGAGCTAACATAAATTAGTATTAATTTATGATTCAAAGTAAGTGAGGTTCGATTAAAATATATGCGAGAAAATTTCTTTTTAATCAACTAAATGAAGACCACGACTTTAGCCGTGTGGATTAAGGTTTTATATATTTTTAATATATAAAAATTTGTATTATGAAAAATTGCGCCAATATATAATTTGTATAAAAATTGATTGTTATAAAAATAGTTATTAAAGTAAAAACGAGAATTTCCAAATCAAACAAACCCTCTAGATGTCTTAATAAGGTATTTTTTTTGTGGTATAAAGTATAAACTTAAATCTATGGTGTGAGCTTGCTCCGATAATGGGGGCAATTATGATTGACTAATCAGTATCGACAGGAACAAATTACTCTAGTCTATAGATTTCATTTTTTACTTCCCTGATGATATATCTGAAATCATGCAATCCACATTAATATATTATAGGTACTGATTTCTGACTACGAGGAAAGCGAGTTCTGAGTAAGTGATTAGTTTTTTTTAATTCTCGCGGGAACTGTTTAATTTTCCGGGACAAAGAGTAGCCTTCCTCGGGATGCAACCTATCCCTACCAAATTTCGTCAAATCAGTTGAAGAGATGGGCTGTGAAAGCTTAACAAACAGACACACGCACTTTTTATATAGAAAATAGACTGCCTCGTTGGTCTAGTGGTTAGCAAGTTCGACTGCGACCGCCGAGGTCCCGGGTTCAAGTCCCGGGTCGGGCCATAACAATTACTTATTGAGTTTTTCTAACAAGAAATTTTCAGTAATACTACTAGCCCGGAGTTTGGAAGTTGACGGTGTTACCGCCGTGCCCCGGAGAGCACGTAAAGCCGTCGGTCCTGCGCTCTCTCGCGAGTAAAGGAACAGAGAGTGCACCTGTGTATGCGCCGCACACACTTATATCCCGAGCGGACGTTGGATCTAATAAGTATGATAACATAACTCAATCAAATCAGCAACTCTTTATCTAACTTAAAAACGTGCTTCTATAAGTATGGACGTTGTATGAAATTCACAAATTCACAGTCGTCATCAAATTTCAACGCATTTTTTTCTTTAATCTAATATTTTAAAATGGTTATCAAACTTAAAACTAACCGAGGATGTGAATTTTAGGTCTTTTGGCCTCTATTTAATAATCAGTTAGAAATAATTTATTTTTGATATAGGCAACCTCCCTATTTCTCTGGAGATAGGCCGCCGTGGCCGAAATTCGGTCGGGAGGATCATTAACATCATTATCAAACCATCATAGAAAACTAGCTGATGCCCGCGACTTCGTCCGCGTGGTTTAAGTTTTTTTGATTCCCGCGGGAACTCCTTAATTTTCCGGGATAAAAAGTAGCCTATGTCACTCTCCAGATCCTCAACTATACCCATGCCAAAAATCACGACGATCCGTTGCTCCGTCGCGGCGTGATTGAAGGACAAACCAACAAACAAACACTTTAGCATTTATAATTTTAAGTATGAAAATATAGTATATACCTAGTATGATATCAATCCAAAAATCGAACCCAGAGCTCTTGGACGTCATTCTCGCAAGCGGATACCGCTGAGTCAGCGAGGTTGTTTATCGGTCGGTAAACAGCATCAGGGGCAGACAGTGACGGTGCAGAACGGCGCGGCGCCGGCGCTCCGGGGCTCCGGTCGCGTGATTACACTGCTTAGGACATTCCCTGCTCATTCTCACCATTAGCACGCTAAGTGGGGAAAGTGTGGTACATTCCACGGATTCTGCTGGTCGGTGTTATAGAGATACTGGCTGCGTGTAAAGGTCTAGCTTTAAAGACACTTACCCCTCCTTAGCCATTGCTCATAGCTAGATATACAGCCAGGGTATTGAGTGTCGGATTGCCCGGGCTGAGTAAACTTTCAATGTTGTTTATCCCATGGCTTATAATAGGCTTAGAACATTCCCTGCTCATTCTCACCATTAGCACGCTAAGTGGGGAAAGTGTGGTACATTCCACGGATTTTGCTGGACTCGGTCGGTTTTATAGAGGTACAGGCTGCGTCTAAGGGTCTAGCCTTACTACAGATGCACGAAGCGGCGCGGCACGGAGCGGCAAATATTCTTTGTATTTGTTTGCGCAAGACCGCGGCGTGTGGAAATCCTTGCAAGAGGCCTATGTTCAGCGGTGGACGTCTATCGGTTGAGGATGATGATGATGATGACGATGAGTCTGTATAGGGCTGAGGCATTTTGATATGATAGTAGGTACTACTTGTACTCAATATATATACTTAGGTATTTTTACCGGCAGGATGAAAAATGGCATTTACTCAAGTTAAGCGACTTAAACGACGACGTGGTAAGCAGCACGGTGCGACGCGGCCCCATACAAACTCATACCATCTTATCATCATCACTTACCATCAGGTGAGATCGCAGTCAAGGGCTAACTTGTAGTAAATTAAAAAAAAATAAAAAAATTTGCCGATACGTCCCGCGTCGCTTCGTGCATCTCAAGTGGGGGTAGACCTTAGAAGAAACGCCCTTCTATAGCGATTTGCTTGTTCAGAGCTGGCTAGGTAGATATACAGCCAGGGTATTGAGTCGAAAAACCCGGGCTGCAGGCACTTTTGAATTTTCTGGGATGTAGCCTATGCGTGAACAGGATATTAGCTAATTTCAGGATTTTACTAAATTTCAGCAAAATCGGTTCAGTACTTGTGACGAGAACGAGTAACAAACACCCTAAATTCCACATTTATAAATCAAATCAAATATTTTTTATTCAAGTAGACTTTTAACAGGTGCTTTTGAGCAGTCGAGTGAATCTACCACTGGTTTGGAATGCGAATGCGGTAAAAATGGTAAGATTTTCGCATCTATAATATAATGGTATGTATAGATGAGTATGTATGGTATGTTGGTATGCTTTTCAGGCCCTTTTAGAGCGTCACCGTTCGTCGTCCACTGACAGCATACTCCGTAGTCAGTCGAAGGCACATTAAGTGATTATCGTGCCTCTGCGATCGGACGGCTCTGTCAGACGCCCGCTGACACACGGCTGACACCGTAAGCGGGTCACACGATGACGCCCAGTATAAATACCACATAAATACTAAACAACTGATATACCTAGCAAAGGAGGGTTTTACCTATTGATCTAGATAGAGAGATCCTACAAAATGCTTATCGAGACTTCATCCATACTCATTTTACAAATGTGAAAGTCGTTATTTGACGATAGTTTTTAGGGTTCCGTACCCAAAGGGTAAAAACGGGACCCTATTACTAAGACTCCGCTGTCTGTCTGTCTCCAGGCTGTATCTCATAAACCGTGATAGCTAGAAAGCTGAAATTTTCACAAATGATGTATTTCCGTTGCCGCTATAACAACAAATACTAAAAATTAAAAAAATATATATATTAAGGGGGGTCCCCATACAATAAACGTGTTTTTTTCGTATTTTTTTGCTCAATATTAAAAACGGTAACAGGTAGACGGTTCAAATTTTCACAGAATATTAACTTGTATATTACCTTTCAAAATAAATAATTAAATATCAATAAAGTAAATATTAAAGGGGGGCTCCCATACAACAAACGTAATTTTTATTTTTAATACGTCATAAATCGTAAAACTTACTACAGGTTTGTACGGAACCCTCGGTGCGCGAGTCCGACTCGCACTTGGCCGGTTTTTTATTTTTTATCCGGATAATCAAAGAGTTCCCACCAAAAAACCTAGGGCCCAGTGTAAATCCAGAGGTGCGATTGTGTAAGAATCGCCGATCAAATCGTCAAAGTTCGGCGTAAAAATAAAATAAACCATAGTAGCATTGAATTAGAGCTCAATTTCGTGTATCCATTCTCATACGTTTAGGTATGTACGATGCCCTAAACGGATGAGAATGGATACACGAAATTGAGCTCTAATTCAATGCTACTATGGTTTATTTTATTTTGACGCCGAACTTTGACGATTTGATCGGCAACTTTTAGACAATCGGGGGGCTGATCATGAACTGATAAATAATTAACTTAGCCACAGCGGGCCTAGTGGGAGGTTTTTACCTATTCGATCACCTCTAAGTTAACTACGAACGAATTGATCGAATAGTTAAAACATCTAGGTACCATTAGGCCTGACATTTTTTAAATGGATATAGGTAGTCATGATATAGTAAAAGACCTGGATAGTGACGTAATAATGCTATTTATTATACCGGAAAATCAAAGCATTCCCACGAGACTTTTAAAAACCTAATCCAGGCAATTTGTAGGTACTTACTTATGAATCACTAGCTGATGCCCGCGACTTCGTCCGCGTGGATTGAGGTTTTTCGGTTCCCGCGGGAACTCTTTAATTTTCCGGGATAAAAAGTAGCCTATGTGTTATTCCAGACTTTAATCTATCTCTGTGCCAAATTTCATCCAGATCCGTTCAGCCGTTGGGGTGTGATTGAGTAACAAACATCCATCCATACATCCATCCAAACTTTCGCATTTATAATATTTACTAGCTGATGCCCGCGACTTCGTCTGCGTGGATTGAGGTTTTTCGGTTCCCGCAGGAACTCTTTAATTTTCCGGGATAAAAAGTAGCCTATGTGCTATTCCAGACTATAATCTATCTCTGTGCCAAATTTCATCCAGATCCGTTCAGTCGTTGGAGCGTGATTGAGTAACAAACATCCATACATCCATACATCCATCCAAACTTTCGCATTTATAATATTTATTTGATTTGATGAAAAGATGCAACCTCTCTCTATGAGTCTATACCCGTCAAAATCGGGTAAAACAGATACGCCGTGAATGCCTATAGCAGACAGACGGACACACTTTCGCATTTACCTATAACATCAGTATGATTACTAAACTAAACAAAATATTAAACCACTAATTTCTCAGAAGTATCAATAAAAATGCCCTCATCTCAAATCGTGATATCCAAGTCACACGGGCCCAATAAGACGTCTATCGAGTTCCGATTAAAGTGTATTAGGCAAGACCCAAATCACTCCATGAGGTCACGCTGAGCCACCCGAGATGCTATCTGTGGCATTGTTTCAGTTGGTCCAGATACCACGTCTTCAGGTGATGAAGATGTTACTTTATAATGATTGATGGTTGGATATTTGACGGGCTTGTATCGAATCTGTTTATTGTAGAGCGAAATATGGCACAATTCATTTCAATTCAATAAAAAAACATGTAGGACATACATATGTGTCTCTTATGTTACGTCATGTTTTGACTCTACCACCGGTTCGGAAAGAAGCTTCTGCTGAGAAGAGCTGGCAAGAAACTCAGCAGTTGTTTTTTTTTTAAACAATATATTACATTACGTAGGTAAGTAGGTTTGTAAATTAAATACAATAGTGTAAGTATTTATACTGTCCTGTGGCGAGCTGGACCCAAAGTCGGTTGCTTCCATACAACTTTGTAATTTAGAAATTCGTCAATTGTATAATAGTCCCGACTCAACAAGTGTTCTTTTACGGCGATGACATCGGTCTCCGCTATCAAAACACCTAAAATAAAACTTTAAAAAAAAGTGAACAGGCTTCAACAGCATTGAAAAGCATTAAATAAATTTTTAATTAAGCACTTTCATCCAATTTACTCCCAGCCAATGAACAAAAAATCAAGTAGGTATATTGTAGGTAGGTTTTGAAGGCGGCGCCAAACAATACAGAAAAAATACTACTTAGTTAGGACGACTTATTATAAGACTCCTTAGTACACGTACCTACTTATTTGGACATTAATTTGGCGCCGCCTTCAAAAACTACCTACAATATAAGTTTGGATTTTTGTTCATTGGCTAAGAGTAGGTAAATTGGATGAAAATAATTCAAAAAATATTTAATGCTTTTCAGTGTTTTTGATGTTTTTTTGTGGTAACTAGCCACGACCGAAGCCTCCCACCAGGCCAGACCAGGGAAAATTCAGAAATTATAAATTCCCAAATTGACCCTGCCGGGGATCGAACCCGGGACCTCCGCACGTTAAGACAACAGCGCTACCTCACTGCGCCACGGAGGTCGTCGCAAAGAGGAAGCTGGTAAGTGGTTCCATGATTTGCAGGTATTCGCGACATGGAGTGATGGAAGAGTAGACCTTATATCCTAGATGGAGGGGATGAAATTTGTTTCTACGATGTAAGGTGTGATCAGAAAACAGGCAAAGGATTAGATCTTCTTATCCTTACTAATATTATAAATGGGAAAGTGAGTTTGTTTGTATGTTTGTTCCGCTTTCACGCCGTAACTACTGAACGGATCTGGATGAAATTTGGCACAGAGATAGATTATAGTCTGGAATAACACATAGGCTACTTTTTATCCCGGAAAATTAAGGAGTTCCCGCGGGAAACGAAAAACCTCGATCCACGCGGACGAAGTCGCGGGCATCAGCTAGTTTCTAATAGATCACAAAACAATATTATGTTATGAACTAAGAAACTTTTTCTCAAAAATTTTTCAAATCGGTTAAGAAACCACGGAGATATGCACCGACATACATTAAAAAAAAAACATACGCTCCGAATTGAGAACCTCCTCCTTTTTTGGAAGTCGGTTAAAAAAAGGGCTGCTCCGAGGCAATGTGTACCTACAACAGGTGAAATTCAAGCTTCACATTTTTACATTTCAATTCTGCTAAACTACTTCTAAGTAACTCATTATATCATTCTTGTACATCCTTATAAAAATACCGTATCAATTTTGACCATATACGTCATCAATTTCTCAGCTCTTCGATCCTACCACAAAAATAATAATCGCATCAAACTTTTTGCTCGCACCTACTTAACGTTGTCAGGTAATAAATTGGTTCTCACTTTTTAAGCTGAATTCAATTTCAAATGACCTATTCCACCAGTTTTTACTCGATTACCATGAGCGGGGAGGTGTCGTATACTAGAGGCTGTGATGTTCCGCAAAACTGCCTTGACTGATGCACAAGCGGACATATTGTGGGTTTTTTTCCTGTGGTTTTTTCGATTCAGATTTGACGTAGAAACAGTGGAAAAATTTACGAAAAAAACTCCGGAAAATCTACAGAGCAGTGATTAAAAGTAAATAATTAAAAGTCACAGGATGGTCTAAGTCTAAGATAAGGTGTAATCTGCCTTATCTTAGACCATCCTGCTTTTATAAGATATCAAAACTATCATTCTTGATGCAATTGACCATTATGACCTTTTGACTTACTCTTGTTGGAATATTTTATCATGAAACTCAAGTTTTACTAACAACGCAAACACGAGTCAAAGAGATCAACATTGCTTGTTTAAAAGTTTTTAGGTTCGCTAAGTCTTTGATTTTATGATTACAATGAAGCGTTTTTTTTACCGCACGAAGAGCTTTCACATGAGACTTGTATTTTTATGATCTACAACTCACTGGTCACAAGCAACAGCGATTTATCTATCACACCGCGAATAAGGCAAAGGTAAGTGGCATTATTTATGTGCAATAGTTGATATAATCGCTGTAATTTATAAGGTTTTCTCGCAAGAACACCGAGGCACTGAAAAAGCCGTTTCACCATTTGTAGTAGAATAACTGTTTGAACAAAATCGGCACCGCACCGACTTACTTGAGGAGATTAAAAAAGATATCTATGGTTTGGATTATGCGGCGGTGTTTTGTTTTTCTGTTTCCTTGATATTGAGATTGACCGTTTTCTAACCGTTGTGATTTATCAATTCCACCTTTCCTTGTTTGGATTAGTTGATAACTTTCAGTAGGCCTATTCAGTATCTCAGCTACAACGAAACGTATTTCATTTATTTACTAGCTGATGCCCGCGACTTCGCCCGCGTGGAATAAGTTTTTTTAAATCCCACGGGAATTCCTTAATTTTCCGGGATAAAAAGAAGTAGGGTAGGTATGTCACCAGATCCCCAACTTTACCCATGCAAAAAATCACTTCGACCCGTTGCTCTGTTGCGGCGTGATTGAAGGACAAACCAACAAACAAACACATCTGTCGCATTTATAATATTAATATTTATATGAAGTATGATATGATATGATATGATACGCATCGTCTATACCTACCACAGAATCAGATAACGGAAACAAGGTTCTCTGATCTGTGGTGTATACTAATATTATAAATGCGAGAGTTTAGAATTTAGATGGATGGATGTTGGTTACTCAATCACGCCAAAACGGCTGAACGGATCGCTGTGCTAAATCTGTGATGATATAGCTAATACCGCTAAACTATCAGCCAATAGAACAGAAGATTTATCTAAGAAATGATTGCTTCAATCTTTGAGTGGCAGTCAAATCACTTATTGATATTCAATGTAAATACGCGTAATATTTAAAAATATCATGTAAAATAACATGCTTAGATAGACGTCGAAGATAAAATTGACTTTTCGAATTAAACCGAGGCAATCTAAAACTAAAGATAAAAAACAATTACTTGATATATGATTCCGAAGATGCACACTGCATAGTCCCTACGAAATGATAATATTATTAGGTATCTACTTTAGAACCAATGTTTTTCTAGTTTCTTGTAAGTAGATCACAACCATTAAAAAAAACCGGCCAAGTGCGAGTCGGACTCGCGCACCGAGGGTTCCGTACAAACCTGTAGTAAGTTTTAAATTATTTAAAAAAAACAACTTACTAGATCTCGTTCAAACCAATTTTCGGTGGAAGTTTAGATGGTAATGTACATCATATATTTTTTTTAGTTTTATCATTCTCTTATTTTAGAAGTTACAGGGGGGGGGGACACACATTTTACCACTTTGGAAGTGTCTCTCGCGCAAACTATTCCATTTAGAAAAAAATGATATTAGAAACCTCAATATCATTTTTGAAGACCTATCCATAGATACCCCACACGTATGGGTTAGATGAAAAAAAAATTTTTGAGTTTCAGTTCTAAGTATGGGGAACCCCCAAAATTTATTGTTTTTTTTCTATTTTTGTAAGAAAATCTTAATGCGGTTCACAGAATACATCTACTTACCAAGTTTCAACAGTATAGTTCTTATAGTTTCGGAAAAAAGTGGCTGTGACATACGGACGGACAGACAGACAGACAGACATGACGAATCTATAAGGGTTCCGTTTTTGCCAAATTTGGCTACGGAACCCTAAAAAGTAGTTTTATGGTTTAAGACTAGCAGATGCCCGCAGATGCCAGAGCTAGAGGGAAGTAAATTTTTAAATTCCCACGGGAACTCCCTAATTTTTCGGGTTAATATATAGCTTATGACACTCACAAATAATGTGGCTTTCTATTGGTACCAGAATTTTCAAAATCGGTTCATTAGATCCAGAGATTACCCCCTCGTTAATTAGTATAGATAAACATCATTGGGAAAGCTTAGGAGAGATTTCTGTGTGTTTGTAGAATGTTGACTCCTTTAGGTCTAATAACCTGTTTAAGCAATTTTACGTAAATCCACTTCTTTTTTGATGATTTGAGGTATAGACATGAAAATCCGCATTTAGGTTAGTAGTTTTAAATAATAAAAACCTGCTTAAGCTATAATATAAAGCCTCTATAGGTAAGCTGTTTACAACGGGATAATTTCATAATCTCACAGGAAATCAGAAGTTGTACGCGGACGAAGTCGCGGGCGACCTCTAGTTAGACTTACAAATTTTTCATTAAAAAATTACGATTAATTGCTTTTTTATATTTTATTTACATCCATTTTTTTATCCGAACGTTATGGCATATCTCGGTTGTTGATAAATGTCCTACCTATATCAACGGCTAACCTCCTTTAAAACGTGTTTTTCAATTCCGTACGTCCGTAGGGCGATACTCAATAACAAATTATAAGACATCTCAATACAAGGCATCGAGACGTATCCAAAACCGCCGGTCATCGCGCCTCATACAAAAAACCCGTATATCGGTAACACAATCTAGGGATATTAAACATATAATACAAACAATGCTATGTTGATTGAAACGTCAGCAAATGACGGCCGATTGATTCCACTTCGGCGCATTGTAATTATTAAGATCGTAATGATGGCACGCTGCGAAGTAGTTTCTTTTTTCGAAAACAGATCACGCTGGGATGATTCGGTTGTTTTCGATTTTGAAACACTGCGCCTTGTGTTCTAATATCGATATCCATAGATGGCTCTATAAAAAGTTGTTTGTTTTTTTTTTCAACGCAACTTTCGTCATGGTAAAGAAGCTATACTAAGATCTACATGAATTCCTATGTCACTTGCAAAAAATACAGTAAAGTTGAGCAAAATGTGTTTTTTCCTATAGGTAAAGAAGCTTTAAGTAAGTATCTACTTAACTACAGTCACTTGAAAAAAATACAGTAAAGTGTAGCAAAATGTGTTTTTGAAAAAAAAATCTCGATTTTCACAATATTATGTTTGTTTTCAGAGGTCAGTGTTTATATAGATATCGATATCCATAGATATGAAACAAATGTCCTTTCCTATTCCTTTCCTATTCCTATTTAATTTGTATTTTGTACAGAATAAATAAATAATAAATTAATGTTTTTTTTTGTTCAAAGACAACATTCCTCGCGTGTAGATAGATACCTACCTACTAAGTAGGTACAGAATATTACAACTCATAAAATAAATAGCTGATGTTCGCGACTTCGTCCGCGGGAATTCTTTAATTTTCCGAGATAAAAAGTAGCCTATGTACTATTCCAGACTATAATCTATCTCTGTGCCAAATTTCATCCAGATCCGTCCTGCCGTTCTGGCGTGATTAAGTAACAAACATCCATCTATCCAAACTTTCGCATTTTTAATATGTATAATACTTAATTCCAGCGGGAACTCCTCAATTTTCCGGGACAAAAGTACCTAGCCTCTGTCACTCTTCAGGTCCTCACTATGTCGATGCAAAAAATCATGTCGATTCTTTGCTCTATTGCGACGTGATTAAAGGAAAAATCAACAAACCAACAAAGATACACACTTTCGCATTTATTATATTAGTACGAAGTATGATTTTCAATATGTATAAATGTTTTAATCCTTTCAAAATAAAGACGACAGTTAAATAATCCTTTATCCGGATCATTATAAGACTGGTATCGACTACCAAGTCGATTGTCACACAAAAGGCTAAATGACAAGCGACCGGACATACCTATAATAATCCTTCTCTCCTGAAGGCGTCACTGACAAATGACACGGGTCTCATTTCCAACTAATGAGCGATTATATTTTGTGTATTTTGGATACATAATATAATAGAGTAAGATCCCGCGACGATCAGACCTACGTTATTTTATTAAAGCTGAAATTGTTTGTATGTATGTCTCTAATAGAGGTATAAACGATCCCCGACTATGAAATTTGGATCGCGTTTGCTTTGGAAGGTATCAGGTAAAAAAGGTGGCACCTCAAATTCGATAAAGTATTAAGCTCCGTTTTTTTATATTTTGCTTTGGAATAATATTAGAAACCACGTTGTCCATTGTCAGACACCTAGTACGATTGCAACCCCCTGTTAGACACTCTTAAATTATAAAACAACAGGGTGTGTATAGGAATTGCGCCCGAACGTCCTGAACGGACCCTAACGGAACGGAACGGAAATCCTGCCAGTTCCCCAATTTCTGATATATGTACGTATTTAAATAAGATTAGAAACTTTCCTAGTGTGAGAAGCACTATAATAAAATTACAAAAAATGAATTAATTTCTTCAAAACCCATTTAGGTGCATTTAGTTACTCCATTGCGAAGGTCAGGGTCAGTGACGGAAGTAAAGCAAAAAATACTTCAATATAAACACAATTAATATTCACAAATGCATTAATAGATAATAGTAATCACTAATCATCATCAGCCATCAAGACCAACGCAACCACCGCAAAAGTAGGGCTGGTAGGTATAGTTACTTTTTTGCGCTCATTCTTATAACTACTCATATCGGTCAAGTGTGCGTCGCATAAGGTGGGGTTCCGCGCTAATCAAAATATACATATTAAAAATGCGAAAGTTGGAATGGATATATGGATGTATGGATGTATGGATGTATGGATGTTTGTTACTCAATCACGCCCGAACGGCGGAACGGTGAACCGAAAAACCTCAACCCACGCGGACGAAGTCGCGGGCATCAGCTTAACTGTCATTATTTCGTAAATGATAGTCCAAAAATTGTCTGAAAAATCTCATGTTTCAACAAGGTAGGTACCATTCGAGGGGATATCGATTTTTTTTAGTCTTGCGCTTTCTAATCTATGATAATTCCTATTATAATTGCGAAAGTGTATATCTGTCTGCTAGGTACCATTTCACGAATCAATAATACTACGGATTAATAATACCGCTTCGTTACTATATTTTTCTCAAACATGCTTGGAAATTTGAGCATTATTTTGACAACCTTCTTCGAGATAAATCGAAATTGCTGTACTGGCCAAATACATGCGAGCAGCGGCCTTCTATAAAGTTGTATGAAAATCCATATCTGTCGTGGTTTAGCGGCCAAATAAATTACATACTAAATTCATATCTGTCGTGTAGTTTAAAAGTGGAACGATCTTTTACTCCGAAATATGGCAACCAAGGAGGTAACTTATCAAAGGTTTTACTTAAATTTCGAACTAGCTTGCAAATAGAAAGCTGTTTATTGAAAAAAAAAACCAAATGAACACTTTGACGCGGGAAAAATTATTGTTGTTCGTTGTTCGTCATTGATTTTGAAATGTTTTTGACAAAATGAGTTCAAGTGAAGACAATGAGTGTGATGAACACTTAGTTTTAATTTCCGCGCATTATTTGAGAAAAGCACTATACAAGCCTTGGCCACAACTAGGCATTGATGGACTTACGTATGTGGGCCGAGGCGAACCTTCAATGCCTGTTTTGATGGCCGCTGCAGTAATGTACTATTGTCCCACGGAAAAAAGATCTGTCCAAACGATTTTGACGAAATTTGGTAACAGAGATAGGATAAAAATCAAATAGTGCCTATAAGATTTTCAAAAACCTAAATCCACGTTGACTAAGACGCGGGCATCATCCAGTCTATAATGATTTGTTATTTAACTGGTCAGAAGGAAAATATGGATGACGTCACAGACGGACGGTTTGGAAGAAACTTTTATTTTACACCACTACAAGTTAGCCCTTGACTGCAAAAAAAATTTAGAAATTGTAAATTCCCGTATTGACCCTGCCGGGGATCGAACCCGCGAACTCCCGCTTATAAGACTACAGCGCTCACCACTGCGCCAGTGAGGTCATCGATTTATTAGGATTTCTTGTTTTACCACGGTACCCTTATAAATATAAAGTTGCACCTGACCCTTGGGCAAAAAGTGCGACCGTTATGAATTACAATCTAATGAGCGCCCCGATTGTTGAAAAAAAGGCACGTTTCAATTTCGACGTCGCCACATGTCTGCGGTGACTTGCGGATTCTTGCGGACGGGTGGCCAGCCGTGCGGCTGCTTGCGGACTTGTACGAGTGAGCGTTAACTTTTATATTTTACTAGCTGATGCCCGCGACTTCGTCCGCGAGGTTTTTCGGTTCCCGCGGGAACTCTTAAATTTTTCGGGATAAAGAGTATCACTCTCCAGTGTGCTTAGCATGCGCACAACGAGATTATCTTGCGACGAGAGAGAGAGATGTTGTCGTTGCCGGCAAATTATTCATTTACCCTAACATGCACGATATGCGGTATATTACAAGAAAAAAATAGTCGACATGTAAAGGTTCGTAGAGAAAAATACCACTGATAAGAAATATTACTTTTATATCTACTTTTGACGTAACGAGACAAGTAACCATGTTAGCTTCAGTAGACAGAGAGAGATAATGGGTAGACAAAATTTAAGTGTTGATTAAACTAATTTAATCACAAGACTCCATACGATTCTTGCGATTAAATTAGTCTAAGTACCACTTAAATTTTTGTATTTGTTTCGTGCAACTCAGCGTTAGTCACAGGAAAGTATTTTATTATATCTATCTCAAACATGGCTTTATAGATATTATAAATGAGGAATTGTGGGTTTGTTTGTCTGTCACCTTTTCACTGCACATTCGTTTAATTATTATCATAAAGATCAGAGACATGAGGATATAAAATAGCGAATATTTTATTAAATTACAAAGAAATTGTACCCGAGAGTACATCAACTGTCACCGGGTTGGTTGGGGGTTTCCAAAGAAAACTACTTCTTGATTCTCGAAGGCCCACTTTATTCTTCTTGTAGTAGGTACCGCTGTGGCTGTAGCTGGCGAACTGTGTCGAACCACAAAATCGCTCGGTATTTATACAAAATCAGTCCTAAGAATGTAGGCCCTCTGATTGGCTGTCGGAATTTAACCAATCAGAGCGCTCATTAACATCCAATCAGGATAGAGGGGGTGAAGGCGCGGGCGGTGCGGCTAGCGCGGGTGTGAAGGGCGCGGGGAGCGCGGCCTGCGGGGTGTGTGCGCGGGGAGCGCGGTTATCTCTATCCCTCTCTATCCTGATACTACTCTAACAACGTTTATTACATAATCTAAACTATTCACAAAATATATTTCCTATCTATTTACTTACTATTACAGATTATTACGTCACTATACTATAACTATTTTACTTAGTCCGAACACTATATTATTTCACTATAGGTAACTGTTTGAGTTGTCAATAAACTTATTTCACTATAATATTCTGTCCCGCACATCTCTCCCGCCGTGCGACTATGTCGCATCTTCTGTCGGTGCGGGCACGTTGTCTGTCAGGGGCAGCACCACCAGTTTTCTTACGGGCCGTCGCAGCACTCCTCCCTTGGTCTTGATGTCCACCGCGCGTACGACGTCGTCAGGTCCCGGGTACGTCGCGATGACCCTGCCTCGGATCCACACGTTGCGTGGCAGGTTGGCGTCGACCACTTGCACCAGATCGTCTTCTTTGATGGCTGGCCCTCGTCCTCGCGGCTCCCGCCGGTGTTGAAGTTCGGGAAGGTACTCCTTCACCCAGCGCGTCCAAAAAACGTCGGCCAGCCTCTGTGCCGCTCACCAACTTGACCTGGAGACAGTGTCTTGTTCATTGAAGGTACCCGGCTGTGGTACCCGACCTGGACCGCCCAACAAGAAGTGGTTCGGCGTTAATGCTTCCAAGTCGTCGGCGCTGACTGAGACGTGTGTCAGCGGCCGACTGTTCACGGTGTACTCCACCTCAGCTAGCAGAGTGGAGAGAACCTCTTCTGTGGGATGTCGCTCGTGGAGAGTGGCTGCCAGCGCCGTTTTCACGGAGCGGACCATGCGTTCCCAGGCCCCGCCCATGAAAGGAGCTCCTGGTGGTATGTATCGCCAGGAGATTGTCTTCTTTGCTGCTTCTTCTGATGTGGCACTGTCCATCGCTTGTCGAAGTTCTCTGTCTGCTGCTTTTAGATTTGTTCCGTTGTCCGACCAAATTTCAGTCGGACAGCCTCGGCGAGCCATCATCCTCCGTAGCGCCATTACCGCCGAGTCGGCGCTGAGCGAGCCAGCGATTTCCAGGTGTATGGCCCTCATAGTCAGGCATGTGAATACGGCCACGTATCTTTTCTGTCGCGTCCGCCCGACGGTCACTGAGAGCGGCCCAAAGTAGTCCACTCCGGTGAAGGTGAACGGTCGCTTATGGTGTGCTAAGCGACATGCTGGCAGGTCCCCGGTCCTGGGGTACGGTGGTGTTTGCGTCTTCATCCTGCAGAACAGGCAGCTCCGAATTAGTGTCCTCGTGACGGGACGCATCCGTAGCACCCAGTGC
Organism: Erebia ligea; assembly: GCA_917051295.2. Lineage (NCBI taxonomy): Eukaryota > Metazoa > Arthropoda > Insecta > Lepidoptera > Nymphalidae > Erebia > Erebia ligea. Next base: position 1,738,859 of record OU785232.1, read on the forward strand.
TGCTGCCTGCATTCGTTTACCGTGGCTTCGACACCGGCGTGATGCAGCTGTTGATGGACGGCCTTTATCCAGAGCTTGACTGTTGGATGATCACCGTCTAGTACCAAAGGGCTCTTGAAGTTTTCTGATACATCTGCTGTTGCTTGAATGCGACTTCTAAGCCTGACTGCATCGTTGATGTGTTCGATGCTGAGCTGGTACAGACGGCTCTCTTTGCTGAGTGGCTTGCCCTTCTTCAGGTCTTCTATTTCCGTTGTGAAGGAGTCTTCTTGAGAGGAACACATCAGGAGCTCTTCCGCTCTTCTGAGATGTTCGGCCGAGACTGGGAGGAACTTCTTGCTGGATGACGACGGTTTCTGGACTGTCTGTTGCTTATTCGTCACGGGCTTGTTTGTTCTTCGCCAGTTCGGGTCCTTTTCTCTGTTCTTCTGGGTTCTTCTGTAGTTGACTCTTTGTTTCGCGGTTCTGCAGAGCTGGATGAATTGTAGAACCCGCGCTGTCGTGTATCTGAGTCTGTCCCAACTGGAGAAGCGAGAGACCTCTGGAAGCGCTTCCGAAAGTTTCGGTTTCTGTTTATCTACAACGTGGTTTATCTTTTCTTCGCCGGTGGGTTCTTCCTTTTCAACTGTAGAGACTTCGGCAGGCCATTGATCTTCTGTTTCGTAGAGGAAGTCGGGTCCCTTGTACCAGCGATGGTCCTTGTCGAAAGCCACCGGAACATCTCGTGTCGCGTCATCTGCAACGTTCAATTTTGTAGGAACCCATCGCCATTCGGATACTGTAGAGGCTTCTTCAATTGCGGCCAGGCGATGCGCCACGTAGGGTTTGTACGAACGGGATCCTGTCCGTATCCAAGCGAGCGTAGTCTTGCTATCGGTCCAAAATACTTTGCAGTCAGGCTTCTTTTCGTGTTCTTCAATAACTGTTTCCGCGAGTCTAGTTCCCATGACTGCTGCTTGTAGCTCCAACCTCGGGATGGACGTCAACTTCAGCGGCGTAACCTTCGCTTTGGCCATGATGAGAGATAGGCCTACTTCTCCGTTCGGTGCCACTGCTCTCCAGAAGAGGACTGCTGAGTAAGCTGCTTCACTGGCGTCGGTAAACACGTGCAGCTGCAAGGATGCGGCGTCACTGTAGTGGAGATACCGCCTTGGGATCGTGACGTTGCTGAGATTCTTCAGATGAGTCATCCAATCTTGCCATTGTTCAGCCAGGTCTTGATCGAGTTCGTCGTCCCATGACGTACCTCTTCGCCATACTTCTTGCAGCAGCTGTTTCGCCCGTATGGTTACAGGCGATGCGAAGCCAAGTGGGTCAAAAAGTGACATGACTATTCGCAGTGCTTCTCTCTTCGTTGGTGTTTTCCCATTTGTCGCCGTCGGTGCGATTCGCGCTAAGTTGAGGTTGAAGGTGAGCTCGTCTGTGTTGAGCTTCCAGATCACGCCCAGTACTCGTTCTGTTTTCTCTTCTGATTCATAGAGTTCCAGGTCTTCTGCTTGGTCGATTTCACCCAGCGCTTCTAGTAGAGGTGCTGAATTCGACTTCCACTGTTTCAGTTCGAACTGGGCATGCGAGTGCACTTCACGCACGCCCCTCGTGATGCGGATTGCGTCTTCTAAACTTCTGAAGCTGTCTAGGTAGTCATCAACGTAGTGCTTCTGTACGATGGCAGCTGCGGCCTCAGGATGCGTATCTTCATGCTGTTTTGCGTTCAGGTCCTTTATGTAGATTGCTGTCGACGGAGAGCTTGACGCACCGAAGATCAACGATGTCATTCTGTATTCTGCGGGTGGTTGACCATCTCGTCGTTCCCCGCGCCACAGATATCGGAGTGCGTCCCTGTCTTCGGATCGTAGCTTAACTTGCATGAACATTTCCTTGATATCTGCGGTGACTGCAATCTCGTGTTGCCGGAACCTCATAACGACGCCCGGTAGAGACTGTAGAAGATCAGGTCCTTTGAGTAGCATGTCGTTGAGAGCTACTCCCTTCGTCTTGGCTGCAGCATCGTGTACCACTCGTAGCTTGTCGGGCTTCATTGGGTTGATGACTGCGAAATGTGGCAGGTGCCACGTCTTTCCTGTAGTCTTCTGTTTCGGAGCGAGTTCAGCATATCCTTTTGAGATGAGAGCTTCCATCTGTTCGGTGTACTTCAGCTTCAGCTTGGGGTCTCGGTCGATCTTCTTTTCGATGTTGAAGAGTCGTTTCATAGAGTTGTCGTAGTTGTCAGGAAACGTGACATCTTCTTTGCGCCAGAGTAGACCAGTCTCGAATCTTCCTTCTTCTGTTTTTGTGGTGGTTTTCTCGAGGATGCGTAAGGCTCGTTCCTCGGGATCCGTCTTCGGCTTCTTAGGTTGTATGCAAAGTGCGTCCATCTCGAAGTACTGTTTGACGAGGCTGTCCAAGTTATCTTCGGTTTCTTCTGTGACATGGGATACGAAGTCGATGCTGCGTCCGACGTTGCGACTCTCTGTACCATGCAGCACCCACCCCAGTGGTGTGAGAGAGGCTATTGGTTGATTTCTGTCTCCTCTTCTCACTTCTGTAGTCAGCAGAAGATGCCAATTGTCTTGACCGATCAGCACTCGTGGCTTCACATTTGCATATATGAGGTAATCCCGGATGTCTGCCAGGTGTTTGCATCCATCCACCATTTCTGTTGAGACTCGTTGCGACGATACTTGCAGGTTCTTCACTGTGCGCGCTTGTACCTGCTCTTCATGATCGTTGAGACCTCTCAACCTGATGTTTACTCTTCTGGAGGCTGATTCTGAAGTCTTCATATCGTTGATGGTTTCTATCTTTAGCGGATCGACGGGTCCTGTTGCTCCGACGTGTTCGGCCACACCGTCGTCGACCAATGTTACTGTTGATCCGTCGTCCAGCAATGCGAAGGTGTTGATTAGGGCTTTCGAATACCGGTTTTTCTCAATACCGGTATTAATACCGGAATGATTTTTTTCAATACCGGGATCCCGGGATCCCGGTATTGGAGAAAATTTGAAATGTGGTAGATGTTTTTTAACTTAAAATTAGTCTTTTCTAAAGCTAACGGCACCATAAAAAACAGTTTTTACATAAAAAAAAATTTTCACCAAATTAACTCAAAAAAGTGCCTTTTCTGCATAATTTCAGTGAAGAAAAGCCGTTTTTTTTTCACGCAGCGAGATTTTTTTTGGATTTAGAACGCTGTGGTTGATTATTACGCTGTGGATTGGTATGTCTATGTCACTGTCTCACGAAACGTGAAGTAAGTAACTCCTTCACTCTATTTTATATCATGCAATATTATAAGAAATTGTATTTTCTTTATAAAAAATCACCAAGTATTGATTTTAGATTTATTTGTATTTTGAGTATTGAGATACCTAGTTTTTTACGCGTTGACTTAATTCTTACGAAACTATCGTTTGTTTCATGTATGTGTAAGGTGAAAATTACGGACCACGTAATGTTCTGAAACTCCATCACATCATTTTAAATACAATTATTATCAAATAATCAATTTCTTATTCATATCAATCAGAATATCAACTATATGATTTTTAAAATAGAACTATTTTTGGATGAATTCTTACGAAAATATATATTTTTAACCTCCATTGAATTTTGAACTTTTAATATAAAGTATATTTGTGACGCACTTTCTCAACGTACACACAAAATTAAATAAATATGGCAGGGAATTTTAAATAATTAGTGAAATTAGTGTCCAAGATTGTAATTTAAACTACTATCGTCGTCGTCGTCTCAACCTATAGACATCCTGGACGTAGGTCTCCTGCATGGATCGCCACAGAGCACGGTCTTGTGCCCCTTGTTTCCAGCGGCTCCCAGCTACACGCTTGAGATCGTCCGTCCACCTAGTGGGGGGTCGTCCAACACTGCGCTTCCCGGTGTGAGGCCGCCATTCAAGCACTTTGGGACCCCAACACCTACCGGTTCTACCAACTATGTGCCCCGCCCTTTGCCACTTGAGCTTGGCGACTCTTCGAGCTATGTCGGTTACTCTGGTTCCCCTACGGATCTCCTCATTCCTGATTTGATCACGGAGGGATACTCCGAGCATAGCTCTCTCCATCGCCCGCTGAGTGACCTTGAGCCTTCTTATCAGGCCCATAGTTAGCGACCATGTTTCGGAACCGTAAGTCATCACTGGCAACACGCACTGTTCGAAGACTTTCGTCTTCAGGCACTGAGGAATTTTGGACGAGAAGATGTCGCGGAGTTTCCCGAACCCTGCCCAGCCGAGTTGGATTCGGCGGTTGACCTCTTTCTCGAAATTGGACCTACCTAACTGGACTGTATGTCCTAGGTATATGTAGTCGTTCTCAACTAACACAGGTTGGGGCTGAACGTGTGCATTAGAAATGATCTTTATCTTGCTCATATTCATTTTTAGGCCCACCTGTTGAGGAACTACTAAATGAGTAATAAACGATATTTTTGTAAGAAGTCAATCGAAGTCGAAGAAAACGATAATTTTGTCAAAACACAAATTAATCTTAAATTCAATAGTTATTATTTAAAAGAAAATAATACTTATATCATAATAAAATATGCATTAGTTATAAATCAGATTTCTGAACGTTTTGAGAGACAATGAAATAGAAATGCCAACAGGGATCTAAATTCTAACACTAATTTTTCCTTCTGAGTGAACAAAAACGACTTTTCTTTACTGGTTTTAAGCAATAAAGGCGCTCTTTTTGAGCTAATATGCTTAAGATACAAGTTTTAAACTTAGCCGAATAAAAAACAGTGGCATCTACCAAGAAATATATGCAATAGTCACTGTTTCGTTTATAGTGTCACCAATACCGGTATCCCGGTATTAGACATTTCAATACCGGTATTGAAAACCGGCGAAAAAAGTCCGGGATCCCGGTATTAGCCAATACCGGGATCCCGGTATTGGAAGCCCTAGTGTTGATCGTTCCTTTGGGACCTTCAACTTGTATTGGTATAATTTTCAAGTAGGACTGCTTCTTCTTAATAGTCCACGTGGAATTAATTACTTCTGTAGCTTCCTTGTCTTCTTTCTGCTCTGTCGCCTTGGTGTAGTGCAGCATCTTGTTGTGATAATTCTTGCAGCTGTCGACACCGCACACCTTGGCTCTGCAGCTATGTGTTCTGTTTCTGTAGCGAAGACACCGGAAGCATAGGCGTTTGGACTTTGCTGTATCCCATCTTCCATTTGAATCCAAACTCTTGAACTGTTCACAGTCCACGGAACTATGTCCTTCTTCGTCACACACCGGGCACCTGGGTGTGTACGTCTTCTCTGTAACGTTGTGGATCTTCTGTGGTCTTTTCTGTTGAGTGGTTGCTGAATGTGACGCCACCTGTTCAGGTAGCGCGTACGGTCCGCATAGCTCCGCTTCTCTCTTGAGGAATTTCTCCATCTTCACTAGATCTGGATCCTCCTTTGGCTGCGTTGCTGTGAAGTCGTAATATCTGTAGCGCAGCGTAGGTGTGAGCTTGTCCACGACGGTCTTCGAAACTTCAGGGTTGTACATGTAGTTCATGCAGCTGAGAGTCTTCAATGTTGCCACTACGTTGGAGACCTTCGTCGCAAATATGCAGATGTCACGCGCTGAATCAGTGAGGCGCGGCAGTGCTCGAAGCGTTTCCATTTCCATCATAGCGATCGATTCTGGTCTTCCAAATCTTGATTCCAGGGCCTTCATGATTTCTGTAGGATGTGCACTGGTGATGAGTAGCCCCTCTACTGCTTCTTTTGCTCTTCCCTTGAGGTTTCTTCGTAGGCGATTTGTATTTTCTATCGCGGTGAACATGCTTTCTGTTTCAAAGAAAGCGGCGCGGAACGGTAGCCACTCTTGATGTGATCCACCAAAATAGGGCAGCTCGATGAACTTGGGACGTTGAGCTGCTTTGACTGCGAGTGTGATGGCGGTAGCTAGCCTTGATATTTCTGTTTGCTCTCCCGCCGGTGTTGGAATCTGAGACTTCTGAGAAGGGTGTTCCTCTGGTTGCTTCTGTTGCCCCGCGTTGTTGACCACCGGGTCTTCTATAGGGTAGTGCGGTGCCTCGGTGATCGCCAACAGGGGGGCTGGCGGTTGATTGTTGAACCAGTTGTTCATATGTTCGTTGACTGCTTGGTTGGGCTGGACGGGAACACCATCTTCTGGTAATTCTTCAATTAATTCATCTTCTGTGTCTTCAGCTTCTAGGGCGGCGATGCGTGCGGCAGCTAACTCGACCTGAAGTCGCAGTAATTCTTCCTTAGCTTTCGCTATTCTGTGAGCTTTGGCTTTGCTGTAGGTTGATCCACCCCCTCCCCCCCTCTTGCTAGGGGGGCGGAGGTCCTGTGGTAGCTTCAGCTCTTGTGGGTTGACAGTTCTCCTCGTCTTGACTGTTGAAGTTTCTGTGTCCTGGCTACGCCCCTGTACTGTAGCTGTTGCCTCCTTCGCTGAGGGGGGCTTCATCTGTGTCGCGTCGGCTGGCAGCGTCGGCGTGATAGAGGGCGTGGTCGAGGCAGCGGCGACGGCCGAAACTTTCGTTTTCGCTGTTGCAACGGATGGCACTGTAGAGGGCGCTGACGTCGCGGAGGTATCTGTAGTCTGTTCTGTGATCTCCGTGGTGCCAGTTCCCGTGGCTGTAGAGGTTGTGCTGGTTTCCGTGCTTGTTTCGGTCGTGGTTGGTGAGGTGGTAGCGGTACCCTCCGACGTGGTCGGAGTCTGGTCGGCGGATGTCTTGCGGCTCTTGACTTCTTGACGTGTGACTGGCATTTTTGCTGGGTTCAGTTTTCACGGCGAGGTCCCGGAGCTGTCCCGGAGCTGTCCCGGAGTTGTCCCGGAGTTGTCTCGAAGCTGTCCCGGAGTTTTCCGAAGCTGTCCCGGAGTTTCCCGAAGCTGTCCCGGAGTTTCCCGAAGCTGTCCCGGAGTTTCCCGAAGCTGTCCCGGAGTTTCCCGAAGCTGTCCCGGAGTTTCCCGAAGCTGTCCCGGAGTTTCCCGAAGCTGTCCCGGAGTTTCCCGAAGCTGTCCCGGAGTTTCCCGAAGCTGTCCCGGAGTTTCCCGAAGCTGTCCCGGAGTTTCCCGAAGCTGTCCCGGAGTTTTCCGTAGCTGTCCCGGAGTTTCCCGAAGCTGTCCCGGAGTTTCCCGTAGCTGTCCCGGAGTTTCCCGAAGCTGTCCTGGAGTTTCCCGAAGCTGTCCCGGAGTTTCCCGAAGCTGTCCCGGAGTTTCCCGAAGCTACGAAGAATTTCCCGGAGTTTCCCGAAGCTACGAAGAATTTCCCGAAGAGCCACGAAGAATTTTCCGAAGAGTCACGAAGAATTTTCCAGCCGAATTTTCTTCAGAATTTCCCAACTGATCCGGCTCGAAGGACCATTCAATGTACCCGAGAGTACATCAACTGTCACCGGGTTGGTTGGGGGTTTCCAAAGAAAACTACTTCTTGATTCTCGAAGGCCCACTTTATTCTTCTTGTAGTAGGTACCGCTGTGGCTGTAGCTGGCGAACTGTGTCGAACCACAAAATCGCTCGGTATTTATACAAAATCAGTCCTAAGAATGTAGGACCTCTGATTGGCTGTCGGAATTTAACCAATCAGAGCGCTCATTAACATCCAATCAGGATAGAGGGGGTGAAGGCGCGGGCGGTGCGGCTAGCGCGGGTGTGAAGGGCGCGGGGAGCGCGGCCTGCGGGGTGTGTGCGCGGGGAGCGCGGTTATCTCTATCCCTCTCTATCCTGATACTACTCTAACAACGTTTATTACATAATCTAAACTATTCACAAAATATATTTCCTATCTATTTACTTACTATTACAGATTATTACGTCACTATACTATAACTATTTTACTTAGTCCGAACACTATATTATTTCACTATAGGTAACTGTTTGAGTTGTCAATAAACTTATTTCACTATAATATTCTGTCCCGCACAGAAATAATAGATAATATCTATCTTTTTCAACTACAAATATACTAAGTAAGTATAGCATAAAAACCATTTCCTTTTACGCAAAAATGTAATATCTACTCGTTTTATCGATGGTATCTTTTGAATTATTATTTCAAATATTAATACTTATTAGTAACTACTAATTAGCACAAGTTATTTTATGATAATAATAATTGATATACGAGTACCTAACTGATAAATAAATAAAGTTAGACCACGTCAATGTATTGGACCTAATAATACCTAATTAATTGTTAATTAGTTAACGTATTACCTATGTATCGGGACTTTTTATATTTGATTGACTGGAAATAATAGTAGATTGTTCATCAAGGGACTAAAATGAGCCATTTCATACGAGATGGTTAGCTTACAGAGCGTAGCGAGGTAGGTATGCTATAGAATCGAGTAGTATGGCTTGTGCTTTTAAGTCCCTTGGCAAACACTCTACTTTTCACTTCCATTGCGAGAAAATAAAATAAATAACGATTTTTAATTATTTCTTTGCCATTCTGTTGTTACATTTTAAGTAGTAGAGTAAGATCTTTATTTTCACTCGATGATATTAGCAAATAGGTAAATAACTAAATAGTCACATTAATTTTACGTATTGTGCATCGAAATTCAAAATGGATGAATTAAACACCCTTTAAATAAATGTATTCATTACAACAAAAATTCTAAAGATTTCGTGGCAATCCGCAATAGTACTTACCTAGTATCTAGTAATTTTTTTCCTTAATGAAGAAGGAAGGAGGTTTGAGAAGGAATTTTAAAAAAATACAGTAAGTACCTACCATAGATATACCTAGAGCTGTATGATACGATGGTTGTGGATGGGTAACACTGTGGGGTAACATTAACACGTAGACGCATACTTACATACATTCAAACAAGGATTGCGTACAGCCAGTGACATTATTTACGGTAGTAAATAATTTAATAACCTCTCAAGTTAAGAATGGTAGCAGTGTATAGTTCCATTTTTTAAAAAAATTCAAATTATTAAAAAAAATCTTTATTTTTTTCCAAGCAATTAATGCAAAAATGGAACATATTCTAGGACACCTTATTACTCAGTCATTTATATACAAAACCGACGCGTCATTGGGACCCATATAAAGGAGAACATCGTGTCCATTCAGAGAGCATAATCATAAGCATTTATCTCCTAAGTCCCATTAAAAGTCCGCCATTTTCCTTTATAAAATCATCCTTTACAAGTATATTTATTGTTATTTGAAAAATAACCTTTTCAAGTGGGATTCGTTTTGTAAAAAGATGATATAAAATTATAAAGGTCCTGTTTGGTTAACATGACTTTTTGTATTTTTCTTCTTACTGTATAGGTACCGTAACACTTCAAACGCAGCATGGTTCTATCAGCACAGGTTTTTAGCTCGATGTTTTTTATTTGCTCTTTTCCTCTTCATTTCATTTCATTTATTATAGTAACAGTAGTGAATTTTCCCTGGTCTGGCCTGGTGGGAGGCTTCGGCCGTGGCTAGTTACCACCCTACCGACAAAGACGTGCCGCCAAGCGATTTAGCGTTCCGGTACGATGCCGTGTAGAAACCGAATAGGGGTATGGGTTTAATATAACTGCCATGCATGCATGCCGTGCCCCTAGCAGGTTAGCCCGCTACTATCTTAGACTGCATCATCACTTACCATCAGGTGAGATCGCAGTCAAGGGCTAACTTGTAGTGGATTAAAAAAAATAGTAACATAAAAAAAAAATATTAAGGTATGAACAATAACAATTAAAATAAAGTGGACGATGTATATTTTTGGTAAATATAAGTGTTATTACAGACTTTTCCCCTTGTTATCTTGCCCTAGATGTTAAATATTCACACACACATTCAAAATGAAAAAAAATCGAGTCAGTTTTGATAGTAAATAAATACTTACCTACATTTACTAAATTTAACCAACGCTAACACATTGCTCTACTTTTGTCCCCGCCTTGTTATTAGAAAATCCGTACTTAATCGTAACTTGTATTTATTCTTGATTCAAGTTTGTATACCAAAGCGTGCCAAAGCAGACTAAAGTGAAGTTTAAAATTTAAAAAAAAAGTAAAAGCAGATTTATAAGTATTTTGAATTAAGAAAGCTTGAGTTAAAGCTAATATTTCTACTGTCTAAGTTTGAGTCTCTCTAGTGAAACCCCTCTCTAATGCAGCAGCAACATCCTTAAGAAATATACATCAATGTGTTTCATATCATTACGTACTCAACCCTTTCTCGAAAACACTCCATACACAATAGACGGTGGCCTTTAGTACCGCGTTTGTTTTTTCTTTTTTCGTCTTAATGTTTGTGGTTTCGAATGCATTGCATTTGAAGAGCCACGAGATTGTAACGATGTTTGCAATATGATCATAATTATAATTTTTTTAATGTTATTTTGGTTAGTGTTGTTGTTACTTTGGTACTTAGATACCTACGGATGATGTAGTATTGTATTTTTAAGTAGAGTAATAGATGATTCATAATGCTCGCCGGCTTTTTGGTGCGTTGGAGCGAAAGCACAAAGGTATATGAGGTTATAAAAAAATTGGAACCGATTTTCAAAATGTATGCTTAGTGCAATGCATGGCTATTTAAAGTTTAGTTTTAAATTTAATCATAGCGGATGTACCCGGGCGGCGTGTGTGGGTGTTACAACGCTAAAAAAAAAGAAAAAAAAGAAGAAAAACCATATTCCCTTTCCAATCTTGCCTTTCTAATAAAACCGGTTTGGTGCACATCGGTTGGATAGTTTCAAAGTCTATAACGGACATATTTTTTTGTGTTTTATGTATATACAGATTATTACATAAATTACCGCGAACGATTTACCTACTCCTATTCATTGAGGAATTCCATACAATGATATCAACTTGACAATTATTATTATTTTTTTATCCTCTACAATACGTCCTTTCATCTATACTAATAGTATAAATGCGAAAGTTTGGATGGATGGATGGATGGATGGATTGTTATTCAATCATGCCAGAACGGCTCAATTATGGATCTACATAAAATTTGGCACAGAAATAGATTATAGTCTGGATTAGCACATAGGCTATTTTCATTTTACCCGGAAAATCAAGGAGTTCCCGCGGCAACCAAAAAACCTCAATCCACGGGGACAAAGTCGCAGGCATAAGCTAGTATAAAATAAAAAATACTCGTCGAATTGAACCCTCCTTTTATTAACGTTGGTTTAAAACAAGTGCCTCCATTCCGATCCTCCAAGCCAATGCCACATTGCATCAGCCCATAATCCCGCGGCTCAATTAAGCGGCCGCCTGACGTGTGACGTGTGTCACAACACGGAGACAAATTAAAATAAATGACGCGCACATCCCTCCACCCAGCCGAGAGTTGGTATAGACCGAGAGACCACTGAATGACGTCTTATGTGTCAAATACAAGTGTGTAGTATGTGGAAATCCTTGCCAGATAACTACGTCCAGCAGTTGACGTCTATCGGTTAACGATGAAGACGACGGCGTGGGATACACAAATTACTCGTAAATTATGCATCATATAGACAACAACTACATTATCCACTTCACTTTTGTCTTACAATGCTTAGATTGTAAAGTTTTCACCAAATTTATTACTTCACTACTATCTATATATAAATTAATATAATATATCAAGTTGTAACTTGTAATCAATTTGTATAGTAAAACTAGTATGACAGCAAATTCATGAACGATATCGTTAGTATGTCGTAAACTTTATAATCTGTGGCGCAGTGTTGAGCGCTGTTGCCTTAACGTGCGGAGTTTCCGGGTTCGATCCCCGGCAGGGTCAATTTGGGACTTTATAATTTCTGAATTTTCCCTGGTCTGGCCTGGTGGGAGGCTTTGGCCGTGGCTAGTTACCACCCTACCGGCAAAGACGTGCCGCCAAGAGATTTGGCGTTTCAGTACGATGCCGTGTAGAAACCGAATAGGGGTATGGGTTTAATATAACTGCCATGCCCCTAACAGGTTAGCCCGCTACCATCTTAGACTGCATCGTCACTTACCATCAGATGAGATCGCACTCGTAGTGGATAAAAAAAAAACTTAGATTGTCAAGTTTTCAACAAAGTCCTCACTTCACTACTCACCAGGCTATATGAGGCTGCTTTCAGTAACCTGTAGCAATATTGGTATTGACGTTTGGATCTAAAATATTTTTTTGTAGTCGTTTCAGTTAAAACTCCCTTTCGCTCTTATATTTTACGTTCAATTTTTTTATCGTATTATTATGAAAAAGTCAAGAGCTCAACATACTTAATAATAATATCAAGTTGTAACCAATCAATTTTAATAGTAAAACTAGTATGACAGCAAATATTTATGTACTCGGCCGATATCATATTAGCCTATCACCACCTATCACATTCAATCAGAATTCGATCGTTACACCGTCTTAACAATAAAGGCCCCCATACAGCTGTCTCTCGGCCTATAAACTTTAGTGTTGTCTGTCTAAAAAATTAAAACCCGATTTGTAGGGCTGTCCCCACCTCTCAATCTGTCAATATAAACAACCGTGTTTATGTTTCAGCTCCCAACTGCCGCGCCCGACCCTTAATTAGTTTGTCCGAAATGACAGTTTTAGCGCCACAGAGTAAAAACAACACAGATAAAAAGAACTGTGAGTAGATAGGTATGGGGAAATAAAATAAAATAAGTAAGTAATATAATAAGTCTGGGTTCTGGGGTTCGTATCCCAGACACGAATACTATACAACTATAACTTTTCGGAATTCTATGCGATTCAAAGAATTAAATATCACTATTGTTTCAACGGTGATCGGTGAACGAATCGGGAAACCTTCATGCCTGATAATTGGGTATTTGACACTATTCAAATAAATTATTTTTTAGTGAATTATTAGTGAAAGTGAATAATTATTAAGAGGATCTCCCAAAAGCCGTAATATTCACGTCCCCTATTAGTTTTATGTTGAATAACTATCGATTAAAGTAAAAAAGTGCGTAGAACTTTGATGACGTCACTATTCAATATTTCATACAAAATCCTATACTTTTTTTTGGTTTGAAAAAAAGTTGCTGATTTGACTAGTTGTCAAATACCCAATTCTTTTTAATATTATTGCAACGTTGTGTAAAGTCTGTCAACCACACTTTGCCAGCATGGTGGACTATGGCCTTAACATTTCAAACAAATTCAAAAAAAAATCAAAATTCAAAAGTTTTTTATTCAAATAGACTTTTTACAAGTGCTTATGAATAGTCGAATGCACTCTATTCTATTCTTCTAATTCTAGTCCATCCATCATGAGTCCATCGATGAATTGAGATAACGAAGACGATACTGGTATCATCTTCGTTATCTCAATTCATCGATGGAATATTCCGAGAGTAATATTCCGCAGTAATAAGAATTGGTCAATTCTTATTGTACCTACTACGGAATATTTCTTGGGCAGCATAATATGCACCTGCATACAGATTTGTGTTATTAACTTGGTTGCCTACGAAGCTACGAAATGTTTCTTTGGTTCCTGCAGGGACGAATTAATGGTTGATTTAGTAGGTTTTTCAAATAATTGTTTGTTATTTTTGATCTTTAGTTTTATTAAGTAATTAGATATTATATTGTAGGATTAGTTATTGTTTTTAAATAATTAATTAATTTATTTTTTCGTTTATGAAGCCTGTATTTATCACAAGGCGCAGACGGGCAAACCTCTGTGGGGTTTTCAATGTACACTTAATTAGGTGTTTATTGTAAAATTCAAACTTGGATGAATAAATTTTAAAAAAAAAATTAGAAATGTCCTTTTTAAATTCATTTATAAAAAATGCTGCAAGTATTTAGACTGTGACACTATAAACGCATCCAAGTGACGTCTGACCTGTAATAATATAATTGCGCGCGCCGTCGCCCACTTGAGATAATTCCTTCAATGATGTCGGTCACACAGTCCAGACTGATTTGTTTGTATCAAATCAAATCAAATCAAATGTTTTTTTATTCAAATAAACTTTTACAAGTACTTTTGAATCGTCAAGTGAATCTACCACTGGTTCGGAATGCCATTCCTACCGAGAAGAGTATTGACATTAATTCATGAGACTGCCACGCGGCGGGATAAAGCTTACTGCTATGTGCTTTTGTGAAATGAGGAGCCGCTTAATTAGCGTTATATTTTTTTATATTTCTTACCTAAGCCTAATCTATACTAATATTAATTATTTTTCGATTCCCGCGGGAACTCATTAATTTTCCGGGATAAAAAGTAGCCTATGCCCTATAATGGTGAAACACGTACTTCTTCATATTTTAACGAAAGCCCAAATGCTGTTTCATGGCTATAACTTGAGAAATTAAGGACTTTCATACAAACTTTCAACCCCTATTTCACCCCTTCGGGGGTAGAATTTCGGGATGAAAAGTATCCTATGTCCTACCTCGTAGTATGGGCTCAAATCGTGCCAAGTTTCGTTTGAATTCATTCAGTAGTTTCGGCGTGATGCGCGGCCAAGATACAGACAGACAGACAGACAGACAGACAGACAGACAAAAATGAAAAAAATTACAGATTTGGCTTCAGTATCGAATAATGAGTGCCCTCCAAAAAAAATTTTCAAAATATCTTCAATGTACAGAATTATTATACTCGTAAGTACCTATAGATTACTAGTGGTTCGCCCCGAACTGAGACCTCGCGGTATCCATAAACTTGTACAGAGCGCCATCTATTGACATAATTGTGAAGTTCTGTCATTAATACTGAAGCACATTAAAAATTAAATAATTTCATTTCCTTATAATATTTATCTAATTTTAGTATTTGTTGTTCAAGTACAGGATATAATTCAAATAATTGATCAAGTTTCAGGCTTGAGAGTTCAGAAAATTGAGAGTTCTGAGGTCAACTTTGGACGTTAGAAAATCGCCACTTTGAAAGCCCCCCATTTCGTCAATTTTAGGGGAAAAATTAAAAAAAAAATATTTTTGGACTCTATTCCTAATTATCTTTAAAATGATATACCGCAACCCTATGTGACGCTATAAAAATATTTTACTTTGCATTCGCTTCTATGAGAGCCCCCCTGAAATAAAGATTTTTATAACTTTTTAAGCCATATTCGGCGGGGGCCATCGGTTTACATATTATATTTAAATTTGAAGTAATTACGTTCAGCAATTCAGAAGTTATAAGGCTCTGACAGACGGACGGACGGACGGACGGACGGACGGACGGACGGACGGACAAGTGCCAATTCACCCAAGTAGACTCAGAGACCTTCGCTTCGCTCAATAATGAAAGAAATGCGAAAGCGTGTATTATCCCTGTTAGCATTTTTACCATCCTGTCTGTTTTACCAATTTTGGTAAAATTTTGGTACAACAATAGCGTGCATATTGGAGACGGAGACGGAGAATGTAGTAAGGTGTTCACTGGTGAGGAAAACGAGGTAAAGCAAATGTGCAGCCGCGATCTTGCGACAGCCAGCGTCGCAGCTGAACATTCGTGGGTCTGCTACAAGGCCACTTATGACCACGGAAAATCATAGACTTCCCACTTCTCACGAATTACTTCTCTTATTATTCTCACAAAAAACTTGGGCATCATTGTTTATTAGTTTAAAATAGGTATAAAAGATAGAGCACTTAATAGTTATAGTGAAATATAATTATTGTAGAGAAAAAAATATTGCATTTATGAAATTTCTGATTAATCTCGCAATAAACAAAGTTATAGATTTCACCACTTTCTCTGCGTCGTATTGCTCATTGATGAGGGTCGTGATTCCATTCCATTAATCACTTAATGGCAGGGGTTTTCTTGGGTTCCGCATACGACTCGACCTATTAAGATTTCAACTCATAAGCTAGTATCGATTATTATCAGATGTTAGTGATAATAATCGGGACCGACGGCTTAACGTGCTCTCAGAGTCACAGAGGAAACGAAAAGGCCAAATTCGGTCACCCATCCAGTTACTGACTTGGGTCAACGTTGCTTAACAATCGCAATCGACTGATATGCGTTGTCGCAACAAGGCCACTCGTCCCTCAATTTTCTTAATCAGACTTCATCACAATCCGGCAATATTTATTACGATAATTTGTATTGAGTTCGAAAAAAAAAACAAAAACCGGGATATCCAAGAACATAAATTAATATCAATAAAAAAATCCACTTCATTGCAAAAAAAATGTATCCACAAAAAACACCCTCGTATTGGGCGGGCGGTTTCACTTTACGCGAACACAGGCGATCCGCAGCTCAAGCCCGCGTCGGGTCGCGGCACCGATTTGCATTTTGCACACTTTTTTAGCTGTCTCGCATTATATTTGCTTCATTAGGTGTGTACAGTGTACACTGTCGAGCAAGTTAAGGGTGCACTTTGAATATTATATTTTTGAAGTGAAAACTTCTTTAGCCGCGTTGAGCACTTTTTGGTAGGGGGTAAACTTGTGGATTCGCGTCACCGACACCGCGTCACCGACATGCTCGCGTTGTAACGAAGACAAAAGGTCTTAAATATTAATATACTACATTCGTAATTAAACTTTAATGCCCTAGTTTTAAGGTTTATATCTTAATTTTTTTTATTTTTAAGTTTTGACTTCTATCGTCAGTCCCTATGACTGCCAATTTTTTTTTCTTTATCTAATTATCTAATGTATGTTGCAGAACTGGAGGTTGCTGAAGCAGACGTGTTATGGAGTCGAGTGGAAAGTGTAGACCAGTGAAAACAATACAATACCTCAGAATGTGAACCGACTATCTGAAGATAGTGGTGGGAAGATGCTGGATGAGAAAAAAGAAAGACTCTATGTGTAATGTTCTCTTATTGGCCAGCTTAATGGAGAGCTTTAGCCAGAAGTACCTATACTTTGCTAAAATAAGATGCTTATTCAAGTATGGATTTTATTATTATAGGTGAAGTGAAATACGAATTGGTCAAAATAAAAACCGATCTTTTGCAATTTAATATCACAATTTTATCACAATCGTTTATAGGTACATCCATATGCATTACGTGGGTAGGTACTAGATGGGAGTATTTTTATTTCTGAGGAAATGTGCGTTATAATCTCTATTTTTTTGACGTCTTAAAAATCGATGAACACCGGCTGCACGCACGAAAAACTGTCACGTTCCGCCTGAGCCTGAGCGTGCAAGTGAGAGCGCGGAACATGCGATAGAGAGGCACGATCGGCCCAAGCGTTGGCTTGTGACACATTTATCTCTCTTCTCGCGTGAAGTCTGAACTAGCAGTTCGAATAGTTCTGCTACTGGAACGCCACCACGCGAGCTTCTTCGAGAACTTCTAGTTATCACGTAAAACTATCGTCCGTAAACCGACTTTACAGACAACCAATTTTTTTTTTAATACATCGAGCAATGTGTTCAATTTATTTGTCCCGTATTGTACCCAAACTGTATCATGTATCAAGGCCAGGCCACGGTGGTAGCGTTTAGTATCGCTTTCATTATGTTACGGCTGATTGGCTCGCAGGGCATCTGGGCCTTTATCATATTGGATAACCTCATGGGGTAACTCGACTAACTTGTGGTAGGTAGCTTAAGAGATAAGGCTAAGAGAGACTATTTAGGAGTCTTATCTCATAAGCTACCTACCTGCTAGCGTCCGGCGTCCCACCTTTTAAGCTCCTGTAAGCCGAAAAAAAATCTTAATCGATTTGTCATAAGGTATATTTTGAAGATTATACCAAAACATATTAAATGAGAAGCAGAAAGCCGCGTTATCTTGCATGCACCTAGGCATAGAATAGGTAATGTATCGTTTTACTGCTTTTAAGATTAGGTATGAAGTATGAACATATATATACCTAGGTACTCTATGGCTATGAAGTTGTAATAAAATGGAATTTGGAACCTATTATGGGGCTGACCTTTAAAAAAGCCCCTATAAATAAATAAAGAAAAAAAGTATGGCACTCCAAAACAAATGCTTAGATTTAGAAATCCTCGGATAACATAATAATCAGATAAAATCAGGAAAGATTTGTAATAAATCAGCACAATAATTGTTTAGCAAAATCTTTATTAAAAAATCCCCATATCCCACAACCTTAGTCAACCAACCATCATGTTCAACCAATAGACTAAGAGATAACTGCAATTTTGGTAACCATCGCCAGAAAGGCTGATTCAGTGTTAGATGGATGTAGAGCTCTCCACTGATCTCAAAAGTGGCAGTCTGCCTGCATTTGGATGGCCCTTTAGCTAAATATGGGCGTTCAAAGACGGTTTATTGTTACCAAAAATGAACGATAATTAGAAAAGCTGATTCTTGTACAGTATTAAAGTATGCGCAGTACCTATGTAAATAGCGTAAAAACTGACGCATTTGGATGGGACTTTTTCTAGATATCAGCTTTCAAAGACATTATAACCTATACTTACTATGCGTTCCTGTAATAAAATATTAGCAATAACTTTGTCGCCGTTGATCGCTATTAAAAATTATTAACAGCAATCAACAGGACGACTTAATAATTGCTAATATTTTTTTACAGGAACGCATAGTAAGTATAGGTTATAACGTCTTTGAAAGCTGATATCTAGAAAAAGTCCCATCCAAATGCGTCAGTTTTTACGCTGTTTACATAGGTACTGCGCATACTTTAAAACTGTACAAGAATCAGCTTTTCTAATTATCGTTCATTTTTGGTAACAATAAACCGTCTTTGAACGGCCATATTTAGCGAAAGGGCCATCCAAATGCAGGCAGACTGCAACTTTTGTGATCAGTGGAGAGCTCTACATCCACCTAACACTGAATCAGCTTTTCTGGCGATGGTTACCAAAAGTGCAGTTATCTCCTATAATACAACTACTAATGCATCATTAGGTTCCAATGCTCACCCAAAAATATCTATTACATGTCTATTACAAAATTATGTACCTATTATATCTACTAAATCGCATACCTATCCATATCGACACTTGATACTTTGCACGGTTTCTTTACTAATATTTAAACAATAACGATAGAAAAACTTGGATTTCTTTCGTAGATATTAAGTTTAACTAAGGACTGATCTACACTACACTACACGCAAATAACGCACCACTAATCTATAAGTCTTTTGGTCTGGTTGGAGGTTTCGGCGTTGGCTGTAGTTACCATCGTCCATCGCCCTACCCGTAAAGAGGTGCCGCCAAGCGATTTAGCGTTCTGGTACGATGCCGTGTATAGAATCGAATCAGGGATTAATATTACTGCCATACCTACCCCTAACAGATTAGCTTGCTACCATCTTAGCACCTTTGCTTATCACCAGACCCCCGATTATGTAAGAATTGTCCATCAAATGGTAAAGGTTCAGCGTCAAAGTAATATGGACCATAACTGCATTGAATTGGAGCTCGGTTTCGTGTATCCATTCTTATACGTTTGAGTATCGTACATACCTAAACGTATAAGAATGGTTAAGCGAAATTGAGCTCTAGTTTAATGCTGTTATGGTTTACTTACTTTCCTGCAGAACTTTAACGATTTCATCGGCCATTCTTACATGATTGAGGGGCAGGTTTAGGTTTAAAGATGTTTATTTTCTCGAAGAAGAACAAAGGTTCACTTTTATGAGAACTTGCAAATAATATATGCTTAAACATTAATGCTTACAGAAAAAGGTGACCTACAAACTAATCAAGTATTAATAAACTTCACTTTGTAAACGGTTGAGTAATTTTTTATTACGAAGGATTTTTCATTAAAAACTTCGTTTGGTAAATCATTGCAAGGTTTATCATAGTTATTTGCAGTCAAAGGCTAACTTGTAGTTTTTGAAGTCGGTTAAAGAAGTAGTTCATATGGTCAAACCATAAGACACCTAACCCCGGCAGATTCCGCATGTAACTCAATATGGCGGTTCCTCGGTTGAAACGTGTAAGCAATATTATAATTACTTTCGATCGTTCACGCCTGGCGGCAGCACAATAGCTTCACCGCTGCGCCAGCGCAACCGCCGCAGCGTCCTCCGCAACTCTGAGCCCCACAGATTGGTTAATGAGCTGCAAAATTAGGGTACGGGTTTGGAGTCGGACTAGTATTATGTTACGGTGTCGTAATGTACAAGCGGTAGCGAGGAATTTCGAATGAGGTCAACCGCCGAATCCAACTCGGCTGGACTAGTTAGCATGGTTTCTAAGGGTCTCATAGGAAAACTCAGGGTCACTCAGCGGTCGATGACGAGACTTATATCTGCCCCCCTAGCCAAATCATATATACGTTTCGTGTCTATTTTCTTTCTATAATCGTTAACGCTGCGAAAGCGATTAAAAACGCTGACCATAGATTATTCACTTATTTTTTTCTCTCCGCTTAAGCGTTAACGATTATAGAAAGAGAATAGACACGAAACATATGTATGGCTAGGGAGATTGGTGTTTCTTCAGAGAGTCAGAGAACTATGGTAAGTAATGTATAGCTCGGCGTGAATTGTACTGGAAAGCGCAGTGTTGGGATACGCCCCAAATCTGTGGACGGACGACATGAAACGAGTCGCTGGTAACCGATGGGTCTAGGCCGCGACGTGTGGAAGTCCAGCAAGAGATTTATGTTCAGCTGTGGACGTCTGTATATAGGATGACGAAGAAGATAAATTCCCAAATTGCCCCAGATCTATCGCTTGTAAGACAACAGCGCTTACCATTGCGACAGGGAGGTTGCCGCAACGGAGCAACGGATCAACGTGATTTTTGGTATGGGTATAGTTGAGGACATGGAGAGTGACATAGGTTACTTTTTATCCCGGAAAATTAAGGAATTCCCGCGGGAATCCAAAAAAACTTAAACCACGTGGACGAAGTCGCGGGCATCAGCCCCCCGATTATGTAAGAATTGTCCATCAAATGGTAAAGGAGCAGCGTCAAAGTAATATAAACCATAACTGCATTGAATTAGAGCTCAATTTCGCGTATCCATTCTTATACGTTTGAGTTTCGTACATACCTAAACGTATAAGAATGGGTACACGAAATTGAGCTCTAATTTAATGCTGTTATGGTTTATTTACTATGCCGCAGATTTTTAACGATTTCATCGGTCATTCTTACATGATTGGAGGGCTGCTAGTGAGGAATACGACGCAGAGAGACAGAGAGAGAATTTCACAGCCTCGATCGCTTACTAAATAAGCCATACACTATAAAATGTTAAAAACAGCGAAACGGCAAGCGCATTGTAGGCAGAAACTGCGTTTTTCGTACTTTCGGGTAACCCGATACGGCATTGTGGCTTTTTGTTCTTGCCCCGGCTCCGAAGCCGCCTGAATGAGCGGCGGGATTCATTCAATACTAATTTATTATTTACCAGCTATTAACTTAATACCTTCACTTTTCCAATCGGGTATCTTTTTGTAACCCGTGGTCCTGGGTGAGCAACACGATACGACGCCATAGAAAATGACAGACGTAGGTATCTACGGGACAATGTCGGCCATGTGAAGGGTCAGCAGCAAGCAGTAGCTTGATACTGTCGCGTAGCGTCGCATTGCCACGTTTGTCGCTCATTTTCCAAGGCATCGTATCGCGTCGCGTCGCTTCTGTCACTCGTTGACTTACCCGTTGTCCTAGTTCGCGAGCTCCCTAGCCCAGTGGTCTTATATAAATGGGAGGTGCCTTTTCGATCCCCGCCGGAGACAATCAGGGAATACCATAATTGCTCAATTTTCCAGTAGAACGTATCTCCTTAAATTGAGTAGAGCAGTTAAACGCCTTTGCGAGGCGATGGAGTAAAATTGTGAACTAGGTCATATCACCCATGACACTAAACTGTAAAAATAGAGCAATAAAACGAGTGTGCTTTAGATTTAGACTACACGACTGAAGTAAAACTTCTTTAGCTATATTAATTTTCTACATATATTTAAATTTATTATGGGTTTTCATTGATAAATTAATATTTTTGGATAGATTTACGAAACGTAACTCTCTCTCTTTCTATTTTAACTAAGTTATATCTCCCTCTCAACTTCCGTTCGCCTCGCCCGATCACACTTTTCGTAACACTCTCGTCACGCATTCACCAGCTTACTCCCCAAGTCAAGCGTGCGTAACGAACACAGATCGTGGTAATTTAGAGGTTTTACTTCAAAAATTGCAAGCTATGCTGTAATGTAGCTGTCTCGGTAAGCACGTAACCCGATACTGCAGCCCTGGGTCGCGCTGGCCACCGGGGCGGTGCTTAACCGCAGTAGTATTATTAATTAAATGGTTAATAAACGACACTTTTATCGCTCAATTAAGTTCACGAAATAAGATACTTTGCACTTTTTTTGTCTCTTGAGATATTAAGAGCTTTTTATTATACGTATATGTGTATTATATAGTGTATTAAATTTTGCTTGCTTGTGCACTGCATTTTGAATTTTTAAAAAGTAGGAGTTTCTCAATTCGGTGCGTAGTTTTCACAGTAATTTTTAAATAAAATATGTACTTTGAATGTTCTTTATTTACTCTTTCATAATGTTGTAGTGTAATAAATATTTTATGAGATAAAATTGAAGTAATTATTGACTATTCGATATCCATACCTACTAATATCATAAATTTTTAATTTTTTTTTATTTTATTTATTTAGTACACTAACAATTTACATATATGACAAACACAAAAACGTTCACATTATTACTATTTCTTATATGTAAATCGATTACAAGTGTACATAACATTTAAAAGGTTAAACGTCATGTAAACTAAATTTTGCCATAAAAACTTACATACTATGTATTATAAACTTACAAACTTACTTACATACTTAATTCAAAATTATAATTTAGTAGGAAACAAAATACAAAAAAAAAAAAAAAAAACAAAATATTACCTTAAACTGGAATTAGATGATACATGATCAGTGAGTATTTTCTTAAAAGTAGTATAAGAGTCATGAAATATGTCGATGCCTGGTAATGTTTTAGACAATTCGTTATATTTGCCACAAATACGCGCAATGGGAGCTTGACGACCGAGATGTGTTTTCGCGAAAGGAATATGGAAAGTTTTCGAGATGCAACAACGGGGAAACCTACGTGGAACAGATAACGATATGCGATTAAGAATATTGCTGCACTTTACTTTATTGTGTAATATTTTATGAAGATAAAATGCGATAGTCTGTCTGTTTATACTTATGTCTGTTTGCTACGTTTTATGGCCTATCTTTTCAACCGATTTTTAGGAAACTCGGTACAGAGATAAGCTGCGTCCGGAAAATCATAAAGTTCCGACGAAATTTTTCAAACCCTAAAAGATATTGCGGACGTCTTCTAGTAATAAGTAATAATAGTAATAGTGTAAATAATAATAGTGATAAATTGTTTATTATCATACTAATATTATAAATGCGAAAGTGTGTTTGTTTGTTGGTTTGTCGGAGCAACGGATTGACGTGATTTTTGGCATGGGTATTATTAGTCGAGAACCTGGAGAGTGACATAGGCTACTTTTTGTTCCGGAAAATTAAGGAGTTCCCGTGGGAATAAAAAAAAACTTAAACCACGCAGACGAAGTCGCGGGCATCAGCTAGTATAAAATAAATAGTGACACTTTTTTCGGGTTGTGCCACACATGACTCCTGTTGTCCCGTCGCTTCTGTCTGCACCTGGCACTTCAGCTCATTGCTGTTGGTGGTGGTGATGGAGGCTCCGGGGTAGCATACCGTTGAGGTAAGGAAATGTGTGGCAAAACTGGGAAATAAATATTTTTTTTTTTATTTATTATAGGCTTACGCTTGACCACATCACACCTGATGGGAGTGATGATGCGGCCTAAGATGGCACGCGCTTGCCTAAAAGATGCCTATTCACTCTTGATTTAAAGATACCCGGATTGTAATCGGTGGGAAACACAGTTTTAGGTAGAGTGTTCCAGACCCTAGCCATGCGAATGAGGAATGAAGACGCGAAGCGTTTCGTACGTGTCGATGGGTCATGGGACGTCGACGACATAGAGGTGGAAACTCGCACGGCATCTTGCGGTAGGATGGTAGAAAGAATGTATTTCTATTAAAGTATCCTGAAATGGTAATACCATAGACAGTTATTACACTCTAAGAAGGCCTTTGTAATTATTTATCTTTTATAGACATGAGCGTGCTTCCGTTCTTTGTCAGAATTTGTCAGAGGTGTAATTATTGTAGGTTATAATAGCCTGCAAGTAAAGTTGAATTAGCCGGAAGATAGAAACTTTATAGTGGTGGAATTCTTTACACTTACTTAGATAGCAAGTAAAATACAACTCGTACGTTTAAATACAAACGACTAATTACTAATAGTGAGATGTTTCCACTACAAGTCAGCCCTTGACTGCGATCTCACCTGATGGTAAGTGATGATGCAGCCTAAGATGGTAGCGGGCTGACCTGTTAGGGGTATGACAGGTGTATTAAACCCATACCTTTAGTCGGTTTCTACACGGCATCGTACTGGAACGCTTAATCGCTTGGCGGTAAGTCTTTGCCGGTAGGGTGGTAACTAGCCACGGCCGAGGCCTCCCACCAGGCCAGACCAGAGAATATTCAGAGATTATAAAATCCCAACGACCTCATTTTACATAGATGGGCCCTGTCAAACAAAGTATGTGGACCTATTTTACTAACGCCATCTAGTCTGAAAAGCGGGACAGCGCTATGGCGAGAACAAGGACAGGCAAGGTGTGGAGCGCGCTCTACAGTTCGGATGCCCAACTTTTTTCTATGAAAGGGCCCATTTAGTACCTACATATACAACGATGTGGATTCCCTAATTGACGCTGGGGATCGAACTCGAGACCTCCCACGTTAAGACAACAGCGCTCACCACTGCGCAAGAGAGGTCGTCAAAACTAACTCTTAAAATATTGGATAGAAGCAGGCGTTACTTTGCGATAGATCATGATAATCAAAGAACACGTAGCTCAGTCTTAAACCTAGAGCCAGTAAAGCTACGACGCGAAGGTAGTCTGTTAGTACATTTTATTTTATTTTATTTCTTTGGGTTCACAAACAACGACACAGTAGGTATTTCATAGGTACAGTCTTAGTATAACAATAATAACTGTAGCGTCAACCACGTAAACCACCAATTAAAAGGGTACATTTTTAAGTGGACTTAGTGCTACATAACTATTTAATATAGTTATGTTACAACATTGCGAGATAAAAATATATTAGTTAGATTAAATAAAAAAAATAAAGGCAAAAAGGAAATTTTCAGTAAGTTATTAGGTAAGTAAAAATTCAAAGTGATTTCTTTAAATGACCTTTATCCAACCTCTAAACCTTTTAAGAACCTTGCGTGTTAAATTACATGTCGTCGCAACTATAGCCTCTCACCATCAAACCATCGCAAATTGAATAGCGAAATATAAATTATTTCGAATAGAAAAAATAAATTGCAACCATTAAACTGACAAATGCACGCGCTATCTAATTCTATGAGCTGTAATATTGTTAATTACTCTCACAGTTGTCCCATTTTTAGGGTTCCGTAGCCAAATTTGGCAAAAACGGAACCCTTATAGATTCGTCATGTCTGTCTGTCTGTCTGTCTGTCTGTGTGTCCGTCCGTATGTCACAGCCACTTTTTTCCGAAACTATAAGAACTATACTGTTGAAACTTGGTAAGTAGATGTATTCTGTGAACCGCATTAAGATTTTCACACAAAACTAGAAAAAAAACAATAAATTTTGGGGGTCCCCATACTTAGAACTGAAACTCATCTCATCCAACCCATACGTGTGGGGTATCTAATAGGGCTTTCGAATACCGGTTTTTCTCAATACCGGTATTAATACCGGAACGATTTTTTTCAATACCGGGATCCCGGGATCCCGGTATTGGAAAAAAATTAAAATGTGGTAGATGTTTTTTAACTTATAATTAGTCGTTTCTGAAGCAAACGGACCCATCAAAAACAGATTTTTCATAAAAAAATTTTTTACCAAATTAACTCAAAAAAAAGCCTTTTCTGCATAAATTCAGTGAAGAAAAGTCGTTTTTTTCACTCAGCGATATATTTTTTGGATATAGAACGCTGTGGTTGATTATTACACTGTGAATTATTGGTATGTCTATTTCACTGTCTCACGAAACGTTAAGTAACTCCTTCACTTTATTTTATATCATGCAATATTTTATGAAATTGTATTTTCTTTAATAAAAATCACCAAGTATTCATTGGTTTTGAGTATTGAGATAGTTATTTACGCGTTGACTTAATTCTTACGACACTATCGTTTGTTTCATGTATGTATAAGGTGAAAATTACGGACCACGTAATGTTCTGAAACTCCATCACATCATTTTAAATACAACCTTATTAAGTAATACTTATATTATTATCAAATAATCAATTTCTTATTCATTCATATCAATCAGAATATCAACTATATGATTTTTAAAATAGAACTATTTTTGGATGAATTCTTACGAAAATATATATTTTTAACCTCCATTGAAGTTTGAACTTTTAATAAAAAGTATATTTGTGACGCACTTTCTCAACGTACACACAAAATTAAATAAATATGGCAGGGAATTTTAAATAATTAGTGAAATTAGTGTCGAAGATTGTAATTTAAACTACTATCGTCATCTCAACCTATAGACATCCTGGACGTAGGTCTCCTGCATGGATCGCCACAGAGCACGGTCTTGTGCCCCTTGTTTCCAGCGGCTCCCAGCTACACGCTTGAGATTGTCCGTCCACCTAGTGGGGGGTCGTCCAACACTACGCTTCCCGGTGTGAGGCCGCCATTCAAGCACTTTGGGACCCCAACGTCTATCGGTTCTACCAACTATGTGCCCCGCCCTTTGCCACTTAAAGCTTGGACTCTTCGAGCTATGTCGGTTACTCTGGTTCGCCTACGGATCTCCTCATTTCTGATTTGATCACGCAGGTATACTCCAAGCATAGCTCTCTCCATCGCCCGCTGAGTGACCCTGAGCCTCCTTATCAGGCCCAAAGTTAGCGACCATTTTTTGGAGCCGTAAGTCATCACTGACAACACGCACTGTTCGAAAACTTTCGTCTTCGGGCACTGAGGAATTTTGGACGAGAAGATGTCGCGGAGTTTCCTGAACCCTGCCCAAGCCGAGTTGGATTCGGCGGTTGACTTCTTTCTCGAAATTGGACCTGCCTAACTGGACTGTATGTCCTAGGTATATGTAGGTACTCATCAAGAATTTCGAGTGCAGAATTATCTACTAACACAGGTTGGGGCTGAACGTGTGCATTATAAATGATCTTTATCTTGCTCATATTCATTTTTAGGCCCACCTGTTGAGGAACTACTAAATGAGTAATAAACGATATTTTTGTAAGAAGTCGATCGAAGACGAAGAAATCGATAAATTTGTCAAAACACAAATTAATCTAAAATTCAATAGTTATTATTTATAAGAAAATAATATACATATTATCATAATAAAATATGCATTAGTTATAGATCAGATTTCTGAACGTTTTGAGAGACAATGAAATAGAAATGCCAAGCCACAGGGATCTAAATTCAAACACTAATTTTTTCCTCTGAGTAAACAAAAACGACTTTTCTTCACTGGTTTTAAGCAATAAAGGCGCTCTTTTTGAGCTAATATGCATAAGATACAAGTTTTAAACTTAGCCGAATAAAAAACAGTGGCATCTACCAAGAAATATATGCAATAGTCACTGTTTCGTTTATAGTGTCGCCAATACCGGTATCCCGGTATTAGACATTTCAATACCGGTATTGAAAACCGGCGAAAAAAGTCCGGGATCCCGGTATTGGCCAATACCGGGATCCCGGTATTGGAAGCCCTAGTATCTAAATATTGATAGGTCTTCAAAAATGATATTGAGGTTTCTAATATCATTTTTTTCTAAACTGAATAGTTTGCACGAGATACACTTCCAAAGTGGTAATGTGTGTCCCCCCCTGTAACTTCTAAAATAAGAGAATGATAAAACTAAAAAAAATATATGATGTACATTATCATGCAAACTTCCACCGAAAATTGTTTTGAACGAGATCTAGTAAGTCGTTTTTTTTAATAATTTAAAACTTACTACAGGTTTGTACGGAACCCTCGGTGCGCGAGTCCGACTCCCATTTGGCCGGTTTTTAAACGCAGGTGGAGCCATGTCATCGCCTAATTGCTGTAGTGGATAATTAAAACTATAGAGCTTAGGCCCGCACTGCGAAAAAAAAACCTGCCGATATTTTTTTCGCTATTCTGTAACACTAGTAAACATATGGAGGTACACCACTTGCAATTATAATTTGAGCGAAAAAAAAACTATAGAATAACATTCGCGCGAATATTTTGTGCAGTTTAGAGTTTTCATAGAATTAGGATTGGTCACCTTTAGTTATAAAAGCCCCTAAACAAATAAAGAAAAAAAAAAAAAAAGGGATTGGTCTCCAATCCTAAATCTCGATTTCGGACAAAATCAATCAATCAATCATTAATTAATGTTTATTCAAAATTGGTACAAACAAGACAAGTAAATAACAAAAACAAAACTCTTGTTTGAGTAATTATAATCTATATAT
Organism: Erebia ligea; assembly: GCA_917051295.2. Lineage (NCBI taxonomy): Eukaryota > Metazoa > Arthropoda > Insecta > Lepidoptera > Nymphalidae > Erebia > Erebia ligea. The sequence goes on from OU785232.1 coordinate 1,767,313, forward strand.
ATAAAATTCAAAGTCCTGACTGACTGACTGACTGACTGACTGACTTATATATCAACGCACAGGCTAAACCGCTGGGGTTAGAAACTTGAAATTTTGACAGTAGGTTCCTTTTGTGACGTAGGTGCTCACTAAGGAAGGATTTTTCAAAATTCAACCCCTAAGGGGGTGAAATAGGGGGTGAAAGTTTGTATGAAAGTCCGTCATTTCTCAAGTTATATCCATGAAACTTGGTATTTGAGCTTCTGGTTTAAAATAAAGAAATACGTGTTTCACAGTTTTTGAAAATTCTACCCCCAAAGGCGTTAAATAGGGGTTGAAAGTTTGTATGAAAGTCCTTCATTTTTCAAGTTATAACCATGAAAGTTGGTATTTGGGCTTCTGGTTTAAAATAAAAAAATACGTGTTTCACAGTTTTTGAAATTTTTTATCCCCAAGGACGTTAAATAGAGAGTTTGTCCTTCAATCACGCCGCAACAGAGCAACGGATCAACGTGATTTTTTGCATGGGTATAGTTGAGGACCTGGAGAGTGATATAGGATTCATCCCGGAAAATTAAGGAGTGCCTGTGAGAATTAAAAAAAACTTATGCCACGCGAACGAAGTCGCGAGCATCCTCTAGTTTTTCATATTATGTTGAATTACCGCTTAAGTTATAAGGTAGGACCTAAGTATTTATCGTACCAAATACAGTAAACAATGTGAAGACCTCGACAGTATCACACGAGTGAAGGTATATCGTCGTCGGGGTGATAATGTACATAGCACCGCCCTATAAAGTCTAGGGCCACATTCCTTCGCAAGTAAAGTCAGGTACCTAATTACTAATTAGGTTCAACAATAAGTAGCATTGCGGTCTAAAAATGTTAACCAGTTTTCAAATTAGATTCTTGATAATACTACCTGCAGTAAGGTCTAAAATGCCTGAGCAAGGTCCCACAAACCTATCTGACCCGGTGACGCGTCGCCAGTGGCGTGTACGTCATAGAGGCATAAAGGTACTGCTTACCCTATAGTTAAAAAAGCTCAATGCATAATTTTCATCATTCCCTGCCTGAAAGACCTATGTCTAGTTTTTATACCCGGACCCTGTCTCCATGGATTTAGGTTTCACCTGTTAAAAAAATTACAAAATAGGAGTAGGTATCTGGTTTCCGTTACAGGGTAAGAAACCCCAAATAGAATATTCTTTTTCAGTGATATTGTTATGTCTGTGTGCCCATCTGTGTCTGTCTGTACTTTTTATCCCGGATAATTAAATTGTTCCCGCGGGGATAAAAAAAACTAATCCACGTGGGCGAAGTCAATATACCTACGACTAATGATACACACAATATGTTATTTTATTTTTCATTTATTGCCTTTAAAGAAAATGAACAAAATTACACCACAATTGTATAGACTATAGACTAAAGCACTAGAATAAAACACAGGCTGTCGTTTGTATGCAGCCAAAATAGACCGTTAGTCTGCGTTAGGGCTGACAAAATGGTCGACCGAATTATCATACTAATATTATAAATGCAAAAGTGTGTTTGTTTGTTGATTTATTGGTTTGTTGGTTTGTCCTTCAATCACGCCGCAATGGAGCAACGGATCGACGTGATTTTTGGAATGGGTATAGTTGAGGACCTGGAGAGTGACATAGGCTACTTTTTATCCCGAAAAATTAAGTAGTTCCCGCGGGAATAAAAAAACTTAAATCACGCGGACGAAGTCGCGGGCAGCAGCTAGTAAGAAATATAATTATACATGAGAGTTGATTGCATCAGTGAGGCCGACGAGATGTAAGTAATGTAACCCGATCAGGCTTTGTGCCGCCGAATATAAAGACGTCCATTAATTAACGAGGGACAACGGATACCCGCGGACATCCGCGGTCGCTTCTGTGACTATTGATGGACTATTCTCAAGGCCCTCGGAATTAGGCGAATCGCACACTGCGACGCGCCCCGCTGCAGATCGCGCTAATTGGGTATTTGACAACTATTCAAATAAATTATTTGTTAGTGGTTTAAATAGAGGATCTCCCAAAAGTCGTAATATCCACGTCCCCTGCTAGTTTTATTTTGAATAACCATTTAAAAACTTATTAAAAACTATCGATTAAAGTAAAAAAAAAGTGCATCGAACTTTAATGACGTCACAATTTAAAATTTCATACAAAATCCATACTAAGCAAGCGTTTTGACGTTTGAAAAAAGTTGCTGATTTGACTAGTTGTCAAATACCCAATTAGGCGAATCGCACACTGCGACGCGCCCCGCGGCTGGTCGCTAAGTTGTATACTAATTCCACAGAGAGGCGTTGTTAATGTGTGGTACTGCGCGTATTTTGCACACAATCTTAGACTGCATCATCACTTACTATCAGGTGAGATTGCAGTCAAGGGCTAACTTGTAGTGTATAAAAAAAAATCTAATATAAATACTTACCTACCGTGCTACAGATTGCGGGACGCGTTGCAGTGTAGGATTCGCCTTTAGATAGATATAGAATTGAGGATGTGGAAAAGGAGTGTAATGGCGCTATGACATTACATCAGAAGGATACAACCCGGGAAAGGCTACTTGTTTAACCCGGAAAATTAATAAATAAAAATTCCTTCGGCAATTAATAAAAACTTCAACCACGCGGATTTTAATGAAATTTGGTATACCTAGAGATAGGTTACAACTAGGAACAACATAGGCTAGGTACTTTTAATCCCGGAAAATTAAAGTGATTCCTGTGGGAATGAAACAGCTTAATCCACGCGGATGAAGTCGCGGGCATCATCATAGTTAAATATTGTATTTAGCCATTTTTAATTTTAATACACTTTCAGCTATCAGAAAAGCGTCTATAGATATCTAATATCTAGGTGTTATTAAAGCCATCTAAATTATGATTTTTTGTAGAGTGCTAATAAACTAGACCCGGAATGATCAGATTACAAGTTTTTAATAGACCAGGGCGGCTGACAAGACACAGCTGCAGTTTACTTAGCCAAAGTGTTGGTGATTATCGCCATTTTGCGTGTAATTTTAACATAATTTGAAATAATAATATGTCATTCTTTACATACAAAAACACCGACTCTTGAGTCGGTTACTATTTATTTTTATTCTATAACCAGGGGGTCTACTCTCTTTCTCTCAAACGAAACTTCGCAAACGAACGTAATTAGTCGGTTATTAGACCCACACAAAATCGTTCAATCCAATCGGTCACGAAAATTTTCTATGGATCCGTACCTATTACCTATTCTGTGTCCGTACTTCGTCTGCGTGTACGAAAACGAAATAGAGACGAGCTTATAGATATTATTATGTAGGAGAGGAGTTAACGAAATTTCGTTCGTTCGATTGCGAAGTTTCGTTTGAGAGAAAGAGAGTAGACCCCCAGGAACGTTTATTTTATTCTATGACCTGAGGCCCAATTGTCTAATAAAATCGCAATCATTTTTGAAAGCTTAAAAACGTATACTCGAACCGTTTATAGAGTTCATAATTATATGTTTTTTAATGAGCAGGCATCTATAAACTCCTTAAACCTAGCAGGCTGAGTGGGAGTTTTTAGCATATAGGTATTCGATCGAGACAACGTTAACTTCTATTTATATGGAATTGATCGAGCGCCAGCTGACAATTCCATACAAACCGTAATTAACGTTGTCGCGGTCGAATGGGAAGAAAATCTCCCACTAGGCACACAATTCGAATAAGTACGTTTGACAAACGTTTACGATTTTCTTACATAATCGAGAGGGCAGATAAGTGTTTGGCGCTAGGAAAGGTTCAGCAGATAGGTACATTTTATTTTTCTTTTATTTTGATGATGATGACGATGATTCCTTAGGTGTCCCCAGTGAGGACATCCATCTCTTGCTCAGTCGCCCGGCCCACGGCACCGTAGTGTGGCGAATGACACCGCCGCGGACGTAAACGGTTTTCCCAAACTCGTCATTAGCGTAGGATGGCACAAGCCATAAGAGATCGGTAGTTCTTATGGTTTGTTGTTTTAGTAACTAGCTTGACGTACCCGCCCTGGCTTTACTCGGGTAAGTGAAAGTACGTCTTGGCGACGGCACTGCCGTGCGTATATATTAGATTATTGTGAAAATAGACCGTGATAGGTTGCAAATTTCAAGAATCATATTGTATTTCTTTATTTTCAATCGGAAGCCCAAATCACTCATTTCAACCCATTGCCGGCTCACTACTGAGAAGAGAAGGGTTTGGCCATAGTCCACCGACCACCAAGCTGGCCAAGTGCGGATTGCCATTTATTTTATTTTTTATAGAACTCCTCATAAATAGCCTATGCCCTTCCTCATAGTGCAACAAATCTATTAAAATCTACCCATATCAAATTTCTTTAAAATCGGTTGAAAATATGGTCCGTTAAAATATAGCAGACAGACACACTTTTGCATTTATGTATAATATTATATAGTCAATATTTACTAGATTGTTACGCTGCCGGTCTCCCTCGTCAGCGAAACGTGCCACGAGTGTCAGATTCCGACGTGAATCCGTCAAACTGGACAATTAGTGCTTTCGCTTACCTAACTTCGGTGCGAACAGACATCCTTTACTTATTATATTATTTTACATTTTGTTATACATTTATACCTACCACTTGTTATACCACTTCATTAATAGTTATACACCCCAAAAGGAGTTCATCATTGCATACCTGCTTCGGAACAGCCGCCCTACATAACTGGCGCAGTCTTAAAGGATCGTTCTGCTGCTTCAAGGTCTTCGTGCATCACCTAAAAATCAGGTCGACGCCTTCGACTTCCTTGACAGGACGACAGAACCTACAAGGAGCTGCTGTCATAGAAGCTGCCGCTGAAGACTTCGAGTCATACTGAACATCGATGGATCGAAGCTCGCCAGCGACTTTGGTTATGTAAGTCCATGAAATCCTTTTTATTGGTTGTGGTATAAAATTTTGCGCAGGGTTCTATAATATACCTTCAAGGTTTTTCTTTCCCGCGTAGTTCTTATAATTTTAGCCGTGATAGTTAAAATAAATTACTTAATTTTCAATTAAAATTATGGAAATTAGTCAAGTGGATTTGTTAGATAGAATAAATAAGTCACTTAAGTTTTTACCGAATTTCGATGGAAATTCTTATATATTAACTAGACTTATAAAATTATCCGACCAATTAGTACGCTCATTTCTTAATCCGGCTCCAGAGTATGAGCTTTCAAATCTTTCTTTAATTAATGGAATTTTAAATAAAATCACTGGATCTGCCGCCAGAACCTTAGCAACTAACGGCATTTCCAATGATTGGCCTAGCATTAAATCTACATTAATCAATTGTTTCGCCGATCATAGAAACGAAACTGCATTACTGACAGACCTATCCCTTTTGACTCAAGGTATCAAACATCTACAGTTTCAAATTTTTATGAACAAGTCCAAAATCTGCTGTCCACGATTATTACATACATAGAGTTACACGATACAGTTAAAACTACTATAGACGCAAAAAGAACACTCTACCATAGTATAGCTCTTAAGACCTTCTTGAGAGGCTTAAGAGAACCGTTAGGGTCAAGATTAAGGTGTATGAGACCCCCAACTTTAGAAAAAGCTTTGGAATTTGCAAAAGAAGAATTGAATATAATTTACTTACAGAATAGAACCAAATTTTATCAAAATTGTGATAGACCTTATTCTTTTTATTCACACCGAAATTATTATAGTAGCATGAAATTCCCTAAAAGGTCACGAAGATACCCAAGGTTCCAAAAGCATATTCCTTCTACAGAACCTCAATACCCATCAAGTAGTTACATTCCATACCAACCCGACCCTGATCCTAAAAATTTCTCACAAGTAGAGTTAAATCTACATAGTATATTGGAAACTCCAGAAACTCAAATTCCTTTTGATTTTTATAAATCTAACCAACATAATTCCCACGAACAATACGAGTACATGCCAGCTACTCGTAGGTGTGAAAGTGAAATTGACACCGCCGACGATAAGCGGAATTATGAGTCCATATTATTACATTTGCCCACAGATCAATTAAATCAAGAAGAGGCAACTAATTTAATTAATCTTGTCAAAGAATATTCGGACTTATTTTATTTCGAAAATAATAGTTCCATTAATGACCATCCTCAATTCAATCCCAATTTTGTAGAGAACTTGTATCCGATTTCAAACTTAACTGACGTTTTAGACAAGTTAGGCAAGTCCTTGTATTTTACAACTCTAAGTTTCGAAAATGGTAGTGCTGCTTTTAGTTTTAATAACAGTCTTCTAGATCTGCTAAATTGCATAGGTTACTCAGACAAAATTTTAGTTTTCTCTACATCATTTCAGGAACACTTAATGAATCTGCGTGCTCTTTTACAAAGATTAAGGTGTTTGAATTTTAAAATTAATACAGATAAATCTGAATTCTTCAAACACGATACACCTCTGTGCCATATCTATTCTCCACATGGCATACAACCGAACCCATATTACATGTCTGAGATTTTAAATTTTGCTCTACCTAAAACTCGGAAGGAAATTAAAGAATTTTTATCTCTTCTTGGTTACTACAGACGATTCATACCCAATTTTGCAAGCTTAGCCAAGCCCTTAACATCTTGCTTGAAGAAAGGTGCAAAAATCAATTTGACTTCTGAATTCATTGATTGTTTCAAACAATGTCAATATCTGGTTAAAAATATCCCTATCCTAGCATATCCTAATTTTGAACAAGAATTTAATTTGGCCACTTACTCGTCTGATTTTACCTTAAGTGCAACACTCTCGCAAGGCCCTTCTGGCACCGATATACCTATCGCATACGCTTCCCGAACTTTAAATGATAGCGAATTGAAATACTCTAAAATAGAAAAGGATCTTCTATCAATAACCTGGGCCACAAAATACTTCAGACCTTTCATTCTTAATCAAAAAGTTAGAATAATTTCTGACCTTCAAAATTTACCGAATCAAAAAGAACCGAGCACACGCATAATGAGATGGAAGTTAAAATTAGCAGAATACGATCACGTTCTAATTAACCGCAATGATTTTAATAATACCGATGAAAACTTATGTTCCACTAATACCGATTCGAATTTTGATGGAAAATTGTCTAGTCCAACGAAACCACCGGCTTCATCTAAAACTATTGGTACGAAATTAGAATTTTCAATCCTGGAAACTCCTATCCAAATCCAAGAAAAGTCCTATACTAGACACAACAATTTTGTCTCTAGGCGACGTGTACATATATATACTTCTAAGAAAAGTCATGGCCCATTTAAAAAATCTCGATTAAAGAGACGTCCAAAAAATTAATACGTTCTATAGTTGTAGGTACTCAATTCACTTAGTAACACTTTAATTTAAAACCAAATAAGTATAGTACGTCTTGTCCGATGAGCTCGCGACATTCCCAGTATCACATTTCAACTTACTGATAGGACTACACTATATTACATTACATTATATTATCCAAAATGGTTTACGAAGATTTAATTACTTTTAGAATTTTATTGAAATTAGAAAATATACATTTTAAACCTTTTTATAGTTTTACTTTATACACTTTTTACATTTTAGAATATATCTATAGACTAGGCCTTACAAGAAATCTTTAATTATAAATGAGGTACTTTTTCCATTAATCTGAGATAACGAAAGCTCTTACTTATCGTCACAATGCGACTAATAAGGACAATGAGCAATTAGAGATGTATGCTGAACGCTCAGTTTTTGTTACTTTTCGTTTAACCGAAAATTATGCAAGATATTTTGAGCCAATCCAGCAATTCAAGCATACTCTCACTTTATACCCAATTAACATCCTATGCTTAGAAATTCATTTCTTATTTAAAAAACCTAATTATAAAGAGCAGACGTTTAGTTTAGCTATTATTTTACAGAATTCTAGAAGTTGTAGTCCTTAGATTTCCTTTTACATTTAGTTCAGATTTTTGTACCAGTTTAGCTTATAGGTATATCATATATTTCAGTAGTTTAGCCCAGTCTGTAATAATAGCCTATCGTAGTAGTCATAGTACCTGTACGAACCTGTTATCACAACCAATTTCTTGGATTTTATGCACATAGAGGCTGAAAGCCCGAAGGAATAATTAGACAGCCCAGCGAGCAGTGGAAGAAGTCCAACCAATGAGTGTTCACCAAATGCATCTACTATACTAGACTATCTTCTTCGATTCAGTACTGTTACAGGAGATAGATGAAACGTGTTAAACCTCGCCTATCTCTCTGTCCAAGGAGGCTCTGATAGAGCAGATGAAAGACCACACACGAAGCAGAAAGATTACCATTTATAGAAGACCTTTAGAAGATTACAGAAATGCCGCAATATTCGGTGCCTTCATCACCAAATAATTGCTCATCTGATGGCGGAGGTGTTACGCTGCCGGTCTCCCTCGTCAGCGAAACGTGCCACGAGTGTCAGATTCCGACGTGAATCCGTCAAACTGGACAATTAGTGCTTTCGCTTACCTAACTTCGGTGCGAACAGACATCCTTTACTTATTATATTATTTTACATTTTGTTATACATTTATACCTACCACTTGTTATACCACTTCAATAATAGTTATACACCCCAAAAGGAGTTCATCATTGCATACCTGCTTCGGAACAGCCGCCCTACATAACTAGATGATGCCCGCGACTTCGTCCGCGTGTTTTTGATTCTCCGGGGAACTTCTTAATTTTCCGGGATAAAAAAGCCTTTTCTCTTATGTCCTTCCCTGGGACGTAACCTACCGCTTTACCAAATTTCATCAAAATCTGTTGACGACAGACGGACAGACAGACACTTTCGCATTTATAATATTAGTATGGATATGGATAATATAATGTAAAAATCGTAATACAGTAAGTCAGGATTGTATTAAAAATGTATTAGCTGTACCACTAATTGTCGCGAAACTTCTTTCGTGACACGAACATTTCGGGTCCTATACCTTGCACCACACCTTGGAAACTCATCCAAAGTTTTTACGGCGCGTGTAACGAGGCCGTGTATCAAATTTGATACATGTTGTCGACCGCAACATTCCCCGACATTCCTAAAGACACAAATGGACCGGCCATAATTTTTATAGATGATATCAGATTTTCGACGGATCTGATTGATGTTGCGACTTGCGAACGGCTGATGGAAAATTTAACACAGACGTATTGCATTGGATACGCCGGACTTTTATTTTCAGTGTCTTTGATATTGCAGTGACTGATTTCTTTCTTTTTTTCTTACCTTTATGTTATTCCGGTCTTGATTAATTAACTGGTAGCTTTTGATCCTTTTCATCACTAGTTTCGCCATCTTATATTCAGAAACCAGTTTTATAAAGCTTTCGAGTTCTTTTAACTGCGTCAGCTTGGTTTTGTTATTACACACCTACTAAGTAGGTATATAAGATTTTTTAAAATAAAAAGTAGCATAGGTCAGTCTTCAGGTCTTTAATAATATTCACGCCAAAAATCCCTTCAATCCTTTGCTCCGCGGTGGCCTGATTGAAATTCGTATTCATGAAATAAATAGATAGTGATGAAAATTAGATCTTTACGATCGACAAATCAGACTACAGTCCGTCAGACTAATCTGACTCGGTGGCCAAAATTGGAACTAATTTAGCCTGTCATGTTTTTAGGGTTCCGTAGCCAAATTTGGCAAAAACGGAACCCTTATAGATTCGTCATGTCTGTCTGTCTGTCTGTCTGTCTGTGTGTCCGTCCGTATGTCACAGCCACTTTTTTCCGAAGCCACTTTTTTTTTTAGTGGAACTATAAGACAGAAGAAACAAACATATAAATGCACCACATTCACTGCTAAAACATTTGTAATTCAAATCTCAATTACCGTTCACCCACCGTCTTAATGTAGATCCAAATCATTTGGTTTTCACAACCGTTCGACCACAGAATACTTAATAGTACCTTTCTCGACTGACAACGTCTCCATCTCGATCGCGACAAGCAATTCCCGCAATCTAAATTGAAATCGGAAGTTCGTCTTCACATTTAGAATCGATATCATCTTATTCTCATATGGGTTAACGTATCAATTTTAACCCCTAATTACTAGCGGTCTGGGAGACCGCCGCGACGACACTAAGTGTTATTAATGTTCGAACATTCACCACCCCATGGCAAATTAAAGTTGCTATCACGCAGGTGTCAAAAGATACACCGGAGTGGGACAAAAAAGGTCATCAGGCATAAAACGTGTACGGCCAATCGTCGACATAGATTAACTCTACAGATATGTCACTATGTTCCAGTTAAATGATGCGTTTCATTCATAAATGAGCTTGTATTTAAAGTTGTGGCAAAGTTGTGAATTGTCACAACGACTATATGGCCGATCTGGAATTATTGCTGCAATTAATTTGTTGGATCGTTTTATTCGGTCGCTGTAAATTCTTTGTTAGACATAATTGCATGACTGCAGAAACATACTAAGTCAGTTGATAAGTTATGTGAATATACCTATAACTCTGGGTAAGTTTTTTAGATATTGACTAGGAATTATGGATTTAAGACTTTGTCGGAATTTCAAAAATATTTTAGAACACATACTTTTATAGATTTAATAAAACTGTCATCTGCAATCTTTAAATTGTCAGCTGTGTACATATAACAGCTGATAATGAGGTCGTAATTAAATTATATCTTGTCCGCCCCCCTATTCTCTAAAGTCTAACTCAAGGCTATCAAAAAATGAAAGCCCCTGGCATATATTCTTTACCCATTGAAGGTTTGCTATGAAAATATTAATTTTATTTCATAGCAAACCTTCAATGAATTAGCAATTCTTCAGGTTATCATTAAGTATCATCATCGCGATCAGGCGATGATGGCGGAAGCCCGTGATGAATTCATCACGGGCTTCCGCCCGCTTTCTTTCCGCACGGGCTTTCTTTTTAAAAGACCTGTATTAACTGCCTTTCTTAAAAAAAATTGGTAAAATAGTAACCCATACTTTGGTGAAAACAATCTTGAGTGAAATTTTCAGTGTGAAATTATAGTAGGTATAGGGCCGTATAAATAAGCCGATATCACTAAACAAGATTTCAAGTAGGCACCTTAACTCCGATACTTCATAGATTGACCGATACTTGAAAACCTTTTCGTAGCTGATGTCTGTTTATTTATAGTTATACAATGTCGCATCTACAGAATTATGTTAATATATGAGCTCGACGCGTTAACGCGCGTTTTTATTATTATGACAATATTAAATCAGGGGGCGGCGGGCGTCGGAGAGGAGAATGATTTATTGGCCCGGAGCTGTAACGTGCGACTAGGAGATTCCAGGCACTTTACGAAAGTAGACATCGGGACCAGTCCTGACGTGTCAGGATTTTTATTTTTGAAGAAACTGGCGCCACCTGACGAACTTGTGTACAAAGCGTTCCATTTTTGTAATTTTCTGTTTGATTGCTTAAATGTAGCAATAGAAAGTCTGATTTGTTAATTGCTTTTATGTTTTAGGTATTTTAATCCGCCTCTGGGGGTCTACTCTCTTTCTCTCAAACGAAACTTCGCAAACGAACGTAATTAGACTGTTATTAGACCCACTCAAAATCGTTCAATCCAATCGGTCACGAAAATTTTCTATGGATATGTACTTCGTCTGCGTGTACGAAAACGAAATCAAGAAGAAGAGAAGAGCATAGAGATAATATTATTATGTAGGAGAGGAGTTAACGAAATTTCGTTCGTTTGTTTGCGAAGTTTCGTTTTAGAGAAAGAGAGTAGACCCCCTGGTTGATAAAAAGATAAACGAAACGAAAGAGTGGCACCAAAAAGAGACAAACATATTAATAACTAGCGATCCGCCCCGGCTTCGCACGGGTAGCACTAATAATCCTAATCTATATAATATAAACTATCCTATCTCTCAAGTTAGATCGAACTGCACATGGTGTGCGAATTTTATTATAATCGGTTAAGTGGTTTAGAAGTCCATTGAGGACAAACATTGTGACACGAGATTTATATATATTAAGATAGCGATCCGCCCCGGCTTCGCACGGGTAGCACTAATAATCCTAATCTATATAATACTAGCGATCCGCCCCGGCTTCGCACGGGTAGCACTAATAATCCTAATCTATATAATATAAACTATCCTATCTCTCAAGTTAGATCGAACTGCACATGGTGTGCGAATTTTATTATAATCGGTTAAGTGGTTTAGAAGTCCATTGAGGACAAACATTGTGACACGAGATTTATATATATTAAGATAGGATTAAGCCTGCGAGAAAATGAGATAGAATACAAGTTATATTTATCTCATTATCTCGTAGGCTACTTTTCTGAAGTTTCATTTCTGCCGTGTGTGAATTGCACACACACGCCTTTTTTTACTAGATGATGTGTAAGTACGCGATAGAAGTCTTCAATTTTATGGAATAAAATGTAGCTTATGTATTATATCAGGCTATGTCGACCAGTGGATTGTATTTGAAAGTAAAATGGAAAGAAATAATCTTGGAGTTCAACTAGCCCACAGATTAAGAAATGAACCAAATAAGGCTGACCGATGTTATAACGCAAACAAAGAAGCCGAAGAGACGAGAGGTATAGACATCTGGATATTGAAGATAACTCAATACTTTTCTTGATAAGAATAAGAAAAAGAAGCAAATATACAACCTACCTATTCATTCAAAATCAGCCTTGTCAGGACTTCTCAATTGTATTTGTACATCTGCTTACCCTACATGTAAATGATAAAAAAGTGATGCTAATGGTTTAACTGGTGAGGTGATAGATAATAGAATTATGTATCACTAGCTGATGCCCGCGACTTCGTCCGCGTGGATTGAGGTTTTTCGGTTCCCGCGGGAACTCTTTAATTTTCCGGGATAAAAAGTAGCCTATGTGCTATTCCAGACTATAATCTATCTCTGTGCCAAATTTCATCCAGACCCGTTCAGCCGTTGGAGCGTGATTGAGTAACAAACATCCATACATCCACACATCCATACATCCATACATCCATACATCCATACATCCATACATCCATACATCCATACATCCATACATCCATACATCCATACATCCATACATCCATACATCCATACATCCATACATCCATACATCCATACATCCATCCAAACTTTCGCATTTATAATATTTATTTGACTAGCTCTTGCCGACGGCCAGTGTATGTTTCGAAATCTGCCCCCCGATTATGTAAGAAAATCGTAATCGTTAACGTTTGTCAAACGTAGGTATAGTTCGAACTGTATAAGGAGTTCATAGATGCCTGCATGTCAAAAGGGATGTATGAACTCCTTAAACAGTTCGAGTAATACGTTTCAAGCTGTCAAATGATTACGATTTGCTTAGATAATTGGGCCTCTGGTCAATAATTAAAGATCAAGAGAGAAGAAAAGATAATTATTATGATTGACCTTACCTAACGTTCCATATGCTATGCTTATACTTAGATCACAGAACACTAACTATTACCGTACCTATTCTGTGCTATTACCTACTGTTGTGTGGTTGAGTGGTGAAACACCCGGTTGAGTTTGTTGTGGGCTCTTCTCAGACCAGGGCGCCCAGGCGACCAGGGTTTGGAACCCTCGTAGCTTTAGTTTTAAGATACTGTGGTTAATTATCACCATCACGTCTTACTTTGTCAACGTGACGTTCAGAAGGTCACGTTACACCTTCTGAACGAATACACCTATTTTGAATAAACATACTTGGAGTTTGAGTTTGATTAGTTATAAGTACCTACATCCCTATTTCTATGTTCATATAATTTTCTTCTCTTGATATAGGTTGGTATATTTTTCATATGATAAGTCTGACGTCGGTCGGCATCGTTTGAAGTCGGCTCTTCAATAGGAGCGGTGTCTCCCTCAGGTACATTACTCACTCGAAACCTGTCCTCAATAATGTCTCATACTTATCGTCACCGTCCGCGCAAACATGGACATTTCAATTTTTTGCACAATAGCTTCATTTCACACTGCAACGACAGTTAGAGCTCTTAAATTAGAACGAGCAATTACTGACTTACTCAACTCAAAGGCTAAAGCTTAATTTATTGATATAGAGTTTTCTCTGTTCCCAATGGTACCACTTTTATCTTCTTCAGAGCTGCCATCAAGATCTTGCTTATTATAGGAAGCGAAATTTTATCTCGAGTCTATTTTCCCTTTCTTATCTGGTTACAGAAAGGCTGGCTCAACAAAGGGTCAGCCTGGCTGTCCAGCGCGGAAATGCAGCCTGCATTCTTACCACCATCACAGAATAGGTAATCCACCATTTCACGCGGGCATGATTTATATACTTAGTAATTAATTAGGTTAGGCTAGCTAGCTTTAAGTTCTATTGTATTGTTTTCAATAAAGGTAATAGGTTCAATAAAGGCCTTTGTCTTCAGGAAAGGCTAACTCTACTAGTTCTCTACTGTACTGATTAATATTTTTCTCCCTTTAATTCACCAGAAAAGTTTCGCCGGACAGAATCACTTCCGCAAGATATCAGTTTTTCATTTGTTTTCTTTACGATACTATTCTCGTAATTCAATAAGTCCGTAATCTGTAACAAAAAATGTTTTTAATTGAAATTGGAAGAGTTTTTATTGAATTTCAAGTAGGTAGGTAGGTATAGTCCGACAAAGTTATTTGACCCGGTAGCATCGCTAGTAAGTATAAGTAATGAAAAATAAAATATGCAAAAACAAAAACTAAAAAGGCACGAAAAATTGTTCCAATTTCACGGGTCAGATAAGTTTGTGAGACTTATAAAAATAAATAAATAAAATTAAATAGCCTTTGGGTAAATGAAATAACGGACATCAGCTACTGCCAAATATATTATGATTAACCTCATTCCCTAGTGCTGACACTAACAAATCGAGACGAATTGTATAACATTTTTTCGCCAACACCAAAATGAATGGACACAATTATCTCTTGCTCATAATAGATTCATTTTTTCTATTCACTATTTCTATTTTTCCGCTCCTTCGGTTATTGCCTCAAGCAATCATAACATCCATCGGTCAATCACACGGACAAAGCGGCGGTCAGGCGATTGTCAAATACACTCTTTCTTCTCACGGGGCCTTTCTTTACTATAATAAGCCTCCTACTGTTCTTACAACCCTCCCATAAACAAGCTCTTCAAATCCTTATCACAATCAAGCGATTTCAATCCTTACTTAACACGTCATAAAATGTTAAATCGGTTGAAATAAATTGGGATGGATTGTACACGTTATTGAGTTGAGAATCTATAACCATTATGATTAATAGAATGTTACTAAAACCATCTGTGTTTGTTCATATTTGAACTCTAATAAATGTAGTTGTAGATACAATTTCATTTGGAGTAATAATGGAGTTGGTCTAATCTAGGATAGGCGAGAAACCTATGGGCACTGTCATATTATTTTGGAAGCTAAATCGAAATAATACGTCAGTGTCTTGTATTGTTTCGTATTGCCCACTGTTTTTCTTACTAATTGGGCGAGAAATCAAAGAGATGTAGCGAATCTTCGGTGAAATGTGTTGGAACAACAATGTGTATTGATTTCTATTGGTGTTACAACTTACAATGTCTCTAATTAATACAACTGATATTACAGATAAAGGACTTTTTTTATATTCCATTACAAGTTAGCCCTTGACTGCGAACTCACATGATGGTAAATGAAGGTGCAGCCTAAGATGGTAGTAGGCTAACCTATTAGGGGTATAGGTACGGCAGTTATATTAAACCTATCATGATAGACCATGGTGACAGTGGCATGCACATGGCTTGAAGTCAGGGTAGGCGTCTCGGTAAGAACCTATTTAAAGACCGGTCAGAATGAAAATCAAGCATTGTGTTATTGTAACTAGGGTAAGCAGTGCTTTTATGCATCTATGACCTGCACGACACTGCATGGTGGCCAATGTTGTTGTACACATAACACAATCACTAAATTAAATTGAAAGGACTCAATCTAGTGCTGTCCTTTTCCGCACCGAGCATTATGAAAGGGATGGCTGCATTTTACTTTAGTTTAGAGATTGTAAGATCGTTTGTGCAGATCCTTACACTACTGCGCCATAGAAGCAAAAGTGTATAGAGGTAGACGAATTTCCCTTTTTAATTAAAATCCCATTCTTGGCGATTTCTTACGACGCATTCAAAGTGTTTGATCACAAAGCCGCATTAACCCATATTATTTATCCTGTCTGCGAAAAAAAAAAAAAGAAGTAGACCCTCAAAAAGCCTAATGAACAATCACGGCGTATTTCAGTGTCACATTTCCGATGGTTTTGCACATTAGCTGGCATTATTCCCGTATCGTATTACATTCGTTCACATGAAACCGTTCATTCAGCGAATGAACGAATTGAAGAGTGGGCACAAAGGATGGTGAGGTGGGTAAATAAAATAATTAGTACGAGTGTTGAGTCGTTTAACGTTACCACAAATAATTGATATTACAGTGGTGTAGGATTCCTTGGGCGGTGCGTGGTTCAAGTTAGAAGCACTAACTTGGTGGTGCAGATTGAGAGTGTACCTAAGTGATAAACTCGCTAAGGACCCTGGATTGAACCGTTGGGGACGAATATTTTGTCATCTTGAGCTAGTATGTGCAGAGTTTATGTTGTTGACGTCCAATCTGCTCGCACGAAGCGTTCTTGCTCGACGTTTCTGAAACGAACCGCTAGGGTGTGGAACCCCTAGCGGTCCCAGCGCACGTGTTTCCTGCCACATATAACTTAAGTACCTTCAAGGCAATAGTGAATAGGCATCTTCTAGGCAAGCGCGTTCCAACCTAGACCTCATCTTTGCTTTGCACTAAGCATGATTGTCGTCAAGCGCGAGCCTATCACGCAATAAATAAAGAGCTCCATTAAAAAATGAATTACGCGGACTATTTTTCGAGCTAGTAAGGAGTTTTTTCTGAAACTGCCATAAAAATATGTCTTCTTTCTGCGTATCTGAACTATTTTAAGATGAAAAATCCATATCTAGTATATAAATATTATAAATGCGAAAGTTGGTCTGTCCGTCTGTCTGTTTGCCACGCTTTAACTGTCCATCTTTTCAACCGATTTTTATCCGATTTTTGTATCCTGGGTCCCGACATAGGTTACTTGTTATCCCGGAAAATTAAGGAGTTCCAGCGGGAATAAGAAAAACTTAATAAACGCGAACGAAGACGCGGGCATCATCTAGTCTTCTATATTATTCAATTTGAAAAAGCTTTGCATTTTCACTTTGACTGAGGTGATTTTCTATTTTCACTTGATCTATCGGGGAAAATCTTCATTTCCACATGAGTCAAAGACGATAAAACTACTGTTTTCACTTTGTGAAAAAGCAGTAAGTATCTACTAGTGCTACTTTTATTTATTTCAAATCGAAAACTTCTTTTTTTTGATATTATGATAAAGTTGAAATTATTTATTTCTACACCTAAAGCGGGAATACTCTTATTTTCACTTAGTTGAAGACGGAAAAAGTGAAAAACTTTTTCACTAAATCTAAAACAAAAAAATCCTTCTAAATAGTTATCAAACAAAAAAAATCCTAAATAGTCATTAAATCAGTTAAACGACCTACAGATTCAACTACTTAGGCCAAGCGTGTGATTACGCATTGTTGTGACGAATTAATTGAATTTTGAATACGCTTAGCGCTAACACGGCCGGCTATCAAATGTCACTCAGCGTCTTTACAACGGAAATGATCCGATCTTTCTTTTGCCCTGACATAAGACGTTGATGGATTGGAACGTTTTTAGGGACCCGTCAATTATTGGAGGTTTGAAAACACTACCAGAGGCCCAATTGTCTAAGAAATGGTAGTCATTTGAGAGCTTAAGTGTACGGGCACGAAATGAGCGGTAGCGGGGCGACGGCGACATTTTTTTGGCAACTTGATTTTTTTATCTTTAAATTTTATACTTATAGAATTCGAAAAAATAAATCCCAGACGTTTTTGTCGGTTATAAAGTATTACCAGATTGTTCCCGAAATTCGTCGCCAGCTCTCCGACTAATCGCATTGCCCCGCTGCCGCCGTCGCCCCGCTACCGCTCATTTCGTGCCCGTACATAAAAGTTAAAACGTATTACTCGAACTGTTTAAGCAGTTCATACATGCTTTTGACGTGGAGGCATCTATGAACTCCTCAAACAGGTCGAATTATACCTACGTTGTGCGTGATTACGATTACGATTTCCTTAAAAAATGGGGGGGTAATGATGCTTAGGTAAATCAGTGTACCTACTATATTTTGGTCAATTTCAAACTGTTTATAACCAAATCCATACTTAATATTCAGTATGTATACTATACCTAAATGCGGAAGTGTGACTGTCTGTCTGTCTGATACGCTTTCACGGCCTATCTATATTCAACCGATTTTGACAACCGAAAGGTACGTTCTGTGCCTACAACATAGGCTTTATCAGTCATGCATGCGCACCCGCGAGAGTCGGGCGTGCTCATTGTCTCGTAGCGTTGATTCGCGAGTAATAAAATGACGAACGTTTTAAAGTGCAACGAGTGCAATATTGTGATTAGCGAACTTCTCGCTTATATACAAAATAAAGTTTCCGTGGCGGATGAGGAAACATTGATTCGCATCTGCACCTCATCATTTACAACGGACGAAATAAAGAATGCAAAATCGCTTCTATTCGACTCCATTCCCAGTGACAGAAGAAAAATCTTGCGAAAAAACAAAGGGAAGGAAGAACGGGACTTAGCAGACATTATTAGTTTGTTCAAATCTGCTGAACCCGATATTATTCCGGTTTTTGTGGCAAAACAGCTGGAAAAATTACCACCCATATTATTCGATCACCTAGACTGTACGAAGCTTTTAAAAGACATTTTAGTACTGAAAAATGAAATTGAAGGTATCAAGAATACGTATGCAACGTTGGATGCTGTGCAAGAAGTAAAAACCGAATTTTTACGTTTAAGATATGACTCGCTGCCGCCGGCATCTGCGTTTAAAGTCAATACGAGACGCGGTGCGTGGACAGACAGTGGCCCTATGGGAATCTCACACGATGGACATATTTCTTTGGTAAATGAGTCATATGAAAACAAAAATAACGAATCTTTAACTGATACATCACCTGGGTATAGAAAAATACGGGTAGACGAACAAAACATTCGAAAATCCAGTGAGAGGCAACGGTCGGTTGAACTCGAGCAGGCGAGCGCAGCCGAAGGGAGCTGCGCGGGAGGCGTGCGGCCGGAGGTGGCCGATTGCGCCCGACCCCGACCGAGCGGGGCAAGCGCCGCGGTGACGTCATATGCACATAGTCGGCCGCTGCGAGCGGAGCGAGAGGAACGGCTGGCAGCCACTGACAGCGGTGGCGAAGGCGGTGTTATGAATGAACGAGCGTCGTGCGAGCGCGAATTACGCATAAGTCAAAATAGGGACAACGAAGGATGGCAGACAGTCACAAATCGTAAACAACGGATGAAGTATCGTTTTCTTGGGAAAACAGGCGTAGCCCGAGATTTGGTGTGCAGTTTCCGTGCTGCGGAAAGAAAAATACCTATGTTTATTACGAATGTGCATACTTCGACGTCAGAGGATGACATAATTAATCATATTTATAGTAAGACACAGGAAACAGTGTCTCTCGAGAAAATAAATATGAAGTTTGAAAGAGGGCACAAAGCGTATAAATTTTTAATTGCGGAGGCTAATCTACCGAAATACACGGACGAAAAATTATGGCCTGAGGGTGTAATATTTCGTCGTTTCGTGCATTTTAAAAACAGAAAAATGAATAGTGCAAACTTGCGCACTACTGACGGCCCGAACGTGAACGGTAATGGATAGTGGCCCTTGTCGGATTGCTACTTTCAATTGTAAGAGTGTTAAGCGCTCCGTGGAAGACGTGAGGAGTCTATGTCGTACGTGTGACGTGGTGTGTCTCCAGGAGACCTGGCTGCTGCCGCACGACATACCATACATCGGAACTATCGATAGCAATTTCGGATATACTGCAACGTCGGCCGTGGATACATCTGTCGATATTTTGCGAGGTCGTGCACACGGGGGCGTCGCACTTTTATATAGGCATAGTGCGTTCCAACAGGTGTCAGTGTTACAATGTGATAATCCTCGTATTTGTGCCATTAAAATTAAGACGTGCGATAGACCGATATTAGTGGTGTGCGTTTATATGCCTACAAATTCCGTCGATAATCTTGAAGAATTTATAAATTGTTTGAGTGCAGTTAGTGCTATTATTGACGAGCAAGGAATTGAGTCAGTATTTATATTAGGCGACTTCAATGCGGATCCGGGTAAGTTGTTTTACAATGAACTTATGAATATTTGTAATGAACAACAGTGGTCATGTCTAGACGTAGATATGTTAGGGCTGAATTCGAGTACGTTTACTTTTATAAGTGACGTGCACGGGACCACCAGTTGGTTGGATCATTGTGTAACAACTTGCTCGGCTAAGCAGTCGGTTATAGGTATAGATGTCAAGTATGACACTCGCTGGTCTGATCACTACCCACTTGTTATCAAGTGCAATTTAAAATTACTTACCCCTACGGTCTCACCTAAAATTATAAATGTGAATAAAGACGTAGTATGGGGGGTAAGAAGTGAGGAGCAGGTGGAAGTGTATACCAGCGAGTGTAATAGGAGATTAAAATTGATTGACTTCCCTTCTGACTGTGTAAACTGTGCTGACTGTTTTTGTAACAGCCGTGGCCACAGGCGTGTTCTAGACGAGCTTTACTCCGACATTGTGGCCGCTCTGAGAGACTCGGCCGTGGTGAGTCGGGGGAGTGCGAGGAGGAGTGGGCGTGGCGCGCGTATTGTTGGATGGAACAAACATGTCAGCGATGCGCATCGGCTGGCCAGGTCTAGTTTTAAAGAGTGGGTGATGTGTGGCAGGCCTAAATCTGGCCACATATATCGCGATATGTGTGAAAGTCGAAGAAGATTTAAATCCCGATTAAAGTGGTGCCAAGATAATCAAGAGCAAATAAAAATGGACTCTCTTGCGGAAAAACATTGTAAAGGTGATTTTCGCGGTTTCTGGCGGGATACAAGTAAGACAAATATACGACCTGGTCTTCCGGTGAGCGTCGCTGGTATGAACGATCCCAAGGATATAGCGAATGCTTTTAAGACTCATTTTTCTGTAAAGTCGCCGCTGGGTCCGGCGAGGGGTGTGCTCGATGCTGACATGAGCGGACTATTGGTAGGGACTTCTTTCCTTGCAAGAGATGTACATAAAGCCATAAAACAAATATCCAGAGGCAAGTCCCCGGGCCATGATGGACTCAGCATCGAGCACCTTCAGCACGCCGGGTCTCATATCTGTAGAGTCTTGGCTATGTTCTATTCGCTGTGCGTGAGCCACTCCTACTTGCCGGACGATCTTATGAAAACAGTGGTAGTGCCTGTGGTTAAAAATAAAACTGGTGATTTGGCCGACAAAAGTAACTACAGGCCCATCTCTCTTGCCACTATTACGGCTAAAGTTTTTGACGGTTTGCTTAATGCACAGTTAAATAAATATGTAAGACTGCATGACAATCAGTTCGGGTTTCGTCCTCAGCTGTCTACTGAAAGTGCTATACTGTGTCTTAAGCATACCGTCAGGTACTATACAGATCGCAAGACACCCGTGTACGCGTGTTTCCTCGACTTATCCAAGGCATTTGATCTCGTGGCGTATGATATTCTATGGGAAAAACTTCAGCGCATAAATCTGCCTCAGGAACTTGTCAATATGTTTCAGTATTGGTATGCGCACCAATCTAACAGTGTTCGATGGGCGGGGGCAATGTCGGATTCATATCAGCTCGAGTGTGGCGTAAGACAAGGTGGGTTAACGTCTCCAACTCTGTTCAACTTGTACATGGATGAGTTGATCGTCGCGCTCAGCAGCCAACATGTGGGCTGCCATGTTGATGGTGTTTGCGTCAATAACTTGAGTTACGCAGATGACATGGTGCTGCTGAGTGCGTCGATTTGTGGAATGAGAAGTCTTATCCATACTTGTGAGGAATACGCAGGTCGTCATGGCTTGAAATACAATGTGGCGAAAAGTCAATGCATGATTTTTGAGGCCCCTGGTACAAAAAGTCCTCAGAATATGCCACCTGTTCTGCTGTCTGGAGTTCCTCTTGATATGGTGGAGCAATTCAGGTACTTAGGGCATGTGATCACCGCGGACCTTAAGGATGACGCAGATATTGAACGGGAGCGGAGGTCACTCTCGATTAGAGCAAACATGATATCCCGCAGGTTTGCACGTTGCTCAGCGAGTGTCAAGGTTACACTTTTCAGAGCGTACTGTACATCCCTGTACACATGCAGCCTGTGGGCTAATTATACAAAGAAAAAGTACAGTGACCTCCGCGTCCTCTACAATAATGCTTTGCGCATGTTGCTGGGGTTGCCCCGATTCTGCAGCGCCTCAGGCATGTTCGCGGACGCGCGCATCGACTGTTTTAACACCACTATGCGCAAGCGGTGCGCGTCTTTGGTGCGCAGAGTGCGTGGCAGCTCCAACACAGTTTTGAGGATGGTTGCGGATAGACTTGACTGTCTTTACCTTCGGCATTGCTGCGATAGACATGTTGCAGTACCAATGCCGGAGAGAAAGTACTAGAGGCTGGCCGCAATCATCTTCGCAGAGGGGATAGATTTTTATGTAATCATTTAATATATTAATAATGTCGACACATGGTTTTTTAATAATTAATAATGTAATAATAATGATAATAATATTTATATAACTTAATTTTAATAATGATGTTTTTTTTTTTTTTTGTAATTGTCTTTGAAATGTTGACATATTGTTTAATTGTATTTATTATGGGTTCACGCTACCTGAAATAAAATGATTTTGATTTTTGATTTTGATTTATAAAATTATAATTATGGTAGGTACTTTTTAGTTCGGAAAATCATAGTTCCCACGGAAATTCAAAATTTAATACGAAAATAAATTGCAAATAAGCGCATTGCTCGCCGCTTTAGACGTTTTTCACACATACTCGTACCTATTACGATTTCATAGTTAGTTCTGTACCCTTACTCTGAGATTGATCGAATTTAAAATACGGTCTCACTAAGTGAGGTGAATCATATTTGAGTCAAACTAAAATGGACCCAAAAACTCTTGATGTAAAGCCACAAATTCAGTGCAACCGATTCAAATTTAGAAACGTATCGTTTGGAGCGCTAGCTGTGAATGCATACACGAAATTGAGCTCTAAATTAATAAGATTAATTTTAGATTTAGATTGAGCTCTAAATTAATTTTAGTTTGATGCATATGTAATTCACCTCACTTAGTGAGACCGTATTTTAAATTCGATCAATCTCAGAGTAAGGGTACCTACTGACCATCCGCGCGCCGTTTTTCCTAGTTCAGGAAAAACACTATAAAATGATTTTATAAGTATACCTACCTGCGAACAATATTGGCCTACAGAACCAATATTATAGAACGAAGATGCTGCTTGGCACTTTTCTTATGTAATACGTATTAAATGTGGTGTAAAGAGATTAGCGATTGTTAATGTCGGTGTACAATTTGTTGTGTGTAAGGAGCCGTGATTGTTGCTGGCTTTTATACTGAAGTCTTTAAATTACTTATAATTAAAGGGACGGTCTACTTATGTCCCTAACTAACCCTACGATCTGTCTGGCGCAATGATTAGGACTGTGGTATTAATAATTAGGAGGTATCGGCACAGAATAGGTAAAAGTAGTAAGTATGGGGTTCGAGTTCGGGGAGAGAATTCGACATTGCTCAACGTGTTGCGAAGCTGAAGTGGCAATGGGCGGGGCACATAGCACGCAGAACTGATAGACGTTGAGGTCCCAAAGTGCTGGAGTGGCGACCACGCACTGAAAAGCGCAGCGTTGGCAGACCCCCTACTCGCTGGACGGACGACATCAGGAGAGTCGCAGGGAGCCGCTAGATCCAGGCGCAAGACCGCGGCGTGTGGATATCCTTGTAAGAGGCCTATGTTCAGCAGTGGACGTCTATCGGTTGAGGATGATGATGATGATGGGTTCGATTTCTGACTGGCTATTTAGAAAATTATAATTTTACTAGCTGATGCCCGCGATTTCGTCCGCGTGGATTGAGGTTTTTGGTGCCCGCGGGAACTCTATCATTTTCCGGGATAAAAAGTAGCCTATGTGTTTGTGTTTGTGGAAAATTGAAGAGTTCCCCAAACAGGTTAGCCCGCTACCATCTTTGACTGCATCATCTCTTACCATCAGGTGAGATCGCAGTCAAGGCACAAGGGTTAACTTGTAGTGGATAAAAAAAAACAAAAAAAACACGTGGACACAATCTATTAAGGAGTGACAGAATTTGTATTGAAAATTATGTCAGTTTCTTCCGTCACGTCCCCGTCAGCCCACAGCGCTGCTGTCTCTAGACGTCTCAGTTGAACCACAGAATAGGTTATAGTACGATGTGGATCGACTGATGGTGAATGGCGGGTAAAGCGCGCAATTAACGCGCTAGGTATAGCCACAGTATAGCCGAGTCTCACCTGGGCCGCAGTCTCGATTAATCAAGCTTGCGATTCTTGCCACTGACAGTTAATATTGCGACTCTGTGCCACAAGTCATAGACTGTAGAGACAGTTAAAAAAAAATAGTTTACTAGGACGCCCGGGAGACGTTGTCTTTACTTAGAACTCGATTGCAGCGCTACATTTCATTATTCGTCATCATTGGCTCACCATTGGTTGAGAGAGGTAGGAAACTGCAGAGACATTATAGTGACAGAATTTTGTATTGAAAATTCTGCCGGTTTCCTCTGTCATTTCCCTGTTAGACGCCGCCGTCGAACGACTGGTAGGGAAGAACCCCTTTAAAGTATGGTGGGATGGCGAATGGCGGGTAAAGCGCGCAATTAACGCGCTAGGTATAGCCACAGTATAGCCGAGTCTCACCTGGGCCGCAGTCTCGATTAATCAAGCTTGCGATTCTTGCCACTGACAGTTAATATCGCGACGCTGTGAGTCTGTGCCACAAGACATACACTGTAGAGGCAGTACAAAAAAAAGTGAATTAGTGGGCCCGGCAGACGTTGTCCTGCCCTGAACCTACTTAGAACTCGAATGCAGCGCCCCCAACCGGGTCCAATCAAATAAATATTATAAATGCGAAAGTTTGGATGGATGTATGGATGTATGGATGTATGGATGTGTGGATGTATGGATGTATGGATGTTTGTTACTCAATCACGCTCCAACGGCTGAACGGATCTGGATGAAATTTGGCACAGAGATAGATTATAGTCTGGAATAGCACATAGGCTACTTTTTATCCCGGAAAATTAAAGATTTCCCGCGGGAACCGAAAAACCTCAATCCACGCGGACGAAGTCGCGGGCATCAGCTAGTTGTCAATATAGACCATCCCGGGACTCACTCAAACACACAAAAAATTCCATCAAAATCGGCCAATCCGTTCTAAAGTGATGCGAGAACTTAATATATTTCATCATTCATCATGCATGTGCACTAACTATAAAATCTCCCGATAGCTAATCTCTTTAGAGCTTGGCTGCCGGGGCCGAAATTCGGTCAGAAGGACATTTTTTAAGTGAAAACTTCTTTAGCCGCGTTGAGCACTTTTTGGTAGGAGGTAAACATAAGGATTCGCGTCACCGACACCGTCACCGACACCTCGCTGCCCCATGCTCGCGTTGTTACGAAGACAAAAGGTCTTAAATATAAATAAATATACTATAACATTCGTAATTAAACTTTAATGTCTTATATTTAAGGTTTATATAAACAATAAAAAGGTTTATATAAATTCAAAAAACGAATACTTACCTAATTAAAAAAAAAAGTAAGTATAATATATGGATGGGATATGGATGGGATGGGATATTATTTTTTTTTAATTATTCGTTTTCACTTCTATCAGCAGACCCTATTAGCAATCTATTTTTTAAATGTATAGACTAGCGCTTGGCTGCAATCAGACTTGCTGGAAGTAGTGATGCAGCCTAAGGTGGAGCGCGCATGCCTAGAAGATGCCTATTCACTCTTGATTTGAAGATACGTTAGAATAAGTTAAGAAGGTTAGAATTAGAAACGAGGAAGCAAATCGCTTCATACGCGTCCGTTGAATTCCAAATATATACGGATGCAAAACCGATAAATAATATTTAAAAAAAAAAAAAAAAAACCCCAGCTGAGTTTGTTGTGGGCTCTTCTCAGACCTGGGCGCGTTTGGAACCCTCGTAGCTTTAGTTTTAAGATACCGTAACAGATTATCACCATCATATTTTTATGTAACTGGACGTCAATAAGTGTAGCGTGTCTACCTAAATTGAATAAATATTTATGACTTATGACTTATGACTTACGATGCCTTGCGGTACGATAGTAGAAAGGCGAAGGGGAAACAAGATCAAAAAGTTCTTGGGCACACTCTCCGAAACAATCTGGACATTATTATAGAAGCTATACATATTATAAGGCGTCATCATACTAATATTATAAATACGAAAGTGTGTTTGTTTGTTGGTTTGTTGGTTTGTTCTTCAATCACACCGCAACGGAGCAACGGATCGACGTGATTTTTGGCATGGGTATAGTTGAGGACCTGGAGAGTGACATAGGCTACTTTTTTATCCCGGAAAATTAAAGAGTTCCCGCGGAAATCAAAAAAACATAAACAACGCGGACATCAGCTAGTTAGTTAAATAAATATGAGATCATAACTTGTACCAAACGAGAGGTTATAAAGATGATTCGTCTCTGAATCAATGTTGCAAGTTTCAATAGCTACCCAGGTGGTGGCGTGATCATCTCGAATGGAATCATTGGCTGAAAGGTTTCAATGGGCACTTTAACGTGTATAGAAGCTATGACTTTGTTGAGACACCGATTGTGAAACGACAAATCTAGAATGTAGACGTTTGCGAAAGGAATGGTATACCTGCCTAGACATCTACATCATTCTAATATTATAAATGCGAAAGTGATTGTTTTTTTTTTATTTTATCCACTACAAGTTAGCCCTTGACTGCGATCTCACCTGATGGTAAGTGATGATGCAGTCTAAGATGGTAGCGGGCTAACCTGTTAGGGGCATGGCAGTTATGGCATGTTTGCTGGTTTGTTGGTTTGCCCTTCAATCATGCCGCAACGGATCAACGGATCGACGCGATTTTTGGCATGGGTATAGTTGATGTATCCCCATTACCTCCTATATGTAGCGACATAGTGACATAGGTTTTTTATCCCGGAAATTTAAGGAGTTCCTACGGGAATAAAAAAACTTAAACCACGCGGACGAAGGCGCGGGCGTCAGCTAGTGTGATATAAAACTAAATCTTGTACCTGCGCAGTGGGTGAGTTAACAAAGATTTTTGAAATGATGATTTTGGAACACTGTAATTATTGATATTTCAATTTTCAATCAAAACATTTACCTTAGATTCAACATCATTACATTTACAACCCGCTGGCCTACGGACAAGAATGAGAAGTGTTTGGGTCATAGTACACCACGCTTGCAAAGTGCGGATTAGTAGACTTCACATATAATGATTTTAAAGAAATAACTCTACATGCATGTTTCCTCACGATTTTTTTAATTTTTTTAACCACATCTCACCTGATGGTAAATGATGATGCAGTCTATGATGATAGCGTGCTAACCTGTTAGGGGTTCGGTTATATTAAACCCATACCCCTAATCGGTTTCTACACGGCATCGTACCGGAACGCTAAATCGCTTGGCATCACGTCTTTGCCGGTAGGGTGGTTACTACGGCCGAAGACCAGACCAGACCAGAGACATTATAAACTCCCAAATTGACTCTGCTGGGGATCGAACCCGGGACCTCCCACGTTAAGACAACAGCGCTCAACACTGCGCCAGGGAGGTCGTCAAAATTTTAAAGAGAGAACTCTACATGCATATTTCCTCACGATTGCTACTAAAACCAGTAAATATAATTAAACGAAATAAAAATAGGGGTGATGACCACTCAATCAAAACGCGCTTCTAGTAAGGAAGTTTGTATGAAATACATTGTAGTTGTGAAATGTGACGTCATTAAATTTCAACGCACTTTTTTTTCTTTAATCTATAGTTTAAAATGGTTACGAAACTTAAAACATAACCGAGGATGGAGGATATCTTTATAATAAATAATCAGTAAGAAATAATTTTTTGAAGTGACAACTTTGAGCCGCGTTGAGCACTTTTTGGTAGTACCTAGGGAAAATCCAAAAAAAAACAAAGTATTTTTTTTTTATTATTTCATATTTATTTAAGTATTCGTATTTAAACATATTATTTGGCGTTTGAAAATTTTATAATTATTTTCAAATTTTAATACTAAAATTCTAAGTTATAAGTTTTCAAATCTATTGGCAATTTTTTTTACATAGGCATCATCTCTTACAATAGATTTGGCGTTTGAAAATTTTATAATTATTTTCAAATTTTAATACTAAAATTCTAAGTTGTAAGTTTTCAAATCTATTGGCAATTTTTTTTTACTTATGCATCATCTCTTACAATAGATTCTAAATGACTCGTGAAATCGTCACTCAAGAACGCCACTGACCCGTAAAAATCACTAGCAACGAATCCACCACAACAACTGTCGAGAAATCGATTAATCGCCTGTGTTCACAGTTAATTCTATGACCCTTGCCCTCCCTCCTACCACGGTACCTTTCCACCTCACAATAAAAAATTGAACCGCATATCCATCTCTTTTTAACCTATAGATAATGACAAAGAGGGGAGTATTTACCGTTTTTGCGTCGTTTTTCTCGAGTGTCGTGGTACAGGGTGTCTTGGCACCCTCTATTTGGCTAGAGGGAGCAATCTCTTGGAGCACTTCGTCACGGATTAGTGTTCCGTATTGTCGGAAGTGACGTGCGTCTGATTGACCTCCAGTGGACACCGCAAACACAATAAGCGGTCTCGTTAGAGAGTTAATCGATGTTTGTATCGATTTCCACCGATTTATTATATTTACCAAGGTATCCGAAGCATTCTCCTCCAGCACCACATCTCGAAAGCGTCAATGCGGTGTCGGTCGGCAGCTTTTATTGTCCATGTCTCAACTGCATATGTAAATATCGGGAATATAAGTGTCGTGTGTGTAAAGTTTTTGACGACCTCCGTGGCGCAGTGTGTAGCGCTGTTGTCTTAACGTGCGGAGGTCCCGGGTTCGATCCCCGGCAGGGTCAATTTGGGAATTTATAATTTCTGAATTTTCCCTGGTCTGGCCTGGTGGGAGGCTTCGGCCGTGGCTAGTTAGGTACCACCCTACCGGCAAAGACGTGCCGCCAAGCGATTTAGCGTTCCGGTACGATGCCGTGTAGAAACCGAATAGGGGTATGGGTTTATAATATAACTGCCATGCCCCTAACAGGTTAGCCCGCTACCATCTTAGACTGCATCATCACTTACCATCAGGTGAGATCGCAGTCAAGGGCTAACTTGTAGTGGATATAAAAATAATAAAAAAAGTGTGCGAACAAGACGTATTTTGGTGTTGATTGATATCTGTTTGTCCCTCCAAGTCTTATGCAGCTGTGACATGGAAATCACGAAAATGCTATCAACCACCTGTCTTCAGAAGATCCTTGATTACTTCGGCCACATTGCCAGAAGGGAGGGGCACAATCTTGAAAAGATTGTCATTACTGGCAAAGTGGACGGAAAGAGACCTCGGGGACGTACCCCGATGCGTTGGTCAGATCAAATCCGCAGCGCTCTCGATAGCAAGGTCCACGAAGCCCTGCATGTCGCAAAAAACCGAGCAACATGGCGCGACATCGTTCATAGAAGGATTATTGGTGGAAGGGTCACGACCCTCAGTCATCAGGGTCGTGACCCTTCCACCATTGGGAATACGACGCCAGGAGGATTATATTTACCATTAGCACGGTGTGTGGGTCTCAAATCTCGTGTACCTAATACTCAAACAGTTTCTAATGAAATGAAATGATTTATTTATTTCACGTAGGACAAATTGTGCCACTTATGATAAGACAAAGAAGTTCGGAAAGATCTACTGAGAAGAGCCGGTACTAATCCACCCAATCCGTCCAGTGGTTTGAACTGCGCATTGATGCATCGGTCACCTTTTCCTTTTAGATATCTATACTAATATCATAAATGTGAAAGTTTGGATGGATGGATGGATAGATGGATAGATGGATGGATTAATGGACGAATGGATGGATGGATAAATGTTTGTTACTCAATCAAGCCAGAACGACTGAACGGATCTGGATGAAATTTGGTACATGATTACCTATAGTCTGGAATAATTACACACGCGCTACTTTTTATCCCGGAAAATAAAGGAGTTCCCGCGGGAATAAAAAAAGCCGAACGAAGTCGCGGGCATCATATAGTGACAGTCATAAACCTTAACTAAATCAGTGTAGGCAGTTTTGTGCGAGTTTTAACCGTTTCAAATGTACTTTTTGACAGTGTTTTGCAGTTAAAATTAGTTTCGACTGTTTCGCTTGGACGATAGCACATGCATTTACATGAAAACGTCGTGCAAGGTGCCAATGTTTACATTTCTCTTGAATTCCGCCGCCAAAAGCGCAACAACGACGCGCAAAGGGCATCCATTACTATAAGAGCTGAGACAATGGGAGCCCACAGCCCTACGTCCCGTGTGACACGCTCCACTTCATTATAGTACAAGAGTCTTTGAAGTGTTTAGATTGTCACTAGCTGGTGCCCGCGACTTTAATAATAATAATAAAAACTTTATTTCAAATAACATTGACTCATATTTGTTAGTAATACAAACTTAATACCTATGTTACTTTGTCCGCGTGGATTGAGTTTTTTTTGGTTCCCGCGGGAATTCTTTAATTTTCCGGGATAAAAGTAGCCTGTGTTTTATTCCAGACTAAGTATAATCTATCTCTGTGCCAAATTTCATGAGAAATGGTTTTGAGAAAATTCACCCATGAGGGGTTAAAAGGGGGGTTGGAAGGTCGTATGAAAGTCCTATGTTTTCGAAGTTAGAGACATGAAAATCGACATTTAATTTATAAGTTTTGAATAATTAAACCTGCATATGCTATATAGCCGTTATAGGTAAGTGACTTGCCTTTTGCAGCGGGAAAATCTCATATTCTCATAGGAAAGCAAAAATTATACGCGGACGAAGTCCCGGGCGACCTCTAGTAAGCTATAAAATAAGCTATAAGTTACCTAATTTTAAGACTATGTAGAACAAAAAGCTGTTGGTTTTCCTTAATAAACAAAATTAAATAAAAACCTCTTAAAAGCGGTCAGAGCTTTCTCATAACATATTCATGCCGTCTTGAAATTCATTACAAAACACCTAAAGCTCTGCTAGCAATGACTGATTACGCCGGTTTTGAGGAATCAAATATTTACAGCGAGAAAATCCTCAAAGCAAATATCAAGACTTTATATCGCATTAACTTTTCATACGCACCGTCCACTCGACCCTTCTTGATCCTTTTGGGATTCTTTGAAGAATTTTCTACAATATCCCCGTCTCTTCTACTCGAATTTAATGTTCCGTGTGTGCGAAAGGATAGACGATAGAGGCTAGGTGTTTATGGACTTGAAAATTGTATGCTTAGTTTGTCTGTTAGATAAAATTGAATATTCAAATAGGTGTTTCTGAAATCTCAGTTAAGGTTTATCTACCCTGTGGTTATACTCGCTGTGATGGACAGGAAGCCTGTTTATATTATGCTTTTTGACAGTAGCTAAATTACATTTTTTTTATTCCTCTACCAGTTAGCCTGTTCATAATATCCACCACCACCACTACAGCCCATTAACATCCCACTGCTGGGCACAGGCCTCCACTCTCATAGGAGAGTGGGAATTAGAGCTTAGACCCACCACGCTGCTCCAATGCGGGTTGGCGGGCTTTAACGATTATTATCATGTTAGTGATAATAACCGGGACCGACGGCTTAACGTGCTCTCCGAGGCACGGGGTGAAACACCACCAACTTCCTAACTCCGGGCTAGTACTGAGAAATGAGAATGTCTAGATAGAAAAACTCAATACTTAATATGGCCCGACCCGGGACTCGAACCCGGGACCTCGTCGGCCGCAGTTGAACATGCTAACCACTAGACCAACGAGGCAGTTATGGTTCATAATATGGTTTATAACAACTGCGTTTTTGAAGTGAAAACTTCTTTAGCCGCGTTGAGCACTTTTTGGTAGGGGGTACCTAAACTTGTGGATTCGCGTCACTGACACCGTCACCGACACCTCGCTCCGACATGCTCACGTTGTTACGAAGACAAAAGGTCTAGTACCTACCTAACCCCGCGGGCTAGTACCTACTGAGAATTTTTTGTCAGAAAACCCCAATACTTAATTAACTGGAATCAAACTCAAGACCTCGCCAGCCGCAGTCGAACATGCTAACCACTATACAACGAGGCAGTTAAATCTGATATAGTATTGAGATGTTCAATAACACGCCCCGCTGTGCGGCTGACGTATATTGAGGCGGGCGGACGCAAATAAATTGAATCGCCTTAGAATTTGTCCGGGGTGGACTTTGACGGACATATCGAGGGTCAGGCCTTACTTACGACCGTCTCAGTCGTATCCAAGATTTGGGACCCTGAGATGGTTCATTCTCGACGCGGACTGTGCCGCTGGTTATTTAGTGGGTATTATGATCTGTGAGTCCCACATAACCGCTAAGTGTGGTATGCGTAAAAGCATTTTTCATCCCACCATCTCGGAAAGAGTATTTTTACTCTTCGATATCTGAAGGTAAAAGCCGTTATTATCCTCTAGAGTCTAGAGGATAAAGTAAATTGAATTTAGAACATCGTGTGCACGTTAGTAAATATCACTCGTCTATGAAGTTTGTGAATTCAAAACATCATTAAAACCTATTTACTTGTACCTCTATGGTGCCGAATTTCCATACAATCGTCTCTTAAAAACTCGCACTCGTAACCTTCTTGGTGTACTTTTTTAATTTGCTTTGCGCGCACCATTTTCTTTCACGTCATATTGTAAAAAATTAAAACCGATTAAAAACAAGAAAATTGAAAATAAGTGAAAAACCTAAAATTAGTGATTCTAGTGACGAAGAAATTAACAGAATTGAATTGAATCTTGTGATTTTTTTTGCATTTAGTCATTTCCTCGCTGAGGTGGGATGAAAAGTTACGTGTTGCACTCGAGTGAAAAGATTTTTCACCTCGTGCTCTTTTGATTCCCTCGCTGACGCTCAGGATTCTAATTTTTGAATCACGAGCGGAGCGATTTTTGAATCCTTCGCTTGCTCGGTCATCAAACAACTTTTCACTCTTGTATAACAAATAACTATTCTTCTACTTAAGTATGGCTATAAATTAAACTAAGTAAGTAAGTAATATAACTGAGAAATCTTGTACTTCTTACAATTGATACACAATTACAACTAATATAATTACTGCACTCCCATGCATAAACAATAGATTCACGGCTCATTGCGTTTTTCGTAACGCTAGTGATACCTATTTTATTGT
Organism: Erebia ligea; assembly: GCA_917051295.2. Taxonomy (NCBI): domain Eukaryota; kingdom Metazoa; phylum Arthropoda; class Insecta; order Lepidoptera; family Nymphalidae; genus Erebia; species Erebia ligea. The sequence continues at coordinate 1,800,856 of OU785232.1, forward strand.
TAGAAAATTGAGCAAGTAGGTATCTATCGCACATAGACCTATAAATAATTGCATTATTATACAATTGAGATTGTATGAATGATATTAGCAGTATTTTTGTCATAGGGCTACTGGACAAAACGTCTGCGAGACACGTCATTTTTATAGGCAGCTGAACATACTTGCGCGACACGACAAAACGTGTATCCCACACCCGTCCTGTCCGTAGTGTGTTTTCGCCCTAAGAAATTTATTCACACAGCGTGAACCGGGCGTTCGCGTTGTATGTGATTTGTGTCGGGGATATTTTTTATTCGTACACCACAGTTGGTTCCCAGTTGCCACAACGGGTCTAGCCATAAATTTTAGTTACAGGTAGGTATAACATTTATAACCTAGGGAACCTATTATAGGTTAAAAGCTAGGGAATAGGTATAATAAGAAAAACTAAAATTGGTGAGAATATAATTAGTGTTTAACAAAAATCAAAATGATAAATGAACGAGAAGTTTAATTCGCTATAATCCGCCACAGCAGACCAATCTATGTGGTACAGCGCGTGTCCTTCACCAATGGCATGTGAACAACCACCACCCAGCAATTCGCACCGGCACCGCACCACACCACACAAATCCTCCAAATCACTCTCAACGTACGTTTCACTCCGAAACCGGAGCATCTTCAGGAGATGTTGACTCGACAATGCACGATTGTAAAGTGACGAACGTGTCGAAAGTTCCGGCTTTTATACCTTTTTGGCATGCCTCATACTGAAGCCCCGCCTCCCCCCGCCTATTACTGTATAAATTGAGTAAAGGTGAATTTGATACATTTATTTGTTCATTTAGCAACTCAAATCCTTTATTATTGTGTTTAATTATTTATAATTGTTCCCAAACGCACAGTCGAAACCCTACTTCGCTAAACATCTTTTGGACAGTGGACATGAGGTGGGCAATAACCATGAATGGTTATTGCCCACCTCATGTCCACTGTCCATAAAATCTTACATAAATGTAGTAAAGGGTTCCCATAGAAAATTTCTGTACCTATACGCTTTCTACCTATTAATTCTTACTATGTTCTGTGGTGGCAACCCTACTATAGATTCCGTTAGGATGTGGACTGGAATGAACATTAATGCAAGCAAAGATACTCAGCAAAAACAACGGGAAAGAGTTGATCGTGTAAAGATTGTTCCGGACTACAGTACCATACCCATAGGTACATACTGAGCATAGTCCGTGACTTTGCTCACGATCACAACTTTGTAAATGTTGAAGTTTAATCATCTGCTCCTGTTACTTATATTATTACTAGATGATGCCCGCGACTTCGTCCGCCTGGATTAAGTTTTTTGATTCCCGTGGGAACTCCTTAATTTTCCGGGATAAAAAGTATTAGGGTCTATGTCCTTCCCCGGGATACAAACTATTCCTGTACCAAATTTCATCAAAATCGGTTGAACGGATGGGCCGTGAAAGCGTAGCAGACAGACAGACAGATAGACAGACAGACAGACACACTTTCGCATTTATAATATTAAGTAGGTATGGATGGATAGTGCGGATTGGTGAATAGCATATTCGTAGATGAACGATGAACGATGATGAATGCAGGTTTTGGTTGTCTAATCTAAAAATGAATACGACGCGATCCTCTTACAAAATATGGTCTAAAGATGCTGAAAAAAAATGTTAATTTTGAATGACTGCCAACGCTTGAAGCCATATTGTTTCATTATTATTAGCTTTCGTGTTTGAATTATAATCCTTATTTTAGGAACGTCAAGGTACGTGAGTCGTGACATCAAACTGTCATTTGGAGTAATATTGCTTAAATATTGTTTTAAGCGTTGGCAGTATGATTTAAACGGCGACGAAAATTAATCAGTGGTCTAATGTTTACACTTTGAAAGCATATTTTTGGATTAACTTCTATCTGCTAGGTATGGTCCCACAGCTGTCCCGGTGACTGCTCACTAGTTTTTTTTTTTTTATCCACTACAAGTTAGCCCTTGACTGCGATCTCACCTGATGGTAAGTGAAGATGCAGTCTAAGATGGTAGCGGGCTAACCTGTTAGGGGCATGGCAGTTTTATTTAACCCAAACTATATTCGATTTCTACATAGCACCGAAACGCTAAATCGCTTGGCGGCACGTCTTTGCCGGTAGGGTAGTAACCAGCCACGGCCGAAGCCTCCCACTAGGCCAGACCAGGGAAAATTCAGAAATTATAAATTCTCAAATTGACCCTGCCGGAGATCGAACACGGGACCTCCGCATGTTAAGGCAACAGCGCTCAACATTGCGCGACGGAGGTTGTCAAAAAGTATATATGAAAAATAAAATCAAATCAAAAACTAAGCAGGCATAAAAATTACTTCCAAATTTGGCAACCGGGTCAGTTAAGTTTGTGGCTATACATCGATGGCTATTGACTAGGTACGTTTGACTCAACTTCTAGGTATGCATCTTGAACAAACGCTGTCCCGTTTTATACCGTCCAGTTTGGCCGTGTATTGTAAGCAAACTAATGAATTGTGCACGAGTACACAGCCTTATCTTAACCCTTTGACATTAGGTGTAAGCCGCCCAGTCGTACCCGCTAGCCTGACAAAGCCTATCTGATAGCCGTAACGCGTAAAACTAAAGGCTTTACTGCTACCTATTTGGAGTACACACGGCCGATTTAAATGGACAACTAGATTTAATAGTCTTACGCTGAGTTGCACGAAACAAATACAAAAATTTAAGTGTTGATTAAACTAATCACAATTTAATCACAAGACTCCATACGATTCTTGCGATTAAATTAGTCTAAGTACCACTTAAATTTTTGTATTTGTTTCGTGCAACTCAGCGTTAGTAAATTAAATCAAAAATAAAGTTGGCATACACACACAATACAGCCAGGACTACAACCTAGCTCATGTGAGCTATAGTAAAGCTAGAGACTATAGGCTTGTGTGTACTATAATGATGAGCTTGTGGTTTTATACCTAGTGCCGTATGTCAGTCGCTGCAGAGTTTGCACGTAGCTAGCTCACAATTAACATTTGCAACATGATCTGGCGAGATGGTTACTAATATGGATGAAGCACTTAATTACAAGCGGCGCCTTTTACAGCTGGAGCTACAACCTAGGTCATGTGAGTTATAGTAAAGCTAGAGACTAGTCTTGTGTGTACTATAGTGATGAGCTCGTGGTTTTATATTGCCGTATGTCAGTCGCTGCAGAGTTTGCACGTAGCTAGTTAACAATTAACGTTTGCCCGCGCGATGATCTGGCGAGATGGTCGCTAATATGGGTGAAGCACTTAATTAAAAGCGGCGCCTTTTACAGCCAGGGCCCTAACCCGTGTGCTGTGCATAACGGATTGCACCCGCGACAAGTAACGGTTACGCTTGGTTTTTTTTTAATCTAACTAATATTATACATGCGAAAGTTTGGATGGATGTATGGATGTATGGATGGATGTTTGTTACTCAATCACGCCCCAACGGCTGAACGGATCTGGATGAAATTTGGCACAGAGATAGAATATAGTCTGGACTCTGGAATAACACATAGGCTACTTTTTATCCCGGAAAATTAAGGAGTTCCCGCGGGAACCGAAAAACCTCGATCCACGCGGACGAAGTCGCGGGCATCAGCTAGTCCACTATAAGTTAACCCTTGACTGCGATCTCACCTGATGGTAAGTGATGATGCAGTCTAAGATGGTAGCGGGCTAACCTTTTAGGGACATTGCAGTTATAATAGTATTAAACCCAATCCATAAGTTGTGAATAGGGATATGACCCTATTCGGGTCTACACGGCATCGTATCGGAACGCTAAATCGCTTAGCGGCACGTCTTTGCCGGTAGGGTGGTAGCTAGCCACACAGTCAAATTCAGAAATTATAAATTCCTAAAATGACCCTGCCGGGGATCGAACCCGGGACCTCCGCACGATAACACAACAGCGCTCTGGGGGTCTACTCTCTTTCTCTCAAACGAAACTTCGCAAACGAACGTAATTAGTCGGTTATTAGACCCACACAAAATCGTTCAATCCAATCGGTCACGAAAATTTTCTATGGATCCGTACTTCGTCTGCGTGTACGAAAACGAAATAGAGAGGAGCATAGAGATAATATTATGTAGGAGAGGAGTTAACGAAACTTCGTTCGTTTGTTTGCGAAGTTTCGTTTTAGAGAAAGAGAGTAGACCCCCAGCACTGTACCAGGGAGGTCGTCAAATCAAAGGGATGCCATTATTCAAGCTACACCTTGTAAGTCACTATTATTTCATCTGTGTCATTTGTGTGCTAGCGCTTACAGAGTCCTACGGACACGGCTTTGCACCTGGTACTTACTTCACAATTGGGTATTTGACTACTACTCAAATAAATTATTTTTTAGTGATTATTAAATAAAGGCTAATTAATTCTTAGTCGCGAGTTCGGGAAGTTAGGTTTTTAGAATATGAGGCATCTATCCTGCTGCGGCATCTAGCCCCGTTTTACCCTATCCATTACCATCATCGATTTACCAACTAAGGATACAACATTACCTACAAATTAATACTCAAAAAGCGTCCACAATCGATTATACAACCACAGCTATAGATAATAGACAAAGAGACACCAAACGGTTCACAAAAACCAACCACACAGCTTTATATTTAGGGTTCAATTTTGTAATAACAATTCGACACATACGACATTTTGTCGCCTAGTGTACTCATGCGCGACTGAGGCAAAAATTGTTCATTGTGCACAATTTGACCGTGCCGTTTTTTGCGTTTCGATGGTGCGTCTAAGGTATTGGTAAGTCAATGATTACCATACGCAAGTCTACAACAGTGGGTATCTATTGTGTATTGGCTACATACCTACTCGTATTGTAACATTTTTTTTTCTTTTGATAAGATTCTACCACCACCGGTACGCGAAAGCAGACTCTACTGAGATAAAACCGGCAAGAAACTCGGCAGTTCTTTTAAAATTACTTAACCTTTGTAACTTTCCCTATATCTAAGTACGGCGTGTATTTTTCAAAACACCCATAAGTACTGGAAAGGTCATTCCTGTCCAAAGTTTACAAATGGCACAATTTACAATGGTCTAGTTCTAGTATGTCTGTCGGTCTACGTTTATTCGGTGGCGGTTTTTGAAAAAACCAAAAAAGAAATAATGTCACATGACCTATTTTGTAATTCCAACGTCTTCTGCCATGTTCTTACATCGATTAGTAAAACAAATAAGGTAGTATATTTGACACCAAATTAGGTAATGATAATAACTAACTGTTTAACTGTACAGAGGGGTTACTACCATCGATTAAAGCAGTATTATTTCAAAATGACAGTTTTATGTCACTAAGGACTGAAACAGTAACCGAAATAAGGGGTTTAAACACTGTTTTTTGAAACTGTTATAAAACAGAAACACTTATAACGGAAACAGAAACGATACTGTAACCCAATCAATCTGTAACCGTTTATTTCTGTTAATACTTAAGTGTTTTATCTGTAACCCTAATAGGTACATGCCCTAAAAAACTGTACGGTGTGACAACGCGTTCTTCTCACTTCATTGGACTTTACACACACTGACACAACATGGTCATGTTTTTCTTAAAACAATTGCAACCATCGGTGCTTTCACCTTAGGATCAAAGAAAACGCGTCAACACTAAATTTGGCAACGTCGCTATTTCGGTTACACTTTAAAACACTTTCATTTCTGGTACAGATTCGTTTCTGTTACAGAAATATACCTAAGTGTTTCGGGTTAACAGAATTAAAAACACATTCAAATTTCAAAAGGGTTACAGCTTCGATTCTGTTACACTTTCATTCTGTAACACTTATATTTCTGTAACCTTTATGAATCTGTTTTTCAGTCCTTCAATCCTTATTTTAGTTACGTCAAGGTACGTGACATACAGTCACGTACCTTGACGTAACTAAAATAAGGATTATAATTCTAAATATTAAAACAATACTGCTTTAAGCGATGGTAGTATGAACTATGATGCCTAGTTACAATTCTGTTAATCCAACGATCAAGTACATAAAGAGAAAGTTACGTCACCCCCGAGTCGACATTTGGATTGGGTAAGAATTACATTCCTGTTTTGAAACCATTAAGAATTCTACGTTTTTTGATGATACTTGAATTGATCACCCAAGCAATTATTTACACGAACATTCGCCAGAAGAATGGTAATATTTTTGTAATAGGTTATGGATGTGAATTTTAGGTCTTTTGGAAGACCCTCTATTTAATAATCGGTAAGAAATAATTTATTTTTGGCATAGGCATCATCTATAATTTGGTGTTCTTCTCAAACCCAGTATCGGTTATTGATTCGAAACAACAAAAACAAATATCCTACAGACTAAATGGAAGAGCCTCGCGGATTAAGTTATATTTTACATTCTTCTTTTGGCTTAAGTTATAAGATTAAAGCAATTAGATTACTACTGTTCAGAAACGATTTAAAGATGTTAAGTAGAAAATGCACTGTAAATTAAATTGTAAATTATTTTACAACTAGATGATGCCCGCGACTTCGTTCGCGTGGATTAAGGTTTTTTGATTCCCGCGGCAACTCCTTAATTTTCCGGGGCATAAAAATTAGTTCCAATTGTGGACCCCGGGCCAGATAAGTTGGTAGGACTATAACTGAAAAGTGAAGTAGGTACCATGACGTCATGACATGGGTAGCCGGTAGTATTTCCACTAATTACAATAAAAGTAAAATTCCTCTGAGTAATCAATGTTCAAAAAGCTCTAAGCATAAAAACAGTCAGTCTAAAGCAATGCAGAATCTTACAAAGTAGGGATATAACCTACCTCTATACCAAACTAGTATGGCGCGTGGTTGCGCGGCCCGCTACAGCGGACCGCGTAGTGGACTGCGTGGTCCACTGTCTACTTACTCGCTGTCCTACTATCCTGCCCCCCGATTATGTAAGAATGGCCGATCAAATCGTCAAAGTTCGGCGTCAAAGTAAAATAAACCATAACAGCATTAAATTAGAGCTCAATTTCGAAACACGAAATTGAGCTCTAATTCAATGCTGTTATGGTATTTACTGTCTACGTGTTCTGATCTGAACAACACACTGCTATGCTAGTGAGCACAGTGGAAGCGCCAGCGCCAGCGCAGCCAAGCGTCCGACGTAAAAGAAAATTCTCATAAAGGAAAAACATAAAACAAAGACCACCAACCCCCCGCCCCTCCCTTTTTGTTTGAGCAGCCCCTAAGTAGGTGCCTATCTTTAATACCCTGACCGTGCTCCTCACCCATCATCCGAACCTTAGATCATCATCTCTCTCCATATTTTTTTCTCCGAACCATTCGTCAAAATAAGATTTCTTCCATAAAAACAAATCTTGAAAAGGAACCGTAGTCTTGCATAGTTCTACACTTGTAGCTTCTTCAATATTCGCCATACATTTTCTATGGAAAATAAATTCCGCCATCTTGCATTTTTTTCCTCTTCATCAAGTAGACCTTCATGTTCTGATCATCTTTTGCCAAGAAACCACTCTTCCATCTTTTATACTCACCGAGATAGACACCGACGAAATTTGTATGGCGGCCATCTTAAATCCGCCATTTTGATATTTTTTTTCAGCTCACTGTCTATTGGATGAAGTTTCGAGTGACATTTGGTCGAGCACCCCCCACCTATCTTCAATACCCTTTTCTATGGAAAAATAAATTCCGCCATCTTGAATTTTTTTCCTGTTCATCAAGTAGACCCTCATGTCCTGATCATCTTTTGCCAAGAAACCACTCTTCCATCTTTTATACTCTCCGAGATAGACACCGAAGAAATTTGTATGGCGGCCATCTTAAATCCGCCATTTTGAATTTTTTTTCAGCTCACTGTCAATCGGATGAAGTTTCGAGTGACATTTGGTCGAGCACCCCCCACCTATCTTCGATACCCTGGCTGGTGCTCTTCATCCGTCTTCGAAATCCTCAATCATCAGCTCTCTCTGTATTTTTCCTCTTAATGAATTTTTGTTTTCTATACGAAACGATGAGTGAAAAAAAAAATGTTCATACAAAATTTTACAGGAGAGGTGATCAATCAGTGAATCAGCACGAGCAGCTATATATATATTAACTAGTATGGCGCGTGGGTGCGCGGCCCGCTAGCGGACCGCGTGGTGGACCGCGTGGCCCACTGTGATCCACTGTCTACTTACTCGCTGTCCTAATATCCTGGTTTACTGTCTACGTGTTTGACGACCTCTGTGGCGTAGTGTTGAGCGCTGTTGAATTAACGTGCGGAGGTCCCGGGTTCGATTCTCGGCAGGGTTTGGAAAATTTATAATTTCTGAATTTCCCTGGTCTGGCCTGGTGGGAGGCTTCAGCCATGGCTAGTTACCACCCTACCGGCAAAGACGTGCCGCCAAGCGATTTAGCGTTCCGGTACGATGCCGTGTAGAAACCGAATAGGGGTATGGGTTTAATAAAACTGCCATGCCCCTAACAGGTTAGCCCGCTACCATCTTAGACTGCATCATCACTTACCATCAGGTAAGATCGCAGTCAAGGGCTAACTTGTAGTGGATAAAAAATAAAAAACTGAACAACACTGCTATGCTATTGAGCACAGTGGAAACGTCAGCACGCCAAGCGTCCGACGTAAAAGAAAATTCTCATAAAGGAAAAAACATAAACCAAAGCTGGCTTTCCTAATGGCAAACCGACAATAATTCTTCCATAAAGAAATAAAGAACAAATCTTGTAAAAAAACATATCAAAATCATGCATATTTCCTAACTTCTTGTACTTGTGTTCGTAGAATCTGCCATCTTAATTTTTTCTGCTCATCAAGTAGACTTTCAGGCCCTGATAATTTTCTACCCAAGAACCACTCTTCCATCTTTTAAATAATGTCTGAGATAGCCGCCATCTTGAATCCGCCATATTGGATTTTTTTTTTCAGCTCACTGCCAATTGTATGAAGTTTCGAGTAAGTATTTTTTGTTTGAGCAGCCCCTACTTATCTTTAATACCCTGACCGTGCTCCTCACACAACATCCGAACCTTCGACCATCATCTCTCTCCATATTTTTTCTCCGAACCATTCGTCAAAATGAGAATTCTTCTATTAAAACAAACTTTGAAAAGGATATATCCGCCATATATTTTCTATGGAAAAATAAATTCCGCCATCTTGAATTTTTTTCCTGTTCATCAAGTAGACCCTCATGTCCTGATCATCTTTTGCCAATAAACCACTCTTCCATCTGTTATACTCTCCGAGATAGACACCGTCGAAATTTGCATGGCGGCCATCTTAAATCTGCCATTTTGAATTTTTTTTCATCTCACTGTCAATTGGATGAAGTTTCGAGTGACATTTGGTCGAGCACCCCCCACCTATCTTCAATACCTTTTTCTATGGAAAAATAAATTCCGCCATCTTGAATTTTTTTCCTGTTCATCAAGTAGACCTTCATGTCCAGATCATCTTTTTCCAAGAAACCACTCTTCCATCTTTTATACTCTCCGAGATAGACACCGAAGAAATTTGTATGGCGGCCATCTTAAATCCGCCATTTTGAATTTTTTTTCAGCTCACTGTCAATCGGATGAAGTTTCGAGTGACATTTGGTCGAGCACCCCCCACCTATCTTCCATAGCCTGGCTGGTGCTCTTCATCCATCTTCGAAATCCTCAATCATCAGCTCTCTCCGTATTTTTCCTCCGAATGAATTTTTGTCTTTTATACGAAACGATGAGTAAAAAAAAATATTTTCATACAAAATTTTACAGGAGAGGTGATCAATGAGTCAGTCAGTCAGCACGAGCAGCTATATATATATTAACTAGTATGGCGCGTGGCTGCGCGGCCCGCTAAAGCGGACCGCGTAATGGACCGCGCGGTCCACTGTCTACTTACTCGCTGTCCTACTATCCTGCCCCCCGATTATGTAAGAATGGCCGATCAAATCGTCAAAGTTCGGCGTCAAAGTAAAATAAACCATAACAGCATTAAATTAGAGCTCAATTTCGAAACACGAAATTGAGCTCTAATTCAATGCTGTTATGGTTTATTTTACTTTGACGCCGAACTTTGACGATTTGATCGACAATTCTTACATAATCGGGCAGCTGTTTTACTGTCTACGTGTTCTGATCTGAACAACACACTGCTATGCTAGTGAGCACAGTGGAAGCGCCAGCACGCCAAGCGTCCGACGTAAAAGAAAATTGTCATAAAGGAAAAACATAAAACAAAGACCACCAACCCCCGCCCCTCCCTTTTTGTTTGAGCAGCCCCTAAGTAGGTACCTATCTTTAATACCCTGACCCATCATCCGAACCTTCGATCATCATCTCTCTCCATATTTTTTTTCTCCGAACCATTCGCCAAAATGAGATTTCTTCCATAAAAACAAATCTTGAAAAGGAACCGTAGTCTTGCATAGTACTACACTTTTAGCCTCTTCAATATTCGCCATACATTTTCTATTGAAAATAAATTCCGCCATCTTGAATTGTTTTCCTGTTCATCAAGTAGACCTTCATGTCCCGATCATCTTTTGCCAAGAAACCACTCTTCCATCTTTTATACTCTCCGTGATAGACATCGACGAAATTTGTATGGCGGCCATCTTAAATCCGCCATTTTGAATTTTTTTTCAGCTCACTGTCAATTGGATGAAGTTTCGAGTGACATTTGGTCGAGCACCCCCCACCTATCTTCAATACCCTTTTCTATGGAAAAATAAATTCCGCCATCTTGAATTTTTTTCCTGTTCATCAAGTAGACCCTCATGTCCTGATCATCTTTTGCCAAGAAACCACTCTTCCATCTTTTATACTCTCCGAGATAGACACCGTCGAAATTTGTATGGCGGCCATCTTAAATCCGCCATTTTGAATTTTTTTTCAGCTAACTGTCAATTGGATGAAGTTTCGACTGACATTTGGTCGAGCACCCCCCACCTATCTTCGATAACCTGGCTGGTGCTCTTCATCCGTCTTCGAAATCCTCAATCATCAGCTCTCTCCGTATTTTTCCTCCGAATGAATTTTTGCCTTCTATACGAAACGATGAGTAAAAAAAAATTTTTTCATACAAAATTTTACAGGAGAGGTGATCAATGAGTCAGTCAGTCAGCACGAGCAGCTATATAAATATAAACTAGTATGGCGCGTGGCTGCGCGGCCCGCTAAAGCGGACCGCGTATTGGACCGCGCGGTCCTCTGTCTACTTACTCGCTGTCCTACTATCCTGGTTTACTGTCGACGTGTTCTGAACTGAACAACGAACTGCTATGCTAGTGAGCACAGTAGAAGCGCCAGCACGCCAAGCGTCCGACGTAAAAGAAAATTCTCATAAAGGAAAAAACATGAAACTAAGCCCCCCACCCCCCCGCCCCCCCCCCACCCCCACATGCCCCCTCCCCCTCACCCCCTTGTATTAATACCTTTGGGTGCCATCGAACTTCGGCAACTTGGCTTTCCTAATGGCAAACCGACAATAATTCTTCCATAAAGAACAAATCTCGTAAAAAAACCATATCAAAATCATGCATATTTCCTAACTTCTACTCTCTTCAATGTTCGTAGATTCTGCCATCTTAATTTTTTCTGCTCAAGTAGACTTTCAGGCCCTGATAATTTTCTACCCAAAAACCACTCTTCCATCTATTAAATACTGTCTGAGATAGCCGCCATCTTGAATCCGCCATTTTGGATTTTTTTTTCAGCTCACTGCCAATTATATTAAGTTTCGAGTATTTTTTGTTTAAGCAGCCCCTACCTATCTTTAATACAATGACCGTGCTCCTCACCCATCATCCGAACCTTCGATCATCATCTCTCTCCATATGTGTTTTTTCCGAACCATTCGTCAAAATGAGGATTCTTCCATAAAAACAAATCTTGAAAAGGAACCGTAGTCTTGCATAGTTCTACACTTGTAGCCTCTTCAATATTCGCCATACATTTTCTATGGAAAATAAATTCCGCCATCTTGAATTTTTTTCCTGTTCATCAAGTAGACCTTCATGTTCTGATCATCTTTTGCCAATAAACCACTCTTCCATCTTTTATACTCTCCGAGATAGACACCGACGAAATTTGTATGGCTGCCATCTTAAATCCGCCATTTTGAAATTTTTTTTCAGCTCACTGTCAATTGGATGAAGTTTCGAGTGACATTTGTTCTAGCACCCCCCACCTATCTTCAATACCCTTTTCTATGGAAAAATAAATTCCGCCATCTTGAATTTTTTTCCTGTTCATCAAGTAGACCCTCATGTCCTGATCATCTTTTGCCAAGAAACCACTCTTCCATCTCTTAAACTCTCCGAGATAGACACCGTCGAAATTTGTATGGCGGCCATCTTAAATCCGCCATTTTGAATTTTTTTTCAGCTAACTGTCAATTGGATGAAGTTTCGAGTGACATTTGGTCGAGCACCCACCACCTATCTTCGATACCCTGGCTGGTGCTCTTCATCCGTCTTCGAAATCCTCAATCATCAGCTCTCTCCGTATTTTTCCTCCGAATGAATTTTTGTCTTCTATACGAAACGATGAGTGAAAAAAAAAATGTTCATACAAAATTTTACAGGAGAGGTGATCAATGAGTCAGTCAGTCAGCACGAGCAGCTATATATATATTAACTAGTATGGCGCGTGGTTGCGCGGCCCGCTGCAGCGGACCGCGTAGTGGACCGCGTGGTTCACTGTCTACTTACTCGCTGTCCTACTATCCTGCCCCCCGATTATGTAAGAATGGCCGATCAAATCGTCAAAGTTCGGCGTCAAAGTAAAATAAACCATAACAGCATTAAATTAGAGCTCAATTTCGAAACACGAAATTGAGCTCTAATTCAATGCTGTTATGGTTTATTTTACTTTGACGCCGAACTTTTACGATTTGATCGACAATTCTTACATAATCGGGCAGCTGGTTTACTGTCTACGTGTTCTGATCTGAACAACACACTGCTATGCTAGTGAGCACAGTGGAAGCGCCAGCACGCCAAGCGTCCGACGTAAAAGAAAATTCTCATAAAGGAAAAACATAAAACAAAGACCACCAACCCCCCGCCCCTCCCTTTTTGTTTGAGCAGCCCCTAAGTAGGTACCTATCTTTAATACCCTGACCGTGCTCCTCACCCATCATCTGAACCTTCGATCATCATCTCTCTCCATATTTTTTCTCCGAACCACTCGTCAAAATGAGAATTCTTCCATAAAAACAAATCTTGAAAAGAAACCGTAGTCTTGCATAGTTCTGCACTTGTAGCCTCTTCAATATTCGCCATACATTAACTATGGAAAAATAAATTCTGCCATCTTGAATTGTTTTCCTGTTCATCAAGTAGACCTTCATGTCCCGATCATCTTTTGCCAAGAAACCACTCTTCCATCTTTTATACTCTCCGTGATAGACATCGACGAAATTTGTATGGCGGCCATCTTAAATCCGCCATTTTGAATTTTTTTTCATCTCACTGCCAATTGTGCCTATGAAGTTTCGAGTATTTTTTGTTTGAGCAGCCCCTACCTATCTTTAATACCCTGACCGTGGTCCTCACCCAACATCCGAACCTACGATCATCATCTCTCTCCATATCTTTTTCTCCGAACCATTCGTCAAAATGAGAATTCTTGACGACCTCCGTGGCGCAGTGTGGAGCGCTGTTGCCTTAACGTGCGGAGGTCCCGGGTTCGATCCCCGGCAGAGTCAATTTGGGAATTTATAATTTCTGAATTTTCTCTGGTCTGGCCTGGTGGGAGGCTTCGGCCGTGGCTAGTTACCACCCTACCGGCAAAGACGTGCCGCCAAGCGATTTAGCATTCCGGTACGATGCCGTGTAGAAACCGAATATGTATGGGTTTAATGTAACTGCCATGCCCCTAACAGGTTAGCCCGCTACCATCTTATACTGCATCATCACTTACCATCAGGTGAGATCGCAGTCAAGGGCTAACTTGTAGTGGAATAAAAAAAAAACGAAATCACCCTGACACTTTTTACTCTCTAAAATTATTATCTTAAATTGTCGCTGTATTGTGCAAGCCCACTTAACATTGTATGCATATTTTAGGTATATATAGATTTATATCATTTTAGTGGACGTTTGTAATTTTTAATATTATTTTATTCTATAGAACCTTTTTTATAATTTAACTATTTCATGGCCTTTGACTTCTAACGCCATTGAGTGTTCGATGAAGATACTAAATTCTAGTTCAATCATATCCATACTTCCATACTAATATTATAAATGCGAAAGTGTGTCTGTCTGTCTGTCCGTTTGTCTGTCTGTCTGTCTGTCTGCTACGCTTTCACGGCCCATCTGCTCAACCGATTTTGATGAAATTTGGTACACGGGTAGATTGTATCCCGGGGAAGGACATAGGCTACTTTTTATCCCGGAAAATTAAAGAGTTCCCGCGAGAATCAAACAATCTTAATCCACGCGGACGGAGTCGCGGGAATCATCTAGTTACTTAATAATTAATGAATACTTGTCAGTTGCTATCGTTCAGCTTTATTTAAATTTTTTTATACTTTCCGGGATAGACACCTATGAAATTTGTATAGCCACCATCTTGTATCCGCTATTTTAGAGTTTTTTTCAGCTCATTTTCTTTTTTTCTTTGAGCAGCCCTCACCTATCTTTAATACCCTACTCTCTAGCTAGCTAGCTCTTCACCCATCTTGCAAACCCTCGATCTCCATATTTTTTCTCCGAATCATTTGTCAGAATGACAGTACAAAGATACAAACTTTGAAAAGGTATTGCATAATTTCCAAATCCCAGTCAACATTGGCCATACATTTTCTATGGAAAATAAATTCCGCCATCTTGAATTTTTTTTCCTGTTCATCAAGTAGACCCTCATGTCCTGATCATCTTTTGCCAAGAAACCACTCTTCCATCTTTTATACTCTCCGTGATAGACACCGACGGAATTTGTATGGCGGCCATCTTAAATCCGCCATTTTGAAATTTATTTCAGCTCACTGTCAATTGGATGAAGTTTCGAGTGACATTTGGTCGAGCACCCCCCACCTATCTTCAATACCCTTTTCTATGGAAAAATAAATTCCGCCATCTTGAATTTTTTTCCTGTTCATCAAGTAGACCCTCATGTCCGGATCATCTTTTGCCAAGAAACCACTCTTCCATCTTTTATACTCTCCGAGATAGACACCGTCGAAATTTGTATGGCGGCCATCTTAAATCCGCCATTTTGAATTTTTTTTCAGCTAACTGTCAATTGGATGAAGTTTCGAGTGACATTTGGTCGAGCACCCCCCACCTATCTTCAATACCCTGGCTGGTGCTCTTCATCCGTCTTCGAAATCCTCAATCATCAGCTCTCTCCGTATTTTTCCTCCGAATGAATTTTTGCCTTCTATACGAAACGATGAGTAAAAAAAAAATTTTTCATACAAAATTTTACAGGAGAGGTGATCAATGAGTCAGCACGAGCAGCTATATATATATAAAAAATAAATTTCAGCAAAATCGGTTGAAAAGATGGGCCGGGAAAGTGTAACAGACAGACAGACAGACACACTTTCGCATTTATAATATTAAGTATGGATGCGAAAGTGTGTCTGTCTATCCGTCTGTCCGTCTGTCTGTCTGCTACGTTTTGACGGCTTAGGTTTTCTACCGTTTTTAATGAAATTTGGTGCAGAGATAAGTAGCATCCCGGGGAAGACCGTAAGCTTCTTGTTGTCCCGGTAAATTAGGGAAGGTAAAAAAAACTTAAACAACGAGGACGAGTCGCGGGCATCATCTAGTAGGTAGATAATATTTTGTCTGTTTCGATGCGCCAGGAAGGTTCGTCCATCTAGTGGGAAATCATTGGGAAATCATCAAATACTCACAATCGATTTAATAATATGTACCTACTAGAAACCGCCATAAGCTAGTAACAGCGTCATATCGCGTGCGCAAGGTGCAGAAATCCTTTGTGGGGTCGAGTGTACGCTTTTATAATATGGTTCCCAAAGAGTTTTTGCCATTACATAGATTTAAAAACTGTATCAAACAGCATTTGTTAAGTCGAGGGTATTACACTAGCGATGATTTTATTAATGACAAAGTTGCATGGAAGCAACCGGCCTCGCATCCAGTGACCCACAAGTCAGTGTAATATATTTGTAACTTATGTGTTGTATTGTCTACCTACTTATTGTAACCTTTTCTTTTTTGAGAAAAGAGCAACTGCTGAGTTTCTCGCCAGCTCTTCTCAGTAGAAGCAGCTTTCCGAACCGGTGGTAGAGTCTTAACGTTTCATAAGTGACACAAGTTGTCCTACGTGAAATAAATAAATCATTTCATTTCATTTCATTTCAATGCTGCGCTTGAAAAATGAATCTATGTTATGTTTAACCAAGTCGTGTAGTAGGTATCTCATACCTTAGCCCCTTTACCCAGCGAGCAGCGTGCGATAATATATCATGCGTGCGCGTAACAGCGGCGCCTGCGCACGCCAATTTATTGCGGCCGTAACGTTTAATTCGAACATAATTTAATTTGAACACGCCGCGCAACTTAATTATGATATCTGCGCTGCGCTTGCGCCGTGTACGCTCCACTTGATTAATAATGTTATGGCTTCGTGGTATCGACACCTTCCATAATACGGCCCTGTCTCTATAATATTTACTAGCCTTCTATCAATATTATACTTAGATCTAAATAGCTGATGCCCGCGACTTCGCCCGCGTGGGTTGAGGTGGATTAAAAAGTAGCCTATGTGTTATTCCAGACTATAATCTATCTCTGTGCCAAATTTCATCCAGATCCGGTCAGCCGTTCGGGCGTGATTGAGTAATAAACATCCATCCATCCATCCAAACTTTCGCATTTATAATATTAGTATATTATTGCTATGGAAAGAGCTGTGCTCGGAATTTCTTTGAGGTATAAAGTCCGAAACGAAGTGATTCGCCAAAGAACTAAAGTGACCGACATAGCTCTCATGGCTGGCACGCTGAGGTGGCAATGGGCTGGTCACGTATGTCGGAGGACCGATGGACGTTGGGGTCGAAAGGTCCTCGAGTAGAGACCGCGTCTTGGTTAACGGAGCGTAGGGCACCCCCCAGCGAGGTGGAGCGATGATATCCGGCGGGTGGCTGGCATCGATTAGATGCGAAAAGCCGAGGAAAGAGCACGTTGGCGCTACTTAAAAGAGGCCTATGTCCAACAGTGGATGCACCGATGATGATGATAATGATGACGATGTAGAGCTAAATAGTGCGATGTGCTTTTTACCATCTATCGCCAACTCTCCAAGGATTAAGCATATAATATTCAATGCAAATTATCATCGTCAAAATATATCACGAAAAACGCAAGAATTTGCAGCGCATCTGCAGCTTTGCGTGCAAAATCGCGAAGTTAATTTGTCTTCGCCGCGTTATGGAATGACACTATTACATTGCGTGAAAAATTTATAATTAAGCCTTTTGCCGGCTGAGTAGGTACGTATCGCCCTCCGGCAGTAGGTAGGTACTCGTCCACTCTTCAGTTTAAAAATATTTTTTTTAAGGACTAACAGGTGATATAATTATGTTTAGTCCCCAAAATATAACACCGGTTTTATTTTATTTTATTGCAAAAGCAAGTTTCAACCATAACGCAGATAAAGTTTAAGAACAGCAGATCAAACTCCAAGAAAGGACCCCTAATATGTGCACACAACATTATAAAATGCATGTATTAGACGGATTAATAATCTATACTTATACTAGCTGATGTACGCGACTTCGTCCGCGTGGATTGAGGTTCAACCGTTCAACATCCATCCATCCAAACCTTCGCATTTATAATATTATTATAAGAGGCAGTTCCACAAATTATCATCTCCCTATCTGTATAATTTCAAGTTTGCATGAAGCCGTTACAATTACTTACAATTAAAAGTCAGGTATCCATACAGACCTGTTCCCGCTCGAAATAACTCCATCGGAATATCATTCGATACGTGATAAACATTATTTTGGACATGAGTAATTATTTCTTGTAAATTGACCTACAATTATTGTCCGAATCAGCTCTGTTGTTTTTGCATCTGGACCTATAAGGTAACCTGTCGGTCGATGACTTTGTCGATGGTGACTTAATCGAATTTTACAGTTTATTCATTTCAGGGTCACGCTCACGAGTCAATAAAATGTTAAAACCGTATTTATTCGTCTTAACTCAAACTCAAATCTTTTTTATTCAAGTAGACTTTGGCAAGTGCTCTTGAATCGTCGAGTGAATCTCCCACTGGTTCAGAATACCATTTCTACCAAGAAGAACCAGCAAGAAACTTGGTGGTTGGTCTTTTGAAAACAATAATGTACAATTACATCAATGTGTCGATTCATTTAAGTAACCGCTGTCCTTCATTGTTGGAGCGAGTTAAAACCATGCTTATTTTACACGTGATTTTTTGTTTTTCTTCAAATTAAGAGTGAATGGGCATCTTCTACGCAAGCGCGCCACCTTAGACTGCATCACAAATCACAGGCCACAGTTTGTCGACCAAGTTTGATTGCAATTTACAGCCACTATAAATTAGAAAAAAGAAGGAAGGAAGAAATATTTTGATCCTTTTCTAAGTTAGCACGCAATCAAATTATTTAGAACAATGTGTATCTATTTGGCATATTGGGCAGACTTTGTATTCAGGGACAATAAATTGCTAGGTTTTACCATTATATGATAAATATGTTAGCTGCAGCCAAAACCTCCAACAGTGGTCTATGGAGTGAATTTGGAAATTTCATTGCCGAACATAAAATGAAACAGTTATGCTCCAGACTTTATTTTGATTCTAAGTACCTAACTACCTCAAAATATTTCCTATCAACTAAGAATGTCTGATAAGTTCAATTACATTCGGTAAGATGCGTAAATGATCAAAGAATTACTAGCGGTCTATGATATTTAAAACATTAGATACGTTCCCCGCGCTTTATTTTGGCAAGAATTTAAGAAGGCACTTGCCCTCACTTGCGTACATTGCAGATAACAACAGTGTAACTCAGAATCTATATTCATCTCTTTCTAACAACAGGTATAGCGTATGTTAACCTTTATGTTCTTTCCCTTTCTCCGCGTAGGTACGTAATATTTACGCCGTTTTTTAGTGCAATGATGTTCGCGTATGCCGCGTCTATTTGTAATAAGTCGTTGCTAGCGGTGGTGTCAAAAAAATCTGCGGACCCTTGGACAGCTCCCTTCATGAAAGAAGAAGGCAAAGGATATAGCCGGTTGGAGAAAATTGGAGAGAGGCCAAGACCCACAAAGGGTTATAGCGCAGATGGAAGTAAGTAAGAGAGGTGCTAAAAAAAATAATTATTTCCTTATCAAGACGTTTCCAGATCGCAATCGAGAAAGCGCGTTCATTTTAACCGCTCCACAGACAATCCAGCTCCGCACATTAATTAATTAACAGGCCATTATCTCGCTTCTTATTATCTCTGGAGGATTTCGCGTCTTTTCTTAACACCGCTCATTGTTATCACTGATCATCGCAAAAAGTCGTATCGCGCCGACAAAAGCCGATATACTAACATTGCTGGCCAGGAATCTGAAGGAACCCGCGCTCATTAACGCTTCTCATGCGCAACTATCCTCCGCAACCCAAAACAACACATCCACAACAAAAGATTCATTCAAAAATAAATCTGCAATGTTCACATGTAAAGTTCATAATCAAATAACACTATGCACATGGATGAAGTAAAGAAAAATGCTACATGATAATAGGATTGTAAAAGCAACCCAGTTACCTTTAGAAAAAGGCCATACTCGGTGAATAGAAGAGACGAGATTAAAGACATTATGGTGACAATTTCAAGAGACTATCTCGAAGTAAAGCGTCGTAAAGCATTTTATGTCTGCAACAAAATTGAATCTAATTGTAAGAGTAATAACGTAGGAGTTTGATTAAATATGGATGATAGGTGAGATGTTTTTAAATGGTTAGAAGGCAAACGATGTGCGATTAGTGTTTTTGCGTCGGCGGCGTAATTAGGGGCTATCGGCGGTGCGTATGAAGACATAAATAAAAGGAGCACGCCTGAATTAGCTGCTGCTGTGCCTGCTGGTACAGTAGACCTCGGCGAAGATGACAATATAGACCTTAAGGCTAATACTATAAGTGTTATAGATTTTGGCAATTGGTGGTGGGTACACGAAATTTCGATCGATCGCTCAGATATTTCTGTCTCCGGCGAATGTTGGAAAAAGTGGAAGTTTTCCCATTAAACTTTAAACAATGCTGATCTACTAGAGGGAATGTGGGTAATGCCGCTGAGGGCATAAAATATTGAAGTTGGCTAGTGAAATGTTTTTTAAAGGTCATCTATGAATAGCAAAGAGTAGTTTGCAATTTAACGAGGTCTTGCCAATTATATTATTTGTACAAAAGCCTAGCCGGAATGAGTAGTTTAGGGCTAATTTTTCAATCGTCAGATAAATTTTATCGGAGGGATAAATTTGACGTTTTGGTAGATTTTCAATACAAAACCTGTCAAAACGTCAAATTTATTCTTCCGATAAAATATAGTCAACATACTTATTACTTAGGTACACCAACGTATTAAAAGATTTGGGCTGAGCGTAGATGAGTCCTCTATGACTGCCTCGTTGGTCTAGTGGTCAACATGTTCGACTGCGGCCGACGAGGCCCGGGTTCGAGTCTCGGGTCGGGCCGGTTTTTCTGACTAGACATTCCCAGTAGACTAGGCCGGAGTTAGGAAGTTGGCGGTGTTTCACCCCCGTGCCTAGGTGAGTACGTTAAGACGTCGGCCCCGGTTAAATTATCACTAACATGATATTAGTCGCTAAAACCTGCCAACCCGCATTGAAGCAGCGTGGTCTAAGGACAGACAATTTTAGGCTTTTATGATCTTATAAAGCACTTCGTAGTGTAGGTCGGTAAATTAAAAAATACATAATATACGTTAAATAAGTAGGTTTAAGTATGTAGCCAATTAGTAGGTATCTGGAGGTTGGAGGATCAACATCATCATTCAAGGTAACCACAAACAAGAAAAAAATTATCGCCTATTTATTCTCATTTCTATAGTGGTAATTGAATTTCGTCGAAATGATTGATTTCAATTTCGCACATGTGCAAACTTAAATGCAAACAAAAAGCCTTTTGTACAAACAATTTCAATGCTTCAATACACACAAGCTTGGTACCTAATCAAAATATTTCTAAAGATGATGACTTCACCTATCTTTCAACCTAATAAGTACTTTTGTTAAATATAATATGACCAGAAGGCACTAATTTTGCAAATGCCAAGATGTTTTTAGCAAATGCTAACGATCTTTCATCCTATAGTGAAATCAAAAAATCATACTATAATATTAAAAATGCGAAAGTGTGTTTGTTTGTTGGTTTGTCTTTCAGTCACGTCGCAACAGAGCAACATGTCGACGTGATTTTTGGCATATGTATAGTTGAGGACCTGGAGAGTGACATGTAGGCTATCTTTATATTTTTATCCGTAAAATTAAGGAGTTCCCGTGGAAATTTAAAAAACTTATTCCACGCATCTGAAGTCGCAGGCATCAGCTAGTAATAGATAACTTAAAGTAAAAAACCGGCCAAGTGCGAGTCGGACTCGCGCACCGAGGGTTCCGTACAAACCTGACGTATTAAAAATAAAAATTACGTTTGTTGTATGGGAGCCCCCCTTTAATATTTACTTTATTGATATTTAATTATTTATTTTGAAAGGTAATATACAAGTTAATATTCTGTGAAAATTTGAACCGTCTACCTGTTACCGTTTTTAATATTGAGCAAAAAAATACGAAAAAAACACGTTTATTGTATGGGGACCCCCCTTAATATATATATTTTTTTAATTTTTAGTATTTGTTGTTATAGCGGCAACGGAAATACATCATTTGTGAAAATTTCAGCTTTCTAGCTATCACGGTTTATGAGATACAGCCTGGAGACAGACAGACAGACAGACAGACAGACAGACAGACAGACAGACAGACAGACAGACAGACAGACAGACAGACAGACAGACAGACAGACAGACAGACAGACAGACAGCGGAGTCTTAGTAATAGGGTCCCGTTTTTACCCTTTGGGTACGGAACCCTAAAAATGAAAGAGAATAGAGTCAGAGGACGTGATGAACTTGTAGTGGGACAAAAAATAAAACTTTACTTCACTTACTTCACCAAAACATAATATCCCAGAATCGAACAAACCCGGATTATTGCATCAGATACAGGGGGGAGGTAAATCATGTTTGAATAGCGACTATTGATAGATAGCCTTACAATCGCATTGCCCAAGTCGGCAGGCCGGTCGGTATAAAGCCTAGTCCAAATTGAATTTCCCAAGTAGCGTATAATTAATCGCCTAGCGTTTGTAGTTGCGTCCGCGCACACTATCTCCATATCTGTAGGGTAACCATTCTAAGAACAGACTTGTCCTAGTATTATTGTTTTGTAACCATTTTTCAAACAGTCTTTACTATTGGAAAAATCCGGCTGAGTTTGTTGTGGGCTCTTCTCAGACCAGGGCGCATTTGGAACCCTCGTAGCCTTAGTTTTAAGATACCGTAGTTAATTATCACCATCACGTCTTATATTTTGTAAGCATAACGTTCAGAAGGTTTACTTTGTAGTACCGATTTTGAATAATGATGTTTTGAATTTGAGTTTTAATTAGGAACAAGTTGTTAGGTATATAACCACCAGCCAAAACAACAATTTAACTCTAAAATTTAAATAAATGATTGGATTTAAACGGTATATTAACGGTAATTTAGTGATTGATATAGTGTAGTATGATTAAGGTTCTTTTTCTGTCCTGGATTTCTTTCCCGTACCTACTTAGTCCGTCCGTTGTACTTACATGGTTATGATTAAATCCTACCTATTAATCCATATTATTAGTATTATAAATGTGAAAGTGTGTCTTTCCGTCTGTCTGTCACCTTTAAACGGCCCATCCTTTCCAGCAACTCTGACCAAATTTAGTACACAGCTAGCTTGTATCCTAGAGAAGGATATGGGATACGTTTTATCCCAGAAATAAGAAAAAACATATTATTCAGAGTGGTTTTTTAACAATGTCATTATGGTAAAAATCATTGTCACCCCACAAGGACCCGAGCACCGACATGCAAATCGCGTGTCCGCTATTTCTACTAAAGTAGATATTTTATTACAAGTTTAAGAAATCCATTAAAAGTACCTATATGCTTCTGGAAAAAGTTTATTATACTGTTGAAGATTTTAGGTAATGATAAAAGAGCATGGATTTGACTCGCTCCAGCAATGCCAAGTTCAGCGGTTACCTATGTATTTACTATTTACACAATGAAATTGTAATAGTACATTACTGCAGCGGCCATCAAAACAGGCATTGAAGGACGAACGTGAAAATGTGGGCCGAGGCGAAGCCGAGGCACACATACGTAAGTCCATCAATGGCCAAGGCTGTGGCCAAGGCTTGTATAGTGCTTTTCTCAAATAATGCGCGGAAATTAAAACTAAGTGTTCATCACAATCATTGTCTTCACTTGAACTCATTTTGTCAAAAACATTTCAAAATCAATGACTAACAACGAACAACAATAATTTTTCCACAGAGATTTTTCCCGCGTCAAAGTGTTCATTTGTTTTTTTTTTCAATAAACAGCTTTCTATTTGCAAGCTAAAATAGTTCGAAATTTAAATAAAACCTTTGATAAGTTACCTCCTTGGTTGCCATGTTTCGGAGTAAAAGATCGTTCCACTTTTAAACTACACGACAGATATGAATTTAGTATGTAATTTATTTGGCCGCTAAACCACGACAGATATGGATTTTCATACAACTTTAGAAGGCCGCTGCTCGCATGTATTTGGCCAGTACAGCAATTTCGATTTATCTCGAAGAAGGTTGTCAAAATAATGCTCAAATTTCCAAGCATGTTTGAGAAAATTATTATTTTTTCAAAAGAGCAACCACCGAGTTTCTTGCTGGTTCTTCTCGGTAGGAATGGCATTCCGAACCAGTGGTAGATTCACTCAACGATTCAAAAGCACTTTTAAAAGTTTATTTGAATAAAAACATTTGAATTTTGAATTTTGATTTTGAATTTTGAATTTTGAAATTTGAATTTTGAATTGAGCGACGCGCGTCGGAATTCGGCAATACCTACGTAGTAGTAAGTACCTACTTCTAGCACTTTTCAGAAGTTATTATAACGTACATATATTAGCTATACTATCGTCACGCCTATTGCACCTTGCTACTCAATTAATCTCTACTTTTTATACGCTGTATATTGGCTTTGGCTGTAAATTCTAATTAATGTAAGCGAATCTCACTTACTTTTCACCCAATTCTAGTTGTAATAGTCATTTTAGGGTTCCGTACCAATATGATGCTATTACTATCCGCGTCTGGCACACCCTGCAGGGCTAGCATGGGCCGGAGATAAAAATTTTATCCCCCGATTTTATCCACTGACAAGAGATAAAATTAACTTATCCACTTCTCAGAGCACGGCAACTGGGGAGAGGAGAAGTTTATCCCAGTTTGACATTTCACAGGGACTGGGGGCTATTTATCCACCGTTATTTAGCGTTTTTATTTATTTATTTAGGAATAAAAAATTTATCCTTTCCTCGGGGAGAAAATTGTCTCGGCCCATGCTAGGGGGGCTGGGGGGCTTATTACCATTGCTTATAGGTACTTACTTAAAGAAGTATTATTTTAATATTGTTGACGCTCTTGTTTCAAAATTATACCTAATCCTTTCAAGATGATGCTCACGACTTCGTCTTCGTGGATTGAGGTTTATTGATTCCCGCGGGAACTCTTTAATTTTATTAGCCTATGTGCTTCCCCGGGATACAACCTATCCCTGTACCAAATTTCATACAAATCGGTTAAACAGATGGGCCTTGAAAGCGTGACAGACAGACAGACAGACGGACAGACAGAAACACTTTCGCATTTATAATATTAAGTATGGATTTTAGGGCGTCAAGGTACATGACATAACACTGCATTATTAATATTGCTTTAACCGATAACAATAGGTAAGCCTATGGGGCCTTATTACATGAAAATGATTGCTACAGTAATAATCGCAATCACAATCAAGGTGATTGATTTATTATGTTTTTTTTCCAGGTTACGGAACGCTCGACAGGCGAGGCCAACTCACACTTGGCCAGTTTTTTACCAGTGGGTCATTCTCAAACGGCTCAAAAAAGCGTGTCCGGGTCGAAAACCTGTATGAAATAGATTGCTAGCCACTTGATAATTTTTTGTATGGTAGATATGATCAAAATATTAGGGGGGGGCCTATGTCCTTTTTTAGGTAAACATTATGTAAGTTAAGTTAAAAAAAGAAAACCGCGGAAATATTGACCTCGGTGCCGTGTCCCGCACCCCATATTGCGTTGAAAATTATTTTTTTTCTTTTTTTCTATAAAATATGCCACTATTTTGCAGGTGCTTACAAGAAACTAGTTAGTTACTAGCTCAAATTATAATATTTATAATCAATAATAGGCCTTAGTTGACAACTTACAACAAATCGTTTTCGCGTCCGACGTTTACAATTGATACCGGTGGCGCGCTCCAATTCTCTTATAACTTCTGTACTTTAATAACTGCGAGAATAGTAGTAAGAGTAACACAAACTATCCGTCGCGCAGCATCAGTGGTTAAAGGCAACACGTCTGTGCCTCTCTGTGCGTCCCTTTTATTAAGGTAAGTAATCGCTTTCGGTGGCTTGGTATACCCATAAACTTGATTTCAGTGGAACTGTTCTATCCATATCTATTTAAACTACTATTATTTAATTTATACAAACGTATATCGTATGAGTGCTAGATTGCAATTAAGGAGGTTATTATTATACATTTAGGATACTTTTGTAAATATCTGGGATATTGCTCATTATTTTGATTTCAGTGGGATTGATCTCAGTGTTTTCGGTGGAAATAGTTAATCTATTTAGTAAAAAAAAGATAGTTGCAAAATTCATTTTTTGATTTTTCCAATTTTTGAGCATGTTTCTAAATGGAGGCTGTATTTTTTTATTATTTCACAAGATAGTATAACTCAAAACGAAAAAATTGCGACCTCAAAGAAGTCTCTACGACAATTTTCCAAAGGAGAATTTTAATTTGAAAAATATTTTTTTGGGCCGAAAAACGTGATTATCTCGGAAGACTCTTAACTTTTTTATCTGAAAAAATTTGTGAATATTTTAAATACAAAAATGTATACTTTCACCAAGTTTCGTCAAGATAAAATTATTTTTGTGTAAATGAAAAATAAAAAACGATAAAAGCGGTTTTTTGCATTTTACTCGGAGATTTTTAGGTTATGTGAAAAAACCATTTATACAAAAGTGGTAGATCTTTTTATGATCTACAACTTTTCTATTGTATACTTTTCTCTCCGAAGTCAACTTTCGCTGGAAATCACAATAATCCAAATTTCCACCCCTTATCATCCCCCAAATATATCTGGAAAAACCCCTGCTCACGCATTTTTTTTACGTTTATTATATGCCACTTTACCATTTCCAACTGTTCCCATCCTGTTAACAATTTTGTTTTTTTCGCTTCAAAATGAGCGACTGGACTATGTGTGTTATGATAGATCTAAATCGAGACTGTTTTAAGTTCCTACTTTGTTATGGTTACTATTTTTAATTTCATTTAGTATGTCATTTATTTAAATCAAATATGGCATCATCTTCTGGGGCAATTCGGTTGACATCAAACAAACATTCATATTGCAAAAACGGGCTATAAGAATAATATAACGCAAAAAACAAGATGAATCACTTCGTTTAATATTTAAAGAAAAGAAACTGTTAACCTTAACTGGGATTTACTTACTAGAGCTGTGTTTACTTGTCAAAAATTATGAAGATCTATTTATAAATAAGTCATGCTATAGAACTAGGCAGGTAGCATCAAGACAAAAAGATCACCATGACTTAAAATTACCAATATCAACATCTAAAATGCATTATAACAGTACGTATGTGAATGCAATACGGGTATTTAATAATTTACCTTTGGAAATAAAAGCGCTTCAAAACCTTAATAAATATAGACGAATTTTTAAATTATGGCTCAATAACATGACATTTTATAGCTTAAATGACTTTTTCAATCGTGACAAAACTAAGGACTTTACAAATTTAAAAATTAACTTGTTCAAATAATTTTTACAAATAATTATAACCATATTCTGTTTTTACTAATTAATAATCTGTACCAATTATTATAAATTGTCTGAATCAAATGTTATAAAAAATTGACTTTATGTTAAATTTAAGCATAATGTTATATCGTATGCCTGTTAGAGGTAGACTGTTCCTACTATGTAAAATTATTTTAAGATCTTCAACTATTTAACAGTCAAACGATTTAATAAATGAAATGAAATGAATGAAATAAAATAAAATACATACATAAGTACAAAGTAGATTTTCGTAAATTTTCCTAAATCTAAGTTAAGTAATTAAAGTAGGTAGGTATATGTTATGTTATAAGTAAATATGTTGATAAAATAAAATATTTTATTGTAAAATTAACCTGAAATTCTTTACGTTTAGTCTTCAAAATATTAAATACCTCCATAAATAATTTTATTTTGATTTCGGTGACTAAAATATTGATTTCGGTGGACACCATTTTTTGAAAATCGAATTACAATGTAACCGCTGGGCCTATGAAGTTCCCTTTACTACCAATATTAACTAAATTAAATCTAGATTTGATATTTCCAGCTAGTATGTCTCAAATACAAAAAAAAAATTGTGCCACCGAAGTCAATCAAATAATGAGGCGCCTGAGAAGTACCCCAGTACCATTAACAATGCGATGGTAACAGTGCTCTTCAAAATATAGAGTGCAAAGATACATAATAAATAGCCATTATGTATTCACAGCGTAAAGCCAGCGTAGTAGGATCATGTGAAACTCACCACCTTTGTAATGTAAAGTCTTGGTCGCAGTATCAGCGTTTTGCATATGCCTTTAGTATAGTCCGTCAAACTGATCTGACCCGCAGGGCGATTATATTGTAAAACCTGCATCAATCATTGTTACAGTCTCAATTGTTTTGATTGGCTGAATTTATGGTATTTTTGCTGCATCAATGGATTTTGGCCAATAGTGGAAGAATGCTAACCAATCACAGGTGATTGCGATCGTTACATTGTAGCTGTCATTTTTAGGCAATCGCCCTGCCGGTGTCAGCATCGCTAGCTTTTATGTAAAATAAAATAAAAACAAAAACTAAACAGCCGTAAAAATTAGTTCCAATTTTGGCCACCTTGTCAGATAAGTTCACAGTAAGTATAACTTTTTTTCTGTGTACAAGTTATTGTAACTTGTAATGAAATTAAAAACATTATTTTTGAAATAACTCTAAATTGCACCTTTGTCTCGTTCGATAAGTATTTAGGTAGTATTCAGAGCTAAATAAAATTATAATAGGTACCTATTAAAACGATATTTCAATAAAAAAGACGTGCCTCCATTTTTGGAGTTCGATCAATTAATATTAAAAACTAAATATCAAAAATAAAATAATTAACTTCATAGCAAATAATACAGTATAATAGGTACCTACATAAAACATACTTAAAACTTAAAACTTGATTTCACGGACAATGTTATGTAATGTTAGGTAGGTACTTCATAGTTTTTTTTTCTCTTTTAAACCCACGAAACTGGAATACGGTAAGTTTTTCCATTCCCCACCCATTCCGGGTGGTGTCACAGACGAAATTACTATGTTTTGTCTGTGACACCATTGTCGAATAAATTGTTTTTCTTTCTTTCTTTATTTTAAAAATCGCTTTCGTTTTGATATCGACTTATTTTAATTGACACCACTTATTTTTTTTTTCATTTCAACTAAAACATAACACATCTGATTGAGCTTTACCTGTGCTCGTTTGTAAATGTCAGTGAATAATGTAAATTGTGTTAATTTCATGTTTATTGGCTCAGCAATTGCATTGCAATTGCATCCCGAGGAAATACATGAATGACGTAGGCATCCGCTATGAAAGCATTTTTGAAAATTCAACACCTAAGGGGATTAAATGGGGCTTTGATATAATGAAAATCGAACCTAACGCGAGCGAAGCCACGGGAAAAAGCTAGTAGTGTATAAAAACAAAATCAGAGTGCTACCGTATTGATTGCGGTGTGGATACATTATGAACTGCAATTAGTAACCGCATCGCGTACCGATTCGCTTCATCGGCGACTGGATATACACAAGTTATAATAACAATTGATACACAAGAAATAGGAATATCGAGTATTATAATACAAGGTTTATAAAGAAGTAATTGAGCATTACGTACGTATTTAATTACTAAGTATTTGACCGAGCGAAGCGAAGTTCTCTGAGTCTACTTGAGTGAATTTGCACTTGTCCGTCCGTCCGTCCGTCCTTCTGTCAGAGCCTTATAACTTCTGAATTACTGAACGTAATTACCTACTTCAAATTTAAATATAGGTACATAATATGTAAACCGATCGCCTCCCACCGAATATGGCTTAAAAAGTTATAAAAATCGAGCTTCAGTACTTTTAACAGAACTTCACAATTATGTCAATAAATGGCGCTCTGTGATACCGCGAGGTCTCAGTTCGGGGCGAACCACTAGTAGGTATAATGTTACCCATTGACTTCGTGGCCTCCTAGTCAAGGACTTGGAGGATGCGGAAGGACATGGGAACCCACCGCATTATTATCCCAAGAAAACCCCTACCATAATGTGATTAATGGAAAGGGGTCACGACCCTCAGCAATCAGGGGAATACGATGCACAGAGTCCCGACGACACAATAGAGGACATCTTTTGTGAAAAAAGTAATGCGTTTTTAAATGGACTCCTTTTTTTCCACATACAGCCCTTGACTGCGATTTCACCTGTGGTAAGTGATAATGCAGTCTTGACTACTATAACTAGACCTAACATCAAAGAGTTCCCACGGGTAAATTAGATTTGCCGGGTTAAAAGAGTACCTTGCCGGCTCTTCTCAGTAGAACAATTTCCGAACCGGCGGTGGTAAGAAGAGACTTTTGTCATAAGTGGTACAAATTGTCCTAAGTAAAATAAATAAATTATTCATTATTTACTTATACTTCTATTACTACTTCTATTTCTATCTTACTGGGAAACCGACATGTAGGAAGAGTATTGGACGAAGATTTAGGCCGATGTTTAAAAGGCTCTTTAGACAGTTTTAGTCAGCCACGAGTCCATTATGCATAGCCGTGTAATTAATCGCTAAGCTCATAAACAAACAAGTATCATATCGACACGACGTTATAGGGCAGGCTTACATTGAGACAATGACTAGCGATAACGTCGCTGACGCGCTGGCATGCCGCTGACTCTGGGAACACTTTTTCGTGCTTGCGCTAGAAAGCAATACTGTCGAGAATAAAATCTTTATTTCCTGCCTGTGACTTCGACTCGCCTCATCGGATGCCCCCTGCCAGCATTTGGAATACGTCTTTAACCCATCCTGCCAGCAGCTGACATGTGTGCAACATAGAAAAACCCTGCGACTGACTGGAAACGGTCCAGTGATGATCCTAAACGAGTGACTGGTTTATTTTATTACGGTAAAATGACAGCTACAGCGTACACAATCACATTTGACTAACTTATAGCACTATTTCGTTGTTGGCCAAAATTCAATGTCGCAAGAGGAACACTATAAAAGTTATCCATCACAACAATTCAAATTGTGCTTAACAGCAATGTTTGATGCACATTTTGTCGAAAACTTCGACAGTCACTGTCTCAATGTAAACCTGCCTTAAGATATGTATCGTGACGTAAGTCGTAACGTGATGCGCGTCAAATACTCAACCTTTCGTTTTAGCGTTTAGGCAGCGCATGTTATTTTCTAATTACATTTTGACAGATGAACCACGATAGAGTGATTAAGGCTCGGTCGAATGTCGTTTGAGAATTCGTGTCATCTGAGTGAAAAAGTTTATTTATAACTAGCTGATGCCCGCGACTTCGTCCGCGTGGATTGAGGTTTTTCGGTTCCCGCGGGAACTCTTTAATTTGCCGGGATAAAAAGCTCACCAGTACTACGTTACACTATAAATAAAATAATTAAATAAACTTTAATGCCTTAGTTTTAAGGTTTATATTATAACTAGCTGATGCCCGCGACTTCGTCCGCGTGGATTGAGGTTTATCGGTTCCCGCGGGAACTCTTTAATTTTCCGGGATAAGAAGTAGCCTATGTGCTATTCCAGACTATAATCTATCTCTGTGCCAAATTTCATCCAGATCCGTTCATCCGTTGGAGCGTGATTGAGTAACAAACATACATCCATACATCCAAACTTTCGCATTTATAATATTTATTTGATTGATTGTCAGCAGATGCTGGCTGCGTTATGGTTCTGATGACGAACCAAAAAATTAGTTGGGTAGGTTAGAACCACTAGTTTGTTTGCATGCTATCTTTATAGGTACTGGAACTTGTCACACCTTTGTAACTTTTTCCATAATTATAATTCCGCTTGCTTTCACACATCCGCCTTTTATACGACTGCGTCCTTAAATGGTCATTGTACACGTGACCACTAGCTATCTAAATAGATAATTTATAATATGTATTATAAATACTCAAACATACCTACGTCTCACATTTGATTTGATATTCATAACTGTTCACCCTTTTATCTAATTGTCAATAGAGTGATTTGTTATTTTTAAGTATTGCACGCCATGACAATGGTACCTATTAATAGTTATTACACTTGTCTTTTTATTTATTGTATCACCGTTGTAATAATATTATGTGTATCATGCAATAAATAATTTCTGATTCTGATTTTGACTATTGGAATTCCACAATCCACTTGCATGTACACATCCGCCATCTATTCGACCGCGACCTTAAATGGCATACATGGTCATTGTAAACGTGACGGACACTGGCCCAAGATAGACAACGTAATGATTCCCCTTGTACCATAATTGCTGTCTAATGCGATCAATTGGTGCACAATTACAGCCAAGATATCAATTAGAAAAAAAACGCTAGCATATTAATAGACACAAATTATTGTTCAAGAGCTGTTCTTGTAGGACGTAGGTGGTTGTATTTATACGTCCTGTCTTTAATTTTCAGTTTGATATTAGATATTTCTGTAAGATTTTAACCTTATTAAACTGGAAAAACTTAAAAACTCAAAATAATGTCCATATTAATCGGTAGGTACCTACTACCTATAAGTAGTCTGTTCCAATAGAGCTGAGCTTTTTTAGGGTTCCGTAGCCAAATTTGGCAAAAACGGAACCCTTATAGATTCGTCATGTCTGTCTGTCTGTCTGTCTGTCTGTCCGTCCGTATGTCACAGCCACTTTTTTCCGAAACTATAAGAACTATACTGTTGAAACTTGGTAAGTAGATGTATTCTGTGAATCGCATTAAGATTTTCACACAAAAATAGAAAAAAAACAATAAATTTTGGGGGTCCCCATACTTAGAACTGAAACTCAAAAATTTTTTTTTCATCAAAAAAATCCCCCCTCCCCCCCCTGTAACTTCTAAAATAAGAGAATGATAAAACTAAAAAAAATATATGATGTACATTACCATGCAAACTTCCACCGACAATTGGTTTGAAGTTTGAACGAGATCTAGTAAGTAGTTTTTTTTTAATAATTTAAAACTTACTACAGGTTTGTACGGAACCCTCGGTGCGCGAGTCCAAAATAATATGCATGTTTATTGCTGCAAATGATAAGTTAGGCAGTCATTATGACTTCATTATGATTCTATCGCGTATGCATCGGGAAAGCAGCATAGCAAGTAGACTATTAGGTGTGTCTTTTTACAGAGCCCATGAGTTATTGCAGCGGCATTTTAGTGGTGCATACAAATTACTTATGAACACGCTGACTATACATATTTCCCTATATTTATAATCAGCAAGAAAGAAGAGAATCTATACTTACTTTTATAAATGCGAAAGTTTGTATGGATGGATGGATGGATGTTTATTAGGTTAGGTTAGGTTAGGAAAGGAAAATGCCCCAGGAAAATTAAAGAATTTTCGAACTAGAATCAGCTAGTTTATAATATTAATTAGTATGATTCAGCCGTGAAAGCGTAACAGGTAGAGCTACTTTTGCATTTATAATACTAGATAATTTCTTCAACTTAATCGGCATCATATAAACAAAGAATTACAGAAATATAAATGAAAAACCTACTAATTATATTTACAAAAAAAATACACGTCTGCATTAAAAGTAACATTTCCGTATTCGAGATGCAAATCTCTTTTTCATCCCACCATCTCGGAATAGTACATTACACATCTAGGGCAGTAAAATAAGAAATGTCTCAGATCACATGTAATTGTTGTCCGAGGCGAAGCCGAGGTCAATAAACATGTGATCTGAGGCTTTCTTATTTACTGCCCGTGGTGTGTATACTATTTTTCTCCTCGACGGAGGCGGAAAGCGGCATTTTCGTTTAGCGCAGCGGGAGGAAAATTGACGCTTTCCGCCCGGAGGTGAGAAAAGAGTATTTTTACTCTTCGTTATCTGAAGGTAAAAGCCGTTATTATCCTCTTGAGGATAAAGTAAATTGAATTTAGAACATCGTGTGCACGTTAGTAAATATCACTCGTCTATGAAATTTGTGAATTCAAAACATCATTAAAACCTATTTACTTGTACCTCTATGGTGCCGAATTTCCCACAGACATATAAATAGAAGCAGACACAACATAAATTTCACACCCACATAGACAAGTGTATGCGAATCAGTGTGACTTAGTGTGACCGTGTCCCTGCAAGCAAAAATGTGTATGTATTAATTTGCTGCAACACTGTGCTACACCAACGCACACATTGACAAAAATTCAATGCGTGGCAGTCATTATAAGACATCTATGAGACCTATGGCGTTTGTTTACATTGTGTTGTCTTGGGTGTCATAAGTTTTTTGTGAAATTTGGAGATTTATATGAATATTTACTGAAATAAAATGGTGAAGTGTTGTGTCCCCCTGTGTTACAACGCTTCGTACAGGAAAACCCCAGAAGTAACGTTCTATCGGTAAGTAAAATTCATGCTATCATGTAGCTTTGGAATGTTTTCGTATCGCATCGTATCAAGGCTAAGATATCTAATATTTTATAGTTGTTATGACGAAATATGTAGCCATGCATATATTAAAACTATAATATTATGGTTTTCTGTAGAAATACATGCTTTAAGTTGTTGAATAATCTTTTTTGACATTTTGAGAACTTTAACAAATTACAGGGCCGGACTCGACGACTCTTTTATTTTAAGTATATAACTTCGACTTTTAATTTCAGGTTTCCAAAGGATGAATACCTGAGAGACCTATGCATAAAAATATTAATAGAAAAGACTGGCAGACCAACTCATGGAGTGCTATATGCTCCAAGCATTTTACAGATAATCTAAGAACGTAATATATTCCGTACAATTCTATCTCCTGGTGCAATACCGACCATTTTCAAAGAAAAGTTAGTTGAGGTCTTATACTAAGTAGGTACCAATTTACCTTATCTTCCATTAGGTGGATGAATTTCATTAATTTTTATTGAAAACCTCAATACAGATTCTAAAGCACTAATTGTAAAGTTTATTTGAATAAAAAACACGTGAGTTTAAAACACCTGTTGTAATTTTTTATTTAACCTCTTTTTGGAATAACGATTCGATTCGATTGTTTAACAACATTTATTTGGCTTACTGCCAAGAAATTATTGTCAATAGGAACTTTGAGCTAAAATCTGGCGGTATTTACACGATATCCGTTGGTACTGTTCTTCTAAATAATATCCCCATCACCTGCGCGTCGACGCAGAGCGAGAACGACGCGAGAACCACTGGCCATGATACTGACGGAGTCCTTAGGATTTGAGTTGTAACAGGAGTTATAACTCCGCGCGCGACGGTGACGATATCACACGCAGCGCGGAGCTCACATCTATATTCACCACATTGACTAGGGTCCCGCACGTGGTGATGATTACCATTACTAGTGTTACTATATTGCAGTTGTGATCGCTTGTGATGAGGAAATTATAAAAGTACCAATAATAATTATTTTTAAAATCCTTACAAATTATAGCTTCCAAATGATAGGTGTCTTTAGGTCAATTTTTTTCACGCAACCTAACCCTACATATTAATATAATGTTTTATGCAGCAACAAGGTTCGGCCCTGAGTTTAGTGTATGTGTGCGTAATGTTTTCGTGTGTTTGTAATTGCCACGCTATTTTGTACGTTATCTTGCCTCTGCTTCTCTTTATAACTCTGTGGAATTTCCATACAATCGTTTTTAATTTGTTAAAAACTCACACTCGTAACCTTCTTGGTGTACTTTTTTAATTTGCTTTGCGCGCACCATTTTCTTTCACGTCATATTGTTTAAAATTAAAACCGATTAAAAACAAGAAAATTGAAAATAAGTGAAAAACCTAAAATGAGTGATTCTAGTGACGAACAAATTAACAGAATTGAATTTAATCTTGTGATTTTTTTTGCATTTAGTCATATTTTCCTCGCTGAGGTGGGATGAAAAGTTACGTGTTGCACTCGAGTGAAAAGATTTTTCACCTCGTGCTCTTTTGATTCCCTCGCTGACGCTCAGGATTCTAATTATTGATTTTAGAATCCTTCGCTTGCTCGGTCATCAAAATTGAGCACGCGGTTAAAAAACAACTTTTCACTCTTGTATAACAATAGTTATTTGTTATACAAGAGTGAAAAGTTGTTTTTTAACCGCGTGCTCAATTTTGATGACCGAGCAAGCGAAGGATTCTAAAATTGAATCACGAGCGGAGCGAGTGATTCAAAAATTAGAATCCTGAGCGTCAGCGAGGGAATCAAAAGAGCACGAGGTGAAAAATCTTTTCACTCGAGTGCAACACGTAACTTTTCATCCCACCTCAGCGAGGAAATGACTAAATGCAAAAAAAATCACAAGATTAAATTCAATTCTGTTAATTTCTTCGTCACTAGAATCACTCATTTTAGGTTTTTCACTTATTTTCAATTTTCTTGTTTTTAATCGGTTATAATTTTAAACAATATGACGTGAAAGAAAATGGTGCGCGCAAAGCAAATTAAAAAAGTACACCAAGAAGGTTACGAGTGTGAGTTTTTAACAAATTAAAAACGATTGTATGGAAATTCTGTGGGAAATTCGGCACCATAGAGGTACAAGTAAATAGGTTTTAATGATGTTTTGAATTCACAGACTTCATAGACGAGTGATATTTACTAACGTGCACACGATGTTCTAAATTCAATTTACTTTATCCTCTAGAGGATAATAACGGCTTTTACCTTCAGATATCGAAGAGTAAAAATACTCTTTCCGAGATGGTGGGATGAAAATAACTATTCTCTGTACGTCTCTACTCTGTGCCACAAAAAATTCAACGGAGGGGCCGTGGAAACTTCGCGGACAGACATCATTTCGCTAATATAATATTTGTATGGACGATTAAATATAGCTAGCTTTGTCGGTATAGCAGGCATCAACGCACCTCGTTAGCGGCGTGAAACCGAACACAATGCGCTAATAAAATGGTACTAAAATAAACCGTAGTCGATCACAACGCATCCAAAGATCCAAATAACGCAAAAAACTGACGTCCACGCATTCGATCGGCGGGTTCTCGCAAAGACGCAATGTGGGCTATGCGCCGGCGCGGCTGCGAACCCATCCACCCCGCATTTAATTGCGCTGTATCATCGCATACTGAAATACCCTTTAATTTTTTCCCGAGAGGCCCGTGTAATGACATAATCGGGGCCTCGGTCCAGCGGGCGGGTTTTTACGCGATAAATCCGATGCATTTTTGTTTTAATTTAAACTAATAGGTACTAGCTGATGCCCGCGACTTCTTACGCGTGGAATAAGTTTTTAGGGTTCCGTAGCCAAATGGCAAAAAACGGAACCCTTATGGATTCGTCATGTCTGTCTGTCTGTCTGCCGTATGTCACAGCCACTTTTTTCCGAAACTATAAGAACTATACTGTTGAAACTTGGTAAGTAGATGTTTCACACAAAAATAGAAAAAAAAACAATAAATTTTGGGGGTCCCCATATAAAACTGAAACTCAAAAATTTTTTCATCAAACCCATAGGTAGGTACGTGTGGGGTATCTATGGATAGGTCTTCAAAAATGATATTGAGGTTTCTTAGGTATATCATTATTTTCTAAACTGAATAGTTTGCGCGAGAGACACTTCCAAAGTGGTAAAATGTGTGTCCCCCCCTCCCTGTAACTTCTAAAATAAGAGAATGGTGAAACTAAAAAATATATCATATGATGTACATTACCATGCAAACTTCCACCGAAAATTGGTTTGAACGAGATCTAGTAGGTAAGTAGTTTTTTTTTAAATAATTTAAAACTTAGGTACCTACTACAGGTTTGTACGGAACCCTCGGTGCGCGAGTCCGACTCGCACTTGGCCGGTTTTTTTAAATTCCCGCGGGAACTCCTCAATTTTCCGGGATAAAAAGTAGCCTATGTCACTCTCCAGGTTACTATACCTACCCATGCAAAAAATCTCGTCGATCCGTTGCTCCGTTGCAGCGTGATTGAAGGACAAACCAACAAACAAACACACTTTCACTCTTTATTTTATGGAGATAATCGTCAAATCAATTTCAATAATTTTGACCAGCAATCCTGCATACTTTACCACCACTGACAGCTTATTCCAAGAAAAACTTAGCCAATATTTTACTCGTAGCTACAAGCAAAAATTCTTAAAAAATTTACCTCCATGTAAGTATGACAGTTGACAACCCTAGTCCTGACGCGGGATTATTAAAAAAAACTTTTTTATCAAATACAAATAGCCGTATAATAACACGTTTCAACGGTCGAGTATGAAAAATCAGTTGCAAAAACTCGCGAATAAATAGCGCCATGTTGCGCGGCCATTTTACTCGCATAACGTACCTAATTACGGCAAGATGGCCGCCCCTATTGGTTGGCGGGTAAAAAGCTAAGAAGTGCTAATCGCTACAGATTCGCCGCTAGCAAGAGCTGAGTGTAATTACTCGCATATTTACTTAGGTACTTGCTGGTAAACGTAATAACCTTGATGCCGTGGGATAATTATGGTAAAGCCTACCCATTAAGTTAAGTTAAGCCTTCAGTGTGTTGGAAAATTTTCAGGATGCTGATACTCACTGGCGTTCAGTAGGTACTAAATTACTGAACACGCTTAGAATTACGCTACATTTTCTACACGGTTAAGTATGCCGTGTAGAAACCGATTAGGGGTATGTCGTACATTGAATACGTTAGTACTACTATAATATTATACCTCTATGGTTAGTACTTAGTACATAATACCTCAATGACGCCGTATGGGTATAATAAAACTGCCATACTCCTAACAGTTTATACCTACCGCTAACATCTTATCTGTGCATCTTATAGACTGCACCATCACTTACCAACAGTTGAGATTGCAGTCAAGGGATGACGTGTAAATAAAAAAAATTGGCAGTCTATGTCGATAGAAGTGAAAACGAATACTTATTTAAAATAATAATAAAAAAAAAAAATTAAATAAAATTAAAATATACTCTCCAATACTAAGGCATTAAAGTTTAATTATGAATGAAGTATATTTATATTTAAGACCTTTTGTCTTCGTAACAAGTAACAACGCGAGCATGTCGGTGACGCGAATCCACACCCCCTACCAAAAAGTGCTCAACGCGGCTAAAGAAGTTTTCACTTCAAAAATTGCATCTAGAATCGATAGTTTTACGGTAAATTTCATAAATCATAACAAAGGCTATAGAATGCAGGACAGCAATTGCTATATGAACATATTTTGCTATCGGCCGTTCAATATAGAAGGCCCCCGCCGGCGGCACCTCCCCCCACCGTCCCTTATTGCCTTCTTTGTATCGAAATCGATACAACACACGTCCTGCTGATTAATATTTTACTTCGTCTAAAATCTAAATTATTACTTCTTCTACCTATACCTAAGTATAGGTAACAGTAACTGTTTCTTTACTCACACTAATAAAAAAAAAACTCACTTATTCACTACTAGATAATGCCCGCGACTTCGTCCACGTGGATTGAGGTGTTTTGGTTCCAGCGGGGTCTCTTTAATTTTCCGGGGTAAAAATTAGCCTGTGTGTTATTCCAGACTATAATCTATATCTGTGCCTATAACTTCATCCAGTAGCCGTTCTGGCGTGATTGAGTAACAAACATCCATCCATACATCCACCCATCCAAACTTTCGCATTTATAATAATACTAGAGGATGCTCGCGACTTCGTTCGCGTGGCATAAGTTTTTTTTAATTCCCACAGGCACTCCTTAATTTTCCGGGATAAATCCTATATATATCACTCTCCAGGTCCTCAACTATACCCATGCAAAAAATCACGTTGATCCGTTGCTCTGAAGCGGCGTGATTGAAGGACAAACTCTCTATTTAACGTCCTTGGGGATAAAATTTTCAAAAACTGTGAAACACTTATTTTTTTATTTTAAACCAGAAGCCCAAATACCAACTTTCATGGTTATAACTTGAAAAATGAACGACTTTCATACAAACTTTCAACCCCTATTTAACGCCTTTGGGGGTAGAATTTTCAAAAACTTTGAAACACGTATTTCTTTATTTTAAACCAGAAGCTCAAATACCAAGTTTCATGGATATAACTTGAGAAATGACGGACTTTCATACAAACTTTCAACCCCTATTTCGCCCCCTTAGGGGTGGAATTTTGAAAAATCCTTCCTTAGTGAGCACCTACAATACAAAAGGAACCTACTGTCAAAATTTCAAGTTTCTAACCCCAGCGGTTTAGGCTGTGCGTTGATATATAAGTCAGTCAGTCAGTCAGTCAGTCAGTCAGTCAGGACTTTGAATTTTATATATATAGATTAGTACCTAATTACTATCTAGGTATGGATAATAGTAGAGTAGTATAGATAATATCTTCCTAGATTGCTCATCTCTGTAAAGATCGATTCCGCTGTGGCCGAAATTCGATCGCCACAATGACTGTGGCAATCAAACACCTAAAAATTCACGCGGACAAAGTCGCGGGCATCATCTAGTTACATAATGGAGCCATTATAAAAGATATTAGTAGACGATTCGTAATGACTACTTTCTCATAGCGATCTATCACCACTAAATATTAAGATCTTTACGAAGCGGCGTCATAATTCAGGGTTCCGTGTGATTGGGCGGGGATATCTTTAGTTTAATGGCCGGTAATTAACTGCAAGACGTTTTTATGGTAACTGCTCTAAACTTTGACTTGTTCTACATTTGTTTTGAGCGTAATTAGTGTAACGACTTTATTAGTGGTCGTTTAATCCATATTACTAGATCGATAGGTACGAACTACGAACCGCTAGGGTGTGGAACTATTTTTTTTTTATATAGGCTAGCGCTTGGCTGCAATCAGACTTGCTAGCAAGTGATGATGCAGCCTAAGGTGGAGCGCGCTTGCCTAGAAGATGCCTACATAATCACTCTTGATTTGAAGGCACCACTCCCTCCAAGCGCACGTGTTTCCTGACACATAGGTAGGTATAACTTACGAGTAAGTGCCTTCATGGCAAGAGTAAATAGGCATCTTCTAGGCAAGCGCGTTCCAACTTCCAACCTAGACCTCATCATTGCTTTGCACTAAGCATGATCGTGGTCAAGCGTAAGCCTATCTCGCAATAAAAAAAATACTTACCTCTTTCTCTACCTATTGATGTTGATTGCATTCAACATTTTTTTCCACCACGCTGGTCAAGAGCGGTTTAGCAGGATATATATATATATATATAACCTTAAAACTAAGGCATTAAAGTTTAATTACGAATGTAGTATATTTCTATTTAAGACGTTTTGCCTTCGTAACAACGCGAGCTCGATGTTCGCGAGCATGTCGGTGATGGTAACGCGAATCCACAAGTTTAGGTACCCCCTACCAAAAAGTGCTCAACGCGGCTAAAGAAGTTTTCACTTCAATAAAAAATAAATATTAAGTGTCCGAAACGTATTTATTAGTCTTACACCTAGTTATTAGTCTTATATCGTTTGTCAAAATCCAAACTAGTTTACTTAAACGGTTATTGAACTTTTAATGCTTTTTTAAAACCATCAAATGTCGATGCTCCATAGCCAGGATCACCGCTGCACCCATTATAAAGCAATTAACGCAACAAAGTCAACTCACAATACCCAATTAGGGTTACCTACTAGCATATTGAAGTTAGACTATCGCCACAGCGTATATGTTCGTACAGTGGGTCGAAGCCAAAACAAATGACAGACTCGGCTACATGACAGTTGTAGCACCAAGAGTATGTCAATAAATATTATAAATGCGAAAGTTTGGATGGATGTATCGATGTATGGATGGATGTTTGTCACTCAATCACGCCCCAACGGCTGAACGGATCTGGATGAAGTTTTGCACAGAGATAGATTATAGTCTGAAATAACTACTACTTTTTATCCCGGATAATTAAGGGTTCCCGCGGGAACCGAAAATCCTCATTCTACAGGGACGAAGTCGCGGGCATTAGGGTATCACATAAAGGGTTGAGAGTTTGAGAGAGGTAGCAAATTCGACATTAGAGTGACAGAATTATACTTTTTTTTTATTCTCTACATTAAGTTAGCCCTTGACTGCGATCTCACCTGATGGTAAGTGATGATGCAGTCTAAGATGGTAGCGGGCTAACCTGTTATGGGTATAGCAGTTATATTTAATCCATACCCCTAATCGGTTTCTACACGGCATCCTACCGGAACGCTAAATCGTTTGGAGCACGTTTTTGCCGGTAGGGTGGTAAGTTGGTAACTAGCTACGGCCAAAGCCTTCCACCTAACCAGACCAGGGAAAATTCTGTCACTCTAATGTCAAATTTGTATTCATGACAGGAAATTTTGCCAGTTTCCTCCGTATAGTCCCCGTCACCCTAGCGTTGCTCTGTCTAGAACTCTAGACGCTCCGTCGAACGACTAGTAGGAAAGAACGGGTTTATAGACTGTGCTTTATCTAGCACTAGTGGTTCGCCCCGAACTGAGACCTCGCGGTTTCACAGAGCGCCATCTAGGTATTGACATCAGTGTGAAGTTCTGTTAAAAATATCATCATCATTAAATCATGCGTCAGCTCCAACTACGAGGCCAGGACATAGAGTGGCAGACTTCGGTGTGCTACTTGGGGTGCCGCATCGACGGTGGCCTGGCCATGGTCCCCATGGTAAATCATGCCGTGAATCATGCCACGGCAGCTAAGTCGATGCTGTACCAAGTCCTCACCTCAAGCCTCTCACCGAAGACCAAGCTCAGGATCTACGGAGCCTATGTCCGCTCACGGCTGACGTACGCGGCTCCCGCCTGGTATGCGCTTTGCTCCGCCTACCAGAAGAGCCGCCTACAAGTCCAACAGAACAAGTGCCTGCGCCTAATCGTGGGAGCTCCGAGGTATGTGAGGAACGACGTCATCCATCGCGACCTCAAGACGCCCACCGTGGAGGAGTACGTCCGTACGCTCGCGCGGCGCATGTTTGCGCGCGCGGACAACGGGCCGTGCGAACACCTCCACGGGATCGCCCCGCTGACCACCCGACCGCCGACCGGGCGTCCACTGCCTCGAGAGCTCCTGCGATCGCCATCACCTGCGCGGCACGCAGGCGATCGTAGCGACGACGACGACGCGACAAACACTGGCTATGACACCGACTCCGCGCGCAGCGGCGATCATATCGCCCGCAGCGCGGAATCCACCCGATTTGACTACAGCTCCGCGCGCGACGGCGACCATATCGCACGCAGCGCGGAGTTCACCGAACTTGACATTATCCCGGCGCGCGATGGTGACCTTCTCGCCCGCGGCGCCGAGATAACAGGATTTGACACGGGTCCCGCGCGCGACGGTGTTGACGTCTCCCGCAGCGAGGACCCAACTCCGGAGTTGACATCTGGCCCAGGGGCCTGTAGCCTACAAGGCAGGCCCTAGCCGATTCATGGCTAGAAGACATTTACCGGGGT
The DNA here is from genome assembly GCA_917051295.2 of Erebia ligea. NCBI lineage: Eukaryota > Metazoa > Arthropoda > Insecta > Lepidoptera > Nymphalidae > Erebia > Erebia ligea. Next base: position 1,843,976 of record OU785232.1, read on the forward strand.
ACAAAATTACCCCGCGCCCCGCCCGGGTAAGGAGGCTATGCCTCGAGGCCCGTACCCCCCCGCTTGGCCGTTACGGGCCAATCGGAGAAGACCCGCGCTCTCTCATCATTAAAAATTAAATAATTTCGTTTCCTTGTAATATTTATCTAATTTTAGTATTTGTTGTTCAAGTACAGGATATAATTCAAATAATTGATCAAGTTTCAGGCTTGAGAGTTCAGAAAATTGAGAGTTCTGAGGTCAACTTTGGACGTTAGAAAATCGCCACTTTGAAAGCCCCCCATTTCGTCAATTTTAGGAGAAAAATTCAAAAAAAAATATTTTTGGACTCTACTCCTAATTATCTTTAAAATGATATACTGCAACCCTATATAACGCTATAAAAAATATTTTACTTCGCATTCGCTTCTATGAGAGCCCCCCTGAAATAAAGATTTTTATAACTTTTTAAGCCATATTCGGCGGGAGGCCATCGGTTTACATATTATATTTAAATTTGAAGTAATTATGTCCAGCAATTCAGAAGTTATAAGGCTCTGACAGACGGACGGACGGACGGACGGACAAGTGCCAATTCACCCAAGTAGACTCAGAGACCTTCGCTTCGCTCGGTCAATAATTGACTTGACTCCTTAAAAGTACCTACTGCTAAGTTAAAAGCACTTTTTAAAGGCAATTCATTGAAAGTTACTAGTGGTTCGCCCCGAACTGAGACCTCGCGGTATCCATAAACTTAAAGAGCGCCATCTTTGTGAAGTTCTGTTAAAAATAGTGAAGCTCATTAAAAATTAAATAATTTCGTTTCCTTAGAATATTTATCTAATTTTAGTATTTGTTGTTCAAGTACAGGATATAATTCAAATAAGTGATCAAGTTTCAGGCTCAGCCTTTTCTTTTTAAGCACAAACGAATAAACTTGTACAGAGCGCCATCTATTGACATAATTGTGAAGTTTGTTAAAAATAATGAAGCTCATTAAAAATTAAATAATTTCGTTTCCTTATAATATTTATCTAATTTTAGTATTTGTTGTTCAAGTACAGGATATAATTCAAATAATTAATCAAGTTTCAGGTTCAGCCTTTCAGAAAATTGGGAGTTCTGAGGTCATCTTTGGACGTCAGAAAATCTCCACTTTGAAAGCCTCCCATTTCGTCAATTTTAGGGGAAAAATTAAAAAAAAATATATCTGGACTCTGTTCCTCATTATCTTTAAAATGATATACCGCAACCCTATGTAACGCTATAAAAAATATTTTACTCCCTATGAGAGCCCCCCTGAAATAAAGATTTTTATAACTTTTTAAGCCATATTCGGCGGGAGGCCATTGGTTTACATATTATATTTAAATTTGAAGTAATTACATTCAGTAATTCAGCCGAGCGATCGCGTAACTTCTGCATCAATCATTGATACATCGCAATCACCTCTGATTGGTTAACACTCTTCCACTATTGGACATAATCCATTGACGCAGCAAGAATGCCATAAATTCAGCCAATTACAACAATTGATACTGTAACAATGATTGATGCAGAAGTTACGCGATCGCTCGACAGGAGTTATAAGGCTCTGACAGACGGACGGACAAGTGCCAATTCACTCAAGTAGACTCAGAGACCTTCGCTTCGCTCGGTCAATTATTGGCGATTGACCTCCGACAATTACAAATACATATTTATCTATATATTATATAAAATTCAAAGTCCTGACTGACTGAGTGACTGACTTATATATCAACGCACAGCCTAAACCGCTGGGGTTAGAAACTTGAAATTTTGACAGTAGGTTCCTTTTGTGACGTAGGCGCTCACTAAGGAAGCACCGCACCGATGCGGGCGCAATGCTGCTAAAGCATATATTCGATGCATGGGAGAAATCACAGAATGCTATTGGTATTTTCTGTGATTTGTCTAAGGCATTCGATTGCGTTGAGCACGAGACGCTTTTAGTTAAGTTGAACCACTATGGAGTCAAAGACACTGCACTTGGCCTCATTGCGTCTTATCTCAGTGATCGCATTCAAACGGTATGTGTTAACGATGTGAAGTCATCCGGATCAGCCTCACTAATGGGTGTTCCTCAAGGCTCCATTCTGGGCCCCTTCATGTTCTTGGTGTATATAAATGATTTACCATATTACGTCCAAAACACTTGTGATATTGTGCTATTTGCTGACGATACGTCCTTGATTTTTAAAGTCGATAGAAATAAGGACAATTATGACGACGTAAATAATGCAATTTCTCAAGTCACTAACTGGTTTACTGTAAACAATTTACTTTTAAATGCAAAGAAAACCAAGTGTGTTGAATTCGCATTGCCAAATACCAAGTCCACAGGAAACATGAATTTAACTGTAAATAATGATATTTTAAAAATAGAAGAGACCACTGTGTTCCTGGGGGTGACCTTAGATTCAAAGCTTCAATGGGGCACCCATATATCAACTCTGGCTGGCAAACTCAGCTCTGCTGCTTACGCTGTTAGAAAGATTCGACAATTTACTGACGTAGAAACTGCAAAAATTGTATATTTTGCTTACTTTCATAGTATTATGTCTTACGGAATCTTGCTATGGGGTAAAGCAGCAGATATTCAAAAAATTTTTGTATTACAAAAAAGGGCAATACGTGCAATTTATAATTTAAAACCGCGCGAATCCCTTAGAGAGAACTTCAAGGAAATAGGTATTCTTACAGTAGCCTCGCAATACATTTACAGTAATTTAATCTTTGTGAAACAGCGCCTTCAGAATTACAAAAGAATTTGCGATCTGCACGATAGGCCAACTAGAAACTGCCATAAGCTCGTGACACCATCGCTCCGCCTCAAAAAAGTCCGAAGGTCGTTCGTGGGAATGAGCATTCTATTTTATAACAAAATTCCACAATCTATTTTAAACTTGCCTTTACACAAGTTTAAGAAATCCATTAAAAGTATGCTTTTGAAAAAAGCTTATTATACTGTGGAAGATTACGTAAATGACAAAAGTGCATTTCTATGATAATATATTCATTTAAACGATAAACTAAAACATGAAGATCAATATTTTTCTACAATTTTTTCCGACTAGCTGTTGCCCGCGGCTCCGCTCGCGTGAATTTTGGTTTTCACAAATTGTGTAAAGTTAATGATCCATGGATTTTTCCACGATAAAGAGTAGCCTATGTGTTAATCTAGGGTATAATCTACATCCATTCCAAATTTCAGCCAAATCGGTTAAGTAGTTGCCGCGTGAAGGAGTAACAAACATACACACATACAAACTTTAATATTATTATTGCCGATAGGTGGCGATTTGCACCCTTAAACAGTATTCAATTCTATGCCTTGATATGGGTAGTCGGGTATGTTACACTCTCTTTAACGTTTCTGTGGTGGTGTCGTGTGGTGCGGGTTGTTACGTTCCCTCAAATATGGTTGAGCGAAGCAATGGCTGGATCATGCGTCATGCTCGTGAACGGGTGCCACCGTCGGAAATGGGGCTGCCTCTGTCTGCCAGTCTTGGCGTGTATTGAATATTGTAGGTATGCTCGTGAAAAAAGCTTACTATACAATCGAAGATTACGTAAATGATAAAAAAAACAGCGTGGATTTGATTCGCTCCAGCTATGCGTGGGACTGCAGTTACTTGTATCATTATGATGATTGTAAGTTTTGATGGAAAAGAGCAACCACCGAGTTTCTTGCTGGCTCTTCTCGGTAGGAATGGCATTCCGAACCAGCGGTAGATTCATATTATAACGATTCAAAAGCGCTTGTAAAAGCTTATTTGAATAAAAAACATTTTGAATTTTGAATTTTTTGAATTTTGAAGGATTTTTTAAAATTCCACCCCTAAGGGGGTGAAATAGGGGGTGAAAGTTTGTATGAAAGTCCGTCATTTCTCAAGTTATATCCATGAAACTTGGTATTTGAGATTCTGGTTTAAAATAAAGAAATACGTGTTTCACAGTTTTTGAAAATTCTACCCCCAAAGGCGTTAAATAGGGGTTGAAAGTTTGTATGAAAGTCCTTCATTTTTCAAGTTATAACCATGAAAGTTGGTATTTGGGCTTCTGGTTTAAAATAAAAAAATACGTGTTTCACAGTTTTTGAAAATTTTATCCCCAAGGACGTTAAATAGAGAGTTTGTCCTTCAATCGCGCCGCAACGGATCAACGTGATTTTTTGCATGGGTATAGTTGAGGACCTGGAGAGTGATATATATAGGATTTATCCCGGAAAATTAAGGAGTGCCTGTGGGAATTTAAAAAAACTTATGCCACGCGAACGAAGTCGCGAGCATCCTCTAGTGTAGGCATATGCCTGCATATGGGCACAAACAATTTCTCCTATTGATATTCAATTTACGAAAATAAAAACTGGTTGAGTGCGTGTCAGAAGTTCAGAACACGCGTATGGGTCCAAAGGGTTCTGTAGACATTAAACTCTTTAACGGTCATAATCAAAGTGTATAAGATACTTAAATCAATCTTAACAGGGATGATGCCTATATAAAAAAAAAAAACATACGGGTCAATTTCAACAAAGGCTTTTTTTTGTTTCATTTCGGTGAACTTTCGTATTATCAAGTTTTCTCAAATTTAAACAGTAGTTTATTGTACTTCTTGATATTCTTCATGCTCTTATTTAATGCTATCAAAATATACCTTAATAAACTAATGAAAAATCGTGTTTAAATTTGTGATGCCACTGAAATGAAAAATTCGTTCACCGATATGAAATAACTAGCCACCGAAATGAAAAAACCTATCCACCGAAATTAAAATCCACCGAAAACGAATACAAACATTCTTTCTTTTCTTCTCTACTCACATAATCTTCTTCTTTCCTTTCTTTCATCTGCAGTCAATGCTAGCCTCGGCATTCTAAAAAAATATGTCAATTATAGTTGGTAGATCGCGTTTCAACTTTGCATTCACCTGGTACTTTAAAATAAATAAATCGGATTATATTTAATCAAATCTCGTTATAGTCGGTTGAAATCATATGCGAAAGTGTCTTTGTTAGTTGGTTTATTGGTTTGTTAGTTTGTTGGTTTGTCCAAGAAAAGAACAAGCAGAATTCAGATGCAATTACTCCACAACGGATCATATACATTGAAAAATGCAATGAATATAACAAAGAATACTACCTAGGCTTTGTCGACTATAACAAAGCCTTTGACTCAATAAAACACTACCACCTATGGCAGGCACTCGAAGAACAGGGAGTACCAACTAAGTTCATTAGATTAATAAAAGAGATAAATAGAAAATGTTCAGCACGAGTCAGACTAGGGAAAGAAGGAGAAGATTTACAAATAAAAAAGGGAGACCCTCTATCCCCTAAACTGTTCTCAGCCATTTTAGAGAAGGTTTTTCAAAATCTAGATTGGGATAACTATGGACTTAATAATATAAATGGGAAAAAATTAAACCATCTCAGGTTTGCAGATGACCTTATTCTAATATGCAACAATCCTAACACACTAGAAATAATGTTACAACAACTGGAAAAAGAGAGTGCTGTGGTACTAAATTGATGACAAATGGAGACCAAATTACTATAAAAGTTAATAACAAACCAATAGAATATGTTGAAGATTATGTGTATCTGGGACAATTTATCCACACAATCAGATGACTAAAGAAGTTAACCAAAGAATAATTAACGCATGGAAACGATACTGGTCTTTAAAGGAAATTATGAAAAGTAAAGAACTTCCAGTAAATGCAAAGCAAAAAGTATTTGATGCTTGCATAATACCGTGTATAACTTTCGGATGCCAAACTTGGTCACTTACGAAAGCGAACACACAGAAACTAGAAACTTGTCAACATAATATGGAGAGAAGTATGATAAACATAAAAAAGAAAGACAAAATAAACCTGAAAACTATTAGAAAGTGAAAGATGTAACAGAGCATATAAGAAGGCTAAAGTGGCGTTGGACTGGACACATGATTTTTTTTTTATTGCAAGATAGGCTTGCGCTTGACGACAATCACGCTTAATACAAAGCAATGATGAGGTCTACGTTGAAGCGCGCCCGCCTAGAAGATGCCTATTCACTCTTGCCTTGAAGGTACTTAAGTTATACGTGGCAGGGAATACATGTGCTGGAAGGGCGTTCCACATCCTAGCGGTTCGAATTAGAAACGTAGAACGTAGAACGTAGAACGTAGTTTCGTTCGAGCTGACTGGACGTCAACCACATAAGGATGCCAACGCAAACGGTTTCTTGCTGTTCTGTGGTAGAACGGTGAGGGGGGAACAAGGTTGAAAAGTTCCTGAGCACACTCTCCAAAGTATATCCGATAAAAGACCGATAAGCAAGCGACATTGCGTCGGTGCTGTAAGCAATGCAGTTTTGCCTGCGTGAGTAATTGATCGCCAATGATTCTTCGGGCCCGGCGATCAATCGAGTCTAATGCATCAAGTTGGTACTTGGCGGATCCATCCCAAAGGTGGCAGCAGTACTCCATGCCAGAACGAACTTGGGCCTGATAAAGAGCGAGGCGTTGTTCCGGTGTGAAGTACCGCCTCACCTTGTTCAAGATGCCAAGTTTTTTGGCAGCTGTTTTGGCCTTTAACTCGATGCATTTCCCGAAATTGAGATTGGATGAGATTTCAATACCCAAGAGCTCAATATGATCACTGATCGGGACGGATATACTTTGGAAAGTTGGAGCCAAGGTGAAGGGGCTCTTTTTCGCGGTGAATAAACACGCCTGTGTTTTGGTGGCATTAAACTTGACTAAATTGGCGTCACCCCAATCGGAGACCTCCTCAAGAGTCAAGCTAACGCGATTCACCAACGCCTCTCTTTGCTCAAGTATCTCAGTAGCACTGGCTCTAGAACTGGACATGTATCTCTTCGTAACAGTGCTGTCATCAGCGTACCCAAAGATACCGGGTTTGAGGAGATCGTTGATGTGCAGCAGGAAAAGTGTTGCGGAGAGAACAGACCCTTGAGGGACACCGGCATTAATAGCCATTAGGTCAGATGAGCTGCCGTCAACGACAACCCGAAATGACCTTTCCCTCAGAAAGTCAGATATCCAGTTACAGAAACCAGTAGGTATCCCGTACCTTGGGAGCTTACTGAGAAGACTGCCGTGCCAGACCCGGTCAAATGCCTTAGATATGTCCAGAGATACGGCGAGTGCCTCGCCGTGTTTCTCAATGGCTTCACCCCAAGTGTGCGTGGCATACACCAGAAGATCTCCTGTAGACCGATTTTTCCGAAAACCGTACTGCCGGTCCGACAGAAGAAGATGATGAAGGACAGTGGTGGAAAATGGACTAAGGAAGTGACCGAGTGGTATCCGAGGGATGGGAAAAAAGAAAAGGGGTGTAAAGGAAGGCAAAGGAAAAGATGGGAAGATGATTTAAGAGTGGTGGCTGGTGCTACATGGCGCCGAACAACACAGGAGAGGAAGATCTGGAAGGCTCTGGAGGAGGCCTATGTCGCAGGACAAGCTGATGTTCAGAAATAATTTTTTTTAAAAATAAAACAACATAACATTGTAAAATATTTATTCAGCAATAAAGGCTATGATTATGATTATGGTTTGTCCTTCAATCACGCTGCAACGGAGAAACGGATCGACAATAAATCGCACAAAAGTTGGAAACACATTAGCAAAATGTATTCAAAGATTGTGAAATATTCACCTCCTAGCTTGAATTTTCACCGAAATGAAATAATAATCCACCGAAATGATAAAAACATCCACTGAAATGAAACAATTATACACCGAAATGATAAAAACTCACCGAAATGAGAATTTTTATCATTTCGGTGAGTATTTTGTCATTTCGGTGGTCAGTTTAGGCCACCGAATCAACCGAAATGAAAACACCGAAATTAAAATCAAGGAAAAGAATTAACATTACGAGAAAACTATTTATTATAGGATGTAAGGAATACTACACAAATAAACGTAGTACCATTAAGGTGCCTTATACGGATTTCATGATGTGTCATCCTTTTTCAGGTACACTTTAAAGAATCGGGAGTCACAGCTGTGGGGATGTCATGGTATCAAATTAAAGGTCATTTCTTCATCTCTCGTTTGACCTTATAAAAATGCACACTCCAATACAAATTTTCTGCATAAATACGTTTCTCCGAACGCAAGATCTGCTGAAAATGACGAAAAATGGGGTCCGGATAGGTACCCATAAAGCTAGATCCGCTGCATATTTTAACTTGAATATTAACAATAAAGTGGGGCTTATATAGTCCTCTATCCATGGTGCAAAGCATTAAGCATACAAATAAATATGTTTATAGTTTATGTGGCAAAAAAAAAATGTTTCATACATTTTTCTATGAAAAGAAGCCGAGCGCTAGGCGTTTGGCGCTCAGTACGCGCTGAGACGCGCTCGTGGACGGGTGGGTGTATCGCTTTTTTGCACGAAATTTATTACGACAAAATGAACACCGTGTTGTGTACTGCCATAGAGATATAATATTCTCTATGTGTACTGCGCTTAGAAAAACTTGATACCGACATCCACAAAGAAGGAAGTTCTCAAGTGTAGGCGTATTTTTTTTACCCGATTACGGCAAAGCCACAAGGAAAGGGTATGTTAGGAATATATATGTATGTATGTATGTATGTATTAAAAAAAAGTTAGCGTCATTTTGAAATTCTTTGTTATCGTACCGATTTCGTTCAAAATCGATATCTGGGGTTCCCTGGGATCACAAAACAGGAAACTGTTACCAAAATTTTAAAAAAGTCAGCGCCATTTTGAATTTTTTTGTTATCGTACCGATTTCGTTCAAAATCGATATCCGGGGTTCCCTGGGATCACAAAACAGGAAACTGTTACCAAAATTTTAAAAAAGTCAGCGCCATTTTGAAATTTTTTGTTATCGTACCGATTTCGTTCAAAATCGATATCCGGGGTTCCCTGGGATCACAAAACAGGAAACTGTTACCAAGATTTTAAAAAAGTCAGCGCCATTTTGAAATTTTTTGTTATCGTACCGATTTCGTTCAAAATCGATATCCGGGGTTCCCTGGGATCACAAAACAGGAAACTGTTACCAAAATTTTAAAAAAGTCAGCGCCATTTTGAAATTTTTTGTAATCGTCCCGATTTCGTTCAAAATCGATATCTGGGGTTCCCTGGGATCACAAAACAGGAAACGGTTACCAAAATTTTAAAAAAGTCAGCGCCATTTTGAAATTCTTTGTTATCGTACCGATTTCGTTCAAAATCGATATCTGGGGTTCCCTGGGATCACAAAACAGGAAACTGTTACCAAAATTTTAAAAAAGTCAGCGCCATTTTGTAATTTTTTGTTATCGTACCGATTTCGTTCAAAATCGATATCTGGGGTTCCCTGGGATCACAAAACAGCAGTCAATCAAAAAAAAGTCAGCAGTGAACTTTTTAAAATTTTGGTAACAGTTTCCTGTTTTGTGATCCCAGAGAACCCCAGATATCGATTTTGAACGAAATCGGTATGATAACAAAGAATTTCAAAATGGCGCTGCCGTTTTTTAAATTTTGGTAACAGTTTCCTGTTTTGTGATCCCAGGGAACCCCAGATATCGATTTTGAACGAAATTTGTACGATAACAAAGAATTTCAAAATGGCGCTGACTTTTTTAAAATTTTGTTCATAGTTTCCTGTTTTGTGATCCCAGGGAACCCCAGATATCGATTTTGAACGAAATCGGTACGATAACAAAGAATTTCAAAATGGCGCTGACTTTTTTAAAATATTGGTAACAGTTTCCTATTTTGTGATCCTACGGAACCCCAGATATCGATTTTGAACGAAATCGGTAAGATAATCTTTTATACATTATTTTACAATCTCAAAAACTGAGTATTATTGTAGCCGCGAGTATTGTTTCGGCGCATAAATAGGTACATAATATTTACCGCGGCCAACAGCGTAAACAAGTACCTAGTAAATAAATAATCGTCTAATATTTTCAAGTAACAAAATTGGTTAGTTGGCAATAAAATCGAGCGTCTCTACGCTCTATAGCTCTACGCTCTCGTAAAGCGTGCATATATATGCTGTAGTGTGACGAGTTTTATACCTATAGTTGAGTTTTTTACCTATAGTTGGTCGCGGGGTAAATGTTTATAGGGCCTTAACCCATTCATGAATACTTAAATAAATTTACTAGCTTATTGCAAGACAAGATAAACCTATACACGGAAATGAAAAGAAATGTGTTCCATGTCACCGATATGACATACTTATGTGTTTGGCGGGAACACGCAGGCAAGCGGCGCACGTCCTCCCACGATCAACATATAGAGGCCACAGTTGCGAAAGTTTTAAGCGCACGCGTGGGGAGCTAGAGTTGTTTTAAGCAAAAATATACCTGATAATCTTTTTGTCACCGAAATTAAAGAACTTTCAGTGACACATTCATTTTTACTTTCCTGCTATTAAACTGGGTAGATATTATTAAAAAAATACTTTGGGATTATACTATCACTATTCATGATTAAAATAAAGGTAGCCATAAACCTCAGTAACCAATATTTTTTGTTTTATGAGGAAAATTACACAGAAACATGTTGCAGTGACAGCCACTGAAATGAAAAATTCGGAGCTTTACCATTTATTTTTTTTAAACTGTAATCCTAATCCAGAAATATTTACAGCCTCGTACATAGGTAACTACCTCTTCTACCTAGAAAAAAATATTAGAACTGTATAGTAACGTTCTGCACTACCGATTTCATCCATGCCGCATAAATTTTGCTGTTGGGAAATTCACCCATACGTGCCGAATTGAGAACCTCCTCGTTTTTTGGAAGTCGGTTAAAAATAAATTATTTCTAACTGATTATTAAATGGAGGGTCTTCTAAAATACCTAAAATTCACATCCTAGGTTAGTTTTAAGTTTGATAACCATTTTAAAATATAGATTAAAGAAAAAAAGTGCGTTGAAATTTTATGACGTCACAACTGTGAATTTCATACAACTTCTATACTGGAAGTACGTTTTTAAGTTTGATAAAGAGTTGCTGATTTGATTGAGTTGTCATCATCCCAAAGCATCATCCCTATTGTCTATGGTTTATACTTCATACTTCATAGTAGGTACTTATTTAAAAATTATAGGTATAAACCTTCTTGTCTTTGGCTTCGACAAGTTCGCACCGAGTTTTATTTCCATCTCCTAAAATTGTATTAATTTAAAGCTAAGCCACACATGACACAACATGGTGTCAGAAGTGGGAGTGTAATTTTTTTTTCAATACACTTGCTCGAAAAATGCACTTACGGAGGCAGTAAACAGGGCTTGTAAGTTAAATTTACTGCCCTCGTGCGGTAAATTTGCAGAATTTACTGCCCTCGTGCAGTAAATTTGCAGTTTTTTAAATTTTTTTTTAAGTCTATTTCACTTCTAATTAAAAAGTTTTCTTGCAAGAAGGTTCATAATGATATTGACTTTGTAAGTAAAAAACCAAAAAAAATAATAACATTTAGATGTAAATTGATGAAATCAATTCATGAAATTAAAAATTGTATTTAATAAAATTAATTAAAATTGTTTTAAGTATTAAAAATCAAAAAAGTAAAGGCTGAATAGTCCAGGTTGGGAGTTAAGAGCTAGAACCTAGAGCCATGAAGCCAATTAAAAAAAAGCCATTACAACAACGCGCCGTAGATACTTAATCTTTAATCTGTGCGCGCTATTTTTAAAAGTTTCATTGAGTTTTTCTTATAAATTATTAAATAAATATGAGTGGTATATGTGTTGTGGAATAATAAAATTAAATCAACAATAAGGTATTTTAGATGTGAGAAAAAAATCGCGCTATTAATAGCCGCCAAAAATCTCGAAATAAGTACGGGCGTGAGAAACCATTTTCTAGTGAGTACCTTGTACCTACCTACTCGAGTTTTATTTTCAAGTTTTCTCACAAATGTATTGAAAAATATCGTGTGATACACGGGCGTTAAGGTTTTAACAAACTCGTGACGATGGTCAGCCCTCGACTGGCGTCATCGGGCTGACATTAGTCAACTCGTATGTAAAAACCTATTTACCGCCCTTATATCACAAACTACTATTTCAATACACTTGCTCGCAAAATGCACTTACAGAGGCAGTAAACAGGGCTTGTGAGTTAAATTTACTGCCCTCGTGCTTATTTTTTGCAGAATTTACTGCCCTCGTGCTATTTTTTTGCAGTTTTTTTTTAATTTTTGTAAGGCCACTTTACTTCTAAATAAAAAGTTTTCTTGAAAGAAGGTTCATAATGATATTGACTTTGTATGTAGAAAACTTAAAAAATAATAACATTTAAATGTGGATTGATGAAATTAATTCATGAAATTCAGAATTGTATTTAATTTAGTTAATTAAAATTGTTTTAAGTTTTATAAATCAAAAAAGTAAAGGCTGAATAGTCCAGGCGGATAGTTAAGAGCTAGAACCTAGAGCCATGAAGCCAATTAAAAAAAACGCAATTACAACAACGCGCTATAGATAGGTACCTACTACTAAAATCTTGAATCTGTGCGCGCTATTTTTAAAAGTTTCATTGAGTTTTTCTTATAAATTATTAAATAATAAGATGAGTGGTATAAGTGATGTGTAATAATAAAATTAAATCAACAATAAGGTATTTTAGCTGTGAGAAAAAAGTCGCGCTTGTAATAGCCGCCGAAAATCTCGACTAAGTATGGGCGTGAGAAGCCATTTTCTAGTGAGTACCTAGTTCCTACCTACTCGACTTTTAATTTCAAGTTTTCTCACAAATGTATTGAAAAATATCGTGTGATACACGGGCGTTAAGGTTTTAACAAACTCGTGACGATGGTCAGCCCTCGACTGGCGTCATCGGGCTGACATTAGTCAACTCGTATGTAAAAACCTATTTACCGCCCTTATATCACAAACTACTATTAAAAGTAAGTATTCATTTAAAGCTAGGCCACACAGCAACCTTTAAAATCTATACCTTTCATAATACTCCCTGCGGAAAGGTACCTATAGCTCAATCTATACTAATATTATAAAAAGATAAAATTTGTGAGTTTGTAGAGGGTAATCTTTGGATCTACTGAACCGATTTTGAAAATTCTGGTACCAATAGAAAGCCACATTATTTGTGAGTGTTAGGCTACATATTAACCCGAAAAATTAGGGAGTTCCCGTGGGAATTAAAAAAAACTTATATCACGCATTCACGCGGAAGAAGTCGCTGGGATATGCTAGTAGTATATAAAGCTATAATTTTAGTTTAATTCAGAGATTGTGTACAACAGAATTAGCCACAATCAGACAGACAATCGGACAGACAATCGGACAACCAGACTGACAGCCTATAAGCCTAAGGGAACCTATGAGGAAGAAAAGCGTTGTGGTTACATTTTGTACCCACAACATTTTAGCTGAGTTAGGACCCTTTTGTTGGCACGACACATTATAGACTATAATTATGTTAAGTTAGATTTTTAGTAATTTCTGTATTTTGTGTTTACTATGTGTTGGTTCAACAAATAAAACATATTCTATTCTATTCTATTCTATTCTATTCTATTCTAAAAACAAGGAATACCTACTTCTTTTACTACGGAATCCTAATAAAAACAGTAACAATTTATTTAACATGGAAGCTACAACAGAATATAGCAGTCAATCGTAGTTCGCTAAACCCATGTACCAAATACATTGTAATAAAACATTTATGGGTATAACCACTGAGTAGATAATATAGCCAAAAAAAAACATTCTGACAGAAATGAAATTTATTATACCCTATTGAGGATCCAATACGTTGGCCGATTTCATTCGGCGAGTGCAGGCCAACGTGTAAGCTTTTGAATTACTTATCTACTCCAAAAATTAAATACCGAAAAGAAATCAAATTCACACGGATGAAGACTCTGGGCACCATCTATGGTACTCGTAAATCCATACTATCCATACTTAATATTATAAATGCGAAAGTGTGTCTGTCTGTTTGCTACGCTTTCACGGCCCATCTTTTCAACCGATTTTGCTGAAATTTGGTATAGGGGTAGGTTATATCCCGGGGAAGGACATAGGCTACTTATCCCGGAAAATTAAGGAGTTCCTGCGGGAATAAAAAACCTTAGTCCACGCGGACGAAGCCGCGGGCATCATCTAGTACTTAATATTATAAATGCCAAAGTGTGTCTGTCTGTTTGCTACGCTTTCACGGCCCATCTGTTCAACCGATTTGGATGAAATTTAATACAGGGGTAGGTTGTATCCCGAGGAAGGACATAAGCTTTTACTTTGCTTTTCCCCGGAAAATTAAAGAGTTCCCGCTGAAATTAAAAAACTTAATAAACGCGGACGAAGTCGCGGGCATCATCTAGTCTATAACATGTAGTGAATTATAAAATCAAAGTGAATCACAATATTGATATTTTGTGCGTAAATATGCCGCGATAGGTGATATGAATTTTGTTCGTCTCTCGACCCTTTTGTAAGTGAAAAACTGTTTCGTGCGCGGAATGCGTAATTCGCACGCGTATTACGCATTCTGCTAAAGTGACAAATCTTTCGCGTTTCAAATCTTGCACACATACCTACACTTTATGACATCACTATTTTTTCTTTGTATGTACGTAAGTTTTTTGACTCTTTTGAAAAAAAAAACAGAAATTATAAATTCCCAAATTGACCCTGCCTGTGTCGAACCCGGGACCTCCCACGTTAAGACAACAGCGCTCAATACTGCGAAATCTTGATGAAATTTCATAGAGATGGTAATTTACGTACATCCTGGAAATATAGGGGTTTTATCCTGAAATAAAAATACTTTAGCTCCCACGGGATGAAAAAAAACACGGACAAACTCTTGGGTATCATCTAGTTTCTTTTAAATAAATTACAGATATCCTCTATACCCTTAAACAAAAAAAAAACAACGATAAAGACATTATACCTGCACCGGTTAACTAAATACAAAGATACAAATCAATATTCAAGCTAAATAAAAACGTTTAACCCTCCAGCGCAAGCCGTGGCCTTATTAACACCTTTGCGGGTGAAATTACAGGCCGATGTTCAAATGTATGGCATTTCCGAGTTAATTGCCGTCGGGTGTCTTACAGCCTTATTACTGAGCTCTGTGGTTAAAACGTCGATATCGATCTCCCTGTCTCGTTCCTACAATGTCGGGCGTGGTAATGCATGTGTAAACCATTTTAAAACTATTAATTGCGATTAAAACACAATACATCGTGAAGGATGGTCCATAAATATAATCAATCAAGATTGAGTAGTCTATTTGCGATTTTATGGTATTAGCTATTACCTATTCTGTGGTATTAGTTTGTCATTGCTTACGTTAGGCCTTCACAAATTGGACATGAGTAAAACAATGTAGGTAGCATCATCTTACGATAGTGTGTATCCACCACTACAGCCCATTACGTCCCACTGCTGGGCACAGGCCTCCACTCTAATAGAAGAGAGGGAATTAGAGCTTAGACGCACCACGCTGCTCCAATGCGGGTTGGCGGGCGGGATAGTGTGTAAACTTATTAAACTTTTTTTGTAAGTTTTATTGGTAAACAATCAAACTGTAATTAAATATTTCATCATCATTTCAATTTTAAAATCAGTCGTGGGTAGGTATTTCACGATTAGTTTTAAAGAAAATAGTTAGGGTTAACGCAATGCTATTTTAATTGCAATTTTCCAACAGATTCCGTAAATTGTTAAGTTCTGCTGAATTTGAATATTCATTGAAGAATTTTGTAAATATATGACGCTACAATTGGCCTGATTGATTTAAAGTTTTGGATAAGCCAAACAATATCGGCGTTAAGATCAGTATAGCTTTAACGAACGAATTAAACTGGTTTTAATATAAAAATACAGTGTCAAAAGTATTGGCAGGAAAACCGATAAGCGCCGATCCGATACTCGTATAGAAGATATAGGTGGTTAACAGTGATATATCGGAGGCGGATCGTTCGGGAAATAAATCCAGTCAGATTGATATCGAGCGTGTTCCACCGTCGCGTCGGTCGTTTTTTTATATCATTCCGTTTGGTAATTACGGGTTGAATCGCTAAACGAAATTTATTACGATTTAAATTTGTCAGTAAAATACGTTTTTTAAATAATCTTTTTTAAATGTAGATGATACTAGCTGATGCCCGCGACTTCGTCCGCGTGGATTGAGGTACCTTTTTTGGTATCCGCGGGAACTCTTTAATTTTCCGTGACAAAAAGTAGCTTATGTTTTATTCCATACCATAATCCGTGTGCCAAATTTCATCTAGATCCGTTCAGCCGTTCTGGGGGGATTGAGTAGATAACAAACAATAAACATGCGCCCATCCATTAAACTTTCCCATTTATTATATTTGTATAGATTTTATTCAACTAAAGTTACTTTTTAATCAGATTTTACGTGTAGCTTTAATAGGTTTTAATTTAATAATTATTATGGTCTCATAATGTCCTAACTGCAAAATATTGTTTTGAGTGCATAATTGCATAATAAATTAGTACACGTACCTACTTAGATAGGTTCTCTTCATTACTACCTATCCATTATTCTATTCAGCAAATATAATTTAATCGTTATTCAACGAAATTATCTTTTTTAATTCAGGTTGTTTTAATTAATAATTATTGTAATTCACAATTCAAATTAATTGTATTAAAAAGACAGTAAATAACTTAAATAGGCTTTACGGATAATTTGTATTGCTAATTTATTATTAAACTAGCTGATGCCCGCGACTTCGTCCGCGTGGATTGAGGTTTTTCGGTTCCCGCGGGAACTCTTTAATTTTCCGGGATAAAAAGTAGCCTATGTGCTATTCCAGACTATAATCTATCTCTGTGCCAAATTTCATCCAGATCCGTTCAGTAGTTACGGCGTGAAAGCGGAACAAACATACAAACAAACTCACTTTCCCATTTATAATAATAGAGGAAGTTCGTTGTGAATACATGAATACGATTAGGATTGATCGACATTCATCCCCCCGATTGTGTAAGGAATTTATTAATTTGACTTGTCTGAGCTATGACGTAGTGACGAACAATAGGTAGATTCAGATCCAAATAGCCTTATACACATTGGGCCAAGCACTCGGCCATGCGTACCCAACTACTTGGTGTTCAACAACACTGTGTTAGGTATACCAGGGCTGGCCAGCTTTTTGACAATTGTGGGTTTGCAATACAAACTGTACCATTGTGGTGGTAAAATACCATAAAAAATGTGTCAAGTGAAGCCTTTGCAAGAGCTCAGTTATTATCAAAGATTAAGTTTTTTGGGAGACGCTTTTAAATATTTAGTAGTGGTAAAAAAAAGCTCCTATGACAATGGAATCTCATCTAAATAGCGAACATAATATACCTACAGGGCTAGTTGGCTTACATTTGCCGCATGCACGAACAGCAAGTTTTCATACACAATTCGGAAACAGCGTTTATACAATGGCACTTGCCGAACGCAATGCTCCAATGTATACTGGCACTTTTGCGCACCATTAAAATTTGTGACGCTATAAATAGCTATAAATTTTGCCGTTACAAAATCAACTTAGAGAAAGACACGATTTAAATGGCGCAGTGATGAAAAAGCGTAAAATTCTCAAACTATGGTCTGATACAGTTCTTGCTGTAGAGACATAAATATCTTCGATTGCAATTAGAGTTTTTCTAGAACCATCCTAGCGCGTAAACATTAACTTAACACAAGTTATCACTCTTGTTAATCATATAATTAATTACAAAAGTTGAATAAGGAATTATGGAACTGTTTTTGTTCCTGACCCCTTAAGTGCTCGTCATTCCTAGGAATATTATTGATGGAGTATTGAATGCATTATGATTGTTAAAATAGGTAGCTCTTTTTAAAGTTTTTACTTATAAGCACTTCCTAACTTTCGCACTGAACTTTCTATTAAATATAAATAAAAAAAATATAAATGAATAAATTATACAAAATAAATTATAATAGAAATATTAGAAAAGATAAATTATTTAAAGATTAAAAGATAAATTATATTCTAAGAGACTAAACTTATCAGTACCTACTACTGGGGGGGATCCCCTGCACTTTATAGTGTTTACACTTTTCCTAATTACTTACTTTGCTTTACAGTTTGGCAAGGATTTTTATTCAAATAGACTTTTTAGAAGTGCTTATGAATAGTCAAATGAATCAACCACTGGTTCGGAATGCCGTTCATACCGAGAAAAACCAGCAAAAAACTCGGTGGTTGCTCTTTTGAAAAAATAAAATATATTTACAATTAATGCTAGATCTAATTATTTGATAGATACGAAATGTTTTGAGCCACTATTTACTTAATAGATACACTAATAATTATTATCATTCCAACGAAATACTTAGGTATTTTTCTTTTTATGAAGGAACAAATAAATTCTTGTTTCTTTTCTTAAATCGTTACAACTTATCAATTAGCTATGCTCTAATTAACAAAGTGTAAGTTTTTTCATTCCTGCGGGAACTCCTTTCCTCCTCCTCCTTTCCGGGATAAAAAATAGCCGATGTCCTTCCCCGGGACCTATCCCTGTACCAAATTTCATCAATATCAGATGAACGGTTAGGCCGTGAAAGCGTATCAGACAGACAGACACACTTTATCGCATTTATAATATTAGTATGGATAGTATGGATAATATTACCTAGTATATGGATTAATTTATTTGGATAGAAATTGTCGAACTTAGATATCACTTGAATCAATATGTTGGCAATACAAAATGCTCCGAAATGAAATTCTAATGATGTCGTTTACACCAGCTGTCCTCTTTCCGTATTTTTTTATAATAACAACTGCGTTTTGTGGCAGTTATATATTTTCATACTATACTCCATACAGGGGCATACTACCATCACAGGATAGGGAATAGTACCTATCGCTTATAGCCATATTGTTTTATTTTGTTGACGTTCGTATTTTAGAATTATGATCCTTATTTCTAGGACGTTATTTGAAATAATACTCCTTTAAACGATGGTGGTAACTGGTTCCCAGTCATATCCGTTAATGACCATTCTTTACTACAACAAAAAACAGTTTTTGTAAGTATCTTCAAGTTCTTCGATATAATAATTTTCATGTTTGAAATGTTTATCCACATAATTAGAAGAATATATTATTCTTTTTCTATTAAAATGTAGTTAAGTACCTACAAGTATTTTTCTACGGAAACATTTATGTTAAAAATCCAACGATGTTTATGACTTATTAAATTAGTGCTCGAACATTTATTTGCATTCTTTTATAAAATATATTTCAAGAAATGCACATAACATTTTATTATAAATATTTATAGTGCATACCTACCGAGCATAGAAAAAATAATTATATTGTCATAGGAAAATATAAAATTATTTCGAAAGCCTAGGAATTTTACTGTGAACTAATAACTCTTAATGCCATATTAAGTAATGGCAAAACAATTAATTAATACAAACTACCAAACTTTTACCCATTTACAATTTCTTTTTTTTTTTTGACGCATAACTTCGTCCGCGTGGATTAAGTTCTTTTTTATTCCCGAGGTAACTCCTTTAAAACTCATCAAAATCGGTTAAAAACAGAGTCAACAGCGAAATGTAAATCCATATAGGTACCTACTGCAATACTAATATGTATTCAAAATGCGAAAGTGTGTCTGTCTGCTACGCTTTCACGGCCCAACGACTTAACTGATTTTGATGAAATTTGATTCAAAAATAGTTTACCTACATCCCAGGGAAGGACATAGGCTACTTTATATCCCGGAAAATTGAAGAGTTCCCGCGGGAATTAAAAAACATCAATCCACGCGGACGAAGTCGCGGACATCGTCTAGTCTATCTATAGGTAGATAGATAGATAGAAATACTTTTTGCACACACATTGAAAAGTCTATGATTTGATTTAAGATAATCAAAGCAATTCCAATCAAAGAAAGTTCGAAGAAATCAATTATTTCCATGCGACCGCATCTGTCCATCTTCTATTTTGTCAAGTGTATAATTTGTCGCCGGGCATCAAATTGACGGCCGTCGGAAGTCCTCGGGTCAACGATTAGCACTTACACCACTTGCTCTTCATTTGTTGAGAGCTCTTGGCATTTCCTGAAGATGCCACTCGACACTTTTACTAATTAATTGGAAGAGGATTGTTCAATTTCAATTCAAATCAATCGGTGATAGCAAACTGGTTAGGATCTAATCCGTAACGCGGAAATCCGCCGGAGAACAAAGGTAACTGACATAGCCCAGAGAATTAGTAAGCTGAAGTGGCAGTGGGCAGGCCATGTCTGTCGCAGAACCGATGGCCGTTGGGGCAGACGCGTTCTGGAGTGGAGACTGCGTACCGGTAAACGCACTGTGGGACGACCTCCAGCCCGCTGGACCGACGACCTTAAAAAGGTAGCGGGAAGCGGGTGGGTGAGGAAGGGGTAGGACCGTGTGTGGTGGCGCGATCGCCAACAGGCCTATGTCCAGCAGTGGACGAATGCAAGCTGATGGATGGATAGATAGATGGAAACTGGTTAAAACTTCGGTCTCTTCAGCGGGTCCTACACTTGAATCATCATCACGCATCTCTATGTTTTCGGAGTAAACGATACTTACCCAGCAGCTTACGGCTTGTGGTTAAATATCTGGCCACTTTTTTTGGGGGAGTCCTTGATTAGTGGACACCAGAGGCTTTTTTTATCTATAAGTAATCTCTTATCTATCTATACTAATATTATAAATGCGAAAGTTTGGATGGATGGATGGATTGATGGATGTTTGTTACTCAATCACGCCAGAACGGCTGAACGGATCTGGATAAAATTTGGCACAGGGGTAGATTATAGTCTAGATTCTAGAATAACACATGTCTACTTTTATCCCGGGAGATTAAAGAGTTCCCGCGGGAACCAAAAAACCTCCATCCACGCGGATGAAGTCGTGGGCATCAGCTAGTAATAACATAATCAGTAATAACATATTATCTGACTTTGTCTGGTCTTGTAGCTAGCTTCTACTAGGGCTTGCCTAATAAAAACTGCCATGTGTACCTTTTCCATGTTCAACCTAACGCTCGTTTGTATTGCGCTAGTGCCAGGGTGCAATCCACCAAGGGCTAACCTGTATTATAAAGCATCATTGTACCCACTACCCAGTACCCAGTCCAGCAAAATATTCGTTATGAGTGTAACTCTGTAACGACTTCACAAAGCCACCCCAGGGCCGGCGTCCCACCGCATTATATCTTGATTGAATCTCGGCCGCGAGGTAGAACGCAATTTTGATTGCATATCCCGCGTCTGCGAAGGGTGGAAACTGGAAACACACTACAAACAAGACAGAACAAAACGTTAGCCCGAAAGGCCCACCCATTTCAAAAACGTAAATACTTAATTAATAAATAAAAATACTAAAAATGTAAATAAGTATTAATCATAAAAAACATTTTTTTAATCAAACTTTTATCGTCCGCCATATTGAATTTAGTGTGACGTCATTTTATATTTTTTATTTTGTTTGTCTTCTCAGCAAACCCTTTTATATGGGGGCGGGGGTACGCACGTTTCCTTTTGACACGGTAGTCTGCTGTGCTGTCTGAGGTGCGCAGAATCTTTATCCATCAGAGAATATATTTTGTCCGTAGTGTGTGTTCGCCTTTATTGTTACCGGCATTGAATGAGGGATATGAGATGGAAACGGAAAGTTCACTTCGTTTTCCACAAATTGATGCAAATGGAAAACAAAGAATCGATTCCTCATGGTTAAGAATTTACCCTACCTAACTCGAGTAGGCAAAATTTTTAGACATTAGACAAGACGATCATTTTTTATAGTGGCCGGCTTTGGTCGTGGTTAGTTACCACCCTAAGGGCAAAGACGTGCCGCCAAGCTGATGATCTTTGTCTGACTTCAGCTGGGGTTAGTTACCACCCGACCGGCAGAAACGTGAAGCTAAACGATTTAGCGTTCGTACGATACCTAGTAGAAACCGAACTACAGGGGTAGGTATTATATGGGTTTAATATAATCTAACTGCCGTACCTCTAACAGGTTAGCCCGCTACCGTCTTAGACTGCATCGTCACTTACCATCCATGTGAGATTGTTACTTCCATGTGTTACTTTCACCGGAATAAAAAACTGACTGTAAACCACCTAGTTTCTTATTGGCTCTTTTCGGTAGGAATGACGTTCCGAACCAGTGGTAGATCCACTGGATGTTTCAAAAGTTTATTTGAAAAAAAAACATTGTTAGTTTGATGTTCTTCTTCTCTATGTTCTAAATGGCCTTTAAATCCACGGTCAAGCGCAATTTTAATTTGGAACACGACTGCCTAAAATGAAGCTAAGTTGGAACGAATTTTAAAACTGTTGAACAGTGTCTCCCAAATGCTTGGTGCTTGGTGGATAGGTGCTCAGCTGTTCACGTAGCACTAACGAGGCGCTCTCGACTTAACAACGCCCTCCAGTCGCTACGGTCATTAGTTTTAAAACGGGTCACACCGGCGTTATGTCATATCATCATGCCTACTTTACTACATACTACATACTATACAAAGGCTGCGTGGTAGAGCTTATGAAATTTTGATAAAGTCTTGGTCTATGTAATTTGGTGGATATTTGAGTGCCGTTTTACGTCGTGAGATCTATATAGCAAACTTTGCTTAGACTATTATCTAAGACATTGTTAAAACGAGATAGATTTATGTTACTTACATTATGTAACTCTCGTTTTGCCTCAAAGTAAAGTCTGAGCCAAGTCAAAGTACTCTTTATAGATCTCAGCCTTAGAGACTACCAAGAAAACGTAAAATAATAACTACTAGCCGATGCCCGCGACTTCGTCCGCGTGGATTGAGGTTTTTAGGGTTCCGTACCAAAATGGTAAAATGGAACCCTTATGGTGCGACTTTCTCCGTCTGTCTGTCTGTCTGTCTGTCTGTCTGTCCGTCCGTCACACTCGATTATTCCAGTAACTACCGAAGCTATCGACATGAAATTTGGAATAGTTGTGTATATTAGTGGCCCAAAGACACTGGAATTAAAAAAAATTGGAAATTATTTTTGTTCTTATTTAAAAAGGGGGGAAAATCGGAGGGTTGAAATTTAAAAGTGAGATAACTGTACTGTGTGGGGTATCATATGAAAGGGTTTACTTTGTACATTCTAAAACAGATTTTTAATTATTTTTAGTCATGATAGTTTTTGATTTATCGGGCAAAATGTCGAAAAAAATACCGTTCCCCCCCCTTATCTCCGGAGTTTACCAATCGAAAAATCTGAAATAATTATGGTCAATAGTAATTTATCTGGGGTCACGGGAGTGACCCCGCCAAAGCGAGCCAAAGGAAACGGGGCACTACCTACCTTTTCTCGAAGCGTTTCGTCGGATTTTCGAACCGTCATAGCTTAGGTCCAGATGATGCTAGAAAGCTGAAATTTTCAGGATAAGGTGTTGTTGGCAAACTTACCAAATATACCAAGTATCAATTTTCTAGCATATATAGTTTTAGATTTATTGATACCTGAAATACGTCGATTTCGTGACTGACTCACTGACCGTCATCAACATGAAAAAGGTACTTCCTGAAGTGCTAGAAGGCTGAAATTTGGTATGTAGGCTAGAATTCGCATATAAACAACAGGAAAATTAAGAAATCTGAAACTTTTCCCCTCCAACCCCTCCTATAGGGGGTGCAAATCTGACAGCATTTCCTCGTATTTTAGAACAGTCATAACTTCGGTACGGATGATGGTAGAAAGCTTTAATTTTCAGGATAACATGTCGTTGGCACATTTATTAAACATACTAAGTTTCAATTATCTAGCATTTATGGTTTCAGATTTATTGATACCTGAAATACGTACTTTTGGGGGTTTTTTACTTTTACTAAATCACATGAAACACGAAACCTCTAGGGTACTTCCTAAAGTCCTAGAAATCTGAAATTTGGTATGTTGACTAGGAATTGCACATAAACAATGGAATAATTAAGAAATCTGAAACTTTCTTTTTCCAACCCCTCTTATTGGGGGTGCATATTTGACAGCGTTTCCACGTATTTGCTTACCGTTATAGCTTCAGTCCGGATGATGCTGGAAAGCTGAAATTTTCAGGATAAGATGCTGTTGGCCGACTTATTAAACATACCAAGTATCAATTGTCTAGCATTTATAGTTTCAGATTTATCGATAACTGAAATACATCGGTTTCGTAATTTAGCCTTATAAATAGCTGATGAAAATCAAAACCTCTAGGGTAGGTACTTCTCAAAGCCCTAGAAATCTGAAATTTGGTATGTGGGCTAGGAATTTCATATAAATAATGGGAAAATTAAGAAATCAGGAACTTTTCCCTTCCAACCCCTCCTATAGGGGGTGCATAATAGCTGTACAGTCGGTACTTAAAGAAATATGTGCAAAATGCAGTATACATACATAATACCATACATAAATAATATAAATATACAATTCATGACTCAGGTACAAAGGTTCTGAATACCAACATTATGCCCCTAGCAGAATTCGAACCCGCGACCTCTCCCTCAAAAGTCATGGTCTGTAACCACTCGGCCAAACAGGTCGCCAATAATAATCACGTAATCTTGTCATTTTTTATTCTCATTATTTTCATTTTATTACTGAAAAATTATAAAATATACTTACAACATAAAATATCTTTCAGAGGTAAATATATCTACAGTAATCATTGGCGAAGAGTCCATGTAAGACCCGATCCCATCTGCATCCCTTTAGGAATTGTTCAATAAGTAGGTAATCAACGATATTTTCGTCCAACTCTGTTCTCCGAACTAAACACTCTGTTCATTGGTTTGAATTAAATTAACGCGTGACAATTTATAGAAAAGTAGATGATGCCCGCGACTTCGTCTGCGTGGATTAAGGTTTTTTGATTCCAGCGGGAACTGTTTAATTTTCCGGGATAAAAAGTAGCCTTTGTCCTTCCCTGGGATACAAACTATCCCTGTACCAAATTTCATCAAAATCGGTTGAAAAGATAGGCCGTGAAAGCGCAGCAGACAGACACACTTTCGCATTTAAAATATTATATGGATCTAAACCATTGAGGTATTATGTACTAACGTACATATAATTAAATGATCTGAACTAATATTATAAAGAGGAAAGATTTAACCGTGAGTTTGCTGTGGATAAAATCAAAAAATACTCAACCGATTTTAAAAATTCTTCCGGCACTTCACTTAATTCATTCTTCAAGGCACTCTATATTATTAAAATTAATCATATCGCAGTGCTAATGTAAAATCTTATACTACGCTCGGTGCCCACTGGCTTTAGTTAGTGGGTAAAACAGAATGGACTATTATCATGATTAGTGCTAGCCTTGCGAAGCGGGGCGGGTCGCTAATCAACTATAAGCAGATAGAAACCGGCTGGCCCATACAACCAAATATCTTTAATACTGAGCACCAGACTCGAAAATAAGAACTAACTTCAGTATGTAGGGATTTGCCGCTCATTACAAACATATAGCAAACCCACAAAGAAAAGAGGAAACGATAGAGAGTGGGCAATGAAAAAAGGAATAACTGTAGTGCGAGAAATAGAGTCCAAAAAATTAAAAAATCTAGTGCGCCTGCCAAAAAGAAATGAAATCCCACCAAAACCATTTCATGGATAGGCTGCCAAAACTCGCATACAAGCCCAAATCATAATGCTTTCACTGTTAAAAAGTTATGAGATCTCTAGTAGAGCCAAGCCCCTAGTTGAGCTCCGATTTGTGCTGCGCATCATCATAGCCCATGGGGCCAGTTCCAAGTCCAAAGTGTACAGGTTTAAGTACTTTTGGCTGTACCACATTTACTACATAGAAGTCCTGACTCTATAAACTCTACATCTTGATAAAAAGATGTGGCTTGGCCGTTTCGTGATTCTCGCACAAACTATACCTATTCCACGAACATTAAATGATTGATTGGATCACGAAACAGCCAAGCCACATCTTTTTATCAAGATGTAGAGTTTATACATAGAGTCAGGACTTCTATGTAGTAAATGTGGTACAGCCAAAAGTTCTTAAACCTGTACACTTTGGACTTGGAACTGGCCCCATGGGCTATGATGATGCGCAGCACAAATCGGAGCTCAACTAGGGGCTTGGCTCTACTAGAGATCTCATAACTTTTTAACAGTGAAAGCATTATGATTTGGGCTTGTATGCGAGTTTTGGCAGCCTATCCATGAAATGGTTTTGGTGGGATGTATATTTTACAGGAAAACTATAGCCAATGCTCTAACTAGCATAGTTTTTTTGATATTAACAGTAAACCTCTACAAACAAAGTTAGTTTTGCGGTTCATTTCGTCTTGTTTTTAATACGTCATAAATCGTAAAACTTACTACAGGTTTGTACGGAACCCTCGGTGCGCGAGTCCGACTCGCACTTGGCCGGTTTTTTTTTGGTTCCCGCGGAAACTTTTTAATTTTCCAGAATAAAAAGTAGCATATGTGTTATTCCAGACTATAATCTATCTCAGTGCTAATTTTCAGTCAGATCCGTTCTGCCGTTCTGGCGTGATTGACTGATTGACTGATTGATGAGTAACAAACATCCATTCATCCACCCATAACTTTCGCATTTATAATATTAGTACTTACCTACTCGTATAAGTAAGTTTATAAGATACCTACATAATAATATTATAAACTAGATGATGCCCCCGACTTCGTCCACGTGGATTATTTTTTTAATCCGCGGGAACTCTAATTTTCCTGGATAAAAAGTAGCCTATGTTCTTCCCCAGGATACAACCCTATCCTTGTACCAAATTTCTTCAAAATCGTTGCAACAGATGGACCGTGTAAGCGTAGTAGACAGGCAGACAGACACGCTTTCGCATTTATAATTCGACCTGTTTAAGGAGTTCGACCTCCGTGGCGCAGTGTGTAGCGCTGTTGTCTTAACGTGCGGAGGTCCCGGGTTCGATCCCCGGAAGGGTCAATTTGGGAATTTATAATTTCTGAATTTTCCCTGGTCTGGCCTGGTGGGAGGCTTCGGCCGTGGCTAGTTACCACCCTACCGGCAAAGACGTGCCGCCAAGCGATTTAGCGGTACGACGCTGTGTAGAAACCGAACCAGGGGTATGGGTTTAATATAACTGCCATGCCCCTAACAGGTTAGCCCGCTACCATCTTAGACTGCATCATCACTTACCATCAGGTGAGATCGCAGTCAAGGGCTAACTTGTAGTGGATAAAAAAAAAAAAAAAAGTTCATAGATGCCTGCACGTCAAAAAGCAAGTATGGACTCCTTAAACAGTTCGAATAATACGTTTACCTCTGATTAGTTCGCTAACATCATAGACATCATAAGTATAACTTTCCACCAGGTCAGATCGTGTTATACTGTCAACTTGTAGTAGACTGACGACCTCCCTGGCGCAGTGCTGAGCGCTGTTGTCTTAACGTAGGAGGTCCCGGGTTCGATTCCCGGCAGGGTCAATTTGGGAATTTATAATTTCTGAATATTCTCTGGTCAGGTCTTCGGCCGTGGCTAGTTACCACCCTACCGGCAAAGACGTACCTACCGCCAAGAGATTTAGCGTTCTGGTACGATGCCGTGTAAAAACCGACTAGGAGCACAGAATAATATAATAGTACTGACTAGGAGTATGGGTTTAAGTATTATAACTGCCATACCCCTAACAGGTTCGTCCGCTATCATCTTAGTCTGCATCGTCACTTACCATCAGGTGAGATCGCAGTCAAGAGCTAACTTGTAGTGGAATAAAAAAATAAAAAAAGGAATAAGGAAGGCGAAATTAAGAATATAAAAATATGATTGGAAGAGTCTACAATGCAGCAAAAGTCGAGGCATTAAAAACACAATACAGGGGGGTCCAGGCGGCGGAATAACGTGATAATGAAGGACTCTATCGTTGCAATTAAAATTAGTCGTATTTTTGACGGTCTCCGGAGCTTAACAGCATTTGCCGCGCCGCTGCAGCGCGCCTTTTGTGACTTACTTTTGTTATAGTGAGTTCATTTGCACATTTTATTTTGAGACTAATGAATTATGTCAAGCTTTCGTTAACTTTTCTTTCTGATTTCGTTTTTATTTAATTTTTATTAGTTTTTTTTTTAGCAAAACATCCCTACGGATACTATCAATACAAAGAGGGAGGGCGACTGAGTTTAATATTTCTTGTCAAGTAAGATGTTTCCAGGCCAGGCCCCCGGGTTTTATCTTACAAAAAAGAACCACCACTACTACCACTACAGCCTATTCCCACTGCTGGGCACAGGCCTCCACTCTCATAGGAGAGAGGGATTTAGAGCTTAGACCCACCACACTGCTCTAATGCGGGTTGGCGGGCTTTAACGACTATTATCATGTTTGTGATAATAACCGGGTCTGACGGCTTAACGTGCTCTCCGAGGCACGGGGGTGAAACACCACCAACTTCCAAATCCGGGCTGGCACTGAGAGATTCCTAACTGAAAACCTGACAATACCTAACAATTTTTATGCGCGACCGGGAATCGAACCCAGGACCTCGTGATCCGCAATCGACTAGGTATGCTAGCGGCTAGACAGACCAACAAGGCAGTCGAGGAAAAAGAACTATGTTCAATTATTTTTTTATTCTACTACAAGTTATAGCCTTTGTAAATGATTTCAGTCTGACGGTAGCGGGCTAACTTGTTAGTTATATTAACGCACATACATACATTACCTACATCTAATGCCACGCAATCCAAGAATTAAATGGAGAAATTGAGTCCTCCGTATATCTCCATTTAGTAATCATTTACCGAACCAGGCATCCTAGACTAATCTCAGTACGTCACAGCACCCTCAGCCGTAACAGAACACAATCTGATTACCCTGTAATTCAGCCCCAAAGCTCATTATTCCCGACCCAAATACCGTCGAATATCACGTAAACAGTTCCTTTGTGAGCAGGCGACCTCATGAACGTTTAAATTACACTTAGTTAAGCCTTCAGGGTATCTTTAAAGCCTGATACAAATACGATGCGTGACGACAAGCTAAGTGTCCAACGCGGCTACCAGAACTTGGTACCAATCATGTACCTAAGAATGCCCGATCAAAACGTTAAAGTTCGTCGTCAAAGTTTATAAACCATAACGGCATTAAATTAGAGCTCAATTTCGTGTATCCATTCTTATACGTTAGAGTATCGTTCATACCTAAACGTATAAGAATGGATACACGAAATTGAGCTCTAATTTAATGCTGTTATGGTTTATAAACTTTGACGACGAACTTTAACGTTTTGATCGGACATTCTTACATGATAAGGGGGCTGGTTCACAACTAGTTTATACTGTCGAGTGCTACAACAGCCTTTCGTGCGTCAGTGAGCATCTTTTTTTATTTCACCACTAGTGACGACCTCTATGCGCAGTGGTGAGCGCTGTTATTTAAACGTGGGAGGTCCAGGGTTCGATCCTTGGCAGGGTACATTTGGGATAGGTATTATAAATTCTGAATTTTCTCTAAAAAAAATTAGCCCTTGACTGCGATCTCATCTGATGATGATAATATACCTACAGTCTAATAGGAGACGACCTCATGATCGTTTAATATTACACTTAGTGGAGCCTGAGGATGTCAATAAAGCCTGGACACACACAACGCGCGACGGAAACATCTTCTTACTAATATTATAAATGCAAAAGTTTGGATAGATGGATGGATGTTTGTTACTCAATCACGCCAGGTCGGCTGAACGGATCTGGAAGAAATTCGGCACATAAATAGATTATAATCTGGAATAACATAGGCTACTTTTATCCCGGAAAATTATATAAAGAGTTCCCGCGGGAACTCGTCAGCATATTCCAGTACGACTTCTGACAGCCCTAATCGCGAGTCGCCGCGGCCTCTCTTGGTCTGCCCAAGCCCTTAGCCCAAGCCTCAGGGCAGCAATTACTCCGCAAAGCTTCTCTGTGTCGACTCCTTCCTGCAAACCAGAGATAACTCGATTTTTGTCGAGCTCCATAGCTACTGACGACAAAGGCTGCGTGCTGCGTGGTATAAGCTTATGAAATTTTGATAAAGTCTTGGTTTACGTAATTTGGTGGATATTAGAGTGCCGTTTTACGTCATTAAGGTAAGAGATTAGAGACTACCAAGGAAACGTAAAATAATAACTACTAGCTGATGCCCGCGGCGTCGTCCGCGTGAATTGAGTTTTTTTTGGTTCGCGAGAACTCTTTAATTTTTAACCTCAACCATACCCATGCAAAAAATTACGTCGATCCGTTGCTTTGTTGCGACGTGATTGAAGGACAAACCACTTACACATCCATACTTAATATTAAACGTTTGACAAACGATTACGATTACGATTTCCTTACACAATCGGGGGGCTGGGCCCCAATCATGTAAGAATGTACGATCAATCGTATAAGATTTTGTCAAAGTAAAATAAACTATAACTGCATTGAATTAGAGCTCAATTTCGTCTGCCCATTCTTATACGTTTAGGGTATCGTACATACCTAAACGTATAAGAATGGGCAGACGAAATTGAGCTCTAATTTAATGCTGTTATGGGTTATTTACTTCGCCGCAGATTTTTAACGATTTCATCGGCCATCCTTACATGATTGGGGGGCTTGTCTGTGGAGCTAACTTAATTTAGTTTCTACACGGCATCGTACCGGAAAGGTAAATCGCTTGACCGGTAGGCCGTAGGGTGGTAACTAGCCTAATATAATAATATTTTACTACTAGCTGATGCCCGCGACTTCGTCCGCGTGAATTTAGGTTTTTCGGTTCCCGCGAGAACTCTTTAATTTTCCGGGATAAAAAGTAGCCTATGTGCTATTCCAGACTATAATCTATCTCTGTGCCAAATTTCATCCCGATCCGTTCAGCCGTTGGAGCTTGATTGAGTAACAAACATCCATACATCCACACATCTATACATCCATACATCCATACATCCATCCAAACTTTCGCATTTATAATATTTATTTGATAAAGAAGTTAAAAGTTAAACTTAATAACACCTAAATCTTCAATCACAAAATCTGTCGTGATGCGAGCGTATTTTGGTGGTTATGGTATCAATCAATGTGGGGTAAATCGAATCAAAGACAATCCCAGGGACATATTATTTCGGAATACTTTGACTATCCGACAGACAGGGGGTGATTTCTGATCTATAGCAAATCTCGAGTAGATACACAGAATATAGGTAATGTAGATAGATCATTCTAATATTATAAATGCGAATTGTTAGTTTATTGGTTTGCCCTTCAATCACGCCCCAATAAAGCATCGGATCGACGTGATTTTTTGCATGGGTATAGTTGAGGATCTGGAGAGTGACATAGACATTGACATTTTTGTCCCGGAAAATAAAGGAGTTCCCTTGAGAATTATAAAAACTTATTCCACGCGGACGAAGTCGCGAGCATCAGGTAGTCTAAAATAAATATGTAGTATTTTTATATTATAGAATAATTAGGTATCTGCTTAGAATAACTATACCTAGTTATTCTAAGGGTATCTGCCTGTATTGTAGATCCGTCCTGTTATAGTCCGTCGTCTTTCGTATTGGTGTTGGACTCTACCAACGGTTTGGGAAGCAAACCGGTGGTAGAGTCCAGTGTCGGTGACGCGGAGCATGTCGGTGTCGATGACGCGAATCCACAAGTTTACCCCCTACCAAAAAGTGCTTAACGCGGCTAAAGAAGTTTTCACTTCAATATCAAAGAAAAATATTATCTATTGTTTGTTTCTTATGTTTCTAAAAGTGACTTTTGAAGTGAAGTTTATTTGCAAGCTGGTGGTAAGGCATACCTTAATGGCAAGTAAATAAAAGAAAGATTTTTCATGCTGAGGTGAAACCGTAAAAGTTAATAAATAGAATATTACGATTTTGCTAAACAGTTAAATCCCTGGCGGGTAACCGGACACCCGCTCCCAAAACAATTAGGCTCGCACTAGACGGGAGTAGGTATAACAATATAACCCGATGTTTCACGCGTTACGCCTCGCTGCCCCCCTAGCATGGACCGAGACAATTTTCTCCCCGAGGAAAGGATAAAAATTTTATTCCTAAATAAATAAATAAAAACGCTAATCATCGGTGGATAAATAGTCCCCCGAGTCCCCCTGAAATGTCAAACGGGGATAAACTTCTCCTCTCCCCTGTTGCCGTGCTCTGAGAAGTGGATAAGTTAATTTTATCTCTTGTCAGTGGATAAAATCGGGGGATAAAATTTTTATCTCCGGCCCATGCTAGCCCTGCTGGAGGAGTGTGCTGAATTATTAATACATTGAACAAATCCCCGATTACGAGGCCGAGGTGGTAGAGACTAAAGTCGACCAAGACGTAACATAAGAGACACCTGTTTGAATAACCTATCTTACAACGTTCAATCAATCTGAACCTCAATCTACTATCGAGCTGGGAGGTGGTCATAATATGAACTCCTGACTGATTCTGGCGACTAGAGAAAAGCTTGCTTTTAAAAGGCTTTTTAAGTAGGTAAGTATAACTTTTAGCTTACTTACTTATAACTTATTATTTCAACTTTGACACTTTATTACGTCGCCGTAAAATTAAGATACATCATAAAATTGTACTGAAACCTACCTAATTGTACCTGCAACTTAAGATTTTATATTCAGTCACATTTTGTCTCGAGTAGATCCGTAGCCATTGAAGCGTCCAACGATAATGCAAATAGAGAAACTGTGTGAAAACAGGAAGATAAAAACTTTATTTGCCTGTTTTTATCAAAAACACCGATGGCTCCATTTAGATAGCGTTCACGGCTAATTTGCATTGAACGATGCCATCTATCAGCTTTTATACGGCTTATATCAAAATAAGTCAATAAATTCATAAATTTCCAATAATGTGAAAAAAGTGGGATGGTATAAACCGTGGCACACTTGCGACTTCTTATATTGCGACTAAAAGACGCTACCGATGCTGATCCATGGCTAGTGGTGAAGAATGAGTGAGAAGAATGGAATTAGATTTGGTATTTTTTAATAATTTGAATGTATAGATGTAGGACTTAATAATGTAGGTATCATTAGTAGCATTTAATCCAAGGTAGGTTTTCAAATTAGATTTTAGAAGAGGTGTGATTTTTTCTTTAACAAAATTATATAGTAAGTCGCTACCGATACTGATCCATGGCTGGTGGTTTGAGGTTAGAGAAATGTAATTAGAATAGTTCGTTTTTAGGGTTCCGTACCCAAAGGGTAAAAACGGGACCCTATTACTAAGACTCCGCTGTCTGTCTGTCTGTCTGTCTGTCTGTCTGTCTGTCTGTCTGTCTGTCTGTCTGTCTGTCTGTCTGTCTGTCTGTCTGTCTGTCTGTCTGTCTGTCTCCAGGCTGTATCTCATAAACCGTGATAGCTAGAAAGCTGAAATTTTCACAAATGATGTATTTCCGTTGCCGCTATAACAACAAATACTAAAAATTAAAAAAATATATATATTAAGGGGGGTCCCCATACAATAAACGTGTTTTTTTCGTATTTTTTTTGCTCAATATTAAAAACGGTAACAGGTAGACGGTTCAAATTTTCACAGAATATTAACTTGTATATTACCTTTCAAAATAAATAATTAAATATCAATAAAGTAAATATTAAAGGGGGGCTCCCATACAACAAACGTAATTTTTATTTTTAATACGTCATAAATCGTAAAACTTACTACAGGTTTGTACGGAACCCTCGGTGCGCGAGTCCGACTCGCACTTGGCCGGTTTTTTTAACAATTTAAATGTATAGATGCAGGACTTAAGCACTTTTCGAAAGCACTTGTAAAAGTTTATTTGAATAAAAAGCATTTGAATTTTGAATTTGAATTTGAATTCTTAATAATGTAGGTAGGTAGCATTAGTAGAATTTTATCCAAGGTAGGTTTTCAAATTGGATTTTAGAAGAGGTGTGACTTTTTCTTTAACAAAATTATATAGTAAGTCGAAAAACTGCGAGATTCCTACCGAAATCGGGAAAGGAAACACTTTTGGAAAGAGTAAATCGAAGGAACGTCAGGAAATTTCTCTTGCTAGGTATATCTGTCTGTTACGTAACCGACTGTTAGGAGAATAGTTTGTATCCCGGAAACGGATAGCTACTTTTTATCCATGGAAATCATTGAATTCACGTGGGATTTTTATAACACAATGTGCATTGATAATCGCTCAACAACAGCTGACCCATCAAGTAGTTTGTTTCGTCACTGTCGCACAAAGGTATGCAACGACTCTATAGGTACGAGTATGACACAGAAAAAGTTAACTTGTCCATAGAAAGCTATACACAAATTATTGTCCGTCTTGATATTTGTTTGCGATTTCGTACATGCAAGAAATCGCATGTGTGCACCTTTCCATGTCATAACGAAACAATCGTAGCAGCAAAACCGGCTTAAAGCAACTGGCATGCTAGTACGTTACTTTGTATTCTTATTATCATAATTGTTGCTACACGAATTGCGTTAATTTACGATCTATAACTTCCAAGTAAATGTGTATGAATAAGTGAAGAACTGGCAATCCTTATATTATGTAGAAATAAGGCTGTGCACTTTTTTTATTCTACTACCTACAAGTTAGCCTTCGACTGCGAACCCACCTGATGGTAAGTAATGATGCAGTCTAAGATGCTAGCGGGCTAACCTGTTAGGGGTAGGTACGGCAGTTATACCTATTATGCCCCTAATCGGTCGCTACACCTGTGGCTACACGGCATCGTACCGAATCGCTAAATCACTTGGCGGTACAACTTTGCCGGTAGGGTGGTAACTAACCACGGTCGAAGCGTCCCACCGGACGAGACCAGAGAAAATTCAGAAATTATAAATTCCCAAATTGACCCCGCCATAGATATATTTTACCACCATTTTTCTGAGCAAAGGAATGTTCCTTAACCAACATATTTTCGTTCGTTGGTTCTGTTGAATATATTTTTTTTTTAATGTTGGAAATGTGATTGTCACTAATATTCATTTCACAAAACAACACGAGCACCATTTATCTACCTACTATTATCTAGGTATAAGCTTACTCTATAGGTATTTCCATTGACTTACCAATTATTTCGCTAAAACCGCCAGTACTACTTATTGTAATATAGGTACTCTGTGCTAAAACTAAAACTACTTCTATTAAAAAATCTACAAAGTCATGCCGACATTATTACAGGCACATAGGCAAGTGAAGTGGCGGTACTTAACTTACCTATACAAAATCTTCTGTTGCGAAGTTACCTATACAAGAAATCTAAAAGGCATTTCAAAAGTCCCTTTCGTAAGAAGCCACCTGGCAGAAAAATTCACACATTGCATACAACTTAACGCATTTAAATTCTAAACACTAAATAACTCATTAAAAAAAGATTTCATAAACGACCGTGCACTTTAAAAACGAAACTGCTAAGAACCCTCAATTAAAATGTAAAGTCAAAAACTTTAGAAGTATAAAGACTCGAAAACAAAGCAGAAATCAAAATCACAAGTCAACCATTTCCCACCAAAGTGTTTGTAAGTAACCATTTTATAATTTAACACAACCCTTGACTAATCAAGGGGCCTCGAGAGCCTGAAGGGGCCTCGGAGGGTACAAAGACAAAGGGCCCCCATTAAAGTGTATTTTGCAAACAACAAAGATCAAGTTGAAGTCATTCTGTAATATTCATGTAACGTTGGAAGGATTTTGTTTCAATTTGAAGTGTCCGCGGTTTTTCACGTGGGAATTTTTGGGTGACAATGAAAAATTGCTTTGGTTTGTTTATATTTTGACCACTTGTGCCGCAACGGTCTTATTAATTTACTTAAATTCCCATATTCAAGAAATCATTGTTATGATTTAGTTTTTGAAAACCTTGGTAGAAGTTATAGACACCATTAGAATATGCTAGTACATACCTAGATGGGTTACGGAAGAAAGATAAGTTAACTAAAACCTTGTTACCTAGGGTTTCGCTTTTACCTAGCTGAAGCCTCGGACCAAAATAAAACCTAGTTATGTACTGTTTAACTTCCTAAAACACTGGAATAACAACCGCGCAGGCCTCAGGACCACAGCATGGGTAGGTGCTGCTGGATCCAGACGGCGCAAGACCGCAGCGTATGGAAGTCCTTGCAAGATGTCCAGTATATCAGTTGACGACGACGGCGATTTTACCTATTTTTTTACTGGAGGTCTAGGACTCTAGAGGAAAGGAACCACACAAGTGGGAAGTCGGTATTATAAATGCGAAAGTAAGTTTATTTATTAGTTTGTCTTCAATCACGCCGCAAAAGAGCAACGGATCAACGTGATTTTTTACATGTGTATAATTGAGGACATGAAAAATGACATTGGCTACTTTTTATCCCGGAAAATTAAGGAGTTTCCGGAGGAATTAAAAACTTATTTCATGCGGATGAAGTCGCAGACATCAGCTAGTTACTTATCATTTGTCAAATTTCTTGGCGGTACGTCTTTGCCGATTCGCAGATGCAATGATATGCTATGATAATATAAAGCTACAAGTAAAAAAGTATT
The DNA here is from genome assembly GCA_917051295.2 of Erebia ligea. Taxonomy (NCBI): domain Eukaryota; kingdom Metazoa; phylum Arthropoda; class Insecta; order Lepidoptera; family Nymphalidae; genus Erebia; species Erebia ligea. Next base: position 1,880,493 of record OU785232.1, read on the forward strand.
GGGGGAAAAACTTTTATCGAATTCAAATTTACAAATCGACGCATCAAATCTGGCAACTTTTTCCCGTATGATTTTAAAGTCAACAACATAAAGGGATTCTGTCGCCCCGGCAGCAACCCACCTTCATAGTCTAAAAGAGTTCATTACTGCACCCCGCGTGCGAAGGTCGGCCTGCTGTGGGGTTGTATGGGGATGGGGTTATGCAACATGGATAGACAGAAAGTGAAATGTCTTAGATCACGATTACACTAAACTTGTAAGTTTTACTCACGTAAGTCGCTAACATGAGTAACTTATTGAGACGTACTCGTAGAACGCCTTGTAAGTCGCGTATCATAATATGCAAATGTTATTTAAGTAAGTAACATCAATTTAAGTTATGCTACTTACGTACGACGTAAAAACTTACAAGTTACAACTTACAGCTTTAGAACATCCGGTATAGAAAGTATTTTTGACTTGTAGTGGATAAAAAAAGCGGCAAGTGGCGTTCGCAGGGACAATTCTGCCTAGAACTTTCTTTCTATAAACTTCAAGAGGACTATAATATGCACGAATATATTATGCGCGGCAGCCGCCCAAGATTGCCACTCTGTTTGGCACCTTTTACCTTTACTTTAGTTTTTTTGTTTTACCTTTAGAACAAGGCAGAAGCAAAGCTATTGACAACTTCCCTGGCGCAGATGTGAGAGCTGATCTCATAAGTGGGAAGACCCGGATCCTCATCAGGGTCAATGTGAATTTTTTTATTTTTTTTCTCTGATCTGGTCTGGTGGCTTTTGAAAAGCAAAGGTAAAGACGTGCCGCCAAGAGATTGCGCTCCGGCACGATGACTTGTAGAAACCAATTAGGGGTAACCGCCGTAACTCTAGCCATCATTAGACTGCAAAAAAAACTGTAATGCCAAACTAATAACCCTTCGTTCAACTGTAGTTGGGTAATAAATGGCAAGTCCTCTAGTAGTGTTGGCATAACATCAGCCAGTGTTCGTGTCTCGATCGCAGTCAGCTCGTGTTTGCTCAATCACGTCGAGGGTACAACGTCACTCGATGACGTGAATACAAACGATACTCTCTATAGTTTACCTATTTTACTGCTCCATTTACCACGATACTTGGATTATTTTTTGAAGTGAAAACATTTGAAGTGAAAACTTCTTTAGCCACGTTTAGCACTTTTTGGTAGGGGGTAAACTTGTGAAATGAAAGAAGTCCATGACAGTGAAAAAACTAGAAGTTTAATTCTCTCTAATCCGCCACAGAAGGTGGTACAATAATATAATAGGTGGTAATGTGGTACAGTGCGTATCTCGAACTTGCAGCCCGCGATATTCACCACACCACATAAATCTTCCAAAAATACTCTCAACGTACCTACGTTTCTATCCGTTACCGGAGCATCTTCAGGAGAGGTTGACTCTACAAGCACGATTGTCTTTACAATCGTGCAGTGTAAAGACAATCGTCGTATTAGGTATATTTAAAATGTATAAAACTCTAATACCTCCAAAGATTTAGAGATAGCTGCCTGGGATTTATACCCGGGAATCCCCGAATAGAAAACTTCAGTCTCAATCGCTACTCGCCTACTATGTAGGTACCTAGACTCAAGAGAGTCAGTACGAAGGGCATTACCCACCAGTCGGTTAATTCGATCCGGAAGGTCTTACAACTTACCCGTTGTCCTACGTGAGCGACAAACGCGACACCGCGAATCAATACGACGCGATGCGACAGTATCAAACAGTAACTGACGCTTCAAATGGCCTACGTTGTCGCGTAGACAGTCTATCATTTTCTATGGCGTTGTACTTATCGCATGCTTATCGCATCGCATCGCTTCACATTTAAGAGAATGTGAACGGGTTACAATATTTAGTGAGCCATTTTGTCAAAGTTTGTTTGAATTTAGAAACATGAGTGAAACGTTTCATTAGTTTCATTAACTGAAATGAAAATCAATATATAAATCAGAAATCAACTCATCAACATCACAGATCAAGCATCTATAAAAACAAATAAATAAAACTTGAAACGGTTACAAAATCAATCAACAGCATTAACTTTCCGAACGTATCAAATCAAACAAAACGTACGCCATTACGTATTTAGAGAAAAAAAAGAACAAATTCTAAATGCATTTCCCGCCGCGTCCGTGTTGCTATTCAAAATAGGAACGTATTACGCGTGAAAAGAACTGTCTCAAATTACTTTACATGTTCCATCTTTGTCTGACGCGTTGTAAGACGTAGTTTTATCTCTCTCTGATGCTATACAAACTCTGATAAACAAATACAAAGGGCCTAATTGAGTAACTAGTAAAACGAACATCTCTGTCCCGTCCCTTCGCATATTACGACAAGGTTATTTTTACCGTTGGGAAAACATATTTTCTTCAAATTTGAACTTTAAGAAGTGTGGTATAACGGTTGTTGTTTTTGCTAAGGATTTTAAAATAAAGTTGTCGTTAACACAATTTCGGAGTCGCGCTCTCAAGTGGTAAGGGAGTTCAAGTCCGGGTAGGGAACTTAATTTGTCAACAATTTCAGATATTTGAATACGTTTCGCTGCTCAATGAGCTTCTGTCAGCTTAAATTGTTTTTCTTTCTTTTAAATAATTTGGCTTCCCGTCTTGTTAAAATATTTACGGCGTTTCGATACGAATGTTGATAGGGAATTATTTTTGTTACAATCAAGATCGGAAACGGAAAATGAGTTTAGTGTTTATTATCGTAAGTGTAAGTAAGTAAGTAAATATAGTAGGTAAGTAAATATTTATTTGGTAAAATATGGTACAGACAAGATGTTATTATCTAGGTTATTAAGTACAAGCATATTTTATCGTTACCGACGCGACGTCCAAATATTGAAATTATATTATTAATCAATTACTAAAAAAAACTATACAAAAAAAACTAAGATTATGAACATTAAACAATTAAATACATACAATACATGTCATCTTATTAGGAAAATTACAACGAAAACTACCTATACACTCTAATTTAACTTTCATACGCAGGATCATCAAATAGGTAGGTATAACCTTACGTAGACAGAGGAAGAAATATCTTACTCTATGATAACTTTAGAAACAAAAATAAATTTCACATATTTTGGCAACCACGGACAAAACCATGTGGAAATTAAAGCATATTGTGCGAGGGTGCACTATACCTACCTGATACTATAGAATGTATTAATACTTCGCAATTTAAGAAAAAGCTGAAGTTATAAATGTAGCGGATAATATTAATCCATACTAATATTATAAATGCGAAAGTGTGTCTGTCTGTCTGTATGTCTGCTACGCTTTCACGGCCCACCTATTCAACGGATTTGGATGAAATTTGGTACAGGGATAGATTATATCCCGGGAAAGGACATAGGCTACTTTTTATCCCGGAAAATATTGGCCTCCCGGGCGGAGTTCCCGCGGGACTCGAAAAACTTAGTCTACGCGGACGAAGTCGCGGGAATCATCTAGTACCTATTGTATAAATATACATAGCAAACCTATTCCACTAGATAGGTATTATTATTTACTAAGATATTTACTTACTTACATAGCTTATTAAAATTAAGGCAATAATGTAAATAGGTAATGAGACAATTTTAAATAAATAAAATAAATAAATCATTTATTGTCCATAAAAAAATTTACAATCACATCAATAGGTTTAGCGTCTGATGCCTACGATAAGTTTGAAACTCGTGTTAAAGGCATCAGTGCTTTCCCCTTACAATCTTCACATATTATTAAACAGACAACAAAATAAATAAAATAAGTTAATGTGCATGCAACTTGCAAGTTAACAATATAGCGATATGTTATTATCGAATGTAGATGTGTGTGTGTGTGTGTGTATGTGTGAGTGGATGTGTGTGAATGTGTGTGGGTGTGTGTGTATGATTGGTAGTGTTGAATTTATGTGTGTTTTATCTTTATGTGTGCTACTTTAAGATAACTAGTAAGTTCTCTGTGCTATCATACGTAAGTTCTTGTAACCACTTTTTTACAATAGTTTTACATTTATAAGAATTCAAATTAGATATATTTAATTTTTTATTAATAATATTATATAGGAAGCCGCCAAGGAAACAGTAGAATTTTTGAGAGAAACGGGTATTAAAATGGGGAGTTACGCATAATTTATTTTTTCTTCTCTTCTTTTGTAGCTCTTCCAGTACAGACATATCAAAATGTTTATGTTGTTTCAAAATCACGCCCAATATAAATAGTTGCCTGACAGTACCTAATAACTTCAGCTTCTTTGTACAAAACTGTAGTCGAGTATCTGAATGGAAGCAATGCGCTAACTTTAAGTAAAGCTCTTTGTGCTCTTTCTAAAAGTATTAAACGTGATTTTAACGCACCACCACAGAATAGGTAATAGTACACCACCCCAAGAATCTATGCAGTATGTCAATAATGATTGGCATAGAGCAATTTCAATTAAATTATAATATACTTACTATATTGCAAGCTTCTGTGTAACTACTAAACTTATGTTTCAATCTCTTGTTATGTGTACATTTTATACTTAGCCTTTGACAACTAGTGAACGATAATAGGGATGATGGCTATATCAAAAATAAATTATTTCCAAATGATTATTAAATAGCGGGTCTTCCAAAAGACCTAAAACTTACATCCTCGGTTAGTTTTAAGTTTGATAACCATTTTAAAATGTAAAAGAAAAAAGTGCGATGAAATTTGATGACGTCACAACTGTGATTTTCATACAACTTCCATACTAGAAGTGCGTTTTTAAGTTTGTTAAAGAGTTGCTGATTTGATTGAGTTGTCATCATCCCTATTGAAGTGCTCAATTCCAATACTTTGACGACCTCTCTGGTGCAGTGTTGAGCGCTGTTGTCTTAACGTGGGAGGTCCCGGGTTCGATTCCCGGCAGGGTCAATTTGGAAAATTATAACTTTCCCTGGTCTGGCCTGGTGGGAGGCCATTATATATAAGAACTTTCTTGACATTATGTAAATAACTATAAGAATTATTGTATTGGAATGCAAATAAATGAAATGAAATGAAATGAGGCTCCGGCCGTGGCTTTACCACCCTACCGGCAAAGACGTGCCGCTAAACAATTTAGCGTTCCGGTACGCTTGCGGTACGATACGGTAGAAACCGATTAGGGGTATGGATTTAATATAACTGCCATGCCCCTAAAAGTTACCTACCATCTTAGACTGCATCATCGCTTACCATCAGGTGAGATCGCAGCATGGGCTAACTTGTAGTGGATTAAAAAAAACTGGATGTGTATCAGACTTCGAACTAATGGCTAATGTGACCCTGGTTCTCTTACGGATCTCGTCATTTCGGATCTTGTCCTTAAGAGAATAGGTTTTTTTATTTAATTTGTTTAAAACATACATAGCACAGCCAACTTACAAACTAAAAGGTGTTACAATGAATTAACTAAATGCGTTAATTATTAATTTAAAGGTGTTACAACTAGTGGTATGCTAACAATTAATAAGTGATAATTTTATGATCTCTCACTTTCCAAACTAGTATAGACTTTACCTATCTTGGAAAGTAGGAACTTCCCTCTATGATACAAACATATAGTTGCTAGCAGTTACATATACCTAGGTTATATGTAGTTGATAAAGGTTAGGGATCATCCATAAAGTACGTCAAAGTTTTGTAGATGTTCTAGATGTTTATTTATTTAATCGTATGGCCTTTAGTATAGGCGTTTTTATAAAAAGAACCCTTATTTCGCCTACAAGTTCGTCGCTCGTTTAGCACCACCCAGAGGACACGTGCAGGGAGGTAGAAGGTAGTACCTGCGGACGTGAGTGATGGGGCATCCCCCAAATTTTCTTCTTTTTCAGGCTTTTCTAGATGTAAAATTGCAAGATACCTATGTGACCAACTGAGACGGGTAAAAAAAATCACGAAATTAGTGTGACGTACTTAGTTTATGGATGACCCCTTAGGTATAAAAGTGGTGTGGTGTATGGGTGGTGTGCAGGTTATTGGTGCCGTCCGCTGGGCGGGGCGCGCGCGCAGATTGCCGCATCCTGCGCGCAATGAGGATGCGATCAGCTATATTGCGGACGACGGAAGCGCAGCGCGACGCGTCAATCTTTATTGGTGACCACCACTCTTGTGTACGGGCACGAAATGAGCGGTAGCGGGGCGACGGCGGCAGCGGGGCGATGCAATTAGTCGGAGAGCTGGCGACGAATTTCGCGAACAATTTGAAAGAGGTCTGGTAATACTTTATAACCGACAAAAACGTCTCGGATTTATTTTGTCGAATTCTATAAGTATAAAATTTCAAGATAAAAAAATCAAGTTGCCAAAAAAATGATTTTTCGGATTTTTTTTGCAAATGTTATATGCTACGCAGTAGCGAAATAACCGCAAACTCTCTACCAGACTGGCAGAACTGGGGGTCTACTCTCTTTCTCTAAAACGAAACTTCGCAAACGAACGAACGAAATTTCGTTGACTCCTCTCCTACATAATATTATCACTATGCTCCTCTCTATTTCGTTTTCGTACACGCAGACGAAGTACGGATCCATAGACAATTTTCGTGACCGATTGGATTGAACGATTTTGTGTGGGTCAAATAACCGACTTATTACGTTCGTTTGCGAAGTTTCGTTTTAGAGAAAGAGAGTAGACCCCCTGGATTCGCCAATGAACGAAATTATATTTTTCCACAATTTCAGATTGCCTAAAAACACCTTCCCGAAATTCGTCGCCAGCTCTCGAATTCCATCGCCACACTGTCGCCGTCGCCCCGCTACCGCTCATTTCGTGCCCGTATAAATACCTACTTAGTTACCTACATATGTATACACTGGCTAATCCTTCCTAGCTTCGCTAGTGTGAGATTTAGGTTCCGCACCAAAATGGTAAAAACAAAAATAAGTTCCACAAAAATATTCATTACCTTAGAAGCATAGGTACCTACCTACACATCTAGACATAATATTATGTACAAAGGCTATGTTTTTTCACGGAAAATTCAAAAGTTCTTATACGGGTTTTTAAGAAATTTTTTAAAACGGGAAAAAAAAAATTGCGAGCGAAAAGCGAAAAAAAAGCGAGGATCATCTGTGAACATATAAGACTAGCGAATGTCCGCGACTCCTGTGAGAATTTCTAAAAACCCCGCCCTTATTCCGTATCTTTTACGTTATAAAGGAAAAGCTTCCCAGGTCTAAAGCTGGGGCAAGTCGGTCTACCTATAAAGAAGTATGCAAAATTGGCTATGCAAGTTCTTTAAGATCGTAGGTAAAAGATAGATAGATAGATAGATAATAAATACTTACTATGAGAATGAGGTATGAGAATACTTTATTTCACACATAAAATAATACAATGTAAAGTTAACTAAAAACTAGGTATGCAAAGGCGGCCTTATTGCTTACTGAGCAATCTCTACCAGGCAACCTTTGGCAGGCAGGTAAAAGGTCAAATTACAATCTGCCATGACTCATGAGTCTCTTGTTCAACATTACCCGTTGAACTGTGAACATATCGAGAGCGTTGCTGGTAACGAACTCCGGTGATAGTTCCCTCATTAAACCCACAATAAAAAACCCGCCACTCATCCCCGCTAAGCCCTGTCACCGCTGAATGCCACCACAATACAGGCAAATACGACTCCAATGAAATAAACTAAATAAAATAATATAATCGTCGAGGCGCGTCGGTAGCCGTCAGACCATTGTGCCGTCGTCATGCACCAGGGTGGCTACACTTGCAGTTTTCCATGAGACTGACTTCAAGAATATGGGAGGTAGGTTTTTCTGGTGGGAGGCTACGGCCGTGACTAGTTACCACCCTACTGGCAAAGACGTATGGCCAAGCGATTAAGCGTTCCGGTAATCATACCGGAACGCTGCGTTGTTGTCATCATCCCTATTATCCGTTTGACAAACGATTACGATTTCCTTACACAATTGAGGGGCTGAAACTCCCACGTATAAGACAACAGCGTTCATTATGAAGGAACTTGAAATTTAATTTGCTATAATCCGCAACAATAGGCAAATATATGTGATACAGTGTATCTTGCACTTGCAGCTTATCTTGAACTTGCAGCTTGCAATATTCTCCACACCACATAAATCTTCCAAATTATTCTCAACGTACGTTTCACTCCGACACCGGAGCATCTTCAGGAGATGTTGACTCGACAATGCACGATTGTAAAGTCTTGCAGCTTGCAATATTCACCACACCACATAAATCTTCCAAATTATTCTCAACGTACGTTTCACTCCGACACCGGAGCATCTTCAGGAGATGTTGACTCGACAATGCACGATTGTAAAGTCTTGCAGCTTGCAATATTCACCACACCACATAAATCTTCCAAATTATTCTCAACGTACGTTTCACTCCGACACCGGAGCATCTTCAGGAGATGTTGACTCGACAATGCACGATTGTAAAGAAGAGTTGTGTAAGTGTTAGATACACTGTACCACATATATTTGCCTACTGTTGCGGATTATAGCAAATTAAATTTCAAGTTCCTTCATAATCATGGACTTCCGCAAAGTAACGCCTGCTTCTATCCAATAACAGCGTTCATGATCATCACTGCACCAGGAAGTTTGTACCCTCTACCAGGTGTCCTGGAATCAGTGAAGAGCCTAGCCACTCTACAAGCACCAGCAGTGACTCCAAACTAACGACCGAAATGTTTAGAAAACAATTTAAGAAGCTTCCGTTTACCATCAGTTTATTTACGCCATTGTGCTGAGCGGATCGCTACCTAATTGTCGAGGAGGCGGACAGACAGCCGGACAAACAGAATGGATGGGAAACGGTCGAGTTTCTTTTTTATGCGTTGATCAAATAAACATTAATTTGGTAGGAGCGCGGTAGGAAGCTATTAGTATGGGTTGTTATTGGAACGGCTTACCAAACGCCTATGAATTCTGTCTGACTAGGGAATAGGTTAATTTGGGAATTTTCAATTTCTTAATTTCCTCTGGTCTGGTCTGGTCTCCGTCTTGGCGGTGTGTCACCCCGTGCCTCGTAGAGCACGTTAAGCCGTCGGTCCCGGTTTTATCACTAACATGATAATAGTCGTTAAAGTCCGCCAACCCGCATTAGAGCAGCGTGGTGGGTCTTAGCTCGTACTCCCTCTCTCCTGTGAGAGTGGAAGCCTGTGCCCAGCTGTGGGACGTTAATGGGCTGTATCTGTGGGGCTGTAGTAGTGCTGGTACAATGTCGTGTAGAGACCGATTAGGGGTATGGTTTTAATATAGCTGCCATATACCTATACAGGTTAGCCCGCTTCCTTCTTACACTGCATCATCACTAACCTTCAGGTAAGAGGCCACTACAGAATATGAAAGCAATCAACTGAATAGGGATAATGCCTATATACCTATCCAAAATAAATTATTTCTAACTGATTATTAAATAGAAGGTCTTCCAAAACACCTAAAATTCATATCCTCGGTTAGTTAAAGTTTGATAACCATCCATATAAATATTATAAATGCGAAAGTTTGGATGGATGGATGTATGTATGGATGTATGTTTGTTACTCAATCACGCTCCAACGGATGAACGGATCTGGATGAAATTTGGCACAGAGATAGATTATAGTCTGGAATAGCACATAGGCTACTTTTTATCCCGGAAAATTAAGGAGTTCCCGCGGGAACCGAAAAACCTCAATCCACGCGGACGAAGTCGCGGGCATCAGCTAGTTTTAAAATATAGATTAAAGAAAAAAGTGCGTTGAAATTTTATGACGTCACAAGTCACAACTGTGAATTTCATACAACTTCCATACTAGAAGTGCGTTTTTAAGTTTGATAAAGAGTTGCTGATTTGATTGAGTTGTCATCATCCCTATTGATGAAAATGATGAATGATATTGGCCTTAAAATAACGAAACACCTTGAAAAATCGGCTCTTTCGGAAAGTCAGCTCTGATATTCACAGTTCGATATATCCGCCATAGCTTCAGGCTCCCCCATCTAATGGTGCGCGAAACTTATCACATTATCAAAAAGCAACAAATCGAATCCTTTGATCAGGACGCCTCGCTAATTCGGCAATTACCCTGCGCCTAGCGTGGCCCGCTGCTACCGAGATTCGCTTCACTTAGCGAAAAAGTAAATATACTTACCTACTATACCAGTAAGTATTATTTTCTTCTTATTTTGTTTTATGGCTTTTATTGGTGACACAGCAGCACAATGCACTTTGCCAATGTCACGTTGAGTGGAAATCCACAAAGGAGACTATGTAAAAAAACTAAATAGATAAGCCATAATTAGGAAGAGTTTGCACATTTTTCTCTGGTCTGGAAACTATGTATAATTTAATAACTGGCTGGCACTACCAAGATAAAGTATCTACGGCTCTAGCAGTTCTTAAATCTTTTTGATCATAATATTTCATTAATTTCATATTTCATAGTGCTATTATGTACTTATGTTATACACATTTGAATCTATTCTATTATTTTAAATGCGATGGATGGATGGATGTATGGATGTTTGTTACTCAATTACGCCAGAACGGATCTGGATGAAAGGCACAGATATAGATTATAGTATGGAACAACACATAGGCTACTTTTTATCCCGGAAAATTAAGGAGTTCCAGCGGGAATTAAAAAAAAACTAAACCACGCGGAAGAAGTCGCAGGCATCACCTAGTGTTTCAATATGACGTCCTCGCCTCCAAGCGAAAATCGAAAATCTCGACCATACCCTGGCTAAGCCCCGGCGTCGGCACACAAAGGCGCTTGATGACGGGCCACGTGACTCTCTACTTTGTAGCTTGTTAACATTAACCCCAGCAAGGGGCAAGAGCGCGCGGGTAAAGGGGGTAAGGGCAACAGTATCAATGCACCGTTCAACGGCTATTACGGATTAGTGTAATAGAATAAACGGGTAAAATGTATCTCGTTTGTAATTTGAGAACACGTGTTGTGTTTCTATCTCTATCTTCACGCTACGGAATTTCTCATATATTCATCTATACTAATATTATAAATGCTAAAGTTTGGATGGATGGATGGATGTATGGATGTTTGTTACTCAATCACGCCAGAATGGCTGAACGGATCTAAATGAAATAGATTATAGTCTGGAATAACACATAGGCTACTTTTTATCGCGGAAAATTAAAGAGTTACCTTAGAGTACGAATTGTCGCATCAACTAGTATTATTTTCATATTCATTTATTGATTTGTACAATCAATCGGAAGGCATTTCACCGCTAAATTTCAATTTGAAGACGACAGCCGATAATGATGATGTGTTTTCGCCCTTAGGTTATACCCACTGCTGCGCACAGGCCTCCACTCTCATAGGAGAGAAGGAATTAGAGCTTAGACCTACCACGCTGATCCAATGCGGGTTGGCGGGCTTTAACGACTATTTTCATGTTTGTGATAATAACCGGGTCTGACGGCTTAACGTGCTCTCCGATGCACGAGAGTGAAACACCGCCAACTTCCTAACTCCGGGCTAGTATTGAGAATTTCTAGTCAGAAAAACCCAATAAGTACCTACATAATTATGGCTCGACCCGGGACTTGAACCCGAGGCCTCGTCGGCCGCATTCGAACATGCTAACCACTAGACCAACGAGGCAGTCCTATATTATACTGAATCATACCTCAGTATAAAGAGCTGTAAAACAGAAAGCGTCCCATTCACTCTCCATCGCACAGCACTGGAAACGCGATAACCCTTCAATAGCCCCAGAGCGAGAAACATTCCTACTAATTTCACCTACCAATTTGCAGATCATCTTTCGCAGAAAATACCTTCATAGAATTCGGTGCTCTTTGACGCCACGTACAATTAACCGCTTGCAGTTAATACAATACTGAGCTTCCTTGCTCCGTTTCCTCTCCACAATGGGTCTTTATTCGAGGGTTTTGTTTATTGAGCAGTCGCCGCACGCATTATATGCTCATTTGGGGCTGCATTCAGGTCGGTACGCGGTGACACTCGGTGTATCCGGCGCGTTCTGCATCAATTAGCCGAACGCGAGTTGGAACTCTAGTTTATTCGAGTGTGATATTGAGGGGCGTAAGTACCAATAAAATAAAATAAAAAAATTGGCAGTCAGGGACTGTCGACAGAAGTGAAAACGAATATTTAAAATAATCAAAAAAAAAATTTATATTTTATGTTTAAAGAAATTTATAAAAAAATTAATAATAAAATATAAACCTAAACTAAAGGCCTATATTTATGACCTTTTGTCTTCGTAACCACGCAAGCATATCGGTGACGGTGACGCGAATTCACAAGTTTACCCCCTATACCAAAAAGTGATCAACGCGGCTAAAGAAGTTTTCACTTCAAAAACTAAATACATAGTTGTAATTAATATTACGAAAATCCATACCAATGTTTTAAATGCTATAAGTAGTTAAGTACGCTTTCACGGTCCATCTATTAACCCGATTTTGATGACAGAGATAAGTTGCATTCCGTGAAACATTGATGTAAGTAGAATTTTAGTACCTCCGTGAATCTGTGGTCAATTTTGTTTAACACTATTATACATTTATCTAAATCTATGAACACAATCTCTATGAGTCTATACTAAACTAAAATGACAGCTTGTCTGGTGGCTTTGCCTAGTGGGAGGCTTCGGCCGTGGCTAGTTACCACCCTACCGGCAAAGACGTACCGCCAAGCGATTTAGCGTTCCGGTACGATGCTGTGTAGAAACCACAGCATCTTCTTGTGAGTAGGCATCTTCTAGGCAAGCGCGTTCCAACCTAGACCTCATCATTGCTTTGCACTGAGCATGATTGTCGTCAAGCGCATGCCTATCAAGCAAAAAAAAAAAAACCACAGAACACATAAGAAAAGTAGAAACCGTATGGGTTTACTATAACTGCCATACCCCTAACAGGTTTGCCCGCTACCATCTTAGACTGCATCATCACTTACCATCAGGTGAGATATCAGTCAAGGGCTAACTTGTAATGGATAAAAAAATAAAATAAAGCTCCAAATTGAGTGCTGTAATACTTTTCCGCAGCGAGTATTATAAAATGTATACTGTCATTTTAGTTTAGAAATGGTATACCTATACCAGAATTGGCCTCATTGAGTACTTTAATCCCGGGAAATCAAAGCCAGGGGATTCCCAGGGGATTTTTCGAAAACCTAAATCGACGCGGACGAAGTCGCGGGTGTTACCTAGTGTCAAATCGAACACGTAACAAATTGAAAGCGTAAATTAACCCAACAGGAACAGAGCTTAAGGCGACGCTATACTTTGATCATTCGCGAGTCAGGTATTTCGCGTTCTAAAAGGATTTTTCCTTTGTCATTGCTCGATAGCGCGATGATTGACACGCGATTCGAAACGCGGATTACGTTACCAAATGCATTATGCCCCTTAAATTACGTATTCCATACGAAAACGAACTTTATTCATTTGAAATAAGGGTTACAGATTGCTGAATCGTTTATGCTCAGGTAGATTTTGATGTTTGTCGCGGCGTAAAGTTACATTTTCCGTTATGCAGTTAATTTGACCTGAAGTTAAGGGATTATAAATCTTGCTGAGAGGTGATAAAGTCGTTTGAATGTTTCGTGGGGTGCAAATAAAAGTTTGCGGTGGTGTAATAAGTCCTCAGCTCGGGTAGTCTTTGGAAAATGAGTTTCCTAGCGTACGGGGGAGATACTGTAGGGCCACGACCTTATCGGAAAAGCGGCAAGTTTGTAAAGTACGACGGGCGACGTTAGATAGATACCAAAAAATATATAATTGGGTATTAGACTACTATAGGACTAGGTCTTCTCCCTGGATTTACCAACATTATTGTTGTCGATTGATATTTATTACTTTACTAGCTGATGGCCGCGACTTCGTCCGCGTAGTTTAAGTTTTTTTAAGGTTAGCCTTTGTCACTCTCCAGGTCCTAAAATATACCCATGCCAAAAATCACGTCGATCCGTTGCGGCGTGATTAAAGGAAAAACTAACAAACAAACACAATTACGCATTTATTAATAATACATATTAGTATGATTTTATTTTATTCCACTACAAGTCAGCTACAGTAGGTACAGCGATCTTGCCTGATGGTAAGTGATGATGCAGTCTAAAATGGTAGCGGGCTACCGGCTAACCTGTTACCCCCATCTAATCGTATCGTAACCCTGGTATGTTAAGGGTGATGATCGCTGTTACACCAAGCTCGTGGACCCGGGGTAATTGTCGCGAATCGGCGCGTCAGATCTGAGCCGTCGGCGCCTTTTGATTGTTTTTCCGAGCGTCTGTTTTTGTCGCGAGTCGCGGCGCGGCGTAATCGCGCAATCGCGAACGATATTAAAAGGTCAATTCGTAATTCTCGAGTGATGAATGCGCTGTAATTTCAGGTGTAATGTACGATGGGAACGGATAATTTGTTGTGTTGCTGTTTTTATCTACAAGTGAGTGCCAATAATTTAATACTTATTTACCTACCTGCCTACTCGCTGTACTCCGCTGTGCTAGTTAGTTTTTTATTCACAAAAGTCCAAATAACAGTTTGTCTAAAGCAATTTTTGACTCGTTAATATATTGATCAATAATTTCAGAATCAGAATCTCTACAACATTTCGTAAAATACAGACAGACCCATTATACCTACTTATGGTTTTTTAAACGCTATCTTGTCTGAATGTTGGTTAAATAGATGGATCGTGAAAGGTAACAGACAAACAGGCACACTTTCGTATTTATAATAATTATTTAATAGTATATTTTGATTCTATGAAGATTTTTCATTGATATATTATTGCAAAGATTACCAAAAATATCTTTTTTTATTTAATAAATCTACTTACCTATATTCAATTGCGGTTTTCATTTTGATGTGGTGGTATCATAAATTCATGCGAATTTTACCGGCTTTTGTTACAAACTTTAGAATTACAAATTATTTCATGTAACATGTTTCATGTAACCCTATACATACGATATCTACAATTTGATAAAAGAAAAGCGCACAATATTATTATGACTTGTGAGTTGTGCTAGTTGGTTAGCCTGTAAAGACGTGGGACGGAGTCGGGAGGTGGAGGCTGTCCGCGTGTTTATACTGAGATGTTTTTAAACAACTACTTATAACTACGGCTCACATTTCTATACTGCGGCACTAACAGGGTTGCCACGTGCAGAGAATATTGGGAAGGAATTTAGGGGCTGAAATAATTCGTTTTATAGAGTTCATGACCTTCGTTGTTAATCACTCTGCCTCTCAACTTTGACGAATGATTTTATATTGATAAAGAACACTAAATAAAATACCTTTTTCATCCCACCATCTCGGAAAGAGTATTTTTATTCTTCGATATCTGATGGTAAAAGCCGTTATTATCCTCTAGAGGATAAAGTAAATTGAATTTAGAACATCGTGTGCACGTTAGTATATATCACTCGTCTATGAAGTTTGTGAATTCAAAACATCGTTAAAACCTATTTACTTGTACCTCTATGGTGACGAATTTCCACACCCATACAATCGTTTTTAATTTGTTAAAAACTCACACTCTTAACCTTCTTGGTGTACTTTTTAGGGTTCCGTAGCCAAATTTGGCAAAAACGGAACCCTTATAGATTCGTCATGTCTGTCTGTCTGTCTGTCTGTCTGTCTGTCTGTCCGTCCGTATGTCACAGCCACTTTTTTCCGAAACTATAAGAACTATACTGTTGAAACTTCGTAAGTAGATGTATACGTGAACCGCATTAAGATTTTCACATAAAAATAGAAAAAAAACAATAAATTTTGGGGGTCCCCATACTTAGAACTGAAACTCAAAAATTTTTTTTTCATCAAACCCATACGTGTGGGGTATCTATGGATAGGTCTTCAAAAATGATATTGAGGTTTCTAATATCATTTTTTTCTAAACTGAATAGTTTGCGCGAGAGACACTTCCAAAGTGGTAAAATGTTGGTCCCCCCCCCCCGTAACTTCTAAAATAAGAGAATGATAAAACTAAAAAAAATATATGATGTACATTACCATGCAAACTTCCACCGAAAATTGGTTTGAACGAGATCTAGTAAGTAGTTTTTTTTTAATAATTTAAAACTTACAGGTTTGTACGGAACCCTCGGTCCGCGAGTCCGACTCGCACTTGGCCGGTTTTTTTAATTTGCTTTGCGCGCACCATTTTCTTTCACGTCATATTGTTTAAAATTAAAACCGATTAAAAACAAGAAAATTGAAAATAAGTGAAAAACCTAAAATGAGTGATTCTAGTGACGAAGAAATTAACAGAATTGAATTTAATCTTGTGATTTTTTTTGCATTTAGTCATTTCCTCGCTGAGGTGGGATGAAAAGTTACCTTGTGATTTTTTTGCATTTAGTCATTTCCTCGCTGAGGTGGGATGAAAAGTTACGTGTTGCACTCGAGTGAAAAGATTTTTCACCTCGTGCTCTTTTGATTCCCTCGCTGACGCTCAGGATTCTAATTTTTGAATTTTAGAATCCTTCGCTTGCTCGGTCATCAAAATTGAGCACGCGGTTAAAAAACAACTTTTCACTCTTGTATAACAAATAACTATTATCTTACACTAGCTGATGCCCGCGACTTCGTCCGCGTGAAATGAGGTTTTTTGGTACCCGCGGGAACTCTTTAATTTTCTGGGATAAAAAGTAGGTGTTATTCCAGACTAAAATCTATGTCTGTGCCAAATTTCATCCAGATCCGTTCAGCCGTTGGGACGTGATTGAGTAACAACTAAGAAACATCCATCCATCCATTCATCCATCCATCCAAACTTTCGCATTTATAATATTATAGGTAAGTAGGTATAGATGATTATAATAGTCATTTCCAGTCATAGGTGTCTATGCATTTATGCATATAGTTTGATATTTTTCTGCAAAATCCTTTGCTTTCTTCCTCTCCCTTACCTACCGCCACACCGCAGACGTACTTTAAATACTCACTCTTGAGGTGCAGATTAAACAGAAGAAGCAAGTGGCGACGAAGTGACATTTGGACACAAAATGGTTCCTTTGTTGAGTGACCAGTAGGTAGCCATTACAAAAAAACTCCATGAATCATTGCTACAATCTTGTCCTGATTGGCTGACTTATGGTTATTTTACTGCGACATTGCATTCTGGCCAATAGAGATGCGGTGTAATCCAAGTGATAGCAATAGTTACACAGTAGCTATCATTTTACCGCAATTGGACCCATGGAAGTATTTTGGAGCCATTTCATTTAATGCTTAGATATTATGCCACAAAATTAGTTTTTTTTTATCCGCTACAAGTTAGCCCTTGACTGCAATCTCACCTGAGGTAAGTGATGATGCAGTCTAAGATGGTAGCGGGCTAACCTGTTGAGGGGCATTGCAGTTATATTAAACCTATACCTACCCTTATTCGGTTTCTACACGCCATCATACCGGAACGCTAAATCGCTTGGCGGCACGTCTTAGCCGGTATGGTGGTAACTAGCCACGACCGAAGCCTCCCACCAGGCCATACCAGGGAAAACTCAGAGATTAATCATCATACTTCATAAATTATGTGTGATTTTTGGCATGGGTAATAGTTGAGGACGGAGAGTGACATAGGCTACTTGTTATCCCGGAAAATTAAGGAGTTCCCGCGGGAATTAAAAAAAACTTAAACCACGCGGACGAAGTCGCGGGCATCAGCTAGTGAATAAAGAACATTGTTGCCAACCCTACAGCCGCGAAGCATCCCTGTCAACGTGTCTTTAAAACTGAGCAAATATGAAAACAGCTCGGGTTTCGGGATCGATTTTAAAACAATATTCGTTTCCCGAGCGCGGCGCCTCCGAGCAAACAGACAGACAGCCATACTATACTCACTCACTTTGCCGAAAAACTAGGTATATACATACTTACTTACACTGGGACAAACAGAAATTACTGACAAAAACTTTGTTTGTCTACAGCCTACACTACACTGATATACGTGACCCAAGATAGGTATAGTGTCCTCCGCCGCGTTTAAAATTAGTATGGAATAGGGATCATGACAACTCAATCAAATCAGCAACTCTTTATCAAACTTAAAAACGCACTTCTAGTTTGGAAGTTGTATGAAATTCACAGTTGTAACGTCATAAAATTTCAACGCACTTTTTTTTCTTTTATCTATATTTTAAAATGGTTATCAAACTTAAAACTAACCGAGGATGTGAATTTTAGGTCTTTTGGAAGACCCTCTATTAAATAAACAGTTAGAAATAATTTATTTTTGATATAGGCATCATAGCCCGCCAACCCGCATTGGAGCAGTGTGGTGGGTCTAAGCTCTTATTCCCCTTTCTCCTATGAGAGTGGAGGCCTGTGCCTGTGTAGTGGTGGTGGTGGTGATAATAGGCATCATCCCTAATTTAAAGATGATGCTGAAAGGATGCTTCAGCTACGTAGAATGCTTGAAATATTCATTCAGAAAAAGAAAATTTTACCTAAGTATTATCTACTTAAGTAGTTTACTATTTAGGTATCATATCAAAATGTGATAACGTTGCCTGTAGATTAAATAAGTAGGTATATTTAAAAAATGCAGGAAGCTTTTAAATAAGCCCAAAACATTGCCTATATTTTGAGCACTTCTAGTAGGTATCCATACTAATAGGTATTATAGATACGAAAGTGTGTCTATCTGTTAACTGCTACATTTTCGTAGCCCATTTTTTCAACCGATTTTGGTGAAATTTGGTACAGGGATAGGTTGTGTTCCAGGGAAGTTAAAGGCAAATTTTTATTTTTAATTTTTTATCCCGGAAAATTAAATAAAGGTGTACCTACGTACCACCTAGTATCTTCGAATTTGTATCTATGGCACCATGGTGACGGTCAGGTGGCGATTCGTTTCTGTTTGGTTTAGAATCTACTTCAGAAATGGACAATGCCACTTCATAATCATGAAAAGTTTCCTTCTTTTTTTGATACCTAATTCTTTGTGGTTACTGGAGACAATGCCCGTTTGCACTAAACTTAGGAATCGCCTAACTCCCTGCCCAACTTGTTTAGGCTTATCCTAGCGAAAAAAAAGCTTGCACTAACCTTAGGCCATTCCTAAATCCACTTAGGAGATGCCTAACTTTATGAGCCCGATTAGTAAGCGCCCAAGCGTTAGGCGAAACTTAAGTTGAATTTTTTGTAGTCTGTGGACCATTTTGTTGTCATTAATTGGTCTCACGGTTGATATGTACTCTGTGGTTGTTATGTATCACAACCACAGAGTACCTACATTGTTATTGTGATTGTTAATTAGGTAGAACACTACACTGATCACAAGCAACAATGGCACAAGATTTATTAGATTCTTTCTCCTTCTTTCTCATTATGTCACCACTGGAATTGTGAATTTGGGTGATTTTTGCCCAAGCCTGTTCTTTCTCTTTATTTGATGCAGTATCGTGTGCTGTTACTTTGGAAATAATGCACTGCCCCTCTTCGCACAACAACCGTACAAACCGCAACTTCTCCTCTGCCGTAAAATTGGCAGTTCTTTTTCGTTTATTTATTTGTCTTTCCATTTTAATTGCTGATTTATAAAATCCCCTAAAATAAATAACCTTCAACTCCACGTACTTAATGTCACCTGTGCAATATATAAACCAATAAAATAAAATACACCAATGTTTTAGCTTTTGTCTCTATTCAACTCATGCCTGAGGTTATGACAAGATAAGGTAAAAAAATATTCTAGTGTTTACATTACTTTGCAAGATATATTTAAAAAAAAAAACCATAAACAATCATTCATTCCATTCGTTCCTAGAGATGCCTAACTAGGCAATGCTTAAGTTACGACACAGCAAGGACAAGACTGTCAGTGCAAACGAATTTTTTTGCTAGTCCGTTCTTAAGCCTAGGTGTATCCTAACTAGGACAAGCCTAACTTGAGTTTAGTGCAAACGGGCAGAGACCAAGTGAGTCGAAGAATGTATTTTCAATCCACTAATTACAAGTTTAACAGTTATTTAGTGCAGTCTTGGATGCATCGACCATACATAGGTTGTATGGTCGATGCTTGGATGAAATAAACACGGGATAGGAAACGTAAGAAAAATGTATGAAATCACGTTCGACTAACTTCTGCGGGGCGAGGGGAGAGTGCCTTGTCATTTTTCTGTCCAATTATTGACACTAGTGTATGAAAAAGTCGATCACTATCAATATCACAATTAATGGCGGAACTGCCACAGTTCGCGGCTAAAGGCGTAAGGCGAATATGGCCGATATCACGCGTCCCGTGGTTTATTCGTCCAAGAGTGCAGCCTAAGATAGTAGCGGGCTAACCTGTTAGGGTATGGTACTTAGCTGTTATATTCACAGACCATTTAACCAATTTAACCCATACCCCTAATCGGTTTCTACACGGCATCGTACCGGAACGCATACTCTCTTGGCGGCAGATCATTGTCGGTAGGGTGGAAAATAGCTACGGCCCACGGCTAAAACCTCCCACCGGACCACCTGAAAATTCAGTAGTAACTAGCTACACATTTCCAAATCGAGGATCGAACCCGGGACCGCCCACTGTGGTCCTACGTATTACAGCCACAGCTCGTCCACTACTGCACCAGGTCGTTGAAAGCAAAAGGTACAGCACTCTTTTTTTTTTTAATCCACTACAAGTTAGCCCTTGATTGCGATCTCACCTGATAGTAAGTGATGAATGCAGTCTAACATGGTAGCGGGCTAACCTGTTATGGGCATGGCAGTTATATTAAACCCATACCCATAGTATTCGGTTTCTACACGGCATCGTACCGGAACGCAAAATCGCTTGGCGGCACGTCTTTACCGGTAGGGTGGTAACTAGCCACGGCCGAAGCCTCCCACCAGGCCAGACCAGGGAAAATTCAGAAATTATAAATTTCCAACCCCTGCCAGGGATCGAACCCGGGACCTCCGCACGTTAAGGCAACAGCGCTCAACACTGCGCCACGGAGGTCGTCAAAACTCAATTTAGTTTAGCTCCTCGCACCTCCCTGGTGCAATGTTGAGCGCTGATGTCTTAACGTGGGGGACCAGGGTTCGATGCCTGGCAGGGTCAATTTGGGAATATACAATTTCAGATTTTTCTCTGGTCTGGTTTACAGGTATAAATATCTGGCCATACCCCTAACAGGTTAGCCCGCTACTATCTTAGACTGCATCATCACTTACCATCAGGTGAGATCGCAGTCAAGGGCTAACTTGTACCTAGTGGAATAAAAAAAAAGCTTAGAATAGTGTCGTTCACTCGATCTAGTATAGAGTTATAATTTACATCTTTTTATACAAGTACAGAAGTATTTGAAACATGGTTGCAATTGCTTAAACATTTTTTTTTAAATTCCAATCACCATACAACCAGGCAAAGACATTTAACTTAATGGATTCATATCGATAACAATCGCATTTCAATTGCACTTGCGTGAAGCTATCAGTTAAAGTTAGTGTAGAAAAAAAACAAACATTTATTTATTGCATTGTATAATGTGGAAATTATTTTAAACCGTGGACGCGTATGAATATCGACGATTAGTTCAACGCATGTCTAGGACTAGCTGTGCCCTTAATCTAAGTTTTTGCAATACGACTGATCGAAACGAGCGTTCGATCAGACGAATACAGTTTTTTGAAGTGAAAACTTCTTTAGCCGCGTTGAGCACTTTTTGGTAGGGGGTAAACTTGTGGATTCGCGTTCTCGATAAATACATTCGTAATTAAACTTTAATGCCTTAGTTTTAGGGTTTATATTTTAATTATTTAAGTAAAAAAATTGAAATAATTAAAAATAAAATTAAAATATTCGTTTTCACTTCTATCGCCAAATTTTTTTTTAAATTCTTGTTTTTGTTTAAATGTGTAGTTACAATAAAGTATATTTTCAGTTCATTTCATTTCACTTTAGCGTCAAAGTAAAATGGATCCAATTAAGCTCTTGATTTAAAGTCATTTCACAGTACACATAGTAGGTACGACAGCCATATGAATATCTTAAATCTAGAAAATCACAACAATTGAGACTGTATCAATGATTAATGCAGGTTTTACATAATAGGGCAACAAAATCCGTACATACTGGCACAGATTGACAGGTGCCGTCGGGTCACGTGACCTCGTCATTAACCCCCCTGACCCTTGCTCCTCGCCGCTCCGGGTATAATTAAAGCCTCCAGCTACACACAGGGCCAACACGCTCGTCCAATTTACGACAAAACGTTTAAGTTGGTGTATGTGATTGTTAATGAATGAACGAGAAGTTTAATTCGCTATAATCCGCCACAGCAGACAAATCTATATGGTACAGTGCGTGTCCTTCACCAATAGCATGCGAACACCCACCACCCAGCAATTCGCACCGGCACAGCACCACACCACACAAATCTTCCAAATCACTCTCAACGTACGTTTCACTCCGAAACCGGAGCATCTTCAGGAGATGTTCCTCCGGTTTCGGAGTGAAACGTCGGAGTGAAACGAATATAGGCAGAGATCCCTTTGAAACAAGTAAAATAATTAAATTAAATATAATAAATTAGAACCACTTTGTACTTAGTCCCAACAATACCCCTACCACGATTTGACAAAATGAAGGTTTTTCGTCAAATCATGGATTTTAAATATTAGCACAGATATTATGATCATCGCCAATGAGAATTATCTACAACTCAATGATAAAGTAATATTTTTCTTCTTTTTTCGGTAATCGCCTCTTATAAAATGTAAAGTTGCTCTGAGTTGGAACTAAAGTATAATTATTTAATTATTTTTTAAGCAATTAGAATAAATCTTAGCCCATAGCACTGAATGCGGTTATCTTGGTAAGTATTGTGATTGTCCCAATAAAAACACAATACGCGTCGAATTGAGAACCTCCTCCTTTTTGAATTTGGTTAAATACTTGTAACCATCTATATATATAAAAAATTCAAAGTCCTGACTGACTGACTTATATATCAACGCACAGCCCAAACCGCTGGTCCTAGAGACATGAAATTTGGAAGGTGTGTTCTTTGTGAAGAGTAGGTATCCACTAAGAATGGATTTTTCGAAATTCGACCCCCAAAGGGGTAAAATAGGGGTTGAAAGTTTGTATGAAAGTCCGTCATTTTTCAAGTTATATTCATGAAACTTGGTATATGAGCTATCGGTTCAAAATGAAGAAACACGTGTATCGCCATTTTTGAAAATTCTACCCCCATAGGGCTGAAACAGGGGTTGAAAGTTTGTAGGAATGTCCGTCATTTTTCAAGCTGTAGCCATGAAACTTGGTGTTTGGGATTTCGGTCTGAAATGAAAAAATATGTGATTCACAGTTTTTGAAAATCCTATCCCCAAGGACGTCAAATAGAGAGTTTATCCTTTAATCACGCCGAAATAGAGCAACGGATCAACGTGATTTTTTGCATGGGTATACTTAGTTGAGGACTTGGAGAGTGACATAAGCTTCTTTTTATCCCGGAAAATTAAGGAATGCCTGTGGGAATTAAAAAAACTTATGCCACGCGAACGAAGTCGCGAGCATCCTCTAGTGTTTTGATAGATGGAAGGATCACAGCCCACAGCAATGTTAATATGACTAGAGCTAGAGAGATCTTTTGCATAGGTAGATACCCCGAATTAAAAGTGACTCCTATTATCGCTTAAAGCAGTATTATTTTAAAATTGCAGTTTTATATGACGTACTTTTACGTCCCAAAACTATGGATCAACAAGAGCGTAACCATCATACTAATATTATAAATGCAAAAGTGTGTTTGTTTGTTGGTTTTTCATAGGCTACTTTTTATCCCGGAAAATTAAGGAGTTCCCGAGGAAATCAAAAAAACTTAAAACACGCGGACGGAGTCGCGGGCATCAGCTAGTATTAAAATAATACTGCTTTAAGCGATGGTAGGAAGTGCCCTGAGTTGGTACCATGTTGGATGGATAAGTCGGTCTTGTATGTAGCGGCTATTATTACCCGAGATGTCTTCATTCCACCACTTCCTTTTAATTAAATACAGATTAAGTTTTTGCGTCGCGAACTTGGAACATGATGATCATATTTTTCGTTTGAGGGTGGAACGTAGGTAGGTAATTATCATTTGCACAGTTTGCGATTGTGACCGTTATAAAATTATTATAAACGAATCGATCGGAGTTTTTATGCGCATTTTTATATAGGTTACCTTTTTGTAATTTATAATCTGGTATTATAGGTGGGTACGAAAGAAATTAACTTTTTTATCAAAGTATGATGAACCACTCTACTAGGTAGGTACTACACGAAAGTAAACAATAATGAAACAATATGGCAATAAACGTTGGCAGTATAGGCCCCTGGAACCTATTATCAGTGGCGGGGCAAGAGCTAAATTGGATGTGGGCAAGATACATTTTGCGAGGCCCCCTGATGGTTGACGCAAGATTACGGATTTTGTTGAAAGAAAAATTTTGCAGCTACACTGAGCAAATTACATTGTGCTTTTTACTATGCAAACATAGGTAAAAAGTACTAAGTTTTTCTGGTAAAAAGTGCCAAGTATAAAAGTACCAAGTAAATTAATTTTTATTCCAAACCGTATTTTATTATAAATAATCACTTTGTGTATTATGTGCAAATTAATATTATTTAATTTTTAATTCAGTTTTTTTAAAATGAATAATCACTTAGATCAACATTGGATGAATTTCAAAGCTTTTATTCAACTTCACCACGTCATTATAATATTGTTTTAGCATTAAAAATAATATATGGTGGCCCAAATAGTGACGTCCAAAGAAAAAAATTTGATTCTTCGTACCTATCAGAAAATACCCCACGTATGTTCAGCGATTTTTGGTAGTTTTCGAGTTATAATTTTGTAAAGTTTTTTTAGATGTCTGATAAATTTTTATCTTTTTATTTAGTGCTTTTTTCCGAACTTTTTTTTTGTAAACATGCTTGCTATTAAGTGTACTGCTTTGCATAAAACACCACAATTACCATCTTAACACTAACATAATTCGGAAAATTTTTGGTCGTAAGTGAAAAGTTTAGGTAGAGTCGAAATTTCAACTTTAGATTAAAAATACTTAAACTTGTCTACGTCACTTCCGACTAATTTTAAAACTTTTGGGGTTCCTAAGCTTCCTTTATTAGTCTAAAAATTTGATACTTTACGGGGCATTATTGTTAGAAATCGGACGTCAAAGGCGGTAAGGCGGAAAATTCTGAACTTACAAATTGATTCTTAAAAATGATTTTTGCGTATTTTTGACTATTCACGTATTCACTTACGACCAAAAATTAGTAGTACCTTATGTTAGTAATTATTTTATACAAAAAAAAATCGGGAAAAACCCAATCAATAAAAAGAAATAAATTTAACACTCACTCCCTCAGAAATCTCCTAAAAAAACTTTAAAAAATTATAACTCGAAAACTACCAAAAATCGCTGAACATACATGGGGTATTTTCTGATAGGTCTAGGTACTTACGAGAAATCAAATAATTTTCTTTGGATGTCACTATTTGGGCCAGCCTGTATAATAAGCTTCCGGAAGTTTAAAAAGGGTGGAAAAAAATTTCTTTTGTTAACAAATTTTTAAATTAATAAATAAAAAAATTTGAAATTGTTTATCTATTCCAAACATTAGTAAATCGGCGTCTGATCAATTTTATATGCATAAAAGGGTAATTGAAGAAGTATAATCATTTTTAAAATAATTTGATGTGATCGAGACTTGTCCAACCACCACAACCAAGATAAAAGAATAATTAAAAGAAATAAAGATATATACGTTGTTTTTGCTTGAATCCACGTCACAATATTTACAAACAAGTGTCAGAGCCTTGCGATGCGTTTCCGGCTGTTGTCGGCGACGCTGACTCGATTGTTTATTCATTTTTAGTTCAATCATGCAATCGATTTTTGTTTTTACAGATTATTTTAAATTTAAATGTTAAAAGAATAAAATATTATAATAACGTGGTGAAATGAATCTTTCCAATTCATCCAATGTTGATTTAATTGTTTATTTATTTTAAAAATAACTGAATTAATTTAATTAAAAATAAAATAATATTAATTTGCGCACAATATTATATAGTACACAGAGTGATCATTTACAATAAAATACGGTTTGGAAAAAATAAATAAATAATTTTTACCAAGATAGTATACTTGGTACTTTTTACCAGAAAAACTTAGTACTTTTTAACTATGTTTGCATAGTAAAAAGTACTTTGTAATTTTCTCAGATTCTGTAGATTTTTAAAAAAACGAATGTGGTAGGTTAGTATTGCCAGATACTTGCTAGCCGGTGTTTTTATTATTTATTGCTAGATGAGTAATTATATCGATATAATCTATATTTGCGTTCGCGGGGCTTGGAGGCGCGAGGCCCCTTGGACCGCGAGGCCGTAGGCGGTGGCCCACGTCGCCCACGCCCTCCGCCGCCTCTGCCTATTATTATCATTAGCTTAATCTATGAAGTATTATTATTGAAACGGGTATCTATTTGGCTATTTTGGAAGGGGATGACTAAATATTTTTCTCCATTACAAGTCGAGCCTAAATAAACATTCAGCCACTTCCTATCATACAAAAACCACGCAAAAACCGCTAAAGTATAGCGTTACGGTACCTATCCATTTAAATGTTATGAAAATTCCTCTTTCCCATGCGCAGGCGCCACCTTTTTGTGCGCAAGATGATATTACAATGTTGAAGAAGATTTTTTTTTTCATTCTTGGAATTCTAGGGGCTTTGGACTGACTGACTAGCAGTTAGACGAATAGCACTTAGATATGATTTAATCGTCATATAGAAAGAAAGAATGAAAGTTAAATCTTTATTTGAGGCAACTTCTGCATGAAAATTACTTAAAATATAAGCACAAGCGAAATCAAAATTTCGTGTTGCAGTGCAACTCCTCAAATACGTAAGCCACTCAGCTTGTGTTGGGACTCCGGGCCTCTCAGACACGAAATATGGTGCACATCTGAGGTACACACCTGGTATACCTGATTTTCATATCTCAGAATCAGAATCAGAAATTATTTATTGCCTGATACACATAATAATATTATAAAGGTGGTACAGTGGGTAAAAAGACAAGTATATTACCATTGTCATGGTTATTGGTTATCTAACGATTATTTTAACGGTTATTTTATTTAATAAAAAATTTAATGACGATTATATTTTAAATAAAGTAACTATTTTTTTTTAATATATTCCTAACATGATATCAGTTTGAAAGCTGTGCAGTGTTGAATATTGGTATTTTTTTTTTTAACTTGAACCCTGAAATTTATTAAAAACAATACAATAGAAACAATAAACCTAGGTAGCTTAACCTAATTACTATATTATAAATTATTTTTTATGGTATTTTGCCAGTAATTCAATGCATGAATAATGTCATCATCATCCTCAACCGATAGACGTCCACTGCTGGACATAGGTCTCTTGCAGGGATTTCCACACGCCGCGGTCTTGCGCCGCCTGGATCCAGCGGCTCCCTGCGACTCTCCTGATGTCGTCCGTCCAGCGAGTAGGGGGTCTGCCAACGCTGCGCTTTCCAGTGCGTGGTCGCCACTCCAGCACTTTGGGACCCCAACGTCTATCGGTTCTTCTAACTATGTGCCCCGCCCATTGCCACTTCAGCTTCGCAACACGTCGAGCAATGTCGGTTACTTTAGTTCTTCTGCGGATCTCCTCATTTCTGATTTGATCGCGCAAAGAAACCCCGAGCATTGCTCTCTCCATCGCCCGCTGAGTGACCCTGAGCTTTCTTATGAGGCCCATAGTTAGCGACCAAGTCTCGCAACCGTATGTCATCACTGGCAACACGCACTGTTCGAAGACTTTGGTCTTCAGGCACTGAGGAATCTTGGACGAGAAGACATCTCGAAGCTTCCCGAACGCTGCCCAGCCGAGTTGAATTCGGCGGCTCACCTCTTTCTCGAAATTGGACCTACCTAGCTGGACCATGTGTCCCAGGTATATATACTCGTCTACAATTTCGAGTGCAGAGCTCCCAACGATTACTGGGTGGAGCGGAACATGAGCATTAGACATGATTTTCGTCTTACTCATGTTCATTTTTAGGCCCACCTGTTGGGAAACTCTGCTGAGGTCATTGAGCATTGCATTAAGGTCACCCAGAGTCTCTGCCATGATGACTATATCATCGGCAAACCGAAGGTGAGTGATGTACTCGCCATTGACGTTGATGCCAAATCCGTTCCAATCCAGAAGCTTAAAGACGTCTTCCAACGCAGCGGTAAAGAGCTTTGGGGAGATTACATCTCCCTGCCGCACTCCCCGCTGCAGTTGGATTGGCCTCGTAGTCTGGTCCTGTATCCGAACTGACATTGTGGCGTTTTCGTACAAACACTTCAACACTTGGATATACCGGTAGTCTATCCGGCATCTCTGCAGCGACCTCAACACAGCCCAAGTTTCCACCGAATCGAAGGCTTTCTCATAGTCCACAAACGCCAAGCATAGTGGCCGGTTATACTCTTCAGTCTTCTGTATAATCTGCCGCAGCGTATGAATGTGGTCTATGGTACTAAAGCCTTTTCGGAATCCGGCTTGTTCGGGAGGCTGGAAGTCGTCGAACCTACGAGCGAGACGATTCGTTATGACTCTCGAGAACAACTTATAGACATGGCTGAGCAGCGAGATGGGTCTATAATTCTTCAACAAGGTATTGTCTCCCTTCTTGAAGAACAGAACCACCACGCCCCTGTGCCATGCCTGTGGCGTTAAGCCCTCGTGAATGACGGAATTGAACAATCGCTGAAGGACCTTAAGTATCGGTTTTCCACCCGCTTTCAGGAGTTCTGCTGTAATTCCGTCCTCACCTGGCGCCTTGTTGTTCTTTAGTTGCTTGAGAGCCATACTAATCTCGTAAAGGCTGACGTCCGGGATATCTTCGGTATAGTGTCGGGTCAATTTGGCTCTGGGATCTCTAGCCAAATCCTCAACATGAATAATGTACCTAGTTTTAATTAGATTTTTTTTAATATTAATTTATTTGTGGAATAAATTTTGTTCTGCTTCTGAGTAGGTATATGGTGGTAGGTAGGTAAGTAGTGCACTTATAATTATAATATAATACCTGTTATTATAATATTTTTGAGCTCTTAACTTGAGCTTACTGCAATCACACCTAAAATAATGTGATAATTAACGATACAGCCTATAATGAGCGCGAGCCTAAGTAGGTATATTCAATACTAGTATGGCGCGTGGGTGGGGTCCACCACGCGGCCCGCTAGCGGACCGCGTGGTGGACCGCGTGGCCCACTGTGATCCACTGTCTACTTACTCGCTGTCCTAATATCCTGGTTTACTGTCTACGTGTTTGACGCAGCCTCCGTGGCGCAGTGTTGAGCGCTGTTGAATTAACGTGCGCAGGTCCCGGGTTCGATCCCCGGCAGGGTTTGGAAAATTTATAATTTCTGAATTTCCCTGGTCTGGCCTGGTGGGCGGCTTCAGCCATGGCTAGTTACCACCCTACCGGCAAAGACGTGCCGCCAAGCGATTTTGCGTTCCGGTACGATGCCGTGTAGAAACCGAATAGGGGTATGGGTTTAATAAAACTGCCATGCCCCTAACAGGTTAGCCCGCTACCAATTTAGACTGCATCATCACTTACCATCAGGTGAGATCGCAGCCAAGGGCTAACTTGTAGTGGATAAAAAAAAAACTAAACAACACTGCTATGCTAGTGAGCACAGTGGAAACGTCAGCACGCCAAGCGTCCGACGTAAAAGAAAATTCTCATAAAGGAAAAAACATAAAACAAAGCTGGCTTTCCTAATGGCAAACCGACAATAATTCTTCCATAAACAAATAAAGAACAAATCTTGTAAAAAAACCATATCAAAATCAAGCATATTTCCTAACTTCTTGTAGGTACTCTATTCAATGTTCGTAGATTCTGCCATC
Source organism: Erebia ligea (assembly GCA_917051295.2). Classification (NCBI taxonomy): domain Eukaryota; kingdom Metazoa; phylum Arthropoda; class Insecta; order Lepidoptera; family Nymphalidae; genus Erebia; species Erebia ligea. The sequence goes on from OU785232.1 coordinate 1,910,414, forward strand.
TTAATTTTTCCTGCTCATCAAGTAGACTTTCTGGCCCTGATAATTTTCTACCCAAAAACCTCTCTTCCATCTTTTAAATAATGTCTGAGATAGCCGCTATCTTGAATCCGCCATTTTGGATTTTTTTTTTCAGCTCACTGCCAATTGTATGAAGTTTCGAGTATTTTTTGTTTGAGCAGCCCCTACCTATCTTCAGTACCCTGACCGTGCTCCTCACACATCACCCGAACCTTCGACCATCATCTCTCTCCATATTTTTTTCTCCGAACCATTCGTCAAAATGAGAATTCTTCCATTAAAACAAACTTTGAAAAGGATATATCCGCGATACATTAACTATGGAAAAATAAATTCCGCCATCTTGAATTTTTTTCCTGTTCATCAAGTAGACCCTCAGGTCCTGATCATCTTTTGCCAAGAAACCACTCTTCCATCTTTTATACTCTCCGAGATAGACACCGTCGAAATTTGTATGGCAGCCATCTTAAATCCGCCATTTTGAATTTTTTTTCAGCTCACTGTCAATTGGATGAAGTTTCGAGTGACATTTGGTCGAGCACCCCCCACCTATCTTCAATACCCTTTTCTATGGAAAAATAAATTCCGCCATCTTGAATTTTTTTCCTGTTCATCAAGTAGACCTTCATGTCCTGATCATCTTTTTCCAAGAAACCATTCTTCCATCTTTTATACTCTCCGAGATAGACACCGAAGAAATTTGTATGGCGGCCATCTTAAATCCGCCATTTTGAATTTTTTTTCAGCTCACTGTCAATCGGATGAAGTTTCGAGTGACATTTGGTCGAGCACCCCCCACCTATCTTCGATACCCTGGCTGGTGCTCTTCATCCGTCTTCGAAATCCTCAATCATCAGCTCTCTCTGTATTTTTCCTCTTAATGAATTTTTGTCTTCTATACGAAACGATGAGTGAAAAAAAAAATGTTCATACAAAATTTTACAGGAGAGGTGATCAATCAGTGAATCAGCACGAGCAGCTATACTATATACTAGTATGGCGCGTGGCTGCGCGGCCCGCTAAAGCGGACCGCGTAGTGGACCGCTCGGTCCACTGTCTACTTACTCGCTGTCATACTATCCTGGTTTACTGTCTACGTGTTCTGAACTGAACAACACGCTGCTATGCTAGTGAGCACAGTGGAAGCGCCAGCACGCCAAGCGTCCAACGTAAAAGAAAATTCTCATAAAGGAAAAAACATAAAACTTAGACCACCAACCCCCCGCCCCTCACCCCCTTGTATACCTTTGAATGCCATCGAACTTCGGCAACTTGGCTTTCGTAATGGCGAACCGACAATAATTATTCTTCCATAAAGAACAAATCTTGTACAAAAACCATTTCAAAATCATGCATATTTCCTAACTTCTTCTACTCTCTTCAATGTTCGTAGATTGTGGTTTTCGGGTGGAAAATTATCAGGGCCTGAAAGTCTACTTGATGAGCAAAAAATTAAGATGGCAGAAACTGCCATCTTAATTTTTTCTGCTCATCAAGTAGACTTTCAGGCCCTGTTAATTTTCTAACCAAAAACCACTCTTCCATCTTTTAAATACTGTCTGAGATGGCCGCCATCTTGAATCCGCCATTTTGGATTTTTTTTCAGCTCACTGCCAATTGTATGAAGTTTCGAGTATTTTTTGTTTGAGCGGGCCCTACCTATCTTTAATACCCTGACCGTGCTCCTCACCCATCATCCGAAACTTCGGTCATCTGCATATTTTTTTCTCCGAACGATTCGTCAAAATGAGAATTCTTCCATAAAAACAAATCTTGAAAAGGAACCGTAGTCTTGCATAGTTCTACACTTGTAGCCATACATTTTCTATGGAAAAATAAATTCCGCCATCTTGAATTTTTTTCCTGTTCATCAAGTAGACCCTCATGTCCTGATCATCTTTTGCCAAGAAACCACTCTTCCATCTTTTATACTCTCCGAGATAGACACCGTCGAAATTTGTATGGCGGCCATCTTAAATCCGCCATTTTGAAATTTTTTTCAGCTAACTGTCAATCGGATGAAGTTTCGAGTGACATTTGGTCGAGCACCCCCCACCTATCTTCAATAACCTGGCTGGTGCTCTTCATCCGTCTTCGAAATCCTCAATCATCAGCTCTCTGTGTATTTTTCCTCTTAATGAATTTTTGTCTTCTATACGAAACGATGAGTGAAAAAAAAAATGTTCATACAAAATTTTACAGGAGAGGTGATCAATCAGTGAATCAGCACGAGCAGCTATATATATATTAACTAGTATGGCGCGTGGGTGCGCGGCCCGCTAGCGGACCGCGTGTTGGACCGCGTGGCCCACTGTGATCCACTGTCTACTTACTCGCTGTCCTAATATCCTGGTTTACTGTCTACGTGTTTGACGACCTCCGTGGCGCAGTGTTGAGCGCTGTTGAATTAACGTGCGGAGGTCCCGGGTTCGATCCCCGGCAGGGTTTGGAAAATTTATAATTTCTGAATTTCCCTGGTCTGGCCTGGTAGGAGGCTTCAGCTATGGCTAGTTACCACCCTACCGGCAAAGCGATTTAGCGTTCCGGTACGATGCCGTGTAGAAACCGAATAGGGGTATGGGTTTAATAAAACTGCCATGCCCCTAACAGATTAGCCCGCTACCATCTTAGACTGCATCATCACTTACCATCAGGTGAGATCGCAGTCGAGGGCTAACTTGTAGTGGAATAAAAAAAAAAAAAAACTGAACAACACTGCTATGCTAGTGAGCACAGTGGAAACGTCAGCACGCCAAGCGTCCGACGTAAAAGAAAATTATCATAAAGGAAAAAACATAAAACAAAGCTGGCTTTCCTAATGGCAAACCGACAATAATTCTTCCATAAAGAAATAAAGAACAAATCTTGTAAAAAACCATATCAAAATCATGCATATTTCCTAACTTCTTGTACTCTCTTCAATGTTCGTAGATTCTGCCATCTTAATTTTTTCTGCTCATCAAGTAGACTTTCAGGCCCTGATAATTTTTACCCAAAAACCACTCTTCCATCTTTTAAATAATGTCTGAGATAGCCGCCATCTTGAATCCGCCATTTTGGTTTTTTTTTTTCAGCTCACTGCCAATTGTATGAAGTTTCGAGTATTTTTTGTTTGAGCAGCCCCTACCTATCTTTAATAACCTGACCGTGCTCCTCACTCATCATCTGAACCTTCGACCATCATCTCTCTCCATATTTTTTTCTCCGAACCATTCGTCAAAATGAGAATTCTTCCATTAAAACAAACTTTGAAAAGGATCCGCCATACATTTTCTATGAAAAAATAAATTCCGCCATCTTGATTTTTTTTCCTGTTCAATCAATCAATCAATCAATCAATCAATTCCTTTATTTGTGAATAGAGTCCAAATGAGGTGGAATACATAATTAAAGTGCTCCTATTCTACCACAATGTGGTGTACAAATCTTAATTTTATAAAAATACCTTAATCTTAATAATCTTAATTTTATAAACCTACTTAGTTAAATCATAAAAGGATTTTTTTAACAATTTTATAACCTTATTTAATTATTTAACACACCACAAAATACATTTGAAATGCCGCTTTGGAGTCTGAGGAAAGTTCGAAAAAGCTTAGAATAAGTATTATTAATATGTCTTGATTATTATAGATTAACAAAAAAGTAATAATGAGGCCTTTACGTCAAATTAAGCAAAAAAAAAAAAAATGTCAAATTCAAAGTTCAAATGTCAAATAAAATTATAATTCATGGAATGCACAATCAAGAAGTTATACTATATGTATATCCTACCTTGTATAGTAATGTCAGTTACATTTTGTCATTAGATGTCAGTTTAAAAATAAAATTATTTAATCAGATCATTGAGGTACTCATCTATTGAATAATATGCTTTATTAATTAAAAATAGCTTCAATGATTTTTTAAAGCTGCTCAAATTAGTTATTTTTTTAACATCGTTGGATAGCTTGTTATAGACGGTGATGGCCAGACAAAATATACTTTTTCTCATTTTTGCTGTTTTCCATGGCCGCACACGTAGCCTCAGAGGAAGTCTATTATTTTGCAAATTTTTAAATAATGATAGGTTACTATGGACAAAAACAGCTGTTTCATAGATGAAGAGTGAAGGGAATGTTAAAATTTGCAGCTCTAAGAAATGTGGCTTACAGCTATCTGTCCAATGTAAATTCCGAATTGCTCTTATGCACCTTTTTTGGGCTTTAAAGATCCTTTCGCGATCAGTGCAGTTTCCCCAAAACATAATCCCATACTTAAGAGTAGATTCTACGTAACCAAAGTATGCGATACGCAGTGTATGTATACTGGCTCTTTTATTCAGTTTATAGAGGGCATAAGAGAATCTGCATAGTTTTGCACAAACGCTATCCACTTGTTGTCTCCATTTTAATTGGTTATCTACCATTATGCCCAGGAATTTAGTCTCTTCCGTTTTGTCGATTTGTGTTCCCATATAATTTATATCACAATGTAACATATTACAACTTTCCCAATTGAATTGCATTACCTTGGTTTTTTCTAGATTAATTTTTAAATTGTTGTTCTCGAGCCATTCAATTATGAGACCTAAGGACTTATTCATTTCCATTTCATAATTTGTAATATCACTTCCTCCTTGTTCATCAAGTAGACCTTCATGTCCTGATCATCTTTTGCCAAGAAACCTCTCTTCCATCTCTGATACTCTCCGAGATAGACACCGACGAAATTTGTATGGAGGCCATCTTAAATCCGCCATTTTGAATTTTTTTTTCACTCACCGTCAATTGGATGAAGTTTCGAGTGACATTTGGTCGAGCACTCCCCACCTATCTTCAATACCCTTTTCTATGGAAAAATAAATTCCGCCATCTTGAATTTTTTTCCTGTTCATCAAGTAGACCCTCATGTCTTGATCATCTTTTGCCGAGAAACCACTCTTCCATCTTTTATACTCTCCGAGATAGACACCGTCGAAATTTGTATGGCGGCCATCTTAAATCCGCCATTTTGAAATTTTTTTAAGCTAACTGTCAATTGGATGAAGTTTCGAGTGACATTTGGTCGAGCACCCCCCACCTATCTTCGATACCCTGGCTGGTGCTCTTCATCCGTCTTCGAAATCCTCAATCATCAGCTCTCTCCGTATTTTTCCTCCGAATGAATTTTTGCCTTCTATACGAAACGATGAGTAAAAAAAAATTTTTTCATACAAAATTTTACAGGAGAGGTGATCAATGAGTCAGTCAGTCAGCACGAGCAGCTATATATATATTAATATTAACTAGTATGGCGCGTGGGTGCGCGGCCCGCTAAAGCGGACCACGTAGTGGACCGCGTGGTCCACTGTCTACTTACTCGCTGTCCTACTATCCTGCCCCCCAATTATGTAAGAATGGCCGATCAAATCGTCAAAGTTCGGCGTCAAAGTAAAATAAACCATAACAGCATTAAATTAGAGCTTAATTTCGAAACACGAAATTGAGCTCTTATTTAATGCTGTTATGGTTTATTTTACTTTGACGCCGAACTTTTACGATTTGATCGACAATTCTTACATAATCGGGGAGCTGGTTTACTGTCTACGTGTTCTGAACTGAACAACACACTGTTATGCTAGTGAGCACAGTGGAAGCGCCAGCACGCCAAGCGTCCGACGTAAAAGAAAATTCTCATAAAGGAAAAACATAAAACAAAGACCACCAACCCCCCGCCCCTCCCTTTTTGTTTGAGCAGCCCCTAAGTACCTATCTTTAATACCCTGACCGTGCTCCTCACCCATCATTGGAACCTTCGATCATCATCTCTCTCCATATTTTTTTCTCCGAACCATTCGTCAAAATGAGAATTCTTCCATAAAAACAAATCTTGAAAAGGAACCGTAGTCTTGCATAGTTCTACACTTGTAGCCATTTCAATATTCGCCATACATTTTCTATGGAAAAATGAATTCCGCCATCTTGAATTTTTTTCCTGTTCATCAAGTAGACCTTCATGTCCCGATCATCTTTTGCCGAGAAACCACTCTTCCATCTTTTATACTCTCCGTGATAGACACCGACGAAATTTGTATGGCGGCCATCTTAAATCCGCCATTTTGATTTTTTTTTCAGCTCACTGTCAATTGGATGAAGTTTCGAGTGACATTTGGTCGAGCACCCCCCACCTAATTCAATGCTGTTATGGCTTACTTTACTTTGACGCCGAACTTTTACGATTTGATCGACAATTCTTACATAATCGGGGGCTGGTTTACTGTCTACGTTTTCTGAACTGACTTCGGCAACTTGGCTTTCCTAATGGCAAACAGACAATAATTCTTCCAAAAAGAACAAATCTTGTAAAAAAACCATATCAAAATCATGCATATTTCCTAACTTCTTCTACTCTCTTCAATGTTCGTAGATTCTGCCATCTTAATTTTTACTGCTCATAAAGTAGACTTTCAGGCCCTGATAATTTTCTACCCAAAAACCACTCTTCCATATTTGAAATACTGTCTGAGATAGCCGCCATCTTGAATCCGCCATTTTGGATTTTTTTTCAGCTCACTGCCAATTGAATGAAGTTTCGAGTATTTTTTGTTTGAGGAGCCCCCACCTATCTTTAATACCCTGGCCGTGCTCCTCACCCATCTTTCAAACCCTCGATTATCATCGCTCCCCATATAATTTGTTCTTTAAAAACAATTTTTGAAAAGGAACCGCATCAAAGTCTTGCATAGTTCTACACTAATTGTAGCCTCTTCAATATTCGCCATACATTTTCTATGGAAAAATAAATTCCGCCATCTTGAATTTTTTTCCTGTTCATCAAGTAGACCCTCACGTCCTGATCATCTTTTGCCAAGAAACCACTCTTCCATCTTTTATACTCTCCGAGATAGACACCGTCGAAATTTGTATGGCGGCCATCTTAAATCCGCCATTTTGAAATTTTTTTCAGCTAACTGTCAATTGGATGAAGTTTCGAGTGACATTTGGTCGAGCACCCCCCGCCTATCTTCGATAACCTGGCTGGTGCTCTTCATCCGTCTTCGAAATCCTCAATCATCAGCTCTCTCCGTATTTTTCCTCCGAATGAATTTTTGACTTCTATACGAAACGATGAGTGAAAAAAAAATTTTTCATACAAAATTTTACAGGAGAGGTGATCAATGAGTCAGTCAGTCAGCACGAGCAGCTATATATATATACTAGTATGGCGCGTGGCTGCGCGGCCCGCTAGCGGACCGCGTACTGGACCGCGTGGTCCACTGTCTACTTACTCGCTGTCCTACTATCCTGCCCCCCGATTATGTAATAATTGCCGATCAAATCGTCAAAGTTCGGCGTCAAAGTAAAATAAACCATAACAGCATTAAATTAGAGCTCAATTTCGAAACACGAAATTGAGCTCTAATTCAATGCTGTTATGGTTTATTTTACTTTGACGCCGAACTTTTACGATTTGATCGACAATTCTTACATAATCGGGCAGCTGGTTTACTGTCTACGTGTTCTGATCTGAACAACACACTGCTATGTTAGTGAGTACAGTGGAAGCGCCAGCACGCCAAGCGTCCGACGTAAAAGAAAATTCTCATAAAGGAAAAACATAAAACAAAGACCACCAACCCCCCGCCCCTCCCTTTTTGTTTGAGCAGCCCCTAAGTAGGTACCTATCTTTAACACCCTGACCGCGTGCTCCTCACCCATCATCCGAACCTTCGATAATCATCTCTCTCCATATTTTTTTCTCCGAACCATTCGTCAAAATGAGATTTCTTCCATAAAAACAAATCTTGAAAAGGAACCGCATCAAAGTCTTGCATAGCAATATTCGCCATACATTTTCTATGGAAAAATAAATTCCGCCATCTTGAATTTTTTTCCTGTTCATCAAGTAGATCTTCATGTCCTGATCATCTTTTGCCAAGAAACCACTCTTCCATCTTTTATACTCTCCGAGATAGACACCGACGGAATTTGTATGGCGGCCATCTTAAATCCGCCATTTTGAAATTTTTTTTCAGCTCACTGTCAATTGGATGAAGTTTCGAGTGACATTTGGTCGAGCACCCCCCACCTATCTTCAATACCCTTTTCTATGGAAAAATAAATTCCGCCATCTTGAATTTTTTTCCTGTTCATCAAGTAGACCCTCATGTCCTGATCATCTTTTGCCAAGAAACCACTCTTCCATCTTTTATACTCTCCGAGATAGACACCGAAGAAATTTGTATGGCGGCCATCTTAAATCCGCCATTTTGAAAATTTTTTCAGCTAACTGTCAATTGGATGAAGTTTCGAGTGACATTTGGTCGAGCACCCCCCACCTATCTTCGATACCCTGGCTGGTGCTCTTCATCCGTCTTCGAAATCCTCAATCATCAGCTCTCTCCGTATTTTTCCTCCTAATGAATTTTTGTCTTTTTTACGAAACGATGAGTGAAAAAAAAAATGTTCATACAAAATTTTACAGGAGAGGTGATCAATGAGTCAGTCAGTCAGCACGAGCAGCTATATATATATTAACTAGTATGGCGCGTGGTTGCGCGGCCCGCTACAGCGGACCGCGTAGTGGACCGCGTGGTCCACTGTCTACTTACTCGCTGTCCTACTATCCTGCCCCCCGATTATGTAAGAATGGCCGATCAAATCGTCAAAGTTCGGCGTCAAAGTAAAATAAACCATAACAGCATTAAATTAGAGCTCAATTTCGAAACACGAAATTGAGCTCTAATTCAATGCTGTTATGGTTTATTTTACTTTGACGCCGAACTTTTACGATTTGATCGACAATTCTTACATAATCGGGCAGCTGGTTTACTGTCTACGTGTTCTGATCTGAACAACACACTGCTATGCTAGTGAGCACAGTGGAAGCGCCAGCACGCCAAGCGTCCGACGTAAAAGAAAATTCTCATAAAGGAAAAACATAAAACAAAGACCACCAACCCCCCGCCCCTTCCTTTTTGTTTGAGCAGCCCCTAAGTAGGTACCTATCTTTAATACCCTGACCGTGCTCCTCACCTATCAGCCGAACCTTTGATCATCATCTCTCTCCATATTTTTTCCCCGAACCATTCGTCAAAATGAGATTTCTTGCATAAAAACAAATCTTGAAAAGGAACCGTAGCCTCTTCAATATTCGCCATAGGTACATTTTCTATGGAAAATAAATTCCGCCATCTTGAATTTTTTTCCTGTTCATCAAGTAGGTAGACCTTCATGTTCTGATCATCTTTTGCCAAGAAACCACTCTTCCATCTTTTATACTCTCCGAGATAGACACCGACGAAATTTGTATGGCGGCCATCTTAAATCCGCCATTTTGAAATTTTTTTTCAGCTCACTGTCAACTGGATGAAGTTTCGAGTGACATTTGTTCGAGCACTCCCCACCTATCTTCTATACCCTCTTCTATGGAAAAATAAATTCCGCCATCTTGAATTTTTTTCCTGTTCATCAAGTAGACCCTCATGTCCTGATCATCTTTTGCCAAGAAACCACTCTTCCATCTTTTATACTCTCCGAGATAGACACCGAAGAAATTTGTATGGCAGCCATCTTAAATCCGCCATTTTGAATTTTTTTTCAGCTCACTGTCAATTGGATGAAGTTTCGAGTGACATTTGGTCGAGCACCCCCCACCTATCTTCGATACCCTGGCTGGTGCTCTTCATCCGTCTTCGAAATCCTCAATCATCAGCTCTCTTCGTATTTTTCCTCCCCATGAATTTTTGTCTTCTATACGAAACGATGAGTGAAAAAAAAAGTTTTCATACAAAATTTTACAGGAGAGGTGATCAATCAGTCAGTCAGTCAGCACGAGCAGCTATATATATATTAATAAATTTATTTATTCAATTTAGGCACACTGTACACTTATTGACGTCTGAATCTTGTAATAATAAAACATGATGGTGATACTCAATTACGGTATCTTAATCGAGCTACAAGGGTTCCAAACGCGCCCTGGTCTGAGAAGAGCCCACAACCAACTCAGCCGAGTTTTTTTTATTATCACCATGTCTACTTTATCTATTTTATCATCACAATGCTGCTAGCTGGCGAGGTAAACGGAAGCTGGAACTTGGAAGGACATTCCACCTCCTAAGTCCTAACAGTGTGTTTAGAAACGAGGAAGCGACGTTTAGTAAGAACGTGTCTATGGAATGTTGACTATGCAGAACTGCAGGCCCACGTTGCCTCATGGCCCGACGGTAAAAAGGCGAGAGAAAACAATAATATTTAATTGTTGAATGTTTTAAATTCAAAAGAGCTCTTTATTTTTCTCGCGCTTAATTTCTTTAGCTTGGATTCTACTTATTACGAACCTGTAGGCCTATTCCGTAATCTCAGTGGCTACGTATTTTGTTGCTACAAAACATAGTGTCCGCAGTAAGATACGAGTAGAAAGATACTGAATGTCAGATAGTCTGCAGTAGCATAAGTTTGTCAATAGTATGTTTAATGCGTCCTTTCCCGAGATGCAACATAGGTACCTATTATATCTCTGTACCCGTGAAAATGTGCCTTAAAAGCATAGCAGACAGACACACATTTTGCGCATATATAATTAACTGGACGATGCCCGCGACTTCATCCGCGTCTATCAAGTGTTTAGATTCCCACGGGAACTTGTTAATTTTCTGGGATTAAAATGTATAGCCTTTGTCCTTCCCGGGATATACCTACCTACCTCTATGAGTCTATACCAAATTTTATCAAAATCGGTTGAAAAGATGACCCGTCTAAGCGTAGCAGACAGACAGACACACTTGCGCATTTATAATAATAGTATGGAATTAGTCTACAAAACATGGTAAACATGGTACCAGGGTTGCAGGAGCTGGGAGCTCGGTATGGAAATCCCATCTCGAATGTTTCAGCTATATTTACCCCGCAATGTGTTGACACCGCGCCTGGCAGTGCATTGCAGTGACAGTGACTTCAGACATGCGATCACCTCCCGACCTCGACGATTGAGTTTCACTCGGCGCGTGGAACAAGTCACGAGCGTTAGCGTGCTCCAGCTGTATTTACCCCGCAATGTGTTGACACCGCGCCTGCCAGTGCATTGCAGTGACAGTAACTTCAGTCATGCAGTCACTTCCCAACTTCTACGATTGAGTTTCACTTAGCGCTTGGAACAAGTCACGAGCGTTAGCGTGCTTCAGCTGTATTTACCCCGCAATGTTTTGACACTGCGCCTTGCAGTGCATTGCAGTGACAGACTTCTCACTTCAGACATGCGATCGCCTACCGAACTCGACGATTGAGTGTTTGCGGCATGAACATAATATTATAACTACTTTCTGTGACTTGGAGCTAATAGGTATTTAAAAGTATTAAAAAATCCTGACAAGCGGCAACCGACAGCAAGGAGCCACAGCATCCGCTTTTATCGTCCTAACTTAACTCCTAGATGCCCTTTCATAATAACCGCTACCTCTCGTGACTTTTGCCTACTGCTATAATCGCTAGCTCCTATGACATGGCGCGGGTGTTTCAGCGCGTTATATCCTGACGAGCGCCAACTGGCAGCATGGCGCCATGGCATCCGCTTTTATCATCCATCTACATCTGTAACATAATTCCTATTTACTATTTACATACACAAGACTCCATGCGTGAAATAAAGTCCATAAATAGACGTGTTAATTATTTAACAAGACTGTATAGTCGCACAAATTTATCTGATACGGTGACGGCGTCGCTAGTATATATGAAAAATAAAATAAAAGCAAAAACTAAACAGGCATAAAAATTAGTTCCAATTTTGGCCATCGAGCCAGATAAGTTTGTCGGACTATACCTAGTTGTGATAGCCTGGTGGTTTAGAAATTCGGCTTTCTATTTGGTCGGTCCTTAACACACCATAGATTATTTTTTTATATTCCACTACAAGTAAGACTTTGACCTAGTGGTAGACTTGGTAGCGGGCTAACCTGTTAGAGGTATGTACAACATTTATATTAAAACCATACCACTAATCGGTTTCTACGTGATATCGTACGGTCAGTGTAATTAATTATTTGCCTTAGCGTCCGACTTTACCCCACTTTCTCCTACTAGCCGATTGCAGAGGTGAGATATGAGTATACCAATAAGGATTTTAGAATAATAGGCCGTCCTTGTTAAAATACCAGGCACTCTGTATGGAGACCGGGAAAAGATAAAGTCAGAAGTGATCTTCTTTAAAATGCTCGGTACCTTAATCCTCGTATAATATAATAGCTTTGTAGAGTTGATTTACTATTATGATTGATCGGGAAGATTGCAATTTGGAGGCCCCGCACATTTTCCACAAGGTGATGAATGATGTTCAGTTCCTCCAGAGATCTATGATTCAATAAATCGATTCATTACTTTACCAACCGCCAAAGTGTTAACGAGCTTTCAATAAATAGGTAGGTACTAGGTAGGTACCTACCTATTCATTTATTTCATTTCATTGTTTCCACGTTTATGAATACTGATTACAAAATAGCATGTAAACATCAATTATTAAGTAAAACAAACTGAAACTAGCAATGAACAAATTAATTCACGCCTAATTCGTAACACCAACACTACGTAATTTTGTCAAAATAATTGTTGATCGTTGCGCAAATCTAACCCGTGCCTATTTTAACGAACGGTCGGCAAATTGCTACAGCTCTGGTAATTCTAGCAAACAGAGACCTCAAACTGGTCATCTGGTGTGCCAACCCTTCGCTGTTTGCGCGGGTCGTTCCGGCCCCGGATGAATTATTCATACACTGCGACGGCTAATTGTAATGAAATTTATGCCCCCCTCCCCCGTACCGCTTGGGGGTTAAGCTGGGCTTACATGATGAAGACAACATAAAATTATAACTTTAGAATTTAATATTACAGTTACAAGCCGTTTAGTGGAGAATAAGTGAATTTATCAATAATTTTCTATTAATGCAGCGCACTTTTTGGCTATAAACTGTCGTGATTAATGATCATACACTTTAAATTGCATACTTTACACATAAAACATTAACTGCCGCACTGAGAGTAGCTTAATCATTACTTAATGAACTCCTTAGTATAGATTTCAATACAAAATTATATAATAAGGAGTTCCTTAAGTAATTATTAAGTGACAAGATATGAGTGCGGCAGCTTGTATATTTGAATTCATCTGTGAATGTGTTTTTACGCTAAACTGATGGTCTGGCCATTCTTATTTGTGATTCAATTAATATCTTAAAACGTGACTTGCCAAAAATAAACCTTTTCGTACCACTTGCTCAAAAAAGTGACATTCTATGCCACAAAAAGCGAACATAACAATAGTCATTTTTAATCTGTTAAATACAGGGAGAGAAAATTGTACTGAATTTCATTCATCATGGGAGAATGTGATTTAAATTTGGAATACTTACCGAAATTTATACTGAACTACATCTGTGTTTACACCATTGAGTTTGTATATAAAGCATTAGGTATACATCTTTTTGAAAAAGGAATACGCATTTATTATGCAGTTATGATTATTAAATAAAATGACGAAAACCGACGAGGCCGTATGAGCTTGATGCCTTTGCTTTTCCGACAAAAAAATATTAGTCTAGGAATTTGCCGCGTTTTTGTTTTCTTCAAATACATAAACGTTAAGTTACAAAAATGTCTCTCTCTCTATCAATAATTGGACCAATGTTTCGAATGTTAACTTTTACTTTTAATTGTCATTATTTAATTTAGTTTTTAACGCCCTCGCTACACTCGGGAGTAAACCTCGAGTCCTTCGTTACGCTCGCGATTTAAATCGTCACCCGCGACAGAAGACACTGCTTTATCCCCTTGGTATTAATCTACTAATATCGATCGAAACTTCACTGTTAATAAATTATTAAGATATCGGTATTGGAAGGTTTCATGTTTACACCCCGTTCGGTAGAAATTTTTACCGAACAATATATTCCATAGAAAATAAAAAATTATATGGTTTAAAACACCTACCTTATTATCAATGTAATCAACATCTTACGCCAAGCGTTAGACGCGAACGAGTCTTATTATTTTATTAGTTCACGCGCGATTTAATCACGATTGTTGGTTTTGGTAAGTTAATAAGCGGGAACGGGTTGGAGCCCTCGCAATTTGACACGGGCCTGAGAAGCGCACTGCACACAGAGGGTTGACAGACCGTCCTCGTTAAATATCACCATATTCTTCGGTGGCTTGGGTTGATTAATCTCATAGTCTTTTCGACGGATTTACTGGATTCGCTGTGATTGTTTACAACATCAAGTGGCATATAACTTTACCAGAGATATAGAAGCATTTTTTATACGTTACTAAGGTCAGGCTGCGGAAATTCTGCTATTTATCTAATTCTAAGCTAACTAGACGGACTCAGCTTCACCCCGGTGGAATTCTTAAAGTCTTTCTAAATTATTAAATAAGTATCTATCTACCCAATATTTAAAAAATTGAAAAAATATGTGAATAATCAAGTGTCTATACCCAATGGAGCTATACTTTGATAATAATATGTTAGTCATTCAATTTATCCAGTTAATACTAATACCTTACCTTATATATTATGTCATAAAGATTACCATACTAAAATCATCTAAGTACCTACGTGTCTAATGAGCCACCAAATTATAAGGAACAATATTGTAGTTAATTTCCTACAGCAAAGTGAATTTTCAAGAAAATAATGACTAATATTATGGGACATAGACTTCACATAAATATCGAATAAAAAACAGATTATATAATATAGTACCTAATGTAACAAAAATAGCAAAGTAAATGTAGGTAAATAACATAGCACCAACCTTTACCGGAAATTACTTAGTCTAAGCCAAATATTAGACGACAAAAAATATTCTTATCGGAGACATTTTGAATGCTCTAAAGCCATCTCTCGGGAGATCGTAACAAAAGATACAGTTCAATAGGGGTGTCGTCAGTCCTTTTTTAATACAAATCCACAACTTTACTTTAGTTCATAAAAAGTGGGACGCTTGGGGTATTTTCGACCTTCTACCTGCATGATACGGGTTAGGGTGGTTTTCTTTGAGTTTTGGGTATTCGGTTGTTGGAAGTAATTTCGGGGAGAGTGGGGCGGTATCGACCGTTGTATGTCCGTCTATTTAGTAATGACTTCCGGCATGTCAGGTGCGCTGAGGGTTGTTTTAAAATATTTTTTGTGGATTTGTTTAAGGCTGATGAAAATGTCTGATTGATAGGTAGCGTTTTTCGTAATTTGGAGTAACGACTTTCTTTGTGTTAATGTTACGTTGCCAGTTGCCACAATGAAATAAAGACGTTTATACTTTATAGGGTGGAAATGCAAATTTTGTTTTATTTGAGGTAGATTTAGATTAGATTGAGATTTAGATTTAGGTACGCGTTGGCTCTCCTTTTACGAAGTTTTGGGTAGGTAAGCTAATTACAAATTTGAGTCAATGCCTTAATTGAATTAATTCCTCAAAGAGTTAAGGTAGGTAGGTACTTTTTGTAAGTCGCGCTCAAATAGGTAAATTAATAGGTAAGATTGTAAATATCTACTTTAGAAAATAGTAAATACCAAGGCACCTATATCTATGAAATTTAAATAGCTTCTGCTTTCTATCAACTATAACTTTGATACAGATACTTACCTACCTACCTTATGAAACTTATGTCTTTCTGATATTGGCGAAACTTGAGCTTATCCCAATATGTTGGCAGAAAAGATTTTCAGAAAGAATCCAGGGCGGGACAGTTTTTTTAATTAAAAAAAACTGACTCTACTTTTTTATTTAGCTAGATAACTTTTAGATAGAGCATTTGCTTGGTTAAAATACAATTGCGTAGGCGTTTTACTAAACACGTAGATACATAACGGGCAATCAAAGTCCCAAAACACATAACAGCACATAAATTACCCAACAAACACCAATTGAGTCCAATCGTATCAATTACAGTGCGTTGAACGACCAAACTAATCCTTATACCCTAGTCGCAAGTTTCATTTTTCCTTGCACTACAATAGAAGAACTAGGGGTATCATTTACAAAGGTGGGTAAATAGAGAAGAGATTTTGAGCTTTGTTGGTTTGTGTTAGGGTTCTGTTTTGTGTGGGTTGTGTTGAGAAGAAGTGTGGTGTCAGTTACAGGATTGGCTACTAGGACCCCGCCCGTTGCCATTACACCAACACCTACTCTTAACACCCACTGTGTGCTTGCTCCCTATTGCTATAGCCTATAGGTTGGTATTGATTATATTTGTATAGGTTTGTGATATAGGGACTTGTCTATGCCCGGTTTTTTCAGCATTAACACAGCTCTACATAGAGATATTAAGAATTCTGTGGCTCTACGTGGCTAATGGCTATGCTACCTACAAACTTTTCAAAGGAATCGCCAAAGGGAATCGCATGTAAATTGTAAATCCCAAAAAATATTAAAAACTAAAGGGACCTAACTACTTAAATATTGTATTGTACCTATTCATATTTAATTAATGCCAAACCTTTAAGTTACCTACATTTTTTAATTTAACAATGTCCAACTCCAAATAGCTCAAAAGGGCCAGAGCCGGCAGTGTAAAAAAGCACAAATACCTACTTATTCTTTGATTATCCTTGATAAAAATATAGCTTATGCAGGTATCTATGCCCATGTCTGGGATGCACTATCTCTGTAGGTAGGTATTGATATGGGCCATGAAAACTAGATAACTACAGGCAGGCGTAATTGTCTTCCTACTTAATTATAAGTAAGTAGGTACCTTTCTAGGTTCTATATTAACCAAATGTACCTACCATATCATATATTTATTACGCACATGTGTAAGAGAGAAAAATACAGAAGTGTCTATTATGACCGAAAAAACCAATATTATTCTTTCTCCTATAAAATAATATTCAAAAGAACAAAAAAATGTATGATCGGTCAGTTAGTCGTACGTGGCTACTTAACTGGACAATATCCTATTGTCTATGGTCACGTACGTCCTTTATCTCCCCGGCTTTTTGCCGCGTTTTTAGAGGACGCCTGTCAAAGCACGCGGGATGCTGCGTGTTTTTACAACTGGACCGGTATACGAGGAGATAAACGGTTCACCTGAATTGTAGAGCGGCTTTGAGATTAGTTTTTTTTTCTTTCATTTCTCTACTTGTAAAAGGACCGGACCGACGCTCCATACAAATCTGGACCGTCTCCTTTAAAATAGATTTGTATGTAAGTAGATATGTACCTACCTATGTCATTGAATCCAAGGTAGCGAGGCATAACACATGGTCTAAGATGCTGACAGCATAGGCTCATTGCATCGTTAAACTAATTATTTCGCCAAGGTAGCTGCCAGCTCTTGGATTCCAAGTAGGTTTAATATTTCTCCACATCGCATCACACTAGTTGATACGTCATCTACATACCGTATGTAATATATTGGCTAATAGTTACCTACTCGTATGTAACATACGAGTAGGTAACTACCTACTAGCCAATTGGCCTCTTTTTTTGTTCACTGTTGACTCTGCCCTATCTATGACTAATAAAAAGTTCAAATATCCTCACGGTCATCTGATTGCGTGGAGATGACGCGCTGAATATTTAATTGGGGTGCTCGACTCAAATTATGTTTGTTTTTATAAAACGCTATTGTATGATTTGGAATTATGACGGGAAGAATTCATATTTTTATTACTTTTATAATAATATTTTGGATGATTGACCAGTTGGTCACTCGAATGATAATTAGGTAAGTAAGTAGGTATAATAATGACCTCCAGGCCTAATTTTAGCCATTATCACAACTTTAACGTGAAGTAGAAGGTAGATAGATTAACATCATAAGGCTGCATGCCAGAGATTTCTTCATAATGTTCTCAAAGGTGTAACTGTAGAGTCTGAAAATTCACACTTGTAGTGAACTATGAAGCTAGAAGCATGGAACCCCTTGCTCAGTAGTCAGTACTAGGGCCGGCGACGGGTTGGTACAATAAGTGGTAACTAAGTAACTAGGATGGTAACTAGTCATGGCCAGTAACTCAACTACGATGATCCTACCGACAAAAACGTACCGCAAAGTGATTTAGCGTTCCGGTACGATGCCGTGTAAAAACCGATTAGGGCAGTGAGCTTAACAGTCCGTAAACCAGTAAACCGACATTTTAAGAACTTTTGATGAGCTTTGTGCATGAGATATTAGTATTATAACAAAAAGAAAATTAAAACATTAAAGATTAATCCCTCCTTAGTAGACTGTTGCAAATAAAAATTTAATGTTATTGAAATATAATAGTGAAATTCTCATTCTTGCAGAATACGTTTACCATTTTTGCACTTTTGGGTCACACTTTTCACCCATATAAATCCACGAAAAATTATAATAAATGACTTATAAAAAATACTAATATGATAAACACGCTCTTAAAATTGGACTGTTGCAATTCGTTTTTATACGTTCTATACAAAATTAGTTAATAAAAAAATCAAATCAATGTGCATGATCTATCAAAATTTACGCGTCACAATAACCTGTATTTCTTAAAAGTTTGACGAAATTACTGATAAAATAAAATTTACCATGAATGTTTAGTATTTATACTATAACACAAATATAAAAATAAAGTTCTATAAAATACCTATATGACCAAAAAATATTATCAAAGTCTGATCAAATTCACGTGTAAAATGGTACTGCAGATCGTACGACCGCACGTACGTACGAACTTGACTACGCAAAGTATCAAAGTATCTTTACTGGCCTATATCGTCTATGTATGAGTGCAGCCTAACGGTCTACTGTGCGGTATACCTACAGATTCCAAAATTGACCGATGGCGAGTATACGGCCTCTTAAGAGGCCGTATACTCGCCATAACTGCCGTATCATAACTGCCATAATATAACTGCCGTATCCCTAAACAGGTCTAGCCCGCAACCATCTTAGAATGTATCATCATTCATCACTTACCATCAGGTATGATTACAGATAAATACTAACTTGTAGTGGAATTAAAAACAAATGGTAAATGGTACATTGATGGTTTGTAGAATAGACAAAAGATAGTGAGTAGTTATACTCATAGACCCACAAACTTTTAACCCGGTGGCCAAAATTGAAACTAGGTAATTTTTATGCTTGGTTTTTGTTTTTATTTTATTTTTAATATACACTAGCGACACTGTCATTGGGTCAGATACGTTTGTGGGACTATACCTACGTAGAAACCTGAAGATAGCAGGTATATTATAGATGCTAGGTAGATATTAAATAGAGCGTGCTTCCAGTACGGAAGCAACCACTTACCATAAACTAGCCGCTATCTTCCATTCAACAGCTGGGTGGGTAGGTATTTACATTTCAGAATCCATCCAAATTAGGCCTATTTGTTCGGCAATGCTACAGACAGCTATTATTAGACTTTACTAGAGTATTTAGTAGATTTTACCTACTGTACCTTCGTATCTAGTCAAATGCATTCTCGGATTTTGGACGCTATTTTTAAAATCTTATACCTAATAAAATAAAATAGGTAGGTAGGTATGTGAAAGTTTCGATGTTTAAATGTGATTTTTTTGAAATGCGAGCCGGAATTAAAAGCACATACCTACCTACCTGCCTACTTATTAGGCTCTTACCTTCTTCGGTATATTGGCTATTTCCGTCTCTCGTAGGTATAACTATGCAAGCTATCTCCGAAATTTTCTCCAAATCGGTTAACAGAATATGTCAGATGATATTACAGACTATTGAATATACCTACATAGACAGACTATAGAATTAAATAGACAGACTGATACTCTTACACACAGAACACATTGTTCTGTGCTTTTACACATTACACTTAATAGATATTAGATACCTACCTCCTTGTACCTACCTACCTAGTACCTACCTACTAACTTTTTAATCATTTAAAATTTAATTTGATTTTGACGAAATATTACAGTAGGTAGTGGGTACCTACTGGGTACCTAATAATGTCATTGTTAAAAATACCTACGTACCTATAAGGTACACAGTAGCTTACAGCAGGTAGGTATTGAAGTTAAAAAGAGGTAAGTACCTACCTAAGTAACTAAGTAATGTTTGACACTAACTCGTCTGGTACTAAGTAGGTATGTACTATGTACCTACTTACGCTTTCAATTAAAACTCTTAAGGTAATCAGGCCTGATGGGCAGGTGCCAGTCTTGAGAGTAGCTTCGTTAGACCCCTCGGCCAGAAAACTGTCGACAATTATATCCTCGAGGACTGAAGCCTCTCTGAGGATTCTCCTAAAGTACCTAGCTAGGTGGGCACAATTATTTTGGGTTGACTAAATCTTTAACTATCCTACTGAAGTATTATAAATGCGAAAGTGTTAACTGTCTGACTGTCTGCTACGCTTTTTAACGGCCCATCTTTTCAACTGATTTTGACGAAATTTGGTAGCTTGCATCATGGGGAAGCACCACAGGGAAGCACATAGGGCACCTACCTACTTTTTTATCCCGGAAAATTAAGGAGTTTCCCCGGGAATTAAAAAAACTTAAGTAATTCACACTTATTTTAATTTTAATTAGCTTGTACCATCAAGACGTGGTAGCCGGTAGGTAATCAAAATTAGTAATTTATACAATTAACCTTAGACTATGTTATTATATAGACCACGTATTATAGTAACGCTATGTATAATATTCCGAGGAGCAATTTTTCGTAACACAAAAATGGAGTGAATTAATCACAGAAAAGCTCCGGGCTGCACTGCGGGTCCACTTCATTACGAGACGCAAATTGACTTCGTTACTCGTTAGCGAGGAATAATCGCGACGCGACGGGGAAATGCATTACATTTTTACTTCTCTCAAATTTTGTACCAAGGCTGTAAAATTATTTGCGCGAAATTATGCGCTCCTTTAGTAATAGGTAGGTAGGTATATTACTGCCAAAATCGAGTAAAATCCCACATCTTATCAGACCCGGTGGTCAAAATTTGAACTAATGTTTATGCCTGTTTCTACCACTACAGCCCCTTACGTCCCACTGCTGGGCACATGCCTCCGCTCTCATAGGAGAGAGGGAATTAGAGCTTAGACCCACCACGCTGCTCCAATGCGGGTTGGCGGGCTTTAACGACTAAGTATTATCATGTTAGTGATAATAACCGGGGCCGACGACGGCTTAACGTGCTCTCCGAGGCACGGTGAAACACCGCTAACTTCCTAACTCCAGGCTAGTACCTACTGAGAATTTTTAGTCAGAAAAACCCAATACTTTAATTAAGTATGTATATAATTAGCTACACCGAATACCTACAGCCAATATTACTAACCATCGAATAAAATAAACTCTGCAGTCTTGCCCTTTCTCTATATGAGTAACTTAGGTACTTACCTTACCTATACCTATTACCTAGATATATAGTTGCTTCAGCATAATTCGTTAGGCACGGGGCTTAAATTGACTTCGTTAGAGCAGAACAACCAGCGAGGGAAATGTAGGTAGGTAGACCGTACATTTTTTTACATCCACTACACGTTAGCCCTTGACTGCGATCTCACCTGATGAAACGCTTAATCGCTTGGCGGCACGTCTTTGCCGGTAGGGTGGTAACTAGCCACGGCCGAAGCCTCCCACCAGGCCAGACAGGTCTGTCTGTCTGTCTGTCTGTCTCCAGGCTGTATCTCATAAACCGTGATAGCTAGAAAGCTGAAATTTTCACAAATGATGTATTTCCGTTGCCGCTATAACAACAAATACTAAAAATTAAAAATATATATATATTAAGGGGGGTCCCCATACAATAAACGTGTTTTTTTCGTATTTTTTTGCTCAATATTAAAAACGGTAACAGGTAGACGGTTCAAATTTTCACAGAATATTAACTTGTATATTACCTTGCAAAATAAATAATTAAATATCAATAAAGTAAATATTAAAGGGGGGCTCCCATACAACAAACGTAATTTTTATTTTTAATACGTCATAAATCGTAAAACTTACTACAGGTTTGTACGGAACCCTCGGTGCGCGAGTCCGACTCGCACTTGGCCGGTTTTTATTATCTATTTTTAGTTGGCAGGTTGTTTCAAAAGGGATGTGACAAAACCTATCCATGGTTGATTCTAAGCTTTGTTCGAGTGAAATTTTTAGAAAATCGGTCAAGGAATAATTCTAACAATGATGAAACATTGTAGGTATTTGTTGTTTTTTACTTTTCATATTTTGGAATTTTTTCTAGTTAAGTTAATAAGCTCCAAATATTTAAAAATAATTTTTCGTGAATATTCAAAAATTAGGGACTTTCATTTCATACGTATCAAGTATCAACTCATTCCCTATGTAAGTAGGTAGGTAGGTACTAAGTACCTATAACTATCCTACATACATACCTAATCTTTAATCTGTGGGTTTTAGATGTACCTACACGTAATTAATAGTAAGCTATTGGGGGTGAAATTTCCAACAAATGTCTGCACATTTTCGAGGTTGCATGACGTCAAAGGTACCTAAGTACCTAGGTACACATAAGTAATACTTAGAAGATTGCAAGAACAATAGCTGCTACAAAATTATATTGGCTACAAATTACAATAACATACTTAACTCATAAAAAAATGTTATTCTTGTAAAGTAACCACTCATTGTAATTTGTAACTGAATAACGCTCCTCAATAACAGTTGCATGCAATTCACCCTAAAATTGTTCAAAATGGCGTCGTATCACCCGCCATAATTGCTATAGACAATATTTTTTTTCATCGGCAAAGGCATAAAGTTCAAAGTCCTGCGGAACTATATTTTCTAATTTATTACAATTTCATTTTCACATAATAGCGTCGATACAAAAGAAGTACATAAGGCTGGGTGTAAAATAACATTTTAAATGAATCTTTTCGTAGGGGCGCGATAATAGGTATTGCGAGCTGCTCTCGGTTGACGCACCCTCTCAATGGAAATCAAAATGATGGTTTAATAACAGTAGAGGTTATTGGACTTTCTTGACAACTTTGAGAAAACTTTGACTTTATTGAGAAAATTATTTTTTGAATATCAAGAAACTGAATGGCTGAAAAAGAATATGAATGGCTGAAAATAATGCCTTAGTACTTAGTACCATTTACTTGTGAGTAGGTACAAGACTGTCGTAACCGTTTGCTGTTTTCGCAAAAATATTAAATCTGCAAACGGAATTAATGGAAACAATAAACTAGTGGTTCGCCCCGAACCGAACTGAGACCTCTCTATTATTTGTAAGCACAAACGAATAAATTTTTACAGAGCGCCATCTATTGACATCATTGTGAAGTTCTGTTTAAAATACTGAAGCTCAAAAAAATTAAATAATTTCGTTTCCTTATAATATTTACTTATCTAATTTTAGTATTTGTTGTTCAAGTAGGTACAGGATATAATTCAAATAATTAATCAAGTAGGCTCAGCCTTTCAGAAAATTGAGAGGTTTGAGGTCAACTTTGGACGTTAGAAAATCTCCACTTTGAAAGCCCCCCATTTTGTCAATTTGAGGGAAAAAATTAAAAAAAAAATATTTTTGGACTCTATTCCTAATTATCTTTAAAATGATATACCGCAACCCTATGTTACGCTATAAAAATATTTTACTTCGCATTCGCTTCTATGAGAGCCCCCCTGAAATTATTGAGATTTTTATAACTTTTTTAGTCATATTCGGCTGGAGGAGGCCATTGGTTTACATATTACTTAGGTACCTACTTATATTTAAATGTGAAGTATCTAATTACGTTCAGTAATTCAGAAGTTATAAGGCTCTGACAGACGGACGGACGGACGGACGGACAAGTGCAAATTCACTCAAGTAGACTCAGAGACCTTCGCCACGGTAATATTATGTTATTACCGTGCCTTCGCTTCGCTCGGTCAACAACCTACCTACTTACCTATAGCCGAGCATTAGTAGGTACATACTTAGTTACATACTAGTAATTGTTGAGGTGTAGTGTTTGTGACAAAGTGTTGCTACTCAGTCACAAACAGCTGGTATTGCTGGCTCTTCTCAGTAGAATCTTTTTACCTATACAGTGATTTTATACAACGGCGGTGGAATAGAGATCCGGACCTTTCACTTCAACGTAGCTAAACTATAACAAGTAAGTAGTAATTTTTGAAATACATATTGTGTTACCTCCCTAACTACCTATTTAGTACCAAGTACTAATACTAAGAAAATTATCATATTTGGTATTCATAGGATGTATAAGTACTTCAGGCACCATATTTTATATGCTGTCTGTTTATTTTCCTGTATAAGCAAACCCATTAAACCCAGGTTCCCGTTTATCCTTCTTACATACTCCAACAAAGATAAGCAATAAATAATCAGTCATGCAAAACTAAAGTCAACAAAGCGCGCCCGTACGTCCTCTTAGCTCCATAGTAAACGTCCCGACGAGGGTTCGCACAACCACGCACAACGAAGTTACACAGTCAAGTACGTAACGAGAGGCCTCTATACTCTATAGTCTATTGTACCCTACGTGTAATGCAGTCAGACGGAGTAACGTAGTTACCGGCGGCCGGGGCGCATGCTAATGCAGACACCGAAAAAAAAAAGTTAAAAGTCAACTGTCCAGCGCATCCTGTCAACTGAGTCGAGTTGGCGGGCTTTTTTCATTTTGGAACGTGCTCAGATTTTCTGTGGCGTGATTTTTGCGGATTTTAATTCTCGCTCTTTTCTCGGCTATTCCTATACCGTGGTAGATTCTGGAATCCAATTTCTACATACGAGTACATTACATAACTAGGTATGCTTATAGTTAATCTAAGTACCTAGTACGAAGTAACGTACCCATCTATACATTTCTATTTTAATTAGGATGAAACAGAAGTTCCTGTAAAAAGGCGGCTTTAAAAAAGCAGTGTTTTAAGATATTATGTACCTACCTTGCTACTTACTGGGTAACTATACGCTTCCTAAATCCTAATAAACTTACCTACACTACTGAAATTTTCATTGAGATCATCTAACAAGAAAATCTTGCAAGAAACTGCTGAGTCTCTCAGCTCAGTAGAATATTTTCCGAACCGGTTGGTAGAGTCAAAACAGAGACACCTGCAGTATGTCCTACATTTTATAAATAAATTGAGTACCTATTTCATCTAAAAAAACGGTAACAAAAATATGAATGAGTATTATCAAAAATTAGCGATCAACTGTAATTCTTCCACCATGTTATTATTATGAAAGCGAAAATATGGCGAAAATTCAGTCCGTGAAAAAACGAATTAAAATTTTTTGTTTACTTATAATTTTTTTTGTTTTATTTTTTTAAATTAAAAAAAAAAATTAAGACCTTTTGTTTTCGTAACAACGCGAGGTGTCGGTCACGGGTTTCCACATTTTTACCCCCTACCAAAAAGTCCTCAACGCGCATAAAGAAGTTTTCACTTCAATAAATTCATTTAAAAAATTAACTATCGAAATAGAGATCAAATTTACTGTAGGTAATTCTTCCACCATGACCATCAACTGCATTGCCA
Organism: Erebia ligea; assembly: GCA_917051295.2. NCBI lineage: Eukaryota > Metazoa > Arthropoda > Insecta > Lepidoptera > Nymphalidae > Erebia > Erebia ligea. The sequence continues at coordinate 1,935,865 of OU785232.1, forward strand.
CGCAGCCGGAGGTTTCACATTACAAAATGTTCGAACACGACACCACATACCTGGCGCTTTATGTCGAATAATTTGATAAATATCTCCATTACGGTATGAAATACAAAGCTTTTATGGGATTAACGAACGCTTTCAAATATGATTTGGTGTGACGCGCCAAAGCCGATGGAAGGCAGATGTGGGGTTGTGGTGAAACTTCCCACATACTTTTGAGTGCGCTTTTATATGCCGGGTGTTTTGAAAGAACCACACATTGACTTACCAATACCTCGATGGAACAACAAGACAAAGTTCAACAAGTTCAAAGTTTTTGTAAAACGTAAACTAATTAAAAAGTCCACCACCAACGATCTCTATTACAGTTCAAAGGATTATTTGAATTATAGGAAGGCATGGGTATGAATTTTCCCAGCGGCTAAATATGTAAATGCGAAAGAATGGATGGATGGATGTATGGATGGATGTTTGTTACTGAATCACGCCGGAACAGCTGAACGGATCTGGATGAATTTTGGCACAGAGATAGATTATAATCTGTAACCTAAGTAGGTAAGTAGTATTTGTGCCTAGATAGTTAGCGTCCTAAAATATCATACTAATATTATAAATGCGAAAGTGTGTTTGTTTATTGTTGGTTTGTTGGTTTGTCCTTCAATCGCGCCGCAATGGAGTAACGGATCGACGTGATTTTTGGCATGGATATAGTTAAGGACGGAGAGTGACATAGGCTACTTTTTATCCCGGAAAATTAAAGAGTTCCCGCGAAACCCAAAACACCTTAATCCACGCGTATACGAAGTCGCGGGCATCAGCTAGTATATGTTATAATTATAATATATATTGTTATTGTTATAATTATTAATCTAATTAAAAAATTAACGATATTTGTAAGATGGTGATAATAAAAAAAAACCCGGCTGAGTTTGTTGGACTCTTCTCAGAACAGGTGCGTTTGGAACCCTCATAGCTTTAGTTTTAAGATACCGTAACTGATTATCACCATCATGTTTTATAAGTAACTGGATATCAATAAGTGTACTACAGTGTGCCTAAATTGAATAAATATTCTTTGACTTTAACTTTGAACCTCTAAGTTTATAATACTAATATTATAAACTACTAATATTATAAACTAGCTGATGCCCGCGACTCCGTCCGCGTGGTTTAAGTTTTTTTGATTCCTGTGGGAACTCCTTAATTTTCCGGGATAAAAAGTAGCCTATGCCACTCTCCAGGTCCTCGACTATACCCATGCCAAAAATCACGTCGATCCGTTGCTTCGTTGCGGCGTGATTGAAGGTCAAACCAACAAACCAATATACCAACAAACAAACACACTTTCGCATTTATAATATTAGTATGATGCGAAAGTGTGTGTTGTTTGTTGGTTTACGGAGTATTGCATTTTTTTTGTCGACGGTTGTATTATGACACTTCATAGACTGCAAAGCGCTGGCCTATAGGTATATTTAATAAAAAAAAAAAAAATTAAGTTGGTTGGCTTGGCACCTAAAGGTACACACGTAACAGCTATCATTAATCTGCGAGGGGACACGTCAACTACGGATGCTGGGGCACGTTCTCGCTCTCCGATGACACTTAGAGGGAAGAGGCTCGTGTTCAGGGACACTCGTAGTCGTTCACACTAACAATAGCTGCTGATGGGAATACGATGATAATTATACCTACGCCATTACTTATTAGGATCTATAGACAGATTTTTCGCTTTGCTCTTACAAACTTAACTAACTATTAACTAAGGTAGACTTTAAGTAAAGGAAAAGTCTGAACTAAGTTAACTAAAACAAGGCTTGTTTTTAAACTTAGGTACATATAGGCATAATTTTATGTAGGTAGGTACACACGAAGCTGCTACAAAACGTCTTAGTGCCAATAATGTCTTACGAGGTATTTTTTTTATTTATTACTAGCTGATGAACGCGACTTCGTGGTTGAAGTTTTTTTGATTCCCGCGGGAACTTCTTAATTTTCCGGGATAAAAATTACCCTATGTCACTCTCCAGGCCCTTAACTATATCCATGCCAAAAATCACGTCGATCCGTTACTCCGTTGCGGCGTGATTGAAGGACAAACCAACAAACAAACACACTTTCGCATTTATAATATTAGTATGATATTTTAGGACATACCTAACTATCTAGGCACAAATACAACCTACTTAGGTTACTATTATTATCTGGGTAGGTATCTATCTAGAAAGTGTTTGGCGACGGCCCTGGTCCAATGAAACACTGTCAGCTCCACGTCAGCTCCGTTGTATTTAACGGTTTTTATCAATAATTTTATTATCAGTAGTTAGTAGGTAAGTATGTAGGTACATACATAGACCAATCAATCAATATTTATTTATTCAAATTAGGTACACTGTAGGTACACTTATTGATGTCAATCCTTACCTACTTCCTATAAACGTATAAACTAACTACCTACCTATAAAATATATAATAATACTAGCTGATGCCCGCGACTTCGTCCGCGTGGATTGAGGTTTTTCGGTTCCCGCGGGAACTCTTTAATTTTCATGATGGTGATAATCAGCTGATTGTCGCCATCATGTTTTAGATGGTGATAATCAGTTACGGTACCTTAAAACTATAGCTACGAGGAGCTAGTCGAGAGCGCGCAAAACCCAGATGCTTGTAGAAAACATGATGGTGATAATCAGCTGATTGTCATTTGTCACCATCATATTTTAGATGGTGATAATCAGTTACGGTATCTTAAAACTAAAGCTACGAGGAGCTAGTCGAGAGCGCGCAAAACCCAGATGCTTGTAGAAAACATGATGGTGATAATCAGCTGATGGTCATTTGTCACCATCATATTTTAGATGGTGATAATCAGTTACGGTATCTTAAAACTAAAGCTACGAGGAGCTAGTCGAGAGCGCGCAAAACCCAGATGCTTGTAGAAAACATGATGGTGATAATCAGCTGATTGTCATTTGTCACCATCATATTTTAGATGGTGATAATCAGTTACGGTATCTTAAAACTAAAGCTACGAGGAGCTAGTCGAGAGCGCGCAAAACCCAGATGCTTGTAGAAAACATGATGGTGATAATCAGCTGATTGTCATTTGTCACCATCATATTTTAGATGGTGATAATCAGTTACGGTAGGTATCTTAAAACTAAAGCTACGAGGAGCTAGTCGAGAGCGCGCAAAACCCAGATGCTTGTAGCGACTACTAGCGATGTTTTAAAGCACAGTAAAAGAGTAATCTCCGTAGCTGCAAGCCCCCTGTATTATTAATCATGTCACGACAGCGCAGGGCGGGACGCTGTCGTGTCGTGTCGCCCCCGTCGTGACATTTACATGACAATCACACCCCCGGCCCTTATATAATGGCCTCGGATGAAATAACCACGTCACACCACGTAATAACAGTTAGCAGATACATAGCTTCATTTTGTAATATTGGTAGTACCTACTAGGTAGCCCTAGTTAGGTACTTACTTACTGTTTTTTTTGTTTTTGAAGTGAAAACTTCTTTAGCCGCGTTGAGCACTTTTTGGTAGGGGGTAAACATGTGAATTCGCGTCACCGACACCTCGCTCCGACATGCTCGCGTTGTTACGAAGACAAAAGGTCTTACATATTATAATTATACTACATTCGTAATTAAACTTTAATGCCTTAGTTTCAAGGTTTATAAATTCAGAAATTATAAATTCCCATAATGACTCTGCCGGGGATCGAACCCGGGACCTCCCACGTTAAGACAACAGCGCTCAACACTGCGCCAGGGAGGTCGACAAACTATAAACATCAAAAAATGTTGTGCAATTAGGTAAAAAACGTCGCCTGTTTACAATAAATACTGAACTAAAAAGTTTGAAATAAAAAAGTAATTTAATAAAACAAAAAACCCGACTGCTTGGATACCAAAAAGTATAAAACAAGACATGTATTGAAGTATTTAATTATTATCAATTTACATCGTATAATAATATTAATAAAATTTATCAAGGCGCAGTCGCACGTTAAGGTAAATGTTAGCTATTGGACGTGCGACTGCGCCGTGATAAATTTTATTAATATTATTATACGATGTAAATTGATAATAATTAAATACTTCAATACATGTCTTGTTTTATACTTTTTGGTATCCAAGCAGTCGGGTTTTTTGTTTTATTAAATTACTTTTTTATTTCAAACTTTTTAGTTCAGTATTTATTGTAAACAGGCGACGTTTTTTCTGCCCGAAGTTGTACCAAAGGTACTATTATAGATTTTGTGGTAGCATTTTAGAGCATGTGAATAAGCAGCGGATTCATTTATTCGTAATGACTACCATGGTGATCACCATAACCATCATCAAATTTGCATAATATGTTATAATGCTAATATAAATTTGGTTTGGTAAAGTTCGTGAATCTGCTATTTTTTCGACAGAGAGAGTGAATTAATTTTCGAGAGTCCTATCGCAGCGACGCGACGTCACGAGACCTCGGCATTTACCGCGTCCAATCGCTTTCGTAAGCCAATGAACGTCGGCCACTTACGAAAATGCCCGTGAACAATGCAAAAAAAGTATTTTCAAAAACACAATTTGTACGTATTTAGTACGTAGCAAAGTCGGAACCAATATTTTAATAGACATTAAAAATTTTAGTCGTAAGTTATGTAAGTCGAATATGCGCTGCATGTGGCATTGATGAATTTATTGATCTTTTGACTGATCGATTGAAATGAGTACAAATCATCAAGTTTTTTGAGACTGGTTATGTCGTCACATTAAGCTTTTACAATGATATTAAGTTACTACCGTAATATTATATTGTGAGAGTAGGTACGCGCCCCACCTTCACCCTTTTCTATCCGCTGCCGGCCGCGTCATTTTCTGTTGAACGTTACTGTATTTCTATGATATCTCATAAAATATTCATCTAAATTAAATGGTGTACAGAGCAATTTTTATCTTAATTAAATACTGAAGATGACGAACATATTTATTTTGATAAGGATTAATACTATGTCGGTAAAAACACCTTCACAAGTAAAGCATAGTTTTAAACCAAGTTTGAAAATCATAAAAATGTTTATTGTTAGTCAGCCTTAAAAGTTAGATATATGCTATCGCGGACTTTTTTATAGAACTTTTTAAGAGAAACTATTCCACCATACATTATTTTCGTGTAACTTTAACTATTTACTCAGCGCACGCAACGAAGCTCTCAGATGAGACGATTCTTTCCGACTGAATTCACATTATTGCAATTTTCGTAGGGATCTCTTATTTAAAAAAAAATGAAATATGGCCTATTTTACATGTTAATAATGTAGCTTTCTATAAGTGATATAATTTTTAAAATCGGTTGAGTAGTTTTTGAGATAATCCAAATCTTTTCTCTTTATAATAGGTATCATACCTATAGTTTGATAGATAGATGATTTATGTAGGAACTTTAAACATTTCCTTTGAAACCTCGTAAATCCTAAATTATCATTTAAACGGAAAAATGGTTTAAGGAACCTAGGTGTGATTTTAAAAGACCTATCTAACGATACCCCACTTGCCTATAGCCTATCGACTTTCATTTATTAATTGGCTTCTAGTGGACGCCATTTTGTTTTTCTCAAATTCGGCCTCCATAGTGACACTCGGAAAATTAAGACAAATCTAGTGGTGCAAGTATCATCAAAATCGGTTCAGCCGTTTTGTCTGTAGTGCGACACAAAGGAATACACTAAAAATGAACCTTTGAAACCTCGTAAATCCTAAATGATCGTTAAAATGAAAAAATGGTCTAGGGAACCTTACTCTGATTTTACAAGACCTATTCATCGATACCCCACTTGCCATAGTTTATTGACTTTCATTTTTAAATTTGTTACAATATGGCTTCTAGTGGGCGCCATTTTGTTTTTTCTCAAATTCGGCTTCCGTTATGACACTCGGAAAATTAAGACAAATCTAGTGGTGCATGTATCATCAAAATCGGTTCAGCCGTTTTGTCTGTAGTGCGACACAAAGGAATACACTAAAAATTAACCTTTGAAACCTCGTAAATCCTAAATGATCGTTAAAATGAAAAAATGGTCTAGGGAACCTTACTCTGATTTTACAAGACCTATTCATCGATACCCCACTTGCCATAGTTTATTGACTTTCATTTTTAAATTTGTTACAATATGGCTTCTAGTGGGCGCCATTTTGTTTTTTCTCAAATTCGGCTTCCGTTATGACACTCGGAAAATTAAGACAAATCTAGTGGTGCAAGTATCATCAAAATCGGTTCAGCCGTTTTGTCTGTAGTGCGACACAAAGGAAATATACATATATAGACTGATGAACACATAACCCTGTGCGTTCCGCAGTCGGGTAAAAAGGGCCTTTAAACATTTACCCCGCGACCAACTATAGGTAAAAAACTCAACTATAGGTATAAAACTCGTCACACTACAGCATATATATGCACGCTTTACGAGAGCGTAGAGCTATAGAGCGTAGAGACGCTCGATTTTATAGCCAACTAACCAATTTTGTTACTTGAAAATATTAGACGATTATTTATTTACTAGGTACTTGTTTACGCTGTTGGCCGCGGTAAATATTATGTACCTATTTATGCGCCGAAACAATACTCGCGGCTACAATAATACTCAGTTTTTGAGATTGTAAAATAATGTACTTATAAAAGATTATCTTACCGATTTCGTTCAAAATCGATATCTGGGGTTTCGTAGGATCACAAAATAGGAAACTTACCAAAATTTTAAAAAAGTCAGCGCCATTTTGAAATTCTTTGTTATCGTACCGATTTTGTTCAAAATCGATATCTGGGGTTCCCTGGGATCACAAAACAGGAAACTGTTACCAAAATTTTAAAAAAGTCAGCGCCATTTTGAAATTTTTTGTTATCGTCCCGATTTCGTTCAAAATCGATATCTGGGGTTCCCTGGGATCACAAAACAGGAAACTGTTACCAAAATTTTAAAAAAGTCAGCGCCATTTTGATTTTTTTTGTTATCGTACCGATTTCGTTCAAAATCGATATCCGGGGTTCCCTGGGATCACAAAACAGGAAACTGTTACCAAAATTTTAAAAAAGTCAGCGCCATTTTGAAATTTTTTGTTATCGTACCGATTTCGTTCAAAATCGATATCTGGGGTTCCCTGGGATCACAAAACAGGAAACTGTTACCAAAATTTTAAAAAAGTCAGCGCCATTTTGAAATTTTTTGTTATCGTCCCGATTTCGTTCAAAATCGATATCTGGGGTTCCCTGGGATCACAAAACAGGAAACTGTTACCAAAATTTTAAAAAAGTCAGCGCCATTTTGAATTTTTTTGTTATCGTACCGATTTCGTTCAAAATCGATATCCGGGGTTCCCTGGGATCACAAAACAGGAAACTGTTACCAAAATTTTAAAAAAGTCAGCGCCATTTTGATTTTTTTTGTTATCGTACCGATTTCGTTCAAAATCGATATCTGGGGTTCCCTGGGATCACAAAACAGGAAACTGTTACCAAAATTTTAAAAAAGTCAGCGCCATTTTGAAATTTTTTGTTATCGTCCCGATTTCGTTCAAAATCGATATCTGGGGTTCCCTGGGATCACAAAACAGGAAACTGTTACCAAAATTTTAAAAAAGTCAGCGCCATTTTGAAATTTTTTGTTATCGTACCGATTTCGTTCAAAATCGATATCTGGGGTTCCCTGGGATCACAAAACAGGAAACTGTTACCAAAATTTTAAAAAAGTCAGCGCCATTTTGAAATTTTTTGTTATCGTCCCGATTTCGTTCAAAATCGATATCTGGGGTTCCCTGGGATCACAAAACAGGAAACTGTTACCAAAATTTTAAAAAAGTCAGCGCCATTTTGATTTTTTTTGCTATCGTACCGATTTCGTTCAAAATCGATATCCGGGGTTCCCTGGGATCACAAAACAGGAAACTGTTACCAAAATTTTAAAAAAGTCAGCGCCATTTTGAAATTTTTTGTTATCGTCCCGATTTCGTTCAAAATCGATATCTGGGGTTCCCTGGGATCACAAAACAGGAAACTGTTACCAAAATTTTAAAAAAGTCAGCGCCATTTTGATTTTTTTTGCTATCGTACCGATTTCGTTCAAAATCGATATCTGGGGTTCCCTGGGATCACAAAACAGGAAACTGTTACCAAAATTTTAAAAAAGTCAGCGCCATTTTGAAATTTTTTGTTATCGTCCCGATTTCGTTCAAAATCGATATCTGGGGTTCCCTGGGATCACAAAACAGGAAACTGTTACCAAAATTTTAAAAAAGTCAGCGCCATTTTGATTTTTTTTGCTATCGTACCGATTTCGTTCAAAATCGATATCCGGGGTTCCCTGGGATCACAAAACAGGAAACTGTTACCAAAATTTTAAAAAAGTCAGCGCCATTTTGAAATTTTTTGTTATCGTACCGATTTCGTTCAAAATCGATATCTGGGGTTCCCTGGGATCACAAAACAGGAAACTGTTACCAAAATTTTAAAAAAGTCAGCGCCATTTTGAAATTTTTTGTTATCGTCCCGATTTCGTTCAAAATCGATATCTGGGGTTCCCTGGGATCACAAAACAGGAAACTGTTACCAAAATTTTAAAAAAGTCAGCGCCATTTTGTAATTTTTTGTTATCGTACCGATTTTGTTCAAAATCGATATCTGGGGTTCCCTGGGATCACAAAACAGCAGTCAATCAAAAAAAAAGTCAGAAGTGAACTTTTTAAAATTTTGGTAACAGTTTCCTGTTTTGTGATCCCAGGGAACCCCAGATATCGATTTTGAACGAAATCGGGACGATAACAAAAAATTTCAAAATGGCGCTGACTTTTTTAAAATTTTGGTAACAGTTTCCTGTTTTGTGATCCCAGGGAACCCCAGATATCGATTTTGAACGAAATCGGTACGAAAACAAAAAAAATCAAAATGGCGCTGACTTTTTTAAAATTTTGGTAACAGTTTCCTGTTTTGTGATCCCAGGGAACCCCAGATATCGATTTTGAACGAAATCGGGACGATAACAAAAAATTTCAAAATGGCGCTGACTTTTTTAAAATTTTGGTAACAGTTTCCTGTTTTGTGATCCCAGGGAACCCCAGATATCGATTTTGAACGAAATCGGTACAATAACAAAAAATTTCAAAATGGCGCTGACTTTTTTAAAATTTTGGTAACAGTTTCCTGTTTTGTGATCCCAGGGAACCCCAGATATCGATTTTGAACGAAATCGGGACGATAACAAAAAATTTCAAAATGGCGCTGACTTTTTTAAAATTTTGGTAACAGTTTCCTGTTTTGTGATCCCAGGGAACCCCAGATATCGATTTTGAACGAAATCGGTACGATAACAAAAAAAATCAAAATGGCGCTGACTTTTTTAAAATTTTGGTAACAGTTTCCTGTTTTGTGATCCCAGGGAACCCCGGATATCGATTTTGAACGAAATATGTACGATAACAAAAAAATTCAAAATGGCGCTGACTTTTTTAAAATTTTGGTAACAGTTTCCTGTTTTGTGATCCCAGGGAACCCCAGATATCGATTTTGAACGAAATCGGGACGATAACAAAAAATTTCAAAATGGCGCTGACTTTTTTAAAATTTTGGTAACAGTTTCCTGTTTTGTGATCCCAGGGAACCCCAGATATCGATTTTGAACGAAATCGGTACGATAACAAAAAATTTCAAAATGGCGCTGACTTTTTTAAAATTTTGGTAACAGTTTCCTGTTTTGTGATCCCAGGGAACCCCAGATATCGATTTTGAACGAAATCGGGACGATAACAAAAAATTTCAAAATGGCGCTGACTTTTTTAAAATTTTGGTAACAGTTTCCTGTTTTGTGATCCCAGGGAACCCCAGATATCGATTTTGAACGAAATCGGTACGATAACAAAAAAAATCAAAATGGCGCTGACTTTTTTAAAATTTTGGTAACAGTTTCCTGTTTTGTGATCCCAGGGAACCCCGGATATCGATTTTGAACGAAATATGTACGATAACAAAAAAATTCAAAATGGCGCTGACTTTTTTAAAATTTTGGTAACAGTTTCCTGTTTTGTGATCCCAGGGAACCCCAGATATCGATTTTGAACGAAATCGGGACGATAACAAAAAATTTCAAAATGGCGCTGACTTTTTTAAAATTTTGGTAACAGTTTCCTGTTTTGTGATCCCAGGGAACCCCAGATATCGATTTTGAACGAAATCGGTACGATAACAAAAAAATTCAAAATGGCGCTGACTTTTTTAAAATTTTGGTAACAGTTTCCTGTTTTGTGATCCCAGGGAACCCCAGATATCGATTTTGAACGAAATCGGGACGATAACAAAAAATTTCAAAATGGCGCTGACTTTTTTAAAATTTTGGTAACAGTTTCCTGTTTTGTGATCCCAGGGAACCCCAGATATCGATTTTGAACGAAATCGGGACGATAACAAAAAATTTCAAAATGGCGCTGACTTTTTTAAAATTTTGGTAACAGTTTCCTGTTTTGTGATCCCAGGGAACCCCGGATATCGATTTTGAACGAAATCGGTACGATAACAAAAAAAATCAAAATGGCGCTGACTTTTTTAAAATTTTGGTAACAGTTTCCTGTTTTGTGATCCCAGGGAACCCCAGATATCGATTTTGAACGAAATCGGGACGATAACAAAAAATTTCAAAATGGCGCTGACTTTTTTAAAATTTTGGTAACAGTTTCCTGTTTTGTGATCCCAGGGAACCCCGGATATCGATTTTGAACGAAATCGGTACGATAACAAAAAAAATCAAAATGGCGCTGACTTTTTTAAAATTTTGGTAACAGTTTCCTGTTTTGTGATCCCAGGGAACCCCAGATATCGATTTTGAACGAAATCGGGACGATAACAAAAAAAATCAAAATGGCGCTCACATTTTTTTTTATTACATACATACATACATGCATACATACATATATATTCCTTACATACCCTTTCCTTGTGGCTTTGCCGTAATCGGGTAAAAAAATACGCCTACACTTGAGAACTTCCTTCTTTGTGGATGTCGGTATCAAGTTTTTCTAAGCTTTTCTTACACATAGAGAATATTATATCTCTATGGCAGTACACAACACGGTGTTCATTTTGTCGTAATAAATTTCGTGCAAAAAAGCGCGATACACCCACCCGTCCACGAGCGCGTCTCAGCGCGTACTGAGCGCCAAACGCCTAGCGCTCGGCTTCTTTTCATAGAAAAATGTATGAAACATTTTTTTTTTGCCACATAAACTATAAACATATTTATTTGTATGCTTAATGCTTTGCACCATGGATAGAGGACTATATAAGCCCCACTTTATTGTTAATATTCAAGTTAAAATATGCAGCGGATCTAGCTTTATGGGTACCTATCCGGACCCCATTTTTCGTCATTTTCAGCAGATCTTGCGTTCGGAGAAACGTATTTATGCAGAAAATTTGTATTGGAGTGTGCATTTTTATAAGGTCAAACGAGAGATGAAGAAATGACCTTTAATTTGATACCATGACATCCCCACAGCTGTGACTCCCGATTCTTTAAAGTGTACCTGGAAAAGGATGACACATCATGAAATCCGTATAAGGCACCTTATTTCCTTAGTAAACCTGACGCGACGGCGAAATTCCACGTCGCTGTAAAATTCTAGCGGGTTCAAAAAATTCCGACCTACACATATAATGTCGATTATTTATTATGCACTTATTATGAATGCCACTAGTACCTAGGTACCTAGAGGTATTTTTAGTGGATTTTAACATGGCTTGGCCCTTGGGAAGTTGTGACAAACGAACCAACGGATATACCTAGTATCTACGGGGCTACTAAGAAAATCTGGAAATGGTTTATTGTAATTTGTAGCACTTTGTTAGGTAGGAGGTACCAGATAGCTAACTAGTAACTACCTTGTTACATAGAGATATTATTTATCTTTAATTAAGTAGATACCTAGTAGAACCCTGGCTCTAGGGTATGACGTAATGCCTCGCTAGTCGCTTAGAACGAGCATACACTAACATAGTTAATTATTATTATATACCTAGGTACCTACTTACATAAAACAAATGGGTAGGTCTAGGTTACTCCAGTTAGTTAGACCTAGTCAAAGGGTGTAACTTACGTGCAAAACAAATTGTCTGGAAGTTGGATAAAATCAGTCCCGATTTTTACATTTCAAAACTACTAACGCCATCTATTGATACGAATTGGCTACAGTAATAATTCCATACTCATTTCCACAGAAAAAGGAATCTGCATCCTTTCCACAATGGATAGAAGTCCCATTTGAGTGTGCACATACCATAGATGACAGAATTAAATAAATCTCGTCATGCACTAAGATGCACTAGGCAATTTTACACCACCACCACAACAGTTTTATTGCTTTTATATAGCTGTAGGCGTTTTACCGAGCATCTGAGCAGATTTAAACGTTAGTGACTGGACAGTTGGACACTCGTTAGCCCATCGTTAGCCGCCGTGACTTGCCCTTTCAGAGTTTGTCATTATGGTCGTAAGTCTTGAGTGCCCTGTCTCGCAACCTTAATTTGTTTTTAAAATCCTTGAAACATCTTCTGTTCGGACAAATTATATTATTATTTGATACTTACCTACTTTTATTTGTGTTGTTTTTTACCCAACCACGACAAAGCCAAAAGGAAGGGTTACATACTTAATATAATTTTTAACGGTCTACCTAAAAATAATAAGGATAAAGCATAAAAATAATTACTAAAACTCATGGGATAAAGATTTTGGATGGATGTTGTATCTATACTATGTGTGTGTTCCGTTATAAGCACTGCGAGCACTGGCAGTGCTCTTTACTGGGGACTTCCAGTGCTCGCAGTGTATTTCGGAACGCACCCTATATTTAAGATCCTATTTCGCACCTTAAATCATCATTCTAAAATAGAAATATAATCACAGAATATAATACACAGAATATAGCATATTTCTAGAATGATGATCTATGGTGCGAATTAGGATCCTATACAATATAGGTATAACATCATTGATCCTATATATTATATAGTATAGCTATAGTGTAATATGGGCCTTAGGCTTGATGTGATCCGTAAACTTATAAATAAATTACAGAGTTCCAATTATTACAACGTGGTTTTCTTTTTTTTAAATGTGATTCAGTCCAACCGACGTAGTCGTAATTCCTAATTCCATGGTCCAACCCACAGAGTTATAAGTGGTCCAACCGGTAAACGCTTAGCTAAATCTCACAAAAGAACCCAGAACCTCAAACACAATTTTAAAAAATAAGCATGTCTGCAGTCTGACCGTGGTCTGACCATAGCATGGATGTATTATGTACTTACGTACAAACCACAGAGGTACAAACGTAAGTACTTATTACATCCATGGACCATAGACATAGAATTTTTTCGCTCATGAGTCTGACTTAGCGAAGCGACCTCTTTTGTCATTGGATTTTGCGGACTTTGACATTGAAGTGTTGACAGCTGCCATTACACTACGACAACATCCGTTTCGTTCGAACTTCGAAATTATCATTACTAACTGATAAGATTTAACCGGGTTAAAAGTACTTTATGCTTCGTAATTAAGTATAATTCCATCCAATACATCGAGTGCACGTATGGACTGAGGAACATTTTTAATGAACAGCTAGTCAATGTGGAATTAAAATGGGTGTGCGAAGTGACAAAGTGTTAGAACTTGTGTCGGGTTGGGAGGCTGTGAAATTAGTGTTATATTGTGCGTTTTTTGGCTTGTGGCAGATGTTACAGCTCGCGGTTCGAAGGTTATGGAAAGGGCACCGGAGAAAGCTCTCCAAGAGCTGCCCGCCGGTTGAGCTTACCGTGGATTCGTCCGTCGGCGTACATTGCTACATCAAAATAATGGTACGCCGGTAACTTTTTAATTTATGATACCTGATAAGCCCATAGTAGTTTTTGAAATTAGAGTGTGCCAAAAATCATGTATAATCCAAAATCTGATTTTAACTAGTAGATAAGTATATTACACAATATGTACATATTATGTAAAGATGTAGGTACTTAAACAGATCAAAATATTTAAAATACCCACTTTGTGTACATGAGGTAGTAATCCTCATGAAGTTTTAATCAAACATGAAATATTGTAACTATTTATTAATTGTACCTAAGTAGTTACTATGGATTAAATTAATCAAATAGGAAAGATTATAGAAAGATAGGTAAATAGTAAGTAAAGTTAAAGGAATTAAGTAAGTAAATAGGTAAACTTTTTTTACTTGCTAATTCCTTTAACATTACTTACATATTATTTAATAACAAAACTTTATTTCTAGGGAGTCATATAGTTACCACTTTGAGATAGGTAGAGAGGTAAACTTTATTAACTTAATGGGCTAATTCCTTTAACATTAAATATACAGTGGATTTCATTTATTACGACCTTGGTTGTAGCGACCATTTTCCTATAGCGACGTTAAATCTAAGTCCCTTGAATTTAAAGCATACTTTAGTACGAAATTCATGTGGCTATAGCGACTTTGGATGTTACGCCGAGTTCGGGTGTAGAGACTGTTTATAGTGAATCATTTGTAACAAATTCCTAGAAATCCCATGCAGATATTGCGACCGGAGTCGGCCGCCAAAGACACAAAAGATTTCTTTCTTTCACAAACATTTCTTATCTTTTGTTTACATCCACACAGATGGTCAGCAAGTGTGGAGACCTCTTTGAGGAATTATACATAATAATTCAATGGGAGACCTTTTGTTTATAGATATCAGCTAAGTAGGTAGGGAAGCGCGTACGTTTCGGAGGTAAATTGAAACAAACTATTATTACACATTTTTTTTAATGTACCAGTTAATGTGTGCAAATATTTTCAATAATAAATGAATATAAACTATACATGTGTACGTGTCTGTATCTCTTTACCATTGCCTGTAACAACTTCCGGATATAACGACGATAATAGAGTGGTCCCTTCATCGTCGTTATACCCGAAATCCACTGTATTAGCTAATAACTTAATTTCATTTCTAGGGAGTCAAATACCACTATGTTGAGACAGGTCCTAAAAATGGCAAGAAAGTCCTAATTCTTGGGGATGCGCCTGACATGGGTGACCTCTGGGTTCCGAGATGGTCTGTGGTGGTGAGGAAACTTGCTGAAACTGGCCACCATGTGATTACCCTGGATCTGAGAGGAACGGGGGCTAGTGAAGGAGGGGGAAGGGCTGATCTGGCGCCTCCGAGGGCTGTTGAGGAGCTGAGGGCTTTGTTGCTGGCCCTTGGGGCTTCGGAGAGTAAGCCAGCTGTAGTCATCGGATTTGGCATTGGTGGTATGTTGACTTGGTGAGTTAAGTATTAATTTTCTATCAATCAATCAATATTTATTTATTAAATTTAGGTACACTGTACACTTATTGCAGTTCAAAACTTATTAAACATGATGGTGATAAATGATAATCAATTACGGTATCTTAAAACTAAAGCTACAAGGATTCCATATGAGCCCTGGTTCAGACCAGGGCCCACAACAAACTCAGCCAGGGTTTTTTTTAATTATCACCATCTCACAAACATTGTATATTTAATAGTTAATTAATTTTATGATGAGTGTGTCTTTAATATATTTCTGTTACCCTACCACAACTCGGCATAAAGGGTGTAAGCGGACCTCTACTAAAAACTTAGTACTAAGTATCTAAACACAATCCAATACAAAAACATTGTTTTTATAGTATTCTTATCAGTAATCACCAGTCTTCGTTTTTGATAATGATTCCCTTACACACTGTATTATAACAAAATAACCAGAAAATTTTTTAGAACCATCTCCAGGATTTTTCTGAAGCAACAGTTTTTTAATAAAATACATATGTGTAACAGCTACTTAAATATTATTTAAATCAACAGTTTGTGTACAAGATTTAGTTAAGTAAGTAATTAAATAATTTATTCAAAAATCACTAACTAGCAAAACTATAAATGCGAAAGTGGGTTTATTGATCATGTCATTCTATCATACTGCAAAGCAACGCACCAAAGTGATTTTTCTCCAGCCCTGGAGACTTAGGCTACCTACAGGGAAAATTAAATATGTAGTTCTAAAATATAAATCCACACAGACATATTATAGTCAGCATCATCTAGTAATAAAAAATATCTAGCCTAATTCTAGGTAATAAATCTTTAAATCATATACCTACATAGTTTAATGACACTACAATTATCTATTATTGCTCATTTATCAGTTGCAGTGAGTTATGACAAATTATCAATATATCACCATAGTATTGTTATCAGTATGAATTCCAAAGTTCTTGGCTCACATTATGACCATGCAAGTAACACCAGTTTTTATGTCATCAGACAAAAGAAGCTAGTACAAGAGAGAGTCAGTAAGTAAACAGTGCAGTAAATTAAACAATCATTTGATGCGGACGGTTTTAATGACAAATGCCCTTTGGGGTGTAGAAATAAATTAAAAGTTTTCCAGGATAAAATGAAGCCTACCTAAGTCATTCTCCAGGTATTTTACAATATCCATCCAAAAAAACACGTCGATCCGTTGCTGCGTGATTGGCAAACTTTGTCCTACCCTGAACCTAGAACCCGACTGCAGCGCCCTGCCGGGTCCAATTGTGAATATCCATCCCGGGACACACTCGAACACACAAAAGACGTCATAGTTCATAATATTATGCCGTGTCACGAAAGAAGTTCCGCGGTATTTAGTGGAAGTAATACATTTTACGTAAAAAAATTGCTTATACAATAAACATGAGACTACTAGCGCCGCCTCTAGGGGACTTATTTCGTGACACTGACTAAATTTACGTACATTCGTTTTGTGGTTGTCTCTTTTACTACAATGTATAACTGATAATATTTTTTTTTTTGTTTAAATTCATGTTTCTGTGCTTATCTGCATCTAAACTATACCTAATACTTATTTCAATTTCTGTAAAAAGACATGTGGCTTAGTTAAGTCAACGCATATCAGTTATGTTTAGTGTCGCATCGATAAGTACCTAACTATTGGCCTTTTCTTTTATAATGGACTAGATAATAGATTATAGATAGCCCATTATAGTTAGCGAATTTCGTCATGCGTTGTACAGATAGGCCATGATAATGTAGCAGACAGACACTCGTTCGCATTTATTTGATTAGAGTTGAATTAATGAGAATAGTCTAGGGCCTAGACTATTCTCATTAATTCAACTCTAATTAAATGTTGGGGACGAGGGACGAATGGCCTAGCTGTGAAAACGCATATCAGTGCGATTGTTAAGCAACGTTGACCTAAGTCGGTAACTGGATGGGTGACCGAATTTGGACGTTCAAATTTGGCCTTTTCGTTTCCTCCGTGCCGCAGAGCACGTTAAGCCGTCGTTCCCGGTTATTATCACTAACATCTGGTAATAATCGTTATAAAAACCCTAAGAGTGTAAATACTCTTTAGTCGAGTCGTATGCGGAAGGACGTGGGAACCCACCGCATTATTGTCCCAAGAAAACTCCTGCCATTATGTTATTAATGGAAAGGGGTTAAGACCCTCAGTAATGAGGAATACGACGCAGAGAGAGAAATGTTGGGGTCCACTAGCTTTATTGCCTAGACTCTAGGTAATAAAGCTATTGGACCCCAACAATAATTCCTCAGGCGACGAAACTTTACAGTATGATAAAGTATAATGAGTTAAACGCATATTATAAATATCCAATAAAAAATTGGAAAGGAAGTAAGGTTTTTTTGCTATACCCAATTGTTAAAGCAGGAAGGTACACTATCGCGTAAACGCAGTTTAAGTTTGATAATAAAATCGGTTGAAATATCGATGTTCTGCCTGCATGATTATTTCGTTTGATATTTCGGTTTTGCGTGTAAATATACTATGTACCTACTATTATTTTAAAAAGAAATTGAGAAAATATTTAGTCAAAAATATTAAATTTCAGGTATAAATACCTAACTTCCGCATGGATTTTTTGTTGGATATTTTTGTATAAGTTTTGGTTCATACCATACTACAACCCTGCCAAGTTTCAACGACTGAGGATTTAATGCGGGGGTCTCCATACAACGAACCGCCTCATTGCATAGACTAGAAGGTAGGAAGCGGAGAAAGCGAGAGCCATATAATATAACTCAATAATCTCTCTTATTCTAAGGTATCTAGTCCACTGCCATGGCGCGTTAGTGAGCAAATTCGCGGTGGTCGCGGCGCCGCACCCCAATCTATACTGGCAGCACCCGCCCGCTGCCTTCTGCCAGGGCTCCATACACTTTATACAGGTAACTACAATGACTTATATGTATACTACTATAGACAAGCTCTGCGGCCTAAATAACTGCCCACTGAGTTTGGGTGCATTTACCCTAACTCGTTAAGTCCATCACGCTTACTCTTTACTAGAAATATGCGAGAGCGATACACAACTGCCAGCATAATTGTCCATCACGCTTACTCTTTACTAGAAATATGCGAGAGCGAGCGGTACTACCGACACGTTTTCCCCTCTCTACCCGCCCGCGTGATCCGAAATTGCGACACAATTATTATTCCAAATTGCTTGTCTAGTAGTATACATAATATAAGTCAATGGGTAACTAACAAAAATTAACGAAGATTACTACACTCCTACTTTACTTACTGGCCCGGTGGCCAAAATTGGAACTAATTTTTATGCCTGTTAAGTTTTAGTTTTTATTTTTTATCTAATATACGTGGTCTATACATAAGTCTCATTAAAAAAAAAATTGGCAGTCATAGGGATGCCAATTTGTATGTTTTCGTATTTACGTTCAGCTCGGCTTTTGAAACCTAACGCACAGCAATACACCATCGTCTATAAGTTAAACCACTTTTTTCGTAAGCTACGAGCACAGTTACCACTTTGTCCGATTCCGATTTATAATTTTGGCAGATGCTATTTGCATAGCCTGTCTAGACAGTCCTATTGCTATACACCTCTCATCTGTCAAAATTATCATCCTTAATTAGACATAGGGGAGACCAGGGATGAAAGTAACACGGGATGAACGTAACAAATGAGTTTTTGAACGGGTTTTGTTGGTTACACTGATGGCTGTTTCACCAAAATGCGCAATTTTGAACCCCCCCTAACCTCGCTGTGAGATATTACGAGAAAATGGAAAATGGTTACGTTCATCCCTGTCCCCCGATCATGTAAGAATGGCCGATCAAACGTTAAAGATCGTCGTCAAAGTAAAATAAACCATAACAGCACTAAATTAGAGCTCAATTTCGTGTATCCATTCTCATACGTTAGGTTCATAGGGTATCGTACATACCTAAACGTATAAGAATGGGTACACGAAATTGAGCTCTAAATCATTGCTGTTATGGTTTATTTTGCTTTGACGCCGAACTTAGACGATTTGATCGGCCATTCTTACACAATCGGGGGGCTGGTCTCCCCTACCATTACATAAAAAGTCCCACAAACTTATCTGACCCGTGTCTGACCCGTTGGCCAAAATTGTAACAAATTATGCCTGTTTAGTTTTTGTTTATATTTTTCATAGATACTAGCGACGCTGTCACCGGGTCAGACTCAGTGACTCAGTAGTAGATATGAAAAACAAGTGAATATAACTCAAAGAATTAAAAAATACGACTGCCATAGTTAAATGATATTTTTTGTGAATCACTGGATATTGAAATATAGTCTTATATATTTTTGGAATCTACTCATCATTTTCTTGATGACGACAATATAGGTAGGTAATCTCATTTTAAACTTACTTACATATACATATCAAAAATTTCAGAACCGGCAGGATTTGAACCTGCGTCTCTCTGGGAATCGCACCCTGAGCGCCTTGACCACTCGGCCACGGTTCATTTACCTGCCAGTGACGAAATTTGAGATATGCAGTCTTTTTACGCGACTGTTTATGCCATCCAGTAGCGATATATTAAAGTATCGAAACTACTTTCAAAGGCCCATATTCGATGGAACTCTTTGAACTAGGAATGACACATTTTCATTTCATTCATTTCAATTTTTCATTTTCATTCATCTCATTTTGGAAAAAAAAACAACTTTAGTCTTTGATGCGGGACCATGGTCACCCTATAATTTTTTTTTTTAATTTTACTAGCCTATGCCACCCGGAATAAGCTAAGGATTCTAACGATACCTCATTCGTCAAAATCCGTTCAGGCGTATAGAATTATGGTGGAATATACAAAAATGGCCTCGCACCGGGAAGCGCAGCGTTGGACGACCCCCCACTAGGTGGACGGACGATCTCAAGCGTGCAGCTTGGAGCCGCTGGAAGCAAGCGGCACATGACCGTGCTCTGTGGCGATCCATGCAGGAGACCTTCGTCCAGCAGTGGACGTCTATAGGTTGAGACGACGATACAAACATACATACATACATACATATATACATACATACATATATACATACATACATGAACCCTGAAAACAATATACTCCTGTTTTCAGGCAGTCGTATACTAAAAACAAAAACTAAACTAAACAGGTCAACCCTCCACCTCCTATGGCCCCACCAACCTCGCGGTTATATGGGCCAAATCGCGGAAGAGCGCCCGTTAGGAACTTGCACTTGGCGTTTTCCCGGGGCGCATTCTTGACTCCCTACAAATTCTTTATCTCTTTTGTGTCCCTCAAGTTTTTCTCCCCTTTCTGGGGCAGACATACATGTAAACGCAGATCCCCGCATCCCATGCGGTCCGGATCCTCTCACCACCTAACGGTCCACGATCACGGTGCCAAGCTGTTCCGCTTCTTGTGCCAATGTTGCGCGAACTCCCGTAGCTTGCCGAAGTTTTCCCCCGAAGCAACGAGATCCCGTTTGTAGACTGGACCCTCCTCTTCCCGAACGACCCCGTCGTGCAAGGTGCACCGGAGGTCCTCATACACCTGTCATTCCCACAGGACATGGTAGAGGTCTTCCTCCGCCAGCCCGCACATGCACTCTCCACTCGCAACGAGACACATTTCATGCAGGCGCTTGTTGAAGCACCCGTGGCCTGTCAGAACCTGCGAGGTCTCATAGTCTGGTGCGACCCAGGTTGCCCTGAGCCGACCAGCCACCTCCGCGAAGAACCGACGCAGCTCACTCCCTTTCGTCTCATTCGCCCAACGCTCCTGCCATTCTGCCACAATAGCCGACCCAATTTCGCGCTTACACCTGCTCAACTCACCCTCCTGCTCAACTCACCATATCTGGCCATCGTGTCAACCCACCACCTCCCATGGCCCCACCAACCTCGCGGTTATATAGGCCGAATCGCGGGAGAGCGCCCGTTCGGTACTTTCTCTTGGCGTTTTCCCGGGGCGCATTCTTGACTCCCTACAAATAATTTATCTCTTTCCTTGTCCCTTAAGTCTTTCTCCCCTTTGGCAAAGGTACACGTAGACGCAGATCCCCGCGTCCCATGCGGTCCGGATCCTCTCACCACCTTTATCGGTCCACGATCACGATGCCAAGCTGTTCCCCGACAATAATTCCTCAGGCGACGAAACTTTACAGTATGATAAAGTATCATGAGTTAAACGTATATTATAAATATCCAATAAAAAATCAGAAAGGAAGTAAGGTTTTTATGCTATACTGATGTATATGTATACCTAATACCTATGCACTCGCAATGCATTCTGTCATTTGCCAGTATTAAACTAGCTACGGAGCTATTCGGGTGTTTCATTTATCTCGTACCGACATACCATCTGGCGACGAGCGTGTGTTCTAACCTACCTGCGTTGTGTTTTAAAATGAATCCAAATAATTATCTCGGAAGTTTATCGCCTTTTGACTATAAAATAAACGAATGGGAAGTTTTTCACAGTCGATTATCACAGTTTATAAAATTAAACGGTATACCGGTCGCTAATCAGAGTGCAGTGTTGTTAACGTATTTGTCGGATGAATCATACCGTTTGGTTCGGAATCTCGTGCATCCGAAGAAGCTCGAGGAATGTACCTATAGTGAGCTAGTAGAAGTACTCAACAAGCATTTCACGCCAAAAAGGTCGACTTTCGCAGATAGGGCGAAATTCTATGAAGCAAACAGAGCGGACGGTGAGGGTATCGAAGAATGGGCGGCGCGGCTGAGAGGTTTAGCCGTGTACTGCGACTTCGGCACGGAGCTAGACACGCTTTTGCGTGACCGTTTTGTTCTCGGCTTCAGGGCAGGGCCGGAGCGTGATAAACTTTTCGAATGTGACTCAAAATGTCTGACCTTCGGACAAGCATTGGAAGTGGCGCAGAAAGCAGCTTGTGCGCGGCAGGCGCGCGTCATCGTGAAGGAGGAGCCTGTATTTCGCGTCGGCGAGCGTCGCAAGGCGGGCCAGGGCCAGAGCCAGGCTAAGGCTGGCCGCGAAGGACTCGAAGCAGGGTCACAGCGCTGTACCGTGTGTGGTTTCAAGTCTCATAGTGCGGAAAGGTGCAAGTTCCGAAATTTAAAGTGCAATCGGTGTGGCCTTCAAGGTCATCTTAAAAAGCTGTGCAAGGCTAAAGGTGCTAATTTGCATAATATTGGTGCTGAATCTGACACGTCCCAAGGAAGTGATTGCAGGGAGTGTGACCTTTTTAACATGAGGTATGTAGACTATAGTCCTATTATGATAACTGTGAACGTTAATGAGATTAAGTTACTCATGGAGTTGGATTCGGGTTCAGGTGTTTCGGTGATTTCAGAAAGTCTGTATTTAAGTTCTTTCGAGAAATTTAAGCTATATAATTGTGATCTAAGGATGTGTGTTTACACTGGTCATAAAATTACGCCCCTGGGGTATTTTATTGGTAACGTATCATATAAAGACAAAACAGAAAACATACAATTTTATGTTATCAAAGATGGCGGGCCACCTTTACTGGGCCGTGATTTTATGGCTAAGTTCGGAATTTATTTTGCCTTGTCTAATAATAATAACGTTATTTGTAAAGATAGGCCTACTGATGATGTGCAGCGGCTATTGGAACAATATCCGGATATTTGGAAGGATGATTTAGGATGTTTCAATAAATTTGAAGTCGATTTACAGTTAAAAGAGGACGCAAAACCGAAATTTTTCAAACCGCGATCCGTTCCTTTTGCTCTCAAAGATAAAGTTAGTGCAGAACTCGATAGACTTGTTAAACTAGGAATTCTAATACCTGTTAATCATTCAGAGTATGCAACACCAATAGTCCCAGTTTTGAAGGAAAACGGGAAGTTAAAGATCGCCGGTGATTATTCGTGCACATTAAATAAAGACCTAAAAATAGATAAGTACCCCTTACCAAGAATAGAAGAAGTATTTTCTAGACTAGGGGGGGGAGAGCACTATTCAAAGATTGATCTAAGTAATGCTTATAATCAATTTAAACTCTCACAAGCATCTCAAAAGTTAACTACGATCAATACACATAAGGGTCTATTTGCCTATACGCGATTGGAGTACGGTTTAGCTAACGCACCGGCAATATTCCAGAGAGCAATGGAAACTTTATTGTCAGGGTTGGATGGAGTCAGCGTTTGGCTTGATGACGTATGTATAACGGGTCCAACAAAAGAAATACATCTGTCTAGACTTCATCAAGTTTTGGCCAAATTACAAGACGCCGGTTTGCGGTTACAGAAAGACAAATGTTTTTTTTTCCAAAACAGTGTTACCTATTTAGGATACGTAATTGATAAAAGAGGGTTAAGAACGTGTCCGACAAAAGTCAAGGCGATACTCGATGCACCCGCGCCTACCGACGTACTCGGCGTTAAACGTTTCCTTGGGGTCGTGAATTATTATAGGAATTTTATTCCTAGTGCGTCTGCAGTACTGAGCCCACTGCACGAGCTGTTGCGTGCGGGCGCGGAGTGGCGGTGGGGCGAGAGACAGCGAGCGGCGTTTGAGCACGTGAAGCGCGAGCTAGCTAGCGAGCGCGTGCTGGCGCATTTCGACCCGGCCGCGCCGCTCGTGCTCACCGTGGACGCGGGCCCGTGCGGGCTGGGCGCGGTGCTCGCGCACCGGGACGCCGAGGGCCGCGAGCGCCCTATCGCGTTCGCGTCACGGTCATTGTCGCAGAGTGAAAAGAACTATAGCCAAATACAAAAAGAGGCAACGGCTATTGTTTTTGGGGTGAAATATTTTCATCAATATTTGTACGGTCGTCAAGAACCATTCGTTTTGAAAACAGACCATAGGCCGTTACTTTCTATTTTTGGCAAGGAAAAGGGCATATCGGTCACGGCCGCCTTACGTCTGCAAAGATATGCGGTAACCCTATCGGCTTATAATTATATAGTGCAGTACGTTGATGGCAAAAATAATCAAATAGCAGATTTCTTTTCTCGGTCACCCTTATCAGCACCGGTGGCTAGCGAGCGAGAGGACGATTGTTCTAAATATTTCCTTTACTTCGAGTCGAACGTTGAACCGCTTTTGTTCAGTGATATTAGGCGCGCTACTGCGGCGGACAGCGTACTGAAAACCGTAATGAAGTATATGGATAAAGGTTGGCCTAGGAAAATAAAATGTAAATCGATCCTACCGTATTTCCAATGTAAGGCGGATTTACAAGTGATCGATGGGTGCTTATTACGCGGGCATAGAATAGTCATTCCAGGGGTTTTCAGAGAAAGGATGTTAAAGGAATTGCATTCATCGCATTTTGGCATAATTAAAACTAAAAATGTGGCTCGAGGAAAAATGTGGTGGCCGCAGATCGACTTACAGATTGAGCGGTGGGTCAACTCGTGTAGCACGTGTAGTGCGCTGCGCAGCGCGCCGGCGCGCGCGCCCCCCTCGCCGTGGCCGCGCCCGCCCGGCCCGTGGCATCGTATTCACATAGACTACATGGCTATAGGACAGTCTATATACTTAATTGTAATAGATGCATTTTCAAAATGGCTAGAATGTGTTTACATGGACCGCGGCACATCTACCAGTGCGCTTATTTTCAAACTGAAAGAAATGTTTTCTAAATTCGGTCTACCTTCGGTCATGGTCTCCGATAATGATATTAAGATTTGTTCTGTGGAATTTCACACCTTTTGCCGTACGAATGGTATTCAATATCTTACTTCGCCCATTTACCATCCAGCTAGCAATGGACAGGCTGAGAATTCAGTTAAAACGTGCAAGAAAATGGTTAAATGTATTTTATCGGAAGGAAAATGTCAAAAACATGTACACGAGAAATTGTTAAGTTTTCTTTTTGAATATAGAAATACTGTTCACTGCGCTACAGGTGCCACACCAGCTAAGCTGATGCTAGGTCGAGATTTACGGTCTAGGTTGGATTTAATTTTACCACCTAGTGAAAAATTTGATAAACAAGACAAACCTGCCTTAATGCCGAGTCGAAACTTTGATGTAGGCGAAACGGTATGGGCAAAATGGTTTACTGCACGGAAAGGTAAATGGTGTTTGGGCGTGGTAAAAAAAATTATGGGTAACCGAATGTTCGAAATTTATTTTGAAGATTATAAAACTACTTGTAAAAGACATTTAGACCAAATAAGAAAGTACAGTAGTTATGTTAGTAGTAATGTAAACGTGGAAATGCCGTGTGATTTATTACCGGGCATTGCACAACCATCACAGTCCTCATCACAACCACCGGCTCCCGCGGCGCTACACGCGCAGCCCCCCGCCCCGGCACCGGCATCTCCGCCGCCTCCGCCAATCACTGTGGCGGAAGAGAGGGAAGTGCCGGTAGCATCGGACGAGAATGTACCCAGTGTAGTGAATGATGCTGATAACGATGAGGACCAAGGGGAATCGGATAGCGGGGAGAGGGCGGAGGTTGTGAAGGATGACGAAACCCGATCGGCAGAACGTTGTACGGATGAGCTAAATGTTAACGATAATAAATCAAGTAATCCAAGTAGTGCGGTCAACAGTCCGGCCGATCGGGCAAAAAGGGCTAGGAGGCCTGTAAATTATAAGCAATATTTTAAGTAGGTAAATGTTGTATTTTGTTATTAGCTGGATAATTATTAGGTTTAATAAATTGTTCCAGGTTCCCAAATTAATGTTGGAGGGATGATGTATATGTATACCTAATACCTATGCACTCGCAATGCATTCTGTCATTTGCCAGTATTAAACTAGCTACGGAGCTATTCGGGTGTTTCATTTATCTCGTACCGACATACCAATTACCAATTACCAATTGTTAACGCAGAAAGGTAAGAAAGGTATCGCGTAAACGCAGTTTCAACGACTGGATTTAATGCGGGGGTTGCCATACAACGAACCGCCCCGTTGCCTAGACTAGTAAGTTTGTTGGACAATATGTATATGACTGGTAGACCTCGACTGTATACAAGCGCTTGTTCCAGTGGCCGCACTTTCCCGAGAGTTGGCTAGCGGAGGGCGTGCTGCAAGAGGGCGCGCGGTGGGCGAGCTCGCGCGCGCGGGACTGGAGCGGGGCTCTGAACTATGTCAGAGGTGAGTGACTCATGCAGGGACAAGTGGAAGGCAGGAGGAGGCCTGGCCGCAGAAGGATATCGTGGTTTAAACACTTACGCCAGTTGTTTGGGAAGAGCCACTACCACCATCACCATTACAGCCCATTAGCGTACCACTACTGGGCACAGGCCTCCACTCTTTTAGGAGAGAGGGAATTAGAGCTTAGACCCACCACGCTGCTTCAACGAGGGTTGGCGGGTTTAACGACTATTATCATGTTAGGGATAGTGACCCACGGCTTAACATGCTCGGAGGTAAAACACCGTAAATTAACTAACTCCGGGCTAGTACTGAGAATTTCTAGTCAGAAGAACCCAACACTTAATTGTGGCCCAACCCGGGACTCGAATCCGGGACCTCGTCGGCCGCAGTTGAACATGCTAACAACTAGACCAACGAAAGAGCATTTAAGATAATTATTTAAAGCAGAGGTCTCGAAAGTTGAAATCGCCCTAAAGATTGCCAACCTTCGCAAGCAGATGGCACGCTAAGAAGAAGAAGAGTGACTCATTTTCCGAGACTGCCTTTGCCACCAGAGGGCTGAGATGTACAAGGTCGAGGTTGCTAAGCGGTGAGCGAGGTGGCTTTGGCAAAGAATTGGTAGTAGTAAGAGCGCGCGTGTGAGTCTAACAAGAGTAATATAAGCATTGTTTCCAAAGCACACACTCTCGAAGCATCTCTGCGTAGGTACTATAACTTCATCATTCATGCTCTACAGAGTACAGTGTCGTCTTCGCATACCTAAGCCAGAAACCGAAAGCTTCATTCGTTTTATTTCATGTAGGACAACTTGTGCCACTTTTGATAAGTCGTAAAAATCTACCACCGGTTCGGAAAGATAATTCTACTCAGCAGTTACTCTTTTCATAAACAGAAAAATGTTACACTTCGTAAATAATAAACAATGCATACGTTACGTAACAAGTACGTATTACACTGACTTGTGGGTTGCTGGATGCGAAGCCGGATGCTTCCATGCAACTTTGTCATCGAGGAATTGTGAATGGAAAATGTGTAAGTTCTACTAATTGCCGTGGAACTTCTTGAGAGATACGAACTATGACTTCTATCAGAGTTTTATACCTGGTTTTGTTGTACCCAGGGGCAGCGTGGTACCGCATCCATCCGGAACACAAAGTGCAAGCTAGGGGCTTGCTAGTGGGGGCGCGGGACAGCGCAGCGCAGCTCGTGGCCAGTGCGCAGTACTGCGCTAACCCTGCGCTGCGCCTCGTGTCCACGCCCGGCCCCGGGGACAAAGACCTGCCCGGGATGATGCTGGACTTCTTTGTGGGTGAGTTATACCTACGTTTTTATGCTATGCTATATAAAACTTTGATCGTGAGTGTAAATTAATCTGTAAGACAAATTTATTGTTTATTTATTTCATTCCGTGCCCACCATATCCTTAATCTTTTGACGTCATGATATTTTAACCGTGATAATTATGCCACCGTGGGTCAGGAAATTAAACTTTGAATATTTACAAACTTATCTTTTAGACTTTTGCCTCCGTTCGCAGGGTCTGGTATTCGAATTCTAGGCACGCACTTGATTAAATATGGTGTATATCACTCGCTATTATTAGGCACGGGTAAGGGTTATACGCGAAAGGCGACGGGCGCGGGCGAGGCGCGGGCGCGCCGCCTTTTCTATCATATTTCATACAAAATGTATGCAAGCGACGGGGCGCCAGGTATACAGAGCGAGGCGCGGACGCCGCTTTCATACTTCCAAGGCCGCAACGTCGCCGCACCTCTCGTATATATCCCGCGCCTTAAGCAACTATCGTGACGAATTGGGTATTTGACTACTATTGAAATAAATTAATTTTTAGTAATTATTAAATAAAGGATCTCCCAAAAGTCGTAACATCCACGTCCCGTGATAGTTTTGTGTTGAACTGCATTTCAAAGTAAGTATTCATTAAAGTAAAAAAGTGCGTCGAATTTTGATGACGTCACAATTTAAAATTTCATACAAATCCCATTCTAAGCACGCGTTTTGACATTTGA
The DNA here is from genome assembly GCA_917051295.2 of Erebia ligea. Lineage (NCBI taxonomy): Eukaryota > Metazoa > Arthropoda > Insecta > Lepidoptera > Nymphalidae > Erebia > Erebia ligea. The sequence continues at coordinate 1,964,313 of OU785232.1, forward strand.
AAAATAAAGTTGCTGATTTGACTATTTATCAAATACCCAATTCTGTATGCCTGAGAGTACCTACCTAAATCTTCTTAATGGTCTCAAAGGCGTGTGAAGTCGGCATTTGGCCAACAACTCAGCATAGACTAAGGCCCTTAATAATAAACCGAGGAACAGCCCCCCAATCATGTAAGAATGACCGATGAAATCGTTAAAAATCTGCGGCAAAGTAAATAAACCATAACAGCATTAAATTAGAGCTCAATTTCGTGTACCCATTCTTATACGTTTAGGTATGTACGATACTCAAACGTATAAGAATGGATACGCGAAATTGAGCTCTAATTCAATGCAGTTATGGTTTATATTACTTTGACGCTGCTCCTTTACCATTTGATGGACAATTCTTACATAATCGGGGGGCAGGTTCTCAAGTATCGGTCCTAAGCATAGATTGACTGATTCTTGAGATCGTGTTCTTCCTTAGAGACGGCCTTCTCATTCTGAGAGGAGATCCTTGCTCAGTAGTGGGCTGACGATAGATTAAGAATAAGATAATTATTCATAACATAAATAGTTTTTTTTTCGTCGTAGGTAAACCAAAGCCTCCTGAAGAGATCCCGCGAGGGTTGGTGGGCAGAGTTCTAGGCGCGGTGGCAGACCGCGGCCGAAACCTCACGGCGCGCCTCGCCTTGCCTGCCAACGCGTGATATCTGAACATGTACTTATAGCTTAAGAATTAGTATTAATTACCTTAACCTCGCATTCGTCATCCGCCATTTTTTAAACCAGAACCAGAAGAAAGAAACAAAATGGCGGATCTTTCGCCAAAAGTTTCCCAAAATTTTGTCCTTGTGCATTACCTATTCCATATACTTACCTAATAACTTCTCTTATATCTACTAAAAAAATATAAAATAGCTTTTTACATTCTTATTAAGGTACAAGTATTTAATAAGAAGGTTCGCGTCCGCACCTTACAGATTGTAAACGCAGACTGATTTTCTCCAACTGTAGGTAAATAAAGTCCAACATTTCATTCAACAAATCTCATTGTGCAGCGTGACGAAGAAAGAAAGAAAATGGCGGATCTTTCGCCATAAGTTTCCCAAAATTTTGTCCTTGTGCATTATTCCATATACATAATAGGTAACTTCTCTTATATCTACTAAAAAAATATAAAATAGCTTTTTACATTCTTATTAAGGTACTTATTTAATAAGAAGATTCACGTCCGCACCTTACAGATTGTAAACGCAGACTGATTTTCTCCAACTAAATAAAATCCAAAATTTCATTCAAGAAATCTCATTGTGCAGCGTGATGAAGAAAGAAAGAAAATGGCGGACGTTTCGCCAAAAGTTTCCAAGCCCCCTTGCAAAGCACTAAGGCCGAGATCTATAGAGTGTACTTTGACTTGGCTCAGACTTTACTTAGAGTTAAAACGAGATGGACTTATGTGAGTAACATAAATCTGTCTCGTTTTAACCATGTCTTAAGTCTAAGCAAAGTCAAAATCCGCTCTATATATCTCAGCATTAAATTTTGTCCTTGTGCATTATTCCATATGCCTTATACCTTCTATTATCTACTAAAAAATATAAAATAGCTTTTTACATTCCTATTTAGGTACTTATTTAATAAGAAAGTTCACGTCCGCACCTTAATGATTTTAAACGCAGACTGATTTTTTGAACTGTAAATAATGAGGGTAGATATATTTTATTGTGTTTAAGCATGATTTTAAGGATTTCTACCGATTGTTGCCAGTGAAGAAATTGTGTTGTATAAATTAATTATTAATAGTGTACTTAAATAAAAAGTTGCCATATTGTAACAACTAATTAATATGCTAATTTTAGGTATAGATTTTATTAAGTAGAGAAGGTGAATCTTTGATCATTTTTTAAATAAAATGATCTTAAAGTTTCAAAGCCTCTGTAATGGGTATCAGAAATACGAATATTATAGTTTATAATTACCTATTTTATATTTTGAGTTATAAATGTTATTACTTACTTACTTACTATTTTTATATAGGTACTTATTTTTGTATAATTAATTTATGCTTGTTATTTTATTCCAAACTATACTCTGATATAGCAGGCAAATAAACGAAATTAAACTACTTTGTAACATTATTTTGCTTTTTATTTAGTTGTATTTCATTAGTTCTGCACTTTTTTTATTCCACTACACGTTAGCCCTTGACTGCAATCTCACCTGATGGTAAGTGATGATGCAGTCTAAGATGGTATTGGGCTAACTTGTTAGGGGTACGGCAGTTACTTACATTAAACCCATATCCCTATCGGTTTCTACACGGCATCGTACCGGAACGCTAAATCGCTTGGCGGTACGTCTTTGCCAGTAGGGTGGTAACTAGCCACGGCCGAAGCCTCCCACCAGGCCAATTTGATTTGCTCACGACTTCGTTCGCGTGGAAATCAAATAATTTGCTACGACAGCTGATACATTGTGGATAAGAAGACCCTGTCCTAAATCGTCTGTAATTTTCTATGGCGTCGTATCGCGTTGCGTCGCTCACTAGGACAACGGGTCACCGAGGACAACAGCTGTTCTGTTGAATAGTGCGTAGAAAGAAGTCCCCTAGGGGCAGCGCTAGTAGTCTTATATTAGACTAGCTGATGCCCGCGAATCCGTCCGCGTGGTTTAAGTTTTTTTGATTCCCGCAGGAACTCCTTAATTTTCCGGGATAAAAAGTAGCCTATGCCACTCTCCTCAACTATACCCATGCCAAAAATCACTTCGATCCGTTGCTCCGTTGCGGCGTGATTGAAGGACAAACCAACAAATAAACACACTTTCGCATTTATAATATTAGTATGATACAATTTTTGTATGTAAAATGTACCTATTAGTTACACTTATTGCCGGGGCATTACTTTCGTGTCACGGCCTATACCGTGGTTGGCCGCTTTGGCTGAAATTCGGTCGGGACTCGGGAGGACATTTTAACGTCGAGTAGGTAGGATGGACGTACCAGTCCCAAACCAGTAACCTGTAGTTGACCATTTGCGTCAAAAGGTCAATATTTTAAGAATTCGCGCCAATATCTTTAGGTTTTTTAAGTCTGTGTTACTGTATCATATCTTTGAGAATCTAATGCTGTGAAATTGTGGGTAAATGAATAAAAAATATAGCTTTCTTTTTCATTTTTGTCGCCACGTATCTCGTTCACTCGCCGTTCGGCCGCCATTGCTATTAGGAGTGTTCAATGAAAGGTAAAGTTAAATTGATTCAAATCGTAGTATTTTTGAAGTAAATTGCAAATATTTTATGAAATTTAGCTAATATATTAATCAGTGTAATGATAGCAGATATAAATTTGAACAAAATTTTAGATTTTAATAGGTTTCTGAGACCGGTTAACTACTGGAACGCATGTTGTATAGGGTGCCAATAGTTGACCATGTGGTTAACTACTGGTTATTTCTTTAATTTAATAGGGTGCCTATCATTGACCACATGGTTTACTACTGGTTATTTGTTTAATTTTCTTTTTTGGTCATTATTATTCAACAATTCCTTTTGATTTTATTGATGCACAATACAAAATTAACGATTTTTATTAACATATTCCAGTAGTTGACCAGTGGTTTAGGATTGGTACATTCATAGTGTTCGTGGAGTTGACCAGACATTTGTATATTTTAGGTGTCCTACTAAAATTGACATTGCCAACATACAGGTTGTCAAGTAAATAATGGATAAGCTTGAAATGGGTGTTAAGAGCTAATGACCGCTCCAAAAAAATTACAAGAAAAATCTATCCTTATTAAGTATGCAGTTTTCGAGTTATAAGGTTTTATAAAAAAATTACCTTAATTACCTTACCTTACCTTACCTTAATTACTTTTCTTTACATTTTTTTACACAACGAGCACAAATTAATTCAATACCAAATAATTTTGCAATACATGTGCTAATAAATAGGCAACTAATAATAAGTACGATAATCTGTTGCATGTTTCGTTAAAAAAAAAATTGAATTTGTTTATCTGGGAAAAAATGCTGTTTTATTAGGGTTCCGTACCCAAAGGGTAAAAACGGGACCCTATTACTAAGACTCCGCTGTCTGTCTGTCTCCAGGCTGTATCTCATAAACCGTGATAGCTAGAAAGCTGAAATTTTCACAAATGATGTATTTCCGTTGCCGCTATAACAACAAATACTAAAAATTAAAAAAATATATATATTAAGGGGGTCCCCATACAATAAACGTGTTTTTTTCGTATTTTTTTGCTCAATATTAAAAACGGTAACAGGTAGACGGTTCAAATTTTCACAGAATATTAACTTGTAGGTATATTACCTTTCAAAATAAATAATTAAATATCAATAAAGTAAATATTAAAGGGTGGCTCCCATACAACAAACGTAATTTTTAAGCAATTTTTTTCTTAATAATTTAAAACTTACTACAGGTTTGTACGGAACCCTCGGTGCGCGAGTCCGACTCGCACTTGGCCGGTTTTTTTTATCCACCCTGTATGTGTTAATACGTTGGTCAATTACTGGCTCAATCTTGGTCAATAACTAGCTACTGTTGGTCTAACTAAGGAACAGTTCATCTTTTAGGATTTATGCCATAATTACAGAAATTCTATATAATAATTAATATATAATAATTATATATAATACTTATGCTGCTATGATTTAACGTCCTCATTTTGTCTATAAACAAACTTACAAAATAACATAGAACTAAGGTCTTCCGTCAAAATCTGTTGAAATGACAGCTAATTAAAGTCAAAATATCTCCATAAATGGTTTGGGAATGGTACGTTAACCCTACCTACTTAGTTATTTTTGGTAGTTGTACCTATCTCTGGATACCTACATGTAATTCCTACATTTCTATGTAAGTACCTACAAATAAGAAAAATTGGCGAAATCTGAATCAGGTACCTACACCTAATCGCTCAGCGCTATTTATCGCACGACACTTGCAATAATAACAATTTTATCACTGCACTTTTTTACCCCGATGGCATTCTATCTCGCACGCAAAGAATCGACCCCGCCTGCCCTTTACATCGGCTATCGATTGCTATTGGAATTTTAATATCATATAATTGTGTAAAGGAGAAGGTTTACCTTTGGAGCACTCTTTGTACACTCTACCATGAATAGAGGAAAATACATAGATTGTATTAAAAATATAATAATTTAGAATATTAAAGTAATTAACGCGAAATAAAATAAAATGTATTTCAAGTTTTCGATACGTTTCCAAGATGGCAACCTTTAGCCATAGAGATGGCAGTAGGCGCGAAATGTATCAAATGTCATTTCTGACAGTCACTGTCAAAATAACGTGTTTTCCCTACGGTTTTTCCGGTGTTGTGTTGACACTTGACAGAAAACGTCAAAAAATATGAATCCGCCATTGTTACCCACTCGTGTTTAGTGTTGCTTATCGTGGAAAGATTAAATAATTACACCGCTGAAATTACGACGAATTCGTAGATTTGAATGATCAAAACTGGTTTAGTACTTTTTTTTCTTTCATTTCTCTACTTGTAAAAGGACTGGACCAACGCTCCATACAAATCTGGACCGTCTCCTTTACCTGTGTAATTTTTGACGACCTCCGTGGCGCAGTGTTGAGCGCTGTTGCCTTAACGTGCGGAGGTCCCGGGTTCGATCCCCGGCAGGGTTTGGAAATTTATAATTTCTGAATTTTCCCTGGTCTGACCTGGTGGGAGGCTTCGGCCGTGGCTAGTTACCACCCTACCGGTAAAGACGTGCCGCCAAGCGATTTAGCGTTCCGGTACGATGCCGTGTAGAAACCGAATAGGGGTATGGGTTTAATATAACTGCCATGCCCCTAACAGGTTAGCCCGCTACCACCTTAGACTGTATCATCACTTACCATCAGGTGAGATCGCATTCAAGGGCTAACTTGTAGTGGATAAAAAAAAAACCTTAAGGTGAATTTTGTGTACGGGCACGAAATCAGAGGTAGCGGGGCGACGGCGGTAGCGGGGCGATGCGATTAGTCGGAGAGCTGGCGACGAATTTCGGGAAGAATTTTGAAGAGGTCTGTAATACTTTATAACCGACAAAAACGTCTGGGATTTTTTTTCGAATTCTATAAGTAGGTACTAAATTTAAAGATAAAAAAATCAAGTTGCCAAATAAATGATTTTTTGGATTTTTTTTGCAAATGTTAAATGCTGCGCAGTAGCGAAATAACCGCAAAGGCACTACCAGACTGGCAGGTCTGGATTCACCAATTGATGAAATTATATTTTTTGACAATTTCAGCTTGCCAAAAGGGCCTTTCCGAAATTCGTCGCCGGCTCTCGAAATTCATCGCCCCGCTGTCGCCGTCGCTAGTTTCGTGTCTGACGCCTAAACTTGTTTACACTAGCAACGTGACGTTTATATCATACTCTTATAGATGGCAAAGTGACCCGTAGGTATCATCTATAGGTACTATATAATATTATAAATGCGAAAGTTTGGATGGATGGATGTTTGTTACTCAATCACGCCAGAGAAATTTGGCACACAGATAGATTATACTTAGTCTGGAATAACACATAGGCTACTTTCTATCCCGGAAAATTAATGAGTTCCCGCGGGAACCTAAAAACCTTAATCCACGCGGACGAAGTCGCGGGCATCAGCTAGTTAGAACATAAATAGTCCGTTACTTTTCTGGCCCGGTGGCTAAAATTGGAACTAATTTTTATACTTATGTGCGTTTTAAGAAGTTAAATATCACTCGCTTCAAACGGTGAAGGTTCATCGTGGGCTATATTTTTTAGCTTTTACTAGAGCAGAGGTCGATTAATTCATTAAATTTTTTAGATACTAGCAAAAAAACTCAAAGCTACACATAAAAATATCCAGTTTTGAGGATTATACCCGACCTAATTTTTCTTTTAATTTTTCACGAGTGAAAGCCAGGAGTGCAAAATGACGGAACGGACGGAAATGAGGCTAGACCATCGATATATATTATGTATGTACTAGATGGGCCCTTTCATATAAAAAAATAGGGCGTTGGACCAGTAGAGCGCGCTCCACACCCGTATACGCCTGTCCTTGTCCCTGCCATAGCGCTGTCCCGCTTTTCAGACTAGATGGCGTTACTAAAATAGGTCCACATTCTTTGTTTGACAGGGCCCGTCTATGTAAATTGAGGTCGTTGGGCTAGACAGATTCCACTGTTACTGTATGTGAACGTAAATAAAAAAGAAATAAATGAAACTACAAAAACAAGTGCAAAATGCCCTTTTATTACGCAATATGCCCACAAAAAGCTAACCGTTTTATAAATTTTCACTATTTACCTATTAAGTACATAATACAGTATTATAACTATTTATTCACAGTGTCAATAGATTTCCTAACTTTTAAAAACTGCGCTCTACTTGCGCCTAAAACAAGGGCCTAGCCACATAGGTCCTTATTTTTTATTTAATATATTGCTTGGGGTTCAGTATAAAATTACAAAGAAAAACAATTCGAGGAGTCATAGAATATCTATATGTGACGAGACCCTAATTGCATGAACGGTAGGACAATGTTGGTGAAATGATTGCTTCATTTTTTAAGTTTCCTTACTTCAAAAGGAACCCTAATGTTATACGGTCTGTCTCTCAGCAACATCTTATGTTAATATACTTAAAATTATTAAAAATTATCAAAATCGGTCCATTGGTTTCAGAGAAAATCGTTAACAAACAAACACACATACATACGGATCGAATATATAACCTGCTTTTTGAAGTCGGTTAAATATAATCACTAATTATTGAACTTTGTTGATGCCCTTTGCAATTTCGTAATCATTTATCACCAAACATTTGTCGTACTGTAAGCGTAAACACTAAAAGATTTGTATATATCACATTTTTAAGAAAATATTAACAAAAAGAAATGTCTAATACATACATATATTTACAAATGCTACAATGGCGTCCAAAAGGAATTAGATTTACAGAAATCCAACGTTATTATTGTTTTTTTTAGTCTAAGATTTTGTGTACAATAGAATTAAATAGATACCTATATATTTTTATAAAACTGCCAATCAATGGACTAGACGTAAGGCGAAATGCGAATTCAATTGAATTCAAAATAAAAACTCGTTAAAAATCGAGTAGGTAAGTAGTATAATACTAGGAAATATTGATCATAATATAATAATTAGTTAATTACAATATGTTATTCATTTTGGCACATTCAAAAGTATTATCTTCGTATTATATCCGCATTTAAAATTAAATGTAGTATTTTTTTCATTCATATGCAAGTACCATAGAGTTAGGAACGTCTTACTGAGTACTAGCGTGACAAAGCTATACGAAGCAATATGCTACCATACACAGTACACACGTATAAAAAAAGTTTTTTTTATTCTATTCCACTACAAGTTAGCCCTTGACTACGATCTCATCTGATGATAACTGATGAGGCCGTCTAAGATGGTAGTGGGCTTACCTGTTAGGGGAATGGCAGTTATATTAAACCCATCCCCTTATCGGTTTCTACACGGAATCGTCCCGTAACGCTAAATCGCTAGGCGGTCTTTGCTGCTAGGGTGGTAAATAGCCACAGCCGAAGCCTCCCACCCGAAAATCACCAGTCACGTAACTTGAAAATTTGCGCACTAGTAATCTATAGAGTTAATAAACCAAAGTTAATTATTTATCATTTTCATTTTTTTTCCAAACACATATAATGTCGTAACGAAAAAAATACTCTAAAATATTCACAATAAAAAGTAGTATTCGAGATCAGAATTTGTTATTATACAAGTCATATTTTTTCCTAATTTTTAAACAAAATAAAGTAAAAAGTATAGTAAAACGGCAAGTTTGTACAAAATATACCTACGTAAAATTTGTGTTTGTATATTTTTTCAATCTACTACTTCATTGGTCTGTGGTTTTATTTAGAAAAGGTATTAAAATGTTTGTAAACCTTCAAACGATATATAATGCGACTAATTCTGTATACACAATCTCTAAACTGAACTGATAACTCTAAATATATTGCTATCCCTTTCATAATAGAACAAGTCAAGCCCTACTCCCCGTGGAAATTAAGGACACTTGCTTTAGACCTGTCAATTTAGTTTAAAGATTGTGTACAACGGAAAAGCCACAATTTCATTATAAGGCTGCCTGTACACTGACGCGGAGCGGAGCGGAGGTGTTTTGAGTGGACTAATCGGATTCTTGACAGGTGACTCGATAGAACACCTGTCAGTGAGGTCCGATTGTCAGGTACGATTATATAAGAAAATCGTATTCATTTGACAGCTTAAAACGTATTACTCGAACAGCTGTAGGGCGATTGTCTAAAAATAACAGCTACTGTGTAACGATCGCAATCACCTCTGATTGGTTAACACTTTTCCACTACTGGCCATAATCCATTGATGCAGCAAGAATACCATAAATTCAGCCAATCACAACAATTGAGACTGTAACAATGATTGATGCAGGTTTTACACAATCGCCCTACAAGGCGATTGGCTCAGAATGGCAGCTACAGTGTAACGATCGCAATCACTAACATTCTTCCACTATTGGCCAAAATCCATTGACGCAGCGAAAATACCATAAATTCAGCCAATCACAACAATTGAGACTAACAATGATTGATGCAGGTTTTACAGAATCGCCCTGCTGTTGGAGTGCATACATGCTTTTTGATGTGCAGGCATCTATGAACTCCTTAAACAGGTCCGATTATATGTTCGAACAAAAGATTACGATTTCGATTTCCTTACACAATCGGTGGGCAGATTGGTCTTTAGCACGTCTCCGCTCCGCACCGCTTCAGTGGACAGACAGTCTAAAGTTCACCGCACATTACCTACTGCATGCGAAGAACCCTAACCAGGATTAAAACTTTTCTACTATAGAGGGTATTTCATAAATTATTCAAAATGAGCCATATAAATCTGACCCATTTATAAAAAAGCTTATAAATTAACTGTACATATAAATTACAACTTATATCTACCTATAATAATACAAAGTTATCAACACTAGTCATTTGTTTTGGCTCTACATATTTGCCTCTACGTAAACAGAGATTATATCAAAATGGCAGTTTTAGAACAGAGTAGGAATATTAAAGACTAACCACTACTTGGTCGTTAAGCCGAAACGGAGAAATTTGGTCGCGGGCATCGTCTGGTTTATAATATTAAGTATGGATTTGCGAGCGATTTAGCTTGGAGAAATTGACTGACTAGCAGAATTCCATCCAATCCAGTTAGTAGCAAATATATGGAGGCCAAGCACTTGCTATTCGATTCGACGACCAAGTGGACGCTAGACTTTAAACAGAAACTTAAAAACGTTCAGGGACATGACTGAGTCGTGATTTGTCTAAGGGGTATAAATATTTTGACGTACCCAGCGTCGCGCCTTTTTTTTCAAAATAACGGCCACCATAAACCTGTATTAATCAATAGCTGGCATTAATACAAGCAAGTATTATAATATGAGAACAATTAATATTCTAAAGCAACAGGTTTCCGCAAGTTAGTCTAATCATTGATGGTGCCACCAGTACAGCTTTGATAGCTTATATCTCGGAAACCTGACACTTTTGAAGATTTTATCTCATTTATTGGAATGGAGGAAACTGAAAATCAGCGCTGAGCATTGTTGCCAATGCTCGGCAATGCTGAGGTTGTCTCCAATTGTTTTGTTGTTAGTTTTTTAATATTTTATTTAGTCTTAAGATAAATTGTGATCAACCACTAACAATAATGTAAACAATAAAGCTTTTTATTTATTTATTTATAATATTGCTTGTATTCATGCCAGCTATTTACAAGTTTTATGAGTGGCCGCGTTATTTTAATAAAAAAATTAAAATGGGTTGATACTAAAATCCTCTCCTCTCCTATGAGAGTGGAGGCCTGTGCCCAGCAGTGGGACGTTAATGGGCTGCAGTGGTCGATACTAAAATATTCAAACCCCTTTGTTATGTAAAGCGTTTGTGCGTTGGTATTTAACATTATTTTTTGCGCAGTGAAACCATGAATAAGCAGTTGTTAATCTTGGATACAGATACTTTTTGAGTATAGTTCTCAGTTCTCACAATCATACTCAAAGTCTTGATTGTTCTTGACAGAAAATGTTTGATAAATCGAGGCCCTGCCACACCCCTTTTACGTCCCTATTATATATATTAATAGTCACTAAATTAGATTCACACTTTTAACACAATTAAAAACTTACTAAGAGAACATCACAAGAAGTTACTGTTACATAAAGTTTATGTTTACAGATAGAAACATTTCTTTAGAACAAGAACAATTTCTACGAGAAAATATCTAATATATCGTATATTTCCCTAATATACAGTACTGGGTCGTTATTTACTATAATTTTCAAACCGAAAAACAACAGTGGTTCATTACAGAAAACTGACCGCTTAAAGTAGATTTTACACCAACATTAAATAAAATTCGAGGGTCGAAACACTTTAGAGAAGTAAAATGTACTTTATCTTGACTGTTTTAAAGCTCAAGTTCGTTCCATACATAAATAGACAGCGCTCCAAGCGAAAAATTAGTCAATTTAAAATCAATGGTAGTGAAATTTCAACTTAAAATCTATAACCTTTAAGTACATTTTTACTAGGATGTTTTTATGTTTAGACACACGAATTCTATCGTAGTTTGTGAGAAAAATCTCATACTGGTGGCTCGCTTCAAGTTGTTTCTAATGAACCAACCACTGAAGTCAGCTTTGACATTTAAAAAATTACGATTCCATCATAGAGAATTAGGAAACTAAGTTCAAACAGTCGTCTCCCCTTTCACCTCCACGTCAGAAACTGCTTCACTAACACAACTATCACTGTCTGGTTTCAGAGTTACATCACTATTCAGAGTCACGTCAAGTCCGTGATCCTTTCTCGCGGTCCTGTCTTTGTCTCTACTCGTTATTTGCGTGTAAAGTTCGTCCAATTCACTCGCAAACGACAAAGGACTGCTATCGCGGTTAACTTCAGGGCAACTCAACGCTGGGCTTGGCACGTATTTACCCAACTTCGGGTTGTTTTTAACTGTTTTCCTCCACCCTGGATCGTAGTTAACGTATTGGCTTTCTAACGTCGAAACGTCTTCGTTGCTAAAGCTTATCTCATTAGGACACATGGAAGATGGTGATGGAGCGTATAAGCCGTGACTTCGTATGCTGACTTCAGACATTTGGTAATTGGGACAGTAGATATCGCTTTCGTTTTCGAAACCTTGCTCACTCGCATTCGTGCTACAAGTTTCGAAATCGTACGTCGTTTTTGCCATGAAAAATGTTTCTTTATCCTCGTCCATTTTGTCTTTAGACCCTTGTATATCATTGTCAGGGTTTTGTAGCAAATTGTCCATTTCTCCTAGCTCTGCTTCTAAATGGTGTGCGCCACTAGATTGGTTGACGTCATCGCTATCCATGGTGCATTCCTCTGATATATCCTGTAAAGATTTATCAACAGTGTCTTTGTTTTCATGGGCTTTATTCGGTTGCAAGTAATCGATGTATTGGCCAAAGCTTTCTGTGTCAGTAATTTCATTCGTGGAACATAAGGCACTCTGGGTTTCTTGTAGAGACGTCATTTCTGAATGGGTGTTTAAAGTCTGATCAGAACAAGTGTGAGGCATTGCGATTTCTGAAGCCGAGCTGTATTCTAAGCTGCACTGCTGCGATATCGTACGCATTTCAGGGTGCTCACTCGCGTGACTTTGCAAACACTCTTCGGAAACGCTATTTCTCTGTCCATTAAGATTTTTCTGAGCATTTGCTTTAATGATTTGATGTTGAGGCACTTGTGTTTCTGGCACGTTCGTGTAAATATTCATAATTTGCGCCCTCCCGATTTTCGGGTCGTCAGTTTTCGCCCACGACTTGCGGTCTGTTGAATAGCTTTTGAAGTTCTCTTTCGAATCGTCCTCCAGCAAATTGGGGTTGACAGCGTTTCTGGATTCTTTTATGCCGTTATTAACTCTTTCGACGTGTTGATTAGTGTTATTTACTTTAGTTCCAGCGTTCAGAAAACTAGCGACACCATTATACGCTTCTTTGCTGGGCAGTGGTAAAGAAACATGAGAGTCGTCATCGCAGTCGCGTCTCAAAGGCAATTCCAAACAATTTCTCTTCATATGTTGCCTCTGTTTCTTAAAGAACTTCTTTGCAACATTCATTTGATTAGGATTGTAAAAGATTTCGGGACCAACTGTTCCCGAATCGGGATACGTCATCATTGAATTATTCGATCTATACTGCTGTCTGTGTAACACGACCAGATTTATATTAGGTGTTTTTCCGTTAGTGTTTTTGAGGTCTTTTGGTAATGTTTGGCCGTTTAGTTCCGCACCAGCTTTGTATGTACCGCTGTTATTTGTTTTAGAATTAGTTCTATTTGAGCTTCTACTACCGGAGCCGGATCTGTTGTCATTAGGTATAATATTGCGTTGGGGGGACGTGGTTGTGGTTTGATTCGTTGGCAAATTTTGCTGGTTGGTATCGAAAACGCTCCTATTTCTGCAACACTGTTTACTTGACTGCAAGTAACAATGCATCATTGCCCATTGAGCTCTAACATCGCTTCTCGCAATTCCATAGAAAAATATAATGAAAGTCCCCAATACTGTTGCACAAACTGCGTATACGATACTGCATATGTCTTCTTGGTAAGGCAGATACGCTGGTAAAGGTCTGTACACAGTAATCGCTCCACACGACCAAACGGATACGTACAAACATAGGACAATTACTTGAGCACGCAACTGTATTATTGGAGTATGTTCCACATCATCTATTTCCGAATCTACCGTCGATTTCAAACTCCGCCTTTCGGGTTCATTCGCTTGATTCGGTTCCCACATTTCCAAATCAACGTTTTCCGTAGCTTGAGTACCTTCAGATAGTTGGACGTTCATGTTTCTTATCGTACACCGTATAAGTAAGAACAAAATGAGTAAAAACATGAGTAAAATCCCAGCAGGGATGAACAGAGCGCTTAAAGCGGGTGCCGTACTCAAAAAACATTGGGAATAACCCGCGTAATCCTTTAAATTGACTGCGCCAGATATCCCGCATACTATCAAAGATATACCCCATCCTACTAAATACAAGCCTAATATAGGTTTCTGGATAGGTACATCTGGAGGTATATCATCCTCGGGTGTCCTTACAGGATTGTGCGTCTTTGTCACCCATTTATACATATTACTTGCAGAGACACACATCCATAACAAGCAAGAAAGGGATAGATAGTGTATTAATAGCCCCAATATCTGACACAGTTTTACATCTTCAGTTTGATAGATTCCAAGCGTGTACATGAAACATAGCAATCCAATAGCAATCCAAGTATTGATGAGTGCATGTTTGGATTTTTTCGCCATTTGTATAGCTGAATAGCACATGATGTAAGTCAATGTAGCGCAACTGACACTGCCTATAAGTATAAGAGATCCGACGTATATAGCCGGATGGGAGACTTTGAACCTGGCTCCGTCGGTCCTCGCCCCGTATATACCAGTTTCGACATTTTGCAACAACCCAACGTAGGCTAGTCTGTTGCAACTCATGATTATCATTTCCGACACGACGTGGGAGACTCTGCAATCTGGAATAAAGAATATTTGCATGAAAAATATTTGGTTGTTTATATTATTTAAGTTATTATGTGACAGAATACACTCCACCCCGCACCGTCGCTATGACCCATCATAGCGACGCCCACGCGGCGGCGCGTGATAAGAGCCCACTCTAGCAACTCCCCGCGCACGCTCGCGTCAGCTGCAACAAGTAGAACGTACCTGAGCCGTTGTCGCTCCAGCGCCTGGTGCGCGGGTCCCACGTGGCCGCGCGGCCGTCCACCCCGCCCACGGCGCGGCCCCGCACCGTCGCTACGATGGGCTCTAGCAACTCCCCGCGCACGCTCGCGTCAGCTGCAACAAGTAGAACGTACCTGAGCCGTTGTCGCTCCAGAGCCTGGTGCGCGGGTCCCACGTGGCCGCGCGGCCGTCCACCCCGCCCACGGCGCGGCCCCGCACCGTCGCTACGATGGGCTCTAGCAACTCCCCGCGCACGCTCGCGTCAGCTGCAACAAGTAGAACGTACCTGAGCCGTTGTCGCTCCAGCGCCTGGTGCGCGGGTCCCACGTGGCCGCGCGGCCGTCCACCCCGCCCACGGCGCGGCCCCGCACCGTCGCTACGATGGGCTCTAGCAACTCCCCGCGCACGCTCGCGTCAGCTGCAACAAGTAGAACGTACCTGAGCCGTTGTCGCTCCAGCGCCTGGTGCGCGGGTCCCACGTGGCCGCGCGGCCGTCCACCCCGCCCACGGCGCGGCCCCGCACCGTCGCTATGATGGGCTCTAGCAACTCCCCGCGCACGCTCGCGTTAGCTGCAATAACAAAGGAATGATCAATATAATCAATACAAAAACTAAACAATTTGTACTAAACAATAGTTCCAATTTTGGCCACCGGGTCAGATTTTGTGGGACTATAAATTAAATTCAAAATTATAGAGTACACTTAGTTACGTTAATAAAAAAGCAATGAGCTCACCGAGCTGAAATCCAATAACGGGCGAAGTGATCTCCATATTCTTGTCCTCTCGCTTGGTGCTGCGTCCGTAGTAATCCTTGGCCCTGTGTCCGCGGGACGGGCCGTCCTCCATGACGGGCAGCAGTGGAAACAGTGACGCGTCGTCGTATACCGTCACCACGATGTCGTGGGGATTCGATTGCAGCATTGTGCCGTGCTCGGTTGTACTGTAGAGAAGCGATTGCGGTATCTGGAATGATACAGCCGCTTTTATCGTTTTAGCCATTGAACAAGCAACACAAGCCACGCAAGTCACTGAAGCCTACAGCCATGGTCGATGAACTAACAGTTTTTTTAGGGTTCCGTAGCCAAATTTGGCAAAAACGGAACCCTTATAGATTCGTCATGTCTGTCTGGGCTTCTGTCTGTCCGTCCGTATGTCACAGCCACTTTTTTCCGAAACTATAAGAACTATACTGTTGAAACTTGGTAAGTAGATGTATTCTGTGAACCGCATTAAGATTTTCACACAAAAATAGAAAAAAAAACAATAAATTTTGGGGGTCCCCATACTTAGAACTGAAACTCAAAAAATTTTTTTTCATCAAACCCATACGTGTGGGGTATCTATGGATAGGTCTTCAAAAATGATATTGAGGTTTCTAATATTATTTTTTTCTAAACTGAATAGTTTGCGCGAGAGACACTTCCAAAGTGGTAAAATGTGTGTCCACCCCCCCTGGAACTTCTAAAATAAGAGAATGATAAAACTAAAAAAATATATATGATGTAGGTACATTACCATGCAAACTTCCACCGAAAATTGGTTTGAACGAGATCTAGTAAGTAGTTTTTTTTTAATAATTTAAAACTTACTACAGGTTTGTACGGAACCCTCGGTGCGCGAGTCCAACTCGCACTTGGCCGGTTTTTTTATTGTGAGATAGGCTTGCGCTTGACGACAATCATGCTTAGTGCAAAGCTATGATGAGGTGTAGGTTGGAACGCGCTTGCCTGGAAGATGCCTATTTACTCATGCCTTGAAGGTACTTAAGTTATATGTAGCAGGAAACACGTGCGCTGGGAGGGTGGGAGGGTTCCACACCCTAGCGGTTCGGATCAGAAACGTCGAGCAAAAACGTTTCGTGCGAGCCGTCACGCGACGTCGTGGACGTCAACCACATGCCAACGCTGACGGTTACAATGTATGCACAGTACATACCTGCACGCTGGCGTGGATCAGAGCGTCGGTCACGGTCAGTAAGGGTGCCACGGTTCGGTTGGTGGTAGAGCAATGCAGCCGCGGCGCTTCGCCTCGCGTCGCGCTGTACCACACACAAGTCACCCCGCTGAAGCCCTCGCGCACCGGGAAACGCTCCACTGCCAGGTTTATCTATAAAATATATATTTCTTTAGATGGTGGCCATCTTAGATTTTTAAAGCCTCGTAGCTTTAGTTTTAAGATACCGTAACAGATTATCACCATCATATTTTTATGTAACTGGACATCAATAAGAGTAGTGTGTCTACCTAAATTGAATAAATATTTATGACTTATGATTTATGACTAAAAAAACTATTTATATGTATTTTTTCGAATTTTTTCGGGAAGTTGAAGACGAAATTTCGTCGTATTTGGTTTTTTCAAATTTGGTAATAAACATTACTCCCTCCAGTTAGTCAGGTATAAAGTACATGAATATACCTAACCTATCTTTGTATACTTTGTATACTTGACGTTCAGTAGAGTACTGTGTAGGTAGTTTGACTTTGACTTTGTACGGGAGCAGGTGATATGGCTCGACCGTAACAATAGGATGATCATCCTCCGAGCGGGTGTTGTGCTCGGGGACCACTGGTCCGACCGTTCATCTTTGGAGGTCGTATATATAGCGTAATTCTGAGAAAACTTCGTAAGCGTGAGTTGGGCTATTCGTGTTCGCGTCCATCGTACTAGTAATGCCATCTATTGGATTATGTGTGGACTGCGAAGACCGCTACATCTTTATCATCTCAAACTACAAAACTACTACAAACCTTGTGTGCCTCAACATTCCTAGTATACATGGATATATCCTCTGCAGCTTTGGCCAAGTCCGTACAAGATCCGTACAACGTCTCCGCTCGAGTCATCACAGGCACAGATATGTTCATAGCTGAGCTGATCACATCCAGGAGTTTTGAACCTGAAATTAATATGTTTAAGAATCTTTGGTTTGCTTTTATTTCGAACCTGAAAGAACGTGCTTTTATTTCACGTAATGAAAGAACTAGAACTTTAATATATTAATATACTAGCTGATGCCCGCGACTTCATCCGCGTGGTTTAAGTTTTTTGATTCCCGCGGGAACTCTTTAATTTTCCGGGATAAAAAGTAGCCTATGTCACTCTCCAGGTCCTCATCTATACCCATGCCAAAAATCAAGTCGATCCGTTGCTCCCTTGCGGCGTGATTGAAGGACAAACCAATAAACCAACAAACCAACAAACAAACACACTTTCGCATTTATAATATTAGTATGATACGCTATAATCCGCCACAGTAATTATTCAGCAACTTACCCAAATTAGTTTCCTCCGATATATACTGCATATAGTTCCTTACAGCCTTAGCTATGAACATCACGTCATCCGCATCGGATATTTCAGCCAACGGATACGTTTTCTCCTGTATCAACATAGCCAGCCTCTCTGTTGCGTTTAAAGCTGAATATTGCACCAAACTTACATTCAGCAAGGCGAATTGCTGCAATAATTTCGTTATATTGCTTATGTAAGAGCATTGGGTAGTATTCGCTTGACTCCATGTGGAGTTAGCATTGCAGTGTCTATAGGCAAAACCGTCACCGCTACGACAAGGTACGGTTGCAGTCCTATTTAGTAACAATTGAGGCCACGAATACAGTCCTTTATTACCCAAAGTATGACCCGTCTGGCAATACTGTGTCTGATTCGACAAAACCAATACTTGTACAGTATAATTATGTCTAATATGATTCTGATCGTTGTACATACACGTCCAATTCCCCATATGGTAACTGGATATGTTTGAGAAAATCACTGTGCTCTCCGCTAAACCTTCTTCTTGCATGTCCGTATTTGTTATATTAACGTCGCATATTTCTAGCATTGGGTGGTGCCATTTTAACTCATATTTAGCTATGACAGATGCGAATGGGGCACTACAGGTTAGTACTAATGTATCTCCTTCGAATACAACTTGGTCATGGCTTGGCTTAACGATAAGGGTGTTCGATGGTAGCACGCTTCCACAGATGGACAAATCGAGGAATATTCGGAGTTTGCGTACAGTTTTGTTGGCCATGTTTGCTGGAGAGGCGCACTTAGGGCTGCCTACAAGTTTGACGCTAGTATTCCTCGCCCAGTCTCCAACCCAGAGCAGCTCGCAGTCACATATCAGAGGGTTGTCTGTTATATCTCTGCAAAAACACACAATTTTTTTTTTATATATATCATAGAATACTAACAACAGTTAATACTCTATTGAAGTTACGATCTAGCCTACGAGTAAATAATTGATAATGTTTATAATTGTTATTTTTTAATACTATTTATGACAAGTTTTCAAAGTGGTGGGAGGCTTCGACCGTGGCTAGTTACCACCCAGTGGCGTGCACAGGGTTTGAAGCTGGGGTAAGCATTAATAAATAAATAAAGCCTTTATTCAGACGTTTTTTTTTGTTTTTTACAATTAGTCGGTTGGGTAAGCATTAGTCGGTCATAATACCTATTTACTACTGTTTAACTAACTATTTACTACTATTTACTACTGTTTTGATAAATTATGAGCATTGACGTATTTCCAATTGGGTAAGCAGTGCCTTTATGCCTCTATGTACTGCACGCTACTGTTACTACCCTACCGGCACAGACGTACCGCCTAGCGATTTAGCGTTCCTAATATCCTTTTGATATGGGGTAGGGGTATGGGTTAGCCCATTGCCATCTTAGACTACATCATCACTTACCATCAGGTGAGATCGCAGTCAAGGGCTAACTTGTAGTGGATAAAAAAAAAGTTTTCAAAATACTTACAATTGTTTCAACCCCACAAGGTAGTCAAAAGTGCCCAAACTCAACACGGAAATATGATTCTGGGACAGAACCAACCTCTCCAAATTGACAAGACTCTTGAACATATCCTTGTAAATGTTGCTGATTTGATTGTAGGAGAGATCAAGTCTTTGTAGAGACGTCATGTTGTAAAATGCATCAGACTCTATCAGCGATATCTGGTTTCTACTGAGGTCCCTGGAAAATATTTTTTTAAATATAAAACTATTGGGCCTGGCTGACGTTGTCCTGCCCTGAATTTAGATTAATTAAGTACACAAACACCCACACAAAATACCAAAAATCGGTCCAGCCGTTCTGAAGTGATGTGCTTAGATATTATTCGGCAATTGATTTTTATTTATGTAGATAGATGTCCCTTTTATCTGGCATGTATTGCAATGCGACTAGCATGCCACTTACTGATTGTATGATGTACATTGGCGTATACTGGAAAACTTCACCCAAGTGCCAATAACAAGTGTACAAAATTTAAAGTCAATTGTATAAATTAAACGTGAACACATAGGTAAAAAATAGACAGAAACATTAATTTCTGTAGTTGGTTCCCCTGATATTAACATCTAATGCGGCAAGTGGATTTAAGATGTGCTGAGTGACAAGTCCTGAGCAGCTGGATCCAGGCGGCGCAATACCGCGGCGTGTGGATATCATTGCAAGAGGCCTATGTCCAGCAGTGGACGTTTATCGGTTGAGGATGATGATCGGTTGACAAGTGTGGTGCATGAGAGAAGGGGCCAAAGCACCTCACTAGGAGCAGTTTGAGTATGTTTAGGCCTATCATAAAACCTTATTTCAAACTCAAAGTAAACAAGCTGAGTTTAAGATCACTAAAAAAATAGAAATTGTGCCTCAAACCACTCTGTGACTCTACTGACACCTCATAATTTTCCTAGGCATGTGTACACAACTTTGTCAAAACACCATTTCAAGTTATTTTAACTTAGATTAAAGTAGATAGGTATCTAGATTAGATTTAACTTACAACTTTTGTAAATTTGGCAGATGGAGCTCTCTTGATAAAGTAGATATAGCATTTCCAGACAGATTTCTGAAAAAAAGAAATAAATACTTGATTAAGTAAATGCATTATTTTCAGAGTTTTGAGTTAGATTTTGATTTACACACAAGTACATGTTTATTTCAACCAGCTATATATTTAGATGTTTCCAATTTCAATTTCAAATTGTAATAGTGATGTTCTTTATTTCAAAAACATTGTAACAAATAATTTTCACAATAATCCCACAGAAATATGTACATTGTATTTTGTAGATTAGAACATTTCAGAATCTAATAATACATCAGTTTATTTGAGCTCTTACAAGCACATAAACTGTTAGCAAAAGTACACCACCTGTACTTCATAGAATGTTTATTGATTCAACATAAATGCCTCTCTGTAAACTTTGTAATAGCTTTAACAATTGCATTCCACCAGCTGGCTGGTCTGGGGATTACAATCCGTATAAACCTCATCTTTAGGACCTTGTTTCATTCCTATCCAGTTTAAGTTTTATATGTATTAAAAAAACTATCTAGGTCTAGTGGGTTCAGTTGCAGCTCTTTACCACTTTATGGACAAAACCCTACTTCCTAGAAATTTAGCAATCAATGGGTATGTTCCGATATACGCTGCAAGCACTGTTCAGTGCTGTTACTGCCGTATACTGCCACAATTTCCTAGGGCGTTTTCGAGATAAGGTGCTCTCAGTGCTGACTGCATTCCGTTTTAAACAGTAACCAGTATAGCTAACTATAAAGGAACATCTTCGCAGTATACTAAATTGACGTCACACCGTAGTGTACGGGCACGAAACTAGCGGTAGCGGGGCGACGGCGACAGCGGGGCGATGGAATCCGAGAGCTGGGGACGAATTTCAGGAAAGTCCTTTAGGCAAGCTGAAATTATGGAAAAATATAATTTTGTTCATTGGCGAATCCAGTTCTGCCAGTCTGGTAGAGCGTTTGCGGTTATTTTGCTACTGCGCAGCACATAACATTTGCAAAAAAAAATCCGAAAAAACATTTTTTTGGCAACATTATTTTTTATCTTTAAATTTTATACTTAAATAGAATTCGAAAAAATAAATCCCAGACGTTTTTGTCGGTTATAAAGTATTACCAGACCTCTTTCAAATTGTTCCCGAAATTCGTCACCAGCTCTCCAACTAATCGCATCGCCCCGCTACTGCCGTCGCCCTGCTACTGCTTATTTCGTGCCCGTACACTTACAGTGCTTGCAGTGTATATCGGAACATACCCTATAGTCCCACAAACTTATCTCACCCAGTGACAGTATCAAAAATAAAATAAAAACAAAAACTAAACAGGCATAAAAATTAGATCCAATCTTGGCCATCGGGCCAGGTAAGTTTGTAGGTAGGACTATAATATCATGACTCAT
This sequence comes from Erebia ligea, assembly GCA_917051295.2. Classification (NCBI taxonomy): domain Eukaryota; kingdom Metazoa; phylum Arthropoda; class Insecta; order Lepidoptera; family Nymphalidae; genus Erebia; species Erebia ligea. The sequence continues at coordinate 1,986,364 of OU785232.1, forward strand.
GACACACAGAAAGCTACTAGGTTCCAGCTGGTATAGAAACAATGCTGTAGGGTTCTACACACATTGTTCAGTTTACTTTTCTTTTTTTCAAGTTAGCCCTTGACTGCAATCTCACCTGATGGTAAGTGATGATGCAGTCCAAGATGGTAGTGGGCTAACCTGTTAGGGGCATGTCAGTTATATTAAACCCATACCCTTATTCGGTTTCTACACGGCATCGTACCGGAACGCTAGACCGCTTGGTGGCACGTCTTTGCCGGTAGGGTGGTAACTAGCCACGGCCGAAGCCTCCCACCAGGCCAGACCAGGGAAAATTCAGAAATTATAAATTCCCGGATTAAAATGACGCTGCCAGGGATCGAACCCGGGACCTCCGCACGTTAAGACAACAGCGCTACACACTGCGCCACGGAGGTCGTCAAACTCCTCTACTTCATTAACAATATTCTATCACAGTAACTGTGTGCTACTTGAAACTGAGTCTTTGTTACTGGAATTATGTACTCTTTTTTAATATGATGACTTACAAGCTAACAACATCCATCCAGAGTTTGCTCAGGTCTATTTCCTTCAACTCCGTTATCTGAACCGAGGTTCCGCCGCAACTCAACTTCAGTAGATCTTTTTGCTGAAACTCCGATAGCCCTTCGCCAGACCGATTTCCCTTGCATGAGCATAGCGATGGACAAAATCCCAGTGCACCCTCAACTACCAGGAATAGTACAGCTAAATACAACTTCATTTTGCCCATTTCACGTAAAAACACGATGGCACAAAGCCAAAATACATGAAATAAATCACATCTTCGCAAATGCTTCACCACGTCAAAAAACACTACGCGACACCTTCGCGACACTCACTCTTAATAGCTAGAATATCAATAATTGTTTCTGTTTATTTTAACTAAATTAAATGCATTTTATTTTTGACGATTTTCTTGTTTTGTTAAAAAATAAACAGTGCAAGCACTCATCCTATTCAATGTACTCCATGTACTCTGTGGACTCTGTGCACTGACAGTGTTGCCACCCTCTGATTTAGGTTTTCCCCAAACTCCTCGTGAAATAATTCCCCTAAAATAAGCACTTTTCAAAATGTTTTCCCCTAAAAAAATTATTCTAAGAATAAAACACAAATGAAAGTGCATTAAACTTTTATTTAACTTTTTTTAATATAATAAACTAAAAAAAAAAAAAACTACTAAATCAATACCATCTGTACCATATATAAGTACGTACTATATAATATTATGTAGGTAGTACACTACCATCAGATAATTTTTGACCAATTATTAAGGTGAAGATCTAAATAAGCAGCCATAAGTCACTAACATAACATTTAACGATCATATTACATGCCTACCACAAATCTATGAGGATTTTGAATAGAATTCTCATCATCAATCATCAGCTTTTTGAACTATGTTAACATCAATCATCATTCGATCATTTATAGAGGAGTCGTCTATAAATGGCCCATGGTTAACATGGCATCATTGTCCTACATTGTCATAGGACAATGGTGCACAGCGTACCTACATTTGGAACAAGCGAAAAACACACTACCTAGATTAAAAACACTGACAGTCAAACCAACCAAGTCAACAAACAAGAGTACCTAAACCATAACGTATAAATCCTTAGAAAACAGTTTACTTCGCACACTTAAAGCAGCTTTATTCGTATTCGACATCTCTTCTTTCCACGTACACAATTCTATGAGCGCGAAAGAGAAAAATATATTTTGTTTGGTACTAGCCATAGAGAAATGTAACATCATAGTCGTAATTCCTTGATTCCTACTTCCATGGGTAACATCGGCGCACCAAGTTACGTTCAGATACACGCAGTCACCGATTCGAACCGAAAGTTGAAACTTTCCCTAAAAAATTCCCTAATAATTTTTTTTCCCCTAAAAATTTCCCTAAATAATTGTATACCCTAAAAAATCCCCTAAGTGTTCAAAAATCCCCTAAATCTAGGGGAAAATACCCTAAGGTGGGGACACTGCTGCACTCATCCGTGATCAGTGATGCGACCCAGAGACTAGTAACCAGAGAGATCCGACATGTCTGTGGATACGACCGACTGACCACAGAAAACTTATACCTATATTCAATGTACCTACTCTGTGACTTATCATAAACCAACTGACCGTCACGGCGTCATACGCGCGGGAATGTGGAGAGCCCATCAGAAGAGCTGAAGTGGATGAAACGATGAAACCCAGAGCCGTAAAGCCTTATTATTTAGCCCTAGTATTATGATTCTTATGTCTGTGTTCTTTTCAGAGCTCAGATCTATGTCCAGAGCCGTTAAACCAGTTAAAAAAAAAAAAAAATCAGATCTATGTAATTAATCTGAGTTTCAGAGACAAGTTATTTTTTTTTCCGGTCGGTGTAAAAAAATAATAATTCAAATTTTCAAAAGGCGAACGGTTTTAATGTTAAAATCTTTGTTTTGTAAATGTATTTTTTTAAAGAAATTCTATCATGATAAGTCCTAGAAGTTCAATAGAGGAAGAGGAAAGACGGGAAATACCTTCCTTCATTGAGGCACGTCCACCGCTCGTATTAAATCCTTTTATGAGACCTAAACCTACAAAAGGGAAGAGACTCTTTACTGACCCTATGGAGGATTCAGAATGCGAAGAACCCGAGGCACCGGAGTTAGTGAAAGTGTATCTCAGGCTCAAGCCGTGCAATGTTCCCAGCAACCTGTATGAAGTGCATTCTGAGCGATCATTGATAACTTCATTGGACATAACAACTGCAGGTCACGGAAGACGAACTCAACATAATGTGCCCAAAATGTACACATTTTCTCATATATTTGGACCGAATTCCAGTCAAAAAGTTAGTTTTTTATTTAAATATTAAGTTGTTTAAAGTGCATAGTAATTTTTCTTGTGTTTTAGTTACTATACTTAAGAGGTATAATTACTGTTTTTGCCTGCACACAGACCATAATTTTTTACTTGTAGTCTGTACCAAATTTCGTCAAAATTGGATGATAGATGATGAATTAATAGATGAACCTTGAAAGTGTAGCAGATACACATTGGCATTTATAGTATTTGAATACATATAGTACAAAGTTGCAAATCGATGGGATAAACAATGTGTGAATGCATGCGTCTGCTGGGTGTGAGATACTTTTTGTACTTTTACCACAATACTTTTTTATAATATGTATGGTTTATTTCCAGGAACTTTTCGAACATGTTGTCAAGGAAAATATTAAAAAATTACCAGAAGGCAACAGTTTCACCCTGTTGACATATGGGACATCTGGCTCTGGAAAGACCTTCACCCTGATGGGGACTGTATCGGCGCCAGGTTTAGTGCCGAGATCTCTTGAGTATGTGTTTAAAGTTGTTGAGGCAGAACAGAGTCCAGTATATAAACCAGATGAGAGAGGTCCCAATAAACTGAGCAAAGCTGAACAAGATTTTGAATTAAAGGTAGGGATATGCTCTTGAATTTGATTGTAAAGTCATACAGAGGGTTATATTACAGGTCATTTAACCCTCTAATATGATTATTATGTCTTTTTTTTTCTTTTCTTCTCTCTCTTTTCTCTATCTGTGATCAGTCCTTCAACTATAAACATCTGTGCTCCTTATATTTTGTCACATCCAATAATGTGACATCCTTTCAAGGTGAAGTACAACAAGTTATACTATATGTTGGCCAGTCTTGTCCTTTTAAGGCGGAATGTGCTGTCACTAGCATCCAGAAGCTGGATGCCAGTGGCAGCACATTCCACATTGGGTTGTAAGAGTGGCCGTTAAAAATTAAAATGGTGGAATGGTAGGCAGGCCAGGCACCATAAATACATTTGTGTGTGTGTGTTTGTTTTATTGTGTGCATTGTCTTGTCCCCTTAGTGCACAATTAATATTCTACTACTATATCAGTGACTACACAATAATCATTGATGAAATAATATTTGCAGCTAGTTAGACAACTGAGGCAAATATCGGGGTCAATGAGGGATAAGTACTGTCGCATGAGCGCTGCCCTGGGAGACCTCACTGGCAGCAACATAGACCTGGCCAATAGAAAGAGCCATTATGTGTGGGTAAGTTATTTTGTATCATACTAATATTATAAAATCCAAAGTGTGTTTGTTTGTTGGTTTGTCCTTCAATCACGCCGCAATAGAGCAACGGATCGAGGTGATTGTTTGCATGGGTATAATTGAGGACCTAGAGACTACTTTTTATCCCAGAAAATTGAGGAGTTCCCCTGGGAATTAAAAAAAACTTATTCCACGCGGACAATGTCACGGGCATCTGCTAGTGTAGACATCATAATTCATATATGACTGAAAGGAACCTCTAAAGCAAAGTAGGGCAAAATGGATAATTGGTGAGCAAAGCAAGCCGCCAACATTTGTGGCTAATCTAAAGTTGAGTAGGCTCAATTCATTCTAAATCACAATCAAATCAAATGGGCCTCAGTTGCCTAAATAAAGAAAGTTAATTTACTATTTAAAAGAAAAATTAATTATAATTTATTATTAATTAGAAAAAATAATAATATTAATTAATTAGAAACAAATTATTCAGTTTTTATTTTTTCTAGGTGTCATTTGTTGAGATCTATAATGAAGCCATCTACGACTTGCTGGCTCCTGGTGACAGAAGGAACGCCTCGAAGCTCGCCATACGCGAAGACGCCGGTGGCAATGTTTATGTTAAGGTAAGAGTAAAGAGCCTGTTGAAAATAAGAAAACTGACAAACTTTCATCAAAAGTCAATAGGATGAATGCTTTTGACTTCACGAGGACCAGATCCAATTCTATCACAATCGACAAACCTAATAAACAATAGCAATAAATTAACCATAAAAAAAATATCAAAACTAAATAAGAACAACAACACCCTAATCTAACCCCAAGACGGCTGGTCACCGCTGTAATGACCAATGCCCCCCTTCTATAATCCAAAAAGAAGAACCTACCACAAATACATACACCACGTTTTAAGGAAAAGAATAATAATTTAGACAGGAACATTAAATGTGAGAACTTTAAAAACACAAGAAAGTTTTACAGAGCTTTTGCGGTACGGAACCTAAGAGTGGAAAAAGGGTGCCCTATGCCCAGCAGTGGGATTATATATAATTCATCGTAAAAAAAAGTACTAAAATAACACTAAATACAGGCTTATAAAAAATAAAAAAAGAGTAAGAGACCCTGGCTTCCTAGCCAAGTTACATACATTTCGTGTCTATTCTCTTTCTTGAATCGTTACCTCTTTACATTTATACTGCGGAGAGAAAAAAAAGGTGAATAGTCTGTGGTTAGCGTTTTTAATCGCTTTCGATAAAGCGTTAATGATTGTTGAAAGATAATGGACACAAAACTTAACTTGCTTGACGTGGGGAGACTGTTGTGTATGTGACGTCCTCTATGATATGATCTTAGATTTCAAAATAGATGTTATATCCAAAAATAATAAAAATGGATGGCGTCCGTAACTTCGTCCGCGTGGACGGTGGACCTTTTAGAAAATCTTGTGAAAACTGTATTTTAGCGTTCCTACCTAAAACCTATAAACTATCGTGACTCGTCAGTGATATTCACTGTAAACATAATAAATCAATACAACGCCCTTAACTTTGCACCTAACACTATTAGCCGTGAGGTGAGTGATAATTTAGGTTTCTATAAAAGGCTAATAAGCAAAGTTTCTCGGAAAAGTTTCAACAAAAACAAAATGAACTTTTTCTATGTGATTTTTGTACGAACGTAATTTATTGAGGGACGAGTGGCCTAGGTGTGGCAACGCATATCAGTGGATTGCGATTGTTAAGCAACGTTGACCTAAGTCGGTAACTGGATGGGTGACCGAATTTGGAGTTTCAAATTTGACCTTTTCGTTTCCTCCGTGCCTCGGAGAAAACTTAAAGCTGTCGGTCCCGGTTGTTATCACTAACATCTGATAATAATTGTTACAAAAACCTAAGTTAAAATACTCTTAGTCGAGTCGTATGCGGAAGAATGTGGGAACCCACCTCATTATTATCCCAAGAAAACTCCTAACATTATTAGATTAATGGAAAGGGGTCACGACGCTCAGCAATGAGGAATACGATGCAGAGAGAATTTATTGAACAACTTAACGTCTGTCGGGTCAGATAGTATGTTTATGGCACTGTATTTGTATTGACGTTTCGGTGCAGGGCGCGGTACAAGCCTTCGTGCGGTCGGGGGCGGAGGCCTACGACGTACTAGTAGCGGGCAAGGTCAACCTGCAAGTGGCGGCCACTGGTATACACGCGCAGTCTTCCCGCTCGCACTGCATCTTCACCATTACTATGTTAAGTGAGACGGGTATGTATTAAGTACACTTTAGTTATTATAAGGGAACTAGATGATAAATAAATAAATATTGATTTTTAATCAAATAAACATTTAAAGTGCTTTTACATCGTCGAGTGAATCTACCACTGGTTCGGAATGCCCTTCCTACCGAGAAGAGCCTGTAAGAAACTCGGTGATGCTCGCGACTTCGTACGCGTGGGTTTACGTTTTTTGAATTCCTGTGAGAACTCCGATTTTCCGGGTCTCCGTACCCGTCAAAATTGGTTAAACTGGTGGTTGGTGAAAGCGTAGCAGACCAATACTTTCACATCCATATAATATATAATAAATATTATAAATGCGAAAGTTTGGATGGATGGATGTATGTATGTATGGATGTATGTTTGTTACTCAATCACGCTCCAACGGATGAACGGATCTGGATGAAATTTGGCACAGAGATAGATTATAGTCTGGAATAGCACATAGGCTACTTTTTATCCCGGAAAATTAAGAAGTTCCCGCGGGAATCAAAAAAACCTCAACCACGCGGACGAAGTCGCGGGCATCAGCTAGTTTATAATAATTTTAGTATCGATGTATCATATCAAGTAATGGAGAGATAGCTGCACTTTTGGTAACTATCACCAGAAAGGCTCATTCAGTATTAGGTGGGTGTAGGGCTTTCCACTGATGACGATAGTGAAAGTCTGCTCGCATGCGGATGGGCACTATATATGGCTGCTCAAAGACGGTTTATGGTTACCAAAAATGAACCATAACTAGAAAGGCTGATTCTTGTACAGTATTAAAGTATGCCCAGTACCTGTAAACAGTATAAACACTGACGCTATTCATCGGGCCTTTCCCTAGATATCACCTCTCAAAGACGTTATGAACTACATACTGTAAAAAAGTATTAACAATTATTATGTCGTCACGTTGATTGCTGTTGAATAAATTCTTACGCCTTCATAATTTTTAATAGCAATCAATTAATATAACCCTGCTATGGCAAAATTAAAAACAGGACTCGATAAAACCTACTTTCGCGTCAAGGGCGGCACTAGTATGGGAGTGTGCGGGGTATGAAGCGACCGGTCGGGCGCGGTGCGCACCCGCCCGCTACCTCAGTCCCCGATTCCTCAGAGATAGCGCGCGGACTATACGTGCAAAGAAAATCAGTCTTAACACTCGGTGATCGGTATGCATATTGTGTTGCCGCAGAATACGGCATGCGCAGCGCATGCGTACGCCTGTGCGACCTGGCGGGCTGCGAGCGTGCGGCGCGCACCGGCAACACGGGCGCGCGTATGACAGAGTCTCGCGCCATCAACGCGTCGCTCCACGTGCTGGAGCGCTGTCTGCGGGACCTGCGCCGCAAGCGCACGGCGGACGTGCTCGTGCCCTACCGGTAAGTCATCGTGCCCTACCTGTGACTTATCGTGTTCTGCGGGGTCGAGTGTGTAGGGGCACATACCTACATGATAATATGACAATAGATGGCGCTGTTAGATCTACGATGTAAACACTGCGCAGCCCAAACAAAAGTACCAAAGTTAGCCAATCCGGTGCTGCCACCTGAATCCCGATTACGAAGTTCTTTCGGAATTGGGTATTTGAAAACTATTCAAAATTCGAATTCAAAAATCGAATCAGTCGCATTCATCGACCACACAACCAATAGACGCCTAATTACTATGCTTTCGTAATGCAAACAATTCAGTCAAATGACTGAGGTAAGCGGGCGCGGGGTACTAAACGCTGATTGGTCTACTCAAGGTCAAAAAAATCATAAATCAAATGGGATGGGGTCCTAATTCCTAATAATTATTTATCAATAATTAATTATCGATATACTCTAATTAATATTTAAATAACTCGGTAGGTTTTGTTACAAGGGCGTGGAATTATATAAGACCTATTAAGTCTGATGTGTTGTCTGAAAGTGTTCGCCCTATATGAGGAGTCTATTAGTTGTATGGTCGATGGTCGCATTGAATCGAGCTGCCAAAAGTAAAATAAATGGTTGGACAAAATGTAACTTGGCTACGATTTTTCTTAGACTACGTGACATAGCGATAACGAATATGTGATGCCCATACATTCATACATTCCCTTAGTTTTCTAAAGCGTTAACGATTTTTATTTATTTAATCGTATGGCGTTTACATATTATAGGCTTTATAAAAAGTGCTTATTTCGCCTGCAAGTTCGTCGCTCGTTTAGCACCACCCAGGGGACACGTGCAGGGAGGTAGAAGGTAGTTCTTGCAGACGTGAGCGACGGGGCATCCCCCCAGCGTTAACGATTATTAGCGTTAACGATTATAGAAAGATAATAAACACGAAAGTACTTGGCTAGGGGACTGAGCTTCTTCATGAAGTCTATAGTTAGCTACTATTTGTCTAATCGCAGGGAATCCAAGCTGACTCGTCTGCTGGGCGCGGGTTTGTCAGGCACGCGAGGTGAAGCTGTGAGCATGGTCGTCACCCTAAACCCGTCGCCGAAGTACGCCAACGAGACAAAACATGTTTTGAAGTTGGCCGCCGTTGCTAAAGATATACGTGAGTTTACCGACCGACTATACCCACGAATCTATACTAATACTAGCTGATGTCCGCGACTTCGTCCGCGTGGATCGAGGTTTGTCGGTTCCCGTGGGAACTCCTTAATTTTCCGTCGCATTTATAATATTCCTAGCTGATGCCCGCGACTTCGTCCGCGTGGATAATTGTCATATGGTGCCCATGCTGACAAATCAAGGCTATCTTAGATAAGGTTTTAGGAAGGTAGTTTTAGACTTACTAACATTAGGTTAGTAATAGTAATGTGTCTTCTTACTTACAAAATCTTTATGGTCGAAATAAATGTTTTTTTTTTAAATAAATAAATTAAAAATTAAATACTTTATGGGCAGAAATCAGCGACACCCTGACCGAGTACCCGAGTTCTATGGAGAGCAGTTCCCAAGACACCACAATAGCGTACACCACCAGCTTTGAGATCATGAAGCTCCGGGCCGACAACGAGCGGTTGCTGTTCGAATTGAAGCAGTAAGTGTTCTTTTGGACTGAGCTTGCTATCATTTTAACGTTGTAATATCGTGAGTGATATTCATTATAACTATACATAACACCCGGATAAACTCGCGTGTTCTGTCGGAAAAGTGCCCGACTAGTTTCGAACCCGTTCGGGGCCCTTATTCATGAGCATATTCGCGCGACGCGGTCGCTGCTCGACTTTTCCGACGTGAACACGTGAGTTTATCCACAGTGGCGTGCAGTTCATAGAGGCGTAAAAGCACTGCTTACCCAAATGGAAATACGTCAATGTTCATTTTCGTTAAAATAGTCAGTAAATTAAGTATTCTGACTAACTAATGCCTACACTAGCTTCAAGCCCTGTGCACGCCACTGTTTATCCAGGTGTTATTTATAGCTTTCTATCACTTTCCACAGGTGGCATAAAGCGCAAAACACACAGGGAACTGACGCGGACCGGGTCGCGTATTTCCGTTTGCGTCTTCAATAGAAGGATGTGCTTGATCTCTTTTCAAAATCGTGTTCAATATAAGGAACTCGTCCTCCAATCGCGCACGAGTTTGCAAAAGAAGCAATCTCTTCCAGACAACCTTTGGGGAGAGGAGAATATCAAACAAGAGCGCGGGATAGTGCAACATCTAAACACTAAAATATATAATATACATACATACATACATACATACAATACATATAAACATAAAAACTGAATAATTCTAATCTTATATCTATCTAATTGTAATATGTGATATTTGAGTAAATTTCTTATTTTGTGGCAAATGTAATAAAATATAGGACTAAAGTGAAGTAATTGCTACTTGATAGAAAATGTTTATACTTGAAAGACTTCTGAAGATAGAGAATCAGCTTTCCGAACTGGTGGTAGATTCTTGCGACTTATCATAAGTGGCACAAGTGTCCTACGTGAAATAAATCGTTTCATTTTCATTAGGGCGCAGGCTCGCAACAGGGAATACAGGGCTTGTATGGAGGAAAAGCAAGCGGCCCACGAGAAGATGCTCTGGGAAGTGCTGGAAGAGACCAAGGCCACGTACAAAGAGCTCTACGAGGCCGAAATCAAGGCTTTGCAAGACAAGGTACGGTATTTTAGCAGTAGATTACCAAAACTGGATTGGAGAGTAGTTCTGAAGGTTATAGCTGACAGACAGGACAGCGCTTTCAAAGCGCACTGGATGTCAGCTTTATTTTGTAGGTACATATATTAATTATATTAACCTTAACTAACATAGAAAAATCTCGTACTAACACATATTATTGTCTATTATTATTGTATACATACGTATTCTAATACTATTCTTATGTTATGTGACTACAAGGCTGATCTGATGGCCAGGTCCAGACATTGGCTATATTATTTATGAAACAAATTATTTTTGCCTGAGCGAATGTGCTTTTAATTTCTTTTAATCAATTGGGTATTTGACTACTAGTGAAATATTATAGTTAATTAATAAATAAATTATATTAAATATGTTTTTTTTTTGTGATTATTAAATAAAGGGTCTCCCAAAAGTTGTAATATCCACGTCCACTGCTAGTTTTGTGTTGAATAACTATTTTAAACTATCGATTAAAGTAAAAAGTGCGTTGACTTTGATGACGTCACAATTCAAAATTTCATACAAAATCCCATACTAAGCACGCGTTTTGATGTTTGAAAAAAAGTTGCTGATTTGACTAGTTGTCAAATACCCAACTAGTTATAGCTTGTATTTAGGTACAATAAGTATTTGTGTATGTTTGGCAGATGGTAGCAATGGAGGAGGAATACGAGTCCCGATTGGGAGAGCTGGGCCAGGGGATACCTTCCACGAAATACCAAGAACGGGTGGGTATTCAGAAATGAGTGCTAATTTTCATTTTTTTGATAGGACATACCTGATAAGACATTAAAGTTTCCCAATAGAGCAAATTTATGTATAAATGAAAGAATAATACATTTAAAGTATATTTAAATATATTTTTTTATTTAACGCAAATGTTATTTACTTATTACAATCCCATTTTTTTAGTAATTAGTAATAAAAAATTGTTAAATTTTTGGATGAAAATAAACGACTTGTGATTGTGAATGAGAGCGTTGAGAGTGATTTGAAACTCTTCAATTTTCCGGGATAAAAAGTAGCCTATGTTCCCCGTAGCCCGGGAAACCCGGGAGTACCCCGGGATGTAAACTATATCTGTACCAAATTTCATCAAAATCGGTTGAGTAGTTGGCCCATGAAAGCGTAGCAGACAGACAGACGGACACATTTTCGCATTTATAATATTAGTAGGTATGGATATGGATTAATGATAGCTTGTTTGTTTCAGATTGATGAGCTGATGACAAAGAACGCAATTCTGGAGGTATAGTAATATAATATTGTGTGTCAAACGTAATGTAATTCATTAATTTAGTTAATTTAGCCATTTCAAAAAAATATTTTCAAAAAACCGACTTCCACAGCCACTGTGAAGTTTAAAATAATTTTGATTTCTGTTGTTTCTCTGTTTCTGAGTGTTTCTGAATGTTGAAGTCGGGCGAGCCTGATGCGTCAACTTTGCTTATCTTTGTTATACCCGCCCGACTTCAACATAGTGTGTAGAAATCAAAATTATTTTTTACTTTACAGTGGCTTTGGAAGTCGGTTTTTTGAAAATAATTTTTATTTTTAACTTTTAAGTGTACTCAACTTCAATGATGAAGTCCATGTTCGGTGCCTTTAATATCAATTCACCATCAACAGTTTCTAAATCCCCACAGCTTAGGAGTTCTGTACCCTGCATCATCAGGATTGAGGATTTGTAGTTAGAATTTTTTATGGGACCACATCGGGAGCTTCCTCTAACCACTAAAAAAAAATCTAATCGGTTCAGAAACCACGGAGATATCTACCGACATATATATTAAAAAAAAATAAAAAGATACACTCTGAATTGAGAACCTCCTTCTTTTTTATAAGTCTGTTTAATTGGGTATTTGACAAATAGTCAAATCAGCAACTTTTTTTCAAACGTCAAAACGCGAACTTTGATTACGTGACAATTCAAGCACTCCTAAAAATGCCATACTAATGATACTAAGCACGCGTTTTGACCTTTGAAAAAACGTTGCGGATTTGATATGCGGATAGTTGCCAAATACTCAAATAATACACAAAAAAAAAAAAAAAAAACAGTAGTCAACCACGCTGACCAATTGGCGACGTCACACATCTTTGAAAACATTATGAAGAACTCTCAGGCATCCAGGTTTCCTCACGCTGTTTACCTTTTCCTTTACAAGTGGTATTTAATTTCATTAAACGCGCATAACTTCGAAAAGTTAGAGGTGTAGAGGTCCCCGAAATACAACCTACCCTTGTACCAAATTTCATCCAAATCGGTTGAATAGATGGGCCGTGAAAGCGTAACAGACAGACAGACGGACGGACAGACAGACACACTTTTGCATTTATAATATTAATATGGATGTTGCCAGAATAATGGCTGTGTTCCGAAATACACTGCGAGCACTGTAAGGTGTGACGTCACTTTAGTACACTGCGAAGCCGTTCCTTTATAGTTAGGTATACTGGGTACTGCTTAAAACGGAACGCTGTCAGCACTGAGACAAACACTGAGAGCACCTTACCTCGAAAACGCCAGTGCTCACAGTACAAAGATGGCGTCGATTAATGACGTCATATATTTCCCTAGGATACTGCAGCAGTTTACTGTCAGTTATAACGGAACGAATTTCTCCCCAGTAAAGAGCACTGAACAGTGCTCACAGTCTATAACGGAACACAGCCAATATGTTTTTATTTTCAGGACAAAATAACAGCTCTAGAGTTAGGTCGCGAAAGAGACGCGGCAGAAATGGACTACTTGAGGACGTGCATCGAACAGAGAGACGCTAAGGACGGTAAGGACACAAAATATGATTAAAAATCTGGTGAAATAAAATAAAAGGCCTGACTTTCTCACCGGCTGGCTCATAAATGCGCAGCCCAAATCCATGGAGCGACACAGATGACATTTTGCACAGAGGTTTTCTCTATAATCACTGTCTTCAAATTGAAGTTTGGCGGTCAGCCTGAAAGTCAGACAGACGTGAAATGCCTTCCGATCTTGAGCAATATTCTTTAATTGTGCGTAATTATGACGGGTCCACTCCTTTACGTCGTCCATTCACTTCGGCTCTGTTTTCTAGGTGCTCTTTTCCCGGGTACCTTGCCCTCTAGGATCAACCTTGTGATGCCACCTTTCTCTGTACGACGGTCGTCATTAGAGCTCGGTTACAATGCGCTCGTTTAAGTACCTCAGCATTTGAGAAGGAATGCTGGATTTTCCGATATTCCCACGGGGGCGAAGGCGCGGGCGGTCGGTAGTTCTAGAACAAAAAGTTGCCTTTTTATATTCATATAATCATACAAACATATAATTTCAGAACATGCCGACGAATCTGCCGAAGAAAACGACGATGTCATATCTCTCGACAGTGAATCTAGTGACAACGAAAGCTTAACACCGGTTTTGAAGAAGAAACATATAAGCCGTATCAAACAGATACGACAAAGTATGATCGAGGAAATAAATATGTTCAAACGCGCTTCTCGCATGAACGAGTTTAATTCAGAAGTAAGTGATGAAGAAAAAACTAGCGATACTATGAACGATCACGATAAGGACACATATCTTTCGACACGTGAAAATTTAAATAGCACTGATACAACAAATAACAGTGACCAAAGCGATATTGAAACAGACGTTATTTCAACCGTTAAAAAGGCTTCGCGTTGTACATATGTCCTTGATAAAAATGATGATGATGATGTGGCAACAGTAAATTATCAGGAAGAAAAAATCTGTGAACCAAAGCGCCAACTTAGTCGCGAAACTTATTGTGTGGCAACATCCGAAGTTCTCGAAGACAAAGTTCAAGATGAAATTCCAAATTCAGTAAAACATACGGTTGATTTACCCATAAATACTGTAGAGACAAAAACTGAGATTCGTGTTACACCCAGTATAAAACAATCTATCGAAAGCAATACTTCATTACTACAATTTGAACGCTTAGAAATGGAGATGAGAGAAGTTGGAGGTAAAGAAAGAGTCACGGGACAGTTTTACAATATTAAGCATGATAAAAAAAATAGAAAATACTTTGACGATGGTCTTGATACATTGATTGAGCATCCTAAAACGCCTGCAACTGTTGTTAAAGCTAAAAATAAAACGTTCTTTTTTGATAATTCTCATGTAGGACAAACTAAAATTGAAGATAATCTTAGTGAAAATTCAAAAACTAATGTTGTTCCACTTGATTTGGAGTTACTTGGAGAAAGCACGACAAGACAAGCCAACAAAACTGGTGCAGTTAAAAAATTTGTTCTGTCTTCAAAACATCATGCATCTATGGATATTTTTGAAGATTTCGAGTCACCGCGAGTTAATAAAGATGATATAGTTAAAACCCAGCCCAAAGCCATTGAAAACATTCGCCAGTCTGTCGAAAAAATCGTAATAGCAGATAAAATTTGCTCCAACATCGATACTGTCAATCTAATACCATCAATAAAATCAGAATCAAATGACGTATACGATACCGTTCAAAAAGTAACGTCTAAAATAGAAGAAACAGCTGCTATCGTAAAAGACAGTAATCTTGAAATTATATCCACGGATAATATAGTAAAACAAACATCCAAAATGGACGAGAGTACCATACACCCACTTGACAACAATAATGAATCACAACTTCAAGCAAATTGTACTAAAACCAATGATACAACAGTAGAATTTGAAAATATTTATAAAGACATATCAGCACCGCGAACTACAGAATTCGAACTACTAGTTTCTCAAGAAAGTACTGAAGAAAACCAGAACAAAACGGAATTTGAATTTGAAGACTCGCAGTATAACTTACGACGCAAAACCAATTTGGGAAAGGCAAAAACGGAAAGGAAACGGGGCATAAATAAAGTTATAGAAGGAGAATTACTTTTAGAAAGTACATCAAAGTGCGAGAGTAAATCGAAACCTAGAAGGAACCTAAGGTTACGTAGGCCAAAGGGAACTGAAGAGGACAATGAAAAAGGCAAATTAGAAGATATAGGTAATCTTCAGGTGCAGTTTTCTGACGTAACTATGGGCTTGCCTGCGCCTCTGATAGCTTCGAAGGATATACCATCGCCTGAAAAGCACGAGAATCAGGAAAACTCTTCTCCCATACTTGGCATTCAGAGTTGTCCGGCGAAGAGGTAATTTATTAATTTAAATATTAAATTTTGGCTTTTGAATTACTTGAAATTCTTGGAAGTAATCTAACCTAAAATTTCTTGTTAATACTTTTGTACACCATCTCTAAACTAAATTGTCAGAACTAGATCTATTGCTGTTCCTTTCCGCGGAGAGCATTGTGTAGTGTAGAAACCGATAGGGGTAATCATACTAATATTATAAAATCATACGAAAGTGTGTTTGTTTGTTGGTTTGTCCTTCAATCACGCCGCAACGGAGCAACAGATCGAAGCGATTTTTGGCATGGGTAATGGGTATAGTTGAGGACCTGGAGAGTGACATTGGCTACTTTTTACCCCGGAAAATTAAGGAGTTAAACCACGCGGACGAAGTCGCGGGCATCAGCTAGTATTAGTATAGATATTAGTATGATGCATGCTAATTTACAAGCATTTTTAAATTTCCAGCATAACCCGCAGCCGGAGAAAGCTATTCACTCCGCGAGCGGAGCCCTTGGACGAGAGCTTGGGAGCCGCGGCCGGCAGCGACGACAAGGTGCGAGTGCCCAGACCCTCCTACCACCGCCCCAGGGCGCGACGCAAGCTGTGAAACTGTGGAGAGACTTCATATTATAGGGGTTATTGTTACAAACACATTTGCATTTATTTTAAAACTGTGATGCCAGCGACTTCCGCGTGGATTAAGGTTTTTTGATTCCCGCAGGAACTCTTTAATTTTCCGGGGTAAAAAGTAGCCTATGTCAAGTCGACGTCAAAAGTCCATATAGAATAAGCAAACAAGATGGATTGTTAGTTACAGAGTTACCCTCAAACTTACATAAATAATATTAATCTTGTAGGTTAACATTATTGTCAATTTATGGCAATAATCTAAGGCGTCAGACATGAAACTAGCGACGGCGACAGCGGGGCGATGGGGTCCGAGAGCTGGCGACGAATTTCGGGAAGGTTCCTTTAGGCAAGCTGAAATTGTAGAAAAATATAATTTCGTTCATTGGCGAATCCAGTTCTGCCAGTCTGGTAGATCGTTTGCGGTTATTTCGCTACGGCGCAGCATATAACATTTGCAAAAAAAAAACCGAAAAAACATTTTTTTTGGCAACTTGATTTTTTATCTTATATTTTATACTTATAGAATTCGAAAAAAAATCCCAGACTTTTTTGTCGGTTATAAAGTACTAGCTGATGCCCGCGACTTCGTCCGCGTGGTTTAAGTTTATTTGATTCCCGTAGGAACTCCTTAATTTTCCGGGATAAAAAGTAGCCTATGTCACTCTCCAGGTCCTCAACTATACCCATGTCAAAAATCACGTCGATCCGTTGCTCCGTTGCGGCGTGATTGAAGGACAAACCAACAAACACACTTTCGCATTTATAATATTAGTATGATTACCAGACCTCTTTCAAATTGTTCCCGAAATTCGTAGCCAGCTCTCCGACTAATCGCATCGCCCCGCTACCGCTAGTTTCATGCCCGTACACTAAGAAGTATTAAACAGCAATTGTTTTGAACCTAATGTTGTTAAATTGAGGTAAATATTCTGGATGTGAGGTTTGTGCGGATGATTGATTCAGTTTGCTTGCACACAATTTTAGCAGTTAAGCTATGTATGGACGTCGACCGTCCTTCCCCGGAATGCAACCTATCCCTGTACAAAACATCAAAATTTGTTTGAAAAGATCGGCCGTGAAAGCGTAGCAGACAGACAGTCACTTTCGCATTTTAAAGTTGAATAGAAGCAGATGTTACTTTGCCAAAGTTCAAGATAACCAATAAACAAGAAGCTTACGCTAATACCCATAAATTTGAAAGTGTGTGTGTCTGTCTGCTACACTTTCACGACCCGCTTTTGACGAAATTTCGTAGAGATATGTTGCATACTGGGGAAGAACATTTTTAACCCGGAAAATCAAGGGTCCCACTGGGTTAAAAACGAAGGGATAACTAAAACTTTATCCACGAGGATGAAGTTGCAGGCATCATCTTACGATCAGCCCTCCGATTACATAAGAATTGTCGATCAAACGTTAAAGATTTTCGTCAAAGTAAAATAAACCATGACACCATTGAATTAGAGCTCAATTTCGTCTGCCCATTCTTATACGTTTAGGTATGTACAATACCCTAAACGTATAAGAATGGGCAGACGAAATCCAGTTATGGTTTATTTTACTTTGACGAAAATCTTTAACGTATCGGCCATTCTTACATGATTGGGGCCCTGTTGGGACGGTCGACCAATCGCAGAAATGACTATGAGAAATGCGGGGTCATTTCTCATAGTTACAACCACTTTTATACTTCTATTAGTAGGAATATTGGGATTATTTTTTCCCAGTTATACTACCAGTTAGTAAACTGGGTGAATACCGTTTCAACATTACTGCTAGTCTTACCTAAATATTGACATGAAAATATATTTTTCATCATACCTATTCGAAAAACGCATATTGCCTTCAGAGGATAGCGGGAGCAAAGTGTAACTTGTTGGCCCATGGGACTTTTCATTTCTCTCTTCTGATTGGTCCATACATAGTAGGTTGATACTCCTAGCTTTTTCTCATACGTAATGATGAAAAATAGTGTGTGTCACTCGGGGCCAAATTTTTTGTTCTCGGGCGGCGTATATTGAATTCCTCGCTACGTTCAGGATTCTACTTTAGAACTCCTCGCTACGCTCGGGATTCTACTATAGAATCCTTCACTTCGCTCTGAATTCAAAATAGCGCCCTCGGGGAACAAAAATTTTCTTTGGCCCCATGTAACACAAATATCTATTTCTCACCTCCAGGCGGAAAGCGTCAATTTTCCTCCCGCTGCGCTAAACGAAAATGCCGCTTTCCGCCTCCGTCGAGGAGAAAAATAGTATACACACCACGGGCAGTAAATAAGAAAGCCTCAGATCACATGTTTATTGACCTCGGCTTCGCCTCGGACAACAATTACATGTGATCTGAGACATTTCTTATTTTACTGCCCTAGATGTGTAATGTACTATAACTTTAAAAATGACAATGACATAAAAATAAATTTTAAATAATTGAATTAAATGATTTATTGAATATATGCTTTATATACTTGAATCATGCTGCTCTGAATATCTGGTATGTCCAATTTCCGAAATATCCGTTTTTGAGACTGGTCATTCTGGGAATTTTAAGACTTATTTTAGACATAACAGTACAACGACCACTATGTACTTATTATAATTTAATGTGACTGGTCTCAAATCACTGTTAGAAATAGTCAGAGCGATCGGCTATAAATTGTCGCAATCATTAAAGGACTGCATCAATGTCAAAACATGGTTTTGGCTTCACGTATCACTGAGACTGTCCGTAAAGGATCGTTGAGGACAAAAAAATGTTTTGACATTGATGCAGTTAACTATCGATAGAATTAATTGCTGAAAATTGGTATCACGTAAGACTTTTGAAGTAAGATGTCGTTTACGGACCATGACAAACGTCACGTCAAACTAGGCTTTCATTGATACATGGTGGGAGGTGTTTTTAGCGGTGACATAAGGTGTCCATTAATCGTTTTACGACTCTTTATTATCTAAAATAAATATAATATAAGGATTAAAAAGCTCGAATAGATTATTTGTTAGGTAAAAATAGAAAATACTATTATTTCAAGCAAGTAGGTATGCTATATTGAAATGGCTTCAAAATGTTATTTAATATAAGACATTCTATTGACAATTTACCTATAGAGGTATATTTTATTAGGTATACCGTACTTACATAGTAGACCAGGGTCGATAATTTTTAAAACCAAAAAAAATAATAGTAGGATGAAACCCATTAGAAAAGGAGGGGAATATTATAAAAATGAAAGGAAAAATAATTTACGGGCGATCTGAGGTCGGGAAGGGGATGGGGGGGGGGTTTTAAGGGTAAAAAACGGTTTTTCTCGATTTCCGGCAAAACTAAAAGTCCTATCGAAAAAAGTCAAATTGCAAAGTTGTAGGTAATAAAAAGATCTAAAACTTTTGTATTCACACTTTTTTCACATAACCTCAAAATTTATGTGAAAAATTCAAAAAACCAAGTTTTTGATTTTTTATTTTTATCTTTTACAAATAATTTTTTTTTTTAACGAAATTTGGTGAAAACTTAGCTTTTTATGTCCCAAATACGCTGTAATTTATTTGAGTAAAAATATTTATTTTTTCACCTTATTTTGAATTAATATCGAAAAAGCACCCTAATTTTCAATCGATAATTCACCCGTCAAAATATCAGCTTTTTTCAAAAAGTTGGTATGTTTTCTGTTCGTTGAAATCTCTACTTTCTGATGGTGAAAAAAAAAATATATGTTACTGTAGTAAATCTTCTCAGAAAATGCAAAAAACGAAAATCGAAAACTCGAATTCGAATTTTTTTTTTAAATTATTATAAATAATTTTGAGCTATTTATTAAAATTTACACTTTAATTACTCAAAAAACGTTAGATTACATAAATATTAATTTTATTAACTTATTTGTTTGTTAATTATAGTAGTATATTTTGATTTGCAATTTTTTTTTATCAATTTAACATGTAATCTAACGTTTTTCGAGTAATTAAAGTGTAAATTTTAATAAATAGCTCAAAATGATTTATAATAATAAAAAAAAAAATTCGAATTCGAGTTTTCGATTTTCGATTTTTGCATTTTCTGAGAAGATTTACTATAGTAACATATATATTTTTTTTCACCATCGGAAAGTAGAGATTTCAACGAACAGAAAACATACCAACTTTTTGAAAAAAGCTGATATTTTGACGGGTGAATTTTCGATTGAAAATTAGGTTGTTTTTTCGATATTAATTCAAAATAAGGTGAAATAATAAATATTTTTACTCAAATAAATTACAGCGTATTTGGGACATAAAAAGGTAAGTTTTCACCAAATTTCGTTAAAAAAAAAAATTATTTGTAAAAGATAAAAATAAAAAATCAAAAACTTGGTTTTTTGAATTTTTCACATAAATTTTGAGGATTATGTAAAAAAAGTGTAAATACAAAAGTTTTAGATCTTTTTATTACCTACAACTTTGCAATTTGACTTTTTTCGATAGGACTTTTAGTTTTGCCGGAAATCGAGAAAAACCGTTTTTTACCCTTAAAACCCCCCCCCCATCCCCTTCCCGACCTCGGATCGCCCGTAAATTATTTTTCCTTTCATTTTTATAATATTCCCCTCCTTTTCTAATGGGTTTCATCCTACTATTATTTTTTTTCACTTTTTATTATTTTTAAAGGCTTCTACCCTGGTCTATAGGTCTAGCTAATAAAATATTCTCATCGGCAGTATTGCCAACCCACACTATGAAAAAAAAAAAAAAATTGTACGACCAAATACTTACATACCAATGCTATTCATGATTAGTAAGTAATATTATAACATCCATACTAATATTATAAATGCGAAAGTGTGTCTGTCTGTCTGTTCAATCGATTTTGGTGAAAAGTACAGGGGTAGGTTATATCCCGGGGAAGGACATAGGCTATTTTACCCGGAAAATTAAAAATTCCCGCGGAAATCAAAATATCTTAATCCACGCGGACGAAGTCGCGGGAATCATCTAGTTATAAAAGAATTAAGTAAGTAGGTAGTAGACTTTATGTACTTACTTTTTTTTTAAATCTTTATTGAAAACAATACAATAGAACTTATAGCTAGAAACATGCCCGCTCACAATTAATTTTAATTATAATTAACTTTTATTCAAAATGAAAATATCCATAGACAATTTCGGTATCTCGAGATATCTCTAGCTTATGGTATCTTTGATTGCATCGTAAAACGAAAATCTACTATCTTAGGCGCATCGCTTCTTATATTAAAGTATTTTGTATTATATTTATTATAAAACAAAGCCAATTATTAAATAGAAAATCACAAGAAAACACAGACTCTAAAATATTACTTAGTGAAATAGGTAACGCAGTTAAATTTGGAAGACTGTCAAGTCAACTTAATTTGCTAGATTACCACATGATTACCATAGACATTCAAATTTAGTCGGATTATAAAAAGGTCTGCACTACCAAAATATCGTGACTAGTAATCTGTGGTTAGCGACCCATTGCTACAATCCTGAAAAACCTTACGTGAAGCCGGCTTTGGACTGTAACAATGGATATCCTTTAGGACATTTTTGGATGTGATATTGCGACAATTTATAGCCGATCGCTCTGCTGGTATATATGCTGTAATTAATTGATTAATAAAAAATATGTACAGTTTATTAAAAAATGTTTTATCCGTATTTTGTTTTATTTTCATCATGAAGTCACCTTTTCTACTCTACGGGGTAAATGGATATTTCGCCTCTAGCTCGAAAAGCGCACCTTTGCTGCTTAGAAGCAGTGAGCAAAAGTCGTTTTGCTCACTCAGAAAAAGTATTTAGAATGCTGTGGATTCGGCATTTTTTTCAGTGTCTCATGAAACGTTGAGAATCTCCGTTAGTATGGAGGAAATCGAGCAGCTTTACAAAATCTCGTAGCCTTTATCAAAGCTCGTAGCAATCTCTTTAATAGATTGCTGTCTGGAAAATTCCGGACCGCCCTTGTCTGTGGCGGAGTGTTTACCAGAGCAAAACAAACATGAGGCGAGTTCTTGGGATATGTTGCATGAGTCGCCAATGTGGTCTTGGCCACATTTGAAGCAACGCGGCTTGGATCTGCAGATCGCTTTGGTGCTATGCTTTGGTGTGGCCAAAGCGGCAGCAGTTGAGGCACTGGATTGTCGGGAGTTTGTATGTTTCTACTTGTAGGGACGTATGGTAGCTGAAAACTCTAGATGGAAGCATTTGCCCCCTAAAGGTAAGAACGACAGATTGAGTGGGAATCCAGGAGGAAACATTGTCGGTGGTGATCTTTCTATTAAGTCTACGAGCTTTTACAACCTCCCCACAACCCGAGGGAAGCTCTAACGACTCCACAAGCTCTGTCATTGCCCAGTCAACGGGAACTCCCTTCACCAATCCCATCCTGGTAATGTTGTATGCGGGGATCTGAGCTTTAAATTTACACATTGAAAGTACCGGATTAACCAGGAAGTTATTGGCTGCAGATGCAGTCAAGAATTCCACTGATACCTTCTTTCTTCTTTTCTTTTCTTTCTCTGGGCTTTTCCGCACTTAAGCACCGCTGCCCGTTGTGCGTGAGACCTTTGGTGAGACTCCCCTCTGGATCACTCCAGCCAGCCGAGCTCACTCCAGAATCCAAGCAGGCCGCCCAGGTCGGCGAGGACTTCCGGGAGTGTTGCTGGGAAGCCAATGTAGGTTTCTCGTTGAGTGGTTACAGCACTACATTCAAGTAGTACGTGTCTTGGTGTCTCCTCGCTCTCCATGCAGGCTCTGCATAGAGGGCTGTCGGTTATACCTAGAACATATAAGTGTTTGTTAAGTGGACAGTGTCCTGTTATCATGCCTACAGCCGTCCTGAGTTTAGCTCTGTTTAGTTGCAGTAGTTTCTTAGTTAAGCGTTGGTTCAGGCTGGGTATAGCCTCTTTTGTTTGTCTGCAAACGGTGGTGTTTGCCCATAATTTGGCATGTGTACCTACTGTTTGTTGTTTTAACCAAGTCTTGTACTCACTGAATGGTATTGGAACGATAGGTTCAGGTCCCATTACCTTCAGGTTTGAGGCTCGTCGAGCTAGTTCATCGGCTGCGTCGTTACCTATGTTGCCGCTGTGACCTTTAACCCAGCCAAGTGATACCAGGTTTGATTTTGTTAGTGTTTGTAATGCGTTGTGGCAATCCAATACGAGCTTAGATGTGCTTGTGTTTTTGGCTAATGCTCGCAGGACTGCCTGACTATCACTATGAATGCTAATATGAAAGTTTGTTACCTGTCTGTCGGCCATAGCCATGGCCGCCGCAGTAATGCCGACGCACTCCGCTTGAAAAACAGAGTTATTCTTACCGAGCGCGCGAGCGATATGTATGTTAAGCTCGGGACAGTACACTCCTGCACCAGTTCCCTGGCTGGATTTTGACCCATCTGTGTAAACGTCTATCGTATCCACAGTAGTTTTGTGTATTCCGGTCTCTGAGATGTTGATCTTATAATCTTTCTCGATTATGTGTTCCTTCTGTGTTTTGTCACAGAGCCATCCTAGCATTGGACACATCTTGTTCTCACCTGACAGTATCCGGGTGTGCGCTGTATTTGTGTCTTTCCACAGCCCATAAGTTTTAATCCTTAGCGCTGCGAGGGTAGCTTCTTCTCTTATGTGGAGATGTAGGGGTGGAATTCCCAGTATTACCTCTAAAGCATCTGTTGGGGTGGTGCTCATGCAGCTAGTGATCGCTAGGCATGCTTGTCTTTGGAATTTTTGTAGTGTCTGTTGGGTTGTCGTCTGAAGCGTTCTGGGCCACCATACTAGTGACGCGTATGTTAATGAGCTTCTTACCACTGTAAGATACAGCCAAAGCATTAGTTTTGGTTTTAGACCCCAGGTTTTCCCGATCATGCGTTTGCATTGATTTAGGATTATTGTTGTTTTTTGTATTTTCGTGTCTATATGTTTCTTCCAGTTCAGCTTGTTGTCTAGTGTTACCCCCAGATATTTGACTTCTGTTGATAGTGTTATAGTACTAATACACGCTCGGATTTGGTTCGAGCGGACCACGGATTTGGTTCGCTTCCGAACCATATCTGACCGTCTGTAGAGTAGTCCGGCGGACATAATTATTATTAATTGAGTCCGCCGCGGTCCGCTGGTTTGCACAGCGGATTTGGTCTGCTCCGTACCAAATCCGACCGTGTGGACGGTCGGGCCGGACAAACTATGACTAGTCGTGTTCGGAACGCCTCTTTGACCACTCGTGCGCTCATTTTGTGATAAACATGGAGGAAGTGGTAACCGAACGCGATGTGCTAATAATAATTATACAATTGTAAGGACTTTCCGTGTTTGTGGGATACATCCCATGAACTTTATTGTAACCGGGATGCTCGAAAGCAAGCATATAGCATTTTAAAACCTTAACAATAGGTAGTTTTATTCTCTGTTTTTTTCTTGGTCTTTAAAATAGGATATTTAGTATTTCAGGATTTCTTATCTATATATAGATATACATACTTATAATAAAACTGTAACAGGTCCAATTCTGTACTTTGAAGATATTTTGAATTTTTTTTGGAGGGCACTCATTATTCGATACTGAAGCCAAATCTGTAATTTTTTCATTTTTGTCTGTCTGTCTGTATCTTGGCCGCGCATCACGCCGAAACTACTGAATGAATTCAAACGAAACTTGGCACTCTTTGAGCCCATACTACGAGGTAGGACATAGGATACTTTTTATTCCGTAATTCAGCACGGTTTCCTTGGGAGAGGGGATGAAAGTCAAAATATATACCAGAAAAATATGAAATAAAATATATATGTAACAAAATATGTATGTAGTTGTAATTCAGTACCGCGTAGTCCGATTTTATTCATTCCTTTTTTATTAGAAAGGACGTAGGTACTTTTTAATGATTTACTCGTCAAAATTTCATGGTCATTGGTTTTGTAGCTTAGAAATTACAGACGTCACATCAAAACGATCATTATACACAGTACCTACTACCTCATATCATCATATAATACTAATATTATAATTAATGCGAAAATGTGTTTGTTGGTTTGTTCTTCAATCACGCAGCAACAGAGCAACGGATTGCCGTAGTTTTTTGCATGAGTATATTTGTGGACTTGTGGAGAGTAACATAGGCTACTTTTTATTCTGGAAAATTAACTGAAAAACTTATTCCACGCGGACGAAGTCGCGGGCATCAGCTATATTGTTAATAAAATTAAAAAAATAAATTAAATTAATAATATTGTGATGAAATGAAATGTAAAACTATAGACGTATAATTTCCCTACTATTTCCCACAACGGTGTGCACTTGAAGGCGTACGTGAAGCAACTGTCCGGTCCGGTCGTCTGTAGCGAGAACGGATTTGGTACGGCGGATTTGGTCCGCCGTACCAAATCCGAGCATGTATTACTACTATTAGATTTGTACCGAAGAGTGTTGGCATCTTTGGTACATCTGGTTTCCTTTTGTTTGTGAACAGTACTAGTTCAGTCTTTTTTGGATTCACTGTTAGTTCGTTGTCTATGCACCATTTCTCTATGAGTCTCAGTGCATCTTGCATTATTGCGCAGAGCGTGTTTTCGTGTTTGCCACCTATCAGAATCGTTATGTCATATGTCACTGATACCTTATTGCGACCCATATTTTTGATGCCGTCATGGATAATTGAACCTATTTTATGTTTGTGGAGAAATTATCCGAAAGTAATGGCCCGCAATGAGGCACCAGAGGAAGGGTCCTCGACTTCCCGAGATACTTGAACGACGAACGGTCCTTTGTCATCAATGGAGTATGATTTAGGGCCTTCCAAAAAAGATGGGTGAACAAACATATTTTGAATAGAGGGGTTTGCTACTGAAGGTTCAGTAATTAATTTTTTTGGGAATTGGGAGGAACCGTTTCATCCTCTCCTTGACGTTTTCTAGTAGATGATGAAGGAGCAGCTCCCGGATCGGGAGGCTCACTTGGGGGGTCTAGGTCCATTTTGCGGTTAGTTAGTGCATAACTTTAAACTTACCAGCACCAATAGGATTAGTCTAACAAAGTAACACCTATTTAAAATATAAAAATCACAATACAAACGCCAAAAACACCAAAAAACTCTCAAACACGTGCGTCTACCACAATGATGATCGACCAAAAAAAAACTTTATTTATCTAAATAAAATACAATTAAACAAACAAAAAATAAACACAACCTAATCTAAATAAATCTAGGTGGTAAATAAATCTAAGTAAATCTAGGCGATAAAGTCTTATTATCTGCTGCACTTGAACGCTCCCCGCACTCCAGCCAGCCAACCTCCCTCCAGTATCCAAGCTCCTTCCAGAATCCAAGCAGGCCGCTTATGCTGGGTAAACATACTTCACCGCTGTGAGTAATTCTTCAAAGGGGTCTCTGTGGTGCATTCTGACTTTTCTCCTCCAATTATAAACAACAAGCCAATCTGCATAATCTGTTCTTGCTTGATCACGATGGAAGGCTCTTTTGAGTACTCTCCACTGGCTTTCAATCCTTTATGTATGTGTCCCATCTGGTGCCACAAATCTATTACTTGGATCACTATGATTCACTTTCCTGTGAGTGTATCCATGTTCTGAAAGGCAATCATAGGCTCTCCAAAAATCCGTATGAATTATAGAGCCCTCCAGAACATGCTTTTTAATGAGTGGCACTAAAACTTCGGCAGACCTCTCATTATCAGGGCACACTTCAAGTCTGAGGTCCTCGTTCAAATCCTCTATCATGCCTATAACCCAATGGCCTTCTATATGCCTCCCACGATTATACTTTCTCTTACCAAATTTCGACTCATCTATTTGTACTACTTTATTTGGACCCCCTATCCTTACTTTATGCTCTTGATGTTCTAACTCATATACTATGATACATTCCCTACAGTAATTAAGCCAATCTGCTATTGTTGATGGTGATAACACTATATCAGCATCATCATCTGAAGTCTCTCTTTGTACATGTTCATAACTAGAACTATGACTGTACATGTACATGATTTTAAAGATTCTAACCATTGCAATCTTTGCATTTTCAAACCAAGTTCCTTTTGCTCGGCTGAGTGGTTTAATTTTGCAATTACTTTTACGGCAGCGAAATTTTCCCAATCCATGCCTTTCAGACAATGTCATGGGTCTCTTATGGTATGAGCAAATTTTTTCACGGGGAACGAGTCCTCTCTCCTCTGCAAACTGCACGCATTGCTCTTCTGGTCCCAGCTTCTTAGTCAATTTGTTAAAATTCCAAAAACTCCGAATCTCTTCCGCATTAGCCTTCCTAACCCCAGTTGAGCCAGAAGGTTGATGTATCATTCCTTCTCCCTCTTGCGAGCATGAGGCTAATGGGTCAGCAGTACAGGTTGATGTATCGCGTGGTGATGTGAGCGCAAGTGGCTCATTGGAGTCCAACACCTGCACTACACAAGACGCAGCACTTGCAAGCACAAGTGGCTCATTAGAGTCTAACACTTGCACTGGCGAACCATTAACACGCGAAGAAGTGAGCGCAAGTGGCTCATTAGAGTCAAACATTTGCACTTCTCTCGACGAAACGCTAGAAGATGGTGACGACGACGAGGCCTGAGGCTTCGAGGACGCCATGGCAGTCAAACGTAATCAGCACAGTCAGGAGTACAAAAAATAAAAATATTCTCAACTGAAAAGCACGTCTAACGAATAACGATAACTCAAAGATTTGGGCCTTGGCCCTTGGCCCTTGGGGTGTGTTCCGAAAAAATACACTGCGACTGCGAGCACGTCTGTAACGTGAATTCGGTACACTGCGAAGGTGCTGCGAAGCCGTTCCTTTATAGTTAGGTATACTGGGTACTGCTTAAAACGGAACGCAGTCAGCACTATTATAACAATGTACTCTGTGGTCAGCACAGACAAACACTGAGAGCACCTTACCTCGAAAACGCCAGTGCTCAGTGCTCACAGTACAAAAATGGCGTCGATTAATGACGTCATATATTTCCCTAGGATACTGCGGCAGTTTACTGTCAGTCCTAACGGAACGAATTTCTCCACAGTAAAGAGCACTGAACAGTGCTCTCAGTCTTTATCGGAACGCACGGTGTGTGCATTAGTGTGTGTATTTGAATTGTTTATTGTCATTTGTCAATTTGGCGCAAAAATTTTTGGCGCGTTCCGTTTTTCGGTACACATAGGACTGTTTTATTCGAATAATTATAAAAAACGTCATAAAAAACGGATTTTAATGACAGATTAGGTACTAGCTTAACCGTGCGTTCCGTTAAAGACTGAGAGCACTGTTCAGTGCTCTTTACTGTGGAGAAATTCGTTCCGTTATGACTGACAGTAAACTGCCGCAGTATCCTAGGGAAATATATGACGTCATTAATCGACGCCATTTTTGTACTGTGAGCACTGGCGTTTTCGAGGTAAGGTGCTCTCAGTGTTTGTCTCAGTGCTGACTGCGTTCCGTTATAAGCAGTACCCAGTATACCTAACTTTATAGGAACGGCTTCGCAGTGTACTGAATTGACGTCACACCTTACAGTGCTCGCAGTGTATTTCGGAACACACCCATTAAATCCCACAGCCTGAATAATGGTATTATCTATGGGAACGAATTTCTCCACAGTAAAGAGCACTGAACAGTGCTCTCAGTCTATAACGGAACGCACGGAATGTATAGCATTGCTTCGAGAATGGCAATGGCTTCTCCAGTGAAAACTGATGTTTGAGGAGGACTTCTAAACAGGAGGACAATATTGTACTTGGGGGTCCAAACCGACGAACCACATTATCATTCTCCGTTAATTTAGACGCATCAGTGAAGACTAGCAACCATTCTTGCCAGTCTTGATCCAATTCCAAGGTTTGGCATAATTTCCTATTAGCTACATTTTCGTTTTTGGAAATATACCAAAGTCCAAAATCCATGTTGACACTTGTAGGTGACAAATGGTCATCGTTGACGCGTTGACACTTGACAGTTGACAATAGGAGTAGTGTTCTGTGGTTGACAAATTGAAGAATTATATAGGCTGTGTTCCGTTATAGACTGTGAGCACTGTTCAGTGCTCTTTACTGTGGAGAAATTCGTTCCGTTATAACTGACAGTAAACTGCTGCAGTATCCTATGGAAATATATGACGTCATTAATCGACGCCATCTTTGTACTGTGTCAGCACTGGCGTTTTCGAGGTAAAGTGCTCTCAGTGTTTGTCTCAGTGCTGACAGCGTTCCGTTTTAAGCAATACCCAGTATACCTAACTATAAAGGAACGGCTTCGCAGTGTACTAAAGTGACGTCACAACTCACACCTTACAGTGCTCGCAGTGTATTTCGGAACACAGCCTTTGCCGAATCGTAGGTATTTATTTTGCCTAAATATTTGTTTATAAGAGAATTAAGACATATCACATAGTTAGTAGGAAGTAAAAAAAACGTTGAAATGGCGACAAACGTCCGAGCGTCAGTGTCGCAAATTCTTCGCAACAAAGATGAAACCGTGGACGAAGATGATGAACCAAAGAAGAAGTCCCGAGAGGACTGGAGGAAGGCCAAGGAGCTGGAGGAGGCTCGTAAAGCTGGTACAGCGCCCGCTGCTGTCGATGAAACTGGTAAGCTTCGTATAAAACTACGCGTTCTACATATTTACCAAATGTTTGTAAATACACTTACTAAAGACTCATTTAGCAATTGCATTATGTTATCGCCTGACTGCCTCGTTGGTCTAGTGGTTAGCGTATTCGACTGCGGCCGACGAGGTCCCGGGTCAGGCCATAGTTTTATTGGGTTTTTCTGACAGAAATTTTCACCCCCGTGCCTCGGAGAGCACGTATAGCCGTCGGTCCCGGTTATTATCACTAACATGATAATAGTCGTTAAAGCCTGCCAACCCGCATTGGAGCAACTTGGTGGGTCTAAGCTCTAATTCCCTCTCTCCTGTGAGAGTGGAGTCCCGTGGCCAACAGTGGGACGTTAATGGGCTGTAGTGGTGATTATGTTATGGTTTTGGTATGATGAGCATTGGATTGTGATCCAGTAGAAAAACTAGAAAGTTGAGTACTTGTAACAATGGTTTGCTTTTTAATGAATCAATTTACAATATCTATTCTAGCTAAAACTGTGTACACTTTATTTTGACCAACTGGTGCTCCTATAGAGTGTAAATTGGCACTTCATGAATATCTCGATTATGTTGCATCCAAACCAGAATTGAATACACTGAATTTTGTATTGATAATTTGTTTTGCTGGCGCCAATCATTTAGTTGCATCTGATGTTGACAGCAAGATGCATCTCAAAACCATATTATCACACTTAGTATGTACGATGACCTTGACAGTCTGTGAGAGCTGCACAAACAAGCACTCACACCTCTGCTCAGAGATTGCTATTTGATTGGCGCTAACTATACCTAAGTAGTAACATTTAATACTGTAAAAAACTTGAACTCTTAACTCAGTAACATCTTGGTGTGGGATAGACCACATACTAGAGAAGTTATAAAAAGGTATAAAATAGACAAAGGAATTACTTGATTCAAAAACTTATGTAGCAAAAAACTATTATAAAATAAACTTAATATTCCAGGCAAGGACATAAATCCTCATATTCCGCAGTACATATCGTCAGCGCCATGGTACTATGGCACGGCCGGGCCCACCTTGAAGCATCAGAGGCCGCAGGAGGACAGGGAGGGACAGTTCACTAAACTTGACACTTACTACAATAAAGGAGTTACAGTAAGTCAATCAATAATCAAGATCTTAATTCAAAATTGGGACACTACACCTTTTGAATACCAATCAAATATATAAGTGATTTTTTTAATAAACCTTACAACTAAAGCAAGCAAGGTTTCAAAAGCACCCTTGTCTCAGAGGATCCCAAAAAAAAATCAGTCAGTTTTTAATTATTTAATACTAGCTGATGACCGCGACTACGTCTGCATGGTTTGATTCCTGCGGGAATGACTTAATTTTCCGGGATAAAAAGTAGCCTATGTCACTCTCCAGGTCCTCAACTACACCCATGGCAAAAATCACGTTGATCCATTGCTCCGTTGCCGTGTCATTGAAGGATAAACAAACACACTTTCGCATTTATAATATTAGTATGAAGTTGATTACATCTGAATTTTGCATATGACATCCATGGCAGATTCTATGCTACTATGTCAAAATATTATGTAACCATTATACCACCTATAAATCTTCAATTTGCGCAAATAAATAAATGAAACGAAATGTTCTATTTTGTAGACAAGCTCCGCAACAAAGTACAGAAAGGGGGCTTGCGAAAACTGTGGTGCAATGACGCACAACAAGAAAGACTGCTTGGAGAGACCAAGAAAAGTAAGTATTTTTGTGGCAGTTGTTATTAAAAATATATATTCGGTGGATCGTCGTGCCAGGAGACTCATTGGTAACAAAGGGCTGGTCAGTTCGAAGCTGCAAAGCTTGGAACATCGGCGCAAAGTTTTCTGTCTGTCGGTATTCTACAGGATATATTTCAGAGAGTGTTCCCAAGAACTATTTGATCTGGTTCCTCCGTCACCTTTTTATTATCAAACCGCAAGCCATCGACAAGGTCTGCATGCACCCTTACGCAGTCGAAATTCAGCGGAATACATATGGAATGCCCTTCCGGCTTCCGTTTTCCCCTCCTCTTTTAATGTAGGTACCTTCAAATCAAGAGTGACTAGGCATCTACTAGGCAAGCGCGCTCCACCTTAGGCTGCATCACCACTTGCAAGCAAGTCTGATTGCAGCCAAGCGCTGGCCTATACCTATATTTAAAATAAAAAAAAAACTATTGCGACAAAGGATTTGGCCCAAAGTGAGCAGAGAGTGTGAGCAACCAATCAGAGGTGATTGTGGTTGTTACATTGTAGCAATTACTTACACGTAATAAGGCCCCTATTCTAGAACAGATAGGACAATCATTTGCAGTTAAATTATATTTGATACAGACCCATTAGTGCAAGCTAATTAATCTATTTTATGTAATACAAGATGATGCCCATGACTTCGTATTTGTTGATTAGGTTTTTTATTCCCGCGGGAACTCCTTAATTTTCCGTGATAACCTATGTCCTTCCCCGGGTTGCAACCTATCTATACCAAATTTCATTAAAATCGGTTGGCAATATGGGCCATTAAAGCGTAGCAGACGGACAGACACACTTTCGCGTTTATACTATTAGTATAGGATAATAATAAACTAAGGCACATGGGATCTATAGGCTCTCTTAGTTTTCAGTATAGTTTACTAACTGCTGTCCATTTTAGATTGGAGCAAAGTTCACAAACGCAGGCATAGCGCCCGACGAATTCAGTCAACCGGATCTGAACTTGAGCTACGATGGCAAGCGCGACCGCTGGAACGGCTACGACCCGGCACAACACAAGGCCATCATTGAGGAGTACCAGAAAGTGGAGGAGGCCAAGAGGGAGTTGCGGGCTAAAAGATTAGAGCAAGGTTTGTACTGAACACTATTACACATTATCTGCTACTGCCCCGCTTAAATGCCCAAACGTAGCCTCCTCCTAGGGAAGCACCTAGTGGATCCCGAAGAGGCAAAGAATATCGCGCGCAAGATTACCGCTCTATGTTTGGACACACCTTAATATGCATAACCCTTGGCAAAATGCTCTAAATAGTAATGAATATTTCAGATCCCACTGCAACAGAAGAAGACGAACTAGAAGGGGAGGATGAGGACAAATATGTGGACGAAGTGGACATGCCTGGAACTAAAGTGAGTGATTTTACATAACATTTACTGAGTTGCTATAAAAATAGACTTTTCCCACCCTTGGGCGATAAAAATATTACCACACAGTTATTAGCCTTCAAGGGAGAGCGGCAATATTCATTTTCGCACTAGTGCGGTAATATAATGGCCGCTATATAAAAACAGATGTTTTGATGCCGCTATCGTTGTCGAGGTATTTTATTATTATGTAGGGTTTTTATTTTTATGTAGAAAAATTGGCCCTTAAGAGGTTATTAGTATTTATAATTAATTGCAGTGCTTCTTTAGCAGTAAATTTATCAAAAAAAAAATCACATGTTAGTTGTTTGGTTCGTAAAAATATCGAAACTAAGGTATTTTTCAATATTTTTACTAGTAGTACTGTAAGTACTTTAATCAGTGATAGATTAATAAAAGACACTGATAACCCAATTAAATAAAATATTTATTGAACTAAAATCATTACGTTACAACCATTTTGCTCTAAGATTTTCTGCAGAGTGTCAACCAAAAACATCATTACAAAAAGCGAACATTAACTTTTTTCTCACCAGCCTGTCTTACAGTCTTGATGTAATGTGATTAAATACTATTTCCAATACGCGCCCTTAATCCATTACATCATAACACCCTTTACTAATTACAATATACTTAATACAAATGTCTGGGCCCATAACCTAATAAAAGACACTGATAACCCAATTAAATAAAATATTTATTGAACTAAAATCATTACGTTACAACCATTTTGCTCTAAGATTTTCTGCAGAGTGTCAACCAAAAACATCATTACAAAAAGCGAACATTAACTTTTTTCTCACCAGCCTGTCTTACAGTCTTGATGTAATGTGATTAAATACTATTTCCAATATAGATTCCATAGCTTGGGTAAATTTTTGGGTTGTATTCCTGTCTTTGGCAGCATGCAGCCAGTTTTTTCCGACCACTTCTGCGTTATCATCCAACAATCTTATATATACTGTTATAAATAGAGATGTGATTAAATGTTATAAAAGATTAATTGTTAAAACGTTATTGTTATAAAACATTAACATGTTAAATTAAAAGTTATAATTATAACTGTTTAAATGGATAACAATTATTGATATTCAAAAGTTGTCAAATTTTAAAATGTTATTTAATAATTAATTCGTTTCGTTAAAAGTTCAATGGAATGAATGTTATATTTTTTACAACTTAATAGGCCTACTTACTTACCTACTGCAAAGATGTAACTGGATTCGGAAATGAAACGTTTTTTTGAGTTGTTTTTACATTTATTTGAATTTAAAAACATCAATATGAAATAGGTTTTAAATTGAAACGTGTTTTAAGTTGATCGAGTTCAGCACTTCACAATAGTTCCAAATTGCGGCATTACTCCGCCTTCAACTCATGTTAAACTAAGGTTACACTTTACAACTTTAAGCTTAAAAACTAAATATTTTACTTCCATTAAAATGAATAGGTATTTAACATTCACAACACATTTCAATAATAACTGAAGTTTGATAATGGTTTACGTTTACTTGAAATCATTAAACGTTAAAAAGTTATTTATACGTAAATTCAATAATAAAAGCTATTTATATTTGGATAAGGCTCACAATTCCTTGTATTATAAAAATAACAAATAGGTAAAGCAGTACATAAGTGGCTGCTGGCTGAATGTTGTAACAGCGCCATCGTCCGGCAGCCAACTAAACTTCTATGCAATTTATTGTAAAAGACTCAACGATCGTTGTCAATAAATCTATACGCGATATAGTTATAACTTTTAACGAACATCTCAATATTTATTAACAAAATTAAAAGTTTAAAAAAAATATTGTGTTATATTAAATGTTATAACTTTTAATGCTCACCTCTAGTTATAAATAAATAAAAAACCGGCTAAGTGCGAGTCGGACTCGCGCACCGAGGGTTCCGTACAAACCTGTAGTAAGTTTTACGATTTATGACGTATTAAAAATAAAAATTACGTTTGTTGTATGGGAGCCCCCCTTTAATATTTACTTTATTGATATTTAATTATTTATTTTGAAAGGTAATATACAAGATAATATTCTGTGAAAATTTGAACCGTCTACCTGTTACCGTTTTTAATATTGAGCAAAAAAATACGAAAAAAACACGTTTATTGTATGGGGACCCCCCTTAATATATATATTTTTTTAATTTTTAGTATTTGTTGTTATAGCGGCAACGGAAATACATCATTTGTGAAAATTTCAGCTTTCTAGCTATCACGGTTTATGAGATACAGCCTGGAGACAGACAGACAGACAGACAGACAGACAGACAGACAGACAGACAGACAGACAGACAGACAGACAGACAGACAGACAGACAGACAGACAGACAGACAGACAGACAGACAGACAGCGGAGTCTTAGTAATAGGGTCCCGTTTTTACCCTTTGGGTACGGAACCCTAAAAATGTGTGTGCAATTCATATACGGCAGAAGTGAAAGTTCAGACAAGTAGCCTACAAGAGAATGAGATATATATAACTTGTATTCTATCTCATTATCTCGCAGGCTAAATCCTATTTATGAATATGTTTAGTCTCTCTTTGGTGCCGCTTTTTCGTTTCGTTGAATTTTCAAATCACAACGATACTAAAGAAGGTTCACTTCAAAAATACTATTTTTAAATTAACCCTGTACATTTGGTGGTCAGGTGGATTCCAAACAGCGTATCACAGTGCGCAACCTGCGTATTCGCGAGGACACTGCCAAGTATTTGCGCAACCTGGACCTTAACTCCGCCTACTACGACCCCAAGACGCGCTCCATGAGGGACAACCCTAACCCGGAGGCCGCTGAGTAAGTGATTATTCCTTATCCGTACATTTGATGTTATATACCGCGAAGTGATGGTATCTTTGGGTGTATACCAATAGGTAATCGGTTTCTAATCGATTTGATATTAGACATTATTTTCGGAATCAGTAAACCCGAAAACTGTATTTCTTAAGATGAAACATCATCCATCTTGGATTTTGGATCTAACTTAGAGACATACTCTTTGGATCAGAGCTCCAAAAACCTCTGAAATAGACCATCTATAATTTTTTTAATAAAATCAGGACAATTTGAATGTTGAAAATTTTTCGGAATCGTTGCCTCGAATAACTTCGTAAATGAACCCCATATCGATTTTTTACAAAACACGTCAACAATCATAGTACATTGTTCACCGAGGGGAGAAAGTGACCGATTACTATCGAGGGTGTAGTTTGAGGCCCGAGGCGTAGCCGAAGGGCCGCAATACACGCGAGGTAGGAATCGTACTTTCTACCGAGTGATACATAGTGCTTTATACTACACCTGCGAGGAAAATAAGCGATAATTAGTAATTAAACGAACTTACAAAGGTTTAAAATAATAAATAAAATAAATATTTTTTATATCAGGCAATTTTACAAATCCATATTCAAAATAAAGAAACATTAAAAAAAAAACAAAAAAAAAAAAAAAGAAAAAAAAAAAAAGAAAAAAAAAAAGGTTTAGGTTAATAGTTAATAATAGTTAATAGTCCTTAATTAGGTTAGGCTAGCTAGCTTTAATTTCTATTGTATTGTTTTCAAAAAATTTAAAAAAAAATTTAAAAAAAAAAATGAAGTTCTATCATAACTATATGAGTCGCTTCATTCGAAGCTTCACTATCACAACTAGACTACATTTTGAGGATTATTTCAATATAGATTTCGATATCGACAATCGACATCGATATCGACAATCGACATCGATACCGACAATCGACATCGATACCGACAATCGACATCGATATCGATATCGACTATCAATATCGGATATCGATATCGACTATCGATATCGATAATCGACGTCGATGTCGACAATCGACATTCACCATATTATTTGACTTTTCTATGTCAAATATGGTGAAGCTGCTTCTAATATTATATTTCCTTAAGGTAAGACATCCAAATTCTCAACGTCCATACCATATTTACTTAAAATTAAAAAACAACAGCGCGTTAGAAATGGATTTTCATACAGTTTTCTCCCCGCTTAGCACGTTAGAAATGAAATTTCATACATCTTTTCCTCCCGCTTAATTGGTTTGTAGCAATGACGTACTTTCTACCTCGTTTTGACAAAAGCAAGAGGGTACTTTCCGAGCGGGTGTAGTATAAAAATCATTTTCTTAATCTACGTCCTGGAAAAGCTAGAAATTACACCCATACAAATTTTAAAAAAAATCGTTTCTATCATAACTCATTTGGAAATGGAAATTATTTTCCTAATAATTAAAGCCCTGAAAAACTTATAAATATCGAATATCCATCATTGATTTGTAAAGGGGTGCCAGTTTCGTAATTAACGCGACACAAAGGTCAAGCCAACAGAGTAGCACTGTGATGCCTATGTAGTTATTCAAATGTTTTACCGTTCGTCGCGTTTCTTCCTGACCCGTAGTCTTGGGTGAGCGACCCTACACGCATAGAGAAACGACGCCACGCGGCGCGACGGGATACGACGCCATAGAAAATGACAGACGTATCTACGCGACAACGTAGGCCACGTGAAGGGTCAGCTACTGTTTGATGCTTCTGCGTCGTGTCGCGTTGCCGCGTTTGTCGCTCACCTAGGACAACGGGTCAGCCTCCAAACACCTGTTTTCTCCTCACGCCTGTTTGATCCCAGAATCTTCCAGAATTTTAACCAGAATCCAGAATTTTATATTTCATTCTCATTTTCTTTGATAGGTCAGAATACGCGGGAGAGAACTTCGTCCGCTTCACGGGCGACACTAGGTCGCACGCCACAGCACAGATGTTCGCGTGGGAAGCGCACAACAAGGGCCTGGACGTGCACTTGCTGGCCGAGCCCACCAAACTGCAGATGCTGCAGCGACAGTACGAGGAGAAGAAGGACCAGTTCAAGACTCAGGTATGTGGTATATAGGGGGAACTTCACGCGCGACACTCGGTCGCACGCCACAGCACAGATGTTCGCGTGGGAAGCGCACAACAAGGGCCTGGACGTGCACTTGCTGGCCGAGCCCACCAAACTGCAGATGCTGCAGCGACAGTACGAGGAGAAGAAGGACCAGTTCAAGACTCAGGTATGTGGTATATAGGGGGAACTTCACGCGCGACACTCGGTCGCACGCCACAGCACAGATGTTCGCGTGGGAAGCGCACAACAAGGGCCTGGACGTGCACTTGCTGGCCGAGCCCACCAAACTGCAGATGCTGCAGCGACAGTACGAGGAGAAGAAGGACCAGTTCAAGACTCAGGTATGTGGTATATAGGGGGAACTTCACGCGCGACACTCGGTCGCACGCCACAGCACAGATGTTCGCGTGGGAAGCGCACAACAAGGGTCTGGACGTGCACTTGCTGGCCGAGCCCACCAAACTGCAGATGCTGCAGCGACAGTACGAGGAGAAGAAGGACCAGTTCAAGACTCAGGTATGTGGTATATAGGGGGAACTTCACGCGCGACACTCGGTCGCACGCCACAGCACAGATGTTCGCGTGGGAAGCGCACAACAAGGGTCTGGACGTGCACTTGCTGGCCGAGCCCACCAAACTGCAGATGCTGCAGCGACAGTACGAGGAGAAGAAGGACCAGTTCAAGACTCAGGTATGTGGTATATAGGGGGAACTTCACGCGCGACACTCGGTCGCACGCCACAGCACAGATGTTCGCGTGGGAAGCGCACAACAAGGGTCTGGACGTGCACTTGCTGGCCGAGCCCACCAAACTGCAGATGCTGCAGCGACAGTACGAGGAGAAGAAGGACCAGTTCAAGACTCAGGTATGTGGTATATAGGGGGAACTTCACGCGCGACACTCGGTCGCACGCCACAGCACAGATGTTCGCGTGGGAAGCGCACAACAAGGGTCTGGACGTGCACTTGCTGGCCGAGCCCACCAAACTGCAGATGCTGCAGCGACAGTACGAGGAGAAGAAGGACCAGTTCAAGACTCAGGTATGTGGTATATAGGGGGAACTTCACGCGCGACACTCGGTCGCACGAAACAGCGCAGATGTTCGCGTGGGAAGCGCACAACAAGGGTCTGGACGTGCACTTGCTGGCCGAGCCCACCAAACTGCAGATGCTGCAGCGACAGTACGAGGAGAAGAAGGACCAGTTCAAGACTCAGGTATGTGGTATATAGGGGGAACTTCACGCGCGACACTCGGTCGCACGCCACAGCGCAGATGTTCGCGTGGGAAGCGCACAACAAGGGCCTGGACGTGCACTTGCTGGCCGAGCCCACCAAACTGCAGATGCTGCAGCGACAGTACGAGGAGAAGAAGGACCAGTTCAAGACTCAGGTATGTGGTATATAGGGGTCACTTCACGCGCGACACTCGGTCGCACGCCACAGCGCAGATGTTCGCGCGGGAAGCGCACAACAAGGGCCTGGACGTGCACTTTAAAAGACGAACTGATTAACCGTATATTTAATTAGAAAACTAATACTTTAGCCATACTCGTCCCTTTATAACCCTTTGCCTTAGACCTTAAAGTGAAACAAAAACTAATTTAGCGAATAAGATCCTTAAGCAATGATATTAGATATATTTTTATATTATTTATACTTGCCTCCAGGTGAAACAGTCCGTGCTAGACAAGTACGGGGGTGAGGAACACCTGAGGGCGCCGCCGCGGGAGCTGCTGCTGGCGCAGAGCGAAGTGTTTGTTCAGTACAACCGCGACGGCACCAGAGTGGGCGCGGCCGAGAAGCAGCTAGCCAAGTGAGTGACACACTTGCCTCCAGGTGAAACAGTCCGTGCTAGACAAGTACGGGGGTGAGGAACACCTGAGGGCGCCGCCGCGGGAGCTGCTGCTGGCGCAGAGCGAAGTGTTTGTTCAGTACAACCGCGACGGCACCAGAGTGGGCGCGGCCGAGAAGCAGCTAGCCAAGTGAGTGACACACTTACCTCCAGGTGAAACAGTCCGTGCTAGACAAGTACGGGGGTGAGGAGCAATTGACCTGTCTGCTGAATGACCTTAGTATTTTCGCGAGGCAGAGCGAGGGAGTCTTGACCCTATTGCGATTTTTCGTTTGCTTTTGTGCAGATTGAAGATATTTTTTATAATAAATGAGTTGGGTATTTGATAAATAAATTATTTTTTAGTGATTATTAAATAATAAATAAATAAATAAATAAATAATAATTTATTCATGAGAATGTAGGTGATATAAAGTTGACATGGTTACAGTTTATGAGCCTTATACATTCTACCAATTAATGGTGTATGAATATTTGGTATAAATCGTCAAAATTGTATTAAAGTTAAGAAAGAAAAGTAGTAAATTAAATTAATCGGTCATACAAAATTACAGTTAAAAACGAAAGAAAACAATAAATGATAACATGTTAATAATACTTAATTAATTACGTATGTCAAATTCCATATAAGATGGGATACTCAATCATTGCACTATAAAACCATTTAATCACGTCGTCATCATCAAATTTACATATATTATTTAAGATAAGTTACTTGAAATTATCACTATTGAATAGGGAACCTGCCAAAAGACGTTAATGTTCACATCTCCTGTTAATTTTACGTTTGAAAACCATTTTAAATTATCGATTTAAAAAAAAAGTGCTTTGCTTTTCGATGTCGTCACAAGTCCTACTTATAGTCTGCACTAATATATTTGAGTAGTTGAGTAGTTTGTCAACAAAAAATTTATGAAATTTGATATTGAGTTACCAAAAGGTTTTGTAGTTGAAAATGAAAATGTGTAATTTTGATTACAGGAGTAAATACGAAGAGGATGTGCTAATCAACAATCACACATCGGTTTGGGGGTCTTATTGGAGAGACGGGCAGTGGGGTTACAAGTGCTGCCATTCGTTCATCAAGGTGCGCTTTACAAATGTTTACCCCTTAATTATTACTGAGTATTGTAAATACTCCTTTTAATTGCACCTCTAGCTCTCTCAGACCAGTGAGTGTTTGGAACCCTCGTAGCTTTAATGAATGAAAATGAAAATGATTTATTTCATGTAGGACCACTAGAGTCACTTATGATAAGTCGTAAGAATCTACCACCGGTTCGGAAAGATGATTCTACTGAGAAGAACCGGCAAGAAACTCAGCAGTTGCTCTTTTCAAAATCAGAAAAATGTAACAATTTGTATATACACACTTAATATAAAATGCATACGCTACGTTACAAGTAGGTATTACACTGACTTGTGGGTTGCTGGATGCGAAGCCGGTTGCTTCCATGCAACTTTGTCATAGAGAAAATCATCTATACTATAATACCCTCGACTTAACAGATGCTGTTTAACACAGTCTTTAAATTTATGTAATGGCAACTCCAGAAACTCTTTTGGTACCATGTTATAAAAGCTAAGTTAAGCTAAGTTTAGTTTTAAGATATCACGTTTTATATTTTATTGACATTCAATGTACCAAAGATGACAATATCCATACTATCCATCCATACTAATATTATAAATGCGAAAGTCTGTCTGTCTGTCTGCTACGCTTTCACGGCCCATCTAAACAACGATTTTGCTGATATGGTATAGAGATAGGTAGCATCCCGGGGAAGGACATATGCTACTTTTTATCCTGGAAAAAAAAGTTCCCGGGGGCATAAAAAAAAATGAATCTACACGGACGAAGTCGCGGGCATCATCTAGTAAAATATAAAGAATGAATTGAATTTTATAAACATATCTCTTAACTTTGGACTTTGGAAACTGTTAGGCTGAAAATTTAAAGCACATAATTAGGTACAAGGCTTTTATGGTTCTCGAGAGTGGCAACTGGCATCACTGGTTGGGGACCCTTGAAGATATTGATGTGTAAACTGCTAATTAAAGTTTTTTTCTCTCAGTTTTTTTGCATATTTCTATAAAATTATTCCTAAACGTGTTTTACTTAAATATATAAAAATACTACACAAGACATGAACACCATTCCACGTGGGCATGATTTGTATTGTAATTAGGTTAGGCTGGTTTTAAAAAAAACATACGCGCCGAATTGAGAACCTCCACCTTTTTTGGCAGTCCGTTAAAAAAAAGTTTATTAATATGTGGTTAACAGTGCTTGCTTTTAATAATACTTTGGACATTAGGTATCCACACTTCCATACTAATATTATAAATGCGAAAGTGTGTCTGTCTGTCTGTCTGTCTGTCTGTCTGTCTGCTACGCTTTCCCGGCCCATCTTTTCAACCGCTTTTGCTGAAATTTGGTATAGAGGTTGGTTATATCCCGGGGAAGGACATAGGCTACTTTTTATCCCGGAAAATTAAGGAGTTCCCGCGGGAATCAAAAAACCTTAATCCACGCGGATGAAGTTGAGGGAATCATCTAGTTAATAATAATTGTTATCTTTCAGATGTCATACTGCGTGGGTGAAGCCGGGAAGTCAGTGGTGCTTGAAGTACAGGAGGTTGAGAAAGCTGTACAGAAACAAGAAAAGAAAGACGGTAAGATATTCGCCGATTATCTTGATCCACATATATGTAAGAACTAAACAATAAACAAAAGTTAAAAGAAGACTCATCATAGGTACTAATATTATAAATGCGAAAGTGTGTTTGTTTGTTGGTATGTTCTTCAATCACGCCGCAACGGACAAACGATCGACGTGATTTTTGCCATGGGTATAGTTAAGGACCGGAGAGTGACATAGGCTAAGGAAAATTAATGAGTTCCCGCAGGAATCAAAAAAACTTAAACCACGCGGACGAAGTCGCGGGCATCAGCTAGTATTGCTATATGAAAGGAATACCATAATATATAAAGCTGTCATTTTAGTTTAGTCTGAATCGCACTTGACCGGTTTTTTTAAAGAATAAATGATACAGTATGTAGCCACTACCACTACAGCCCACTAACGTCCCACTGCTGGGCACAGGCCTCCACTCTCATAGGAGAGAGGGAATTAGAGCTTAGACCCAACACGCTGCTCCAATGCGGGTTGGTGAGTTTTAACGACTATTATCATGTTAGTGATAATAACCGGGACCGACGGCTTAACGTGCTCTCCGAGGCACGGGGGTGGAACACCGCCAACTTCCTAACTCCGGGCTAGAATTGACTGAGAATTTCTAGTCAGAAAAACCCAATACTTGTTAAGGCCCGACCCGGGACTCGAACCCGGGACCTCGTCGGCCGCAGTCGAAGATGCCAACCACTAGACCAACAAGGCAGTCGTAGACAATGTACTAATACATACAATTTGTGTTTGCAGATAAGTCAGTAAAGTCCTCATCATCCTCCGACTCGAGCTCAGATAGTAGTTCCTCCGACTCTGAGCGCGATAAAAGATCAAAAACAGAAAAGACGAGCAAGAAAAAGAAGAGCAAGAAGCGGGCCAAGAAGAAGAAAAAGAAGGAATTGAAGAAGGGGAAGCAAGAGGAGGATAAACTCAAAAAGGTAAATTTTTCTGTTATTTAAAATCCCTTTTCAGTAGGATAAATTGTAAATAAGATGGCAACATTATATTTTGAAGTCATTTTATTTATAAAAGCTGACATCTGTATTATTTGTATATTTGTACAAGACTTCTTACATTTCGTAAGTTATTCATACT
The DNA here is from genome assembly GCA_917051295.2 of Erebia ligea. Lineage (NCBI taxonomy): Eukaryota > Metazoa > Arthropoda > Insecta > Lepidoptera > Nymphalidae > Erebia > Erebia ligea. Next base: position 2,029,878 of record OU785232.1, read on the forward strand.
AGCGACTTACGTAAGTAACGCTGAGTTGCGCGAAATAAATTAAAAATGTAAGTGGTGATTGAATCTCTACTTAAATTTTTTAATTTGTTTTGTGCAGCGTAAAAGTTACAAGTATAATCGTGGCCTTAAAACTATTCTAAACTTAAGCTTTTTAGGGCAGGTTTACATTTAACATAGAACCAACATTCAAAATCTTTCTTCTTTCATTTCTAGAGTTCTAGCCTCAAGGTAGTTTGAGTTGTACATAGATATTTTATAAGTTGTCTCCTTTTATTTATATCCTTCCTTTACCTTGCCCCAATTTTTATAAACCTGATGCCTTTGTATTTACCATTCCTTAACGTTATTATTATTCCACAAAGGCTCTCGAGATGGAGGAAAGAAAACAGAAGCACGCCGAGTACCTGCTTTCAGTAGATGAAAGGAAACGTCCATACAACAGTATGACGCAAGTCAAAGAACCCACGGAGGAAGAAATGGAGGCCTACATGATGAAACGGCGCAGGGAGGAAGACCCTATGAGCCATTTTATGTGAAATGTACATAATTATTTATTAAGTTAGGTATAAATATTTATCAAATGTGAAATATGAATAAAGTTATGTTGTGTCGTACTGATTTTTTTTCCCCTGGCCTACGGCTGCATATTATAATAAATCCAATTTTATCTGCAGCAGCGCAGAAAAGAGATCCTCGCCTTGTTTTCAAATAATTGAAGATTTGAATCTTCCAGATGGCCTGAGGGCTTGTTTCGCCACTGAAAATCGACTATAGAATCAGTCGCATTTGTTCCGTATGCGTAAAGATTAGATTGCGCTCTTCATCACGCCGCTTATCGACGCAGATACATAATATTAAAGATTGTATATCAATTATCAAACAGCCTAGGCTGTGCTCGCCGTAGTAAATATTGTTCCTTGGTGCAACTCGATTCGATTCAATGGTATAGACTATAGTTGACACCGGCATTACGATTCTACTAAAATGGTAGGATTTTTAAATGATGGAAAAGGATGGAACTCTAGAGACTAAGTCTGCAGCAGTAAGAAAATGGTAGAATTTGAAAATCTGTTGATGACAACACAGAGTGTAATGCGAAAAAACGCACTTGATACTTGTGTTTTTTGTTTTTAATCTGCTTTCCTGGGAGTGTGGTCATTGTTCGTTTTAGTACATTTCAAAGAGTAAAATGTAAATAGAGGGCACAATTTTGACAGCGTAATAATGTAGAGCATACATGATCCCCGTATTTATATAAATTTTATATATAATATTTGCCGTGAATTCGTCTGCGTGGATTTCGGCTATAAACTCACGCAGAAACCATATGTTTTTGTTTAGGGGATGAGTCAAAAAAGGTAACAGACAAACGGTTACTTTCGCTAACTACTCTTCGCTACTATTAATATTAGTATGAATCTACTGACGCTAAAGATTAACAACAAATTATTACTTGATCAGGGGAGATCTTTTGAATTACTTAAGGAGAGCATAAATGAATTAAAACATAAAATGAAATGAACGAAATATTCTTTATTGTACACCAAAGACATAACATTAATAATCAGCATCAATAAAACAAAAAATAAAATAAAACAATAAAAATTATCAATATTGACTTTTGTTTCCCGTGCTGCACGCTTTTTGTCGGGAGTCCTCCAGATTCCCTGATTAGTTTGGCCCTCATTTTTAATAACTCTTAAAGTTCGTTCGCTTACACCTGGAAATAAATGAAAATAATTTATTTTTTTCGCATTTTCTGCAAAAAATAATTATGTTGGGGGTTCCGTCTAGACTCTTTTGACCCCTCCTTAGACGCGACAGCTTATGATCAAGGCAGCACGTTTCTAAATCTAAAATCCCACCCCAAAAAACAAAATTTCAATTTGAGATGGATGGATTGACTTATTCCAAGTTTTTGAAGGACATCCTGGAGATGAGGCTTTAACTCTTCGCTTATTCCACCTTGAATTTATACAATAATTAATAAAAAGTATTAAAACTTGATAGGATTTTGCTGTCAGTTTTTTCGCATATCATAATTATACGATATGAACAGGCGAATATAAACCGTTTAAACGTTTTATATAAATAATCTAGTATTGTATTCAAAGATCGAAAGGCAAAATATCAAAACCGTTTGGTCAACTTACTTGTCTGACTCTTCAATTTCTTGTAAACATTGTTGTTTTTGGCTTAGGACAGCATCGTGATCTTCCTTTACTTCTTAGAATTTAAGAATCATGTTATAAAATAACTCGCACACATTATTTTGAATAGGTTTATCCATTATTTCACTATTTTCACTCTTATTTTCGAAATATTAAAACGAACATAAACAACCTGATAGCTGAATTGACAAATCAGTGACAAATGTAAGAACACAGATTAGACGAATGTTTTTACTTTGTTTTAAGTGTTGCCCTTTTATTCCGTGGAAGAGTTAGCGTGGCCAGACTCTATACAACACACAGCACCGTAAAAGGTCTTTTTTTAAAAAAACAACTCAAAAGATTTGTACCTAAAAAAGTTTGGAATAAAGTGATTCAAAGTACTCGTCTTTTATTTTCGTGACCCATCATGGAGGTGGGAAATTTCAAATATATCCGTCTATTTGTCAGATGCATAGATGTCTTTCTTTCATAAATTGAACGCAGCAGTGAGCATGGCTATACTATTTTTTTCAAACCAAACGTCAAAATGTACATTCATGTCAATTTGTCAAATTCATTTGCTTTGCTTTTTGATTAGTGAGCCGTCTGTAATAGGTTTGTGATTGTTTGTTTTAAAAAAGAGTTATGATGGCTGAAGACACAACAGCCGACGCGACAAAACGCTTGAATGTTAAAAAACAGACTCTCGATGACGCGTACGCGGCGCCGGCAAACTTCCTCGAGATCGACGTGGTGAACCCCGTAACGATGGGAGTCGGGAAGAAACGCTATACGGATTACGAAGTTCGCATGAGGGTAAGTCGGGCAGGATGCAGTTATTGCCTAAAAGGGATAATTGGATTGAGCGGTCCCGCTACTTCGCTGTTTACGATGTGTGGCTGCGAGTTTTTGTGGGCGGATCGAGTGCCAAATCACGAGTCATACCAACGTCGCTTGGTTGATAAAAGCGTAACTGAATGATAAAAAAAACTTGGGAATGGATCGCCCTAACTAGTTCTATGTGAAATTCTTGGGACATGATAAAACCAGTTCCAGGCTGAGCTATGGCCTTTTTACTGACAAGGGTGCAAGAGCTTTAGTTTTGACGAATATAAACAATTATTATCACCACTATGGGGTTGGATTTAGTATCGTTTGGCAGGAGGAGGGGGGTGGGGGGGGGGGGGTTTTGGGGGAGGAGGGGGGTGCCCCCTACCCCCCGACACTACTCCCATTACAAGGTAATGCACCGTTTTTTTTCTATGAATTTTTAAAAATCTCATTTTATGCCTTGCTGACAGCATAGCGGTGGTACTCTTACCTCCTCTGCTCCCACTATCAAGAGCGAGCGAAGCGAGCTCGGGACTTGGGGGCACTCCGACTCGGATAGGTTAGGTTAAGAAGAGGATGGCGGGGTCTGTAAGACCCCGCCATCCTCTTCTGTGGTTATTTACTTTGTTTACGTCCCAGAATAAGGAGCCCCGTATTCCTAGCGTCCCCACTTTCTCCTTGCTTTGCTGACAGCATAGCGGTGGTACTTTTTCCTCCTCCGCTCCCACTATCAAGAGCGAGCGAAGCGAGCTCGGGACTTGGGGGCACTCCGACTCGGATAGGTTAGGTTAAGAAGAGGATGGCGGGGTCTGTAAGACCCCGCCATCCTCTTCTGTGGTTATTTACTTTGTTTACGTCCCAGAATAAGGAGCCCCGCGAAGCGGGGCTCCGTCGACCGGCCTTGGAGGGGGTGAGAGGGAGAGGGTGAAGTCTAACTCCCCCTCTAAAGTACTTTTTCCTTTGGAGGGGGGGTTCACCCCCTCCCTTCCTACCCCTTCCCCCCCTACCCCTCTCCCCTCCTCCATAAATGAGGTTCATGATATCAAAAAAATATACGAAAACATAACCTCAAAATGAGATTTTTAAAAATTCATAGAAAAAAAACGGTGCATTACCTTGTAATGGGAGTAGTGTCGGGGGGTAGGGGGCACCCCCTCCTCCCCCAAAACCCCCCCCCACCCCCCTCCTCCTGCCAAACGATACTAAATTTTACCCCCACTATGTATTATTAACACCACTGTAGTTTTGAACATTTCATAAAATCTCACCAAATCATATTCGAGTATAGACAGTTCTGACATTTAAATTTGACTACCTTGATTCCTGCTTCCAGACCAATTTGCCAGTGTTCAAAGTGAAAGAGTCCAGTGTAAGACGGCGATATAGTGACTTTGAATGGCTCAGAAATGAACTGGAGAGAGATAGTAAGGTTAGTGCACTGATTGGATCAGTTTTTATGTAAAATAACATGATATTTCAACTGTCTGCCAACTGATATGAAAACAATCTTGTGATTATTACATTGCAATCCTAATTATTGTCAACTAAATGATGCCTGTGAATTTGTACGCATGGATTAAGGTTCTTGGTTCCTGCAGGAACTCTTTAATTTTTTGGGATAAAACGTAGCCTATGTCCTTTCCCAGGATACAAACTATTCCTATGCCCAATTTCATTAAAATTGTTTGAACAGATAGGCCGTGAAACTGTAGCAGACACACTTTCACATTTATAATATTAGTATAGATACTAAATATGTGGTACAATGCTATAATTCTCTCTTCAAACATTAAAAATGTGACTGAAAATCTACCCATTTGAAGCCAGGATGGGATAGCCACTTGATTTATAGTTATAATTATTCTCTTAAATTTCAGATAGTAGTACCTCCCTTGCCTGGTAAAGCGTTAAAGAGACAACTACCATTTAGAGGAGACGATGGCATTTTTGAAGAAGAATTCATTGAAGATCGTAGAAAAGGTAATTCAAGTTAAACAATATCCCATGTTTACTTTTCATTTCAGAAAATAAAGGTTTTTCTAATTATGTAGTTTACTACATATTCTGCATGGCCAGTCGCTGGTAAAAGCTAGCTTTTGTTTTGAATAGAAAAAAAATTGAGAACTTTTGCAATACGGCTGAATTTTGGCAGATTTGCAATACAATTAATACTGTCAATGAAAATTGATACATCTCAGTTTCTTGTATTTTCAAAATTCAAGATATGTATCCTGGTAACATTTGAATTTTTAAGGTTCATCTACTCCATATGTTGCTTTTATTCAAACAATAGAAATAAAATAATAAAAACCGATAATGATAAAATGCATGATATAAATGAACTTGGCATGTACAACACCTCATACAAGTCATCCTTGCAGTCGGCATTACCATTTTATGAATAATCCAATTAAATGTGTTAATAATGTTAATAGATTTATGTTATAATGCTATTTATGCACTATATGTAAGAAGTTTGTTAGGTAATAGAATAGTATTCCATTGTTTACTTACCGTCTTAAAGTTGGAAGGTCCCAGGTTCGATACCCAGCAGGGTTAATTTGGGAATTAATAATTTCTCAATTTTTTTTGGTCTGGTCTGGTGGGAAGCTTCGGTTGCTAGTTACCACCCTACTGGCCAAGATGCCAAGTGCTGATGAAGCCGTGTAGAAACCTATAGAGGTATGGGTTCAATATAACTGCCAAACTCAGATTTCCTACCCAGTGGTAGAGTCTTCTCATAAGTGACACAAGTTGTCCTACGTGAAAATAAATAAATCATAAATCATTTTCCTAACAGGTTAGCCCGCTACCATCTTAGACTTGTAGTGGAACAAAAAAAGAATTAACTGATAATTATTGATTATATTATTGGCTTTCATTATGACAAATACATTCATAATGTTAATGATTATAACTGGACTAATCACTCAATGTGCTCTTTAAGGCACAGAGGAAATGACAAGGTCCAAACTGACTTGGGTCAACATTGCATAGCAATTGGGTATTTGACAAATAGTCAAATCAGCAACTTTTTTTCAAACCTCAAAACGCGTCCTAAGTATGGGATTTATATGAAATTCTGAAATGTGACGATGACGTCGCATTTCAGAACTTAATCATTATAGTTCGACACACTTTTTTACTTTAATCGATTGTTAAAAATGATTATTCAACATAAAACTATCAGGGGATCTGGATATTACGACTTTTGGGAGATCCTCTATTTAATAATCACTAAAAAATAATTTATTTGAATAGTATTCAAATACCCAATTGTAATCAACTGATATGTGTTGTAACAGAACTGAATCTGTTCCAATATTTATTTGTTCGAAGTTCAATAATTGAATGTTGCTTGATTGTCCAATTCTACCTATCAAGTAGTATGTGATTCATCATTAGCTGTTTTGCCATTATGTAGTGACTCATATGACGTCATTTGATATCAGTTTGTGATGCATAGGTTTTTAGCAGTAATGAATGAAATTGTGAGGATAAATGAAGTACCTTTGACCTCGCACTTATAAATATTTGACTTAAAATTCTTTTTTAGATTAAAAAAAAATAAAGTTTTGAGAATTTTCATCTTTATCAACATACCAAGGTTTAGAGATTTATCATAAATCCTTTCGTTAACCATTAATAAGGCCGCCTTTGCGTGCTACCGAATTTTTGTAGCACGATTGTAAAGTCGTGCATTGTCGAGTCAACATCTCCTGAAGATGCTCCAGTGTCGGAGTGAAACGTACGTTGAGAATAATTTGGAAGATTTATGTGGTGTGGTGAATATCCCAAGCTGCAAGTGCAAGATACACCGTACCACATATATTTGCCTATTGTTGCGGATTATAGCAAATTAAATTTCTAGTTCCTTCATAATCATGGACTTCCGCAAAGTAACGCCTGCTTCTATCCAATACCGAATTTTCGTCGTAGATTTTTTAAACTTAAATTTAAAAAATATCAATGATAACATACAAGATTCAACCTGCAGAATTCCACTAAATTCATAATACCTTGTATTTAAGACCACACAATATAACGGAACAAACATCTACAATTTTACTCTAATGCTTGTTCTGCAACATGAGCTGTTGTTGTAGGCTTTCTTTATAAACTCCATTAAGAAAGTATTTACAGAAATCCCACACAGGCAAGGGTACATTCCACAGTTAGATAAATTAGTAAAAGCCAATATAAAAATCAATTATACAAAGTTAAATACAATCTAAGAATCAGCAAAAACATGCGCGTGGTATAGTTCTGACCTTGACCTCAAAATTACGAAGGGATGGTTAATTACTATTTATTATTCAAGTCTATTTGTTCAATCTTTAATAAACGCTACTCGTTCAACCTTTAAAAACAAAATTTTGTGTCAATGATAAAGGTCTTTGCACTTTATCTTTATATTCTATACCTACTTATCTTTGTTGTATATTCTTAGGATTTAATCGTCATCGTAATTTGTTTGGAACACATCAAACTTTTATGAATATTATAAAATATTTTTTCTTTTGATGAAAATTGTCCTAGTTTATCCTAATTTGATTTAAATGCACTTGATAGAATCACACAAAAAGTGTTTGTGTGAATTATATATGTAGGTACATATCTATATATATATAAATCTCGTGTCACAATGTTTGTCCTCAATGGACTTCTAAACCACTTAACCGATTATAATAAAATTCGCACACCATGTGCAGTTCGATCTAACTTGAGAGATAGGATAGTTTATATTATATAGATTAGGATTATTAGTGCTACCCGTGCGAAGCCGGGGCGGATCGCTAGTGTATTTATATATATTGAACTGCCTCGTTGGTTAGCGTGTTCGTCTGCGGCCGACGAGGTCCCGGGTTCGAGTCCCGGGTCGGGCCTAATATTAAGTAACTATTTGGTCTTTCTAAGTAGAAATTCTCAGTACTAGCCCGGAGTTAGGATGTTGGCGGTGTTTCACCCCCGTGCCTCGGAGAGCGCGTTAAGCCGTCGGTCCCGGTTATTATCACTAACATGATAATAGTCGTTAAAGCTCGCCACCCCGCATTGGAGCAGCGTGGTGGGTCTAAGCTCTAATTCCCTCTCTCCTATGAGAGTGGAGGCCTGTGCCCAGCAGTGGAACGTTAATGGGCTGTAGTGGTGGTGGTGCAGGTGGTAATCTTCAACAGTATAATAAGTTTTTTTCAGAAGCATACTTTTAATGGATTTCTTAGACTTGTGTAAAGGCAAGTTTAAAATAGGTTGTGGAATTTTGTTATAAAATAAAATGCTCATTCCCACGAACGACCTTCGGACTTTCTTGGGGCGGAGCGATGAAGTCACGAGCTAATTGCGGCCTCTAGTTTGCCTATCGTGCAGATCGCATAATTTTTTGTAATATTAATACATGCCATCTTTTAATCCCCAGGATTGGAAGTATTCATCAACAAGATAGCGGGTCACCCGCTCGCCCAGAACGAGCGTTGTCTGCACATGTTCCTTCAGGAGCCCAACATCGACCGCAGCTACGTGCCCGGCAAGATACGGAACACTTAACCCCCTCACTCTCACCACACAACCAACACGCGCTGGGAACTCTAAAACGATTCGCTACCCTACTCACCGCCAGTTACGAAAAGCTATAATGCCATTTTAAGGAGGTATCAGAATTTTATAGAAAAACTTGCTGATGCCCGCGACTTCGTCCGCGTGGATTGAGGTTTTTCGGTTCCCGCAGGAACTCTTTAATTTTCCGGGATAAAAAGTAGCCTATGTGCTATTCCAGACTATAATCTATCTGTGCCAAATTTCATCCAGATCTGTTCAGCCGTTTGAGCGTGATTGAGTAACAAACATCCATACATCCATTCAAACTTTCGCATTTATAATATTTATTTGATATTTGATTAGCGGATGCCCGCGACTTCGTCCACGTGGTTTATGTTTTTTGTTATTCCTGCGAGAACTCCTTAATTTTCCGAAAAAAAAGTAGCCTATATCACTCTCCAGGTCCTCAACTATACCCATGACAAAAATCACGTCGATCCGTTGCTCTGTTGCGGCGTGATTGAAGGACAAACCAACGAACAAACACTTTCGCATTTATAATATTAGTATGATGGCGCCTTTTAACCGGATTAATTAACGGATTTGGCCTGTTTACCCTAAATCGGTGACCGAATCGGTCACCGATTTAGGGTAAACTAAATCGGTGAACCGGCTGTAACCGGTTTTCGGCCAACATCAAGTTTCCATAAGTCGGTTATATGACTTATGACCGAATTGGACCAACCGTAAAATGTTTACACTTTGCGATTCGCGGTCAAACGGGCTGCGATCAAATGCGGCCAACCGTATTACAGATTGTCATTATACTAATATTATAAATGCGAATGTGTGTCTGTCTGCTACGCTTTCACGGCCCATCTGTTCAACCTTTTGATGAAATTTGCTACAGGGGTATGTTGTATCTTGGGGATGAACATAGGCTACTTTTTATCCTGGAAAATTAAAGAGTTCCCGCGGGAATCAAAAAATCTTAATCCACACGGACGAAGTCGCGGGCATCATCTATTGTAAAATAATTAGAAATCGCTGGCGTTCGCAAATTCTGATCGGCACGCCCATTATCCTTGTAATACTACAAAACTTAAGCCGGGCCAAGGATTTTAAGCCTGAGCTGCATCTCTGCATCAAATATTGTGACAACGCCGAATATTTAGTTTAGATATCAATGCAATCATTTGTAAAATATTTTTAATTTATTATTATTTATTACTAGATGATTCCCGCGACTTTGTCCGCATGGATTAAGATTTTTTAATTCCCGCGGGAACTCTTTAATTTTCCGGGATAAAAAGTAGCCTATGTCCTTCCCCGGGATACAATCTACCCCTGTACTAAATTTCATTCAAATCGGTTGAGCAGATGGGCCGTGAAAGCGACAGACTGACACACTTTCGCATTTATAATATTAGTATGTATCAATGCAAAATATACCATAAATATTACATATAGGTACAACGTATTTATAAATACATTAATTAATGTACTTAGTAAAAACCGAATAAAAACTGATTAAATAAAAACATGTTTATAGGTGGTTTATAGTTAATAAACCAAGAATTGGCTAAGAAAAGGGTGAGCATAAATTGTTAAGTGAATCGTTTCATAGTTCAAGGCAAGTTAAATAAATTGCAGGAAAAGATACAACTCAATGATGAAAAACAATATTTTTAATAATAAATAAAGAATAACAAAACATTTTGCACTCCATTCCACGCAGATAAATTAGGAAAATTTAAAAAAGGACAAAAAATAAATACCACCTGCCATAAAATAAATAAATACTTTGAGTAAAATATGTGTTTTAGAACAAATGTGCTATGAAATTTAGGGCAGAAACATTACTGATTATGATTATTATATAAATAACTTAGCCCTAGTGTAACTTTTTACAGTCTACTATAATAGTCCGTTCATAGTCATTTTACCTCTCACTGTAAGGTTGGCTAACCTGAGTGTCCATGTTTCCACATGAGTGTATTCTGCGGTACAAAGATTTATACTCTGGTTCAAAAATATTACACTAGGGTCTAAATCATATTGGTTTAATGTTTCTGTCATTATTGATTTGTTTGTTATGAAATGACTGAACATTTAAATAAATGTACCAGTGTAGTTTAGATTATAGAGTTATAATATTGTTTCGATTGAGCATAATATATATAAATAAACATAGATAATGAGCGGAAATTAATCGCAAGAGTTCATTTATTTTTAAATTGGGTCCGATTTTCTTTCGCCAAATAAACCATAACTGAAGAACGTTTTGACAATATAATATTATTTATAAGTACTTATATTCAACAAAAATCGTAAAACGTATTCCAAGTCAAAATTCCTTAGTTAAATATTATTTGGAGATTGAAAAATAGGTTTTTAATCAAATTGGTTATTATTATTTAATTTGTTTACATCTTTGGCCATTTCTAAGCAATCAGATATTATAATGTTTTAAAATATTAAGCAATATTATTAATCTGTTATTATTATTATAAAATTATGATTGGTTCTTTCGTGATAATGTAATCTTCGCTATTCTGTTTTGTAGCAAATAATGACATGTTGTTATGTGTGCTGATTTTGCAGTTTAGGCATAATCATTAATATTATATTTATGCCACAGACTAAAGGGAAAAGGTAGATAGTGATCAGGCCTTCAGGAAGTGAATCAGGATCGGAGAAGCTTATTTTAGAAAAACTATTTTTGTGAATTGTTTAAGCCTGCTGGTACAATTGGCTTCTCTACGAAATTGTAACGTGAATTGTAAGAAGCGGAAAGTCACGTCAAATTTGGTAGCCTTTTTGAACTTAGACATTATTCAGTTTTGTGTAGTAAATATTAAAGTAGTACTTGTAATGTGTCTTAGTAAAGTTGTGACAAAAAGCCACAAAAAAAAAATTTTTTTTGACTGCATAACATAATGTTTCCTTACTTATCGACGCATTACAGTAAGATAAATTATTACAGCGCAACACATAAAGAGTGCGTTGCGCTTCACTTATAAGAACAAGTTCCATCGAACTTCTTCCTTTATTCTGTGTATTTACTATTTATGCTTATACATACTTATATAAATCTCATTGTTTTATTTGAACTTAAGTTTTAAAATTATATCGAGTGTATTTATTGTAATTAATTAATTATTACTCAGTGGGTAATGTAAGATGATTTACACAGACATAAGTATCAAATAATAAGAAACTTTTGGTTAAATTATACTTGGTAAAATAAATTTAATTTATTTATGAATAATGTTAATTTTAAATTAACTAAATTAGTCAAAATATGAACGGATAAAATCTTTATGTATAGCAACATTAAATACAGTATATATACCTTGCCGTATGTACTGTTGAAGGTTATTATAATACAGACCTAAAATTTTGTCAATGTCGAATACTTTTCCAAGTTTTAAAACGGGATAGATTTATGCGAGTGACAATGACAATCCTCTCTCTGTCATTCACTGTGTGGTGAGATATAAATCCTGCCGAGCGATCGCGTAACTTCTGCATCAATCATTGTTACAGTATCAATTGTTGTAATTGGCTGAATTTATGGCATTCTTGCTGCGTCAATGGATTATGTCCAATAGTGGAAGAGTGTTAACCAATCAGAGGTGATTGCGATGTATCAATGATTGATGCAGAAGTTACGCGATCGCTCGGCTGTCTCGTTTTATCACCGTTTTATCTGTCTTAAGTCTAATCATAGACAAAGAAGGCTCTTTAGATCTCGGATATAGCTTTGGGAGTCTATGACATTTTTTAGGTTTATTTTAGAATTCTGCCAAGAATAATGTTGCCATCTAAAAAACGGAAAAAAACGTTGCGATGCAAACAACAAGTTGAAAATAAATCTATGATAAAGATGTAAATTAGGTTTACTTTTATTTTGTATGAAACCGGGATAAAGTTTTTAGCTTTATGTGCAGAGTTTACTGTTTAATAAGAGATGAGATGACTTAGGCCGGTGTTACGATATCACTATCCAAGTAATAAATATTCCTAAATAAAAAATGTAAAATCAAAACCTGTGTTTTTTCTACTTATTTTCCCTTAACAACTTTAAATACAGAACAATACTTACTGTGACAATACTAAGGTAAGTATGTGGTAGGTAAGTATGGAAGTGTTTTTCTTACATCTCGCCAAACTTCCAAAAACTTCTGATGATAGAATTCGAAAGTTGAAACCAAGTAACAAGGAAAAATATGGGAATTTCCTTTATCACTAGTTTAGGGCCCGTAGCTAAGAACAGATTCAAGTATTGGTCAATCTATGCTTAAGACCAGTTTTTATCATAGACTAGCTGATGCCCGCGACTTCGTCCGCGTGGAATAAGTTTTTTTTAATTCCTACGGGAACTCAATTTCTGGGATAAAAAGTAGCCAATGTCACTCTCCAGTGTGCTTAGCATGCGCACAACGAGATTATCTCGCGACGAGAGAGAAAGATGTTGTCGTTGCCGGCAAATTTTCATTTACCTTATTATGCACAAAATGCGGTAAGTATACAAACTTATTACAAGAAAAAAATAGTCGACATGTAGGTAAAGGTTCGTAGAGAAAAATACCACAGATAAGAAATATAATACTTTTATCTCTACATTTAACGTAACGAGACAAGTAACCATGTTAGCTTCGGTAGACAGAGAGAGAGATAACGGGTAGACATAATTTGTACTCGTAGTGCGCATGCTACTTCGTAGTTCGTACTTTTACTCGTAGTACTTCAACAGGCAACAGCTATACCCATGCAAAAAATCACTTCAATCCTTTGCTCCGTTGCAGCGTGATTGAAGGACAAACCAACAAACAAACACTTTCACATTTATAATATTATTCTTATCTGATGTCGGTGTACCTACACGAAATCGTACCGGAACGCTAAATCGTTTGACGGTAGGTAGGCACGTCTTTTAGGGTGGTAAGTATAGGTAAGTAGCCAGATTTCAGACTCGATAAAAAATTCTAACCAATTTTATTTATGAAATAGGTACCTAGTTAAGTACAAGCATAGAGTAAAAGTACAAGTTATTTGCGAATAAGTACCAGCAGCCAGCAGGTACAGGTATTATTAAGTACCTAGGTACTAACTATGATTCGCTATCAAGTTTTATTACAATGCGACTTCGCCCCGTGCTCTGAAGAGAATCGTCTTGTCTCCACAACTTTTGTCCGCGAATTTCGATTTCTTCATGCCAAGCTTCTTGCGTTTTTCTAGAATTAATCAAAATAAAACCATAATACATAATTAAAGGTAAGTACCTACTTATTTTACCAAAGTAATAAATTTCAATCTTCGACAAATCGTAGCGTCAAGTCTATTTAGTCTAAACTCTAAAGTCTATATTATTAACTACATAGACCAAGAAAATAGTTTTCGGTAGGACAGTCCCGACATCAAAACGTTTAGGGTATGTATGCGTCAAACATTTACGCATATTACGCAAGTTAGGGTAGGTAGAGGTACCTATTTCTTGGCCTTGCAGAAATAACAAACATAGGTACTTACCCACTTACTTATTTATATTCATTATTTCTTTGCGCTTTGTATAGGTATAAAAACATTAAAATACCTAATTAAGTCCTTAAATGAGGCATTTGAAAAATCGATATACTAGTTCATTTTGGGTTAATAGGCTTTTATTTTCTATGAAGTCGCGTTGCTTCTGTCGCACAACAAGGACAACGGGTAACATTGTTGGTCTAGGCGTCAAATAATTTTTTTTTTTTTATCCACTAGGTACAAGTCCCTGGACTAGTTTATTAGTGATCTGTGGGTACAAGTTAGCCCTTGACTGCGATCTCACCTGATGGTAAGTGATGATGCAGTCTAAGATGGCAGCGGGCTAACCTGTTAGGGGCATGGCAGTTATATTAAACCCATACCCCTATTCGGTTTCTACGCGGCATCGTACCGGAACGCTAAATCGCTTGGCGGCACGTCTTTGCTGGTAGGGTGGTAACTAGCCACGGCCGAAGCCTCCCACCAGGCCAAAATTCAAGTAGACTTTTAACACGTGCTTTTGAATAGTCGAATGACTGAACCACTATTTCCCACTTGAACCACTGGTTCGGAATACCGTTCCGTTCTGTCACCTGCAGTTGTCGATGAGCGGCGCAGTGTTAGGGAAGATGTTCTGCAGCAGGAGCAGGCACGGCAGCACCACCACAGACAGGAACTGGATCTGCTCGGCCGGCTGGTTCACGCTGCGCCGCCGGTCCATCATGCTGAGTGGCGTGTAGCCCATCGCTCGCTCCTTATCCCCCTAATAGCGGTGGTGAGAGTCACGATTATAATAATAATATTATAATAAAACACAACACAGTCTAACCTACTGTTAATCAGCATCAGGATGCTGTTAGTGCTGCTCCGCAATCTGTGCACCAGAGCTCCGCATCTTTTGCGCATAGTGGCATAGAAGCAATTGACTCGCGCATTCGCGAACATCCCTGATTGCTACGATTGCTGGACCACGACAGATTTTGGAACTTTGAAGACCCGTTTTTACTAAGGGACACTTGTTCCGCGATCTAATCGCCCCGACGTCGTCATCAAATTATTTACCAGGTAGGTACCAAATAGGTAGGTACGAAAACTTGAGATATGTAGCACAAAGTTTCAAAATTTTTCGTAGTCCAACCATACTGACACTCCTAAAGTAGGTAAGTACAGTAACAAGAAAAATCTTTTCGCCTTATTTTTTTCATGTTTCGCAGGAGTGCTCTTGTGATTGTCACTTGACAGGGCAACATACCAGTATATATAATGTACTCTGTGGCAACAGCCATTATAATATTTATAACCTCTATGGCAACAGCACTGTCAAGTGACAAGTAGTGTGACGTCCAGCGTGTTTAATATATATTACCTACTCAGTCTACGATGTTTAATTTTGCGAAAAACCAAAATCAATCATGGTTTCTGAAATAAGCGCAAATAAAGACCAAATTGGGGAAGTTTTATAATAAGTATATACAATACTTCCATCTCATTCATGAGATGGAAGTATTATGATTGAAAGAGTTTTTCTAAATATTGACCAATGGGATCGCATTTCAGTCCGATACTAAGTTGTGACGTACCCCTACCCTTGCCAAGCCGCCACGCCGCGCCCCCACATTATATTTCGTACTACTACTTACTACTATTACCTATTCTGTGCTACTACACATTTTTTGGTTTGAAACTTAAAATAGGTATTTAAATTAGTAAACAATTCTTAGGTAAGTACTGAGGACTTAGTTAGTTACCTGATTATAAAACTCTTCATACACGTCTTGAGCTATAGCCTTGGACACGCCAAACGGTTTGCAACTACCAGATAAATCGCTGGTGGTCATCAATATGCCCTAAACGAACAAATGAAAGTTGATATCAAAAATAGTTTGGCCAAACATCCAGAATTTTTTGGGATGTCCCATTTTTTCATGGCAGAAAAATAAGTAAAGCTTGTAAGAAAGCTTGTAAACTTGTCAGAATGCCACAGAACCCGTTACCTAAAGTTAAAAATTCCAGGAAATAATTTTACGCAACTAATTAATTCCGCCACCACAAAAAAAAAAAGAAATAATAATAATAATAATTAATAATTTTGAAACATTGTTAAGACTTACTTTTAGCAACCGGCGATGCGAATTGTCAGTCCAATCAAAAGCACGTTCAGTTATAACCGGTGTGAGTTGGGCTCTTATCTAAAGTATAGAAAAATATAAATTCTACGTTATTTAGGGATTACAAACTATTCGGCAAGCATTAACAACTAGCGCTTGCCCGCGACTTCGTCCGCGTGGAATTAGGTTCTTAAAAAAATAAATTTCAAAGAACTGTGAAAAATATAAAATTCTTAATTTTTCACCGAAAGCACAAATATGTACTTACTAAGTCTCATGGATATAACTTTAACCGCCCATTTAACCTCCTTGGGGGTGGAAATTCGAAAATTCCTTCCTTAATACACCTCTGTCCTGTACGATGCTCAAGGAATATTCTCTCAAAATTTCAAATGTCTACGTTCAGCCGTTTGGGCTGTAGGTTATCCGTCAGTCACTCAGGACAAAGCCTTTTAATAGGAATTGATTAAAAAGAGAAAGAAGAAGGTACCTGAAAATATATCGCAAGGTCTGTGCACAGAATATTGTATTTGATCTCCTGCAAAATGCGGTCGCGATCAGCAATGGAGAGTTTGCCCAGCAAATGTTTGTCCTGTAATCAAAAGTTCCCATTATTTCTTTACTATTGGATATATGCAAGCTAAAGTTGTAGCTGAAGTAGGCAGAGCATGTCTATCAAAGAACCGATGAATGCTGGAGAGAATGTGTTCTGGAGCGGGGCCATACTACCGGTATCCTCTCCAAGTCTTACTGCAGCTCAGCAATACCTGGTTCGACAGTTGACCTTAAAAAAGATAAGCGCTTGGCTGCTTTCGGACTTGCTGGAAGTAGTGATGCAGCCTAAAGTGGAGTGCGCTTGCCTAGAAGATGCCTATTCACCCTTGATTTGAAGATATGTACCAATATTAGGTATAAGCGGATGGAAAAATGGGAGCCGGGAGGGCGTTCCATGTACCTATATGAGAAAATCGGAGTACCATAAGTCGTGGCGTGCCCTTGGGAAACTAAGGTCCAGCAGTGATGGTGAAGCTAATGGTGACTCAGGAGAAGACTACAAGATTGTACAGACGAGGAAGACAAAAATACCTCTATAATCTTCTTCGCCATGAAGTAATGATGGTACTCCAACATCGATGTTTTGTACATGTGTGCTAGAGGATGCTTGCATAGTGATAAGAAGTTATTGTTGTATCCGGGGTGGTCCAGATCATGGCATAACCCTGCTATCATCAAAGCTGCTGTCTAGAAGATAGAAAATACCGGAAACATGGAGTGTGTGTGAGATATTATAATAAGGAATATCTGTAGTATTAAAATTAAAGAGGGTCTAATATTATAGTATGGTTCTACCAATTTTACTGTTACATATATAATTATTGCATTCAAAAGTCTAACTCAAGTTTTCTATAAAGCCCGGGAGCCGCAATAGAAAAGGCTGAAACCGGCAAGCGGCGGAAGTATGCTTCTCTCATGGAGAATTTCATATAAATGTTCCGTTTACCGTGGAGAATCTGGGGTCGTGCAGTCTTAGTGGGCAAAAATGTTTTAAGAAATGTTTCATCACGGTTAATTGCCGCATATAAACGTGCAAATAAAAATAGCTTACAACGCTCGTTTGCACTTCAAGTAGGAATACCATAGTTTTTGTTTGATCTATATAATTACAATTATTTTTTATAATATAAATATTTAAATAATACCTAAGTATATATAAATAAATTTATTATTATAATTATATTTTATAATGTAATTAGGTAGTAAACAAACTATTGTAGTATTGGTAAATTGTGATATATTAAAAGTTACCGCAAACGGTACTTTTTACAAAAATTAATAATTTGTGATATATCATATACAACATAATTCGCTTTTTGATCTCATTACCTTAAACGCAGATACTATGTACAATTGAAGCGCGACCTAAAATCGTACAACGCCATCTGTTAACGGTTTGCGTATTATTTCATGAATACTGTATTCCATAGATTAGATAAATATAAATTCCATAGATTAAATTAAATATATTATTATGTCCTCCCGACCGAATTTTAGCCACGGCTGCCTATCTCCAGAGAGATTAGCCATCTGGGCGGGAGATATTATGTGATTATAGTGCACAAGTGTGAGCGCATACACAGGTGCACTTTCTGTTTCTTTACTCAATACTCTCATAGCCCAATGGGACTAAAAATACGATACGACCGGAGATCGGAGAGATCAGGCGCAAGACCGACGGCTTTACGTGCTCTCCGACGCACAGGGGTGAAACACCGCCAACTTCCTAACTTCGGGCTAGTACCATTACCTATTAGAATTGCTTGTCAGAAAAACCTAATACTTGTTATGTCCCTACCCGGGACCTCGTCAGTCGCAGTCGAACATGCTAGCTGGTGACAGAAGGGCTGGCTCATTTTTTGCGCAAATAATCAGCCTGGCTGTCAAGCGCGGCAGTGTAGCCAGCATTCTTGCCACCATTCTACGCGGGCATGATTTATATAGTAACTAGCTGATGCCCGCGACTTCGTCCGCGTGGATTGAGGTTTTTCGGTTCCCGCGGGAACTCTTTAATTTTCCGGGATAAAAAGTAGCCTATATGTGCTATTCCAGACTATAATCTATCTCTGTGCCAAATTTCATCCAGATCCGTTCATCCGTTGGAGCGTGATTGAGTAACAAACATCCATCCAAACTTTCGCATTTATAATACTAGCTGATGCCCGCGACTTCGTCCGCGTGGATTGAGGTTTTTCGGTTCCCGCGGGAACTCTTTAATTTTCCGGGATAAAAAGTAGCCTATGTGCTATTCCAGACTATAATCTATCTCTGTGCCAAATTTCATCCAGATCCGTTCATCCGTTGGAGCGTGATTGAGTAACAAACATACATCCATACATACATCCATCCATCCAAACTTTCGCATTTATAATATTTATTTGATTGATTTATTTGATTAGGTTAGGCTAGCTAGCTTTGAGTTGTATTGTATTGTTTTCAATAAAAATTTACCAAAAATTATTCTGACCTCAACAAAATCAAAATATCCGCAATTATTGACCAGTATCAAATACAACGTGTGTGTAAAGCAGAAAGCGTGCTCCGCATTGTGGTACGGATTGTTTCTATAGCACTGCAGAATGGTTAGAGCGAAATCAGCCAAAATATGCCTCTCGAAGTTTCTGTCTGCGAACGTTTCCACGAACATGTAGCAGACAAGGCCTGGCATGTCTTCTTTGCTGCCTTCGCTTATGTGGTAATCAAAGCTGTAAATAAAAACAGTTAAAACATTTTTACCTGTACCTACTGTAAAGGCTCCTGCAATCTGACCTAATGGTAAGTCATGATGAATAAAATAAGTTTTTATATAAAGATACGGCTTCGAAGTGAGTTGATCTCCCTCCGGTTTGTGATGCAATTCCTATGGAGAAGGAGCAGCAAGAAGTTTAGTGAATGTGAAGATCTCTCCTCAAAGAATTTTTTTTTTTTAACCACTACTAGATCTCACCTGATGGTAAGTGATGGTGCAGTCTAAGATGGTAGCGGGCTAACCTGTTAGGGGCATGGCAGTTATATTAAACCCATACCCCTATTCGGTTTCTAGACGGCATCGTACCGGAACGCTAAATCGCTTGGCGGCACGTCTTTGCCAGTAGGGTGGTAACTAGCCACGGCCGAAGCCTCCCACCAGGCCAGACCAGGGAAAATTCAGAAATTATAAATTCCCAAATTGACCCTGCCGGGGATCGAACCCGGGACCTACGCGCGTTAAGACAACAGCGCTACAGGATGCTTCTTCGAAATGTGGTAAAAAGCATGTCCTAAGCTGGAGAACGTAGGTTAAAACTAACTCTGGCTTATGTAATTTTTTTTGTAGACACTAGACAGTGTACTCTACACCCTCCATCAAGAAAAAGAACATAAAAGAGGTGAGATCCATTTAAAACAAAAATTTTAAACCTCCAATTTCTAACCTCCATGACTGTCCCACTGCTCATGTCGCAGATAACAAACCTATTTATTTAAAGTATATACTGGATTAAAAATTCTCAAAAAAATATATTTCAATAATGAATAATTAATGTTTTAAATAACAACAGCAGCGTGAGACTACGTCTTTGAATTATTTTTTTACTAGTGACTAAAGTCTGTCCCACGACTTTTTAATCATTCATGTGAACTTATACAAACACTAACGTAACTACCCACATATCCATAAAATCCGCATCGTCGTCGCGTCGTACGAACAAATTCAGTAACCTTGAGCAATTCGTGTAGAACGGAGGTGTCTTCGTCGTTGGGTTACGAAAATATTTCGCATTCTCCAACGGAAATTTCATTTTGTCAACTTTAAACCCTCATTCATAGAACTCTCACTATACCGTAAGTAGTTATCATCTTTACATATTTGTATTTTTTTTATATTTTAAGTATGTTTTACTTTCTAACAAAGCACATTTTAAAAAAATACTATGCTTACTTATCAAGTAAAAATTTAAATACTAACCAATCCTAATTACCATGATTCTAATTACCATTATTACCATGACCATTTACATGGTAATTAGGCATTGGCTAGGTAATTAGATTAGTGCTTGAATGTATGGGAACTTCTAGGTTTTGACGACCTCCCTGGCGCTCCTGTGGTGAGTGCTTCGGTCTCAAAAACAGGAGTTCCTGGGTTCGATTCCCGACAAGGGCAATTTTGGCATTTTATAATCTTTAAAATGGTCTCCGGTCTGATCTGGCGGTAAGCATTGGCCGAGGCTGGTTACCACCCACCACTGTACCGGCGAAGACGTACCGTGCCATGTGATTTAGCGTTCCTGTACAATGTAGCGTAGAAACTGATGACAGATTTAAGTTTAATAATACCTTACTACTCTGTAAGAGTATGGGGCGCATCTTAAATACGAAGGTCTTGGCGTACCTAGAGTCTAATGATCTACTTTCAGACCGCCAATACGGGTTTCGTAAAAAACGGTCTGCCGGTGATCTACTCGTGTACGCCACCCATATTTGGGGTGAAGCCATAGAGAAACATGGAGAGGCGCTTGCTTATATCTCTCGATATCTCCAAGGCTTTCGACCGGGTTCACCCTTCTTTGCAAGCTTCCAGCATTCGGTCTCCCGCCGAGCTTGTGTGACTGGATATCTGATTTCTTGAGTGAAATATCCTTCAGAGTAGTCATTGATGGCTACGTGTCAGATCTTATGGCTATTATTGCCGGTGTTCCTCAAGGGTCTGTTCTCTCCGCTACACTATTTCTGTTGCAAATCAATGATCTGTTGCAACCCGGTATCCTTGGGTACATAGACGACATCACTATAATGGAGAGATACATATCCAGTTCAGGCGCAAGTAGTTCAGGTACCAATGAACTCAGACAGGGGATGGTTCAGCGGTTGAACTCTACCCTGAAATTCGTTTCAAATTGGGCGGTTGCCAATTTGGTGGAGTTTAACGCAACCAAAACGCAGGCATGTTTGCTCACAGCAAAACGGAGTCCTTTCATCTTGACTCCCACTTTTCAAGATATACCCTTGCCGTCTGCCGATTGCCAATATCCTAGGCCTCCACATCATGGCTAAGATCAACTTCGGGAGCCAAAGCCAAGACAGCCACCAAAAAACTTAAGCAACTAACTTTGACAAGGTCAAGCAGTACTTCACGCCACGCCAACTGGTTACCCTATATCAAGCCCAAGTTCGGTCGTGCATGGAGTACCTACTGCAGTCACCTTTACGATGGCTCTGCTAAGTATCAACTGGTGGCTCTTGATGCCGTAGATCGCCGAGCTAGGAGGTTGATTGGCGAAGATTCACCTCTTCTGGCGAAACTTCAAACTCTGGATCACCGCCGTAATGTAGCCGGCGTACCGGTATTTTATGGGATATATTTCGGAGAGTGTGCTCACTTCACCTTTCTACCACCGTGCCGCAAGGCGCCATGCGAGTTTCCACCCCTATGTCGTAAACGTTCCATCCACACGTCCGAAGCGCTTTGTGTCTTTATTCCTTCACTGAAATCTGTTATTTTTTAAAATTAGTTCAGAGTCATTTTGGTCATTTTGGTGCAACAACACTGAGATACTAGTTTACTTAATTTTTCAAACACTTTGTTGTTCTATCGTTTAAGTGGTCAAGAAGACTGGCGTTTGTTTTTAAATTTTTATATGATCATGTCACTGAAGCATGTTACTTTAAGTTGTGTGTGTAAGAGAGTTTCAGTTCAGAGTATTATTTTAATACTATTTATTATATACTTATACCTACTATAAACTACTATTAATTTTATGAGAACTTTGCTGAATCGGTTGATTTCGTCAACGAGATCGACTTTTTTTTTACCACTACAAGTTAGCCCTTGACTGCGATCTCACCTGATGGTAAGTGATGATGCAGTCTAAGATGGTAACGGGGTAACCTGTTAGAGGCATGGCAGTTATATTAAACCCATACCCCTATTCGGTTTCTACACGGCATCGTGCCGGAACGCTAAATCGCTTGGCGGCACGTCTTTGTCAGTAGGGTGGTAACTAGCCACGGCCGAAGCCTCCCAGCAGGAGGTGGGAGGCTTAGGCTATTTTTAGTCTTATTTTTATTGCTGAAGCGATCTATGTTAAAATTATTTTTCAATGAGACTGACTTTTGCTTATAACTTTTTTAACATTATGTTGGTAACTAAAGCATGTTTTTTTTAAAAAACTGTGAGCGCAGTGAGCTTCTTTTGATACTATGTATTTATAGAATACTTAGGCGCTTACGACGATGATTACGCGGTAAATCTAAGTAGGTTTGTTAAGATTACTTAATATCACGTTAACGAGACTGATTTTTTTTTTGTCAAATTTTGTAAGTATGAGTATGTTTGACATGCCGTTTTAAAAAGATTTTGTGTACAAAGAGTTATTTTGATAATATTCTAATAGACGCTTACTTTACGCTTACTATCTATTTGATAAGAAGTCTACTGAATTTATTGATCTAGTGGACAAGACTGAGTTTTGCTTATTAAATTTCTTTCACAATTTTAAAAAGATTTTGTGAATATAGAGTTATTTTGATAATATTCATAATATACTTAGACGTTTGCTCTAGCTAACTATATATTTGATAAGAAGATTACTGATTCTATTTATGTTGTCCTCGTGACTGACTTTTGAATTTTGCGAATGGCGATTGACTCATTTATACTTTTTTTTAGATATTAAGATAATATAATTGTTCTTTCAGTTTTATTTCTGTATTTTTCCACATTTTCTTATAGATTTTTATAACATAAACACTTATGTTTTATTCATATTACTCATCACCATTATCATTACCAAATTACCATATGCATATTCTAATCACCATGTCCCGGACCTCATTACCATGTCACAATTTTTCATTACCATGACCACAATAATTACCAAACACCTTATATCTCCAAGAGAATCAGATCCTGGTGAGAGGCCTTCCTCATCACTGTGATAAATGAAGGTACCCCTTTGTCAAGGTCAACTTAAAAAAACAATAACTCAAAAAAAAAAAAAATTTTTTACACCGGTCGATAATGACATGAAATCGAAGAAGTGCCCTACACACTGCGCCACGGAGGTCGTCAAGAAGTGTTTAGAAGAGTTAAGGATAAGGAATTGGCATCCTATTATTCCCACCGAGGGTAACGACGTAACGACAGGGTTGGGATTTGAAAACCCACCACCCCGTGTCTTGCAGATCCATAAAGAACTTGTAAAAAGTTGAAGATCTCCTACAAAATTTAGCTGTGGTTGCTGTGATATTAAACACAAGGGAGCAGTATTTTAGATAAGATACCTTTTGAAATTATTTGGCGGTAGCACGACTCCGTTTGTCTCCATGATTTCGTCCATATCGTGGCGACATGGGGTCAAGTGGACCACCATTAGATTGCTGTAAACTTTATTAAGGTTTTCCTGTAATTGTGTTAAATATCAAGTTTATTATAAAATAAGCTGTAGAGTACACAAGAAAGTAGTTTGTTTCGCTATTTAATAAAGAAATACGCGTTTTTCCTGAGTGGGATTCGTCTCTTTTCCGGTTGAGCTTCGGAGAGGGACTTCAAGTATTCAAAATGTTCAACACTAACTAATACAATAGACATACAGGTGGTCTGTGTCTCCCCATCTAAAGGGAGATAGAGTTTAACATTTCAGTAGAGTCACGAACAATTTTTCCAGGCATTTCATCAACCCATTAAAAAAAATTACATCCTAAAAAATTCTATTAACTACGTACATGGTATATTTTGTTCTGCTGCATGTTGTAAAAGTGCACAATCAGTGAGCAGTAGCTGATGAACACTTTGAATATGGTCTCGTCTTCAGTGTTGAACGGTTGAGCGTTCGTCTTGTTGGTTAGTTGGACTATACCTGTGACATAAACTGAGTTTTTTTATTTTATTTTTACGTCTACCCTCGGAAGAAAGGTTTCCACGATACAGGGAATCCTAGTGTAAGGGAAATCACTGCCCCACTAGTTCTAACCGAAAGTATTGTGATGATTTTTCAAACAAATAAATGAATGAAATGAAATAAATTTTTATCTTATTTATTACGTTAGCTAACAATTAATTACAAATAAAAGCTAAGTGAATTGATTACTTATAAGTAAACTCAGCATGGACTAAAACAAAAGCAACCGCAGATATTATTGTTATTACACACCTAACGCTGATTTTTATTGTAGAGAACTTCAATAATAAAAAAAAAAAACAAAAAAAAATGCACTTAAAAATAAAGTGGAACTGTATACCTACGTGTGCATAATATATGTGTGTCCTTAAAAATTTATTATTGTGGTTACCCCACAAATTTTCCTATTCCATAGACTTAAAATAGATTCAGAACAGGCATACTTTAATCTCATACCCGTTAAGTCCGCGCTGCGAAACGGAGGTCTGTGAACTACGATTTCAAATTCTACTCCCCGTAGGGTTACGAAGATTTAACTTGGGACGCCATGACACCGCGGACGGTCCCACGCACCATACATTTCCCCACGCACCATACATTTTACAGAAATACTTAGTAAAAATTTCATGTGTCGGAGGGCCGATGGACGTTGTAGTCGAAAGGTCCACGCGTGGAGACCGCGTCTTGGCAAAGTCAAACTGATTTAGGCAAAGGGCGTCATCCAGTAGGTATGGTGAAGCGATGATATCCGGCGGATGTCTAGATCGATAGAATGCGAAAAGCCGCAGAAATAGAATGTTGGCTCTTCTGAAAGAGGCCCATGTCCAAGAGGCCAAGCGATTTAGCGTTCCGGTACGATGCCGTGCCAGTTGGGAGTATGGGTTTAATATAACTGCCATACCCCTAACAGGTTAGCCCGCTACCATCTTAGACAGCATCGTCGCTTACCATCAGGTGAGATCGCAGTCAAGGGCTAACTCGTGGTGGACTGTGGAATAAAAAAAAGAAAAAAAAAGAGTTCCCAACTGAGTATTGATGACCTCTCTGGCGCATTGGTGAGCGCTGTGGTCATGTTAGCGCGAGGTCCCGGGTTCGATTCCCGGCAGGGTCAATTTGGAAAATATATCTGAGTTTTCTCAGCCCCCCGATTACGTAAGAATTGTCGATCAAATGGTAAAGGTTCGGCGTCAAAATAAAATAAACCATGACAGCGTTGAATTAGAGCTCAATTTCGTCTGCCCATTCTTATACGTTTAGGGTATCGTACATACCTAAACGTATAAGAATGGGCAGACGAAATTGAGCTCTAATTCAATGCAGTTATGGTTGATTTTACTTTGACGAAAATCTTTAACGTTTGATCGGCTATTCTTACATGATTGGGGGGCAGGTCTTGCCTTCCCAAACGGTTTCTTACCAAACGATTATAGTAAGAAGCCAAACGATTGTAGTGGATAAAACAAAAGAGACCGATGTCCAACAGTGGGCACTACTGATGGTAAGTATAAACTCACCTATTACACCAGACTTGTCCATAATTGGAGCGGCCAGGCATGATCTGACCACTGTGCCCGTGGTGGGGTCTATCTCCTTGGAGAACCGAGGGTCTTTGTAAGCGTCGCGCACATTCAGGGTTTCGCCTGTCTTCGCGACCAGTTCCGCTGGCGTCGGCTCTTGGCTTAGGCTATTGTGGAAGTTATTTAGGTGTTCGTTTACTTAGTTGAGGGACGAGTGGCCTAGTTGTGACAACGCATATCAGTCGATTGCGATTGTTAAGCAACGTCGACCCAAGTCGGTAACTGGATGGGTGACCGATTTTGGAGTTACAAATTCGGCCTTTTCGTCTCCTCCGTGCCTCGGAGAACATGTTAAACCGTCGGTCCGCTACTTTTTAGCTCGGAAAATTAAGGAGAACTCTCGGGAATTAAAAATATTCTTCTTACCATAGAGGGCCTAAAATATAAATGCATTGTTTCAAAAACAGTCCCATACTCCCATGGTCCAAAAAGTTGGCCTAATATATTGTGGTCTATGCCTATATACTTAGGTAAGTATAGTGATCGCAAGACAAGAAGTCTGATCTGAAGATTCAGCATACTTAGATACCTATAGGATACCGTAACAGATTATCACCATCATATTTTTATGTAACTGGGCGTCAATAAGTGTAGCGTGTCTACCTAAATTGAACAAATATTTATGACTTTATGACTTCAGTTACCTACGCAGGATAAGTCAAAGTCACGGCTTCAATGAAATCTCTTTTGTAAACTCTAGCCAATAGGAACAAATTGAAGATTGGACCATTGTTTTTGTGATTACTTGTCAAGCCTACAAGAATATTCGCAATATATACTCACTTAACCTTGACCCTCTTTCTGGGCATGGTGGACTTCTCGTTAGCCCAGCCGTCGTCCCACATGTCGGCAAGTATGTGCTCGCCAGTATGCTCCTTGTCCAGGATGAAGAAACTGCTTCGCATCGCGCCAATGAACGATTTCACGACTGCCTGACATCAAAAACCTCAATATTAATCGCCGTTGTCTTATATAACCGTTACCCACGTCAGCTGAGTCATGACAGACGAAATGCCATGTAAAGCGTTAGCTAGGTAGAAAGCCAATATTCGGTGCCTGGTGCTTGCTCTCCTGTAGCCGAAGGGTAGGCGAGGACCTTAATTAATTATCAGACCTCTTCTGCAATAGCACTGGTGACCCTCCATGAGACATAGGGGTCGTTAGTTCATATGCCATTGTTTTCGTCTGTTGTTATGTATAACGAAGTAGGTTTATAGGCAACTATAGATGAGACAGACATCTGACACGACAGAAGAAAGATCAGATGCAGGAACGACGGGTTAATGTCTACCAAATTTTAATAAATGGCTTTTGAGTTTTGTCTTTTCTTTTCGAAGCGCAGGGGTGAAACATCGCCAACTTCCTAACTCCGGGCTGGTACTGAGAACCTAAATGAGAGAAACGCCCAATAGCCTATTTAATTAGCATTTGGCCCGACCTGGGGATCGAGCGTCATAATATCTCAATTCTCAACAGGGCCTCGTTATGCGCTACGCCGAAAAAGAAGCCACACGCTTACCAGCATATCGGTGAGTATAGCGTCAACGGAGGCCAGATCACAGAAGCAGTTCTGCAGCTGCGCTCGCAGCTTCTGGTTGAGATGAGCTGTGCGCTGTAGAGTGACCCTCTCTTGTGGTGCATGAACAGAGTAACCACTGGGCGGACGAGGCAGTCCTAGGTAGTACACTCACCAGCATATCGGTGATCATGGTATCAATGGAGGCCAGATCACAGAAGTAGTTCTGCAGCAGCGCTCGCAACTCCTGGTTGAGATGACCGGTCCGCTGTAGAGTGACTCTCTCTTGTGCCTGGTGGACAGCCGCGCCGGCCCAGCATGCCACGCTCACCACTGTATACAGTATGTTCTAGAAGGAGAAATAGATGTTTATAATATCATTAAGTATAGAGATGACGCCAGTTCAACCAAATCAAACTCTTTAACAAACGTCTTGAAATACGTTTACTAACCCCCGACGCAAACAGAGGGGGCACAAGTACCTATATAACGACACACGTTTAAACGTAAAACACAATAACGTAACTCAAGATGAAATATTTCCAGCTGTTTGAAGATCATCAGCTCTTTTCTAGTTGATATGTTGAAGGGTAAGGAGCGTGTACCCGAATCAGTCAGGCCTGAGGAAGTTGCAACGTCCACAGGTCCTGTTAGGTATATTTACTCAAACTTAAACCAACAAAAAGTAACACAGGACGCGGATGTTGGGTCTTTTGGAAAACCCTCTATTTATTACAAAGTACTATTGCGATTGAGGTTTGAAAGCTAGCAGGAGGCGCAAACCACACTGTTCTGTTAACATATTTGTTTATCATAAATGGTTTTAATGATCTAAGTAGTGGTTGGTATTAGGAATTTAAACAATTTTACAAGATCTCACATGGTCATACGGTTCCGCGTATGTCCTGTACAGTTCCAGCACAGCGTAGCAGTCCCCGTCGGGCTTCACCACGGGCATGCACAGTGCGACCTTCGCGTCGATCCACCGCAGGCCCTCGGCGAACCGCCTGTCGCGTTGCACGTCCGATATCACCAGGTACTCTTTAGTCGCTGCTACGTGCGCTGCCACGATTTTGCCTTCCTCTGGTAGGAGAAATATATTTGAATTTGGGTTTTAAATCCGTGGTGGATCTCTGTCCGCAGACTGTCCGGGATAAAAAGTACTTAGATCAATTTTCATAATTAAGGCAACAGCTAGACAAACTTTCCAATACATTACTTAATTATATAGCGTTGGTACGGAAGTACGGATACGGGCTTCTTCAATATTCTCGGACTTGGTTATTTTGGAAATATGGAGAAAGCTGGCTGCTCGCTTCGAACTGGTCAAATGGAAGCAGTTGGTACTTGGTATACTGGAGGGCTTCGGTCCAATAGTCAATACTAAGAGGAATACCTGCTCCAAAGACAGACTACTGTTCCTTGTTTTATAGTTATATCGTACACGCCACACGCGTACAGTGTGACGTTCAATCAATTCTGAGCACTTCATACATGCACCAATGCACTGTCCACCCTTCAGATTTTTTTTACATACCTACCTATTAATATATGGGTTTGCCTTTTGTAACCTCTGCCTATCCTGATCAAAAACTGCACGCCACTGCATTTTGCAGCTGTCGAGTCTTATAAAATTCGTCAAGCATGCTCCAACTAGGTTGATGATGTACCTACCTACTAAGTACATGGACACAGATACTTATTCACTGACCAATTGGTATGTTGACTTCATGACGGTCAGGGTTGAAGGTACTTTGTGTCATCAAGACGATTTCATTTTTCAACTTGTTCACGATATAAACGAAAACACCTAGAAAAATCGGTTAGTTTAAAATATATATATATATGTATAAAAGAAAGTCGTGTTAGTTACACTATTTATAACTCAAGAACAGCTGAACCGATTTGGCTGAAAATTTGTGGTGAAGTAGCTTAGAACTAGGAGACGGACATAGGATACTTTTTATCCCGTGAAATTAAGGAGTTCCCGCGGGAATCAAAAAAAACTTAAACCACGCGGACACGAAGTCGCGGGCATCAGCTAGTGATATATAAGAAAGTGTTTTAGTTAGGTACCTGTTCCTGTTTACCAACGGAACAGTACTTAGGTACCTAGTTACTTGTAAGTTGTAACATACCTACTACAGATTTTCATGACTTCTCTGGCCCAGTGGTTTAGGGCCATCTTACGAGTGTGAGGTTCTGGGTTCGATCACTTCGATCTCCTACCTACGAGTAGTACCTACCTATAAATTATCTGGCGCAGAGTAAGCGCTGTGATATATTACGGGCTGAGCTAGTTAGGAAGGTACACTTTTTTTTTATCCATTACAAGTTAGTCCTTGACTGCGATCTCACCTGATGGTAAGTGATGATGCAGTCTAATATAGTAGCGGGCTAATCTGTTAGGGACATGGCAGTTATATGAAACCCATACCCCTATTCGGTTTCTGCACGGCGTCGTACCGGAACGCTAAATCGCTTGGCGGCACGCCTTTGCCGGTAGGGTGGTAACTAGCCACGGCCGTAGCCTCCCACCAGGCCAGACCAGGGAAAATTCAGAAATTATAAATT
The DNA here is from genome assembly GCA_917051295.2 of Erebia ligea. Taxonomy (NCBI): domain Eukaryota; kingdom Metazoa; phylum Arthropoda; class Insecta; order Lepidoptera; family Nymphalidae; genus Erebia; species Erebia ligea. The sequence goes on from OU785232.1 coordinate 2,060,130, forward strand.
CCCAAACTGACCCTACCGGGGATCGAACCCGGGACCTCCGCACGTTAAGGCAACAGCGCACTCACTGCGCCGCGGAGGTCATCAGAACCACCAAACCAACGTAGTGGTCGACACTACCAAATCGATAAAATTGAACATTTACCTGAACTATTTGTGACAGTTTTCAACACACTAGCAGTTTCATACAGCAACGCATCGAGGTCCACAGTGTCTTCCAAAAACACATTGAACCTGTTGATATCCAAATAGGTCCCTTCCTTCACCTCGTCCTTTTTGAGCCCTTTCCTCTCAATCTGAGCATAGGGCGCGATCACACGCCGAGTGACTTTGTCTAGTTTGTTAGAGGCTACTAAGAAGTGGGACTGGACTTTGGAAACACTACTAGGCTTCTTTTCAACACCGCTTTGGTTTAAAGTATCTAGTCTGCTCTTGGTTGACTTGGCCATTCGAGGCATAGGGTCGGTCATTTTTTGGTTCTAAAATATACTTATTTGCGTTAAAATACTGAGAAATTTTAATGTATTTTTAGATTATTTATTTATTTTGATTTGACATAGGAACCTTTTTTACTGTACTTAGGCTTTGATTTTGACATAATCAAAGTAGGTACGTAATAGTTCAAAGTACATAAGTCAGATAGTGAAGTGAAAACTTCTTTAGCCGCGTTGGGCACTTTTTGGTAGGGGGTAAACTTGTGGATTCGCGTCACCGACACCTCGTGTTGTTACGAAGTATTGGCAGTTCCTATGAATGCCAATTTTTTAAAATTACAAACGCTAAAAAAATTATTGAAACTGATTTCTATGGCCTTCTTCTTTTTGGAGAGGCGGTTTAGCAAATAGGTAGGTATTTGTTCTTGGCGGCAAGTAGGTATTTGTTAGGAACTAGGTATAGATGGCGGCGATCACAATAGATCCGATAGCCTAGAATAGCCTCTTTTTTAACCTTTTTCTTCTTGCTGTAAGCAACAAAATTTTACAGCAAAAAGAAAAAAGGTTAAAAAAATGCTGTTCATAGTATAGTTAGGTCTACCAGAATCTGATGGCAAAAAATACACCTAAAAGTGGTGTATACGGTGCATACTTTTTGCCATCAGATTCTGGTAGACCTATAGCGACCTAGAACAGTCTCCGAATCCAAACAAAATGTCGGAGGAAAAAAGAAAAAAAAGAGGAACACATTAAAAAAAAATTGCCAGTCATAGGGACTGCCGATAGAAGTGAAAACAAATATTTAATTAATGTAGTAGAATATTTAACTACGAATGTAGTATATTTATATTTAAGACCTTTTGTCTTCGTAACAACACGAGGTGTCGGTGACGGTGACGCGAATACCCCACAAGTTTACCCCCTACCAAAAAGTGCTCAACGCGGCTAAAGAAGTTTTCACTTTTAAAAAAGGCGGTTTAGCAGGATTTCTGAAGACCTGTAGGTACACTTTGACCGATCTATTGTGATCGCCACCATCCTAACAAATACTTGCTGTCAGCAAAGGCAGCAGTTCTATAGGCCATACATTGAGATGAATCTTTCTTTCATATAAATTGCAAATGTTGAGAATAGGTACTTACAAAGAAACTACACATGCACATTGAAAAATATACCATTTTTTATTTGAATTAATGTGTGCGACTTCGGTAATCGGTACAGTTATTAACATTTATTTTTTTAGTATAAAAAAATTACATCTATTATTATGTATACCTTTTTTTTTTTTTTAAATTTATAGGCCAGCGCAGTAACCTACTACTTACTACAAGACATTTTTTTTAAATGTCTGTTTTCACCAACAATACTTTCATTTTGGGGAACATATGCCCTTTAGGTGACAGTTATTGTATATGAAAACTGTCATTCCTAAAACAAAGGCGTTGTTGGTGAAAACGGGCATTATGTTTTCTTAATAGTAACTAACTAATAAGAAAAGACTATCATAAGCATAACACCTGATTTACACTTTGTAACTTAAGTACCTAACCTGTAGGTGAAAGTTCCACAATTGTTCCGGGCACGGTCCGTCCCTGGGGGACGGGCTGTCCCTTTACCTGATTTCCATTACAGTTTCCTGTTAGGCGCGGGATATATACAAGAGCTCCACCACACCACCACACACACCACACCACATTGCGCCAAAGAACGGGACTACCGACTAACCGATATTGTTTTGAAAGTGTCGGTAGGAACGGCATTCCGAACCAGTGGTAGATTCATTTGACGATTCGAAAGCAATTTGAATAAAAAGCGTTTGAATTTGTCCCTATTGTCTAAAAATGACAGCTAGTGTAACGCTCGCAATCACCTCTGATTGGTTAACATTCTTCCACTATTGGCCAAAATACATTGATGCAGCAAAAATACCATAAATTCAGCCAATGAAAACAATTGAGACTGTAACAATGATTGATGCAGGTTTTACATAATCGGCCTGCAGCATTCACAAAGTGTAATCGGGCCTTATGAACAAGGAGACAATTTTAAAATGTGTAATAATAATACACAAGTAATACCTAAACCAAACAATTATTAAAAACAACACTTACTAACACTCAAGTATTTAGCCTATTACAATATTGCAAATAAAAATTAATAATAGCTTTCACTAGCTATTATTAATTTTATTAATTTCATTAATTTTTTTTTTTTCATTAAAGTGTCCCATAATATTATATTTTGTGGACAACATACACATTAAAACCTTATGAGATAATATTATATATGATACAAATCATGATCATTCAATTATAATTAAAATCATTCATGTAAAGTATTTACAACTCCTCGGGCCTAGTCATAAAGTAGGGATATGCCTTACTGAATATACAACAATCTTTGAGCCCAGCATAACGGTGAAAGCCTACTGGGTTAGAGGCAATAGGCAGGGCTATTCAGATAGTCAGGGTTCGATTCCCAGGCAGGCACCTCTAACTTTTCGGATATGTGTTCATTTTAGTTAAAATATTAAAAATAAACATCTGCATTTTGTTACAGCTTAGCAGTTGGGTGCTAGACGTAATGTGTGTTTGAATTATGCTTTACTGTTAGATTGAGTATTGTTATGCCAAAAAACTCCTTCCACTATCATAAATGGTAAGGGGTTGCATCCTCAGCAATGAGAAATACGAGATATTTGCGGACACCTGTGACTCTGTCTGAGTGAAATAAGATTTTTTTTAAATACCATGGGTAATTCTTAATTTGCCTATGTCCTTCCCCAGGATGCAACCTACCTCTATACCGAATTTCATCAAAATCTGATGAAAAGATGGGCCATTAAAGCATAGCAGACAGACAGACACATTTGTATGGAAGTATCAATTAGTATGGAAGTATGGATTACTATAGAAGTATGGATGACACAGAGAGAGGGAGAAGGATTGAAGTAAAGATGAAGGATTTTGGCCTTTGGAAGCTGTTGCTACAGTTCCAACAGAAGACAATGTTTACGGCCATGTTATAAGCTTCCTGTCCTTTTTAGGAGGTGGACTGTCCACTGTTGGGGATACCTAGAACAAAAATAAACAGTCAATTAAAATACTCTTTTTTGATAACATAAATCTAGATCCAAATTATCAAATCATAAAGGGATATAACAATTCACTTAAATCATGTGTACCAATTCAATTCGCTATAATTTGCCAAAATGAACAAATCTATGCACAGCCACACCACACAAATCTTCCAAATACTCTACATATGTTTCTCTCCAACAATGGGGCATCCTTAGGAGATGTTGACAATTGTAAAGTCAATTTAGCGTATTGTTCCTTGGTTATCATGGACTACCGCAAAGTAATGCCTGCTTCTATCCAACATGGAGGCAAACATTATGAGATAACCTACATGCCTGAGATTTCTGTATGAGTTCTCAAAGGTGTGTTATGTTTACTAATCCACACCAACCCAAGGAAGTGGGCTATGGCCTAAGCCTGGAATGGGTTGAAACTCAAGATAATGATGATGACCCTTTTTCTATGTATACTTCCATATTTAAGCTGAATCATCAACACATGTAATGATGAACATATAAGAATCAAGTCAGCCAAATTTAAACATAGGCTTACCTTTTATTCCAGAAAATTAAAGAATTTTCATGGGAATATAAAAATCTTAATCTACATTGAGGAAGTCGCGACCATCATATAATCATATCATACTAATATTATAAATGCGAAAATACTGTGTACTTTTTATCCCGGAATATTATAGAGTTCCCGCAGGAATAAAAAAACTTAAACCATGCAGACATCAGCTAGGATTCATATAAAACTAATACAACTTACACCATCAACAGACATCTTTCTCTTATTTACATTTATGTTGAAATCGGGATTCCTATTATTTAGTGCCTGGTTATCTAATTTTATTCTCTTCATGTGACATGATAGCAGATCTGGTGGCGGCTTCAATCTCTCACAGGGCGAGTGTAAGGACTTCCTGCTCACACTGTTATTGTTGAACGTGTTTAGCTTTACTGCTGGCTCTGGACTCGAAGGTCGGATTTTGTTAAGCACTTTCCCTCTCCCAGAATCTCTATACTTTCTCTGCCCGTAAGGCACACAAAACTGATGGAACAAGTCTAATAGCTCATCCCTCGCCATCCTGTGCAGGTTATGTATACGTAAATGTCTCTAAAAAACAAATATAATTATATAATTAAACAAAAAAAAAGGCTTATTTGTGTGCTAATCAAAAACGTTTTGGCACCTCTTGAATAATCTGCATTAACTGCTCGTTTGTTAATAATTCCGGGTGCAACAACATTTCACAGGGTATAGCCATTGTCCTGTATCAAATTACACACATTTTTAATTATAAATGGATGTGTTTTTTATAGATTTTTGCAAAAAGGCGCCAGCAGCAAACACAGCCAAAACAAGTCTTTAAACAATGACATTTGACTGAACAGTGAACATTGACAACAACATACAAATGTCAATGTTCAATGGGGCCTGTTACACTATCAATACCGTATCGCGATCCACGGATCGTGATATTTTTATCGTGACAGTATTGATGGTAGGGTCTCAAACTATCAATATTATCATCATCAGTACTGTGTTCGAGTTCGTAGAGAATAGTTGTGTTCTCAGAGTAAACATACTCTGTGGTTGTAACTTGTACCATATACCTAAAAATCATTTAAAAATCCTTAAAAAAAAAAAGAGTCCACTTTGGCCTAAAAATTAATCTGTGTCAAAAATCTTCAACACGGACCAATAATAATTAAAAATGGTTATCAGAAAGAAAGCTGCTGTCGCTATAATATTATTTAACGATGGCGATTAAAACTATTTAATAAATAAACCGGCCAAGTGCGAGTCGGACTCGCGCACCGAGGGTTTTTAATACGTCTTAAATCGTAAAGTAGCAAGTTTTACGATTTATGACGTATTAAAAACAAGACGAAATGAACCGCAAAACTAACTTTGTTTGTAGAGGTTTATTGTTAATATCAAAAAAACTATGCTAACTAGTTAGAGCGTTGGTTTTATTTTTCCTGTAAAATATACATAAGCTTCTATTGACCATAATTATTTCAGATTTTTCAATTAGTAAACTTCGGAGATAAGGGGGGGAACGGTATTTTTTTCGACATTTTGCCCGATAAATCAAAAACTATTATGCATAAAAATAAATAAAAATCTGTTTTAGAATGTAGAAGTAAGTATAGCCCTTTCATTTGATATCCCACTCAGTATAGTTATCATACTTTGAAATTTCAATTTCCCGGTTTTCCCCTTTTTTTAATTAAACTAAAAATTAATATTACATTTGCGATAATGTCACAGACACAGGGTGTGTTCCGAAATACACTGCGAGCACTGTTCATTTCTCTTACTGTGGAGAAATTAGTTCCATTATGGACTGACAATACACTGCCGCAGTATCCTAGCTAGGCTCATCCTAGGGAAATATATGACGTCATTAATCGACACCATCTTTGTACTGTGAGCACTGGCGTTTTCGAGGTAAGGTGCTCTCAGTGCTGACTGCGTTTCGTTTTAAGCAGTAAGCAATTACTGTTTAAAACGGAACGCAGTCCAGCAGTAAATCACGTGATCAAAGCACTGAGAGCATCTTACCTTGAAAATGCCAGTGCTCACAGTACAAAAATGGCGTCGAATAATAACATCATATATTTTCCTAGGATACTGCGGCAGTTTACTGTCAGTCATAACGGAACGAATTTCTAATGGAATTAGGAATTACGACTTACGGAATTTCTCCACAGTAAAGAGCACTGAACTGTGCTCGCAGTGTACAACGGAACACAACCCCAAAGATGACTGTCATCTTGCTCGTCCGTCTAGCTGTCAAAGGATTAAGGAAAAAAACTAAAAAAAATGTCAATAGACTTCAAATAGGGTATGTTCCGATATAAGTACACTGCGAGCGCGTGGCGAGCATTGTAAGGTGTGACGTCAATTATTTAATGTACCTACCTACTCCTCCTCCTCTAATTAGTTATATCGGAACGAATTTCTCCCCAGTAAGAGCACTGAACAGTGCTCGCAATGTATATCGGAACATACCCATAGTCTGCTCTATATCTGTTCTTTGATTTTGTAATAAACTCAAATTATCTGTTGGTAATAATGTTAGTACTTCCTTCGTCATTGGTTGGTAGCGTAATTCCTTCCTCCATGGTAGCAGCACTAACCTGTCAAAAGTCTGTCAAAATCGGTAACGGCCAGTGGGCTGTGTTGCCAAGCATGTGAAATTTGCACTAAATCTGGTGGTTTAGAAAACAATGTGAAACACATTGTTTTTTCAAGTTAGTCTTTTTTTTTTATCCACTACAAGTTAGCCCTCATGCGGGCTGACTGACACCCTCAGCCTGCGATCTCTCCTGATGGTAAGTGATGATGCAGTCTAAGATGGTAGCGGGCTAACCTTTTAGGGGCATGGCAGTTATATTAAACCCATACCCGTATTCGGTTTCTACACGGCATCGTACCGGAACGGTAAATCGCTTGGCGGCACGACTTTGCCGGTAGGGTGGTAACTAGCCACGGCCGAAGCCTCCCACCAGGCCAGACCAGGGAAAATTCAGAAATTATAAATTCCCAAATTGACCCTGCCGGGGATCGAATCCGGGTCCTCCGCACGTTAAGACAACAGCGCTGCACACTGCGCCACGCAGGTCGTCAAAAGAAACGTACGTCGGAGGTAGTCTTCGAAAGTGTACCGTTATAAGTACCCCCAAAAGCTTAGAGACTCTTGACTTCGTGATTTAGCACTGAAAGATTGGCTACAAGCTTTAAGTATAGCTATAGGCTCGCTGCTTAGAGATTACAATGGTGAATTGCAAAATAACTTGTGGAAGAAACGCCTATGAAATTCAAGGTTAGTTACCTAATTATTTACCTTAGTACCTAGGTAAACCGCTGCTTTAACCTGCATGCAAGCCAGTGGTAGAAAATAAAATAGTACATTACAGTTTTCTGGTCGAGTGTTAGTTAGGCTATATACGAGACCAGAAATGCTCTCCCGGTCGAGGTGTGTATAGTGCTTTTCTAAAAAAATGAAACAAGTGACTTTTTTTTAATATATTGTATTATGTAATTAAAAGAAAGTAAATAAAAAAGCAACCTACATAAGAAATATAATTTTTTTTTTGCGCTGTGAGTGCTGAACGCGTAATACGGTAGAGTTCCAAATTTAAACTATTTAGGCCAAAGAACATTATAACAAGTTACAAGATATTCAGGAAGAAGGATTCCAAATTCAAACATAAGATATGTAATGAAAATACATACATTCTTTACTGGCCTAAGCCGGGAAGTTTAACTTTCGAACTCATTTACAGGGTATGAAATGTGCACATTTCATATCATTTTTTAGAAAATAGTATTTATACGTGGTTTCAACTTTCAACCCAACGTAGCATAATATTATAAGTATTCAAAAAAAATTATGCTAATTATTAAGTTGTAAATCACATCAATCCCATCAGCCTGGACCAGGCTGACGAGAGACAGGAACGAATGGAAAAGGATGGAGGAGGCTTATGCCCAAAAATGGGCGTTCTAAATCCCATCAAAGTTCTTGGTAGTTAACTTGGTGGTTTGAAGAACCGCTTTAGTGGGATTGGGGGAAAAAAGTTGGTAGCACTGGCAGCGGGCGTCTGTCATGTCATTGGTTGTCAATTGTCAATTGTCATACCGCAATCCGCAGCAGGCTTCGATTGTTTGCTTCACTGTTTTCCACTATTTTCCAATATTTTATTTTGGACTCGGCCGAATTTGTTGACTCGCGTATAATTTTGCGTAACCTCAACGGTGTTATTTTGTAACAAGTGTTTTTGAGTGGTTGCAATTTTAAGTCGCTTTATTTTGAAGAAAAAAAAACCAAACCGCAAAATTGTGTAAAAAGTTTAACTACCTTCATGTTTTTTAAATTGCATAAAAATTGTGCTCGAACAGCTGTAATTTGAGTGTGATAAAATAGCGCGCCAATGCACGTCGTCGCCGGGAAAATATCGATGTGTAAAGTGGACCGGGAGCGTTTTATTCGGTGGGACTATGTTGTTTCTCAGTGCCTTAGCGATAGGGATGATTACTGGCTTGCAGAATGTCACCACGGAGGTGCCGACGACGGAGAGTGAGGTAGAGTCGACTACTGACATGGGGCTTCTCGAGCCGACGAGGCCTTCAGTGGTAAACGACTTCGTGAACGCGACTATTCAGGAGCGCCTCTCGATGTGGGATCTGTACTTGAACCACTGCCCCAAGTGGCGTCCGATCAACCACGTATTCTTCCAAGCAGCCAATGTGTTCTTCTTGTTATCGTTCCTGGCTCCGCACACGCCCAGTGGGCTGATCTGGTTGCGGGTGGCGCTGATCCTGGGCTGCGCTCTCTCCGGCCTCTGGGCGTGGAGCATAGAGTGTTACTTGGATGCTGTGGTGTGGAACAGTGTATTTGTTTTTATAAACTTTGTGTACTTCTCGGTGCAATTTTACTTGATGAGGCCTATCAAGTTTCATAAGGACATTGAAGCGGTAAGACTGAAAACAATCATTTTTCTTATTATAAGTAAATTAGGTACTTAATTATTTGGTACTATGTAGCTGATGGCAGCATGGTGGACGATAGCCAAACCCCTCTCATTCTAAGAGAAGACCTGTGCTCAATAATGAGCCAGTAATGGGTTGATATGATGATATTGTCTGAGTTTCTTGCCAGCTCTTCTTAGCAGAATCATCTTTCCAAACCGGTGGTAAAGTCTTAACGTATCATAAGTGGCACAAGTTGTCCTACATGAAATAAATAAATCATTTATCATATTTTGATGAATATAAAGTTGTTGCTTTAAATAAATTAAGTAAATAGTAACCAGTTGCTAAAACTGAACAAAAGCTGCATGCCTATCCACCATGATGCTGCCTACAAAACTCAAAAAGGAATAGAAACTCAGGTAAACATGCAAACCTATAATAGCCTGTTTAAAAAGAAATAAAATAATGGAAACAGAGAAATAGAAAAAGGCAAGCATAATCCACTATCATCCAGAGAAAAAATTATAATGCAGTCTATAATGGCAAATATTAAATTACTTAAGTAATATGTTATGTAACTACATAATTATTTTTTATTAGGTACTTACCTAACTAGTTGAAACCAAATAAGTAGTTATAAAATTGCAAATGCTGCCCGAACAATGCTGTATTCACTTTGAATATTATAGTATTTACTCTTATGCTTCTCTATCTCTATATATATGTAAAAATCAATTGCTGTTCGTTTGTCTCGCTAAAACTCGAGAACGGCTGGGCCGATTTAGATGCAATTTTTTGAGTGTGTTTGTGTGGGTCCCGGTATGTCTCCGTCACTCACGTCCGCAGACCGCAGGAACTACCTTCTACCTCCCTGCACGTGCCCCCTGGGTGGTGCTAAACGAGCGACGAACTTGCAGGTGAAATAAGTGTTCTTTTTATAAAACGCCTATATTATGTACTAAACGCCATACGATTAAATAAAGTACGTATGTGCATGGGGATCAAACCCGCAACCACCCGAATAGGAATCCAGGCCTTTAAACCACTGCAATTTATTATAATCAAAAATAGTTATAATTGTGAACTATCATAAAATTGTATAATTGACTTGTCTTATCTTAATACCTCCTTGCATTCATAAATATTTAACATATATGTACTTGTACCTAAATATGTGATACTTTATCACTTCTTGGAATTGTTAACATTTAGTATTAACTAGAAGTTATCTTCATTTTATTGTGTACAAGATGATGTTTGTGGCAAGAATTTATTAAACATCCTGTAGGACCTATTTGATCTTCTCTGTCTGCATCCGAGGGGCAACCTTTCTCTGTATGAATTTATATTTCTCTGCATGAAGGACAGAAAGAAAGGAGAACACACTTTTGCATCTATACTACTATACTAATCTATACTTCTATACTATTAATATCATAAATGCGAAAGTTTGGATGGATATTTGTAACTCAATCATGCCAGAATGGCTTAACAGATCTGGATGAAATTTGGCACTGAGATAGATTATAGTCTGGAATAACACATAGGCTACTTTTTATCCCGGAAAATTAAAGAGTTACCTTGGAAACCAGAAAACATCTCAATCCACACAGACGAAGTTGCGGGCATCAGTAAGTTTATACCTACTTAATGTACTTAACTATGGATTTTTTCTATGTTGGGATGGAGCCAAGATCAGGCTAATGTATTCCTTGGACTAAGATAGACATAGTAATCTTTGTAAAAAAAAAACCGCCCTTACTAAGATAGGTTGCAATAACAAGACCGTGCATCAATATTTGGCAGCAAACGTTTGGCTCAACAATGATTCATATTGGTTTCGAAAGTCGATATACATGGAAGGGGGCATACGGTGCGCGTAATCGAGGCCTTCTATTGCAGTTTTTGGTACAAGTGATAAATTACTTATTTCCTCAGAGTAAGGATTACCTTACTTAGCTTATTTCATAGTGATACAAAAATAGAGCATTTTACAAAACACGCATTTAATATCCACGCCCCATACATCCCCATAGTAAGTTTAAGTAATAGTTTGAAGTTTAATTTATCATTAAGTAATCCATTACTTAAGTTCTAAAGTATAATATAAAAGTGCGTCAAATGTTGATGACGTCACGATTCAGTAGTATGGGTTTAATATAACTGCCGTACCACTAATAGGTTAGCCCGCTACCATCTTAGGCTGCATCATCACTTACCATCAGGTGAGATCGCAGTCAAGGGCTAACTTGTTGTGGAATAATAAAAACAAGGGCCATCTTTAAATCCTATGTCCCTTTCGGGACAGAGAACAGATGCTGCTTAAGATTGTATGCACCGTGTTGTCAATTGTCATCCAACGCAATGCAAAACGCTGAATCTTATCACTCGAACCCTGACTTCTTGCACGAGAGCCTATTGCCCAACTTGCACGACAAATATTGTTGCCGTATAACTAATTGTTTATCCGAGCCACTCTCGCCTATTCTCTAATTGCTTTAGCAATCGCATGAATACGTAACTTGGATGAAATAAACACGGGATAAGAAACGTTAAGAAAAATGTATGAAATCACGTTCGACTAACTTTTGCAGGTCGAGTGGAGACTGGAGAGTGCCTTGTCATTTTTCTGTTGAATTATTGACACTAGTGTATGTAAAAGTCGATCACTATGCCATACACAATATCATAATTACTTAATGGCGGAACTGCCACAGTTCGCGGCTAGAGGGGTAAGGCGAATATGGCCGATGTCACGCGTCCCGTGCTTAATTCGTCCAATTATAGGTAGGTACTAGGTAGGTAATACCACTACCACTACAGTCCATTAACGTCCCACTGCTGGGCACAGGCCTCCACTCTCATAGGAGAGAGGTAATTAGAGCTTAGACCCACCACGCTGCTCCAATACGGGTTGGCGGGCTTTAACGACTATTATCATGTTAGTGATAATAACCGGGACCAACGGCTTAACGTGCTCTCCGAGGCACGGGGGTGAAACACCGCCAACTTCCTACTTATCATCACTTACCATCAGGTGAGATCGCAGTCAAGGGCTAACTTGTAGTGGATAAAAAAAAAACTTAACTCCGGGCTAGTACTGAGAACTTCTAATCAGAAAAACCCAACACTTAATTATGGCCCGACCCGGGACTCTAACCCGGGACGTCGTCAGCCGCAGTCAAACATGATAACCACTAGACCAACGAGGCAGATACGTAATAGTTATGCTGATTCAAAAGAGCTTCATGAATAACGCCTAACTAGTTCATTTGGATTAAAAGTAATTTTTCCTCCATGTCATAAAAGCAATCCATGCATCAGTGTGACTTGGCACTTTTATAACAGTTGAAAACCTTTATGACCTACAGGTTATTTTAAATCAATGGGTAAAATATGAGGGCCAATCGAAAAAACAAGAATTGGTTTACATTTTACAGCTTCATGTTCTGAATCTCTTAATAGCTTTTTAGTTAATGTGGACTTTGCTAATTCGTGTTAAGATGTCCTGTAAAGTCTATTTGATACAGAACTTTTAAAAAACTAGGTAATGATCATCTTCGGCCAGGCCAATTATTTCTTGACAGAAAAATGCAAAACGTCTCGGCGCACGTCTTGTAGAACCTCTAGTAGAGCTTGATTCTACACACGACCCGTAGTTGAATAAGCTAAAATCAACGAACTGAGCCGCCTGAGATTATTATTCGAAGTCAACGAGGCAGTTAAATAAAATGTAAACGGGATTCAACTTTTTTTAAAGTAAGTATGTACTTACTTTCATCGCCTTTGGGTTCTAAGTTGAGCTGATGTTTACTATTCTTCTGCGCTGCGGATAGTAAACAACGTTACGTTATACGTAATGTGGTCAGCGCACCTGTCTCTCTCGTGATATAGGAGCTCGTTTACTGGTTAACATTGACACCTGATTGTATTACTTACTTTACTTACTGTTAGTAGCCTTAGAATTGCTTACTCTTTTCTCGATAAAATATATCTATACTAAGTAAGTACTTACTTAATATTGTGGTTGGATGGATGTTTGTTACTCAATCACACCAGAATGGCTGAACGGATCTGGATGGAATTCGGCACAGAGATCTATATTATAGTAGGGAATAACACATATACTTACTCCTTTTTATTCCGGAAAATTAAAGAGTTCCCGCGGGAACCAAAAATCCTCAATCCACGCGGACGAAGTCGCGGGCTTCAGCTAGTGATATTATATAACTACAAGTAGTCATGTGTAACAATCTTGTAAAGTCCTTAAGCATTCGATTACTTGGTGGACGGCTTCAGAACTAAAAATGTTCATAACTTTAAGTCCTTTCATAAAACGGTGAAATGAAGGTCCTCAGCAGAAAACATTGCTAAATTTAAACCGTGGCATAGGAAAAAATTGTTCGATATACTTAATATGATCACCGCAAAGCTTTTTAATACTTACAAGTAATAAGTAGGTACGAGAAGTTATTTAAGTACTAAAATATAGTACAATAACTTTACTACTGTCTAAGCATTTTATTGCTTATTATAAGTTTCATATTTCGCCAAACTAGGTCGTGACCTGACCAATTGCTTCGCCTCTAACTACTCCATAATGTATAGAATCGGTTCTAAACAAAATTCCACCCCGCGCGTAAACCATTTTACTGCAGGATATAAACTGTATCTCGGCAAGGAAATGGCAAATCCGTTGGCCTGGGCTTTTATTTTGCACCTAGATTTTACCCGCTCGTTTACTCTCTATTCATTCATATGAAGAAAAAAACGGTACAAAAATATAATAATAAAACTATATAGCTGATGCCCGCGACTTAGTCCGCGTGGTTTAAGTTTTTTTTATTCCCACGGGAACTCCTTAATTTTCCTGGATAAAAGGTAGCCTATGTCACTCTCCAGGTCCTCAACTATACCCATGCCAAAAATCACGTTGATCCGTTGCGGCGTGATTGAAGGACAAACCAACAAACCAATAAACCAACAATCAAACACACTTTCGCATTTATAATATTAGTAAGTATGATGAAATGTGTTCTCTGTCTGTGTCCAGGATGCAAGTTACTCGCATCTTTGTCCCGTATTATTTTCGTTTTTTTGCACTCGCGATAATACTATGCAAGATTGCGAGTACTAATAATTTTGCTTCTCTGACTTGGTATTTCTGACCTCCTCCTAAATCAAGGAAACAATTAGGGATCGAATACACAACCTTTTTTTATCTACTACACGTTAGCCCTTGACTGCTATCTCACCTGATGGTAAGTGACGATGCAGTCTAAGATGGTAGCGGGCTAACCTGATAGGGGCATAGCAGTTATATTAAACCCATACCCCCATTCGGTTACTACACGGCATCGCACCGGAAGCATCGCTAAATCGCTTGGCGGCACGTCTTTGCCGGTAGGGTGGTAACTAGCCACGGCCGAAGCCTCCCACCAGGCCAGACGAGGGAAAATTCAGAAATTATAAATTCCCAATTTGACCCTGCCGGGGATCGAACCCGGGACCTCCGCACGCTAAGACAACAGCGCTCAACACTGCGCCACGGAGGTCGTCACCTCCTTTTTGGTTATAATACGAGTAAGTCAGAAAACCGACAGAAGATCATCAGACAGGAGAAGAACTTGCACCAAATGAGACAAGTTACAAGCACTTTACAAGTTGTACTGAATGTATTTATGACCAAAGTTTCCTCTAAGAACTTTGGGCAATACTTATATCCTCCAATTTTGTGAACACATTCAATTCTTTTAAACATTCCTCGTAAATTCGAAGGAGTATTTAGTTTTTTTTCCAAAAGCGCGAGCCTTTTATAAATAAAAAGCTATACTTTCTTCACGAAACCATGGAACATAAATTCACTCAATGACCAATCCCACCTTCGATTTAACCGTTACTATATGTATAAAGAACACCTGTGATACAGGTTATTTTTAAGCTCGTGAGTCAAGTTAAACCTGAAGTCCAGGTGACCAGTCGAAATGTGTAAAGTTATGCAGATTTGATTACACTAAAATCTGAGAGTTAAAACCGGTTTTGTACGTCCATCTGTTTTAAAGATTCCTCTATATATATGATTGGCGTAAAAAATTGGAATTGTGGTTCTGATGCCTTAAAAAATCTTTAGAGACGTTTCGTAAAAGGTATTGCCCTTGTTTTTTCTTATTCTAGTAACCGCTCGCAACCAACCAAGAAAGCTTTCTTATGACTATGAGGCCCATAATTAGCAACATTGTCTCTGAACACTATGTCATCTTTGGCAACACGCACTATTTAAAGGCTTTTGTCTTCAGACAAAGGAATTTTGAACGCAAAAACCTCTCCAAATTCTATGAATTGGGCAGTTAACTTTGTGTAAGCAATAAACGCAATAATTTGTCAGGCGTTATCGTCATCGTTATCAGTCATTAGTCGTGAAATTAATCACCGTAATCCATTTTATCAATGGCCTTCACGTATTACCTATATGTACTGATTGCTTACATGTCCATAAATTCGGATAGTCCAAGTACGTAAATACTGATAGGTATATACAGCAATAAATACGTTCGTAAAAGGTGTTTTAGGGTTTATTGCTTTACTCGCACGTGATGTGGAAGATATACTTGTGGGACTAGCTATGTACGCGATAATTTGGTGAATGTAACGTCACATACGATGTTTTTCAACGGATTGAACTAAGAAATGATCAAAGAGCAGTTAAGATCCAAAGACCTCCCGAATCACGAATGACGATACGACATCTTCTAGGCAAGCGCGTTCCAACTTCCAACCTAGACCTCATCATTGCTTTGCACTAAGCATGATTGTCGTCAAGCGTAAGCCTATCTCGCATTAAAAAAAACCGACAGAGACCCCAATACGGTCAAGTGGTCATCATTCCATCAAGTGTTGTGATTGTCTATGGTAGTTATTCTTGCAACGCGTTATTCGTCCTATTTTGCGATTGTTCCCGTGCACTGAGCTAATAATACCTACAGAATAGTTTTACCTAATATACTTTTTATTACCACGTAGGTAGAAATAGCAACGACATATAGTAGCAGTCATAATTTTGTCAACGACCTTATGCAAGAGGTATTGATCGAATGAAACATAGTTAGTCCCCAAAGTCACTTTGAAATTCGAGATCCTTTTACGCTCCATTGACGGTGTGAAACCTTCTCTATATCCAATTTATACGTAATATAACATATTTATACCTGTCTGTATTGTGATCATCTCAATCCTCAACGCCAAAGTGACAAATGTTACTATTCGTCTTATCAAATAGATTGTCTTCTCAATTGGGTCAATTTAGCATTTTTGCTAGTTGTTCTGGACCCCCACGTATTTTCCAATCAACTCTAGTCTGAGATGCTCCTTAATTGGATAAAGTTTATCGATTTCTCTGCAAACCCCTCTTTTGGCCCATACTTGTGTCGTGCAAATATCGAATTCATCGCACTAATAGTCGTTAGTCTAAATTCGTAATACGTGTCACCGACAAACGCGACGACGCGACGCGACGATATCAACACTGGCTGACCCTTCACGTGGCTTACGCTGTCTCGTATATAAGTTTGTCAATTTCTATGGAGTCGTTTCGCGTCGCGTTGTGTCGTGTCGTTTTCGTCGCTCGCCTAGGACAAAGGATAAGCATGATAACTATTATAGTTAGTGATTTTAAGGGATCTAAAAATATCATTTCGTTCACATTCAATAACACATTCACATTCATTCATATATTTATTTAAAAAAAAAACAGTTTTAATGCTTCACTGCAATTCAGCAAATGATGAGGTGTTCTGAGGGCTGGTTATATATCGGCATAAACGAAATAAATCACAAATTATTGCAGCAAGCTTTTTTTGTATATCATAGTGGCTGTATTATTTTGGCAAACCTCCCGAATGCTTACCGAATTTCAGAATGTTATCAAGTCTCATCACGTTTCTCATACAGATTTATGACGTTTACGTAAAATTTTCGTCTGCTAGCTCATACTGATATACCTACGGACGGGAGAAGTACAGAAACATAATATTGTGTGTAATGTTAACATTTAGGCAAAGATCTATCTTTGCACTGTGGATGTTGGAGTAGTTTAAATATACCTACGTAGGTACAAATTTTCTGCATAGTTGTAGCACAGTAAACAGATACAACCAGTATGGAAACTGCCTAGAGGCGTTCGAGGCGGCTCACTCACACAAACATGCGCATCTACGAGACCCATAAGCACGGGTCGCGGTTAGAGATGTGATTAAATGTTATAAGAGATTAATTGTTAAAACGTTATTGTTATAAAACATTAACGTGTTAAATTAAAAGTTATAATTATAACTGTTTAAATGGATAACAATTATTAATATTCAAAAGTTGTCAAATTTTAAAATGTTATAATTAATTCGTTTCGTTAAAAGTTTATTGGAATGAATGTTATATTTTTTCAATAATAACTGAATTCTTAAAACTTTTATTTTTAGTTTTTATTTTAGAATTTTATAAAACTTCAACTCATGTTAAACTAAGGTTACACTTTACAACTTTAAGCTTAAAAACTAAATATTTTACTTCCATTAAATGAATAGGTATTTTACATTCACAACACATTTCAATAATAACTGAAGTTTGTTAATGGTTTACGTTTACTTGAAATCATTAAACGTTAAAAAGTTATTTTTACGTAAATTCAATAATAAAAGCTATTTCTATTTGGATAAGGCTCACAAGTCCTTGTATTAAAAAAATAACAAATAGGTAAAGCAGTACATAAGTGGCTGCTGGCTGAATGTTGTAACAGCGCCATCGTCCGGCAGCCAACTAAACTTCTATGCAATTTACTGTAAAAGACTCAACGATCGTTGTCAATAAATCTATACGCGATATAGTTATAACTTTTAACGAACATCTAAATATTTATTAACAAAATTAAAAGTTAAAAAAAAATATTGTGTTATATTAAATGTTATAACTTTTAATGCTCACCTCTAGTCGCGGTGCGATGTCGCGGTGCCTTCAGTACTGAGTACCGCGTCATTACGTGTCGTGGATGCGTGTTTGTGTGAGTGAGCTGTTTCGAGCGTTACTGGGTAGTTTCCATACTGGTTGTATCTGTTTACTGTGGTTGTAGTAACTATTGGCGGATTTGAAGTGCTTTCAAATTTTTCATTTTTCGACGACCTCCTTGGCGCAATGGTAAGCGCTGTGGTCTTACTGTGAGGTCATTCCCATCGTTGCAACAAATGCAAGGGATTTTTACTGCTTTTATACAGTCCCTATCTCAGACACTATGTAATCCTGTAATTTACCTCGCTATAATTATGGCGTTGAAAGCAATCCGACGTTTTTACGATGCTATTCACTGATGCTTGATTTGGTTGCTTGTTGCTTGTTGGTGCTATATAATTTAGTATATTTTTTGTGTGGGAGGATTGTATCCATGACCATCGCTAGCTATCACTCTCTACGTCTTTATCAATAAACTAGAGCTAAGTTTTTCCTGGGTAGGAGAAAATCCTCATGAACGTCTTGCCCAACTTCAGTGTGTACCTACTCTCGGTGACATACGGATTAAAATCTCCTGCTTTCTCTGACCGTCTTTCCCGGAGGTAAGTACTGACTACTGCTATGTGCAAACGTCTGGCTAGTCTAAACTAATATTATAAAGAGGAAAGATTTGTTTGTTTGTTTGTAACGGATAAACTCAAAAACTACTCAACCGATTTCAAAAATTCTTTCACCTATAGAAAGCTACATTATCAGCAAGTAACATCATACTATCTAATATTATAAATGCGAAAGTGTTTGTTTGTTGGTTTGTTGGTTTATTGGTTTGTTGGTTTGTCCTTCAATCACGCCGCAACGGAGCAATGGATCGACGTGATTTTTGGCATGGGTATAGTTTAGGACCTGGAGAGTGACATAGGCTACTTTTTATCCCGGAAAATTAAGGAGTTCCCGCGGGAATCAAAAAACTTAAACCACGCGGACGAAGTCGCGGGCATCAGCTAGTAAGTAGGCTATATTTTATTTTCAAGAAAATTAGAGATCCTTCGAAAATTGCAATAATGTTAACTAAGTCGGAAAAAATAGTCTCTTTTGAGAGCTTAAGTGGCGTGCGCTGCGTAAATAGTTAAAGTTACACGAAAACAATGTGTGGTGGAATTGTTCCTCTCAAAAAGTTCTAAAAAAAGTCCGCGATAGCATACATCTATCTTTTAAGGTTGACTCACAATAACAATTTTTATGATTTTCAAATTTGGTCTAAACCAAAGCTTCTTGCGAAGATGGTTTTACCGACATAGTAGTAATCCTTATCAAAATAGTACGAGTATGTTATTCATCTCAAGTATCTAAATAAGATAAAATTGTCCTTTACATCATGGCGGGCTGGCGGCTGTGGCAGGTGTGGTGAGGACGGGGCGTACTCTTACAATGTAATATTAAAATGAAAAACCTGCCCACTGCCCACTGGCTATATTGGGTATAGACTATTAAGATTATTAGTGCTACCCGTGCGAAGCCGGGGCGGATCGCTAGTTACCTATATATCAGTTTTCGAGAATGGTACAAAATTAAATACTGAAATAATTTATGAGTAACCTGAGTAACAACCATCTTCCGTTTTTAAAATATTAAGTACTGTAGGTATATAGCTTTTACTCATTATGGAATTACAGCTTGTAAGTCGACCGGTTTTAATATTGCATGCATGAGCTATTGATAAAAATGTATGGCGTGCATTTCTTTATTGATATAATTTATGTTAACAAGTGTTTGTTTGTATTATGTAAGTAAGTACATTCACCCGTTCCTGCATTACTCCTCATTAGTCGTCGACCTATTTTTACTGCTGGACATGTTCTCTTACGGACTTCCATACGCTGCCGCCTGATTCCAGCGGCTCCTTGCGACTCGCTTGATGTCTGCCAATGCTGCGTTTTCCCATCTCCATCCCAGCACCCCCTCCTTAGTCTTTATAACTTTTTGATAAATCAGGCAAGTATAGTCCCACACATTTATCTGACTCGGTGACAGCGTCGCTAGTACATATTATGAAAAATAAAATAAGAACAAAAACTAAACAGGCATAAATTTAGTTCTTCTTTTGGCCACCGGGCCAGATACGTTTGTGGGACTATAGGATAGGATCTGGATGGATGGGCTGAGTAGGATTCTTTTTTTTTATCCACTACAAGTTAGCCCTTGACTGCGATCTCACCTGATGGTAAGTGATGATGCAGTCTAAGATGGTAGCGGGCTAACCTGTTAGGGGCATGACAGTTATATTAAACCCATACCCCTATTCGGTTTCTACGCGGCATCGTACCGGAACGCTAAATCGCTTGGCGGCACGTCTTTACCGGTAGGGTGGTAACTAGCCACGGCCGAAGCCTCCCACCAGGCTAGACAAGGGAAAATTCAGAAATTATAAATTTCCAAACCCTGCCGGGGATCGAACCCGGGACCTCCGCACGTTAAGGCAACAGCGCTCAACACTGCGCCACGGAGGTCGTCAAAACAATTCCTAAAACGATTCTTCTCTAAAAATTAAAATAGAGATCTTACGGCTTTGCAAATCCTCAAGTTTCTACAGCCAGCAGTTTACGTTGTAGGTTGTTATCCAAGCCAGTAAGTTTATTCCTCATTTACTTAGTAAGAACTTATCACAAATTGGATCTTTACTTTTTTCTCTTTTGAATCTAAAACAGATTATGGTTTCTTTCGACTGCAAATCTTGGCACACGACTATCGTAAGAGTACCTACTGAGTAAAGTCCGCACTCCATTCATCATAACCAGTAGTGGCCCACTATCCTACTAACCCGGTATTAACTCCTTCTGACGTCACGCACCTCGATTCTCTGATATTTATGATATAATTCCGCGTAACATTTGAAGTTATTTAATTACTATTTAAGTAATTAGTTTTTACTTTGCTTAATAAAGTATTTTGAGATTTAAGAGTATTCTTGGAATTCTGTTGTTATTTTTTATGCTACCGGATTACAGTATGAAGATGAAGATTTTTGTCTTCCTGAAAAATGGAAAGTAATAGTCGACATTCCATACACCTACACCAAATTAGGAATTGCTTTTAGGTATCCATAGAATGACAAATACAGACAGCAAATAGGGGTTGACTGACAGACTAAGACTTGGACAATGTCTCGAAGCCCGATGGTAGAAACCTCATGTTTGAATAGTCTATGTAAATCTCCGTCTTGGTCACTTGGTTAGATTTTTCTCTAAAATTTTGTCTGCCTCGTTGGTCTAGTGGTTCAGAGTTTGTACTAGCCCGAGCCCAAAAAGTTATGCTATCAACTCCCAGTAACTGTAGGACGAGTGGCCTCTGAGAGCACTAAGCCGTTGGTCCTGTGGCTGATCTCTCTCAGAATCAGAAGTGTCAGCTTGGCATCCGACAGGACTTTGAGAGTAGGTATACGGGAATAGACGTTGCTATCATGTTTGCGCAAACATTTGTGCAATATCTCTTGCGAAATACGATCAACAGAATATTATTATAGAAGATTTTGTATTAAATCTTGGTCATAGTTATATCAAATGCACGACCCAGTACTCCGCACTCCACACGGCCGGGGTTAGTGGGGCAGCAAACGTGTGACGTCACAATCCGATGTTCTGATTATTGTGATGTAATTCTCTGCGTGACGTTTGTGGAGGTTGAGAAGATTATGTCGCGAATCAATAGTGTACTAAGACCCTCATTTATCAGATTTTTAAATACTTAGAATTTTTAGTTTCTAGTCCTAGATATTCTGGAGTTACTGTCTCGATTTCTACTGGTTAGGCTAGGTAGGTATAGAGCATGACGAAGTCCAGGGCTTAATTTCCGGGTTGGGCTATAATTAATTATTGGGTTTTTCTGGCAAGAAATTCTAGCCCGAAATTAGGAAGATGGTGTTCTACCCCCGTGCCTCGAAAAACACTTAAAGCCGTCGATCCTACGCGTGCTTTCTACGGTCGTGTCGCATTTTCAGTTCTATCGGGCAATGACAATAAAGACTAAGGTTATATAGAGTGTAACTGTGTTTCTCTTGTGACTATCATATTATCTCACGCTCAGATAACTAATAACTAAACCAAGGGCACTTTTGTTTCTTTAAAAAAACTTGCCAATTTCATAATACTCTATTTGATGGCATTCATCCCCGTTAACTGTAAATTGAATCAGCTCTGTAATAAATTTTGCAAGGCATCAGCATAACGAACGTTTATTATTTTAACATATCTTCAATGTCTTACGTAATAGACTTATTAAGTATATCTTTGTTACTTAATAGCAAAAATCGTATACTTCATTTAAATAAAACTACTTAATAAAATACTGAACAGATAGAAGAGGAAAAGACAAACTAAATACCGACGCTTACTTTAAAATACAGACAACAAAAGTGGTCCACGTAAGTAAAGTCAACATACCAAACCAGAATAACTAGCTGATGCCCGCGACTTCGTACGCGTGGATTGAGGTTTTTTGGTTCCTGCAGGAACTCTTTAATTTTTCGGGATAAAAAGTAGCCTATGTGCTATTCCAGACTATCGATCTTTGTGCCAAATTTCATCTAGATCCGTTCAGCCGTTCCGGCGTGATTGAGTAAAAAACATCCATCCATCCATCCATCAATCCATCCATCCATCCATCCATTTCGTATTTATAATATTAAGTAAGTAGTATAGATACTTAGCTCGAAAAAAAAACATAAATTAATTAAGTAAAAAGTGCTGATATTCTGCTGGGCGCGGCACGTGTTTAAATTACTTACATTAAAAAGTAAAAAACAGTACTGCACAGGATTGAGGTGAACAAAATAATCGGGTATTTTTTAATTAATCCTCAAAGTATTGCCTTAAAAAATGCCACAGATGAAATTATAGTTACTTCGCTTATGCAGATTATTTATCTCTGTACCGAATTTCGTCAAAATCGGTTGAACAAATGAACCGTGAATGCGTAGCAGATAGACAGACAGACACACAATTTCGCATAACTATTATTAATATTAGTGTCGACAAGAAAGAGATAATCTGCTTAAAAACCAATCAACCAACTTATAAAGTTCACCTCATCAACAATGAACATAGAAGCTTCGATAACTACTTTTAATCAGTTTCTATAGATACTTTAAAGTGGGTCGTCGATCTAAACCGGAGCACTTGGTTCTTTGTATCTTTATAAATAATAAATAGAAGTTTTTTTTCGACTAACTATAGACTCATAGATGTAAAACATACTACTTATATAGCGTTTTATCCCGTCGTCTGACTAATGTTAGCTTAGGCGCTGGAAAATATATCCATTAAAGAACTAAAGTAACTAAAATGCGACAAATTCCAAACTACTTAATTTTTATGAGGAAAAATATATCATGAAACCACTTTCTAGAGTAACTCTACTGTAAATATAGTTTAACCGATAATATTGTGGTGGTCGTGAGTTAATCGAGCGTAGACGCGAACAGAACTAGTTTTCAATAACCAATGCTTCGAAGCAAAAACGGTAATTTCTTTGGTTTGGCCACTCCCTTTGGGTCGTTAGGTGTATGTTCGCATTCAATTTAAAACGTTGGCAAAAACGTAAATTGACCATAGCTAATCTATCCTAGTTTGGAATTTGAATTGTATAGTTAAAGCACCTTTTTTGCTCCTTTTATTTTTACCTGCCGTGGAGGAATGCGCTTCGTTTGACGAACTAGTCGTGGCTTTTGAGTTCCGAAAATGTATCCTTCATCGAATTGCGTGAGCCTCAATTGAATTTATTTTAAGTCCATTGGTTTGAGTTAATTGGAAGTAATTATTGAGTTACAATTACTTAAGTAATTGGCTAGTCGGTTTCAAATCTATTATCCAATATAAAACAGAATCATTCCTAAAAAGTATCACTTTTGTTCAACGATGATTGATGATCAAAAAGAGGATTAAGTCGTTTGAATTGTATATAGCCATTGGCCAAGCATAAGGTAATTGGTACTTCCCAAATATCTGCCTGTAAATGTCCAACGCTGGACATAGCTCTTCTGGAGACCTCACTTATACCATACACTAAAACCGTGCTAAAACCAAATTATAAACTTATTTGGGAAGTCTATGAAGCTGATCCTTTACAAACTCGATGCCATAAAGGGGAAAAAGGATAACAAGTTGATCACTTTTGTGGCATCGAGTTTACGTACTCGTACCGCATGAGCATTATACCCAAATACTTTTTAATTAGGAACCATAAATCCTAATTTTATAGCTTTCTCTAGGCTCTACCAATTTACGTGCGTATTGATCATGAATTCCACACTGACACCGATATAAATCTAAACAGCTTTTTTTTCTTTTTTATCCACTACAAGTTAGCCCTTGACTGCAATCTCACCTGATGGTAAGTGATGATGCAGTCTAAGATGGTAGCAGGCTAACCTGTTAGGGGCATGGCAGTTATATTAAACCCATACCCCTATTCGGTTTCTACACGGCATCGTACCGGAACGCTAAATCGCTTGGCGGCACGTCTTTACCGGTAGGGTGGTAACTAGCCACGGCAGAAGCCTCCCACCAGACTAGACCAGGGAAAATTCAGAAATTATAAATTTCCAAACCCTGCCGGGGATCGAACGCGGGACCTCCGCACGTTAAGGCAACACTGCGCCACGGAGGTTGTCAAAAGTTCGTCACAGGAATTCCAGTTAATTGCCACTAACCATAAACCGTAAGCTGTATAGCTAATTATGGCATGGAAGAAATGGTTTGCATTCAATCGCCGACGGTAGCGGTGAATTCATAGTTTTCCCATTAGTCAATGTATTGTTCTATAATCTACTGGCTTAGGGTTACAGTTGCAACTGTTTATTTAGTAATTGATTTCTGTAATAAGTAGTTAGGTAACTAAGTAACTACTGTTAAAGTTCATAAGTTCTAGTCAGTTGCAGTTCAATAATTTATACTACTTACTTAATATTATAAATGCGAAAGTTTGGATGGATGGATGGATGGATGTTTGTTACTCAATCACGCCAGAACGGCTGAACGGATCTGGATGAAATTTGGCACACAGATAGATTATAGTCTGGAATAACACATCCGTAATCCACACGGACGAAGTCACGGAATCGGAGTCAAGACACGGAATCAGCTAGTATTGTATAGTTATTGTGCATCATTGTTTTTAGTAATCGATATAGAAGGTATTTAATGGGCGGTTAATCTAATCTGGAACATACATTTTTAATAATGCACGAATATGGTAAATAAAATATTTCGCTTCAAAACATCGAAAACAAAAACAAATGAGTTCAACTTTGTACTTAGATAAACTTGTCTACATGTTACAAGAATCTTTATTGAAGCATAAAATTAACATTAAGAACATAATCCAACTAAATTATATTTTTTTTTCGTCATTTTAGCTGTAGGTAGGTACTCGTTGGCTGATGCGGAATTATTAATGAAAATCGCATGCCCAAAGTTCATAGCATGGCATTTAAAGGTGATAGATTTTTAGGAACAGTTTTTGTAATGTCACCTTTCTAGAGCTACCAGTCAGAGTATATTACTTAAAGCTTACAATTTTAATTTAATACTTGAACTCAGAATAAATATTCAAGACATTTTTGTTTTTGAAGCAAAATATTTATGTTTATAGGTATACATACTTAAGTACTTAATCTGTAATCAGTTTCATAACGAGTTTGTAAATGACATCCAGTATAGCTTACGATTTTAATTTACTTAATACTTAAACCCAGAATAAATATTCAAGTCATTTTTGTTTTTGAAGTAGGTATAATATTTAAATTCTACATACTTAATCTGTAATCAGTTTTATAGCGAGTTTGTAAATGGCATCCAGTATTGGCGTGGAGAATTGATTTCGTTCAAGTATTCGATTAAACGAGCTCGTTTTAGTTGATGGATAGAATGAACGCTTTTCGAAAATTGATTGGGGTCTACAATTTGTAGAAAACAGATTGATTATTATTTAGCTTCGAGAAATGGATTCTAGCCAATGTTATGAAGTGATCGAAGATTACAGGAGTAACTTAGTAATTATTTCGAGGTTGGAAAACTTTTAACTAGTTATGCTATACTGTGACTGAACTTAAGCTATTTACTTAACTAATCACCAGAAATTATTCAATAATTCAAATAAGTAATAAGTGTTTTAATTTTCCCTCTCTCTCTGCGTCGTAGGTATATCTCATTGCTGAGGGTCGTGACTTCTTTAACGTTAAGCTTTCTTGGGCAGATAATGCGATGAATTGCCAGGTCCTTCCGGATATGACTCTACTCTCTTTGTCGATTCTTCGATGAAATGAAATAAAATGATTTATTTCATGTAGGACAACTTGTGCCACTTATGATAAGTCGTAAGAATCTACCACCGGTTCGGAAAGTTGATTCTACTGAGAAGAACTGGCAAGAATTCTAGATTCTTACTTCCTAGTTTTAGATTCTTAAGTTGAGGCATTGATTTTAGTCACACGAATATAATTTAAACCCAATTTGTTGTTTACGGTTGGCAAGAGTTATTGTCATGTTCGAAAATGGTTATAGTGAAATATTACGCTCATTGTTTTGAAATATCGCTGCCTGTTTATGTCCCTAAAGTGCTTCCTTACTTGGGGTGACAAGTGATAAGTGCTAAATATCTGTCGCGATCAATTTGCGAGCGATTTGGGTTGATCGCACTACATCAATCAGTGGGCGGAGTAAGATGGATGCTAGCAATAACCGTTGTCGGGGCTTGTTCATGTTCTATTGGATAACATATTGATCACTTGTATCCTTGCGTTTATCTTGTAATTTATAAAGTTGTATTAACATTATATTATATCCTCTATAGTAGGTATCTAGTCTTGAATTCTGAGCTTTCAAACTCAAACTCATATTTTTTTTATTCAAATAAACTTATTAAAAAGTGCTTTTCAATCGTCTAGTGAATCTACCACTGGTTCGGAATAACATTCCTACCGTTAAGAACAAGTAAGAAACTCGGTGGTTGCTCTTTTAAAAAAATCATTTAAAATTACATTATCATTTACATAATCTTGAACAGTATTAATAAGCATTTTTCAGGAGCATACTTTTAAAAAGGTTGAGAATTTTGTTATTTAGTACTTAATTGCGATGCTACTTTGTAAGTCAATGTTCTACTGTTATAAAAAAAACTTTAGTCTTTCATATCTGTAAACTAGGCTTATTTCTGTGCTTTCCATCATTAAATACTATCATTAATTTAAGCTCATTCAATATATAGAGTTCTTCCAATATCATAAAGTCAAATCCGACTCGTAGAGACGTTATTCACTCTCCAAATTTTTATCATAGTCGGGGGATGTTTTTCTTAACTGAAATATCAACATTTCTATTTTCATACGTCCCAGCGTAATATAGCATGTGGTTTCTGGTAAACAAAGCCATTTCAGGAATGAATATTTTTCTCTATCTTAAACCATTGCTTCGGAGAGTATAAGAACAAAGCCAGCAGTTAGATCGATGCATATATTATGTACTGTAGTTACATGCGTCGATCCAACTGCTGTTGACGGTCTAGACTCTAGACTCTAGAGTTATGAGTTTAGAGCTCTGCATTCCGCGTTCTTGGCTTTATTTGGCACATAGTTAGTAATAAAGCTCAAAACCAAACCAGCAGCCATAGACGTGTGAAAACCCTCCGTGCAGCCCTAAGTTCATACGGACAGCTTCAGTAAGACGATCGCAATCATCTCGAATTGGCTGAAATTCTCTGTCTGATTAAAGTCACAAGTTATTGGTTAAAATGAGCGACTGCAACAAGAATATCGTAAAAATATGTCATTTCAATAATTGAGATTGTAGCAAAGCGAAAGGGGTATAGGCCCTTAGCCCGTTGGCAGTGGAGTTGTCGAGTCGAGTTTATATAGTTTTCATTGTAAACACTGAAGTGGCCTGCTCCAATTTTTCTGTTCGATGTTGGTTTCGTTTCGGACGATACAATGGAGACGAACAATATGGCGTGGCTCTTTGAAAAAAGCGATCCATTGTTTGAAGTTTTAAATTGCGGTTTTGAGCCGCCATTGCTTTTAAGATTTCGCTGAGGTGCGATAAACTGTTTTTTTTTAGAATACTCAAGTTACAAATATTTTAAGTCATATTTTACTTTGTTCACGAGGTAAACATTCTTGCTTTGGACATTTAATTATTGTTGTTTGGCGTATATTTAAACTTCAGCATATTTTTAGTTGCGAAGTCTTGATGAACAGTAGTTTCTCTGTTTTTGTTTTGTTTGGTTTTTGTTTCACGCCCAAATTATAATTTATTTCTCTTGGCCTCAAGGCCAGAGGGTAAAAGATTAATTTAAGTTGAGGCATCTTTTGTTATTGTACTGAAACGAAAATTAATAAAATCGGCTTAAACGTTCAAATCGCATTATCTTCGGTCTCTATTTAAATTTATCGATAAAGAAAACTGGGTGGTTGGCTTCTGATTACAAGATTGTCCGATTCAGAAAATGATAATGTCTGTCTGGACTGAAACACGCTCGCGTGGATTGTATAAGTTCGAGTCATGTTTATGCAAGCGTTAAACCACTGGGAAATGTAAAGTGTGTAATCAGGTCAATCTCTTCAATTCTAGGACTGTGCCGGGAAACCTAGAAAGTTACCGTTTAGCAAGTACCAACCATGCCTTATCCTCTACAGATTTTATATAAGAGGATGATTGACTGATTAAGAGGATGATTACTTAACGTTCCAGGGTGTTCGACAAAGAAAACTTTTTCAGGGGGTTAGTAGGTCATGGGGAAGATAAAAGTCACCTTTCAATATCCGTTCGTCTAACAAAGATCATGGGCTGGATTCGGAATTTTCGTAGCACTTTTACTCTAAAATAATCTCATCATTACATGTTTTTCCCAATTACTTAAGTAAATACTATTTAAATCGATCTTGGATTGGAGTGTTTGAAAGTGCTTCTAATTTTTCCTCATGTGACAAAGAGACAATATAAATATGACAAAGGGATTGCACGTTAGGCAACTTCCGATTGTCAGCATATTAAATCTCAAGAATATAAAAAGCCAGCTTTGCTATAGTTATTTAGTAACTGCAAGCCTATAATTTGGTCCACTTGTCTTTCGAAGTGTTAGTTATCGGGTTTTCCACAGGCTCGTGTAGTGTAGGGCACATGCTTCACGGATGGCCTTGTTAAATCATTCACGCTAACTGTGCTCTGATTTGCAACGGGAGCCAAACTTTAATGCCTTGCGTCCGCTGTGGTTTTAGCAGCTACCAACAGTAGCTAATATTGCAAGTTTTAATGGAGGTATTGAAGTAAGTACAAGTGACATAATCAGGATGTTTGTTATTTCAGGGTTTTAGGTCAAATAGTCGGTGTTAAAGAGAATTTGAAATAGTCTGTTTGAAATATCGAATTTATTACTTAAACGGTTTTTAGTTCAACGACATTTTGACGACCTCCCTGGCGCAGCGTTGAGCGCTGTGCGGAGGTCCCGGGTTCGATTCCCGGCAGGGTCAGGGAATTTGTAATTTCTGAATTTTCCCTGGTCTGGCCCTACCGGCTAAGACGTGCAGCCAAGCGATTTAGCGTTCCGGTACGATGCCGTGTAGAAACCGATTAGGGATATGGGTTTAATAAATAACTAGTGGTTCGCCCCGAACTGAGACCTCGCGGTTTCACAGAGCGCCATCTATTGACATCAGTGTGAAGTTCTGTTAAAAATATCATCATCATTAAAAATTAAATAATTTCGTTTCCTTATAATATTTATCTAATTTTAGTATTTGTTGTTCAAGTACAGGATATAATTCAAATAATTGATCAAGTTTCTTGATTGGCTTGAGAGTTCAGAAAATTGAGAGTTCTGAGGTCAACTTTGGACGTTAGAAAATCGCTACTTTGAAAGCCTCCCATTTCGTCAATTTTAGGGGAAAAATTCAAAAAAAAATATTTTTGGACTCTATTCTTAATTATCTTTAAAATGATATACTGCAACCCTATGTAACGCTATAAAAAATATTTTACTTCGCATTCGCTTCTATGAGAGCCCCCCTGAAATAAAGATTTTTAAAACTTTTTAAGCCATATTCGGCGGGAGGCCATCGATTTACATATTATATTTAAATTTGAAGTAATTACGTTCAGCAATTCAGAAGTTATAAGGCTCTGACAGACGGACGGACGGACGGACGGACGGACAAGTGCCAATTCACCCAAGTAGACTCAGAGACCTTCGCTTCGCTCGGTCAAATATAAATAAATAAATAAATATTTATTCAATTTAGGTAGGTACACTACACTTATTGACGTCCAGTTACATAAAAATAAAAATATGATGGTGATAATCTGTTACGGTATCTTAAAACTAAAGCTACGTACCTAATATAACTGCCATGCCCCCTAACAGGTTAGCCCGCTACCATCTTAGACTGCATCATCACTTATCATCAGGTGAGATCGCAGTCAAGGGCTAACTTGTAGAGCATTAAAAAAAAGTCGGCTCTATGATAAACTATCGATAAACCTACAATATGAAGCCCGCAGTCAATGGATGTTTTACGCGGCGGGTTATTGATTGCACATGCAAGGTGTAGCACCCAAACGCAACGCCCCTATATTGAAAGTGATTCACCGTGATTCACTTCACCCCCTTGTTATTGAGTTAGTTTATTGATTTTATATGACTCTATTAAGTTAGATGAAAAACAAACTGAACTTATGAAGCCACCGTGATGGTTTATGTGCTTACGTTTGATATATCTGAACAGATTCTATACTCAACTAGCTAATGCCCGCGACTTCGTCCGCGTGGTTTAAGTTTTTTTCCCTACAGGCACTCCTTAATTTTCTGGTTTAAAAAGTAGCCTGTCACTCTCCAGGTCCTCAACTATACTCATACAATCACGTTGATCCGTTGCTCTGTTGCGGCGTGATTGGAGGTCAAACTCTATATTTCACCCCTTTGGGGGTCGAATTTTCAAAAATGGTGAAACACGTTCTCTTTTATATCGAACTGAAAGCCCAAATGCTAAGTTTTATGGCTATAACTTAAGAAATGAAGGACTTTCATACAAACTTTCAACCCCTATTTTACCCTGAGGGTGTGGAATTTTGAAAAACTGTGACACACATGATAGTACTTCTTTATTTATTAGTGTAAGCCAAAATACCAAGTTTCGTTGATATAACTTGAGAAATATCTTGAGAAATGAAGGACTTTCATACAAACTTTCATCCCCTATTCCACTCCTTCGGGGGTAGGAATTTCAAAAACTGTGGAACACATATTTCTTAATTTTGTATCCGTAGCTTGTAAACCAAGTTTCATGGATATAACTTGAGAAATGCCGGAGTTTCATACAAACTTTCAACCCCTATTTCACCCTTTTAGGGGTGGAATTTTCAAAAATCCTTTCTAGCGGATGCCTACGTTATAATAGCTATCTGAGTGCAATCCGCAATTTCAGCCCGATCCGACCAGTGGTTAGAGCTGTGCGTTGATAGATCAGTCAGCCAGTCAGTCAGTCAGTCAGTCAGTCACCTTTGCCTTTTATATATTTAGATTACCTGGTAGACACAGCAGAGTTTTCTGTGTACGAAGGTGCATAATTTCAGATTGATTAGAAGTAATCAATCTGAAATTAAGACGAAACATCATCTCATTATCATGATTACAACAAAAAGGATGCAGTGAATTTAAAAATTAGTTGATAATATTGGTTTATGTCTTTCCGTAGAGGTTATTTCAATTAATAAAACTACATATACGAGTATAAGGATATTGATACTAAAGTACAGGTACAAAATCTTACTCTACTTTGACGTCTAATTAAATTTTTACTCGTTATAATAATATCTCGTATTTAATAATATTTGTTCTGTATTTTATTTATTACTCAATGTAACTGTATTGACTTCAATTCACATCGCGTCGGCAACATCAATTTATGTCAGTTATTTTGTTTTGTTTTGTTAATTTATTTCACAAACAGTCTCAAGTCATGCGTTACCAACAGTTACATATATAGGTTTACCGTTTTAATCAATGCCCCAAATGGTATTGAAGTCAAAGTCGTACCCACCTTTCATTTCTGTATCGAATTGTGTCTAAATTGAAACTTTAATACCAGGAATGAAGAGATCCTTGGTCGTTGCAATTTAGGTAATCTGTCACACAACCTTCTGAAATATAAAATACTTCTTGCTAGTTAAATGAATAATGTCATTGATCTCAAAGTTTTGATATGCAATCTAACTACTTATTTACACTCTATACTAACTGACAGATAACGCATAGCATAAAAGTGTTGGATCCAGAAGACTTAAAATTTTGCACAGAAGTTTGTTATATTTATTTTTCTATACTTGTTAACAACGTAGTTGAAGTGTTTTTTTTTTATTTTTTTTATAAACTACAAGTTAGCCCTTGACTGCGATTTCACCTGATGGTAAGTGATAATGCAGTCTAAATAAAATGATGTAGTTAAAATATATTTAAAAATTCATCCCCTAGGCCTAAGGGGTCAAATTTAAAACGACCAAACCTTTTCTAGTTGTCTAGTTTTTCTAGTGTGTGTTTTTGAAGTTGGTCTAAAATTACTTACTTAACCGTAAAAAAATTGTCGGTAACTATACCATATCCAGTTCCTATCGACTCTGGGAAACAATCCACGTCTTTGGGTGTACTTCTGTAGTTTCCAAACAAACGCATTTAGCTCTACATATTGAACTTTAGATCGTAAACATTGAAGGGGCGCGTTCCAATTTTGTGTTTAAATGTTTACCATGTAGCAAATCAAACAATAGAGACGAACAGTATAGCAGGGCTCTTTGAAAAATCTGATCCATTGTTTGAAGTTTTAAATTGCAGCGTTGCACTGACACCAATGCTTTTAAAGCTTTGGATGATGTGATAGTTATTTAAATAAACGATCTGTTTACGGACGTTAGCCTTTTGTATTGAAGTGTTTGTCATTTTATTGCTCTCTTCTATAAATTACATTCGGATTGTCTTGTATTTTCAAATCTAAGTCATTGTAAAAGCTTCTGTGTGCCGAAGGCGTAGAAGATTTTGTTACCATTCGATCGCGACCACGTTGACTACGATTTGTATGGAATTGTCAAGCGCTTGACAACTGGCGCTCGATCAATTCCTTATAAATGGTATTTGACGTTGTCGCGATCGAACACGTAAAAAGACTCCCACTCGGCCTGCCGAGGACAATAATAGTTATCTAATCATTAGATTAGATTCATTAATTTCTAGTCTTCATACTAATAGAAACAAACACTTGTTATCCACAAAATATTTATTACTTCAATTTAGCAATTTACATGATAAGGCAGATGGCGCCATTACAGAGTAGATTCCAAGTGTACTATCGACCAGTGTTGCCACCGTAACTTGCCATTCACATTTTTTTAAATGTCAAGTATGAATAAGGTGGACAATTTGGCAGAAAAGATCCAGAGCAGCGATGCCATGTTCAGCTCGCATTTAGTTTCCATCTAACAATACGTAAGCATTATTTAAAGCATGTTATTAAGACTCATTAATTAGTGGCAAATAACTACTTCAGTGCTAATAAATCAATTTTTAATCTGTATTTGTGTTCTAACTGATTTTAAATATCTTGATAGTTATTATGGTACATTACGTTGATATACCTAGTACGCGCTTGGCCTTTAATCTTGATGATATTGATAGCACAATTTACTTAAATTTCTCATATCTTTAATACCTGCGAAATTGCCATTTCAAAATATCCAGCAAGACGTTGTTCCTCATATTAATATTTCCACATACACGGTAAGGAACGCCCTGCAACCTTGCAACGCTCGAAAATAAAAGACAATCACAGGCTGAGGAGAGAATACCTACATATTATGGCTCGAATGCTGTTGAATATGCGTTCATTGACTGGGCGTCTCTTACCTTGCTAATGTGCCGTGAGCCGACATATTTTTCAAGGTGTTCACAAATCTTGTAAAATATGTATGACATGCAGAAATCATTTGTAAACGTTCATTCTGTTTATTGTTATGTAACATTCTTAATTTTATCTTTAGGTACTAACTACACTAACTAACTATATTGTGATATATCATTCTTCACCTTTTACATAATAACTAGAGATGTAATTTGTGCACACCACTTGAGTTTAATTTTATTGTTTGTTGAACCTTGACCAAAACTTTGTATGACATTTTCTCTCATTTTGGTAATACCATACGAGACTAATATCTGTAATTATATGTGTGAATAGTACCAGACTGATGATTAGTACTTTAGTAACCTAACTTGTAGAAACCAACGAATTTATGAAAGTGTATGAAAATTAAATAACTGTTATTATAATTAAATTTTACGTAAATATCGTTGCAAAAGAAATTTTAAGATGGGGTCCTTCCTTGTCTTATTTTGCACATAATATGTTTGTACAACCTCTTCATCTCTGAGATAACGATTAATACAGTATATCATGTGCCTTCACTAGCCGATTAATTTGTATTCATTAACAAGGCAATCTTGAATTGCTAATTCGCTGTCACGTCTCTTGGGTAACCTCTCAAGGGTCTTAAAGATGTTTAGATGTCTTTACTAAAGTTGTCATTCGAAACTAGGTTCCGATGGGGCATGTGGGCTAAGCCTAGTTGTGACATGGATTAAGTGACGGAAGTTCGATTTCAGCCTTTGCGATTCTCTGTTCTTGTGAGGTACGATTATTAAGAATTTAAATTGAACCTCTTTGTGAATTGTCTCCTTTACAGACATTAATTTTGGGATTAAAGTCCCAAAAAGGAAATTCATCTACTTTTATTTCCCCGGGTCTTTACCCCAAGCACTGTTATTCAGCTGGTCCCCTTGTTCACTGATTCCTTGATTATAGTTATGATCATGAAATATGAATACTTACATGGTATGGACATCAATGCTTTAATTTCGATTCGATTTAATTTGACGCAGTGCTTCACCCCGGAAACGGTTGATAAATGATTGGATAACAATAACTTTCCTTATTTTGCCAAAGACTTTGGAAACTGGCCAGATATATCTGCATCTTTATCGTATACTACCAGTGTCGCATTTAATGGGCTTGACTTTTAAAATTTTACCAAATAATTAAAAGAGTATAGACTGTAGCGATAACGCGTAAAGTTTACTGCTAAGGTAACCTTGTATGTAATGAGAAACTCCAAACAAAGCTTAGGAATGTGTAAAATGTAAAATATGTAAAAAATTTGCAGAATCGGTTTTAGAGATCGAAAGATTAAAAAAAAGCATATTTGCGTTAAGTACAGTTACGTGTAATATTAATATCGTATTATCCCAGTCGATTCAATTTCTTGCATCGGCATTCGGACGTGGATCCTAAATCCTAATGCTTATTGCTTACCATAGTCTCGAAGGCGTGCGGACTAGTTAGTCAGGACCAACCAACCATGTATCCCAATTTAATTCTGAGAAATACGTAGCCCCCGAATCCCGATATCACCACAGAATAGGTAATAGTAGTAAATATCACCGAGCCCTTAGTCTAAACCTCAGCCTCTTCATTGCACTCTACCCTTTTAAAATGTTTTTGTGTTTTTCTAGCAAGCAAACTAGAAACCGCCCATGAACATTTGTATCACCAGAGGAACCACCAATGCGTTGACGTCGTTCTTTCTTTTGCTCCAACAAGTACGGTTTTGCTGCTCAAACTAATAAATGATAAATGATTTATTTATTTCACGTAGGACAACTTGTGTCACTTATGAAACGTTAAGACTCATCAAACGTTGCTCTTTTCTTAAAAAAGAAAAGGCAATAAGTAGACAATACAACACATACGTTACAAGTATTACACTGACTTGTGGGTCACTGGATGCGAGGCCGGTTGCTTCCATGCAACTTTGTCATTTTTATATAATACTCTTTCTCATTGTTCCAGGTGTACATAGCCCTGTTCAAGCCTCTGCGCGTCTCGCGCCGGCAGTTCCGCCGCGTTCTCATGTGCATGAGGAACGTGAGGCATCTCAAGTGCCACGAGTTGTACGCCCACGAAAAGGTCACCAAAGTGGACAGCCTGTCCCTGGTGCTGTCGGGCAAGTGAGTACAAATTACAAACTTATTACTTAATACCCAAAATCATCAACGCCAGCGTGGTCGGCCGAGGCTACGATGGCGCGATGAATTAGACAAATTCCTAGTTGAGTGGCCCATCGAAGCACAACATAGGGAGATGTGGAAAAATCTTAGGGAGGCCTTTGCCCAGTCGTGGGACAGTACAGGCTAGATTAGATTAGATTACTTAATAATAATAATGTCCTCCCGACCGACTTACGGCCACGGCGGGCAATCTCCAGAGATAGCCACAGTGTGTGCGCAAACACAGGGGTACTCTCTGTTCCTTTACTCCCATAGCCCGATGGGACGGAAAATCCGACACGGCCGGAACGTGCTCTCCGAGGCAACACACTGCCAACTTCCTAACTCCGGACTTACTATACTGAGAATTTCTTGTCAGAAAATCCCAATTCTTAATTATGGCCTGACCCGGGATTCAAACCGGGGACCTCATCAGCCGCAGTCGAACATGCTAACCACTAGACCAACGAGGCAGTCACTTATTAGTTATTACTTACATATCATACCCCTCCATGCTAGATTGGTGTGGGATTCTTCCATTAAGACATTACACCCATTTTTTGAGGAATCATCTAATGGGTTACCTTGCCATTAGCTAACTCCGTGGCCGTTTAAATATCATGAAACTATTTATATGTGTATCTTTTGATAATGATTTGTAGTTTATAGTGTCCAAAATACTACATGATTCGGGGTGCAGAATTGGGTATTTGACAAATAGTCAAATCAGCAACTTTTTATCAAACGTCAGAACGCGTCCTAAGTATGGGATTTTTATGAAATTCTGAAATGTGACGACATTAAAGTTCGATGAACTTTTTTATTTACTTATATATGATTGTTTAAAATGGTTATTCAACATAAAACTAGCAGAGAACGTGGATATTACGACTTTTGGGAGATCCTTTATTTAATAATCACACAAAAATAATTTATTAATAGTAGTCAAATACCCAATTGGCAACATTGTCCAGGTCATCAGGACTTAATATGTATAACAGATAACTTATCAAGCGATCGCAAATTACACGTGTAACTATGTACTAGGTACTTCACACTTATTAATCTGTTTGAAATTGTGAACAGTATGATTTGGACAAACACCAGCTAAGTTTAAAAAAAATTATAGACTAGATAAATTTCACATCTCGATTAATTCTCGATAATGTTGAGTTGACCTAAAGAAGGTGGCAGGAAGCGGGTGGAAGAGGAAGGCAGAGGACCGCGTGTTTGGTGGCGCGCTCTCGAAAAGGCCATGTCCAGCAGTGGATGCTTACAGGCTGATGGATGGATGGATGGATGGAATTTTGAGTTCGTGTTGTGATGATCTTGTAAAAGTTTGCTACATGTATGCAATCACGTCAAAGGATATTGTTCAAACGCTGATGCGGTGTGCATGCATCGTGAAGAGGGAAATAAATTGTGATACGAGTGTTCCTCTTTCAACCCCTATAATAACATCCTGTGGAACGCTCAGCATTTATACCTACTTGGATGCTTTCGTTTAAGTAACAGGGGAAAGCTATCGGCTCTCTTCTATTATTGAAGTGCTTGAGAGACCCTTGTTTATCATAATGATATATTATTTCTCGGTTAATATACGTTTTAATCGATGACGCAAAAACAAGACGGCTACTCAATATTTTAATATCATCTATGGGGTTACGACTTGGACGTGTATTTTTCTAAGTACTTTCTGTTATGATTTCCAAGAGCTTATGTCCTGTAAGGTCAATTTATCTATAAGTGTTCTTGTCTCTGTTGATTATCTGTTACTGTTATTTGGTTTAATCTTCCTGCATCCACTGTTACGAGTCGGGCGACGACACTTTTTCAACGCAAAAATATTTTGAAAATTTTTGATCAGTGTTGTAAATATCGTTATAACGAACCGGTAGTCTTGACTTGTTTTATAAGAGAACTAAATGAAATAAATTTGACATGCGCGCGCCGTGAAAAAAAAAACCATTTAATTTTAATTACATGAAAGGATTTAATTATTATGACCAGTTAAAACGATACTGTCGGCTCTACAAGCGTTTGTATTTAATGTTCACACATTGTACCGCGATAAAACAGGACTAATTGTAATTTAAAACCGAGTATTCAATGACTCCTGAACAGTTGTATGGAGCGTGACAATGATGAATTACTACGAACGTAATGACGTGACATTTGTACGGCCATTACGTTGCAGTGTGAAGTGTGAACTGCCTACCGATTGTGTAAGGAAATCATAAACGTAACCGTTTGTCAAACGTAGAATTCGAACCGTTTAGCGAGTTCATAGATGCCTACATTTCAAAAAGCATGTTTGAACTCCTTATACTGGTCCGAGAGCCCGATATACCACGACCTTTACAGTACAGTTCGAGTAATAGGTACGTTTTAAGCTGTCAAATGATTACGATTCGCTTAGACAATTGGGCCTCTGATTAAAATGTATGTGGAAAATCTATACTTATAATAAAACTGTAACAGGTCCAATTCTGTACATTGAAGATATTTTGAAAATTTTTTTTGGAGGGCACTGTTTATTCGATACTGAAGCCAAATCTGTAATTTTTTTCATTTTTGTCTGTCTGTCTGTCTGTCTGTCTGTCTGTCTGTCTGTCTGTCTGTATCTTGGCCGCGCATCACGCCGAAACTACCGAATAAATTCAAACGAAACTTGGCACGATTTGAGCCCATACTACGAGGTAGGACATAGGATACTTTTTATCCCGAAATTCTACCCCCGAAGGGGTGAAATAGGGGTTGAAAATTTGTATGAAAGTCCTTAATTTCTCAAGTTAGAGCCATGAAACTTGACATATGAGCTGCGGGTTGAAAATGGAGACATACGTGTTTCACAGTTTTTGAAAATTCGACCCCCAAAAGGGTGAAATAGGGGATGAAAGTTGGTATGAAAGTCCTTCGTTTCTCAAGATGTTTTACAAGTTATATCAACGAAACTTTTTATTTTGGCTTACGGTAAAAAATAAAGAAGTACGTGTGTCACAGTTTTTCAAAATTCCACCCCTAAGGGGGGGAAATAGGGGGTGAAAGTTTGTATGAAAGTCCGTCATTTCTCAAGTTATATCGATTAAACTTGGTATACAAGCTACCGGTTGAAAATGAAGAAATAAGTGTATCACAGTTTTTGTAAATTTTACCCCCGAAGGGGTGAAATAGGGGTTGAATGTTAGTATGAAAGTCCTTCATTTCTCAAGTTATATCCATGAAACTTGGTATATGAGCTGCGGGTTAAAAATGAAAACATACATGTTTCAGTTTTTCAAAATTCCAACCCCAAAGGGGTGAAATAGGGGTTGAAAGTTTGTATAAAAGTCCGTCATTTCTCAAGTTATTTCGATGAGACTTGGTATATCCACGCGGACGAAGTCGCGGGCATCAGCTAGTACATAATATAATGATATGTCGAATGATGTGTGAACTGCAATAACTACGTTTTTATTATTATTTACGTCGTTGCGTATACTTACATTCTTTATCATTTATTTTTTGGTTATTTACGTTATTTTGGATTTTATAATTTTTTCTCTCATTCGCTCGTTCGCATCATGCTATTTGGAGTAGGTGTCATATTTTGGACCATCTTTTAAAAGTTTCATATGTAAAACATATTCAATTTTCAATTTTTTTTTTTTTTAGTAAGTTTAAGAAAAGTAATTGTTATACTTGTTTAGACTAAAACTTTAACTGATGTAATATTTTTGCAAAATCCTACTCAAACATTCGTGGAAAACCTTCAAAATATCGATAATGCGAAGGTAAATCATTGATTCGATGAGAAAGGGTTGCGCATTACACAGCAAATTCAATATTCGATTCCATTATAGTATGCTGATTCAGTCAAGAAATGGGGAAACGATAATATGATATCGTGATCCGAAAGATGAGTTACTTTAAAATTATATTTTGCTTATTTCAACGCCTCTGTCTCGTTAATTCGCACAGCTATCCAAAAGTTGATTGGAGTAGTTATCTGCCTACGTAAACAAGATAATAAAGAAAGGCTTATAACTTTTTCAATTTCCATATAAATATATGTTATTATAATATCATTAATTTCATGACATCACAAAGCCTACACTCGTGAACAGTTCGTTTGCTTAGTTGAACAATTTCCATTTCCATTCCACCTAATTAGTTACTTTTTACGCCTTTTTAGGCCTTTTTAGTTAGTTTGGAGTATTTGGATTTTGGAGATGATCATGCGAAAAGATTCATCTAGCGTCACGTCTTTTGAAACATAACGCTAAAAACTTCAAGTTTGAAGTTTTTTTCATCTTTGGTAGGCTGTTCTGGGGACGCCTGTCAGGGTTCCTGGCCCAAAAAATCTATATAATATATAAATTATTATTTTTTCGGTTTTATTAATACTTTACGTGGAATTGCAACGCATGCCGGGTACAGCTAGTAAGAAATAAAATCGGAATTACTATTGTTGAATGGAATGAATGAAAATTCTTTATAGCACACCAAACAGTTACAGAAACTATGGATACTCATATTACATTTAAATGCCATAGTAACTTGTTGCAATAAAAATACTTTGCGTTCCAACTTCCAATTTAATGTACACGCTTCGTATAGTGCGTGGTTCGCAAGTGATTCACTTTTCTCGAAACGACATTTGCTGTAAGTGTTGCACTGCAAATAAACCCTTTCACATGGCAGATCGGCTTGTTCCCCTTTCGATTTTGAACCGTGTTCTTCTTAGCGAAATAACCTCTTCTTTCTTTTTTGCGCCTTTTTTGTGGCTTTTTGTATGCCTTAGAGAATTATATCCTTTGTATCTATTCTAATAACGTCCAATGTCAATAAAATCATAGAAAAGAAGATATTTAGGGTTTCATATTTTCTTGCGTTCTTCTTAGCGAAATAACGGTGACGGTATTGTAAAAAGGTCTTATTTTTAATCCATTAATGATATGGTTTTACGAGATGGAATCTCTAATTTCATACAGCAGTATATTGAGATAGGACCTTTTACGTTTAGACTTTATTTTTCTTATTAAGTAATTACTAGTGGTTCGCCCCGAAATGAGACCTCGCGGTATCACAGAGCGCCATCTATTGACATCATTGTGAAGTTCTGTTAAAAATATCATCATCATTATAAATTAAATAATTTCGTTTCCTTATAATATTTATCTAATTTTAGTATTGTTGTTCAAGTACAGGATATAATTCAAATAATTGATCAAGTTTCAGGCTCAGCCTTTCAGAAAATTGAGAGTTCTGATGTCAACTTTGGACGTTAGAAAATCTCAACTTTGAAAACCCCCCATTTTGTCAATTTTAGGGGAAAATTTAAAAAAAAAATATTTTTGGACTCTATTCCTAATTATCTTTAAAATGATATACCGCAACTCTATGTAACGCTATAAAAAATATTTTACTTCGCATTCGCTTCTATGAGAGCCCCCCTTAACTGATTTTTATAACTTTTTAAGCCATATTCGGCGGGAGGCCATCGGTTTACATATTATATTTAAATTTGAAGTAACTACGTTCAGTAATTCAGAAGTTATAAGGCTCTGACAGACGGACGGACGCGACGGACAAGTGCCAATTCACTCAAGTAGACTCAGAGACCTTCGCTTCGCTCGGTCAATAATAGTACCTAGCGTTTTATAAATGCTATTTTCAGATCAATATTTTTACTTAGTTTTAAAATTAAACGGACTAATAAAAGAAATTTGGTTGTCTTACCATTTATTTTGGTTTTGTAACAGTCTTTATCTGCAGAATTATCCCTGAAAACATCCTGTCGAGTAGAGAACGAACCCAGTGCTCGATAGATCAGCCTCTTGCTCAGAATGATGTCATTGACTCAACTCTGCAAATGTGTGCACAATTTTATTTGTTTGTCGGAGAATTAGTCGGTACATTCTTCCTGTGAGTGCTTAATTGATTACTAAAGATGACGCCATTTTCAGTGTTACGTGATTTAAATTCAAGGATCCTTATGTAAAAATTAGTGCCTATACTACCACTCCTTTCTTTGTTTGTTAATCCGATACATAACATTTGCTTGTGTACCTAATGGTTGCTTGTAACTTGCAATTTATAGTCCGACAAACTTATCTGACCCGGTGACAGCGTCGCTGGTATCTGGCTGGTGGCTGGCTGGTGGTGGAGGTTTGACGACCTCCGTGGTGCAGTGTTGAGCGCTGTTGCCTTAACGTGCGGAGGCCCCGGGTTCGATCCCCGGCAGGGTTCTGAAATTTATAATTTCTGAATTTCCCTGGTCTGGCCTGTTGGGAGGCTTTGGCCGTGGCTAGTTACCGCCCTACCGGCAAAGACGTGCCACCAAGCGATTTAGCGTTCCGGTACGATGCCGTTTAGAAACCGAATAGGGGTATGTGTTTAATATAACTGCCATGCCCCTAACAGCTTAGACCGCTACCATCTTAGACTGCATTATCACTTACCATCAGGTGAGATCGCAGTCAAGGGCTAACTTGTAGTGGATAAAAAAATAAAATCTATGAAAAATAAAATAAAAACAAAAACTAAACAGGCATTAAAATTAGTTCCAATTTTGGCCACCGGGTCAGATAAGTTTGTGGGGTTAATTCTTTAAAAAAAAACTGCGGACCTGCGACGGCGCGAAGTCCCTGTTAGTCCACCCGCAATTGCAAGTGTTTCGTTGCAATTGGGTTTAAAATGACTCACTCCTCAAGCAGTTAATGTAAATCCTCTGGTGATGCGCATCTGGTTAATATCGAGGATGTTCAAGTATACATAGAGTCCCGAGAGATTCATACGCTTTACAAGTTTACACCTTTACAGCCATGGCACTACGTTGTATAGAAATTTATGACGAAGGGAGACGAATGTAATAGATCAGTAGAAGGAACGGTGTTTATTTTGTTTACACAACAGTACACGGAACATGTCTTTCTGGGGGCATACTATACTATAGCCGTATTATTTTAATATTGTTGACGTTCGTGTTTAAGAATTATAATCCTTATTTCAGGGAAGTCAAGTTATGTGACATAAAACTGACATTTTGTAATATTACTGCTCTAAGCGATAGTAGTAAACCTGTATGCCTGTTTAAGGGAGAATTTATTATAACAAAAAAGTTACATCACTCAGTTGACTGTACC
This sequence comes from Erebia ligea, assembly GCA_917051295.2. NCBI lineage: Eukaryota > Metazoa > Arthropoda > Insecta > Lepidoptera > Nymphalidae > Erebia > Erebia ligea. The sequence continues at coordinate 2,103,381 of OU785232.1, forward strand.
CGTTACGGGAAAATCGGGAAGCAAGTCAATCGGCTCGTTAAAACGGTCCGTGTGACTTTTTAAGGCGGGTTTACACGCTTGGGAACGTTGCACCTCTGCGACTTGTCGATCTGTTTTGTGTCTGTCAACGGTACATATTATTTTATCTGGTTTAAAGTTCGTTGTACACAGTTGAAACCTGTGCTAATGTTCGATTTGATTGTGCCAATATTCATGGAAATAATAGCTGGTGCCCGCGACTTCGTCCGCGTGGATTGAGGTTTTTTGGTTCCCGCGGGAACTCTGTGTAGCCTATGTGCTATTCCAGACTATAATCTATCTCTGTGCCAAATTTAATCCAGATCTGGCGTGATTGAGTAAAAAACATCTCTCAACTTTCTCATATTTTATAATCTCAAAAGAATTATAATTTCAAAAGAATTTAAACATTGACTATTCGATCTGGTTCCTCCGTCGTCTTTTTATCATCGAACCGCAAGGCATCGACAAGGTCTACAGACTACGTCCTTATGTAGTCGAAATTCCGCGGACTCGTACGAAGCGATTTGCTTTCTAGCTCCTAATTCGAACCGCTATAATATGGTATGATTGAATGAATGAGTTAATATTCTATTATTGTATACCAAAAACAAGAGAAATACATTTAAACAACAACATTAAAATAAGATAAGAAAAATCGGTACAAATGGCGGCCTTATCGCTTTGAAGCGATCTCTTCCAGGGAATGCCTTTCCGGCTTGCGTTTTTCCGTCCTCTTTTAATATAGGTACCTTCAAATCAAGAGTGAATAGGCATCTTCTAGGCGAGCGCGCTCTATCTTAGGCTGTATCACCACTTGTAAGCAGGTCTGATTGCAGCCAAGCGCAAGCAGAATTAAAAATAGAGGCTTTACTTGGGTCTTCACCGTTTTCCGCGCACTTCAAGCGATTGATTATGATATTTTCTGTGTAACCGCAGCTTTACAACACGAAGACGTGAGTTTTTGTGAATGAAGCAGGTGGAACAGTTGAAAGCAAAAGTTACTCGCCTTATTCGCGACTCGTAGGCCTCGTTAGTCGTTACGTAACGAGAACCGGTAGGACCTTGGTACGCTTGGAGATTGAGTCCTTTTCGTCTTGATTGACCAGACTTTTAGGCATTTAAGAGTTATCCAATTCAATGTCGTGAGTTTCTTCTAGCTAGTTCATCATAAATAATCTATCATGAAAGACACCTTGTATATACATACTATGTATATGAAATATATAGGGATCACTTACCAGACTAACGCAATAATAATTAAAGTTTAGTGTACGGGCACAGGGTAGATAAACCTCCTAACGGAACAGAGACAAAGCTTCTAAGGAGCGAGCAAAAAGTATACCTATTTTGGTAGGGTTGGCACATGAGGATACAATTTAATAAACAATAATTATTTGTGTAAGAGAAATATTTATTAAAACATGTTAAATTTAGAGGTTTTATATGCCTACACTATATTAATAAATACATGTGATGATACATGAGCCTACGTATTTTAATTTATAAACATTATTAATCAATGATAAACATAACAATTCAATCACTAGGTAAGTAGGTATTACCTACAAATTTCAAATCAAACACCAATCATTTGGCATTAAGTAGTAAAAAAAATTGTGTATGTGCAATTCACAGTACACACGGCAGAAGTAAAACTTCAGAAAAGTAACCAATGAGAGAATTAGATAACTATAGAGTATCAGGAATATTAAGAATTATAATGTTTGATAATTTATAATATATTTTGTGCCAGGCTCAAAAAATAAAGTAAGGAAATTTATGAAAAAAATAAAATTTCAAAATAGCGCCAACTTTTAAATTTTGGTAACAGTTCCCTGTTTTGTGATCCCATGGATTCTCCGATATTGATTTTGAACGAAATCAGTACAATACCAAATAATTTCAAAATGGCGCCGACTTTTTACAAATATTGGTAACAGTTTCCTGTTTTGAGATCCCAGGGAGCCCTAAATATAATTTTTTTATATTAATAATATATAATTTATATTCATCAACATACATTACAAAGTCATGGAAACATAAAAAATACCTAATTATTTTCTACAATAAAAATTTGACAAGTGCTGGCAGCTGGGCAAGATAAGTTGCGCACGAACCGTAACGGAGAAAGATTGATTTTAATATAATCCACGCGCACAGAAAACACAAACTAAATAGCTAGCTTCGACGCGAGTTTGCCGACACGGCCGGCGAACCGCGCGCGTATCAGTTTATGCCGGCGCCACACATTGGATAGATTGGCTACAAGTTATAGTCTTGGATCCAATACACCAATGTGTAGATCGGGCTTGGACATACATTGGACACAAACGGAACATTGCGTCCAATAACCAATGAGATGGATGCGGTTACAGAATATCACAATAACATCTAATAAGTATGAGATATCTATCTACCCTACACATTAAAAATAATAAATTATAATCAAGTTAGTACTATCTACCTACTTAGTAGAGTCTTTGGGATAGCTAAAAATGATGTGTTTTTATTCTTTCTATTATTGGTCATACACACTGTACAGTAAACCATATTTACACTTTTATATTAAAACACTATTATAAAATTACATTAAAACATTATTTAATTATTATCATTAACATTAAATTAAATGAAAACACGACGCGCGACGTGTACTGCAGCCCCTGAGCTTGAGCACAGGCCGAGCCGGTATAAACCGATTTCTCTCCGTACGCGACGTAGCGCCTGTGCTCACGCACACACGCGCCTCAAGCTTGTAGTAGTGTACCTATCGTAGCGCGCTTGTATGAAGCTTTGTCTCTGTTCCTTTTCTACTCATGTGGTACGGGTACGAAATGAGCGGTAGCGGGGCGACGGCGGCAGCGGGGCGATGCGATTAGTCGGAGAGCTGGCGACGAATTTCGGGAACAATTTGAAAGAGGTCTGGTAATACTTTATAACCGACAAAAACGTCTGAAATTTATTTTTTCGAATTCTATAAGTATATAATTTAAAGATAAAAATATCAAGTTGTCAAAAAAAATGTTTTTTCGGTTTTATTTTTGCAAATGCGAAATAACCGCAAACGCTCTACCAGACTGGCAGAACTGGATTCGCCAATGAACGAAATTATACTTTTCCATAATTTGCCATAATTTAGTTTGCCTAAAGGACTTTCCCGAATATTGAATCGAAACAGGCGTTACTTTGCGGAAGTCCGTGACAACGAATGAACGAGAAGTTTAATTCGCTATAATCCGCCACAGCAGACAAATCTATGTGGTACAGTGCGTGTCCTTCACCAATAGCATGCGAACACCCACCACCACAGAACATATTATTATATGTTCTGTGCCCACCACCCAGCAATTCGCACCGGCACCGCACCACACCACACAAATCCTCCAAATCACTCTCTACGTACGTTTCACTCCGAAACCGGGAATACGAGTCGCGAATCTTCAGGAGATGTTGACTCGACACTGCACGATTGTAAAGACTTCACTTCACAATCGTCACTTTACAATCGTGCATTGTCGAGTCAACATCTCCTGAAGATGCTCCGGTTGCCGTGCCGTTCCGATGCCGTGTAGAATTCGATTATGGGTTTAATATAACTGCCATACCCGTAACAAGTTAGCTCGCTACCATCTTAGACTACATCATAACTTAGCATTTTTTTTATCCACTACAAGTTAGCCCTTGACTGCGATCTCACCTGATGGTAAGTGATGATGCAGTCTAAGATGGTAGCGGGCTAACCTGTTAGGGGCATGGCAGTTATATTAAACCCATACCCCTATTCGGTTTCTACACGGCATCGTACCGGAACGCTAAATCGCTTGGCGGCACGTCTTTGCCGGTAGGGTGGTAACTAGCCACGGCCGAAGCCTCCCACCAGGCCAGACCAGGGAAAATTCAGAAATTATAAATTCCCAAATTGACCCTGCCGGGGATCGAACCCGGGACCTCCGCACGTTAAGACAACAGCGCTACACACTGCGCCACGGAGGTCGTCAAAAATCAGGTGAGATCGCAGTCAAGGGCTAACTGGTATTGGATAAAAAAAAGGGATTTCGCGCTCTGATATTACTGAATTAAGGTTCAGAATAATAAAAATTAATCTGACTTAATAAGAAAGAAGCTAAAAAGGCATGCTCGTCGAGTTAACGTCACAGTGCGAGGCTGCACGAGCTCTTTTATCACAAGGGGCCCGTAGCCGCTCTCGAGGTTAATGAAGATTGTTCTTACATTACCGGCTCGAGACGTGTGCTTTGCTCATTTGCACCATTTAGCTTAGATGTTTTGAAAAACCTTGCATCCATTTTAAGACAAGTAAAGATAGATGTTGTTTGCAATGGGCTGGAGCTTGACACGTACACAGCGTATAGATGAGCATATACCACCAAAAAAACTAATGTCGTCGCACCCAGACGAACGTCGAAGCATTGGTCGGCCAAAACTTCGGTGGTTAGATGGAGTTAACCGTCTTGGTTAACTAAACCAAGCGGCTTGGATTAAATAATTGGAATACGAGCGCAAAAGATAGAGACAGATGGATAAATCTTCTGGACCAGGCCCGGGCCCACAAGGGGCTGTAGCGCCGATTAGGATGATGATAGATACATGTATGATCTGTCTGTCTGTCTGGTTGACTACAGACCAATACTTTTCTATTATTGTTTGATGAAGTATTACAAGAGGTAGTTGGCACGTCTTAAATCAATTAAAAATATTTTAAAAACAAGCTTTTAACGTCCGCCATATTGAATTTAGTGTGACGTCATTTTATTTTTGACATTCTTCTCAACAAATTAAAAGTATATAATTGATACCCGTATTATGGAAGTGCGTAAAAAATAATTGGTCATCTTTGGGAGTCCGCCATATATTGGATTTAGAATAAAGCTCAATCTATGCTCTATGAATTTCCACGGTTGATCTTCGAAGGCAAGATAGCTGGAAAAAGGGCACTGGGCGACCAAGAAGGAAGTGGTTCGACGACATAGGGGAGTGGACTCGACATAAGTATGCAGGAGTAAATAAGATAGCACGTGAACGCAAAAGTTTTCTCCGACTGACCGCCGAGCTTCAGTTTGAAGATGGCACCACATGATGATGCGTTGGGGATAACTGTTTAAAAATTCAGTTGCACGATTTGACCTAAACAAACACACGAACATTACAAGTTAAATAAAAGCTTGCATTTATGGATGTGCGCAAAGCCTAATTCAAAACTAGTCACATAAATGCATTTTTTAGTGCAGTTAAAACATTATGCCACCTAAAATATACATTAAACATTCTTGTACCACCTAGAATTTATTCTAACACTTGATTTGGATAGTAGTAGCGCTTCTGATATTCGACCGCACCTTTTTCCACCTATTACGGATTTCCTAATGAAGTCTGTAATGACGCCTTTGATCTCCCCGATTGGATTAAAGTAACGAGTCTAGCCTTAAAGTAAGATGGAATTGATTTTTCAAAGATCGCACAACGTCTTTGATTTATTTTCAGGTCAATTTAAATTAGATATAAAAAATAGCAGACCTAATCAAGCTGTAAAATCTATCGGACTTGCACCACAAATACAGAACTTTTCTGAAGAAATAAATATTGATAGAGATAAAGATAGAAATACGAGCTGACCATTGATGTATAATTTTACTGATTTAAAATATAAAAGAGTCTCAAAAAACTGGGAGAAATCGTCAGCGCTATTCAGGTGGCGCGCGGCATGTTTGCTCTATATTATTATAACTATGCGTTTGATATACGTCTATATATATGTAGTATACTAGATGATTCCTGCGACTTCGTCCGCGTTGACTAAGTTTTTTCGATCCCGCGGGAACTCCTTAATTTTCCGGGAAATAGTAGCCTATGCCCTTCCCCGGGATGTAACCTACCTCTGTACCAAATTTCATCTAAATCGGTTGAATAGGTGGGCCGTGAAAGCGTAGCAGACAAACAGACAGACACATTTTCGCATTTATAATATTAGTATGGATACAATATGGAAAAAAACAAACTAGGTGTAGTACAGAAATTGTAAGTATCTGTCGCAATCTGGTAATTTCAGCGAAAGGTTAATTTCGAGCACGTAAAACAATCAGCCGTATTTGAGCCATGTCAAGCAGAATCCTCGTAAATACGAGTTCGCTTACAAATGAGTAATTACGAAAGGCTAATGCCGTGAACACGGATCGTTATAAGGGCAAATGGTCTTATGGCTAACGTCTTTGGGGCTGCCAAGGACAAAGTTCGTGTTATAATCAAATCCTATAAAAATTGTTTGTTTTATTTAGTTTGTGGTAAAAACCTCTTACGACTTATTGACGTTTTGAGAAAGAAATAACCTCGGACCAAAAGAGACCAAAATAATGAAACGCAACGTCCATGAAAAAGTTTAAGACAAAACAGTCAAATTGCATCATCCACAATCCACTTAATCCTTTAGGTTGAGATACACATAGTTAGAAGCTATAAAAACACATGATCTTATAAAAATGAGTTTATTTGTTCTTGGATATATTGTAGCCAACGACCTCAATTTACATAGACGGACCCGGTCAAACGAAGAATGTGGACTTATTTTTACTAACGCCATCTAGTCTGAAAAGCGGGACAGAGTTATGGCGAGGACATACAGGTGTGGAGCGCGCTCTACAGGTCGGACGCTCAACTATTTTCTATGAAAGGGCCCATCTATAGTACCTACATATACATATATCGATGATTATAGCAATCTGTGTGATTAACATAATTTTGGCTACCTACGACTCATTGCAGATTCATTGTTCCGTGCTACGACTAGTATGTAGTTACTCAACAGACAATAATTTAATCTTAATTATAATTAGGTAGACAAGTTTAGTGGGACGATACAACATTGTTTAGTGGGATGATCGATGTAGGCGTATTACATATAAGTAACGCGTGACTGTCATGATCTGCCATTTAACCTTCTAGGATGATAATATCAGCCCCCCGATCATGTAAGAATGGCCGATCAAAACGTTAAGTTCGTCGTCAAAGTAAAATAAACCTTAATTGCATCATATTAGAGCTCAATTTCGTGTGCCCATTCTTATGCGTTTAGGTATGTACGATACTCTAATAGAGTCTAACGTATAAGAATGCATACACGAAATTAAGCTCTAATTCAATGCAGTTAAGGTTTATTTTACTTTGACGACGAACTTAACGTTTTGATCGGCCATTCTTAATGATTGGGGGGCTGGTTTCAATGAGTATGTTTTGGTAATTATGAACCTAACTATTAGATAAGTTTTAATGACTAAGATTTAATTTTATCTAATTTCATGGTCTATTTGCGAAGCAATATTAAAAGTTTTGTTTGAATCTTTCCTGTTTAATAAGAAGTGCATAGATGCCTACACGTCAAAAAACATGTATATAGAAAGAACTCCATAAACAGTTCGAGTTATACGTTTTAAGCTGTCAAATTATTACGATTGGCTTTAGACAATTATTGGGCCTCTGGTCTAGGTACGTATAAACTACTAGCTGATGCCCGCGACTTCGTCCGCGTGGTTAAAGTTTTTTTGCTTCCCGCGGGAACTCCCTAATTTTCCTAGATAAAAAGTATGCCTATGTCACTCTCCAGGTCCTCAACTATACCCATGCCAAAAATCACGTCGATTCGTTGCTCCGTTGCGGCGTGATTGAGGGACAAACCAATAAACCAACCAACAAACACACTTTCGCATTTATAATATTATTTTTAAACTATATATAGTAATAATTTAGTAGGAATGCATATAAAGAAGACTGGTTCTATCCAAATAAGTGAAATTGGAGCAATATGGGTAAATTCTTTGAAATCATCCGGTTTTGCGGTAGCGGTAAAATTAGAATGTCACCTATCAAGAGAAATAACGGACTCATATTCCATTATTCAAAGAATTAAAATTTTATAGGAAAAGCCTTAGGCATATTATGTTTGTGTCCACTACCCAACTAGCAAAAAAGTTGTATAATATTAGAATTATACAACTAACGGACTTATAAGGCATTTATAACAGTTTTATAGCAACCAAACAGTTGTAAAGTAGTATTTAATTTGACGTATTACTTATATAACATTTAAGTCATATGAAAGGGTCTTCCAAACGTCATCTCAATGAATTTATATGACATTAATATAACGTTTCTTCCAAGACGTTTACGCGACAAGGCTTAGAGTCGAGTAAACGTTTCAGTCAGGTAATAGTCCTGAGCCGCCATTTTGTATAATTTTAGAAACATTTATTCAACACTTATATAACAAACAGGCCTATAATGATTTTGTAATTAACAATTATAAAACAGTTGTATTAAGATCGTACGCTTCCTCTTTTATGTAACTTTTAGTTTGAAACGTTATTCTATATAACTTATGTAGGTCACTTGATTATTTAAACGAGAATTAGTAGCTTTTATATAACTACGTCGCCATTTTTCATTAAATAAATCATTATGGATTCCGAAAAGTGGAAAAGAATTAAACGAAGTGGTGGTTTTAGAAGAAAAGTAAATAAAAATTATCAATTACAATCAATTATCAAGACAGCAAAAATACCTACATTTTTAATTTCCTCTAATTGCAACCGTCATGGCGGACGCTTCAAATCGTATAAAAAACATGTATAGAACCTATAGTTATATAAACATCACAAAGCGGTCGCCCAATGTTTGTTGGAAATATGGCGGAAACTGTTAATGGCAAATAATGTATTTTATTTTAATATACAATATTGAAATACCAATATTATGGAGGCGCATTAAAATATTAACAAGGATGATCATACATATTATCGGAATTTTTTAATTCCCAAGTATCATCACATCTCACTTCTAATCTTCCACCACATTAATTGTAGGCTCTAGTAAATAAATAATTAAATTACAACTTGGACTTAGTTACCTTTTTGTTTTTCAAGAAAAATAATTTTCAATATTATCAGATTAGCTTTCACAATGCTGCGGTGACCTCTTTGTAACCAAAAGTAACACTAACATGACTCTTTTGTGTTATTTTTAACATCTATACGAGGTTATAGTCATGTAGGAGTATAACTAGATACGATTAATAAACTTATAAGTTAAAATTACAACGCCTATGTGATTTTTACACAATTTAATTGACGCCAATGCGACATCAAAACGGCCCTTACACGATTTAAATGTTATATAATCTGCGCCCAAACCCACGTTATATTAACATATAAAAAACTTTTATAAAACTTATTCATAAGACCGAAAGTTAAATAAAAAACGTTATTGTACCATTTATATGACATTATTTTGCTAGTTGGGTATCCACCACCTGCGTTCCTTCGGTCTTTATGGTCGTCTGTGTTTTTTTTAAATATATAGGCTAGCGCTTGGCTGCAATCAGACCTGCTTGCAAGTGGTGATGCAGCCTATGGTGGAGCGCGCTTGCCTAGAAGATGCCTATAAAGATGACGGAGGAACCAGATCGAATAGTTCTTGAGCACACTCTCCGAAATATATCCTGTACAATAACGACAGACAGGCAACTTTGCGCCGATGTTCCAAGCTTTGCAGCTTCGAACTGACCAGCGCTTCGTTACCAATAAAGTCTCCTAGTGCGACGACGCGACGTGTCATCAAAATTTTGCATTTCAATTAAGAATCAGCCTTACAGATTCCGATTATCATCGTTAACTAGGTATAGACAGACGTGACTTTCTGGCTTATAGTTTTTATACACTACAGTCTGTGGTTATGTCCTCCCGACCGATTTTCAATCTCTACAGAGATTAGCCATCTTCGCGGGAGATTATTATAGTGCACAAGTGTGTACGCAAACACAGGTGAACTCTCTATTCTATGGACGGCAACCCCGACACGATCGGAGAGAAATCGGGGCAGGACCGACGGCTTCACGTGCTCTCTGAGGCACGCGGGTGAAACACAGCCAGATTCCTAACTCCGGGCTAGTTCCAAGAATTTATTGGCAGAACAACCCAATATTTTTACTGTCCAACCCAGGAATAGAACCTGGGACCTCGTCATCTGCAGGTGGATATGTGAACACTTAGCAGCAAGACCAACGAGGCAGTTAACTACATAGTTCTGGCTAATAGTAATTGAGTGTTGGCCAATCAAAAGTGATAGCGATCGCAATACTGTATAGCTAACTAGCAAATGCCCTGTAGGTGCACACATACCTACATGGATGACGTAACATGACGCGGCCACGTTAGCCAATCGCGTGCCGCCGCCTGAATCACGATAACGAAGTTCTTTCGGAATTGGACTATATATAGAACTTTCAACCTACAAGAGTTGGCCCAGCTGGCAGCCCCGCGCATGACACCGGCTCGGAGGAAGATCTTCCTATTGCATCGGTCGAGCACACCATTCGCTCCCGACATTGGTGACCACCGACAAGCAACACCAAACAAGTCAAAGTCATGGATGGAGTCAACAGTCAAAATCAAAAAGTCAAGATCAAAAAGTAAATATTTATAAGTCGTCAGCACTGCATCAGACACAGACGGGTCGACAGCACAGCATCAGACGAACACAGCGGGTCAGCAAGTAACGCAGCAATATTGGGGTCACACACAGCATCAGAATAGTACGAGCCTGCCACGACGCCACCTACTCTGGATGCTACGCATGAATGTTACACGGGCGCCGCTACACTGGATGCTCAGACGCCGCTTCAATGGACGCTCAACGACTTTCAGTAGGAGGGGGAGTAATGTAGGTGCACACATACCTACATGGATGACGTAACATGACGCGGCCACGTTAGCCAATTGCGTGCCGCCGCCTGAATCACGATAACGAAGTTCTTTCGGAATTGGACTATATATAGAACTTTCAACCTACAAGAGTTGGCCCAGCTGGCAGCCCCGCGCATGACACCGGCTCGGAGGAAGATCTTCCTATTGCATCGGTCGAGCACACCATTCGCTCCTGACAGCCCGCGACTTCGTCCGCGTGGATTGAGGGTTTTCGGTTCCCGCGTGAACTCTTTAATTTCCGGGTTAGAAAGTAGCCTTTGTGTTATTCCAGACTATAATCTATCTCTGTGGCAAATTTCGTCCAGATCCATTCAGCCGTTGGGGCGTGATTGAGTTACAAACATCCATCCAGCCATCCATCCAAACTTTCGCATTTCTAATATTAGTATAGATAAACATGTGGTAGCTAGTGTCAATAGCTGGGGGCGAAGTATGCGGAGTGTTACCAGCAAATGAGTTAGCAAATTAATGAAACCTTATCAGTACATGTAAATAAATACGATAGAAGCCTATCGTATGATCGGCTTTAATCAGGCTCGATGCGACTTAGTGTTTTGGAAGGTTGCGACAATCTATGGGATCAATTATTTCATTACTACGAGTAGCTGATGCCCGCGACTTCGTCCGCGTGGATTGAGGTTTTTCGGTTCCCGCGGGAACTCTTTAATTTTCCGGGATAAAAAGTAGCCTATGTGCTATTCCAGACCATAATCTATCTCTGTGCCAAATTTCATCCAGATCCGTTCAGCCGTTGGAGCGTGATTGAGTAACAAACATCCATCCATACATCCATACATCCATCCAAACTTTCGCATTTATAATATTTATATTTGATTAGCCATTGAATTATATGTACAAGTACTAATACCTCAATGTTATTAGCTAGACTAAAGAGATTATATACAGATCATGTTTAACTTGTTGACTGCCTCGTTGGTCTAGTGGTTGGCATGTTCGACTGCGGCCGACGAGGTCCCGGGTTCGAGTCCCGGGTCGGGCCATAATTAAGAATTGGGTTTTTCTGACTAGAAATTCTCAGTATCAACCTGGAGTTAGTAAGTTGGCGGCGTTTCACCCCCGTGCCTCGGAGAGCACGTTAAGCCGTCGGTCCCGGTTATTATCACTAGCATGATAATAGTTTTTAAAGCCCGCCAACTACGCATTGGAGCAGCGTGGTGGGTCTAAGCTCCTAATTCCCTCTCTCCTTTGAGAGTGGAGGCCTGTGCCCAGCAGTGGGACGTTGTTGGGCTGTAGTGACGGTTTAACTTGTAGGTGGCATGCGTCGTAAAACCCCCAAGCAAGCATACGAATGACATCTGACTGACTCGCTTGGCGGCACGTCTTTGCCAGTAACTAGCCACGGCAGAAGCCTCCCACCAGGCGAGACAGAGAAAATTCAGAAATTATAAATTCCCAAATTGATTCTGCCAGGGATCAAACCCCCACCTCTCACGTGCATTATGAAAACTCTCGGCCATGCAGGGTTCCTCATATTTCCCTTCATCGTTTGAAGCAAGTGATATTTAATTTCTAAAGTCAAAGAGTCAAGTATTCGATCCTTATAATAGCGCTCAAGATGTACACGTTTTAGGTTAAGTGGCTCGGGAATCCATTAAGCTGTGACCTTTGCTATCAGGACTACAATGGACGAGTAAAGGTTATGATAAGGCGACGGGGCTAATGATGCGTGCCGTGTTATTTGATACCGCCAGGTTGGAGGGCTTATTGTTTAGTTATTATACGTCAGATGATCTATACTAATATTATAAATGCGAAAGTTTGGATGGATGGATGTTTTTTTTTTTTTTTTTTTTTATTTATAGGCCAGCGCTTGGCTGCAATCAGACTTGCTTGCATGTGGTGGTGGTGGTGGGGTGGTGGTATGGATCGATGTTTGTTTCTCAAGCACGCAAGAACGGCTGAACGGATCTGGATGAAAGGCACAGAGATAGATTATAGTCTGGAATAACACATAGGCTACTTTTTATCCCGGAAGCTTGAAGGGTTCCCGCGGGAACCAAAAAACTTCAATCAATACAGATGAAAGTGCGGGCATCAGCTAGTTTTCCAAAATAGGTAACCAGATAGACGATTCGAATTTCTATTCTATACCATCATTAAATTATTTAAACCAACCAAAAATCTTAATCTAGGAATTAGATGACCTCCCTGTCGCAGTGGTGAGCGCTGTTGTCTTATTTAAAGTGGAAGGACTCGGGTTCGATTCCCGACTGGCAATGTAAATTCGGGAATTTATATTTTCTAAGTTTTCTCTGATTAGGGGTTTCACCTAATCGGTGGACGAAGGTCTCCTGCATGGATCTTTACAGGATATGGTCTTGTGCCACTTGCTTCCTCTGCCATGCATTCGTTCTGTTTTACGTTCAATGCTCCAATATCTCTTCAAGAACAATTCAAGAGAAAAATTGCTAACAAAGCTTACGTGTAAATTTAAAATAATAACTTCTTCTGAAAAAGGTAATTACCACAGAGCGGAAAAAGGAAAAATTAATATTTTAGCTCCGCTTGGGTTGACCTTTCGGTTTGTCCTCCACCCGTTTTAATTAACCCAGACTTAGCGGGAATTAAACTTGTGCTTGCCTCTTGTTTGCTCCATTGTGGAGTGCCATATACCTCAGTACATACTACATACATAAATACGAGGACATATCTAAACTTTGTATCCATGGAGAGACTGCCTATTCGTACAAAGATCTGCCCGTCGATTGTGTAACGAAATCGTAATGGTAATCGTTTGTCAAACGTATAATTCGACCTGTTTAAGGGAGTTCAATAGATGCCTGCACGTCCAAAAGCAAATATGGACTCCTTAAACAGTTCGAGTTATACGTTTTAAGCTGGCAAATGATTACGATTTTCTTACACAATTGGTCCTCTGATCTTTTTATTTGATTTCATGTTTTGGATTCTCAACAAATCAAATAAATATTATAAATGCGAAAGTTTGGATGGATGTATGGATGTATGGATGTATGGATGTTTGTTACTCAATCACGCTCCAACGGCTGAACGGATCTGGATGAAATTTGGCACAGAGATAGATTATAGTCTGGAATAGCACATAGGCTACTTTTTATCCCGGAAAATTAAAGAGTTCCCGCGGCAACGGAAAAACCTAAATCCACGCGGACGAAGTCGCGGGCATCAGCTAGTAGGTATATATACACAAGAACAAATAATGATGGAAATAGAAGTTTAATTCGCTATAATCCGCGACAATAGGTAAATCTATGTGGTATGTGTGTGTATCCCGCACTTATAGGCCGCGATATTCACCACACCACAGAAATCTTCCAAATTATTCTCAACGTACGTTTCAATCCGATACCGGAGCATCTTCAGGAGATGTTGACTCGACGCAAAATGACGCCTGCTTCTATCTAATAGGTATTTAATAGTAGATTAGTAGCCAAGGGCTGTAAGGCATTGGCCTTTGGCCATTGGCTACTGTAAGGCAGTAGCCAAGGGCTGTAAGGCGGGTGTAAGCATCAATTGCACCCTCGAACTATAGGCGCCCTCGCTGTGCTCGTGCGCCTAAATATCTCGGGCTGCAATTGATGCTTACACCCGAGCTAACTACTCTGCTTTACATCTCGATTGTGAGGTAAGTAGGTCCTTATTACCCCCAAATGGAGCTTGAAGGTGACCAATTAGCGCTCTAGGGTAATAATGTAGCTAGAAAAGCCCTAGGGCGGTAAGTAATTAAAAAATAATTACTTACCGCCCTAGGGCTTTTCTAGCTACATTATTACCCTAGGGGCCTAGAGCGCTAATTGGTCACCTACAAGCTCCATTTGGGGGTAATAAGGACATACTTACCGAATATGAGAGATGTAAAATACATAAAAAGTGTCTTGAATTTTACGTACGAGGGGACAGTGGGATTCGTAGAGTTTGAGTACTCTTGTATAGAATAGGTTACATTGCATCAATCACTCTAACAACAAAGATCGATCACTCCGTACAGGCTAAAATACATAGAGGTATAATATTATAGTAGGTAAAATAGCATGGATTTGAGTCGCTCCAGCAATGCTAAGTACAGCGGTTACCTAGGTATGTATTTACATTACTGAAATTATATTTTTTTTTTTCAAAATAGCAACCACCGAGTTTCTTGCTGGTTCTTCTTGGTAGGAATGGCATTCCGAGCCAGTGGTAGATTCAAAAGCACTTGTATTTATTTGAATAAAAAAACTTTAGGTCTATTTCCTACAGCCTAATATTAGTACTTAGATAAAGCGCCTTGGGCGTTTAAGCAAAGGGCATTGGGCGTTTAAGTTCAGTACCTAATTTGCGATAGCTAACCTTGAAGCAATATCTGATTAGCTAACACTTTAAATGACTCAAGCAATACCATCATTAAATGCATATTTCTCTGTATTTTCAGGCTCGTGGTGTCGCAGAATCAACGCGCACTCCACATTGTGTTCCCACACCACTTCCTGGACTCGCCGGAGTGGTTCGGAGTTTCGACTGACGAATTTTTTCAGGTATGTTCAAATGATAAATTATTTATTTATTTATTTCACGTAGGACAACTTGTGCCGAGACTCGAACAGCAATTCATTTTCTATACTAATAGGTATTATGAAGAGGTAAAGTTTATGAGGTTGTAGGGGGTAATCTCTGGATCTAAGTACTGAACCGATTTTGAAAATTCTGGTACCAATAGAAAGCCACATTATTTGGGAGTGCCATAGGCTCTATATTAAACCGAAAAATTAGGGAGTTCCCGTGGGAATTTAAAAAACTTATTTCACGCGGACGAAGTCGCGGGCATCTGCTAGTTATATACTAGTGGTTCGCCCCGAACTGAGACCTCGCGGTATCACAGAGCGCCATCTATTGACATCATTGTGAAGTTCTGTTAAAAGTACTGAAGCACATTAAAAATTAAATAATTTCTTTTCCTTATTATATTTATCTAATTTTAGTATTTGCTGTTCAAGTACAGGATATCATTCAAATAATTGATCAAGTTTCAGGCTCAGCCTTTCAGAAAATTGAGAGTTATGAGGTCAACTTTGGACGTTAGAAAATCTCCACTTTGAAAGCCCCCATTTCGTCAAATTTAGGGGAAAAATTAAACAAAATATATTTTTGGACTCTATTCCTAAGTATCTTTAAAATGATATACCGCAACCCTATGTAACGCTATAAAAAATATTTTACTTCGCATACGCTTCTATGAGAGCCCCCCTGAAATAATAGTAGATTATTAACCAAGGGGATAAAGCAGTGTCTTCTGTCGCGGGTGACCATTTAAATCGCGAGTCCTGAGTGTAGCGAGGGATTTAAGTTCACCCAAGACTAAGACAGCTTTATCACCGAGGAAAATACTCTACTTTTCGTACCATTTGCGAAAAAATTAACACAATAATAATATGAGATAAGCATTTATCAAATAAATATTATAAATGCGAAATTTTGGATGGATGTATGGATGTATGGACGTATGGATGTTTGTTACTCAATCACGCTCCAACGGCTGAACGGATCTGGATGAAATTTGGCACAGAGATAAATTATAGTCTGGAATAGCACTTATGCTACTTTTTATCCCGGAAAATTAAAGAGTTCCCGCGGGAACCGAAAAACCTTAATCCACGCGGACGAAGTCGCGGGCATCAGCTAGCTAAAAATAATGACAATTAAAAGTAAAAGTTAACATTCGAAACATTGGTCCAATTATTGATAGAGAGATTTACATTAACGTTTATGTATTTGAAGAAAACAAAAACGCGGCAAAGACTAATATTTTTTTGTCGGAAAAGCAAAGGCATTAAGCTCATACGGCCTCGTCGGTTTTCGTCATTTTATTTAATAATCATAACTGCATAATAAATGCGCGTATTCCTTTTTCAAAAAGATGTATAATGATTAATGCTATAGATACAAACTCAATGGTGTAAACACAGATGTAGTTCAGTATAAATTTCGGTAAGTACCTATTCCAAATTTAAATCACATTCTCCCCCTAGAGGATGAATGAAATTCAGTACAATTTTCTTTCCCTGTTTTTGACAGATTAAAAATGACTATTGTTATGTTCGCTTTTTGTGGCATAGAATGTCACTTTTTTGAGCAAGTGGTACGAAAAGATTATTATGATATTTAAAGCCATATTCGGCGGGAGGCCATCGGTTTACATATTATATTTAAATTTGAAGTAATTACGTTCAGTAATTCAGAAGTTATAAGGCTCTGACAGACGGACGGACAGACGGACGGACGGACGGACGGACAAGTGCCAATTCACTCAAGTAGACTCAGAGACCTTCGCTTCGCTCGGTCAATAAGAAGAAGATAAGACATTTAAAACCTAGGACCATTTGCCCTGGGATTGGACCCGCGACCTCTTAAGTACGAGATAAGAGGTCGGATGTCTGAACTTAGGCTCTCACTGCTTCAACAACACTCTTACTCATACTCATATTTTATTATGTAAATAAACTTATAGTGTGACGTCACATATGTGCAATTTTACATCTAGAAATTATTAAATTAAAACAGCACTACCGAAATTAGTTTTATTTCCATTTAAATAATCAAATCAAACATTAGAAAAAATTAAACTTGGAAATATTTGTAAGTTTTTCGTTAATAGTTCAAATTTGGCATTTTAACACTGATGTATAAGATTTTGAAATGTAACGTCACGAAACTTAGGACCCCTCCCACCCCTTGTCACACAATGTCACACTTCGTCGACCCCCTACACTCCCCTTAATGTGTGACGTACTTTATGGATGACCCCTAATCTCTATAAAATGATATAATTTCCAGGTGTCAATAATGGCGATGGAGGAGTCAAGAGTACTAGTGTGGCACCGCGACAAGCTAAAGCTATCGATAATGTCGGACGCCTTCTTGCAAGCAGTGTTCGACCATATATTGGGGCGGGATGTCGTTCATAAATTGATGCAGGTTAGTGATATCACAGTCTATGGAGATACGCTCTTTCCTACCAGTCAAACGACGGAGACGTCTAGCCACAGTAGGTAATCCGTTGTCCTTGGTGAGCCTTAGTGAGTGGTAGGTCCTTATTACCCCCAAATGGAGCTTGTAGGTGACCAATTAGCGCTCTAGGGTAATAATGTAGCTAGAAAAGCCCTCGGGCGGTAAGTAATTAAAAAAAGTATGATGGTTAGATGTACGCAAACTTTTTGAAAGAGTGAAGAGTTTTTTTTTTAATTACTTACCGCCCTAGGGCTTTTCTAGCTACATTATTACCCTGGAGCGCTAATTGGTCACCTTCAAGCTCCATTTGGGGGTAATAAGGACCTACTGACCTCACAATCGAGATGTAAAGCAGAGTAGTTAGCTCGGGTGTAAGCATCAATTGCACCCTCGAACTATAGGCGCCCTCGCTGTGCTCGTGCGCCTAAATATCTCGGGCTGCAATTGATGCCTTACAGCCCTTGGCTACTAATCTACTATTAATGTTCCACTACAGCCCATTAACGTCCCACTGCTGGGCACAGGCCTTCACTCTCATAGGAGAGAGGTAATTAGAGTTTAGACCCACCACGCTGCTCCAATGCGGTTTGGCGGACTTTAACGACTATTATCATGTATGATAATAGTAGTAGATA
This sequence comes from Erebia ligea, assembly GCA_917051295.2. Classification (NCBI taxonomy): domain Eukaryota; kingdom Metazoa; phylum Arthropoda; class Insecta; order Lepidoptera; family Nymphalidae; genus Erebia; species Erebia ligea. Next base: position 2,121,787 of record OU785232.1, read on the forward strand.
GTGGATAATAGTATGTAGGAGGATCGTCTAGTTGTAAATCATACAAAAAGCGATAACGTTTTTCTTCCCGTAAATGTTGTCCAATTTTCATAATTTTTAGAAATGTTGCAGATACAATGAAGAACTATGCTCGTACGTTTTAATTTTAAAGAAATATTGCTTATGTTAAAAGTTATTAGTGTCTAAATATCCATATTTTTGACCTAAAAACTTCCTCGAGTATTTTAATTTTTTAAAATTTAACTAAACTAAAATACTAAAAAAATAAAACGTACGAGCCTAGATTAAGGTGTACTGAATCTAATGAGACCAAAATTGTCTAATTTCGTAAACGTTTGGGGGGGGGGTAAAATCGTTATCACCCGAAACAATATTTCAAGAATAAAATGTAGGCGTATGCCTACTGGACTTGCAACTATCGCACGATACGGAGAAGGCAGCGAAGCGTTGTGAAACAGATAGCATTAAATTGAAAATACCTACTCGCGCGCGTCACTAGACGATAGTCTTAACGTGCTCTCCGAGGCACGGGGGTTTAATGTTCAGCCTAACAGAAAAACTCAGTTGAGTTTATGCGACACCACATAGATTAAGTCTGTAAATTATTGTTGATATTATGTGAAAAAATAAAAATTAAATTAAATTAAAAAAAACAGTATTTAATTGATGTCAGATGCGCTTGATGATAAACAGGATAACATATGGTTTCCAGGTGAGCGAAACGATGTCAGTTAGCAACGGGCACCTCCCCAACTGTTACGAGGAGGGCGAGGACAAGCCGATGCTGGTGGTGAAGAAGGCAGGCGACGGGCCCGGTATCACTGCGCTGCTCAACAGACAGCTACAAGGTATTTTTTTTGAAGTGAATACTTCTTTAGCCGCTTTGAGCACTTTTTGGTAGGGGGTAAACTTGTGGATTCGCGTCACCGACACCTCGCTGCGACATGCTCGCGAACACCGACATGCTCGCGTTGTGAAGACAAAAGGTCTTAAATATTTAAAATATACTACATTCGTAATTAAACTTAAATGTATTAGTTTTAAGGTTCATATTTTAATTTTTTTTTAAATATTGTTTGTTTTCACTTCTATCGGCAGTCCCTATGAATGCCAATTTTTTTTATAATCTCTTAGGCGTTTTACTAGTGACACGAGTATAGGTATACCACTATTATAAATTGCTGCTTTGTTGTTATTATGACTGCCTCGTTGGTCTAGTGGTTAGAATGTTCGACTGCGGCCGACGAGGTCCCGGGTTCGAGTCCCGGATCGGGCCATAAAAAGTATTGGGTTTTTCTGGCAAGAAATTCCCAGTACTAGCCCAGAGTTAGGAAGTTGGCGGTGTTTCACCCCCGTGCCTCGGAGAACACGTAAGGCCGTCGGTCCTGCGCATGATCTCTCAGGATTGGCTGAGATATATTTGCTCCATTCAAATTGCATCTTATAAAAGTGGTATACCTGTAGATACTTAAGATGTTATTAATGCAACGGGTGGGATTTGCTTCGAACCGGACCGTTCGCTTCGACCTACAGTTCGCGCGCGAGTTGAATGCAGAGTAAATGTATGTGTCACCATACATTTACTCTGCATTCAACTCGCTCGCGAACTATATATTTCAATTTTCAAACCATTCCTTTATCAATCAAGGAGGTCAAGGAATACTAACTATTATAGTCCCGCCAACTTATCAGGCCCGGTGGACAAAATTGGAACTTATTTTTTGACTAGTTTAGTTTTTTTTTAAAGATAACAGTGACGTTGTCACCGGTTCAGATAAGTACGTTCAGAATCGTTACTCACACCCCTACCAATAATTTATGCCTCCGTCCCATACGGTTCTTTCGTACTTTACGTTACTTCCTAGGCGGTTCCATTGTCCGGAATGTAAGGGAATGCCTAGTGTTGTGTATTGTTGTAAACGTTGTTGTTGTACGTACTTAATGTATAAAATTTTGGGGGTGTGAATGTGCTAATAAATTTGCAGTCGAATGTATGGCTGTCCAGATATTTAAAGAAAGAAAGAAAGAAAGAAAGAAAATCTTTATTCGGGGATAATACAAGTACTTACAACAAATAACTAATAATAAAATAAGAATTTATAAAGAAAAAGAAACGCGTAATGTGACTTGATCCCCAAAACGGTCTTCACTCAGCATATTTGTATCAGAAACATCAGATACATAAATAATTAATTTAAAACAATATTAATTTTTATTTCATAAATACCTACTCTATATCGGTATGCCGAATACCGTTATTTTGAGTGATAATAATCAATATCGGTATACCGAATACCTATATTGATTAATTGGTTAAAACAATATTTCATACATTTGACGTGATAAGATGCGATTCCACCAAAATCGAGTGCAGCACATTTATGGGTAGAAAAATACTGCGAACATGTTTGCTAGTGCGAGTCAACCGATAGAAACATATTTTGTGCCCCACATTGGTGGAATCGCGCCAACTTTACATATGTGACTAATATAATTGTTGGATTTGCTTACGTAGCTGTTACTAGAAAAGTTAGTGCTCTTAGTTTGTATTGTAATTGCTTGTGAATAGAAATATCGATGCATGTTAAGAATAAGTGTTAATATAACCATGTTCGAAATGTCGATATTTTCAATATCCGCCTATTGATTCCATTTTTAAAATAATTTTAATTTAAATAAATAATAAATTTAATATAGTGTAACGCTTTATAACTCTTATTGCTATTCTGTTAAAGTTATTGTTAAAATCCATAGATATAAAGGCCTGGTCGCATTATTTAAGACGCTTTTACCGTAAGAAATGTTGCATGCTTTTGTGAGTAATTCCATTATATTTTCCGATGCATGCTATAGGAATTGACGAAAAATTGTCTGTTTCTCTTACGTTAAATGTTAGTCTCTCGTAAACATCTGTTTTTCGTCTTGTCTATCATTAATTATTATTACTTAAAAGCTAAATCCATGTTGACGTAGTCGTGGGCATCATTTAGTCTTTTATATTTGGATTGGGGATGATTTGATTGAAAAAAAAATTACGGATCGCATACGAAAGTTTTCAAATCCCGTACCCGTTGACCTAGGTGAGCAACAAACGCGGCAACGCGGCAATATCAAAAAGTAGCTGACCCTTCACGTGGCCTACGTTGTCGCGTAGATACGTCTGTCATTTTCTATGGCGTCGTATCGCGTCACGTCGCGTGACGTCGCTTCTGTCGCTCACCTTGGACCACGGGTTAGGGCATTTTTCATTGGCCGATAATATCGTCGTCGATATTCAAGTCACCGATATATGGGCACTGAAATGTGAAGCTACCTGTGACACTTTTTCACTAACACGATACCATTATAGCCATGATATCTCGGTACTTACGTTTCACTATATCGATACGTACGTGTCACGATATTCGGTATACGTACGTGTCTCATGTGTCGGCTACGATATTATCGTTATCGTGTCGGCCGTATGAATAAACGCTCTTAGTTGTAACCTATGCTTGGTTGTCGTAACGTGTGTCGTAACGTATGGTGCAGGAGAACACGCGCCGTTGCTGCGTCCGACGCCCTCCCACGCTTGCTGAGCGACGGAAATCCCCCGTTTTCATCCCATTTTCCCCCATCTTACCCCCTCATTAACAATCCCCGTTGTTTTGAGTTTCTATATACCTTGCATTTTTAACTATTCCGTATATATATTTTTTTATATTCACGGCTAATAAGATTGCACAAATTACGTGCTATAATTAGTGCTTAAAAATTCATCAGGCGATTGTTATGAATAAAGATAAAAAATAAAAGTAATTTATATGTTTACGGATATTTTCTAGAACACGAAACAATTTGCTCACTAGCAGTACGCACTAAATAAGATTATTAGATGGTTGTAAAATATGCTTTAAAGGTTTGTAAATCCAAAATTAGCAATTGCAATGGCCGCCTTATAATATCGATACGATACGATAATCGTAACTAAAGATTGATAAGGGTGTTTTTTACGCAGCTTTGATATACAGAACTAATCAAATAAGTTCATAATTTACCAATCAGACCTCCTCACTTTCTTAGAAATTGAATGTTGAAATAATTGAAGTTTTTGTAATGACGAATTTAATATGTATTTACTTATAATTTTATAGTTACGAATATCGATTTTTTACACCTTATTCCGTCCCTTTTTGTTATATGTATTTCGATCACGAAGTAAAACTGTACATAATATTGATTAGTTAAGTTTTAATATCTCCAGAATGTATCTGATAGTTTTAAGATTTTTTGAGTAGGTATTCGCTTTGCTCAATTTTGCCTCGTGATCTATCCCGCTCGTACTTATTAGTATTTTTGTTTTAAACTTAACCATTAAAAAACTTACATACAAAGTATTGTGTCATATTTTTATAATACACTTGATATATTATTATTATAATATACTTTTTCGCGTACAATAACATCTCAGTATTTTTATAATAAATTTAATATTAATACTAGAGTGACAAGTACAATTTAGAATGCAAATACATATTTTTGTACTGTTATTACAACAATTATTTTCACGTAAGTATGTAACGCTACAGTAGTTTTTAGTATTTTATTAATATAAAATATGACCAAGACATATTTTAATATAAGGTTTTGAATTAGGTTTTTTCTTTTGCTTGGACAAAAGAAAAAATTCTGATTGATAAACATTGCATGCATATGATCTATATGTCGGACCTAACTAGTCTTATATGTGCTATTTCCTCTCTACCTAGGGTTTAAGTATGTATATAGTTTAAATGGGTCGAGATAAACTGCTTGGCTTAGTCATTATTGTCCTGATTCGGACGAACCAACACTAAACTAAAGAAATATGAATTTAGTTTGCATCTCTTTCATTCTACTTAAATAAGAAATGGACAATAAGTTTATTAATTTTATGAAATTAGCTTATTGACGTTTTACATGATACGATCAAGCGCATTTCTTAGGCTTAAAGTACATTGAGGAGGAGAAGAAGCGACGGGACACGTGTCTTTTTTATTTTTTGTTAAAGAAAAGCCTTCTTTGCCTACACCTATAAGTAAGTATAAATAGATAAAAAACCAAAAGGAATACAATTTCTCTCAAATAACCCAGGTGAATCTGTGAGAATCACTTTAATTTTGTTTAGTATTAAAAATATACATCACACAATAAATGTGAAGTTTACTTTTGTGTTACATATTATCAGAACGTGTCGCTTCGCTTCAACTCTGCGGCAATGTGCCTTGAGCCTTCTAGAGTTACGAGCTATACCGTTGTATATAATATGTCATCCACATACATTTCGCTGTTGTTACATGTCTTGCTTAGAAACGAGCGTCTAGTGGCTCTACTGACAGCTTAACAACTAGGCTGGGGATATGTGAGTTTTTACTAACTTCACACTTGACATGAAATTGACACTTGACAATGACAAGTGTCTGTCCTATTCTCATTGAAGTATGAAGAAAGAGATGCATTGAACTTTGAAGTGTTCGTGCACTGGTCAATTCTGAATCCGGGATGATTTAACACTGATTTCGGATGTCATAACTCAAAAGTGAGCCTCATAACTAAATCCGACAAAATAAAAACTTTACTACTACATCGAAAATGTATTCTTGCTGTTTTACGGACGCTAACGGTGAGCGGTTTTATAATTATTAAAATTACTAACTGACTGTTTGATGTATCGTTTTAGGCTGTACTAGTTGCTACAGACTATTCGGAAAGTATTTTCTCGGATTCAGATCGGACCAGTGTGCAAGTACCTTTAGTTTTGGGTTGTGCGAATCAGGGTTAAATGTTATTTTCCTTGCGCCAATCATTATAAACTCGCTCAAGTCACTAGCGTAGACTAAACGGCGCACAGTTTGTGTGTCTGTCTACACAGATAAGGTGTTCAACTTGCTTTTTGTTTTAATTTTTTTAATTAAACAGAATATATATATATATAATTTTTTTAATTATTCATATGACTTTAATACGAAAGAAAAAAATTGCACAAAAAATATTTTAAGACAATTTTTTTAAACAAAAGCACGCGTGCACGTTTCAAGAAATTTATTATAAAAAAATTGTCTCATACACATTTTAAAAAAGTGAGTCATGATTACAAAACATGTGATAGTGTGTGTGTGTGACATTCATTATATATGTGCGCATTTGCCTAAACTATAGTATTTTTGTTTAAATTTAAGTCCGTAAAGTAAAATGACTGAACAAGTTTGGTATATCTTGACCGAACAACACAATGCTTTAAATATCTTGTTACCTTCACTTCGAATTTAAAAAATAAGGGTTAGATAAGGTTAATGTGGAGCTTTATAACGTGAATAATAATAATTATAACTATTAATAAAATCCCTGAAGTCCCTATCCTTGAAATTCCAATCCCTAAGCATTTTTGGACGACCGACGAATTCCAGGTAAATTTTTACTTTTATTTTTTTTCTCGTATAAAAAAGATTTTTTTAAATAATTGTGAAGTACTGAAATGACACGAATCTTAAGCGCACATTTGCAGAAAAAAAACAAACATTTTTATATTTTCACAAAAAGCAAGTTGAAGGTCTAATTGTCACGATTTCACGACAACACATTGTTTTACACTTTGGCTTTTAATGTAAAACATCACTATTTTTATACATTTTTGGTGCATTTTTTGTGTTGTATATTTGTTACGTGTACACGTGATTTAAAAAATAAATTACTCTTATATAAAACTAGACGATGCCTGCGGCTTCGTTCGCGTGGATTAAGTTTTTTTTTTTTTTATTTCGTGACAATGATGAATAGTGCAAAGCAATGATGAATTCTAGGTTGGAACGCGCTTGCCTAGAAGATGCCTATTCACTCTTGCCTTATTCCCGCGGGAACTCCGTAATTTTCCCGGATAAAAGTCTATGTCCTTTCCCGGGATGCAACCTATCTCTATACCAAACATCCAAATCGATGGAAAAGATGGGCCGTGAAAGCATAGCAGACAGACAGACACACTTTCGCATCTATGATATTAGTATGGATTGTGTATGACATTAAAAAACATTTTATGCTATGTTAGCAAAATTATTTGACCCTTTTTTAATAATAATTTTGGACGCACTTAATATTTATTTTACACGAAACTAACTATATTATGCAAAGTACAAAATTATAATGTCGTATCAAAAAATCATCGTAGGTACGTAGTTTATAAACAATCTTTTTTTTCAGCCACAGACCCGAACGCCTGGCGTTTAGGACGCATCGACGAAACAGACCACGAAACGCCGGTTTGAGGGCAAGCTCTGCATCTAGTGGTGCGACCACGGAGACGTGACCGCTAGTGCATGCAGTACCTTATTTTTAGGGACGCAAGGTCCCTTCGAACTGAAGCTATTTACTCGTGTCGAGGTAAATTAGACTTTACTGTTAAAGGAATAACGTTCGAATTCGATTGAGATGTTTACGACATCAAGCGGTGCGACCAGGAAGACACGACCGCTAGTGCATACAATACCTTATCCAGGACGCGACCGTTTGAAGTTGAACTGAAGCTATTCACTCATGTCGGGGTAAATTAGACTGTATTGTTGGAGGAGTAACGTTCGAATTTGACTGAGTACCTATGAGTGGTTGAGAATGGCGATATTATTTTGTGAGGAAACACTAGTGGATCCATTGCCTATGTGTGATGAATTGAGAAAAGTTGATAAAATGATCTCGCATAAATTAATCTACAGAATTTGTGTCTAAATTATTTCGATTCGTAAGAAAATTTGGTCAATGGACTTGATATAAAGTACGTGATATAAAAAATAAAATATGTGTCTCATTTACAAGACTTTTTTTCATAGAAGTCACCTATTTTGTTATATACGGAGATACATTTATAATGAAAAATTCATAATAGTAACTACACATAATAAAAATAATGCAAGGAATAAATTAATAATAGTATTGATATGTGAAGTTGACTGTGGACTTCAAAGTTCGAACGAATAGCGTGATAGAAGTACAGAGTGCAACAAAATATTCAAACATTTTTTTTATACGTTTATTTTTTTAATTTCGATTGGAACCTAGCTGTAGGTAGATCATTTGATTGTTTGATCTCCCTGTTTAAACCCAATGTTGTTACATTTTCTGAATCATATAGACCATAAGTTGATTAATAACATACTCAATTGGGTATTGGTCTACTATTGAAATAAATTATATTTTAGTGATTATTAAATTAGACGTCACGTCACCTGCTAGTTTTATGTTGAATAACCATTTTAAACTATCGATTAAAGTAAAAAAGTGCGTCGAACTTTGATGACGTCATAATTCAAAATTTCATACAAAATACATAGGTACTAAGCACGCGTTTTGACGTTTGAAAAAAGTTGCTGATGTGACTAGTTTGTCAAATACCCAATTTTAGAGTCCAAAGTAAATTTCACCAAAGTTTACATTTTATGTGATATGGACTGATATTGTGATGCGAGTAAGAGTTGATACAATAATACATATAATTTGACATCAATAATTAAATATGAATGTGACCCTATTTTTCAATGGCCTAAAACCAATACCACCGCGTTTTTTTAACGTAGAACTATTAAAATACATTTTACTAGCAACACATGATCAACTCCGTACGCACTACGCAGTCAAGCTTATTATATTAAAATAATATTTATTTTATAATCTATACTCCTAGCGAGATATGAACGCAACTAGAAATATGAACGGTCACAAAGGAACAAAATATAATATACTTACAATATTTTGTGTATACGGTTTAAGTAGATAGAAAAAACTAAATATCGATCATAAATAATAATTATTCTTTCACATTCCTGTGATTTTGTGTACCGATACAGTTTGATTATTATTATTACGTCATATTTTATTATTATAATATTATTTTTATAATATATATTTACGGTGAATATATTTAAAAAAAATTTTTCGTAAATTTAACTCGCCTATGTTTTTATAATTTAAAAAAAACATGAACTTTTCGACTCTATCCACTACAAACTCTATCTCTACTATCGACTCTATCGGTACTATAAATTATTTTTTCAATGTACCAAAAACAATTCGCTTTGGAGACGGCATTATACGCTTCTTTTTCATACTTTACATGTGAGCGAGATGCAAATATAATTTAGTATGGGTCGTATTTTGAATTATCTAGTAAAACCAACCATATGACATAATAATTATTAAATTAATGAAACCCATAATGTTATCTATTTGTTGTGTCCTAATGAAGAGATTTGAAATAATGTTTGACTCTACATGAGAATTATGGAAGTGAGTGTACAAAGTTGATTGATTCGGTTATTGTAAGATTTATGGAAGTTATTATTAATCAATATTATTGTCTAGGAGTAACTGCGGAATGCACTTGCAATTATTGCCTTCATATTGAAGACGATTGCAATTACCATTCCATTGTACCTATAACAATTTGGATTGAAATCAATGCTAGACTGATTGTAAGTGTGTTCCGCAATTACTACTTCAGGTTTTGAGTACCTACGCAAAATTCCCACTATAAAACATTGTTACATTCCAAATTATACTTACTTATCGATCATATAATTGCCTAATAATAATACATTCGGTTGCACAAAAAAATACATAAACCAAAAAAAATCTATGACATACATCCCAATACATTACATATAATTATATCGTTATAAAAATACGATAGGTACAATAGATAATAATGTTTAATAAGCAGTCATAAGCTAGATATCAATTATTGTAGTAAAGTCAGCAAAAAAATAAGATACAAAATAAACTATATTCCTACTCATTTTATCGATATATAAGTACTTTATTTTATGTATATTTTTTGAAAGTTTAAGGAAATAACCTAAATGTAAGTTTATTTTTGCTGATTTTACTAAAATATTTAAAAATCATAAAACATGAGACAAATTTTATAAGAAAACAATGAAAATAGTTATTGATTGTCAAAATATACGTATAAATATATCGATAATCTTGTTTTTATTTGCATTTTATATAATTTTTCATAATTCCAAATACGTGGTTTTGTAATAAGTACCTCTCGTAAATGACCAAAATAAATTATTATTTTGAAAATAAAGCGGATCTTAAATATGCCGATTATTAATTTAAATTGAAATTACTACATATTATTTGATTCGGAAAGTGTATGTTGTATATTTTATGTTGCTTGTTATTTTTTTATTATGAAATCCATTATATTTAAAACTTTTGATTGATATTTTGTTTGATGCTTATTATATTAAAAGCATCTGCCTATTTTCCGAATTGAGATTGAGTCTTGGCTGCCAGACTCCAAAAATCGTTGATTTGACTAATAACGTAAAATATATGCACTGCCATTAAATAATTATAAAGTCATAAAATACATAATTGTTGTAAAATAACTATGTATGTTACTGTAATATTAATGCCTTAAATCAAAATATGGATCTCGGTGTAATGATTATTTTTATAAAGTGGCAACATTAGACTAGTGTATTTAACATAATACCTACCAAAACAGTTGTTAATTTTGCGTTTCTATTAATTTTCAAATAGTTTGATTGGTCATTGAAAACTATTAGTCTTATGTTGCCCATCGTTCATTTTATAATGCATAATATTTGTTTTGTTGCCAGTGTTCAAAATTTTCTACAAAATACAGATTAACGAAAAATTTGAACTGGCGCTAAAACAAATATCCACCACCACCACTACACAATAAAATTGTTGTGATTGGCTGAATTTGTGGCATTTTGCTGTTACGATGGGTTTCGGCCGATAGCGGCAGAGTGTCATTCAATCAGATGTGATTGCGATCGTTGTATATATGTGTCAATCATTTTTACGTAATAAGGTCTCAGGGGTACCTTAGCAGTTCACTGAAGCAAAGCGTTGATACGATATTATGTTATAAACTAAATTGACTGTATTTAATCATGAAGTTATTCTTATTCTTTTTTATGCCATTGAGGGATTCGAAGATTACTTAGTGATCTATGGCATGGCGGCCATCTTGATTTTTCAGCAAAAGTTGTGTCGCCGTCGGAAACCTATTTACAATCGATAGAATGTGCCTATACGATCCAAAAATATAAAAGGCCTCGTTATAAATATACCTAATATAATCATTAATTACTCAAGAAAATATATTATGTATATTCCGATTTAATCTTTGACATGAGACAACTCTAAAACCGACGGTTTAATTTCGAAGTGACCTATTTATATTTTGTGATCGTCTCAGTGTTCTAACCATAGGCCACCTTATTAAAATCTTTGAACCCATTTTAGACTTGTCAATTTAGATTTTGTACAAAAGAATTATCACCATTGTCTATGGACTGCTATGTTTCTGTGCTATGCTCTACCACGCTATACCGTGCAATGCTAGGGGTGAAAAAGACATTCTTTGGTTCTTCATTCAGAACTTTGTCAAACGTTGGTAGTCAATCTCTAAACTATCAGGTAATGCCATCCTTTTCTGCTGGTCACTTGGAGCTAGACCTGATAATTTAGTAGATACAGTCCGCGCACGAGCTCCGAGGAATCGGGGTCTGAAGAAGCGCCGGCTGTACGCCACCCCCGATCGTCGCTCCATATCCAGCTCGCTCCCCGCACTAGTTTCGAGCTTGACGCGTGTAATTTTGCGATAGCAGTATTGTTTTGTACTTTAAACAACTCTAGGTCATTACTATTTAACATTCCGATTCCTCAGACTCGCGCGCGGACTAACTACGTATTTACCTAATACCAGTAGCATTAGAGTAAGATTTTACATCTTACCAACGGTTTATATAATACTTTTCGTGCGAAGAACAACTTTGACGTTAAAGTAAAATGGAATTTAACTCCCTTGTTACAAAGCTTAAGTTCACCCATTCATTTAGAGCCCGAACTGCAAGCGACAACTTTGCGAAATTATTGCACTCTCGCTATTCATTGCACACTAAAAAGTCTAAGACAGATTACAATAGAAAAACGTGAAAGTACTACAACGCGGTCTTACCGCTAGAAAGCTGTACTTTTCGACTTTAAATTCAGTGACTTAGATTCCATTTTACTCTGCGTTCTTTTCGACATAAAGAAAAAATAGAGTGAGATGGAAATTTTCATACTTACCAAACCCGTTGCATGGTTTGATGTGGATACTCATTTAAGGGCCCCTATACATGTATGAAGATATTATTATGGTTACTATCCATTCGTTGATGCTATGGCCTTTTCACACAAGGACCTGTATTGCTACTATTTAACAGTATTATTCTGTTCAAGCACGCGTGTTGAAACAGCATTACTCTTTCACTCCTAGAAGAGGCAGGCTATTATTTTTCTCCTTCTGGGAGAGGTGGCTATCCAGGGCTCCTGAACCCAGTATTACCACAGTAAACAGATACAACCAGTATGGAAACTGTCTAGAGGCGTTCGAGGCGGCTCACTCACACAAACATGCGCATCTACGAGACCCATAAGCACGGGTCGCGGTGCCGTTAGTACTGAGTGCCGCGTCATTACGTGTCGTGGATGCGTGTTTGTGTGAGTGAGCTGTTTCGAGCGTTACTGGGTAGTTTCCATACTGGTTGTATCTGTTTACTGTGTCGCTACCCTGCAACTACCATATGGCCTTATGTGAAACGGCCTGAACATCAAACAAAGGATGGTAGGTATAGTTGTTGCAATTCACGAGTGCGCGTGGCTCATGGTTGTGTTCAAGCCCTATCTGTAATGTATTTGTATACGTGTAAATGTGTGCGTGTGGGTAAGTGATTGCGCGCACGTTTACCTACGCAATGTGCATAACTATATACTTACAAGCAAACTTCCCGCGCGCTCGTGATTTGCAAGAAATTTAATGATAATCTCCTTGTGCATCGGCCCCCTTATAATGCCTTACCGAATTGCCATTTGTGATGATTGTAAATTATGAACGTGTGGATTATATCATTGTAGTACATGTTGAAATGAATAGAGATAAAAAATAAATAACAATTTGTGTATAAAATAGTTTTATTTCTGCGTACTCCCCATTATTGCAATAAATTGGGCAAACAACAATTAAAATATTATAAATAAATAAATTACAGTCAGTCGTCATACTTTTTTACAAGGCAGTTAAGTGGAAAAAGTAAGTTTTTAGGTATTACATGAACAAAGTCGCGTGAAAAGTTTTTTTATTATTTTCGAGTTGGGCGGTGTTAGCTAAGCGACGATATTAACCTCCATAGAAAACCCCAGCTTTGTATGGCTAATGGAACGTTTCAGGTTCATACCACATTTATGGTAAAACCTATTCTTGGCACAATCTTCATGCATAATCAAAGAGAAAAAGCTAATAATAATTTCTAAGTACAAAATAAGTAAGTTGAAAGCTTGTGCTAGGAATAGGTATAACAAATTATAGTTCAACAGTTAAAACTTTAAGCCCTATTACAGTAAAATTATTGCTACAGTGTAACCTCGCCTCTGATTGGCTATTACTCTTTTGCTACTAGGCAAATCCATTGACGCTGCAAAAATCATTGTATTATTGTCAGTCAGTTTGCTTCATTTTCAACCCATTGCCGGCTCACTACTGAGCACTTGTCTCCTCTCATGAATGAGAAGGGTTTGGCCATAGTCCACCACTCTGACCAAGTTTGACGACCTTCCTGGCGCAGTGTTGAGCGCTGTCGTCTTAACGTGCGGAGGTCCGGGTTCGATCGCCGGCAGGGTCAATTTGGGAATTTATAATTACTGAATTTTCCCTGGTCTGGCCTGGTGGGAGGCTTCGGCCGTGGCTAGTTACCACCCTATCGGCAAAAACGTGCCGCCAGGCGATTTAGCGTTTCGGTACGATGCTGTGTAGAAACCGATTAGCGGTATGGGTTTAATATAACTGCCACGCCCCTAACAGGTTATCCCGCTACCAACTTAGACTGCATCATCGCTTACCACCAGGTGAGATCGCAATCAAGGAATAAATTGTAGTGGATTTTAAAAAAAAGGTGCGGATTGGCAGACTTCGCAAACCTTCAAGAACATTATGAACGGGCATGCAGGTTTCTTCACGATGTGAGGAACCGTTCCCCTTCACTGTTAGGAGAGTTGTGATATCTAATTCCTTGAAACACACCTAACTCTGAAAAGTAAGAGGTGCATCTCTGGAGATCAAACCCGCAACCCCGTACTGGAGGTTGGGTGTCTAAACCACTAATTGTCTGCTTGTGGTAGATAAACTTGCTGCAACAGTGAATATAATTGCCAATCGGATGACTACAATGGTCAATTGGTCACATCGCTGGCATTTTGCAACCATCAAGCCTTTGTAACTATAGCCACTTTCTATTTTATGAATACATTTCGAAGTTTCATAGTAAAATATATAATTAATAAAATGTTTAAAGGTAATAACTAAAAATGAATTAACTATAACAAAGTACTTTTACACTTAACTGCCTCTTAGACAAACCAGAATAGTAAAAAAATCACTAGCTTCAGTAAGTATAGTTTTAAATAAAAATCTCATCTCAAAAGTCACATTTCAAGGGTCGCGACCCCATTTTAACACTATTTCATAAATAAATATATTATCGTAAAACATAAGTATAATATATTATCATGAATCGTCAAAGGTCATACGACCAACTCCATGTTGCTTGATGTACCGTCTGTATTGTTTGTATTTATTATTCTCTGCAAGAGCTTTCTTGTTTTCCTCGTCTTTGATTTCTTTCCACGCTTCAAAGTTGTCCTTAATCCAGAGTTCTTCGTCCAAAAACTCCTGACGTTCCTGCTCTTCTAAAGCATCAAACTGGTGCTGACCGAGCTTCATGTATTTCCTTATTAAATAGAGTTTCTCTTCTAAACCATATGGCTGTTTTAATATAGTGAATTTCCATAACCATCTTAAATACCAGTAAATGTAATAGGACACAGTGTAGGGAAATATGATTAATTGAATCCACAGTATATCCTTAATTTCTGGTTTAGCATATGCACCTTTAATGTCCATGTTTTCCTCTATGACTCGTCTTATGATCATATCTTGTTCTACTTTCAACTCAGCTTTACTTTTCTTACCTTTTCTAGTTTGAGATTCTTTAGTTTCCGCTTTGGCAATATCTAGAGCTCGGTTTCTGTACTTTGGGACTGTCATGAAATATTTAATAGCAGTATCGTACTTGGACCAGGCACTGTAGTACTGTATAATGGATATGATAGTTAGAGTAACAGCTAAAACAATTCTTACGTCAACTTTGGGTGCCATACGTCGTCTGTAGTACCGGTAGTAATGGGCATAGTACTCCTGAGGGTTATCCAACATGTAGTCATAGTCTGATCTCTCTTCTTCATCGCGAAGAATTTCGTAAGCAGTTGCTATCTCCTTAAATTTTTCCGTTGCTGTTTTTTTCTTCTCTTCGCCTCGATGTAAGTCCGGGTGAAACTTCTTCGCCAGTTGCCTATAGTTCTTAGCAATCTCATTCTTAGTAGCTTCTCGTGTAACACCTAAAACTTCGTAGCAGTTTGCCTTACCGCAGTAAATTCCTTCGAGTAAGTGATCATGAGCGGACGCTGCAGATAAGTAACATACTAAACATAGCAACACAAAACCTATGTATAATCGCGGCATTGTTACGCTAACACATATTCTATTTTATTAAATGCAGCAACATGTGACTAGCAAGGAATAATTCCTCGCAAAAGGTTCGCAATTCGCGAAGCGAATTTACATTACACGGCTGACTTGCTGTCACATTGACAAACGAATGTCAACGTCATATCGACGTCAGCTAATTTATGCGTTCGGTTACTCATACGGCACACCATGACGAAATCCTAGGGTTTGTTCCGAAATACACTGCGAGCACTGTAAGGTGTGACGTCAATTTAGTACACTGCGAAGCCGTTCCTTTATAATATAGTTAGGTATACTGGTTACTAGAGTTGTTCAAAACTGCCATAAATCCATAACACGTTACGGACTATAAACTATTAATTTTTAACGTGTTATTAAATACGTTATGTTGTAACGAGCTTGTTAAAAGACAGCGTGTTGGCGGCCGGCAGGCACGATATGTCTTGCAGCACGTTAAATTTCATAACACGTTACATATCGTAACGAACTTCGTTGGACAGATATCATGTTATACAAGAATATTATTTATTAATACGTCGCATTTCAGTCTAAATTAAAATAAAGCAGTAAATAAAAACCAATGAACTCTGCTTCATACTTTTCAGGCTTAGGACTGTCTATAAATTATTGATGAAAACGTTATTTAACATTAATCATACTAATATTATAAAAAATTAATGCGAAAGTGTGTTTGTTTATCCTTCAATCACGGCGCAACGGATCGACATGATTTTTGGCATCAGTAAAAATGAAAATTAAGTAGTTCCCGCGAGTTGGTTTCTGGTTTAGAGGAATTCAATAAAAAATGAAAACGAAATGTGTTTTTGTTTCAAATGAGACTTTAAATTGGTTATAGTCGATTTAAATGAAAACTGCCGGCGACAATAATAACAAATAGCAGTTTTACTGCCGTCTGTGGACTTTTCAAAAAAGTTCCAAAGTGGCAAACCACCACCACGATTAGGCATTTTCGTTTTAAGAAAGTTGCAATAATTGTTCTTTATTTACACTGTCTTCCATAACTATTTACACTATTTACACACTTAAGATCAATATTCATGATAATACAGTCACATAAATAATAATTCATAATATAAAATAATAGAAAATACTGTTCACTAACTAATCGTCTAATACCTAAACATTAGATCGCGCGCGATGAACAGCGTGTTGCTCGAAAATCAAAGACGGCGTTCACTCACAACAGCGCGTTACGCGAGACTAACCAGTAACCAAATCGGCCAGCGCGGCAGCGCGCTACCGACAGGCGGGCGCCGTTACAATGTTATTTTATGTGTTATTACGTTACGACTCATTACGAGGCACCGCGCGCGATCGCGTGATATTCATAACGCCGTAACGTCATGGCGGCTCCTCAGATAACACGTTATCCCGTTATGGAACAATAACGCGTTATCATATTGCGTTACGTGTTATATTAACCACCTCTACTGGTTACTGCTTAAAACGGAACGCAGTCAGCACTGAGAGCACCTTACCTCAAAAACGCCAGTCAAAAATGTACTCACAGTACAAAAATGGCGACGATTTATGACGTCATATATTTCCCTAAGATACTGCGGCAGTTTACTGTCAGTCCATACCGGAACGAATTTCTCCACAGTAAAGAGCACTGAACAGTGCTCGCAGTCTTTAACGGAACACAGCCTATGGGTGTGTTCCGAAATACACTGCGAGCACTGTAAGGTGTGACGTCAATTAGGTACACTGCGAAGCCGTTCCTTTATAGTTAGGTATACTGGGTACTGCTTAAAACGGAACGCAGTCAGCACTGAGACAAACACTGAGAGCACCTTACCTCGAAAACGCCAGTGCTCACAGTAAAAAAATGGCGTCGATTAATGACGTCATATATTTCCCTAGGATACTGCGGCAGTGTACTGTCAGTCATAACGGAACGAATTTCTCCACTGTAAAGAGCACTGAACAGTGCTCGCAGTGTATTTCGGAACACAGCCTATATACTCGTGTGGTACCAGCCGAGCGATCGCGTAACTTCTGCATCAATCATTGTTACAGTATCAATTGTTGTAATTGGCTGAATTTATGGCATTCTTGCTGCGTCAATGGATTATGTCCAATAGTGGAAGAGTGTTAACCAATCAGAGGTGATTGCGATGTATCAATGATTGATGCAGAAGTTACGCGATCGCTCGGCTGACGAGCTCAAAGGGCATTAGGCAATGACGAAGGAAGTACTAAGGACTTGTCATACCTACGAAAAAAAGCTGTATACCTAAACATTAACTAGAAATTAAAATGGCGACTTACCAAAGTGCGGGCCCTGATGACTATCGATAATATTTATCGATAATAAGTTGTGGTATAATAAATACATTATACCTACTCAGAATACTGTTTGTTCTGTATTCTGAGGCTATGGGATGCGTTTTGATGCTGGCATTAAGTCCGGATTCTGTACGATAATGCTTCCCTACCACGCTTTTACGACACAGCACCAACCGACAAAATAAACAATGTAATATATAATGATGAATTCGCAGTCAAAATGACAGAAACATGCAGTTAAATTAGTGCTCAGTGTCTCGCGGCATCTCAACATATTATGCTTAGCCACAACAGTGCTACCAGCCGATGGCCATGAAGTTCAGGCTATGCAGTGATGCAGATGACGCAACATTATAATCATACTTACTTTACTTAATAAATGCGAAATTGTGTTTGTTTGTCCTTCAATCACGCCGCAACGGAGCAACAAATCGACATGATTTTTGGCATAAGTATAGTTGGTGACCTGGGTGCTTACATAGGCTACTTTTTATCCCGGAAAATTAAGGAGTTCCCGCGGGAATCAAAAAAACTTAAACCACGCGGACGAAGTCGCGCGCATGAGTTAGTTTATTTTATTTTAGCACTAGATAATTCCCGCAACTTCGTCCGCGAGGATTAAGGTTTTTTGATTCCCGCGGGAACTCCTTAAGTTTCCGGGATAAAAAGTAGCCTATGTGCTAATCCAGCCTATAATCTATCTATGTGCCAAATTTCATCCAGATCCGTTCAGCCGTTGGAGCGTGATTGAGTAACAAACATCCATACATCCATCCAAACTTTCGCATTTATAATATTTATTTGATAACTCTACATTTTGTGACACCCATCGATAGATAATGCCAAATGCAATGCAATGCAATGCATCGATGTACCTACCTAGGTATTTACTTTTACTTATGTAGGTAGTTAATAATATGGTGATTACTTAGAATAGGTACCTACACCTATATATATAGAAGTAGATTAGTTATATCCCGGGTATAACTAATCTACTTCTATACCAAATTTCAGCAAAATCGGCTGAAAAGATGGGCCGGGAAAGCGTAGCAGACAGACAGACACACTTTGGTATTTATAATATTAAGTATGGATTATGTTTCATCATATTTTGCCATTCTTGCAGCCTTGGGGTGACATGTCAAATATAATTGTACAATTATTGTTCTTGTTTAATGCAAATAAATGAATCTGAATCTAAAAAATCTGCTCTGGAGACCCATACCTGTCTAGTGCTGTGATAATAAGAGTACAAACTACATGGTGGTATTCCGTGATCCCACCAGTAGGACATACCGATAGGAATACGGACTCAACAAGGGCTAAATCTATTGGAAACAAATATGTTGTGTTGAATTAAGGAGCAATGAAATAAAACTTACAAATCACTGAAAAAATACATTTTTTCTCTCATTTATTTTTATGATATTTATTTAACAATGTTTACAAGTATGTAGAAGAATTAAAAATTAAACATTAATTACTAAATCACTAGTTGACCCGGCCCACACCCCTGCTTCGCACGGTAGGCCTACCTATAGATTTAAAAGTAAACCAACCGGTTTAAAACCAAATGTTGCGGTTTTAAACCCCACATAAACCGTTTTAAACGGTTGAAAACTCGCCTACAAAAATAAAAGAGTTCTGTGTTTTACACTTTATTTTGGGCAATTTTTGGTCACCTGACGTCATGTTTCGTTTTAATTAGTTTATAGAAAATCAATAGAAAGTAAAGTCCGTTAGATACAGGAGAATTTCCCATATTATCATCTTTTTTACTACCTAACTTGTGTTTATTGCGGGTTTTACTGCCGGTGTAACGACACTATCTAACTGAACGGACTTTACACACCACCTACTACGAAAACTTATGTTTGTAGGTATACGTACCTATACTTATTTATTATATTTATACTTATTTTTTTCCCTGGTCTGGCCTGGTGGGAGGCTTCGGCTGTGGCTAGTTACCACCCTACCGGCAAAAGACGTGCTGCCAAGCGATTTAGCGTTCCGGTACGATGCCGTGTAGAAACCGAATAGGGGTATGGGTTTAATATAACTGCCATGCCCCTAAGAGGTTAGCTCGCTACCATCTTAGACTGCATCATCACTTACTATCAGGTGAGATCGCAGTCAAGGGCTAACTTGTAGTGAATAAAAAAAAAAAATACTGTTTAAAAGTTGTAATGTGTAAGATGTAAAGTCCATTTATCACATAATCGTAGGAGTTTTATTGGGATTCTTCCGCGCACGACTCGACTAAGAGTATTAAACACTAAGGTTTTTGTAAAGATTATTATCAGATTTTAGTGATAATAACCGGGACCGACGGCTTAACGTGCTCTCCGAGGCACGGAGGAAACGAAAAGGTCAAAATAAAAATAATATAGGGATAAAAAGTAGCCTATGTGTCATTTCAGACTATAATCTATCTCTGTGCCAAATTTCATCCATATTCGTCCAGCCGTTCTGGCGTGATTGAGTAACAAACATACATACTTCCATCCATCCAAACTTTCGCATTTATAATATCAATCAATATAGAAGTATAGATTGAAAAACAATATAAGTACCTTCACCATGACATCACTTGTGCTGCTAGGAGCAGGTTCCATAAGATACTGACTCGCAGCTTCACTATAATGTGTTTCAGATACATTCAACGCAGTTGGAAAAAACTGTAAATAAAGTATTGTAAATGTAACAATCGTTGGCAACATTTTCAAATCAATAACAAAAAGTTAATAAAATGATTACTCTCTCTTTGCATCGTATTCCTCAGTACAGAGGGCCGAGACCCCTTTCCATTAATCACATAATCGTAGGATTTTTATTGGGATTCTTCCGCGCACGACTCGAATAAGAGTATTAAACACATAGGTTTTTGTAAAGATTATTATCAGATGTTAGTGATAATAACCGGGACCGACGGCGTAACGTGCTCTCCGAGGCACGGAGGAAACGTAAAGGTCAAAATTTGAACCTCAAAATTCGGTCACTCATCCAGTTACCAACTTGGGTCAAAGTTGCTTAAAAATCGAAATTGACTGATATGCGTTGTCACAAGTAGGCCACTCGTCTCTCAAGAAATTATTATATTATGCATTTAAATATTTACCGAACTTGATGCACATTGGTCTTCGATGCACATAGGCAGCTGTTGTCCCTCTTTTGAAACAGCTTGGTGTTCTGTATAGGAAGATGGCTGTAAAAAGTAAATCTTATGTATAAAACCAAAACCTAGGCATAAAATAAGTCAATTTTTATTATTTATTAGAATACAAGGTTTGAAATAAAAAAATGGGCAAGTGCAGTTAAGAAAATTATTACATAATGAATTTAAATATTTACCAAACTAGATGCACGTTGATCATCTACTGACAGCTGTCTTTCTTTTAAAACAGATTGGTTTTCAGGACAGTAAGATGGCTGTAAAAAGTAAATCTTATGTAGGTACAAAAACTAAACATAACACTTAAAAATTAGTTGACTGAGCTAAGCGAGATCACCGAGTCTACTTGAGTAAATTTGCACTTGTTCGTCTGACCGTCCGTCAGTCAGCCTGTACGTACGCCTGCCAGACTGACAGTCGACAGAGCCTTATGATTTCTAAATGAGTGAGCTTATCTAATTACTTCTTTAAACATAATATGTTTAGGCCGATGGTCTCAAGCTGAAAATTGTTTAAATAGTAATAAGAGCTTTATGTGAGGCGCTCGGAGAAGCGACTGCGAAGTAATTTTTATTTTAGTTAAGAATGAAATAATTGATAAAATAACTCCTGATACAAAACTTCAACCTTTTTCATTTCTAAAGTTTATAAGCATATTTTGTGTCAAAATGACATACTTCTACAAATGACGAGAAGGTAGTGCAACGTCGTCACGCAACTTCACAATTTCCAATGTTCTGTTAAAAGCATTTTCTTCAAAATGAAGAGAACAAATAAAAATATCTTTCGTTTTAGGCCTGATATTTTCAATTCCAATAATGTCTAGCCACTTCTTCTTTTTGACTTCATTTCTAGGCAATCTAATAAATAATAAAATATCAAAATTACTATTCATGCAAATATCGATATCGATGAAAATGTCCTCGTATGTAATCTCTAGTAGGTACTTAGCAAACGCTTATCAACAGGTAAAAATCTAGCTTCAAATCAAATATTTACAGTAAACTAAACTAAAATATGTTTCTTCGTAGTGTAATAACTACTATAAAGAATCAGTGTAAGAGAAAAATTGTTTACATACCGGTGAAATGATAAATGTATCACATTTTTCCTATTTCTTGCGCCACATCCCACAATATTACAACTAGGCATTGTTGCGAATCGTTTTTGACGCCATACACTTAGATAACACTAATTTATTCTCCGTAACAAATAAAAACACACCAAACTCAACAAAACTTAATTACACGTTACCAGGCGATGACACTTGAAGTACTCAAGAAATAGAATAAAAAATGGCGGATCGGCAGGCTCAAGGTATAGGGCGATCATAGGGCGATTAAAGTTTATGACAGTTCCTTTAGTTTCCTTTTTCATTGGCATTAGGTTGTAAAAATGTCAATGTCATAATCACATGTTTTTCTTTTTGTTTTCAATCCATCAATTTTGTCAAAACAAACGTGGAGTTATTCATTGCAAAGTTATTGACACCGAAGATAATTTACCTAATTTTAAGTGAGTTATAAATTTGAAGTAAAAATGCTACAACTACAAGACGCATTACGAAATTTCGAGCAGAATCTGTACAAGTATTTAGTGGCCGAGGAGGAATACACCATGGGTCTCTTAGTGAAGAAACACTCCAATAACACGCAAACGCAAGGTGACTTCAGTTTTCTCAACAGTGCGAAACCGTGGCAAGAGTTTTTGTATCCTGAACAAATGGAACGGATAAACGAGACACTGTTGCAATGCGTTAACAAAGATATTGCCGATTTGATCGACAAGTCAAAAGATTGGCCAATACCGATAGCGAAAGCTGAAGAAGTGAAAGATCGAATACATTTATTTATAGACAGACAAAAATCAATTCGTTTAGGTTTTCAAAACGCTACTAATAACATTGCAGTCCTTTTTCATAGAATGAGCGTAGATACTACAGTGGTAAAAATCGACCCTTACTGCAATGACTCAAATTGTATAACATATTTGAGGTTAAAGTGTTTGAGAGAGGTTGTAAAAAACTTATATCTTATTCACACATATCCCAAAATACAGGATTTAATTATTGTTGTGACTTGGAGATCTGAGGATAAGTACCAAGCATCAGGCAATGTGCAAACATTATTTTGTGGCCCAGTACTGAATGCAAGGACAGGGATGAAAGAGAACTCCATAACAGCAACTGAATTTATTAGGTAAATCTTATTTATATTCCTACTAGCTGATGCCTGCGACTTTGTCCGCATGGATTGAGGTTTCTTGGTTCACGCGGGAACTCTGTGGTATTATTCTGTGTAGCCTATGTGTTATTCCAGAATTTAATCTATCTCTGTGCCAAATTTCATGCAGATCCGTTCAGCTGTTCTGGTGTGATTAAGTAACAGACATCCCTCCATCCATCCAAACTAGAGTTGTTCAAAACTGTTATAAATCCATAACACGCTACGGACTATAAACTATACATTTTTAACATGCTTTTAAATACGCTATGTTATAACGCGCTTGTTATAAGAAAACATGTGAGCGGCCGGCAGGCGCGATATGTCTTGCAACACGCTAAATTTCGTAACACGCAACGATGACCTTCACTCACAACAGCGCGTTACGCGAGACTAACCAATATAACCATCGGCCAGCGGCAGCGCGCTACCGACAGGCGGGCGCCGTTACAACGTTATTAGTGTTATTACGTTACGACTCATTACGAGGCACCGCGCGCGATCGCGTGATATTCATAACGCCGTAACGTCATGGCGGCTCCTCACATAACTCGTTATCCCGTTATGGAACAATAACGCGTTATCATATTGCGTTACGTGTTATATTAACCACCTCTAATCCAAACATTCGCATATATAGCCTGTGATACTCACAAATAATGTGGCTTTCTATTGGTAATTTTCAAAATCGGTTTAGTAGATCCAGAGATTATCCCCCACAACCTCACAAACTCTCAAACTTTACCTCTTTATAATATTAGTAAAGATAAAAAATCCTCTTTCAGATTAAGACAAGATGAGTTAACATTAATTGCACAACATAAATATGGTATGAGGGTGTCGACTGAAGAAAAATGGAAGGAGTTCATTGAACATTTGGGGGACTCTGCTGTTACATTTGAGCTCTTGCAGACCAAATGTGCGAGTCCTGTGAAAATTCACTTTGATGCTTCGGGAGGTTCCAGTAAAGGTACAGATTTTATGTATGCAGATGTTCTGTATTTTTTGATTATGGGTTCTGTGCCTTGGAGAGCACGTTAAGCCGTCGGCCCCGATTTACCAACTAAGGATACAACATTAACTACAAATTAATACTCAAAAAGCGTCTACAATCGCTTATACAAACACAGCTATAGATAATATAGACTGAGACACCAAACGATTCACAAAAACCAACCATATATCTTTATATTTAGGGTTCAATTTTGTAATAACAATTCGACACATAAGACATTTTGTCGCCTAGTGTACTCATGCGCGACTGAGGCGAAAATTGTTCACAATATCAATTTGTGCACAATTTGACCGTGCCGTTTTTTGCGTTTCGATGGTGCGTCTAAGGTATTGGTAAGTCAATGCTAACACCTGATAATAATAATCGTTAGAAACCTAAGAGTTGAAATAGTAGTCTTTTATATATTTTTATTTTGTTTTCAGGTGCTGCCTTCATTCTATACAACTGCGCACGATTGGAAACCTTGATACGGACATTCAATGAGAAAGTTGCAGAAGGAACTTATCCACCTCTCCCTGATTTGGAAAATACAGACTTAACATTGTTAACTGATGAGGTAAGATGATAAAGGGGCCGGCGAACGCCACTCGCATTTTCTATTCAACCCGCAAATATAAATTTGCCGGTATATTGCTATCTCTATTAGGCTGATGACACATGATCGCGTGCAAGCACGATAGCAATATGAGTGTTCAGAATTTGTTATACATTTAGTCTTGTTCCGTAAATACCAAAAATGATGAATGAAAACTTGTTATGTTTTTAACTTCGTGATATTATTCTGTAACTTGACAATATAAGCTATGTTCCTGATTAATTAGTACGTAAGATATCGTTGGTTTTAATATGAAACAAATAAGGAGAAAACATGTCATTTATGCCGTGAAAATATGCAAAACGCAATGCGCTTACATTTAATTTTGGGAAAGTATTTTTAAAACATTATTATCAGGGACCTAGATAAACACAAGTTCAGTCTAAATAATTGCATAATATGGTGGAAATATGGACCTCTTTAGGGGTAAAATAGGGCTATATCTGTATGCCAAATTTCAGCCCGATCCATCTGTGGTTTGAGCTGTGTGTTGATAGATCAGTCAGTCACCTTTTCCTTTTATTTAGATAATTCACTAGTTAATAAGCCTATGATATTATTAATCAATGTCTGGGAAAGCACTGGCCCCTAAGATACTGGTTCTCCTAGTTTAGGAATCAGCCGATTGTGTAAGGAAATCGTAATTGTAACGTTTGTCAAACGTATAATTCGACCTGTTTAAGAAGTTCATAGATGCCTGCACGTCAAAAAGCATGTATGAACTCCTTAAACAGTTCGAGTAATACGTTTTAAGCTGTCAAATGATTACGATTTGCTTAGACAATTATTGGGCCTCTGGAATTCATTGTACCGTGTTGTAGTTAATTCAAATAAAAAATATTTCTATTTCTATTTCTATAATATTTGGTTGCTTCACAGGATGAATGGTGCCTCATATTCACATACATAATGGGCCTCCCATCGCTTTTAAAGGCCGGCGTAGACGACGCAATGCAGTACGACGACGGCAGCTATATCTTCCGACCACATCTTGTGTGCAGCTTCCTAAGTAGTATGGTCAAACTTTTCAGCCAGTACTATAGACGCGTGAGGATATTGACGGTAAGTGTCGAATCTATACAAAAATACTAGATGATGCCCGCGACTTTGTCCGCGTGGACTTAGTTTTTTTGATACCTGCAGGAACTCTTTAGCTTTCCGGGATAAAAATATGTAGTAGCCTATGTCCTTCACCAGGATTAAACCTATCCCTGTACCAAGTTTCATCAAAATCGGTTGAACAGGTGGGCCGTGAAAGCGTAGCAGACAGACAGACACTTTCGCATTTATAATATTAGTATGGATATTGCATTACCCTATGTACTGTAGACTAACTTATTTCTTCTATATATAGAGTATGGGGCGGTTTGTTGTATGGAGACCCCTGCATTATTATGCATCCTCAGTCATTGAAACTTGGAATGGTTGAAGTATGGTATGAACCAATTTCTCGATTTCTTTTTTAAATAATACTAGGTAGGAATAATTACACTCAAAACCGAAATGTCAAAAGAAATAATCATGCCGAACATAGATATGTAAACTATAGGTTTAGAGATAGGTTGCATCCCGTGGGAGGACATGCAATACTTTTTTCCCAGAAAATTAATAAGTTCCCGCGGGAATCAAAAAACTCTTAATCCACGCAGATTAATTCGCGGGGATCATCTAGTATTTTATAATTTCGGCCCCTTTGTATTTGTTTTAAATTCTTTCACTTACTTAGGTCCCAACTCCCAGTCCCCGAACTCGGGTAAAGACAACTAGTCAAATCAGCAACTTTTTTCAAACGTCAAAACGTGTGCTTAGTATGGGATTTTGTATGAAATATTGCATAATGACGTCAACAAAGTTCGACGCACTTATTCACTTTAATCTAACAGGGGATATGGATATTACGACTTTTGGGAGATCTTCTATTTAATAATCACAAAAAAAAAAAAAATAGTTGTCAATTACCCAATGATTTCAAATCGACATTATTAGTGAAATAAGCACTAAGTTGTTGCGCCATTAGAGTTCCTATTTGGCCATTCTTTTCGTATCATAAAAATCTTTGACTTGACATTCTGGTACGGAACCCCTTTTTTTCGTTATCGGGGGGAAGAAATCTTCATAAGATGCCTGATTTGTTGGAGGAGAAATCAATCAGCCCCCCGATTACGTAAGAATTGTCGATCAAATGGTAAAGGTTCGGCGTCAAAGTAAAATAAACCATGACAGCATTGAATTAGAGCTCAATTTCGTCTGCCCATTCTCATACGTTTAGGGTATCGTACATACCTAAACGTATAAGAATGGGCAGACGAAATTGAGCTCTAATTCAATGCAGTTATATGGTTTATTTTACTTTGACGAAAATCTTTAACGTTTGATCGGCCATTCTTACATGATTGGGGGGCTGGTTATGAGAGATTTTTACTCACTAAAATCCCCTCGGTGGCAACTCTCAGCGCGTATGGGAAGCTCCGAGATCTCAAATGAACGCATCGGAGCGTCCCGTGCGCGATGCTCTTTGGGCTCATCCCGGAGGTCAACCAAGCTACCCAGGGTCGTCAAGGGTCGACTGGAGCCCCCACTCCAGGAGGCTCTCGACCCTGAAGTCCCTTCGCCTGGGACTATCGAGTAGATGGATCGGTGTGGTACGGTTAATAATATTAATAGTTCTCAGTTCGTGCTGCATTTTGTCTCTGCTTTTTTTATAATTTTTTTTTTATAATTCAGGATTTATATCCCGAATTTATGTGGATAAAGTAGGTGTTTATTTTAATGCCGATAAGTAGGTAGAACTTAGAAGGTACTATTTCATAGTCATAAGTCTTTATTTAGCTGAGTAGGTAAATCATTGTTTTTTCTATTAAGTACCCTGTGTAAGGTTTTTCGAACAAATGACTAGGTATACTATTTTGAATAAAAACTAGAATAATTTTAAATGTGAAATTTTCGTAAAAAATAATCAAGATCCTTCATTTTGAGAAAAGGGTGACCATAAGTTTTTTAGTGTTTAGGAAGTCTCCTTAAATAACGGAAGCAAAACTTTTTGTTGCACAAAAAAAAGGTGAATTTGTAACACAACACAAATCAGGAGCTTTCCTGGGTTCGATTCCCGGCTGACCAAAGATACCACCAGGTTAGATCACAGTCTATTATAGCGTAATAATTTTTTCTCTCTCACCCTTCACCTATTGTACGAAGATGTTACTATGCCAGAAACCTTTACAGAGCCAATAATAACTGTACAAGATTAAAACTATCACACAGACAAACTTTATAAGATTAGTTCTTTAAAAATTCGAATGCATTTTTTTCGAAACAAATTAAGTATGAAGTATGGTCTCCAAAAACCTCACGTTTAATGTACATTATTATTACGCAAACTATTCCAATGGGAATCTTGTTAGAATTTAGAAACTTGAAGTTAATTTTAGTTTTCGTTTGTTATAGGAACCTCGTAAGCACCTGCTACCAGTCATGTTCGCCCGGATTAATATGTTGATAATATTAAACAACACTTTAAAAGTATGTTTAGGAATATTAAACATTAAAAGCGTTTCACAAATGTATATATTATCAGTTTTTCTTTCGCCTAATCCCTTATCTCCAGCGTCGTTTTTAGTAAATAAATAAATGACATAACTTATTTTGGACCTTATCTAGAAATTACCTAAACTGATAACTTGTGATAAAATATAATCATAACAATCACCTAGGTGACATTGAACATATTATGTGTTATTTATTTGAGTTTAACTTTCTAATGTACATTAGTATTATAAGTTAATTAACATAATCGTACCGTACTTAGTTAAATTAATTCAAATAAATGAATCATATCACATATCGCGAACCCTACACGTAGCGTGTAGAAAAAAAATGTTTTGTTTGGAAACACAAAGTTCACGTGATTGACCCAGGTATTTCACTGTAGGCACTGCTGGAACCCGATTGGTTGACCGAGCGCAGGCGAGAGCGGCCGACGAGTTACGAAGCGCGTTACACGGTCGCGCGTCCCGACTAGCCTAGTGTGTTTTTGACGTCGGTAAATGCAGTCGTGAGCCTCGGAGCTGACTAAGATACTTTTATTTATAGTTTTTAATCGAATAAAGTCGTGTGACGTTTGTGAACACCTGTGTCAAACCGGGATTTTATAAATATGAGTATTGCTGACCTGATCCAAGCTGCTGAATACATCGAAAGGCGAGAAAGAGGTGAATTGGGTTTTCTTTGTTTGAATTGTCAATCGGGTGCACTGCTCGCACTCGTCAACATGGCTCCCGTTCTATTTTTGTGTTACCATAATCAGCTGATTTTGACGGAATTGCAGTTTTTTTCGTTGCAGAATCGGAGCACGGATACGCGTCGAGTTTGCCGGCGTATGAGGAGTCGCGGGCTGGAGGAAGGCGGCCGAAGACGAAGAAATCGCAGGGCAGCAGGTGAGACCAGTGCCAGTGTAGTGAAAACTAGTTGAACAGTGATTAGCAGTGGTGATAAGTGTTGTGAAGTGCCGGACAGTTACAAATTGTCTGTTTTCTGTTCCAGGACCACTCATAACGAGTTGGAAAAGAACAGGTGAGTCCTAGATAGTAAAACACACACTAATTAGCTTTATAAACGTAGATTTTCCATTCTAAGTATTTTTTGTGTCAATGTCTATGCATTCGATCAGATAAAGTTGGCTTGGTTGAGTTAAAATTGTACATGAACTTTCTAAGTACTTTGATCAAAAAAGAGAAATTTAGTCCTCCGTTAAATCTGAACCTCGGTTCAGATTTACAATGCCAAAACGGTAAGGAAAACATACAAAACATCGAAAGTAATATTCAAGGTCAAGGTGTTAGAAATTGTGTATTTGTGTAAGAACTCACAAAAATAAGAGTCGTGATTGCTAAGCAAGATATTTGAGTGATTCTAGAATTGGTAATATTCATGTAACAAATGTCTTACCATCGGCCAATGTGACCTTAGCAATATGCTGTGAGATTTAGAGCCTTTCCACTTTTAACATTGAATTCACGCCTCAAACTTTGAAGTACACCAGTAATAATGATAGATTTAGGCTCATTCCCAAACGTAAACCTCTAAAATGAGTTTGAGTAAAGCCAGAAAAGTTTGAAATCAAAATTACAGAGAGTTTTCGACAACGCCTTTGAATGTATGCTTCTGGTGGAA
The DNA here is from genome assembly GCA_917051295.2 of Erebia ligea. Lineage (NCBI taxonomy): Eukaryota > Metazoa > Arthropoda > Insecta > Lepidoptera > Nymphalidae > Erebia > Erebia ligea. The sequence continues at coordinate 2,151,880 of OU785232.1, forward strand.
TTTGATAGAAATGATTTGATTTGATAGAAATCATTCTTAGGGTGAAATGTGATAGAATTTTCCTCATTTTGCAAAAAAACCTAGACTATTTAATTAACAAAAATGCACGAAAGTTGCAGGCCGCTACTTTAAACGCGCTTTAAAAGCTTGGAAGGGTTTTAAAAGGACACTCAAAAGGGTTATTTTCAATTATGAAATACCCCTTTGTAGGTGTTATATTTGATACAAAAGGTCTATTTGCGGTTCGTATGTAATAATCACAGCATGCGTTACCCGTTGTTTGCCACAATGACCTTGGCAAAGCCCCGTGTACGGTGTGGACTGTGGTGTAACTCGTGCACTGAGAAAGATTGCATTGCCGATCGCATTCATGAAAATCTATTTTTACAACAGTTAGAAAGCTAATTTTACTATGGGTTAGTATTTCTTACCGAGGGACCAACATTTTCTGTTGGGTTCCCAAAAAAATTTTTGGGAGATTTCAATTTCTCAAAACGATTGTTTTGGTTCAGGCGTATTAAGTATATAAAAGAAGTATAAGTACGCTATTATATAAAAGATCATTGTTGTTGATTTATTATGCCTATGTTTGCTTTTACCAGATTCCCCCATAAAATCTCTATCAACTTTATTTTTAAATATTAACCTTGAATATGATTGAAAAGTGAAATGATTGCTTCGTAGCCTAATATCAATATTGAACTATACATAATATGATATATAAATTATAATATTCCTTTAAGTTATAGAGGAGGAGAATCCCTTATCATCACCAATTTTATTGTCAAATTGTAATAGGAGTTTGTTTGCATATTTGTATGAGGATTATACCACAATCACCTAGATGAATTGAGACGTAAATTTTGCAATTCGAAAGAATACAGCTAGACTGAAACAAGGCTCCAAATACTTAATTATCAAATTCAGTCATTTAAAACCCAAGAAACAGCTTGAACCAAATTTCACTAAAATTGCGCAAAAGTTATAAGAATTTTACCGCTAACCTTGATCGGACTTCGGTTGGGTTTTAAAAAAATGAGGGATTTTTATTAGATATGAACCCAAAAAATGTTTGAAGCATCGATAGATCGATAGAGATTATGTTCATACGAACCCCCAAGATTTTAAACCAAGTGGTTGAGCTCGTTGATATGTCAGTCAGTTATCAACATAGAAAAAACTAATATAAGTACATATTACAATTTGTATCAACTTTAAAAAGTCTAAACTTTTTAGCTCGATAAGCGACACAGCATGCGGCAAGCGACACGCGTTGCGGATGACCTTGAAAAAGCTCTACAGCTCGTGTAAAGGGCTCTGCAACTCGTGTGAGGGCTTGGGAGATTGGTTTTTCATGCTTCTATATACAAGGTCACTCGGAAAAAGGGGGTTCATATCACATATGGCGAACCCGAGAAGAAATTGTAATCATCATTAAGAATAAAATATCAAACCTTGTGAAAACAAAATGTCCATACACTTTCGAGTGATATTGATGTTTTTGCATAAAGGACAGTTGTTTTCTTTCACGATTTTCGTTGGTATTGTTTACTGTCACAAAATGCATGATGCACAGTGACGATATCAATGTTATGGTAAAATCAAGGCTTAGAGGTTTTGTTAAGATCCACATTTTGGTAACGAACAAGCGTCATCTAAAAATCAGGCTTGGCTTGCTTTCCCAGGCTTTGCAGAAAAAGAGACGTATTTTCTGCTGCATAGGTACAATCTTTTTATTTAGTTCATCCCTCTCTACCATCCTGTGACCCTGGTCCTTCCTCCTTTCCTGCCTTTACCTTCCCTTTATTTTGTTTTTTCCTTTTTAGCGATCATATTTTACTAAATAAAATATAATTTTTACTAGGTTTGTAGCGTGCTTATTTCGAATAGGGCATGGTAAAGCGTGCGAGCTTTCGTCTTTGACCTTGACAGTGCCTCGTGCGAAGGGAATGAATGCAGATCGTAATGATTGTGGTGACAGCTAGTTGTAACCTATTTGGCAGTCTGCTGGGTTATGCCATTGTGTGTAACGCTCAATAATATTATCAGGTAACGCCACGGTAACGCTATATTGCCCTAAAACCTCAATGCCCTAAAACCACAAAATAGTTTCCACAACGCTTTCCTTGTCATGTTTATCTGTGACATTAACAGAGAAAAACGTTGAAGTATTTACCTACTTCATTTTTTTGTCCTTTTATAACTATCGCGATCGATATTTGTATTTATATTCCATATTATAAAAGAAATTACGTAAACTAAGAATTAAAAAGTTTAAGGTTCATAATGTACTGGCTAGATCATATATCAACTTTTCAATAAATAACGCCTACAATAGAAAATAATTAAATAGAGGATATTGAAATGAACATGAGATAGTTGATGACTTGATTAGTTTTCAACATTATTGATATTTAATGGTAGGTATTTTAATCTGTACATTTAGTATCACAGACAGAATTCTCTCAAACGTTGGTAAATTTAACATCAAGAGTCTAATTGGCATAGTCGTTATATAATACGGCTTATTTTAATAGCAGTTCTAATCACAAACACTAGGTATATGAGACGAGTTGTTGCCTCATCGTTTTACGTAACTCTGTAAAGTTACTAGTTTACCACAGATGACGTGGCGTACTCCATGCGTTTAGGAAATTTTGCAATAAATGTCACACAGCTAAAATGTGTTATCTGGTAACTGCAGATTATGTGTTGTAAACCAGGACAAAAGGACGGAAACTCGGGGCATTTTTGTCGGAAAACCGGGGCACAATGTAATAATGGATCGCACAATAAATCATGATTATGTTATATTATTATTTTTTCGTTGCTTTGGACAATTTCTTAAAGTTAGACTTTTGTTTTTTTATTCAGGCTTATGCATGGCCACAGTGAACAGTCTCGCAAGAAAAGTGACGAAGCTATCGAAGATTGAACTATCGTTAAAGGCGTTTATATTTACTCGTGATGAAGATATCCAGACTTTAACAGTCACGAATGTTCAAAGAGGCAATATGTTTCTGAAAAAATTGAAAAAGTTTCATACCAGAACTACATCAAAAATTGCATTAAAAAGACAATATGGAAGGAATATCCTAAAATGAAATGTACATATTGCTTACTAATCAATTGTTTACCTTAAGCGATTTTTTATATGCGTCGTAGTTAATACACGTGCAAAGCAGTAAGACTAATGTGTAGGTACAACCGTGTAACTAAACTTTATGTAAGTTAATATTTTCTATTCTAAAGGAAAAGTGTATTGTGTATAGTTGTTATACTTTGTATAAATTTACAAATACACACTTGACTTACGATGGTTTAAAAACCCTATATTTCAATAATCAGGACGTGTCCTGAGAAAATTGGAATTATGGTAGTACCAGTAATAGACGCGAATTAGCTATATTCAAGATAATGCAACTTATTTTTGGTAAAAGGTTACCTTGAATATAAATATAATATCTTGCCGCAGGGACCAATATCCTTTTACGTTAGTCATAGTGTGTAGTGCCTACTATTATTAAAGTCGTTAGGCACTTAATACGGTTACACAAGTGGCAAGATAGGTAAGTAATAAGTACTTAATCATTGGGATGTTTCCTACGTCAAATAAAAATTGTATTTACATCTCTCATATTCGGTAAATAGGTCCTTATTACCCCCAAATGGAGCTTGTAGGTGACCAATTAGCGCTCTAGGGTAATAATGTAGCTAGAAAAGCCCTAGGGCGGTTAGTAATTAAAAAAAGTATGATGGTTAAATGTACGCGAACTTTTTGAAAGAGTGAAGAGTTTTTTTTTATTTACTTACCGCCCTAGGGCTTTTCTAGCTACATTATTACCCTAGAGCGCTAATTGGTCACCTTCAAGCTCCATTTGGGGGTATTATGGACCTACTTACCTCACAATCGAAATGTAAAGCAGAGTAGTTAGCTCGGGTGTAAGCATCAATTGCACCCTGGAACTATAGGCGCCCTCGCTGTGCTCGTGCGCCTAAATATCTCGGGCTGCAATTGATGCCTTACAGCCCTTGGCTACTAATCTACTATTAGTGTTATTAATAAATAAAGGACCTCATAAAATACTTTATTATGCGCCGAATTTTGATGACGTCACAAATAACAACTCACAAGCAAGTATTTTATACAAAATTCCATGCTAAGCGAACGTTTTGACGTTTGAAAAAAAGTTGCTGATTTGACTAGTTGTCAAATATCCAATTTAGTTGTTGAGATTTCCCACATATTTTCAAAATTCCTATTTGTAGTTTGAACTCAGTTCTATGTATTAAAAATGATGCTCCTTGTAGTTAGTATCTATAACCCTATTGTTTATCGAATGTATGCACTCTATTTGATATGAATACATCGTCATCGTCATCATCATGGGGCGCCATCTTTAAATTGAAGTTTGGGGGTCAGAATGTGAATGTTAGTTCGATCTTGTGCCTTCAACAGTTGATAGTAGGCTCGAAAGTACCTACTCGCTGCCGAATCCGAAGTAGAGTCGAATAGAATCGCAATACTTCGCCGCAGATCCCACTACAGCCCATTAATGTCCCACTGCTGGGCACAGGCCTCCACTCTCATAGGAGAGAGGGAATTAGAGCTTAGACCCACCACGCTGCTCCAATGCGGGTTGGCGAATGGCGGGCTTTAACGACTATTATCATGTTAGTGATAATAACCGGGACCGACGGCTTAACGTGAACGAGGCACGGGGGTGACTCACCGCTAACTTCCTAACTCCGGGCTAGTACTGACAGCTTCTAGTCAGAAAAAGCCAATACTTAATTATGGCCCGACCCGGGACCTCGTCGGCCGCAATCGAACACCCCAACCACTAGACCAACGAGACAGTGGAACTCAATTCGATTCAACGCTATTCGGCTGTACTTGTATTTGACAACGGGCTTAAAACCTTATGTACTATTTTTTATTTAAGCTTTGTGTACTCGCCGTTGGTATACCGAAATACGAAAATAAAAAAATAAAAATAAAATAAAAGAACTAGCCTTCTAACCGAGAAAATGTTTTTTTTTTATCCACTACAAGTTAGCACTTGACTGCGATCTCACCTGATGGTAAGTGATGATGCAGTCTAAGATGGTAGCGGGCCAACCTGTTAGGGGCATGGCAGTTAATCGGTTATATTAAACCCATACCCCTATTCAGTTTCTACATGGCATCGTGCCGGAACGCTAAATCGCTTGACACGTCTTTACCGGTAGGGTGGTAACTAGCCACGGCCGAAGCCTCCCACCAGGCCAGACCAGGGAAAATTCAGAAATTATAAATTTCCAAACCCTGCCGGGGATCGAACCCGGGACCTCCGCACGTTAAGGCAACAGCGCTCAACACTGCGCCACGGAGGTCGTCAAAAAGTCAAGAAATGGAAATGTCGTCACTAGCTGAAAACAGCCATTATTTGAACATAGAAACACGATATTTCTTATATAACATCTTGTAGGTAGGTAATATTTTCCAGCCTTCATTAGCTTACATTGTAGCGTGCAAACAATACGCCGACTTTTGAAGTGAAATGTATAACTTACAATGTATTCAAGAGGTCTTTAAGACTACTTGTGTGGATTTGCACTTGTCTGTGTCTCTTTTTAGCTGGCAATCCAACCGATTGCCAGCTTAAACGCTGTAGTTGTTGAATTAAAAAAAAAATCAAAATTCAAGTGTTTTTTATTCAAATAAACTTTTACAAGTACTTTTTGAATCGTCGAGTGAATCTACCACTGGTGTCTGGTAGTTGGTACCACTGGTTAATGTTGGTAGACCTATAATCAATAGATAACCAACAAAAACTGCTGTTCACGTAGGTTTGTATACCTACTTGACGTTCAAAAAGTGTACTGTCAACTGTGGAGGTACCAATTTTGAATAAACATACCTAAGTACTTTGACTTTGACTATATTCTGGTTGCAACTTGCATCCCGAGGAGGGACAGTAGGTATGTTCCTATTAGGTATCACGGAAAATCAATTCTTGCTTTTCAAGATTTTTTTAATAAATCAATCATATGAAATTATACTTTATTTGTACCACCACAAGTAAAAATAACAAAGACAAAGGAAAGAAAAAACATACGCGCCGAATTGAGAACCTCCTCCTCTTTTGGAAGTCGGTTAAAAATAAACACAGACAGAAGTAGGATACAAAAGGCGGTCTTATCGCTTAGTAGCGATCTCTACCAGGCAACCTTAGGAAAAGGAGAAAATAAGGGAAAATAGACTGCAGGTGGATCTATAATACTTATACTTACATTCAAATAACTGCATACTAATTACTAATACATAAACCAAAATCAATAAATTATCGGTAACTAAAATATTATTATTCTATACAGCTATGTCACAGGCCACAGCCGTTATATTCAGAAACAATTTTTTGATTCGACCAATTAACAGCGGGAGATATAAAGGCACTGGTGAAGGAAACGCGGATTTTGAAGACAATAGCCGTAATCAAGACGGGCAGTCCCCCCGCTACCCCCAACCCCGCATCGCCCCGGGGTTTATAAGCTTATGATAAACAAGTTCCTAACAATACTAGAATCACAGCGCGTATAATATATTAAGACAGTGGGTCAACTCCCATACAAATGACAGGCCCGGCTAGAGAGTTGTAGCACATAGAGGTACGGCACTCTCGCCTATATTGGATAGAAGCAGGCGTTACTTTGCGGAAGTCCATTATAATGTAATAACTAGAAGTTAAATTCGCTATAATCGGCCATCAATAGGCAAATTATGCGTTACAGTGTGTATCTTGCATTTGTAGCTTGTGATATTCACCACACCATACAAATCTTCCAAATTATTCTCAACGTACGTTTCACTCCGACACCGGAGCATCTCAGGAGATGTTGACTCGACAATGCACGATTGTAAAGCCGTCTCTCTCTCTCTCTCTCTCTCTCGCCTATGGTTGAGAGAGGTAGGAAAAAGAGTGGAAGATTTTCTTCCCATTCGCTTACACCGTTGTCTACGATTTGTATGGAATTATAAAGCCCTTGACAGCTGGCGCTCGATTAATTCTGATAAGGATGTACCCCTAAGGATGACTATTCGACAACATAACTTATCAGAATTAATCGAGTGCCAGCTGTCAAGGGCTTTATAATTCCATACAAATCGTACTTAGATAACGGTGTAAGCGAATGGGAAGAAAATCTTCCACTCTTTTTCCTACCTCTCTTAACCATAGGCAAACTTGTATTCAGCAGGCAGACTGGGATGTACGATATCCTAAACGTATAAGAATGGGCAGACGAAATTGAGCTCTAATTCAATGCTCTCATGGTTTATTTTACTTTGACGAAAATCTTTAACGTTTGATCGGCAATTCTTACGTAATCGGGGGGCTGATTTGGTTGAGTTGTCATCATCCCTATTGGTCTAGAGTCTAGACGCCTTCGTCGAACGATTATTAGGAAAGAACGTATCGCCTTAGACTGTGATACTAGCACAGGTACAGCCTGACTGGGAGTTGGGTCGTACGAGATGACAGACAAAGGTTTGTCACACATTCGATGGCCGTTGATATTGAAAACTCGAAGACACACGCTTCTATCAATTTAAATAAGAGTTTTTGGAGTTTACTTCCTTTAGAATCGATTTGCATAATATACAAGCCCGGGGTATGAAAATTGATGGGGAGCAAAATCAAATTTTCTCCGTTACGTTATTGACTTTATGTTTCCATGTTAACACTTGTTTATGTTTTCATGATTAAGTAATGTATTTTGATGAATATAAATTATATAATTAATATAAATAAATGTATCAAGCATGCTTTCAGTAATATAAAAAATGCTTTCATTTACCCTCATTTACTAATCTACATTATATTTTGTAATCGTTCGTAAAGAGTAAACTCCAGTCGTACGTCGGAGCTGACACACACAATTTTTGTTTCCTATGCTAATATTATAGCTTTACGAAAGTTTGTCTGTCTCTTCGCGACGCTTTAAAGCCCCATCTTTTCAACCGATTTTGATAAACTTTATAGAGATATCCCATAGAGATAGGTTATATCCCAGGAAATGGCTAGGTATTTTTATCCCGAAAACTTAATCCACGTGAACGAAGTCGCGGGCATCATCTAGCACAGTTTATTACTTAATTGTTTTCTATCGATTAGCCTCAAGTACTTATTTTAAGTATGCCATTTATGTCACGAGTGTTGATATTATTGTTTATTTAATGCCAGACTGCGCTATGTCAACCAGCTGTCTTATCACATTGTTTTGTGTTAACTTTCATCGCGCTTGTTGCGTATGCGCATGTTAAATGCATAACTATATTAATTGATGGAGACTCAACTTTAAATAGCTACACAACTCGCAAGTTATTTATTATTTAGCTCATAAACCCAAGTAGTTCTAATAAATACTTAATACAGTAGCTAACTGTAGCTAGCTATTTTTGAATTAGAATTAGCAAAAAATCGTGGATTTAAGTAAGTACCTACTTACATATTTAAAATTCATTTCTAAGAGAATAAGATGTGCCTGCCTATCTTTGTTTTTTTATATCGATTATATATTAATATAAACCAAGTTTCTAGCTTGGTGTTGGTTAGGCCGCGCAATTAACTAGTTCGTCAAACAACCTTTTTATGGGTATAGGAAAGTACGTCCTCTGACTTGTAGAGTGTAGAGTAGAGCTAGCCTGGAGCTCTACACCGTCCAGTCATTGGCCCATATTAATAATCCCCAATAGGCATTGACTTACCAATACCTTAGACGCACCATCGAAACGCAAAAAACGGCACGGTCAAATTGTGCACAATGAACAATTTTTGCCTTAGTCGCGCATGAGTACACTAGGCGACAAAATGTCGTATGTGTCGAATTGTTATTACAAAATTGAAACCTAAATATAAAGCTATATGGTTGGTGTTTGTGAACCTTTTGGTGTCTCATTGTAATAATCTATAGCTGTGTTTGTATAAGCGATTGTGGACGCTTTTTGAGTATTAATTTGTAGGTAATGTTGTATCCTTAGTTGGTAAATCGATGCCAATAGGTATCTATCCGCTATCGGTCATTCTATGCTTAGGTACCTATGACCGGTCTTAAGCAAAGATTGACCGATACTTGGGAACGTGTTCTGAGCTGATATCGGTTTATTATTACGGGTCTTTATGTTTGTGTGGCAATAAAGAATACATTGGGGCTGATTCTGTAGTGCACAATCTCTAAACTAAACTAAAATTAGAGCATTACAAATATTGCTACCCTTTCATAATACTCCCTACGGAAAGGGACGGAACTAGATTTAAAGCTGCCATTTTAGTTTAGTTTAGAGATTGTGTTATCCAGAATCGGCCACAGTATCTATCTACGAGTATCTATCTATCATCTACGGGCTATATTCTTACCTCTATACAACATCACAGATTAAATAAATGAGGAGCTGGCGAGCAGAACGGGATTAGTTTCGAACACATAATATTTCATTTCGCTAACTTAAATCCGGTTTTGTTCTCCAGCTCCTCAAATAATACCTAGTTACGTAGTTACTTCTACTGTACAGTGTATACTTACGCAGACACGAGCGGCTAAAGTAAGCCAAACTCATAATAATTAAAATAGCCCTACTTACACCAAAAATAATAATTATCATTTGGAAATCTTCCCGTCGACAAAGATCCTATCGTTCTGCACAATCGCCCAAGCGTATTACGTCACCAGTCACCACTTCATAAGGCACCCGAATTTTGTGCGCGAAAAAACGGCAAGGCCGCCTCCAAGCGCCCGCCGCGATGCGGTACGTTCACTTGCGATTTCGACCGAGTAGGCTCTCCAAGTCGACTTTTTGATAGCCGGATTGTCCCTTCTTCATCCGGTGAGCCCGGCTGGTCAAACTGAGTAGTCAAACTTGTCCAACAGGAATGATTTTTCCACATGGTCCAGTTTCTTGGCTAGTGTACTCTTTTTATAATAAATTGTCATATGCAATTGAGTACAGTGATCATACATCATAACTACTAATATTATAAATGCGAAAGTGTGTTTCTTTGTTGGTTTGTCCTTCAATCACGCCGCAACGGAGTAACGGATCGACGTGATTTTATCCCGGAGAATTAAGAAGTTCCCGCGGAAATCAAAAAAACTTAAACCACGCGGACGAAGTCGCGGGCATCAGCTAGTGGGTTCTATTGAAAGTCCTATGATTAAAGACTACTATTATATTTCTAAAGCTTACATATTGAAAAAATCTAATGTTTAAAAAAAAGTTAGAATGGAGTTTTTTGCCTGTTGGATCCAAAGATTGGATGCGAACAAATGTTTTATAAAAGGTATTTTATCAAAAAAACAGATCAAATCTAATAAAAAGCTTTACCAGTTAAAGTATTTTCACTCAATTTTAGTTAAAATTAAAATTATTTTATTTCTTAAACTTTTCATTCTTACTGAGACTGTCTGACTCATCTTCGTCCTGTCAAAAAAATTTACTTGGCTGGAATTGTACACAGAAGTTCCTTTTACAACGTAGATAAGGAATAAGGTCGGATATTTTGAAATGTCCACAGGGTAGCTCGTTCTGTCTACATATGGGAAAGTCCCCAAAAATACGGGTCGTTCGGTATCCCTATTCGCGAGTACCGATACAAGAAGCGAACCAGCAATCAAACGCGGCGGCTTTGCGCGCCAAAAGTCAAGGCAAACCGGCGTTTTTGGAGATACCATCACAAATACACCATTTCGTAAACATTGCAGTGTTTTGATGTGCATTTTCCGTGCATCGATTAACTAATATTCTTTCTGAGTCACTAGATTTCTGCTGTGTGTTGCTAGAGTACGGACATGATCGGACGTATTTTATTTAAATTTTTTTTTTTAATCTCTAAGTTAGCCCTTGACTGCGATCTCACCTGATTGTAAGTGATGATGCAGTCTAAGATGGTAGCGGGCTAACCTGTTAGGGGCATGGCAGTTATATTAAACCCATACCCCTATTCGGTTTCTACACGGCATCGTACCGGAACGTTTAATCGCTTGGCGGCACGTCTTTGCCGGTAGGGTGGTAACTAGCCACGGCCGAAGCCTCCCACCAGGCCAGACCAGGGAAAATTCAGAAATTATAAATTCCCAAATTAACCCTGCCGGGGATCGAACCCGGGACCTCCGCACGTTAAGACAACAGCGCTACACACTGCGCCAGGGAGGTCGTCATCGTCGTCGTCGTCAATAGCGAGCAAACAAGCAGGCGGGTCACCTTAAGGTAAGTGATTACCGCCGTCCGCCGCCCATGAGCATTTGCAGCACCAGAGGTCCGACAAACTTATCTGACCCGGTGACAGCGTCGCTAGTATAAATAGGTATACATAAGAAACGTCATTAAAAAAAACAAAAACTAAACGGGCAAAATCAGTTTCAATTTTGACCACGCGGCCAGATAAGTTTGTGGGAGTAGCAGTTACCTACTTTGCCTAGTTAAATATTGACACGACATAAAAACAGCCTTTTTTGGCTATGGCCACGTAAAAAGAAAGAAACTACATAACGAGTTGAAAGGTTTATATAATAATTTAGATGATGATAAATAGATAAGTTTGTCATTTTCTACTAATCGTATCGCACGGCGCTCCGCGTTGCATCGCGTCGCTTTCGCCAATAGGGATGATGACAACTCAACCAAATCAACAACTCTTTATCAAACTTAAAAACGCACTTCTAGTAACTAAGTGGAAGTTGTATGAAATTCACAGTAGACTTGTGACGTCATAAAATTTCAACGCACTTTTTTTTCTTTAATCTATATTTTAAAATGGTTATCAAACTTGAAACTAACCGAGGATGTGAATTTTAAGTCTTTCGGAAGACTCAGTTAGAAATAAATTATTTTTGATATAGGCATCAGCATCACCCTATTTAGTAGGGTCGTCACTCGTCACAGAGTCCACTGCCGCAGATAAAGATCGCCGTCTGCGAAGTGCGAAACTCCACGTGTCTATGACTACTTAATTCGACACGTAATACCTTTTGTAAACCGTATCCACGCTGTCGTATTGATTTCTTTATCATTGACACGAAAAACACTATGCCAGCGTAAAAATAAATGATAGTAGGTACTAGGTACTACTTACTATCAAAGGTTAAAGCAGTATTATTTTAAAATGTCAGATTTATATGACGTTTCAGAATAATTATAAGCCACTAGCTGATGCCCGCGATTTCGTCCGCGTGGTTTAAGTTTTTTGATTCCCGCGGGAACTCTGCCTGGGATGGGGTAGCCTATGTCACTCTCGGTCCTCAACTATACCCATGCCAAAAATCACGTCGATCCGTTGCTCCGTTGCGGCGTAAACCAATAAACCAACAAACAAGCACACTTTCGCATTTATAATATTAGTATGATATTTTAGGGACTTCAAGGTACGTGATATCAAACTGTCCTTTTGAGTTATATTGCCTGAGTATTGCTTTAAGCGTTGGTCCCTGTAGTTTAGACGCTACGGTGGAACAAACATGAATACAAACATACACACATATACCTACTGCTATAATCATAACCCATCATTTTGCTGTCGTCGGGTAAAAAAAACTACTTTCAAGACACGCTCCACTTGCAGCAGTGCGTAACCATATCACACCTAATTGCCGTTATATTTGAGTACACACCATCTGTCCACGTTTACGTTTGGCAGTTACGTGGTTATGTGTCGTTCTCACGCTACTATATGATTTATGGTAATATTTTGCTTTTATCACCTACTTAGAAACGCGATAGATAATAATAAATAATGCACACGAGTATATATCCGAAATAATGTACGGTCGTTGTGTTAGATGAAAATCTTAATACAGCGGTTAAATAAATGTTCTTGAGAAAATACTGTAGAAGTTAAGTTAACTATAGCTCAGCGTCCGCGTGAATTGAGGTTTTTTGGTTTCCACGGGAACTCTTTATTTTTCCGGGATAAAAAGTAGCCTATGTGTTACCTGTTCCAGACTAAGTATAATCTATCCCTGTGCCAAATTTCATCAAGATCCGTTCGCCCGTTCTAGCGTGATTGAGTATAAATGAGGTGTAAGTAGTACTATGGCGTAGGTTAGATTATTATTATAATAAGATATAACTCTTAGATCGTAAGTGATTAGTAATAAAAGGTATTCAGCAATGAACAGTCGTTTGCCATAACATCCCAACTTTCCCTCACCAAACATCCATCCATCCATCCAAACTTTCGCATTTATAATATTAGTACCTCTACTTACTTAGATTGTAAGATTTTATTAAAATTACGTCTTTCGTTAGGTTAGGTACCTAAATAAACCTCGGCAAAGCAATACATGTCTAAATGCTGCACAAACAAAACCAGGGTTCACCTAGTATATGACCCTCGCCCACGCAAACAAGTAGCAAAGCAGTCATAACAAGAATACTAAACGTTTATTAGTCAAGTATCTGCCGGCACTCGAATGGCATACGCTCTCTCCAAGAGATCATTTGCTCCACGAGTCACGACCCACGTGCAACACCTACGCTCATATATTATATTATTTATGCGAAAGTCTGTCTGTCTGCCTCGTTGGTCTAGTGATTGGCATGTTCGACTGCGGCCGACGAGGTCCCGGGTTAGAGTCCCGGGTCGGGCCATAATTGAGTATTGGGTTTTTCTGACTAGAAATTCTCAGTACTAGCCCGTAAGTTAGGAAGATGGCGGTGTTTCACCCCCGTGCCTCAAAGAGCACGTTAAGCCGTCGGTCCCGGTTATTACCACTAACATGATAATAGTCGTTAAAGCCCGCCAACCCGCATTGGAGCAGCGTGGTGGGTCTAAGCTCTAACTCCCTCTCTCCTATGAGAGTGGAGGCCTGTGCCCAGTAGTGGGACGTTAATGGGCTGTAGTGGACTGTCTGTCTGCCTGCTACGCTTTCACAGCCCATTTTTTTTAACCGATTTTGATGAAATTTGGTAAGTATAGAGATTAAATTCTCTTGTATCCGGGGGAAGGACATAGGCACGCGAACGAAGTCGCAGACAACATATATCTGTACAAAATTTCGTGAAAATCGGTTGAAAAGATAGTCCGGGAGAGTGTAGTAGACAGACAGACACACTTTCGCATTTATAATATTAGTATGTAAGTGTGAATATGGATTCGCATTTATATTCATATTATTATATTGGCCTGCTTGTCTCTCTGAAGTGGCAGTGGGCTGGTCACGTGTGTCGGAGGACCGATGGACGTTGGAGTCGAAAGGTCCTCGAGTGGAGACCGCGTGTTGGTAAGCGGAGCGTAGGGCGCCCCCCAGCAAGGTGGAGCGATGATATCCGGAGGGTGGCTGGCATCGATTGGATGCGAAAAGCCGAGGAAAGAGCACGTTGGCGCTACTTGAAATTGGATGCACAACGACTGATGATGATGATGATGAGAGAAAGGAGAGCAAATTGCACGCAGGCGAAGTCATTTGCGTCGAAGTGTATAAAGTAATTCAGTGTTCATCTAGTTAGTAACCATTTAAAAGTGTTCAAAGTCATGTTTACTCAAACCTGTCAGTTAAAAATAAAAAACCGGCCAAGTGCGAGTCGAGCCACGCGCAGTGTAGAGTTCCGTAGTTGCCCGTCACAATATGCGATCATTTTATTAGTTGGTCGACTATATAATTATTATTCGTGTAAAGCCTACTTTAAAGCTGTGATAGTTTTCCTTTTAACTTCGATATAATTTATACCTACAACTGCCATAACTCCACTATTCCCCATTGAAAATCCGTGGAAAAAAAGTTCACGAATCCCAATTGACTTCGCCTAGAGCTCTATAGGAGCACTGAAATTGAAAAATGGTGTTCACTGACTTTCCAATGACACCCCACACTAAAGGATAGACGAGAAAAAAAATCATCCCCACTTTACGTGAAGAACCTACCATATAATTATTTTTTTTGTAATGACCAAAGCCCTTTAAATAAATCCGATAAAAAAAATATATAAATAAGGGTTCCTTTTTTAGTACGGGACCCTAAAAAGAACATGTTTACTGAAGTACGACAGGTTTTGTAGATGTTCACTGCTTGGCACGATGCCTTTATATGGCGAACTCTACATACTGGTCCGTAATGGATTGAGAGATTTAACGTTATGACAAATATGGAAGTGATAAGTATACTCATCTGTATAGGCAACACAATCTATACTGATATTAAATAAATAAAAATAAAATAGCCATTTATTCTACTACCACAATTTTACAATACGATACGTTAAATTATATAGTAGACCACAACAATTTACATTACATTACACAAATTACGCATAGACAATTACAAAATTATACATTTAACAAATTATTATATTACATTATTAATATTCGAATTAAAATAGCCTAAAAATTGAAATTAATATAGACTAGGACTATAGCGCCTTCACACATGCATCGCTTACATAATATAATGACCAAAAAGATAAGGGTGTCATAGCTATTTTAAATAATTTGAATAAATCGTCAACACAACAATAATAATAATAATAAAATTAATTAGAAAATGTCGAGTTTCAATAAAATAAATAACAAATTTAACAATAATTATTGATTATTTAAAAACACTATGTCGATATCACTGGCAATACTAAAATATAAAACAACAATAACTTACTTTAAATAGTCATTTGGGTAGTCTGTAAAATTATACATATTATATATATCTCTACTATATATTATAAAGCCTTTTAATACTTAATAATAATAATCGTAAGATCTGTTTTCATGTTTTGTTATTATCGGTAGAAGTCGCCTCATTGGCGTAGGCCTCCCCCAGCTTTCTCCATGTCAATCTTTCCTTTGCATTTCTCAGCCACAAAGGCCCATTGACCTGAACCAACTCATCTGTCCAGCGCCTTCTCGGTCTTCCCCTCTTCCTTTTTCCGTTGCGTGGCAGCCATTCCGTCAGTATTTTGGTCCATTTCGTGTTGTTCTCTCGGCTAATATGACCCGCCCAGTTCCATTTCAGTAACCTTATCTGTCTGATGGCGTCACTAACTCCTGTTCTTTTCCGAATTTCTTGGTTGCTGACCTTGTCTGACAATTTGATGCCCAACATGCTCCGTTCCATTTTCCTTTGACAGACTGCAATTTTCTCCTCATCTGCTTTCCTAAGCTATACTGATATTATTCTATACTAATTCAAAATTCAAACAGATACCTACGTAAACAGTTAAACACGTAGTAGACCGACACACTTTCGCATTTATAATATTAGTAAGTATACATATGGACTATTCCTGCACAGTTATATTGCCTAGACTGTAGAGTCTAGACCTAGAATATATAATCTTATTAGATTAAGTACTAATAAGATATATTCTGTGCCTAGACACAGGGCCGAGATGAGCCAAAGATGCTAGCATAATTTAATACGAGCGCTCGAAACTTTTCGTTTGATTGTACTCTCCATAACTTTCACTGTGATGTTTCGCGAAGTTGGGATTCTTTTGCCATTCAGTCGCTGCGTTTTACAGACTTGTCATATTATTAAACGTTGAGTACTTAAGGTACTTGTAGGTAGGTACAATTTTTAAACTTTAGTAACGTTTCATTATTTTTTACATTTAAAGAAATGAAAATGAAAATATACTTTATTGTACATCATAAAGATTGATTTATGTATATATATACATAAATCAATCTTTTCAACCTTGTTCCCCCTTTACCGTTCTACCACAGAACAGCGAGAAACCGTTTGCGTTGGCATCCTTATGTGGTTGACGTCCAGTCAGCTCGAACGAAACGGTTCTGCTCTACGTTTCTGATTCAACCCGCCAGGATGTGGAATGCCCTTCCAGCACATGTATTCCCTGCCACGTATAACTTAAGTACCTTCAAGGCAAGAGTGAATAGGCATCTTCTAGGCGGGCGCGCTTCAACCTAGACCTCATCATTGCTTTGTCGTCAAGCGCAAGCCTATCTTGTAATAAAAAAAAAATCATACCTATTAAACAAAATAAGAATTAAGGAAAATTAATGGTACGTACCTGTGGTTACATTGGTAACCATGGTTGATGGTAGGTACCTAATTAGTAATTACCAACTTAACAATCTTTTGATAAAAAATACCGCCAAGCGTTTGATAAGGTGTCTTTGCCATTGCCTGTTGATGATTATGAAACTTCATAGGCATGCTTATGTCAAAAGTAATATAAACGGTTGGACAGAGAATAATTATATACTCCTCACAGGTTAGTCCGCTACCATCATTAACTGAATTAAATAAATTATCTACTTACTCAACAATAAAGTGTGTCTATCTGTCCGTCTGTAGTACGCTTTCATGGCCCATCTGTTCAGCCGATTTCGCCGGGAAAGACACTAGACAGTTATTTTTATCTCGGGAAGTCGAAGAATTTTCACGGATTTTTTAAAACATACTTAAATCCACTCGGACAAAGTCGCGGGCTTCATCTAGGCAAATAGTAGATTAATCTAAATATATAAAAGGAAACGGTGACTGACTGACTGACTGACTGACTGATCTATCACGCCCAGCTCAAACCACTGGACGAATCGGGTTGAAATTTGGCATGCAGACAGCTATTATGACGTAGACATCCGCTAAGAATTTTTTTTTGAAAATTCAACTCCTAAGTAAAATAGGGCTTTGAAGTTTGTGTAGTCCACGCTGACGAAGTCGCGGGCATAAGCTAGTTAAATATATACTTAGCCACGGCTTCTTCCGTCGCATAATAAAAAAAAATAACTCTCATGAGTCCCAGCTTTTCAAGTTAACAAAGAACTCTCTCACGGAGGTCATGTTCTAACTTATTACAACTTGGTGAAGCGTTGTATCATATTTTTGTCAAAGCCAACTTTTTATTTTTTGTCACTTTTGCAACTTTGCGTTTTTGCGATACAAGCAATGCTGCCGGCGTTTTATTTTTCCCTAGTTTGATTATGCCCTCGAAAAGTGAAAGAAATGATTTTTTTTGGAATGGAACGTGGTTATTTGCTATTTTTATTAGCTTTCAACGGTTACTTCGTCAGTGTGGATTAAGTTTTTTTGATTTCCCGTGGGAACTCTATAATTTTCAAAAATTACTTAGGTAGGTAATTCCATCGAAAATTCTGGTAGTAATGCTTGATGATCGTAAACTATAAAACGTAACGTGGTCTAAACGTAGCATTGTGTTGCGTAGCATTGTATAATGTATTTGTCATAACGTTAAATCGACATACCTACATCGACTTACATCCTGCCCCTATTCCCTATTCTGTGCCTGAACCTAGATCCCGATTGCAGCTCTATCTACCGGGTCCAATCGTGAATATAAACCACCCACTCATACACACATTACGTTCTATCGGAATCGATCCAGCCGTTCTGAAGTTGTGCTCTTACATAATTAGGTATATTCGGTAATACATAGTTTTATTTTTTATTTTATAGACGATTAAAAGTTTATCAATGGGTGTAACGGTCGTGGCATATTATACACAAGTAACTAATTAACCAAAAAAACCTTAATGGGTAGGTAAAGTAATGAAAGATAAGGCAGAAAAACAAAACTAACTCGTTTATCCACCAAGCAGGTTTATCTATGTAAACGACTAAACGTGCAGTTAGGAAACGAGGCTACAAACCATAACCTACTGTTAAGTGATGGAGTTATCTTGTTAGTTTTTATCTTTCTGTTAATTATGATAGCTGTTTAGCAATCATACAGTCCGGTTGAACTACGAAAGCGGTGATGCATAGCGGGTGCAGTGTAGAGTCGAGTGCTGGGAACAACAGTCAACACGGCGTCCTAGAGAACGGGGTTTGACATCGTAACACACAGCCTTACACAAAGTATGCTCCTGAAAACAGCTTTTTATAATGTTAAAGATTATGTAAATGATAAAAAAAAAACCGGCCAAGTGCGAGTCGAACTCGCGCACCGAGGGTTCCGTACAGACCTGTAGTAAGTTTTACGATTAATGAATTTAATGAACCGCAAAACTAACTTTGTTTGTAGAGGTTTATTGTTAATATCAAAACAAACTATGCTAAGTAAGAGCGTTGGTTTTATTTTTCCTGTAAAATATACATAAGCTTCTGTTGACCATAATTATTTCAGATTTTTCAATTGGTAAACTTCGGAGATAAGGGGGGAACGGTATTTTTTTCGACATTTTGCCCGATAAATCATAAACTATAATGCATAAAAATAAATAAAAATCTGTTTTAGAATGAAGAAGAAGAACCGTATCATACTTTGAAATTTCAAACCCCCGATTTTCCCCCTTTTTTAATTAAACTAAAAATAATTTTCGATTATTTTTTATTTTAATGATGTTAGGCATTGATGTAGAATTTTAGTACCTATATATGTTAGGCCACTATTATACACAACTAGTCCAAATTTCATGTCGATAGCTTTAATAGTTACTGAAATAATCGACTGTGACAGACGGACGGACGGACGGAGAAAGTCGCACCATAAGGGTTCCATTTTTACCATTTTGGTACGGAACCCTAAAAAGATACGCGCCGAATTGAGAACCTCCTCCTTTTTTGGAAGTCGGTTAAAAAGAGCATGGATTTGACTCGTTCGGGCAATTCTTAGGACTGTGGTTACTTATGTATGTACACATTGATGTAATCGTATTTTTTTTTTTTTCAATAGAGCAACTACTTACCGTGTTTCTTTCTGGTTTTTCTCGGTAGGAACGGCTTGCCGAACCAGTGGTAGATTCACTCGACGATTCAAAAGCTTTAAAAATTTGAATAAAAATATATTTTTTTTATATTGGCATTCTATAAGATTGCTGCGGGCCGCAATATCAATTATTTTGAAATGAAAATTTATGAAAATATTTAATCTAACTAGTTAGTTTGCTAATGAAAGATACAAATCCACCAGACTAATTTTTTATTCGCTGATAAATAAATTATTCTATGCAGGTGATTTGACCTTGTAATAAATGAAGATGCAGTTTACGCTGAAAACGGGTTTATAGACATTGATTACGTGTCTTATTTAGACCCACAAAAAGGTGACCGAAATGTACTTGTTCTATTACAGACGAGTGTTATCTGAACTGTATGATAGCTACACTGTGTTGATGTCGTGCCAAGTAGGGCGATGGGATGACGGGGCCAAGTCGTCGAAAGACGATAAGTTACATACAAGTTTGAGTAAATTGAAGCACTTAACGCATATCCTTCGACATTACTAAGTTGTATGTACGCTTGTATGTACTTTGTGTATGCTTAACTCCATACGTGCTTCTTTGTCCGCGTGGATTTAGTCAAAATCAAAATCAAAATCAAATGTTTTTTTATTCAAATAAACTTTTACAAGTACTTTTGAATCGTCAAGTGAATCTACCACTGGTTCGGAATGCGTGAATGAGTATTTTTAGGGTTCCGTACCAAAATGGTAAAATGGAACCCTTATGGTGCGACTTTCTCCGTCTGTCCGTCCGTCACACTCGATTATTTCAGTAACTACCGAAGCTATCGACATGAAATTTGGAATAGTTGTGTATATTAGTGGCCCAAAGACACTGGAATTAAAAAAAATTGGAAATTATTTTTGTTCTTATTTAAAAAGGGGGGAAAATCGGAGGATTGAAATTTAAAAGTGAGATAACTGTACTGTGTTTGGGTATCATATGAAAGGGTTTACTTTGTACATTCTAAAACAGATTTTTAATTATTTTTAGTCATGATAGTTTTTGATTTATCGGGCAAAATGTCGAAAAAAATACCGTTCCCCCCCCCCCCCTTATCTCCGGAGTTTACCAATCGAAAAATCTGAAATAATTATGTCAATAGAAATTTATGTATATTTTACTCTAACTAGCATAGTTTTTTTGATATTAACAGTAAACCTCTACAAACAAAGTTAGTTTTGCGGTTCGTTTCGTCTTGTTTTTAATACGTCATAAATCGTAAAACTTACTACAGGTTTGTACGGAACCCTCGGTGCGCGAGTTCGACTCGCACTTGGCCGGTTTTTTTAATCCTGTAGATATCTACTACACTCAGCCCGCCACCCACCACCATCCACTAAACTCAGGGCCTACAGCCCATTAACTTCCCACTGCTGGGCACAGGCCTCAACTCTCATAGGAGAGAGGGGATTAGAGCTTAGACCCACCACGCTGCTCCAATGCGGGTTGACATGTTAGTGATAATAACCGGGGCCGACAGCTTAACGTGCTCTCCGTCGAGGCACGGGGGTGAAACACCGCCAACTTCCTAACTCCGGGCTAGTACTGAGAATTTCTAGTCAGAAAAACCCAATACTCATTTATGGCCCGACCCGGGACTCGAACCCGGGACCTCGCCGGCCACAGTTGAACATGCCAACCACTAGACTAACGAGGCAGGAAGTGCTGTAGATATATCCTTGGTGTTTATTTCATCCAAGCACCTAATTCCTAGTTTTATTAAATAGCTGACTGTACATACCGCAGAATACTTAGGTACCTAGGAATAGAAGTGGGAAATGAGCGAAAGATTGTCATCTGGTATGTGTAGAGAAACAGCGTTATTCATCTACATGTTACTGTATACCTAAACTGAAGAATTTACAATGTAGAATTGAATAACGGTAGAGTTGACTCATGACGTAGCACAAGTGGCAAATATCACATGCTCGTCATTATGAATATCTTAACCCATTACCTGCCGTGATCAGATTGTCAGGTTTCCTCTCAGATTGAGGATTCTTATGCCCTAGTCCACCACGCTGGTCAAGTATATATTGGCAGACGTCCTTTGAGAACATTATTGAGAAGTCTCAGGCATCCACTGGATATTTTCCTTCATCGATAGAGTAAGGGATATTTAGTCAGAAAAGTGAGAGGCGTTTCTAGGATTGGAAGCGCGGACTAATAGGCCGAAGTCAAAGCGGAGATTATCGTCTATAGTCACTAGTGGGACAAGTTGTCATGCGTGAAATTAAGTTAGGTACGTTTCTTCCTTGCCTCTGTCGTCGGTCTGCGCCTCGACTTCTGCTAGTTTCGTTCAGTCCGCGGCCCTCTTCCACGCGAGCTCTCTGGCCGCGCCACTTCTGCGGGCCAGACCCCACGAGCGCAGACGACCGATTTCCCTGCGTGCACGAATCACATACCACACACCACCTGGCAGAAGATCTCGCCGCGCGTCCCACTACCAGCTGGACCAACACTGCGGCAATTCAGGGAAGTACTTGCCCACTGCAAGTCTAGGAAGTGAAATTATTGACGGGCCTCTCGTCCCACGACCCGCTAAATAAATTCTTGTGTTGACTAGCTGGTTTTTATTCTACTCCCAATCAGCAACGTCACACTGGCTTTGGATGCTAGAGATTATTTATGTCTTTAAGAATCGTTGTGTCAACGAAACGAAAAAGCGACACCAAAAAGAGACACAAACATATTCATAAATAGGATTTAGCCTGCGAGAGAATCAGATATAATACAAGTTATATTTATCTCATTCTCTCGTAGGCTACTTTTCTGAAGTTTCACTTCTGCCGTGTGTGAATTGCACACACACACTTTTTTTTTTTAATTTTTTTTGTTCGGATTTGTCGCTAATGTTAATGTATTTAAAAACAGCATCTATGACCATTTCTATAGCATTCTTATTTAGAATTCAGTAGTTGACTGATTACATTGAGGTATTATAATGACTGATTAGCGTCATTGCTAACAATGTTACTAATGCATAGATAAGAACTTGTTCATTTTCATTAAATTACAATACGTAAGTGCACTTTGTAATACCTACATTAAGTCATATTTATGTTGCTAATACATGCAAGGCACGGTTCAAAGATTTCCGCTGGAATAAGTTGGTTATTTTAGTTTGATTATGCTAATTTGCAATCGCGGATTATGTTGAAAAATTTGATTGCCATATTTTATCAAGTTTTTAGTGACTATCTATTTGTATATAATATATTCTATGTACCTATATTTTCCAAACAAGATAGCAAGTTCTATTGCACTATTCGATATAATCTATTTTAAATAGGTACCTACTTACCTTTTTAAATCATCGATAGTCGTCCAAAGTGTCCAAAGTCTACCAACATTACCTAATCTTAGTAGACTATTAAGTAACGACTATACAAACAATAGACTATATTATTATAAACAAGTAAATTATTGTAATTTAAATAACCTAAGATTATTTTATTATCTATCTATCTATCTATCTATATATATATCAAATCGTTAACTAATCAACGCACAGCCTAAACCGCTGGAGTTAGAAACTTGAAATTTTGACAGTAGGTTCCTTTAGTGACGTCGGCGCACACTAAGGAAGGATTTTTCTAAATTCCACCCCTAAGGGGGTGAAATAGGGGGTGAAAGTTTGTATGAAAGTCCGTCATTTCTCAAGGGAGATCCAGGAATACGTGTTTCACAGTTTTTGAAAATTTTACCCCCGAAAGAGTGAAATAGGGGATGAAAGTTTTTATGAAAGTCCTTCATTTCTCAAGATATTCTCAAGTTATATCAACGAAACTTGGTATTTTGGCTTTCGTTAAAAAATAAAGAAGTACATGTGTCACAGTTTTTCAGAATTCCACCCCCAAAGTGGTAAATAGGGGTTGAAAGTTTGTACGAAAGTCCTCCACTTTTCAAGTTATAGCCATGAAAGTTGGTATTTGGGCTTCTGGTTTAAAATAAAGAAATACGTGTTTCACAGTTTTTGAAAATTTTATCCCCAAGGACGTTAAATAGAGAGTTTGTCCTTCAATCACGCCGCGACAGAGCAACGGTACAACGTGATTTTTTTGCATGGGTATAGTTGGATATAGATATAGGTTACTTTTTGTCCCGGAAAATTAAGGAGTGCCTGTGGGAATTAAAAAAACATATGCCACGCGAACGAAGTCGCGAGCATCAGCTAGTTATTTGATATAGCTTTTTAGTTATATAATATTACTGTTATGTTAGTCATTTTCAGTGGCGTGCACAGTATTCGGAGCCCGGGTAGGCATTCGTTACGTACCTAGATACCTACCTGCCTACTTTCAGGCAGTGAATGATGAAAATTATGCATTGAGCTCTTTTAACATACATACATAGCAAAGGTAAGCAGTACATTTATGCGGTATGCCTCTATGTCGTGCACGCCACTGGTCATTTTACCCGTAGTTAATTTCTGCACTGATGTTACTAAAATTAAAAACCGGCCAAGTGCGAGTCGGACTCGCGCACCGAGGGTTCCGTACAAACCTGTAGTAAGTTTTACGATTTATGACGTATTAAAAATAAAAATTACGTTTGTTGTATGGGAGCCCCCCTTTAATATTTACTTTATTGATATTTAATTATTTATTTTGAAAGGTAATATACAAGTTAATATTCTGTGAAAATTTGAACCGTCTACCTGTTACCGTTTTTAATATTGAGCAAAAAAATACGAAAAAAACACGTTTATTGTATGGGGACCCCCCTTAATATATATATTTTTTTAATTTTTAGTATTTGTTGTTATAGCGGCAACGGAAATACATCATTTGTGAAAATTTCAGCTTTCTAGCTATCACGGTTTATGAGATACAGCCTGGAGACAGACAGACAGACAGACAGACAGACAGACAGACAGACAGACAGACAGCGGAGTCTTAGTAATAGGGTCCCGTTTTTACCCTTTGGGTACGGAACCCTAAAAAGTAAGAAGATATTTTCCGAGCAGGTGTAGTATAAATTACATTTACTCATTAGAAGCCTGAAAGGTAGGTAGCAAACATTCAAATAACCATCTAGTATCATTATGGTCTAAATTAACCCAAGAATCCAATTCGCTTTGAATACAGTTCTCTAGATTGTTACACAAAACAGGTGTTACGGAATTGGACGAGCTAATTTAAATAAAATTTAAATAAAAAAATAAATTCTCTCTGCTCCACCTTCCCCGTAATGAGACACGTCCCACAGACAAAACGTATTGGCTTCACAAATAAGATGGAAAGAGACTACCGTAAAACTAATTCCGTGAACCAATTACTATAACTAGGTAGGTATTGGTTTTTGATCTATTTAATTTTTACCGTAATTTTCATTTAGAATTCGCGCGGTTATCCTGTCTCTATTCCTATTGCGATATCATACTAATATTATAAATGCGAAAGTCTGTTTGTTTGTTGGTTTGTCCTTCAATCACGCCGCAACGGAGCAACGGATCGACGTGATTTTTGGCATGGGTATAGTTGAGGACGGAGAGTGACATAGGCTACTTTTTAGCTACTTAGTCAAATCAGCAACTTTTTTCAAACGTCAAAACGCGTCCTAAGTATGGGATTTATATGAAACTAGCTAATGACCGCGACTTCGTCCGCGTGGATCGAGGTTTTTCGGTTCCCGCGAGAACTCCTTAATTTTCCGGGATAAAAAGTAGCCTATGTGTTATTCCAGACTATAATCTATCTCTGAGCCAAATTTCATCCAGATCCGTTCAGCCGTTGGGACGTGATTGAGTAACAAACATCCATACATCCATATTCCATACATCCATACATCCATGCATCCATCCAAACTTTCGCATTTATAATATTTATTTGACTAGCTGATGCCCGCGACTTCGTCCGCGTGCTTTAAGTTTTTTTAATTCCCGCGGGAACTCCTTAATTTACCGGGATAAAAAGTAGCCTATGTCACTCTCCAAGTCGTCAACTATACCCATGCCAAAAATCACGTCCATCCCGATTCGTTCGTTGACGTTCGTGTATCACCAACTTTTATACAAACTTTCAACCCCCATTTTACCCTTTTGGGGTTGGACTTTTCAAAAATCCTTTCTTAGCGGATGCCTACGTTATAATAGCTATCTGAGTGCAAAATTTCAGCCCGATCCGACTAGTGGTTAGAGCTGTGCGTTGATAGATCAGTCAGTCAGTCAGTCAGTACCCTTTGCCTTTTATATATATTTAAGATTCTGAAATGTGACACACTTTTTTTACTGTAATCGATTTTTTAAAATGGTATAAAACTATCAGGGGACGTGGATATTATGACTTTTGGGAGATCCTCTGGCGATACAGTTTGGGGAATGGGGGTGGAACTACAAGCTTTGTGCCGTACCGGAAGCTGTAATGATCTCTTTTATTGATCGCAAAATCATTCGTCAAACCTCCGCCATTCCAGCGGCCATTATCACGTAACACCTAGGTCTTAATTAATAAGACCTATATTATACAGCCCTTATGCATCCAAATAACGCTATTTGTTAATTGGGCGTCCAGTAATTTTTGAAGTGAAAACTTCTTTAGCCGCGTTGAGCACTTTTTCGTAGGGGGTAAACTTGTGGATTCATGACACCGACCGCGACACCTCGCGTTGTTAAGAAGACAAAAGGTCTTAAATATAAATATAATACTAAGTACATTCGTAATTAAACTTTAATGCCTTAGTTTTAAGATTTATAATTTAATAATTCTGTGTTCCCTAATGATTATAATATGGGGCTCTTCAAAGGGCGGATAAATAAATTTCTCAAAAGCCAGCAACGCATTGGTGGTTCCTCTGGTGCTGCAAATGTTCATGGGCGGCGGTAATCACTTACCATCAGGTGACCCGCCTGCTCGTTTGCTCGCTATACATATATATAAAAAAACTAGCTGATGCCCGCGACTTCGTCCGCGTGGATTGAGGTTTTTCGGTTCCCGCGGGAACTCTTTAATTTTCCGGGATAAAAAGTAGCCTATGTGCTATTCCAGACTATAATATATTCTGTGCCAAATTTTATCCAGATCCGTTCAGCCGTTGGGCCGTGATTGAGTAACAAACATCGATACATCCACGCATCCATACATCCATACATCCATCCAAACTTTCGCATTTATAATATTTATTATTTGATAATAGATATATTCGTTTATACTACACCCGCTCGGAAAGTACCTTCTTGCTTTTGTCAAAACGAGGTAGAAAGTACGTCATTGCTACAAACCAAGTATGCGGGAGGAAAAGATGTATGAAATTTCATTTCTAACGTGCTAAGCGGGGAGAAAACTGTATGAAAATCCATTTCTAACGCGCTGTTGTTTTTTAATTTTAAGTAAATATGGTATGGACGCTGAGAATTTGGATATGTCTTAAAATAAATAAATAAATAAGCCATTTATTTCCCAAACAAAAGAATTACATAAAATGTCGTTGCGATCCATATCATTAAACATTCACAAATTCATTTCCATTAACATTTACATTTCGTTTACTATTATTTAATTAAGTCAAAACAAGAGTTAGTCAAAAAGAAAAAAAGTACCATAAATTCAATTTATACATATACAAAATTATTATTAATTACTTAGTCAAAAAATATGTCGATTATGTGTACAATATTTATTTATAGTATTTAGGTTATATTTATTTGGGTACCCATTTTTGGGTGAAGGCCTCCTCCATCATACTCCACTTTGGTCTCTCCGCGGCGAGCCTCGTCCATGTCGGTCCTGCGACATCTACAATGTCATCCCTCCAGCGAGCGCGTGGTCGCCCGCGCGGCCGTGTCTGGTCGCGCGGCCACCAATGTAATACGCGCTCGCTCCACCGACCATCGCAGCTCCGAGCCACATGTCCAGCCCATCTCCATTTGAGTTTGCATGCGAGCTCCGCTGCGTCAGTTACTTTTGTTATCCTTCGAATTTCCTGGTTTCGCTGACGGTCGCTCAACTTAATGCCTTACCTTAAGGAATATAATATTTGAAGCAGCTTCACCATATTTGACATAGAAAAGGCAAATATGGTAAATGTCGATTGTCGACAACGATCTCGATTGTCGATATCGATATCGATATCCGATATTGATAGTCGATATCGATATCGATGTCGATTGTCGATATCGATGTCGACTGTCGATATCGATGTCGATTGTCGATATCGAAATCTATATTGAAATATTCCTCAAAATGTAGTCTAGTTGTGAAGCTAGTGAAGCTTCGAGTGAAGCGACTCATATAATTATGATAGAAATTCAATTTTTTTTTTCTTCAATATTGAAAACAATACAATAGAAATTAAAGCTAGCTAGCCTAACCTAATTAAGGACTATTAACTATTATTAACTATTAACCTAAACCTTTGTAAGTTCGTTTAATCACTAATTATCGCTTATTTTCCTCGCAGGTGTAGTATAAAGCACTATGTATCACTCGGTAGAAAGTACGATTCCTACCTCGCGTGTTTTGCGGCCCTTCGGCTACGCCTCGGGCCTCAAACTACACCCTCGTTAGTAATCGGTCACTTTCTCCCCTCGGTGAACAATGTACTATTTCACTTCTATCGGCAGTCCCTATGACTGCCAATTTTTTTTATCCCCTACAAGTTAGCATAGCATATCCTTATCCTTACTAATTTTATAAATGGGAAAGTGAGTTTGTTTGTATGTTTGTTCCGCTTTCACGCCGTAACTACTGAATGGATCTGGATGAAATTTGGCACAGAGATAGATTATAGTCTGGAATAGCACATAGGCTACTTTTTATCCCGAAAAACTAAAGAGTTCCCGCGGGAACCGAAAAACCTAAATCCACGCGGACGAAGTCGCGGGCATCAGCTAGTATATTATATACGGCATCGTACAGTAAATTCTGAATTTATAAATTCCTAAATTGTCTCTGCCGGGAATCAAACCCGGGATCCGGATCTTCCACTAATCACTCAAGACTACAGCGCTTGCGCCAGGTAGGTCGTCAAAGTACATCCAATAAACGATCGAATACAAATAAACGGTTTAGTCGGCATCATCGGATCGGCTTTGATAAATTAGGTACAATTCGCATTGTATTTATATTATAATACCTACTGTTGCTGGTACAGTCACAGTGGTAGGTACGGAGTGAGTCATATTTTCCAGCAGGTCAAATTATAGCCGATAGCTACGATGCTTGGATCACGTACACTTAGTTACCGATTCCAGTTGAGTGTTTATTTTTAATTCTACCTACTGCATTATACTCTGATATGAGTTTTTTGAAGTGAAAACTTCTTTAGCCGCGTTGAGCACTTTTTGGTAAGGGGTAAACTTGTGGATTCGCGTCACCGACACCTCGCTCCGACATGCTCGCGTTGTTACGAAGACAAAAGGTCTTTAAAAATATAAACATACTGCATTCGTAATTAAACTGTAATGCCTTAGTTTTAAGGTTTATTAATTAGGTTTATATTTTAATAATTTTAGTTTTTTTTTAAATATATTATGTACCTATATTTTTTAAAATTATTTGAAATATTCGTTTTCACTTTTCACTTCTATCGGCAGTCCCTATGACTGCCAATTTGTTAAAATTCGATGTCAAATTACCTACCTAGTTCTTGAATTTGAAAGTTATTGGCGATCTCGTTAGCGCGGTGATGGGCGTGGTAGTTTTATATGGGAGGTCCAGGGTTTGATCACCGGCAGAGACAATTTTGGGAATTTGTAAGTACCTAATATCTTAATTTTCTCTTGGTTTGGTAGGTGGCTTCGGCTGGAGCGACCACCCTACCGGCAAAGACTTGCCAGTTGATTTATAGCGTTCCCGTATGATGCTATTTATAAAACGATGTATAACTTAAGTAGGTACAATATTGGTAGTTGGTACCTAGGTAAAAAGTAACCTGTCCTACCCAGGATGCAACCTATCTCTACTCTACCAAATTTAATCAAAATCGGTTAAGAGATGGGCCGTTAAAGATTAGCAGACAGACACACTTTTGCATTTATAATATGAGTATGGATTAAGTATCGAACATAGATACTCTTGATTGAACTGTAAGTATACTCCGCGCACGAGCACCGAGGAATCGGGGTCTGAAGAAGCGCCGGCTGTACGCCACCCCCGATCGTCGCTCCATATCCAGCTCGCTCCCCGCACTAGTTTCGAGCTTGACAAAAATGAATTGAATTGAATTGAAGAAATGAATTGAATAGAATTGACGCGAGTAATTTTGCGATAGCAGTATTATTTTGTACTGTAAACAACTCTAGCTCATTACTTTAAAGTTTAACATTCCATAGGATTCCTCAGAGCTCGCGCGCGGGCTATCATTATACCTATGATTGCATATATAACGATCCGAGGGTTTTACCTTTCATAAAATCTTATCTTAATAGCGTATAATTTGGCAGATCTCCTGCCTTGCTGTTTACGATACAACCAGCTCGTGCCGGCCCGTTGCAGGTGGGTTTGGCAACCGTCCAGATCCGATGATACCAAGTGTTCAATTGGCGCATACTATTTAACAGTTTACGTGAATACAATTTTGGATATTATTACACTCATAGACCAGTTAAATACCTAAAAGTTCATTCGAGGTTTATATTATACTATCGATGATTTTCTTAATGACAAAGTTGCATGGAAGCAACCGGCCTCGCATCCAGTGACCCACAAGTCAGTGTAATACTTGTAATGCAACGTATGTGCTGTATTGTTTACTTATTGTAACATTTTTCTTTTTATAAAAAGAGCAACTGCTGAGTTTCTTGTCGGCTCTTCTCAGTAGAATCAGCTTTCAGAACCGGTGGTAGAGTCTTATATTAAGTGACACAACTTGTCCTACGTGAAATTAATAAATCATTTATCATTGATTACACTGCAAACATTTGTGACATACCTACTTAGGTATGTCACAAATGTTTGCAGTGTTTGGTACTTAACATTTATTATGACTAGCTCGGACTCGACCCAGCGGCTCCCAGTGCGTCCCGTGCGCTTTTTAACCGACTTCAAAAAAAGGAGGAGGTTCTCAATTCGACTGTATTTTTTTTTTTTTTTTATGTTTGTTACCTCAGAACTTTTGACTGGGTGGACCGATTCGGTGCCAATGTGGAGTCACGTCAACAATAATGAAGAGTATGTAGACGGTTCATGCGGCTAATTGGTACAGACTCCAAAAAATGTTATTATAGAACTAAATTAACTCTTGTATGCATAATAAATTAAATTATTTTTTACTTTTTAGTGTTTGTGGTTTTTGAAGTCGGTTTTTATTTTATTTTTGAAAATTTTGTAATTTCCAACGTGACGATATTAGGTACTGTGGACGTCCCGGGTTCGATCTCTGGCAAGGTAAGTACTCCGACCATACTCCGACTTATAAACTACCTAACTTAAACGTTAAAAGTTAGATGAAGCTAATCAACCATCCATACATTTTCAGCTCCATAGACGATGAAAGTAGGTACTAGGAAAGTAGATAGTTAGAAGAGGTATATAACCAGCAGAATAATGCTCAGTGAGTTTCACGTATCTACTCTATGCCGCGCACTTAATCATCAGTTACGGTGAATGGGCCTTCCTAGAACATTCCTCTTGTCCGAATGAAGATCACATACCTCACGTTCCAAATATGTACTTGAAAATCCGCCATGAAAATCTAAAAAAATGAATAAATAAATACTCGTATGTAATTCTGTATACTCCGACCATACTCTGACTTATCAACAAACGTAAACGTTATACTTATGAGACAAAGCTAATCAACCATCCATCCATACATTTTCAGCTCCATAGTCGGTGAAAGTACTAGGAGAGTAGGTAGTTAGAGGAGGTATATATAACCAGCTGAATAATGCTCAGTGAGTTTCGCGTAATGAATGCCGCGCACTCAATCATCAGCGACGGTAGGGTTGGTCCCGGATTTTCCGGTTCCTCTCGTTCCCGAGCCCTTTTAGGGTGTATTTTGGTACGCGGTTTCCCCCAAAATTACTAAATGTAGCCGTATAATAGGATGTAGAGAGTCAACTGTAAAGTTGAACTTGCCTATTTGCTCATTAGTTACCTACGTAACGATTTTTCTATGACTTCCTTTAGCTTTGTCTACAGACTCAGATTCCGTTACGTCTCCTATACTTAGTCCTATTCCGGAAACGCTGCATCAATTTTTTAGAACATCAATAGTTACAGCTTACAGTAATTATGATGCCTATATATACATTATGACAAAAATAGATTATAAATCAGGGGTTCAGTTCCAAAAGACCTAAAATTCACATCCTCGGTTAGTTTTAAGTTTGATAACCGTTTTAAACTATAGTTAGATTAATAGAAAAAAAACCGGCCAAGTGCGAGTCGGACTCGCGCACCGAGGGTTCCGTACAAACCTGTAGTAAGTTTTACGATTTATGACGTATTAAAAACAAGACGAAATGAACCGCAAAACTAACTTTGTTTGTAGAGGTTTACTGTTAATATCAAAAAAACTATGCTAGTTAGAGCATTGGCTATAGTTTTCCTGTAAAATAAACATAAATTCCTATTGACCATAATTATTTCAGATTTTTCGATTGGTAAACTCCGGAGATAAGGGGAACGGTATTTTTTTCGACATTTTGCCCGATAAATCAAAAACTATCATGACTAAAAATAATTAAAAATCTGTTTTAGAATGTACAAAGTAAACCCTTTCATATGATACCCCACACAGTACAGTTATCTCACTTTTAAATTTCAACCCTCCGATTTTCCCCCCTTTTTAAATAAGAACAAAAATAATTTCCATTTTTTTTTAATTCCAGTGTCTTTGGGCCACTAATATACACAACTATTCCAAATTTCATGTCGATAGCTTCGGTAGTTACTGAAATAATCGAGTGTGACGGACGGACAGACAGACGGAGAAAGTCGCACCATAAGGGTTCCATTTTACCATTTTGGTACGGAACCCTAAAAAGTGCGTTGAAATATGACGGCACAACTATGTATGTCATACAAACTTCCATATTAGAAACGCGTTTCTTAACTTTGCTAAAGAGTTGCTGATTTGACTAGTTGTCAAATAAGTAGGTACATAATTATTGTGATTGGCTGAATTAAGGTATTCCTGCTACATCGACGGATTTTAGCCAACAACTTACAAAAATTGTTTTAAGTACACCTGCACCTGTTAGCACCTGTAGCAATCGTTTTACTGTAATAGAGCCCCAAAACATGGTGAGTGATTGTAATCGAATTTAGTAAATCTACCTGTATTACCTACTTTTTGAAGGAAACTTTTAGTACTCAAGATGCTACCCACCTCTATCTATACCAAATTTCATCAAAATCGGTTCAAAAGCTGGGCCGTTAAAGCGTAGCAGGCAGACAGATAGACACTTTCGCATTTATTATATTTATTAGTACGGATGAAAATAAACTGTAGGTTTATTTAAAATCAAAACTAACTTGTACAAGTGCTTTGGAATTCTCAAGAGAATCTGACACTGGTTCGGCTTCGGAATGTTACTCTTACTAGTTACTCGTACCAAGAAGAGCCAGAAAAAAACTCTGTTGTTCTTTTAAAAAATCTTGAAAGTATAATTTTTTTCGAGTTTGAAGTCTGTTCAACATTTATATCTCCTATTATTAGATACAATTTTTTCTAGACAAGCGCGCTCCAACTAAGACCTTATCATTTATGCCTTTAATGTATTTCAATAAATAATGGTATATATTATATGGGGTATATGTATGTATGGGGTATAGTATATTATTATGGGGTAATGCTGCTGATATTAATTCTGTTTTTGTGCTGCAGAAGAGGGCTGTTCGAGCCATCTATACTTATAATAAAACTGTAACATGTCCAATTCTGTACATTGAAGATATTTTGAAAATTTTTTTTGGAGGGCACTCATTATTCGATACTGAAGCCAAATCTGTAATTTTTTTCATTTTTGTCTGTCTGTCTGTCTGTCTGTCTGTCTGTATCTTGGCCGCGCATCACGCCGAAACTACTGAATGAATTCAAACGGAACTTGGCACGATTTGAGCCCATACTACGAGGTAGGACATAGGATACTTTTTATCCCGAAATTCTACCCCCGAAGGGGTGAAATAGGGGTTGAAAGTTTGTATGAAAGTCCTTAATTTCTCAAGTTATAGCCATGAAACTTGATATATGAGCTGCTGGTTGAAAATGGAGACGTACGTGTTTCACAGTTTTTAAAAATTCGACCCCCGAAGGGGTGAAATAGGGGTTGAAAGTTTGTGTGAAAGTCCTTCATTTCTCAAGTTATAGCCGTGAAACTTGGTATATGAGCTGCGGGTTAAAAATGAAGACATAAGTGTTTCACAGTTTTTCAAAATTCCACCCCCAAAGGGGTGAAATAGGGGTTGAAAGTTTGTATAAAAGTCCATCATTTCTCAAGTTATTTCGATGAAACTTGGTATACCCACGCGGACGAAGTCGCGGGCATCAGCTAGTATATAATATGGGACCAAGAGAGTCTAAGAGATAAATTCAATATTATGACAGTGCACAACCAATATATATTTGAAAATTTAGTATACGTGCATAAACACATTGATAAATTCAAGAAGAAAAGTGATTGTCATAATGTCAATACTAGAAATAAAAATAAACTTGTAATGTCTGCTTCTAGGCTTAGTAAAACTAGCAATTCATTTGTTGGAAAGAGTGTCCGCTTCTACAATAAGCTCCCAGAAGACATGTTGAAGATGTCTCTGAATAAGTTCAAAGTTAATGTAAAACGTAAACTCATTGGAAAATCCTATTACCATGTGAAGGATTACTTAAATGACAAGGAAGCTTGGCAATAATTTGCTCTAATGGCTCTGATAGTTCCTTAGTTAAGATGATTTGTGAGATGGTGATAATGAAAAAAAAAAAACCCCCCAGCTGAGTTTGTTGTGGGCTCTTCTCAGACCTGGGCGCGTTTGGAACCCTCGTAGCTTTAGTTTTAAGATACCGTAACAGATTATCACCATCATATTTTTATGTAACTGGACGTTAATATAAGTGTAGTGCATCTACCTAAATTGAATAAATATTTATGACTTATGACTTATGGCTACTTAAATCCAGTTCATACATTCGCCTTTAAAGTATTCACTGATAAGCTAATTTTAATACATAGTTAGTCCGGTAGTTATTTTTATGAAATATAAACTACATTTAGAAAAAAATAAACAATAATAAATAGTACTTGAACTATATTTACCATAGTTAATTATATTAAAATACTAGCTGATGCCCGCGACTTCGTCCGCGTGGATTGAGGTTTTTCGGTTCCCGCGGGAACTCTTTAATTTTCCGGGATAAAAAGTAGCCTATGTGCTATTCCAGACTATAATCTATCTCTGTGCCAAATTTCATCCAGATCCGTTCAGCCGTTGGAGCGTGATTGAGTAACAAACATACATCCATACATACATCCATCCATCCAAACTTTCGCATTTATAATATTTATATGTATTAAAATATTCAATCACAGGCAGTAAATTTTGAATAAAGGCTCTTATTTCTAAAATATTTATTTATGGGCTCGGTAAAAACAGCGATTGGTTTGTGTGATAGGAAAACGGCCTTAGCTTTGGAGATCACGTAATCGCAGTACATTCTGGAATTTATGTTTTCTATCCGTTTAATATTCCACCGGGTCGCGTTGTTCAAGGTAAATATACACAGAACAGTAAATAAACTAATAGAAATTGTATTGCGATGGCCTTAGAGGGAGGAAACAATAATAAGAATAATTTGAAATGTAGAGATAAAATTATGATTATCTCTATCAAAGCAAAATGTACATAAATTACTGTTGATATCTGAGCTAAATATCAAGATTCAAGATAAAAGATGCAATGTTTATTTATTCAAATTAGGTACAATTTACACTTATTGAACGTCAATAAAAATATTAAACGTGAAGGTGATAAATGATAATCAATTACGGTATCTCCAAACTAGTAGGTAGGTATGTGGCCCCTTTCAAGCAATTTGTAATCCCACTCCAAGAGTTCCAAACGCGCCCTCAGGTATACAATTTGACTGTAACACAGTTAAATTGTAACCGATTTTAACAATTCTTTTTTTTACATACCTACCGCACTGCCAACGCTTAAAGCAATGCTTAAGCAATATTACTCAATATGACAGTTTGATGTCACGTACCTTGACGTTCCTAAAATAAGGATTATAATTCTAAAACACGAAAGTCAACAATAATGAAACAATATGGCTATAAGCGTTTTCAGTATGGCCCCTGTCTGGAGACAATCTGACACTCATTTAACACTTCTATTCTTTTTCTGTGTTCTGTGTTAATAACCAATGTGTAACAAACGGTGAGGTCCGCGCTATAAACATGGAAAAACCGGCTCACGACTGCTACGATGTATCTCTCCAGAATTATGAACGGCCTTCTTGTTCATGGGATGCGACCGTTGCTATAAATATAACTAGGATACACAGTTTGCTAAAAATGCTGGTCGTATAAATAACAATCGTCACTATTTACGCAAAGTACCTGTGTTATATTCAGGCTGCAATTTCACTTAGAAGTTTTACCGGTCGTATAAATAATAATAGGAATGATGCCTATTATTTACTTATTATCAAATAGAGGGTCTTCCAAAAGACCTAAAATTCACATCTTCGGTTAGTTATAAGTTTGATAACCATTTTAAAATAATAGATCAAAGAAAAAAAGAGCGTTGAGATGACGGCACAACTATGAAATTCATACAACTTTCATACTAGAAGTGAGTTTTTAAGTGTGATAAAGAGTTGCTGATTTGATTGAGTTTTCATCATCCCTAATATCAGTATATAGGTATACTCAGCGTACATAGGAATATTATACTTATTCAATTTTACTTAAAATAATAAAATAAAATTTGCAAGTGTCATTGCCCTCACAAATTGCAAACCACCTGCTCGCTTACTATACCTAATATATCTTACAAAAAATGCATGTTCATTTTGTGCTAGAATGACAAAATCCATAGGAATATATCTAGGATTTTTGTATATCTATAAATGTAACTTATTGTGTTCGGCTTGGGTCTATGGTTGTTTGACTTATGTAACTAGTCGTAACTATGACTGTCACA
Organism: Erebia ligea; assembly: GCA_917051295.2. Classification (NCBI taxonomy): domain Eukaryota; kingdom Metazoa; phylum Arthropoda; class Insecta; order Lepidoptera; family Nymphalidae; genus Erebia; species Erebia ligea. The sequence goes on from OU785232.1 coordinate 2,188,649, forward strand.
TAAAGTAGAGCTTTTTATATTAAAAGCTTAAATGGAGCTCGGAAAATATAAATAAAACTGGGTTCGATATCATATAAAATATTATAAATACGAAAGTGTTTGTTTGTTGGTTTGTTGGTTTATTGGTTTGCTGGTTTATTGGTTTGTTGGTTTGTCCTTCAATCACGCCGCAACGGAGCAACGGATCGACGTGATTTTTGGCATGGGTATAGTTGAGGACCTGGAGAGTGACATAGGGTACTTTTTATCTCGGAAAATCAAGGAGTTCCCGTGGGAATAAAAAAAAACTTAAACCACGCGGACGAAGTCGCGGGCATCAGCTAGTCGTTAATAATGTAGAGACGCACTCAGAGTCGCTTAATCATTACTTAAGGAACTCCTTTAGTATAGATTTGGATAGAAAACCTTAACTAATGAGTTCCATAATTATGTAATAAGTAAAAATTAATTGGAGTGCGTCAGCAAATCGAAAGGGTTGGATTATGAATATGTAGATGGGTATTAGGTAGGTACGTGACAATCCATATATCATGCGGACCGCAGTGACAATGGAAAATATCTGTCCCCCAGGTGCCGTTACCTTGAATTTATCATTTAATTCATTACGACCACCTCTCGGCGGACATTGTCCGTCGTCAGTCGTCACACACGATAGCCGGTCAAATCCAGGCTACTAATAAGTTTTCTGTACAAATCGTCTAATCTAAAGTCTGTACTCAATTTTTTTTTTATTCAAGTAGGTATACTTTTCGCTTCAAAAACACTTGGAAAAGTTTATTTCAATAAAAAAATTGTTTGAGTTTGAATTTGAATTTTAATGACGCGCTAAATCGCGTCGTTTGTGCATATTATATTAAATACAGAGTTAATTGTAAAATACCAACAACCTTCTATACAGGCAAGTTCTATGCACCAAGGTAAATAACTTTTGTTCCACGACTTTTTAAAATTCCAAAAAAAAAAAAAAAATTTTTCTTACAAATATAAAAATATTCATTTTTTATTTTTGGTTAATTTATTGAATTAACCAAAATTTTTTAATGAACAAATGTTGTTCAGTATCATGTACCTAGGTATAGAAGTTATATGTGGGAGGTTGTTGGTAAATTACAATTAACCCTGTATAGAAAATATATACATTACTAACTAAATAAGTAAATAAATTTAAATAAATCTAAATAAGTAAATAAACTCATAGGCTCTAAGGTTACGCGATAAATTATTGAAATAGACTCTATTTTAACGGACTATAATAATCATTTTGCGGTTTTAAACCTTTTTATTCGTAACTTATTCATGCAACAGCTTTGACATTCGAACATGTTTTGGGTCTTCTTTTGTAACAGAACCAAAAATGGCTGCAATTACAATTTGTATTCCATAGAATGCACCAAATTTTTGACTTCTTTTAATTTTATTCGGAAAAGGTTAGAGTTTTTTAATAAGAATGTTTTACTTATGTAGGTAATAGTAATTTTAAAAAATGTGAAAGTTTCGAATGATTGTCCATATTTTTATTGCCATTTCCTTTTCCGCATTTGCTCTTTCCCGGTACACTACTATGCATTTTATCATTCTCACGCGCTGTTAGCATAATTTTTGTGAGCAAGCGAATTTAGCGGCTGACTCATTTATGCAATACTTACTAGCTTTTGTACGCGGCTTCACTCACGTTTAATGCGATTTTCATACAAACAAACTCCTATTTTACCCCTTTATGGGTTGATTTAAAAAAATACCTTAGCGGATGGCCATAAGTGTGAGATCTATAGAGCGAACTTTGACTTTGCTTAGACTTAAGGGCGCCTTCAAATTTGCCGCAAAGTGCCGCGCGGAAGCAGCGCGGCTGCAGCGCTGCGGTCGCGCTGCTTTGTAAATCCATATAAATAAAAAACACGCGACTGCAGCGCTGCAGCCGCGCTGCGGCCGCGCATCAGTTCATCGATCGACTAGTGACGGGACTGCGCACGTATTTTTGTTCAAGTCTAAACATGAACGAAAATCAGGTAGAAGAATTTGAATTATGGGATTCGAAGTCCGACAAGTACAGCAATAAAATCGAAAAGAAAAAGGCTTGGGAAGAAATATGCATTAAATTTATTGACAATTTCACAAACAAGACTCCAAGTGAAAAAAAATGAAGCATGTAAGTATAATATGTATTGTTAACACAACTACTTTATATTTTCGTTGTTTCGTATTAAGTAATAGTAACACAGAGCAGTGTTTCTTCGTCAGAGTCCATCGTTCCAGGTAGGTTACTCTATGCCATCGTGAAAATAAATATAGGTACAACCCTATGATGTTCGAACCTCGCGACAGGAGCGCGGCCGCAGCGCTGCAGCCGCGCTGCTGCCGCGCTACGCTTTGCGGCAAATTTGAAGGCGCCCTAAGACATGGTTAAAACGAGACAGATCTATGTTACTCACATAAGTCCATCTCGTTCTAACTCTAAGCAAAGTCTGAGCCAAGTCAAAGTCCAGTGGTCTGAGCTGTGCGTAGATAGTTATTCTTATAGAGAGATAAGATACCTTTTCCTTTTATATATTTAGACTAAGTAACTCTTATTTAATCTGCGATATGGTAACTAATACTCCAGGTATGTCCTTGCATTATAGACATGTACGGTGCAGCGCTGAACTGTCTAGGTTACGCGATAAGTTACCTACTGAAATAGATTCCGCTTTAACACCGGGTCATACTGGGTGACACTAGTGCCCTTCAGCTTCATATTTATTGGCGTCGGCTTATACTAACACTAGTTTACGCCCGCAACTTCGTCAGCGTGGACTACACAAATTATAAACCCCTATTTTACTTCCTCTGGGGTTGAATTTTCAAAAATACTATTATATGGGATTTCTACGTCATAATATAGCTCTCTATAGACCTTTTGCTTTTAAGTATATATTAAGATTAATTATTATCTTATAGTTTCGTCGAAAAAAAGGTTTCATTTCCAGGCTAGGAAAAGCTATAGGAATGTGAGGTTTCCAATCCATACGAAGTAATCTAATCTTTAGCCTGCATCCGTGCCTTATCCGTGCGTTTCTTTCTTTTTTTTTTCTAGATGGATTCTCTCATCTCCTTCCTCATGTCATTCATGCTGGGACTCAATAGTGGTAATGAGCACGAGTCTCCTCCCTGAATGAGATCAATAAGGAATGAGAAGGGTTTGACCATAGTCCACCACGCTAGCCAGGTATGGATTGGCAGACTTCACACACCTTCGAGAACATTATCACGAACTGGCGGGCATGTAGTTTTCCTCACGAAATTAAATGGTTAAATATCACTTTATATTATACACATAAACTTAACTAGCTGATGCCCGCGACTTCGTCCGCGTGGTTAAAGTTTTTTGATTCCCGCGGGAACTCCTTAATTTTCCGGGATAAAAAGTAGCCTATGTCACTCTCCAGGTCTTCAACTATACCCATGCCAAAAATCACGTCGATCCGTTGCTCCGTTGCGGCGTGATTGAAGGACAAACCAACAAACCAATAAACCAACAAACCAACAAATAAACACACAATCGGAACAGTCTTAACCACTAGGCCACCACCGCTTTATGTGAATGTCTAGGTGCTTCATTTTCTATTAGATAACTGAATAATAGAAACTTTCGGGTCAATACCAAATATAAATAGGTACCTACCTATCTACTAGGTAGGTATGTTTGCATCAATACAATCAAGATAATTCAAGCCCTACAGGCGTGAAGGTCTCGAGGAAGGTTGCCTCAACAAATACAAGCATTTGAGGAAAAACCGGTCAATACAGTTCTTTATAAATATAAGTAAACAAAAAGATAAAAAAAAACGTTACAATATTGCAATGCGCTTTTTATCAACAGTGCAGACGTAAATGCTAAAAGAAATTCTGGTTTTTAAACTCGTAGGTGGATAATAAGACGACTAATTGACGTTAAAGAGTCTACAATATAGTAGTTAATTATACTATACGTAGGTACTTATATTACAGCGTAGTATATAACATTTATACAGTGGTGAAACTTCGCGACATCTCGTCCAAATTGGACGCCCTCAGTGCCTGAAGACGAAAGTCTTCGAACAGTGCGTGTTGCCAGTGATGACTTACGGCTCCGAAACATGGTCGCTACTCGCTAACTATGGGCCTGATAAGAAGGCTCAGGGTCACTCAGCGGGCGATGGAGAGAGCTATGCTCGGAGTATCCCTGCGTGATCAAATCAGGAATGAGGAGATCCGTAGGCGAACAAGAGTAACCGACATAGCTCGAAGAGTCGCCAAGCTCAAGTGGCTTAATGGGCGGGGCACATAGTTCGTAGAACCGATAGGCGTTGGGGTCCCAAAGTGCTCGTATGGCGGCCTCGCACTGGGAAGCGCAGCATTGGACGACCCGCCACTAGGTGGACGGACGATCTCAAGCGTGCAGCTGGAAGCCGCTGGAAACAAGCAGCACAAGACGGTGGCGATCCATGCAGGAGACCTTCGTTCAGCTGTAAACGTCTATAGGTTGAGACGACGACGATACAGTGGTTCCGAAGCCCATTCAACTGACAGACCCGACTTACCCCTCATTGACTGCCGCTAAGTGACGAGCTGCGCCGTGCATCTGTAGCGGGACTAGACCTTTATTACGAAAAAATTACAGCTACAGTGTATCGCAATCACCTCTGATTGGTTAACACTCCAAAAATACATTGACGCAGCAAGAATATCATAAAAAATGTATAATTATTATAAATGCGAAAGTGTGTCTGTCTGTCTATCTGTCTGTCTACTACGCTTTCACGGCCCACCTTTTCAACCGATTTTGATGAAATTTGGTACAGGGATAGTTTGTATCCCGGGGAAGGACATAGACTACTTTTAATCCCGGAAAATTAAGGAGTTCACTCACAAAATCAATCACAAAAATTGAGCCTGTAACAAATAACAATGATTGATACAGGTGTTACATAATTAGGCTACTGGTTAATGGAAGGCGTCATTACCTTCAGCGATGAAAGGTACGACGCAAAGCGAGAGTTAACATTTTTAATGCATCAAAGCAAAGCCAAGATCCAGTACCCAATAAACGTAAGCGGCGATGTAATAACCAGCCCCTGACGTTTTCATAATATCTCGCGACACCCTAAATGCAAGTCCGTGAAACAAGTGAAAAAAGAATTGGCCAAGTGCGAGCCAGTTTCGTCCACCGAGGGTTCAGTAACTTGGAAAGAAACATTTTATTAGTTTAAATTAATCTACTGTCTCAAAATCAAATGCCTTTGACTCAGGACCGCTGTTTGGTTGTTATTATACTCAATGCTGGTTTCTAAAACTATGATGTTCAGGTAGAGTAGTCGAAATATTATTTATTTAAACTTTACAGGAAAAAAGGTAGATTAGAATAATATATCTACTAAAATAAACGTATACGTTACTGTAAAGTTTAAATAAATATTATGACGCATTTCTGTCATTTCGTCTCAAGTCATAACTTACAAGTATAAACTAATTTTAAACAATCTGATGTAACAGGATGTAAGTATACCAATTTCATCAACTAGAAAAGTACCTTTCTTTATTCCATGGTGGAACTTCTGAACAGATTTGGATGTACAGATACCCCAGTATCGTCTTTACATCCTCCCGAGTCAGACTGGCTATAAATTAAAAAAACAACAATATGGAAGGGCACTCGTGTTTTTTTTTTAAAAATTAAGTTCACTTGGTTACCATTTTAGCACGGAACCCTAATAAAAAGCGTCGGGCAAAATGCGAGGCCCTTGAGCGATGCAGGCTTCAGGCTTCAAAATAGTCGCTCGCTTTCAAAGGCACGTCTCGTGGAGTGTGCCTTGCAACTTTGCTGAATTTATAATTGTTACTCGGGGCCGACGGCTTTCGTCTTGGCTGCAGGCTGGTGTAATTAGACTTCTCATATAAGTATACGTAGGTAGTTGCTGTGTTGGTAATCTGTGTTGAGTACTGCGATAGTGTATTGTTTTCGGGTAAAACGCGGCGCGAACGGATGCTGCTAAGGTGGGATGGGAATATTAATAGGTACCTACTAAGTAGAATATAGGTACTAAGGGTATACAGTGCTCCTGCGAGCACTGTAAGGTGTGACGTCAATTTAGTAAACTGCGTAGCCTTTCCTTTATAGTTAGCTATACTGCATTACTGTTTAAAACGGAACGCAGCCAGCACTGAGAGCACCTTACCTCGAAAATGCCAGTGCTCACAGTACAAAAATGGCGACGATTTATGACGTCATATATTTCCCTAGGATACTGCGGCAGTATACTGTCAGTCCATAACGGAACGAATTTCTCCCCAGTAAGAGCACTGAACAGTGCTCGCAGTGTATATCGGAACATACTTACCCTAAATATAATTGTTTTGACAGATGTTGGTATAGAAATTCTGCTATATTAAGCGTCAGTTAAAGTTTACTTGCCGATTATGAAACAGGCCCTTAAAAAGCAAGTCATTGAAATTAAGTGCTAAGTATTCGACCAGCCCCCCAATCATGTAAGGATGACCGATGAAATCGTTAAAAATCTGCGGCGAAGTAAATAAACCATAACATCATTAAATTAGAGCTCAATTTCGTGTACCCATTCTTATACGTTTAGGTATGTACGATACTCAAACGTATAAGAATGGATACGCGAAATTGAGCTCTAATTCAATGCTGTTATGGTTTATTTTACTTTGACGAAAATCTTAAACGTTTGATCGGACATTCTTACATGATTGGGGCTCTGAGCCGCATAATGTACGCGCCCTTCAAAAAGTTTACGTAACATAGAATAGGTAATAGTTGGTAACACTACTGACATTACTGACCTTGAAGATAAAATAATCAAATTCACATTAGCTATGTCAAGGTCTCCTGCAAGCCATTGAAAAATGTTACTTCGATAAAGTTTACGTTTGTAACAGTCGAAATTAAATATCACTTGCTGCGAACGGTGAAGGAAAACATCGTGAGGAAAGCTGCACGCCCTAGAGTTCTTCATAACGTTCTCAATCAAGGTTGTTTGAAGTCTGCCAATCCGTACTTGGCCAGCGTGGTGGACTATGGTGCACATTGACCCCTTCTCATTCTGAGAGAAGACTCGCCTGCTCATTAGTGAGCCGGCAATGGGTTGAAATTAGTGAGCGAGTACGACTGAATTAGCCACAACGAAACGCCAGCATTTTTTTAATTTTTTTATATTCATTATAGGCTTACGCTTGATCACATCACACCTGATGGGAAGTGATGATGCGGCCTAAGATGGGAGGCGCTTGCCTAGAAGATGCCTATATAGTCACTCTTGATTTAAAGATTCTTCTTCGTCGTAACACTCTTGACAGAGTGGTCGTGGTCATCACGAAGTGACGGCTTTAGTGGCAGATGTTATGCGCCTCACGAGCATCCGCCACTTCTCCCTGCTGGCCGACAGCCTGGTGCACTCGTGTAATGAACCGCCAACAGCCGACTTAATTTGGTCGGTCCATCGCATGGGTGACCTTCCTCGCCCTCTGGTGCCCTCCACCTTGCCCTGCACGACGAGGCGCTCGATGGAGTCATTCTCACGCCGGGAGACGTGTCCAAAAAATTTTAGTATGCGACTCTGTACCAGCGATGAAAGCCGTTGCTTAATGCCGACTTCTTGGAGAATAGAGACGTTGGTGCGGAATTCGGTCCATGAGACTCCTAACATTCGCCTCCAGCACCACATCTCCAGAGCATCAATCTTTTTTTTCTCGACTTGTCGCAAAGTCCACGTCTCCGCAGCGTATAAAAATATGGGGAAAACAAGCGTTTTAAAGAGCCGGGTCTTCGTAGCTTTTGTTACGTTCCTGTTCCTCCATATTTTCTTCAGCCTATCCATCGCGGTTCTTGCTATTGCCATACGTCGCTTTACTTCCTCCACGCAGCCGCCATTATTCGAGATTAAAGCACCAAGATATATGTAGGATTGAACGACGTCGCAGTTCGCAATCTGAGTGACTTCGGGCGAGTTGTTGTTGGCTCGGTCTACAGTCATCATCTTAGTTTTACTGCGGTTAATCTTTAATCCGAACTCTAGGCTCACGCGTTCCATTTTAAAAAGTAGCTCTTCCATACGACTAGCACTGGTTGCAAACAGGGTAGTATATCATGGGATTTAAAGATACCCAGATTGTATTTGGTGGGAAACACAGTTTTAGGTAGAGTGTTCCAGACCCTAGCCATGCGAATGAGGAATGAAGACGCGAAGCGTTTCGTTCGTGTGGATGGAACGTCGACGACATAGGGGTGGAAACTCGCACGGCGTCTTGCGGTACGATGGTAGAAAGGTGAGGGAGGTACAAAGTCGAAAAGCTCCTGAGCACACTCACCGAAATATCCATACTAATATTATAAATGCGAAAGTGTGTCTGTCTGTCTGTCTGTCTGTCTGCTACGCTTTCCCGGCCCATCTTTTCAACCGATTTTGCTGAAATTTGGTATAGAGGTAAGTTATATCCCGAGGAAGGACATAGGCTACTTTTTATCCCGAAAAATTAAGGAGTTCCCGCGGGAATCAAAAAACTCTAATCCACGCGGACGAAGTCGCGGGCATCATCTAGTATCCTATAAAATACCGATAGGCCAGCTATATATATTACTTCACTATAGCCACAGTAACAGCAGGAAACCGTCAGCGTTGGCATCCTTATGTGGTTGACGTCCAGTCTGCTCGAACGAAACGGTTCTGCTCCTACGAACTCAATTTACATAGACGGGCCCTGTAAAACAAAGAATGTGAACGTATTTTACTAAAGCCATCTAGTCTGAAAAGCGGGACAGCGCTATGGCGGGGGCAAGGACAGGCTTATACAGGTGTGGAGCGCGTTCTACAGGTCGGACGCCCAATTTTTTTCCTAATGAAAGGGCCCATCTAGTAGCTACATATATATCGATGTTCTGCTCTACGTCTGATTCGAACCGTAGGACGTGGAATGCCCTTCAAGCGCATGTATTCCCTACCGCGTATAACTTGAGTAGGTACCTTCAAGCCAAGAGTGAATAGGCATCTTCTAGGCAAGCGCGCTCCAACCTAGATCTCATCATTGCTTCGAAGCGTGATTGTCGTCAAGCGCAAGCTTACTCTATAACAGCTAGCTGAAGCCCGCGATTTCGTCCGCGTGGTTTTTAAGTTTTTTTGATGGGGCCTCGTTAATTTTCCGGGATAAAAAGTAGTCTATGTAACTCTCCAGGTTCTCAACTACCCATGCCAAAAATCACGTCGATCCGTTACGGCGTGATTGAAGGACAAACCAACAAACCAACGAACCAATATAGTTTATTGGTTTGTTGGTTTTTAATTTTAGTATGATATAGTATGATGATAAAAAAAAAGCTTCGTAGTCAGTAAACCAATGATTTCCAAAACCGTGGAGCGCGATCGACTCGCCTACGGTTGTAAAGTTATTTTTATGTGTTTATGTGTGAAGTTGAACGTTTGCGCCTACGTAAATAACCACAGGTGCTTTCAACATTTTATGAAGCTATAAATAATACCACAGCTTACCCTAAAGCTGTGTACAGATGACCAAATCTGACGCGCGTTTTACCAAAAAACGGTGGCGGATTTGGTTGTTTTATGCTTCTCCAACTCACCGCTGTAGTAATATCAAAGAGGTTCCAAAATAGTGAGTATAGAGGCCAAAGCATTGTTTGACTTTTTTTATTTTTTTATTGCGAGATAGGCGCTTGCGCTTGACGACAATCATGCTTAGTGCAAAGCAATGATGAGGTCTAGGTTGGAACGCGCTTGCCTAGAAGATGCCTATTTACTCTTGCCTTTTACATAACCATGTTTTAAATAGTCGTAGTCAGGTTTAAAAGCATTTGCATACAACGACGTTCATCGTGACTTAATATTTTATTTGATTGCAATTATTATTATTCAATACTAGATGATTCCCGCGATTTCGTCCGCGTGGATTAAGGTTTTTTGATTCCCGCGGGAACTCCTTAATTTTCCGGGATAAAAAGTAGCCTATGTCTTTCCCCGGGATACCTAACATCCCTATACCAAATTTTAGCAAAATCGGTTGAAAAGATGGGCCGGGAAAGCGTAGCAGACAGACAGACAGACAGACACACTTTCGCATTTATAATATGTATTAGTATGGAAGTATGGATATCTAAGTACACTTTTTCTATTTCTTTTCAAAGTAGAAAAAGTTCAATTAAGTACAAGGATCATAAAAAATGTGTATTATTAGTTTGTTTTCGAAACGCAGCGATAAAAACGCGCGTTGTAAACAGTTCAATGTCTTATGCTTTACATTTCTAGTACGGCGTACGAGACCGTTATCTAACACGAAAATGTTATCCAAAAATCGGTTCAGATTGAGCTTGCGGCATTAAAACTTTAGCTTTTACATTAATGTCCGTTTGTTTGTCACGGAATGTTAGTTATTACTGTTTTAGACCTATTGTCGGGTGGCAAATGATAACAAAAATTAAGATCCAATTAAACTACGCGGTAGACAATCCTTACTAATATTATAAACGCGAAAGTTTGTATGTATGGATGTTTGTTACTCAATCACGCCAGAACGGCTGAACGGATCTGGATCAAATTTGGCACAGAGATAGATTATAGCCTGGAATAACACATAGGCTACTTCATATCCTGGAAAATTGAAGAGATCCCGCGGGAACCATTAAACCTCAATCCACGCGGACGAAGTCGCGGGCATCAGCTAGTACATATTAATAATTATGGATATATCACATAATAATATGAACCAGCTAGATACTATTTACTATTAAGTTCTTAGATAGGTAGGTACTAGCTGATGCTACCTAAGTGATAAGGCCGCCTTTTGTATCCTACTTCTGTCTGTTTGTTTTATTTCCAATTTTTGTTTTTGTTATTTTTACTTGTTGTGGTGGTACAAATAAAGTGTATAGATAATAATAATAATAATAATGCCCGCGACTTCGTCCGCGTGGTAATAATAATGGTAGTATGCTCCCAGCCCCCCTAGCATGGGCCGAGACAATTTACTCCCCGAGGAAAGGATAAATTTTTTATTCCTAAATAAATAAATAAAAACGCTAAATAACGGTGGATAAATAGTCCCCCGAGTCCCCGTGAAATGTCAAACGGGGATAAACTACTGCTCTCCCCTGTTGCCGTGCTCTGTGAAGTGGTTAAGTTAATTTTATCTCTTGTCAGTGGATAAAATCGAGGGATAAAATTTTTATCTCCGGCCCATGCTAGCCCTGCAGGTCGGATTTTTTTAATAGGTAGGTACTTACTGTAGTGAGAATTCAACATTATAATTTAAAAAACTGGAATTCACATTTAAAATATGTTTTTAAAGTCCACAGCGATACAGAGATAGAGCTAAATTGGGTGGAAATATTCCTCAATAAAAGTTGCCCGTCAAAAGAGCCGCATAGCTCGCGTCGGGTCGACCGTGTACCTATGGACAGCATGTCAAAAATGCGTCCCAACTATGTATTGTAGTGTTGAAAGTGATGAAACCCTGAAAGAGGGATCTTTTTTACACGCAATTACAACATAGAAGCTACAGTTATACATACACTAAATTAAATATGGCAGACGATAAAAGCTTGTTTTTAGGGTTCCGTACCCAAAGGGTAAAAACGGGACCCTATTACTAAGACTCCGCTGTCTGTCTGTCTCCAGGCTGTATCTCATAAACCGTGATAGCTAGAAAGCTGAAATTTTCACAAATGATGTATTTCCGTTGCCGCTATAACAACAAATACTAAAAATTAAAAATATATATATGTTAAGGGGGGTCCCCATACAATAAACGTGTTTTTTTCGTATTTTTTTGCTCAATATTAAAAACGGTAACAGGTAGACGGTTCAAATTTTCACAGAATATTAACTTGTATATTACCTTTCAAAATAAATAATTAAATATCAATAAAGTAAATATTAAAGGGGGGCTCCCATACAACAAACGTAATTTTTATTTTTAATACGTCATAAATCGTAAAACTTACTACAGGTTTGTACGGAACCCTCGGTGCGCGAGTCCGACTCGCACTTGGCCGGTTTTTAAAAATGTGAAAAGGCATTTTCTAAGCAAGCGCGCTCCACCTTAGGCTGCATCACCACTTGCAAGCAGGTCTGACTGCAGCCGAGCGCTAGCCTATATATTATTTTAAAAAAACCATTTTAACATGATTTTAACATATTCTTGGTTCAATAAATTACAGAGTAAAAGATAGTTAGAGAGTATCGCATTTAACACTGCAACACTATAGCATTATATCATTGTTTCAGAGATCCGTGCCAATTGGTGATAGCATATCATTCTTTAAATAATTGGGTTGAGCTTTGCCCAGAATGTTTGCTGCCAATTTTGTAGCTACAATGTTCGAAGTTGCGACGTTTAGGAATTTGCACCGTGATTTAGAGTTTACGTTACTAATGTTAACTACTGTAATTCATAAACTTTGTTTACGTGTTTTTTAATAGTTTTTATCTACGCTCATACGTTATAACGTCTTAAAATTCTTAATAAGGAATAAATAATAGTGGCTTAATGACATAAATTATTCACGCACATCTATACATAGTATTAAAAATATATATAATATTATAGTATCGATTTAATACCAAATTGATGTTGTAGAATATTTTTTTACCATTATAGTAGGTACTTACCGTTTGTCGAAATTATCAGCCCCGGATTGTTTGTTAATTGTGACTCAATCACGCCAGAACGGCTGAACGGATCTGGATCTGATCGTCGCGCCAGGAGACTTGGTAGGTAACAAAGCGCTGGTCACTTCGAAGCTGCAAAGCTTGGAACATCGGCGCAAAGTTGCCTGTCTGTCGGTATTCTACAGGATATATATCGGAGAGTGTGCTCAAGAACTATTCGATCTGGTTCCTCCGTCACCTTTTTATCATCGAACCGCAAGGCATCGACAGGGTCTGCACCCATACCACAGCCCATACGCAGTCGAAATTCCGCGGGCTTTCGCGGGCGGGATTTGCTTCCTCGTTTCTAATTCGAAACGCTAGGATATGGAATGCCCTTCCGGCTTCCGTTTTCCCCTCCTCTCTTAATATAGGTAGGTCCTTCAAATCAAGAGTGAATATAGGCACCTTCTAGGGAAGCGCGCTCTACCTTAGGCCGCATCACCACTTGCAAGCAAGTCTGATTGCAGCCAAGCGCTAGTCTATATATTTAAAAAAAACCGGCCAAGTGCGAGTTGAACTCGCGCACCGAGGGTTCCGTACAAACCTGTAGTAAGTTTTAAATTATTAAAAAAAAACTACTTACTAGATCTCGTTCAAACCAATTTTCGGTGGAAGTTTGCATGGTAATGTACATCATATATTTTTTTTAGTTTTATCATTCTCTTATTTTAGAAGTTACAGGGGGGGGACACATTTTACCACTTTGGAAGTGTCTCTCGCGCAAACTACCTATTCAGTTTAGAAAAAAATAATATTAGAAACCTCAATATCATTTTTGAAGACCTATCCATAGATATTAGATACCCCACACGTATGGGTTTGATGGAAAAAAAATTTTTGAGTTTCAGTTCTTTAAGTATGGGGACCCCCAAAATTTATTGTTTTTTTTTCTATTTTTGTGTGAAAATCTTAATGCGGTTCACAGAATACATCTACTTACCAAGTTTCAACAGTATAGTTCTTATAGTTTCGGAAAAAAGTGGCTGTGACATACGGACGGACAGACAGACAGACAGACAGACAGACAGACAGCCAGACAGACAGACAGACAGACAGACAGACAGACATGACGAATCTATAAGGGTTCCGTTTTTGCCAAATTTGGCTACGGAACCCTAAAAAAGGATGAATTTTTTTTCACAGAGATGCATTATAGTCTGGAATAACATGTAGGACAATTTGAAGAGTTCCCGCGGGAACCGAAAAACCTCAATCCACGCGGATAAAGTCGCGGACATCATCTAGTAATTAATATAGGTAATAATACGGTGTGATATAGGGCGTAAACAGAAGGTCACGAATATGACTAATAAAATATTATTCCGATAAACATTGAGTGATTTTTAACGTTCTCTTATGAAGGACAGAAAGGCGTTCGTGTTAGGCTAGGTCAAAGTCGCTTGGCAACTAGAGTAGTTAGTAAGGACGAAAACCCACTACCTACGGACAGGACAGGATAAAACGACCGCGTGGTAGGGGACCGTGGTAGGGGAAACTCGTCTTGCCCTGTCGCGATAGTCTGTGCAGCCCCATATTGAAATACGCGTGCGGAATTTTTTTATAAACGTTAGTTCTTTAGGTATTGGGCTATACTCTATCCACGGAGACTAGTTAATATAGCGCTCTCTCTGTCACGTAATCCCATACAAATGACAGAGACAAAAAAAGTCAGTGGGCGTAAGCCATTCTGAATGTACGTACGCACTGCGCTACTATTAAATTAAACTAGCTTTCTTCCCACGACTACACTTGGTTTTTTTTTACAATTTACGTAGTTATTATAATTCAAAATATATTAATCACTATCCGACGACGTATCACTGCTATCGTTTTCTACATTTATTATGAAGTTATCAGTCATTATTTCCACATTCCTATCTATTGCGTTCATTTTTGGCTCTACTATTTCTTGTACTTGTTTGATATAATTTTGCCACTTTTGGGCATTAGGTAATATTTTGAATATATGATAAATTTTGATATAATTAACAATAACGATAGGTAAGGATAAAATATGAGCGCGTCTGCACAGTACGGGTACCACGATCAGACTAAAATATACACGTAGTCTGTACACTGCATTAACGGTTATCGCTGACCAATCACAAACGAGTCCATATCTTCCCTATTAACTTGTCTCCGTGGATATAGTATAGTCTAGGTAACGGGAAAATTGTACGTGACAGAAAAGCGTTCTTCTCTGTCGCTCTCCCTCTAGCATAGATAGAGAGTGAGATAGAGTACATAAGTAATTATTTTAGTCAGTGTTGAACATAATATTTTTAAACAGACATAGGATAGGTTGGTTGGTCCGATAGGAGCCGCGTCGTAAGCAAAATGTTGTTGGTTCGAGTCCTTGTCCACTCATGTCATTCAGTCATTTGAAGTGTCCCTTGAATTCTAATATTTGGAATAAAGGTAAAAAAATAAGCTAAGATTTACTGTATATTTCAAACGTATGTTGATTATTAGGCGAGTTTGGGCAATGTCCTTTGCAAAGTATTTTTAAGTAGGTACTTAATTTAATTTTATTTTTTTATTAGAAAATCGGAAACTCGAGCGAAAAGAACTAAACTTCTTACGGGGTGTCCAACGGTTAAACGGCTTGTTTGTCCGTAGTGTGTTTTCGTCTTACTTACCACGGCAATTATTGCTTGCTGCCAAATAACATTATAATGGCTGACGGCATTATTTGTCCATTACGCCACCAGCACGATAATACCATAGCTTTTGTATATTAAACTTGCCTATTTACGAGTGATTTTAACCTTATATCAATAGAGCAGAGTCTATTTCGGCATGACAAAATGTCTTGTCGATAAAACTTAGGTTATGGTTTATATAATATGACAAATTGTCACCTGTACGCTACCGAGACGTATAGTACATTACTGCAGCGGCCATCAAAACAGGCATTGAAGGACGAACGTGTAAATGTGGGCCGAGGCGAAGCCGAGGCACACATACGTAAGTCCATCAATGCCTAGTTGTGGTGGCCAAGGCTTGTATAGTGCTTTTCTCAAATAATGCGCGGAAATTAAAACTAAGTGTTCATCACACTCATTGTCTTCACTTGAACTCATTTTGTCAAAAACATTTCAATATCAATGACGAACAACGAACAACAATAATTTTTCCCGCGTCAAAGTGTTCATTTGTTTTTTTTTTTTTCAATAAACAGCTTTCTATTTGCAAGCTAGTTTGAAATTTAAATAAAACCTTTGATAAGTTACCTCCTTGGTTGCCATGTTTCGGAGTAAAAGATCGTTCCACTTTTAAACTACACGACAGATATGAATTTAGTATGTAATTTATTTGGCCGCTAAACCACGACAGATATGGATTTTCATACAACTTTAGAAGGCCGCTGCTCGCATGTATTTGGCCAGTACAACAATTTCGATTTATCTCGAAGAAGGTTGTCAAAATAATGCTCAAATTTCCAAGCATGTTTGAGAAAAACTTATTGTATTATCACAGTCTATGGAGATACGTTCTTTTCCTACCAGTCGTTCGACGGAGGCATCTAGATTCTAGACAGAGCAACGCTGCCTAATGTCAAATTTTGTATGCAGTTTCTTCTCTCAACCATAGGCACGCGCATTTTTTTCGCGTTTTTTTGTGTATATTCTTATCAGTAATCATCAGTACTACCTGTCTTCCTTTTTGGTAGCGGTCCCCTTACAGCTGTAGGCCTGTAATCTGTAGGAATATACCTATTACCTATACTTACGCTGTGGCATTGTTTTCGGATTGGAGACATGTAAATGTGTACGACTTTGATCACGTATCGGAAAGCTGTGAAATTATACTCGAAGTGCTTGAATTTCGATACTCAGGTGACCAAGCGTTTGTGAATTGTGGGATTGTCCCGAAACTTGGTCTCTTGTTAGGGTTGTAGGTACTGTCACGTTCGGGGTAGTATATACTTCTATAAATGGTATCGTTGGTCAACCCTTATGGACATAGTCACTTTCGCTAATCTATTCTAAAATAAAGTTTGCGAATTTTGTATCTCTCCATTTATACTAGAGGGAGAAATACAGAGTTTAACACTCTTTTAACGCAACGCAACGTCCCCGCGCATTGTCGTGGCAAAAAGTTTGTATTATCAAATTGTTATGGTTTAAAAATACAACATTGTAAGTGTTTATTTTAGAGAAAGCTTTCTCTATCTAAAATTAAATTAAATTAAAAAAATAAATAATTTAATTCAATTTAATTTTAGACAAAACTGAATGCACTGCAAGGGCTGTCTGCAGTTTTCTTTTATTACCAATCATTGTAACTGCCAAACTATCTGCAAATTAAAGTAACTTTACGACAGTGTAGATAGATTTAAATAATTTAAAATTTCAGTTTGCTGGTAACCCTAAAGTCAAATGACGTCACGCCCCATAAAGCGAGCGAATACAACGTCGGGATAAGTGACAAAAGATATTTTATAGTAGCAATTGTTCTAATAATATCGCGCTATGTATTTGGAAATATTGACGCCATAAATGCTTTTATGCTTTGCATTCACGTACGAGCTTAAACCCTTTATTACCTTGCTTTCGAACGATTTCGGTACACATTATAGGAATCTTTTTAGAATGAATAACTATTTTAAGTTTTATTTTATTTCTTAAAATATTCTCATCAAGTCTTTAAACTGAAATGCGTGTAAAACCACGCATATGGTAGGATTTTGTAGTAATGCTAATTGTTGGGCGTAGCCTGTAGGATAGTTTTCAAATATGTAGTTTTTATTAAAAAAAGCGTATGTATTTTTTCTACGGAATTAAAGGTAGGTATCATATTATATCCAGGCCATATCATATAGCTGGTATCGCCTCCAGGATGCAATCTCTGTACTAAATTTCCATAGATTTAGTAATCTATGTAAATTTCGTCGAAATCTAATCAATAAGGATTATAATTCTAAAACACAAACGTCAAGAATATTAAAACAATATGTACGATTATAAGTGATGGTAGAATTCCCCAAAAACCCATTTTCTGTAGTATCCACTGTTGTACACAACTGCTCTTCTACAAATTCGACGCACTCTTCGTCGCAGAAACAAATTTCATCCTCACCACCTGGATCCCTGGTCTTCTTCCACCTCCCGCTATTCCAGGTCATTTTTGCCACGTACCTGCAAATTGTGGAACCAGCTTCCTTCTTCTGGGTTCCCTAATGATTATAATATGGGGCTCTTAAAAGGGCGGATAAACAAATTTCTCAAAAGCCAGCAACGCATTGGTGATTCCTATGGTGCTGCAAATGTTCATGAGCGGCGTTAATCACTTACCATCAGGTGACCCGCCTGCTCGTTTGCTCGCTATATATATATATATATATATATATATATATATAAATTACAATACACATCGTTTTCGTGCTAAGCACGTTTTTATGGTTGGGTTACCAGATGATGTCGTCACGTGACTCGTCTTTATACTCATCATTATCCCGCAAGTCGTTGACTTTCAGTAACTTTTTAAAGATTTCTGACGTAGCGGCAAATCGCTGTCTGGTTTGATACTTATAATCATCATACTAATATTATAAATGCGAAAGTGTGTTTGTTTGTTGGTTTGTCCTTCAATCACGCCGCAACAGAGCAACGGATCGACGTGATTTTTGGCATGGGTATAGTTGAGGACCTGGAGAGTGACATAGGCTACTTTTTATCCCGGAAAATTGAAGAGTTCCCGTGGGAATTAAAAAAAACTTATTCCACACGGACGAAGTCGCGGGCATCAGCTAGTTCGGAAATATTTTTAAAATAAACTTTAATATACGTATTTTCCGAATACTTACGAAATTCTAAAATGGTTTAAATTCCTATACAAATAACACCACGTTTTTATTCATGAATAATATGACTCAGAATTTCTTCCAAAGCAAACAACCTGTTGATGCTGATAAGTCTTTTACAAAAATACACTTTTGACAAAAATATTTGCGAACTGATAGGTAGGTATTTAATTAACTAAACTTGTAAATATTTACTAATTATGTAAAATATTCATACTGGATTGTTACGCTGGACGACTGCGCTTCGTCAGCACGTATGCCGCGCGTCTCAACTTCCATAGAAGATCCAATTCTGACCATACTCTCTGCCTTCGTATACCTAACATCGGAACGAATGGACGTACCTATCTTACATTTTTGTACAATATTCATATGTAAACCAATTTATTATATTCATATACACCAAAAAGGACTTCATTATTCCTGAACCTGCTTCGGGACAGCCGCCCTTCATAACTGGATTGTAAATAGATACCTACTACCTACCTACAAACGTATCTATTATCTAGTGTGAAAAATAAATCCTAAACCTTTTTTTTTTTTTTTTAATCCACTTTAAGTTAGCCCTTGACTGCGATCTCACCTGGTGGTAAGTGATGGTGCAGTCTAAGATGGTAGCGGGCTAATCTGTTAGGGGCATGGCAGTTATACCCCAATTCGGTTTCTACACGGCATCGTACCGGAACGCTAAATCGCTTGGCGGCACGTCTTTAATGGTAGGGTGGTAACTAGCCACGGCCGAAGCCTCCCACCAGGGCAGACCAGGGAAAATTCAGAAATTATAAATTTCCAAACCCTGCCGGGGATCGAACCCGGGACCTCCGCACGTTAAGGAAACAGCGCTCAACACTGCGCCACGGAGGTCGTCAAATTATCATACCTAGATTATCATACTAATATTATAAATGCGAAAGTTGTTTGTTTGTCCTTTAATCATGCCGCAACAGAGCGACGGATCGAAGTGATTTTTTGGATGAGTATAGTTGAGGACACGGAGAGTGGCATAGGCTACTTTTTACCCCAGATAATTAGGAGTTCCCGTGGGAATTAAAAAACTTTTCCACGCGGACGAAGTCGCGGGCATCAGCTAGTTATATTTATTAAAGGCAGTGATTGTTCGAGTTTCAATCACAGGTTCAATGCTAGGCACGCACTTTTTAATTTTCAAAGTTATGTGCAATTAAAATAAGTATCTTGATAATATTGTATGTACCATATTTTGCCAAATAAATATTTACTTTACTTTACGTAAATATAAATTGCTTGAACGGTGAAGGAAAACAGCGTTGAGAAATCTGCATGCATGAGAGTTCTCCATAATGTGCTGTTATATGTGAAGTCATAATATGTTTGTTGTTGTGTCATATGTCTCCGCAACATATGTGAAGTCTAACAATCTTCACTTCGCCAGTGTAGTGGACTATTGCCTTTCTCATTTTATAACATACTAGCGTTTGCCCGCGGTTTCGCTCACGTTAGGTTCGATTTTCATACGTGTTGAATGTTGTTCATGGTGTTGAATGAAATTAAAATTCAACCAAGAATTTTGTAGACGTTTCAGCCTGGACTATCGTAAAAGTCTTGTCCCATCGGAAAACATTTTCCCGGGCCTTTTTTTTTTTTTTTTTTAATTTATTTTGTACCAAGAAGTTATACAATATGTAGAAAAACAGAAACATAGTGGACAAGGAAACACTTATCTCTATAAGAGATCTATATAGATTAAAGAAGTATTTTTTGTTACTAATCCAGATTAATAGTAAATATAGCTCAATAGAAGTCGCAAAAATAAATGTACGTACAATTTACAGGGTACGCTTTAAGTGCCTCGCTAAGAGGGAGAGAGACTTTTGCCTTTTAGTAGTAACGGAACAGTAAAAAATTTACTGCGAACAGTAAAGTTACACTACAACAATACGTAGGAACAAACACGTTCCTAACAAGTCAAGAAAGACTAGGCCTACCAAGAAGTTAATTTTTCGCGGACAACGTTTTATAAAAGAAACTGAAGATTTGCTTCCTCGTTTCCAATCCGAACCGCTAAAAAGTCAAAATTCTAATGTTTTTTATTCAAATAAACTTTTACAAGTGCTTTTGAATCGTTGAGTGAATCTACCACTGGTTCGGAATGCCATTCCTACCGAGAAGAACCAGCAAGAAACTCGGTGGTTGCTCTTTGAAAAAAAAAACTACATTTTCATTGTGTTAATACCACAGACATGTTAATACATAGTTAGGTAACCGCTTTCCTTGGCCCGTGCGGCTTCCGTTTCTCCCTCCGCTTTTAATATTGTTATCTACACAAAATCGCAAAGTTAGAATTTCAAACACACAAAGAAAAACAATTGAGAGCGCATCAAATTGCTGGCAAGCCGGCATTAATCTGAAGTGGCCAATGCGGGGTTGCCAGTTAACAAATAGTCAATAATAAAGAGATAATTATAAAAATACTTATGTTGTGGTTAAACAACATAATATTGTGTATTCTCTGGTATATACCATCCTGGGTCGAAATATCGACAGATAAAGTCGTCGTATTTATCGTGGTATGTACCCGTTTTAATACAGAATATTATGTTAAATAAAGAGAAATAAAAAATAAGCTTAATACCATCCTTTTTTTCTTCTGCAAAGAGAGCGAAAGAGCCAAATACCGCGCCAATATTTTCAAATCAAAATTCTGATTAAAATTCCGATAGTACATTATTGGTAGTACTTTGTATATCTTTAACTATCCGAGAAGGCTTACGAATCACTCATCTCCCCGGACAATGCATTTAATCAGGACCGTCTGAGGGCTTTGGTGATTTTTTTAATGCGTCCAGGGCAATTAAGCCGGGGCGCGATAGACTCTCGAGACTGAGGTGGTAATTAGCGGCTTATTCCTTAAGCAACGGCGGAAATGAAAACCGAGTGGGCGAAGATATTAATTCTCAATGTTTTCGCAAATCTTGGAGCAGGAGTTATTATAGACCGGGAGATGGTCGTAGGTGATAGTCTCCCATTTTCTACTGCATGCCTTTTTAAGAGTTGATAACTAACCCTAAAATATGAAAGATAGAGGGGTTACTAGCCCTTGCGCGCTTGCACGTCATAAACAAAATGGCTTCTCTTTGTGACAGAATTTTAGTTTTTGCCGTGACATTATACTGCATGCCTTTGTAATATAACGTAGTTGGAACAAATTTAAGCTATAATAATTGATGGCATGCAATTCGCAACGGCCGACGGGGCTCAAACGGTTACGTAGAAATGTAAAAAAAAATAGAACATTTCCGTGTTTACAAATTGCATGCCGTTGTAAAAAATTACTTTTTTTATCTCAAATATACTCTACGAAAATTGGCATGCACCCCTCGTATGACCAAGGGTGGAAAATATTAGGAAAATGTTGTGAAAATTCAATACAGCTTTTCCGTGATTTCAAACTACTTCTAATAAAGATAAACATTAATTTAATGACCAAATAATTCTGAAATACAAATGGCATGCATGTTGCTCATGATCATTATATTATAAATAATAACAAAAGTTGCAAAAATTTAATAAACATTTCCGTGTTTTTTATTTGCATGCCGTTTTGTATTTCATAAAAACGTATTATTATAAGTATATACCGAAAATGGCATGCGTATTAAATAATACCATCATATTTTAAATAATAATTAAAGTTGCAAAAAATTTAATAAACATTCCGTGTTTTTAATTTGCATGCCGTTTTGTATTTCATAAAAACATATTATTTTAAGTATATACCGAAAATGGCATGCGTATTAAATAACACCGTCATATTTTAAATAATAACAAAAGTTGCAAAAATTTAATAAAAATTTCCGTGTTTTTAATTTGCATGCCGTTTTGCATTTCATAAAAACATATTATCAAATAAATATTATAAATGCGAAAGTTTGGATGTATGGATGTATGTTTGTTACTCAATCACGCTCCAACGGATGAACGGATCTGGATGAAATTTGGCATAGATATAGATTATAGTCTGGAATAACACATAGGCTACTTTTTATCCCGGAAAATTAAGGAGTTCCCGCGGGAACCGAAGAACGGAACCGAAAAACCTCGATCCACGCGGACGAAGTCGCGAGCGTCAGCTAGTTTTAAGTATATATCGAAAATGGCATGCGTATTAAATAACACCATCGTATTTTTAATAATAATGAAAGTTTCATAAAATATGTGAACCATTTCCAGTGTGAAACAGAGATCAGAGATTTGGATTTTGGCGCTAACCCATCGCCTACCTAGCCACGTTTCCGCGGGAACTCCTTAATATTCAGGGATAAAAGTAGCCTTTATGCTATTCTATATACTTAGCAGACTATAATCTATATCCGTGCCAAATTTCATGCAGATCCGTTCAGCCGTGATTGAGTAACAAACATCCATCCATCCATCCATACATACATCCATCAAAACTTTCGCATTTATAATATAACTAGCTGATGCCCGCGACTTCGTCCGCGTGGATATACCAAGATTCATCGAAATAACTTGAGAAATGATGGACTTTTATACAAACTTTCAACCCCTATTTCACCCCTTTGGGGCGGAATTTTGAAAAACTGTGAAACACGTATGTTTTCATTTTTAACCCGCAGCTCATATACCAAGTTTCATGGATATAACTTGAGAAATGAAGGACTTTCATATAAACTTTCAACCCCTATTTCACCCCTTCGGGGGTAAAATTTGCGAGAACTGTGAAACACGTATTTCTTCATTTTTAACCGGTAGCTTGTATACCAAGTTTCATCGATATACCTTGAGAAATGAAGGACTTTCATACAAACTTTCAACCCCTATTTCACCCCTTTGAGGGTAAAATTTTGAAAAACTGTGAAACATTTATTTCTTTATTTTTAACCGGTAGCTTGTATAGCAAGTTTAATCGATATCACTTGAGAAATGACGGACTTCCATACAAACTTTCACCCCCTATTTCACCCCCTTAGGGGTGGAATTTTGAAAAACTGTGACACACGTACTTCTTTATTTTTTACTGTGAGCCAAAATTAAAAGTTTCGTTGATATAACTTGGTAAACATCTTGAGAAACGAAGGACTTTCACACCAACTTTCATCCCCTATTTCACCATTTTGGGGGTCGAATTTTCAAAAACTGTGAAACACATATGTCTCCATTTTCAACTCGCAGCTCATATATCAAGTTTCATGGCTATAACTTGAGAAATTAAGGACTTTCATACAAACTTTCAACCCCTATTTCACCCCTTCGGGGGTAGAATTTCGGAATAAAAAGTATCCTATGTCCTACCTCGTAGTATGGGCTCAAATGGGCGCAAAAAAAAACAGGGAAATGTTCTTTATTTTTAATTTTCGTTAAAAAACCTTTTTTTAATTTTATTTTTGCACATTTTTTATGTCAGGCTTGTGTAATATGCATGCCATTTTTTTTATCAACTTAAAATAATGTTTTTTAATGAAATATTGAATGGCATGCAAAATAAAGTCACGGAAATTATATCAGCGTTTTTTGCAATTTTCGTCATGCATGCCACTAATTTACAACTTTCTGTTGTGCATGCCAAATTTGCTAACGTCAAGTAATTATAAAAACTAAGTATTGTTCAAATGGCATGCAGTTTGAAATCACGGAAAAGCTGTATTGAATTTTCACAACATTTTCCTAATATTTTCCACCCTTGGTCATACGAGGGGTGCATGCCAATTTTCGTAGAGTATATTTGAGATAAAAAAAGTAATTTTTTACAACGGCATGCAATTTGTAAACACGGAAATGTTCTATTTTTTTTTACATTTCTACGTAACCGTTTGAGCCCCGTCGGCCGTTGCGAATTGCATGCCATCAATTATTATAGCTTAAATTTGTTCCAACTACGTTATATTACAAAGGCATGCAGTATAATGTCACGGCAAAAACTAAAATTCTGTCACAAAGAGAAGCCATTTTGTTTATGACGTGCAAGCGCGCAAGGGCTAGTAACCCCTCTATCTTTCATATTTTAGGGTTAGTTATCAACTCTTAAAAAGGCATGCAGTAGAAAATGGGAGACTATCACCTACGACCATCTCCCGGTCTATTAGGGCTTTAAAAGCTTTCTCGTTACGATTATAATAATTACATTAATTGTTTGACAAGAGTGAGACAGACTTTTTTTTTGTTGCTAGATAGGCTTGCGCTTGACGACAATCATGCTTAGTGCAAAACAATGATGAGGTCTAGGCTGGAACACGCTTGCCTAGAGGATGCCTATTCACTCTTGTCTTGAAGGTAATTAATATTGTCTAAGTTATAAAGACGTGGCATGAAACACATGCGCTGGGAGGGTGTTCCATACCCTAGCAGAAACGTCGAGCAAAGACTGAAGCAGTACTGGGTATGCCAAAATTATCATCATAAATTAAGACAAACCATAAAAGTAATACTAGATGACGGCCGTGACTTCGTCTGCATTTTTTATGCCCGCGGGATGCAACCTATCACTATACCAAATTTCATCGAAATCGGTTGATAAGATGGGCCGTTAAAGCGTAGCAGACAGACACAGTTTCGCATTTATAATATTAGTATGGATACAGTTATGTCTAGAATATTATATTACCCTGTGGGGCGCTGTTCGCAATCGCGGGTATCATCTATTAACGGTAAGCAGAGGTCCAATTGTGTAACCAAATTGTTATCATTTGACAGCTTAAAACGTATCACTCGAACTGTTTAAGGAGTTCATGCATGCTTTTTGACGTGCACTGTACCTATGAACTCCTTAAACAGGTCAAATTATACTTTTGACAAACGATTAGAATTACGATTTCCTTACACAATCGGGGGGATGATGATTTCCAATAATTTACCCCTTTTGAGAGCTAAAGCGGCGGGGTGTGAAAGAAATCGTTGAGCAAACGCAGCGCACGGATCAATGGAGCCTGCTGAGCCAGCTCTGTTCTGTGATATGGCAATGCAAACAAGTGACGTCGACGCGCTATACCGTAACCATAGGTGCATGCAGGGAAATATACATTCGTAGCAAAATTGTATTAGGTGTAAGTGATGGTCCGTGACGTCTTGAGTCTTGACCCTTGGACCCCTCCTGAAAATCAGCGTTGCATTATGTTAAGTAGGTATATACCTATCTCTCATGCTGTGGCACGGGCTGAAGAGGTGGCCCATTGATCACACGGACCTAGTTTATGTTTTATTGGTGTACCTATATAAACTAAATGTAATTGTAATAATTGTAGTGTTGGTCAATAAACTTTTATTTATTTATTTATTTAGTACACTAGAGTTACTTTTTTTCCCTTGGATAAGGCTGATCAAAGCGCCATGGTCACCCTATCAACAAGTGGCGCAGTTTGTCCGGGCAGGTCGTTCGGTTCACTCTAACGGTACGCAGGTAGTAGGTACGCAGTCTTGAGTCTACTCGTTTGCACTGCGTACAACGCATTGGCACACTGGTATACTTTTACTATGCATAAAACTTGCATAAAATAAACTGTGTATAAGTCCCACAAACTTATTCGACCCGGTGACAGTGCCGCTAGTATATATACCTACTAGCGGATGCCCTCGACTTCGTCTGCGTGGTTTGGGGTTTTGTGGTTCCCGCGGGAACTCTTTAATTTTCCGGGATAAAAGTAACCTAATGTGCTATTCCAGACTAACCTCTTGCTGACCTCCTCCTGCTTGACCTCTCCTCTATGCCAAATTTCATCCAGATCCGTTCAGCCGTTCTGGCGTGATTAAGTAATAAACATCCATCTATCCATCCATCCACCCATCCATGCATACTTTAGAATTTATAATATTAGTATAGATGAAAAACTAGCTGATGCCCGCGACTTCGTTCGCGTGGCATAAGTTTATTAATTCCCACAGGCACTCTTTAATTATCCGGGATAAAAAGTAGCCTATGTAACTCTCCAGGTCCTAAACTATACCCATGAAAAAATCACGTCGGTCCGTTGGTCTGCTGCGGCGTGATTGAAGGACAAACCAACAAATAACACACTTTCGCATTTATAATATTAGTATGTTAAAGTATTTTGGCTATATGTAATTCATCAGTATAATATGCTCGGCTTAACAAATGCAGTTTTACAGTCTTTCTGTTTTGGTACCATGTTATAAATATCCATTTTATATACTATATATAGCTCAATTACCACTGACTGACTGACTGACTCATTGACATAATTGTTCTCCTAGAAAGAGACAGAAAACGATATAATGATGTACGGGAGATGTGTTTGGGTGCGGGATTCGAGTGGGGAAAAATTATGACATTTCGGAAAAACAAGATGGCGGCCGACTTGATTCTTGCAACTCTTTTGTTTTCCAACCGATTTCGTTACAATTCGCAACGATTGAAGAAATTAGGAAACGATCCATAGAAAAAGTGGAAAAAATTGGAAAAACAAGATGGCGGCCGAGCTGTAGTGCTTTAAAATTTTTGATTTTTCGACCCCGAACCGCGGCGCCACAGATCCGAAACGGCGTGGTCGAGCATGATATTTTTTTCTTTTTTCGACTACAATTATCCTGTATTTTGACTAAATGGGAGTGGTTTTTAAAAATTCAAGATGGCGGCTGTCGCGGCTGCCTGTTTTGTTTGAGGTACGAAAAAACGCAATTTTAAAAATCAATTTTCTCACAGTTGGCAACGTCGGAGCGTTTCGACTTGTACGGTGCGATTGTGTGTACAGACTCGAGGTATGGATTGGGGAAAAAAAATTACCCCATTTCTCGGGAAATTTTCAAGATTTACCCCAAAAATTAAAAAATCGAAATACGCACTTTTTGCACAATTCGAGTATGAGCAACTACGTGTCTCACTTGTACAAATGACATTTGGGTGTTTTCGTCGCCGAGGTCTGGCAACACTGGAATTTATCAAAGTAAAAGTGATTTTCGACATGGTCTTTTTTCAGGAGCGATCATTTCGGCTGGGTGCGAGCGAGATGAAAAATTGAAACGTCATCAGGAGCGGTATATCCTGTAGTTTACGGGAAAATAATGAAACTATATAAAATGTTTCTGTGGAACGAGGTGGCGGCCATTTTGTATTCCTTTTGTGTTTTTCAAAATTTCGATCACGTTTTTGAGGCAGTTGGCAACATTTGGGAAAGTTGACATGTATGAATCGATTGTGTAACTCGATCGGCAGTATCGAGATATCTAAACAGTGTTGCCACATTTGGGGTAGTTTTCGAGATTTTCCCAAAAATATCCTCCTGTAAAATTTTGTTTGAAAAATTTTTTTTTCACTGATGGCTTCGTACACACGTCAGAACATTAAACTTAAACAAAAATTTGGAGACCGCTGATGATTGAGGATTTCGGAGACGGGCAAAGAGCACGGCCGAGGTATTGAAGATAGGTGGGGGGTGCTCGACCAAATGTCATTCGAAACTTCATCCAATTGACAGTGAGCTGAAAAAAATTTAAAAATGGCGGATTTAAGATGGCCGCCATACAAATTTATTTGGTGTCTATCACAAAAAGTATAAAAGATGGAAGGGTGGTTTCTTGGCAAAAGATGATCAGAACGAGGAGGGCTATGTAGCGAAATAAAAAAAAATTCAAGATGGCGGAATTTTTTTTTTCATACCAAATTATATGGCGATTAGGACTCATTGACATAATTTATTGTTCTCCTGGAAAGAGACAGAAAACGATATAATGATTTACGGGAGATGTGTTCGGGTGCGGGATGAGAGTAGGGAAAAATTATGACATTTTGGAAAAACAAGATGGCGGCCGACTTGATTCTTGCAACTCTTTTGTTTTCCAACCGATTTCGTTACAATTCGCAATTATTGAAGAAATTAAGAAACGATCAATAGAAAAAGTGGAAAAAATTGAAAAACCAAGATGGCGGCCGAGCTGTAGTGTTTTCAAATTTTTGATTTTTCGACCCCGAACCGCGGCGCCACAGATCCGAAACGGCGTGGTCGAGCATGATATTTTTTTCTTTTTTCGACTACAATTATCCTGTATTTTGACTAAATGGGAGTGGTTTTTAAAAATTCAAGATGGCGGCTGTCGCGGCTGCCTGTTTTGTTTGAGGTACGAAAAAACGCAATTTTAAAAATCAATTTTCTCACAGTTGGCAACGTCGGAGCGTTTCGACTTGTACGGTGCGATTGTGTGTACAGACTCGAGGTATGGATTGGGGAAAAAAAATTACCCCATTTCTCGGGAAATTTTCAAGATTTACCCCAAAAATTAAAAAATCGAAATACGCACTTTTTGCACAATTCGAGTATGAGCAACTACGTGTCTCACTTGTACAAATGACATTTGGGTGTTTTCGTCGCCGAGGTCTGGCAACACTGGAATTTATCAAAGTAAAAGTGATTTTCGACATGGTCTTTTTTCAGGAGCGATCATTTCGGCTGGGTGCGAGCGAGATGAAAAATTGAAACGTCATCAGGAGCGGTATATCCTGTAGTTTACGGGAAAATAATGAAACTATATAAAATGTTTCTGTGGAACGAGGTGGCGGCCATTTTGTATTCCTTTTGTGTTTTTCAAAATTTCGATCACGTTTTTGAGGCAGTTGGCAACATTTGGGAAAGTTGACATGTATGAATCGATTGTGTAACTCGATCGGCAGTATCGAGATATCTAAACAGTGTTGCCACATTTGGGGTAGTTTTCGAGATTTTCCCAAAAATATCCTCCTGTAAAATTTTGTTTGAAAAATTTTTTTTTCACTGATGGCTTCGTACACACGTCAGAACATTAAACTTAAACAAAAATTTGGAGACCGCTGATGATTGAGGATTTCGGAGACGGGCAAAGAGCACGGCCGAGGTATTGAAGATAGGTGGGGGGTGCTCGACCAAATGTCATTCGAAACTTCATCCAATTGACAGTGAGCTGAAAAAAATTTAAAAATGGCGGATTTAAGATGGCCGCCATACAAATTTATTTGGTGTCTATCACAAAAAGTATAAAAGATGGAAGGGTGGTTTCTTGGCAAAAGATGATCAGAACGAGGAGGGCTATGTAGCGAAATAAAAAAAAATTCAAGATGGCGGAATTTTTTTTTTCATACCAAATTATATGGCGATTAGGACTCATTGACATAATTTATTGTTCTCCTGGAAAGAGACAGAAAACGATATAATGATTTACGGGAGATGTGTTCGGGTGCGGGATGAGAGTAGGGAAAAATTATGACATTTTGGAAAAACAAGATGGCGGCCGACTTGATTCTTGCAACTCTTTTGTTTTCCAACCGATTTCGTTACAATTCGCAATTATTGAAGAAATTAAGAAACGATCAATAGAAAAAGTGGAAAAAATTGAAAAACCAAGATGGCGGCCGAGCTGTAGTGTTTTCAAATTTTTGATTTTTCGACCCCGAACCGCGGCGCCGCAGATCCGAAACGGCGTGGTCGAGCATAACAATTTTTTATTTTTTCGACTACAATTATCCTGTATTTTGACAGAATGGAAGTGGTTTTTAAAAATTCAAGATGGCGGCTGTCGCGGCGGCTGTTCGGTTTGAGATACGAAAAAACGCAATTTTAAAATTCAAATTTCTCACAGTCGGCAACGTCGGGTCGTTTCGACGTCTACAGGGCGATTGTGCGTACAGACTCGAGGTATGGATTGGGGAAAAAAAAATTATTCCATTTCTCGGGGAATTTTCAAGATTTACCCCACAAATAAAAAAATCGAAATACGGACTTTTTGCAAAATTTGAGTACAAGCAACCACGTGTCTCACTTGTACGAACGACATTTGGGTAGTTTCGTCGCCGAGGTCTGGCAACACTGGAATTTATCAAAGAAAAAGTGATTTTCGACATGGTTGTTTTTCAGGTGCGATCATTTCGGCTGGGTGCGAGCGAGATGAAAAATTGAAACGTCATCAGGAGCGGTATATCCTGTAGTTTACGGGAAAATTATAAAACTATGTAAAATGTTTCTGTGAAACGAGGTGGCGGCCATTTTGTATTATTTTTGTGTTTTTCAAAATTTCGATCACGTTTTTGAGGCAGTTGGCAACATTTGGGAAAGTTGACATGTATGGATCGATTGTGTAACTCGACCGGCAGTATCGAGATATCTAAACAGTGTTGCCACATTTGGGGTAGTTTTCGAGATTTTCCCCAAAAACTCCTCCTGTAAAGTTTTGTATGAAAAATTTTTTTTTCACTGATGGCTTCTTATAAAAGTTAGAAAATTAAACTTGAAGAAAAATATGGAGGCAGCTGATGATTGAGGATTTCGGAGACGGGTAAAGAGCACGGCCGAGGTATTGAAGATAGGTGATAGGTGCTCGACCAAATGTCATTCGAAACTTCATCCAATAGACAATGAGCTGAAAAAAAATTCAAAATGGCGGATTTAAGATGGCCGCCATACAAATTTATTTGGTGTCTATCTCAGAAAGTACAAAAGATGGAAGAGTGGTTTCTTGGCAAAAGATGATCAGGGTATGTACGATACCCTAAACGTATAAGAATGGGCAGACGAAATTGAGCTACCAAATTAAATGGCGATTAGGAACTATAAAAGGCGTCATTGTTATGCTAGAAAGAGACAAAAAACGATACAATGATGTAGGGGAGATGTGTTCGGGTGCGGGATTCGAGTAGGGGAAAATTATGACATTTCGGAAAAACAAAATGGCGGCCGACGTGATTCTTGCAACTCTTTTGTTTTCCAACCAATTTCGTTTCAACTCGCAATTATTTAACAAATTAATAAATGATCAATAAAAAAAATAGAAAAAATTCGGAAAATAAGATGGTGGCCGAGCTGTATTGTTTTCAAATTTTTGATTTTTCGACCTCGAACCCCGGCGCCACAGATCCGAAACGAGGTAGTTCATGTCTAAGAGATATTATGTTTTGGTGTGGGATGGGAGTAGGGAAAAATTATGACATTTCGGGAAAACAAGATGGCGGCTGATTTGCCGAAATGAACCGATCGAAGCATAGAAGATAGGTGGGTGCTCGACCAAATGTCATTCCAAACTTCATCCAATAGACAATGAGCTGAAAAAAAATTCAAAATGGCGGATTTAAGATGGCTGCCATACCAATTTATTTGGCGTCTATCTCAGAAAGTATAAAAGATGGAAGAGTGGTTTCTTGGCAAAAGATGATCAGGGTATGTACGATACCCTAAACGAATAAGAATGGGCAGACGAAATTGAGCTCTAATTCAATGCTGTCATGGTTTATTTTACTTTGACGAAAATCTTTCATGTTTGATCGACCATTCTTACATGATTGGGGCCCAGGACGAGGAGGTCTATTTAACGAAATGAAAAAAAATAAGATGGCGGAATATTTTTTTTCATACCAAATTATATGGCGATTGGGAACTATAAAAGACGTCATTGTTCTCTTAGAAAGAGACAGAAAACGATACAATGATGTACGGGAGATGTGTTCGGGTGCGGGATTCGAGTGGGGATAAATTATGACATTTTGGAAAAACAAGATGGCGGCCGAACTGTAGTGTTTTAAAATTTTTGATTTTTCGAACTCGAACCGCGGCGCCACAGATCCGAAACGGGGTGGTTCATGTCTAAGAGATAGTATGTTTGGGTGTGGGATGGGAGTAGGAAAAAATATTGACATTACGGAAAAAATCCATATTTAGGGCTCCCTGGGAATACAAAACAGGAAACTGATACCTACCAAAGTTTTAAAAAATCAGCGCCATTTTGAACTTCTTTGTTAATTGACCGATTTCGTTCAAAATCGATATTTAGGACTCCCTGGGATCACAAAACAGGAAACCGGTACAAAAATTTTAAAATATCAGCGCCATTTTGAAATTATTTGTTAATTTACCGATTTCGTTCAAAATCGATATTTAGGGTTTCCTGGGATTACAAAAACCGGCCAAGTGCGAGTCGGACTCGCGCACCGAGGGTTCCGTACAAACCTGTAGTAAGTTTTACGATTTATGAAGTATTAAAAATAAAAATTACGTTTGTTGTATGGGAGCCCCCCTTTAATATTTACTTTATTGATATTTAATTATTTATTTTTAAAGGTAATATACAATTTAATATTCTGTGAAAATTTGAACCGTCTACCTGTTACCGTTTTTAATATTGAGCAAAAAAATACGAAAAAAACACGTTTATTGTATGGGGACCCCCTTAATATATATATTTTTTTAATTTTTAGTATTTGTTGTTATAGCGGCAACGAAAATACATCATTTGTGAAAATTTCAGCTTTCTAGCTATCACGGTTTATGAGATACAGCCTGGAGACAGACAGACAGACAGACAGCGGAGTCTTAGTAATAGGGTCCCGTTTTTACCCTTTGGGTACGGAACCCTAAACAAGGAAACTGATACCAAACTTTTAAAAATCAGCGCCATTTTGAAATTCTTTATTAATTGACCGATTTCATTCTAAATCGATATTTAGGACTCCCTGGGATCTCAAAACAGGAAACTGTTATTTAAATATATTACAATCCCTGGGATCCCTGGGAATTCAAAACAGGAAACTTGTACCAAAATTTTAAAAAATCAGCGCCATTTTGAAATTATTTATATATTGACCGATTTCGTTCAAAATCGATATTTACGACTCCCTGGGCTAACAAAGCAGGAAACTTATACCAAAGTTTTAAAAAATCAGCGCCATTTTGATCTTCTTTGTTAATTAACTGATTTCGTTCAAAATCGATATTTAGGGCTCCCTGGGATCACAAAACAGGAAACAGATACCAACGTTTTAACAAATCAGCGCCATTTTGAAATTATTTGTTAATGGACCGATTTCGTTCAAAATCGATATTTAGGGCTAACCACATCCCGTGAGCTGCTTTAGCAGCTCGCGCACAGAGCGAAACACTAGTTTATATATATATAGCTGCTCGTGCTGACTGACTGACTCATTGATCACCTCTCCTGTAAAATTTTGTATGAACATTTTTTTTTTCACTCATCGTTTCGTATAGAAGACAAAAATTCATTAAGAGGAAAAATACAGAGAGAGCTGATGATTGAGGATTTCGAAGACGGATGTATAGCACCAGCCAGGGTACCGAAGATAGATGGGGGGTGCTCGACCAAATGTCACTCGAAACTTCATCCAATTGACAGTGAGTGAAAAAAAAATTCAAAATGGCGGATTTAAGATGGCCGCCATACAAATTTCGTCGGTGTCTATCTCGGAGAGTATAAAAGATGGAAGAGTGGTTTCTTGGCAAAAGATGATCAGGACATGAGGGTCTACTTGATGAACAGGAAAAAAATTCAAGATGGCGGAATTTATTTTTCCATAGAAGAGGGTATTGAAGATAGGTGGGGGGTGCTCGACCAAATGTCACTCGAAACTTCATCCAATTGACAGTGAGCTGAAAAAAAATTCAAAATGGCGGATTTAAGATGGCCGCCATACAAATTTCGTCGATGTCTATCACGGAGAGTATAAAAGATGGAAGAGTGGTTTCTTGGCAAAAGATGACCAGAACATGAAGGTCTACTTGATGAACAGGAAAAAAATTCAAGATGGCGGAATTTATTTTCCATAGAAAATGTATGGCGAATATTGAAGAGGCTACAAGTGTAGAACTATGCAAGACTACGGTTCCTTTTCAAGATTTATTTTTATGGAAGAAATCTCATTTTGACGAATGGTTCGGAGAAAAAAATATGGAGAGAGATGATGATCGAAGGTTCGGATGATGGGTGAGGAGCACGGTCAGGGTATTAAAGATAGGTACCTACTTAGGGGCTGCTCAAACAAAAAGGGAGGGGCGGGGGGTTGGTGGTCTTTGTTTTATGTTTTTCCTTTATGAGAATTTTCTTTTACGTCGGACGCTTGGCGTGCTGGCGCTTCCACTGTGCTCACTAGCATAGCAGTGTGTTGTTCAGATCAGAACACGTAGACAGTAAACCAGCTGCCCGATTATGTAAGAATTGTCGATCAAATCGTAAAAGTTCGGCGTCAAAGTAAAATAAACCATAACAGCATTGAATTAGAGCTCAATTTCGTGTTTCGAAATTGAGCTCTAATTTAATGCTGTTATGGTTTATTTTACTTTGACGCCGAACTTTGACGATTTGATCGGCCATTCTTACATAATCGGGGGGCAGGATAGTAGGACAGCGAGTAAGTAGACAGTGGACCACGCGGTCCACTACGCGGTCCGCTGTAGCGGGCCGCGCAACCACGCGCCATACTAGTTTAAATAATATACCCACAGGTCTCTATATAAGGTAACTATTAACCAGTTCCAAGTTCTGCAATTTCCCTAACTGTATACCTACCTGACATCAAAATGTTATAGCTTTCAACTAAATACAGCGAGCTTAGGTAGGTAGGTAGACTAGGTTATGAAGTCGCGTTGAAAGTTTGACGACCTCTTTGGCGCAGTGGTGATATCTATGGTCTTATAAGCGGGAGATCCCGGATTCGATCCCGATTTGAATGAATTTGGGAGTTTATGGGGTCATGGGGGTACGGCTGTGGCTAGTTACCACCCGACCGTCGCGTCGTATCGTGCCGCCAAGCGATTTAGCGTTCCGGTACGATGCCGTGTAAAAACCGAATAGAGTTATGGGTTTAATATAACTGCCATACCCCTGACAATTTATCCCACTGCAATCTTAGACTGCATCATCGTTTACAACCAGTATGGCTAGCATGCGCACTACGAGTAAAATTATGTCTACCCGTTATCTCTATCTGTCTACCGAAGCTAACATGGTTACTTTTGTTACGTCAAAAGTAGAGATAAAAGTAATATCTCTTATCATTGGTATTTTTCTCTACGAACCTTTACGTGTTGGCTATTTTTTTCTTGTAATACGAGTAGGTATCCGCATTTTGTGCATGAATTTGCCGGCAACGACAACATCTCTCTCTCTCGTCGCGAGATAATCTCGTTGTGCGCATGCTAAGCACACTGGTGAGATCGCAGTCAGGGGCTAACTTGTAGTGGAATAAAAAAAAACAAATTTCTAGAAACTTTCTCGCCTCGCAACTCTCGTTTCCTAATTACCTTGTTCAAACAATCGCCTGCGGAAAGCGTAAAAAATTAACTCTTTCGACACGAAAGTCAATTTTGCTGAATTTGCATAAAGCTGAGTCGAGCTTTGACGTTTTCGATTTTTGCTTAATTAACGCTCGTTGGGGTTGGATTCGAGGGAAATAGGGTCGGTTCACATCGGTGGGGACTGGGGTCTGGGGGCACACACAGAGCAAAAATATGCTGATTCCTTGTTATGTATGGTGACATCACTATTTTTTTTATCCACTACAAGTTTAGTAGTTTAGCCCTTGACTGCGATCTCACCTGATGGTAAGTGATGATGCAGTCTAAGATGGTAGCGGGCTAACCTGTTAGGGGTATGGCAGTTATATTAAACCCATACCCCTATTCGGTTTGTACACGGCATCGTACCGGAACGCTAAATCGCTTGGCGGCACGTCTTTGCTGGTAGGGTGGTAACTAGCCACGGCCGAAGCCTCCCACCAGGCCAGACCAGGGAAAATTCAGTTATTATAAATTCCCAAATTGACCCTGCCGGGGATTGAACCCGGGACCTCCGCACGTTAAGACAACAGCGCTCAACACTGCGCCACGGAAGTCGTCAAACTTTCTTTTTTACTTTCTCGCATCAGAAGCGTTATATTCATAGAAAAAAAAGGTGTCAACGGTGGACTTATATGCCGTAAAAGCCCTATTCTCTATCTCAGTGGCTATCAAAAAATTAAAGCCACTGACATACATTTTGTTTCCATTGAAGGTTTCCTATGACAAAAAAATAACATTTTCATAGCAAACCTTCAATGGATAAAAAATATAATATGTCAGTGACTTTCATATTTTGATAGCCACTAAGTTAGAGAATAGGGGGGCTGGTGCGACATCACAGAAAAAGGATCGGAGGATCGAGGAAGGTAGTATTTAGAGTTTAACTACCTGCTTAGAGCGACATGACTGAATGATGGTATGAGACCCCCTAGTTAAATTATGGTGCCTTTTGTTCTATTTGACCGAGCGAAGCGAAGGTCTCTGAGTCTACTTGAGTGAATTGGCACTTGTCCGTCCGTCTGTCCGTCTGTCAGAGCCTTATAACTTCTGAATTACTGAACGTAATTACTTCAAATTTAAATATAATATGTAAACCGATGGCCTCCCGCCGAATATGGCTTAAAAAGTTATAAAAATCTTTATTTCAGGGGGGCTCTCATAGAAGCGAATGCGAAGTAAAATATTTTTTATGGCGTTACATAGGGTTGCGGTACATATCATTTTCAAGATAATTAGGAATAGAGTCCAAAAATATTTTTTTTTAAATCTCCACTTTCACAGTGGAGATTTTCTAACGTCCAAAGTTGACCTCAGAACTCTCAATTTTCTGAAAGGCTGAGCCTGAAACTCATCAATTATTTGAATTATATCCTGTACTTGAATAACATATACTAAAATTAGATAAATACCTATTATAAGGAAACGAAATTTCTCGTCAGAAAAACCCAATACTCAATTATGGTCCTACCTGGGACTCAAACCCGGGACCTCGTCGGCCGCAGTCGAACATGCCAACCACTAGACCAACGAGGCAGTTTCGATGTACACAGTATAAAAAAACAACTCAAAAATGTCACGCTCTCTTCGCTCGTAAATCCGCGATTTTCACCCCCGTGCCTCGGAGAGCACGTCAAGCCGTCCCGGTTATTATCACTAACATGATAATAGTCGTTAAAGCCCGCCAACCCGCATTGGAGCAGCGTGGTGGGTCTAAGCTCTAATTCCCTCTCTCCTATGAGAGTGGAGGCCTGTGGAGGTACGTTAATCTGCTGTAGAGGTACATCGAAAGTATAGACTGGTGTCTGGTACTCAATTTATACATCAATGAATGTGTATCATTTAATCTGTAATTTTTGTATGATATTGGTGGCATACTGTCACTCCTATTAGGTGAGGTACATACTTTATTTTAGTATTTTATTCCCGCGACTTCGTCCGCGTGGTTTAAGTTTTTTTTATTTCCGCGACAACTCCTCAATTTTCCGGGATAAAAAGTAGCCTATGTCCCTCTCGGTCCTCAACTATACCCATGCAAAAAATCACGTCAATCCGTTGCTCCGTTGCAGCGTGATTGAAGGACAAACCAACAAACCAATAAACCAACAAACCAACAAACAAACACACTTTCGCATTTATAATATTAGTATGATAATTCGCTTTAAAAGCATGAGTTTTGCGCGATATCAGTTTCTCTAGAATAGATGCTTTAGTGATCGTCGCTGTGATTGGAATCGTCCTTAATAGCCCTCCCTTAACGAGTGCGTCTCGACTGTTGCCGACTTCTTCATTTCCAATTGGGGAACTTTAGTCGCTGGCAATAAATTTGTGTCGTCTGCTCTGAAGCTTGATAGCCGAATGATTTCACCCTTATTGAATCCACTAGATGTTTTACGTGACTTCGTCCGCGTGGTTTAGGGTTTAAAAAAAACTGAAGTGAACTCTCTGATTTTCCGGTATAAAAAGTAGCCTTTGTGCTTCCCCCGGATGCAACCTAGGTATCTCTATACCAAGTTTGATCAAAATCGGTTCAAAATTTTTAAACGCCGTTAAAGCGTAACAGACAGACCGACAGATAGACAGAAAGATAGACAGATGGATAAATAGTGAGATAGACAGACAGACACACTTTCGCATTTATAATATTAGTATGGAAGTATGGCATAGTATGGATTACGTTAAACATTTTGCCTCCGGCACGCAATTTGTGGACGCAGGGAGCAGTCGCGCGTCACCCGCGACTCCCGACCGTCACCCTTGACAGCAGTCAAGATATCCGTGACGTCACGAGTAATTAAGAAGCGATGTCACTCTCAATGCAATCCCTCGGGATTCCCGCTCACCCCGGTTACATAATTCCTTCTAAAACTCGCCACTGACGGTAAGTTGTTTGACTTAAATAACGATATAAAGCCAAAACTTGATCATGAGTGTGAAAGTAAGACAAATTACATAAAGTATACCTAATTACAAAAAAATTACATAAAGTACCTACATATTATGGTGTAGAATCTATACAATATATTATTTTGGTAACTAAATTTAAATTCAATTCTATAGACACTTGTAATAATTGTAACTTCACTATTTATTATTGCTTTGTATTTCACATAGTAACTTCGGCACTCCCGCAACTCCCCTACATTAATTAGCTCAATAGTGAATACTTAAATGGCGAATGTGCAAACTAGATGTAAGTAGTTATTTGATATTTAATATGCTGTATGTATTCCAATAAAGAGAAAGAAAAGAAAATATTTAGCGCGATGGCTTTCACGGAAATTCCGTGAGATTAAAGTTGATGTATTTGCGAGAATATGGGATGATACAAGATGTTTAAATACTTAAAATTAGAACCGCATAATATTTCGTCAGCTTACGCTGATAAATAAATTTCTTTGAGTTACACCCACCATAATATATTCCACAGCCTAAGTAATTCAACGTCATGACATTAGACTGAACCCCTTCCGTCAGCAAAAAATTTGGTGACAATCCATTTCACTTACGTCGTTTGACCTACCGTCAATGGCGAGCTTAACTGCATAATCGATAAGAGAATGTCGCCCTCGTCCCGTCTAGACGTTGACACGATAATTCATCTCTGCTCTGCATCAGATTGTGTTTCGAGAGGCTCGCGGTCGACGCAACGCTCCGATCCTATCCCTCAAGAAGTGCTTAAGTGGTCTCAGTGTCTCGGAGTCAGACGCACACACGGCCGGGGTTACGTCACTCGCTCACGTGACCCGAGATAATAACCTACTATATAGCTATAGCATGGTATACCGTTCAGGAAATTTATTATATTCAGAATGTTCAAAAGTTACCAGTGTGTTTCTTCTGTAATGATAATGAAAAAAAAACCCGGCTGAGTTTGTTGTGGGCTCTTCTCAGATAAGGGTGCGTTTGGAGGCCTCGTAGCTTTAGTTTTAAGATACCGTAATAGATTATCACCATCATATTTTCATGTAACTGGACGTCAATAAGTGTAGTGTACTACCTAAATTGAATAAATATTTATGATTGTCAAGTTATACTTGACAATCGCAAGTAAGCGACGACGCGACGTGTACCTAAAGTGATACAAACTCTCGTAACCTACACCGTGGCTCGTTACACCGAGGTGACCCATCACCCATCCCATCGCATGATAGAAATATATTTAAAGTGTAGGTAGTAGGTACCTATTTGGTGTTTTCTTAGGAAGTGAAACATAATCTGACACGGCGACCCCGACCGCGCCTGGACCAAGCGGGGCGCGAATTAATCTCGTCCAGATATTTCCGATTGGCAACACAAAAGTTCAACGGGCCGTTCCGCGGCGCCCGGCGCTTAATTGACAACGAATGTGACACTGGGAGCATTCAGCATACTACCATCTTACATACGTATTGTTGTAATGTTGTTCACGTTCGTGTTTTAGAATTATAATCCTTTTTTCAGGGACGTCAAGGTACGTGATTTAAAATTTTGAAGTAATGTCCTCCCGACCGAATTTCGGCCACGGCGACCAATCTCCAGAGAGATTAGCCATCTGCGCGGGAGATATTATACGCTAACCACTAGACCAACGAGGCAGTTAAGTTTCATTTTGAAATAAAACCGCTTTAAGTGATGGTAGTAACTAGTAACCCCCTGTACGCACGAGAGGGCCGCCCGGGGGCAAACGGAGCGCGTCTCTGGTAATGGGGTCAACAGAATTGAGAAAAGTAAAACGGTGGAACGGGCGCGGGTATCTATTAACTGGACCTCTGACTATGGTTAATAGATGAAAAAACCTGATTGGTTCGTCTTGGCGGGGGCACTTCCGTGCCCCCAGATTTTCATAGAAAAGTCCTGGAGATGAAACCTGATTTTCATAGAAATGTCCCGAGATAAAACCTGATTTTCATAGAAAAGCCCTGGAGATGAAAACCTTATTTTCATAGAAAAGTCCTGGAGATGAAACCTGATTTTCATAGAAAAGTCCTGGAGATGAAACCTGATTTTCATAGAAAAGTCCTGGAGATGAAACCTGATTTTCATAGAAAAGTCCTAAGATTGTAACACGAGTTACGCTGACTCATCACTCACGCCACGCGAATCCGGCAAATTATGTTTTTAAATAAAGTTAATTACTAACGTTGATTTGTTGAAAAGTTATCTAAAGAATATTACGGTTTTGTTAATGTTGATTATAACTTTTTAATAATAAAATCTAAATCCATACTAATATTATAAATGCGAAAGTGTGTCTGTCTGTCTGTCTGCTACGCTTTCCCGGCCCATCTTTTCAACCGATTTTGCTGAAATTTGGTATAGAGGTAGATTATATCCCAGGGAAGGACATAGGCACTTTTATCCCGGAAAATTAAGGAGTTCCCGCGGGAATCAAAAAACGCATGAAGATAAGTTCCACGCAGACGAAGTCGCGGGCATCATCTAGTAAATAAATAAATAAATAAACGTTTATTGACCACTTCACAAATTAATTACTTATCGTACCTATGTACCTACTAGTATGCAACTTAAATGTGGTCAATGGGCCACCTCCATAATAATAATCCACAGTATTTTATTTGAAAAACGGAAAAATCCTGAGATTTCCTGTAAATCGTGTTACTATATCTCAGGATTGGTCCTGGTAACCCTACCACCGACCCTCGTCCACTTCGGACTTGTTTGGGAATGAGACGAGCATTCTAAACGACCGTTGAATAGAGAGAGCGCTAGGTCTATCAATCGGAGAACGTTTCCCTTCCTCGCCCGAAATTAGAGTCGTAAACCCGGAATTAATAAGGATATTTGTACGCCCGCACGTGGCGGTCGGAATCAGGAATCCCATCAATGCATACTAAGTGTCTCCTCGGAACCGCGAAATCCGAGCCGATGTTCGTGGACGCCTCGTTTGTAAGAAGTATAAATAATTAATTAGCCGTGCTTCCCCTCGGGGGACGTCGTTCAGTTTACCCACATCAAGCCCGTGACATTTTAATGGCCTTTTAAACGCAGAACAACGAGAACGTACCTTTGTATAAACTGAACGCGTGCTAAATATGAGCACGATAAAGGAGTTACGGTTATTATTTCCGCCTACAGTGGTCGCATTCGTGATTCGTATGCATGGAGGAGCAAAGACGTCGTCAGTCAGAGCAAATAGCCGCCGGCCGCGACAGCGGGGAGGTGAATCGGTGCATCGAATCACGGCGACGACGTTTTGATTCCCGAACCGAATTATACTGGACGGAGGAGAGCTTCAAATTGTGTTTGTGGCATTCCGAACCAGTAGGTAGTATAGCAGCTTACTATGGACCTGATAAGAAGGCTCAGGGTCACTCAGCAGGCGATGGAGAGAGCTCGGAGTGTCCCTACATCAAATCAGAAATGAGGAGAATTATAGAGTCACCGATAAAGCTCGAAAAGTCGCTAAGCTTCAGTGGCAATGGACGGGGTACGTAAAGACACCGCGACATAGCTCGAAGAGTCGCGGCAATGGGCACGTAGCTCGAAGAATAGATTTGCGTTGGGATCCCAAGGTGCTTGAACGGCGGCCTCGCACCGGAAAGTGCAGCGTTGGACGACCCCCCACTAGGTGGATGGACGATCTCAAGCGAGTAGCTATGAGAGCCACATGCAAGCGGCACAAGACCATGATCCATGCAGGAGACTTTCTTCCAGCAGTGGACATCTATAGATTGAGACGACGACATAGTATAGTAGATTCACTTGATACAAAAGCACTTGTAAAAGTTTATTTCAGTAAAAAACACTTAAATGTTAAGTTTTGACTAAAAACGTCATGATTTCAGGGTTCCACGGTAATATAATATGATTTTTAGTTGTATTCAAGCGAGCGTGGGTTTGGTTTAATTAAACCCAGCGCTAAATTATTCAGGGAGATTTATTTCCAATTGTCATCGGCGGTCAAAAGCGTGTTCAAGGGTCGGACATCGGGTATTGGAAGCTCGCATATCACATGTAGATAGCGTTCGATTTCAATTGGAAATTTGGAACGATTGGTGTAGTTATTCGTAGTACCTCGTATTTGTGGGTTAAAACTACCTCGATGGTCTTGTCGTTAACATGTTCGACTGATTAGGTCCGGGGTTGATTCCGAAACATAGGTCTGGATTGTAACAATAAATTCTCAGTAATAGCACATAATAGGTAATAGTAGTAAGTAATAGCCCGGATCGGGAAATAGGGTATTTGACAACTGCTTAGTAAAATCAGCAACTTATTTTCAAACGTCAAAACACGCGCTTAGTATGGGTTATGTATTGTATGAAATACTTGTTAGTGACGTCATCAAAATTCGACGCAATTTTTTACTTTAAAATTCTTATTCAGTTATTCAGCATAAAACTAACAAGGGACGTGGATATTACGTTTTTTGGGAGATCATCTACATATTTAACAATCATTGACACAGGCAACTTCCCAATTGTAGTTTTTTACTATTTTATCCCATTGTCTAGGAGCGCTAGGCCCCGCGCCTAATCTCTCTCCGATAATGTCACATTGCTGTCCCATCATGAGAAGAAGAAAATAGATATAATATAATATATAGAATAGGAGTTCAACTGTTCACCCACTCATGAACACTAAAATCTCTCGTAAATATTGCTAAATCCGTGTGGAGATTGGCCGTCGAGGCCGAAACCTGGTTATGGAGGAATGGAGGACCACCACCAGCACTACAGCCCATTGACGTCCCACTGCTGGGCACAGGCCTCCACTCTCATAGGAGAGAGGGAATTATAGAGCATTGACCTACCACGCTGCTCCAATGCAGGTTGGCGGGCTTTAACGACTTGGTATTATCATGTTAGTGATAACCGGGACCGACGGCTTAACGTGCTCTCCGAGGCACGGGGGTGAATCACCGCCAACTTCCTAACTCCAGGCTAGTACTGAGAATTTCTAGTCAGAAAATCCCAATACTTATTTTACGGCCCGACCCGGGACTAGAACCCGGGACCTCGTCGGCCGCAGTCGAACATGCCAACCACTAGACCAACGAGGCAGTCGAATGGAGGACATTGGTGTATAATTTGTAGAGTTGGTTTATATCGTGGTCGGTCGCCATTGGACTTGAAATTCATTTAGAGCTGAATACGAATTACAGGGCATGAATTTATATGGAAGCAATCAAAGTAAAGGGTTGCTA
Source organism: Erebia ligea (assembly GCA_917051295.2). NCBI lineage: Eukaryota > Metazoa > Arthropoda > Insecta > Lepidoptera > Nymphalidae > Erebia > Erebia ligea. The sequence continues at coordinate 2,232,326 of OU785232.1, forward strand.
CGTTGCGGCGCTTGATTCAATTACGTCGACTTGAATAATGGTATTCGTCAAATGCTCATTTTGATTTTTGACGAGACAATCAAAATATTTGCATTTTCGGCACTTTCATTATAGGTAGCTATTTAGTTGCATAGTGTAAGTAGGTATACTTTCATACAGTGGGTCGAAGCCGATACAAATGACAGGCGTCCTACATCAATCATTGTTACAGTATCAATTGTTGTGATTGGCTGAATTTTTGGTATTCTTGCTGCGTCAATGGATTTTGTCCAATAGTGGAAGAGTGTTAACCAATCAGAGGTGATTGCGATCGTTACACTGTAGCTGTCATTTTTAGCCGATTGCCCTACAGGTCGATTGCCTGCCTTACAGGGGGTTAAGGGAGTGCGCCTCCACTTAGCGCTCCAACAGCCAACCTCACCTGCCCGCGGTGTCCCTGCTATAGCAGTCTACAAAATAGTCTACAAACGAGGCTCTGCCGAGCGATCGCGAAACTTCTGCATCAATCATTGTTACAGTATCAATTGTTGTAATTGGCTGAATTTATGGCATTCTTGCTGCGTCAATGGATTATGTCCAATAGTGGAAGAGTGTTAACCAATCAGAGGTGATTGCGATCGTTACACTGTAGCTGTCATTTTTAGCCGATCGCTCTGCTGGCGACCGACAAATGGCGGTATAACCATTTCAATACTGGCTGGACTGTCTAAATGAGACAGGCCGATGTCGGGCAGCAGCGACACCGGTGCCAACAGTGCGTTAATACTTATTATATGTATATTCTATGGTATGACTGCGTCCACAGATCACAGAATTCTGATATGTGACTGCGTCGAACGACTGGTTGGAAAGGACGTATCTCCTTAGACTGTGGTAGCTCCGTTTCGACGCTTTCATAATTAATTCCTTTTGGGGTTACATCTGACATCGGGTTGACTTTTGTTCTGGAATGATTAAGTGCCTTTTAATTTTGGTAAGAGTGCGGACATTTTTGAAATACTTAATTAAAAAGGATTCTTTTATGAATATTGCTGGAGAAGACCGGTGTGGTCAAATGTTACATCGTAATAGGTTTAGACTTACAGCGCATATATTTTTAACACATATTTTTAAAAATATATGCGCATTCATAATATTAGTATTTTTATATACTAATCGATACTTACTAATATTATAAATGCGAAAGTTTGGATGCATGGATGTTTGTTACTCAATCACGCCAGAACGACTGAACGGATCTGTATGAAATTTGGCACAGGTATAGATTATAGTCTGCAATAACACACAGGCCACTTTTTATCCCGGAAAATTAAAGAGTTTCCGCGGGAACCTAAAAACCTCAATCACGCGGACGAAGTCGCAGGCGTATACTAGTTACTTCATACAACGTATTATCATTGAATTTATGACTGCCAGAAGGTTTTACACATTTCTAATTTTGCGTGACAAGGTTATGAGTTGTGTTGTGACCTCGTTGTATCGTGATCAACTCAAAAAAAAAATATAATTTTGATTTTAAACTCAAACTAAAATGTTTTTTTGATCAAATTAACTTTTGCAAGTGCTTTATTCAATCTTAAGTCAATCTTCTTCTCAGCAGAACTGCTTTCCGAACCGGTGGTAGAGTCAAAACATGACGTAAGTCGTAACATAAGAGACACTGTATGTCCTACATGTTTTAAATAAATAAATTGAATTGAATAAATCTATAAATGTTTCGGAATACCCTCCTACCAAGGAGAGCCAAAAGTAAGAAAATGGGCAGCTCTTTTGAAAAAAAAAATGCCTATTACAACAAAATAAAAACCGGCCAAGTGCGAGTCGGACTCGCGCACCGAGGGTTCCGTACAAACATGTAGTAAGTTTTAAATTATTAAAAAAAAAACTACTTACTAGATCTCGTTCAAACCAATTTTCGGTGGAAGTTTGCATTTATATATTTATATTTTTGCATTTATATATTTATATTTTTTTTAGTTTTATCATTCTCTTATTTTAGAAGTTACAGGGGGGGGGGAGACACATTTTACCACTTTGGAACTGTCTCTCGCGCAAACTATTCAGTTTAGAAAAAAATGATATTAGAAACCTCAATATCATTTTTGAAGACCTATCCATAGATACCCCACACGTATGGGTTTGATGAAAAAATTTTTTTTGCGTTTCAGTTCTAAGTATGGGGACCCCCAAAATTTATTGTTTTTTTTCTAGTTTTTGTGAAAATAATGCGGTTCACAGAATACATCTACTTACCAAGTTTCAACAGTATAGTTGTTATAGTTTCGGAAAAAAGTGGCTGTGACATACGGACGGACACACAGACAGACAGACAGACAGACAGACAGACATGACGAATCTATAAGGGTTCCGTTTTTGCCAAATTTGGCTACGGAACCCTAAAAAAGGTATTTTCACGTAATTTTACGCAAACGAAAACCATGCACGTTTTCGATGCTAGATAAGTTGTGACGTATCACAATTGCGTCTAGCTCTAGGCGCATGCTGCAGACGTTATCACATCTCGTGGCCGTTATCACGTTTAACTGTTCATGGCTTCGTTGCCCCGTTGGTCTAGTGGTTTTGTTCGATTGCGGAACGCGGGGACCTGGGTTCGATTCCTAAAGAACAAAATATCTAAGAAAAATTTGGTTTACGGTCAAGAAATTCTCACACTAGCCGGACTTCTGCGCCTGATCTCTCTCTGTCTCTGGTTGTGTCGCATTGCCGTCCCTTGGGACTATGTGAGTGAGGGAATAGAGAGTGCATCGGTGTTTGCGCACACACTCAAATGGTTAATCTCTGTGGAGATAGATTGGCTGACGTAGCCGAATTACATAATCGTATTTTATTTGTTTTAAAGTCTTTATTGTACAATATAATACAATGTACAAAGGCGAACTTAATAAGTAAAGGTACCTATTCTCTTTTAATTAACCTTTGGAATTGGGGGCAGGGTTGAAAAACAGTGCGTATAATAAAAAGAGAAAAGTTAGGCAAGAAGAAACGTACTACGGAGTACGGACAAAATATATTTCCGCGCGCGCACTTTTATACGGCACAGACTATTCCGACAGGACAAAACGTGAGATGCGAATGTTTCACTCGTCGTTTTGTTGTGTCCTGTCCCTAGTGTGTTTTCACCGTTACTATCACGTCTATTAACATTACACGCACACATCCAAAGCGCATGCTGGAAAGATATCATCACGAAATTTCCAAGAACCGCTGAATTGGCCACGTGGACACGATTCTTGTTATTATAGACTTTACTACGCATAGAAATATATCTCTTATGAAGGAGTGTTAAAGCTCGGAATAGATTGTAGAGGTTGTTTATAAAAATAATCTCGAAAGACAATAACGTTAATAGGCAGCTTAAAAAAAGTAATAAGCCAAAATAGGATAGGCTTGAGATGAGATGATGTTTTTAGGGTTCCGTAGCCAAATTTGGCAAAAACGGAACCCTTATAGATTCGTCATGTCTGTCTGTCTGTCTGTCTGTCTGTCTGTCCGTCCGTATGTCACAGCCACTTTTTTCCGAAACTATAAGAACTATACTGTTGAAACTTGGTAAGTAGATGTATTCTGTGAACCGCATTAAGATTTTTACACAAAAATAGAAAAAAAACAATAAATTTTGGGGGTCCCCATACTTAGAACTGAAACTCAAAAATTTTTTTTTCATCAAACCCATACGTGTGGGGTATCTATGGATAGGTCTTCAAAAATGATATTGAGGTTTCTAATATCATTTTTTTCTAAACTGAATAGTTTGCGCGAGAGACACTTCCAAAGTGGTAAAATGTTGGTCCCCCCCCCGTAACTTCTAAAATAAGAGAATAATAAAACTAAAAAAAATATATGATGTACATTACCATGCAAACTTCCACCGAAAATTGGTTTGAACGAGATCTAGTAAGTAGTTTTTTTTTAATAATTTAAAACTTACTACAGGTTTGTACGGAACCCTCGGTGCGCGAGTCCGACTCGCACTTGGCCGGTTTTTTAACGTCTAAAGAGATGGTTGATAATAATGATATTAAGTGACAACGCTTGTCGCTTGGAGTCAAAAAAGGCCAGTAGATTTTCCCCTACGATTAATTAATAATGGGAATACCTAAATAAAGTGATTTGCGATTAATTTGATAAACGAAGAAAAATTTGCAGTACTTAAAATCATTTGGTTTGCAATTAGTTAAAAAAATTTGCTCTTAATCTTAACATGATTTGCAAATAAAGAAATATTTTGTATGCTTTACCCTATAGGTATGTACGAGTATTTGCAAAATAAATAGTTACGATGCATTTTATTTCAAACCAAAACTTTAATTTTTTGTCAACCAGTTAAATGATAGCTTTAAATAATATAACCCATTAAATTAGGTTTAATATAACTGCCATTTACTCCTACCATGGTAGCCCACTGGGTTCTTTAGACTGTATCATAAATCTGTCTTGAAGTCAGATGGACGGAGTGACGGACACATTTACCCATTAATTATAATATAAGTTCGGATATAAGTAGGGATTAACTTATAGATATTGGTATACTTAAGTAGTTAACAGTATACATATTCGCTTAAGTATAATTTTGTAAACACGATAATGTTTTGACCGTAGCGAAAAAATTCTGTCTATGGTTTTGACGACCTCCATAGTACCGTGTCCGTAGCGCAGTGTGTAGCGCTGTTGTCTTAACGTACGGAGGTCCCGGGTTCGATCCCCGGCAGGGTCAATTTGGGAATTTATAATTTCTGAATTTTCACTGGTCTGGCCTGGTGGGAGGCTTCGGCCGTGGCTAGTTACCACCCTACCGGCAAAGACGTGCCGCCAAGCGATTTAGCGTTCCGGTACGATGCCGTGTAGAAACCGAATAGGGGTATGGGTTTAATACAACTGCCATGCCCCTAACAAGTTAGCCCGCTACCATCTTAGACTGCATCATCACTTACCATCAGGTGAGATCGCAGTCAAGGGCTAACTTGTAGTGGAAAAAAATGTACCTAACATAGCATGTAAGTATGCAACAAAGTAACAGTGTTACACAACCGCCTGCTATAGACTGCACGACGCGGGCGAAGGCCACGCATGCATTACAAACTAACAATACACATGCCACTGTACTTCGTGCACTTAGGGTTGCCACGTCCGAACTGGGGCCATACTGCCAATACTAAAAGCCATATTGTTTCATTATTGTTGAATTTTGTGTTTTAGAATAGGGATGATGACAACTCAATCAAATCAGCAACTCTTTATCAAACTTAAAAACGCACTTCTAGTATGGAAGTTGTATGAAATTCACAGTTTTGACGTCATAAAATTTCAACGCACTTTTTTTTCTTTAATCTTTATTTTAAAATGGTTATCAAACTTAAATATAATCGAGGATGTGAATTTTAGGTCTTTTGGAAGACCCTCTATTTAATAATCAGTTGGAAATAATTTATTTTTGATATAGGCATCATTTCTATTATAATCCTTATTGAAATCACCGGGTTAACTTGTAGTGGAATAAAAATAAAGAAAGTAAAAGTGCTTGGTGCACTCGCACTATTTACGATATAGATGGCATCCAAACGACCTACGGTTATCAGCGCTTATCGCTATCACCAAATCCAGTGTCGACGACCGATTAGCGAGTGGATTTCACGAACAACTGCAAAGATACCCCGCGAAAGCGTTTCCTACGCAATAACAACATTATATTACATAAACGCTTTGCGTCTTCATTCCTCCTTCGCATGGCTAGGGTCTGGAACACTACCAAAAACTGTGTTTCCCGCCAATTACAATCCGGGTATTTTCAAATCAAGAGTGAATAGGTCTCTTCTAGGCAAGCGCGTCCCATCTTAGGTCGCATCATCACTTCCCATCAGGTGTGATTGTGGTCAAGCGTAAGCCTATGATGAATAAAAAAAGGGTATTTGACAACTATTCAAATCAATAATTTTTTAGTGATTATTGATTAATAGAGGATCTCCCAAAAGTCGTAATATCCACGTCCCCTGTTAGTGCCATCTTCACGAAATTCACATGGGACCAACCTGCAATAGCATAGTTTGTAAAGAATTTAAGAAGAAAGCAAAAAGGAATAGGGATGATGCCATGTCAAAATAATCAAATATTTCTTGTTTATTATTTAATAGAGGGACTTCCAAATGACCTAAAATTCAGATCCTCGGTCAGTTTCAAGTTTGATAATCATTTTAAACCATCGATTAAAGAAAAAAGTGTGTCACAACTCATAATTATGTATTTAATACTATAACATCCATACTAGAAGTGCGTTTTTAAGTTTGATAAAGAGTTGCTGATTTGATTGAGTTGTCGATTCAGATTTGGCGGAATTATCGAGTAAATTGTAACAGCTTAGCGTATTCGACCTGCTTAGTGGCAAGTCTCGCTTTTTATATTACCAGGGCTTTAAAGTTCCAAGGGTTGCCTTAGAATTAAATTCGAATTACGGCTCGATGACCTTAGGTTATTTAATACTTTAATCTTGACGTTGGTGAGCAATATTTTTTATTTTAGTGCTAGTATAAAAACAGTGTACCTACGGGTAATATCCAGGGAATAAGGGTTATTTAAGTTAATTAACTTTTAAATTATGACCTTGTTCGCAATTTGGCTGTAGGTAATATTCATACCAATAAGTAGGTACCTATTATAAAAAATACGCAATTGTGTTAGTAACAAGTTTTGATGGCTCTTCGTGGTTCACCGATTCTGACGAAATTTGGTAATTCTGATGAATTTCTCACAGACGGATATAGGCTATTTTTTAACCCGGAAAATCCAAGAGTTCCGAAGGGAATTTTGTCACTCTCCAAGTCCTCGTCTATGTACCCAGGCAAAAATCACGTCTAGATGGCTGTAGCGTGATTGAAGATCAAACCAAACAAACACACTTTCGCATCAATGCTAAAATTATACCTATATGCGAAAGTAAAAAAAATTGAATTAAGATTAAAGTAAAAAAGTGCGTCGCGCTTTGAAGACTTCACATTTCAGTATTTCATACAAAATCCCATACTAAGCACGCATTTTGACGTTTGAAAAAGTTGCTGATTTGAGTAGTTGTCAAATACCCAATTTCCTACATCTTGGGAGTTGGGGCGTTTGTAGAAAATGGAGATATGTTACTGCGATTCACTCAATGGAGGCACGTCTTTATCTAAAGCTATACGGACGCAATTGTAGGGGACGTGCGATCTCGACTATTATATTGTCCACTCTATCGCTGTCACTATTATGCTCTCTTTGTTTTTTTTTGTTGTTTTTATACAAATTACTAGCTTTTGCCTGCAGCTTCACTCATGTTAAGTTCGATTTTCAAAAAAATTCAAGCCCCTATTTTACCCCCTCATGGATTGAATTTTCAAAAACCCTTTGTTAGCCAAGATGCAGCGTTAAGGCCCTCTATACCGATATGATAGTTTTATTAGCAATATTATTTTAAAAAGTCAGATTTAAGTGATGTACCTACTTTGACGTCTCTAAATAAGGATTATCTGTACCTATTTCTAAAACAAGAGCGTCAACTATTGTAGCGTTAAAATCTTACCATTTATGTTCTAGCAACGGGCGGTTTCGTAGTTTACCCGATGTAGGGTAATTCTTGCGCGTAACGTACAAACTCATTACCTCACATTACGATTGTGAGGTGAATGCTCCGTGTATTGTAGTCTAGGAGCTGATGATCCAATTCAAGGCTTTATACCCGTCCGAAAGCAGGTAAGTAACGTACAAAGTATGTGTTTTTCTTTAGATTGATTGGAATTTTACTACTAAAAATAGTTAAATTACTTACATCTATACTCCCATACTAATATTACAACTGCGAAAGTGTATGTATGTCTACACTACACGTGTAACGAAATTGGGTAAGAATAGTAATAGTTAGATATAGGCCAATTTTTATGCCGGAAAGTTTTCCCGGAGTTCCCGTGAAATTGATAAAATTTATTTCACGCGGGTGAAGTCGCGGGCATCAGCTAGTACTTCATTTACAGGGTTTCCACTTTCAACTTTTAAAACGTTACGTTATATCAGAATACTTATTAGTTAAGGTAATAGGTATAGGTATAGGTATATAAGGTAGCCCGTACTTAGGGTACCTACAGAGTTCCATATTTTACATTCACAATAGTTCGGATTTCTCCAATCACAAAAGTGTCTGATGTAGCGACCTTGTCACCTGCTCTTAGTGTATAATTGCTGTAGTAATGTCTTGAATTCCTGCAGTTATCTTGATTTTATTTTATTCTATGAAATGTTGACCACCATTTGCGTGTCATGAGACCGAGGTGCTTTTTACACTGATATTGTTATAATTTATGAGTATTACGACCTGGCAACCCTAGAATAGCATATTATTTTTGTGGTCCAAAACGATGCAAAGAGCACGAGAAGGAGAGATTTATTCAGCGGGAACGAGATAACAATAAAGCAATGTTGGCCGTTGCGGAAGGAAAAATTCAAAGCAAGGCGTTTAAAAAATCCCTTTTACGCGACAAACGGAGAAAACTGTCCCCACACGACTGTGGTGCGATGCGAGTGATAGCGGGGAAAATGAATTCTACTAACTACTAATTTTGAACGAATTTTATAATTTTATTACAGTGCTTCACACACGAGGAAAGTTTCTAAACTTACTTAAATAGATATCAATGATTTTGAACGATATCCAAAGAAATGAAAAAAAACCCGGGGATTTAGGAATGTTTGCTAAACCTGAGGGAACAGTTTAGTTTTCCATGACAAAAGACGTCTATAGGCAGGTCCTGTATTCAACAATCACTAAAAAAGAATTAATTTGACTAGGGGTCATCCATAAAGTACGTCACACGTTAGACAAATTTGAACTATTTACGAAATACTTAAAATATTTCCAAGTTTTAGTATTATTTTATTATAAATAAAACTAATTTCGGAAGTGCTGTTTTAATTTAATAATTTCTAGATGTAAAATTGCAAGATATGTGACCTCACACTAGGGAGGGAGGTTCTTACAATTAATGTGACCAACTGTGACAAGGACGGGGGAGGGGTCAAAAAATCACGAAATTAGTGTGACGTACTTTATGGATGACCCACTAGTTGCGTAGTTTGAATTCGGAGTACCCAATTATTCTTATCCACTAGGGCCTAGGCTATCCCTGCTTCAGATAAAGCTTCAGTAAAGCTGTACGTAATTTGGTCTTAAACGTAGTAATTTCATATCGCCGTACATTTTGGCTGAGTTATAATATCGAAAACGATTTTGACGACCTCCGTGGCGCAGTGTTGAGCGCTGTTGCCTTAACGTGCGGAGGTCCCGGGTTCGATCCCCGGCAGGGTTTGGAAATTTATAATTTCTGAATTTCCCTGGTCTGGCCTGGTGGGAGGCTTCGGCCGTGGCTGGTTACCACCCTACCGGCAAAGACGTGCCGCTAAGCGATTTAGCGTTCCGGTACGATGCCGATGTAGAAACCGAATAGGGGTATGGGTTTAATATAACTGCCATGCCCCTAACAGGTTAGCCCGTTACCATCTTAGACTGCATCATCACTTACCATCAGGTGAGATCGCAGTCAAGGGCTAACTTGTAGTGGATAAAAAAAAAAAAAAGCAGCGGTAAGTGCGACCACGCCTCCACAGAAGTGAGCGATTTCTATTCACGACGCGCGCACGCACCGGCCGACCCATATTGCGTACGATACTTTCTAACAGTAACTGACTCCGACGATGTAAGGTGTTCCTACAACGCGGTGGAATAATGGATTTGGGTCATATTTTCATTTCATTTCATTTATTTAATCAAAAACGTACAATCGACATGATGCACAGCAATCAAAAAGTATTACGATACAGTTTTACATATTGACTTAAAGTTTTTCATACAATACTCAACATAAGTCTATTCATACAATATCATTTAAAGCTTAATTTAATTAATTTAATTTATCAAAGCTGCTGTGTTAGGGAACCTGTATGACAACAGCAACGTCTTCCTCCAGGATCTCACTGCGTAACTGTGTGTAGGTATCTACCTAGTTCCTACGAGGTGGTGAAGTAATGGATTTGGGTCTGAATATTTATCATTGCTACTGCCTCGACTGCCTCATTGGCCTAGTGGTTATCATGTTCGACTGCGGCTGACGAGGTCCCGGGTTAGAGTCCCGGGTCGGGCCATAACTAAGTGTTGGGTTTTTCGAATTAGAAATTCTCAGTACTAGCCCGGAGTTAGGAAGTTGGCGGTGTTTCACCCCCGTGCCTCGTTCACGTTAAGCCGTCGGTCCCGGTTATTATCACTAACATGATAATAGTCGTTAAAGCCCGCCAACCCGCATTGGAGCAGCGTGGTGGGTCTAAGCTCTAATTCCCTCTCTCCTATGAGAGTGGAGGCCTGTGCCCAGCATTGGGACGTTAATGGGCTGTAGTGGTATCATTGCTAAACCAGTAGGTACAGAATCTCGCCGCTTAAGATGCTTTAACGAAAAATAAAGTTCTTTATAATGTTCTCAAAGGTATGGGGAGTGCGTCAATCCGCAATTGGCTGGCTTGTATGGCCTAAATCCTTCTTCACACACCTTCGAGAACATTATTAAGAACTCTTTCTTTATCTCTTTTTTTTGGGGTTTTTATTCTACAGAACATGTCAAAGAACTCTTGGGCGTGCACGTTTCCTCACGAGGTTCCTTTAACGTTTGCGGCCCCGTAAAGGAGGTCCGGTGTTTTAACCATTAGGCTATCATCGCTTTAGGTAATTAGTATATAGACAAAGATTAAAAAAAATAAACAGGCGTCCTCTGACCCCACTTAATGTCAGCAATATCGAGCCGAATTCGTGAAAGGGCTTATTGGTATTCCCTTTTTGCTTTCGTAATGGCCTCCGAAATCAATTAATTCGCCAGCATGGCGCCGTACGGTCATTAATGTTAAGATTCGCTAACTAATTGCTGCGATTAAATAAACGTAAATACGCACGCAAATTGTTAAGTTACGCAATTTCGTTACGTAATTAGGTAAAGCGGACTGATCAATTCTATAGCGTACGCTTTTATAAAACGGTTCCATATGAGCACTTAGATTTTCCATTAAAACAAAACCACAAAACGATGCATTGACTACCTACTCAAATATTGACTACTAGGTGATGTTTATGATTCTCACGGGAACTGCTTAATTTTCCGGTATAAAAAAGCTTATGTCTTTCCCCGAGATATAACCCCCCGGGACCTCTATACCTACCAAATTTCAGCAATATCGGTTGAAAAGATGGGCCGGGAAAGCGTTGCCGATAGACAGACAGCGAACTTTCGCATTTATAATATTAGTAGGTATTGATTGTACTTTGGTTATATAGTGATTGTATCAATCCGCTCAAATTGTTTTAGTAACTTTTTGTATTCTGTCCTTTTCATGTCAATCCTGGAAAAAACGAGTCAAAATGTGACACCAGTTTGGTGTCCATGCATGGCTTGTGGAATACCTTACAAGAGACCTATGTCCGACAGTGGACGTCGCGTGGCGAATGTAGTAACAGATTATTATACAGTATCTATGACTCATATTATGCGCACGGCGCCTGCGCACTCATTGCCATAGCGATCCGAAGATAAAGATCGTGTATAAAAATATTAAACATCAATGTTATATTTGGACAGCTAATTGATACTCTAATCGATAAGGGTGGTCGTGAACGAAGCAGTTTAAGTATTAATTACTAGCTGATGCCCGCGACTTCGTCCGCGTGGTTTAAGTTTTTTTGATTCCCGCGGGAACTCCTTAATTTTCCGGGATAAAAGTAGCCTATGTCACTCTTCAGATCCTTAACTATACCCATGCCAAAAATCAAGTCGATCCGTAGCTCCATTGCGGCGTGATTGAAGGACAAACCAACAAACCAATAAACCAACAAACCAACAAACAGACACACTTTCGCATTTATAATTATGATAAGATAGTTACTAGTGTCTGTGCGTTTCCCTCGCGTGGAGTAAGATTTAAAAATCTCTGATTTTCTGGGAGAAAAATTTGCCAAAGTCCTTCAAAATCAATTTATTTGTTGAACCGCCTCGGCTAGCGCCTCGTCCTTTTGAAATTACTTGGGATGTCCTCGGCGTCACCTCGTCTTTCCTATATTGACGTCTTGACGACCTCCGTGGCGCAGTGTGTAGCGCTGTTGCCTTAACGTGCGGAGGTCCCGGGTTCGATCCCCGGCAGGGTCAATTTGGGAATTTATAGTTTCCGAATTTTCCCTGGTCTGGCCTGGTGGGAGGCTTCGGCCGTGGCTAGTTACCATCCTACCGGCAAAAACGTGCCGCCAAGCGATTTAGCGTTCCGGTACGATGCCGTGTTGAAACCGAATAGGGGTATGGGTTTAATATAACTGCCATGCCCCTAACAGGTTAGCCCGCTACCATCTTAGACTGCATCATCACTTACATCAGGTGAGATCGCAGTCAAGGGCTAACTTGTAGTGGATAAAAAAAAAAAAACCGGCCAAGTGCGACATTTTGCCCGATAAATCAAAAACTATTATGCATAAAAATAAATAAAAATCTGCTTTAGAATGTAGAAGCCCTTTCATATGATATACCACTCAGTATAGTTATCATACTTTGAAATTTCAAACCCCCGATTTTCCCCCTTTTTTAATTAAACTAAAAATAATTTTCGATTTGTTTTTATTTTAATGATGTTGGGTCACTATTATACACAACTATTCCAAATTTCATGTCGATAGCTTTAATAGTTACTGAAATAATCGACTGTGACGGACGGACGGACAGACGGACGGAGAAAGTCGCACCATAAGGGTTCCATTTTTACCATTTTGGTACGGAACCCTAAAAATTACTCAGCCGTGAATTGCTTTATTTCGCAGAGCTCTGACTTTCCGCGCTCAAAGTCCATCTACCTGGTTTTATAGCGACATTACCGTTAATAGGCAGCCTTAGTCCTTCAATTATCGCAGATGTTGATTATTGCATAATTAAACATAACCTTCAAAAAGCCAATGACCCCAATTTAGAAATACACGATGGATCAATTTGGTTTGTAATCATAAAGCTTTTTAATCTATTTTAGCATTGATAAAATTATTTATCAATGCAGGAATAAATTAATATGTATTGATTTATATTAATGATCTTTATTTGTATAAAATTATCGATGTTAAAAATTATATTTTATGAACTAGGTAGTATCCTAAACTTTGATTTAAATAGGTATGGAACTGTTTTATTTATCGTGATAATATACCTAGGTATATGTTTAAATTGTTTTAATATTCGATAAAGTTTGTAATTTTACATTTATTAGATGATTGCCTAAACATTTTAATAATAAAACATTTCAATCTTTAATATTTAGATAGTTCCAAATCGAAAATCAAAGAAATATCATACTAGGTATATTATTGAGGTGAATTAAAAATTAAAAAGCTTCCTAAATCTCGAACATAGAGTTAGAATACTTATTTATTCTACATTTTAGGTCTCGGTAAAAACCGTTCTCCACTTTTAACATACTTGTATATAAGTCTTGTAAAAATTAGTTCACATTTTTACAGTTTAGCTTTTGTTGAAGTGAAAACTTCTTTAGCCGCATTGAGCACTTTTTGGTAGGGGGTAAACTTGTGGATTCGCGTCACCAACACCTTCACTGACACTTCGCGTTGTTACGAAGTCAAAAGATCTTAAATATAAATATACTACATTCGTAAATAATTTTTCGTTTTCACTTCTATCTTTATGATTGCAATTTTTTTTTTGTCACATCTACTAGCGACGCTGTCACCGGGTCAGATAATTTTGTGGGACTATACTATTGGAAACTCTAATGGAGATGGGCCATGGGATGGGATGGAGATGGGACTATACTCAAATGGAGATGGGCTGGACATGTGGCTCGGAGCTGCGACGGTCGGTGGAGCGAGCGCGTATTACAATGGTGGCCGCGCGACCAGACACGGCCGCGTGGGCGACCACGCGCTCGCTGGAGGGACGACATTGTAGATGTTGCAGGACCGACGTGGACGAGGTTCGCCGTGGAGAGACCAAAGTGGAGTATGATGGAGGAGGCCTTCACCCAAAAATGGGTACCCAAATAAATATTAGCTAAATACTACTTATAAATAAATATTGTACACATAATCGAAATATTTTTGACTAAGTGATTAATAATTTTGTATATGTATAAATCGAATTTATGGTACTTTTTGACTAACTCTTTTTTTTGACTGAATTAATTAATAATAAATGAAATGTTAATGAAAATGAATTTTTGAATGTTTAATGATATGGATTGTAACGACATCTTATGTAATTCTTTTGTTTGGGAAATAAATGGCTTATTTATTTATTTATTTTATTTTATACTATTGGACTCAATCAGAATAAACATAAATGGCTATTTTTAGCAGCTGCAAACTGCCTTTAGGCTTATGCATTCAGGAATATACGACACTTGACACATTACAGCTTAACATTACTCAATTTACAACAATAGCACGTTAAATTTTATTGCACTCAATTCACAGACTCAATCGGTTTTGCATACTAAAATCCCACCTAGATCTGTCAACGTTGGTAGTGTCGCGCTAAATATGCAAATAATATCGCACGACGGATGCGTACGCGATTTGGTAATAGCCGCCCGGGTCGCCGACCGCTTGACGCTTGGGCAAAGGTCGGGGTAAACACGACGCGAGGCGGCAACGTGGTCAATACTTCAAAGCTCTTAATAGTGGTGATATGAGAAACTGTACTGCATTCGTACCGCTAAGCGTCCACATTCCTATAGCTGGTAGCTCACACTGCGGAGTCGTCAATTGTCATATTTGCGCTTGCGGAGCAATACCATGCTACTTTTTTTTTTTTTTGATTGTCACGCAACAGGGATCTGCGAGACCTATGCGCGTTCTGCAGTGTGAGCGCTTTGATACAATTCTTTGTACAGTTTTCTTCTTATTATACTGAAGGTCAACAGTCAGTTTTCTAAACATCTCCTTGTTTATGGCTAGGCGGAATAGTTCTCCAACTGTTTAAATTATTCCAGTCCAGTTGGCATGAGGAAAATGAACTCTGATCCTGGAACTACGCAGCAACTGGTGTTTGGACTTGACTGTATCAAGTGATGTACGAAAGCGGGAGTGACTTGTCCGCCGCGCGGATCGCTATTGTTCGTCTGTCAACCTTTCGCTTTCTGCGCTGCTATACT
This sequence comes from Erebia ligea, assembly GCA_917051295.2. Classification (NCBI taxonomy): domain Eukaryota; kingdom Metazoa; phylum Arthropoda; class Insecta; order Lepidoptera; family Nymphalidae; genus Erebia; species Erebia ligea. The sequence goes on from OU785232.1 coordinate 2,247,536, forward strand.
AAAGTACAGTCGTCGTTCAGAGCTTTTCACCTTATACCAAATATTGTAATCAACACGTACCTATCACGTACACGTGTAATGTATGAATTGAGGAACTTCAAGGCAAGAGTGAATAGGCATCTTCTAGGCAAGCGCGTTCCAACCTATACATCATCATTGCTTTGCACTAAGCATGATTTGTCAAATGCTAGCCTATTTTGTAATTAATAAATAAATAAAAAAACACTTGTTATATGTATGTTACCGTCGCGCGACGCTGTGGTTGCTCGTCGTGTCTGGCTTAGCCTTTATATGCGTTGACCCGTTACTTTTTACGCTATTCTACATGTTACTGTGATGTCGGGAGGCAGAAGACAACACAATAGTTTGTTAGTTTTTATTTTAGATGGTATAGTTTAGAGTGATTTGCTAAGTTGTTTTTTTTTATCACAATGACAAAGAATAGCGATTGACTGACTTCTCACCAGCTGGTGAAATGAAAATACATACACTATACTTATTGGACACCAAAGTAGTTAAATTTTTTTTAATAAAAAAAAATTAAAAAAAAAAATATATAAACCTTAAAACTAAGGCATTTAAAAGTTTAATTGCGAATGCAGTATATGTATTTATATTTAAGACCTTTTGTCTTCGTAACAACGCGAGCATGTCGGTGACGGTAACGCGAATCCACAAGTTTACCCCCTATACCAAAAAGTGCTCAACGCGGCTAAAGAAGTTTTCACTTCAAAAACAGAAGAAAATACAAACTTACACTAAAAAGCTGTACAATAGGCGTCCTTATCGCCATAGAAGCGATCTCTTCCAGGCAACCTAAAGAGGAAATGATTGTTTTTTATTCAACTCCAAGGGACCGACCTATTTGATATGAATTTCTACTTGATACCTCCACGCGTTCCCAAAAAAAGATGTTGACAGAGAGACAGACAGACAACGAAGTGATTTAATGACGACCTCCGTGGCGCAGTGTTGAGCGCTGTTGTCTTAACGTGCGGAGGTCCCGGGTTCGATCCCCGGCAGGGTCAATTTGGGAATTTATAATTTCTGAATTTTCCCTGGTCTGGCCTGGTGGGAGGCTTCGGCCGTGGCTAGTTACCACCCTACTGGCAAAGACGCCAAGCGATTAAGCGTTCCGGTACGATGCCGTGTAGAAACCAAAAAGGGGTATGGGTTTAATATAACTGCCATGCCCCTAACAGGTTAGCCCGCTACCATCTTAGACTGCATCATCACTTACCATCAGCTGAGATTGCAGTCAAGGGCTAACTTGTAGTGGATAAATAAAACCGGTTCCTTTTTCCTATTTTTCTTGGGGGAGGAAAAAATCCCTACGGACTTCTGCCTAATGGCAGGTAGGTATGTCCGGCTTGCACGGACTAAAATAACCTCCCCCTGTCTTCAAGGTCAGCACGGAACCAAGGCATTACTTCGTGTTTCCTATTGACGTGCGGAAACCTAAAAAACGAATAAATCGTATATTCCTGTGCGTATAGCAACAATTATGCGAACAACAACCGCACGAACCGCACCGCGGACGTGCGATTTCATAATAGCCCTCGGGTCGACGCCCGATCAAACAATTCTATCGTAATTGTTTACTCTGACCCGTTACTTCAAACACGAGTTTGGGTGTCGACAGTATATTTTGTGTGTTGTAAGTATTCAGGGTTCCCTCCGAGAGACGTCACTACTTTGTAAGGTAGCTAGTAGAGGTATAATATGAAAAATAGGTATACAGACGGAGAGCTGGCAACGAATTTCGGGACGGTCCTTTTGGCAAGCTGAAATTGTGGAAAATATAACTTCGTCAATTGGCGAATCCAGTCGTGCCAGTCTGGTAATTCGTTTGCGGTTATTTCGCTACTGCGCAGCATTTGGAAACCACATTTGCAAAAAAAAAAAAAAAAAATTTATTATTATTAATTAGCTTTTAATTTCCTTTAAATTACTTTTGGAATTCGAAAGAAAAATCCCAGACGTTTTTGTTGGTTATAAAGTATTACCAGACCTCTTCAAAAATATTTTATTAAAATTCCCCAAAAAATATACTTTCGGCAATCTGAAATTTTAATCACGTATTTATTGAGTAATTTCAATAATACCTGCAAATCGCCAGACAATTTTTGCGGTTTTAAAGAATTCCCAGACGTGAATAAAGTTTTCAAATGAGTACCACATACGAAATAACCGCAAACGTTCTACCAGACTGGCAGGACTGGATTCGCGAATTGCCGAAATTATATTTTTTCACAATTTCAGCTTGGCAAAAGGACCTTCCCGAAATTCGTTGCCAGCTCTTGGACCAATACCTACTTAACCTTATGTTATACGAAAATAATTCTTCAATTTTTAAAAGTGAAATATTATGTAGTCGACTCGATTCGCCAAAAATATGAAATTTGCCCATCAATATTGTGAGCTGTCTTATGTATGTCATGTTATTCCAGACTATTATCTACCTCTGTGCCAAATTTCATTCAGATCTGTTCGGCCGTTCTGGCGTGATTAAGAGGATCGTCTAGTTGTAAATTTTCATACAAAAAGCGATAACGTTTTTCTTGCCGTAAATGTTGTCCAATTTTCATAATTTTTTGAAATGTTGCAGATACAATGAAGAACTATGCTCGTACGTTTTAATTTTAAGGAAATATTGCTTATGTTAAAAGTTATTAGCGTCTAAATATCCATATTTTGACCTAAAAACTTCCTCCAGTATTTTAATTTTTTTAAATTTAACCAAACTAAAATACTAAAAAAATAAAACGTACGAGCCTAGATTAAGGTGTACTGAATCTAATGAGACCAAAATTGTCTAATTTCGTAAACGTTTGGGGGGGGGGGGGGGGGGGGGGGGGCAAACGTTATCACCCGAAACAATATTTCAAGAATAAAATGTAGGCATATGCCTACTGGACTTGCAACTCTCTCTATCGCACGATACGGACGTCACTAGCACTACGATCCTCTTAAGTAACAAACATCCATCCATCCAAAATTACGCGTTTATAATATTAAGTATAGAGTATGTATGTAGATGTATATATGTAGTATGTTTGCATGTATGTATGTATGTATGTAGTGTAATGTGTGCGAATATTTTCAACTTTCACACACGCCGCACGTATGAAGGAATGTATAATTTATACAATACCATTGGGTCGTCGCGGGCTCAAACAGTTCTATTAAAATTGTTTACTTTAACTAAAAACGTTTGTAATTTTTACTAAAAAAAAAATATATAAACCTTAAAACTAAGGCATTTAAAAGTTTAATTGCGAATGCAGTATATGTATTTATATTTAAGACCTTTTGTCTTCGTAACAACGCGAGCATGTCGGTGACGGTAACGCGAATCCACAAGTTTACCCCCTATACCAAAAAGTGCTCAACGCGGCTAAAGAAGTTTTCACTTCAAAAACAGAAGAAAATACAAACTTACACTAAAAAGCTGTACAATAGGCGTCCTTATCGCCATAGAAGCGATCTCTTCCAGGCAACCTAAAGAGGAAATAATTGTTTTTTATTCAACTCCAAGGGACCGACCTATTTGATATGAATTTCTACTTGATACCTCCACGCGTTCCCAAAAAAAGATGTTGACAGAGAGACAGACAGACAACGAAGTGATTTAATGACGACCTCCGTGGCGCAGTGTTGAGCGCTGTTGTCTTAACGTGCGGAGGTCCCGGGTTCGATCCCCGGCAGGGTCAATTTGGGAATTTATAATTTCTGAATTTTCCCTGGTCTGGCCTGGTGGGAGGCTTCGGCCGTGGCTAGTTACCACCCTACTGGCAAAGACGCCAAGCGATTAAGCGTTCCGGTACGATGCCGTGTAGAAACCAAAAAGGGGTATGGGTTTAATATAACTGCCATGCCCCTAACAGGTTAGCCCGCTACCATCTTAGACTGCATCATCACTTACCATCAGCTGAGATTGCAGTCAAGGGCTAACTTGTAGTGGATAAATAAAACCGGTTCCTTTTTCCTATTTTTCTTGGGGGAGGAAAAAATCCCTACGGACTTCTGCCTAATGGCAGGTAGGTATGTCCGGCTTGCACGGACTAAAATAACCTCCCCCTGTCTTCAAGGTCAGCACGGAACCAAGGCATTACTTCGTGTTTCCTATTGACGTGCGGAAACCTAAAAAACGAATAAATCGTATATTCCTGTGCGTATAGCAACAATTATGCGAACAACAACCGCACGAACCGCACCGCGGACGTGCGATTTCATAATAGCCCTCGGGTCGACGCCCGATCAAACAATTCTATCGTAATTGTTTACTCTGACCCGTTACTTCAAACACGAGTTTGGGTGTCGACAGTATATTTTGTGTGTTGTAAGTATTCAGGGTTCCCTCCGAGAGACGTCACTACTTTGTAAGGTAGCTAGTAGAGGTATAATATGAAAAATAGGTATACAGACGGAGAGCTGGCAACGAATTTCGGGACGGTCCTTTTGGCAAGCTGAAATTGTGGAAAATATAACTTCGTCAATTGGCGAATCCAGTCGTGCCAGTCTGGTAATTCGTTTGCGGTTATTTCGCTACTGCGCAGCATTTGGAAACCACATTTGCAAAAAAAAAAAAAATTATTTTATTATTATTAATTAGCTTTTAATTTCCTTTAAATTACTTTTGGAATTCGAAAGAAAAATCCCAGACGTTTTTGTTGGTTATAAAGTATTACCAGACCTCTTCAAAAATATTTTATTAAAATTCCCCAAAAAATATACTTTCGGCAATCTGAAATTTTAATCACGTATTTATTGAGTAATTTCAATAATACCTGCAAATCGCCAGACAATTTTTGCGGTTTTAAAGAATTCCCAGACGTGAATAAAGTTTTCAAATGAGTACCACATACGAAATAACCGCAAACGTTCTACCAGACTGGCAGGACTGGATTCGCGAATTGCCGAAATTATATTTTTTCACAATTTCAGCTTGGCAAAAGGACCTTCCCGAAATTCGTTGCCAGCTCTTGGACCAATACCTACTTAACCTTATGTTATACGAAAATAATTCTTCAATTTTTAAAAGTGAAATATTATGTAGTCGACTCGATTCGCCAAAAATATGAAATTTGCCCATCAATATTGTGAGCTGTCTTATGTATGTCATGTTATTCCAGACTATTATCTACCTCTGTGCCAAATTTCATTCAGATCTGTTCGGCCGTTCTGGCGTGATTAAGAGGATCGTCTAGTTGTAAATTTTCATACAAAAAGCGATAACGTTTTTCTTGCCGTAAATGTTGTCCAATTTTCATAATTTTTTGAAATGTTGCAGATACAATGAAGAACTATGCTCGTACGTTTTAATTTTAAGGAAATATTGCTTATGTTAAAAGTTATTAGCGTCTAAATATCCATATTTTGACCTAAAAACTTCCTCCAGTATTTTAATTTTTTTAAATTTAACCAAACTAAAATACTAAAAAAATAAAACGTACGAGCCTAGATTAAGGTGTACTGAATCTAATGAGACCAAAATTGTCTAATTTCGTAAACGTTTGGGGGGGGGGGGGGGGGGGGCAAACGTTATCACCCGAAACAATATTTCAAGAATAAAATGTAGGCATATGCCTACTGGACTTGCAACTCTCTCTATCGCACGATACGGACGTCACTAGCACTACGATCCTCTTAAGTAACAAACATCCATCCATCCAAAATTACGCGTTTATAATATTAAGTATAGAGTATGTATGTAGATGTATATATGTAGTATGTTTGCATGTATGTATGTATGTATGTAGTGTAATGTGTGCGAATATTTTCAACTTTCACACACGCCGCACGTATGAAGGAATGTATAATTTATACAATACCATTGGGTCGTCGCGGGCTCAAACAGTTCTATTAAAATTGTTTACTTTAACCCGTTACTTCAAACACGCTTTAATTACAACGCGGCCCGTTGTCCTAGGTGAGCGACAGAAGCGACGCGACAAGACTCGACGCGATGCGACGCCATAGAAAATAACAGACTTGTCTACGCGACAACGCAGGCCACGTGAAGGGTCAGCTACTGTTTGATACTGACTGTCTCATCGAGTTGCGGTAATTGTCGCCCACGTAGGACAACGGGGCTTTGAAGAGGGATGATGACAACTCAATCAAATCAACAACTCTTTATCAGACTTAAAAACGCACTTATAGTATGGAAGTTGTATGAAATTCACAGTTGTGACGTCATCAAATTTCAACGCACTTAAGGCCCTTTAAACATTTACCCCGCGACCAACTATAGGTAAAAAACTCAACTATAGGTATAAAACTCGTCACACTACAGCATATATATGCACGCTTTACGAGAGCGTAGAGCTATAGAGCGTAGAGACGCTCGATTTTATTGCCAACTAACCAATTTTGTTACTTGAAAATATTAGACGATTATTTATTTACTAGGTACTTGTTTACGCTGTTGGCCGCGGTAAATATTATGTACCTATTTATGCGCCGAAACAATACTCGCGGCTACAATAATACTCAGTTTTTGAGATTGTAAAATAATGTATAAAAGATTATCTTACCGATTTCGTTCAAAATCGATATCTGGGGTTCCGTAGGATCACAAAATAGGAAACTGTTACCAATATTTTAAAAAAGTCAGCGCCATTTTGAAATTCTTTGTTATCGTACCGATTTCGTTCAAAATCGATATCTGGGGTTCCCTGGGATCACAAAACAGGAAACTATGAACAAAATTTTAAAAAAGTCAGCGCCATTTTGAAATTCTTTGTTATCATACCGATTTCGTTCAAAATCGATATCTGGGGTTCTCTGGGATCACAAAACAGGAAACTGTTACCAAAATTTTAAAAAGTTCACTGCTGACTTTTTTTTGATTGACTGCCGTTTTGTGATCCCAGGGAACCCCAGATATCGATTTTGAACGAAATCGGTACGATAACAAAAAATTACAAAATGGCGCTGACTTTTTTAAAATTTTGGTAACAGTTTCCTGTTTTGTGATCCCAGGGAACCCCAGATATCGATTTTGAACGAAATCGGTACGATAACAAAGATTTTCAAACTGGCGCTGACTTTTTTAAAATTTTGGTAACCGTTTCCTGTTTTGTGATCCCAGGGAACCCCAGATATCGATTTTGAACGAAATCGGGACGATAACAAAAAATTTCAAAATGGCGCTGACTTTTTTAAAATTTTGGTAACAGTTTCCTGTTTTGTGATCCCAGGGAACCCCGGATATCGATTTTGAACGAAATCGGTACGATAACAAAAAATTTCAAAATGGCGCTGACTTTTTTAAAATTTTGGTAACAGTTTCCTGTTTTGTGATCCCAGGGAACCCCGGATATCGATTTTGAACGAAATCGGTACGATAACAAAAAATTTCAAAATGGCGCTGACTTTTTTAAAATTTTGGTAACAGTTTCCTGTTTTGTGATCCCAGGGAACCCCGGATATCGATTTTGAACGAAATCGGTACGATAACAAAAAAATTCAAAATGGCGCTGACTTATTTAAAATTTTGGTAACAGTTTCCTGTTTTGTGATCCCAGGGAACCCCGGATATCGATTTTGAACGAAATCGGTACGATAATAAAAAATTTCAAAATGGCGCTGACTTTTTTAAAATTTTGGTAACAGTTTCCTGTTTTGTGATCCCAGGGAACCCCGGATATCGATTTTGAACGAAATCGGTACGATAACAAAAAAATTCAAAATGGCGCTGACTTTTTTAAAATTTTGGTAACAGTTTCCTGTTTTGTGATCCCAGGGAACCCCGGATATCGATTTTGAACGAAATCGGTACGATAACAAAAAAATTCAAAATGGCGCTGACTTTTTTAAAATTTTGGTAACAGTTTCCTGTTTTGTGATCCCAGGGAACCCCAGATATCGATTTTGAACGAAATCGGTACGATAACAAAGAATTTCAAAATGGCGCTCACTTTTTTTTAATACATACATACATACATGCATACATACATATATATTCCTAACATACCCATTCCTTGTGGCTTTGCCGTAAAAAAAATACGCCTACACTTGAGAACTTCCTTCTTTGTGGATGTCGGTATCAAGTTTTTCTAAGCGCAGTACACATAGAGAATAATATTATATCTCTATGGCAGTACACAACACGGTGTTCATTTTGTCGTAATAAATTTCGTGCAAAAAAGCGATACACCCACCCGTCCACGAGCGCGTCTCAGCGCGTACTGAGCGCCAAACGCCTAGCGCTCGGCTTCTTTTCATAGAAAAATGTATGAAACATTTTTTTTTTGCCACATAAACTATAAACATATTTATTTGTATGCTTAATGCTTTGCACCATGGATAGAGGACTATATAAGCCCCACTTTGTTGTTAATATTCAAGTTAAAATATGCAGCGGATCTAGCTTTATGGGTACCTATCCGGACCCCATTTTTCGTCATTTTCAGCAGATCTTGCGTTCGGAGAAACGTATTTATGCAGAAAATTTGTATTGGAGTGTGCATTTTTATAAGGTCAAACGAGAGATGAAGAAATGACCTTTAATTTGATACCATGACATCCCCACAGCTGTGACTCCCGATTCTTTAAAGTGTACCTGGAAAAGGATGACACATCATGAAATCCGTATAAGGCACCTTAATACTTATACCTGTTTTAAAATGGTTATCAAACTTTAAACTAACCGAGGATGTGAATTTTAGGTCTTTTGGAAGATTCTCAATTTAATAATCAGTGAGAAATAATTTATTTTTGATACATCATCCCTTATAATCATATAATGTTGTATGACGACCTCCCTGGCGCAGCGGTGAGCGCTATGGCCATGTAGTGGGAGGTACCGGGTTTGATTCCCGGTAGGGTCCGAGTGACACTGGCTATAATTTTTTTGAAAAACGTTATTTTTGGCATAGCAGTCCTTTTTAAATATTTTTTATTAATTATAGCTTGTTTTGAATACTTCATATTTCTACCAGTTAATATTTAAAAAAAAAAGAAACAAAAATAGGCGCCGAATTCAAGCCTCTTCTTTTTCGAAGTCGGTTAAAATTTAGGAGGAAGGCTTGCATTGTTCTACGCCACGTGATTATATTATCACATCGATTGCTTTGCAAGTATTTAAAGTATCAAATGGCTCAAACAAACTATAATGATAAGCATTGTTCGAACGGGCGTTGACCCCAGCGGCTATTATCAAATCGCGCGAACGTATAGTGCGTATGTCGCACATTATCTCATGCTTTACTATCATAATAATTGAAATTTTGTTTTATTTTATTTTAAAACTAGCTGATGCCCGCGACCTCGTCCGCGTGGAATAATTTTTTTAAATTCCCACGGGAACTCCTCAATTTTCCGGGATAAAAAGTAGCCTATGTCACTCAAATTTAAAAAACTGTGAAACACATATTTCTTAATTTTTACCCGTAGCTTGTAAACCAAGGTACGTAAGTTTCATGGATATAACTTGAGAAATGACGAAGTTTCATACAAACTTTCAAGCCCTATTTCACCCTCTTAGGGGTGGTTAATTTTCAAAAATCCTTTCTTAGCGGATGCCTACGTTATAATAGCTATCTGAGTGCAAAATTTCAGCCCGATCCGACCAGTGGTTAGAGCTGTGCGTTGATAGATCAGTCAGTCAGTCAGTCAGTCAGTCAGTCACCTTTGCCTTTTATATATTTAGATTAGGGGTCATTCATAAAGTACGTCACACTTAATTTAAGTGATTTTTGACCCCTCCCCCGTCCTTGTCACGGAACTGGTCACATTTGTGAGACATCCCCCTCCCGAGTGTGACGTCACATATCTTGCAAGATTTACAGGTAGAAACATATAGAAAACTCGCCAACAACACAAATTAAACCTTACAGATACAAATAAAGTTGGAAATATTTTTAAGTTTTTCGTTAATAGTTCGAATTTGGCATTTTAACACCGATGTATAAGATATTGAAATGTGACGTCACGAAACTTAGGACCCCTCCCACCCCTTGTCACACAATGTCACACTTTGTCGACCCCTCCCCCCTTAACGTGTGACGTACTTTACGGATGATCCCTTTTTAAGACCTTCCACAATACCGATTTTACCGAAAAAGATGAGCCATGAAAACGTAGCAGACAGAAAGACACACATACACTTATACCCACGGGAACTCCTTAATTTTCCGGGATAAAGAGTAGCCTATGTCACTCTCCAGGTCCTCAAAAAATCACGTTGATCTGTTGCTTTGTTGAGGCGTGATTGAAGGACAAACCAACAAACCAACAAACCAATAAACCAACAAACCAACTAACAAACACACTTTCGTATTTATAATATTAGTATGATAATGTTTGTCTCTTTTTGGTGTCGCTTTTTCATTTCATCGAATTTTCAAATCACGATTCTAAAGAAGTTTCAGTTAAAAAATACACTTTCTCATTTATAATATTAATCCCGATCGAATTTCGACCACGGCGGCCAATCTCCACAGAGATTAGCCATCTGCGCGGGAGATATTATAGTGCACAAGTGTGTACGCATACACAAGTGCACTATCTGTTCCTTTGCTCTCATAGCCCGATGGGACGGAAGATCCGACACGACCGGAGAGAGATCAGGCGCAGGACCGACGGCTTAACGTGCTCTCCGAGGCACGGGGGTGAAACACCGCCAACTTCCTGACTCCGGGCTAGTACTGAGAATTTCTTGTCAGAAAAACCCAATGCTTGTTATGGCCCGACCTGGGACTCGAACCCGGGACCTCGTTGGCCGCAGACGAACATGCTAACCACTAGACCAACGAGGCAGTCGAAATATATAATATTAGTATGGATAGATTAATTAGGAATGCTGTGGTTGTAAAATGTAAAGTTTTTTTTTTATTTTTTTTATTCACTACAAGTTAGCCCTTGACTGCGATCTCACCTGATGTAAAGTGACGATGCAGTCTAAGATGGTAGCGGGCTAACCTGTTAGGGGCATGGCAGTTATATTAAACCCATACCCCTATTCGGTTTCTACACGGCATCGTACCGGAACGAAGTAACGAACGCGTATTCAGTAGACATCGCATGTGGTGTGCAAATAGCTTCAACCTCGATACGCGAAGCCGATTGAGCCACGCCTAGTTCATAATGCGGGGTTACGTCACATGCAATTAGTTTTCTGATTTGCAATGCGTGCGCGCCTGCATTATTGTTTTAGGTTTTATTACGAACAGTAAGCGATACCCTCGACTTTGTCTGCCGAGTAAGTATCGCTAAAGAAAGGTACATATAAAGTAAAAAAAGTAAAAGTAAAGTAAGTAAAGGCAAAGGTAGAAAGGTAAGGGAAAGGTAGAAAGGAAGTTTTCTATTGTATAATTTCCTTTGCGGTGTACAATAAAAGTAAAAAAAAGGTACAAAATAAAGTCGCCAATTGGAACACATACATACTTCCATACTAATAATATTATGAATGCGAAAGTGTGTTTGTCTGCTACGCTTTCACGGCCCAACCGCTCAACCCATTTTGATGAAATTTGGTACAGGGATAGGTTGTATCCCGGGGAAGGACATACTCATAGACTACTTTTTATCTTGGAAAATCAAGGAGTTCCCGCGGGGATCAAAAAACTTAATCCACGCGGACGAAGTCGCGGGCATCAGCTAGTATCTAATAAACGCGAATGTGTGTTTGTTTGTTGGTTTGTCCTTCAATCACTCCGCAACGGAGCAACGGATCGACAAGATTTTTGGCATAGACCTGGAGAGGGACCTGGGTATACTTAGAGGAGTGCCTGTGGGAATTAAAAAAACTTAAACCACGCGGACGAAGTCGCGCGCATCAGCTAGTTAAAAATATAATAAAAACAAAAACAAACAAAAGGCATAAAAATTTGTTACAATTTTGGGGACCGGGTCAGATAAGTTTGTGGGACTATAAAAGAGATTCTCTCTTAATATTTTTGACATTTTTCAAACAAGATGGTAAGTAGTTTTATCTGGTAAGTTAATTTTTTTTTAAAAAGGTACCTAGCTCTGTTTGGGTGGATAATAGGGCCTCTTTTAGATTGCGCCAACGTTGCCTATCCTTGGCTGTTTGCATCTATTTGATGCCCCACTCTCCGGATGTCGTCGCTCCACCTAGCCGGGGGGCGCCATATGGCCTATACCACCCGTTTGCCGAGACGCGGTCTCCACTCTAGGACCTTGCGAGTAGCGACTCCAGCGGCCAACGTTCCTACGGCAAACCGATTGGTATTTGGTACCGAACATTGGCTTTATCGAAATCTAATAAATAAATAAATAAATAAATAAAGCCTTTGTTGCTGATTCATGTTTACAATACACATTAAATTATAAGATTAGTCTAAAAACTTTGCACTTTAGCGTCCGTTGCGATCAGCGCGCCCTCTGGCGCATAGGCCTCCTCCAGGTGTTTCCAGTTAGTTCGGTTCTGAGCTTCTCTTGTCCATAGTGCCCCAGCCGTCTGCTTTATGTCGTCAACCCAGCGTTTCCTTTGTCTACCCCTTTTTCGCTTCGAGCCATCCCTAACTTCCCATTCAGTCAATGCTCTGGTCCACTTCTTGTTTTTCTCTCGTATCATGTGTCCGGTCCATCTCCATTTCAGTTTTTTAGTTTGGACGACTACATCTTCGAGCTTAGTGATACGTCTTAGATCTTGGCATCTTTTCCTATCTCTTCTAGTATAGCCTAACATGCTGCGTTCCATACCTCTTTGGCAAGTTCTCATTTTTGTAAGGGTTTTCTGTGTCAGCGCCCATGTTTGGCATCCGTAAGTAAGGGTAGGAAGAATACAAAGGTTGAAAAGTTTTCTTTTCGATGGCATAGGGTATTGATAGTTCTTCATGATCTCTTTGAATGACCAGTACTTTCGCCATGCGTTTGTTACTCTTCTTTCAACCTCCTGATCCATTTGGTTTCTGAACAAAATGAGCTGGCCGAGGTACACGTATGAGTTTACGTATTCTATGTGTTCGCAATCTATCGATATTGTTTCAGTATTACCATTGGTCATAATTTTAGTCTTCGTTTTGTTCATCGTTAGTCCCACTTGCTTACTGTTGTCTGATAGTTCTTGTAACATTTTCTGGAGTGTAGTGGGGTTTTCTGTAATGAGTATTAGGTCGTCCGCGAATCGAAGGTGATTTAACATTGTTCCATTTATATTGATACCGTAATTTTGCCAGTCCATATTTCTGAATACTTCTTCTAAAACTGCTGAGAAAATTTTTGGTGATAATGGATCCCCTTGCCTGACTCCTTTTCGTATTGGAAATTCTTCGCCAATTGTTTCTAGTTATAGTTGGGCTGAACAGTTATCATATATGTTCTTAAGGATTCTGATGTATTTGTGGGCTATTCCTTGGCTTTTTAACGCTTTCCAGATGCTATGATGTTCCAATGAGTCGAAAGCCTTAGTGTAATCGACAAAGGCTAAATATATAGTTTTGTTATACTCTTGGCATTTTTCTATCAATTGCTTGACCACATGCATGTGATCTGCCGTCGAGTAGCCTGATCTGAATCCAGCCTGTTCTATTGGTTGTTGATCATCAAACTGAGCTGTTAGCCTTTTTAAGATTATTTTCGAAAATACTTTATATAGATTCGACATTAGACTGATTGGTCTATAATTACCAATGTCGCTTTTATCTCCCTTTTTGTAGACCAAAACAATAGTGTTCTTAGCCCATTGGGAAGGAACTTGTTCTGATGTTAAGATTTCATTAAAAAGGGTTAATATTATTTCAAGAGTTTCAGGTAGGGTTAGCTTGATTATTTCGTTGGAAATATTGTCAGGACCAGGTGATTTCCCAAGTTTTTGTGTTGAAACTGCTAATTCAATTTCACTTTTTAAAATAGGTGGTACATGATCTATCTCATCGTCTTCGTTTATAGTTAGATTTTCCGATTTGTTATATTGATTAGAGTACAAGTTGGAGTAGTAATCGGTAGCTATGTCCATAATCGATTTTCTTTTTGTTTCTTGTTGGCCATAAATGTTTTTCATGTGCGGAATCCAGTCTTTATTGTTATTCAATTCTTTTAAAGCTTTTTTGATGCCTCCTGTTTTCGCAATGTGGTAATTAATGCATTCCATCCTTCGTTTCATATTATCTTTTTTAAGATTATGGCTAATTTGTTTGCTTATGTTCGTAATGTTCCTTCTGGTTTCTCGAAAAATCGAGAAATCTAATAAGTAGGTACTATATAGTAGTATATAGTAGTATGTATATAGATATAGTAGTAGGTATGTATAGGTGTTTCAAATTCAAATCTTTTTTATTCAAGTTGACTTTTACAAGTGCTTTTGAATAGTCGAGTGAATCTATTACTGGTTCGGAATGACATTTCTACCAAGAAGAACCAGCAAGAAACTCGGTGGTTGTTCTTTTGAAAAAAAACAACTTATAATATTACATCAATGTGTAGATACATAAGTAACTGCTGTTCTTAGGATTGCTGGAGCGAGTCAAATCCATGCTCTGTTATCATATTTTACATATAATAATGTATTATAATATCTTAAACTCGGTGTTTCTAGTTTGTGCTGCCTTTTTGCAATACAAAATACAAACAGAGCAGAACTAACGTTTTTTAAAATATATTTTCTTTTGATGGTTTTTATCTAAACTAGATAAAGTACTAGGTAATATTATGTCTTATTCTTTAAATAAACATTTTCCAGCAAGCAATTTTTTGTGCCGAGACTATAAAACGATCTATAAACACTGGAATGTGTATTTTTTTACTATTTACGTAGAGAAAAGAGAAAATTCTCTCAGTCGCCCGAAGGACTGCTCCCGGCAAAGTCTGGCTCCGGCTTTTATTTGGGAATACCCGTTGATATACATAGAAACTCAAGATAAACAGTCTCATGTGTAAAAGTGTCCGTAAAAGAATAAATAAACATTCGATTCAACTTCACTCGCTTTCTAAACTGAAAATTCTAGCTCTATTTCTTTTTAAGCGTTGGAAATTTGAGAAAAACTCTTTAAAAGCAGCTTTGTCTTCGAATTAAAGTCTATCAAACTCAATTTTATAGACGCTTTTCCCGTTAAAAAGAACGCTCTTTTTAGAATTTTTATTTTTGTATTTTAAATGTATTAAAAATTGTAGACGTCTTGTTGGATTAGAATAGGATTATAGTTTTTAAGGCTGGACGCCTATTGGCTACTTGCCTATTTTCGTCTGATTTCTTTGTTTCTCGTTCTCGACGGTTGTAGTCCAAGCTGAGTGGATTTCTGGATGGTTTATAAAGAAGACCTAGACTCTTCATGCAAAATCTTATGAGTTCTTGATCTCAAGTTCATGATCCAGAGTTTTAAAGTTAATATGTCAGGCAGTCAATTACTTCTTATACGTCTCGTGTTAGTTTTACGTTTAATAACAATTTTTAATTCCTGATCATAAAATTACCTTATGAAGCTTCCCAGATACTGCAGCGCGTCGGGCATGTTTGCCGAGGCGGGAATGCCTGATAATCTGATAACAGCAAAGAGCTGTTATCAGAGCGTATATTTTCCTTTTGGGAAAGATTGCGTAGCTCTGGTAACAGCATCCTCCAGGTGGTGGACCAGGACTTGCATAGTCCAATGATGACTCATTGGATTTCTATGCATCGAAATCCTAATAAGAAATAGCTACTGTTACACCTGTTGTGTACAGTATTATATGTTAATTATATTTTTATTTTATTTTATCTATTTTAATTTAATTTAATGTTCTCTTTTTGTAATTTTTGGGGTTTTACCTTAATAAAGAATTATTTATTATTATTAGAACTTAATAATATTAATAATAATAAAAAAAATTGACAAATATTTCATACAATCTCCCATTTTAAGCGCGTGTTTTGACGATTGAATAGAAGTATAGCTATAGCTAGCTAATATTTTAGCTCATTTGACTATATTTTGTCGAATACCCAATTGCGTCTTACCTGCGGAATTACTTGTCTTCAAAACTTAATAATCTAATGTTTATGTATGTTATACTAGCTGATGCACGCGACTTCGTCCGCGTGGATTGAGGTTTTTCGGTTCCCGCGGGAACTCTTTAATTTTCCGGAATAAAAAGTAGCCTATGTGCTATTCCAGACTATAATCTATCTCTGTGGCAAATTTCATCCAGATCCGTTCATCCGTTGGAGCGTGATTGAGTAACAAACATACATCCATACATCCATCCATCCAAACTTTCGCATTTATAATATTTATTTGATGATCATGAGTTGTTGCACTATACCGCTCCTTTAGATTCCTATTGGATGGGTTGTCTTAAAGATATCACTTTTAGTGATAAGACGGCCCTTGCGCTCTTTGTTTTCTCTACTTGTTTACTTTATATCTTTATGTTTGTATGGCAATAAAGAATTTATTTATCTATCTTAATATATTTCGTATATCAACGGGCATTGCAGAAATAGAGGGATTTCGGGTGAGGATTTACTTTCCTGTGCGGAGATCTACTTGATTGATCGCCATTGAAGTATCCATCATTCTGACAGAGGAGGTTTTTTAAGTTTTTTCCATGCAGTCGTAATTCCTTCTTCCATGGTTTTTTCGGTAGTCAATTACCTTGAAGTAAAAACGCCAACCTGCATAAGCAGCGTTGCGGTTCCTTCGTATTTATATTTTAGACTAGATTATACCTGCGACTTCGTCCGCGGGTTTTAAGTAAGTAAGTTTTAAAGTCCGCGGGTAAGTTTTTCGAATTCCCCCTGTCTCTCTGTCTATTTCTCCCTCACTACCTTGATTTTCTCGGGGGAACTCCTTGATTTTTCGGGATAAAAAGAAGCCTATGTTACTCTAAAGGTCTTCAACTATATCCATGCAAAAAACCCCATGGATCTATTCAGTCAAGGGCTAACTTGTACTGGATAAAAAAGTCACTGTATTTGTACTATAAGTTTTCTAGTCCTCTTCGCCTCTCAAACTAAAAACATATTTTTCTATAAAAAAGTACAATTAAAATTACCATTCATGAATAAATAATTAATTATTACAATTATAATTATTAATTATCTATACTTATCTTTAAGTATCTATCTATACTTATAATAAAACTGTAACAGGTACAATTCTGTACATTGAAGATATTTTGAAAATTTTTTTTGGAGGGCACTCATTATTCGATACTGAAGCCAAATCTGTAATTTTTTTCATTTTTGTCTGTCTGTCTGTCTGTCTGTCTGTACCTTGGCCGCGCATCACGCCGAAACTACTGAATGAATTCAAACGAAACTTGGCACGATTTGAGCCCATACTACGAGGTAGGACATAGGATACTTTTTATCCCGAAATTCTACCCCCGAAGGGGTGAAATAGGGGTTGAAAGTTTGTATGAAAGTCCTTAATTTCTCAAGTTATAGCCATGAAACTTGTTATATGAACTGCGGAATAAAAATGAAAACATATGTGTTTCACAGTTTTTCAAAATCCCACCCCCGAAGGAGTGAAATAGGGGTTGAGAGTTTGTATGAAAATCCTTAATTTCTCAAGTTATAGAAACGAAACTTGATATATGAGCTGCGGGTTGAAAATGAAAACGTACTTATGTGTTTCACAGTTTTTCAAAATTCCACCCCCGAAGGGGTGAAATAGGGGTTGAGAGTTTGTATGAAAGTCCTTAATTTCTCAAGTTATAGCCATGAAACTTGATATATGAGCTGCGGGTTGAAAATGAAAACATATGTGTTTCACAGTTTTTCAATATTCCACCCCCGAAGGGGTGAAATAGGGGTTGAGAGTTTGTATGAAAATCCCTAATTTCTCAAGTTATAGCCATGAAACAGCATTTGGGCTTTCGTTAAAATATGAAGAAGTACGTGTTTCACCATTATAGGGGGATTATACCGTGAGATAGTAATATTGGCTACTTTTTATCCTGGAAAATTAACTGAACAACTTATTCCACGCGGACGAAGTCGCGGGCATCAGCTATAAAGAATATACATACATACATACATAGGCTACTTTTTATCCCGGAAAATTAATGAGTTCCCGCGGGAATCGAAAAAACTTAGTCCACGCGGACGAAGTCGCGGGCATCAGCTAGTCAATAATATGTAAACATTACGTGAGAATCGGCGAATGATCCCCTATTTACATGCTATTAGTAAATAAAACGTTTCATAAAAACATATTACCTAACCATGCAAAAAGGAATTTATATTACTTTTCATAGTGCGTGTATATTCATGCAATTGTTAAGGCATACGCCCACTAGTCTCAGTTTTATATAATAACCAGGTCATAACAGCATTAATTACAACACCTGACAGGGAGTCGGATTATCCGTTTCACAAACGATTACGAATACGATTTCCTTACACAAAATGGCGGGCAGATGTATTGGGATGAATACAGGACAACCCAAATTTTCGTAAAGCCAAAAAAAAAATTTATCAGTTTAAGTATTTCATTCAAGTCTTACGCTAGATCATAAAACTGATACAAAGAATAGGTACTTACTTACTTACCTAGGTATTTAGGTACTTAGGTTAGAAACTTGAGTGATCGTAAAATTCATAATTTATTCCAAACCTATTGATTAAAGGTGTTATTTTTAAGATAGATGACTTGCAAATTTATGAGACCATTAATATTATTTTGCAATAATATCTGAAATCAACAATGAGAGATGAGAGTTTTTAATTATTTGATTTGATTGTGAGATTTCTTGAGAGTGATTGTCAACTGCATTGATACATAACTTTTCTGTTTCGATTGTTATTGATTTGTTTATCTTTATTACAAAATCTCTGTCAAAATGTTAAATCGAAACAGTATAGTAATTTGTGACCGGTATCAAATTATTATCTTATCTAAGACAAGATATTTGGCCGTGATTTCGTCCACGTCGGCTTCGATGTTTGAAAAGGAAAGTCTCTTGTCAACAAAAAGCAGCCTATGTAAATCACCTTCCACCAGATGTATCTTATTTATTTTTTACTTATTTATGTTATTGACCGAGCGAAGCGAAGGTCTCTGAGTCTACTTGAGTGAATTGGAACTTGTCCGTCCGTCCATCCGTCCGTCCGCCCGTCCGTCCGTCCGTCCGTCCGTCTGTCAGAGCCTTATAACTTCTGAATTAATGAACGTAATTACTTCAAATTTAAATATAATATGTAAACCGATGGCTTCCCGCCGAATATGGCTTAAAAAGTTATACAAATCTTTATTTCAGGGGGGCTCTCATAGAAGCGAATGCAAAGTAAAATATTTTTTATAGCGTTACATAGGGTTGCGGTATATCATTTTAAAGATAATTAAACTCCTTTAAACGGGAAAATTAAACGGGAACTCCTTAGTTTTCCGGGATAAAAAGTAGCCTATGTGTTATTCCAGACTATCTCTGTGCCAAATTTCATCCAGATCCGTTCAGCCGTTCGGGCGTGATTGAGTAACAAACATCCATACATCCATACATCCATCCACACTTTCGCATTTATAATATTTATTGACAAACAGACATGTTTTTGTCCGTAGTGTGTTTTCGCCTTTCGCGCGGCACGCCCGGTAGACGTTAACCTTTACGTTGCAAAAACGGCGCGATTTCTATTTTATACTCGTGTGAAACGGACGCACCGCTGCGTCTTTGAGCTAATTAACGCGAAAATCACCGTTTTTGCCGGCCATGGTGAACTGTCATTGTTAATATCTGTTTAATTATATATTCCTACATCCATGATAATATCTGTTATGTTACGGTCGCGGTCTGAAAATGTTTACTAGTTTTCAAATTAGATTCTTTAAAACACTGCGTGCAGTAAGGTCTAAAACGCTTGAGCAAGGTATTTATTACTTTTCCAAGATAACAAAACTTAAAAAAAAAAAAATTAAAAAAAAAAAAAAAAAATTAGTAAGTACCTATTCATGACTTTTTTTATAATAAAATTAATTTCTTAATTTCAAGGTTGATACATTAGCATCATCCACTCATCGCATAGGTATTTTTAAAGTGCCATTTATTAAAAATATTGAAAGAGAAAATATTTTCTACACTAGAATCCTGTCTAGTTGCCACATGTGCCACCTTCTGAAAGAGTTAAAAAATCTATAATCTACGGCTAATTATACCACATAACGACCTTCTGACACAGATGTGTCCATGTAAGAACCTTAAGGTGGTAAACATTTTCTGACCGCGACTGTACTGTATGTACTCGTATCTGTAATCAGTATTCGTTTGTTTAATAATTGCGAGGCTGAGATTTTCTAAAATAAACCCCTTATGAAATAGGTTACTAGCGGACGCTATTAGCACATGAGTAGATAAACCTTATTAGTATCCAAGTATGACTTAGTATGCGTTGATATAGGTTTTTAAAACTTTTTGGCGACGATGTTTCGGTATAAAAGTAGCCTCTCCAGGGGGTCACTAAGTACCATAGCTTAGAGAAGTATTATTTCAATATGTTTTTTGAAAAAATACTAATAATATAATCATTATGTCACGTACCTTGACATTCCTCATGATTATTCTAAAACACGAATGTCTTCAATATTGAAATCAATAAGCAAAAAATACTTCGATCCTTTATTTAATTGTTGCAGTGTGATTGAAAGAAAAACCAAAAAACAAACGCACTTGCCACTTTGTTAATATTGACTTTTATGAAAGCTATAAATCGACGCGGATCAATTCGCGGGCCTCAACTAAGTACCTAGCACTAATAATATTAAAAAAAAATATTTTCGAATGAATGTGTTTTTAACTTGCTTCTAATAAATCTTTATTAATTGTTACAGGTAAATTTTCCTTTGACTTGTTATTGCTACTGGCGCATGGCAACTCCACATGACAACAGCCAACAGGTAAGAAAAACACGCATTATGTAACTATTTACCTACATGGTTTCCTGCACAGAAAACAGAATCGTTATAGAAGTGATAAAGAAACGAGAGAGTCGCAGCGCTGATGGGCAGTGACCCATACTTTACGTTACTGTAAATGGAGACTTATGTGCATAGTATGATAGTTTATTTTTCCTTACTTCGGAATCGGATGACATCTAAAGTTAGGAGAAATAAACGTGGTCGACTTTATAAATACACGAAACAGAAGAAGATCGCTTCCATACATTTATGTCCGAGTTCACTATAAATGGTCATGTAAAATTCTTTGGACTTTGGATCATATTAAAATCAATTAATCTTGTATTTTGGAAAAATTAAAACAATCCATCCTGATATCTGTACCTAACTCATTATTTGATTTTTACCAATCTATGGAAAAAGGTCTATAAATACCTTTGAAAAGCATTTTATAAAGACAACCATCAGGCATACGCCCGGCACTGTAAGTGCAACGAACAAAGTTTGTTTTTTAAGTCCCTTTCAGACAATATATGTCATTTCTATTAACTTATGAGGAGTTCTGTGGTTATATGTGACGCGTAACGGCAGCGGCAAACATTCAATATTGACGCCATAATGCCTACCGAAAACGTAAACAACAGGCAGTTCCTCGCATATTACTATAACAATCATTGGATAACTATCTCCTTCCTAGAATGCTCCAGCGTTTGTTTGTTATTCTAAACCTGTATTTGAGAGGCTGCTGGTATTATGGATGGGTGGAATATTTTAACTTTCAAACTATCGTGAGTCATATTCATTATAACTATAAATAACTAGCTGATGTCCGCGACTTCGTCCGCGTGGATTGAGGTTTTTCGGTTCCTGCGGGAACTCCTTAATTTTACGGGATAAAAAGTAGCCTATGTGCTATTCCAGACTATAATCTATCTCTGTGCCAAATTTCATCCAGATCCGTTCATCCGTTGGAGCGTGATTGAGTAACAAACATACATCCATACATCCAAACTTTCGCATTTATAATATTTATTTGATATTTGATATGTCACCGGTTATAACTGTGAGTTATGTCGGATTATGCCCGACTAGTTTCGGACCCGTCCGAGGCCCATAATCATGAGTCGGTTCGGGTGACTATAATATTATGTTCGGGTGGAAAATTCTATTCAGAGAAGTACAGAATAGTTGATACAAGAGGAATGTTTCCGCATGGGTATTATATTCTCTTTGGGTATCCAGTTATCGTTCTACGTCAATCAAAGTATCTAAAACACTGGGTCAATACATAAACACTCATCGTTCATAATTTGAAACTCAAACCCTTAAGGAGTACATCAAGGTAGCGTACCTAGACCTACTAGGTCCTATGCTTTTCTTACTTTACATAAATGCTTTTACAGCAGGATTTCATTTAAGTAATTGCTCTTCCATTTACAGGAAATTTATAGTCATACATTGTAAAGCAATGTAATGAAGCCTTATATTCCTGCTGGCAAAAGAGATCATTTACACCAGGTGCGATAGAATATTGGAAATAAAATGTTTTCCCAACATTTAGATCGATTTACTGAACCAAATAATCCCGGAAAAGAAGAAGAGCTGAGAAAAACAAAGCAGGCTATCACGAAATAGCGCTGATGGCTAACGCGTTATTAGATTAGAGCCGCGTCTCGGCGTCAACGCGCAGGCTCGCGGGACGGCGGCGTTATGTGATCGAGTTTGAGGCCTTTTCGCTGCGCTTTGTTTAATGATCATCCGCACTTTGCTTATTGTCTCTTAGTGTAATCACAATCTAGCGTTGCAGTGGATTTATGATGATTTTACATCATTTATTTTCACATAGACAGACGGATATTATTTTAGCAGCTAAACTAAATGGATTTATAGCAGGTTTTACAGCAGGATTTCATTTAATCTATTTATTATTTAGGATTTCTTTTCGCTGCGCTTTGTTTAATTATCATCCGCACTTTGCTTATTGTCTCTTAGTGTAATCACAGTCTAGTGTTACAGTGAAATAACAAAACTTTTGCAAAACATTTTCTCGTAAAGTTTTTCTTACTTCATCGCTGTCTTACTAATATTATATTATACTTATGCGAATGTGAGTTTGTTTGATTGTTACTTGATTGTTGACCATCTTTTCAAGTTTAAACTGATTTTGATATTTGGTAGCTAGGTTTGTATACTTGGAATTTGTTGAGTTTTAACAGCCATGATTAGCAAAATGAAATGATGATGCAGATGATGATTGAGATGATGCTCAAATTAAGTTCGATTTTTATACAAATTTCAAGCCCCTATTTTACAACTATTTTTATTTATTTATTTGGAAAACTTTACACTTTAAGGGTTGAATTTTCAAAATTATTTTCTTAGCGGATGCTTAAGTTATAAAAGCTATGAGTATGTCTTTCAGCTCGATCCTGAAATCAATTTAGTGGCTTGAGCTCTGCGTTGATAGATCAGTATTGCCACCTTCTATATATTTAGACTAGCTAATGCCCGCGACTTCGTCCGCGATGCTTTAAGTTTTTTTATTCCCGCGGGAACTCCCCAATTTTCCGGGATAAATGGGATAAATAGTAGCCTATGTCACTCTCCAGGTCATGTCAACTATACCCATGCCAAAAGTCACGTCCATCCCGATTCGTTCGTCGACGTTCGTGTACCACGAACTTTTATACAAACTTTCAACCCCCATTTATCCCTTTTGGGGTTGGAATTTTCAAAAATCCTTTCTTAGCGGATGCCTACGTTACAATAGCTATCTGAGTGCAAAGTTTCAGCCCAATCCGACCAGTGGTTAGAGCTGTGCGTTGATAGATCAGTCAGTCAGTCAGTCAGTCAGTCAGTCACCTTTGCCTTTTCTATATTTAGATAGATGAAGTCATATTTTATAATTTTCTTTCACGGAAAGTAACTTATTCGTTTCAATACATAGTTCACAATACGTTTAATGCTTAGTCGGTTCTAGGGGCTCGGTGGACTGAAAACCTTATTAAAGTCGGCGGCTTAGCCTATTGTTGGGCTATTGAATAGCCCGCGTGGGGCTGCATGTGACAGATATTGCTTAGTGCTCAATCTCGAGAAAATTTTCCTTCAACGAACACAATTAAGTACTAGTAGATAATATGGGGCTTCCCATCGATATAACATACTAGCGGACGCCCGCGACTTCGTTCGCGTGGCTTAAGTTTTTTAATTCCCACAGGCACACCTTAATTTTCCGGGCTAAAAAGAAGCCTGTGTCACTCTCCAAGTACCCAACTATACCCATGCAAAAAATCACGTCGATCCGTTGCTCTGTTGATTGAAGGACAAACTCTCTGTTTGATGTCCTTCGGGATAGAAATTTCAAAAACTATAAAATCCGTATTTAATCATTAGCGGAAGCCCAAATACCAAGTTTCATGGCTATAGCAGCTTGGAGAACGACGGACTTTTATACTAACTTTCAACCCCTATTTAACCCCATTGAGGGTGGAATTTTTAAAAATGTGACACACATCCTTCTGTATTTCTACCAAAAGCCAAAATACCAAGTTTCATAGATTTAACTTGAAAAATATCTTGTTAAATAAAGGACTACCCTATTTCAACCCTTTGGGGGTAGAATTTTCAAAATGGCAAAACACGTATTTCTTTATTTTTAACCAGAAGCCCAAATACCAACTTTAATGGCTTTAACTTGAAAAATGAAGGACTTTCATACAAACTTTCAACCCCTATTTTACCCCTTCGGGGATAGAATTTTGAAAAACTGTGACAAACGTACTTCTTTATTTTTTACCGAAAGCCAAAATATCAAGTTTCGTTGATATAACTTGAACAATATCTTGGGAAATGAAGGCCTTTCATACCAATTTTCATCCCCGATTTCACCCCTTTGGGGGTCGAATTATCAAAAACTGTGAAACACGTCTTTCTTTATTATTAACCCGCAGCTCATATATTTAGTTTCATGGCTATAACTTAAAAAACGACGGACTTTAATACAAACTTTATGTACCATATTTATGTTTATTTAAAATATATTATAAGTATTTATGGATAGATATATATATATATATATATATATATATATGAGTGTATATATACATATTGAGCATAGTATTGAGTATATTTATGTATAGTATCTTAGTAGGTATATATATATATTATTATTGACTAATAATTATTATTATATCTATGTGTTTAAGTTTTACTTGCACTATCCTGTTATCTTTATTTTTCCTCTCCAGCCAAGGGTTGCCTGGTAGAGATTGCTTGCAGCAATAAGGCCGCCTTTGCATACTACCATGTTAGTTTTAGATATTATATATTTTGTTATTTGGTCATGTAACTATTTGGTGTGCAATAAAGTTTTTTTCATTCATTCATTCAAACTTTCAACCCCTATTTTACCCCTTTAGGAGTGGAATTTCGAAAAACTCTTTCTTAGTGGATTCACAAAGAACACACTCTCCAAATTTCATGTCTCTAGGACCAGCGGTTTAGGCTGTGCGTTGATATATAAGTCAGTCAGTCAGTCAGTCAGTCAGTCAGTCAGTCAGTCAGTCAGTCAGTCAGGACTTTGAATTTTATATATATAGATTAAATAAGTAAGTTACTATTAACTATTTAGTGAGAAAAGATTAACTAGGTATATTTTGTTAACATTGACACCAGTGGCGATTCCTCTAAGATTGCGCAGCTTGCGCCGCAATACCAATAATTATGAATAAGTTACTTACCAATTATACTAGATCTATCTAGGTAATATACTAATATTTTATAACATGAAATAGGTACCATTCACAAAACATATAAGTTTATCAATTAAATGATTGCGTTAATCGATAATTATTTAAAATCACGCACGCTCCATGTCCACCTCGCACCTTGGTTGTGAGTTGTGACTTGTGACGTGCGCCGCATCGCCACGTGGCTCGTACTGCGAGAATCTTCGAACTCCGTCGGCCCGCTCACTACGGGCCGAGGGCGTGCACTATGAGTTGCGCATGTGCCGTGTAGTATTATTTTCGAAACTCAAAAACTACTCAACCGATTTTAAAATTTCTTTCACCTATAGAAAGCTACATTATCGGCGAGTAACATAGGCTGTATTTTATTTTCAAAAACATTAAAGATCCCTATAAATATTGCAATAATGTGCATGAAGTCGGAAAAAATTGTCTCATCTGAGAGCTTCCGTGGCGTGCGCTGCGTAAATGGTAAAAGTTACACGAAAACAATGTATGGTGGAATTGTTCCTCTCAAAAAGTTCTAAAAAAAAGTCCGCAGCAAATATAGCTATCTTTTAAGGTCGTCTCACAGTAACCGTCATTATTATTTTCATATTTGGTCTAAAACAATGCTTTACTCGCGAAGGTGTTTTTACCAACATAGTATTAATCCTTATCAAAATAAAATGGTTGTTCATCTCAAGTATTTAATATAGATCAAATTAGCCCTTACACCATTTAATTCAGATGAAT
Organism: Erebia ligea; assembly: GCA_917051295.2. Classification (NCBI taxonomy): domain Eukaryota; kingdom Metazoa; phylum Arthropoda; class Insecta; order Lepidoptera; family Nymphalidae; genus Erebia; species Erebia ligea. Next base: position 2,273,805 of record OU785232.1, read on the forward strand.
ATCTTAGAAGATATCATAGTAATAATGTAACGCGCACTATACTAATATTATAAAGAGGTAAAGTTTGTGAGGTTGGTAATCTCTGGATCTACTGAACCGATTTTGAAAATTCTGGTACCAACAGAAAGCCACATTATTTGTGAGTGTCATAGGCTTGGTACGAGAACCGAGATTAACCCGAAAAATTAGAGAGGTCCCGTGGGAATTTAAAAACTTATTTCACGCGGACGAAGTCGCGGGAATCTGCTAGTGTAAGATAAATAAAACTAGTATTCTTTATTCTAGTAAGTACAAGTTAGCCCTTGACTGCAATGTCACCAGGTGGTGGGTGATGATGTAAGTACCTACTCTAAGATGGCGGGCAAACCTGTTAGGGATATACCTATCAGTTATATTAAACCTATACCTACCCCTAATCAGTGATATATGAGGTAAATGTGTTTTATTGAGAAAATACCTAACCATCAGCTAGCGCAAACCCAAGATTGACCACCAGGAATCGCCACTGATTGACACGTTCTTATAAAACCTAACCTAACCCAGACGACGCGACGCGACGTTCTATAAAAAAAAAAATGTATTAGCGATGTCCTCCCTCGATCGTATATTAGTATAGTATTTATTTTAATGTAATTACATAAAATAATAATTGTAAAATAGGAATGAAAAATAAACGAATATGAATTTTATGATATTCTAAATGCGAAAGTAATACTAATACATACTAGTATTATAAATGCGAAAGTGTGTTTGTTGGTTTGTTAGTTTTTCCTTCAATCACGCTGCAACAGAGCAACGGATCGAAGTGATTTTTGGTATGGGTATAGTTGAAGACCTGGAGAGTGAAATATGCATACATTTTATGCCGGAAAATTAAGGAGTTCCCGTGGGAATTGATAAAAATATATCCACGCAGACGAAGTCGCGGGCATCAGCTAGTCTATACTTAATATTATAAATGCGAAAGTTTGGATGGATGTATGGATGGATGTTTGTTACTCAATCACGCGCCAACGGCTGAACGGATCTGGATGAAATTTGGCACAGAGATAGATTATAGTCTGGAATAACACATAGGCTACTTTTTATCCCGGAAAATTGAGGAGTTCCTGCGGGAACCAAAAAACCTTGATCCACGCGGACGAAGTCGCGGGCATCAGCTAGTAGTCTATAAGTGGTAACGAGTAGGTCATCGCGGCGACGTAACGGTACATAGTTGGTACATTGGCTTTATAATACACTAGTACGGTATGCTATTTGGCAGTGCGTATTGTTAGTTTTTCCCACGTGTGAAGTGTACGACCGCAGAAGCTAGTGTTTGCATTATACTGTACCATTTAATTTCTCTTAATTCTCTTTACTTTTCTTAATTATCTATTCTAATATTATAAATGCGTAAGTTTGGATGGATGGACAGATGGATGTTTGTCACTAAATCACGCCAGAAAGGCTGAACAAATCTGCATGAAACTAATCCTGGAACCAAAAAACCTTAATCCACGCGGACGAAGTCGCGGGCATCAGCTACTCGTAGTTATTGATAAAAAAATACTTTTAAACTTGTGCTTAACAGTTCATTCGTTCGTAACATTCAACGCAATTGTCTGACCTCGATTCCTATTTGTTCGTCGTATCTGTGCACAGCATAAAAGTAGATAAACAATTGAATTAAATGAAACCGCACTCTTTATTAAAGAGGCACTTTAGTTAACAGGCCGATTGTGATAATCCTCTTGTCCTATTTTAAGCTACTCGCATACAAAGTGTGCATGTCTGTCTGCTACTGTTTCACGGCCCATCTGTTCAACCGATTTTGAGAAATAGATTGTATTCTGGGGAAAGAAAACTGGAAGACAAAACTGCTTTCATCCCGGAAAATTAAAGAGTTCCCGCACGAATCAAAGAAAACCTTTATCCACGCGGACGAAGTCACAGGCATCATTTAGTTTTTTTTTTTCAATGTTTTGCATTCAGTTATCCTTTGACAAGATGTAATAGACCTTTTTTAATGCGAGTTTTGCTCTGAATAGATGCTAACTTACGATAGTCGTGAAATGTTGATATTTAATACATAAGTCGGCGACGTGCGCACTGCAAAAATATTCGCACGATTTTTTATCGCAATTCTGCAAATAAAATTCGCATGAAAATAAAATTTCTGGTTTGATATAATTTCACGCGGTGATATAATTAATGTGTTCGCGAATATTTTGTGCTGTAAGGAGTTGTATGACGCTCACTCATCGATTTACCAACTAAGGATACAACATTACCTACAAATTGATACTCATAAAGCGTCCACAATCGCTTATACAAACACAGCTATAGATAATATAGACTGAGACACCAAACGGTTCACAAAAACCAACCATACAGCTTTATATTTAGGGTTCAATTTTGTAATAACAATTCGACACATACGACATTTTGTCGCCTATTGTACTCATGCGCGACTGAGGCGAAAATTGTTCACAATATCTATTTGTGCACAATTTGACCGTGCCGTTTTTTGCGTTTCGATGGTGCGTCCTAAGGTATTGGTAAGTCAATGCGCTCACCGCATCGCAAAATTTCGCAATCGCACCACCACTACAGACCATTAACGTCCCACTGCTGGGCACAGGCCTCCACTCTCATAGGAGACAGGGAATTAGAGCTTAGACCCACCACGCTGCGCCAATGCGGCGGGCTTTAACGACTACTATCATGTTTGTGATAATAACCGGGACCGACAGCTTAAAACATGCCCTCCGAGGCATGGGGATGAAACACCAACCGCTTTTCACTTACTTCGCAGTGCGGAGTAGGTGAAATCCGTACGCGAAATATAAATCGCGAGAGTAAAATTCGCGCGATTTTTTTTACAGTGCGAACATACCCTAAAAAGTATCAGTTTTAACGGGATGGGTCACAAGACTCTATTATGCCCCATTTGTATATCTCTAGATGGCTCAACATAATGATATCGTAATGCTAATACCCCGCATAAACGACGGGTTTTCTGGAAACTCAATGCCGATTTGAAAAGAAAATCGGACTTTCTTTTGTTCGGGCGGGGATTTAATTGTCAATTTTATATTCTAGACGCAATGTAAATTAGATTCAGGGTGACAGAAATGTGTATTAAATGTAGAGCGTTCAATTGTCCGTGTTTTATATGTTCATTTCCCGGATGACGACTTAAAAAAAATTTAATTAAATGGTTTGTCCTTCAATCATGCTGCAAAAGAAGTAAATAAAGATAGGTAAGTACTCAAATAATTATATTTTTAACCGTTTTACGTATGTCGTTAGAGGTTTAGAGAAATCAGTAAACCGTACTTAATAATATAAATGTTTATTATTTGTTGATTTGTCCTTCAATCACGCCGCAACGGATCTATGTGGTTTTTCATGGTTGTAGTTGAAGACCTGTAGAATGATATAGGCTACTTTTTATCTCGACAAATCAAAGTGTTAGATATTCAGGGATTTTTAAAACCTAAATCCACGCGGGCGAAGTCGCGGGCATCATCTTGTATAATATACGTAGGATAGGATAAAACACTAGCCATTACGTGGAGGCAAAAGGGAAGGCGTTATTTATCTTCGGCATAAAATAATTTCAAGGCTCTCCGGCCTTCAAACCTCCCTAGTATTATATAATCAGAAATGGCACAATTTCGGGCAGAAAAACGCCCTATTTCGCGATACATCGTCAGTTTTCGGGGTTTGATGAATGGTATCCTGCAAATAATTGTCCTTTAGGGCTCGGCTGTTGGGGGGGGGGGGGTTGGCGTCAGTGGCGGACTAGGGTTAGTAAGGGTGACCTAGTCCCCAGGCCTCGATAACCAAGGGGCCTAAGAATGTTTAATCCTCAATAGTCAAAGCCGAAATATTTTCAATAAATACTGCTCGGTTTGTAGTTGGAGGCCCTTTCAAATCGTTTATGTTAAAATTAATCAAAAAATTTTGTTGCTCGCTACGCTCGCGGTTCCTTTTGTTTTACAGTTAAATTCCTATTCCATAATATTTATAAGAGCGGTTTAGTCAGCTGATGGTTAGGTAAGGTTTTCGTCGTTCGGTCGAAGCCCGAAGCTGAATAGCTGTTGAAAACAGCTGGGATATGAATCTCTTCGCCTTGAAACGCCTTTCCCTCAAAATACCAAAAACCTGGGGGCCTCATTCAGTGATGCCGGCCCGGCTAGTCCGCCGCTGGTCTGGGGGTCGGTAGGGGCGTGGTGGGTGGTGACGTCGATCGGTCGACGCCCGGGAAAACAGCTGGTAGCTGTGCCGGGTGAATGAATCCTCGACACGTGCTCCGGTATAAATGACCTGATTGTGTGATTAAGCTTCGAGTACTTACACTTTTCGAGATTGAAAAAAAATTGAGTATACTTTACTGATTTAAGACTTCGTCGTGATTTTAGGTTTGTCTCGAATACTGTAGGGATCCTTATTTTTCCAGGATAATAAGCAAACCTCTTGGGTAGGTATTTTCCATTTTCGAATTTGGAATTACCAATTCGAATGCCCAATTTTGTTAAAATGATATGAGTAGGTAGATGAGGCTTGACGAAGTATAATAATACTCATTGAGGTATTATGTTGATAATACTATAGTTCGCGCACGAGTTGAATGCAGAGCAAATGTATGGTGACACATACATTTACTCTGCATTCAACTCGCGCGCGAACTGTAGGTATAACTTCGACTGTTTTTGTTGTTGTTTGATTCCTAAAAACAGTCTTAAGTTATATAACCTTTTTTCTAATGCAATACTAGATGATGCCCGCGACTTCACCCTAGTAAATTTGATTCCCACGGGAGCTCTACAATTTCCTGGTATAAATAAACGCCTTCTAATGCTAATCCTCCTTTCCAGTGATGCAACATGCCTCTGTACCAAATTTAGTCAAAATCGGTTGAATAGATTTCCAATTTATTTCCAATTTATTTATTATTATGAAAGAATTTTTTACATTTTCATGGTTTCTTAGCACCCCTTAAGCCTTGTCGTCTTGTCTGGGGGCTGCACATTCCTCTTAGATCTACTTATTACATAAATACACGTATTATGCGGACAAATAAAATAACATTAACTTAACATTAAACAATTAGGTAAAAGTACACGAAACAATTGAACAAAAAGTGATATAAAGTAAACAAACGGCATCATACATAATAAAATAAAATTGTAGGGTATTTCAGTAAAACAATGCACGACGTACGAGTACAGAGCACCGGAGCGTTTGGACTTTGGATATCCGAGATACAGGCTGTTCTGTTTTAATCTTTTAACAATAATGTGTTTTCTCGTTATAGCTGTTATATTATATATTATTAATTACTTTTAGTATTACTTAATAGGTAATTTTTGTAGTAATAATAGATAAATTAATATATAATTTTTTTTTTTTTTTTTTACTTTTAACATTTTAATAAATAATTTTTGACTTTATACTTAATATTTGTTTTGGTTAATTTGGATTTGAGTTCTGGTGGTAATTCATTGATTAGTCTTGGTAGTAAAAAATCTGTCGTTCGTTTTCCATAAAAGTTGTTTGCCTTAGTCGTAAGTAGTTTTTGTCCTGTGATAGCCCTCGTGGTTATTTTATGTGGTGTATATTGTTGGTGATAGTCGAAATAGTTTTGAGTAAGTAGTGCATGTTTTATTTTTTTTTGTATTGGAAGTACTTTGCAATATTCGAATACTCCTTCGTCGTTTTGCCTAAATTTATCCTTAGTTTTTGGCAGAAGAATCATTTTTAAAGTTCTTTTTTGAATGTTGTGTATTTTATTAAGATGAGTTTTAAAAGTTCTTCCGTATGCACTGAGACCGTATGATATGACACTGTCCATAAGTGCAGTGTATAGTAATAAGGCGGTTTTAAATGTCAATTTGCTCTTTGCAAGGTACAATTTTGCCATAATTGCTCTGAGTTTATTGCATACGGTTTCAATGTGACGGTCCCAATTAAATCTGTGATCCAATACCAGGCCAAGATAAGTGTGCTCCGTTACTTCGTCTATGGCTTTGCAGTTACACGTCGTCGAATTGAGGTGTAGACACGCATGAGTATGCGATATGAGGTGAGGTTGTTCACTACTTATGTTATGGCTAGAGTGAATATGTAGTAGTTTAGTTTTTTGCGAGTTAAGAACTAGTCCTACATCGTGAGACCATTTACACAGGGCGTTAAAATCTTGTTGAAGATCACCTAATGCAGTTGATAGACTTCTGCTAGCAGCTATGATACAAGTATCGTCTGCGTATTGGAAAAGCTTACATTTAGTGATTAGATTTTTTAGATCATTTACATACGCCAGATAGTGCAGTGGTCCAAGCACGGATCCTTGCGCTGTTCCTTCTGTGACTGCAACCTTATCACTTAGTTCACCATCAACCTGTACCACATATGCACGACCCGTTACGTAATTCTCACACCATCTAAGCAAAGGACCCCTTATTCCCGTGTCGTCAAGTTTTCTGATAAGTGTATTATGTTTAAGGGTGTCGAATGCTTTGCTGTAGTCGACAAATACCATAAGGACATGTTTTCTGCAATCGAGACATGTGTTAATGTAGTCGGTCAGCTTAACTAGAAGTTGGGTTGTACTTTTCTTCGGTTGAAAACCATATTGTTCGCCTGCTAATATATCATTTTCTTTATAAAAATTGTGAATTAGGTTGCTTACGTATTTTTCCACGATTTTGTCGATTACCGGCAATATAGTAATAGGACGGTAATTACTGTACTCTTTTTTGCTACCCTTTTTAAAAATTGGCCTAACTACACCAAGCTTTAATTCATCGGGGTACTGACCAGTGGACACGCTTAGGTTAATAAATTTTGTAATAGCTTGAGTAATTTTGTTCGCGATATTCTTGATGTCTAAAGGTTTTATTTTATCTATGCCCGGAGCTTTTTGTGATTTGATGTTTTTTAATATTTTGTAGATATCTATAGGTTCTGCATTTTTAAACCGAATTGAAACATCAGCAGGCTGTCTATATGAATCAGGGTCTAATATTGGATTTTGACATTTAGGCAAAGTGTCTTTAATACTTCTGTAAAAACCTTGGGCAAAATTATTTGCTGTAATTTTTGTGTTTTGATTATCACTGAATGCTTTTAAAATAACGCTATCCAGGGAGTTTTTAACTCTGCCTAATATTCTATCGAGAATGTTCCACAGTTTTTTAGGTTCATTTATATGTGCTCTTATGTCATTTTGCGTATTTTTATCTTTTTGTTTCCGTACCATATTATTACACCTATTTCTTATATTCGTATATTCTAGTCTCAATATTTTATTACTTGTATCTTTTTTCCATTCTAAAAATTTTTTGTCTTTGGTTTCACTAAGTTTAATTATACTTTTGCTTATCCATGATTGTGAACTTCTTTTCGAGTTTTTAACCTGTAATACATATTTCCCTGAATCGTAGCATTTAAGAATATTAGATTTTAAATTGTTATATAAATCAATAGGACACTCTGTATCGCATAGCTCATTCCAATTTATTCGATTTAACTCTTCAAGAACTATTTTATTATTATACCTCGTTATATGTTTTGGAGCAGGCTGTATGTCAAGCGTCCCAATGCAGGTTATAGCCGTAAGGCGATGGTCAGCCAGTACAGTTCCGATCGCCGCCGAGAACATTTCTTGGTTGTGAGATCTCATGAAAATGTGATCTATACAAGTTTTTGATAAATTATTTTTTGTGAGTTCTATTCTTGTGTAATCTGAGATCCCACACTCAAGTCCGCTCTCGCTCATTAGGTTTAGGTATTGAGTACGGATGTTATTATGCACTTTGATGTTTATATTGATGTCACCTAACAAAAGTAAGTCGCAGCTTTGTACAGAACGTAAGATACTTCTCAGTTCTGTTAGAAAATACGGTATACTATTCGAAGGTGGTCTATAGATTGCACACAGATATACGATGCGATTCGACACAGTTATAAATTTTCCTGTGATACATTCGAAATATTTTGTTTTATGTGTAAGTGTGTTAAATTTGTGTTTATTGTGCACGTAAATAATTATTCCACCACCTTTTCGATTGCCTCGCAATTCTGTGTGCATGCTATAGCCATTTAATTGAAACATAGAACTCACACAGTTACTAATACCTACCTCAGTTAGTACTATTACGTCAAGATCGAACTTACAGCTATACACAAGTAGTTCTAGTTGGCTAAAGTTTTTTATTAAAGACCGAATGTTCAAGTGAATAAAAGTTAGATTGTTAATACACTGAGGAATATACTTAAAATAATCGGAGATATTAACACAGTCATAAAGTTCAGTAATATTAGTTTTGGGTGGTAGATGGGTCCTGAAAGCGTAGCATACAGGCAGACAGACACACTTTCGTGTTTATAATATAATAATAGCAAATAAGTATTGTTATTAGTACGAATTAGTATGGATACGAATTGCGATAACAAATACCGTAAATAATACTTTTATTCAATTCTAAATTGACGTTTTTAAAACTACATATTCGTTTTGGTCCAACGTTCAAACTTCAAAGTAGTCTTCATGTTGTCGTAGTGCCGCGCTGACGTCAAGCGTCCTGCTTGCCTCAGCCCTTATAGGACTAAAAATATAACGGCCTACGCCATCCGATTACGTTCCGAATTGAAAAACATAGTTGTTTGTTCCATCGTTTTTATCAACAGTTTTAATCTGAAAATCTGAAATCAGAAAATAATTTATCTATAAATAACTACCGCTTAAACTCACGTGTTTTGTCGGAGAAAATATTATTTTCTCTATAGGTATTTTGCTCTCACAAAATAAATAATGGTTCATGGAAGTATGGATACGATAACAAATACCTACCGATCGTTTCAATACACTTGTTATCAATTCTTACCTTTATTTAATCTTTTCGCAAAGCTACTCGTTTTGATCGAACAAAATAAGCGAAGTCTCCAATTTAAGTGTTTGGACACGTTGTTGTAGGAACGCGCTGACGTGGAGCGTTGTGTTTGCCCCAGCCCTTATCCAAGTATATGTAAATAATGGATTCAATCGGGTCTAAAAATATAACGGCCTACGGGCGTCCGAATTGAAAAACATAGTTGTTTGTTCGATCGTTTTTATCAAAAGTTTTAATTAAATTATTTTCTCTATAGGAATTCTGCTCTCACAAAACAAATACCTAGTGGTTTTATATTCCAGTGGAGACTAGTGGAATTTTTTTCAGCTTTTCATTTCCATTTCATATACAATTGTACCTGGCGTAATACTTTTATATTTTGTTGAACTTTTGACTTTTACTTGATAGATACGTAGGTCATGTACATAATACCTCAATGACGTAGGTAGCAAATCTAGCAATGTTTTTTATTTTTAATTTTAAAAGGCTTTGCATAGACAGATTTTTCTCTTTGAGTCGTAAGTATTCCATTGATAAGCTTTTATTATAGTAAGGATTTTCTTGATAAATGATAAATAAATGATTTATAATTTATTTTACGTAGGACAACTTGTGTCACTTATGATACGTTAAGATTCTACCACCGGTTCGGAAAACTGTATAAGCTTGTAAGGCATTAATGCGGTGGGCCACAGATATTTGTGCCAGTCACACAGACTTGCACAAATATCTGAGCTAAGTACCTACTATTGAATCGAAGCAGGCGTTACTTTGCGGAAGTCCATGATAATGAATGAACCAGAAGCTTAATTCGCTATAATCCGCCACAGTAGACAAATCTATGTGGTGCAGTGCGTGTCTTCCACCAACAGCATGCGAACACCCACCACCCAACAATTCGCACCGGCACAGCACCACACCACACAAATCTTCCAAATCACTCTCAACTGATTGATTTGGAGAGTGATTTGGAAGATTTGTGTGGTGTGGTGCTGTGCCGGTGCGAATTGCTGGGTGGTGGGTGTGTACCTAATGTTAACTACTTGATGATGCCCGCCACCTTATCCTAGTCATCATCATCAACATCATCAGATAAATTATGCATCCACTGTTGGACATAGGCCTCTTTAAGATTGCGCCAACGTTGCCTTGGCTGTTAGCATCCATTTGATGCCATTTGAGGCAGGACGCACTGAATGAAGACTTTGGTCTTCAGGCATTGCGGTATTGACGACCTCCGTGGCGCAGTGTGTAGCGCTGTTGTCTTAACGTGCGGAGGTCCCGGGTTCGATCCCCGGCAGGGTCAATTTGGGAATTTATAATTTTTGAATTTTCCCTGGTCTGGCCTAGTGGGAGGCTTCGGCCGTGGCTAGTTACCACCCTACCGGCAAAGACGTGCCGCCAAGCGATTAAGCGTTCCGGTACGATGCCGTGTAGAAACCGAATAGGGGTATGGGTTTAATATAACTGCCATGCCCCTAACAGGTTAGCCCGCTACCATCTTAGACTGCATCATCACTTACCATCAGGTGAGATCGCAGTCAAGGGCTAACTTGTAGTGGATAAAAAAAAAAATAGGCGACGAAAAAACTCGACGGAATTTGCCATATGCTGCCCAGCCCAGCTCTATTCTTCGTTCTATCTCTTTCTCGTAACTGTAACTAACTTCGACCCATTACCTCTATGCTTCGACCCTTCTAACTGTTCGAACTTTATCCTAGTGGTTTTTTTAAACCATTTAATTTTCCGGGATAAAAAGGACCTATCGCAATGTACACCAAAGGAGAAGGTTTACCTTTGGAGCACTCTTTGTACACTCTACCATGAATAGAGGAAAATACATAGATTGTATTAAAAATATAATAATTTAGAATATTAAAGTAATTAACGCGAAATAAAATAAAATGTATTTCAAGTTTTCGATACGTTTCCAAGATGGCAACCTGTGGCCATAGAGATGGCAGTAGGCGCGAAATGTATCAAATGTCATTTCTGACAGTCACTGTCAAAATAACGTGTTTTCCCTACGGTTTTTCCGGTGTTGTGTTGACACTTGACAGAAAACGTCAAAAAATATGAATCCGCCATTGTTACCCACTCGTGTTTAGTGTTGCTTATCGTGGAAAGATTAAATAATTACACCGCTGAAATTACGACGAATTCGTAGATTTGAATGATCAAAACTGGTTTAGTACTTTTTTTTCTTTCATTTCTCTACTTGTAAAAGGACTGGACCAACGCTCCATACAAATCTGGACCGTCTCCTTTCGCCAAAATCTGTTGAAAAGATGGGCCGCGAAAACACAGGCACACACTGAGAAAAATGAGGCACTATAAACCATTGTGCATGCACACTTTTGTCAACAATCGTGCCAGTATGTAAAGTTATTCTGCCGGGGGTGCACATAAAATTATGGTTCCGCCAAAATTCAGTGACGTCACAAGATTATTTGCAGCTCGCACTATAAGATATAGGTCAAGGCATCATAATGTATAACCCTAATGAAAGAAAATATATAGTGCACTGTTTAAAATACCTAATTGACGGCATTTTATATTATAATGCATTCATTATACTATTATGTGCTTTTGCATTTTACTTGTTGGTGCATACCAGGTCGTGCCCTATTATATATCGTGCCTGCCCATGATATTATTTGACTGCTGGAAGCATATTTTTATGTGCGTTTGCATATTACTTTTTCGTGTGTACCAGATCGTGCCCTATAATATATCGTGCCTGCCCATGTTATTATTTGCTGCTGGAAGCATATCTTTTTATGCGACTGCACTAAATGTTATAGTGCTTTTTTAGCTGGGCATGATCCTTTTACGTGCCCTAGCATTTTTTCCGCACTATTTAATATCGTAATGGCATTGATATTTTTCAGGATTAGCACTAAATCTCTACACGGTGTTTCCGGACGATGAAATAAATGATACAGGTTGTTTTGGGACAACTTTCCGAAAACTTTAACAATGTCTTTAGACCATCATCCTGAACAACGTACAGCAAGAATTTTTTGTGCGAAATAAAAAAAAAATTCTGCTCTCCATAAAATTTGGCACCTGATTCGTACAATTTGTATGGAGAGTGGAATTTTTTTTCCGACAAAAATTATTGCTGTAAGGTGTTCAGGATGATGGTATGCTGAAGACATAGTTAAAGTTTTCGGAAAGCTGTCCCTTACACCCTGTACTTATAATAAAATTAAGTGTTCGGAGAGGTATTTTGAGTCAGGCAGGATAAGTAGGATAGATAGGTGCAACCAAAAAAATTTGGTAGTTTTGTTTTTTTTAGTACTCTACCTAAAAATACTAGTAAACGATTTGTATGTACCTATCAATTTTGACTAAAGATACCTGTCCAAACACTAACCTGATTATAGTTATAATTTCATCGTTTGGAAACACCGTGCAAATATTTGTTACTAATCCTGATAAATAAGTACATTTACAGTGCAGAAAAAATGTGCTGAAATTCATATAGGTAGTAATTAATCACACACAGAGTGTAGGGTATGTAATTTTAAAAAAAACTTAAAATTATACAAACATTTATTTTCCATAAATATTAAATTATTCAAAGAATAGTTAATCCTAGCCTAGATTAAAATAATATTAACACACCTGGGAAACTTTTAAAAAGATTACAGTCAATTTAGAACATAATATAAAACAATGCTAAATGCCAAGGTCTCCAGTCTGCACTAAGGGTTGGCATCTCAAAAATCAGTCAACTATATAGGACAAGAAACGTGAAAATCCCGGATTCCGGAGCTTAAAACCCGGACATTTGAACAAAGTATTTTAAGTTACTCAGTTTAAAATACAATTTTAAACTAAATTATATCTTAAAAACAAAAAAAACTTAAAAGTTACAAGGAACTATCAGCACGTTTCTTTAATGAAAACAAAATTAGATTTAAATAAAAAAAATATGCAAATTTTTTACTTATAATTTAAAATTTTACTCTATAACTTCGAAAAAATCAAACTTAACTTAACTTCTCTTAAACTTTTCTTACAAAAAAAAACTATTAATAATGTACTTTAAAACTTTCATGCCCGAATGCACTAGACTTAGGAAACACCTAAACCCTTGCCTAAACAATTTAAGAAGCTCCTAGCAAAAAATTGCTGTGCAACTGCATTGTGCATTGTTTTGCACTAAACTAAAGATATTCTTAAATGCGTTAAGAATTTAAGAATTTGTTTAGTTTAGTGCACAGCAATTTTTTGCTAGGAGAATAAAAAGGTTGTTTTCAGAATAAATTATCAGAATAAAGAAACATTACTAAAAGTCGTTTGTTAAATAAACAGCACCTCCGGTATTTCTTTCGCACAAGAGCGATACTGTACTGAAAATTGGTAACGGAGCTGCCGTTAACTATACTTATAGCTGGTAAAAAATATTTTACAGAGATTGTTAAATGACAGTTTGCGACTTTAGTAAGACTTCAATATTAGGCAGTAAGTTTATGAGAAACTCACCACTAAGCAGACACTGCTCCGTGATCGTTTTAATGGTAGCGGCCACAAATTTGTCTTTCAGGTTTTTAATCTTATTTTGGGAGTAGCTAATAATGAATTATTTGCACGTGGCAAGACCCGTCAGCTGCGGCAGGGTATAAAGAGATTCAAAATCGTTAACAAGGAACCTCCAGCCTTCAGATCCCTTCAGGACAGGATAGGTGTGTAAATATTCTTGAACCTTGTCCGTTTCATGGTAACATGTGTAGAGACGAGCTCTAATTGTCTCTGACCACAGGTTTTGGATAGTCGACCAGGGAACGCCCACGCCCCTGTTTCCTTTCAGTTACTCTAAGGCGCTTTGCACCAATTCGATTTCTCCTGAAACAAAATTAATAATAATTAATATAATACAATATAGTATAATATGATATGATATAATTTAATATAATATAAATTCCGACCTTAGGTTGAGCTTAAAACATTTCAATAATATAATATAATATAATGTATGATGAATGATGATTCAGACTTGATGGAGCCGAGAATGATCGGCTAGAATGATCTAAAGATAACAAAAATTAAGAGTCATTTTTCGACACAAATAGTATTATTATTATGTAATTTCAATTTTCAATCCATATTCAATAAAATAATAAAATAATGCATCTTACCCGTTTTAAGATGACTCAGGTCTATACCAACGTTGTCGGCAGGCTCTGACTGGGGTGCAGGTGACCCGGGTTCTGTAGAACATGAACGAGATCGTTTGGCTGGTGGCTCCAGGAATCCCAGACTCACCAGGACCTTTTTTCTGTTATTTCGGGCATTTACTAACCACCCGGAAGTGTTCTTCCTTGGCGTGAATTTCCCTCTTGCGATGGACGGGCAGTAGTAAAGCAGCGCCGAACTTTCTGTACCAAAAAGGCGCGCTATATCCTGGCTAATCTGTAGGAGACGATGGTTTTCAGGTAGATTCACGTTTTCGTCAGCCGGCGTTAGCTGCGTAATTAACACACACAGCAAGTAGCAGCAGTACACAGCTGGTTTCGCAATTTGGTTTGGTTTCTCAGTAGTTCTCCCATAGGATCCATTTTTCACACAAAATAGGTATTATAATTATTAATTACACAATGAACAACACGGCATCACACCCTTACCCACGTCACGGAGGTCACAGAATGGTGTGATGTGATTTTGATTTGTTTGATTTTGTTGTGACAGATTACCCCCCGCGGGCGTCTCACCTACCCTCCCCGTACCGGGACCCCCGCCGCCCGCACCGGAATCCCCCGATTCGCTGCATGCACGTTATGTTTATGTGCATACGCAACATATTTTTTAATGAATTTTTAAAATGCACGAAATGTTTAAGTACATAGGCACCATACTTTTTAATGAATTTTCAAACATTTTTGTGCTGAGCAATATTTTTTCAACCTGGCACGATTCTTTAACGTGAAATAATATCTATACGCACTGAATTTTATTGTTCCTCAGGATTGATGTACTTATTGTGCAAATAATCAGGAATGGCACTTTAAAATTAGCTGCGTAGTTTGAAATATAATAATGCATTGCATCGAATGCTATGGTGCAACTCTTTGAACCGTAATTTTCTATGCAAAAAACTATATTACATGGTGCATTTAAGACGTCACTATTTTTTTGTGCTTTGATCACTGTAAATTATAATACTTAATCCATAATTTTATTATGCATATAGTTCTTGCACGATAAAAGATAAGACATTTGAACATAATGTTTTGATGAGGTTTCCTGCACAATGAAGTTTAATGCCCTGCAGAATAATTATACATTCGTGTCACTATTTAAAGTATTGCGCACTGTTTTATTAGTGGTAAGAAGAGTATTTTACAATGTTTGCATAATATTTTATTACGTCGACTTCAATCCATTTTTCTCAGTGCACACAGACACACATACACATACAGGCAGACACACTTTCGCATCCATCCTAATCCATACTAATATTATAAATGCGAAAGTGTGTCTGTCTGTCTGTCTGTCTAGGTATCCCTAGACAGACAGACAGACAGACACAGTTTGTATCCCGGGCAAGGACATAGGCTAGGTACTTTTTATCCCGGAAAATTAGGGAGTTCCCGCGGGAATGAAAAAACTTAATTCACTCGGACGTAGTCGCGGGCATCATCTACTCGTAGTTCATAATATTTGTCATTACCATATTTTAGTAATTCTGATTAATCAAAGACTCTCATCAAAGAGGAATATCATGTAAAGTGAAAGAAGTTTTTATGAAGCCTTTTTAAAAAAAAGTTAGCGAGTAACTACCTTTACGTACCTTTCAGCCAAGAGAAGGAATTAATTAATTAATTATTATTTAGTGACAGGGCTGTTCTCCCACCCCCTAAAGTTTTCAATAAAACCCTTCTACGAATAGGTACAATAAATTACGACTTACGTAATTATGAAATAATTCAATTAAGTTTAGGTACAAGTGTTAAGTTACGTTTACAACAACGAGTAGTCAAGTTTACAAGTGTTTTGAAAGGCGACGCAAAACTTTCCCCATCTTTACTCTTTTAGTTGAAAGTTGACTGTCATCAAAACATTGCACGCTGTACAGAGGCCCAATGGAGACGTTTCCATTTTTTTAAAATTTATTATAATAATGAAGACAAACTAAAACAAAAATATGATATAGCAGTCATAGGGACTGCCAATAGAAGTGAAAACTTATAACTTATAATTTTAGCATTAAAATTAGAAAATAATATAAAATTTTCAAACGCCAGTATAAATACGAATATTTAAAATAATAAAAAAAATACTTTGTTTTTTTTTGATATTCATTTACAATACGTCACCTGTATAGCTACAGATATACTGCCATTCTCAGAATACTTCTGTATTCTAAACTGCTATTACGCATGTCGGTGACGCGAACTCACAAGATTTCACCCATCCAAAAAGCGTCTAACGCGCACAGCACACGGTCAGGTGCCTACGATGTGTTATACGTCATAATACATATCGGTGACGCGAACCCATAAGATTTTCCCCTACCAAAAAGTGCTCAACACGGCTAAAGAAGTTTTTACTTCAAAACCACTGATTTATTCGTTTGAATCTATATTTTACTTACGTTGCGTTAAATATGATATTCGCATCATGAAACTTCTCCATTGACTAAGCAAATCGTAATCAATTGACAGCTTAAGAGGATCGTCTAGTGACGAAACGCGACGCGAGTAGGTATTTTCAATAATGCTATCTGTTTCACAACGCTTCGCTGCCTTCTCCGTATCGTGCGATAGAGAGAGTTGCAAGTCCAGTAGGCATATGCCTACACTTTATTCTTGAAATATTGTTTCGGGTGATAACGTTTTTACCCCCCCCAAACGTTTACGAAATTAGACAATTTTGGTCTCATTAGATTCAGTACACCTTAATCTAGGCTCGTACGTTTTATTTTTTTAGTATTTTAGTTTAGTTAAATTTAAAAAAATTAAAATACTCGAGGAAGTTTTTAGGTCAAAAATATGGATATTTAGACGCTAATAACTTTTAACATAAGCAATATTTCTTTAAAATTAAAACGTACGAGCATAGTTCTTCATTGTATCTGCAACATTTCTAAAAATTATGAAAATTGGACAACATTTACGGGAAGAAAAACGTTATCGCTTTTTGTATGAAAATTTACAACTAGACGATCCTCTTAAAACGTATTACTCGAACTGTTTGACACCACCCTTTCAGTGGCTCCAGCATCCCTGTGCGCTCAGATAACAACAGACAAAGCGTTCCCGACAGCCGAATGCCGATCCGGAGCATGCTCACTCACCCTTGAGAGATTATATAGGCATTCCCATTGAAGTTTAGGGGTTGATGCTGTCAAAACATTTTCCGCGAGTATTTCTGACCGAGTGTTCAGCCGTTCTGGCGTGAACAGCCAACCATCCATACATCCATCTATCCATCCAAAGGTTCGCATTTATAATATTAGTATGGATTAACTATAGAAGTAGGTATAGATTTCGGCATTAAATGGTCTTGAAAAAACTAGAAGTTTAATTCGCTATAATCCGCCGCAGAAGGTAAATCTATGTGGTACAGTGCGTATCTTGAACTTGCAGCCCGCGATATTCTCCACACCACATAAATATACCAAAATACCCTCAACGTACGTTTCACTCCGACACCGGAGCATCTTCAAAAGAATTGGCTCTACAATGCACGAATATATATACGAATATGTGGTGTGGAGAATATTGCGGGCTGCAAGTTCAAGATACGCACTGTACCACATAGATTTACCTTCTGTGGCGGATTATATCAAATTAAACTTCTAGTTTTTTCACTGTCATGGACTTCTGCAAAGTAACGCCTGTTTCTATCCAATATTAAATGATCTGTCAATCTTCAAAATAAGTGAGAGTCTGTAGATTCTTTCCGTTTTAAAAGAAGAGATTACGTAACGCATTATGCAATGAGATTGAAATTACGCTGAGAGTCGTTGATTTGTCGCTCGCGTTTTAATCCGAACATCCCTGACCTAGATTTTTTATCTTAAACAGTTTATTCTTGACTGCTATTTATAGACACGGTTCTGCTATTTGACAAGTCGTGGTGCAGTTTTTTAAACACCTTTACATGATTATGCGACGAATTGTCAAGGCAGAAGCCAAATTGTATAAGAAAATAGTTATATTTGAGACCTTAAAACGTATTAGTCGAACTGTTTAAGGAGTTTATACAAGCTTTTTGACACGCAGGCATCTTTGAACTCTCTACACAGTTCAAAATATGCGTTTGACAAACGTTTACGATTATAGGCCGTCAAACTTCCCCCGATTATGTAAGAATTGTCGATCAAATGGTAAAGGTTCAGCGTCAAAGTAATATAAACCATAACTGAATTGAATTAGAGCTCAATTTCGTGTACATCCATTCTTATACGTCGCTAGTGTCTATGAAAAATAAAACGGAAACAAAAAATAGACAAGCATAATAATTAGTTTCAATTTTCGCCACCAGTAGGGCTAGCAATTAGGATGCGCACAACGAGTAAAATTATGTCCGCTATCTCTATTTGTCTACCAAAGCTAACATGGTTACACATAATATGACTTGACTCGTTACGTCAAAAGTAGAGATAAAAGTAATATTTATTTACTTATCTGTGTTATGTTATTTTTCTCTACGAACCCTTACATGCCGACTATTTTTTTCTCGTAATATAGCGGATTTTGTGCATGTTAGGGGGTAAACGAAAAATTTGCCGGCAACGACAACATCTCTCTCTCTTGTCGCGAGATATCTTGTAGTGCGCATGCTAAGCCTGCAGGTCAGATAATTTTGTGGGACTGTACGATTTTCTTACACAATCAGAGGGCTGGTCTTAGAATGAGAAGTTAGCTTAGTTCATAATTGTAAATCTGTGAGCAAAGGCAGGTAGTACTTACTACCTACCTAGTCTTTGATCGGTAACCAATAACCATGATTATGAAAAGTCACAGTGAAAAGTTTATTATTGACGGATGTAATAAATATCTATGTGATCAAGTCAAGGAGGTCCAATTCTTGGGCAAGCATGTCTCTTGCTTTATCGGTGCAGGAAAAAAAGTGAGGCAGCTTGTATATTAGAACAGTTTGAAGGTATCTGTATATACATAATTTTTCTTTAGGCGATTATTAAAATATTAATATTTTGCAAATGACCTTTACCAATCGATAAAAATCGAAATTTTTCTGAAATTTCTCGTGAAATCGCGCGCAACAGAATTTACGAGAAAAAGAAATAACGAATGCGCTAAAATATTACGCGGCCTATGCGCTGTTGTCGGCTTTGGAGTGGCGAGATACGCGCGGTCGTTGACCCCGCGCACGCGCACTGCTGTATATATAGCTCGTGACGTCACTTGTTTATCACACTACGCAAGGTTAAAGTCTGTTCGTTTTCATACGGTCGCCTTTGACCGCACCGCCGCGGCACGTGCCGCATTTTGTCAAAGGCACCGACATGACATCAAGCTCACCGCGTTCCGCCGTACAGGTACAGGAGAATTTCGCATATTACTTATTTATTATTTAATTTTATTTCGCATATTTGAATTTATAAATTCTGAATTATCCCTGGTCTGGCCTACCCTACCGGCAAAGACGTGCCGCCAAGCGATTTAGCGTTCTGGTACGATGCCGTCTAGAAACCGAATGGGGGTATGTTTAATATAACTGCCATGCCCCTAACAGGTTAGCCCGCTACCATCTTAAACTGCATCATCACGCATAGTCAAGTGATAGTCAAGGGCAAACTTGTAGAGATTTAAAAAAAATATTACATCGAGCCGCCGAGCCGTGGTGAAAGGTGGTTTTTATTGACTCTGCTATCTGCTATAATATATATATATCTACCTATTGTTTATGTATACTTTTTACCTTTTTCATTAAAATTCTTTTTTCTACCTAACTTGTGTTTATTATTTATATTCGTATTTTATTACAATAACCATCAGAATAAATAACATAGTATTCTTTTTTTTATTCTTAGAATAGAAAAACATTTAGTTAACAAACAGTACACAAAAGCAGAATAATAAAATAAAAGCAAAATAATAAGTGTCTGCAGCCCCTGCGGGTGTACCGACACTATGATAGCGAACGCACTATACGAGAGATCCACGAGCAAGCCATGCCGGTTCGCGAGTCGCGCTATGCAATAATATACCTATAGCGGTATAGCGGACTCGTGTGAAGAGATCTTTATGTAACTTGCAATAGGGATGAAGTCTATAGGTATCAAAAATAAATTGTTTCTAACTGATTATTAAATAGAGGGTCTTCCAAAATAAGTACCTAAAATTCACATCATCGGTTAGTTTTAAGTTTGATAACCATTTTAAAATAAAGATTAAAGAAAAAAAAAATGCGTTGAATTTTTATGACGTCACAAGTCACAACTGTGAATTTCATACAACTTCCATACTAGAAGTGCGTTCGTAAGTTTGATAAAGAGTTGCTGATTTGATTGAGTTGTCATCATCCCTTTTATATTCTATTATATAAATTCTATTTCTTTTCTATTAGTTTTTGCCCGTGACTTCAAACACTTTAAGTTAGATTTAATTGATAAATTTCAAACCCCTCTTGGGGGTTGAATTTTCAAAAATACTTGATAAGTATGTAATAGCTATCTTTATTATGCCAAAAGGAATTGTCCATTTTGTATGGGGGTTTTGCCTGGAAGTGAACTCCAGACTGTAATCTATCTCTGTGCCACATTTCATCCAGATCCGTTCAGCCGTTGTGGCGGGATTGAGTAACAAATATCCGTTGATACATCCATCCATCCAAACTTTCGCATTTATAATATTAGTATAGACTAAGAAGTACGAGTAGTCAATTGACGCATCTTAGTCTTTCTTGATCATTTCTTGATTCAATTTGAAGACACTGTAATAATTATGTTCTTGTGTTCTTTAAGGCAGCATTTACACTACACTTTCACTTACCACTAAGCACTAATCACAATTGAGAAATAGCTCATAGGGTCTGCAGGGCTAGCAAGGACCGGAGATAAAAAATTTATCCCCCGATTTTATCCACTGACAAGAGATAAAATTAACTTATCCACTTCTCAGAGCACGGCAACAGGGGAGAGGAGAAGTTTATCCCCGTTTGACATTTCACGGGGACTCGGGGGAGTATTTATCCACCGTTATTTAGCGTTTTTATTTATTTATTTAGGAATAAAAATTTTATCCTTTCCTCGGGGAGAAAATTGTCTCGGCCCATGCTAGGGGGGCTGGTTCTTTTAAGTCTCCTCACTAACTGCGTTACGTAAAGCAGCTGAATCGCCTCAACGTTATAATATGTAGCGTATAACGTGATAAGTAATTTCAACTAGATGAGCAACAAAATTAATGATGTTGAAATGGTATAGAGCTCACTACAAAATTCCCACGAATTATAGACATGAAAAAAATTAAAGAGCACTGTTGCCATTCGGTCCTTGGACGACACGCGGGGTCGATGACCCCGCGGCGCCGCGTAGTCAGCAATTTACCGCGAACGACTATGACAGCTAGCGGTGTTTCTCTATTAGGATTAGATATAACCTCGACCGGCCGTTAAACGACTATACTTAGGACAAAGTCGCCATTGCCGCCATTTATGACGACCTCCGTGGCGCAGTTTGTAGCGCTGTTGTCTTAACGTGCGGAGGTCCCGGGTTCGATCCCCGGCAGGGTCAATTTGGGAATTTATAATTTCTGAATTTTCCCTGGTCTGGCCTGGTGGGAGGCTTCGGCCGTGGCTAGTTACCAGTACCACCCTACCGGCAAAGACGTGCCGCCAAGCGATTAAGCATTCCGGTACGATGTCGTGTAGAAAGTAGAAACCGAATAGGGGTATGGGTTTAATATAATTGCCATGCCCCTAACAGGTTAGCCCGCTACCATCTTAGACTGCATCATCACTTACCATCGGGTGAGATCGCAGTCAAGGGCTAAGTTGTAGTGGATAAAAAAAGCCGTGTAAGTATGACAATGTACATACGAGACATTTGTGTATTCGTCAAGCGGCATCCAAATTACTTCTAGTGGTCTAAGAGCCGGATACACCACGACCCTCACTGATCTGTTAACCAGATGAAACATATTTTTTATTTTTATTTAATAATAGATAAATACGCCTAAAATAGCTTGCCTATCAAAATCCTGACCAGGCTATTTTTAAATTCATTAATTTAATTAATTATTTTTAAAAAATAAAATCGCTGGTTCGATATAATTTTACGCGGTGTTTCATTAGAATAATAATTGGTAATTCATAATAATTACTCGTATATTCGCGCGAATATTTTGTGCTGTACGGAGTTGTATGACGCTCAACGCATTCGCAGCTCAAAGTAGGTGAAATCAGACCCCCGATTACCGACACGAAATGAGCGGTAGCGGGGCGACGACGGTAGCGGGGCGATGCGATTAGTCGGAGAGCTGGCGACGAATTTCGGGAACAATTTGAAAGAGGTCTGGTAATACATTATAACCGACAAAAACGTCTGGGATTTATTTTTTCGAATTCTATAAGTATAAAATTTAAAGATAAAAAAATCAAGTTGACAAAAAATTGTTTTTTCGGTTTTTTTTGCAAATGTCACATGCTGCGTAGTAGCGAAATAACCGCAAAACGCTCTACCAGACTGGCAGAACTGGATTCCCCAATGAACGAAATTGTATTTTTCCACAATTTCAGATTGCCTAAAAACACCTTCCCGAAATTCGTCGCCAGCTCTCGAATCCCATCGCCCCGCTGTCGCCGTCGCTCGGCCGTCGCTAGTTTCGTGTCTGACGCCTTAGTGTAGAGTTAATGACGCCCGCGACTTCGGGTTCCGTAGTCAACAAGGAACCCTTATCACTTCGCCATGTCCGTCCTTCCACGGCTCAGCTCGGAGACTGTTAGTAGGTAGAAAGCTGTAATTTGGCATAGATACGAGTATATGTCACCGTAAAATTGTGAATACCGTTAGATTATTATCTATCTCGCGATATTGTGAACTGTCGAAAGTTTGTGAACCGTAACATACTGCTTACAATTTTTTTCGGTAGATTATAATCTTTTTTTTATGTTTATAAATTATAATCTATTAGGTTGTAATAGATTATAATCTACCGTATACATACCGTACCGTCTACCGTATAAATAGGTAAGTTGCCATTATAATATTGTAATGGAACTGTATGATAAGAAAAAAAAAAGCTCTTCAGTTACAACGCAGTCACCTATTTTCGTTGACTTTCATCGTGTCACAGAGGTGAAGCCGAACGCTATAAATATAAAAGTTTATTCGAACCTTGTATACTGTAGCGTATCACCACTCGCTCGCACAAATAAATGGCGACCTTCGCTCAGCTTACCGCGGTCACGGGTAAAAAGCTGCCATAAAATAAACTATTTCGTAATTAGGTTAGGTACCTAATTTTATGTATTTACTTAGGCTATTTACTTAGGCTAGGCACAAAATACCATTGATGTAGAATTTTAGTACCTACGAGTATAGGTACTAAAATACTAACTGATGTACGGTCGACGTCACAAGTCCATATAGAATAAACAAACAAGATGGCTTGTTAGTTAAAAAGTCACCCTCAACCTTACTCAATATTATATTCATTTTGTAGGTTGATGTTGACAATTTATGGCAATATACAAGAAAGCCCTACGAAAGATATAGGTAGATATTGGGATTTTGAGTGGAATTTTTGAAGCCCTACGGAATGGCGTATTACACACACCAAAAACAACAACCAACAAACAACAAACTCCAACAACCAAACACCAAAAATACACAACAAACACCAAACAACAAGAACACACTCCAAAAATTAAGATTAAAAAAAAAATCTAAGTAGTATTGAATAGTAATAGTTTGAACCTAATGCTGTCAAATTAAGGAGCGCCATCTATTGACATCATTGTGAAGCTCTGTTAAAAATAGTGAAGCTCATTAAAAATTAAATAATCTCGTTTCCTTATAATATTTATCTAATTTTAGTATTTGTTGTTCCAGTACAGGGTATAATTAAAATAATTGATAAGTTTCAGCCTCAGCCTTTCAGAAAATTGAGAGTTCTGAGGTCAACTTTGGACGTTACAAAATCTCCACTTTGAAAACCCCCCATTTCGTCAATATTAGGGGAAAAATTTAAAAAAATATATTTTTGAACTCTATTCCTAATTATCTTTAAAATGATATACCGCAACCCTATGTAACGCTATAAAAAATATTTTACTTCGCATTCGCTTCTATGAGAGCCCCCCTGAAATAAAGATTTTTTTAACTTTTTAAGCCATATTCGGCGGGAAGCCATCGGTTTACAATTTACATAGGTATTATATTTAAATTTGAAGTAATTACGTTCAGTAATTCAGAAGTTATAATACTCTGACAGACGGACGGACGGACGGACGGACGGACAAGTGCCAATTCACTCAAGTAGACTCAGAGACCATCGCTTCGCTCGGTCAAATATTTTGGACAGATTATGTTTGTGTGGACCATGTTTTTTGGTTCCCGCGGGAACTCTTTAATTTTCCGGAATAAAAAGTAGCCTATGTAGTAGGAATAACACATAGGCTACTTTTTACCTTGAAAATTAAGGAGTTCCCGCGGTAACCAAAAAAAAACCTTAATCCACGCGGATGAAGCCGCGGGCATCAGCTAGTATACCAATAAAGGGTAGTCGTCGGCATGTTACCCAAAAATAAATGCAGTAAAATCTAACCGAAAAAAGCTTAAAAAAATCCCGGATTTAGGTAAAGTGAAAATATTGATTCTCTTTTACTGCGTGTTAGGCATTGTATGAGCCGGGATGAGGGCCCTAAGACCTATATCTATCGGGATGGATACTTTATTCAATCCGGTGCCCTACTTTGAGGACGTCTTTATCTAAAACTTATTGAGACGTAACTGTAAGCTCCTTTTTGTGTCCGTGAACAATTCAATTGGAAATAGATATTGTACTTGTATGGGCCGATAGGTCTTTACCCGATAACTTCTTACTATGAGGGACGAGTGGCCGATTTGTGACAACGCATATCGGTCGGTTGCGATTGTGAAGCATCGACCCAAGTCGGTAACTGGATGGGTGACCGAATTTGGACGTTCTTTGGCCTTTTCGTTTCCTCCGTGCTTTGGAGAGCACGTTAAGGCGTTAGCTCTTGACTGCGATCTCACCTCGTGGTAAGTGAATATTGATGATGCAGTCTAAGATGGTAGCGGGCTAACCTGTTAGGGGCTTGGCAGTTTTATTAAACCCATACCACTTATCGGTTTCTACACGGCATCGTAACGGAACGCTAAATCGCTTGGCGGCACGTCTTTGCCGGTAGGGTGGTAACTAGCCACGGCCGAAGCCTCCCACCAGGCAAATTGCACCTCGATTGCGATTGTTACGCAACGTTGACCCAAGTCGGTAACTGGATGGGTTCAAATTTGGCTGAAAAGGTCCCTGGTTCGAGTCCTGGGTTTGGCCATTATTAAGTATACAGGCTATGGGTTTTTCTGAATTTTGGAAAGAAATTCTCAGTAAGTAACTAGCCCCCCGGAGTTAGGAAGCGGTGTTTCACCACAGAATTGGTAATTTTACCCCCGTGAAGAGCACATAATGTCGTCGGTCCTGCGCCTATCTCTCTTTGGTCGTGTCAGATTTTCCGTCTCATCTGAATCTATAATAATATTATTAATGCGAAAGTTTGGATGGATGTATGGATGAATGTTTGTTACTCAATCACGCCCCAACGGCTGAACGGATCTGGATGAAATTTGGCACAGAGATAGATTATAGTCTGAAATAGCACATAATATGACACAGGCTACTTTTTATCCCGGAAATTTAAAGAGTTTCCGCGGGAACCAAAAAACCTCAATTCACGCGGACGAAGTCGCGGGCATTAGCTAGTATATTATATTTTACTGTCGCTTCTTCGTTTCATCGAATTTTCAAATCACAACGATTCTAAAGAAGTTTCACTTCTAAAGGTTCACTCCCAAGCCCTAACTTCACGATTGTATTAAAACTATCTAGACCCTCGCTAGCAAAGCAAGATATGAAATACCGTTCACCATTTATGAGAGCGTGGGTCATCAATTATTCGGCAGCGGCGCCTGATCCGTGAAACTTAAGTCGTTAGTCGGTCATTAGTTGCGGATTGCGACTGGCGAGTCAAAGTTTAGCTACCGTACAGTTGGACAACGAATGTACATTACTTGTATAGTGATTCGTGATGTAAAATGTGAGTTGAAAGTCTGTCATTAGTTGCGGATTGCGACTGGCGAGTCAAAGTTTAGCTACCGTACAGTTCGATAGCTAATATGTAACGATGATAGACTTCTTACAAGTAAAATACATTTCGAAACTAGCCAGTTTTGTTCGTGATTTTCGCTGCGAAGTCCAAGTTTAGCTAACATACAGTTGGACAACGAATGTACATTGTAGATACTTGAATAGAGATTTATGATGTGAGTCTTTGTTAAAAGCCTGCCTTTACTTGCGGATTGCGACTGCCGAGTCATAGTTTAGGTACCGTACAGTTGGACAATGAATGTACATTGTACATACTTGCATAGTGATCTGTGATGTAAAATGTGAGTTGAAAATCTGTCATAAGATGCGGATTGCGACGGCCGAGTCATAGTTTAGCTACCGTACAGTTCGATAGCTAATATGTAACAATGATAGACTTCTTACAAGTAAAATACCCTTCGAAACCAGATGGTGGAGGAAAGCCAGTCTTGTTCGTGGTTTTTCGTTGCGAAATCTAAGTTTAGTTAGCATACAGTTGGACAACGAAAGTACAGAGAAGCTGGTCATCGGCGTCTTCTACTGGCAAGATGCTTCTGGGTATGATTAATATGTTGTAGCTCCTGATCCGTTTATTTTAGTCCTAGCAGGTCATTAGTTGCAGATTGCGACCGCCGAGTCAAAGCTTAACTACCGTACAGTACGGTCACTTTATAACGACGACGAACGAAGTTAAATACCACGGTGGTTTAACAAAACCAGTCTTCAACCGCCAAGTTTAGGTAGCATACAGTAGGGCAATAAATTAAGAGTAACAAACTCAAAGGCATTGCCAGGCTTTACAGTGTCGCAGTTCGGCTGGTGTACAATTGTAGAAAGCCTGAAAGGCTATCGGCAAGTTTTTTCTGAGCATGTTGCAGAGAATTTGTAATCAAACTTAAGTCTTTATTTGGTCTTCTGAGTCAGAGTTTAGCTAATATACAGTAAGACTATGAATGTAAAAGAGAAGAGGCAGAGAAGGTAGTCATTAGGGCAGATTGGGATTGATGATTGATAGTAAGATGATCTAGCATACAGTTGAGCAACGATTACAGATAGACAGAGAAGCTGCAATTGCAATACGCATATCCAGGGATTTAGAGGAAACTAGGTACGCCAAAAGATTATATTTTATCGTACTTATCCATCAATAAACGCCGGCCCTTAGATAATATCATAGCTGCTTTAGTAGGACAGAGTGGCAAGAACTCATCGCTGACCCTTCCAGCTATCGATTTGATTAGATGGCTTAGTTTTTGAAGCCTGCCAGAACTCAAAAGCCAGAGTTGCCCAACTGTATGCTAGCTAAACCGTGACCGACCCTCCAGGCAATCGATTTGTAACTATTTACATAGGATTTCTCATTACGTAGTAATCCGGTTTCTGTCGAGAAAACATTTGACTAAAGGTATTTGTATGGAAGTAGATATTTGCCTGCGGAGGAGGCAGAAGCGTTAATCAATCGATTGTGCTGGTTAAGCAACTTTGACTCATGTATTTAAATGAATGGGTGACCTACTTGGGAAGAACCCTTTTAAATACTTCCTACGTACCTCGTAGAGTACGATAAGCTGTGGGTCCCAGTTACTAACATATTATAATATATAAAATGGGGGTTTTGTTTTAATTTTTTTTTATCCACTACAAGTTAGCCCTTGACTGCGATCTCACCTGATGGTAAGTTTGTGATGATGCAGTCTAAGATGGTAGCGGGATAACCGGTTAGGCGCATGGCAGTTATATTTAACCCATATCTACCCCCTAATCGGTTTCTATACGGCATCGTGTCGGAACGCTAAATAGCTGGGCGGTACGTCTTTGCCTGTAGGGAAGGTATTCACGTCCGAAGCCTCCCATCCACACAAGAGGTGCGATTGTGTAAGAATTGCCGATCAAATCGTCAAAGTTCGGCGTCAAAGTAAAATAAACCATAACAGCTTTGAATTAGAGCTCAATTTCGTGTATCCATTCTCATACGTTTAGGTACGAGTATGTATGGGTTTTTACGATACCCTATGCTGTGCTGTTATGGTTTATTTTACTTTGACGCCGAACTTTGACGATTTGATCGGCATCATTTAGACAATCGGGGGGCAAACCAGAGAAAAATTTGAAACTATAAATTCCCAAATGAGACCCATGACATGTTCCCTCCAACTGTAAGACATAGTGCTGCGCCAGGGAGGTCGTCAAAACATGTTTGTTTACTCAATAATTACTATAATCTATGATTATGATTAGATTCATGGGTCTATATGAAAACATGAGGGAAGTTCAAAGCCTGGGCTCGTTTCCATACTGCACGATTGATATTCGGAATGGTCCATTATATCGTAATGGCGGACTAACGACACAAGTTCCATGGAACTCCGTGTTTGTCACCGTTTGATGGAGTGCTGTGTGGGGAACATGACTTTTTATTATTTGTCGAATCTGCGGTTTATTTCAATTTTGGCCTGGTGGCTTCGGCAGTGGCTAGTTACCACCCTACCGGCAAAGACGTGCCCGCCAAGCGATTTCGCGTTCCGGTACGATGCCGTGTAGAAACCGAATAGGGGTATGGGTTTAATATAACTCCCATGCCCCTAACAGGTTAGCCCGCTACCATCTTAGACTGCATCATCACTTACCATCAGGTGAGATCGCAGTCAAGGGCTAACTTGTAGTGGATAAAAAAAAACCACTATACAGCCCATTGATGTCCCACTGCTGGCTCAGGCCTCCGCTCTCATAGGAGAGAGGGAATTAGAGCGTAGACCCACCACGCTGCTCCAATGCGGGTTGGCGGGCTTTAATGACTGGGTTAATACTTAATATCACGTTAGTGATAATAACCGGGACCGACGGCTTAACGTGCTCTTCGAGGCACGGGGGCGAAACCCCGCCAACTTCCTAACTCCGGGCTAGTGCTGAGAATTTCTAATCAGAAAACCCGAACACTTAATTATGGCCCGACCCGGGACTCGAACCCGGGACCTCGTCAGTCGCAGTCGAACATGATAACCACTAGACCAACGAGGCAGTTCCTGGTTCAATACCTTATATTGAACCAGGAACTAAGATGATTTGTGAGATGGTGATAATGGAAAAAAAAAAAAAACCCCAGCTGAGTTTGTTGTGGGCTCTTCTCAGACCTGGGCGCGTTTGGAACCCTCGTAGCTTTAGTTTTAAGATACCGTAACAGATTATCACCATCATATTTTTATGTAACTGGACGTTAATAAGTGTAGTGCATCTACCTAAATTGAATAAATATTTATGACTATGACTATGACTATGACTATGACTATGACTATGACTATTCTATTTAGGTACACTGTGCACATATTGACGTCCGAAGCTTATAAAACATAATGGTGATAATCAATTACGGTATCTTAAAACTAAAGCTACGAGGGTTCCAAACGCGCCCTGGTCTGAGAAGAGCCCACAACAAACTCAGCCTTGTTTATTTTGTTAATTTGCTTTACGTAATCACTATCAAGTATCAGCACTATATCACTTCACTATACTTTAATAATTGGCCAATTGGTGTGATGTTAATTAACCAAAAGGTAATTAATTAATCGGCGAAAATAGCGCTTAGGACCTATAAGATAAGAAGAAACTTCTTCACACAGAACAGTTCAAAACAGTTCACAACTTCAGAACTTCAGAACAGTTCAGAACAGTTCACAACTTCAGAACTTCAGAACAGTTCAGAACAGTTCACAACTTCAGAACAGTTTCTTCTTATCCTATAGGATAAGAAGAAACTGTTTTGAAATTTAGTCTAGAAATGAGATCTGTGCTTGAGAGCTCTGTAAAATTAATATAATACTTGATGATGCCCGCGACTACATCTGCGTGGGGTGAAGTATTTTGGTTCACGCGTGAATTATATTAATCTACCGGGATAAAAAGTAGCCTATGTTTTATTCCAGACTATAATCTATAATAAGACTAAATCATCGAGATACGTTTAGCCGTTCTGGTGTGATTGAGTTACAAACATCCATCCATCCATACATCCATCCAAACTTTCGAATTTATAATATTACTAGCTGATGCCCGCGACTTCGTCCGTGTGGATTTAGGTTTTTCGGTTCCTGCGTGAACTTTTTAATTTTCCGGAATAAAAAGTAGCCTATGTGCTATTCCAGACTATAATCTAACTCTGTGCCAAATTTCATCCAGATACGTTTAGCCGTTCTGGTGTGATTGAGTTACAAACATCCATCCATCCATACATCCATCCAAACTTTCGAATTTATAATATTATATATAAGTTAGTTTACTATCAAAAAAAATATTATTACTACTGTTTAGAGGCGCCAAAAAAAAATTTGAACATGTTTATTAAACATGTGCAATCAAGCAATGTAAAAGTTGATGCAAAGAAAAATGATTTGACGTCATCGCTACAGTGCGCCCGACCTCACTCGAGCTGTGAGCACATTAACATCTTGTTTCGATCCTTGCTATAAATAAGAGTAACCATAAACATGTTAGGGTTCTTTACTAAAGCATAGTGGCAATAAAAACTGTAGTAATCTGGATTACCCAGTTGATAGTGCACATGAAAAGGTTGTCGCCCGACCGACATGCAAAAGTTTGACGTCATCGCTATTCGCTACAGCGCACCCGACCTCACCCAAGCTAAGAGCAAGGATCGAAACAAGATGTTAATGTTAACATCTTGTTTCGATCCTTGCTCTAAATAAGAGTTAACATAAACATGTAAAATCAAGAAATGTAGAGTTCAACATTACTAAAGCGTAGTGGCAATAAAAACTGTGGTAATCTGGATTACCTAGTTGATGGTGCACATGGAAAGGTTGTCGCCCGGCCGTCATGCAAAGGTTTGACGTCATCGCTATAGTGCGTCCAACCTAACCCGAGCTGTAAGCACAATAACGTCTCATTCTCATCTCGATGCTTGCTCTAAATTCCCTTCAGCAATTTCAACAGCAGCTAGTTATAGATAAAAATATGGGAGTTTTAAATTAAATGCGAAATGGAAAATTCTTTAAAGATATTTGTCTTAAAAACTGAGGCGTAAATTATTATGGTCAAAGTTTTGAATACAATTTAGTTACATAACATAAAAGCCATTCGAATACACAGCAGTAAAATAACCTTTTACAGTCCTCTGTAATTGACTTAAAACAAAGAACTATTCGTAGACATTGTAACCATTTGGATACTAGCAGCACATTCAAGCCAGAAACCGTTTCCATTCGCGATAAGTTTATATCGCGCCCGAAATTAGGGAGCATTAAATTTTTACTGCCACACTCGGCGCGTGATGAAACCCATTCAGTTTCAACAATTAGTTGCAATGCTACAATGTTATTTGATACCTTTTGTATATAAAAGTAGATGATGCACACGACTTCATCCGCGTGGATTCAGGTTTTTTTGATTCCCGCGGGAACTCTAATTTTACGGGGTAAAAGTAGCCTATGTCCTTTCAATATGATACAACCTACCCCTGTACCAAATTTCATTAAAATCGGTTAAACGGATGAGCCGTGAAAGCGTAGCAGACAGATAGGCACACTTTCGCATTTATAATATCAGTATGGATAGTAAGGGAGTACATAGATTTGTACAAATAGAGACTAATTATTTTCAGATTTTGAGTTGAAAGATTTTGGCTCTTTGCTAAGAAATATTTTTGGGTACAATCGTAGTACAACTTTAAATCAGTGAGCATTAAATGTTTACTGCCACAACCCACACGTTCAGTTTCAACAATTAGTTGCAATTTGCTGCAATGTTTATATCTTTGTAGGTTAGAGAGTTTCATAGAGTTAGCTTTGATATAGACCTTTGATATTAACCAGCGTATGTTAAAGGACATGTCCCAGTTCAGTATGAAGGGTGGTTTTTTTATTCTGAGTGTCAATGAACCAGAACCAAACTGCCATCACGTGAAAGAGAAAAAAATATAACATTAAACGCCATTTAAATACCTAATAATTTTAGAAAACCCCGTTTTTTTAAAAATTAAGTATGAAAAATATCGTTTGTAGAAAATATTTTTCGATGGATGGCAACACTAAAACTTGGGTAATGCGCATTAGTTGTGATTATTAATATTCCATTTCGATAAACTACCCATTTTCCACTACATAGGTAGTACATACAACATTATAAGATCAATAAATAATAATTGAGTATTTGAGATATTCGTAAAATAATTATTAGACAACAATAAATCACCAATAAACGATAAACAAAACTGACAGTGACATTTGACAATCACCCAATGACACGTGACAAAAAAAAATCAAGTTTGTTTTTACTGTTGATAAGATTCAGACAAAGATCTAAAAAAAGCCACAAAATAAAAATATATTTTATACTTCTACCATACCTTTACTACTGTTTTAATCATACTTTTGCGGGTCTAAAGTCAGTCTTCATGCCCTAGGGCCGTAATCTAGTCGATCGATCGCCCAACTAGTTGACCAACCCCATACTGTAAATATGCACAACAGAGTCTAGGCTCCAGACTGGTCGACCAAACGACCGTACTATTTGACATAAAAGTTTTTAAACCAAGGAGTATGTATGTATACCTGCATAAACACTGGCAGCATGAAAAGCAAAAAGTTTGAATATCAAAGCAGCGGCGCCAAATGTGACTCTATCGAACGTGAACATTCACTTTTAATTTGTCTTTTCTTTCTATTATTTACTAGACCTATGTATCCTACTTACTATGATTTGCAATAAATATCTAACCGTTACAGTTTGTTTTACTGTTATGGTAGAAGTATAAAGTAGAGTATACACCACCGGGATAAAGCAGTTTTTTTCTTGGGCGCTTGAATCCCTCACTGCACTCAGGACTTAATCTTAATTCCCTCCCTTTGGTCGGGAATTAACTTATAACACCCTCGCTGCGCTCGGGAGTTAAATTTGGAGTCCTTCGTTACGTTCAGGATTCAATGTAGCGCCCGTGACATAAAACAGTGCTTTATCCCCTTGGTGTATAATCTACTATTTCTCCAAATTGGGGTCCTTTAAAAATGTGTAAATTAATAATTCTAAAAGTCATATTTTAGGATCTCTATTCACGTGTATTAAAATCATCTTGGTTCATGTTCAAGGCCCAATCTTGGACAAGTCCTTTATACCAAGAAGTTATTTAATAAACATAGACAAGAAGAACAACAATAAGTTATTTAATAAACTATAATGAACCATTTAAATTGGGTGCGTTGTTGAAGAATTAGTGTAGTTAATGCAATCTTCTTCTTTTCTAATCTTTATATTACTTATATGAATTATTTCATATGATACGCGTTCAAACCACACATACTGGTTTCAGTTATTATTTTAACTGCCAAAATTTTGGTAACAAGTAACAATGGATTGCAACTACTCAATTAGTTGCAATTTCACAACTTTGCATGATAGCTTTGACTTAGCTGGCCCGCTTTTCACTGAAGTTGAATTTGGAAAATTCTCACTCAGAAGAGTGAGGGTCTACTTTGCAGAGAAATTCTAAATGATAAATCTCAAGCCTCGAGTCTTGACCCAGTGCATGGTTTAAAATAAACGGTAATAGAATGCGAGTCAATCCGTTTATCTTTTTATACCCATAGATAGAGCATAAGTTTTAAAGGCATTGTTCTTATAGAAACATAGTAGTATTTGCTGATCTTTGTTTACTCAAAAATAAAAGTGGCCGTAAAATTTTTATAGCCTGACCCGAAGCGTGATGAAAGCTATTCAGTTTGAGCAATTAGTTGCATCGTTACAATGTTATGATTACTATAACAAAAGTAAGGTTAATTTCACTGTATTTAAACCTGCATGAATATCTCTCTGCGTCGTATTCCTCATTACTGAAGGTCATGACCCCTTTCCATTACTCAAATCTCCACCATCCATCCATAAACCATCTTAGACTGCATCATCACTTACTAGGTGAGATCGCAGTCAAGGGCTAATGGCAAGTGGATAAAAAATAAAAATAATGGTAGGAATTTTTTTAGCATGATAATGCGATGGGTTCTCACTTCTCACGTCCTTCCGCATACGACTCGACTAAGAGTATTTAAACTCTAGGTTTTTGTAACGATTATTATCAGATGTTAGTGATAATAACCGGCACTAGACCAGATAAAATTCAGAAATTATAAATTCCCAAATTGACCCTGCCGGGGATCGAACCCGGGACCTCCGCACGTTAAGACAACAGCGCTCAACACTGCGCCACGGAGGTCGTCGATCAATCTGCTGTCGTGCTACAATGTTAAACGATTGTGCTAGGCTAGTATGGCTGTTGAGATAAATTCCTTATTTATGAGCTAACGCTAGGTGGGCCAAGTTTAGGGGACATTAAATATTTATTGCCATGGCGGTGTTATGAAGATGATTGAGTTTTACCACTTATTGAATTACCACTATTTGAATTACTAGCTGATGCCCGCGACTTCGTCTGCGTGTATTGAGGTTGGAACAGAGGAGTATTGAGGATTTCCTTAAATTTCCGGGATAAAAAGTAGCCTATGTCACGCTCCAGGTCCTCAACTATAGCCATGCCAAAAATCACGTCGATCCGTTGCTCCGTTGCGGCGTGATTGAAGGACAAACCAACAAACCAGCAAACTAACACACTTTCGAATTTAATATGATACTATTTTATAGCTTATAACGTCTTTGAGAGGTGATATCTAGTAAAAGACCCATCCGCATGCGTCAGTTTTTGTACTGTTTACATAGGTACTGCGCATACTTTAATACTGTACAAGAATCAGCTTTTCTAGTTATTGTTCATTTTTGGTAACAATAAACCGTCTTTGAACGGCCATATCTAGCGAAAGGCCCATCCACATGCAGGCAGACTGTAAATTTTGTAATCAGTGGAGAGCTCTACATCCACCTAACACTGAATCAGCCTTTGAGGCGATGGTTACCAAAAGTGCAGTTATCTCCTATAATATAATAAAATAAATCTTTAACTTCGGACTCCGAAGTTGCTTCAGTTTTTAGTTGGCATGTCACAACTCATCACCACGTATTTTTAAATAGGTTGCCCATTAACTATGTGAATGAAAGTAAACAGATATTATGTAACGAGTGCTATTTCCATCCATTATCGCAACATCCGGCGCAATGGGTAGGTAAGTATCTACATTGTACACTTGCCAACAACACGAGACTTTAGTTTTAATATGCTATTAAACTGAAAACTTCAATGTTTTTTATTCTAATAAATTTTTACTAGTGCCTGTGAATCCTCGAGTGAATCTACCGCTGGTTCGGAATGACATTCCTACCGAGAAGAACCAGCAAGAAACTATTTAAAAATAGCGTTTTTTTTTCGGACGGCGCCGTGACACGGTAACAGTGCTACGTGATCTAATTTGCCTAAAAATATTATAATATCGGTGTTTAAGTATATGTAGTGAGTGTGTAATGGTAGTTAATAACAGTGTGGAGTGTTTAGAGTAATAAGCGTTGGATAAATCTATGATTTGTGCTCTAAAATCTGTTTTCAAAAGTGAGAAATTGTGTTTGCAAGCATAAAAAAGAGGGTACGTCATCATCATTACCCTGCTGTTTGAATGTATACAGCGCCATCAGCGGGGCTTCCCTGAAATCATCACGTATAGACGGTTCGGATCGGTACGAGAGATATTGGGGGCACACATTCGCCATCTATTGGTCATCGGTTATACTGCGTTGCTACTTGGTTCGATCGGGTCAGCGATGATGCGTTGCGGTGCCTGTGGAAAATTCCTGTCGGCGGTAGGTGGCGCTAAATGTAGCATCTGCCCAGGCTTATATCACAAAGCGTGTATAGGTTTTCCAGAAGCAGCACAGGTCACGCCGGGATGGATCTGCCCTGAGTGCAAAATGAAAATACCTAAAGATGGCAATACAGCGACACCCGTTAAGCATGCTAGTAGCGACTACCACCTAGATACCTCGGTTACATCGGGAGGCTCTACACAATCCACCACGGAAGACTCTGCAAGAGCTGCTTGTGACGATGGTGAAGCTGCCCTCAATGATACAGCTTTTGACACTACCCAGCAGCTTGACCTATGCATGGAAATGCGCCTCTTCCGCGAGGAACTCAGAGAGGTCAGGAAGGAGCTCAAAGAATTTCGTGTAGAGCTTTCCGACATGCGGAGTGCCATTACAGGTTGCAATCGGCGCATCGATGGTATCGAGGCGAGGTTGGAGATTATCGAGAGAGGTGGTCCAGCTTCGGGTCAGGGTGGGCCAGACCGAGTCGCGGAGCTGCGTGGCCTGGAGGAAACCGTGGCTCAACTGCAAGTGGACCTCAATGATCGTGATCAGGAGCTCCTGCAGGCGGACATTGAGATCACAAACCTGCCCGAAGTGAAAGGAGAAAACCCCATCCACACAGTAACGATCCTAGCTACGAAACTCGGTGTAGACCTGGACAGCAAAGATATTATATTCGCGGAGAGGGTCGGCAGATCTAATGACGACGCCGATCAGTCGGGCGGAGCGGGCAAGAGCAGACGCCTGGTGGTACGGCTGGCGCGACGAAGCCAGCGCGACGAGCTGCTGCGCAGCGCACGCGTGCGGCGCGGCGCTACAACGCAAGATATGGACCTCGACGCGCCGCCCCGGCGTTTTTATGTCAATGAGCGTCTGACTAGAAAGAACCGGCACCTCTTCTATCTGGCACGAGAACCAGCGCGGAAATTGCAGTGGCAATACACCTGGACCAAACGCGGACGCATCTTTGCGCGCAAAAGAGCAGGTCAGCCGGTTCACACCATAAAGGTTGAAGCAGACATCACTCGTGTTTTTGGTGTTGTCTAGGTTGGTAGAGACTAAAAGTTCAGGTGTTTCGTCTATTGAAGGAACTAACTCTAGCAAGGGCAATCAATTTTTGAGTCTGCTATGTAATCTGAAAACTATTAAGAAAATTAATCATCCGAAAGTAGGTTATGATTTAAATATTTACATGGATAGTGTACTGAAAATATCATGCAAAACAATTTTAAGACTATGTATACTATTAGTTTATATTATATTAAAACAAAAGGGTTGCATTCCCTATTGTACTGTTTTATGTATTGGTGTGTGTGTTTATATTTTGTGTAATAAGTTGTTTAAACTGATAACTTTTAGTTATCTTTTTTTATACGCGTGTAATAGTTACTTTGTTAAATGTTGTACATTCTTTAAAAATATTGTATATTTAAATGTTTTTCTCAATGTTAAATGGGATGTGATCGCCAACTGGGTTCTGCTGGACTGTGCTGTAAGTGTGTATATTACATCAAATATATCTATACCTATCATATTTTTGCAAATATATCATAGAATAGTATCTTTAATAATATTTTATATTTGTTTCATTGAATTAATTAAATTAGTATATTTCTGTATTGGCCTAACTGATGTATTGCTTACTTGCCTGACTTTGCATACTATTATACACACTGTACATATAATATTAATATAGTCCTCTCTCATCTGACTTGCCTTGCCTATAAGTACCTAATTTTTACAAACAAAAGAGTTACATAAAAATAAAAAATTATTAGTCGGACTTTTGAATGCCGGTTCACTGGGTACAGCACATGATGAATTTATTGCAGCTATGCAGCTTTACTCTGTTGACATTATGGCAATAAATGAAACTTGGCTAAGAGAGGGGGAGGATGGGCGTGCCCCAAAGGTTGTAGGCTATAAGTTGCGACATATTCCACGTCCGTCTAGCATACGCGCGCGCGGTGGCGGCGTGGGTTTCTATATACGTCGCGGAATTAAGGTAAAAACTATATCTCACCCTGAAACTACTTCCGTTGAACAGATGTGGCTCGCCTATCACGCTAGAGGTATAAAGTTGGCTATAGGGACAGCATATAAACCACCTTGGCTTGATACAGATATATTTCTCGATGCACTCACTGCCTCAATAAGCTCTTTCTCTTCATATGACCACATTTTGCTTGTTGGTGATTTTAATATCAATATTTTGAATGCCGAAGACCCAAAAAGTAAAAAATTTAATGATTTTCTTATGTACATGAATCTGTCTCAATATGTTACTAATCCTACTCACTTTACCGACCATAGTAGAACTTTAATTGACGTTGTTTGTGCTGACATAGGTGTATCTTGTGTGAATGTAAATTTTATTCCTGAACTAAGTAGTCATGCTTTTATCAGTTTTCAAGTTAATGTCCCAAAGAAAAAGCCCGTTCCTAAAATAATAACTTACAGACCCTTAAAGGATATAGATATGGATATTTTTCTGGAACACGTTAACTCCATCAATTGGTCAGAGGTAACTACTATGCAAGATGTCGACAGTATGATCGCTGCTTTTAATTCTTACATTATTTTATTATTTGATGTACATGCCCCCCTGAAATCAGTTCGCATTAAGGAACAGCCATCCCCCTGGATCACACCAACAATTACTGAAATGATGAAAATCCGCAATCAGGCTCATAATAAATACTTGCAAACCATGAAAATTAGTAATTTAGCGCATAATAAAAACCTAGATAAGACATTGGAATCCCAAAAACAATACTACAAAGATCTAAAACATATTGTCTCTTCTGCACTACATAGTGAAAAAATAGCCTTTCATAATCAAAACATAAATAGATACATAAATGACTCAAAGAAGCTGTGGAATAATTTAAAAAAATATGTCGTTGCCGACTCTAATACAAAAGACTATCAGGTTGCCGAAGTTTTCAGAGACCCGGATCTCATTAATGATCATTTCCTCAATGTGCCAGCCAGTGATGATGTGCCTGAATCCTTACTTTCATACTATAACGAGCACCGCTCTGAATTTACATTCGAGCTTAAACCTGTTACGGAAACTGAAATCGCCAAGATGATTAAATCTATAAAAAGTAATTCAGCGGGTGTTGATGGTATTTCTTTGGATATGATTTTAATGACGCTTCCAGCCACTCTCAGTGTAATAACTGAAATCATTAACAGATCTATTGTCACTGGCACGTTCCCACAAATATGGAAGTCAGCAGTTGTAAAACCAATTCCTAAGAAGCCAAACATACAAGAGTTAAAAGACCTGCGACCGATAAGCATTCTGCCGTGTCTGTCGAAGGTTCTGGAAAAGGTGGTTTGTGCTCAACTTTCGCTTTATCTCGAAAGTAATAACATTTTACCCAATAAGCAGTCTGGTTTCAGGAAATTCCGAAGCACCACTACCGCTCTCATAGACGTGGTTGATAACATGCTTGCCTCACAGGACTCCGGTGAGGTGACAATTTTGACTCTTTTGGACTTTTCACGTGCATTTGACACTATAAATATTCCCTTGCTTATAGCAAAACTTTCATACTATGGGTTGTGCTCAAATTCAATCAAGTGGTTTAAGAGCTACCTGTCTGAGCGTTCCCAATATGTCGAGCTTCGTGATTCCGCAGGCTGGACTGCTACATCTGCACCTAAATATCTGTCTAGAGGAGTACCGCAAGGCTCAATTCTTGGTCCCATTTTATTTATTATTTATACTGCTGATATAATAAATAGCATTAGTAATTGTAATTATCACATGTATGCAGACGATATACAACTATACATCTCTTTTAAGCCTTATGCTCATAGTGATGCGGTCTATAAATTGAATTATGACTTAGACAGTATAGCGGATTGGGCTCATGATAACCAGCTAGTCCTAAACCCCGCCAAATCAAAATTCATGTTGCTTGGTTCTCGTCAAGCTCTAGCAAAGGTCTCTCCTAACGACTTCACTGTGCGAATTAAGGATGATACGTTGGAGAGCACTAACGAGGCCAGAAATCTAGGAGTACTCATCGATAGTGAACTGCGTTTTGAACGCCATATTCTAGAAGTGGTACGTAGTTGCTTCTATCGATTAAAAACATTATACCGGGTGCGACAGTATTTAAGTGTCGACGTGCGGATCAAAGTGTGTGAGACCTTAATACTGTCAAAGCTGAACTATGGCGATGCTTTGTATGGGCCGCGTCTTTTGGTTCGCACTCAGAGGCTAGTTCAGCGCATTCAGAATGCTTGTGCTCGCTTTTGTTTTCATATTCCTCCCAGAACACACGTAACACCGTTTATTAATGAAGCCAACTTGCTGAATATGAAAACAAGGCGGGAACTTCACCTAGCATCACTTCTTTTCGGGGTATTAAAGTCGCAGCAGCCTGCCTATTTGTACGAAAAACTAGAGTGGTTAAGAACAACGGACACAAGGGCTAATAGAGTCTGGACCCTAAAAATCCCGCAACATTCTCGGGCTGCCTTCCGGGGCAGTTTTAAATTTGCGGCTACCAAATGTTGGAATGATTTGCCACCACCATACCGGGACATTTCGAAGTCTAAAATAACCTTTAAAAGAAAGTTAAAAGAATATTTATTAAAAAAACAAAAAACTTAAAAGGGTCTTATGTTGATTTTCTTTCCATTTTATAGTTTTACACCTTGCACTCTATTAACTGCCGTTATAGTACGCCTTGGTTTACAAAAATATTGTATCTTAAATTATTTACATATTGTTATAATATATATATAGGTACTTAATGTATTGTATCATAGGCTATACCTACTAACAGATTTTTTTATTATTTTATTCTATTATATATTATATATAATTATACCTATATATATATATATATACATATATATCTGTTTATGTTTTTGGCGCCGTCCAAGCATATTGGCTTCACGGAAGATCAGCGCTATATCCTAACAGATATAGCACATGCTGAGTGAAGACCATTTCGGGGATCAAGTCACATTTCTTTTTCTTTATATAGAAGTCTTATTTTATTATTAGTTATTTGTTGTAAGTAGGTACGTGTATTATCCCCGAATAAAGATTTTCTTTCTTTCTTTCTTTCTTCTTTCGTTTCATTTACAACTTTTTGAAGTGAAACTTTTTTATGTGATAGAATCAGGCGTTACTTTGCGGAAGTCCATGTTAATGAAAGAACTAGAATTATAATTCGCTATAATCCCATATATATAATCGCTATAATCACAGTAAGTAAATCTATGTGGTACAGTATGTATCTTGCAATATTCACCACACCAGACAAATCTTCCAAATTATTCTTAACGTACGTTTCACTCCGACGCCGGAGCATCTTCATAAGGTCTTAGAATCAAGTCGAGTCAATTAAATCGAGAACTAGCTGATGCCCGCGACTTCCGCCGTGTGGTTTAAGTTTTTTTGATTCCCGCAGAAACTCCTTAATTTTCCGGGATAAAAAGTGTCACTCTCCAGTTCCTCAACTCCCAAACCCATGCCAAAAATCACGTCGATCCGTT
Organism: Erebia ligea; assembly: GCA_917051295.2. Taxonomy (NCBI): domain Eukaryota; kingdom Metazoa; phylum Arthropoda; class Insecta; order Lepidoptera; family Nymphalidae; genus Erebia; species Erebia ligea. The sequence continues at coordinate 2,315,272 of OU785232.1, forward strand.
GCTCCGTTGCGGCGTGATTGAAGGACAAACCAACAAAATAATAAACCAACAAACTAACAAACAAACACACAAACACACTTTCGCATTTATAATATTAGTATATGATTAAAGTTCTACTTCTTTCATTGTATGTTAACTTACTGTATGAAGATAGTACCTACTTATAGATTGGTGCTAACATTTACTAGCACTAGCGTCTAGGATAAATACTGGTATAACCCATAAATGGGGACCTAAAAGGTGGAAAGCAAATGGCGACCCGATGGCCGCTTAATATTTAATGTGCGTCGGGGAGTTGTTTAAGAGTGCATTTACGAAAAAACCAGCCAAGTGCGAGCCGGACTCGCATACGAAAGGTTCCGTACCATCATACAAGATTTAAAAAGTACTTAGTGATTTACTTTTTAAATACTTTAGCAATAGCAACGAGAGAGGCGCTCAAAAATCACGTTTCCGTGTCAATATCCAGATCCTCAACTAATTGAGGCCAAAAATCACGTCGATCCGTTGCTCCGTTGCGGCGTGATTGAAGGACAAACAAACAAACCAATAAAGCAACAAACCAACAAACAAACACACTTTCGCATTTATTAGTATGATGATGATTGAAGATTCAAGATTCAATTCATTTATTCAATGTAGGTACACTGTGGGTACGCATGACATTAAAAAATACTTACTTATAAAACATGATGGTGATAATCAGTTACGGTATCATAAAACTAAAGCTACGAGGGTTCCAAACGCGTCCTGGTCTGAGAAGAGCCCACAACAAACTCAGCCGGGTTTTGCACGTATGGTATGATGTGCACAACAGAACTAGTCCCATTATGCTAAAACCCAAATAGAGTTAAATTTGGTGTACGGAACCCTGCATTTTACAAGCTAGTCGAATCGACCGGCGAATCGTACCGTAGTGAGCGGGAGCTTGTATAGGTGATGTTCACAGACGCGAATCTCGCTGTAAACATGAGCCGCGGCCTATCCCTAGGGTGTTACAACTATCATACATGTTAGGTATAATTCCCATACTCAGTATGTTCAATATGTCTGAGGCAACCCTAATCTAGACTTACTTATAATATTACTAGATGATGCCCACAACTTCGTCCGCGTGAAATAAGTTTTTAAATTCCCGGGGGAACTCCACAATTTTCGGGATAAAAAGTAGCCTATGTCCTTCCTCGGGATACAACCTACCCCTGTACCAAATTTCATCAAAATCGGTTGAACGGGTGAGCCGTGCAAGCGTAGCAGACAGACAGACAGACAGACACTTTCGCATTTATAATATTAGTATGGATATTACTAGCAGTTAATATTACTAGCAGATGCCCACGATTTCGTACGCGTGAAGTAAGTTTTTTAAATTCCCACGGGAACTCCCTAATTTTTCGGGTTAATTTATATTATACTAAAGCCTATGACACTCACAAATAATGTGGCTTTCTATAGGTACCAGAATTTTCAAAATCGAATTTTCAGTAGACCCAGAGATTACCCCCTACAACCTCACAAACTCACAAAATTTACCTGTTTATAATATTAAGTAGGTACAGATAGATAAATGCGAAAGTTTGGATGAATGGATGTATGGATGGATGTTTGTTACTCAATTACGCCAGAAGGGATGAACGAATCTGGATGAAATTTGGCACAGAGATAGATTATAGTCATAAATAACACATAGGCTACTTTTTATCTCAGAAAATCAAAGAGTTCCTGCGGGACCAATAAACCTCAAACCACGCGGACGAATATTATATATTCGTCCTCTATTTAATAATCAGTTAGAAATAATTTATTTTTGATATATGCATCATCCCTATTGTTATGGCCCGACCCGGGACTCGAACCCGGGACCTCGTCGGCCGCAGTCGAACATGCTAACCGCTACACCGACGAGGTAGTCAAATAACCCCAGCCACGTGATAACCGGTATAAGTGGTAGGCGTATACCTGCTCGCAATCACCGGAGCCCTCAGCTCGCGCGGCGCCGTAGGGCAGCAGCGATCGATAACAATCACGCTATGTTCACACCTCTATCACTGTTACATGACTGTCGTATGAGGTAGGATCTCTGAGCCGAAATCCCTGGCGCACTGTTGTCTCACTGAATCAGTAAGTATAGCTTATAACGTCTTTGAGATGTGATATCTAGTGAAAGGCCCATCCATATGCGTCAGTTTTTATACTGTTTACATAGGTACTGCGCATACTTTAATACTGTACAAGAATCAGCTTTTCTAGTTATCGTTCATTTTTGGTTACAATAAACCGTCTTTGAGCGGCCATATCTAGCGAAAGGCCCATCCACATGCGGGCAGACTGCCACATTTGTGATCAGTGGACGAGCCCTAAATTCACCTAACACTGAATCAGCCTTCTGGGCGATAGTTACCAAAAGTGCAGTTATCTCCTTTATTAGTAGGGCAGCAGCGATCGATATAACTCACGCTTTGTTCACACCTCTGTCACTGTTATACGACTAATAAAGGAATTAGAACTTTAATTCGCTATAATCCGCAACAGTAGGCAAATCTATGTGGTACAGTGTATCTTGCACTTGCAGGTTGGGATATTGACCACACCACATAAATAATCAGAATAATTTGGAAGATTTATGTGGTGTGGTGAATATCGCAAGCTGCAAGTGCAAGATACACTGTACCACATAGATTTGCCTACTGTTCTGTTCGTTCATTATCATGGACTTCTGCAAAGAAACGCCTGCTTCTATCCAATAATTGTTAAACGACTGTCGTATGAGATAGGATCTCTGTGCTGACCTACCTAGCGCACTGTTGTCTTAGCGAAATAAAGAAAGAGAGTAAGAAGAACAGTTTATTCACCAGTGGTGCCACATACAAAGCTATATATATAGATACAAATGTAACACTTTCGTCTGTGACACCATATACAGAAAGGGTGTGCAGTGTGTACAGAAGGGGTGTACGAGTATGTAGGCAGATAGCTAAATAATATAGTATTTAAACTTTGCATACTTATAATATACAAATAACTATTCATAAAAATATATAAACACTAGATGATGCCCGCGGGTTCGTCCGCGTGGATTAAGGTTTTTTATTCCCGCGGGAACTCCTAAATTTTCCGGGATAAAAAGTAGCCTATGTCACTCTCCCAGGTCCTCAACTATACCCATGCCAAAAATCACGTCGATCCGTTGCTCCGTTGCGACGTGAAGGACAAACCAACAAACCAATAAACCAACAAACAAACATACTTTCGCATTTATAATATTAGTATGAAGTATGATATTAATTGCTTCTTTAGGTGTATTTCTTATCCTTTTCCGGAAATCATAGTACTTGGATCCATAAGTATCTATTATCTACTTACTAGAATATCTAAAATTTATAACAACTAAACATCATGGGGCTGTCTTATCAAGTTAATAAAAAAACAAACCAAAAAAAAAGAAGCGGTGAAACCTTTTACGTGCCGGGTAAAAATGGACTCGTCCCACATACATTTGCTAAACGTGAGCGACACGTGACGCCATTTGAATGAGGCGCGTGTATCAATCCGCAGACGGACAGACCTTGTGTAGGATTACCATGATTCAAATGCCTTTATTTCTGTTATGTACTTTTTTTTTTTTAAAAAAACGTGATTTTCTTGTCGCGTGCACACGTATTGGATCAGCTTCAAAAAGAAAAAGTTTAAGGAGTTTGATTATATTTTTGGTGTTGGCGTGAAACGCCCGCGTATTCTAGACGGATTTGGCTGAAATTTGGAATTGAGATAGATTATACAGGCTACTTTTTATCCCGAAAAATTATAGAGATCCCTCGGTAAGTAAAAAACCTCCATCCACGCGGAAGAAGTCGCATTAGCTTGTGCGGGAGCAGATGATATGGCTCGACCGTAACAATAGGATTGATCATCCTCCGAGCGGGTGTTGTGCTCGGGGACTACTGGTCTGACCGTTCATCTTTGCAGGTCGTATATATAGCGTAATTTAAGTTGGGCTCTTCGTGGTCGCGTGCATCGTACTAGTAATGCCATCTATTGGATTATGTGCGGACTGCGAAGTCCGCTTCAAGCTAGTTTAAGTAACCATTTTTTATAGAATGTTACCTCAACGCAATTTAACCCTACGTTGATTTATAACAATTTTTATTTTGATAATTTAAAAAAAAGTACGTTTTCCTACCAACATTTTCACTTTTCCGACTAACCTTGTACTGTGTTCCGTTTGTGTCCTGTTTTCACAGTTTCGCGTGTGGCAACCCCATACAGTCTACCCTCACGTGGCTTATAAAATATTTCTCTTTGTTTCAGGTAAGCGGCGCACGTCGGGCGAATCACGAAGCGTTTTCCTCCCTCTTCGGTTGTGAGTAATCTTTGCACACCCCGTATTGAAAGTCGGTGATGTTTAATGCTGGATTAACTTTGGTTGAGAGTAGGAATAGACTTATTATAGATTGGTAGACCTACTTATTTATTCCATTGGAAATATGTAACAATTTGATATTTCATCTTCTACTAAGAATCTAGAAAAGTTTAAGCTACTATTCAAAACGTGGGCTTGTGACGGATTTTGTTTGTGTAAAATGTAGTAGGTATGTCCCCCGGACTATAATAACGAATCGGTGGACACCTCGTTCATCAAAATCGGCTCAGTAGTTAAGACTCTATGATGGAACATACAAAAAATTCGAACATAAATTACCTACATACATACATTACATTGACTGCTAAAATCATAACCCTTCACTACGTTAGCTTTGCCTTAGTGGGGTAAAAATGAATTAAAACAACCCTTTACCTTATTTTTCTTTTAATTGTTTCAAACAGGTTCTTTTTAAGCACTCCGCTCAGTGGCTAGCCACAGCTTCTATCATCCTTATATGCTTCTCTCATGTACAGATAATAAAAGTTCAGTTTGCGCCGACATATATTTCAGAACTCCCCAAAAGCACGATCAAATACAATCTGAGCGAGAATCAAAAATACATTACCGCAGGAAATTAAAACGACAAGAAAATAACTAGTGCAGCGAGCAGGAACGTGAATATTTTATTTACGAGGCTCCAGCCAAAGACTAATTTAAAAAGATAGACTAGTCGCCAATCGTGAAACACATCCAAAGTAGCCGAGTGTGATAAAAAAAGATAACATAAGAAAGAAAGAAAAAAATATTATTTGGTCACTACATGGAGTTTAAAACTAATTGAATTAATAATAAGTAGTGTTAGATTGAAAGTTAAATACAATTTATGTATGGTATCACTGCTATGGTTTTGTAGAGTGGCAACACTGCTCTGTGGAGTAATGACTATGGCGTAACGCTATTGACGTGTGTCTGTGTAAATAATTGCTAATTAAAGTATTAAAATGAATAAACCGTGGTTGGATTTAATATCTCAGAAGAGGGATAATGTATTTCACGTGCTAATTAATTGTTTATCCGGACCTATCCTGAAAATGGTACAAATTGTAATTCAAGATGTTATGACGCCATGACCGTGACGTAATACGTGAAGCAAAAAAAAAAAAGAGAAAAGAATTATTAATTGTTGTCATGACGGAAGGTTGACCTATAAAATACAAGACGGATAATTAATGAGTGCTAAAACTCGTATTGTGAAATGATCGTAAGTACATAAATACCTACGTGGGTTGGCAATCGGAATTGCATTGGAAAGTTGGCATGGAAAACTCAAAAAGAGGTATCAATGGAATAGTTAGTACTTATCAAGTACTTGCATACAAATTACCAAAGGTCAATGAGGTATGAGGTTTTACTACTAAGTATATCAATTCCATTCAGCATGTAAAGTGCCTGGAGAGAGACCTACCTAGTGGTACTGTGTGTAGGGTACATGGAAACGGTGAGTTTATTAAAATATTTATTTGAAAGAAATGATTAAAGGTTATAAAGGTATCTACCATTATGACTACAGCCCATTAACGTCCCGCTGTTGGGCACAGGCCTCCACTTTCATAGGAGAGAGGGAATTAGAGCTTAGACCCACCACTCTGATCCAATGCGGGTTGGCGGGCTAAAGGTCTAAAGATAACTAGTATAATAAATAGATAGACCATACCTACAGAGGGAGATAAGTAAGTACTTGCAGGTTGTACTTGCTTACATTAAGTACTTAAGTATCTAAGTTTTATGTGAAAGATCATAGTGAATTACACTGGTAGGTAGTTCATAACATGATCTACCTATGAGATATTTAAAGAGTTAAGTCAAAGCTATAATAGGTTGGTATGGTAGTTGGTCGACTACATAACATGGTATAAGTATTATGTAACTTATTGAAGAGGTATTTACTAATTTATTTAGTTGGAAATTAGTTTAATTGATAATCTTGTACCTAAATTGATAGTGAATATTCAATTTATTCTGAGAGTTATGTGAATCATATATACCTAATATTGTTTGAGTAAATGAACAGAGGTCAAAAGTAACTGTAATATTATACATTCCATTAAAGCAAGTATAACCCATTAAAGGTCCTTACAAGTGAAAATTGCATTTGTAGAGTGAACGGATACCCAGTTAAAATAATAAGTAAGGTACAGTTTAGCCGTTTAGTATAAATAATATCAGAGCTATACATGTTTGAGGGGCTAAAGTATATAATTGAGTAAGTACATTATATATAAATATTGGGTGGCATAGATAGGTACCTTTGTTCGGAAAATGTGAATTGAAATAATATCAAATCTGCCTGGATGAAGAATGGGTTAGCGGATTTGGGTGTGAATTATGATGGTGATATGACAGGTTTTGAGACCCGGTTCAACTGAAGTTGGTATTTAATAATAAGTGTGTTGTCTGTCTCAAGTATTGCACAGTGGCTGTTTGGAGCGGTGTGCTTTATTGCCTGATAGAGCATATGATTTCTCATTATGCGGAGAGACTGAAGGAAAAGAGAGATATCACATCAGTGATGGTACTCACACCTGGGGTACCATGGTTATGGTGCTGTGTACGGGCTAATGTCTGTTAAGATAGCCGAGGTTTTGCCAAGATAATAATATTTTTTTAATTTTACAGGTGTAATTAATAAATTAATTCTTGAGTTTTAGTGTGGTCTTCGCAATGTTCTCTGGCCAAGACCAAAAGCTAGTGGCATATTATGTTATAGTGGTTGCATAACCTGCACCTTAATAACAATGGTATGGAATGATGTCTATATAACATATGGACCGAGTCCGGGTCGCATATCTTGCAGTCATGTTAGCAAATAAATGCAAAAAAAAGAACTAAGTGGTAATTATGGTAAAGTCCAATTTAATGGTAATGGATGAGGACTCTTTAGTCGAAAAGGATAAGTTGAAAAAAAAAAAAAAACAAAAGGAAACCTAAAGGAGAATGTCCATTTTTGCAAAAGGAAAATTATCATTTTTGTTAAGAGGAAAAAATAAAGGAGATTGTCAAGTTTGTAAAAGGCGATGGTACATTTTAGTGCATCTTTTATAGAGGAGATCTTTTATAGTCATCTTATGTGGTGCAAGGAGTTACAAGAATGATGCAAAGTTTAAGATTTAACTTTTATAGTTAAAGAGTCAAAGTCAAAATATATGTATTCAAAGTAGGTACTTACACAGTTCACTTAATGAACGTCAAGTATACAAAGTATAAGACGTGGTGGTGATGATTAACATAGGTATCTTAAAACTAATGTTACGAGGGTTCCAAACGCGCCCTGGTCTGAGAAGAGTAAAATTGTTTCTTATGAATTTGGGAGCTAAAGCCCGGCTGTTGAATAAAGACTTAAATGTTACTCTGGAGAAAAATAACATAAAGAGGATGTCGGTTGGAATGGTACTGGTGGACCGGTAATGATAATATTGCAAATAATTCATATGGTGGAGATGAACAGGGTGTATAATATGAGAACATAACGGTATTTTGGGAGTGACTCATTTGTGATATTTTGGTTTGATTTTTGTTGAGATAAAAACAAAATAGAAATAAATATGCCTGCGGGGCAATGGGTCAGCTTCAGGAAAATACCTAAAGATGAAGTACACTTATTGTAAATGTCACATGCCTGAGGGGCATCAGTTTTAGCTAAATACCTAAAGTGGGGTACACTTACTGTGAATGTCACATGCCTAAGGGGCTTTCATACAAATTAACGCATATGCCAGCAGGGCTGCACGGCAGAACAGTACAGGGTACAGAACAGTAAATGTAACATGCCTTAGGGGCTTCAGTACACACTAATACATTGACTTGCAGGGTTGCAGATTAGTTTCAGGGAAATGCCTAACAGGGGCCTATGGCACAGTGGTAAGACACGCCTAAGGGGCTTCAGTGCCAATTCATGCATATGCCTGCGGGGCTACTGGTCAGTTTCAAAATATGCCTTAAGGGCCTACAGAGCGCATACCTTAAGGGGCTGCAGTACGTATAGCGTATGCCTACTGCGTAACGGATCAGCTTGCAGGGCACACAGCTGATAGAACATGCCTGAGGAGTTATATTATGTGTTATGTGTTACAGCACATGCCTGCGGGGCTACTTTACACAGACTGCCTTCAGTATAATTTAAATTATTTTTCAGTAAAGGGCAGTTAGCCGTTGTGGTTGTCGCACCTTGCCTTCGGGGCCTAAGTACCTGCCTTCGGGGCCTACGTACTTGCCTTCGGGGCCTACGCACTTGCCTTCGGGGCCTACGCACTTGCCTTCGGGGCCTACGCATTTGCCTTTGGGGCCAACGCACTTGCCTTCGGGGCCAACGCAATTGCCTTCGGGGCCAAAGTACTTGCCTTCGGGGCCTACGTACTAGCCTTCGGGGCCTACGTACTTGCCTTCGGGGCCAATGGACTTGCCTTCGGGGCCTACGTACTTGCCTTCGGGGCCGACGTACTTGCCTTCGGGGCCTACGTACTTGCCTTCGGGGCCAATGGACTTGCCTTCGGGGCCTACGTACTTGCCTTCGGGGCCTACGCACTTGCCTTCGGGGCCTACGCATTTGCCTTCGGGGCCAACGCACTTGCCTTCGGGGCTAACGAACCTTGCCTTCGGGGCCGACATACCTTGCCTTCGGGGCCGACATACCTTGCCTTCGGGGCCGATGAACCTTGCCTTCGGGGCCGATGAACCTTGCCTTCGGGGCCGACACACCTCGCCTTCGGGGCTTATATGATATACTTTCAAGTGTGGACATTAGCGCCCTCGGGGCTGGGATGTAAAGCCTAGCGGATTCTGATGAGCAGATGGCGAATCACTAATAAGTTACCAGTGGAGCTCATGTACGCTGACCGCATAACTCATGTGGTTGTTTCTTGCCCGTGGGGCTCACCGCTCATGTAAGTTATTTCCGTACCTCTTATATTTTACTACATTTTGAATATATCGCTGGTGTGGAAAACAGGGGCCATGATGCCAGTAGACTTGGAAAGTCTAGCCTGCGGGGCTGCTACGTTTCGATTTTCGGTAGCGAGAGTTGCAAAATAAAGCAAAGCTTAGGTAAATTGCCCGCGGGGCTAGCCAGATTAGTACAGGTAATCTATTACTCGCCGTTGGGGGCATGATAGTATGCAAGTAGCAAAACAGCTGTGTTTCAGGCGAAAGCGCAATGATGATGATGTTTAGTGAGTGTCACGGTTAGGTGACATAAAGGCTTAATAGGTCTGTAAAATACGCAGATGATATCCACTGATATCAACTATTGTTTTAAATGCGAGGCACTGAGTGGCAAACAAGTAATATAACCGCCGCGTAAGTTGAGCTATGCACAGTAACACATTTCGGGTGTCAAATGATGTGCGTTATGAGGTGCGCCGCGAGGGGCCGCACGTTACCATACGTTCCATACCATAGTTCTGTAGTACGATGTACCTGCGCAGACGACCGCCATTTTGGGTCAAGTTATGGGATGCGATTTATATCGGTGTTATGTTTTGATGCCATTTGGAGTTCACTAAGATTCATGTGAGAGTAACAATATTTCTATGCAGGTTGAGCGATGTAACAAAATATCGTGTAAAGAGATTTACTTATCTTGTAAAGAGACTCGCTCTATGATGTTCCTTGGGATATTCATTCATAAAAGTGATATGAATACCATAATTAGATTGAGGAGGAACAGTGAAAAGTAAATTACCAAAATATTGAACAACCAAGTAGGTGTACACTATTACACATTTATATTTTATTAACATTATATTATATTTACATATGATATTATACTATATTATATTATATACGTTTTCACCACATTATCACGACTGCACAAATCCAAATGATATAAGTTTCCAAGCAGATGCCAAAGTATATTGTATTGAACAGTATCAACATTTGAGTTCGGTTTTACGAAACGTTGAAATTTGGCAAGAGCTGATGAAGGCATTACCGGGCAGTTGAGTTGCCTGTTGTGTTAAGTTAAAACGAACAATACAATGCAGGGCCACGGTATAAGGTAAATCTATTCTTCCGGTGGGAATAAGGTGCTTTTGAAACTTCAACATTTCAAATGAAATTAGGAACTAGAGATTTGCTCAAAAGATGGAGCATGTGCAAAGTATACAAAATGGCTCATTGTAGAGAACGTAGCTCAGGTCTTCGGGTTTTATTGAGTTTTGTAACCAATTGTAACCGATTGTCAGATAAAGTTCTGGGGATGAATTGTAACATAAGCTAGCCTGGCGGCTTACAGAGAAGGTATTTGTCATTTATGCCATGTGTAAAGAGGAAAGTATAATTAACTATAACAAGTGAGTAATATTAACCATTCTGGAAAGTAACAAAGTGAACATGAGTATACTCATAGGAAAACTAATTATAGGTGTACACCAGTAGACTATAAGAATCTTATTTATCATTCAATCAAATGATTGTGTTCTCATCTCCGTGAGAATGTCGAAATTGTTACGAATTACTTATACAATTGAAACTTTGGGTTAAGAGTTAGCAATGGTATGATGTTATTGATGTTATTGATCAGACAAAGTTAAAGTTCGTTTCTCATTTATCACTAATCACTACCTAAGGATTAATTATTGTCATTGAGTTGCATAGGATTACCCAAAATGAGTAACGGGAAATGATTACTTATAATATTATGCGCTTAGGTAATTAACGGAAAACTCTGTGTAATGCTGGAAAGCTACTTCTGAATAAGTTTATGTTTACAAAATGAACATGTGTTTGAAGGAAGCTTTTGTTGTTTGTGAAATATGGCAATTCAGTTACTTCAGTATAGCTACACGTAAATTCACCAGAGTTAGAATAATATGATGAGATGTGTTATGGGTGATAAATCCATATTTACTTATTAGGTGATGTTTTGTAACGCGAAAAGACGATGGAGACTGATGCTCTTTTACCCTAAAACATAGTCTTGTTATCTGCAACTGTACTTGGCTAAGGTTTATAATGCCAGTGCTTTAACATTGGAGTGTCAGGCGTTAAATGCCAGCGTTAATACTACAAATGGCAGAGTAGCATCAGCAATCATCGTGATTTTAATTAAGTGTTCAAATTATGTAAACTTCGGGACGAAGCTTGGGTCAGGATGACCGAACTGTTAGATTGAAAGTTAAATACAATTTATGTATGGTATCACTGCTATGGTTTTGTAGAGTGGCAACACTGCTCTGTGGAGTAATGACTATGGCGTAACGCTATTGACGTGTGTCTGTGTAAATAATTGCTAATTAAAGTATTAAAATGGATAAACCGTGGTTGGATTTAATAGTAGGTATAGTGATATGTGACCAAACACAGGTCTCCATCACAGCATAATGCTGCAGCAGGCTGCAGTACTGATTTTCAGTGGACACCTTAATTATAAGTGAAGTCACGGATGGAATTATGAAATACGTATTATTGGCTAAAATTCTCTCCTAATTAACTAAAAAGCAACGTCTGCAGACAATTCACGAAAATTGTTGAACAATTGTGACCGTAGAAATTTGATTAAGTATATTCATTGATGGGACACGTGCTCTGAGGTACCTGGCTTCACTTTGTCAACAACAGCTTGGTCTATGTTTTATCTTTAGTCCATGGCACCAGCGTCAGGGGCTTGGGGACGAGATCATAATTCATAGCCGCATTGGCGTGTTAAACATGTCGTTTTGTTTTTAATTTATACGATCTAGCGTATAACCCACTGAATAGGTATAACCACAGCGTCAGTATATTGTCATACAGTGGGTCAACGCCCATACAAATGACAGGCCTGGCTAGCATGACAGTTGTAAAAAGAACTTACTCTCAACTATGGCAAAGAGAGAAGTAGCAAACTGTATACAAATAGGGATGATGACAACTCAATCAAATTTAATCAAACTCTTTATCAAACTCAAAAACGCAGTTCTATTAAGGAAGTTGTATGAAATTCACAGTTGTGACGTCATCAAATTTGAACGCAATTTTTTTCTTAAATCTGTATTTTAAAATGGTTATTAAACTTAAAACTAACAGGGGATGTGAATTTTAGGTCTTTTGGAAGACCCTCTAATAATGATCAGTCAGAAATAATTTATTTTTGATATAGGCATCATTCTTATTTAACATCAGAGTGACAATTTTGTGCTGAAAATTCTGCCAGTTTCCTCCGTAACGTCTCTGTCACCCACAGCTGTCACCCTGCAGCGTTCAAATCAGATCATTTATTTGCCTACTTCAGTTAACGTTATTCGCTAACCAGCCATAAGATTATTACGTGCAAATGTTTACATTATTTTGCTTATTATGAAATACAATAGGATATTTTACTTACTTACTATTGTAACCCAACAAAATAAAATTTATTCTAAGTATTTATTAACTTATTCTAAAAACACTTTTACGCTATTCCATGAGGAAGTAATTAACAATTTCTTAAGCCTAGATTTAAAACAATTTAAATTGATAGCGTTGCTTTGCGTAGACCGTCCGTCGAACGACTGGTAGGAAATAATGTAACTCCTTAGACTGTGGTATTTACTATGTTATGAGGATTTTGATTGTTTTATAATTATTCTAGCTTTTGTTCGCGACGCGAGACTTTTTAAATAGAGAGAAATAAAGAGGGAGAATGGCCTGTAAAACGTGTCATTTTGTTTTTAATTTATACGAGCTAGCGTGTAACCACGATGTAACTGTGTTACGATTATTTTGATTGTTTTATAATTCTAGCTTTGGTTCGAGAATCGAGAATCGAGTGGAGTTTTGTAAGACTTTTGAAATAGGGAGATAGAGAAAGAAACTTATTCTCAACGTAGTTTCACTGCGACACCGGACGGAAACGTACGTTGAGAATAATTTCGAAGATTTATGTGGTGTGGTGAATATCGCAAGCTGCAAGTGCAAGATACACTGTACCACATAGATTTGCCTACTGTTGCGGATTATAGCGAATTAAACTTCTAGTTCCTTAATTATAGACTGTGTTCGCGTACGCACTTGTGCAATTATTATATACGGCGCAGATGGCTAATCTCTGTGTATATTGGGCCGCCCGTGGCCGAAATTCGGTCGGGAGGACATTATTAATAGTGAAATCTTATTGGTCAAATCTCTCGTTATTAAAACCTTGAGCCGGATTTGATTAAGCCGTCGATTATGCCTAGAAAAATATTAAAGAGCAAAATTTAATTATTGGTACTTATAATAATATAAACGCTGAAATTACTTTCTTAAAGGGCACGTCTGTAGAGAGTTCAGCTTTGCTTGGGTATATTGTAAACTAGCTGATGCCCGCGACTTCGCCGTCTAGATCTTCAGACACTATTTTGGATGTATTTAATTTATTTCTATTTTTTATGTAATTGACGACCTCCCTGGCGCAGTGTTGAGCGCTGTTGTCTTAACATGCGGAGGCCCGGGATTCGATTCCCGGCAAGGTCAATTTGGCAATTTATAATTTCTAAATTTTCTCTGGTCTGGTCTGGTGGGAGGCTTCGGCCGTGGCTAGTTGCCACCCTACCGGCAAAGACGTAACGCCAAGCGATATAGCGTTCCGTTACGATGCCGTGTAGAAACCGTCTATAGGGGTATGGGTGCCATGCCCCTAACAGATTAGCCCGCTACCATCTTAGACTGCATCATCACTTACCATCAGGTTAGATCACAGTCAAGGGCTAACTTATAGTGGAATAAAAAAAAATCTAGGCACTTACCAAACAACTGTGAATAGATAGCGTAGCGCAGTTTCGTAAGATTATTATTAAATGTAGGTAGAGTAAGTATTTAAAAAAAACTTTTATTGAAAACAATAGATACAAAAGAATTTAAATCTAGCTAGCCTGACTAAAATATGTAGTTATTTTAAACTGTCAAAAATCTTAAATGATGATGATCTTAATGCATGAGAAAATGCATATAATATTTAGTTACGTCAAACAAATTTTCTATTCAAAGATAGTAATATATAATATATAATATCTGGGTGCCTTTCTTTGTTCTTTGAGATTTTTCGTCGCGTATTCTTGTAATTTGAAGCATGTTTTCTTTTAAAATTGCAATATCTTGAAATGTGTTTACAAGATTGGAGCATTCCATCATCTTTCATCACGGTGCAACCTTAGTCTTAGTCAGAGAGTTGTAAAATTACTAGAGCAGCATTTCCTCGCAAAATAGATGCAACCCTCGAGTTTGACAGTTGTGCGACAAATACCAATGCTACTTATAATAATACTTACAGATAATATTCATCTACCCATCAGCCTGTATGCATCCACTGCTGGACATAGGCCGTTTCGAGAGCGCGCCACCAAACACGGTCCTCTGCCTTCCTCATCCACCCGCTTCCCGTGGACACTGACGGTGGGCCTCGTCCACAAATTAAAAGTCGCTCAGCGTGCTATGGAGCGGGCTATGTTGGGAATCTCTCTCAGGGATAAAATCCGGAACGAGGAAATTCGTAAAAGAACTAAAGTGCCCGACATAGCTCTGTGGATTAGCAGGCTGAAGTGGCAGTGGGCGGGTCATATCATATCTATCGCAGAACCGATGGCCATTGGGGCAGACGTGGTCTGGAGTGGAGACCGCGTACCGGCAAGCGCAGTGCAGGACGACCTCCAGCTCGCTGGTCCGATGACCTAAAGAAGATAATAATGTACTCGTTTAATTATTGTGGTTATTTGCTGAATTTATGAAATTTCTGATGTAACGTGACTTGTGACTTAAGTACCTTATAAAGCTTCTAAGGCAAGAGTAAATAGGCATTTTCTAGGCAAGCGCGTTCCAACAGACATCGCATCATTGTGATTGTCGTCAAGGGCAAGCCTAATCAAATAAATATTATAAATGCGAAAGTTTGGATGGATGTATGGATGTATGGATGTTTGTTACTCAATCACGCCCGAACGGCTGAACGAATCTGGATGAAATTTAGCACAGAGATAGATTATAGTCTGGAATAGCACATAAGCTACTTTTTATCCCGGAAAATAAAAGAGTTCCCGCGGGAACAAAAAACCTCAATCCACGCGGACGAAGTCGCGGGCATCAGCTAGTATTAAATAAACCTATCCTGTGAGAAAAATTCAATGATTCGTTCCAAGTTTTCGTCTATTTTAACTGGGTATTTGAACTATTTGACTACCTGCTATCGAAATAAATTATTTTTTAATGATTATTAGATAGAGGATCTCCCAAAAGTCGTAATATCCACGTCCCCTGTTAGTTTTATGTTGAACTAGAAGATGCTCGCGACTTCGTTCGCGTGGCATAAGTTTTTAATTCCCACAGGCACTCCTTAATTTTCCGGGATAAATCCTTTATCACTCTCCAGGTCCTCAACTATACCCATGCAAAAAATCACGTTGATCCGTTGCTCTGCTGCGGGGTGATTGAAGGACAAACTCTCTATTTAACGTCCTTGGGGATAACATTTTCAAAAACTGTGAAACACGTACCTATTTCTTTATTTTAAACCAGAAGCCCAAATACCAACTTTCATGGTTATAACTTGAAAGATGAAGGACTTTCATACAAACATTCAACCCCTATTTAACGCCTTCGGGGGTAGAATTTTCAAAAACTGCGAAACACGTATTTCTTTATTTTTTACCCGTAGCTTATATACCAAGTTTCATGGATATAACTTGAGAAATGACGGAGTTTCATACAAACTTTCAGCCCCTATTTCAGCCTCTTAGGGGTGGAATTTTGAAAAATCCTTTCTTAGTGTGCGCGTACGTCACAAAAGGAACCTACTGTTAAAATTTCAAATTTCTAGGCCCAGCGGTTTAGGCTGTGCGTTGATATATAAGTCAGTCAGTCAGGACTTTGAATTTTATATATATAGATAACTATTTGAAACAATCGATTAAAGTAAAATAGTGCGTTGAACTTTAATGACGTCACATTTCAGAATTTCATATAAATCCCATACTTAGGACGCGTTTTGACGTTTGAAAAAAAGTTGCTGATTTGACTATTTGTCAAAAAGGTACCAAATTCGCTGACGGAAACTTTTTTGTCGCCTAATGTCAAAGGTCTGCTCCTCTATTTTCTAACTCAGTATTCTCATTCATCATTGTTTGAGCTTGTTTGCTGCATTCCGTCGGATCGCCCGCCATCTTGGATTAAATTAAAAAAACAAAATGAAAAGAGTCCTGTGACTGGAGCTTGTTTTCCGCGCAATGTATTTCACCGGAAGGAAGAAAATAATTAATTATACTCTGAACTGTAAACGGAAGACTGCGCGGATGTTTTCGTATACGGTTTTTGCGAGTTTTCATGCAGTTTTATTATAAGTCTTTGTTTACAGAAAAATCATTAGTATACGCTTGTGTTTGGTCAACAAGAGATAAGTTTGCAATGGTAATTTTCTTTATTTCTTCAAATAGGTAGTTATGTATACCTTACAAACTCTTGGTAATAATGAAAACGTCTGTCCAGTCCAACCTCATATACTCGTGCTTCCCGCCAATGGAGCGCGAAGGACGAAAAGATAAACGGATTAATAAAAGATTGTACAATTAAATTAAATTAGGTAGGTACTCTACTTGAATATGATATTATTGTAAGGAATAAAGCTATAAACGAACATTTGGGTTTTGATAATATCCCTCGACCCAATTTTGGTCACGGCGGCCATTCCAAGATTAAATAACTGCGCGGGAGATATTATAATATTATAGTGACTAGATGATGCCCGCGACTTCGTCCGCGTGGATTACATTTTCTTGATTCCCGGCGGAACTTATTACTTCTTGTCTGAAGAACCCCATACTTAATAATGGCTCGACCTGGAAATCGAACCTCATCATCCGCAGTCGAATATGCTACCCAGTAGACCAACGAGGTACTGGGATAACAGAGATTCACAGGAGCATACAAATGAAAAAAAAGAGTGATTTAAAAATCGAGCTAGTTTCAAATCTCGTCGAGTAGGTATAAAGTGCGGGTAGAAGTGAGAAATTGCTGGGAAATTCGATTTGACAGCCACTACGATAGACCCGAATTGGTTTTGACACTTCAAACTCGAAGAGGTACCATATAATAATAATATAAGCTTACCTATTGGATTTACAGTCAACCACTGTTAAAATGAGTAGACTAATTATGTACTATTAATATATATATAGCTGCTCGTGCTGACTCATTGATCACCTCTCCTGTAAAATTTTGTATGAAAAAATTTTTTTTTACTCATCGTTTCGTATAGAAGGCAAAAATTCATTCGGAGGAAAAATACGGAGAGAGCTGATGATTGAGGATTTCGAAGACGGATGAAGAGCACCAGCCAGGTTATCGAAGATAGGTGGGGGGTGCTCGACCAAATGTCACTCGAAACTTCATCCAATTGACAGTTAGCTGAAAAAAATTTCAAAATGGCGGTTTTAAGATGGCCGCCATACAAATTTCGACGGTGTCTATCTCGGAGAGTATAAAAGATGGAAGAGTGGTTTCTTGGCAAAAGATGATCAGGACATGAGGGTCTACTTGATGAACAGGAAAAAAATTCAAGATGGTGGAATTTATTTTTCCATAGAAAAGGGTATTGAAGATAGGTGGGGGGTGCTCGACCAAATGTCACTCGAAACTTCATCCAATTGACAGTGAGCTGAAAAAAAATTACAAAATGGCGGATTTAAGAGGGCCGCCATACAAACTTCGTCGGTGTCTATCTCGGAGAGTATAAAAGATGGAAGAGTGGTTTCTTGGCAAAAGATGATCAGAACATGAAGGTCTACTTGATGAACAGGAAAAAAATTCAAGATGGCGGAATTTATTTTCCATAGAAAATGTATGGCGAATATTGAAGAGGCTACAAGTGTAGAACTATGCAAGACTACGGTTCCTTTTCAAGATTTGTTTTTATGGAAGAAATCTCATTTTGACGAATGGTTCGGAGAAAAAAATATGGAGAGAGATGATGATCGAAGGTTCGGATGATGGCTGAGAAGCATGGTCAGGGTATTAAAGATAGGTACCTACTTAGGGGCTGCTCAAACAAAAAGGGAGGGGCGGGGGGTTGGTGGTCTTTGTTTTATGTTTTTCCTTTATGAGAATTTTCTTTTACGTCGGACGCTTGGCGTGCTGGCGCTTCCACTGTGCTCACTAGCATAGCAGTGTGTTGTTCAGATCAGAACACGTAGACAGTAAACCAGCTGCCCGATTATGTAAGAATTGTCGATGAAATCGTAAAAGTTCGGCGTCAAAGTAAAATAAACCATAACAGCATTGAATTAGAGCTCAATTTCGTGTTTCGAAATTGAGCTCTAATTTAATGCTGTTATGGTTTATTTTACTTTGACGCCGAACTTTGACGATTTGATCGGCCATTCTTACATAATCGGGGGGCAGGATAGTAGGACAGCGTGTAAGTAGACAGTGGACCGCGCGGTCCATTACGCGGTCCGCTTTAGCGGGCCGCGCAGCCACGCGCCATACTAGTTTATGTATATATTTATGTCATTAGTATGTATATTTGTGTAACCATAACAGCATTAAATTAGAGCTCAATTTCGAAACACGAAATTGAGCTCTAATTCAATGCTGTTATGGTTTATTTTACTTTGACGCCGAACTTTGACGATTTGATCGGCCATTCTTACATAATCGGGGGGCAGGATAGTAGGACAGCGTGTAAGTAGACAGTGGACCGCGCGGTCCATTACGCGGTCCGCTTTAGCGGGCCGCGCAGCCACGCGCCATACTAGTTTATGTATATATTTATGTCATTAGTATGTATATTTGTGTAAGTTTATGATATAATATCTCATTTCATTCCATCTCGTACGAGTATCTTGTTGTACCTATTCTTCCTTCACAACCTTTCTCACTGCCAAGGGTCACTGGTAGAGAATAGAGATCTCTTATTGAGATATAAGTGCTTCCTTGTCCACTATGTTTCTGTTTTTCTACATATTTTATAACTTTTTTGATACGAATAAAAAAAAAAGTAGACAACTAAAGGAGTCGGAAAAAGAGTTTCACCATATCACCCGCGATTTCGTCCGGTTCGATTTAGATTTTTAGGGGATCTTATAGGATGAGTTTATATTTATTTATATTTAGTTATTTATTATTAAATCCAAACACGGTTTATCCATTTTAATACTTTAATTCAGCAATTATTTACACAGACACACGTCACTCGCGTTATGCCATCGTCATCACTCCTCGAGAGCAGTGTTGCCAACCTAGATTAATCAGGCAATGATACCATGTACGAATCGTTTTTAAGTTTCCCTCTAACAGTTCGGTCATCCTGACCCATAACTTCGTCCCGGAGTTGACATAATTCGAACACTTAATTAAAATCACGATGATTGCTGATGCTACTCTGCCATTTGTAGTATTAACGCTGGCCTTTAACGCCTGACACTCCAATGTTAAAGCACTGGCATTATAAACCTTACCAAGTACAGTTTACAGATAACAAGACTATGTTTTAGGTTAAAAGAGCATCAGTCTCCATCGTCTTTTCGCGTTACAAAACTTCACCTAATAAGTAAATATGGATTTCTCATCCATGGCCCATCTCATCATATTATTCTAACTCTGGTGAATTCACGTGTAGCAAGATACTGAAGTAACTAAATCGCCATATTTCACAAACAACAAAAGCTTCCTACACATGTTCATTTTGTAAACATAATATAACCTTATTCAGAAGTAGCTTTCCAGCATTACACAGAGTTTTCCGTTAATTACCCAAAAACATGATGTTTAATAACTTTGCCTTACTTACTTTAGTTAACTCAGTGCAATTTAATGACAATTAATCTTTAGGTATTAATCAGTGAAATGGGAGAAACTAACTCTGTCTGGTCTATAACATCATACACTTGCTTACTCTTAACACAAAGTTTCAATTCTATAAGTGCAATTTGTAACAATTTCGACATTCTCACGGAGATGAGACCACAATCATTTGATTAAATGATAGATAAGATTCTTATAGTCTACTGGTGCTAATATACACCTATAATTAATTCTCCTATGAGTATACTCATGTTCACTTTGTTACTTTCCAGAATGGTTATTATTACTCATTCATTACACTTAATTATATTTTCCTCTTTACACATGGCATAAATGACATATACCTTCTCTGTAAGCCTTAGCCAGGCTAGCTTATGTTACAATTCACCCCCAGAACTTTATCTGACAATCGGTTACAATTGGTTACAAAACTCAATAAAACCCGAAGACCTGAGCCACGTTCTCTATAATGAGCCATTTTGTATATTTTGCACATGCTCCATCTTTTGAGCAAATCTCTACGTTCCTAATTTCATTTGAAATGTTGAAGTTTCAAAAGCACCTTATTCCCACCGGAAGAATAGATTTACCTTATACCGTGGCCCTGCATTGTATTGTTCGTTTTAAGTTAACACGACAGGCAACTCAACTGCCCGGTACTGCCTTCATCAGCTCTTGCCAAATTTCAACGTTTCGTAAAACCGAACTCAAATGTTGATACTATTCAATACAACATACCTTGGCATCTGCTTGGTAACTTATATCATTTTGACTTGTGCAGTCGTGATAGTGTGGTGAAAACGTATATAATATAATATAATATAGTATAATATAATATAAATATAATAAAATGTTAACAAAATATAAATGTGTAGTAGTGTACCTACTTGGTTGTTCAATATTTTGGTAATTTACTTTTCACTGTTCCTCCTCAATCTAATTATGGTATTCATATCACTTTTATGAATGAATATCCCAAGGAACATCATAGAGCGAGTCTCTTTACAAGATAAGTAAATCTCTTTACACGATATTTTGTTACATCGCTCAACCTGCATAGAAATACTGTTGCTCTCACATGAATTTTAGTGAACTCCAAATGGCATCAAAACATAACACCGATATAAATCGCGTCCCGTAACTTGACCCAAAATGGCGGTCGTCTGCGCAGGTACATCGTAGTACAGGACTATGCGACTCATGAGCGGGAAGCAAGGGGTATGGTAACGTGCGGCCCCTCGCGGCGCACCTCATACCGCACTTCATTTGACACCCGAAATGTTACTGTGCATAGTTCAATTTACGCGGCGGTTATATTACTTGTTTGTCACTCAGTGCCTCGCATTTAAAGCAATAGTTGAAATCAGTGAATACCATCTGCATATTTTACAGACCTATTAAACCTTTATGTCACCTAACCGTGACACTCACTGAACATCATCATCATTGCGCTTTCGCCTGAAAAACGGCTGTTGTGCTACCTAAATATTATCATGCCCCCAACGGCGAGTAATAGGTTACCTGTACTAATCTGGCTAGCCCCGTGGGCAATTTACCTAGGCTTTGCTTTATTTTGCAACTCTCGCTACCGGAAATCGAAACGTAGCAGCCCCGCAGGCTAGACTTTCGAAGTCTACTGGCACCATGGCCCCTATTTTCCACACCAGCGATATATTCAAAATGTTGTAAAATATAAGAGGTACGGAAATAACTTACATGAGCGGTGAGCCCCACGGGCAAGGAACAACCACATGAGTTATGCGGTCAGCGTACAGCTCCACTGGTAACTTACTAGTGATTCACCATCTGCTCATCAGAATCCGATAGGCTTTCCAGTCCAGCCCCGAGGGCGCTAATGTCCACACTTGAAAGTATATCAATAAGCCCCGAAGGCGAGGTGTGTCGGCCCCGAAGGCAAGGTTCATCGGCCCCGAAGGCAAGGTATGTCGGCCCCGAAGGCAAGGTTCGTTAGCCCCGAAGGCAAGTGCATTGGCCCCGAAGGCAAGTGCGTTGGCCCCGAAGGCAAATGCGTAGGCCCCGAAGGCAAGTGCGTAGGCCCCGAAGGCAAGTACGTAGGCCCCGAAGGCAAGTACGTTGGCCCCGAAGGCAAGTATGTAAGCCCCGAAGGCAAGTGCGTTGGCCCCAAAGGCAAGTGCGTTGGCCCCGAAGGCAATTGCGTTGGCCCCGAAGGCAAGTGCGTAAGCCCCGAAGGCAAGTGCGTTGGCCCCGAAGGCAAGAGCGTTGGCCCCGAAGGCAATTGCGTAAGCCCCGAAGGCAAGTGCGTAAGCCCCGAAGGCAAGTACGTTGGCCCCGAAGGCAAGTATGTAGGCCCCGAAGGCAAGTACGCAGGCCCCGAAGGCAAGTACGTTGGCCCCGAAGGCAAGTATTTAGGCCCCGAAGGCAAGTACGCAGGCCCCGAAGGCAAGTCCGTTGGCCCCGAAGGCAGGTACGTAGGCCCCGAAGGCAAGGTGCGACAACCACAACGACCAACTGCCCTTTACTGAAAAATAATTTAAATTATACTGAAGGCAGTCTGTGTAAAGTAGCCCCGCAGGCATGTGCTGTAACACATAACACATAATATAACTCCTCAGGCATGTTCTATCAGCTGTGTGCCCTGCAAGCTGATCCGTTACGCAGCAGGCATACGCTATACGTACTGCAGCCCCTTAAGGTATGCGCTCTGTCGCCCCGGAGGCGTGTGCTATAATTTGCGTTGGAGCCCCTTAAGACATGTGTTCTGTAGCCCCTTAGGCATGTTGGCTTATCTGCGCTGTAGCCCCTTTAGGCATGTTTTGAAACTTACCAGTAGCCCCGCAGGCATATGCATGAATTGGCACTGAAACCCCTTAGGCGTGTCTTACCACTGAGCCATAGGCCCCTGTTAGGCATTTCCCTGAAACTAATCTGCAACCCTGCAAGTCAATGTATTAGTTTGTACTGAAGCCCCTAAGGCATGTTACATTTACTGTTCTGTACTCTGCACTGTTCTGCCGTGCAGCCCTGCGCCAATATGCGTTAATTTGTATGAAAGCCCCTTAGGCATGTGACATATACAGTAAGTGTACCCCACTTTAGGTATTTAGCTAAAACTGATCTGCTGTGCAGCCCTGCTGGCGCATGCATCAATTTGTTCTGAAGCCCCTCAGGCATGTGACATTTACAATAAGTGTACTTCACCTTTAGGTATTTCCCTGAAGCTGACCCATGGCCCCGCAGGCATATTTATTTCTATTTTGTTTTTACCTCAACAAATATCAAACCAAAATATCACAAATGAGTCACTCCCAAAATACCGTTATGTTCTCATATTATACACCCTGTTCATCTCCACCATATGAATTATTTGCAATATTATCATTACCGGTCCACCAGTACCATTCCACCCCGACATCCTCTTTAATATGTTATTTTTCTCCAGAGTAACATTTAAATCTTGATTCAACAGCCGGGCTTTAGCTCCCAAATTCACAAGAAACAATTTTACTCTTCTCAGACCAGGGCGCGTTTGGAACCCTCGTAACATTAGTTTTAAGATACCTATGTTAATTATCACCACCACGTCTTATACTTTGTATACTTGACGTTCATTAAGTGTACTGTGTAAGTACCTACTTTGAATAAATATATTTTGACTTTGACTCTTTAACTATAAAAGTTAAATCTTAAACTTTGCATCATTCTTGTAACTCCTTGCACCACATAAGATGACTGTATATAAATCTCCTTGCACTAAAAGGTGCCATTGCCTTTTACAAACTTGCCAATCTCCTTTATTTTCCCTCAACAACAATGATAATTTCCCATTTCCAAAAATTTGGCATCCTCCTTTATTTTTCCTCTAAACAAAATGATGACTTTCCTTTTGCAACAATGGACATTCTCCTTTATGTTTCCTTTTGCTTTTGCCACTTATCCTCTTTGACTAAACTTTAGTCACCACAGAGTCCTCATCCATTACAATTAAATTGGAATTTACCAAAATTACCACTTAATTCTTTTTGCATTTATTTGCTAACACGACTGCAAGATATGCAACCCGGACTCGGCCCATATGTTATATAGACATCATTCCATTCCATTGTTATTCAAGGTGCAGGATAAGCAACCACCATAAGATAATATGCCACTAGCTTTTGGTCTTGGCCAGAGAACATTGCGAAGACCACACTAAAACTCAAGAATTAATTTATTAATTACACCTGTAAAATTAAAAATATTATTATCTTGGCAAACCTTTGCTATCTTAACAGACATAAGCCCGTACATAGCACCATAACCATGGTACCCCAGGTGTGAGTACCATCACTGATGTGATATCTCTCTTTTCCTTCAGTCTCTCCGCATAATGAGAAATCATATGCTCTATCAGGCAATAAAGCACACCGCTCCAAACAGCCACTGTGCAATACTTGAGACAGACAACACACTTATTATTAAATACCAACTTCAGTTGAACCGGGTCTCAAAACCTGTCATATCACCATCATAATTCACACCCAAATCCGCTAACCCATTCTTCATCCAGGCAGATTTGATATTATTTCAATTCACATTTTCCGAACAAAGGTACCTATCTATGCCACCCAATCTTTATATATAATGTACTTACTCAATTATATACTTTAGCCCTTCAAACATGTATAGATCTGATATTATTTATACTAAACGGCTAAACTGTAACTTACTTATTATTTTAACTGGGTATGCGTTCACTCTACAAATGCAATTTTCACTTGTAAGGACCTTTAATGGGTTATACTTGCTTTAATGGAATGTATAATATTACAGTTACTTTTGACCTCTGTTCATTTACTCAAACAATATTAGGTATATGTGATTCACATAACTCTCAGAATAAATTGAATATTCACTATCAATTTAGGTACAAGATTATCAATTAAACTAATTTCCAACTAAATAAATTAGTAAATACCTCTTCAATAAGTTACATAATACTTATACCCTGTTATGTAGTCGACCAACTACCATACCAACCTATTATAGCTTTGACTTAACTCTTTAAATATCTCATAGGTAGATCATGTTATGAACTACCTACCAGTGTAATTCACTATGATCTTTCACATAAAACTTAGATACTTAAGTACTTAATGTAAGCAAGTACAACCTGCAAGTACTTACTTATCTCCCTCTGTAGGTATGGTCTATCTATTTATTATACTAGTTATCTTTAGACCTTTAGCTCGCCAACCCGCATTGGATCAGAGTGGTGGGTCTAAGCTCTAATTCCCTCTCTCCTATGAAAGTGGAGGCCTGTGCCCAGCAGCGGGACGTTAATGGGCTGTAGTCATAATGGTAGATACCTTTATAACCTTTAATCATTTCTTTCAAATAAATATTTTAATAAACTCACCGTTTCCATGTACCCTACACACAGTACCACTAGGTAGGTCTCTCTCCAGGCACTTTACATGCTGAATGGAATTGATATAGTAGTAAAACCTCATACCTCATTGACCTTTGGTAATTTGTATGCAAGTACTTGATAAGTACTAACTATTCCATTGATACCTCTTTTTAAGTTTTCCATGCCAACTTTCCAATGCAATTCCGATTGCCAACCCACGTAGGTATTTATGTACTTACGATCATTTCACAATACGAGTTGTAGCACTCATTTATCCTTCTTGTATTTTATAGTTCAACCTTCCGTCATGACAACAAATAATAATTCTTTTCTTTTTTTTTTGCTTCACGTATTACGTCACGGTCATGGCGTCATAACATCTTGAATTACAATTTGTACCATTTTCAGGATAGGTCCGGATAAACAATTAATTAGCACGTGAAATACATTATCCCTCTTCTGAGATATTAAATCCAAACACGGTTTATCCATTTTAATACTTTAATTCAGCAATTATTTACACAGACACACGTCACTCGCGTTATGCCATCGTCATCACTCCTCGAGAGCAGTGTTGCCAACCTAGATTAATCAGGCAATGATACCATGTACGAATCGTTTTTAAGTTTCCCTCTAACATTATGTATTATTAGTATGTATAGTTTAAGTAGTAGGTATATTATTATTGCATGGTTGCACTTTGCCGCTCCTTTTTAAAGTTATGGGTTGTCACTTTTAGTGATAAGACCGCCCTTGCGCACGCGTTAATTTCCGTTTTTTTTGTTTATAATTAAGTTATTTCTAAGTTATGTGTGGCAATAAAGAATTTATCTATCTATCTATCTATCTTATAGGATCACTTCATTATCCGTCTGCCTGTCTGTCTGTCTGTCAACCACCTTTCTCTCGGGAACGCGTGGAGATATCAGCCGATAAAAGCTTGTAATTTAAAAATGTTTTAAGACTTATTTTATTGTGAGATAGGCTATTGTGCTGATAAAGTGGGTAAGGGTAGTTGGCTGCCTCGTTGGTCTAGTGGCTAGCACGTTCGACTACGGTCGATGAGGTCCCGGGTTCGAGTCCCAGGTCGGGCCAGAACAAACATCGGGTTTAGTTTAGTTTAGTTTACTTAAGTACCTGTTTTAGTGTACCTTATCACAGCATAATTCGAAGTGTCTGTAGTGATTCGCGTCTTCAGCAGTGGCTGTCATATCGGATCGCCCGCCAATTACTCAACAACCTACCCGCACTACCCTTGCGCACTACCAACGCTCGACGAGTTTCGACACTTGTGAATATTTATACAATGTTCAATCTACAATAATCCGCTTTCATTGGATATTTAACTGACAAGTTATCCGTCAGTAAAATTCATTCTAGATTTCAATGTATGGGGAAAACGGCAAAATTAATAATTGTTTGAAACTACTGTTGTACCTATGAGTGAGTACATTAAAAAACACAACTCTCCCCCCCCCCCCCCCCCCCCCTCCGGTGGTGGCTTCCCCCCTCCCCGCCTTGAAAAGTGTGCCATTTTGCAGATTTCCTAGATTTTCAAGAAAACTATACAAGCTAGGACAAAACTGTCAAAGAGAACATTGTTCCTTAATAAATTACCTACAAACAAGTTCATAACATTTATGGTGATAGGAGTAATAGTTTACAAGCTATGATGCGTTAAAGAAAAAGTTATTTAATTTCTATTTATTCCATACTATTATGTAAGTCAAGATGACTACCACCGGTTCTTACAAAATAGCAAGGTATATTTCAAAAACTATTTGTCCTATCAAAATAAACTAAACACTATTTTATAGGTAAATTAATTATCTTTGTCCTAAGTCCTGACAGCTTTTTTCCTAGCTCTAATACTTCTTCTTGAAATTACAAAAAACATTCACGGATTTTACAAGGGTTTCTTTTTTTATGCAAGTTAGACAGCCATATTTCCGAAACTATTAGTTCTGTCAAAATAAACTAAAAACTATTTTGGAGGTAATTTAATGAAGTTCATTTTTGCTTATGTTATTTTTTTTCCTAGTTCTAATAGTTTCTGTGAAAATTAAAAAATATATACATGGATTTTGAAAAAAAAAAAATTTCATGGAATAAAGGTAGTCATATTTTTCGAACTATTGGTCCTTAATAAACCATAACATTTTTTTGTAGGTAATTTAATGAAATTAATTGCTCTTCGAAGGATTTTTCCTAGCTCTAATAGTTTTTGTGCAAATTGCAAATAACACAGGATTCTAACAATTTTTTTATTTTTCTTCGTATACAATACGTGGATATATATGCGAAATTATTAGTCCTATCTTTATGAACTAAATATTTTTTTATAGGTCATTAAATGGTGTTTATTTTTACTCCTGACAGTTTTTGCCTAACTCTAATAGTTTTCTAGAGATTACAGAATACATATAAAATGTTGAAAATTGGCTTATTTTACTGAGCTGCGGTTTTTAGTCAACTTTAACGCACCATAGCTTGTAAACTATAACTCCTATCATAATAAATGTTATGAACTTATTTGTAGGTAATTTATTAAGGAACAATGTTCTCTTTGACGGTTTTGTCCTAGCTTGTATAGTTTTCTGAAAAATCTAGGAAATCTGCAAAATGGCACACTTTTCAAGGCGGGGAGGGGGGAAGCCACCACCGGAGGGGGGGGGGGGGGGGGGGAGAGTTGTGTTTTTTAATGTACTCACTCATAGGTATAAAACCACAGTGGTTTCAAAAAATTATAAATTTTGCCGCGAAAAAATCTAAAATGAATGGACTAAGTGTAGCGACACACTATGCGGAATGTACGCGACGTAAATTCCTCCCGGTTACGCTCACAATGCTTTTTTAGTTACCTATGACACACTGGTCGAAATTCCGTCGCATTTTGGCGTACAGCGGAATTTCGGTCTGGCGGAAGTTCGGCAACAACGCATTCTAGCATTTTGTATAGGAAACGACACATTATCGGCCGTAAATGGTGTGTCATCTCAGCCGAATACGTCGGAACGGAAAATCAGCCGCCGAAATTCCGCCGCGGAAGTTCCGCATAGTGTGTCGCTACACTAATAGTCCGACAAACCTATCTGACCCGCCCCCCAATCATGTAAGAATGGCCGATGAAATCGTTAAAGTTCTGAGGTAAAGTAGATAAACCATAACGGCATTAAATTTGAGCTCAATTTCGTGGACCCATTCTTATACGTTTAGGTATGTACGATACTCTAACGTATGAGACTGGATACACGAAATTGAGATCTAATTCAATGCAATTATGGTTTATTTTACTTTGACGACGAACTTACCGTTTTGATCGGCCATTCTTACATGATTAGCGGGCTGGTTAGACTTGGATGAATGGAGTATTGTTACAATCCTTCATTTTCTCTAGTGGCACTGGCTATATTATGGCAGGGCAGTCGAGTTTTTTTATTTTTTAAAGTATGTTCACTTTTTCCCCACTTTATTACATCTCATAAAATCAAAAGTTCTGACTCACTAAATGCCTAACCTACGCCCAGTAAAAATTGGGTACTATTCAAATAAATATTTTTTTTAGTAATGATTACTTTAGGATCTCCCAAAAGTTGTAATATCCACGTCCCCTGTTAGTTTTATGTTCGAAACTATTTTAAACTATCGATTAAAGTAAAAAAGTGCGTCGCATTTTGGTGGATTGGTCGTGGAAAGTCTAAATTTAAGCTACATTTTCTCCCGAAGAATCAGAGTTCAGGATCTTGTAACCTAAAACGGGTATCTTTAACAGTAGCTATAGCAGCAAAATATGATTAGGTAGAGGTACCAGCAAAGGCTTAGGACAAAATTAATCAAAACTGTTAATATCTTTAGGCATTAGGGCACACACGTACAAGTTTCGGCCGATCGCTTAATCAACATTAAAATATTTCGGGTCACCGTGCTCTCGTTAGGAAGGGATCATGCGAGGGATAATAACACTTTGGAGTTGAGCTAATGAAAAGTGAAGAAGAAAATCGTTATGTGCACAAAAACCTTTATTTGGTAGGTACTCTATAGATTACGGGTTGGAGCAAAATTAAAAAGAATTGCCCTTTTATAAAATTTATTTCCCTCGTCTCTACAGCTCTCTACCGATAAAGACTACGACGACAATAATGATAATATTATCTATATATATAAAATTCAAAGTCCTGACTGACTGACTTATATATCAACGCACAGCCTAAACCGCTGTGGCTAGAAACTTGAAATTTTGACAGTAGGTTCCTTTTGTGACGTG
This sequence comes from Erebia ligea, assembly GCA_917051295.2. NCBI lineage: Eukaryota > Metazoa > Arthropoda > Insecta > Lepidoptera > Nymphalidae > Erebia > Erebia ligea. The sequence goes on from OU785232.1 coordinate 2,345,053, forward strand.
GTAAATCTGGAAGCTTTTAGAATTTATCGGAATCCTACTAAATTTAAAGGATGCTAGCGCCACCTAGCATCAAGGTGCAGAACTACGTCTGGGCTATGGCAGAAATGTCAGAGTTTTCTTTCCAGCTCGATAGATGGCGCTTTCGTTGTCGATAGGTTGTAATTGAAATAAAGTAAAAGACGTTGTTTTCGCTTAATTATAAATGGTTTATTAGTAAAATTCGTTCTTTAATATAATTCTCGTAGTCCTCATAATTTTGCACATGACTTGGTTATTGGCCGGAGCTAATTGAAGCGGCAACACTCAGGAGTTTTCGCGATTGGCAACACCGGATGGTGAAGAGAGATTTTCTTGGGGATCCATCATGTGAACATCTCAAATTGGCTCTCAGGAAAATCCAATTCGCTTTGGGCCTGCGCCTAGAAAAGCAAAAAATATGTTTTTAGTTTTGTCTTCCTAACATCTCTCCGATTTTTTATCTTTTATGGTAAGTAGTACCTATATCGGGTGACGCCGGAGATTAAGTGAACAAAATGGCGGAGTATGGTTGAAAAAGAAAATTCTAATTTTTGATAATTTATTTTCAGTTCCTGTTATATCTTCCGAATAAATGAGGTATATTGGGTTTGTGGGTGAAATCCTGGAACCTGTACTATCCAGGAATTCAACAGGTAAGTTGCGTTTGATTAGAAAGAAAAATGCATACACGTGGCTTTCACACAGCAAAAATAATAATCTTTATTTTCTTTGTTACAGGGTTATTATATTCACTCGTCTCTTTCTTTTAAAATTCCGGTTGTGAATGATTTTCGAAGTTTATTTTATATCTGCAAGACTTTAGTTGTGGATTGAATCTAGTATGTTCGTCTCTTCGTTATTTCGGCAAGAAATCTTGGTGCAACCATTTTGGAACTAATATTTTGGTTTGGAAGAATGAAGTGAACAGCATCTTGGATTATTTTTCGTGAGCCTCCCAGCTGCACTGCATTATCATCGTTCCCTGGATTGGACACTCGGCTAGCCCATTACAAGTAAGCAAAAGCTTTAGTATCCAGGAAACAGAGTTAGTGTCGTGTTCTTAGTGTTTGTGTCAACAAATTGAACCCAGACTTTACTACTGAGCTAAAAAGAAATTTTATAAAACTTTCTGTATTCCTTTTCACTCTATCCCTGTGGTAAAAACTAAATTAAGGAGTAGAATCTAAGGTCTATCTGTTTAAACCTTTCTAGTTTACCTAAATTTAAGTCGGTTAACATAAGCTAGAAAATCTAGGTGTAAGCGACTCCGATAAAGCTTAAGCTTTAATAATTTAATAATAGCTTAAGCTTTAATATAAAGCTTTAGTAGCTTCTTTCTGGTTAGGTAGATAGATCAACAACCCAAAGTAATTATTTATACTTTTTTTTTTTATTAAATCTTTGTAAAGGTGGCGGATTTTTCAGTATCCGGGTATAAATTCCATTCCGCTCAATCGGTCACCCTTGCAGTAGGCGCTCACTAAGGAAGGATTTTTCAAAATTCCACCCTTAAGGGGGTGAAATAGGGGTTTAAAGTTTGTATGAAAGTCCGTCATTTCTCAAGTTATATCTATGAAACTTGGTATTTGAGCTTCTGGTTTAAAATAAAGAAATAGGTGCTTCACAGTTTTTGAAAATTCCACCCCCAAAGGCGTTAAATAGGGGTTGAAAGTTTGTATGAAAGTCCTTCATTTTTCAAGTTATAAACATGAAATTTGGTATTTGTGCTTCTGGTTTAAAATAAAGAAATACGTGTTTCACAGTTTTTGAAAATTTTATCCCCAAGGACGTTAAGTAGAGAGTTTGTCCTTCAATCACGCCGCAACAGAGCAACGGATCAACGTGATTTTTTGCATGGTTATAGTTGAGGACCTGGAGAGTGATATATAGGATTTATCCCGGAAAATTAAGGAGTGCCTGTGGGAATTAAAAAAACTTATGCCACGCGAACGAAGTCGCGAGCATCCTCTAGTAATGGCTATAAATTGCCAAATGGACCCTGCCGGGGATCGAACCCTTGTAGACCTCCGTGGCGCAGTGTTGAGCGCTGTTGTCTTAACGTGCAGAGGTCCCGGGTTCGATCCCCGGCAGAGTCAATTTGGGAATTTATAATTTCTGAATTTTCCCTGGTCTGGCCTGGTGGGAGGCTTCGGCCGTGGCTAGTTACCACCCTAATTAGCGTTACGGTACGATGCCGTGAAGAAACCGAAGGGGTATAGGTTTAGTATAACTGCCATGCCCCTAACAGGTTAGCCCTGCATCATCACTTACCATCAGGTGAGATCGCAGTCAAGGGTTAACTTGTAATGGATAAAAAAAAATCCTCCCACGTGAAGAAAACAGCGCTCAACACTGCGCCAGGGAGATCGTCTATTTATCGTAGTCATAGAAAATAAGTAGGTAGGTACTAAGGTAGGTATAATTTCACCGAGCTGAGATGCCGAGACTGTATTGAGCGGCTCTGTGAGACGTCTCATTAGACATAATAAGCTGTAATTGCTGTTTTTGTGTGCTGTTTTTGTGTGGGACGCCGCCGTCGAATTAACCCGCATTCAACAATAACATTGTACATAGAGTTGAAAAGGTCTTTATTGAATTAATTTCTATTGTTATTTTTTTTATCTGACGAAAGGTTAGGCGCGGTAAAATTGAAGATTTTTATTAATGAAGTCTTTATTTCTAAATCAAAAACGTTCTTGTAAATATTTAACTTCTATTGATTCTTTCTTTAATTACAACAATTAAATCGATATAATATATTATAATCGAAGATTATTTTCAACTAGCGGATACACGGCGTGAGCGTAGTAACGCTAAAAAAAAAGGAAATTTGAAAATAATTTTAGTGGTCTTCCATCTTCGCATTATTGTCTTTCTAATGATTGGCGCACATCGTTTGGATGTATCTGTAACGAACATAGGTAGAAACATTTTTTGTGTTTTGTATAGGTACATAATATTAGGGATTAGGATATGTTTTTTTTTATAAAAATGGTTTTTAAAACTTTTAACTGGAATTTGAGTTATGTTGTATGTAACTTAAGACCACAGTTCTCACCACTGCGTTATAGCGAGGTTTTCGTATTGTTGATTTTTTTTTAAATTTATAGACTAGCGCTTGGCTGTAATCAGACTTGCTGGCAAGAACTGATACACACTATAAGGTGGAGCGCGCTTATATAGAAGATGCCTATTCACTCTTGATTTTATTATTATTATATAAATCTTTTAGCATTCTAATTTACTGTTAATTAATGGTCGATTATAATATTCTATTTCTGAAAACTCAATTAACTGTATTCCAATTCCCAAAATCTAACAGTATAAAGGCAACCCTACCTAAAATAATTCCAATCAATTAATAAATAATTATTGTCGACGTCGATATTTATTTCGTTATTTGGTTTTGATATTCCAAATAATTAACTCCAATATAATTAACTTTTAATTGAATAATTTTGACAATTTTCTCGCAATTACGAACATTGCTTCTGAGAAATCTAAAGAGGGAGGCAATTGATTAATTACGATCCTGCTTCCTTCCTAAGGGAAAGAGTACGTAATATAATTAAAATAAAATAAGTTGTTTTATTTATTTTAGTCTAAGATGGCCGTTAGACAATAAATTTATATTGTTTTGTTTTTAGACTGCATAGGTGTTCTTGGAGTCTTGAGAGAATCCATCTAATAATAAGATAGATAAAAGAAGTAAAGGACAAAACTAGAAATTAGCTACTTCATATATTATGTCCTTCCCCGGGATGTAACCTACCTTTCCAAATTTCATCAAAATCGGTTGAAAGGATGGCCAGCGTAGCAGGCAGACAGATAGACATACACACTTTCGCGTTTATAATATAGTATCTATGGGTATGGAAGTATGGATGTCCATGGAGCAAAATATAAGATGGACGAAGACGAATACTTCATTCCACACATGAAATAATACAAAGAGTATAGTTAACTAAACTACGTATGCAACGGCGGCCTTATTGCTTACAAAGATTAAACATTTTGTTGAATAAATAACAAAATGCGTAAAAATAGATCTAAAGAGTGTTTCAAAAATATTGAAAGCTTTCTTCTCCGGCCGCCCTCATACCGTTTCCGCGCTTTGAAGGGTCGGTGTCCTTTACCGTTAATAATTTACAAGGTTCACAGGCCGATTGCGATTTTAAGGCTTTTACATATACAACGCGTGACGATAGCGATTGCAATGCTTCCGTAACATAGTAACAGAATCCACCCCCGACTCTTCTATCAAGCTGATTTAACAATTACCTACTTACCTACTATTGTTAGACAAGAATTTTACGAAATACTACTCAAACAGACTATAATAAAAATAAATTTAAATTAGTGTTTTTGGCGATGCTCTATCCACTTTGCAAGAAACTTTTATTTCACACTAGCTGATGCCCGCGACTCCGTCCGCGTGGTTTAAGTTTTTTTCCGGGTAGCCTATATGTCACTCTCCAGGTCCTTAACTGCTGCCAGGTCAATACCCATGCCAAAAATTACGTCGATCCGTTGCTCCCTTGCAGCGTGATTGAAGGACAAACCAACAAACCAATAAACTAACAAACAAACACACTTTCGCATTTATAATATTAGTATGAATTAGTATGATGATAATATGATATGATGATTGCTATACCAGAAACTGTTGTAATTGGTTGAATTCACGGTACTCTTGGTGCGACATTGAATTTCATTCAATTTGACGAAGTATGGTACGGAGACAGCTTGGATCCCGGAGGTTATTTTTTATTATGGGAGATACCACGTCATCCTAAAAATCTAAACGCTAATTTTTATGACCATCCGCTGGGGTAGAACATTTTTTAAAAATTAATTTGGGCAAGTTTCCGTTGCGCGTTGTGTGTGACCAAGACTTTATTAATTACACAGGCTTGTCTACCGACGCGGTAGGGAGACATTTCGAGCATTATTTATGGCATCTTTTCTCGATTCAAATGGCAGTTAAGTGATCTAGCGATGGCACGGCTGAGTTCACTCAAGCGGAAGTAACTTTAAAAAAGTTTTGTACATTTTTCACTTTTTTTTAATCCTGATAACGGTAGAGAAGAAACTACATTGATATACTTACACTTCCTATCTATACTTATAATAAAACTGTAACAGGTCCAATTCTGTACATTGAAGATATTTTGAAAATTTTTTTTGGAGGGCACTCATTATTCGATACTGAAGCCAAATCTGTAATTTTTTTCATTTTTGTCTGTCTGTCTGTCTGTCTGTCTGTCTGTCTGTCTGTCTGTCTGTCTGTCTGTATCTTGGCCGCGCATCACGCCGAAACTACTGAATGAATTCAAACGAAACTTGGCACGATTTGAGCCCATACTACGAGGTAGGACATGGGATACTTTTTATGCCGAAATTCTACCCCCGATGGGGTGAAATAGGGGTTGAAAGTTTGTATGAAAGTCCTTAATTTCTCAAGTTATAGCCATGAAACTTGATATATGAGCTGCGGGTAGAAAATGAAAACATATGTGTCTCACAGTTTTTCAAAATTCCACCCCCGAAGGGGTGAAATAGGGGTATAATATAAAAATGAATCCCTATTTCCCTTGGTCACGGCATCACGCGTGAACGGCTGGACCAATTTCGCTAATTCTTTTTTTGTTGGGTTTGTCTGGACGCCGGGATGGTTTATATTCACAATTGAACCCGGTAGGGGGCGCTGCAATCGGGTTCGAGGTTCAGAGCGGGACACGGCTGGACCAATTTCGCTAATTCTTTTTTTGTTGGGTTTGTCTGGACCCCGGGATGGTTTATATTCACAATTGGACCCGGTAGGGGGCGCTGCAATCGGGTTCGAGGGTCCCGCCAAACCACGCGGACGAAGTCGCGGGCATCAGCTATATTAAATAATTTGAAATATTGATCGTCTTGTTTAGTATCACAGATGTGAATGTTTGGATGTGTAAAAGTTTATATGTATGGTTATTTGTCACTTCTTCAAGCCAAAACGACTTAGAACCGATTTATCTGAAGGATTGGAGATATATTATTATACCCTGAATTAATATGCGGCTACATTTTAACCCGAACGAAGTCGCGGACATCATCTAGTAAATAAAATATTCTACGCTTTCATATTATACTAGCTGATGCCCGCGACTTCGTCCGCGTGGAATAAGTTTTTTTAATTCCCACGGGAACTCCTTATGTTTTTCGGGATAAAAAGTAGCCTATGTCACTATCCAGGTCCTCAATTATACCCATGCAAAAAGCACGTCGATCCGTTGGTTTGATGTGGCGTGATTGAAGGACCAACCAATAAAACAATGAACCCACTTTCGCATGTATAATATTAAAAGTATGTAGTATGATTGCTAACATACGAGATTCGTATTATTATATAAGCGAGAAAGGCGTGGAAAGGCAGGCGGGCACGTGCCTATTCTAATAAAAACTAGCACTCAGAGTTATTGGCGAAGGCGAGATGAAAATATTATGTTATTCAATAGAATCAGCTGCTTGCGGCGCCCGGGTCTCGCATGGTAATGTGAAAGAGGTTTATTTTTAATAAAAAGAAATGTCGTAGAAAGCGCCTTTAGCATTAAAATCAAATAAATATTATAAATGCGAAAGTTTGGATGGATGTATGGATGTATGGACGTTTGTTACTCAATCACGCTCCAACGGCTGAACGGATCTGGATGAAATTTGGCACAGGGATAGATTATAGTCTGGAATAGCACATAGGCTACTTTTTATCCCGGAAAATTAAAGAGTTCCCGCGGGAACGGAAAAACCTAAATCCACGCGGACGAAGTCGCGGGCATCAGCTAGTGTATAGGTAATATTCTATTTTTATTCATGTACCAACTACCATCCCTACTAATTTTATTAATGTGAAAGTCTATTTGTTTGTTGAGCTCTCGTCGTGATTATTTGCATGATTATATTGAGGACCAGCGTGACATTTAATTTTTGAAGTGACAACTTCGTTACTCGCGTTGAGCACTTTTTGATAGGGGGTAAACTTGTGGATTCGCGTCACTGTGTCACTGACATGCGACATGCTCCGCGCCAACATGCTCGCGTTGTTACGAAGACAAAAGGTCTTAAATATAAATATACTACATTCGTAATTAAACTTTAATCCCTTAGTTTTAAGGTTTGTAAGTATTTTAAATATTTTATAAAAAAAAAAAGAAAAATTTTAAATATTCGTTTAATTATCGTACTTCTATCGGCAGTCCCTATGACTGCCAATTTTTTTTAATTTTACATTTTAGTTTAGTTAGAAAAAATGCAATTTTTAACCTGTTAAAAAGTTTTCTTTTATCCTCAAATATTTTTTTTTTATTTCAGGTACTTACGTCTTTCAATGTTGTTACGCCTTTTGTGCTCATATGAAGAAAATGGTGAGTTATTTACACTATGAGCCTAGGGCCTTATGAACCTGTATAATATTTTGCTAGGCCTATTTACGGATGATTTCGATTATAATAGGCAACTACGCACTGCCAACCGGTTATCCCGGTACTAACCGTTAAACGAACCTATGGTTAAGGGCCCATATTGAAAATTTTGCTACTTTTGTCAGCTTTTTATTTCAAATCCCTATAAAAAATACAACAACTTTGGTATTTCAATAAGTTTTATTTCGGTTTAAATCTAAGTTCCTTAAATTTCTTTGATAAAAAAAATATTCCAGAACTACTCCTAATAATCTAAACCAAACGTTTTTATAGTTTAAGAAAGCAGTAGGTAGTTTTTTTCTATTATGTGGATAGTTATAATTTCCTATATGGTCATGAAAAAGTTTATTGTTATTAGCATACCTAGTAAGTTATTTAAAAAAAAAAGAAAAATAAAATTTTTGCTCCCGTCGTGGTCAATTGGTTTATTGATTTCCCGCTCTGGCGAGTCGCGGTACACATTTTTTAATTCTTTTTGTTTCTCTATGGCCCCTTAACGAACCCAGTTGTCCGATTCCCTCCGAATTACCGCGTTTCGGCGATATATACTATTGTTGCCGGGCGTTGACCTCGGACACAGGTCAAATGACTAATCATGTAAATTGTAAATGAACAGTGATGTAATTGTCTAGTTGCTATCACTATGTTTTTAACTATCAGTATTATATGGTTTAAATAGGACAAACACAACCGAATTTACACATTAATACAATACTAACTGATGCCTATTACTTCGTCCGCGTGAATTGAGACCTTTTTGATTCCCAACCTCTATAGTTTCCCGGGGTAAAATATATATCTGTACTAAATTTCGTAAAAATTGGTTGAAACCATGGGCCGTGAAAGCGTAACAAACAAACATAAACTCACATTCCTATTTATGATATTAGTTAGGACGGATATTAAAGGGTGTCTGTTGTTAACTTTTAACGGCCCATCCGTTTACCCAACTTTATCAAAATTTGGTACAGGTTTCACTTGCATCCCAAAGACGGGACAAACACCACTTTTATTGCGAAAAAAAAACCATCTACATCTGAAACTGAAAGTAAATAAGTATGAAAATCATTTCAGATTAAACGGATTTAGAGTACCATATCTTCTTCTTTTTAGATAGAAATCAGATGCTCAATTGTCTAAGCAAATCTTAATCATTTGACAGCTTAAAACGTATTACTCGAACCGTTTATGGAGTTCATATATGCTTTTTGACGTGCAGGCATCTATGAACTCCCTAAACAGGTCGAATTATCCGTTTAACAATCGATTAGGTACGATTACGCGATTTCCTTACACAATGGGGGGAAGATCTTGCAGAAGACCATCGTAAATAGCGCATGATTTAACTTTCTTACATGACTGAATAGGAATGTCGGCATACCAAGGACCATGTCAGCCGTGTGCGATGTTCAAGACGTTAAACGATGCATTCTCAAATGCCCCAACGGAATCCTTTGCGTTACATTGCTGGATCTTTTGCAGCAATAGATTTGTATTTACTGAGCCTTAAAACATTTTACTATTAGATACGGTAACATAAATGTATCTATACTAATATTATAAATGCGAAAGTTTGGATGGATGGATGGAATTGAAGAAGAAGAAGATAATGAAATTACAAATAGAAGCGATATTGAAGAAAGAGATGATCAATTTACAAATGTATTAAAAAAAATTCGACTAATGTAAACTACATTCATTTACTAATTGTTAATGTAAATATAAAATTAAGTTTTTTAACAAATGATAAAACTAAGGATCTTTCGTATTTTTTTCCGTACAATTGAATAGTGCAATTAGTTTTTAAGAAGTATTTGAAAATTTAAACAAATTATTAACATGTAGTAAAAAACGGATGATTGCAAAATTCATTTTTTGTTTTTTCCAATTTTTGAGCATGTTTCTAAATGGGGACTATATTTTTTTATTATTTCACAAGAAAGTATAACTCAAAACGAAAAAATTGCGACCGGAAAGAATTCTCTACGACAATTTTCCTAAGGAGAATTTTAGTTTCTAAATGGGGACTATATTTTTTTATTATTTCACAAGAAAGTATAACTCAAAACGAAAAAGTTGCGACCGGAAAGAATTCTCTCCGACAATTTTCCTAAGGAGAATTTTAATTTGAAAAATATTTTTTGGGCCGAAAAACGTGATTATCTCGGAAGTCTTTTTATCTGAAATAATTTGTGGATATTTCAAACACAAAAAGGTATACTTTCACCAAGTTTCGTCAAAATAAAATTATTTTAATGTAAATGAAAAATAAAAAACGATAAAAGCGGTTTTTCGCATTTTACTCGGAGATTTTGAGGTTATGTGAAAAAATTATTTCCACAAAAGTTGTAGATCTTTTTATGATCTACCACTTTTCTATTGTACACTTTTCGCTCCGACTTCAACTTTCGCCGGAAATCGCAATAATCCAAAATTCCACCTCTTTTCATCCCCCATGTTTATCTGGAAACACCCCTGCTCACGCATTTTTTTTTTTTACGTTTATTATACGCCACTTTACCATTTCCAACTGTTCCCATCCTGTTAATAATTTTTTCCTAGTAATAGTGTAACTGACTGGTCTATAAGGGCGGTATAATATTTTCACTTGCTTCAATTATGAGTAAGCCGGCATGCTTGAGAGTTCTTCATGAAGTTCCTAATTGATTAAGACTGCATCACCAGTAGTCCAGGGCTAACTGGTAGCGGAATTTAAAAAAAAATAACATCAGAAATTACCAACTAAATCAAAACAAAACGTCCAAAGTAAACCTGCATTGTGCATACAGTATAACGGTCCAAAGCATACGAAGATTAAAAAATATGTCCGTCCGCTGTAAATTATCGCTACTGCAGTTAGGTATTCTTAATAATTCGACTTGACTAATGGTTTTTGGGGGAATTAAACCTGCGTACCTACATCCAGCTTCGGCGAACAGTTTTAATACGTTCCGTGAATTTATGCGGGAACTAACGCCGTGGGTCGTAAATTACATAGTTTTGAGCGCGAGATAAAGTATCCAGTGGTTTCGGACTACAGTGGAGTATACTCTAGCTAGCATGAGATTTTACATCTCGCTAACGTTGATCGAATTCGAGCCGGTAGACTGCTGGACATAATATATGCATTGCAAGGACATCCAGGTGGATCGCCTTGATCCAGGGGCCATACTGCCAACGCTTAAAGCAATACTTTAGCAATATTACTCAAAATGACAGGATTATTATTAATACATACGAAAGTCAACAATAATGGCTTTATCATTGTTGTTAAAATTTCCATTAAACTAGGAGTGGGCGGTGGCACCTGCAGCACAGATTTTAATGCAATCCAAATCTTTCTATAGCCAAAGTATGTTCCAAATAAAGTTTTTTTATTGCATTGGCGTTAAAAAACTCTGAATTCAAATGTATTTTATTTTACAAACTTTTTATTTATAGAAGTGCTTTTTATATCTACCACTGGATTGAAATACCATTCCTACTGAGAAGAACCAGCAAGAAACGCGGCGGCTGCTCGTTATTGACTTCGACCCTTGAGACTATCAACGTTGGTGAGATGTAGAATCTTATACTTGCCCTAATGTTGAGATATGTACGAAAACGTAGGTAGGTATTTAGGTACAACAATGATGAGGAAAGTAATTAAACGTATAAGAATGGGCAGACGAAATTGAGCTCTAATTCAATGCATTTATGGTTTATTTTACTTTGACGAAAATCTTTAACGTTTGATCGGCCATTCTTACATGATTGGGGGGCAGGTTCTGAGTGGTGTTTGTGATGGTGCATAGGTTGATGTAACCTGACACGGTTGGTATGTGCATGTTTATGGAAGTTACAAATTCTTGCGTTCTTCTTAAACATCATAATATGTACTCATTTATTACAATATACCTACGTGCTATTCATCAATTATTTTTATAAATACCTATTAAGATTGAACAATAAGCAACTTTTAACTTTTAAGCAAATAGTACATAGCATAAAATCAATACTAATATTATAAATGTGAAAGTGTGTCTGTCTGTGTGCTACGCTTTCACGGCCCATATATTCAACCGATTTTGATGAAATTTGGTATATCGGTAGGTTACATCCCTAGGCATAGCCGCTTTTACCTACGATGATTAGAGCTCATTGTAAAAGAATATTATTTTGTTACGGAACCCTAAAATCCCCTACAAACGATACGTAAACAAGCGATGTCTTTCCACTCTAATTAGAAGGCATAACATATCACGCATGAAACAGTTTCGGAGGCAAATGGCGTAACAGAAACTTGCTAACTTAGCGAATGAGTTTTGAGCCATAAATGTTACGGAAGCGCGGATTTATGATTAGGAAGAAGGGGGCGGTAGGGAGGCTCTTTAACAACTGTTAAGGCTTGGACATACAGAACGCGTGACGGTAGCATGTCGACAATAATGGTCGGATGTTAAAATGTACGCTTGTCTTGTTATTGCCACCTTAGTACGCAAGGCAAGCGCGCTCAAACATAGACCTCATCATGGCTTTTGACGTCAAGCGCAAATCTATTTTGCAATAAAAAAATCTGATGATCAGATCGGCTGCAAGCTGCAACTATTGGATAATTAAATAAATAATAAAATTCTAGCTGCCCCAACCCTCCACCGCGCTAAGTCTTGTTTTACACCTTCTATGAGTTAGTGCCATTTGGTCTGTAACCCAGGTGAGAATGAGTGAAGGCAGCAGGACGGTTGGTGTAAAAAATAAACACTTGAAGACGTCAATGGAATTGCTCTATAATCTACGCAGACGAGTTAGGGCGAGTGCCGATCGAGTAAAATTACCTAAAGACCACTATTACTATGGCAATTATGGCATAAAGGAGTATTATTTCAAAATTACGGTTTTATGTCACGTACCTTGACGTCCCTAAAATATGGGTTAGAATTATAAAGAACGAACGTCAATAATATTAAACCAATACGACTTTCAGCGACGGTATGCCCCTTGGCCCTCACAGACACATTGAAGACGGTTCCGCGCTGTATTTGTCCACAGCTTTACACAATATCTGAGTCGTTTGCGCGGTCTTCTTATTTGTTTCTCATTTACGTGTTTATGTATCTGGGTACTTGCGGTCTCGTCAGGGAAATTGTTGGGGTCTGTTTGTGTTACTTCATACCTACTTGCTTGCTTTGGAGTATTTCTTAGGCAACTGTTTAAGAAATACTAGTATTTCACTCGTGATTTTGGGTTTCTTTGTTTTGATTTTAGACATAAAGTACCTAGTGCTTAGTTGCGGTTTCCCGTGTTTTATAATAGCAGAATGAAATAATAGGTCTAATTACCTCGTTGGTTTAGCGGTTAGCATGGTCGATTGCGGGTCACGAGGTCCTGGGTTCGATTCCCGGTCGGGCATATAAATTGTTAGGTACTTATTGGGTTTTTCAGTTAAGAAATTCTCAGTGCCAGCCCGGAGTTGGAAGTTGGTGGTGTTTTACCCCCGTGCCTCAGAGAGCACGTTAAGCGTATCACTAACATGATACCTAATAGTCGTTAAAGCCCGCCAACCCGCATTGGAGCAGCGTGGTGGGTCTAAGATCTAATTCCCTCTCTCTTATGAGAGTGGAGGCCTGTGCCCAGCAGTGGGACGTTAATAGGCTGTAGTGGTGGTGTTGGGAAGTAATAAGTACCTAAGTGATTAGCTATTTTCTATTTGTCATTCTCCTCGGAGGTACGAAGGCCCTAAAGCGTAGCAGACAGACAGACAGACGATAGAAAGATGTTTTTCTTCACACTTTCGCATTTATAATACCTATTAGTATACCTATGGAAGTATGGCTTAGTATTTTAAATAAGTATATCTATATAAATAGTTTATTATATCCACTCAACTATGGATCAGCTTGTTGAAGCCAACCACAAAACACAAATATTCTTCTAAGAATAAAGTTGTTTCATTATTTGTCCTTAGTCACGGATAAAATAATTTATTACAATCTAATATAGCACCGAATAGCGATCGTCAGCTTCATATCAGTTGGTTATTTGCGCGTTCCTGCGATTTGATTGGCTCATAAATATTTTATATCGACTGCCGATCTTCGGTTACGACGTCTTGATTTGTCGTTACGTTTCACTTTCAACCCGGGGCATACTACGATCACTTAAAGTAATGTTATTTTAATATTGTTGACGCTCTTGTTTCAGAATTATAATCCTCTAGCTGATGCCCGTGATTTTGTCCGTGTGGATTGAGGCTTTTTGGCTCCCGCAAGAAAACTTTAATTTTACGGGATAAAAAATACCTAGCCTATGTGCTATTCCAGACTATAATCAATCTCTGTGCCAAACATCCAGATCCGCTCGAGCCGTTCTGGCGTGATTGAGTAACAAACATTCATCCATCTATCCCGGCATAGGCAATTTTAGAATTTATAATTTCTGAATTTTCTCTGGTTATGTCTGGTGGGAGGATTCGGCCGTGGCTAATTACCACCATACCGGCAAAGACGTTGTGTACCCCCAAGCGATTTAGCGTTCCGTTACAATGCCGTATACCTATAGGGATATGGGTTTAGTATAACTGCCCCTAACAGGCTAGCCCGTTACCATTAGACTGCATCATAACTTACCATCAGGTGAGATCGCAGTCAAGGTATAGTGTACTTACTTGTAGGGGACAAAAAAACTTAGAGGTTTCCCGCCCGGGATTCGAACTTAAGACCTCCCGGATAGAAAGTCGAAGTCTTAAGCACGCACGCACGGACGTATCTCAAGCTTTTCCAAGCCAAGTTACACTAAGTTACCCCTAACCCCAAAGTTACAGTTTGGGCTGAACTTATGTTGAACTTCAGTTAACGCACATTCCGCCTGTTGTTGATAACAAACTTTGATTGCTCGCCGGGCTTTCCTTAAACTTCTCGATTAGGGATATAATGAAATGATTGAAATGTACAAAACCTTTATATAACCGACTGCGAGAAGATCGTGTTTGTTTTGTCACTATTGAATATTAAGGCTGTAAGGCGTAAAAACCGGCCAAGTGCGAGTCGGACTCGCGCACTGAGGGTTCCGTACAAACCTGTAGTTTTAAATTAATAAAAAAAAACTACTTACTAGATCTCGTTCAAACCAATTTTCGGTGGAAGTTTGCATGGTAATGTAAATCATATATTTTTTTTTATTTTATCATTCTCTTATTTTAGAAGTTACATGGGGCCCACACACCCATTTTACCAATTTGGAAGTTTCTCTCGCGCAAACTATTCCGTTTAGAAAAAAATGATATTAGAAACCTCAATATCATTTTTGAAGACCTATCCATAGATACCCCACACGTATGGGTTTGATGAAATAAAATTTTTGAGTTTCAGTTCTAAGTATGGGGAACCCCCAAAATTTATTGTTTTTTTCTATTTTTGTGTGAAAATCTTAATGCGATTCACAGAGTACATCTACTTACCAAGTTTCAACAGTATAGTTCTTATAGTTTCGGAAAAAAGTGGCTGTGACATACGGACGGACAGACAGACAGACAGACATGACGAATCCATAAGGGTTCGGTTTCTTGCCATATGAATACTGAACCCTAAAAACGAAGTCCATCCATCAAACGGTGACATAATGTATGCTTGGAAAAATAATTTGCTGTTTTCAATACCTTTAAGCAGCCATTGACGCATCTCAAAATACAATTTTAAAAAAAATTCTGCATTTAATTTTTTTTTTAAACATACCTCTTAGTTTACCTTTTAAAGCAATTTTTCTACTTATTGAAACTAATAATTTGCTCTAGAAATATAAGATAAAATTTATATTTCCAAATCAAACACATTGTCGGATTAATTAGTATTGAACAGTAAATATTTATGTTTTTACAAATTATTTCTTCCATATTTTGTGACATGCGCTTGCTCGATTTCACCCCCGCGCGCCTATATTTTGATCTCGTGAACTCACAGCGCCATAAAGAATATGACATTAGATTCATACTTAAATAGAATTTTAGCAGAACCGAATTCGATTCCAGCTAGAATTCTTATAAAACATTATTTCAACAGTGCTAAAAAATGATTAGGCAGTTTATTAATTCCCAATCTATGTGAAACATTTAAGTTAACTGACATTTAAGTTACATATAGATTTTAGTATTAATTACTACTAGCTGATGCCCGCGACTTCGTCCGCGTGGATTGAGGTTCATCGGTTCCCGCGGGAACTCTTTAATTTTCCGGGATATAAAAGTAGCCTATGTGTTATTCCAGACTAAAATCTAGCTCTGTCCAAAATTTCATCCAGATCCGTTCAGCCGTTCTGGCGTGATTTAGTAACAAACATCCATCCATCCATTTATCCATCCATCCATCCATCCATCCATCCACCCAAACTTTCGCATTTATAATATTAGTATAGAAGTATAGACATAGATGAAGCCACTCACCGTCACTGTGCCAGGACGGTTTTGGAAAAGTCCTTTCCTACTAATTTTAATTAGTTAATAGGTCTCCCTGTCGGTATCAGTTTTGCGGTGGTCCCGACACGCCCGAGGCCGCGGTTTGACCCGCTATGCCGTCACGTGACCGACATTGGGTTCGTGATTGCGTTTAATTCAAATTAACTTTTTTCCCAAATGTTTTAATCAGGAAATTGGCAAAACTTTCTGCTTTGTTCTGACAAAAATGTTTCGTCTGTAGCCCGCTTTCGCTTCTTATCCAATACTAAATTTTGCCGGCGGCTTCGCTCACGTTAAGTTCGGTTTTAAAACAAATTTAACACCCCGCTCTTACCCCTTAAGAGGTGAATTTTCAAAAATTATATTTTTGGTAATATTTGTGAGATGGTGATAATTAAAAAAAACATCGGCTAAGTTTGTTGTGGGCTCTTAAGACTCAGTACGCTTACTCCCAGTTTTAACATTGCAAATACGATTGATCGACGTGAGCCTTCGATCGCATTGGCGTCAAACTAAAATGAACCTTAATGGCATTGATTTAGAGCTCAATTTCGTGTATGCATTCACAGTGAGCGCTCCAAACGGTACGTTTCGAAATTTAAATCTTTTGCACTGGATTTGTGGCTCTAAATCAATGCAATTAAGGTTCATTTTAGTTTGACGCAAATGTGATCGAACGCTCACGTCGATCAATCGTATCTGCAATGTTAAAACTGGGAGTAAGCGTACAGGCTGATATCTATAAAGCGTACTTTGACTTGGCTCAGACTTTACTTAGAGTTAAAACGAGATGGGCTTATGTGAGTAACATAATATCTTAAGTCTAAGCAAAGTCGACGTTCGCTCTATAGATCTCACCCTCAGACCAGGGCGCGTTTGGAACCATCGTGGCTAATTAACACCATCACGTCTTATACTTTGTAAACGTGACGTTCAGAAGGTGTGCTGTGTTATTTTTTAAATAAATATAAGTACTTTTAGTTTGAGTTTGATTATCTTCATCCCCTAAGTCTCTATTAAAAAGCTATAAACTCCACAGAGCGTCGTGAACGCGACACCAGGTTGGGAGTGAAATGAGAATAACAGTCTCCTTGGCTGACGAGTGATGAGTCGTAAAACCGCCTCTCTATATAGGCCGTAAAACCTTGCAAAACGTTGAGCTGTCATAGGCGAAGAGCTAGGGTCCTGATTTTATTAATTCCTATTGCGATGAAGGAAGAGAAAACCATGTTATAATGCGAATGAGTTGGTCTAACAACTCGGACAGTTCTTAATTTCTTATTAGCTGATGCCCGTGACTTCATCCGCCTGAATTGAGTTTTTTGGTTCCCGCAGGAACTCTTTAATTTTACGGGATAAAAAGAAGCCTATGTGTTGTTCCAGACTATAATAATTAATCTATCTCTGTGCCAAATCCAGATCCGTTCAGCCGTTCTGGCGTGATTGAGTAACAAACAAACAAACATCCATCCATCTATCCTTCCATCCATCCATCCTTCTATCATCTAAACTTTCGCATTTATAATAATACTAGCTGATGCTCGCGACTTCGTCCGCGTGAATTTAGGTTTTTCGGTTCCCGCGGGAACTCTTTAATTTTCCGGGATAAAAAGTAGCCTATGTGCTATTCCAGACCATAATCTATCTCTGTGCCAAATTTCATCCAGATCCGTTCAGCCGTTGGAGCGTGATTGAGTAACAAACATACATCCATACATACATCCATCCATCCAAACTTTCGCATTTATAATATTTATTTGATTTGACTAGCTGATGCCCGCAACTTCGTCCGCGTGGATTGAGGTTTATCGTTTTCCGCGGGAACTCTTTAATTTTCCGGGATAAAAAGTAGCCTATGTGCTATTCCAGACTATAATCTATCCCTGTGCCAAATTTCATCCAGATCCGTTCAGCCGTTGGAGCGTGATTGAGTAACAAACATCCATACATCCATACATCCATCCAAACTTTCGCATTTATAATATAAAATAATATAATATAATATTACTAATAGATTCAATTCAATTCAAATGAATATATGTTTCGCTTAACAATTAAAACAAAAACAAAATGTTCCAATAGTTTTAAAACTCCAGTTTTTACTGGTTAGTCATTGAAGAGTATCCAGTGTTAGAGAAATAAACTTAGTGATCATGCTCGCTGCTACGAACTCGACGTGATACGACTCCATAGAAAATGACCAACTTACGAGTATCTACGCGACTACTAAGACCACATGTAGGGTCAGCTACCGCTTGTTCCTGTCACATTACCTCGTTTGTCGTTCACCTAGGACAACGAGTAAACAGTCACTAGCTCTTGGCCTACCAGTAGGCAACTAAAACGCTGTTCAGCTTGATGGATATCTATCCCGGAAACTGTGTCATAAAACTGTATTGCTCGATGTAATCACGATTTTTTTACCAGATCCCATACTTATTAATGGAGATATTCGTATTTTATTGTCTCATTGGTTTAGATTAAGGAAAAAATAGACGGTTAACCGGCCACAAGACCATATTATGTATGTATGTATGTATATTCTTTATTGTACACCACAAAAACACAAAAGAAACAAGACCATAGCGATAGTAGTTAGTAAAAATGATAGTATACGATCACAATCACCTCTGACTGGATAACACTCTTGCGCCATGGGCCAAAACCAATTTTTGCAGCAAGAATACCATAAATTCGGCCAATGACAAATAATAAATCCAGCCGAGCTATCGCGTAACTTCTGCATCAATCATTGTTACAGTATCAATTGTTGTAATTGGCTGAATTTATGGCATTCTTGCTGCGTCAATGGATTATGTCCAATAGTGGAAGAGTGTTAACCAATCAGAGGTGATTGCGATGTATCAATGATTGATGCAGAAGTTACGCGATCGCTCGGCAGGGAAAGAAGAATGATCGAAGTCACTCAAACAAATTATAGAGTTTTTGCATTTAAATCTTAATTAATTTTATTATAAATCTAAGTTTATTTCTAAATTTCACGTGACGCGACAGGAACTAATGGTAGCGTAGCTGACCCTCCACGTGGCCTACGTTGTCGCGTTGATGGTTTGTCAATTTCTATGGCATAGAGGTATAATATTATAGTAGGTATATGTATGTTCTATGGCGTTGTATGTGTCGAGTTGCGTCGCAACGATTACTTCGCTCAGCTAGGACTACGAGGAGGCTACTAAGTACGTAAAATACGTGACATTTTACTACGTTAGCTATGTTCATATTATTATACTTAATCTAGGACATCAAATTCCACATCCAACATATTATTAGGTACCTACACAAAGTTTCAACATGAAGCTTTTTTTCCTATCTTTTCAGCGATAATAGAAGATTAGTAGCCAAGGGTTGTAAGGCATCAATTGCAGCCCGAGATATTTAGGCGCACGAGCGCAGGGAGGGCGCCTATAGTTCGAGGGTGCAATTGATGCTTACACCCGAGCTAACTACTCTGCTTTACATCTCGATTGTGAGGTAAAGTAGGTCCTTATTACCCCCAAATGGAGCTTGTAGGTGACCAATTAGCGCTCTAGGGTAATAATGTAGCTAGAAAAGCCCTAGGGCGGTAAGCAATTAAAAAAAAAACTCCTCACTCTTTCAAAAAGTTCGCGTACATCATACTTTTTTTAATTACTTACCGCCCTAGGGCTTTTCTAGCTACATTATTACCCCAGAGCGCTAATTGGTCACCTACAAGCTCCATTTGGGGGTAATAAGGACCTACTTACCGAATATGAGAGATGTAAACATTTTTTAAAGCAAGTAAACCAACCCCGTGCGCGGTTGGTAAGATAATGAAAAATCGAGTGTGGCGTATGATACGGAGTGTAGATTGTGAAGCAAACGAGGTTCTCCGTCTGCTGATATTTCCTTTCATCTGAGATCAACTCGGATGGTGCTAAAATTTTATCCCATCGGAATGTCTTTCACACTTTGTTACGATTTTTATACGTATTTTAACTTTTTTGTGTTCCTCTAACAATTTTACGCGAAAACTTTTTATTTCATTGTTTTTATGGGATACTCATTTCACACGTAGGTATAGTAAGTAAGTAGGTAGCTGAAATAACCAATCAAAAATCTTAATCCACGCAACATTCTTTCTTTCTTTCACGCGAACAAAGTCGTGGGCAACAGCTAGTGATTCTATAAATAGTAAAAATAATATTATCATCGTAACAAGTTAGATAATCGCATCGCATAATACCGATCACATCACGGTCAAACCACGACCTTGGTCCTCTGGGGACTGCCACAGAGTAGCTACCGAATAGAGGTTTCATTAGTACTTAATTATTAACTAACTAGCTGATGCCCGCGACTTAACCGCGTGAAATAAGTTTTTTTGATTCCCACGTGAACTTCTTAATTTCTCAGGACTAAAGTATTGTAGGATAAACTAACAAACCCACAAACAAACACACTTTCGCACTTATGATGTTCTCTTTAATTAATTATGAAGGAAAGTTCCTCCAGAATTTTGGCTACGGCATATATGGCATCCAATGTCCGATGTCGCTAACCGACTACGCAGGAGAATATTGTCTACAAGTTTAAATCCTTCACATTTCAAACTCCTCCATTAATTCTATGCTAGAGACTATACGGCCCACTGCCCAGTACCTTACTGTCATCTCATCTGTATACCAGTGCTACCAAAGCCTTTGGCAGCAAGCATGACGTTCCGATTGTCAATGTTAAAAAAAAAACAAAATGTGTCGTCAATAGGTTGCTTATTTTAGGTACAGTAGGTACCTACTTACCATTGTTATTTGCTTACTACGAAACAAAGCTTTTAATCGGTGGCACTTCTATTAACATTGTACTTCGAAACACAATAAAAATTGACATTCTCAAAACAGCGGTTCTGTTCAAAGGTTCTGTTTTACAGCCATTTGTAAAGAAAAAATTGTTTCAAAAAGGAGTTTTACTTCAAAATGTGTGCGTGTGTAGTATTTGTGACTTCCTTGCTCTACGTATACACCAGGGAGGGCCATGGTACGCTGTTAGGTTCCGACCACACGGATAAGGATACAAAATGTGTAGTACCTGTGTGTACATTACTCTACACACGGGAGGGCCGCGGTGCGCGGGAGTGGATTGTCGAGGCGTGACGTGACGCCAATGTCAAGGTCGCCTCTTTAGTTAATCGTTGTTAGGTTCCGACCACACGGATAAGGATACAAATGTGTAGTACCTGTGTGTATACTAGTGGTTCGCCCCGAACTGAGACCTCGCGGTATACATAAACTTGTACAGAGCGCCATCTATTGACATCATTGTGAAGTTCTGTTGAAAATATTGAAGCTCATTAAAAATTAAATAATTTCGTTTCCTTAAAATATTTATCTAATTTTAGTATTTGTTGTTCAAGTACAGGATATAATTCAAATTGATAAGTTTCAGGCTCAGCCTTTCAGAAAATTGAGAGTTCTGAGGTCATCTTTGGACGTTAGAAAATCGCCACTTTGAAAGCCCCCCATTTCGAAATATTTTTGGACTCTATTCCTAATTATCTTTAAAATGATCAACTCTATGTAACGCTATAAAAATATTTTACTTCGCATTCGCTTCTATGAGAGCCCCCCTGAAATAAAGATTTTTATAACTTTTTAAGCCATATTCGGCTGGAGGCCATCGGTTTACATATTATATTTAAATTTGAAGTAATTACGTTCAGTAATTCAGAAGCTATAAGGCTCTGACGGACGGACGGACGGACGGACGGACGGACGGACCTCGAGTGGCTTGTCGAGGCGTGACGTGACGCCAATGTCAATGCCGCCTATAAGTTAATTGTTGTTAGGATTCGACCACGCGGATAAGGATACAAATGTGTAGTACCTGTGTGTACATTACTCTACTCAAGGGAGGGCCGCGGTGCGCGGGAGTGGCTCGTCGAGGCGTGACGTGACGCCAATGTCAAGGCCGCCTCTTTAGTTAATCGTTGTTAGGCTTCGACCATACTGGTACCTACTGACCATATAAAATGGTTTTTATAATATGGTTCCCAAAGAGTTTCTGGATTTGCCATTACATAGATTTAAAGACTGTGTTAAACAGCATTTGTTAAGTCGAGGGTATTACACTATCGATGATTTTATTAATGACAAAGTTGCATGGAAGCAACCGGCCTCGCATCCAGTGACCCACAAGTCAGTGTAATACTTGTAACGTGTGTGTTGTATTGTTTACTTATTGTAACCTTTTCTTTTTTAAGAAAAGAGCAACTGCTGAGTTTTCTTGCCGGCTCTTCTCAGTAGAACAGCTTTCCGAACCGGTGGTAGAGTCTTAACGTTTCATAAGTCAAGTTGTCCTACGTGAAATAAATAAATCATTTACCTATCATTTATCATTTATCATAAGGATACAATAAATGTGATATCTTTGCGTGTGTTACTGTACACAAGGGTCGGCCGCGTGACGTGACTCCAATGTCAAGGCCGCCTTTTATAATGAGACTAGCAGATGCCCGCGACTTCGTCCGCGTAAATAAGTTTTTTAAATTTCCACGGGAATTTCCTAATTTTTCGGGTTAATAGCCTATGATGCTCACAAATAATGTGGCTTTCTATTGGTGCCCGAATTTTCAAAATCGGTTCAGTTATAGATCCAGAGATTACCCCCTACAACCTCACACACTTTACCTCTTTATAATATTACCTAGTATAGAAAAGGATTTTCGGATTTTTTCCTATACTTGTGCTGTAAGACCTTGCTTCTTGCCGAATTTCATGATTCTAGGTCAACTGGAAGTACCTATACCTATGTAAGTATCAAAACTATAGATTTATTGGCGAGTGTCCAAATATGCAAAATATGCGGCATAAACGGCCGTATCTTTTGATTGCGTTGACTTACAAGCTTGATTTTTTTACAGCCCCAACGGACCGTAGACGCCTAAGTAGGTATTTGATATTAATTCCAACTTGATACCTCCACTCCGCATTCCCGATAAAAAGGTGGTTGAAAAACAGACAGACGGACAACGAAGTGATTCTATTTCCTCTTGAGGTACGGAACCCTAAAAAGACCGAGATAAAAATGTAGCCTAAAACTAATGTAGATATACCTACCTAAGTTACATAGTGTAAGGAACATACAAAGTAAGCTTTGAAAGTCCAACCATTATTTACGGGCAAAGTTTCACGAAGTTGGAGTTGGTAGCAGCGAGGCGCATCGGAGCGCGCTAGATTTAGCCGAGCTATTTCAGATCAGCTATTTGTGTGGCGCGGCCTTGACACTGACGTCCTTACTCTATGAGTTGAGTATTAAAATGAAAACTATTATAGAGCAGCTATTATTATTATAGGTGTGTCCAAACACAAAGCGGCAATCGTTCGCGGCTGCCGTGCGCTGGCGTTTGCAGAACACAATTTTGCCGCGCGTTATTACGAACTTGAGAACTATACCCACGAATACAATATGCGTGGCACTGGCATACGTCCAATAATAGCGCAAATGTTTGGGTACACGTCTTTTAGACGTCGTCGGGTAGTCCTCAAATCCTTACTAGGTCGCGGCAGGATTGAATCCTGCAAACGCCGCGTATTGATGCCGCGCACTTGCCGCTCTATGTTTGGACACACCTTAAGAGGAAACGCGACCGGCCGTGTGTCCAGACAAAACGTATTCTTCTGTTTTTTCGAGGATACCCTTATAACAATAGAGAAGAACAGTTGGTGTGAATGTTTGTTATGACTGAATCTTAAACCGTGAATTAATACATAGGCTACATTTTATCATGTAGCATGCATGTAGCATACCATAATCCATACTATCCATACTATAAATGCGAAAGTGTGTCTATCTATCTATCTGTCTATCTATCTGTCTGTCTGTCTGTCTGCTACGCTTTTCCGGCCCATCTTTTCGACCGACTTTGCTGAAATTTGGTATAGAGGTAGGTTTTATCCCTGAAAATTAGGGAGTTCCCACGGGAATCAAAAACCTTATTCCAAGCGGACGAAGTCGCGGGTATCATCTAGCAACACAATATAATGAAACATATTATTTCGTTTTGAGTTTAATTTTAAATGGCACTGCGTAACTTTTGGTACCACTTTAGATTTTTTTTATAATGACTGCGAACTATGGAGTACGTTTTGTTACAATCCCCGTATTTTGAACAATGAATAGGGTACAAATTATTATGTAGGGTCGTAATTTAGGTGCGCGCGTAAGTTAGGAGCACTAGGTTTTAAAATTATACAATGATGATGTAAGTGACTTTTGTTAGCCGGATCTTATTACGTTATTATTTGTGTACCTACGTAGCATTCTGACAGAATGCTACATAATGATTCTGTGCAATTTGTTTGGATGATGGAAAGTTACACTGGAATCTTGAAAAATCAGAAACTGTTTTAAATAGATATTATTTTGAAAACATATCCAATAGATAAATTGCGGTTTTTGAATTAATTACTATGTCAAAAATATCAATTTAAAACTTTGAAATACACATTAAAAAATTAAATTCCTATATCATCCAAACCGCTGCAATGAGGCAATCTTTGAGGCAATGTGCCCAAAACGCTGGCTGCGTTACGAACTTACGCCGCTGAAAAGTCAAACTTATGAGTTATGATAATATGTTGGCCGAGATAACTGCCAGCCATCGACCACACAACCAATAGACGCCTAATTACTATGCTTTCGTAATGCAAACAATTCAGTCAAATGACTCAAGTAAGCGGGCGCAGGGTACTAAACGCTGATTGGTCTACTCAAGGTCAAAAAAATCATAAATCAAATGGGATGGGGTCCTATCTCCTAATAATTATTTATCGATAATTAATTATCGATATACTCTAATTAATATTTAAATAACTCGGTAGGTTTTGTTACAAGGGCGTGGAATTATATAAGACCTATTAAGTCTGATGTGTTGTCTGAAAGTGTTCGCCCTATATGAGGAGTCTATTAGTTGTGTGGTCGATGCTGCCAGCCCTCCGGTTACCTGTGGAATCTGTGAAGCGAGAAGATAGAACCAAAAATCCACCTGACATTGGCAAAGTGCATTGTACTGGTGCGGCACTAATAAACGCCATAAAACAAAATAAGAAGAAGAAGAAGAAGAAGTACTTAGATCCTTAAAGAAGGATCATCTTGGAAATTTATAAATTCTGAATTTTGCTCTGGGCTGGTGTGTAGTATGTAGCCCGCCAACCCGCATTGGAGCAGCGTGGTGGGTCTAAGCTCTAATTCCCACTCTCCTACGAGAGTGGAGGCCTGTGCCCAGCAGTGGGACGTTAATGGGCTGTAGTGGTGGTGGTGGTGGTGGTGTGTAGGCTGAGACGTGCTGACAAGCGATTTACCATTCGGGTACGATGCCGTGTAGAACTGATTTAGGGGTATGGGTTTTATGGAACTGCCATAGCATAGGCGCTCCAAACAAACCTGTTAGCCCGCTACCATCGTAAACTGAATCATCATAATATAAGCGTCCAGCAGGCTTTAGTATGCGCACGACGACATGTCTCGCTAGAGAGAGATGTTGTCGATGCCTTCAAATTTCTCGTTTTAAACCCTAACATGCACAAAATCCGGTATATTACAAGAAAAAAATAGTCTGCATGTACCTAAGGGTTTGCAGAGAAAAATACCACAGATAAGAAATTTTGCTTTTATCTCTACTTTTGACGTAACGAGACAAGTCATAAACCCCCTCCACCTCCACTCCACCTGACATGCAACTAATAAAAAAGCTATAACTCTAAATAAGAAGATGGAGCTTCGGTTGACAATGAGATATAACGGGTAGACATAATTTAACTCGTGCGCATGCTAGTCCTACAGCCCCCCTAGCATGGGCCGAGATAATTTTCTCCCCGAGGAAAGGATAATTTTTTTATTCATAAATAAATAAATAAAAACGCTGAATAACGGTGGATAAATAGTCCCCCCGAGTCCCCGTAATATGACAAACGGGGATAAACTTCTCCTCTCCCCTGTTGCCGTGCTCTGAGGGGTGGATAAGTTAATTTTATCTCTTGACAGTGGATGAAATAGGGGGATAAAATTTTTATCTCCGGCTCATGCTAGCCCTGCTGGTGAGGTCACAGTGTAGGGCTACGTCGGAGTGCAAGTAAGTAATATTCAAATAATCAACACACGAGTCCGCACTCTTCTAAGGCTTCTAAGCAGACGTGCATGCTGATTAGGTGTAAGCAGCCACGTAATCGATTCACGTATGGCCGATATGAATGTCGTATGAAACCCTTACTTTGCCTACTGTTAGCTTAGGTGCGTATTTTGCGTTCACTATATTTATATTTATTTAATTGGACAACCAAAAAATATTACATTAAAAAAACCTTACAAACTAGACACCATATTTTGGACACTAATTAAATGAACAATTTATCAAAGGTGCCACATCATTTACTAAAATAAAATAAAAAGCAAAAGCGCGTAAAATTAAGTGTACGGGCACGCAATGAGCGGTAGCGGGGCGACGGC
Source organism: Erebia ligea (assembly GCA_917051295.2). Taxonomy (NCBI): domain Eukaryota; kingdom Metazoa; phylum Arthropoda; class Insecta; order Lepidoptera; family Nymphalidae; genus Erebia; species Erebia ligea. Next base: position 2,371,435 of record OU785232.1, read on the forward strand.
GGTAGCGGGGCGATGCGATTAGTCGGAGAGTTGGCGACGAATCTCGGGAACAATTTGAAACAGGTCTTGTAATATTTTATAACCGACAAAAACGTCTGGGATTTATTTTTTAGAATTCTATTAGTATAAAATTTAAAGATAAAAAAATCAAAATGTATTTTCGGATCTTGCAAATGTTATATGCTGCGCAGTAGCGAAATAACCACAAACGCTCTACCAGACTGGCAGAACTGGATTCGCCAATGAACGAAATTAATATTTTTCCACAATTTCAGATTGCCTAAAAACACCTTCCCGAAATTCGTCACCAGCTCTCGAGCCCCATCGCCCCGCTGTCGCCGTCGCTCGGCCGTCGCTAGTTTCGTGTCTAACACCTTAAAATCTAAACTTAAAAATTATATAAAAACACAAAAATTATACAAAAATTGAACTTTAAAATTTTAGGAAAGAAAAAATACAATCAATAATATAAAGTTGAGGCGAAAGTTAAAAACAACTTAAGTCGACCTTAACAATCTTAACGATTCTTTTTTAAATTTTGGCAGCTACAAGTGCAGTATAATGAAAATTACAATAGGCGTAGATATTGAAAAGCGCCGAGAATTTAAATATTATCAGTTCTACTTAGCTGATGCCTGCGACTTTGTGGAATAAGTTATTTTAATTCCCACGGGAACTTCTTAATTTTCTTGATAAAAAGTAGCCTATGTCACTCTCCGGGTTCTCAACTACACCCATGCAAAAATCACGTAGATTCGTTGCTCTGTTGCGGTGTGATTGAAGGACAAACCAACAAACAAACACACTTTCTCACACTCAAATCAGTTCGGACGGTAAGAAGTTACTAACAATACAATATGAACCCTGAAACCTTCTTTGGGCAGTCATGTAAAATTTTATAATGTTTTTTTTTAAAGTTTTTTAAATATAAACCTTAAAACTAAGTCATTCAAAATTCAAAATTCAAATGTTTTTTATTCAAATAAACTTAAAACAAGACGTGCTTTCGACAGTTTTTGTCTGTTCGACTGTTCGACAGTTTCATTACAGTTTTTGTCTTTGTAACAACGCGAGCATGTCGACGCGGAGCATGTCGGTGACGGTGACGCGAATCCACAAGTTTATCCCCAGCCAACAAGTGCTCAACGCGCCTAAATAAATTTTCAATTCAAAATAAAGTCATGGCCAAACAAGGAAAATGTAGAATCGTCACAACAATTATGCAAATGCATTCTACCCCGGCATTGTCTTTGAAACGTGAACTAGAACGACGCGCCAATTGTTATAGCAGCCTTTAAACGTAATAGCTCTTATTGCCTTCATAATAGAGATTTTTAGGTCCTTGTTACCGTTTGGTATTGAGTTTTTAAGAAAGTCGAGTAGTAGTCACATAACAAGCATTAACTCAAATATTCGCTACAAATTTTTGCTACAAATTTTCGCTACAAATTTTCGCTACAAATTTTCGCTACAAATTTTCGCTACAAATTAGTAACTGACTGCGATTTAACATGGTGCAGATAAGGCAGTTACATTAAACTAAACTATTCTAAAATACATATCAAAAATTGCAGACTGTTTATGCCATCTAGTAACCAATATATTGCAGTATCGAAACTACTTTCAAATACCCATATTCTGATTTTAGGCAATTTTTGATATGTATTTAAGAGTAGTTTAGAAACTTCCGGAGTGTGAGAAGCACTATAATAAAAATTAAAAAAATTATATTAAACCAGTTTCTATACAGGGCATTTAATCGGAGCGCCAAATAGCTTAGCGAATACGGACTCGATCAGTTTTTTTTTCTAGCATGGAGTCACATCATCTTAACTTCAACCCATTGCCGGCTTCACTACTGAGCACGATTCTCCTCTCAGAATTAGAAGGGTTCAGCCATATTCCACCACACTGGCCAAATACGGATTGACAGACTTAACACACCATTGAGAACATTAATCATAAACATAATACATAATTTCAAGGTTTCCTCACTCGGCTAACATAAAATATGACTCATATTACAACTTTAGACTTCTATCTAGCGCCTTCGTAGAATTTCCCACCTTCTCTGCGACTAAAATTAACGAACCCACGCCACGTAGGTATTATTGTAACGGTGAAAAAATCGAAAATATCATATCATTATTTCAGCTGAATGGACAGAAATAATTGAGTGTACCAAGCGGTAGGGACGAGTAAGGATGCCAGAGTAATTTCGGGATGAAAGGCTTGCTTACATTTACCTAACATTAAAGGCCTGGGAAGATGCAACACAGTGCCATTTGCCATACGACAAAACAACGCGACTCGCTTGGTTTCTTTTTTTTGGTCCACTACCAGTTAGCCCTTGAATGGAATTTCACCTAATGATGATGTAGTCTAACTTGGTAGCGGGCTAAATTGTAAGGGGTATGGCAGTTATATAAACCTACAAACCTAATCGGTTTCTACCCCTAGCGACATGTTTTTACCGGTAGGGTGGTAACTAGCCACGGCCGAAGCCAGAAAAAAATCAGAAATTATAAATTTCCTGACCCTGCTGGGGGTCGAACCCGGGACCTCACGTTAAGGCAACAGCGCTCAACACTGCGCCACGGAGGTCGTCAAAATATTACTACGTAGGTACTAGGTAGGTACCTATTTACACATTATTACCTATTGGCAAACCAACAAACAAAATATGTATATTAATTTTCTTATAATATTTATGGACAGTGATCCAGAAATGTACATAAAATAATTTCGACCTCTTCTTTACAAAATGCGGTATATTTAGTATTTAGCACTACTATACTACTATTTACGTAGTATAAAACAAATTTCATCTCTTCCATACAAAATGCGGTATATTTACCAGTATTTACGTAATACCAACCAACTACTTACCTAATATTTATTCAGTAAAAGGCTTTAGTTTAACGCTGAAATTTGCATTCTGCAATGTAACTCTATATGTTTCACTGTAAACAGAAGCCAAAGCTCCGTTTATGAATTTCATTGGAAGCGCAAATTCATTTTTCCATTCCGTTTCTATATTTACATGGCTTCGTGGAATGTTGCTTCGTGGAAATGCTGCTATACTATACTGGATAATTGCGTGCATAATCAAAGTCAAAGTCAAAATATGTTTATTCAAAATTGGTACCTACACAGTAGGATCATACTAATACCTATTATAAATGCGAAAGTGTGTTTGTTTGTTGGTTTGTTAGTTTGTCCTTCAATCACGCCGTAAAGGAGCAACGGATCGACGTGATTTTTGGTATGGGTATAGTTGAGGACCTGGAGAGTGACATAGGCTTTTCCTTAACTTTAAAAAAGAATTATATACTTACTTATCCGACAAAAAATGGTTACAAGCCCCGACTGAAGTTTCCTACCATAACAGGGAATATTCAAGATTTATAATTTCCAAATAGACTCTGCCAATGATTGAACCCGGTGTCTCAACCAGGGAGGTTGTCAGAAAAAAAATATACGAGTAGATGAGCTAGAAGAATCTCATTTAGCTTAAACGTTAAGTTTAAGAGATATGAGGGAACAGCAAACTGCCCATGAAATAGGGCAGTGAAGGCAGCTCGCTACATGCAAAAGTTTCCCTAATAAAGGGTCCGTACTCCGTACCATTCGCTTGGCTGCCCTTTCATTTGCCCCGTAGGTAATGTAACAGTAGGGTTAGTGTGAGATTTGACATCTCACCAACGTTGGTAGAATTCGAGCATCGAAAACTTCAAAGTAAAATGGAGTTCAAAGTGAAGGTATTTAAATTTGAAGTCGAAAATTCAGTACCACTAATTTTAATTACGCATGGACGTCTGGCTTTAATTGATAGATAACATATTGGACGAACTTAGCCTTTTTTCTCCACTAGGAGTTGCCCTAGACTGCGACCTCAAATTTTTGATTTGACTTTAAACCTTTTTTGCGTATGGTATTATATTAAACCGATACCTACCCCGGTTTTAGGCACTGCCAAATTGGTTTCTAAACGTCTTCTGTCGGAACGCTAAATCGCTTGGCGGCATGTCTTTGCCTGTAGGGTGGTAACTAGCCACGGCTGAAGCCTCCCACCAGACAAAATTTACGGCTTTTACAAGACAGTTAAGCTTCATTATCATTACCTAAACTAAACGTCAAAGTGTTTCAGCATTCGAATTCTATCAACATCGCGTTGGTGAGATGTTAAGTCTCATACTAACTCTGCAGAGCATAATGCATAGCTCTTACTTACTCCATGCGCCCCGCCCTTCAATTACACTGGTGAATTTATTGCTCCTTTTAGTTTTTGTGCCCACTAAGAATAACATTTTTTTTAGTTCCTTATGCCTTATATTCACCTTTAACCCACTCAAGGAAAAGAAATTAAATGTAACTTGCTTTAACGCTGAAGGCAAATATGAGGAAACCTGCATTCCCGAGAGCTTTCCATAAACAATAGGGATGATGCCTATATATCAAAAATAAATTATATTAAATAGAGGGTCTTCCAAAAGACCTCAAATTCACATCCTCGGTTAGTTTTAAGTTTGATAACCATTTTAAACTATAGATTAAAGAGAAAAGTGCGTTGAAATTTGATGACGTCACAACTATGTATTTCATACAAACTTCCACATTGGAAGCGCGTTTTTGAGTTTGATAAAGAGTTGCTGATTTGATTGAGTTGTCATCTTAATATATGTATTTCAAATCAAAAGTAGCATTTTGTTAAGCCATTTTCTTGGTACTTGGTAACAGTCTCTATTTTCGTTTTTTAACAGCATCTAGCATTTCAATCCGGTCGCGCGAAGCCAAGGCCGTATGACGTCATCGCTATAATACACTAGGGTTGAATTTTCTCCTCAGATGAAATAAACACGGGATAGGAAATGTATGAAATCACGTTCGACTAACTTTTGCGGGGCGAGGGGAGAGCGCATTGTCATTTTTACAGACCTATACACAAATACACACGTAAAACTTATAACAACACCCCTCTCGTTTATGTCGGGTATTAATATTATATTTGTGAATGTGTAAATGATACAGGAGCATGCATTTGACTCGCTCCAATAATGCTAAGGACTGCGGTTACATACACATTGGTATAGTAATTGTAAATGAGTTATTTGAAAAGAGCAACCACCGAGTTTCTTGCTGGTTCTTCTCGGTAGGAATGATATTCCGAACCAGTGGTAGATTCACTCGATTCACTGAATGCACCTTATTCTTCTTCCCCCTCCCGTTATTCCAGGTCATTTCTGCCACGTACCTGCAAATTATGGAACCAGCTTCCATCTTCTGTGTTCCCTCATGATCAATAATAATATGGGACTCTTCAAAGGGCGGATAAACAAATATCTCAAAAGCCAGCAACGCATTGGCGGTTCCTCTGGGGCAGCAAATGTTCATGGGCGGCGGTAATCACTTAACATCAGGTGACCCGCCTGCTCGTTTGCTCACTATATATTATATTTAAAAAAACTGCGATGAAAAGCACTTTTAATAAGTTTATTTGAATAAAAAAATATGAGTTTGAGTTTGAGTTTTGGCTATTGACACAAATTGCTTTTGGCACAAATTGTTTGGTGTTTTTGCATTGTTTTTAATTGGAGTTTTTGTCAGAATGAAAGGATTTAATAGTGTTAGTGTATAATATTACAAAACAGGTTGTATAACTTGCAAAGCCCTAAGCTCCGCGGGAATCGGGAATGACATCCTAAATACAGGCAACTAGTTAGGAGTCAGACCTACCACCCACGCAAATGGCCAAATTACTATGCAAGTCTAACTTTCATGTTATTTTTATGTTATTTTATTACTTTTATTTACATGATCTTAGTTAGTTTCTAGTGAATGTATTATATTTGTGTGTTTTGTGTAAACTTTTTAAATAAACAAAATTGAATAAAATAAATTGAAAATTGAATTGACAACCCTAGAACGTCGCGTGGCTGCAAGAACATAATGATACCGATTTGAATAGATCTCCATTAATTATTGCTTTCTTGTGCATAAAGTCAAGGCCGATCTGCCTGTTTGATGAAATCATCCTTTTTTTTCTAAACAATAGGCTTCTTATTTCCATGCTAATATTATAAATTGCGAAAGTGTGTTAGTTTGTCTGTCTGCTACGCTATTACCGCCCATCTGCTCAACAGATTTGGATGAAATTATGTAACTTATAGTTGGGAACTTAGAACGCACGTTTAAAAAAAATACACAATGCTAAGGTACTGTTTGTCTTGCAATCGTTCATAATCATAATCATATTTATTTTTCACATAGTCATAATCATATTTAGTTTAACATAATAATTATAGTCGATTCTTCCAAAATGCAGAAAAAAAATTGAATTCAGCCCTTCAAAATATGGCTCAAGTCTGTACGAATAAGTAATAATTAATTAACTAGCTTGTGCTGACAACCTAGGCCGCGTGGACTTATGACACATATTTCAAACCCTTATTTTACCCCCTTAGGGGTTGAATTTCCAAAAATCCTTTCTCAGCAGATGTCTATGTCATAATAGCATGCCAAATCTCAACCCGATTCGTCCAATGATTTGAGCTGTGCGTTGATACTTGATAGATCAGTCAGTCAGGGCTAACTTGTAGTTGATTTTTTTTTAAAGTCAGTCAGTCAGTCACCTTTTCCTTTTATATATTTAGATATAAAAAGTTAATAGCAAGGCTCTCTATGTGATGTTTTGTTTTGTTACTCTTCATTATTCTTTCTACGTTAATAAAGAGAATCACGTCCCTTTATTTATTCACCGGTAACAAACGCGAGGAAAAACGCTGTTAAATATAATACCGCTGTGTTTGTGTTTTGAACTGAAAATATAACAAAAAAACCGGTCAAGTGCAAGTCGGACTCGCGGAGGGTTCCGTACAAACCTGTAGGTATCTATGTAAAAGTTATGGTATTTTTATTGCTAAAAAATATTTTTATTATAAGATGTAACTAGTAATTTATGCTTTTCGCAATTTTTCCTTTATCTGTGCTATTAGGCGTTGCTTTGTACCAAATTTCAAGATTCTGAGTTCAACAGGGTACTTCCCGTGAAGTACCCTGTTGGTTTTGATTCCCTTGCGGGTATCGAAAATTTGCAGCATAAACGGCTGTATCTTTTGATTGCGTTGGCTTAGAAGTTTGATTTACTCACAGCTCCAAGGGACAGTATATCTGAGTATTTGATATGAATTTCAGCTTGATACCTCCACGCGTTCCTGAGAAGAAGGGTCTTGACTCTTGACAGACAGACAGATCGACAACAAAGTAATCCTATAGAGGTTCCGTTTTTTCCTTTTGAGGTACGGAACCCTAAAAAATATTTAAAAAAAGTTAAAAGTATTTTTCTCTACGCTACGTTTTTCGTTTTTCCTTTAAATGACTTTCGTACACAGCTCAAAGGCAAACTCGATTACAGAGATGTAAAAAAATTGCATTCGACGAAACACCAGCCTTTTTATAATTACTAGTAGATGTCCGCGGATTCATCTGCGTGGATTTGGTTTGAAAAGCCTTTGACTAGTTTTTGGTTTTCCGGGATAAAATGTAGCTTTTGTCCTTGCGCGGGATGCAATCTCCCTTATTTTTTTTATCCACTACAAGTTAGCCCTTGACTGCGATGTCACCTGATGGTAAGTGATGAGGTAGGTACCATGTAATTTCATCAAAACCGGTTGAACTGATGAGCCGGCAGCATACGTTTGTATGCTGCCGGCACATTTTCACATTTATAAGAATTTTTTATGGATGATGATACCATAGTTTATTTTCTTTCTCTATGCATAGGTACTTCATTGCTGGTGGATTTATTTTGAACTGGTTTGGTTTTTGTGTGAAGTTTACCTGCTACCTTTTAGCAGGAATTTTCATTATATTAATGTAGCTTTGTGTTCATATTTGTATTACTTATGTATATTTTTATGTATTTGCTTAAAACGCACATTACCTACTTCAAAAATTTAACTTTAAACTTGTAACGTTGTAAACTTGTAAAGGCAACTTGCCTGGTGGCTTTGGCCGTGGCTAGTTACCACCCTACCGGCAAAGACGTGCTGCCAAGCGATTAAGCGTTCCGGTACGGCGCCGTGTAGATATACCGATTAGGAGTACGGTTATAATATAATTGCCATGCCCCTAACAGGTTAGCCCGCTACCATCTTAGACTGTATCATCACTTACTATCAGGTGGGATCGCAGTAAGGGGTAACTTGTAGTGAATAAAAAAAAAGTTAGCGAAATTAAACCCTGGACCTTCCGAATGGGAGGCTGAAGTCAGCAAGGCTGCCAGCGCTTCACAATTCACATATGAAAGCGTATTAATTTTATTATTTATTCGCGCCAGAGACTAAGATCACTTGTCAGTTTTCACACAGTCTATAAGCTTACGTGGCTGAGAAATAAATTAATGTACTATTTTAAAAAAATATGTCACATATATTATTATTTTAAATATGTCACGTTTGATATTATTCTGTAGTGGCCTCGGCATTGACATTGAAAAGACGACGCTACTTTATGACTCAACTCGATTAATTAGTCTATGTGGAGATTTCAAATATCAAAATTAATTGATAAATCGTAAAGGTTATTGAATAAAAAGATATCGATTCTCTGTGTAGTCCTGATAAACGCTTTATAAATTTACTTATGGCCATAAGTGGTATTTGAATGCGTTTTAATCCGATTATGACACCATTTCGATCAAAACTAAAGCAGAAATTCTTTGACGTATGCGTTTTTGTAATAACTTGGCGATTTTTGGACAATTATTATCATCATCAATCAAATAAATATTATAAATGCGAAAGTTTGGATGGATGTATGGATGGATGTTTGTTACTCAATCACGCCCCAACGGCTGAACGGATCTGGATGAAATTTGGCACAGAGATAGATTATAGTCTGGAATAACACATAGGCTACTTTTTATCCCGGAAAATTAAAGAGTCCCCGCGGGAACCGAAAAACCTCAATCCACGCGGACGAAGTCGCGGGCATCAGCTAGTAGGTAATAAAACTACTAAACGTTAAAATTTATTAATCGTAGATATACACTCAAATGTTCTCGAAAAATACTATTGGTGAAAACTGTATGGAAATCCATAGAGTTTAGCACGAACAAACAGACAAACTTTTTTTTATTTTATGTAAGTAGAGATCTTGAAAGTTATTGTTCATTTTCACACATATTGTAGTATGAAAAGTTTGTAACTTTTAAAGATTTGTCATAATATGACGTGCCGTTCTACATCTGTGTGCCGTTCTATACAATTTTTAAATACTCGTTTGAACAGATGGAATATACTCGTATTATGTCCGTAGTGGCCTCGACATTGACATTGAGAAGTGACATTACTACGTGTATTATCATGTAATAACAAATAACTCGATTGATGATCACTTTTAATTATATGGAGTCATACTAATATTAAAAATGCACAAGTGTGTTTGTTTGTTTGGTTGTCCTTCAATCACGCCGCAACGGAGCAACGGATCGACCTTATTTTTGGCATGGGTATAGATAGGTAGTTAAGGACCTGGAAAGTGACATAGACTACTATTTATCCCGGAAAATTGAAGAGTATCCCGCGGAAATTAAAAAACATCAATCCACGCGGAAGAAGTCGCGGGCATCAGCTAGTTTAAAATAAATAGAATTGTTTGATAGTATAAGCGTTTGAACTCGCAATTCACTGCTAGATATTGTGCCGGGGTGGACTAATAAAATAAATAATAAATTTAGAAAAGGGGGAAAATGTAATTAAAAATGCAAAATTGGGAAAACTGTAAAAAAAACGTTTATTAGGGAACTCTAAAATGGGCACAGAGAACCGCGGCTATGCTCAACGAGAAGGCACACAAATTTATAGGGTCGTGGTGTAACGTGATGTCTGCTTTGACCTCGGTGGTGGTAGGTGATTGGCCGCGATGGTAGTAGGCGGCCCGGAGGTGATGAGCGCAATTGAGATGGTCGCGTTGGGATCCCGAACGGTGCTGGTATGGCGTGGCTGGGTGTTATGCCACGACGATGTTGAGGTGTGAACCTTGCTCCTGGAATTGATAATACCGACTAGTTAACGTCTGGCATATCAATTCCGTCCTGGATCCGGCCCTGGCCTGTGTAGAACCACAGGAAGTACTTTGGCGTGATAGAATTGTCGGTGTGGTGGATCCAGAACGGAGTTTACAATAAATGTGAATTATTGGTTTGGCTGAAGGCCCAAAAAAATGAAAAAGAAAGATATAATTAACTAATGAAACAAAAGTGAGGGTGTTTTGAAAACTCAAAAACGATGATGCAATCTAATGAAAAAATACGCAATAATTTTGATGAAACTATAAAATACTAAAACAAAGGTTGGAATGGACAATGAGATTATGAATTTACTAATTCCTGAAATAAATGAACAAAATTAAGAATTTATAACAAGAACAGCTATGAACAATGAAAATTACTACGATGACGTGTTTTAGATACCATTCAAAAACTTACCCTAATGCGGGAGAAATGTTGCACTACATTTTAGTTAAGTTTGAATTTAATTACTATATTTAAATATCGCATTTTCGGAGGCGTCGCGTCCCAACTAGTGCGCTGGAACGCGACAAAAAACATCACGCCCGACGCTAGCAGCGCGCTGGGCCTGCTGAACTTCAAGCCGCGGGTTCCGTGAATTGCAAAAAAAAACGACCGCTAGGAAGGTCGCGCGCAAATTCGCGTTCGGGAATTGGTATTGAATAAGTTAATTTATGTTAATATATAAATAAGATTAAATAAAATATTAATGAAAACATTGTTTAAAATAATAAATAATAACATTATAAATAAATTTAATACTTAAATATGTAACGCTTCGTTACAATATCAATTTTGAAATCAATTTGACCTCCCATCTCTAACGCTTGAAATATAGAGTGATTATTTATTTTATTGATTTAGAGTTAACCTTCACGTTACTATTACATATTTTATTTTATTGATTTAGAGTTAACCTTCACGTTACTATTACATATTTTATTCTTATCGAACTTAGACCCAGCACAGACTCGCTTGTTAAAAAATTTGCAACTTCCTTCTTCAGTATACATCAAATGCTACTTTCTTTATTTAGAGAGATTTAGGCTTTTTAAAAATGTGGCTAATTCTCTAAACTAAAATAAACTGGCAAAACCAAATCTTGTTGTATTCTTTTCTGCAGGGAACATTAGGAAAGGGCTCAATACAATTAATCAGATGTGTCACTAAACTTTAATTTAGAAATTGTGTACAACGGAACTAGCCACGCGTAATCGAACGATGGTAATCAACTTTGTAGTTAAGATAGGGATCATATCATTGAAATTTTTACGTTAATTATTTTTAAGTAGAGTCAAATAGTAGTAGTCTTTTTTACGCCAGTAAATTAATAATTAGGATTATATAAAACCTAGAACTAATTAAACTAATTATGAACTTATTTTTTAACACTAGATGATAGAGCTGATGCCCGCGACTTCGTTCGCGTGAATTAAGGCGTTAAATATCTTTGATTTTTTTCAAAGAACTTTCATGAAATTTCTTTTATTTTTAGGAATGAAAAATAGGTAGTTTTTATTAAAAGTCACACTCTATGTCTTCATTGCGGCGTGATTGAAGGAGATACCAAGAGCACATATTCGAATTTATAATATCAGGAGGATAAAAAAACCAAGCCTGTTTTCGATAATATTAACATTTTTAATAACTATGAGCTAGCATTTGATTAATCGACCAATTATTATTATTCTGTACTCACACGTTATTACAGCACAACACTCTTTCTATTTGCGTCAACGTATTTATTATTATCGTAAATCGATCCGGTTCGAACGCTACTCAATTACGATCTTAAGATAACGGGCGTGTTTATGTTCAACAACTCGACCGGCTATTTATAATCGCCATTCAAGCGAGTTACCGCAGTAGTGGTGCGTGATTATTTCCATTGAGATTTGAAGGACATTTCAATGTTATGTAATTTGTGGTTTAGGTTTACACTATTATTAGGTTTATCTACTCGTGCTATTAGCTCGAGATTTTTTTGATTCCGATTAGGGATCATCCGCCAAGTACGTCACACGTTAAGGGGTTGGAGGGGTCCTAAGTTTCGTGACGTCACATTTCAAAATCTAATACATCTAAGTGTTTAAATGCCAAATGTGGCCAACTGTGACAAGGACGGGGGAGAGGTCAAAAAATCACGAAAGTAGTGTGACGTATTTTATGGATGACCCTTTAGGAGAAACTTCCTGCATGCATTAAAATTGAGCTGGGCGTGGCTCCGATGAGATTTAGCGTTTTTTTTTTATCCACTACAAGTTACAAGTTTCAATACGATGCCGAGTAGAATCTGATTAGGGGTATGGGTTTTAATATAACTGCCATACCTGATACCCCTAACAGATTAGCCCTGTACCATCTTAGGCTGCATCATCAGTCATCATCTTCCACCAGGTGAAATCACAGTCTTCTTGTTAAGTAAAATAAAAAAAAACAAAAAAAACTTTACGGTTAGAGAAAGTGATCTTATAGGCAAGTAATTGATATTTTTGTTTTGTTGCTTTGCTTTTTGTAAAAGTTAATTTGAAAAGAAAGAAAATTTGAATTTTGTTTGGTGCTGAAAGCTGAATTATTCACACCATCAGTATATTTACTTATATAATATATTTACTTTTTATATAATAAATTCAAATGTTTTTTATTCAAATAAACTTTTACAAGTACTTTTGAATCGTCGAGTGAATCTACCACTGGCTCGGAATGACATTCCGACCGAGAAGAACCAGCAAGAAACTCGGTGGAAATATGACTAGCCTTTGCCCGCGACTTTGTCCGCGTGGAATGTACCAACTACCAAATCCTATTTTACCCCTTTAGGGGTTGAATTCTCAAAAATCGTTTCTTAGTGGATATCTACGTCATGCCTTTCAGCCCGGTTTTTCCTGTGGTTTGTGCTGGGGTCATACTGCCAACGCTTAAAGCAATACTTAAGCAATATTACTCAAAATGACAGTTTGATGCCACGTATCTTGACGATCCTAAAATAAGGATTATAATAATTCTAAAACACGAAAGTCAACAATAATGAAACAATATTATGGCTCTAAGCCTTGGCAGTATGGCCCCTGTGTTTTGATAGATCAGTCAGTCAGTCACCTTTTCGTTTTATATATTTAGAAACTAGATGATGCCCGCGACTTCGTCCGCGTGGATTAAGTTTTCTGATTCCCGCGGGAACTCCTTAATTTTCCGGGATAAAAAGTATCCTATGTCCTTCCCCAGGAATATAACCTAACCCTATACCAAATTTCATCAAAATCGGTTGAAAAGATGGGCCGTTAAAGCGTAGCAGACAGACAGACAGACAGACAGACCTTCGCATCTATAATATTAGTATGGAAGTATGGATAGTATGGATATGGATGTTTAAATAAATAAAAGTAAATGTTTAAAAAATATTTAATATTATGTCGTGTTTGTTGTATGCAATATAATAGGCAATGACATACGTGCATTTTGCCAAAGACGCGCCGCTGCGCTTGCAGTCTATACCGACCCGGTTTATTGCGATAACCTGACCTTGGCTAACACTGGCTAGAGTCTAGACTATTTAAAAGGCTTAGTCATTCCGAACAGCTGATGTTTATCGGTGCCTTTCAACAATAAATGTGCCTTCATAGCATTATGTAATCTACATAATAATTCAATGCATGTAATAGGTATTTATGTAAGTACCTACGTCTGTCTTTTTGTTACCTCTTCACATCTATACCGTCACTAATTTGATACCGGTTTGATTATTTGAAAAATATCGTGGACTTGAAGTTTTTGTGTAACTGGGATCTTTTTTTTTTATATCCACTACAAGTTAGCCCTTGACTACGATCTCACCTGATGGTAAGTGCTGATGCAGTCGTAGATGGTAGCGGATAGGAGTATGGCAGTTATATTTAACCCATACCCCTAATCGGTTTCTACACAGCATCGTACCGGAATGCTAATTGCTAAATCGCTTGGCGGCACGTCTTTGCCGGTAGGGTGGTAACAAGCCACGGCCGAAGCCTCCTACCAGGCCAGACCAGGGAAAATTCAGAAATTATAAATTCCCAAATTGACCCTGCCGACAATCGAACCCGGGACCGACAACAGGGCTCAACACTGCGCCAGGGAGGTCGTCAAAATCCCCTATTCTAGAGAACATAACGTTATTGTGTCGTTCAAATTACATACAAAGTGTCTTGTCAGTCAGTCATGGTAGGTACTGTTCTAATGTAATAAAAAAGCATAGGTACAGTTCGCGCGCGAGTTGAATGCAGAGTAAATGTATGTGTCACCATACATTTACTCTGCATTCAACTCGCGTGCGATCTATAGGTACATAATATTTTCACGTTAAGAATTTTCTTATTTTTCCAGCCAAGGCAAAGTTTATTCATTCAGAAAATACCCAGTGCTTCATACTTTTCTCACTAGTAATGATGATTTGCAATTTTCAAATAGGTCCTGAGTCACATTACATCATTGTTACTTTACTCGAGATTATCTGGAATTACGTACAAATAGGCTACGGGAATTAGGGAAAACAGGGTATTAAGTGTAAACCCTTATTTATGTTTTAATAATAATTGTTGGTATCTACCTACTTACTTATTTATACCTACTTACTAGAAAAGGCCATGACTTAAGGTTAACATAAAAAGTTTTTGAAAATCTCGTGGGAACTCTCTGGTTTCCTAGGATAGGTAAATATGAGCCGAAATCCTTCCCTTGTATGCTATGATAATCTGCTCGGTTGAAGTCTCGGATTAAGTAATCAAAATTATAAATTTTAAATACTGCACCCGCGACATAGTAACATGATTAGTATTAGATCAAATATTATAAATGCGAAAGTGTGTATGTTTGTTGGTTTGTCCTTCCATCACGCCGCAACGGAGCAACGGATCGACGTGATTTTTGGCATGGATTATTGAGGACCTGGAGAGTGACATAGGCTACTTTTATCCCGGAAAATTAAGGAGTTCCCGCGAGAATAAAAAAAATTGAACTACGCGGACAAAGTCGCGGGCATCAGCTAGTTAGTTCATATCTAATATTAATTTTATACAATCACAATATTGTTTATAGTTTTGTTTCTTCTCTGTCTTTTTATGTTCATAATTTATTTATAAGCATAATTGCCGTTCTAATTTGATGTACTTAAATAAATAAAAATTAAATAAATAAATGATACCAATTTCGATTCGGTACGTGGAAGTTGCTCACATCCCTTCATCAACTAGAAAATATCGAATGATCTTTAAATGGCTGAACCGATTTTCATAAATCATAGCTAAGAACACTCTCGATCAAGTCACCTTTCAAACAGAATAACCTAAATCAAAATCAGTCCATCCATTTGGGAGCTACGATGCCACATACAGATACACATGTGAAACTTAAAACACCCCTATTTTTGCGTCGAGGTTTAAAAATAAAGCTTTTAGCTTATAACAGAAGGCTGTAATGTAACCCCAAAAGCGTGTCACAGTCTAATAAAAACCGCGCTATAATTCATCTGCCTGCAAACTTAATCTCACCTTGGACAAAGCGGGCAATTTATACTGCCTTCATAATTCCGGTACGAATTTATTACCGGCAAATTAATTTAGCGCTGGGCACATCTGCGATACGAAACAGTGTATTACGTTATTAATGAGGTGTGGTCCAAAAAGCGTACTATAAGTACGAGTATAGGGGGGGTCTACTCTCTTTCTCTAAAACGAAACTTCGCAAACAAACGAACGAAATTTCGTTAACTCCTCTCCTACATAATATTGTGGGTGTTCCGATATAAGCACTGCGAGCACTGCAGTTCAGTGCTCTTACTGGGGACTTACAGTGCTCGCAGTGTATTTCGGAACACACCCAACATCTCTATGCTCCTCTCTATTTCGTTTTCGTACACGCAGACGAAGTACGGATCCATATAAAATTTTCGTGACCGATTGGATTGAACGATTTTGTGTGGGTCTAATAACCGACTAATTACGTTCGTTTGCGAAGTTTCGTTTGAGAGAAAGAGAGTAGACCCCCAGGTTCTTCTGTAAGTTGTCCCTACGCAGAACGTAGGTACATGCTAAACTTGGTAATAATTTGCTTTAACGGCTCTGATAGCTTTTTCAAACTCCATTATTGAAATGAACATTTACAAGTGTTGGATAGAAGTAGGCGTTACTTTGCGGAAGTCCATGACAATGAAAAAACTAGAAGTTTAATTCGCTTTAATCCGCCAAAGAAGGTAAATCTATGTGGTACAGTGCGTATCTTGAACTGGCAGCCCGCGATATTCTCCACACCACTCTACACCTCATGACTCTACAATGCACGATTGTCTTCACAATCGTGCATTGTAGAGACAACATCTCCTGAAGATGCTCCGGTATCGGAGTGAAACGTACGTTATGGGTATTTTGGAAGATTTATGTGGTGTGGAGAATATCGCGGGCCGCAAGTTCAAGATACGCACTGTACCACATAGAATTACCTTCTGTGGCGGATTATAGCTTTTTTATTTACAAGTGCTTTTGAATCGTCGCGTCGATGAGAAATGCGAAAGTGTGTCTGTCTGTCTGTTACGCTTTCCCAGCCCATATTTTCAACCGCACTCCTGGGCTATGCTCTTGAAGTGGTAAGGAAGGCGACCAGGGCTTACGGGCCCACCATTTAGGCGTAGGTTAGTTAGGCTATTTTGTTAAGTTAGTCGATGTAAAGCCATAAGTCCTAAAAAGAAATCAATATATTGGACTGACAAGTTGTCAGTATTACCTAGAAATACTTCAGTTATTGTGTCAGAGAAAAAGGCTGCTACATAATAAATAGTAGCAGGAATTGACCGAAAGAAAAAAAAACTTAATCCACGCGAACGAAGTCATAGGCATCATCTAGTTAGCTATAACTCCGAAATGTTATAATTACGTACCTGGGAATCAAACCCTGGGCCCCCTGAGTTGTAGACTCTCAATGTAGCATGCTCTCACAAAAACACTGCTATAAGTATATGCCATCTTTAGACACAATTGTTCCACAGTGACCGTCGCCCCTTCAATAATAAGTTGGTAAAAAAAATGCAAAAGGAAAAGACATATCGTAATATAAACAGACGGACCGACGTCAGTGTAAGTATGCATTACATTAGACAGATGAAGTCGTAAAACTTATGTCTTGAAACAACTAGAACTACTGAACTTCGTGTAAGGCTTGAAACGGATGGAGCGTCGGCGAAGAGTCGAGCGTTTCAGACGCAGGTATTGAAGATGTATTAAACTAGTAAGCTTTGAGATTTGATTTCTTGTATAGTTTTGCTCAATGCTTTATTGGTGAGGCTAAACTTTTCAAATCAAAAATAACTACGACTGGTATTGTGCCTGTGATCACAAAAAGACTTTATTTTCTGTCTACGTTTACTTATGTAAATCCATCTTTGAATTGTTGAAACATTTATTATGCTAGCTAGCAATATGCGTCTAAACAAGTTATGCCTAGGTAATTTTATGTCTTTTAATATTGTTTTATGCAGGCAGTTTCTAGGGCAGGTGGTATTCAAATGTAGTTAAAATTCTACCAGTTTCCTCCTTTTCGTGCCCCACAGCGTTACTGTGTCTAAACCTCTCCGTCGAACGACTGATAGGAATGAAAGTGCCTTGATTCTTAGACTGCGGTTGTTATAAGTTAAAACTGTATGAATATAAGTAGTATCATACTAATATTATAAATGCGAAAGTGCGTTGGTTTGTTGGTTTATTGGTTTGTTGGTTTGTCCTTCAATCACGCTGCAACAGAGCAACGGATCGACGTGATCGACGACCTGGAGAGTGAGATAGGCTACTTTGTATCGCGGAATGAGTTCCCGTGGGAATTTAAAAAACTTTTTCGACGTGGACGAAGTCGCGGGCATCAGCTAGTATATCATAAGTATCGCTCGCAAATAAGGCGTTTCAAACGTGCGTTTATAACGCGGACTCTGTTTCCAGCCCAATTTGTCACTCTCCCCAATACATCACGTACTCTGAAACTGGTGCCCGCCTAATACCGTCATTCCTATGTTGATATCGTTTGCCAGATTGATTTATTCGTCGGGCCTTGTTTTTCTTCCATGGGGGTAATGTAAAATTATAATAAAATTTATGACAAAGTCCTACTAGGAGTTTATTAGCTGTAAACTAGGATTTGCCTTCTATGAATCGGGTTTACGATTTTTTTATTGCCGGCAATAGGCTGGGTCAATTGATCATCAGAGAAAATTTTTGCCTACATAAAATACTTATGAATTACATGTTTGTGTGGTTGAAAATAATGATGAATCAGATATATAGTCTGTTTTCTACGACAGGTGCAAAATGAAAACAAAATAATAAGGAGTTCAGTTGTTATCATCTACCACAACGTCTCTAAAAACAAATTAATTAAATTAAGTTAAATACACATTTATGTAAATAAATAAAATTTAAAATTTAGTTAAACAGCTGACATTAAATTTAATATGTTTCAGTTCAGGGGCCATACTGCCAACGCTTAAAGCAAATACTTATTACAACAACATTACTACTACTACAAAATTACTCAAAATGATGGTTTGTTATCGTTCCTAAAATAAGGACTATAATTCTAAAACACGAAAGTCGACAATAATGAAACAGTATGGCTTTAAGCGTTGGCAGTGACACGGTGGCAGTGAAGTCCCAGGGATATTATTGTGAAGAGCAAAATGATAGATTTTGGTACTTACTTTCTCTTTTTTTTCACTAGGTACATACATCCATCCGAACTTTCGCATTTATAATATTAGTATAGATGGATGGATGTTTGTTACTCAATCACGCCAGAACGGCTGAACGGATCTGGATAAAATTTGGCACAGATATAGCTAACAATAATCTAAATAACAACACATAGGCTACTTTTTACCCCGGAAAATTTAAGAGTTCTCGCAGGAACCAAACAAACCCTCAATCCACGCGGACCAAGTTGCGGGAATCAGCTAGTTTTGAAATAGTACTTACTGCTATAAGCTATGGTGGTAACCCCCTGTTTGTAGCATTGCGGTGGTATACATTTAATTCAATTTTCAGAACAGGGCTGGCAAACAAATTTCTGTCAGTACAATTGTACATCACAGGGTATTATCTCGAAAACAAGAAAAGGTGAGCGCGAGAGCGGAATATGCATTTCGTAATAAAGCTCGCCCGACACCCCGGCAATTCTATTGCGGCCCCAACAATAAACTTGAAAAGAATTTCATAATAGTAGACGACGTCAGTGCCACCTGAAAAGGCGTTTTACGCCGCGGCTCCTGCATTTTTCCGTAAGCGAGACAGCGAGGCGGTGTTTGCAAATATTCGCAAAATACATTATATCTTTGTACTAGCTGATGCCCGCGACTTCGTCCGCGTATATTGATGTTTTTTGGTCCGCGGGAACTTTTTAACTTTCCGGGTTGTGAGCGCCACTCGACGACAGCGCCGCTCGATGTTAGTGCCGCTTGCTGACTACAGATGGCGCTGAACCTGTGGCGCGGCAAAGTTGTCTATACGCGTGGTTTTCCGCCATTAATGGCGTGACGTCACAATACTGCTTTGGAATTTACATCATAGCAACTTCAAAGTCTTTAACCATTCGATACTCAGATTTGCCTTGAGTAGCAAGTGTTTCAGAAAGTAGACCTATCTATACCTTGGTTGCGAGTGGTTATGGATTTAGTTGTTGTTATCTTGTTACATTGCAATTAATTTAATATATCTTATATGTTATTGTGTTTCTTCCTTAATAAATGATCGAGTCTGTGTATTACATATTGTTAGTTTGCATCTTAAAACCCTATCCATCACCACACGCATGTAGGTCTATAATATCAGAAGTGCTCAAGAAGAAGACGCCCATAATTGGTTTGGTAATCAAAGGATAAACTGTAAGTTTTTGAACATTTCTTTACAAATTACAAATGTGGGTTAACGACATTAATTTACCAGAGGTAAACGCATTGCACTGCCTCTTAGCTGTAATTTTTTTTTTTTTCTTTTGAAAGTAGGTAGTTTACGTATGTGCTTGTTAACGCTCGATGAGATAACGAGTATTACAACGATAATGTAGTTAACGCTCGATGAGTAAAAATTTCCTTTGATAGAATTCGGTTAATTTATTTTTTATTATTACCTTCACTTTTACATCTTATTACGTAATTAACTAGAACCATAGGGAAAGTATATGGTTTCTTAGTGTGTTAATTGTCAGAGATGCCGAGCGGTACTTATTCAAGCTAAAAGTTTTATCTGTTTACTGTGCTAAAAGTTATCTTAAAAGAATTGCTTTTGATTTCAAAGTGACGTTAAAGACAAGCTCAAGTTTACATAGCGGCTTCCATGAATAAATATATTTTATTTTCAATTCCGAGAAGTAACACTAAATAGTTACGAATTTATTTCAAATTGTACCTACAATGGTTTTTTTAAAAATTGAAATTAGTTTTATAACTTAAAAATATCATTTTTCGAACTGAGTTTCCATTAATTACGAATCGTGTTGATACTTGAATCGATTCTTCTACATTGTATTAACAATCCACGTGCGAATAATATTTTCTCGGACTACCTACAATTCTAAAATATATAAACGGTGAGTAACGACGGTACATAATAATTTAAGGATTGTATTAGTTGTGGGTTAAAATATTACTTTTGAAATGAAATTAATTTTTCACAAATTAAAATTACACAACGATGATTCAGCATATCCGAACTGAATCAATACTGAACAAATAATTACATTAACATTAAAGGTCATCAGTTAACTCTAATTTAGTTTACATTTATTGAATTTTCATTCGGAATGTTACTTCCGGTTTATGAACAAATTTGATTCTTTACATTTAACGAATTGAATATACTTACAATTTGGAACGTTACTTCCGGTTCACGAACAATTTTGATTCTTTACATTTAACGAATTGAATATACAATTTGGAATGTTACTTCCGTTTTACGAAAATTTTTAGACATTTTCAATTTGAATATTGAAAAATCAGTTTTTACAGTAATATAACGTTACGATTATTCATTTTACAATAATATCTCGTTACGGTTATTAACGCTTAACGCATTTTGAAACATTTTAATTTTAAACTTGGCAATTGAATTTACACATGAAATTTTAACTGTCTAAATTATTATACTGGACTTTTGAGAAATGAAATATTACGATAAATATACACAAAATATTGTGGCTAAAACGTTCGTAGCATTTTTGGAATCAAACTGTAAACTGTGTACAGCTTTTCGCGTACCATGTGGTATGTCGTAAACCCACTTTACTTGACAATTAACTGTGGCTATGTACATTACTAGATTTACACTACAAAGTTACTTAGTAATTTGTATCAAATGGTTTAATGATGTTTGCATGTACCATAAGGTCACGTGGTATGTAGGAAATCCACTTTGCACAATAAACGGTACATTTGATAAAATTTACTTTACGAGCAGACACCAATGTTACTTAGCAATTTGTATCAAATGGTTTAATGATGTTTGCATGTACCATAAGGTCACGTGGTATGTAGGAAATCCACTTTGCACAATATACGGTACATTTGATAAAATTTACTTTACGAGTTGATACTTTCGCTTTGCGTATCGGGTGCAATGTGAGGGATGAGTAGTACTTACCCTATGCGGAGATGAGAGTTTACAAATTACAACCGCTTGTTAACGATACAGGGTACATGGTGTACAAAACTAGTGATACTGTATGTGTACATCACTTGTTATAGAAACCATGATACACAAGTACAACGTGTAAGTGGATTATGCCGGCGATTCATCTTGCACGTATTGCGCATTTGTCACATATGCAAGTCGAGAATGAAGCGAAAGGGATTGACATTAGTTATCGAATCATGAATACAATTTTATCATGTGTTGGACGGTGAGCAAAACAAAAGGCCGAGTGTGAGCGATAAATATTAAGTTTCATAGTAAAGTATCGGCGCCTTAACTTGTTTTGTTTCATTTGTCTAATGTATTTGCTTTCGAACATAAGATTTCAATATGGTTTCAATCATTAACATGTTTGACGACCTTTACTGGTCTTTAGATCTCAAGTGGTTTAATCCATATTGTGAATCTTACATTTGCGTTGTCACAAGTTAACCGTTTGTCCCGAATTCATTGTACACATTTGGGATGAACGGATGGTAAACAGAAATTGTAACATTTCGTTTTTTGTTCTCAGCAAATACACCAGACATGAACGCGTTCGGGACGCACGCGTGGTCAGATGGCCGAATGTGAGCGCCACTCGACGACAGCGCCGCTCGATGTTAGTGCCGCTTGCTGACTACAGATGGCGCTGAACCTGTGGCGCGGCAAAGTTGTCTATACGCGTGGTTTTCCGCCATTAATGGCGTGACGTCACAATACTGCTTTGGAATTTACATCATAGCAACTTCAAAGTCTTTAACCATTCGATACTCAGATTTGCCTTGAGTAGCAAGTGTTTCAGAAAGTAGACCTATAATCTATACCTTGGTTGCGAGTGGTTATGGATTTAGTTGTTGTTATCTTGTTACATTGCAATTAATTTAATATATCTTATATGTTATTGTGTTTCTTCCTTAATAAATGATCGAGTCTGTGTATTACATATTGTTAGTTTGCATCTTAAAACCCTATCCATCACCACACGCATGTAGGTCTATAATAGGGTCTTCTGTAAAGTAAAGTACTAACTTTCGGAGAGAATTCTAATTTAAACACAGTTGTTAGGTTTATTATTTCGATAGTTGTCAATTTGACTTATGACGAGACTTTTATTGCATTGGAGCTGCGGGTAGATCAAAAAGATAGAGGCACGAGACGGTAGAGAGGGGAACGAAATGTAAGATTGGATGAAGCGTGCACTGGGTGATTAGAAATGAATATCAGTTTGTGATAGTTTTGTTGATTGATCGGTGGCTGTGAAAAAGTTATTTTGAAGATTAGACGCCACCGAGTTTCTTGCTGGTTCGTCTCGAAAAGTCGTGGTATTCCGAACCAGCGGTAGATTCGCTTAAAATTGTTAATGATGTGAGAGTACCCGTATTACTCAAGATTACAGAAGTTTTTGTGAGAACGATAAGGAAATGATGAATATATTGGTTTTAAGAATGTTTCGAGTATTATTTCACGGAGATATCCCTCTGAACCCATCACAGTGTATCACTTTGTATTCTCACTGATCGCGCTTCAGTTTAACATGCTTACAAACATACTCTTATAACACCGGGATAAAAAGAAGACTATGAATGTATTATTCCAGACTGTAATCTATCTCTGTACCAAATTTCATACAAATTCGTTCAGCCGGTCTGGCGTGATTGAGTAACAAACATCCATCCATCCAAACTTTTGCTTTTTTAATATTAGTTTAGACGTAGCAGCAATTTGTTTTAACTATTATTACGACGTCCCTGGCTGAGTACTTTGGTCTTATAAGTGGGAGGTCACAGGTTCAATCCAGGGCAGGGTCAATTTAAGAATCTACACTCACAGAATTTTCTCTGGTGGTAGGCTTGGGCCGTGGTTAGTTAAGTAAGCCATTAGGATACCGGCAAGGGCGTGCCGCCAAGCAATTTTGCGTTCCGGTACGATGCCGTGTAGAAATTTAAGGCACACATTAATGATAATTTAATCATATTTTTTATGGATAGGTTTTATCCCGGGGAAGGACATAGGCTCCTTTTTATCCCGTAAAATTCAAGAGTTCCCGCGGGAATCTAAAACCTTAATCCACGCGGACGAAGTCGCGGGCATCACCTAGTTTATACCAATGAAATACTTTAAAATTGTACACCGGCTATACGGTAGAACATGCAGACCTTACTAGTTTTTAATGTAACATCTGTAATGTGTAACTACCTATATCTTAATGGACAATAAATGAATTAAGAAACTAAAAAAAAAAGAAAGGGCTAGGTTGTTGTGGATAAAAGAAATATATACATATTTGCCTGGTGGGAGGCTTCGGCCGTGGCTAGTTACCACCCTACCGGTAAAGACGTGCCGCCAAGCGATTTAGCGTTCCGGTACGATGCCGTGTGGAAACCGAATAGGGGTATGGGTTTAATATAACTGCCATGCCCCTAACAGGTTAGCCCGCTACCATCTTAGACTGTATCATCTCTTACCATCAGGTGAGATCGCAGTCAAGGGCTAACTTGTAGTGGATAAAAAAAAACCTATCTACCTATAGTGATAAATGTAAATCAATGGCGTCTATATTTTACGTCAAATTGTTATTCCATTTCCTAGAGTACTGCAAAAGCGCGTCGCGTTCCGGATTGTGATTGATCATTCACTCGCCGACTAAGTGATCGTTCGTTCATTCCGTTCATTCGTTCATCCGGACGCTTGCGTTCGGCTTTCAGCTTTTTATCATAAAGAATACCTCTTTCCTCTTTAGGGGGTGAAGTCACTTGCAAAGTTTCTGTCTGCCAAAGTATATGACCACTGGGTCATAATATCTACTTAATGAATGAAATGTATATAGTTAGTAACTAGACTAGAAAATCGATTATAACGATCATAATGGTTCCATCCATTAATCCATCCAAATATTTCGCATTTATAAAATTAGTAAGTATAAGTATTGATCGAGCGCCAGCTGTCAACGTTAACATTTGTCAAAAATCGTAGTTAACATTGTCGCGATCGAATGGGAAGAAAAATCTCCTACTAGGCAATCTGAACTTCTAGATTAAATAAATAAAATAAAATAAATAAATGTTTATTTAGCTTTTACACGGCTAACAAAGGAGAAATACAAAAATGAAAAATTATAACTACAAGATAATTACTAACTAAGCTTACTTACTAAAATACAAGATGTATTTAACTAGGTAAAAATATAAATTGCCCCGTGTGTTAGCTAAAAAGGTTGCTGCCTCAGCATGTTGCTGCAGTGTGTGATAACTGCAGCGCTGATTTTCAGGCAGAGCCTTAAGTGGCGTCATTTATCAGTGGCGTGATTAGATGCTCAAGGAACTAGTAAGTGGAACCTAAATCAACAACTTCAAATACTCAATTAAGTTGCGGTAGGTATAATACCTACTCCGCAGTACATATAGACACACCCCTTGGCACGGCCCGCGGCAACAATATGAGATGCACGTGAGTTTTGGCACTGCTCTCGTTGTTAATGGATTAGTAATGTTTCCAGGTTTACTGTTATTATTCAAGATAATATGCAGAAATGTTTGCAACTTTTTTTTCTTTTCTTTCCATTTTTGGATAGTTTCTTCGTTTCGGTGTGTTGCTCTTTCTCTACTATGTTATGATTGTGACAATTGTGTATCACAATGCTATATAGGAGCGATTGCGATAAATAGAGATTGGAAAAAGCGCTTCATAGTTCAATAATCGCATCATCCTCATCATCATCATATTGTAAATGTGATGGATGCTTGTAACTTTTTTTTTTATTCCACTACAAGTTTGCCCTTGACTGCGATATCACCTGGTGGTAAGTGATGATGCAGTCTAAGACGGTAGCAGGCTAACCTGTTAGTTATATTAAACCCATACCCCTATTCGGTTTCTACTTTGCATGTTTGTAAGTTTGAATGATTGTTACTTGCTGCTTTTCCACGCTACGACGACTGTACCGATTTGTCTAAAATTTGGAATGGAGATAGGCATTATATTGAGATACGGAGTAGTAACACATAGGCATTTTATCCCTGGAAATGAAAGAATTTCCGCGGAAATCTCAAAACCTTAATCCACGCGGACGAATTGACGGGCATCATCTAGTATAGAATAATTCTTGAAGTATGATTTATAGGTGTCTAGCTGATACCCGCGACTTCGTCTGCGTGGATTGAGGTTTTTCGGTTCCCGCGGGGACTCTTTAATTTTCCGGGATAAAAGGAAGCCTATGTGCTATTCCTGACTATAATCTATCTCTGTGGCAAATTTCATCCAGATCCGTTCAGCCGTTGGAGCGTGATTGAGTAACAAACATCTATACATCCATACATCCATACATCCATCCAAACTTTCGCATTTATAATATTTATTAGATTATTATAGGTAACTTTTTCAATCATGATAAGATTTTTCTAAATTTACCTGAGTAAATAATTATGACAAAATAATTATATAGCTACATATTTTCCGATTCTGCACCTTTCTTTTCATACCAAGTTAATTGATAAAAGCTTGTTATTTATGTGGTTATCTAAATAACAATGAACATACATACATTCTTTAAAAAAAAGTTATAAAAACCTACAACACATTTGTTCACATAACGTCTCAGTAAACATCCGCGCTTGCGTTTCGTGTTATCCCGGAAAACGGGAATTTTGTCCCCTCAGCCCGCGGCGTCGTCCCTACTCCCGGGCGAGGCACGTATGCCTGTCAATAAACAACCGCGCGGCTTCCCAAACGCATGTGAAGGTTTTATATCGAACCTGGGGGCTTATCATTGCTTAAAGCAGTATTGTTTTAATATTGTTTTATATAATATTCCGGAAAATTAAAGATTTCCCGCGGGAATAAAAATCATAATCCACTCGGACGAAGTCGCGGGCATAATCTAGTATTATTATATGTGATTAATGGATAGGAACGACGTTCATCAACGAGGAATACAACTAAAATAGAAAATCTTTTAACAGCTCGATACATATGGGCACCCCTGGCAAATCTGCTATTTACTTATCGCGCTTTATTTATAAACACCTATACGCCAGCAAAAAAATGTATTTTATAAATTTCCTTTCTTCCGCATCGGGGGTAAAGAAGCCTGTCTGTTGACTCAAGCATTACTTGGGCAAACGTGTCGTGGGGGTTTTTTATATGTCCGTAACGCGAGAATACTTATCGGGGATTCGTGTCTGCAAATACTGGGGTGAGATATGTTTTGCGCTCTTCAAAATAAATGGTATCCATTTCGTTTTGATGATACGTCAATTAAACTGTTTTTTTTTTTCAAAATTAAGTAATTCAAGGGCCATAGATACTGCCAACGCTTAAAAGCAATACTGTTAAGCAATATTACTCGAAGTGACAGTATGATAGTACGTACCTTGACGATTATAATTCTAAATCACGAAAGGCAACAATATAATTAATGGCTTTAAGCGTTGGCAGAATGGCCCCAATACCAACATTTTTCTTTTTTTAGGGTTCCGTACCCAAAGGGTAAAAACGGGACCCTATTACTAAGACTCCGCTGTCTGTCTGTCTGTCTGTCTGTCTGTCTCCAGGCTGTATCTCATAAACCGTGATAGCTAGAAAGCTGAAATTTTCACAAATGATGTATTTCCGTTGCCGCTATAACAACAAATACTAAAAATTAAAAATAAATATATATTAAGGGGGGTCCCCATACAATAAACGTGTTTTTTTCGTATTTTTTTGCTCAATATTAAAAACGGTAACAGGTAGACGGTTCAAATTTTCACAGAATATTAACTTATATATTACCTTTCAAAATAAATAATTAAATATCAATAAAGTAAATATTAAAGGGGGGCTCCCATACAACAAACGTAATTTTTATTTTTAATACGTCATAAATCGTAAAACTTACTACAGGTTTGTACGGAACCCTCGGTGCGCGAGTCCGACTCGCACTTGGCCGGTTTCTATTGTAACAAGGGAACAGAATTTAAATTATTAAAAAATACGACTGCCCTGCCATATTGTTTAAAAAAAAAATTATAGCCATTGCCACATGGGATGATTGATGTAAGATTCTAACGATATATTTTATCATCCAAATCTGTTAAGGCATTCTGAAGTTATGGACATTTTACTTTGAGAACCAACCTGCGATACCATATTATGTGTTTACCAAATTCTTTAAACATCATATTAAAGATGAATACATCCAAATCTATTCAGGAGTTTAGAGGTTATGGACATTTTACTTTGAGATACGATACACGTGTTTACCAAATTCTTCAAATATCACATTAAAACTGAACATGCAACCGAAAAGCGTACACACTGTATCAAACCTCCCTTCCCCTGCAATCGTTAAATACATCGCAAATAATTCCAAACTTCCCCGGCTTACTCCGACATACCCCAACTTATCCCAACTTACTCGAGCTTGCTCCTACTACTGACAGCGTTCAGACGCTTAAATCACGGCAACTTCATCCCTGAGCGGAATAAGCGATCATTACGATTCAAGTCCTCGGGGCATTTCGGATCCTTTGAACTTCAAACTAAACTAATTTATCGAATTAGAAAAAAAAAAGAAAACCTTATTAGGTTCATTTTATTCCTGTATAAAAATAATGACGAGTGATTATTTTGTTCAAGTCCCTTTGAAGTTTAAAGTAGGTACCTTCCTTTACCAAGTTGTTTTATATTTCTATTTCTTTTCATTGTCTATCTGCTACGCTTTCACAGCTCATCTTTTCAACCGATTCTGACGGTTGCATCTCAGGGAAGGACATAGGCTTTTCATCCCGGATAATTAAAGAATTCCCGCGGGAATCAAAACCCTTAATCTACGCGGATGAAGTCGCGGGCATCGTATAGTTTTATAATATAACTAGTGGTTCGCCCCTAACTGAGACCTCGCGGTATCACAGAGCGCCATCTATTGACATCATTGTGAAGTTCTGTTAAAAGTACTGAAGCACATTAAAAATTAAATAATTTCGTTTCCTTATTATATTTATTAATTTTAGTATTTGTTGTACAGGATATAATTCAAATAATTGATCAAGGTTCAGGCTCAGCCTTTCAGAAAATTGAGAGTTCTGAGGTCAACTTTGGACGTTAGAAAATCTCCACTTTGAAAGCCCCCCATTTCGTCAATTTTAGGGGAAAAATTTAAAAAAAAATATTTTTGGACTCTATTCCTAATTATCTTTAAAATGATATACCGCAACCCTATGTAACGCTATAAAAAATATTTTACTTTGCATTCGCTTATAAGAGAGCCCCCCTGAAATAAAGATTTTTATAACTTTTTAAGCCATATTCGGTGGGAGGCCATCGGTTTACATATTATATTTAAATTTGGACTTGTCCAAGATTGGGCCTTGAACATGAACCAAGATGATTTTAATACACGTGAATAGAGATCCTAAAATATGGCTTTTAGAATTATTTACACATTTTTAAAGGACCCAAATTTGGAGAAAAATATATTTTTATTTTGTGGCTTTTTTAGATCTTTGTCTGAATCTTATCAACAGTAAAAAAAAAACTTGATTTTTTTGTCACGTATGTCATTGGGTGATTGTCAAATGTCACTGTCAGTTTTGTTTAATCTTAATTTATTGGTGATTTATTGTTGTCTAATAATTATTTTACGAATGACTCAAATACTCAACTATTATTTATTAATCTTATAATATTGTATGTACTACCTATGTAGTGGAAAATGGGTAGTTTATCGAAATGGAATATTAATAATCACAATTAATGCGCATTACCCAAGTTTTAGTGTTGCCAATTGCCATCCATCGAAAAATATTTTCTATAAACGATATTTTTCATAATTATTTTTTAAAAAAACGGGGTTTTCTAAAATTATTATTTAAATGGCGTTTAATGTTATATTTTTTTCTCTTTCACGTGATGGCAGTTTGGTTCTGGTTCATTGACACACAGAATAAAAAACCACCCTCCATACTGAACTGGGACATGTCCTTTGAAGTAATTACGTTCAGTAATTCAGAAGTTATAAGGCTCTGACAGACGGACGGACGGACGGACAGACGGACGGACGGACGGACGAACAAGTGCCAATTCACTCAAGTAGATTCAGAGACCATCGCTTCGCTCGGTCAATACCTAAGTTATAAGAGTCGAAGAGAGAAGAGTCATTAAACCCAACACCGTCTTGACCTCAAAGTAATAACAAGTGAACACATTTAAAAAAAAATAAAAAAAACAAGCTTGCGCCGCCATATTGAATTCATTTCAAAAAATATTATAGTGTCTCTCGGGAAGATGTAAGGATTCTAACGATTCCACATACATCCAAATCTCTTCAGGCATTTACAAGTTATAGTGGAATAAAGAAACTCACATACATACATACATATTATAAATGAACCCTGAAAAACGTTACACTCCTAATTTGAGCAGTTGTGTAAAAAGTGCAATAGAATACTAACTTTCAAAGTTCTATCCACGGAAGGGAACAGTTGTGATCATGCGGAAACGCGGAAAGCAAATTAAGCGTCTATAACTGTAATAGTGTGGTAGTTATAGACCTTGAAGCTTGTTGTATGTATTGTAACTACCCACACCCTCTCTCTTTTTTCCTCACTAGCATTCCCTATCTAGAGAGTTCGTGTTAAAATAATTAAAATCCATACAACTAACTATTTTAGGTCTGTGCCTTCGGCTTGACCTTTCGGAGATTACCTCTCATACTTACCAACACACTAGTGCATCTTACCTACTACGGTTACGTCTGTGAGCAGCAGCGGGACGCGGCAAGAGGGGTGCGGGTCCCCCTCACCGCGCGGCGGCGGCAGGCGGCGGGCGGCGGCACCGCCGCGCTTCCTTAGTACGCTTTCAACTTGACTGACGCGCAGTGCATTTTATCTAACGTTGTTGTAACGTTCGTGAATCAGTGTTCTTTCACGGATTGCCTTTCGTCGGAAGGGTAAGTGAATGAGAACATAATAAGTTTTTGTTTTTTTAGGTTATCGTTTGTGACTGCGTTTTTTGTGTGGGAAGGTTCGAGAATCCTTGTTTTACAAGATAATTCCCTTTGTGCAGTTAACTATGTGACTGCCTATTCATTATGATTTGACTCGCTTACGGCAGTCATTTGGACTTACTAGTGCCTGCACGGCTTGACGGGGCTTCGCTCCTCATAGCCATAAGGCTGATGAGCTACATCTGTCGGCTCGGGTTACGCAGCCGTCGGCTCGTAATCGGCAGCCGCAAAGCTCACGAGCCGCGGCCGTTGGCTCGTGACACGCAGCCATACGGCTCACGAACCGCAGCCGTAGGCTCCAGATTCGCAGCCGTCGCGTCGGCTCGAATTTCGCAGCCGTCGGCTCGAATTTGGCAGTCGTCGGCTCGTTGTCAGCAGCCGTACGGCTCAGAGCCGCAGCCGTCGGCTTGGCTCGAATTTCGCAGCCGTCGGCTCGAATTTGGCAGCCGTCGGCTCGAATTTCGCAGCTGTCGGCTCGAATTTCGCAGCCGTCGGCTCATTGTCAGCAGCCGTACGGCTCATGAGCCGCAGCCGTCGGCTCGGTGTCAGCAGCCGTGCGGCTCATGAGCCGCATCTGTTGGCTGCAGCGCAAGGTTTGGCTCACGTTATTCTAGCACAGGTTTTGACCACCACGGTAGCCATGTGGGGTGGATATGTTGGTTATTTATACTAATAAAACCCATCGCAGATGGCGCAGGGAGGTGTGGTCGTCAGCCTTGGTGAGCTCTGGCAGGGTGAGGCAGATTCCGAGAAGGAGGATGAAATTCTGGAGCGCCTGAAGCTTTTAGCACAGGAGAACCTTCCAGAGGGATGGACAGAATGGACGGCGCGTCGATCTTCGAAAGAGGATATTGTTAGTTGCAGCTTGGACCCCCAGCTGCTCAATAAACTTAGGTTTGCACTTCCTACGGTGGGAATCGCGAGAGCTTTTAACCCCGATGCGGACCATCTGTCGGAAAGATGCTACCGGGATATGAAAGTCAAGATGCTAGACTGGAAGTTTACTAGGGCGCTTATTATTAGCCCACCGGCCGTAGCAAACAGGATAAGGGGTTCAGCAGCGCAGGCAGAGAGGCTACTTTCGGGGGTGGAGTCTGATTCAGAAAGAAGAACCCGTAAAAGAAGTTCTTCGCCAGGTAGTTTCCAGTCCAAGAGATCGAAGGTGGACGAGCTAGAGCAAAAAATGAACAACATATTCGCTGTCTTAGTGGAGAAGATCGAAAGTCTTAAGCCGGAGAGTCACTGGCGGCAGAGTGAAATGTCGGATGCGGAGGAATCGGACCAGGAGAACTACCCTCCTTCTCCGGATTCAGTCTTAGACTCAGATACATGGAAGGCACTGGCATTAGACCCTGAAATAGAGATTGAACAGGAGGAGGACATGGACGTATTAGACTTTCGGCCCCTTGTCAAGGAAGCGGAACCGCCGATACCAGATCCTTCATCACAAGTAGGGTTGGAGGGAATCGAGTGCCAAAGGTTCGGCTCCGAAGGCTGGAGTAGACTCCGTTATAAGGAGGTGGAAAAGCGTCTTCATGCAGCACCAGTGTTCAACACCTTATAGGTTAATACAGAGTTAGGGGGCTTACTGAGCCATCCATCGGGACTAGCTGCCAGGCAGGACGGGATGCTCGGTACGATTGTTCATGGCCTCCTTCTCCAAAGACGAGTCTTGTCGGAGGAACTTAAAGCCCTCGCCAGGAAACATCCCGAGGCAGCAGGGGATTTACGCAATGTTTTAGCGGACGGTTCGAGCCTTAGAGTAGTGTCTGATGATTTACTTCAATTTGCGTGCGGCCATCGCGCCGAAGCAATCGAAATGAGGTGGAAGGCCTTTAAAGTCAAGAACGAAAATTTTCCTGCGGGCCTTCAACAGCTACCGCCATCGCCAATACACCTATTTGATGAAAAGCGCCTTGCAGGCTGTATAAAGGATAATGGGGGGGTAAAGCAGGTGTTTATATCCCCTCAACCATTCAAGAAGCCGTTTCGGAAGCCTGCCGCTTCCGCGGCACAATTCTCGTCTAAACAATCTGGCTGGCGCTCACGACCAGCGGTGCCTTCGAAGGCCCCCCAAGCTTCGCCAAAACGTAGCTCAACATACACAACGGCCGCTGCTTGTAAATATATTAGCCCAAAGAGGGACGCCAATAAGCGACAGGAGAGAAGCTGACAGGTTTCAGGGAGGGCATTTGAGGTGGTTTTTTAACAGGGTGGCTTAAAAGTTAGAAGCTCCAAAGTCGATTATCGGGATTATTTCCGGTTAAACAATACCCTTCGTGGTGAAACCACCCTCAGTTCCCTTCCACGAGGAAATGTTACGAAAATTCGTGATGGAGACTTCAGTGTCCATGACCAAAGAATTAAGGAAGCTGGAAGAAATAGGCGTAATAGAAAGATCCGATGCCAGAACAGGATTCCTGTCGCGAATATTCTTAATTCCGAAACAAAACGGAAAAGTGAGACAGATCTTCGATCTGAGGCGGCTGAACTTGTACCTAAAGCCTCGAAAATTTTGACTGATAAACCAAAACCGCATTCCAATTTTCCTACAGGAAGACGACTACATGGCAAAGCTGGACTTGTCCCAGGCCTACTTTCATATACCTGTGAAAGAGAGCCACAGAAGGTTCCTTTGCTTTGCATTCAAATTCTCTTCCAGATGACGTGCCTCCCGTTTGGCATATCGAGTGCACCTCTAGCCTTCTCCCGGGTCAATTGGGTGGCAAGCGTGTTGAGATCGAGGGGTATTTGGGTGCTTGTGTATCTCGACGACTTCCTGTTTGCGCATCAGGACCCACGGGCTTTAGAGAGTCAGATAGTCGAGTCGGCAGACCTTCTACGTACCTTAGGCTGGTCAGTGAATCTGGAAAAGTCAGTACTCGAAGCTTCGAAACAAATAGAATTCCTTGGAATAGTGTGGGACATGGCAAGGAACGAGAAACGACGGTCAGACGACAAGACACAGAACATCTCGAGGGAATTCAAGAGACTAGTGAGGGATCCCCAGTGGAGTTGGGACACAGGAATGTCACTAGTAGGCAAGTGGGGTTTTGTGTCCTTGGTAACGCCTTTGGGCCGGCTGTACACAAGACACCTACAAAGAGCAAGCCGCAAGCTTCTAGAAGAATCCCCCAAGAAGAAAGTCAACCTTCCAGATCAGGCAGTAGCCGATTGCGTCTGGTGGATTCAGAACCTGAGGAGACCAGGCAGGATATTTGTTCCCGAGCCAAATGCTTTTATTACAACCAATGTCTCAGACACTGGCTGGGGGATACAGCTGGACAATCATTACGTCTCGGGATTGTGGACCACGGAGCAGAAGGAATGGCACATAAACAAAAAGGAACTTTATACGCTACTCATAGCTTTCAAAAAAGCTTCGCGAACTGGTAGAAAACAGGTCAGTTATGGTCCAGTCCGACAACAGAATCGTAGTTGCATATTTGAGGAACCAGGGGGCGACAAGGTCTGTAAGCCTTCTAGAAGCGACAAGGGAACTGCTGCTTCTGGCGAATCGCCTAAGAATCTTTACACATCCGTTTCACATACCCGGCCGCTACAACACAATAGCAGACAGTTTGTCACGAGGCATGGGCCTCCCGGATTGGCATCTCGACAAGGAAGTGACGACGAGGGTATTCCAGAAATGGGGACGCCCTCAGATAGACCTGGTCGCCATAGATCTTACGAGAGTAGTGTCTCAGTACGTATTGATAGATGCGAGGGATTCAGAGGTCTCGTTCACCAACGCCTTCAGTCGGGATTGGCATTACCATTTGGCGTGGGTCTTTCCTCCCCCGCCCCTAATCCCCAAAGTGCTACAGCATTTGAACAGGGTATCAGAGTGGTATCACATAGTGGTACCTCGGTGGGACAATGTGTTTTGGAGGGGAGATTTGAAGAAGAGATCGAAGGAGGCTCCGTTTCAAATTCTAAACGTGGACCAACATCTGATCGGCTTGTCGACAGGTCGTCCCCCACCGAAAACGGCGGAACTTCATTCAGAGGTTTGGAGAACACGGGGTGGGGTCAGTTGGTCTCTGGTTTAAACGTGGAAGATGCGAAACTAATTCAGTCGGCATGGCGTGATTCCACCTGGAATACGTATGGATCCGCATGGAAGCAATGGGTCTCGTGGTGCAAAGAAAATGGGGCAAATCCGGGTAATCCTCGACCGCAGGTGGTAGTTTCCTATACAATTCTGGTGCACAAGTCGGTAGTGGTAACCTTGGCAGACCCGACGCAGGAGCAACATCTGTCATCACACCCGTTAATCACTGCTGTGTTAAAGACGATAAATTGAAGGCGAATGTGTGCATCGGTTTCGATAAGAAACCAGATCTGGAATGTTCAAGACCTTCTGCAATGGCTGCGAACGCATGTACCCTCTCGCGAGAGCATCGATGAGGTCTCGCGACACGTTGCTCTACTGCTCCTACTAGCATCGGGTCGTAGTGTGCACGATCTAACTCTGCTACATATTGATGATCACCACTGTGAAATCTCCGGCGCATCCATCACGTGTTGGCCGGTATTTGGCTCTAAAACGGATGGACCTCGAAGTTGTCAATCTGGTTGGTAGTTGAGGTCTTCGGGGGATCCCGAGTTAGATATTGTCGACTGGGTACGTTGCTTGGTTGAGGTTTCCTCAAGTAGAAGACAGGCACGTGAGGGCTTGTCAAATTTATTAATCAGCACAAGAGGCAGGGTAAAGGCTGCCTCGAGGGTAGTGATAGCTGGCTGGCTAAAGGCACCTTTTGAGAAAATGGTTATAAAATGTAGTCCAGGGTTGATAAGATCCGCAGTGGCTTCTAACAATTATGAAAACAATGTTCCATTGGATCAAATTTTAAAGAGGGGTAACTGGCGAGGATCGGTTAAATTTTTTCAAACACTGCTGTAAAACAGTGGAAAAGCCCCGAGAACCTAGTTGTGCCAACGCGTTGAGTGATTCCTTTAGGGTGGCGGAATCCTAAATGATTATTATGTAGCAAATCGATTTATAATAACACTTCACATCAAGTCATTCGGCTCTGATTATTGTGATAATTTTGATATGATTATAATATAACTTAAAGAACTTCTTCTTAGTTATAACGTTAATGTTTAGTAACTGTTGATCTCATTGAAACCTAAGCTAAGATTATATGATTCTGATTAAGCTTGTGGACGGACAAAATTAAAAATAAATCCATGAAAGACTGATTATGTTTTGTTTTTCCTTTGGAATTCACCAATTCCTTTAGAAGATTTACAATTCATCACAGTACGCTTAGCGACGCCGGCAGAATATAGACACGTCTCCGAAAGGTCAAGCCGAAGGCACAGACCTAAAATACAACCGTTTTCTACCCCGAAGGGAGGAAAACGATTATTTCAGGTCTTGCCGAGGCTTGACCTGAGTAAGGCCTTGCCGGCTCGGAGATGCATACTGAGGAAGCGCGGCGGTGCCGCCGCCCGCCGCCTGCCGCCGCCGCGCGGTGAGGGGGACCCGCACCCCTCTTGCCGCGTCCCGCTGCTGCTCACAGACGTAACCGTAGTAGGTAAGATGCACTAGTGTGTTGGTAAGTATGAGAGGTAATCTCCGAAAGGTCAAGCCTCGGCAAGACCTGAAATAATCGTTTTCCTCCCTTCGGGGTAGAAAACGGTTGTATTATAAATGTGAAAATGTGCCTGTCTTTTGCGCTTTCGCCATCCCTTCTGTACAACCAATTTTGTCAAAATTTTGCAGTGAGGTAGATAGATAGACAGATTAACTCTTTATTGCACACTTAAAAAAGAAACAATACACATAGGTTTAAAGGTTAAATAGTGAATTATTTTGAAAGATAATATACAAGTTAATATTCTGTGAAAATTTGAACCGTCTACCTGTTACCGTTTTTAATATTGAGCAAAAAAATACGAAAAAAACACGTTTATTGTATGGGGACCCCCCTTAATATATATATTTTTTTAATTTTTAGTATTTGTTGTTCTAGCGGCAACGGAAATACATCATTTGTGAAAATTTCAGCTTTCTAGCTATCACGGTTTATGAGATACAGCCTGGAGACAGACAGACAGACAGACAGCGGAGTCTTAGTAATAGGGTCCCGTTTTTACCCTTTGGGTACGGAACCCTAAAAAGAAGAAAAGATGGGTTATTTCGCGCATTCAAAAATAAATCTACTTAATCCATACTAATATTATAAATGCGAAAGTGTGTCTGTCTGTCTGTCTGCTACGCTTTCACGGCCCAACTAATCAACCGATTTTAATGAAATTTGGTACAGAGATCGTTTACATATGCTACTTTTTATCCCGGAAAATTAAGCAGTTCCCGCGGGAATCAAAACCCTTAATCTATGCGGACGAAATCACGGGCATCACCTAGTTAATCAAAAAAAAATAAAAAAAAACCGGCCAAGTGCGAGTCGGACTCGCGCACCGAGGGTTCCGTACAAACCTGTAGTAAGTTTTACGATTTATGACGTATTAAAAATAAAAATTACGTTTGTTGTATGGGAGCCCCCCTTTAATATTTACTTTATTGATATTTAATTATTTATTTTGAAAGGTAATATACAAGTTAATATTCTGTGAAAATTTGAACCGTCTACCTGTTACCGTTTTTAATATTGAGCAAAAAAATACGACTAAAACACGTTTATTGTATGGGGACCCCCCTTAATATATATATTTTTTTAATTTTTAGTACTTAGGTATTTGTTGTTATAGCGGCAACGGAAATACATCATTTGGGAAAATTTCAGCTTTCTAGCTATC
This sequence comes from Erebia ligea, assembly GCA_917051295.2. Taxonomy (NCBI): domain Eukaryota; kingdom Metazoa; phylum Arthropoda; class Insecta; order Lepidoptera; family Nymphalidae; genus Erebia; species Erebia ligea. Next base: position 2,408,936 of record OU785232.1, read on the forward strand.
ACGGTTTATGAGATACAGCCTGGAGACAGACAGACAGACAGACAGACAGACAGACAGACAGCGGAGTCTTAGTAATAGGGTCCCGTTTTTACCCTTTGGGTACGGAACCCTAAAAACACGACTGCTCTGCCCCAATTCAGATGGCACCGGCTCCATGCAACTCATCATGATATCATCCGTCCACATTAGGGAGCTGGCCTACGATTTCAATTTATTATTAAAAATAATCCTATCCTTTGGTATTAAAATAAGCTTTTACAAAAGAAAGGAGCTCTAAATAATACAATCCACTTATTCCAACAATAATTGTGAATTAACTTTAAACAAGCCGTCTACTTTACAAGAATCCTATGAACACGGCGCACTTGCAAGGGAAAAGCAATTAAAATACTCTAACAGTAAAAGCTCGCTAGTTTGCCGTAATGTAACTACAATATTGCTGTTTATTCTAAATACCTACCAAACTTGCACGACATCTAGCACATGCGGGTATTTCAAACGTTGCATGAACATGACTAATTATGTGCCTACCCAGTAGCCATATTCTATGATTACTCGATTGTTATGCACTTAATCTATATTATAAATACGAAAGTTTGGATGGATGGTTGGATGTTTGTTACTTAATCACGCCAGAACGACTGAACGGATCTATAGATGAAATTTTTATGCGCGCTTGATGAAAGAGAATGAAGCGGATATTTTGTCTGCTTAACAATTTTTTTGTCCATTGTGTGCTTTCACTCTAAGGGTCTAGCCCCACTACATAAGCGCGGCGGCCCTTCTTAAGCGACGCAGCACGGAAATGCACTGCTACATAATTGTACAAAGAATACTTGCCGCTACGTGCCGCGCCGCGCCGCCCCTCTGTAGTAAGTCTACTAGAACCGTCTTACTGAACTATCTAACTAATATTTGATACTTAGCACTATGTAAGAAACCCACTAAACTGAATATTGTATGAGTATCGGCAAGCAAGGGCCGGCCATTAATACTGTACTGTTTACAGTAATCAAAGTAGATGCCATTATACGTGCGTCGTTTAAACACAGCCGTTACTGAATATTTGATGCAAATCGTTTGGCACACGCGTGCGTTACGATATGACGTGACGCGTTGGTGTAAAGTAGCTTGCACATCGGTGGGTTACACGCTGAATTTATAGGATTAGATTTGCCATTACAAATATAAAACTTTTTTTATTCAAGTAGACTTTGACAAGTGCTTTTGAATAGTCGAGTGAATCTACCACTGGTTCGGAATCCCATTCCTAAAGAGAAGAACCAGCAAGAAACTCATTGGTTGCTCTTTTGAAAAAAAAAGTAAAGTAAAAGTAAAGTAAAATATACTTTAGTGTACACCTTAAAAAATAAATACAACAACATCCAATAGGAGGGTTTGATACACATAGGTAGTTAATCAACGTAGCACATCTATGGGTGGAAACGCACCTTAAAATCCATACTAATATTATAAATGCGAAAGACGTCTGTTTGTCTGTCAAAATTTGGTAAAGAGCTAGGTTTTATCCCGGCGAAGGACATAGGCTATTTTTATTCCAAATAATTAAGGTGTTCCTCCGGGAATCAAAATAGGGAAAAAAAGAGTGGATTTTTTCAAAACTTAAAACCACGCGGACTTCATCTAGTATTTAACTATTTTAAATGAGGGTGACACGCGCACTAGGGAAAAGTAATGTATTAAAATATTTTTAACTAGCGCGCGTTATTCTCCAGTGAATCAGGGTCTTTATGTTAATCCCTCGCGTCATACACGTATAGCAAAGTAGCGTTTTTATTCATACACTCTATTATCACTGTCACACAATGTAGCTTTTTAATTATAATTAAAATTGCTTGGCACCCGCGCTAAATTATGTATGCAATGTGTATATGGTTTATAATGATGTATGCCATCACTCAGTGACATTGTTTCATATTGTGAATAGCATTACTAGCGAACGCTCGCGGCTTTGCTCCCGTGGCTTTCGAAAAATCGTTCATAAAATTTGTCTACTTTATAATGATAAATGATAAAATCTTTAATTTTCCCAAAAACCATAGTACAAAGTTTCTTAAAACTACCCTGGACCCCCATACTAAGATAGCCCTTGTCTTGGGGTCAGTCTCTTCCCAGTGCAATGTAAAATAATATTAGAAAATGGGACTGAAGTATGGTTAGTAGTAACTTACATTATAATAGGATATATTTTTCAAGGTCGTCGATGAGCCCCGACGCAAAAAGAGGGTCTAACCCCTCAAGGGTTGAATTTTCAAAAATTATTTCTTAGCTGATGTCTTAATATAGCTATCTGTATGCCAAATTTCAGCCCGATTCGTCCAGGGGTTTGAGCAGTGCGTTTATAGATCAGTCAGTCAGTCAGTCAGTTGCCTCTACCGTATAATCCGAAAATTCGTCCGCGTGGAATAAGTTTTTTCAATTCCCACGGGAACTCCTTAATTTTCCGGGATAAGAAGTAGCCTATGACACTCTCCTGGTCCTCGACTATACTCATGCCAAAAATCACGTCAATCCGTTGCTCCGTTGCGGCGTGATTGAAGGACAAACCAACAAACCAACAAACAAACACACATAAATATTAGAGGTTCCGTATAAGTATTAGAGGTTCGACATAGTAAATTTAAGTCAGTTGAATTTAGGTAATGTTACATACAGCCAAGTTTCAGTCCCTGTTCAGAAGCAGGCTGGGCTGTAACACTGATAGGTAAGCGCTCTGGAGAGTTAGCCGGCATGTTTATGCAAATCGTTTGGCAGAGGTTCGCACGGCGCGGCCGGCATGCAAATGTTATCTCGACTAGCCCTTTTACTGTACTTTTTAAAAATGTAATAGTTACAACTTGACTGAGATCTCACCAGGTAGTAAGCGATGATAATATTCTTAGGGACTTAAGAATAAGAAGAAGAAATGTGGTAAAACCCTTCTGCTCCTAAACATGCAGGAAAAGCAAACAACCATCGCCGAGTTTTTTTTGCTAGGCGTTTTTGGTAAGTATAACATTCCGACCCAGTGGTAGATTTACTTGACGGCAGGCACTTGTAAAAATTTATATAAATACAATTTGACTTTGACTTTCGATGGTATGATACAGGGTACACGGTATCGTACCGGTACGCGTAATCGCTTGGCGTCTTTAGCGGCAGGGACTAACTAACTAGCTATGGAAGCTTCCCAGCGTCACGAATGCGAAACCATTTTTGGAGTTTTTTTTTTTTTTATCCACTACATGTTAGCCCTTGACTGCGATCTCACCTGATGGAAAGTGATGATGCAGTCTAAGATGGTAGCGGGCTAACCTGGCTAGTTAGTCGGCATGTAAATCGTTTGGCACAGATTCGCACGGCGCGGTCGGCCTGCAAATGTTATCTCGACTAGCCCTTTTACCTACTACGAGCATTTTAATTTCTTTTGAGCATATTTTTTTTATTACACCCTAGTTTTTAAATCCCTTAATGTCTTTTATCGGTAAGTAGATTTGCATTCAAGCTAGAGTTAGTGTTAAAAAAAAGATATTCATTTGACGATTCAAAAGCACTTGTAAAAGTTTATTTGAATAAAAAACGTTTGAATTTTAAATTTTGAATATCCGGTAAAAAAAGTTATATTTAAGTTTCTTCAAAAAAGTAGGTAATTTGCTTGTATGAATTACACCATACAGTTTTTAATAAAAAACTTTCTGTACCTATTCCACAAATAAAACGATGGGCATAACATCTATCTACTTATACTTATTATTATTATAAATGCGGAAGTTTTAATGGATGGATGATGTTAGTTACTCATCACGCTGAACGGATCTGAACAAAATTTGGCACGGAGATAGATTATTGTCTGGAATAGCACAGTGGCTCCTTTTATCCCGGAAAATTAAAGAGGTACCAAAAAACCTCAATCCACGCGGACAAAGTCGCGGGCATCAGCTAGTAGAAAATAATAAAAAAATAATGGCCTCCCCATAAAAAATCAATCTATAAACATCAAGTCTTAAGCATGCATAATGCTCAGAGGCGCTTTGATGAAGATAAATATTGGCGAAAACGTTCGGCTTTACAAAAACTCATGCTGACTAGACGGTTCTACTTTGATGTTGGCTGTAAGAGAATTTATATGCATTGACTCTGTTATTTTGTTATAGATTTTTTGCTGAACTTCTGAATTGTTTTAATAATAATATTAGGTGTCTTTTTTGTTACAACAAAAAAGACACCTAATATATGGTGTTTGTTTGTGTCTACAAGTTAGTTTGACTGCGATCTCGCCTGTTGGTTAGTGATGATGCAGTCTAAGATTGTAGCGGGCTAACCTGTTATGGGCATGGCAGTTATATTGAACCCATACCCCTAGTCGTTTTCTACACGACATCGTACCGGAACGCTAAGTCTTTGCTGGTAGGGCGGTAACTAGCCACGGCCGAAGCCTCCCACCAGGCCAGACCAGGGAAAACAGTCAGAAATTATAAATTCACAAATTGACCCTGCCGGAAATCGAACCCGGGACCTCCCACGTTAAGACAAGAGCGCTCAACACTGCGCCAGGGAGTTCGTCAAAAAGTGGTATAGGTACTTTAGAATGGCCTAGTTGCGGCAACTCATATCAGTCGATTGCAATCGTTAAGCAACGTTGACCCAAGTCGGATCGACGAGAATTTTTACATTTTTACAAATAAAGACCTAAAGAAGGTGATAAAGGCTACTTTTTATCCCCGAAAAATCAAAGGGTTTCCACTGGAAGAAATCTAAACCTACGCAGATGAAGTCGTGGGCATCATCTACTTATATAAGCAGGTAGGTACAGGCTCCAGGGTGTAGAGACAATAGATGTACCTATACCCAGAGAGAGGTTCAATTGTCTAAGCAAATCGTAATCATTTGACAGCTCAAAACGTATTACTCGAACTGTACTGTCTAAGTATAGAATATTAAAAAAAATTAACAGCAATCAACGGGATGACATAATAATTGCTAATATTTTTTTACAGGAACGCATAGTAAGTAGGTATAGCATAGAACGTCTTTCAGAGTTGATATCTAGTAAAAGTCCCATCTACATGCGTCAGTTTTTATGCTGTTTACATAGGTACTGCGTATACTTTAATACTGTACAAGAATCAGCTTTTCTAATTATCGTTCATTTTTGGTAACAATAAACCGTCTTTGAACGGCCATATCTAGCGTAAGGCCCATCGGCATGCGGACAGACTGGCAGATTTCCCACCAGTGGAGAGCCTAGGACCCACCAAATACGAAATCAGCCTTTCTAGCGATAGTTACCAAAAGTGCAGTTATCTCCAATAACATTAGTGTTTAAGTAGTAAAAGCATAGTATGAACTCATACTATGCTTTTTCGCGTGCATAACTACATCTATGAACTACATAAACAGGTCGAATTATACGTTTGACAAACGATTACAATTTTCTTACACAATCGGGGGGAAGCTTCAGTCTCCCTACAGCCTACACCCTTCGACGCAACTTCAAAGCAAAATCGACACGTTGTACGTTAATACTTTGTAAGGATTCGGTTGTGTTAACTTAACAATGTTCTTATAAACTGGTTGTTTTAGGGAATGCTTGCATAACAGGCTGTTGTAAGTTTACAGTCTTTTGTTTTGATTTGTCGCCTCACTATTGTAATTCAAGTAGAATTTGTTTCTAAATAACCGGTAAATGACCAATAAGTACTTACGTCCAATTTGTGTTAAATATTAGTTTTCCATACAGAATAGAAAAGGTTATTAATCGCAGAAACAAATGTAATTTTGGATGCCTGATTATATAAGGTGAAACATTTCTACTGGAAACTAATAAATAACATCTCATTGTAAAAAATGTTTCTGCAAATAAAAAATTTGAGTTTGAAATTTGAACAACGTCCTATCCGCTATCACGTCTCTTGCGCGTTTCAGCCATAAACTATTTAAATAAATAATATAAATAACTTTCTTTATTATGGCAACAGAGGCCCATAGTTGTTAGTACAATACAATCTTAAAACTATGTTAGTATTTTATTTCTATAAGTATAAAGTTTAAATTTAAATTAAAACAAGATTCCATTTAAGTCACCAAACGTAAAATGTTGCAGAATAGGTGACTCTAATTTACTCGCTATCATCATCATTTCATATTTGTTTGCATTTTTCTTATTAAGGAAATCACTTACCATCAGGTGAGATCGCAGTCAAGGGCTAACTTGTAGTGGATAAAAAAAAAAAAGGAAAATCGGACTGTACTTAAGTAATCGGACTCTCATGCTGTGGCACGGGCTGAGGAGGTGGGGCCCATTGATCACACGTACCTATAGTTTATGTTTAAGTGGTGTAAGCTAAATGTATTTGTAACAATTGTAGTGTTGGTCAATAAACTTTTATTTATTTATTTTATTTATTTATTTATTTATTTACTTATATATTGGTAAACGCTTTCCTTACCTAACATCCAACCGCACAGGCGCCGGGACAGGTGAAACTAAATAAAAGCTTGCAAAAAGAAAGAAAGAAAGAAAGGAAGAAAGAAAGAGGCTGTCATTCCTAAATTAAATGAACTCTACCAAGCGTGTAATCAATGCTTCACAAGTATAGCGTAATTTCAGGTTGCGTGTGTATCCAGCTGTGCTGAATTTTCACATCTAATTTAATGTTTTTTTTTTGTTTCAGGTATGAATATGACCTTGGAAGACTAATAGTGAGTAAAAAAAGAAATAATATAAAATATTTGGTATCAACGTTTACTGCATACGGGCGCAAGAAGAGGTGAAGAGCTGTCGTTTATAACGTGCGCAATGCACATCTGCAGAGTGGCGTACAGCCTTTTGATAAAAACTTAAACTTGGGGTTCGTTTTGACTGCAGCAAAAACGAGCGGAGCGGAGCGCAGACGTGAGCGCTTCGTCTAATCAGACTAATAAAAAAAATACGTGATAAAATTGTCATGTCATCTACCAATAACCTGCCCCCCGATTGTGTAAGCAAATCGTAATCGTAATCGTTTGTCAAACGTATAATTCGACCTGTTTAAGGAGTTCATAGATGCCTGAACGTCAAAAACACAGGTCAAAAAGCATGTATGAACTCCTTAAACAGTTCGAGTAATACTTTTTAAACTGTCAAATGTCTACGATTTGCTTAGACAATCGGGCCTCTGATTGGTTAAACACTTTGGTCTTTATACCTACTTGGCAATAATTTGCTCTAATGGCTCTGATAGTTCCTTAGTTAAGTTGATTTGTGAGATGGTGATAATGAAAAAAAATAAAAAGCCCCAGCTGAGTTTGTTGTGGACTCTTCTCAGACGCGTTTGGAACCCTCGTAGCTTTAGTTTTAAGATATCGTAACAGATTATCACCATCATATGTTTATGTAACTGGACGTCAATAAGTGTAGTGTGTCTACCTAAATTGAATAAATATTTATGACTATGACTATGACTACTTTGGAGTAGTTTATATAATAAAAAATAAGGAGACTCGACATAAAAATTTGAATATAAAAAAAAAGTTTCAAAAGTTGCCGTGTCGACATTTTATCCTTTCGTGTATTTAATTAAACGCCAGTCCTTTACAAACTTCGAGTCACTTTTATTTCACTTGGAATTAAATAGGCTTCTCAAATAAAGGGAACTCACGACAGACGGACAGCTAATTTCCACTGGCTATGTATTTTATTTAAACCTTTTTTACTGCACTCCGTTGATGTACTAAAGTTAAGATATACATAAATAATTATAGATAGTACAATCCGTTAAGACGCGCCTTCAGTTATTTATTGTGATGCTGAAACCATGTAGCATGCAGTACTGCAGTGCACCTACACCTTTGAATGTAAAATTTACTGCACTCCGTTGATGTACTAAAGTTAAGATATACATAGATAATTATAGATAGTTCAAGCCGCGAAGACGCGCCCACAGTTATTTTTTGTGATGATGAAACCATGTAGCATGCAGTACCTACAGTGCACCTACACCCTTGAATGTAAAAATATTTAGTAGCTCCACATCGATTGAGGATACCAACTAAGGATACAACATTACCTACAAATTAATACTCAAAAAGCGTCCACAATCGCATATACAAACACAGCTATAGATAATATAGACTGAGACACCAAACGGATCACAAAAACCAACCATATATCTTTATATTTAGGGTTTTTTTTTTTTTTTTTTTTTTTAATCTTTATTTTTTGTAGGCTTTTGTCCTTTTGGACATGTCAGCCCCATCGTACAAAACAAAAAATAAAAACAAACAAAAGAAAACATTACATACATTCCTTAAGTACCTAATATTAAAGACGGACTCACCAACTGTTTGCACATCAAAAGTGCATCACTGATGAGCCGCGGCAACCAACTCATAGAATGCAATCGCAATTTCGGATGTGGGGCTACTTATTGCACTTTGTGCAGTACCCACATCACCATAACTTAAATCATAGCGGCTCATCAGCGAATCCCTTTCCCTACTGTTCCGGATGCATTCCATCAGAAGATGCTGCACATCTTCCAGCTGTCCACAAACTTCACAATTCGGTGAATCCGTCTTTTTCATCAAATATGCAAATTTATTTGTTGGATAATGTCCAGACCTAATTCTAAAAGCTAGCTTGATATGAAACCTGCTTATTTTTTTGTGCTCAAACCAAGGCATCCGAAGCGGCTCGGACTGGACTGTTTTGTACCAAATTCCTTTCATTCTAGATCTTTCGTCAAAATACAATTTCCAAAGGGAGTATGCTAAATGATTGAACTTTGAAAGAACCTCAGAATAAAAAGGAATGGTACTGAAATCCGTTCCTGCCGTACTGCCTAATTTCAATTTTGTAATAACAATTCGACACATACGACATTTTGTCGCCTAGTGTACTCATGCGCGACTGAGGCAAAAATTGTTCACAATATCTATTTGTGCACAATTTGACCGTGCCGTTATTTGCGTTTCGATGGTGCGTCTAAAGTAAACATAACCAAGATAGGTACTCACTTGCCGTGTCTTTATTTTTTATATCAACATTGCACCCTTTTAAACAACTTGGGTCGAATACAAGTACTTGAATAACATGGTAACTGCAGGGCTTCGTAGGTCCTTGGGTGTTCCCCAAGGTTCCGTCCTTGGACCCACATTATGGAATATTATTTATGACGACATCATGTCTATAGAAGTTCCGGAAGGTGTTGAATTAATATGCTACGCAGACGACTTAGCGGTTTCGGTGACGGCTAATAATGCGGAAGACCTTATAAGGAAAGGAGACGAAGCCCTGCATAGCATTATGCTATGGATGAAGCACAACCGACTGGAAATTGCTCCAGAGAAGACCGTAGCTATTATATTCAATAGAACGTTAAGAGCGGACTATATATTTACATGCGGCAATACACCTGTAAAGCCCACCCCAACCGTCGTTTACCTAGGAGTGACACTAGACTCAAAACTAAGTTTCGGCCAACACGTAAAGGCGGTGTGTGAGAAAGCTCAAAGAACCATAAAAGTACTCTCCGCAATATTACCCAATACACGTGGACCTAACTTAGGGAAGAGAAGGACTTTAGCCCTAGCAACGCAGTCTACCATTATGTATGCGGCGCCAATATGGGTAACTGCCATGGAAAAGGAAGTACACAGGAAGAAAGTATTGAGCACCCAGCGTGCAATGGCACTAAGAACCTGCTGCGCCTATAAAACAACATCCACTGATGCTGCCCTTGTACTGGCAAACTTAATCCCAGCTCATCTTCTGGCTAGGGAAAGATCAGAAAGCTATGGGCTTAAGCTGCCAGAAGAAAGAAGATCCATTCGTGAAAGGACACTTGCTAGATGGCAGGAAGAATGGGACAAGTCCACGAATGGGAGATGGACGCACAGACTCATTGGGGACATAAAGACCTGGGTGTCCAGAAAACATGGAACACTGACTTTCCGTATGACACAGTGCTTCACGGGGCATGGGGTTTTTATGCAATACACAGAGCGCATAAGGAAAAGGGCTAATAGTCAATGTATGTACTGCATACATACAATTGATGATGCCGAGCACACGTTGTTCCATTGTCCTCAGTTTGAGGAAAAACGAAAGAAGGTGATGGATGACCTAGGAGGCGGGTTCAGAGTGGAGAGCATCATTTGTACAATGCTGGACTCAAAAAGAAACTGGGCTGTAGTCCAAGAATTTATAGAAGATATTATGAAAAAAAAGGAGAAGGATGAAAGGGACGGATGAGGTTGAGGCAAGCTGAGGCAGTAATGGTAGGCCTTCAAGGCAGGGACATCACTGCTTGGAGAAAGGAGGGGTTTTTAGCCGGTAGGAGTCCGGCACTATCCGATTCGGAGTCGGATGTCCATGAGGATTTTCCCCTCCTACACGAAAAAAAAAAAAAAAAAAAGGTCCTTGCCAAGTTAGTGACCGGAATTTCACGTGGAAATCCTTATTTTCTGGAATCTCAAGTTTGTTTTAGCAATAAATCCGTAAGACGATGACAGGTACTTTTTGTGTTAACTTTGTAATTTTTAATTCTTTTCGGAGAGAGATGTTTACGTGATAAGGAACCCTTTTTGGCACGCGGCCATTTGCGTCAAGATCCCTTTTGGTCGGAGCAATGCTGTGGTGTTTGAAAATTTGCTATCATTGAAATTATTAACGTATTGCATAATTTTTTTTAGAACATACTCAGTTCTTTTTGGCAAGATAAAACGTGGGGTCCAGCAGGCTTAGCATTCGAACAACGAGATATCTCGCGACGAGAGAGAGAGATGTTGTCGTTGCCGGCTAAATTTTCGTTTACCCTAACATGCACAAAATGCGGTATATTACAAGAAAAAAATACGGAACCCTAATAATCAGCATGTAAGGGTTCGTAGAGAAAAATACCACAGATATGAAATATTAGATACTTTTACCTCTACTTAGACGTAACGTAACAAGTAACCATGTTAGCTTCGGTAGACAAATAGAGATAGTAGACAATATAATTTTACTCGTTGTGCGCATGCTAGCCCTACTGGGCCCCAATCATGTAAGAATTGTCCTTCAAACGTTAAAGATTTTTGTCAAAGTAAAATAAACCATAACTGCATTGAATTAGAGCTCAATTTCGTCTGCCCATTCTTATACGTTTAGGTATGTACGATACCCTAAACGTATAAGAATGGGCAGACGAAATTGAGCTCTAATTCAAAGCTGTCATTGTTTATTTTACTTTGACGAAAATCTTTAACGGTTGATGGACAATTCTTACGTAATCGGGGGGCTTGTCTCAAACCGAACCGATCGTAGATTCCAAAAATTACGTAACATAATAGGCACCCACTCGTAGTACGAAATAAGTACAAGTTTTACTAAAACAAAGCACCTAGAGGTACCTACAGTTCGCGCGCGAGTTGAATGCAGAGTAAATGTATGTGTCACCATACCTACATTTGCTCTGCATTCAACTCGTGCGCGAACTATACCTATTTGCACATCACTATGGATTATTTCAATTCCCTATTATATTCTAAGTAGGTACATAGTTACTTAAAAAGCTCGACTCACACAGTAACATAATCTAACATGCCCCAACATCGGATCCACACGATTTCTCTTAAACAACCCAGATTAATTCCCCGGGGAGGTTACAGGGGGGGTGAAGGGGCGAGGGGGGTAATCCGCAGTCACGAAATGTAAAGTCATCGCTAATCCGCTAATAAGACTGTACGACACTACTTTGTTTGCATCGTGTCAGAGATTAGGGTCTATTATTTTGTTTGTCACAAAGCGATTCAGTATGTTCGACTGCGGCTGACGTCCCGGGTTCGAGTCCCGGGTCGGGCCATAATATTAAGTATTGGGTTTTTCTGACTAGAAATTCTCAGTACTAGCCCGGAGTTAGGAAGTTGGTGGTGTTTCACCCCCGTGCCTCGGAAAGCACGTTAAGCCGTCAGTCCCGGTTATTATCACTAACATGCTAATTAATAGTCGTCAAAGCTCGCCAATTTGCATTGCAGCTGCGTGGTGGGTCTCAGCTCTAATTCCCTCTCTCCTATGAGAGTGGAGGCCTGTGCCCAGCTGTGGGACTTTAATGGGCAATAGGGGCGGGGAGCGCCACCCAGTCTTTAGAAGGTATCTACATCATACTGGTAGTAATTATAGGGACGAGTGGCCTAGTTGCGACAACGCATATCAGTCGATTGCGATTGATAAGCAACGTTGACCCAAGTCGGTGACTGGATGGGTGACCGAAATTGTAGTCCGAATTTGGCCTTTCCGTTTCCTCTGTGCCTCGGAAAGCACGTTAATCCACAGGTCCCGGTTATTATCACTAACATCTGATAATAATCGTTTCTAAAGTTGAAATAGTACTCTTAGTAGAGTCCTATGCGGAAGAACCGCATAACCTACCGCATTATTATCCCAAGAAAACTCCTACCGTTATGATTAATAGAAAGGGGTCATGACCCTCAGCAATAAGGAATACGACGCAGAGAGTGATAGGTTAACAGGTTTACAGTCCGTCAAACACCTGACCCGGTGGCCAAAATTGGAGCTAATTTCTATACCTGTTAGCTTTTTTAAAATTTAATTTTTCACTAGCTGATGCCCGCGACTTCGTCCGCGTGGTTCAAGTTTTTTTTGATTCCCGCGGGAACTCTTTAATTTTCCGGGACAAAAAGTAAGCCTATGTCACTCTCCAGATCCCCAACTATACCCATGCCAAAAATCACGTCGATCCGTTGCCGGATTGCGGCGTGATTGAAGACAAACCAACAAATCAATAAACCAACAAACAAACACACTTTCGCATTTATAATATTAGTATGAAGTATGATCCGTGCGTTCCGTTATAGACTGAGAGCACTGTTCAGTGCTCTTTACTGTGGAGAAATTCGTTCAGTTATGACTGACAGTAAACTGCCGCAGTATCCTAGGGAAATATATGACGTCATTAATCGACGCCATTTTTGTACTGTGAGCACTGGCGTTTTCGAGGTAAGGTGCTCTCAATGTTTGTCTCAGTGCTGACTGCGTTCCGTTTTAAGCAGTACCCAGTATACCTAACTATAAAGGAACGGCTTCGCAGTGTACTGAATTGACGTCACACCTTACAGTGCTCGCAGTGTATTTCGGAACACACCCGATATCTACTACTAAGCGACGTTGTCACCGAGTACATTTACTCCAAACACAAGCGCTCCGTTGGAGGGGAAAGGAGAATATTTGTCACTTTTAAAAACATTGTGTTAAAAAAGAGAGATGTGTAATGTTAAGGGGATATTATGCTAGTAAAATAGGCACATTTCAGCGTTGTTGTATCACAAGGCGAGATCTCGGGGACTCGCGTATAAATTGTAAAGGGACGGAAATGGCGGCTGGTGAAATGGACCGGATGTGATATATTACACAAATATGACTTCTCTGCTTCTTGTCGGTGGAGAAACCTCGTGTGGAGTAAGATATTCTTATGATTTATCGCGAGTAACAACGAATATTTAACGGGTTGTTAAATATTTTGACCGAAGACTGATAGAATGTCATTTTTCTAGACTCTTGCGAAGTCTTCCATGGAAGTTTTAATTTATTAAATAAGTAATTAATTATTTATTTCAGACCTTAGTCCATAATTTTAAATTAATAGGTAAGTATTTACATTTTAGGTAGTTATTATAACTGCCAGCAGTATTACATGCAGAAAGTACTTAAACAAAGTGTTTAATCTTTTAGAACTTATAGGTAGCTACAACATAAATAGAAAAATTACTTATAAATAATAAAGAAGGAAATAAATCAACAAAAATGAAAATATACAAAAAAAACAATAAAAAAAATCAAGAGTCAATTTCGGAATTTATAATTTCTGAATTTTCTCTGGTTTGGCCTGGACAGGTGGGAGGCTTCGACCGTGGCTAGTTACCACTCTACTGGCAAAGACGTGCCGCCAAGCGATTAGGGGTATGGGTTCAAGCAAAGACGTGCCGCTAAGCAATTTAGTGTAGAAACTAGAAACCGATTAGGGGTACGTGTATAATGTAACTACCATACCCCTAACAGGTTAGCGGCTACCATCTTAGACATCGCAGTTAAGGGTTGTAGTGGATTAAAAAAAAATTGTCACTCTCAACTCTCAAGCTACCAAACTGCAGTGCTAGGCCGTGAAATTTTTTTTTTTTTTTTTTTTTTAAATAAATAGGCTAGCGCTTGGCTGCAATCAGACTTGCTAGCAAGTGGTGATGCAGCCTAAGGTGGAGCGCGCTTGCCTAGAAGATGCCTATTCACTCTTGATTTGAAGGTACCTATATTAAAAGAGGAGGGAAAAACGGAAGCCGGAAGGGCATTCCATATCCTAGCGGTTCGAATTAGAAACGAGGAAGCAAAACGCTTCGTACGAGCCCGCGGAATTTCGACTGCGTAAGGGTGCAGACCTTGTCGATGCCTTGCGGTTCGATGATAAAAAGGTGACGGAGGAACCAGATCGAATAGTTCCTGGGCACACTCGCCGAAATATATCCTGTAGAATACCGACAGACAGGCAACTTTGCGCCGATGTTCCAAGCTTTGCAGCTTCGAACTGACCAGCGCTTTGTTACCAATGAGTCTCCTGGCGCGACGATCCACCGAATCCAATGCATCAAGCTGGTACTTGGCAGAGCCATCCCACAAATGGCTGCAGTACTCCATGCACGACCGAACTTGTGCTTGGTACAGGATAAGAAGCTGTTCCGGCGTGAAGTACCGCTTGACTTTGTTGAGGATGCCAAGTTTCTTGCCAGCTGTTTTTGCCTTGGATTCGATGCATTGTCCAAAGTTGAGGTTGGACGATATGTTGATACCGAGGAGCTCGACACTGTCGGTAATTGGAATGGATACACTTCGGAAAGTCGGAGTGAGTGGGAATGAACTCCGTTTCGCGGTGAAAAGGCACGCTTGCGTTTTGGTAGCGTTAAACTTGACGAGATTGGTGTCACCCCAGTCGGACACCTCCTTCAAGTTCAAATTGACTCTTTCTACCAAAGCCTCTCTGTGCTTAAGAATCTCAGCTCCACTGGCACGGGGACCGGACATGTATCTCTCTGTAACGGTGCTGTCATCTGCATACCCAAAGATACCGGGTTTTAGCATGTCGTTTATGTGCAGCAAAAAAAGCGTTGCAGAGAGAACTGATCCCTGAGGGACACCGGCATTGATCGCCAAGAGATCAGATGAGGAGCCATCAACGACTACTCGAAATGATCGTCCACTCAAGAAGTCCGATATCCAGTCACAGAAGCCAGCGGGTATCCCATAGGCTGGAAGCTTGCTCAAAAGGCTTTCATGCCAGACCCGGTCGAAAGCCTTCGAGATGTCTAGTGAAACAGCTAGTGCTTCACCATACCTCTCGATGGCCTCACCCCAGATGTGCGTGGCATACACTAAAAGATCCCCTGTGGATCGATTACGTCGAAATCCGTACTGTTGGTCCGACAGGAGGTCATTTTCTTCGAGGTATGCCAGTAGCCTGTTGTTCAGAACACGCTCCAAACTTTTGCAAATGGCCTTCGAATGCTACATTTTCACAAAACCCGTATCAAAATTACGAGTATGCGCCGAATAATACAACGCCAAAAACGCTTCTATATCGATAACGCTTCTAGGGTTTCAGCGGCGACATATAAAGCATGTATCCGCGCCCGCACGTGTCGCCGCCGACCGCAGCGCAGCCTTTTGTTTTTATCTTTTATGCGCCTCCCCGTGATTATGTAAGCCTAGTACTGCATACCATTTATTCAATACACACATCAATGCAGTTTTCGTCATTGACAACACTAAATAAGTATTAATGTTGCACAGAATGGGTTATTTATCGATCTACTAGCTGATGCCCGCGACTTCGTCCGTGTAAATTGAGATTTTATGGTTCCCGCGTGAACTCTTTAATTTCCGGGTTAAAAAGTAGCCTATGTGTTATTCCAGACTATAATCTCTGTGCCAAATTTCGTCTAGATCTGTATAACCGTTCTGGCGTGATTCAGTAACAAACAAACATCCATCCATCCAAACTTTCTCATTTATAATACCTAGCTGTCTAGCAGACTAGCTGATGCTGAGCTGATTTTCCGCTACATGAGGATTAAAACGCAGATAGGCAAAGTATATGTTTGAAAACTGTTCGATACACTAACTGCAGCATTGCAGCAATAGCGTACGATTATCCGAAAAAGTTAAGCCAAAAATATTTCGTATCTAACGGCTAACTTGTAAAAAAAAAATAAAGCCTAAAATACTGCGTATCGTTGTAAAGTATCGAGGTATTTCAGTCGCACAAAGCGCGCTAGATAAACCGTGTCGCCTGCGCCGACCCCAACACTGGCCTTTTGTTTTTATCCTGTATGCATCTCTTTGTGATTATGATTGCCTGGTACCTTTTGCGAAAGAATCAGGGAGCTCGCCGCATATATCTCGAGAAAACCCCCATTATGGAAAGGGGTCACGACTTCAGCAATGGGGATAGCATACAAACTACCTACTGCATACAAATTATTCGATAAAATAACTGCAGCAATACTGAAAGCGTATTCGGAAATGTCTGATAAACCATGTCGCCCGCGCCCGCACGTGTCACCACCGACCGCAACACTGGACTTTTGTTTTTTATCCTCGACGCGGAAACCCTGCACGCAATTTATTCGTTTTTTTTTTATTGCGTGATAGACTTGCGCTTGACGACAATCATGCTTGCAAAGCAATGATGAGGTCTAGGTTGGAACGCGCTTGCCTAGAAGATGCCTATTCACTCTTGCCTTGAAGGTACTTAAGTTATATGTGTCAGGAAACACGTGCGCTGGTAGGGTGTTCCACACCCTAGCGGTTCGTATCAGAAACGTCGAGCAATAACGCTTCGTGCGAGCAGATTGGACGTCAACCACTTATGGGTCCAACGTTGACGGTTTCTCGCTGTTCTGTTATCGATATTCTATACTCGTTTGTATTTTATGTTTGTCGATATTCTATACTTTAACGCTTTCTCTTCTTTCTTTCTTTCTTTCAAACGCTAATGCTTAACGTATATAGAAACCGTGAATGAAGGTTTTGTAGAGTCGAGAAAATCGTATGTACAAAAAAATTAGAGCAAGTTTTCAGAAGCTTTTCTGCGATTTGCCCTAACACATAATACCTATATTACCTTGAAAATCAAGCAAATCTATTTCACCTTTGGAAACATTATTTTATCATAATTAATCGGCTATATGTCTATCCCAAACTTTGATTTATCCCATCTAGGCCTATAGATACTGCCAACGCTTAAAGCCATAATTGTTTCATTATTGTTGACTTTCGTGTTTTAGGATTGTAATCCTTATTTCAGGAACGTCAAGGTACGTGTCATCACACTGCCATTGCTAAAGAATTGCTACTATTACCTATTCTGCGGTATTGCTTTGTATAGCCCCTGAATTCTGACAGAATTTTAACTGCGCGAATTAAAAAAAGTGAACAGTAGCCATTGGCCTATATCCTGTTTAGTCTAGCTGCCCGAGAGCGATCATATCGAGCATTAGATTGACACGTGTCAATGAACCCGCGTCCGATCGATCTGAAACCGATATTTCGCTTCATAATGGAAGAGACAATGCCGGTTTTCACATTTATACGACATCGTGTATACGATTTTTAGGGTTCCGTAGCCAAATGTCAAAAAACGGAACCCTTATGGATACGTCATGTCTGTCTGTCTGTCTGCCGTATGTCACAGCCACTTTTTTCCGAAACTATAAGAACTATACTGTTGAAACTTGGTAAGTAGATGTATTCTGTAAACCGGATTAAGATTTTTACACAAAAATAGAAAAAAAACTGAATAGTTTGCGCGAGAGACACTTCCAAAGTGGTAAAACGTGTGTTATGTGATAAAACTAAAAAAAATATATGATGTACATTACCATGCAAACTTCCACCGAAAATTGGTTTGAACAAGATCTAGTAAGTATTTTTTTTTAATAATTTAAAACTTACTACAGGTTTGTACGGAACCCTCGGTGCGCGAGTCCGACTCGCACTTGGCCGGTTTTTTTTTGTCATCTTACAAAGCAAACTCTGGGACTTATTACGAAAAAATGATTGCTACACTGTAAAGATCATAATCTCTTATTATGATTGATTAAAATTCTTCCTTTATTGATCAATATCCATTTTTGCACGATTTTTAAAAACACCATATCCACCCACAGTAATAAACGTAGAGCTAATATTGGACTAACTACTTATCACTTTAAAACACCTTAATTAATAAAAATTCTTACGGTAGAATCATGACATGACATGACATTTCTTCTTTTCCCAACTTTTCTCTTTATATTTTACGCACTTTCTTTCAACCCTATGCCCACTACCAAAGGTCAACTGTACGAGAATACCTCTAGGTATTAAGTTTGCGCTTATTAATGTGAATTAAACACTATTTAAAACAAACAAAACATTTCCTACACAAGCTGTCCTACGTGAAATAAAATATAAATCATTTCAAAGACTGGTAGCGCGATACTGCAGCTATTCTATTTGGTGGCCATTACGAACAAGCGTAAAAAAATAAGTACTTAAAACAAAGTTGGTGTCGTGATATCGTATAACCGTCGTATCGTCACCGTCGAGTATAAAACCAGTGGTCGATGGACGTCGCTCACCGCGTTACGCGGGCCCGAATTTAAATCCACTCTAAATTTGGGATATTTACTACCGTCCAACTGCATACGAGTTTTTTATGCGGCACGGAAATTGGAATATTATTCATATTTACACTGAAAGATCTACTTTTCCGTTTTTACCAGCCGGGCCTTGTATAGGCCGAGATATGGTGAATGATATGATTTGTTCAAGTGGTCAAGTATTATTATTAAATCATTTCTTTGACGACCATTGACTCGCTCCAGCAATGCCAAGGACAGCGGTTACTGTAAGTACACAATGAAATTGTAAATTTTTTTTTTCAAAAGAGCAACCACTGAGTTTCTTGATGGTTCTTCTCGGTAGGAATGTTATTCCGAACCTGGTAGATTCACTTAACGATTCATGAGCACTTGTAAAAGTTTGTTTGAATAAAATCATTTGAATTTTGAATATCTGTGGCGCATTGGCGCTGTTGTCTTAACGCGCGGAGTTCCAGGACTCAATTGAATTTATAATTTCTGAATTTTCTCTGGTGTGGTCTGGTGGGAGGCTTCGGCCGTGGCTAGTTACCTACCGGAAAAGACGTGCCGCCAAGTGATTTAGCGTTCCGGTACGATGCCGTGTAGAAACCGAATAGGGGTATGGGTTTAATATAACTGTCATGCCCGTAACAAGTTAGCCCGCTACCATCTTAGACTGCATCATCACTTACCATCAGGTGAGATCGCAATCAAGGGCTAACTTGTAGTAGATCAAAAAACTCTTGGAATGAGAAGGGTTTGGCTATAGTTCACCACGCTAGCCAAGTGCGGATTGGTAGAACGTTAACTAAACTCTCGGGCGCGCAAGTTCCTCACGATGTACGATGTTTTCCGTATACGTAATCAAAACTTTGAGGACGAAGGTAAATGGGTATACTTTTGGCAAGTGTACATAACCAAAATCACGTCATTGCTTACCAAACCACCTCGTAATCATTTAAAAATTACTGTTTACTTAACAATGAAAGTATAGCTAAGGGTTTACATTCGGTGTCTTTAATTTTGGATTGTTTTTAATAAAAATGTAATTGTACTAAGTTTTCCGATTTTATATTCTTCGATATGCTGCAATAATTATTGATAACCTAGTACATAGATTAAACTAAATAAGAGCTATAATGCATGTCAAAAAGGATCATATTAAATTTTCTTCATTTTCCAAAATTCCCAGCGTTTTCTTATAGTATATCCTACCATATCTTATAGTAACATTTGTTCGCTATCTCTTGGCCTATTGTCCTCAATCTGATTGAATATGCCGCCGGTGTTTTGTAGGAAAAGCAAATTCACCATTTTTAGGACATTGTGTTTCGGCAATTTTCTGTTAAGGCGATCGTTTGTTTAACCCTTTTTTTTTTTTTTCAAGGAGTTACATATTATTTGTTTATTCTAAGGCGTATCTATAGTATTGTTTATCTATAGTGCGTACTTTGACTTGGCTCAGACTTTACTTAGAGTTAAAACGAGATGGACTTATGTGAGTAACATAAGTCTGTCTCGTTTTAACCATGTCTTAAGTCTAAGCAAATAAAAGTCAAAGTTCGCTATAAAGATCTCAGCATAAGACTGGATGACGCCCGCGACTTCGTTTATTTTAGTCCCGCGGGAATTCTTTAATTTTTCCCGGATAAAAAGTACGTTGTACAATCTCTATACCTGTAATTTCATCAAAATCGGTTGAAAAAATGTGTCGTAAAAGCTTAGCAGACAGACAGACTTTCGCATTTATACCTAATATTAGTATGGATATTATGGATTACGCCTAGGTCCACCAGTGAGGACTTATGCGTTTTTTGGCAATCAATCGTGTATCGATAAATCGCTACAGGTACCGTTATTTAGTTTTCTGCATAACAAACGTGCTAAATTATGTCATAAATGGCTGGATGCATTTTATCTGTGCTTTCCATTAAACGCGGCGCGACAGCGATCGGTATAATAACGGTATGCAATACTGTGATTTATTCACAAACATTACAGTTATTTCAATGTTTACGAATACGTACAATGTGAAATCGGCGGAATATCGTTAGTTATTTGTTGTTTTTTTTTAGAACATTGTTCTTTTTGGTTAAAACGCGGGGGCCTATCCCAAAAATCGTACGTGAAGCGAAAAAAGCGATAAGCTATTGTCCGCATTGATGTAGAATTTTAGTACTTTCTGTCCGTCTACTATAAGCAGAACACCTGTATGTAATTGTTTTAAAATAGTCAATGTTGGACGTTTTGAACAATTCCAATTCGAGTCCCTTTTACGAAATTTTAATTTTTTATAGCATAGCAAAAGTAATACTATGTTCTAACGTGGTGTCCAACGACACCACACGCCTTGTTTTTTTTTTGTTTTTTGTAATAAATTGACGATTTATTAGCGTATTTGACTCAATGAGTTAATTCTCATTTCACTTTCAAACAAAATGGTAGTTTTTCGCAAGTCACTGCACCAAAATAACCCACTAGGGTTGGCCCCCGATAATATCACCGTGAAATAGAAACTGTGACGTTTCCAAGATGCTTTCGCGTTATTAATGGTGCAAGGATGACGTCATTTTTACGTATTACGTGTATTTCGTCCACGTCACAGTTCAGGATATGGAAGGGTGTTATGATTAATTTGAGGCGTTATGTGTGAGAAATGTATTTATTTCACACATCAGTTGCTTAGAATAAATGAAGTGTTATACCTAGTAATATAAATGATAAATTATTTGCTGGTTTGTTTTTGTGATTATATGCTCTACGGAACTCTACTTAGTAAGTTGTACGTAGGTATTTATTCTATGAAGCTTATGTTTTTATTTATCAAACTGGTTAGACGTTCAATAATTAATATATTCTTGTTCGAAATTATACACTTAAAAAATAGATGGAAACTAGCAGATGCCCGCGTGAAATAAGTTGAAATTTCCACAGGAACTCCCTAATTTTTCGGGATAATATATAGCCTATGACGCTCACAAATAATGTGGCTTTCTATTGGTACCAGAATTTTCAAAATCGGTTCAGTAGATCCAGAGATTACCCCCTACAACGTCACAAACTCACAAACTTTACCACTTTTTAACACCCGACGCAAAAAGAGAGGGGTGTTATAAGTTTAACGTGTCTGTCTGTGTATCTGTCTGTCGTATTGTAGCACCAAAACTGATGAACCGATTTTCGTTAAGTTTTTTTTGTGTCATAGATAATTTTATTAATTACCAGAAGATTAAGATTACCAGAAGCAGAAAAAGCATCCATAAAAGAAACGATAAAAATGTATGTAATCTATACTAATACATGTTAGAGTGTCTCTCTGTCTGTTACATATTTACGGCCGAGTCGCGTTTAAAGTCAATGATTTTGAAGAAATTTTAATACAGAGATAAATACGTCGCATTCAGGAGAGGGATTTAAGCTATATTTTTATGTCGGAAAATAAAAGAGTTACCAAAGGATTTTTGAATGTCGTAAATTCATGCGAACAAAGTAGCAGGCATCATCTAGTTAGTTTATTTATTTCCACTACAAGTTATAGTATAGTATAGCCCTTGCGAGTTGAATGCAGAGCTTATGTATGTGTCACCATACATAAGCTCTGCATTCAACTCCCGTGCGAACTATAGTTAAAGCTCACCAGGCAAGTGATGCCTAAGCCTAAGATGGTAGCAGGCTAACCTGTTAGGGGTATGGCAGTTATATTAAACCCATACCTCTGATCGGTTTTTACACGGCATCGTACTGGAACGCTAAATTGCTCGGCTGCAGGCCTTTGATGGCAGGGTGCGGTCATGATTTAAAAAAAAATATCCCTTTTCTGTTAAATAAATTTAAGCGTGGTTGCCAACCCTACCACCGTCTCTCAACTTCGAAGTGACTTTCAAAATGTCGTTCATAAAAAAATAATAGGAAAGCCTTTCCCGCGTTTTGCCTCGTCACCGTTCCCACGATGCCCCCAGCCCCCCTAGCATGGGCCGGAGATAAAAATTTTATCCCCCGATTTTATCCACTGACAAGGGATAAAATTAACTTATCCACCTCTCAGAGCACAGCAACAGGGGAGAGGAGAAGTTTATCCCCGTTTGACATTTCACGGGGACTCGGGGGAGTATTTACCCACCGTTATTTAGCGTTTTTATTGATTTATTTAGGAATAAATTTTTTATCCTTTACTCGGGGAGAAAATTGTCTCGGCCCATGCTAGGGGGGCTGGCATACTACTTAAAGCAGTCTTATTTTAATACTGTTGACGTTCTTGTATCAGAATTATAATCCTTATTTTAGGGACATCAAGGTACCTACGTCATATTAAATGGTATGGATGGATGGTAGTATGCCCAGAGTCAAATTATAGGCACGGTAAGCCACAGGTAAGAATAAAAGAAATAATAGGGTTGTGCCATTAAAATTATGGTTCGAGTCAAAAAAGTAATTATGGTGTGGTTTCCCAAGCCATTTTGTATGTAGGGTGAGGTTTTGGATACGCATAGTAGATACCTATTATTATATTATATTCTGAATTTTATATTCTGTGTGCGGTCATTGACTAGTGATGCGAAAACTGAAGCTATATCTATTTTATTTCCATAATATTAATTACATCTGCATTATTTCTGACTCAAATCTTCGTGTAATTCCATACTTAATAATATTCTCGAGCATTATCTAATAGCATTTTAATTTCCTCCGTGCCTCGGAGAGCACGTTAAGTCGTCGGTCCCGGTTATTATCACTAACATCTGATAATAATCGTTACAAAAACCTAGGAGTTTAAATACTCTTAGTCGAGTCGTATGCGGAAGGACGCAGGAACTAGGAACCCACCGCATTATTATCCCAAAACAACTCCTACCATTACTTGATTAATGGAAAGGGGTCACGACCCTCAGTAATGAGAAGTACGACGCAGATAGAGAGAAACACAGTACGGACAAATTTCTGGATGCTTGTTCTAACCACCTTCCGTTATTCCAGGTCTTTTCTACCACGTACCTACCTGCTTATTATAGAACCAGCTTACATACAGGAACACACACCTACTGCGCTTATAAGGGTATTAACTTCCCCAAAACATTTACGAAATTCCACCAACAAAAATGATAATACTCCCTCTTTGTAACTTGCTTAACGGAGTGGATATTTAAAATTACTGAGGCCTTTTTCTTTTTTTTTGTAGCGTATTACGTCACTTTGATCGCCTCCTTTGATGTACCTTTTGTAGTCCAATTATTATTTTCGGCACCTTCGAAAAAGTCTTTGGATATTAAAAATATCTTCATACAGGAGCTAGCAGACGGGCTGGATATAGATTGCACGTTGCTGTTAATCTTCAATCATAATCAAATCATAATCCACGTTTTTTTTTTTTTAATATATAGGCCAGCGCTTGGCAGTAATCAGACTTGCCAGCAAGTGGTGATGCAGCCTAAGGTGGAGCGCGCTTGCCTAGAAGATTCATTGAGATAGGTCATCGCCACGTAGCGAAATTAATAATTCCATCTAGAAATTTTACCTACTCTTAAAATGTTCATGTTATTAGGATTTTAAAAACCGATTGCATCAAGAAATTCTGAAAAACTGACGTAAGATTTCAGAAATTCTCATTTTAGCTTCAATATTCTGATGAGATAGGTATCTCACCGGCTCCATTTAAATTATTGTATTGCATTTTATCTAGAACTAGCTGATGCCCGCGACTTCGTCCGCGTGGTTTAAGTTTTTTTTTTTCGTTAATTTTCCGGGATAAAAAGTAGCCTATGTCACTCTCCAGGTCCTCAACTATACCCATGCCAAAAATCAAGTCGATCCATTACTCCGTTGCGTCGTGATTGAAGGACAAACCAACAAACCAATAAACCAACAAACAAACACACATTCGCATTTATAATATTAGTATGATTTTCCGTGATTATTTTAAAGCATGCTCTTAAATTCCCATTTTTTTTGAGACGAGATATTCACGGCTACATTGCACGTCAACATTGCCAAAAACTAGCCCGTTTACGATCCCCGAAGAAGTTCCACTACCTGGTTCAGAGAGTGGGGAACAGATGTCGCCCGATTTTAATTAGCCTCGTTTTATCTCAGTATTAAGTTTGTTAATTATGATTTTGTTACACTGTTACACCCCTCCCCCCCATCTCCGCCCCTTGCTTTTGCTTTAATAAACATACTAGAGCGTTGTAATTAAAAAACTTAGATCAAACGAAAAGCGTTGATAGACTAGTGCTTACGATTCGACCATGCTCCAAGATCCCCTTTTCGGTGCGCTACAAAATTACAAACATCACAAAGAACGCGGAACGTAGAACGCAAAACTCAGAATGACAACTCTTTCTGCCTGCGCGAGCTCTAAAGCTCTAGCCCCACTACAGAGGCGCGGCGCAGCACGTATCGTAAGTAGGTTATCTTTGTATGGAGCTGGGCCCACATAAGCGACGCTTCGCGTAGATGTATACGCGGCACGGCCCCGTACAAACTCATACGTCACATAATCAATATTTGCCGCCAGGGACTGAAAAACAGTTACATAAAGGTTACAGAATATGATTATGTATGTACAGCATGACAAAAAAATAACGTAATTTAAGGCTGTACATGTATATTTTTGCACACTGCCACTAGCAATAAATTGTGAACGGGACTTTGGCAAAATAAAAATTATGAATTATGAACTGATAACAGAAACGAAGCTGTAACACTTTTCAATGTACATATTTTTAAATCTGTTAACCCAAAATACTTATAACAGAAATGAATCTGTAACACATATAAAAGTGTTTCAAACACCAGTATTTACATCTGTTACAGGTAAAAGCGACCTTGTGTGTGTTTAGTATAAGTACGTTTTTATACTTAGCTATACCTACTTAGTAGGTATACCTAGATACCTAGCTAAGTATACTTAGTTATAGGTACTTAGCTATAAAAGTATAGGTCCTACTTCCATACTGTTGACGCGTATTCTTTGAACCTAAGTTGGACGCACCGATTTGCCGCTACGTGCCGCGGCGCTCAGTGCAACTCAAGTGGGGCTAGAACCTTGAAAGTCAGGAATCGTGAGTTTTGGCACAAGACTGTGCGATCCCGCTGACCGCGTCTGCACGATTTATACCTCCCACCGGGACTTGGCCGTTCGCCGGGTTAACTTGTATCAAATAAGTTGTTTTCCAAGATTTAACAAAGGATTATGTGGCTATTTGTCTTGCGAGAAAATTTCGTTCGACTATTGTTTTTTTTTTTCAGTTGTTGGGTCCTTTGTTAATTTGTTTCTTTTTTAATATACTTACCTGCCAAGATATCTTGGCTGGTTATTTTGCAATTAACACACTGACGCAATATGGAGTGCGAATTGTTAGTTAATAAATTACATGAGATTGTTTTATCATCTGTCTATTTATCATATCACGAGCTGATGCCCGCAACTTCGTCCGCGTGGAATAAGTCCGTGCATGTTTCGTGCATGGTATGGTTGTGCATGTAGATTATCATCATAAATTGCTTCAAATTTCAATCTATTCTAGCACTTGTTGAACAAGGAATACAGGCTATTATCCCGTGCATTATTAAACTACTGGTTTTTAGGGGGGGTCGGTAGTATGTAACTTTGACTTTGAGATATACGGGAAGCGGTCGGGAGCTTGTTAAGGTTCTTAAATGACTCATTTGTACCAAGTGACCTTATGGACTTTTTACCGGACTTGTATAAAAAGTCCTCTCTTTTTTGCTGACAGATTAGCGCTTGGAAGCGATCTATATGAGATATAGCGGATAGGGGACAATCGCTACTATAGCTAGTGTATTATCGCCTAAACGCAATGAGCCTCACCCGTTATCCTAAGAGTGACAAAATCGACAGAAGTTATAGAAAATGACGACGTCCACGTTGTCCCGTAGATACGTCTGTCATTTTCTATGGCGTCGCATCACGTCGCATCATTCCTAGGACAACGGGTGAGACAGGCAAAACTTTGCAATAGAACGACGGCAATAGATGCACATTTCTAAAATACAACATACATCCACACACGTATGACATCCATCTCACACGTTGAGTAACAAACATACATCCGTCCATCCACCCATCCAAACTTTCTCATTTATAATAACTTGTAAGCGCGTCAACGCACGTGGTAAAAGGCACGCCTATAAACTCAAACTCATAATAAATTATTCAAATAAACCCATTGAAAGTCCTTTTGAATCGTCAAGTGCCTTTTTTTTTAATATATAGGCTAGCGCTTGGCTGCAATCAGACTTGCCAGCAAGTGGTGATGCAGCCTAAGGTGGAGCGCGCTTACCTAGAAGATGCCTATTCACTCTTGATTTGAAGGTACCTATATTAAAAGAGAAGGGGAAAGCGGAAGCCGGAAGCCATTCCCAAAGAGAAGAACCGGCAAGAAATTCGGTGGTTGCTCTTTTGAAAAAATACGCGCCTACACGCGATCCCAAAAACGAGCTTATATACGCGCCGAAGAAACGCTAATGTGAGACCGCCCTTAAACCTTTTGACCATCACAGTAAATGACACTGATTCCTTTGTGCGTACAAAGAGCCAGTGTGAAATACCGCATTCTCATCGCCTGTCCCTCCGCACGACATTTCGGGCGCATTAGAGCGTTGCCCATAAAACTTTATTTATTGCCTCCGAGTATGAATGGGCCCTTTTTATTATGTTAATTCCGCGCTGCGGTGAACGCAGGCCCTAATTTTCGTCGACGACAGACTAGTGTGAACTGCCGCTAGATGAATTTATCGGTGGTAGTTTATTGTATTAGACTTTTGTAAAGTGGTTTGACTTTGAACCGGCACAGATTCTGTGATTTATTGGTCTAAAAGTTGTTAAGTTTTGATGACCGCCCTATAATAATTTGGGCTTTCAAAGGGGATGGTAAGGCTGTTCTTAATCTTAAAGTAACTTTAATGAACGCAGAGTGTTTGACTGCAAGCTGCTGCTGCGACTAAAAGAGTATTTCTCTTCAACTTTGACAATCTTGTTGGTCTACTAGTGAGTAGGTAATTTTATTTTTCCAAATAAAAGCTTACATTTAACCATACAAATTTAATAATTTATGATAACATTATACTTTTGGCCATTTGCGTGGGTGGTTGGGTCTGAATCGTAACTAGTTAACTGTATCTAGGATTTCATGCCCATTTCCTTCGCGGTTTGCGGCTCGTAAGTTTTAACCAGTTTACTAGATAAAATGATACTGTACTTCTCGCTATTTATACTCATAAAAATGCTTGAAAACCAAGCGAAAACTCCACACTAAATCGATGATGCCAAAGAAAGAAGTAATGGCATAGAAAAAAATGAGCAGATTCCTAATTCCTTGGGTTTAAGTATGTAAAAATAGAAAGAAAATAGGAAAGTACCCTTATTCTACTTTAGTGTTACAGACAAAATGTTTGCCTGTAACACCATTGTGGAATAAAGGTATTTTCTACCATATTATTGTACCTACGAGTACCTACATAAGAATATGTTTGCCTGTGACACAACCCAGAATGGGTGTACAGCTCAGCCTTGTGCCCAGCATCATACCTACAAATGCGTGCACAATGCCGGGCGCTGATTTTCAGCTAAGACCCATGTGTGTATATGAAGCTTAGCTTTAGGTGATGTCACTCACAGTTTTCATAGCCTGTCGAATGCCACCACCACCACCACCACTACTACATCCCATTAACGTCCCACAACTGGGCACTCTCATAGGAGAGAGGGAATTAGAGCTTAGACCGACCACGCTGCTCCAAAGCGGGTATAATAACCGGTACAGACGGCTTAACGTGCTCTCCGAGGCACGGGGGTGACTCACCGCCAACTTCCAACTCCGGGCTGGCACTAAGAATGTCTTAACTGAAAAACCCAATACCTAACAAATTTTATGCCCGACGGGGAGTCGAACCCAGCTATGGTAACCGCTAGATCAACGAGGCAGCCTGTCGAATACAGGGGAATATAATAGGACGTAAGCTGTCTGTGGCATCAAAGGGATCCGCCCGCGGCAGAAGACTCGATCTAGGCAACGGGTAGGTATAGATTCACCGTTCACGATATAATGAACTTGCTTGTGGCTGGATGTATAATGCTCCTAACTGCCTAATTGGTCTAGAGATTTCCCGCATGTCTGTCTGCGGATGACAAGGTCCTGGGTTCGATTCCCGGGTTGTCCCACAAATAAGTACCTACCTATTTGCCGGAGTTTCACTGTTTCACTCGCCTTGGAGAGCACGTAAAGCCGTCGGTCCGGCGCCTAATCTTTCCCCGCTCGTGTCGGATTTTCCGTTCTACCGGGCTATGAGAGTAGGGTTTTTACATCACACACGTGTGCCGAGAATGTGACCCTGCCGGGAATTAAGTCCGTGACCTCTCATTTATAAAAACTTCGTATGGATACCTACTTACTTTGGGAGTTTAGAATGAAGGAAAATACACTCTAGATTTTATTTCTATTTTATAGCTATTTATTTGTTCTTATTTTAGACTATAATTATAGTCTAAAATTACTATATAATACTCGTATGTAATACTCGTTACTCGTTAAAAACACTCCATAATGGAAGTTCCCTAAGTATTTCTCTTACAATATTAAAACACGAGTATTCGCACTTGCTTTCATACGTAAGAGGCTTACAATATAATGAATTCTTAAACTAACTGCGCACTTCCCAAGAATAACATGGAATATAAGAAACGAAGCAGTAAAATGGAGAAATCCTACATTATCCTCCACTAGGGTTGCCGGATACGGGGATTTTCTTATATCATACTAATATTATTAAAAGAAAGAAAGAAAACGTTTTTATTCGATCACAATATTTAGTTTAAGAAACTATCAAATTAGATCTTTAAATGTGAAAGTGTTTGTTTGTTGGTTTGTTGGTTTGTCCTTCAATCACGCCGCAACGGAGCAACGGATCGACGTGATTGGCATGAGTATAGTTGAGGACCTGGAGAGTGACATAGGCTACTTTTTATCCCGGAAAATTAAGGAGTTCCCGCGGGAATCTTATTAAAACTGAAACGCGGACGAAGTCGCGGGCATCAACTAGTATTATATATACTAGATGATGCCCGCGACTTCGTTTCCGTGGATTAATTTTTTTGTTATCCCGCGTAAACTCATCAATTTTCCGGGATAAAAAGTAGCCTATATGTCGCTCTTCAGGTCCTCAAATATTATAACCATTATCCATGCAAAAAACCACGTTGATCCGTTGCTCCGTTGCGGCGTGATTGAAGGACAAACCAGCAAACAAAAACACTTTCGCATTAAAATATTGAAGTATGAAAAAGGTGACATAAAGGTCGTTTTTGTACCCACATGCAATATATATGTATACGTACATAATTGCACGTATACGTGAGCTCTGTATTCTTAACAATGGAAGATCCCGGGTTCGATCCCCGGGTGACATAGTCTTTTTTATACCGGAAAATTTAAGAGTTCCCGCGGTAACCAAACGACCTAATCCACGCAGACGAAGTCGCGGGCATCAGCTAGTGTTAAAATATTGACCTTATCATTAGGATCACAGCTAAAATGAACTTAATATGTACCTTTAAATTGTGAGCCTATACATATTTCAACCCAAATATTAATTTCTTTCTTTCGTCTCTCTAAATAAAATCTCTCTTGAATTACGGGGAACGGATTTATTTATCAGGATTCATCTGGTAACCCTAACCAGAACGGGAAAATCGTGGGCTTACAAGTTTCAGATCAAATCAATTCGGCGGAGTGTTCTCGAGGCGCGGGATCCGGGATTATCGGCGAATTATCCCGGAGACGGCACGTCACTAATTGTGAGGCGTTGCGTTGCTCGTAATGATGCCACTATATCAGCTCTATTGGTATCGGATAGAAGCGGGCGTTACTTTGCGGAAGTCCGTGATATATGATAATCACGGAACAAGTTAATATATTTAAGTAATTCGCTATATTCCGCTAAAACAGACAAATCTACGTGCAGCATGTGATAATTGTAAACAATTTATTATTATTTATTAGTTGTTTTTAAGTTTTTATTACTCTTTTAACTTATTCAAACATGTTGATAGTTATTACTTATTAGTCTATTCCCCTGGGGCTGGAGTGGTGAACTTGCACTGTGAAGCGCTGCTTTGGTAAGCCCTGCCACTAGAGTCTGGACATGATTCTCCTCTCAAAATGAAAGTATTTTCTGAGAACTTTATGGAAAATTCTCTGTTCTCCTCTCAAAATAAAAGAATTGTTTGAGAACTTTATGGAAAATTCTTTATTCTCCTCTCAAAATAATAGAATTTTTTGAGAACTTTATGGAAAATTCTTTGTTCTCCTCTCAAAATGAAAGTATTTTTTTGAGTACTTTATGAAAAATTCTCTGTTCTCCTCTTAAAATGAAAGTATTATTTGAGAACTTTATGAAAAATTCTCTGAAAAACAACAACAAAATTTACCATCACTGTTAAAGCAACCCAAATTATATTCATTTGCTTTAATCGCACATAACCCTAAAAACTTACAGGTGCATGCTCAGGATTTGTACCTCAGACTACCTTAATAAATGGCCGCAGTATAAAGGTCTAGACTCACTACAGATGCACGGCGCGGCGCGGCACGTTGCGGCAAATATTCTTTGCATGAGGATCTCTTTCTTTGGATGATACTTGTAAAAAAGTTTACAATTGTATAAGGAATACTTGCCGCTACGTACCGCGCTGCCTTTGTAGTGGTTCTAGACCATAAGCCTCTAAGCTTTTACCGATAAAATATAGTGTCAAGGTAATGGTAAGGGGTAATATCTCAAGGCGACATTTATATAGTTTCATAAGACGCGATAAGGTACAGAGTATCGGTATCGTAAAGTGCGCTAATAGGCTTTATGACACCGCCACAACCGACGCGCGAGAGAACGCCTCTCGTGGAGGGATTTTATCCATATTCCATACTTGTAGGTACTTAGTAGGTTATACGTGTATTTTCGAACGGCTTTAAAGTAGGTAAAAAGGTAGTCTATAGTCTATACTAATACCTATTATAAATGCGAAAGTTTGGATGGGTGGATGGATGTTTGTTACTCAATTAGGTACGCCAGGACGGCTGAACGGATCTGGATGAAATTTGGCACAGAGATAGATTATACCTAGTCTGGTATAACACATAGGCTACTTTTTATCCTGGAATATTAAAGAGGGAACCAAAATACCTCAATCTCCGCGGATGTAGTCGCGAGCATCAGCTAGTGTACCGATTAAACATTCCGTGTACAGTTCGCGCGCGAGTTGAGTTGTAGAGTAAATGTATGTCACCATACATTTACTCTGCATTCAACTCGCGCGTGGTAGGTAGGTATGCATATTCGTAATGTTATCTACATCATTAAAAAACTAAACTAATGGTAAAACCTGAAAATGGACTGAAGTGAGGCTAAGAAAAAGAAACTGCTGAGTTTCTTGCCGGTTCTTCTCTGTAGAATTTCCTTTCCGACCCGGTGGCAGATTCAACACATGACGTTACATAAGATAAACTATTATTGTATGTCCTACATGGAAGAAATAAATTGAATATTTAATATTGTGATAAAATAACGTTAAAAGACGTGACGTCAGCAAAGATCAGCGCTACACCAATACTATTCTGTGGCTACAGTTACACTAAAGCTCACGCATTTTACAGCGCGCCCGATACTGCTGACGTCATGATTCGCATTTCAGTGCTGAAAACTGCGCCTCTCAATTTGTATCATAATTCGCTATTTCCGTCCGCGTCCGAATTCAGGCATGTTCGCCATTGCGGCGAGCGACAGTTGCAATTTTATTACACTCGTTACACTAAACCCTAATTTCACCATGTAATCTGAGTTTCCCGGACAATCCCAACTTTTTTTTAAAGTCAAAAGTTTTAAACAAATAAATTTTTACAAGTGCTTTCGAATAGTCAAGTCTAGGTAAAAATAACATTAATCATGACGTCACAAAAGGTCATCGGTACATATAAGCTCACGCACTTTACAGCGCGCTCGATACTGCTGACATAACTTGAATTACAGCACAGAATAGGTATGATTACAGTACTGAAAAGTGCGCCTCTCAATTTGTATAATAATTCGCTATTTCCGTCCGCGTCCGAATTCAGGCGTTTTCGCCATTGCGGCGAGCGACAGTTGCAATTTTATTACACTCGTTACACTAAACCACCATGTAACCATGTGTTTAGAGTTCCCCGCACAGTCCCAACTTTTCTTTCAAAAAGGTTTTAAGTTTCAAATAAGTCAGCTTTTTTTATACAATTATACTCACAAATAGTTTCAAATCGTCAAGTGGATCTATCACTATGCTTCGGAATGCCATTCCTACCTTTCATTCCTATGTAATTTCTGTTTCAAAACAGTAGAAATTCTATGAAGCACTAGGCTATGCCCGTAATTTCATCCACGTGGATTTAACTTTAAAAAAATCGTAGGAAATCTTTGATTTTCTGGAAAAAAAACCATAGACCTACCTATGTCTTTCTTGCCTTAGGATGCAAACTATCTCTGTGCTTGTCAAAATCAGTTGGTCAGTGAAAAGGTAAAAAACAGACACAAAATATTAATCTCTACTAATATTATAAATGCGAAGGGGTCGCGATGCGGGGGTCAGTAATGAGGAATACGACGCGGAGAGAGATCTTTAGACATTTAGTTCATGTCTGTTGTCCCGAAATAAATCATTCAAGCCTGCGTACCGCACGGTGCCCGCGCCCCGCAAATCCGCGCCGCAAACACGGAATTTAATAAAACCCCCGGCACGGAGACCCGCTGCTTTTTCAACGTTATCTAGGTACATTAACATATTGTGACGGATATGCGCTGATTGATATTACGTCGATTGGCCGCGTGACAGCATTAAAAAAATTTGGCAGTCATAGGGACATTATACCGATAGAAGTGAAAACTTATAATATTTAGTATTAAAATTTGAAAAAAAAAAATTATGTCTTAAAACTTAAGTGGTTAAAGTTTAATTGCGAATGTAGTATATTTATATTTAAGACCTTTTGTCTTCGTAACAACGCGAGCATAGGCCAGCGAGGTGACGGTGTCGGTGACGGTGACGCGAATCCACAAGTTTACCCCCTACCAAAAAATGCTCAACGCGGCTTTAGAAGTTTTCACTTCAACGTCACGTTTATTGAAGTTTTTATTCCTACTTACTGCTGCACTTAATCATTACTTAAGAAACTCCTTCGTTAAAGATTTTGTATTTAAAGCTATACGAGGAGTTCTTTATATATAAGTAATGATTAAATGATGACTACGATCTCATCTGGTGGTAAGAGATGATGCAGTCTGGGATGATAGCGGGCTAAACTGTTAGGGGTAGTGCAGATATATTAGTTTTAGACTGTATCACCACTAATGCCTAAGTAGTGCCTAAGTATGGCCTACGAGAGAATGAGATAAATATAACTTGTATTCTATCTCATTTTCTCGCAGGCTAAATCCTAATATGAATATATTTGTCTCTTTTTAGTGTCGCTTTTTCGTTTCATCGAATTTTCAAATCACAACGATTTTACTGACCAGAGAAGTTTCACTTGAAAAATTAGAAAAATGTATGTAGTGGAGTAAAAGGAAAGCCTATAAAACTTGCACTTGGAATAATCCAAATCCTTGGTAATTGGCATCATTTATAACTACATACTTCCCCTCCCCCCACCCAACGTGTAGCAGTTTAATCCGTCGCAAATGCACGCGAGCTAAATAAATAAATTATTGGATCGATGGCGGACTTCTGAACGCATTTTAAAGTGGGCTCACGTGTTTTGCGATTGTATAAGTTTGTCTGGTATTTTGTGTTATTGATTGAGTTAGTTGTCTAGCCTTGCTGCCCACTTTAACCAATAAGAATACTGGCTCTTTCCGCACTGCATCCGATCCGTATCCGTGTATTCTCGATCCGAAATAGCCGTAGTACCTACTTCCGGACTTTCGGATTCGGAAAACGAAATTCGGATCAAGTGCGCAACTCTCCATACAAATAGCACTCTACTTTGGACCGAGAATTCTCGGAGAATGATCGGATGCAGTGCGGAAAGAGTAGGTACCCTTGGCGATACGTCTTTGCCGATAGAGTGGTAACTAGCTACGGCCGAAGCCACAGTCTATAACCTCTATTCTTACGTAGCCATACGTGCTAATATACTACTACCATACTAATATTGTAAATGCGAAAGTGTGTCTGTCTGTCTATCTGTCTGTCTTTCACAGCCCATCTGTTCTGATTTTGATGAAATTGCGTACAGGGAGAGGTTGTATCCCGGGGAAGGACATAGGCTATTATCCCGTTTATTTATCCCCAAAAATTAAAGAGTTCCCGCGGAATAAAAAAAACCTTAATCCACGCGGACGAAGTCGCGGGCATCCAGTGGCGTGCACAGGGTTTGAAGCTAGGGTAGGCATTGGTAAGTCAGAATAACCTATTTACTGACTGTCCTGAAAAAAAAAATTAGCGTTGATCTATTTCCACTTGGGTAAGCGGTGCTTTTATGCCTCTATGAACTGCACGCCACAGCGGGCATCGTCTAGTAACATTATACCTTTCAAGAAATTAACGTAACGGCCCTAAAATCCCAATGAATTATAATTTTCTCAATAATTTATTACCGTATAGTAACCAGACGGCTTAATGATCCGTGCCATCATTATGACTGAGGCCGAATTTTAATGTACGAGAGTACAGGGCGGGCCTACTAAGTGTATACTGCTTAATGGACGCTTAAACGGCCTTAAGGAGGCTTTGCTAACGATGGGAAAATAATAGCCTTAGGGTTCTAAGAATTAATGTTAAATAATACTATGTATAAACTGCCTCGTTGGTCTAGTGGTTATCATGTTCGACTGCGGCTGACGAGGTCGCGGGTTCGATCCCCGGGTCGGGCCATAATTGAGTGTTCGGGTTTTCTGATTAGAAATTTTCAGTACTAGCCTGGAGTTAGGAAGTTGCCGGTGTTTAACCCCCGTGCCTCGGAGAGCACGTTAAGCCGTCGGTCCCGGTTATTATCACTAACATGATACTAGTCGTTAAAGCCCGCCAACCCGCATTGGAGCAGCGTGGTGGGTCTAAGCTCTATTTCCCTCTCTCCTATGAGAGTGGAGGCCTGTGCCCAGCAGTGGAACGTTAATAGGCTGTAATGGATACTATGTATACTTACTACGAGAACCAAACAAGCAGGGACCTTACCATAAGGCTGGCGGTTCGTGGCGTAAGGCTTTGTGACGACCTCCCTGACGCAGTGTTGAGCGCTGTTGTCTTAACGTGGGAGGTCCCGGGTTCGATCCCCGGTAGGATCAATTTGGGAATTTATAATTTCAGAATTTTCTCTGGTCTGGTCTGGTGGGAGGCTTCGGTTGTGGCTAGTTACCAGTTACCACCCTACCGGCAAAGACGTGACAAGCATGCCCCTAACAGGTTAGCCCGCTACCATCTTAGACTGCATCATCACTTACCATCAGGTGAGATCGCAGTCAAGGGCTAACTTGTAGTGGATAAAAAAAAAAATCGCCTTACCCCAGCCACCAACTGAGCAGTTTCGCCATTAATAATGATATTGTGTTGTCATAGTGATCGACTTTTTCATGCACTATTGTCAATAATTGGGCAGGAAAATGACAAGGCACTCTCCCCTCGCCCCGCAAAAGTTAGTCGGACGTGATTTCATCAATTCATACATTTTTCTTACGTTTCCTATCCCGTGTTTATTTCATCCAAGGGTACCAGTAACTAAATGTAAATAGAATGTCAAAAACGTATGTTGAGGGTACGGAATGAAGCACGGGTGGAACACACGGACAGACACACTAGACTGCACTTCAAACAGCTGAACGCTCCTCGCTGTTTGATTGTTTCGCTTGCAGGGGTAGATGCGCGCCGTTGAGGGCACTTCACCCCAAACGCAAATTGATACTGCCTACTGTTACTGGGCTCCTGGTATCATTGCTTTTTGTGCATCAAAAAATATGGGCTTTCAAATTCAGACCATTATAAACATCGCCCAAAAACAAATAGATACTGCCTACTGTTGCTGGGCTCCTGGTATCATTGCTTTTTGTGCATCAAAAAATGTGGACTTTTGTATTTTAATTAGGTACTTACTTCGTTTTTATTACACTACAAGTATGACTGATCTAGCCTGGTAAATGATGATGCAGTCTAAGATGGTAGCGGGCATAGATTTATTATTGGTAGCGGGTTACCCTGTTAGAGGTACGGTAAATAAAACCTAAACATACCCCTATTGGTTTCAATACGGAATCGTACTGGAAGTTGGAACGCTTCAATTGGCGACTCGGAATCAAACAGGTAAGCCCACTACCATCTTACATACAGCTGGTGAGGTTGCAAGCAGTGGCTAACTTTACCTACTAACTAAAAACAAGTATAGCTAACAAAATACTAGTTATTAGGGAATAGCATTTCCCAAAGTTCCCACGGAATGAAAATAAGTTAGTAACACCTGCTAAAGTTTCCTTGCATTTCGTTCCTCAATATCCATTACAACACTCGATGATGATATCGATCTCTCAAACTTCACCTATCGATAGCGAACTTCACTAATTACGATTGCTCACCCCCTCGCTCGTATGGGGTGTTAAGGGGTGCGAGCAGGACGGGTGGTGAGAAATCGGGTCGATTGTATCAAGCATCATTACTAGGAGTGGACATAGGTCATCATTAATTTTTAAATTATTCATTTAAATTGCACGGCTCTGACAATCAGCTAATTGTCGCGCACAATTAAAAAATGGATTCTTGGTGCTAAGATTCTTTATTATCATGATTTCCATGCGAGTCAACTCATACACAGACAAAATATAACCCACTAGATGTTGCCCGCGTCTTTGTCTGCGTGGATTAAGGATTTCTTATTCCCGCGGGAACTCTTTAATTTTCCGGGATAAAAAGTAGCCTATGTCCTTCCCCGGAATACAAACCATGTCTGTGGGTACCAAATTACATTAAAATGGGCCATGAAAGCGTAGCAGACAGACAGACAGACACACTTTCGCAATTTATATTATTAGTATGGATTCCAATTCCCAATATAAAAAGGAGTTCTCAGGTCATGGAATCTTAAGAAAGTTTGCGTTCTTAAAGCCTAGTTAACAGCTGCAAAAACATTCGGTTTAGAGATATTTATTTCTCTTAAAGAAACAAAAACATTTCCAAAACTAGAAATTCCGTAATCTCTTCCGTCTCGTTCCGTCGTCCGTTCCGTCCGTAATAATTCCGTATTGTTATACTTTAAATATTATCTGTCGTTATGTGGAAAATACAATATGAATGACGTTTAGCCCTAAAGTGAAGGACCACGTGGTCAGGTACTTTTGCGTTGTGCGATGTGTTTGTTAATTTATTGTAGTCTCCCCATCAGGGAAGGCTTTTTGGGTCGATGGTATCTCGTTTACGCTCCATTACCCCCGCGACTCGACGCGATTATACGAGTTAGGTAAATGGTGCGAACACTGAACACACATGTACATTGCTGGCTGGTCGTTAATGTGTTACCGCGTGACTTGTTTCCGGTGGGCAATGTATGCGGTGCATTTTAAAGGTGCGGTGAGGTGCGGTTGTAAATTAATAAGGTTGGATTCGCGCGCGTTTTCAGCGCCATTTTCGATGTTTATTTATTTTTAACGGATTTCATAAAATTCGGAATTTAAATTATGAAAATGCTAACATTTTATGTTGGAGCCTAATATGCGGTAATATTTAAAAGTTACGGTAGTTAGTACCTACCCACATAAATATTTCTAGAAGAGTAGAAAAATGTAAAATAAAAAAACTAAGTTATGCAATCGAAAATTTGGGAAAAATTATCATCGATTTCTGCCAAACAAGAATTTAACAGCGGAATCCTCAAAAGCTTTTCCAGTGTATTCGTCCGAACAGTAAAAATACTTGGTTCAGGTCCTTTTGTTTCAAAATGACATCCAGCGTTTCTTACGAGCCGGTATATCTTCACGACATTAAATAGGTACTAGACAAAAAGAACTTAAACCATTAATTCTAAGGCTTTAACACAAAAGAAAGCAATTAATATTAAGCTGAATGAGCTTTTACACGCTTGGGTCAAACTACTTACAAAAGTATCTACAGACAGCATAAAAAGGTTTTATTGTTGTCAAACGTATTTAAT
This sequence comes from Erebia ligea, assembly GCA_917051295.2. NCBI lineage: Eukaryota > Metazoa > Arthropoda > Insecta > Lepidoptera > Nymphalidae > Erebia > Erebia ligea. The sequence continues at coordinate 2,447,752 of OU785232.1, forward strand.
TAAATTTTTAACTGTAGGTAAATGATTTATTTGGTACTAGATGATGCCCGCGACTTGGTCCACGTGGATTATGTTTCATTAATTTCCATGGAGACTTCTTGATTTTACGAGGACAATTAGAATCTCGTTTAATAAAAAATTGATAGAATTATATGTATACATGTGCAGTATCTAGAAGATAATCTATACAAATATTATAAAAGCGAAAGTTTGGATGGATGGATGGATGTATGGATGTTTGTTACTCAATCACGCCAGAACGGCAGAACGGATTATAGAATATACCTACTATAGCGACGCTGTCACCGGATCATTTAAAATTATTGGGCTTTAATATTTTTATGGATATGGATATTTATTATAAATCACTTTTATATTAATCTGCTTCCTAAGATTTAATTATTTTTTATTGACGCTACCTTACACTTTACAGTCGCATATTATGCTCATAGCACAAAAACGTCGAGCGGTCATAATATTCTCAAATTGAACAGCACCGGATACAAGACGTGACTATAAGACGTTAATTAATATTAAGCGATTCCATTCATTCTCTGTTATGACTAATGTTAGACTCTGCTCATAGAAAGTCGGCTTACAAAAGTTGTTAAGACTGTATAGTTTGTACTATAGGTTTGGTTTAATCCGCTTATTGAATGGTAATAGTCCAAGTATTTTTAACCGACTTCAAAGGAGGTTTTGTACGTACGAGTATGTAAGTAGACCTATAATATTATTACATCGTGCCCCTGGCGTTGAATTTCATGAATTAGTCGAGCGTTTCGTGAAATGGTGGCGTTCCATGAAATTTGGTGACCATTTTATGAAATGTCTATCCATGACAAATACATGATTTCATTGTATAACCGCAAGACGCTCTACCAGACTGGCAGGACTGGTTTCGCCAATTGGCGAAGTTATATTTTCCACAATTTCAGCTTGCCAAAAGGACCTTCCCGAAATTCCTTGCCAGCTCAGTCTCTGTCTATATCATAAAATAGTGAATTTCTTATTACAAGAAATCATCACCTACAACATACTCGTAATATGGGCTCGACATATATACGTGTATTTGTTTTTTTGCAATTTTCTGGGAAACCAGTGAACCTATTTTTTATATCTAACGCATTTGTCTCTGCTCAGATTTTTAAAATATGCTTTAGAATTTTTGTAAGTACTCTTACTCCTGAATAGCAGACACGGTCAAGACCTTAACCATTGAGTCAGTATCGATATAAAGATACCTAACCCGTTCACTAAAGCTGTAGAATGCAGTTCGCTCCAAAATTAACACCCCTTCAGGATTATGAACACCAGTTATTTCAATTTAGAGGTAGCTTATGGCGCTACTGTTAGCGATGCATAAGTTTGTTACTGTCTAGATATTCGATTTTCACTATTCAGATTTCAGACTGATTAACCGTAAAGTCATGTGTCTTGTAAGTTACGTATTATGCCTTTTTTAAGTACCGTTCGATGACTTTGTCTTGTCTAGTCTTTTTTGAAAATACAATTTATGTATTAATATTTGTTCCAAAAAAAGTTATTAGTATAATTGATTAATAGTAGAATTTATCTAATTAAAAAGAAAAATACGGTTTTATAGATATTGTTTATGAGATATCCATTTGGTAAAGTAGGCAATTTGAAGCGAAATTGTTGTGGATATAGACATTGGAATTTAGCTGAACTTGAAGAATTTCTTAATTCGCTCACAATTGATCCTTAAACTGAGTTATATTGGAAATAGCGGGTATTCATCCGGTAGAAACGGCAAGTTTATAGACGGTTCTAACTTTATGAGAATTGTGCGGTTGTCCTGAACGAGTCGCTGAGAGCTTAGGCTTCACAGAATGCTAATATTACTTGGGTCAAGACCGTTATTGTAAACTTCGATCTCAGTCCCACTGGCGACGGTCTATAGCAAAAGTTATCAGCTCAGTAGTGTCAGTATGAGATGTTTCATCTCGAAAAGTTGAATTCGGCTGTATTTTGAAATCTATTGAGATAAGCCATGTGGTTATGTGTAAGTATACGGTAACTGATAATATTAAAGTTAACTACACAGCCCAAAAAATATTCCATTAAATAAGTATGCGTTAAATTGAAATGTCAAGTGGTCTTTGAACATTTGAATTTGACGTAATTGTTGGTTAGCGATAAAATATGTTCATAATAATATCATTCTATTAGTTCTAGCTTTAAAATTCATGGAAATAAAAACGAAACTTCATCTAAAAGATTTACTTAGATACATATTAAATTAACTAAAGAAGGTGAACTAAAAGAAAATGCCTCGAGGGATTAAATGCTCACTAAATTATACAGTTTTTATGAATAACTATTTTGATGGATATCTCAAAAACTAAATTTATAAAACCGTATTGCTCTTTTTAATGAGATAAATTTTACTAAAGAAGGTTTACTGAAAGAAAATGATTGAGGCGAATTTTTTTTCGCAATTCTGAAACACTAGAAATCATAACATGGAGGTGTACACACTTGCGAATAAATTTCGCAGTGTGAACGTACGTTTTTTATGTGTCATAAAATAAAGTCTTCAAACCAAAACTGAGCCTCGAAATAACCTTTCAATTTGAAAAAAAAACTATAAACGTTGCAACGCTTGTACTGTGGCCCCAGTGACATTGCGTTCAAACATTTTTGCGGCTTCGATGTTCGAAATTAAGCTGGTAATCGTAGTATTGGTGGCTGGTGAATAATACTCGCGGCTTCGTATGCAACTTCATTGCATTAGTAATTTACCTAGTTGTAGTTTTATTTTTATTATGGGTCCGTGGCCGCGTCGCCTGCAACAAGGTCCCAGCTGAAAAACAGCGCTGTATGGTTTTTATTGATGGGCTCAGAGGGTTATTTCCGTGGAATAATACTCGAAACTTGCACGAAACCAATATATTCATCACTTCCTTATTTATCGTTCTCTCATGTGCATATTCCAAGCATGCAGCATTATACTGAGTTGGAGGCTTTTTTCGGGTTGTGCCACACATGACTCCTGTTGTCCCGGCGCTTCTATCACCTGGGCAGTTTAGCTCATTGCTGTTGATGGTGGTGATGGAGGCTCCGGGGTAGCATACACTTAAGGTAAGGAAATGTGTGGCAGAACTGGGAAATTAATGTTTTTTCTTTCTTTCTTTCTATTTATTTAAAGTTTAACCGACATAATTATAGTATAAGGCTAGGATTACACTTGTAAGTTAAACTTACACATTTAACTATAATACATAACTACCGGATAAAATCACGTGTTATGTCGGAAAATGCACGAATTCATGAATAGTTACACTTACTAGTGTAATTGTGGCCTAACTATGGTTATAACTAGGGTTGTAACTAGCCACGGCTGAAGCCCAGACCAGACCAGAGAAAATTCAAAAATTATAAATTCCCAAATTGACCCTGCCGGGAATCGTACCCGGGACCCGGGACACTTAGACTAAGACCATAGCGCTTACCACTGCCCCGAGGAAGTCGTCGAAACGTCTTATTTATGGTATTTTGTATTTGTTTCAGGTAATTAACGAGATATGCACAATTCAAAGTTGTCTATCGGCAATTCGACGCGTCAGGTTGGTTTCGGTGCACTTTATCTGACCAGACAGAACAAAAATTCCCTTTTTTTATAGAAGAAAGGCTTGCGCTTGGCGACAATCATGCTTAGTGCAAAGCAATGATGAGGTCTAAGCACAGAAAAGGTAATAGTACGATGTAGTGTAGTGCATCATAGATGCTTTTTGACGTGACATCTATGAACCCCATAAACAGGTCGAATTATACGTTTGACAAACGATTACGTTTTTCATTGACTTTTTTTCAGCGAAGCGAAGGTCTCTGAGGCTACTTGAGTGAATTGGCACTTGTCCGTCCGTCCGTCTGTCCGTCCGTCTGTCAGAGCCTTATAACTTCTGAATTACTGAACGTAATTACTTCAAGTTTAAATATAATATGTAAACCGATGGCCTCCCGCCGAATATGGCTTAAAAAATTATAAAAATCTTTATTTTAGGGGGGCTCTCATAGAAGCGAATGCGAAGTAAAATATTTTTTATAGCGCTACATAGGGTTGCGGTATATCATTTTAAAGATAATTAGGAATAGAGTCCAAAACTATTTTTTATTTTATTTTTTCCCTAAAATTCACGAAATTACGTTAGAAAATCTCCACTTTGAAAGCCCCCGTTTCAAAGTGGAGATTTTCTAACGTCCAAAGAAAGGCTGAGCCTGAAACTTATCAATTATTTGAATTATATCCTGTACTTGAACAACAAATACTAAAATTAGATAAATATTATAAGGAAACGAAATTATTTAATTTTTAATGAGCTTCATTATTTTTAACAGAACTTCACAATGATGTCAATAGATGGCGCTCTGTGATACCGCGAGGTCTCAGTTCGGGGCGAACCACTAGTACACAATCGGGGGGGCTTGTACCTATTTACCTAACGCTCTATACATACTATACTCAGGTACTTCAATCTTCCTCCAACCCGATAAGCAAACGGGTGCATAGACAAACCAAATGTACAAAATGGCAAATCAAACAAGCAGAACATTGATACATATTTCAGAGCATGTTCCGTTGGTTGAGATCGTCTCGAGGCACGTGGGCAAACAGTCCGAAGCGAGACAGTTTGCTTTTAGCTTAGATCCGCTTTATATACCTAGCTACCTACCTAGTACTTATATACGTACGTGCCTATGTAGTTTAACCCTCTTATTCATAAACGTGCAAAAGCGGTGGAATAGTTATAATCTGTTTTGTATTTTTCCTTCGAATGTCAAATTACTGTTGACAAACAAAGACAAAACAGATTATAACTATTCCACCGCTATTGCACGTTTATGAATAAGAGGGTTAGTATTTAAATAAATAAATCCATATTCCATACTAATATTATAAATGCGAAAGTGTGTCTGTCTGTCTGTCTCTCTGTCCGTCTGTCTGTCTTTTTTTTTTTTTTTTTAATCCACTACAAGTTAGCCCTTGACTGCGATCTCACCTGATGGTAAGTGATGATGCAGTCTAAGATGGAAGCGGGCTAACCTGTTAGCGGCAGTTATATTAAACCCATACCCCTATTCGGTTTCTACACGGCATCGTATCGGAACGCTAAATCGCTTGGCGGCACGTCTTTGCCGGTAGGGTTGTAACTAGCCACGGCCGAAGCCCCCACCAGGCCAGACCAGGGAAAATTCAGAAATTATAAATTCCCAAATTGACCCTGCCGGGGATCGAACCCGGAACCTCCGCACGTTAAGACAACAGCGCTACACACTGCGCCACGGAGGTCGTTGGAGGTTATGTATCACCATACATAAGCTCAGCATTCAACTCGCGCGCGAACTGTAGGTATTTAGTTACGATTTCAATGTCACATAGAATCAGCGGCCTGTAGTTAATTTCGAACACGTTTCGTTCCCTTGAACTCTGTTGCCAGGCTATTTGAATACAGCACGGATTGCGTAATTTCGCTCGAGAGATTATTACACCCTTGCAGGCGAAAAGTGGGGAAAATCGCTAAGCTGCCATGATGGAAGGGTTAAACGTGCCTTGATTCCGTATATTGGTTTTTTATTTTTGAAGTGAAAACTTCTTTAGCCGCGTTGAGCACGTTTTGGTAGAGGGGTAAACTTGTGGATTCGCGTCACCGTCACCGACATGCTCGCTCCGACATGCTCACGAACACCGACATGCTCGCGTTGTTACGAAGACAAAAGGTCTTAAATATTAAGGTCTTATAATATACTACGTTCGTAATTAAACTTTATTCCCTTAGTTTTAAGGTTTATATTTAAATTATTTTAAATATCCTTTTTTTTTAATTATTTTAAATATTCGTTTTCACTTCTATCGGCAGTCCCTATGACTGCCAATTTTTTTAGTCCACTTAGTACTAGTTATTGCCTGGGATTCGAAACTCGGACCTCCCGAATATAAGGCCGATATCTTAACCACTAGACTATTACCGCCTCCACGACCTCTTTTAGGTCAGTGTTGAGCGCTGTTGACATCTTAACGTGCGAGGTTTCGGGTTCGATTCCCAGCAGGGTCATTTTGAGAATTTATAACTTCTAAACTTTCGTCTGGTCCGGTGGGAGGCTTCTACCGATGGCTAATTACCACGACCAAGCGATTAAGCGTTCCGGTACGAGGCCGTGTAGAAACCGATTATAGGGTCTAAATTTAAGATCTAGATCTTTTCTTAATTAGATCAAAAGTTACCAGTTTAGGATTTTCGTTTAAAAGTTTCACCCAAGTGGTTTTCATAAAAATAATATAATCTATGTAATGTAAGGTGGCAACACCGAACTTGTCTTCTTTTTTTGGCCCTTTTTTTTGCTTTTGGCTTGAAACCATGTTTTTTTGTGCTCGGATAAAATAATAAATTATTGGAATAGGTACCTACTTATAGTATGTTTTAACTAGAGGATGCTCGCGACTTCGTTCGCGTGGCATAAGTTTTTTTTTATTCCCACAGGCACTCCTTAATTTTCCGGGATAAATCCTATATTATATATCACTCTCCAGGTCCTCAACTATACCCATGCAAAAAATCACGTTGATCCGTTGCTCTGTTGCGGCGTGATTGAAGGACAAACTATCTATTTAACGTCCTTGGTGATAAAATTTTCAAAAACTGTGAAGCACGTATTTCTTTATTTTAAACCAGAAGCCCAAATACCAACTTTCATGGTTATAACTTGAAAAATGAAGGACTTTCATACAAACTTTCTACCCCTATTTGACGCCTTTGGGGGTAGAATTTTCAAAAACTGTGAAACACCTATTTCTTTATTTTAAACCAGACGCTCAAATACCAAGTTTCATGGATATAACTTGAAAAATGACGGACTTTCATACAAACTTTCACCCCCTATTTCACCCCCTTAGGGGTGGAATTTTTAAAAATCCTTCCTTAGTGAGCGCTTACGTCACAAAAGTAACGTACTGTCAAAATTTCAAGTTTCTAACCCCAGCGGTTTAGGCTGTGCGTTGATATATAAGTCAGTCAGTCAGTCAGTCAGTCAGTCAGTCAGGACTTTGAATTTTATATATATAGATTATTTCCAAAACAAGTGGTACTAATCGATTTGAATTGAAAGACCTTCAATGTTTGACTATCAAACAATTTAACAATACTTACATACTTCGTAATTGGGCCCAATACAGTTAGCCCTGAATTTAAAGTTCGTCACTACATTATTTAATACCATAAGTGGTGGTTTTTGGTGTGAAAACTTCTTTAGCCGCGTTGAGCACTTTTTGGTAGTGCGTAAAATTGTGAATTCGCCGCGTCATCGACATGCATGTCGCCGACATGCTCGCGTTGTTGCGAAGACAAAAGGTCTTAAATGTAAAATACTAGCTGATGTCCGCGACTTCGTCCGCGTGGTTTAAGTTTTTTTATTCCCGCATTTTTATTTTATGTACAAGCATATTTTATCGTTACCGACCATTGATGTAGAATAATGTTACCGACGCGACGTCCAAATATTAAATCAATATAATATTCTTATTTAAGAATTTAAGAATTCTTGTACCGAATAAAAACAATGATCTAAAAGATATTCAAAAAGCCCTTTTTTACATAATGGTAGATTTAGTTCTTTTAGTTTATTCGGTAATGTATTATAGATCCTTATGACGATACAATAACAGTTTTTACTAGACAGACTTAGTCTTTGTTGAGGCTACGAAATGTTGTTTTTGTATCGTTTGCTTGTGAGTATGTACCTACTTAGAAATACTTATAGACCAGCGCACACGACTGCGTCAGAGAAGTCATAAAAAAACCGGTCTAATTACAACCGTTTAGATCTTGCGCCACGGAACCCTGCCCCCAAGAGTTGCAGCAGCACTTGTTAGCGAACTGTATGGTGTAAAACACATTTAATGAGTGACTTTCAAGAGCAGGGTGCATAACGAGTAACTAGCATTATGTGGAAGGTACTAGAACAGCTATCTCTAGATATAGATCTATCTTTAGGTTAAGAGGTGGGGGTGAAAGGGGTGATGTTGATATGATCTACTTGATTTCCCGTTTTTTCGAGGGACTAGGATTTTTTCGTTTAAGAACACGGATGTCGAGCGAATATATATCGCGCGCGGAACTTCGCTACAATGTAACGTAATGGAACATGAGGAAAGCGCCATTCATATTATGCGGAAAAAACGCTCGAAACTTTTCGAGTGCGTGAAAATGTCAAAGAAAGTTCCCGCTCGCAAAATTTTGCTACGAGTAGATTCGTCTCTAGTCTCAAGTACCAATGTCACTAGCATGCAAGATACTTACATCGGTACCAGATTTCATCAATATCATTTGAGGGTGTTAATTAATAACATTTTTGTTTAAATAGGAGTTTAACTCAGAAAAACTCCTCTATTTTAATGTATAGAGGAAAGGGCCCCGTTCTCAGAAATGAGAAATACGACGGGCATAGAGAAAGAATTATTGTACTAATGAAATGAAATGAAATGCTTATTTCATGAAGTGTGCTCAATCAGGACTTTACCACCGCTTTCCGAACCGGTGCACCAGTTCGGAAAGCAGATCTACTGAGAAAAAAGGGCAACAAACTCAGCATTGGTCAGTAGATAATCCATACTCCATACTAATATTGTAAATGCGAAAGTGTATCTGTATGTCCGTCTGTCTCTCTGTCTGCCTGTCTGTCTGCTACGCTTTCATGGTCCATCTATTTAACAGTTTTTAATGAAATTTGGTATAGCGGTAGGTTACAAATCGGGGAAGGACATAGGCTACTTTTTATCTCGGAAAATTTAAGGAGTTTTCTCGGAAAACAAAAAAACTAAATCCACGCGGACGAAGTCGCGGGCATCATCTAGTATACGTTACGTTACATTACGTTATATAACAAGTATTACACAGACTTGTGTTCTGCCAGATGCGAAGCTAATTGCTTCCATGCAACTTTGTCATTAAGAAAAATAACCTCAACTTAACAAATGCTGTTTAACAGTCTTCAAATTAATGCAATTAAACTACGATTCTACGAAACATTAATAACTACCTTCTCTACTAAATTGAGTCTACTTTATGTGAAATTATTTATTTACTTTGCTAGAACCTGTCATGTTTATATACGTCATAATCCCTCACTAATGAACTCGAAACTATATTATGTGAATGAAACCCCCAGCTTCTATTATCGCTAAAACTGTTTCACAATCACAGCGGTTGACACGGGCGGTCAAATAAACTTTTTATTTGATTTTTATATCTATATCTATATTTGATATTGATAAAATTTAGATAATGAGCTTCGTTAAACTAGGTAGATGTAGATTTAGTTATATTCTTATGCCAAAGTAATACTATATAATAAACTAATAAACTCGACCGACAATACCCTCGATAAAATCCATACTAATATTATAAATGCGAAAGTGGGTCTGTCTGTCTGTCTGCTACGCTTTCCGCTATCTTTTCAACCGATTTTGCTGAAATTTGGTATAGAGATAGGTTATATCCCGGGGAAGGACATAGGCTTTTATCTTTAGAGACTTTTTATCTCGGAAAATTAAGGAGTTCCCGCGGGAATCAAAAATCTTAATCCACGCGGACGAAGTCTTATAGAACTTAATCTTATCTTTAGTTAATTCATAAGATCATTAATATTTACATCTCGTATATAAGTAAGTTGCACGATGGTGACTAGAGGTATATTAAGTTACTTACCTAACGTAACTTAGTTATTTATCAAAATCTTCCAAAAATAAAAGCATCGTCAAACGCAACTTGTGAAGCCACCTTTGTAAATTAGTGCAAAATTATTAATTATATACAGTATGACGGGGCGTTATGTAAGCAGCATTTTCGGTAAGTGCACGTGGAATCCAGATAAAAAAATCGTATAAAGCGTCAAAATACTAGTGCAGTAGCATATAAGTCGAAGATGACGTCGAAGAAAAACGTCTAACGGAATTGTTTTGAAGGGTCGCATAATAAATGTATGTAGTGTGTATGTAGGATATTTATAAAATAAAATGACAACCGCGATACGTCAGGTTCAATAAACAGTCTTGAGCTCAACGTCATCGAAGTTTTACTTATATATCTCACAGCGTAACGCGCGTTACATGTGAAGACGCCTTAGTAAATTTTCATTAGTGGATGTCCGCTTACGTTGTATTTTAGCGCGTGCTCAAATGCTCCCGTAATGAAGTCGATTATGATGATATAAACAGTTTGACGGAGCGTTTTGGAAACATTTACCGCTTTAGTAGAAAATTATAGGGAAAACGCTACCAATCACAAATTTCCAGGATAATATAATGAAGAAATTTTCTTTAATCTCTACCTGCTAAGCGTGCAATACAGTTACAAACAAAATTCGCAAAACCTAAACTTTCGCGATGGTAACCTAAGATAATAATAATAATTCCATCCGGGAGGTCCGTGGGTCCGGGCATGAACCCCTAACTTTATGGAGTTATGTGCTTGTTATGTGCACTTACATAAACACACACACACACACACACACACACACTCACCACACACTCTCTCACACACATACACACATACACACACACTCATACCACACACACACACACACACACACACGCACAAACGTGTTCAGTTTTTCACACCACAATTAAATAGTAAATAGTAATTAGTTTTTAGAAATAAATTATCCTGTGTCACTGGAATTTGTTGTAATTTTATGGAAATAAATATTATTCTTATTCTTATTTTATTCTATTGTTGGTGAAGGAAAATATAATGAGGAAATGTATGCATTAAAGTTCTCCATAAAGTTCCCGAAATCTGTCCTTACGCACATGGATAAACCCTTCTCATTCTGAGAGAAGATCAGTCCGCTCAGTGGTCTGGTTCCTAGATTGCTTGCACCCAATTTTAGCGTTTCAGCTGTTTAAGGACTTTTGACGTCGCCTGTACACTAAATTGTATGGAATCTACCCACCTACACAAAAATGTAGACCGTAAAGCCTCGATGACACGGGGCGAGTTTACGAGCTGCTAGTCGGCGAGTTTAAAAGCTAGCGAGTGAGCGAGTAAGCGAGTGTCGATGACACACAAAACGGTCCACTCGCTCAGTAGCCAACTATTATAGCTAGCGAGTTGGAAGTTGGAACCACGTGTTGTTTAGCGTGTCGTGCTGTTTATCGTTTATTTTTTTAAGCTGAAAAATTAAGTGGAACACGCATGATATAATAGAGTTTCTCAACATCTATGAGCAGTACCCTATTTTATGGAATATCAAAGACAAGGAGTATTCTAACACAAAAGTAAAGGATGAAATTTTCAAAAATCTCTTAATTAAACTTAACGAAAAACAACTAACTGTGGGTATGGATATGAAGCAATTGAAGGCAAAAATAAGTCTCTTGACATTTTAGCTTTAACTGCCAAAACGCAGATGCTCGCAACTAGTTCACTAGCAGCGATGATGACACATAGCTAGTTAAATAGCTACAGGCCAACACGCCAGCGAGTGGCGAGTAGATTAGCCCGGCTTTCTATTTTACAAGCAGCTTTTTTACAATCAGATTGTCAAAAGCAGATTGTAAAAAAGCTCAATGACACGGGGCGAGTTTACAAGCTGCTAGCGAACTCGCTGGCTTGTAGCTTGTAAACTCGCCCCGTGTCATCGAGGCTTAAATGTCGGCTACGTAAATGTCAGATTAATGTCATTATTATCTAACAAGATCAAGCACTAATACTGAACAGTCTAGACTCTAGGTCATTTAGAAATGCCTAGCATCAACAATACCTGGAATTGTAGGTATAGCATGAGTATGCTAAGCAGCTAATCGCGCGTGCGAGCTGATTACGTTCGATTGATTCGACGGAGTTGTAAGGCCTCTGATACATTGATGGGTAGGTATTACTAGACGGAGAGCTGGCAACGAATTTCGGGAAGGTCCTTTTGGCAAGCTGAAATTGTGGAAAATATAACTTCGTCAATTGGCGAATCCAGTTCTGCCAGTCTAGTAGAGCGTTTGCGGTTATTTCGCTACTGTGCAGCATTTGCAAACAACATTTGCAAAAAAATAATTTAAAAAATATTTTTTTGGCAACTTGTTTTTTTTTATCTCTTAATTTAGTACTTATGGAATTCAAAAGAAAAATCCCAGATGTTTTTGTCGGTTACAAAGTATTACCAGACCTCTTCAAAAATATTTTATTAAAATTCCCAAAAAATATACTTTTGGCAATCTGAAATTTTAATCACGTATTTATTGATTAATTTCAATAATACCTGCAAATCGCCAGACAAATTTTGTGGTTTTAAACAATTCCCAGATGTGAAAAAAGTTTTCAAATGAGTACGACATACGAAATAACCGCAAACGCTCTACCAGACTGGCAGGACTGGATTCGCCAAATGACGAAATTATATTTTTTCACAATTTCAGCTTGCCAAAAGGACCTTCCCGAAATTCGTTGCCAGCTCTTGGACCATACTGCATACTTACTTTTTTAACCCTAGGCGCAAAGCAAGGGGTGTTATAAGTTTGACAACTGAGTGTGACTATGACGTAAATGCGAAACTCATTATAGTTTCGCATTTATAATATTAGTATGGACGCGAAACTATGTCTGTATGGGTATATCTGGTTGCAGTCTTATGTTTTTTCATATTCAATTTCGATGTCATATATATCACAGCTAGATAGACTGCATCTCTGATCGACGAATATAGGCTAAATTTTATAGCGTTAAATAAAAAAAACACACGCGATTAAAAAAAATTGGCAGTCATAGAGACCGCCGATAGAAGTGAAAACTAAATCCATTGTAAAGATATACACAGCACTAATGTTGCACAATACATCACAGCATGTCGGTGACGCGAACCCATAAGATTTTCCCCTACCAAAAAAGTGCTCAACGCGGCAAAAGAAGTTTTCACTTCAAAAACTAAAACCACCAAGTTACGGATATCACAAAAATAAATCACCATAACTTCAGTTCATCAACCTGCACATAATGTATGCATAGCAACCAAAAATCCTGCACCGAACGTACACAGTCCCATTATATTTTAATAGCGTCCTAAATAGGTGCCGCCTGAAAGCGTCACACCGGCGGGAAAAAGCTGAAACCTAGCTGTAATTAAAAACGACCGAATCAACTAAAGGAGAACTCGTTTCGCCAAAAAAGCTACGAGAAATATTAAGGTGGCGTGATTTTTGGCTTTTTAAAAAACGTTCGCCATTAAAGGGCTGTTTGAAACGTCACTGTTAGGGTGGTTTCTCACGAAGAGTGAGAATATGAGCTGGTTCAGTCCGATTAGGGCCGGTTAATTCAAACCATTGATAATCGTAACTTACATTTATAATTGTACTCTTGACAGACTGATTGTAGCTACTGGGGTGATGCAGACCTACGCTTTAATCCACTCCACAACAGTTTCTCTGGTCATTGTTTTTATCAGATCTGTCCATCGTGTAAGTGAACATTAATTCTGGCTCGTTTTCCTTCCTCAATTGACCCTCCATTCTAGGAGAAGCGGTCAAAGAACTTCATAACCCAAGACCAACCAACACAAGATTTTTAAATCACACCAAAGTCTAGGATAGTATTCAACGGTGTAAATGGACCCATCGATTATAACTTTGGCACGTTTCCGCTTTAAGCACTGGGTGTGCGACTGTGATCTCACCTGATGGTAAGTGATGATGCAGTCTAAGATGATAGCGGGCTAACCTCTTAGGGGCATGATAGTTACATTAAATCCATACCCCTATTCGGTTTCTACACGGCATCGTACCGGATCGCTAAATCGCTTGGCGGCACATCTTTGCCGGTAGGGTGGTAACTGAAGGGACTAGGAAGCCTGGACACAGGCGGCGCAAAATCGCAGTAAGTATATAGAAGTCCATATAAAAGAGCCATGAACATCATCATCAATCATCAATCTTTTGACGCCGACGACGATTTTTCGCAGTAATTTTTTCACGCGCAGTGAGTAGGCAGCCTTACAGAGCTGGTTATTCCAGGTTACAGCTGCGTCGCGTCGCGCGTCGCCGGCCTAAGTGATTAAAATCGCAATGATGCGCCGAAACAAAGGCGGCGAAATGTCCCGATGAATTTAAATGGGAGCGAGGATAAAAGGCGCTGGGTGCAATCGTCTTGTCTACATCAGGGGGAAAATCTACATTACTGGCGTACACCCGCGGATTCTCTCCCGTGGAAATTCCCCTTAAAAAAGTTCATATAGAAAACTAAGCTTTACAGCGAGTAGTTATTATAATAATGTCATTGTTATAATAGCGAGTTATTATTAGTAGATTAGTAGCCAAGGGTTGTAAGGCATCAATTGCAGCCCGAGATATTTAGGCGCACGAGCGCAGGGAGGGCGCCTATAGTTCGAGGGTGCAATTGATGCTTACACCCGAGCTTTACATCTCGATTGTGAGGTAAAGTAGGTACTTATTACCCCCAAATGGAGCTTGTAGGTGACCAATTAGCGCTCTAGGGTAATAATGTAGCTAGAAAAGCCCTAGGGCGGTAAGTAATTAAAAAAAAAAACTCTTCACTCTTTCAAAAAGCTCGCGTACATCTAACCATCATACTTTTTTAAATTACTTACTTACCGCCCGAGGGCTTTTCTAGCTACATTATTACCCCAGAGCGCTAATTGGTCACCTACAAGCTCCATTTGGGGGTAATAAGGACCTACTTACCGAATATGAGAGATGTAAAATAATGTTATTGTTAGTAATTATAGCGAATTAAACTTCTCGTTCATTCGATTCAAGTATTGACAATCAAACCTGTCAGCAAATGCCCTCAGGATGCCATTGCAGTTAGCCCGAACCCTGCGCACCAGGGATAGGTATAGGGGGGTTAAAACGTATATTAAAAGTTCTAGTTTTCTGTGAAACATATTGAAACAAAAATATACCGCCATTCCGTACGTCACCGATGTGCACTCGGCGTAACGCGGTCGCCCCCGTCGTTTCCATCGCGACCCTTTGAAGAGCTAGGAATATGCTACAATGTACATTTTGAAGATTTTTGACGCTGCAATGGAATCAGCCAAATTTTGTTACATCATATACATGCTGTAACTTATGTATAATTTCAGGCATATCCTGTAGTTAAACGCTAAATTATATCAATATGAGTCACAAACAGAAATTCAATTATTGAATAGAAGCAGGCGTTACTTTGCGGAAGTCCATGATAATGAAGGAACTACAATCGTGCATTGTCGAGTCAACCTTTCCTGAAGATGCTCCGGTGTCGGAGTGAAACGTATGTTGAGAATATTTTGGAGGATTTATGTGGTGTGGTGAATATTGCAAGCTGCAAGTGCAAGATACACTGTACCACATAGATTTGCCTACTGTTGCGGATTATAGAAAAAAAAAATTCTAGTTCCTTCAGAAATTCAATTAACACTCTTTTTCCTAAAACAACCCTTTGGGCAAATCTGTACAGTTGTGTTCATAGGCGTCGCTACATCGGCAATTTTCAGTTCTTGTGGTTCTTTTTAGGCCAGAATTTATAAATCAAATATAAAAAAGATCATTAAATATATCACAACACATGAAAAAATAGGTTATATAGTACTTATTTGTAGCTAGGTCCGAACTCATAGGACGAGAAGTCTTAGTTCGGGGCGAAAAAAAAATTCCCACGCACGCAACAAAGACCCACTTGTATATGGAACTGCACAGACTCCCGCGACAGGAGGAAACCTGTTTCCCATACAACGCTTGCGTTTCGCGTAATTTTATTCCTGTTTTAACCGTAGTGTGTGGAAACACACTACGGTGTTTATGTCCTTACTCATACTCAATTTATTTATTCCATATAATATTCAATACATTTATTTTATTTTATTTTTATTGGTTTGCCAACAGATAATACACAATCACAATAAAAAATAACAAACACATAGAAAACAATTTTGAGTGTACACCCAATTACTGGCAAGCCGGCATGCGTATATCTGATCTCGCAAGTGCGGGGTTACCAGTTAGTTAACAAATAGCGTTAAACTTAACAATAGGCAGAATATTTAACAATAAAATGTCTAACAAAAACACAAACAATATTACAAGATTAGACAATAAACTAGATATATACCTACTCGTAAGTCTATGATACTACATCAATGAACTGATGCAACATCCTTCTATACTGCTGTAAAGAGAGGGAATGAGGATCCGTGGTCATTTTAGCAGTTTTGAAGAGGTTATTGTACTCACGACATATTCTAAGCAACACATTATTATCTCCTAATTTAGTTCTGCATCCCTTAATAATAAACGGTTTGTAATTAGAAATACGCGAGTTTTTTCGAGGCACAGTAAACTTTATTTTAGATTACAAGTGACAATACAAAAAATAAAAATAAAAATAAAAAAAACAAAAAAAAATAAAAATAAAAATAAAAATAAAAAAAATAAAAAGTGACAATTTTAGATTACAAGACTTTATTTTACATTACAAGTGTCTCATAAGTTACATCATGTTTTGATTACCACAGGTTCGGAAAACAGATTCTACTGAGAAGAACCGGAAATTAGTTTCATGTATATCTTTCTACCCTAGTTTTTTGACGTATTACTTTCAGGAAGGTTCATTACCCCCGTCCCCGACGACGCCCGATGTCTGTAATTCACTGTAATTATGGTCGTGCAAATTACAAGGCAACTGACTTTTATAGCTTTTCATTTAGCCCCGACCAGTTTGCGGTTGGCTGCTATTCATTAATTCATTATATTATTTACTAGCTGATGCCCGCGACTTCGTCCGCGTGGTTTAAGTTTTTTTGATTCCCGCGGGAACTCCTTAATTTTCCGGGATGAAAAGTAGCCTATGTCACTCTCCAGGTCCTCAACTATACCTATGCCAAAAATCACGTGGCGTGAAGGAAGGACGGAAGGATAAACCAACAAACCAACAAACCAATAAACCAACAAACAAACACACTTTCGCATTTATAATATTAGTATGATTTATTTCATGTAGGACAACTTGTGCCACTTATGATACGTTATGACTCTACCACCGGTTCGGAAAACTGATTCTACTGAGAAGAGCCGGCAAGAAACTCAGCAGTTGCACTTTTCTTAAAAAAGAAAAAGGTTACCTACAATAAGTAAACAATACAACACATAAGTACATTACGTTACAAGTATTACACTGAATTGCGGGGTTATTGAACTTTTATACACATTTTAACTTTGCATCTTATTTTATGTATGACTAGCAGATGCCCGCGACTTCGTCCGTGTGAAATAAGTTTTTTAAATTCCCACGAGAACTCCCTAATTTTTCGGGTTAATATATGTATAGCCTATGACACTCACAAATAATGTGGCTTCCTATTGGTACCAGAATTTTCAAAATCGGTTCAGTAGATCCAGAGATTACCCCCTACAAGTCCTACAACCTCTCACAAACTTTACCTCTTTATAATATTAGTATAGATTAGGTAGGTACTAGCTTTTATGTTAGCCCGCTGCCATTTTAGACTGCATCATCACTTACCATCAGGTGAGATCGCAGTCAAGGGCTAACTTGTAGTGCATAAAAAAATCTTCTTACGCGTGGGAAGATTTTCACTAACAGATCTAAGAAGCATTAAAACGAGCGAAAGAAAATCTTAAGAATATAATTAACGAATATTTATGGAAGCCTATCAAAGAATTCCACCCTCGAGCAATGGAAAAATAGCTTGATCGCTTTTTTCTGCACAAAATACCGAAATGGAAATAGGAGCAAAGAAAAATATTGTAAGTACTTTTATTTTTCTATAGAAAATATTATGATCTGTAGTAAAATAAATGTTTCCTTTTTAACGGTTATGACGACCTCCCTGGTGCAATGGTGAGCGCTGTTATCTTATAAGAGGGAGGTCTCGCGGGTTCGATTCCCAGCAGGGTCAATTTGTGAATTCATTACTTCTGAATTTTCTGAATTTTCTGTGGTCTGGCCTGGTGGGAGGCTTCGGCCGTGCCTAGTTATCACCCTACCGGCAAAGACGTGCCGCCAAGCGATTTAGCGCTTCGTTACGATGCCGCGTAGAAACCTAAATTAGAGGTATGGGTTTAACATAACTAACGTCTAACAGGTAAGCCCGCTACCATCTTAGACTGCACCATCACTTACCATCAGATGAGATCGCAGTCAAAAGCTAACTTGTAGTGGAATAAAAAACACTTTAATCACCCCAGCCAATTCCTCAGACAGTTCATTACAATTTCACAAAAAGAATTTCCTTGTAAAAAGATTTTGTTCCGAAAATCATTAGCACATTTTAGATTTATCTCTGAAGGCCGTTGGAGCAATTTGTTAAAACAAATTTAGTTTCCCGTCCAAGTTATCTTAATTAACGCCCAGCGTCCAAGGGATCGACTGCCGTGCCCCCTGTCACACCATTATGTAACAGATAAAAAAACCAGCAAAGTGCGAGTCAGGCTCGCGCACCGAGGGTTTCGTACCTGGGAAGTCAAAGTAGGTACGAAATAGTACATTTTTGAAAATCATCTAAAAGATTAATGCTGCATTTTAAAAAAAACATTTTAATAAAGTTGGTAAAATTTACAAAATGTAAACTTCGTCCACGTGGACACGTGGGAACTCTTTGATTTTCTATTATATAAAGTATCCTATATCCCGCAATGAAATCTATCTCTGAACCAATTTTCGCAAAACTCTTTAGTTTTTTTTTAATTCATCGTAATAGAAGCCATGTTATTAATTGTAATTTGTAGTTAAACCACAGAATAGGTAATAGTAGGTTAAACTCTTAATTTTAATTTATATTTCAATCAATCAGTCAATGACATAATTTGCATTAGTAAAAATGGTAACTTGTAATGTATTTTATTATCTACTAGCTGATGCCCACGACTTCGTCCGCGTGGATTGAGGTTTTTCTGTTCCCGCGGGAACTCTTTAATTTTCCGGGATAAAAAGTAGCCTATGTGCTATTCCAGACTATAATCTATCTCTGTGCCAAATTTCATCCAGATCCGTTCATCCGTTGGAGCGTGATTGAGTAACAAACATACATCCATACATCCAAACTTTCGCATTTATAATATTTATATGGATGTGTACTTTTGTAACGTATTAGAAATAAAGGCTATTTTATTTATTTATTTATTTAATAGATGCCATTAGTGGCGAGGCGTATTCTGTGTATCTGTGTAAATTTCAACTGGGTAACTATTACGGCTGGAGAACTTGCAGAGCTCTGTATCGGAGAGACAGTTGGACAATGGAGACATACGAGTAGTAATATGGTTCCGTAAGGCACCCTTTAGGTACCGAACTCTAAAAAAATGGGTCGCGTGCCTATTTTAGACGAATCAATTCTCGCTCGCGGACGCCTTGTCACGGACGGGGACATGTTTGCTTATGAAATGAAATATGAACGTTGTTTTGAATATGATATTAAAATTCTTGGCACAATTCAGCGGTATCTAATTCACGGAGGTTAATTTTTGGAAGGCGAAATTCCTCTAGTCTACTAACACTATAAATCATGGGTGGCTGTGGAAACGATTAACTGGCACCGACTTTGCTTTGAAGGGAAACTTCTAGAGAAAAAATGTTAGTAATTTTTAATTTTATGACAACGTAACTGTATGCGCTGTCAGATTACGTGACACTGTTAGGCACGTCAGAGCTGGAGGACGACCGTTTAAACCAACGTTTAAACTGGGTCAGTTTCACCACAGAAACTTATCGTTATAACTCGCCCACCAAAACGCAAAGCGAGTGTTACAAGAGTGTTACTGAAACTCTAATTTTTTCCATTCAAGACTTAGTAGACAAGTGCTTTTGAATCGTCGAGTGAATCTACCATTGGTTCGGAATGCCATTCCTACCGAGATACATAGTTAAGATTAAGAAACATAACTTAACTTAAGCCTACCTCTAAAACTATTTTTTTTTAAGAAACATAGTTAAGGTTATATATAATTTTGTCAAAAACAATAGCTTTTGCAACCCAAAGTGGTTATTAGGAGGTCAAATTAATTACCATTAGCTATTTTACCTACCACCTGAAGTGCAATCGACTTATAGGTAAGCATATCGTTATTGAGCTATCTAAAATGAATTTGCTTTCACCAAATTATCTATACTAATATTATAAATGCGAAAGCGTGTCTGTCTGTTTGTCTGTCTGTCTGCTACGCTTTCCGAGCCCATATCTTTGATGAAATTTTGTACAGAAGCAAGTTGCATCCCGTACCATGTAGTAGGCTTTATCCCGGAAAAATAAAGAGTGCCCGCGGGTATCAAATACCTTAAACCACGCGGACGAAGTCGCGTACATCAACGAGTTCGTAATAATTGTTACTTTTAATAATTGTTGCTGTAGTAGTTATTGTTGTTGTACTAAAGCTATTATCTCAACGAATTTGACTCTATTACAACTCAAATATTATGTTCCAATAAGTACTGTTTTAGATTACGTTTCGGTGTAACAGCAGGAATTGCAAGTACGCGGCTGATGTTTTTCTTAAATATCTCCGTTGGGAGTTTTGTACAAATCCGGCATAATTCCACATCAACCGTGCTTATTGTTACTTAATATACCTATGAACTTGCATGTTTTAGTAATAAATTATTCCACGAGAAATTATTGTTGCAAAAGCGGTAAGTAACAGCCTATAAAATACAAAAGATCCTAATATTTTGTCCTCACGACATCACGGTACAATGACGCCGCGTACCGTGAACCGTTAAGGTCTTCGCATATCATACAGATTACAGACTCGACACGGACTCTATTCCAACTCTATCTATCATACTAATATTATAAATGCGAAAGTGTGTTTGTTTGTTGGTTTGTCCTTCAATCACGCCGCAACGTATCGACCTGATTTCTGGCATGGGTATAGTTGAGAACCTGGAGAGTGACATAGGCAACTTTTTATCCCGGAAAATTAAGTAGATCCCGAGGGAATCAAAAACCTTAAACCACGCGGTCATCAGCTAGTTCACAATAAAGCATGGAAATGTGAGCTTTGTATCAGTTTTCTTACGGTTGATCACGGTAGATATGGTAGTTCTTTCTTTTTATGAAAGAGCAACTGCTGAGTTACAGGCTCTTCTAAGTAGAATCAACTTCCCGAACCGGCGCGGCGGTTGAGTCTCGACATGTCAAGTGGCACAAGTTGTCCTACGTGAAAGAAATACATCATTTATCATTTAGAATTTTTAACATTATAACAAACGCGTTAAACATGGCCATTGGTGTACCGTTATGCACTTTCAGCTAAGTAAATGTTAAAAATTTAAAAATGTTGTAAAACAAATATTTCCATACAGTGTGAGTTGAGTCGAAGTGGAGATAGCGTCGAGTCTGTGTAATGTGCGAAGACTCTAATCGAACAGGGGCCGAGGCGTAAAGGTCGTCCCGAAATAGCGTACTCCTAAAATGATCAAAATAGGTACTTGGAACTTTACTTTAATTGATACTCGCGACTTTATCCGCATAGATTTAGGTTTTATAAAAAAACTAGAGGTCGCCCGCGACTTCGTCCGCGTACAAAATCTGATTTCCTATGAGATAATGAGATTTTCCCGCTGCAAAAGGCCTTTATAGCGGCTTTATAGCTTATGCAGGTTAACCTTCATGCAAACTTCCAAACCCAGTTTTACCCACTTTGGGGTGGATACTCGTAAAATAGATTGCACAGATTGTTATTATTTAAAACTAATAACTTAAATGCCGATATTCATGTCTTTAACTTCAAAAACATAGGACTTTCATACAAACTTCCACCCCCCATTTCACCCCCTTAGGGGTGAATTTTCTTAAAACCGTTTCTTAGCTGATGTCAATACTATAGAAGAAACCTTCCTTCCAAATTTCAAGTTTGTATGCTTTATAGTTCCTGAGATATCGTGATTAGTCTGTGAATGAGTGGTATTTCGCTTTTATATCTAAAGATTCGTGGGCCCTCTTTCATAGCATATCAACAGTAGCAATAAATACGCAGCTATAACACCTGTCCGTACATAAATAAGAACCATAAACGACTATCCAAATCGATTAAAAAGCAAAAAAGCCACGAAAATCTCGTAAATGGTGACTTTTGGAAACCATAAATATGGAATTATCACAAAGGCGCTACTGGACAGCGTTCCGCCGCGCCGGTCGTAATGTTTGCCGTGAGCCGATTATGATAATCTGATATAATACTTATTATACTTTTACCAATAAATGTGTTTAATATATTAAGCCCCGATAATGTGACGTCATGAGCTTAACTCGAATCGCTAGTGGAAAAGTGACCTAACTCAATATAATTAAAATATAATAAATTATGCATGTTATTAATAGTAATTCGGCTAGTTAGCATCGAACTAAAAAAACATGATTTATTTATCAAATTATAATGTAATCAAATAAATATTATAAATGCGAAAGTTTGGATGGATGTATGGATGTATGGGTGTGTGGATGTATATGGATGTATGGATGTATGGATGTTTGTTACTCAATCACGCTCCAACGGCTGAACGGATCTGGATGAAATTTGGCACAGAGATAGATTATAGTCTGGAATAGCACATAGGCTACATTTTATCCCGGAAAATTAAAGAGTTCCCGCGGGAACCGAAAAACCTCAATCCACGCGGACGAAGTCGCGGGCATCAGCTAGTATAATATGAATGCGAAAGTTTGGATGGATGTATGGATGGATGTTTGTTACTCAATCGCGGCCCAGCGGCTGAACGGATTATAGTCTGGAATAACACATAGGCTACTTTTATCCCGGAAAACTAACGAGTTCCCGCGGGAACCAAAAAACCTCAATCCACGCGGGCGTAGTCGCGGGCATCAGCTAGTTATTTATTATTTTAAGTACTGATTGACTAATAATGGAGCTTTATGAGGTCCACGTGTCTTCTGATATTATAAATAGTAATGCCACAGAATACTAAAGTCTTACAAGTGCTTTTTATCTATAGTAAACTAGACGATGCCCGCGACTTCATCCGCGTGGTTAAAGTTTTGTGATTCCGTGGGAACTTTTTAATTCTCCGGAATAATAAGTAGTCAAAATAGGTCGAAAAGACGGGCCGGGATATAATGCATGCCATTTACATAAAACTAGCATGCACATCATATTATAGATATACCTGCAGAATATTCTTTTACCAACATCCTCGGCAACATCGCATTGGAATCCATTTAGATGCTAATATAAGAGAACACCGCCCCTGAGTGGTCGTTAGGCAATTCGGTACGTGACTTCCCAGCTTCGATTCCCGCCTGAAACACTTGTTATCTGAAGTGCTTTCGAGTGGCAGCTACGTGTGGCAGAAGTTTTGGTGTTCCACTGTTTTCGGATAGCATAGAAATCGCGTGATCTTGCGCGGAGGTAGTTCTTGGAATATGAGAGTACTTATTTGGAGAATGTTAATTAACCTTGCTTGTTAACTGTTATTATATCAAACTAGCTGACGCCTGGACTTCGTACGCGTGGATTTTTTATAATTTCCGCGGTAACTCCTTAGTTTTCCGGGATACAAAGTAGCTTAGGTCACTCTCCAAGTCTTCAACTATACCCATTAAAAAATCACTTCGATCTGTCGCGTTGCTCTGTTGCGGCGTGATTGAAGGACAAACCAATAAAACAGCAAACAAACACACTTTCGCATTTATAATATTAGTATAGAAGTAGGTATAGATTGCATTAATGGTAAACTAACTAAACAAATCGCGAGGTTTTAAAACTTGGGATTTTGTTTATAAGTTCTTTCTTTCTTTTAAAAGAAAAGGTTATAGCAAACATTAAATAAAAATGTTTTGATTCGGCGAAAATGTGTTTAATTTTTTTTCTTTTTTCAGGTACGTCTTAAGGTCTTGGCTTCACAAGGTACTTTTAGATACTAGAGCGATAAAAAAATGAAGAGAATAACAGACTTAAGCCGATTAATAAATACCTATCTAAGCTTTTAACCAAAGCTTTCAAAACAAATTATAATTACATTTTACAGTTGATAAAATAATTTTAAATGCACAAGTCTACATGATCAAAACAATTAAATCGCCTGCAATCTGTTAAAACATTGGACGAGATTAACACAAAAGCTTTTAGTGTAAAATAACATTTCACATCCAAGAGCATAAGCTTTAAACATGTCACACCGTAAAGGATCATAAAATAAATATCAAACATCTAAAAAATTATGACTTTAAACTTTCAAGCCACGATAATAAACATTTCTCGCCGCAAAATTAATTTATTACTTTAAAAATCAAAATTATCACCAAGTTTAAATGAGAAACGGTTATAGTTGGAAAGCGTTTAAATTTTCGCAGTATTAAATATGGTGTAAGTACGTTTATCACATTTCCGAGCGTCACAAATTTTCGAGCGAGCGCGTCGAGAATAAATTGAAAGCGTCTGCGAGCGTCCAATTACAGCGCGGTGTGAGTGGCGGCCGTTATCTCTTGCGTCCTATCTTTAGTTAGGACAGCTCCTTTTTTTATTTTTAGACTGCTTGGCTGCAATCAGACCTGCTTGCAAGTGGTGATGCAGCCTAAGGTGCTCGCGCCCTGCCTATGAGATGCCTATTCACTCTTGACTTGAAGCAGTGGCGTGCAGTTCATAGAGGCATAAAAGCACGGCTTACCCAAATAGAATGCTCATTTGTCATCAAAGCAGCAAGTTAATAGGTATTCTGACCAAATAATGCTTACCCCAGCATAAAAAACCTATGCACGCCACTGACTTGAAGATATCAATTATAAAATAAGAGGGGAAAACGGAAGCTGCAACTGCATTCCATATCCCTAGCGGCTCGAATTAGAAACAAAGAAGTAATTCTTACGCGTCCGTGGAATTTCGACTATAATATAAAATGTTTCAGAAACACGTCTTCATATCAAATCAATTCAAATCAAATATTTTTTATTCAAGTAGACTTTTTACAAGTGCTTATGAATAGTCGAATGAATCTACCACTGGTTCGGAATACCGTTCCTACCGAGAAGAACCAGCAAGAAACTCTGTATTTAAAATATTAGTATGATACATCGACCACACAACCAAGTTAGTTGTGTGGTCGATGGTATGATACTACCTATTAATATGATAATTGTACCTAGTTGAACTTCTTAATGTTTAGGTAAGGGTCTCTACCCCTGTATTTCTCTAACTAAAACTATACCTACCAAAAAATTCAGTCGTCCAACGGGCAAAAAGGTTAAACACTAGTTATGTCAACAAAACGTATATTTTTAGTTTTTACCCACCCAGTACCCGCAGAGTCCAGTTTCATTAAAATTACACCATTTACAAGAACTACTAAAAGAAACCTCATTTTTGCCGTACCTTTTCACTATTGTAAGGCGGTGACCTTTTTCTTGCATTCACAAGCCAAAGAAAAAGTTTCTTAGCCTCAAGCCTTGAGTATGCCTGTAAATAGTTTAACGTTAACTAACCCTTAATTTGAAGCGAGAATTACAGACCTCGGGTTGAAAGTCTTTCTTGTAAAAAAGTCTTTTGTCCGTCGCGCAGTAATGAAATGAAGCTGGTTTTAGACTTCACTATAAAAATTAACTTTGATTTATTTTATTTGTTCTTAACTCATTTGTTAGGACTTGCTGTATATAAAACGCCTATTTAAATGCACTGGGTAATGATGCAATATAGTGAAAGTATGGGTATTAGACAATCAAAAGTGACTGCGATCGTTACACTATAGCAATCATTAGACCGCAATAGGCCCCCTGAAGTGATTGCGACTCATACTGTTGCTGTCAAATTACGGCGGCCACCTATATGTAATGCTCGTGAATTAATTAATCGTTCAAATCAAATCAAATATTTTTTATTCAAGTAGTCTTTTAACAAGTGCTTTTGAATAATCCAGTGAATCTACTACCACTGGTATGGGAATGTCGTTCCTACCGAGAAGGACCAGCAAAAAACTCGGTTTCTGATTACACGACATCTTTCGATTTCAGATTTCAAAAATGAATGATAATTAAATGTTCAATAATTAATAATTTGTGCAAAAAACAATTTATCAATTGCATTTTTGATGACATGGACAACAAAACATGGAAATATGTTAAACTATAATGAATACAGCAAAAATGATGTCGAAACAAAAATATGGCTGCATTTTACACGAGAAAAGGGGTTGAAATCAAAAAATCATTGTATTTTATTCGGCCATCATTCCGCCTTTCAGAGCGCCATTAATATTCAAGCAGAGAGAATTTTAATCAAAATTTCATTTTGTATTAAAAAGGAATATAATAACGACGGAACCCATTAAATGGCGCATAAATGACGTCAATAGCACTCCACTTGCATTCATCATTCATGCCACAAGGCACCAGTCAAAGCAAACATTTCTTGCCTTAAGAGGCCTCGAACTTTTTCCAGCACAAAACGTGGTATTTTCAATCCTCATAATATAGCTAGACTCTCCTCGTCGTCGAATTCATAAATTATAGGTTTTTTCAGTCATTCATCTAGAGCTTGGCAATTGTTTAATATAATGTTGATCAACAAAGTTGGACTGTTGTCTTTGTCTAAATTAGTGACTTGAGTTTATTATTATCACGGTATACAAACGGCTGGAGATTTCGTTTAATTTAATATTTGGCTTCTAACAAAAAAAAAATAGGACTGGTAATTATCATTTAGGTGTTTCAAATAAATCAAGATTGACAATACTAAAATCGTTACTGCTATAACATTGAATAGATAAGTATTCGTGCTTGATTGGAACCACGGGCTCATAGAAATATTACGCAAACGATCTTCAACTGTTTTAACATTTAAACTATCGTGAGTGATATTCATTATAACTATACATAATAAACTAGTCGGGCATTTTTCCGACAGAACACGTGAGTTTATCCGGATATTATGTATAGTTATGATCTTCAACTGTTTTGTGTCTTAGGAGCGTCGCCTTAATTATGTCTGTAAATAGTTTAACGTTAACTAAGCCGTTATACGGAATGTCCGTAATACCGGCTTTAAATTTAAGCTATCGAGACTTTCTCGTGAGGAACTCTTTTGTCGCCGTAATGAAATAAAACTGCGCATTAAAGCGGGTTAGTTGTAAGGGAGAGAAATCTGCTTTAAAGTACACTTTTTACTAAATCTTTGAAATTCAATACTTACTATACCTACTTTTATTTACTCTGATGTTTTTTTGTTAGTTGTAGATGTTGTTTAGTTATTAAGCACTAGAGTAGATGAGCGACTTTGTCGTCCGCGTGGATTAAGTTTTTTGGTTTCCCGAAGGAACTCTATAATTTTCTAGAATAAAAGGCTTACGTCCTCCCCCGTGATACAACCTATCTATGTACCTTTCATCAAAATCGGTAAGGTTTTTTGGTTCCCGCGTGAACTTTTTAATTATCCGGGATAAAAAGTAGCATATGTGATCTTTCATCCAGATCCGTTCAGCCGTTCTGGCGTGATTGAGCGACAAACATCCATCCATCCATACACCCAAACTTTCGCATTTATAATATTAGTTTAGATTAGTATGGATATTTCATCAATCCTTTTCAAAAAAGAAAATACACTTCTAATTAACATAGAAACATGAAACCTAAATAGGAATAAGTATCGTTTGACGAAAATTCGATATAATATTACTTTAATTGCACGATGCTCTCGACTTCGTCCGCGTAAATTAAGTTTGTTGAAAAGTCCTGTAAAAATTCGTTGGTTTTCCGAGATATTTAAAAGCCTATATCCTATCCCAGAATGCAGCATATTCAGAAAGAAACGTAAAAGACAGACAAACACGCTTTTGAATTTTTAATATTGATTTTAATTTTACCGGTACAGGTAAAATACCTACCTATAAAATACATAATACTAAAATACATACCTACCTACCTGAAGCATTAGGACTGAATGCCTAGTTTTATTAAAGCTCCAGAGTATTGACTTGTAAACATGCTGTAAACAAAAATTATGGACATTTTGATGGGAAGGAAAATTAATTGGCAAAACAAGGCCAACCCTTTTTATAAGTTAAGTTTTTTAGTACTTGGTTAGTTAAGATTTTTTAGTACTTGGTTAGGTCGGTAGGTACTTGAATAAATTCTCAAAGCAAAGTATGATCATGAAGAAATATCTTACGAGCGACCAACTGTGGCGTGTTTTATACCGTTTCATACAATTTTATATCGTTTTATTGAAACAAATGCGCGTCCAGGCTCAAGACTAAAACTAGATACTCAAGTACCACAAGCGAGTTTATTTTAAAGCCTTGGTCAGATACAGCGCGTGACGGCATCTTCACAGCCGGGTGTTACTCAATGAATCACTTCAATGGGTAAAGTCAATGACGATGGCAGCAGTGTATAAGTCTATAGTGTACCTTAGTACCTAATTCTTAGGCCTGATTTCATATACATGGTGCATTATTAAACACTCTGAGAATTCTTATTTCTTTGTAATTCAATATTATTTTTAGAATTTACCACAAGGTGAAACCACAGTCAAGGGCTTACTTACCCGCTGCTTTCGCTGAGTCTCTTTGGTTTCGCTTCGCATCTGACCCATGCTTTACAACTAGTTTCCCAAGTACGATACCCGACTTTAGTGTGATATACGACACAGACAAACCACTCGGAACATCTAAGTTATAATACCCGGGATACGGACCGGTGTAAAGAATGGAGTTTAACAACAAAATATGGAGTCTGCGAGAGAGTTGGGAGACTAAACAAATACGATTTCATAACAGCACTCTATTGACAAAAAACCTAGACCCCAAACTTGAATACTTTAATTTACAGGGACTTTAATGCAAAGACCTTCCTAATTTAGTAGTAGAAGTAGAAAGATTTTTTTATTGAATTAAACTTTTACAAGTGCATTAACACTACCAAGTAAATCTGCCACTGGTTAGGAATGTCCTTCCTACCGAGTAGAACCAGCAATGAACTCCGCAGTTACTCTTCAATTTCAATGATACTTTCAAGAGATCGTCGTGCATAAAAATATTTTTTTTTTGTTTTTAGGGTTCCGTATCTGAAACTGGAAACATCATGAATAATTACGTGACCACTTATTCCATACTAATATAAACAATGCGAAAGTCTTTTTGTAGGTCTGTACCGATTTTGAAGAAATTTAGCACAGAGAAAGGGCAGAACAGACGGGAAGCACGGTCTACCTTGAATCCCGGAAAATCAAAGGATTCGCACGGGATTTGACAAAAATTAATAATATTTAACCAAAAATGCTATCAAAGCGAAGAATCTTACATGAATCATGCCCTTGTAGAATATTGGCAAGAATGCTCTAGACAGCCAGGCTGATCCTTGTGCGAAAAAATGAGCCAGCCTTTCTGTCACCGGGTAAGGCAATTAATCGCGAGGGAATGAACTATCTTCGTAAGTCTACATAGCAATCATTGAGAGAACTTAGTGGGGCAAAGTGTAATTACTCTCATCCACTTTACTTTTCCTTGTAATAATACTCGCTAAAGATACGTGTAATACAAACCATCTCAACGTGAGCGAGTGCCGGTATCGCTCTCTAGAGAGAAGTCGTCTCGTTCGTTAAAACCGTCGCCAATTCATTAAACTTCACGTACGATACTTGGTAGCTTAGTCCTGATGCGCAGTGAGGGCGATACGACATTGTTTTATCTTACGCATTTTGGCATGACACGTTTTAAAAGCTTACGGCCTTATACGGTCAACCCAAAATATTATAAACTAGCTAATGCATGCGACTTCGTCCGCGTGGATTGAGGTTTATCAGTTCCCGCGGATGTGTTATTCCAGACTATAATCTATCTCTGTGCCAAATTTCATTTAGATCCGTTCAGCCGTTGGGGCGTGATTAACAACTAACAAACATCCATCCATACATCCATCCAAACTTTCGCATTTATAATATTAGTATAATGTGTTTGTCTGTTGGTTTGTACTTTACTCACGCCGCAGCAGAGCATCGGATCGACGCGTTTTTTTTCCATGAATATATGAAGTATCCCGGAGAATCCAAGCACCCACGGGATTGGAAATACAAAAATACACGCAAACTAAATCGCAAACATCATCTTAGGTTATTATACATAAACGTTGTAGAGCGATAAAACCAATTTTTATGCCTTACAATATTACCTTATAGGTAATACTTTGATTTATTGATCTTGTGAAACCACATATTATTGTTATAATTTCAGTAATAATGACTTTAAAATTGATAGAAAGGTCATCAATTAATCACTTAAGGGTTCACCTAGCAAGTAGTAAGACCGCGTAGTTTTATTATTAGAATACAATTACAATTTACATGAACAATTTATGGGGTCGTATGATGCGTAGTGGTTGCGATACCTAACATAATAACTCTCTTGATGGCTCCACGAATGTTTATAAAGATTTAATGCGACACTTTGCGTCCCAGTTTTATAAGCGTATATAAAGCACTAAGCATTAAAACAGAATGCAGGTGTTTGTTTCATATTCAACTTTAAGGACTTGTGTTACATGTTTTAAATTAAAATTCCATTGTATTCTTATGATTTATGCTTCTTTTTTAGCTTGTTTTTGTGCTTTTTAGCTATCTTTCGTCCGCGTGGATTAAACTTTTAGGAAAATGCTGTTGATTTGCCGGAAATCTCCCTATCTAATCTAGATCCTTCTAAATACTAAATTTCGTCAAAATCGTTTGGATAGATGGGCCGTGAAAACGTAGCAAACAGACGGACAGACAGACACAATTTCGCACTAGCATGGATTATTCCGCAAAGTAGATATTATATATTAACCCTACTTAGCTTTCGATTACCATGACAAATCACTTTAGAATAATATTATAGAAAACGCAAAAATGCGGGAAAGTGATTTCCTGCGGCAACTTCGCGGTCCATTTGCGTAAAGATCCGTAAAGGTCTAGCCGCACTACAGATGCACGGCGCGGCGCGGCATGCATCATACTAATATTATAAATGCAAAAGTGTTTGTTTGTTGGTTTGTTGGATTGTCCTTCAATCGCGCCGCATCGTAGCAACGGATCGACTTGATTTTTGGCATGGGTATAGTTGAAGACCAGGGAGAGTGACATAGGCTACATTTTATCCCGGAAAATGAAGGAGTTCCCGCGGGATTCAAAAAAACTTAAACCACGCGGACGAAGTCGCGGGCATCAGCTAGTCACTCTTACTAGCTGATGCCCGCGACTTTGATGTCACTCTCCAGGTCCTCAACTATACCCATGCCAAAAATCACGTCGATCCGTTGCGGTGTGATTGAAGGACAAACCAACAAACAAACACACTTTCGCCTTTATAATATTAAGTATGATTTGTGTCTCCGATTCCAAATACCTAACGGAGTTTATATACGAAATAAATCGCAGACAATGGCAGTAAGGACTGTACAAGTACAAAGGAATGCCGAATGACAGAAGTCGATAGCGTAATGCTTCATGACAGTTCGTATTACACTTGATATTTGTGCGCAATTGTGCGGAAATCATCCTAATGGCTAGAGCCTTTTCACCACCTCGTACACATGGCAACACACAATATAAACCTTATGGCAAACCCCATAAAGGCGATAATAGAATAAAATACAGGGCATGTTGCCTACCGTACATATGCCAATCATAATTTTGTGAACCGTAATATAAATTGAAATTGGTATGCGGCGTTTTATTATGCAATATTTGTCACGTATTTGAATAATAAAATTATGGTGTCTGGAATTTTATAAGTCAAAAGACTCCTACTTTTCTATTTGACATATCACTTAAGTGTCATTCGAATCGCATCATACCGATTTGATTATCGATAAAATCTATTGGGAATTTGCATTCGACTTTTAAATCATAATTACGAATTGTAAACGAGGTAATATAAAGTGCAGATATATTCATGATGAATTGTTTTAAGAATACATAAAATAAAATAAGAAAGAAAGAAGAAAAATATGTTCACCAATGTTAGAAATAAAAAAGTGCGTTTTTTTACTCAACTAAGTACTAGTTAGCCTTTGACTGCAATCTTACCTGATGGTAAAGTTTTTTTTTTTTTTTAACCACTACAGTTTAGCCCTTGACTGCGATCTCACCTGATGGTAAGTGATGATGCAGTCTAAGATGGTAGCGGGCTAACCTGTTAGGGGCATGGCAGTTATATTAAACCCATGCCCCTATTCGGTTTCTACACGGCATCGTACCGGAACGCTAAATCGCTTGGCGGCACGTCTTTGCCGGTAGGGTGGTAACTAGCCACGGCCGAAGCCTCCCACCAGGCAAAATGATGTTGCAGTCTACGATAGTAGCGGGCTAACCTGTTAGAGGTAGGTACCTATGGCATATTTAACCCATACCCGAACGCTAAATCGCTTGGCGGTACGTCTATGCCGGTAGGGTGGTAACTAGCCACGGCCGAAGCCTCCCACGCGGCCAGAACTAAGTAAATTCAGAAATTAAAATTAAAATCCAGTTGTAAACCTATCAAATATTTTGAGTTTGATCGTTGTACGAGTACGTCATGCGGTCAGAGGTTAGTGGCGCTAGCTGTGCTTTTCTCATAGAAGTCTCTCATTAGTGTGCTCTCGCACTCGTTGTGTCTCTCGCACAACGAGATTATCTCGTGACGAGAGAGAGAGATGTTGTCGTTGCTGGCAAATTTTTCATTTACCCTAACATGCACAAAATGCGGTATAATACAAGAAAAAAATTGTCGACATGTAAAGGTTCGTAGAGAAAAATACTACAGATAAGAAATATTACTTTTTAACCGACTTCCAAGAAAGGAGGAGGTTCTCAATTCGGCGCGTATGTTTTTTTTTTGTCTCTACTATTGACTTAACGAGACAAGTAACCATGTTAGCTTCGGTAGACACAGAGAGATAACGGGTAGACGCCTTATTGGGATGATGATGACCGAGTTTCTTGCTGGTTCTTCTCGGTAGGTATAGCATTCCGAACCAGTAGTAGATTCATTCGACGATTCAAAAGTTTATTTAAATTAAAAAAAAATAGTTTGAGTTTGAGTTGGTGCATCATCTCTGCACCAATACCTAATACAAGTTTTATATTGTTTTGTACTAGTCCCAAATTGACCCTGCCGGGGATCGAACCTGGACCTCCCACTGATAAGCCCACAGTGTCACCACTGCGCCAGGACAGTCGTCATTTCTGTTTACATCTGAAAATATCCAAAGAGTTAAACCTCGCAAGTACCAACAAAACAAGTACACCCATCCCCTAATTCACAAGACGGCGTATGTATTCCACGAGGGATATCGCTAATGACGCAAATTGGTATTTAACTTCATTCATTCTAAAACTTCGTTAACATGCAAAGTTGGGTGCGCGGCTAAAATGAAGCCGATTTAAACTCGGCATTAAACGGATCGACTAAGTTTTACACGTGCCAATTGTGATTTGCTAATCGGGATCGTTTAAAAGTTATCCTAATTTTTACCCGACCACCACTACCACGACAGCCCAAATATGGAGTGTAATGTTTTCCGGGTTTACTATGTATGTATGTGCGTTTCTTTATTCCACCATAACTTATAAATGCCTGAACAAATATGGATGTATGGACTAATACTAGATGATGCCAGCGACTTCGTCCGCGTGCATTTAGATCTTTCAGTTGCCGCGGGAACTCCTTAATTTTCCGGGATTAAAAGTAGCCTATGTCCTTCCCCGCGCTGCAACCTATCTCTATATCAAATTTGATCAAAATCGGTTGATTAGATGGGCCGTGAAACCGTAGGAGACAGTCGACGTTTCTGATACGAACCGCTAGGGTGTGGAACACGTGCGATGGGCACGTGTTTCCTGCCACATATTATTATAACATAAGTACCTTCAATGCAAGAGTGAATATAGGCATCTTCTAGGCAAGCGCGTTTCAACCTAGACCTCATCATTGCTTAGTAAAAAAAGACAGGCACACTTTCGCATTTATAATATTAGTATAGATTCCATAATTTGTGGGCGCTTTTCCACCTTAATATAGCGATGCACGCGCTTAGTGTAGGAGAATCAGACAGCAAATAATAGGTACCGTGGCGTTAAAATCAATACCAGCGGTTAAAGCCTGAGTGCTTTCTGTTTGCCCTGTGCGTAGATAAACACAAACATTTAGATGAATGACACTTCGCGGCCGGGCCTTTTAATAATAAATGAGTGTGTACTTACGCACCAATTTTGACTGATTTGTGTGTTATTTTCATAGTGGAGAACGTTTATTATTCATCAATCATAACTCTTGAGGAATGAGGCTTAGAACTGAATCTGTTACAACTTACAACTTATGGGGGTTAATGATTTATTTATTTCATGTAGGACCGCTTGTGCCACTTATGATACGTTAAGACTCTACCACCGGTTCGGAAAGCGTGGGTAGGCATTTTATAAGCAAGA
The DNA here is from genome assembly GCA_917051295.2 of Erebia ligea. Lineage (NCBI taxonomy): Eukaryota > Metazoa > Arthropoda > Insecta > Lepidoptera > Nymphalidae > Erebia > Erebia ligea. Next base: position 2,482,151 of record OU785232.1, read on the forward strand.
GCTTTCAATTTACAATATGCTTTGTCTCTAAGTAAATGATAAATACATGCAACCATTAGTTTAGTAGTAGTAGTAGGGGAAGTATTAGTAGTAGTAGGTATTAGTAGTGTAATATTGGTATTAGTAGTAGTATTAGTATGGGTATTATTAGTGTTTTGTAAATTTAGTATTAGAAACTTAGTATTAGTAATTAGTAACTTAAACTTTGCCCTGTTTGAGTAAGTTAATTAATTTTAAATATTATTTTTGTTTTTCATTTTAAATATTTTTTTACAACTTATAGTTGGTACCAGTGATGGTCCGTGACGTTTCGGCCCTTGGGCCCCTCCTGAAAATCAGCGTTGCAGTATGTCAGGTAGGTACATGCATACCTTTCATGCTGTGGCACAGGCTGAGGAGGTGGCCCATTGACCACATTTAAGTTCCATACTAGTAGGTACATAGGTACGTTATGTAATTAATTTGTAAAGTGGTCAATACACGTTTATTTATTTATTTATTTATTTATTTATTAATTTTAAGTAAAGCCAAGCCATACTTAATATTATAAATGTGAAAGTGTGTCTGTCTATCCGTTTGCTACGCTTTAACGGTCCATCTTGCAACCGGTTTTGACGAAATCTGGTACAGATTTATTTTTTGTCCTGAGGAGGGAAATAGACTTTTTATCCCAGAAAATTAAGAAGTTCCCGCGGCAATTAAAAAAACTTCAAAATCCACGCGGACGAAATCGCGGGCATCATCTAGCCTCTTTCTGGTTTCTGGTTTCTGGTTTAAGATGTTTATTGTTTCAAAAGAATTCACAATTCACTTATATGAAACTTACAGGCTAACTAGATTAAATAACATTTTGAGCGTACAAGGTAAGGAATAAGATTAATTAGCTTACTCTTTAGGGTATTTAATAATCAGTAAATAATTTATTTATAGCATAGACATCATTCCTGTTCTCACAGGGTTTTCAAAAACCAAAATCCGTGTGAACGTAGTCGCAGGCATCATCTAGTATAATAAACGTATATAGACAACATTTTGAGAAACTCCAACAAGATCTTCAAAATTCTAAACCAGTACGAAATCGACGGAATAAGCTTTTTCATTATGAAGGGAGGAAAGAGGAAAAAGCTCGGCAAGAAATTCCGACACGTCTTGTTAATTAAAGTTAATACTTCAAAGATAGCCACCGCCTTCGGTTTCCGACAGCGCCGTCTTCGCTCTAACCCTAATATTTCAATTTGTTTGACTCGTCGGCACTGAATCCAATTTCCTATGAAGTTAAATTAACGGAGCGGTTGGTATTGACCTTTGCGAAGTTGAACTTGTGGTAATTCGTTAGTTGGCAGAAGAATTCTGGTGCGGCGGTGAACGGCTTTGAAGAAAAAATGTACACCACAGAGTAGAAATTGCAGCTGACATAAAAACTCGTGAGGTGACAGTAATGTTCATGGAAGCTTAAAATTAATTAGTGTTCCACTTAAAACGCTTATCTAAATATACTTTTAAAAAGGAAAACTTCTGGACGGATCGGGTTGTTGGCATAGAATAGCTTTTATGACGTAGGGATACGCTAAGAAAGGATTTTTGAAAAGGTGTAAAACTGGGCCCCAATCATGTAAGAATGGCCGATCAAACGTTAAAGATTTTCGTCAAAGTAAAATAAAAAATAACTGCATTGAATTAGAGATCTATTTCGTCTGCCCATTCTTATACGTTTAGGTATGTACGATACCCTAAACGTATAAAAATGGGCAGACGAAATTGAGCTCTAATTCAATGCCGTCATGGTTTATTTTACTTTGACGAAAATCTTTAACGTTTGATCGACAATTCTTACGTAATCGGGGGGCAGGTGTTAGAAATTTACCAATCATAACCGATTATAACACTTGTTTAACTTTATTGCACCTACTTATTTATCTTTAAAATTGTATAGTTTTGTAATCTTTTTGGCCTTATTTTTAGTTTTAAGAGATAACTGTAAATTATATAAGTAAAAACGCTGTCGATTACAGACAAATAAACAAAATAAAAAAATATATAACGAAAGTCGATACAGTAGGTACATTGCAGGCTCATGCTTATTTTCATCCCGGAAAATCTAAGAATCTCTACGGGATTTTTTAGAACCAAATTTTTGTAATCTTTTATTTAAAGGCTTTTACATTTCTGCATGCCAGCCTTATCAAACCCTAATATACAATTATTAAAATAACAAAATGAAAATTTATAACTAATCAGTAATCAGGGGCCAATACCGACTGCCAACGCTTAAAGCAATACTTGAGCAATATTACTCAAAATTACAGTTTGATGTCACGTACCTTGACGTTCCTAAAATAAGGAGAATAATGCTAAAACACGCAGAATTTGGATTAGGTACTTATAATACACTGTGAAAGACACAAACATGAAATCTACTGAGTCGTAAACCCTTAATCATAGGATAACTTGTGACACAATTCGTTTCAAATCTATGTTCAACTGAAAATCAAATAGCTGTCACAAACGTGTTCGTTATGATCTATGTCTCTCGCCAAAGGAAATGAGCATTCGATATCCCTTCGTGTCCAAATCAATCTCTCTTCAAACGAAAAACGCATCGCAAATAGAGTCGCCGGCGGATATTTCATTACGCGGTGAAAGCGCGTAATTACTCACGGAATTGGAACATTCTGTAAACGTAGCACAGCGTATGTTTAATTCATACAGTGGGTCGACGCCCATACAAATGACAAGTGCCATACTTACCACAATCGCTTAGAGCAGTATTATTTTAAAATGCCAGAACGTATCTTAACGTCCACAAAATAACGCTATCTTGGAATAATTAATATTCTTTGAAGGGCAACTTTTATTATTAAACTTTTATAATTTTTTCAGAAACTTGCATACGGTTCTATATTTACACTTTGGTAGCATTACTATCATACAGATATAGGTACTTGTATACCTACCTAAATCAAAATTAAATAAAAACATAAGAGTTCTGCGTAGTCGTTTAATAACGAAAAATATCTACTAAGGATTGAGCATTTAGAACCTATGTAAATATATAAAAGGAAAAGGTGACTGACTGACTGATTTACGCTCAAACCACTGACATACTGAAATTTGGCATACAGAAAGCTTTTATGATGTAGCATCCTTCCTTCGTAAAGCATACTTTAAGAAAGGATTTTTGAAAATTTAACCCCTAAAAAACAAAATAGGGTAAAATAGGGGGTGAAATAGGGGGTAAAATAGGGGTTTGAAATTTGTATGAAAATCGAACTTAACGTGAGCAAAGCTGCAGGCATTAAGCTAGTAGGTAATAAGGCGCTTCAAAAGGTATGCCAGGTATACAAAACTACAGACAATAAAACCGGGAATTTATTCAGAGAGAGGAGTCGAGCAAGCGAAGTCGCAGGGCTTTCGTAAAGTTAAGTCAACTCGGGTGACTTACCTTTTACCACGTGCAAGTTTAAACTTAGTCTAGTCCGTTTGAAAACTCTGTGCACAGTTTCGCGCATACTTTCGACAAGACTGTATTGAGACTGTCTTGTGAGCCGGTGAAAGTCTAGCAGTGATGGTCTCAGATTCAGATTCAGATACATTTATTTGTGAATACAGTTGTACATAGATTTTAGTTTTACAGAAAGTATCATGTATTCTACCGCAGTGTGGTGTACAAATATATTAACTTATTAAATTACAATTTTTTTTATTTTTTATTAATTTATTATTATTATTGTTCATAATAAGTAACTTTCATTATTAAAGCACCATGCAATGCCCCATGACACATCCATAATGTCGCTTTTACGTCCAAAATTAATCTAAATATATAAAAGGCAAAGGTGACTGACTGACTGACTGACTGATCTATCAACGCACAGCTCGAACCACTGGTCGGATCGGGCTGAAATTTTGCACTCAGATAGCTATTATAACGTAGGCATCCGCTAAGAAAGGATTTTTGATAATTCCAACCCCAAAAGGGTTAAATGAGGGTTGAAAGTTTGTATAAAAGTTCGTCATTTATCAAGTTGTTTTTCGAGTTATATCCATGAAACTTTGATTTTGGGCTTTCGGTTAAAAATAATAAAATCAAATATCAAATAAATATTATAAATGCGAAAGTTTGGATGGATGTATGGATGTATGGATGTTTGTTACTCAATCACGGTCCAACGGCTGAACGGATCTGGATGAAATTTCTGGAATAGCACATTTTATCCCGGAAAATTAAAGAGTTCCGAAAGACCTCAATCCACGCGGACGAAGTCGCGGGCTTCAGCTAGTAGACATATAAATAACATAATTGATAAAAAACAAAAACAAAAAACAAAGATTTATCAAAAATAATGTCCAACCAATTTAAACTGCCATTTATTTCAATTGTCAATTTCAATTGTAAACTTGTCTCAAGCAGGGATTCCCAAAAATATTTTGGCAAGAGACCCCTTTTCCAAAATGAACTGATACCTCAAAGCCAAATTACTTTAGAAATCCTATCTCTATTTTTTTCCTATTCATACAAAATACTTACCAATTTAAAAACTTTGCGGGTGGTTAAGTGAGTAAACTTGACATCATTTTCTCATCAAAATTTAACAAAATTAATAGACATAAAATTCCGTAAATATCAAATGTAATTAATGATATAATTATTATTAATGCAAATTACGTAAAAATACATAAGCAGGTAATTATTTAAAAAAAAAAAACTTTAAAATGTGGGTCGATTTTTAGACCTCGTCGACCACCAAAATCAGTTTTCCGATATCGACCACTTTGGGAATCCCAGGTCTACAGTAATCCTGTAAATCACGGTTCAATTCTACTTTTAAGCAATTCAATATCTCATTTCATTTCATTGATTGCATAAACTGTGTTATGTTGCTAGCAGATGCCCGCGACTTCGTTTTCATGAAATAAGTTTTTAAATTCCCACGGGAACTCCCTAATTTTTTCCTATATAGCCTATGACGCTCATAAATAATGTGGCTTTCTATTGGTACTAGAATTTTCAAAATCGGTTCCGTAGATCCAGATATTACCCCCTCTTTATAATATTAGTATAGCTAAAAACGACTTAATAATTGTAATTACAAAAATATTTTTTGAACTTTTTAAAGTGTGCTTGTACCATAAAGTCTAAATACGAACTAGGTACTCTGTAATATATTAACCCATCAATTACCCCTTTTGAAGTTACACAATTTATAACTCAGTGGACTTACTTAAGCTAACAACTAACTTACTTATTTATACTTTGAAGACATCAAGTCGCATGTCTGAACTAAGCATGTTACCCCAGCACGCTCGGAGTTTAAATTCAATCTAGACTTAGAAAATTTCCAGTAAACAAGCACGGTATTCCCGTTCTGAGAGTAAAGACAGAGGTAATTGAAGTAAACTTCACTCGTACCTTAAAGACTTCATTATATTAAGTCAAGTGCTTTCATATCATCTCATGTACATTTCGTTACATGAGATTTAAATTTTATATGACTTGAGTATTCTCGAGACATCATCGGCATGGATATAGGTTATTTTTTAAACAACTCTTTGATTTTCCGAAACAAATAAATAAATAAATAAATGTTTATTTAGCTTTACACGGAAAAGAAACACAGAAATGCGAAATTATAACTACAGACTAAATATTTACTAAGCTTACTTACTAAAAATACAAAATGTATTTTACAAAATAACTACAAAAAAAATAAGTTTCTCCGTGTAATCGCTAAAAAGGCTGCTACCTCAGCATGTTGCTGCAAAGAATTGCCTTTGTACTTCCTCTTGATACAACCTATCTCTGTCCCAAATTTCTTCAAAATCCATTGAACAGATGGCCCCGCGAATTAGCCTCTGCCTGCCACGCTAAACGCTAGACAGACAAACACACTTTTGCAATTATAATTATAGTACCTATGGATACTTTCAAATTTCGAAATCGTTTAAAACAATTTCACGCCGGCAAAACTAACAACAAAAGGAAGTAAAAAAATAAAAACTCTACCACCATAACTCTTGATAAAACACCGAGCGATAAATGGCTGTACAAAATGCAAGTACATTTATGAATTGTCAACTAAAAGTAAACAAGGGAATTGCCGCTATGAAATATTCGCGGCCATTTTGTGTCGTTGTTATTTCAAAATGGCGCAATATAGTGGATTTCTTAAAAGGCGTCGTAAATAAACCGGTGCCTCGGATATGTAGTTACATAACTACATACTACAGTTGTAGAACCTGGCACTAAATGAATGAATGAATGAAATACTCTTTATTGTACACCAAAATAAAAAATAAAGATACATTTAAACAACAACAATAAAAATAAGAAAAGAAAAATCGGTACAAATGGCGGCCTTATCGCTTTGAAGCGATCTCTTTCAGGCAACCACGTTTTATAGGAATTAAATTAGGAGATGCACGGAGCGGCGCGGCACGTAGTAGCATATATTATTTGTATGAGTATGTACGGGGCCCATGGGCCTATGCAGCGTATCTCCATGCCGCGTCGCATAATTGGGCCCAGCTCCATACAACCTGATACAAAGAATACTAATTGCCGATTTGTGCCGCATCACCACAGTAAACAGATTGTATCTGTTTACTGTGGCGTCACGCCACGCATTTTTTATCCACTATAAGTTAGCCCTTGACTGCGATCGCACCTGATGGTAAGTGATGATGTTTCTTGTTGTTGATCTTTTAATTTAAAGAAAAAGAATTAAAAAAAAAATATGCAAATATTCGTTTTCACTTCAATCGGCAGTCTTTATGACTGCCAATTTTTTTGTTTACACACTTTTATGTTTACAAGGCGATGCATCGCACATTGTGCATTGTAAATTCAAACAAGCCCGCCACACTCTCGTGATATATTCGTTAATTATGCGCCTCATTTACATTTAATGCTTTTAATAGTTGCGACGTGAAAAATGAGATTTCGACTACGGAACACTGGGAAATTATGTTAATTTCATATATTTAAAAATTTAAATGTAACATAAGCTGTAAGCGTTCCGTACTGCAAAGCATAAAACGGCAATTATGAAGTCACAATGGTGGTTGTGTCTCTATATTTTCTGAGTAATATGCGTTTGACGACCTCCCTGGCGCAGTGTTAACCGCTGAGGTCCCGGGTTCGATCCCCGGCAGGTTCGGCATTCGCGTTTCGGTACAATGCCGTGTAGAAACCGATTAGGGATACTGGGTTTAATATAACTGCCATGCCCCTAACAGGTGACGCTATGGAGGATATATAGCCCACTATGGAGGATATTTATTTATTTTTTATTAAGAGATCAAATAGACAAGTAATATAAAAAACTGGCGGAAAAATATCTGCGGAACTCAATCTATACAGAGAAGCACACGCCAGCGCGAAAGGACACGACGTCCTTATCCTTTGACTGTGACGGGTCGCGTTCAGACGTCTTGACCGATTTTAGTTTGTTAGTGCTCGAATTATTATCGCGGGGAGACCTGTAAGCTCTCCCCGAAATTTTTTCAAAGGCCTAGGTATAAAGTCTGCTATTCAGCTCTTGGCTAGGGCGGTGGACTGCGGCCTTACCGGTTCTCATTTTTAAAGGAAATAGTTGCTCTGTAGTGAGCCAGAGGCAACGACGATGATAATTAAAAAAGTATAATAAAAAATATAATTTATTTTTTATTTTATTTTAATAGGTTCACTTACAATATTATACATATTTTACGCACAAAATATTATAACATGTACATCGAATTATACACAGAGTTTACAAAATTAGCGCATGCAAACTATATCAAGAAAATATTAATAAGTTAAGTCTAAGTTATAATACCAATCAAATAAAACCAAGTGTAATCAAATAAAACCATGAGCTAAACTTAAATAAAAGCATATAACATGAAGCAATGTAGGGTATCGTGGTGCTAGATACTAAAATGCGGGAATCCACTAGAATTTATCTAAAGCATCCATCAGTTAGATGCTCAAAGTTTAAAGTAGGTATAATCTCGTAGCCTTGATCGTAGAATACGTAACCGTAGTTTTCGTAGAGCGTCTACGATCTTCGTGGTTTGTAGTCAGACGTAGCATCACGTAGCGTTATGCTACACGGTCTTGTAACAGATTACACAAACGGGTTTAGTACTATGTCTACTGTATAAAATAGTACGAATAGAGCAATATTATTAGTTTTATAGGGTCTTATTTTGAGAGCACTTTGTGAGACAAAAGTTTCAGATATATACTGATTTGGTCTTAACAAATTAAAATTCCAATGTTATTTTATTCAAATACTAGCTGATGGCCGACTTCGTCCGCGTGGATTGAGGTTTTTTGGTTCCCGCGGGAACTCTTTAATTTTCCGAAATAAAAAGTAGCCTATGTACTATCTCTATCTCTGTGCCAAATTTCATCCAGATCCGTTCAGCCGTTCTGGCGCGATTGAGTAACAAACATCCATCCATCCATCCATCCATCCATCCAACTATCTATAGTTGGATCTATTGTTATTTTACTAGTCCTTTTGAATCGTGAAGAGCGTCAATTTCAAAGACAATAAAAACTTTCTAAGAAATCATACCTACACACTGGTCCGAACGAAGTACGAGATGTGAATTTGTCTTATTCTTTCCCTCCGTTCTTACGAGAGTACGTCAAGTCATCGGTAATATGATATTTAAGTACCTATTCTTAATCACGTCATATTTGAACCCCACGGAGTCACGACCTTAATTCAAAATTCAAAAGTTTTTTATTCAAATAGACTTTTTACAAGTGCTTATGAATAGTCGAATGAATCTACCACTGGTTCGGAATGACATTCCTACCGAGAAGAACCAGCAAGAAACTCGGCGGTTGCTCTTTTGAAAAAAAAAAATATTACAATTTCATTAATTTGTAATTACATACGTAACCGCTGTCCTTAGCATTGCTGGAGCCATCGACCACACAACAAATAGACGCCTAATTACTATGCTTTCGTAATGCAAACAATTCATTCAAATGACTCAAGTAAGCGGGCGCGGGGTACTAAACGCTGATTGGTCTACTCAAGGTCAAAAAAATCATAAATCAAATGGGATGGGGTCCTAACTCCTAATAATTATTTATCGATAATTAATTATCGATATACTCTAATTAATATTTAAATAACTCGGTAGGTTTTGTTACAAGGGCGTGGAATTATATAAGACCTATTAAGTCTGATGTGTTGTCTGAAAGTGTTCGCCCTATATGAGGAGTCTATTAGTTGTATGGTCGATGGCTGGAGCGATTCAATTCCATGCTCCTTTGTCATTTACGTAATCTTCAACAGTATAATAAGCTTTTTTTTTTTTTTAATCAATGAGGTAGAGAAAAGGGGGATATTGATGCCTACTTTGTATCTTCTACTTCATTTCTTCTTTTTATCGATACTAATATTATAAATGTGAAAGTGTGTCCGTCTGTCTATCTATCTGTCTGTCTATCTGCTACGCTTTCCCGGCCCATCTTTTCAACCGATTTTGGTGAAATTTGGTACAGAGGTAGGTTGCATTCCGAAGAAGGACGTATGCTTATTTATAAATATCTTATTATAAAATAAGATATTTATAAATAAGCATACGTCGTCCCGGAATATTAATGAGTTCCCGCAAGGATCAAAAAACTTAAAACTACGAGGACAAAGTCGCGGCATCATCTGGTAAATAAACCACTGCACTCGCGCTGAAATCTATATAAATGAAACCCTATTTCCCTATTTTCCCTATTTCCCCTTGGTCACGGCATCACGCGTGAACGGCTGGACCAATCGCTAATTCTTTTTTTGTTGTGTTTTTTTGGACCCCGGGATGGTTTATATTCACAATTGGACCCGGTAGGGGGCGCTGCAATCGGGTTCGAGGTTCAGGGCAGGACAAAGTCTGCCGGGCCCACTAGTAATAAATAAAATAAATAACAGCTTTGTATAGGTTTGCTTAAATAATGCATTCAATATTCAGTGTAAGCCAATATTTCCCACACATTGTTGAGGTAATAGCTGACAGACAGACAACTTGCTGACAGCAATTCATATGCAAAATAGGTACGTTTTCCATCACGTCGACGTCGACGGCGCCACTGGAGCGTTAGCATTGAATATCCCGAGCTCGCATGTTATAATAATTCATGCATGCACAAATTATACAGTACCCACTCTGTTTATATTAACAAAATATTCACGACATGGTGAATATCTACTGCTGTTTAACTATAACCCGCGTCTTCGCCCGCGTCGATAACGGTTTTTAAAGATTCCGTTTGAATTTCTCAAAATTCTTAGTATTTATAAAATATAATAAAACTAGCTGATGCCCGCGACTTCGTCCGCGTGGTTTAAGTTTTTTATTCCCGCGGGAACCCCTCGATTTTCCGGGATAAAAAGTAACCTATGTGCTATTCCAGACTATAATCTATCTCTGTGCCAAATTTCATCCAGATCCGTTCATCCGTTGGAACGTGATTGAGTAACAAACATACATCCATACATCCATCCATCCAAACTTTCGCATTTATAATATTTATTTGATTATTTGATTAATAAATTAACCAAATATTCACGACACGTCATCTATCTTACGAGTACTTCTGTATAACTATAGCGTATGCCCGCGTCAGCTTCCGCGTGGATTTACTTTTTTCAAAGATTGCGTTGGAATTTCTAAAATTCATAGTAGTCAATAAATATAATAAAATAGAAAGCTTAGGGTCCCGGTCGCCGCCTTAGGATGCACTAACATTTGTCAGCATATTATTTTAATTATTTCTTACGGTACGTCTTTGCCGGGAGGGTGGTACCTAGCCACGGCCGAAGACTACAGACAAATTATAAATTCCCAAATTGACCCTGCCGGGAACCCCGCGGGACCTCCCTCTGTAAGACCATAGTGCTTACCGCTGCACCGAGTCCCACATACCCGCTTTGTGCGGGATGCGTAATTTTTTTTTTCGGGGATAAAAAAGACTCCTACGACGCTCAGTCGATTGCGATTGTTAAGAAAAAGTCATAAAGTCATAAATATTTATTCAATTTAGGTAGGTACACTACACTTATTGACGTCCAGTTACATAAAAATAAAAATATGATGGTGATAATCTGTTACGGTATCTTAAAACTAAAGTTACGAGGGTTCCAAACGCGCCCAGGTCTGAGAAGAGCCCACAACAAACTCAACGAAACGTTGACCCAAGTCGGTAACTGGATGGGTGACTGAATTTGAAAGTCCGAATTTGGCCTTGTCGTTTCCTCCGTGCCTCGGAGAGCACGTTAAGCCGTCGGTCCCAGCTATTATCACTAACATCTAAGTAACCTAAGAGTTGAAATAGTACCTACTCTTAGTCGAGTCGTATGCGGAAGGACGTAGGAACCCACCGCATTATTATCCCAAGAAAACTCCTGCCATTATGTGATCAATGGAATGGGGTCACGACCCTCACCAATGAGGAATTGAGACGACCTCCGTGGCGCAGTGTGTAGCGCTGTTGTCTTGACGTGCGGAGGTCCCGAGTTCGATCCCCGGCAAGGTTAATTTGGGAATTTATAATTTCTGAATTTTGCCTGGTCTGGCCTTGTAAATAAAAAGTCCTGCGTGTAATCCTCAGCAAGGTCAAGTTGGAAATTTATTAGTGCATTTTCGCTGGGCTGGTCTGGTAGGAGGCTTCGGTCGTGGCAAGTTACCACCGTACCGGCAAAGACGTGCCGCCAAGCGATTTAGCGTTCCGGTACGATGCCGTGTAGAAACCGAATAGGGATACCCCTATTCGGTTTCTGCCTTGGTTTCTGCCAGGGTTTAATATAACTGCCATGCCCCTAACAGGTTAGCCCACTACCGTCATCACTTACCATCAGGTGAGATCGCAGTCAAGGGCTAGCTTCTAGTGGATTAAAAAAAAGAATACCTACAATGCATAGAGAAAAAAAGGGAGGTCATAGATGACTCCCCATACCGATTTATCCATGTCGTTCTCGTAACGCTTGGGCTCGTTATCAACATCACTAGCTTTTGTCCGAATTTTTTTACGACCTCCCCTACCGTTACTGGTTCGTGACAATAACAAATAAACTACATGTGCGTAGAATTAACGGCATTAAATCCCCTTTCCCCCCTTTTTTTGTTGGAAAAATAACATTTGGTCGGAAATTAAGGCAACTATAGGAATTCGCGTCTAACAAAACTAACATTAGGTTGAGTGAATAAGTGTTTAATTAGTAGTATATTTATGAAGAAATTTAATAAGTTATATGTCTGGGAAATATTTATGTAAAGCTAATAAGAAAATGAGCAAGAGCTTAGGTTATATCAATTTTGAGCTCGGATCCCGGCGCATTTTAAAATTTAAAGTCTTGAATCTTTTTCCTTGCCATGTTTCATCCAGTTAGCCAATCCGCACCTGGCCACCGTGGTGGACTATGGCGCAAACCTTCTCATTCTCAGAAGAGACTGGTACCCAGTAGTGGTCCGGATTTATTTATCTATTTATTTTTCATCATACCTATTCGAAAAACGAATATTGGCTTCAGAGGATAGCGGGAGCAAAATGTAATTTTTAGGACTTTTCATTTCTCTGTTCTGATTGGTCCGCGTTCGTGATTGAGTGGCTGTTGTCTTCGATAAGTCACGTGATCAATTTGTTGATCGGATATACGTCTTTACATTTTTTGAATTTCGAACGGAATTATGGCTGCTAGTCTAAAGAGGAAATAATAATTTATTTGTGTTTTATATAAACTTTAAATATACGTCTAAATAATGTCTATACATAGAAGGTTGATAGGAGTATCTTCTGGTTGGTCCGCGTTCGTGCTTCTGATTGGTGCTTAAACGTATTGGTAATGTCCATACATAGTAGGTTGATACTCCTACCTTTTTCTCATACGTAATGATGAAAAATAGTGTGTGTCACTCGGGGCAAAATTTTTTGTTCTCGGGCGGCGTATATTGAATTCCTCGCTACGCTCAGGATTCTACTTTAGAATCCTTCACTTCGCTCTGAATTCAAAATAGCGCCCTCGGGGAACAAAAATTTTCTTTGGCCCCATATAACACAAATAACTATTCAATGGCAATAGGCGGGGCACATGTCTGAAGAACGAATAGATGATGGGATTCCGAAGTACTGGAATGGCTACCTCACAAATTTTAAAGCTAGGGTAGGCATTAGGTAGTCAAAATACCTATTTACTGACTGTTTTGATGAAAAATGAGCCCATTGCGTAAGCAGTGCTTTTACGCCTCTATGAAATGCAAGCCACTGCTAAGTGTAATAGGAAACGGTAAGCAAAAAAACGCTGCAAACACACACACACACACGCACACAATAGAGTAGATAGGTACGGCTCACAACATAATTCACTGGAGTTTAATTCCAAATAACGTATTTCAGCGGTGCGGGCGTTTTATTGGTAGTTCGCCGCTGAATGAGATCGCTAATTGCAATTGCAGCGGCACGTGACGTTGCGATGCGCGCCGTACCGCCGAACATATTTCTTTATTTTTTACCGAAAGCCAAAATACCAAGTTTCGTTGATATAGGTAACTTGAGAAATTACCGACTTTCATACAAACTTTAAACCCTTATTTCACCCCCTTAAGGGTGGAATTTTGAAAAATCCTTCCTTAGTGAGCGCCTACGTCACAAAAGGAACCTACTGTCAAAATTTCAAGTTTCTAGCCACAGCGGTTTAGGCTGTGCGTTGATATATAAGTCAGTCAGTCAGGACTTTGAATTTTATATATATAGATTACTTAAATGACAAGGAAGCTTGGCAATAATTTGCTCTAATGGCTCTGATAGTTCCTTATTTAAGATGATTTGTGAGATGGTGATAATGAAAAAAAAACCCGGCTGAGTTTATTGTGGGCTCTTCTCAGACCAGGGCGCGTTTGGAACCCTCGTAGCTTTGGTTTTAAGATACCGTAACTGATTATCACCATCATATTTGTATGTAACTGGACGTCAATAAGTGTAGTGTACCTACCTAAATTGAATAAATATTTATGACTTATGACTTTATGACTTATTTATTTCTACAAACAATGACAGACAGAAAACAAAGACTATATAGTGCGCAGGGGTGGTCTTTGTTTTTTGTGTCTGTGCCTGACTATCACCTAACCTATTTATTAAGGACCTATAAAAATTAGTTAGGTATAAATGTAGAAAAGCTTTGAGAGCTTTGAGCGTGGCTAGTTACCACCCTACCGACAAAGACGTGCCGCCAAGCGATTTAGCGTTCCGTTAAGTTGCCGTGTAGAAACAGAATAGGGGTATGGGTTTAATATAACTGCCATGCCCTTAACAGGTTAGCCAACTACCATCTTAGACTGCATCATCACTTACCATCAGGTGAGCTCGCAGTAAAGGGCTAACTTGTAGTGGATAAAAATAAAAAAACTACCAAAACCGGTACTGTCACATCTAATCATGATTCATGATCAGTAAACATGCCATATACAGTTTTCATCTTTCATTTAGAAAAAATGTTTTATAGCTGATTACTTAATTAATAAAATACTTAGTCCTCCTATTTCGACCATGAAAATAAGTTTATAAATTCGCTGATACAAACAATTTTGGAGTTGGGAGACTCAAGGTACCCAGTAGCTCTGCCCTAATTACGGCGATTGCCAGTATTATCATAGTGGAGTGCGCCCAATTTACGTTTGACGACTTTTTTACGAGTTTTCCACTCGTACGTAATTTACGAGCGTCGTAAACCGCGGCGGCTCTCTGATAACAATATATACTACTCGGTATTCCGAGGTATGGATGTGTATTAAAACGTTTAAAACGCGTGCCTGACGCAGTTTAATGCTCTGGATATATACCATATTATCAGTAGACTAGATGATGCCCGCGACTTCGTCCGCATGGTTTTAAAATATTTTTTTAATTCCTGCAGGAGCCTTACATCCTATATCCTTCCCCGGGATACATCACGCAAACTATGTCTATACAAAATTTCATACGCTTTCACGGCCCATGCTTTCGATCGATTTTGACGAAACTTGGTACAAAAATAGGTTGCATCCTAGGAAAGGACATAGGCATAATTTTTCTCCAGAAAAATCAAAGAGAGCTCCCGCATGTTGCGGACGAAGTCGCCGGATTCATCTAGTTGTTATTATAATAATTATGTCCAGCTAAGGCTTGATTTCTTTACCTTTTCTCATTTCTATACTTAGGTAGTATTGTATTCATCTATACTAATATTATAAATGCGAAAGTTTCGTTGGACGGATTTTTGTTACTCAATCACGCCAAAACGAATGAACGGTTCTGGATGAAATTTGGTACAGAGATAGATTATAGTCTGGAATAACACATAGACTATTTTTTATCCCGGAAAATTAAAGAGCCAAAAAACCTCAAATCACGCGGGCGAAGTCGCGAGCATTAGCTTGTTTACCATAATCAAAAAACCTCTGCTACAAACTACATTCCCAAATGATATGTCAGTGAAAAATCCCATTAAGACGTGATCAGTGCTTTCTGCGGATCGAGCCCGGTCGCAGAAACTAAAAAAAAAGCAAGTAATTTTTCTCCGCGGCTAAGAGAAAAGAAAACCAGCTCGGCAATTTATCACTTTTTTGTACTTTTAGCGAGGAAACTCCTTTGGCTATTTCGGTGGGTACTTGGGTACTAGCGGTTGCAACTTGGTTCCGTCTGGCCACTTGAAAAGAATGACACAGAAGACTTATTTTTATTCATTTTATGGGCTTACGCTTTACCACAATCACACCTGATGGGAAGTGATGATGCGGCCTAAGATGGGACGCGCTTGCCTTTTTTTTTATCCACAAGTTAGCCCTTGACTACGATCTCACCTGATGGTAAGTGACGAAGATGAAGATGGTAGGCCTAGAAGATGCCTATTTACTCTTGATTTAAAGATACCCGGATTGTAATTGGTGGGAAACAATTCACCGAATAAGGCTCTTTACCAATGTTTTCTTCACTCTGTTATAACAAAAATTATCGCATTTAGCTCTACTAGGATTTTTTATCTAGGTTCAATGAAGGTTTTGATGCTGTTAAACTAGTTTCAATGAACTCAGCAATTTATCACTTTTTTGGAGTTCCGTAGTCAAGGAACACCATTGGAGGGATCGAACTGAAACTTTGCATGTTATTAGATTATTAAATAGCTATTATGACACAGGCATCCGCTAGGAAATGATTTCTGAAATTTCGACCCTTAATGGGGGGTAAAGTAAAGTAAGGGTTTGAAATTTAAGAGACTGGCCGGACTATAGGAGGCTGAAGTCTCTTCTACGAGGCTATCATACTAATATTATAAATGCGAAAGTGTGTTTATTTGTTGGTTTACCCTTCAATCGGGCCGCAACGGAGCAACGGATTGATGTGATTTTTGGCATGGGTATAGACGGAAGGTGACATAGGCTACTTTTTATCCCGGAATCAAAGAAACTTGAACCACGCGGACGAAGTCGCGGGCATCGGCTAGTACCTAATCGTTTTACCAATTTAACGCCTAATTTCGTGCTGGCAGTAGGAATTTTAATTTAATTGAATATTTCTTTACTTTGTGGCCAAAATAAGTCATTAAAAACTTACGAATCTACGCTTTTAGAAGATCGTTAATTTATTGCGATGTTTTTTGGGACTAAGAGAGTAGAGACAGGGGGAGAGAAATAAATATTAATACCGGCAAAAAGGAGCAAGAACGAATAGGGGCAGGTGAACCAGACGTAAGAAAGACGCGCGCTCGCGTTTCCTACAAAAAATTGTTTAAACAGAATAAAGTATGCGCGAAGCCCATTGTGTTTTTATGAAGGCGCTCCCAAGTTCCAATGGTCTAAGAGCTAGGGGGGCTATATATATGTGCAATAAAGATTCAAATAATAATAAAAAGTAATACCATACCAAGTATAGAAATGAGAAAATGTAATGAAATCAAGCCTACGCTGGACATAATTATACTAACAACTAGATGAATCCTGCGACATCGTCCGCGTGGAAACATGTTTTTTGTAATATCCTGTAGGAGCTTTCTTTGATTTTTCTGGAGAAAATGCCCCTTCCCAGGGAGATTGCACCCTGTGTGGTTTTTGTACCAAGTTTCGTCAAAATCGATCAAAAATATGGGCCGTGAAAGCGTATGAAATTTGGTATACTTAGAGATAGTTTGTGTGACGTATCCCGGGGAAGGGCATTGGCTACTTTTTATTTAATCAAGGAAAACTTTTATGCAATACATAGTGCCAAGACTTTAATTTTCAAAGCGCACGTGGATCATACAACGTTTTACAATACATTAGTGAGAAAAAACAGTAAAAACACCACGGACGTGTGCCAAGCGATTTGCTTCCTCGTTTCAAATTCGAACCGCTAGGATATGTCTTCCGTTTTACCATCCGCTTATAATATTGGTATCTTCAAATCAAGATTGAATAGGCATCTTCTAGGCAAGCGCGCTCCACCTTAGGCTGCATCACTACTTCCAGCAAGTCTGATTGCAGCCAAGCGCTAGTCTATAAATTAAAAAAAACGATTTCCGTTCTAAAAAACTTCAAAGGTGCGCGAAATTCCAATTTTGAAAATGTGTCATCGAGAGATTTTAATATGGCTTGAAGTTAGTAAGAAAATAGGTTTTAGTGTAGTAGTTAGCAAGTGATATTTAATTTCTTAAAACGCACATATCTCGAAAAGTTAGTGCTTGCCCGGGATCGAATCCGCGACCTCGTTTTGTCGGTGTCTTAACCACTAGGCTCGTGTGCTATGATAATAAAAAACAGTTTTTAGATACTAGGTAAGTTGAAGACAGTGCTACTACTACAAAACACAAAAAAAACCCTCTCTCTTTGTCTATATTATAAAGGTGTTTCTCACAAATTGAACTAATAAGTATATCGCTAATTGGTGGAATTAAATGAGTTGTTCTCGTTGTAAAATACGGCTTTGCACAATTAGAAAGAATTAAGTTATGCCGGGCATGCTAATATTTTGTTATTACAAAATTTCTGCTTCGGAATTTTCTTTTGTAAATATCTTTGTTTATTACACGGATCTTTATGAGAGAGATTATTTTTTGGAGGGGGCAAAAGTTACGTAGCTTAATTAAAATGTTGTAGATTGTTGTTATCTTGAAAGCTCTAATAGCTCAACGGTCAAGAAGCGTACCTACTGAAATTCGAAAGGTCGTCGGTTCCTCTGAGGCCAAATTGTCTTTTCTTTTTTTTTTATATATAGGCTAGCGCTTGGCTGCAATCAGACTTGCTAGCAAATGGTGATGCAGCCTAAGGTGGAGCGCGCTTGCCTAGAAGATGCCTGTTCACTCTTTATTTGAGGGTACCTTTATTAAAAGAGGAAGGGAAAACGGAAACCGGAAGGGCATTCCATATCCTAGCGGTTCGAATTAGAAACGAGGAAGCAAATCACTTCGTACGAGCCCGCGGAATTTCGACTGCGGGGTGCAAGACTTTGTTGAATGTCCTTTGTCTAAGCAAATCGTAATTATTTGACAGCTTAAAACGTATTACTCGAACTGTTTAGGGAGTGCATACATGCTTTTTGACGTGCAGTCATCTATGAACTTCTTAAACAGGTCGAATTGTACGTTTGACAAACGATTACGATTACGATTTCCTTACACAATCGGGGGGCTGAATTTCACCCGATGTACTATTGTAGCATACACTTTACATAGCTTAAAACTTGCTTAAAACGTGCTAACCTGTTAAGAGTATGGTTGTTGTATTAAACCCATACCCTAATCGGTTTCTACACCGCATCGTACCGGAACGCTAAATCGCTTGGCGGCACGTCTTTGCCGGTAGGGTGGTAACTAGCCACGGCCGAAGCCTCCCACCAGGCCAGACCATAGAAATTCAGAAAATATAAATTCCTAAATTGACCCTGCCGGGGATCCAACCCAGGACCTCCCACGTTAAGACTGCCCCAGGGAGGTCGTAACGTAACGTTTGTTCGGTTTAATGAGAGGCATAAAATCGATGCTCAAAATTTGAACCTTGGCCTTGAAGTCTTTTTTTGTACCGCTGAACTACAAGGCAAGACCATTTGAAATGCAAAAGCTTAATTTGCATAACCAGAGCAAGTTGACAGATGGCTGTGCCAAGCTCTCTCTAATATCATCGAGGTTATCTTTACAACTTGAGTACTTTGTATGTGTCTAGAATATCTAGACTTCTAGTTTAACTAGAATTCTAGCGTCTAATTTATAGCCGTATGTATCTAGACCAGTCCCGCTGGACTTACGACGTTTTAAAACATCTTTGTGCTACTTTAATCTTGTAGATTTATTTCGGAGTTGAATTTTATTCTACTCGTGTTTTTAATGTACACTGCATTACAAGCTTAAACCCAACCATTGAATTAGAAATCACTAAATGATGCCCGCGACTTCGTCCGCGTGGATTAAGTTTTTTTGAAAAACGCGGGAACTAATTAGTTAGTGTTAATAACCGGGACCGACGGCTTAACGTGCTCTCCAAGGCACGGCTCTGAAACACAGCCAACTTCCTAAATCCGGGCTAGTACTGAGAATTTCTAGTCAGAAAAACCCAATGCTTGATTATGGCCCGACCCGAGATTCGAACCCGGGACATTTTCGGCCGCAGTCGAAAATGCTAACCACTACACCAACGAGGAAACATCCCAATTATTTGAGCTCAAATCCCTTATATTAAAAATCAATTCAGTTTGTATGAAACTTGTTTACCTAATTGGGAATAATATCATACTCACGCATATTTTTTTCATTTTCAATAACAAAACAAAAGCTTACCTACTCTATTAATATTTTTTGGTACAAAATATTCTAAATAATATTATCAGACATGATTGGGGAAAAATGGCATTATTATAAATTAGTCGATATCGGAGTAAGTTGTATCGTGCATTTGTTCAATAACAAAGCCTATTATAGCCTTACCATTGGTTCTCGAATGTTGTTTTTCTCGTAAATAGGGGATAATCACCTCGTATAAGGACTTCCTAATTGGGCTTGATATAATAATTGGAAAGGGGAGAGAATATACCTACTTAGCTAAGGGTCGTGACCGCTTTCCATTTGGAACTGGATGATGTCCGTGACTTCGTCTGCGTGGATTCAGGTTTTTTGATTCTCGCGGGAACTCTTTAATTTCCAGAACAAAATGTAGCCTTTGTATTATCAGAGTACAAGCTATCTCTTTTCCAAATTTCTGTCAAAGCAGTTCAGTCGTTGGGGCGTGAATAAATAACAAACATCCAAACTTACAAACTTTAAAAATTTATAATATTAGGTAGTAAGAAGATTCTAGAGATTTTTGAGAGATTTTTATTTTAAATTTGTACAAAATAGTACGTCTTTTATCTACCAAAGACATAAGTGGACAAAGATGATGCTATGGACATTATGAACTCGATTAGAATAAAAGTAATAACGTAACAATTTGTAACGTAAATTCCTAACGTACGCGATAAGAAAAAAAATTCTAACGTACGTCGATTAGAATAAAATTCCTAATGTAATTCGTAACGTTAGTAGGGGTCACAGGGTCCCAGTCACAAATTGCGGCGGTGCGCGTTTCGTTTGAGTTAAGAGCTCGCAGTAACGAAATACCGTCTCAGTGGCCAAATTACTAGACTGAAGGAGCATACGCGTAACATAATATTGCGCTTACTGTGCTGCTGCGGGCACAAGCCGAGCTGTGGGAATCAGACTACAGAAATCTATAAGCACAGAGTACATTGAATATACGGTCTATAAGTGTTAGTACCAGACTTATCCTAGGTTAGGTTACCTAATAAGAATAAAATTTCTAACGTACGTCGATTACGAGTAGAATAAAATTCCTAACGTAATTCGTAACGTCAGTAGGGTTCACAGGGTCCCAGTCACAAATTGCGGCGGTGCGCGTTTCTTTTGAGCTGGGCGCTCGCAGTAACGAGATACCGTTTCAGTGACCAAATTACTGCCGACTGCAGGAGCATATGCGTAACATAATATTGCGCTTACTGTGCAGTTGCGGGAACAAGCCGAGCTGTGGCAATCAGACTACAGAGACAATGACTTATATGTATACTACTAGACAAGCTCTGCGGCCGTAAATAATTGCCCACTGAGTTTGGGTGCATTTACCCTAACTCGTTTAGTCCATCACGCTTACTCTTTACTAGAAATATGCGAGAGCGAGCGGTACTACCGACACGTTCCCCCTCTCTACCCGCCCGCGCGATCCGAAATTGCAACACAATTATTATTCCAAACTGCTTGTCTAGTAGTATACATAATATGAGTCAATGCAATGAGATATATTATAAGTGTCACTACTGCAAGTGTAGAAGCTCTGAATGAATATTATAGGGCTGTCTCGCATTATCTGAGATAGAGTGGACTTAGGCAAGGTTTTAAGGCACACTGTACTTCTTCTATCTTTAATGCTGCACCAAGTCCCAGATGCCGACATATTTTGTCAATAGGAAGCAGCTTTATGAAAAGGGATGTTAGTCAAAAATAAATTTCTTTCTGATAATTAAAGGGTCTTCTAAAAGATCCGTTGTTCTGTTGCGGCATGGTTTAAGGACAAAACTACTTTAGCATTTAGAATATTAGTATAAAGTATGATATGACTAGCTGATGCCCGCGACTTCGTCCTTGAGGTTTATCGGTTCCCGCGGGAACTCTTTAATTTTCCGGGATAAAAAGTAGCCTGTGTTATTCCAGACTATAATCTATCTCTGTGCCAAATTTCATCCAGATCCGTTCAGCCGTTCGGGCGTGATTGAGTAACAAACATCCATACATCCATCCAAACTTTCGCATTTATAATATTTATTATATTTGATATTTGATAGGCAACGGTATGCATTTTTTAATTTTTTGCAATCATAATACAGTCGGCTAATCAGAGTGTTTGCTTGTTACAGAAGAGCACACCTCAGAAGTTGCCTGGAGAAGCTAAAGGATATGGTTCCCCTCGGCCCCGAAGCGTCACGACACACCACATTAGGATTATTAACAAAAGCCAAAAGGTTTATAAAGGTAAGTGCGCGTATTACATTATTTAGGCCTGGTATCATCACCACAGCGAAATTATACCGAATACATTTTTGCCTTAGCCCTTACTTAGATGAATTATTATGCTACGTTTGAGCGAGGTACGTCTCACATACAAAAACCTAAGAGAAAGAAAGAAAGCGTTTATTTGGAGGTACAAATAGAAAAAGCAAAGACGTGCCGCGAAGCGATTTAGCGTTCCGGTACAATGTTGTGTAGAAAACGAATAGGGGTATGGGTTAATTTAACTGCTATGCCCCTAACAGGTTAGCCCGCTACCATCTTAGGCTGCATCGTCACTTAGCATCAGATGAGATCGCAGTCAAGGGCTAACTTGTAGTAGTGGATAAAAAAAGCAACTCAAACTTATTATAAGCGAAAACTTAAAAATTAAGAAAAAGAGAAAATAAAACAATGAGATTTGATTCTCAAAATGGTCTTTACTCAGCATGTTCTATATCTGTTAGGATAACAGCTTGAACGGCGCCATAAAATAAAAATAAGTATAAAAGAACAAAAATTTTTTTTTGTTCTTTTATACTTATTTTTATAAAAAGTTTTTTATTCAAATAGACTTTTACAAGTGCTTATGAATAGTTGAATAAATCTACTACTGGTTCGGAATACCATTCCTACCGAGAAGAACCAGAAAGAAACTCGGCGGTAGCTCTTTTGAAAAAAATAATTTACAATGTCATTAATTTGTAATTACTTATGTAACCGCTCTCCGTAGCATTGCTGGAGCGAGTCAAATCCATATAAGTAATATAAGTATAATAAGTAATATTAAATACAATATTGATTAATTTATGTTTATTTTAAAAGTGAAATTCCAATCATTTATTATGTACAGTATTTATGGTAATAACTAATAATTTTCGATTTGACAGTTTGATATGAAGGCATTATTTATTGTAGTATATTTGATTGTATTGCTAAGTATTATAATGATAGCAGGGAAATGGGAATGTAATCCATTGCAAATTTGCCTGACAGGGCCTCATGTCTTTGTAATATATATATTGTACTAGCTGATGCCCGCGACTTCGTCCGCGTGGATTGAGGTTTTTCAGTTCCCGCGGGAACTCTTTAATTTTCCGGGATAAAAAGTAGCCTATGTGCTATTCCAGACTATAATCTATCTCTGTGCCAAATTTCATCCAGATCCGTTCAGCCGTTGGAGCGTGATTGAGTAACAAACATCCATACATCCATCCAAACTTTCGCATTTATCCATATATCCATATAAATATTATAAATGCGAAAGTTTGGATGGATGGATGTATGTATGTATGGATGTATGTTTGTTACTCAATCACGCTCCAACGGATGAACGGATCTGGATGAAATTTGGCACAGAGATAGATTATAGTCTGGAATAGCACATAGGCTACTTTTTATCCCGGAAAATTAAGAAGTTCCCGCGGGAATCAAAAAAACCTCAACCACGCGGACGAAGTCGCGGGCATCAGCTAGTTTATAATATTTATTTGACTAGCTGATGCCCGCGACTTCGTCCGCGCGGATTAAGTTTTTGTAATTCCCATGGGAACTTCTTAATTTTCCGGGATAAAAAGTAGCATGTCTATGTCACTCTCCATGTCCTCAACTATATCCATACCAAAAATCACGCCGATCCGTTGCCCTGTTGCACGTGATTGAAGGACAAACCAACAAACAAACATACTTTCGCATTTATAATATTAATATAAGTAAACTTACATGACCATTGTACATGAATTCAATTAAGTTTTTTTATTTGTTTTTCTTACCATAAAGTCCCAACTCCCATTACAATATTATAATGGCAACTTTATTGTGTACTATACTATCTAGATTCTAGCCTATGGGCTTATTCAATTAATAAATGAAATAAAATGAAGTGAGGTAGGTACTAGTGACTTTATGCAGTGAGATCGACACTTCAGGATTAAGTGCATTGTTAATTTTACTTATGACGAGTCAATACTAGCAAGAGCTAAAGAGGGGTTAGTGTAGGAGCTGGGGGGTAGAAGTTGGGGTGGGGCGAAGGGAGCGACGTCCGGAAACGGCGCCGGCCGGAAGCGCGGAAACCCTTTGGCGCGCTTTGTTTGCCAAAGGTTTCCTCGCTGCCTGATCTCGGGAGCGACTTCTGAGAATTGTCCTTTTTTATCACTTTGAATACAATATTTTATTTTATTTTGAAATATTTATTACATACAGAGTATAGCATCATTCGTAGGTATAGTGTATATTTACGAATGATGGTCAATTTGAGATTTTAAAATATGTAATAATTATCGGAAATAGATTTAATTACTTTTGTAAGCATGCTATGTAATGTTTTGTGAACAAATAAAACTTCTTTCCATCTATCTATATCTACATCATTTTGTTAGTATAATAACTCGTATATTAAGCTCCAGGCAAAAGCTGAGTATTAGCAGTTTAGATAAACTCGCTTTTACATGTTTCGTAATCATCATTAAGTCCTATGTCCCCCCTTCGGGGCAGAGGGCAGACACTACTCTTTTCCAGGCCGATCTGTCGGACGTTCTATGCTTCAACTCGCTCCACGTAAAGCCGATCTTTTTCGCTTCATCAAGTATAGTACGCCGCCAAGTCTGTTTTGATCGTCCGCGTTTTCTTTGACCTTGCGGGTTCCAATCCAACGCCTGCTTGGGTATATGGTCTGGTGCTCGACGCAGTGTATGCCCGATCCAGTTCCATTTTCGGCGTCGGATTTGAAGATCTACGGGTTGTTCATGACATAGTTTCCATAGGTCTATGTTAGAAATAACTTCCGGCCAAAATATCCTCAGAATATAAACGTATGTTTCGTAATAAACTATATATTAATATTCACACACACAATTCAAGTCATACGTAACTCTCCCGGCCTTTTGGGTAATTTGTAAAGCGTTCTGCGCCCAAAATATTAAGTTCCAGAACATTCGGTCATAAAGTCCGAATATACTCGTAGAATACGCCGGCAGAGGGCGTCCATGAATGATGGCCGGACACAGGATATGACGGCATTCGTCACCGCTTTGTGTGTACGGACCAAAGCATCACGGCTGTATACCCGCAAGAACTTGCAAACCCTGCACCTAATTATCATCCCTAATCCAAAGAATTTAAGACTAGAATAGCTTACACATATTTGCGTTAGTAGAGGTGTACATGAAACCTCTCGTAGTAGTTACCGTATGCTGGAAACCTGGCACTTGATTACCCTCCCTACGACAAAGGGTTTAAGACTAGAATAGCTTGCATGTATATTTTTCGTAGACCGTACAGGTGTACCTGGAAACTCTCATAGCATAACCGTATGCTACAAAACCTTGCACTTAATTACCATTCCTACTCCAAAGGGTTTAAGACTAGAATAGCTTCCACATATTTTCAGTAGGTAGAGGTGTACCTGGAAGCTCTAATAGCATCACCGTATGCTGCAAAACCTTGCACTTAATTACCATCCCTATAGTAAAGGAGTTAAGACTAGAATAGCTTACACATATTTTCAGTAGGCAGAGGTGTACCTGAAAACTCTCGTAGTATTTACCTTGCTGTACTGTATAGTCGGCGCGTCAAAGACTATATTTGTTCGTCCTCTGAGAGGTCGTATGAAAGGTAGGCAGGACATGGAACGCTTTAGTTCAGGATGTTTGTCGACGGCGATATTATGGAGCGAGTCTTTGTGTGTTTTAATTACAAACAAAATATAAAAGGTAGGGTTAAATATTCACGAAGGTGTAAGTTACTTTGTGAATATTATGTAGAGAAGAGCTAGCATGGTATTAATTGTTTCTCTTTGAAAGTCTTTTTAAATATTCTATTTATGTAAAATGAGAGGTAAAGCTCAACACACGGTTTACAAAACTTTATTATACTTGGGATTTTGCACGTACGTTTTCTTTTAAAAGTTTATATATCTTTTTTTTTTATCCTCTACAAGTTAGCCCTTGACTACGATCTCGCCTGATGGTAAGTGATGATGCAGTCTAAGATGGTAGCGGAATATCTAACTGATTTGCCAATTTATTCACGTTGTTTACAAATCAGAATAAACATAAATATTGCAACAGTTCCCATATTAAATCAGAAGTTAATCAATTAACTATTTAAATAAAGGGAGGGACGAGTGGCCTAGTTGTGAAGCAACGTTGACCCAAGTCGGTAACTGGATGGGTGACCAAATTTGGAGGTTCAAATTTGGCCTTTTCGTTTCCTCCGTGCCTCGGAGAGCACGTTAAGCCGTCGGTCCCGTGTATTATCACTAACATCTGAAAATAATCGTTACAAAAACCTAAGAGTTTTGTATTGAGCGAATCAGAAAAAACGCTTTGAAAATATTGGATAAAAGCAGCCGTTTTTTTTATCCACTACAAGTTAGCCCTTGACTGCGGTTTCACCTGATGGTAAGTGATGATGCAGTCTAAGATGGTAGCGGGCTAACCTGTTAGGGGCATGGCAGTTGTATTAAATCCATATCCCTATTCGGTTTCTGCACGGCATCGTACCGGATCGATCGCTAAATCGCTTGACGGCACGTCTTTGCCGGTAGGGTGGTAACTAGCCACGGCCGAAGCCTCCCACGAGGCCAGACCAGGGAAAATTCAGAAATTATGAATTCCCTAATTGACCCTGCCGGGAATCGAACCCGGGACCTCCGCACGTTAAGACAACAGCGCTCAACACTGCGCCACGGAGGTCATCATTGCTTATCATCGCCGTTACTTGACAGAAGTCGTATTCCTTCTCAGTGTAATTTATTTAGATAGATAACTATTGCACACACATAAAAGACAAGATAACAATAAAGATGAACAGTCAAAACTACAAAGAAGGATGCAAAGGCGGTCTAAAGCAACTTCTTACAGATAATTATGGTTTTGGTTATTTTCTTTCTTAAAAATATGAACTGTCTCACTACACAAACATTAAAATTAAATTCCGTTTTAACACGTGCATGGTAATGATATCTAAGAAACCCCACCTAAAATTTTTGTAGGTAGTAAAAATCAGAGAAATCTCCATAACGGCTGAATCGTGAATTAATATCTTAATTAATTCACAAAGAGGGACTAAGTCTGAATAAGTCCACGTTAAGACAGCCCTCCACCATAACTTGTTCCGAAAAGTTCACACAACAACGCTACCACAGTTCTAATCCTCTTTACACAAGTTGGTCAAACTTCGCCTCGGCGTCAGTCGCCTGTAGTCTAGTGAGAGTTCGCATATTTTGACGAAATCGTTGAAACGTTGAGAGATTTCGAGTGTCGAAACACGATAATTTTTAAGTTTGTTGACAACATCTCTGGCGTAATGGTGAGCAACTACGTTATTGAAATGAAATAAAAATGATTTATTTATTTCACGTAGGAGTTATTTTAAGTTGAAGATCCTGGTAATTTGGAATTTTATCATTTTCTGGATTCTTAGGGAATAATCTCTGTTCTGGACTGGTGCAGCGGAGTTTGGTCGTAGCTAGTTACCATCCGTACCAACAAAGACGTGCGTTTATGCGAAACCGATAAGGTATATAAATAAATCTGTATTTTAGATATTTAGGCGACACAGTACCATACCCCTTTCAAGATACCGCGGGCCAAAACTACATTAGCATTTGCCACCAAGTAATATCGCGGCTAAGGGTAAACTTGCCATCAAGAAATTTAATAGAAATGACCTAAACTCCCTCGTTTTAAGGTTCTTAGTAGTTCGTCCTTTTTTTCGTCGTTTCGTCGTTCTTTTTTTCTTTCTTTCTTATATCTACAGCCAGCTCCTCTATAGCGGAATACTTTGTACAATATAAATCGTTATAGTTGGTACTTACTAAATAAAGGACCTTAAAGTCAACAAAGAATTATTATTATCACAATTATATCAAAATGTTTCGAGACTTAAAATCTATTAAAGTTTTCGAGATGTAGATACTCGTGCTAGGGGTACGTATTGCATACAGCTAATATCAACTTTTGTTTATTAGTCAACGAATAGCGATTCCAAGATAGCGTTCGCACTTCGCAGTAAATTCTCGTTAGAATAACGCAAGAATACGTACAATAAGGCGAATACACGTTTACATTGTATAAAAACGAAATATAATAGCTAATACAGTTCTTATCGGGCAGGCAAATTTTGGTTACAAGCGTTTAAAACTTCTTTAGCCGCGTCGAGCACTTTTTGGCAGGGGGTAAACTTGTGGATTCGCGTCACCGACACCGTCACCGACACCTCGCGTTGTTACGAAGACAAAAGGTCTTAAATATAAATATAATATACTACATCCGTAAAATTAAACTTTAATGCCTTAGTTTTAAGCTTTATATTTTTTTAATTATTTTAACGTTTTCACTTCTATCGGCAGTGAAGTCCCTATGACTGGCAATGTTTATTTTCTGGAATCTATACTTACTACTAATAATTCTCAGTTATACTACGATACTTATTTGAATTTCTTGCCGGTTCTTCTCAGTAGAAATCTTTTCTGAACCGGCAGTAAATATTAAGGGCCAAAAGTTTATGATATAAATATTTTTTTTGATTGAAGCCCGAGTGCGTGAAAATTTCCCATTACGACATTTCGACATGTCCACCAAAATTAATGTCTTCATAACCACAAAATAAACGTGTACAACAATGAAACATCGCCCGGCGTCATCTGATAAGCTCACTCATTAGCTACCGAATAATTAAACATTTCGCATTGCATGCCGCTGGCTGCGTCGTCATTAGTCTAGCAGCTAGCTGATTATGAATAGGGATGATGCCTATATCAAAAATCAAATATAATTTTTGTAAAACAGCACATCCTTAATTACAAAAAAATATGCGATCTACACGATAGGCAAACTAGAGGCCGTAATAGGATCGTGACTCCATCGCTCCGCCTCAAAAAAGTCAGAAAGTTATTCGTAGGAATGAGCATTCTTTTCTATAACAAAACACCACAACCTATTTTAAACTTGCCTATACACAAGTTTAAGAAATCCATTAAAAGTATGCTCCTGAAAAAAGCTTATTATACTATTGAAGATTATGTAAATGATAGAGGAGCTTGGATTTGATCGCTCCAGCAATGCTAAAGACAGCGGTTAGGTACTTATGTACACATTGATATAATAATAATAGATGATCAAACGAACTTCCTGAAGTGAAGTTCGATCATTATTATATGAGTCGCTTCATTCGAAGATATGATTTATTTACTAGGTAGTTCCTTTATTGTACAGCAACAATCGCACGATTTTTAGAGATGTTTTATTTTAGTATAATGACAAAATTCTCCCACTTAAGCCATCCCCACTTGTTTACCCATTCAATATTTCTTCGTCATTCTTTTTAGAGATATATACCTAATGTTATTGCAAAAATAGGTATGTTTCGGGTTGGGTGGGTTGGGAATTTATATATCTTCGAATGAAGCGACTCATATAATAATGATCGAACTTCACTTCAGGAAGTTCGTTTGATCATCTATTATATTTCGTCGCTTCATTCTTCAGATATGATTTATTTACTAGGTAGATGTTTAGAGATACAGAAAATATCTATTTTTGCAAGAACTGTTTCCACATTGAATATATAATAATTATTGTTATCAATAATTTTATTTATTCTTTCCAATCTCTTATTTGAGTCGTAATGTTTTAAACAGCTTTATGCTTAAGGTTGGAATCATGTGCGGATTTCTTGAGATTCTCATCTACGTATAGTTAAGATGAGTCTAAGATTTTTCTTAAGTATTCATTTTACTTTAGGAATACAATGTTGCGCTTTTTACATCAGCTGCTGAGTAACAAGCTTACAGATTTGATGCAAGCAAATGAAACCAATAATTATTAATGTTAATGCTGCAAGATTTATGATCTAATCAAAAGTATATTAGCCGGGACAGTACTTGGTTTTATTTACACACTACAGACGTCCAATGGGACGTTTGAACGTGTGGAAACCTACCCAGAAGGGGGGAGAAAATTTTTATTTATCAAAACGCGGCGGGAAAAGAACGGGTTATTCTGGTCCTGTTGTAGAGGTCTACTACAGGCACATAGTTTAATAAAATTATTAATAATGGTACCATTTTAAGATGTTTGTCAAAAGATTATGCCATAATCAATATTATGGAATACTACAAATTCCTATTTGTGTATAAGTTCCCGCAGAATATAAATGAAAAATTATGAATATACCTCGGTCGATATTGTGATAGACTACTAGGTAGTACTAATGTCGACTTGGATGTGTAAGTCGGTCGGTTTGGGCTTTAAACCTCACTGACGGTAGAAGCTTTAAATTAAGTTAGATAGGGAGGCTACTATACTTTTTTAACAATGGACAACCTAGTTGTTCATGTCGCTAAAACATGTGTCATCAGTCATTATAAATTATTTAATATACATAAGTATTTTTGAATGAATGCGTTAAATCATTTCCCTCCGTCAATAAGTAAGGTAGACGCGCTGACGGCGTGGATCTATACTCTTTACTCTTTTTACAAAAAACCAAGTAGTTTAATTTTGCATTAAGCAAGTTATTATGGAGTATGTTGTTAAGGCGGAATAAATTGTATGTTTTCCACGAGTGATAACGATGTACGTATTATGATAACGACAGTTTTATGACGGTTTTTCAAAGATTATTTCCAATATATGGACGATGCATAGATACTAAAGTTAGGATCCCGCTTCGGGCAACATGAACTATGCATTATCCCGAGTTTGCAGAAATGCTTGCCTGCTAGCCCACGAAACATCTTTTAAAAGACAATAATACGATAGAAATTTTACATTGTTACATCATACGAAATTTACTTCCGGTCGTAAAAATACTCGCCGTTTAACCGACTTCCAAAACGGAAAAGGTTCTCAATTTGGTTTTTGTTTTTCTGCCGTCTTCTAAGTATAATCAACCATTATTACACGTCACCGGATGTATGATATATGCTTCCAGGGCATGATCGAGATATGAACTTGAGATTTGAGCCCAAGAGCATGTGGGTAGGAAAAACGTAAAACTGGTGGGTAATTTTTGCAATTTTACCACACATTTTCGTTGCAAATTTTCTTTGCACACCACTATGAGGCAAGATACTAGCAGCTTTTATTTTCGTTTTCTGTATCTACAGTATTCGTAAATAAATTGAATTTATATAACGCTAAAGTACCTAGATAACTGATAAAAAAGATATAATCATTATCTCAAACCTTTTGTTACCTCTCTGACGATGTATGTACGTTTGATACTGAGAGGTTTTATATTGTGAACAGTTACATCTGGAAATTTTGAACCTGAGATCTTGACTTTTTCATACACTGAATGATTTACATTTCTTTCAGGTCTATTAATTTATTATATTTTACACCAAATTTTGGATCATTTCCTGTCACTTCTTTCTCCGAGTACCCCGAGGAGCTCTGGATCGAGCTCTGGACAAACTTAGAGCATCTATTAAACCTTCGTGTTAACTCTCGGCTAACCGCCAGGTTTTTTGGTTACAGAATATTATCATATGAAACATACAAGGCGTAACTTCTAGCATCAGCTGTTAAACCTTCGTGATAACTCTCGGTTAACCGCCAGGTTGTTCGGCAATACAACATTATCTTATGAAACGTACAAAACGAAACTTTTAGTAGGTATTTATTGAACCTTCGTGTTAACTCTCGGTTAACCACCAGGTTGTTCGCCTACACCACCTTGTTGTATGGAACGTACAAGACGAAACTTTTAGCGTGTATTTAAACCCTCGTGTTAACTCTCGGTTAACCGCCAGGTTGTTCTATTACGTAATATTACCGTCTGAAAATGTAGGCATGAGACTAAAGTTTTAGTCTCTATTAAACCTTCGGGTTAACACTCGGTGAACCGCCAGGTTGTACAGTTACACAATGATTTGTGATTTCTAGAGAAAAATGTAATCGTAGCGGTAGATATGTTTTTCTTACACAGGTATAATGAAAAGTAAGGTCACCGTTTTAACTCTTGGTCAACCCCCAGGCGTTTGTACGTTCGAATAAGCCGGTTTTCGGGAGTCTGATGAAGATTCTATAATAATCCTTCGACTATTACGTTTCTGTTGTTTGCGTTTTTGTTTCGGCATTTCACTTAAATATTCACTTTTAAAAGTTTTAACAAACAGTGCACGTGCGTTTGCTACCTGCACGACTTCCCTCTTGTTCAGAGAATGGTGAATTCGTCTTGTGCATGGGGCTCAACCTCGTTTGTATCTCTGAAGAATACAATAAGTGAGCGGACGAATATGGAGGTAGTATGTATGTACGCATTTTGCGTTAATATTGTCTCGCGGACAATAGCTTCCAGTTAATGTGTTTATCTAGTCAAGGTGACACATTCACTGCATGAGTGTCATAAGAATATGACTCATAATTAGCTCGCAGCTAATTATGATCTCGCAATTGACTCGCAGTCAATCCCGAGTTAAAAACACTTTTATAGCTTCCAGTTAATGTGCATATCTAGTCAAGGTGACACATATTCACTGCATGTGTGTCATAAGAATATGACTCATAATTAGCTCGCAGCTAATTATGAACTCGCAATTGACTCGCAGTCAATCCAGAGTTAAAAACACTTTTATAGCTTCCAATTAATGTGCATATCTAGTCAAGGTGAAACATATTCACTGCATGAGTGTCATAAGAATATGACTCATAATTAGCTCGCAGCTAATTATGATCTCGCAATTGACTCGCAGTCAATCCCGAGTTAAAAACACTTTTATAGCTTCCAGTTAATGTGCATATCTAGTCAAGGTGACACATATTCACTGCATGAGTGTCATAAGAATATGACTCATAATCAGCTCACAGCTAATTATGATCTCGCAATTGACTCGCAGTCAATCCCGAGTTAAAAACACTTTTTTAGCTTGCAGTTAATGTACATAACATATTCACTGCATGAGTGTCATAAGAATATGACTCATAATTGGCTCGCAGCCAATTATGATCTCGCAATTGACTCGCAGTCAATCCCGAGTTAAAAGCACTTTTTAACACTTAGTAATAGAATTTTCGACTAACCTGCAAAGTTCTCGTCATCAGACGAGTCTAACGGGCGCCAATATTTCTCCTTATCCTGCTATCGCTAGGAGTGTCTAGCTGGAAGGTTTGATTTCCGTCGTGTTACTTCGCTAGTAACCTTCCAGTGGATTAGCGTACTTTAACACGTACTTCGTGTGAGTACTAAGTAACTATAATTACTTAGGCGAGCCATGCTGAAGGGCTTAACCTTCTTCATGGTGCCTCTTGGGCAACCCGCCGTATGGACTTTTAGAATAATTAAACGGTGCATAAAATAATAATTTCTTAAGCGCCTTTTATGCTGAAAGGTTTACTCTCCTTCGTTGTTACCTCTCGGGTAACCCCCAGGAAAACCTTAAGTGTAATTTGACACTGCATGAAAATACAATTCTCAGGTGCGTCATGCTGAAAGGTTTATTCTCCTTTGTTGATACCTCTCGGGTAACCCGTCGGAAAACCTTTAGTGTAATTTGACCCTGCATGAAAATATAATTCCTCAGGCGCGTCATGCTGAAAAGGTTTATTCTCCTTTGTTGATACCTCTCGGGTATAACCCCTCGAAAAAACTTAAGTGTAATTTAACACTGCATGAAAATATAATTCCTCAGGCGCGTCATGCTGAGCTGAAAGGTTTATTCTCCTTTGTTGATACCTGTCGGGTAGCCCCTCGGAAAACCTTTAGTGTAATTTAACACTGCATGAAAAATTAATATAAGAATAATTTCTTAAGCCTGTCATGCATGAAATAAATTGCTGAAAATGAAAGATTAAAGACTCACCGTTTTCCTGTAAACAGCAGCGGTTGTTTCTTTTTCAATATTTTTTATTTAGATAAAAAATAATATTAACTATGTTGAAAGTGGGGACGTCCGATCGTTGCTACGCACGATAAAAGAATGACGAAGAAATATTGAATGGGTAAACAAGTGGGGATGGCTTAAGTGGGAGAATTTTGTCATTATACTAAAATAAAACATCTCTAAAAATCGTGCGATTGTTGCTGTACAATAAAGGAACTACCTAGTAAATAAATCATATCTGAAGAATGAAGCGACGAAATATAATTGTAAATTAATTACATATTTAAAAAGAGCAACCACCGAGTTTCTTGCTGGTTCTTCTCGGAGGAATGGCATTCCGAACCAGTGGTAGATTCACTTGACGATTCAAAAGTACTTGTAAAAGTTTAGTTGAATAAAAAACATTTGAATTTTGAATTTTGAAAAAAAAAACTTTCTAACTGATTTTATTAAATAGAGGGTATTCCAAAATACCTAAAATTCACACCCTCGCGTCGGTTAGTTTTAAGTTTGATAACCATTTTAAAATATAGATTAATGAAAAAAAAGTGCGTTGAAATTTGATGACGTCACACACAACAAAAAAAAACAGACAGACACATTTTCGCATCCATACTAATATTATAAAAGCGATAGTGTGTCTGTCTGTCTGCCTGTCCGTCTGTCTGTCTGTCTGCTACGCTTTCACGGCCGATGTGTTCAACCGAGTTTGATGAAATTTGGTATAGGGATAGTTTGTATCCCGGGGAAGGACATAACCTACATTTTATTCCGGAAAATTAAAAAGTTCCTGCGGGAATAAAAAAACATTAACGTATGCGGATGAAGTCGCGGGCATCATTTACTTTATTTGGACATTAGGTTGAAAAAGTTATGCAAATGCCAGATATTGCTAGCGACGCCGACTTCACCCACGTGGATGGGTTTATTTATAAGTCCCGTAGGAAGTGCCTTTTGATTTTCCGAGATAAAAATAGCCTGCTTTTCTCTGATCGACCCGTTGCTCTGTTGTTACGTAATTGTTCGACAAATTAACTAATAAACACTTTCTTATTTATTATATGGTTAATTATAATATAGGGTAGTAAATAGGGTAGTATGTAGGTATTATTATTATTCTTTTATTTTATTTCGCTCCATATTTTTTACATTTTTAAATATTTTACTACTTATGAAAACAAAAATAAATAAAAAAACATTTAAAAATATAAAAAATAGCGTTCCACCGGTCTCGGGAACAGGGTCCAAGAAACCGGCGGTCAGGGCCCCAGAGAGAGGAACCTCCTGACAATGCGAGCCGTGTCCAGGAGTACAGCCTTCTGGATCTGGCCCTTGACCCAGCTACCCAATGAGAGCCTCGAAAGATGTTGATCGAAGCTCTTGGCTATAAGACCGTTAGTAGTCACGACTATCGGTACAATGATTGCTGAGTCGACATCCCACATGGCGACAACCTCATGCGCCAAGTCTAGATACTTTGTTAGTTTCTCTTTCTCAGCTTTCACGAGGTTCTCGTCATGGGGGACAGTAATATCAACAATCATTGCACGGCGCTCTGATCGGTCTATCACCACTATGTCAGGTTTATTGGCTACAATAGTCCTGTCTGTAATGATAGACCGATCCCAGTATAGTGTGATATGACCATTTTCGAGAACTGGGTCGGGCACATAACTGTAGTACGGTACTTCTGATCCCACAAGATTGTATTTCAAGGCCAGTTGCTGGTGGATAATCCTGGCCACTTGGTTATGTCTGTGCAAGTATTCGCCGTTAGCCAGATGAGAACAACCAGAGACAATGTGACGGATAGTTTCTCCAGGACGGCGACACGCCCGACATATGTCTACCGTTCTATCCTTCATTATGTATTTTCTGTAATTGTTCGTCATCATGACCTCGTCCATAATTGCACATACAAACCCTTCGGTTTCCCCAAAGAGGTCACCGGAGCGCAGCCAGGCCACGGACGCTTCAAAGTCCACATCAGGTCCGTGGAGGGCCCGATAAAAGCGTCCGTGAAGCTCCTTACCTTGCCATACAACCCTGCGGTCATTGGTACTGAGCACTACAGGTATGCGCCAGTTCTCGTTAGCTAAGGAGAGCGGCGTCAGACCCCTGTCCACCATGACCACATCGCGGTGCATCTCCGCCTCCGCGTGGAGAAAGTACTCCCTGAGATTGCACACCTCGCGGTTGTGGAGGGTTTTGGCATTCAAAAGGCCTCTACCCCCACACTTCCGCGGAATGTACAGCCTCATCACCGAGGAGCGTGGGTGATGCATCCGATATGTGGTCAGCAGCGTACGAACTTGTCTGTCCAGAGCGTCAAGTTCAGTCTGAGTCCACCTGAGTATGCCGAAGGAGTACATCAAGACCGGCATGACCCAACCATTGAAGGCACGCACCTTATTGCCGCCCGACAAAAGGCTTTTCAGCACTTTCTTCAGGCGGCCAAGGAAACGCTCCCTCACCGACTGTCTCATGTCGGCCTCTCTGATACCTAATGCCTCCATCATGCCCAAGTATTTGTAGGCTTCAGTTGGGGAGAGCGATCTGAGGTATATGGAATCCGAGAGCTCAACACCCTCAGATTCCACAGTCCTCCCTCGCTTTACATGCATGACCGCACATTTGTCCACACCAAATTCCATCCTAATGGAATCACTAAAGGTTTTAGTTACCTTTAGTAACTCTAGTAGATGTGATTTGTTGGGGGCAATGAGTTTTAGGTCATCCATGTAAAGGAGGTGTGATATAACCTGACCTCCTCTCCTCAACCGGTAACCTAGCCCTAAATTCTCCAAGAGAGTACTCAGAGGATTCAGGGCCAGGCAAAACCACAAAGGACTCAGGCTGTCGCCCTGGAATATGCCTCGCTCAATCTTTATAGGCTCCGCACTCCCCAGGGTTCGGCGACATCCCGGATAGTGAAGGACCGTCCTCCACTGCCCCATACACGTCTGTAGGAAGGTGCGTAGTACTGTGTTTACTTTATACAGTTCTAGCACCCTCATCAGCCATGTATGGGGTACAGAGTCGTAGGCCTTCTTATAGTCTATCCAACATGTCGACAGATCCTTTCGGGTGCGCTGAGCCTGTTGACAAATGGCCATATCAATGAGGAGAAGCTCCTTAGTACCACGAGAGCCATTTCTACATCCATTCTGAGAAATAGACATGATAGAGTTTGTATTAATGTGATCGTTAATTTTTGTTCTCAGAATGGATGTAAGAAGTTTATATAATGTTGGTAGGCACGTAATCGGTCTATAATTTTTGGGTTCCGTGGTACTACCTGATTTATGGAGCAGGCGGGTAATACCTGTTGTGAGAAACTGGGGTAACGACTGTGACTCTAGAGATGATTGGAATTGGGATGCCAAATGAGCGTGCGAGCTGCGTAACCATTTTATCCAAAAGTTGTGTAGCCCATCCGGCCCAGGTGATTTCCAATTGGGCAGGGGACGGACTGCAGTGGCCACGTCTTCAGGGGTGATAGTAACAAGTCCCATTTCTGGAATTTGATCGCACGCTTTCTCTACATCCCATGTCCAACCATCATCAGTGTGAGCGACAGGTACCGACCAGATGTTGCGCCAGAATGAGGTCATGGCTTCATCATCCGGCAGGCACGTATCGTTGACACCTTGGTCAGGTTGTTCCCAACCTCGATATACCCGCCTCTGATCGCTTTGGAAAGTGCGATTCAGGGTATATCTCTCAACCCGGCACTTGTATCTACGGATACGGCTAGCCCATGCAGAGACCTTCTGTTTCAGGAAGTCAATGCGCTCAGTGACACGCGCCATATAATCTTGAGGTCTGATATCAGTTCCCAAAAAAGCGCGCCTCACAAAGCGCATGACTCTAGGGCGCGTGTTGCCCTCCCTGAAGCAGAGTAGTTTACCAATGAGTGCCCTAGCTCCTTCAACACGACGCTCGATCCTACACTGCCAGGCTGGTGCGGTAGGCTTCGGTCGTGTTGTTGTATCATTATTAATAAACTTTACATTAGCAACACGACATGCCGCAACCGCCGCGCAGTACAGAATCGAATGTGTGTCGAGAAGGTTTTCGCTGCTGTCAAAATAACTCGGCAGCAGCGAATCCAGGGCACCCATTAGCGCTTTGTTCTTATTTTTCATGGGCAACCGAGGTAACCGCGGTCTAAGCTCGGGTGGTGAAGATCTATAGTCCCGAATAGCACTCTCCAAAGCGCTCCTCACTTGTTCACTACACTGGGTACTTACATGTGTAGCCCCGCTATCCTCACCCTCATCAGCCTGAGTGGGCTGCAGCGAAATCACATGAGCAGTTTGTGATTGGGTTGGAGCTTGCGGTGAGG
Organism: Erebia ligea; assembly: GCA_917051295.2. Classification (NCBI taxonomy): domain Eukaryota; kingdom Metazoa; phylum Arthropoda; class Insecta; order Lepidoptera; family Nymphalidae; genus Erebia; species Erebia ligea. Next base: position 2,520,357 of record OU785232.1, read on the forward strand.
GGGCGGTAGCGCGGTTACATTGCAGTTCAGAGCGAAGCCGATCAAGCACGATGTTGTCCAGCATGTGATTACGCTGAATAACCCGCACCTGGTCCGACAGTCGTTGAGTCGATACATTGAGAGCTGGTTCAAGGACCTGAAACAAAGCATGCATCCTAGCACGGTACGCGGTCATGTTGGTTCCACCCTCCGTAGCCCCTAAGTATGCGCGCATGACATTTTCATTAATGGATGTTGTCCATCTCATGCGCGACACACTACCGCCGGGAGCGGGGACCCTATCAGAAGCCGGTGGGCCTCGGGATCCCAAGCAAGTCGGCGGCCGGCCTCTCCCACGACGACGTACTGGTGGTGGCGACGTCGGCGGGGAGAAAAACTCGTCGCTCGAGCTCGACGCAACTGCAGCATTGGGCGTAATCGCGGGTGGTTGCGAGGCGGAGCTGAGTGACGGGTCCGGAGGTGGTGATTGTGCGTTCCGTGCTCTGGATCGTGTCAGCATATTACATTATTTCGTCGAATTTTGTTTGCATTTCATCAGGCATTTAGTGACAACGTGTGTCAGTTGTATTTCGGATTCTTAGATTTCGGATAATTTTGATTTTCTTCATGGTTTGTTCTTGTAAATAGTTTCTATTGTAGTAAATTTATTGGATTAAAATGGAAATTCTGTTGAAATCGAGTTTACTGATATTTATTTCGGTAAAAATGTAACGGAGAAAAAATATGACGTATGCTGACATTCAGGGTTGCCAGGTTGCATCAAGAAAAGGACATTATACAAAGGACATTATTACAAAATTACAAACAAAAGGCGACCTTATCACTAAAGTGATCTCTGCCAGGCAACCTACAAGAATGGACCGTACTTGTTGTGAGACGGGACATTGCTTTGAATATAAAATTATTACATTCTAATAGGTACTTACTATAAGGTGAGGTATGTACTCTCACGGGACAAAGCCGGACATGGACGTATTGATACGTATTGATACGCTATGATATGTATTGATAAGCTTGCGCCTACGTACCTACGACACGTACTTAGAGGCTTTACGACAGATTTAATCTAAGTTGTGCAATTGAATTGATAACTGCCTCGATGGTCTAGTGGTTAGCATGTTTGACTGCGGCCGACGAGGTCCCAGGTTCGAGTCCCGGGTCGGGCCTTAATTAAGTATTGGGGTTTTCTGACTAGGAATTCTCAGTATACTAGCCCGGAGTCAGGAAGTTGGTGATGTTTCATCCCCGTGCCTCGGAGAGCACGTTAAGCCGTCGGTCCCGGTTATTATCACTAACATCTATATTCATCGATAATTATAATCGTTACATGAACTTAGAGTTTAAATACTCTTAGTCGAGTCGTATGCGGAAGGACGTGGGAACTCACCGCATTATTATCCCAAGAAAACTCCTGCCATTATTTGATTAGTGGAAAGATGTCACGACCCTCAGTATTAAGGAATACGACGCAGAGAGAGAAGTCATTTTTACAATACAACGTACCTCTATAAGTCTATAACCGTCTAACTAAAAGATGTTGAACGAAAGAAAAGAAAAACACGCATCCTGTATAACGTCAGCTATAATATGACGTGGAAAGGGTCCTCCCACCTATTCTATGCTTTCACATTATTTATATAAAAGGTTCTGTACAATATCACGCGGTAAGCGCTGGTACCGTAGTAATACGATTATGGGCGCCTTCAAATTTGCCGCAAAGCGTAGCGCGGCTGCAGCGCGGCTGCAGCGCTGCGGCCGCGCTCCTGTCGCGAGGTTCGAACATCATAGGGTTGTACCTATATTTATTTTCACGATGGACTCTGACGAAGAAACACTGCTCTGTGTTACTAATAATACGAAACAACGAAAATATAAAGTAGTTGTGTTAATAATACATAATATTATAGGTACTTACATGCTTCATTTTTTTCACTTGGAGTCTTGTTTGTGAAATTGTCAATAAATTGAATGCATATTTCTTCCCAAGCCTTTTTCTTTTCGATTTTATTGCTGTACTCGTCGGACTTCGAATCCCATATTGCTGTACCCTTACTCTGAGATTGATCGAATTTAAAATACGGTCTCACTAAGTGAGGTGAATCACATTTGCGTCAAACTAAAATGGACCCAAAAACTCTTGATTTAAAGCCACAAATTCAGTGCAACCGATTCAAATTTCGAAACGTATCGTTTGGAGCGCTAGCTGTGAATGCATACACGAAATTGAGCTCTAAATTAATAAGATTAAGATTCATTTTAGTTTGATGCATATGTAATTCACCTCACTTAGTGAGACCGTATTTTAAATTCGATCAATCTCAGAGTAAGGGTACTGGACGACTCTCAACCTCATCGATAAATTCTTCTACCTGATTTTCGTTCATGTTTAGACTTGAACAAAAATACGTGCGCAGTCCCGTCACTAGTCAATCGATGAACTGATGCGCGGCCGCAGCGCGGGTGCAGCGCTGCAGTCGCGTGTTTTTTATTTATATGGATTTACAAAGCAGCGCGACCGCAGCGCTGCAGCCGCGCTGCAGCCGCGCTGCTTCCGCGCGGCACTTTGCGACAAATTTGAAGGCGCCCTATAATATCTATTTCCGAATAGTTATTACTTATGTAATATTGTTAATGTAAGAAACCAGTATTTAATTCAATGTAATACCATTTCAATGATTTGGGTGTCTTTTGTTCTGGACTTCGAGCATGCTTGAAAGTTCTAGGTAACGGTGGTTGTAGTAGGTACACTTCAACAGCTCAACACTTTAGATAGAATCAGCGGTTTCCACCTAAATCTACTTGGACGAAGTCACGGGCACCTAGTTACTTATCTTCGAAAAAACCCTCGAATGGTAGAACTTCTCGTAAAGGTATATTTGTTTTTTTTTCTTTATTTGTTTAGGTGTTTTTATGAATTTGTTTTATTATTAATTAAATATTATCAACGTATATTATCAACGTAGTATTAAATCTATGTTAGCCCAGTGGTTGAGACACCCGACCTCCTCCGACGGGGTCGCGGGTTCGATCCCAGGTCACGCACCTGCAACTTTCCGATATTATATGCGTTTTAGGAAATTAAATGTTTCTCGCTTCAAACGGTGAAGGAAACATCGTGAGGAAGCCTGCACGCCCCAGAGTTCTTCACAATGTTCTCGAAGGTGTGTGCAGTCTACCAAGCGTGGTGGACTGTGGCCGAACCCTTCTCATTCCGATAGGAGACTCGTGCATCAGTAATGAGCCGGCGATGGGTTGTAAAGAGAGTAGGGTATATTATGTAAGTTATTAAAAATATTAAAAAATCGGCACTCATAGGGACTGTAGGCACAAAAGTGAACACGAATATTTAACATAAATTAAAAAAAAAAATCTATACTGATATTATAAATGCGAAAGTTTAGATGGATGTATGGATGGATGTTTGTTACTCAATCACGCCCCAACGGCTGAACGGATCTGGATGAAATTTGGCACAGAGATAGATTATAGCCTGGAATAACACATAGGCTACTTTTTATCTCGGAAAATTAAAGAGTTCCCGCGGGAACCAAAAAACCTCAATTCACGCGGACGAAGTCGCGGGCATCAGCTAGTTAAAATATAACCCTTAAAACTAAGGCATTAAAGTTTAATTACGAATGTAGTAAGTATATTTATATTTAAGACCTTTTGTCTTCGTAACAACGTGAGCATGGGGCAGCGAGGTGTCGGTGACGTGACGGTAACGCGAATCCACAAGTTTACCCCCTACCAAAAAGTGTTCAACGCGGCTAAAGAAGTTTTCACTTCAAAAAAGTATTAAGAAGAAATAGCTTAGTAGCTTACCTTTCCATTTCTTAAGCCCCCTCTCCCCACTCTTCGAGCCCCCACCCCTTCCCCCTAGAAGTAGGTACACGGGTGAGGAAATAGTAAATCTTGCTTCAGCGGGAATTTATTAGCGGTTTGGGCTAAAGGGCGCAAGATTTATAATTATTTTTGTTAACCGCAGGCGCCCCGCTGCTTAACGATTACCTGGTTGGCTAAACAAAAATAACGTGGGTAATATACTTGTTTACAATATAATATACTTACTAGCTGAAGCCTACGACTTCGTCCGCGTGGATTGAGGTTTTTGGAACCCGAAGGATCTCTGTGCCAAATTTCTTCCAGATCTGTTCAGCCGTCCTGGTGTGATTGATTAACAAACATACATCCATCCATCCAAACTTTCGCATTTATAATATTTGTATAGACTAGCTATTTAACCGCAACTTCGTCCACGTGGATTTATGTTTTTAACGTCACATGGAAACTAATTTCCCGGTTAGAAATATGCAATGTCTGTCCCCAAGATACAAGCCTTGTTTTTCCCCAAGATACAAGCCTTGTTTTTTACTCAAGCTCCGGAAAATCAAAAAATTCTATGGGATCTTTCGAAAACCTAAAAATCGGGCATAGTCTAGTTATAATGACTTCGTCCGCGTGGATTAGGTTGTTTTGATTTGTTTTTTTGAACTCTATAATTTTCCGGAAATCTCCGTATGTCTGTTTGATATACTTAGGTAAATACCTATGTGTTTCCCTGGGATGCAACCTATCTCTGTACCGAATTTCGTCAAAATCAGTTTAACAGATAGGCCATAAAAGACAGACATACTTTCAAATATTGAATCGAAGCAGGCGTTACTTTGCGGAAGTCCATGATAATGAATGAACGAGAAGTTTAATTCGCTATAATCCGCCACAGTAGACAAATCTATGTGGTACAGTGCGTGCCCTTCACCAATAGCATGCGAACACCCACCACCCAGCAATTCGCACCGGCACAGCACCACACCACACAAATCTTCCAAATCACTCTCAACGTACGTTTCACTCCGAAACCGGAGCATCCTCAGGAGATGTTGACTCGACAATGCACGATTGTAAAGACATACTTTCGCATTTATAATATTATTAAATACTGGAATATGTATGGACTCTTTTTGTAGAAAATTGTATAAACTCAAAAGCGGTTTTTAAGACATCTTCATTCACGAAAATCATTTATGGCGACCTTTGACCCCGTGTTAAAATTACAACGAATACGATAAGTACTTCTTTTCTTCAAAAGAGAGATGTTCTAAGAGATTTCTTCTAAATCAAAAAATCTACGTTTCTAAGAATTTTCCTAAAAGAGAATACCTTATTTCTCTGGTACAATAATAATAATTGGCATAACAATGGTATATGGATACATAATAATAAATAAATAAACATTGTTATTATAATAATAACGTAGATAATAATATAAATAGCCACTGATTACATCCATAGTCATTATGCCTCTTACTTACATACGAGTAATTTTAGTCATTATACGAAAATGAAAGCATCATTCTCTGTTATAACTAGACGTAATTTATCAATAACAAGGCTCTATTTCTGTATTAAAGGCAACTCACGCTGAAATAACTACCTCATTAGTGAACAAACAAATTGTCCATCTTCACATATAGAGAAACTTACGCACTAATAATTTCTCTGTAATAAAATAATGATAATATGTAGAGTATTTCTATCAGTAAGCAATCTTTTTTCTTCTTATGTTACTAGCTGACGCGACTTCGTCCTCATGGATATACAAGTTTCCTATGGGGACTCCTATTTTCCGGGATTACAAATACTTAGCTTATGAAGGACATGTTGACAAAGGACATAGCCTACTTATTATTCGGGTATCTTTCTTTCTACTGGGCAGTAGTGACGTTATATACTCGTATATTTGACCGAGCGAAGCGAAGGTCTCTGAGTCTACTTGGGTGAATTGGCACTTGTCCGTCCGTCCGTCCGTTCGTCTGCCAGAGCCTTATAACTTCTGAATTGCTGAACGTAATTACTTCAAATTTAAATATAATATGTAAACCGATGGCCTCCCGCCGAATATGGCTTAAAAAGTTATAAAAATCTTTATTTCAGGGGGGCTCTCATAGAAGCGAATGCGGAGTATTTTTATAGCGTTACATAGGGTTGCGGTATATCATTTTAAAGATAATTAGGAATAGAGTCCAAAAATATATTTTTTTTAATTTTTCCCCTAAAATTGACGAAATGGGGGGCTTTCAAAGTGGCGATTTTCTAACGTCCAAAGTTGACCTCAGAACTCTCAATTTTCTGAACTCTCAAGCCTGAAACTTGATCAATTATTTGAATTATATCCTGTACTTGAACAACAAATACTAAAATTAGATAAATATTATAAGGAAACGAAATTATTTAATCTGTAAGTCATTTCTCAAGATTTCAAGGTCCCTTTGACTAGAGGCCTGGGCGTACCGGTCTCGCCCTACCTTTAGTCCGTCCCTGTGTCTCTGGCCACTAATTGCGTCCGCAGGATGTTTATAGCGGACGCAGGTCTAACTGTACTCGAGAGACTCCCTGAAGGTTAATTAGCCATCGCTTTGTTACTAAGCAGAAATGAGGCGGTTTATAGAGAAGTAAAGAAATAAACAAAACGTGCCGATTTGAATGCTGAATTATTTTTAGAGGCTACTACTCATTTTCACAAATAAATCTTGTAATATTCAAACGAACATTTTTTACTAATCAAATAATTTGATTAGTATACAATTTTTACGACCTCCCTGGCGCAGTGCAGAGCGCTGTCGTCTTAGCGTGGGAGGTCCCGGGTTCGATTGCCGGCAGGGTCAATTTGGGAAATTATAATTCCTGAATTTTCTCTGGTCTGGTCTGGTGGGAGGCTTCAACCGTGGTTAGTTACCACCCTACCGGCAAAGACGTACCGCTAAGCGATTTAGCGTTCCGGTACGATGCCGTGTAGAAACCGACTAGGCGTATGGGTTTTAATATAACTGCAATCCCCCTAACAGGTTAGCCCGCTACCATTTTAGACTGCATTATCACTTACCATCAGGTGAGATGTCAAGGGCTAACTTGCAGTGGAAAAAAAAATACTGCGATCTCACCTGGTGCTAACTGATGGTGCAGTCTTAAGATAGTAGCGGCCGTTCAGTTATGGGTATGACAGTTATATTAAACCCATACAACCAGTTTCTACACAGCATCGTACTGAAGAGGATTAGTAGGCCTCCGTGGCCTGAGGCCTGGGTGTACATAATTGAAGCGGGCCGTGGTAGGGACCCAAGTTTAAAAAAACAAAACTTATAAATTAAAAAGTCCCAGCGAAAATCAAAACCCATAATCCACGCGGACAAAGTCGCCGGCATCATCTACTTTATTTTAATGCCTAATAAATTCATAATTCATAATTTTTATTTTGCCAAATTGTGGGTAAAACAGTTGTTATCTTATAATTAGTGCCGTTCACAATTTACTGCTAGTAGCAGTGTGCAAAAATATACATGTATTGCCTTAAATTACGTTATTTTTTATCAATTAATTATTAATAATGTTTAACCAACATCCAATTCCCTTAAGTCCAAAAATTTAAATGTGTCAATATAATAATGTATGTTGAAATAAATCATTTTCATTCATTTTTCAATTTTTAATTTTCAATTTTTAAAATTTCAATGTCAATTAAAAATTTAAAAATTAATTAATGCCATTCATGTCAATTCACGTACGAGTATTATTAATGCGCTTAGTATTGAACAGTTTTGTGTAGTTCAAATGGACTTTCTGAAAACGTCGGATTAAATTAAAGGCGTACAGCGTGGTGACATATTGGGTTTCAGCTAAAACCAGCATTCGGTCCGGGGCTCCTCGCGTGCTCTCATTAGTATAATGAACGTTGGCTGAAACCGTTCCACCATTATATCTGTCCAACTATTTATTTTACTTTTTTTTTTATTATCCACTACAAGTTAGCCCTTGACTGCGCTCACGATGGTAAGTGATGATGCAGTGTGAGATGGTAGCGGGCTAACCTGTTAGGGGCATGGTAGTTATATTAAACCCATACCCCTATTCGGTTTCTACACGGTATCGTACTGGAACGCTAAATCGCTTGGCGGCATGTCTTTACCGGTAGGGTGGTAACTAGCCACGGCCGAAGCCTCCCACCAGGCCGTACCAGGGAAAATTCAGAAATTATAAATTTCCTGACCCTGCCGGGGATCGAACCCGGGACCTCCGCACGTTAAGGCAACAGCGCTCAACACTGCACCATGGAGGTCGTCAAAACTTTTGACATAAGCACGCCTATTATGTTTCGTTATTATTGACAAGCAACCATCATTGCTCATTCTATTTCAATGGCAACCATCGACAAAAAAATGCAATACTCCATAGACGCATAACGTTTTTTATAAAATGAAGCGACGTGCCCTTTTATCCGATATTTCGTAACTCGTATATTCATCTGTTTAAATCACAATGTTAAATCACCTTCGATTCGCGGACGACCTAATACTCATTGCAGAAAATCCCACTACACTCCAGAAAATGTTACAAGAACTCTCAGACAACAGTAAGCAAGTGGGACTGACGATGAACAAAACGAAGACTAAAATTATGACCAATGGTAACACTGAAACAATATCGATAGATTGCGAACACATAGAATACGTAAACTCATACGTGTACCTCGGCCAGCTCATTTCGTTCAGAAACCAAATGGATCAGGAGGTTGAAAGAAGAGTAACAAACGCATGGCGAAAGTATTGGTCATTCAAAGAGATCATGAAGAACTACCAATACCCTATGCCATCGAAAAGAAAACTTTTCAACCTTTGTATTCTTCCTACCCTTACTTACGGATGCCAAACATGGGCGCTGACACAGAAAACCCTTACAAAAATGAGAACTTGCCAAAGAGGTATGGAACGCAGCATGTTAGGCTATACTAGAAGAGATAGGAAAAGATGCCAAGACCTAAGACGTATCACTAAGCTCGAAGATGTAGTTGTCCAAACTAAAAAACTGAAATGGAGATGGACCGGACACATGATACGAGAGAAAAACAAGAAGTGGACCAGAGCATTGACTGAATGGGAAGTTAGGGATGGCTCGAAGCGAAAAAGGGGTAGACAAAGGAAACGCTGGGTTGACGACATAAAGCAGACGGCTGGGGCACTATGGACAAGAGAAGCTCAAAACCGAACTAACTGGAAACACCTGGAGAAGGCCTATGCGCCAGAGGGCGCGCTGATCGCAACGGACGCTAAAGTGCAAAGTTTTTAGACTAATCTTATAATTTAAACATGAATCAGCAATAAAGGCTTTATTTATTATATTCATCTAGAAATTACAAGTACGACTTTCTTTTTCAAAATAGTCACGGAGCTGCAACACTAGCTTTCTTGATAGTCCTCTAAGCACCATACATCTTTGGCGATGGATGGTTTCTATGACCTGACTGTTTCATGTACATTTACTGTACTGTTGTATATAAATGGTTTATTTTAATACATACATTAATATACTTAGTCATTTAAACGCTTGTGTATATTTATAAAACAGTAAAAAAATGATGAGCAAAGCTAAATATCAATGTATCAAATCTATTAAAACTTCTTCATAAATAAAGTCGATTGTTATCACAAATCGAATTTAAGAGTTCCCGCGGGAACCAAAAAACAATAATTCACGCGGACGAAGTCACGGGCATTAGCTAGTAGGTATTATTATACATGTGAAACTGTGTGTTGAAAAAGTTGATCGTTATGTAGCTGTTGTTGATGCGTACTATTTGTTTCCATATAGATATCTAGTAATAACTAGATAAGTCACTCTGCGCCCAATAGGGCGCAGAGTGACTTTTAAGTTTTTGAACGGCAATTTAATAGGCGATAAATTAAACAGAAAATAATAAACTCACGGCCATCATCTAATTATTATTATTTCAAAACTAAAAGCCTAGGTACCATACGTATGTGTTAACCCTTCCGTACAGTCGGGTAAAAAGAGAGAAAAGCAAAGGAAAACAGACTATTGATGTCCTCGAGCCACTAATTAGGGCGGGATAAAGCAAAGGGCGGTTTGGACCCCGCCGACCGTAGCCAGTGGACTCATTATGGGGGTTATTAATAACGGGATCAATTCGACAGGCCGCCGGGCTGATTTGCGGGAACGGTTTAATTTTTCTTTAAAGGTTTTTTTTTTGTTTTTACCATTGAATATTAGCTACATTGCATATTTTTTGCTCTGCTGTTGTTGAAAATAAGTTTGATTTTTAACCGACTTCCAAAAAAGGAGGAAGTTCTCAATTCGGCGCGTATGTTTTTTTTTTTTTAATGTATGTCGGTGCATATCTCCGTGGTTTCTTAACCGATTTGAATTATTTTTTTATCATTGGTTAGCCGTTAGAGGAAGCTCCCGAGGTGGTCCCATAAAAAATTCTGACTCCAAATCCTCAATCCTGATGCTGTAGGTGTACCATACTACATGAAATCCTCAAAACTAGGGAGTTAGGAAATTTCGATGGTGAATTCATATTATAGTAGGTATCAAGTCACGTGTATACTCTGAGTCCCAACTCCTCAACCCTGATGCTTCAGGGTTGAGGAGGAGAACTCCTGAAAAATAGCGATTTAGGATTTTTTATGTTGAATTCATATTGTAGGTGTCAAACAACGACTTCATACTTAAACCCAAGTCCCAACTCCTCAACTCTGATGCTGCAGGGTACTGGACTCCTAAGCCGTGCGGATTTAGAGTATACTAAAAAGTTAAAAATAAAAATTCTTTCCAAAAAACCGACTTCCAAAGCCACTGTAAAGTAAAAAATAATTTTGATTTAGCTACACACTATGTTGAAGTCGGGCGAGTATAACAAAGATAGGCAAAGTTGACGCGTCAGGCTCGCCCGACTTCAACATAGTGTGTAGCTAAATCAAAATTATTTTTTACTTTACAGTGGCTTTGGAAGTCGGTTTTTTGGAAAGAATTTTTTATTAATTGTAATCAAATATGAACATCATAGACGCAGCCATAAACTCGGTATATTTACTACTAGGTAATGCCCGCGACTTCATCCGCGTGGATTAAGGTTTTTCGGTTCCCGCGGGAACTCTTTAATTTTCCGGGATAAAAAGTAGCCTTTGTGTTATTCCAGACTAAGGATGGATGGATGGATGTATGGACGGATGGATGGATGTTTGTTACTCAATCACGCCCCGACGGCTGAGCGGATGTGGATTAAATTTGGCACAGAGATAGATTATAGTCTGGAATAACACAGGCTACTTTTTATCCCGGAAAATTAAAGAGATTCACGCGGACGAAGTCGCAGGCATTAGCTCGTATTAGTATAGAAGTAGGTATAGACTGTTAGACACAGTCCTAAAGTTAGAAAGTATTTCTGCGAGACTGTTAAAGCAGTAGGAAGAGGATTTGGGTCTTAGCTCTAGAGAAAGCAAAGGTGACATCTATACTTCTATACTTTATATTATAAATGCGAAAGTTTGGATGGATGTTTGTTACTCTCAATCACGCCAGAACGGCTAACTGATGCCCGCGACTTCGTCCGCGTGGTTTAAGTTTTTTCGATTCCCGCAGGAACTCCTTAATTTTCCGGGATAAAAAGTAGCCTATGTCACTTTCCAGGTCCTCAACTATACCCATGCCAAAAATTACGTCGATCCGATGCTCCGTTGCGGCGTGATTAAAGGACAAACCAACAAACAAACACACTTTCGCATTTATAATATTAGTATGATTTTATCGTCACCATCTATCACTTAACGCTTCATTTTTTATTTTAACGATGTTTTATTTTAACAGTTGCATCTGGTAAAAAAAATATTATTAACGTCAATGAAAAAAAGTCCAGTTTATCCCATTTTACTATGACGTTTATGGAGAACCGCACTGTAGAAATAACTCTTAATAGAATACCATGGTCTACCTATATAATATGTATGTATCAACGACCTCAATTTACATAGACGGGCCCTGTCAAACAAAGAATGTGGGCGTATTTTACTAACGCCATCTAGTCTGAAAAGCGGGACCGCGCTATGGCGGGGACAAGGACTGGCTTATACAGGTGTGGAGCGCGCTCCACAGATCGGACGCCCAATTTTTTTCTGTGAAAGGGCCCATCTAGTACCTACATATACATATATCGGTGGTAGGTATCTAATCATAATAACAACGTCCTCAAATACCATCAGGATTAAAATGTCAACACTAATTAGCCGCAAATTCGACTCCATTCTTGGAATATTGAATTTCATCGGAAACTCCCCGAATGATAAACAAATTATATTAATACCTAAATAAGCACCCTTTGATGGCATCGGTTTATATGCGGAGCTTTGAAATCCAAATGTTGAAGTTGAAGTATACCGAATCTATTTTAAGGTTGAAAATATTAATTCTATTATTGATTGATAAAATATCAGTAAAGGTTAAAAAGACGTCAAGGAGTAAATATTGATAAACGAATAGTTTAGTTTTTTTTTGTCATTTTACCTGTCAATAACTGTTCATTGAACATTTAATCAAAATGTCTAGAAACTTGAAATTTAATTTTTTGATATCGGATAAGATATCGGATGAACTTACAACTCATACAAGATGAGTTTGGTACAGATGAAATAGTTGCTGCTATTATGGACTCTGTCGATGGTCCCGATGCCGACCCTGGTATTCGTCAATATTGTTTTTTTTTAATCTTTATTTATTTGGGACTTTTGTCCACACGGACACGCCAGCCCCATCGTAACCTAAATTATTATTTAAAAAAAAATTACTTAATCAAACTATCATTAAACAATAATTGGTCAGGTATTACTCCCTATGCAGAAATATTTCAACTACCGATTTAAAATTAACTTCTGTCGATGGTAGGCTGAGAAGGCTTGTAAAACTACCTACGTCATATTTATTCAAACGATATTTCTGCATGTTGCAACTGTATATAGCTGGTCGAAGGACAGTAGGCTGTTGTGCCCATGTGATGACTATTGTGTGGTTCTTGGGCTGGGCAAGATATCAGGATACTATTAATCCCCCAGCCCAGTTCCCAGACGTTCTAGTTACGAATTTACGTGAAAATTATTATTAAAAAACCGAAAACTACATGTTTGATTTATTGTAACTTGAATTTTTTTATACATGCTCTACAAAAGTTCGTCCGAGTTTTACATTCAAAATAGTGTTTGTTTCTTAATCTAATAGTTGGTTCGCTTTATAACGCAGACCCTCAGTTCGCCAACCTACCTAAAGATTTTTAGAAACTTCAGCCAAGTGAAGCCTGGGTGAGGCAGCTTGTATATGAACGGGTAAATCTATTTCAATATTAAAGACTAGCTGATGCCCGCGACTTCGCGTGGCATAAGTTTTTTTTAATTCCCACGGGCACACACGGGATAAAAAAAAGCCTATATCGCTCTCCGTCCTCAACTACTCTACTAACTACTTGCTCTGTTGCGGCATGATTGAAGGACAAACCAAAAAACATACATTCGCATTTATAATATAGAATGATGTGAAAATGTGTTTTTATAATTTTTTATAAAATTAGGTACAAAGATAGCTTGCACTCCGGAGATGAACATTGGCAGTTGGCGCGTGTATTATTCCGGAAATACAAAGACTTTAATCTAATCTAATCTAATCTAGCCTGTACTGTCCCACGACTGGGAAAAGGCATCCCTCCGATTTTTCCATTACTTCTCCCTATTTTGTGGCCCATAGATGCACAAAAATAGGGAGAAATGTGGACGTACCACCGGATTTTTTAAATTAAGAATCCACCGACGAAATCGCGAGAAAAATCTAGTTACTTACCACAATCATAACAGCTAAGGTAATCATTTCATCTGTGCCAGAAATTTCAAAAGCTCCCGCAATAGCTCCTTAAAATGAACAGTCCATTTTACGATATTTTCAATGTAACTTTAGAGTTATAGGACGAATTGAAATTCGCTCTTTAACTCTAAAAAAAACATCTGATCTCTTGTTTATTTTAATGTCGTCTTTTGACCCAATGTGATTTCTTTTTACTAAATTACAGCGACCGGCAAGATTTCTTTTTTGCCTGACTATTTATAACTAACGCGCAGAAAATTCTTTTTACCTATTTACCTTTGACCTTTTAGGTGCTTTTTCTTTAATATAACATCAACTGAATTGCGCGATAAATAAATTTCGTGCAAGAAAAGTTGATTTATTGCTGGACTGACTCGGGTGAGATAAGTAAATTGGAGCGCGAAAAGTTACTCAACAGTTTGTAAAATTTAGCGAAGGACTAGCTGGAGTAGGGTTATTGAAAGACTTATGGAAAATTTACGTCTTCCAATTTATATTTTTGCTTGGAAATATTTCGAACAGGTTTTATTTTGCGATTTAATTTTGATATCATTATGAAATGTTGAGGGACGAGTGGCCTAGTTGTGACAACGCATATCAGTCGATTGCGATTGTTAAGCAATGTTGACCCAAGTCGGTAACTGGATGGGTGACTGAATTTAGAGGTTCAAATTTGGCCTTTTCGTTTCCTCCGTGCCTCGGAGAACACGTTAAGCCGTCGGTCCCAGCTATTATCACTAACATCTGATAATAATCGTAACAAAAACCTAAGAGTTTAAATACTCTTAGTCGAGTCGTATGCGGAAGGACGTGGGAACCCACTGCATTATTATCCCAAGAAAACTCCTACCATTATTTGATTAATAGAAAGGGGTCATGACCCTCAGTAATGAGGAGTACGACGCAGAGAGAGAGAGAGATGTATTAATTAACCCGGCTGAGTTTGTTGTGGGCTCTTCTCAGATCAGGGCGCGTTTGGAACCCTCATAGCTTTAGGGCGCCTTCAAATTTGCCGCAAAGCGTAGCGCGGCTGCAGCGCGGCTGCAGCGCGGCTGCAGCGCTGCGGCCGCGCTCCTGTCGCGAGGTTCGAACATCATAGGGTTGTACCTATATTTATTTTCACGATGGACTCTGACGAAGAAACACTGCTCTGTGTTACTATTAATACGAAACAACGAAAATATAAAGTAGTTGTGTTAACAATACATAATAATATACTAACATGCTTCATTTTTTTTCACTTGGAGTCTTGTTTGTGAAATTGTCAATAAATTTAATGCATATTTCTTCCCAAGCCTTTTTCTTTTCGCTTTTATTGCTGTACTTGTCGGACTTCGAATCCCATATTGCTGGACGACTCTCAACCTCATCGATAAATTCTTCTACCTGATTTTCGTTCATGTTTAGACTTGAACAAAAATACGTGCGCAGTCCCGTCACTAGTCGATCGATGAACTAATGCGCGGCCGCAGCGCGGGTGCAGCGCTGCAGTCGCGTGTTTTTATTTATATGGATTTACAAAGCAGCGCGACCGTAGCGCTGCAGCCGCGCTGCAGCCGCGCTGCTTCCGCGCGGCATTTTGCGGCAAATTTGAAGGCGCCCTTAGTCTTAAGATACCGTTGTTAATTATCACCATCAATTCTTATTCTTTATAAACATGACGTTCAGAAGGTGTACTTTGTAGGTACCAATTTTGAATAAAGATGATTTGATTTGATTTGATTATAATATGTTTGATGATAATGTTTTGGTATATTTTGCCTGTCGTCTAGTCTAGGCGAGTAACATGCTAATTGCTAACCTATATACCACATATATACCCAATAGACCTACTTCACTAACTTGTACAGCCGACTGCTTTCACGAATATGAATTATTAACTAAGCTCAGCCCGTGTAGTTATAGTCATAGTCATAGTCTTAGTCATAGTTATGAAGTTGTCGTGAGGTAACATAACGTATGTAAAACGTTACTATATCTCAATATGCATATATAACTCAAACTGCCTCGTTGGTCTATAGTCACTCTAGTGGTTAGCATGTTCGACTGCGATTGACGAGGTCCCGGGTTCGAATCCCAGGTCGGCCATAATTAAGTATTGGGTTTTTCTGACAAGAAATTCTCAGTGCTAGCCCGGAGTTAGGAACTTGGTAGTGTTTCACCCCCGTGCCTCGGAGAGCACGTAAAGATCTCTCTCCGGTCGTGTCGGATTTCCCGTTCTCTCGGGTTATGAGAGTAAAGGAACAGAGATTGTGTGCTTGCGCACACACTAGTGCACTATAATATCTCCCGCGCAAATGGCTAATCTCTCTGGAGATTGGCCGCAGTGGCCGAAATTCGGTCGGGAGGACATTATCTCGATATGAATAGCCCAAAATTATGACATAGATACCTTCATTGAACCTCCCAAAGATTTCGATCGTAAAGCATCGATTGAAAAGCGATAGTAGCGAAAATAAGTCGACTAGGGTTGACGCATATGAATGTTTTGGTTATTTACCAGTGAATAAAATAATACTAAATTATGTACAAACGTGCCTTAAACTACTGTTTCCATTATGTCATGTAAATTTATGATGCAAGTTTTCTCTGTCTTTTCAAATGACAAATAATTTTAGCGTAATGTACTCGTAGTTTTAGAATCAATCAGTAATAATGAATCACCTATCGATTCTAAGAGCTAGCATATATAGCCATACAGTATATGATCGGAATTAACTACACTGCACTTTTTAGCGAGCCCTTTGATGTAAAATAAACGTTGATAGATAAAATTTGCTTTTAATACACGTTCAAAAGTCTATATTCTATAAAAACAATATTAATATAATATTATAACCCGTGTTTAGTCGTCATTATGTCCAGTTAGTTTCAAATTAAAATAATGTGTATATTATAGTTTATACTCATACAACAAAAAAGTTTTTCTAAATCTTCACGTTGGCAGCCCTGTCAGTTTAGTGCGTGAACTTTACGAGGTGCGTTCGCCGATAACTATCGATGAAAATTTATGACGAGTCGTGGATAGATAATAAATTTTGGACCCACTTGCGAGACGCGCCGCGAATCGGATTAGTATCGATACGCGGCATAAGAGCAATTACACACTAGGGATAAAAAAACCGGCCAAGTGCGAGTCGGACTCGCGCACCGAGGGTTCCGTACAAACCTGTAGTAAGTTTTAAATTATTAAAAAAAAACTACTTACTAGATCTCGTTCAAACCAATTTTCGGTGGAAGTTTGCATGATAATGTACATCATATATTTTTTTTAGTTTTATCATTCTCTTATTTTAGAAGTTACGGGGGGGGGGGGACACATTTTACCACTTTGGAAGTGTCTCTCGTGCAAACTATTCAGTTTAGAAAAAAATGATATTAGAAACCTCAATATCATTTTTGAAGACCTATCCATAGATACCCCACACGTATGGGTTTGATGAAAAAAAAATTTTTGAGTTTCAGTTCTAAATGAAAATGAAAATGAAAATGAAAATGATTTATTTCATGTAGGACCACTAGTGTCACTTATGATAAGTCGTAAGAATCTACCACCGGTTCGGAAAGCTGATTCTACTGAGAAGAACCGGCAAGAAACTCAGCAGTTGCTCTTTTCAAAATCAGAAAAATGTAACAATTTGTATATACATACTTAATATAAAATGCATACGCTACGTTACAAGTAGGTATTACACTGACTTGTGGGTTGCTGGATGCGAAGCCGGTTTCTTCCATGCAACTTTGTCATCGAGAAAATCATCTATACTATAATACCCTCGACTTAACAGATGCTGTTTAACACAGTCTTTAAATTTATGTAATGGCAACTCCAGAAACTCTTTTGGTACCATGTTATAAAAGCGTATACTCGACCCCACAAAGGATTTCTGCACCTTGCGCACGCGATATGACGCTGTTACAAGCTTATGGCGGTTTCTAGTACATCGATTGTGAGTATCACTTATTTGCTTATAAAGATTAATGTTCTGCCTAACAAAGATTATATTATTGTATATGTATTGTGAAGGCACCGTAAGAACACCAATCTCTTTGAATTTTTCACGAAGTGATACGCGTGATCCGAGTTTATAAATAGAACGGATGGCTCTTTTCTGCAATACAAAAATTGATTGGATATCAGCTGCTCTGCCCCACAATAAAATGCCGTACGACATAACACTGTGGAAGTAAGCAAAGTAGACAAACCTAGCCGTTTCAATATCGGTAAACTGTCTAATTTAAGTATGGGGACCCCCAAAATTTATTGTTTTTTTTCTAGTTTTGTGTGAAAATCTTAATGCGGTTCACAGAATACATCCACTTACCAAGTTTCAACAGTATAGTTCTTATAGTTTCGGAAAAAAGTGGCTGTGACATACGGACGGACACACAGACAAACATGACGAATCTATAAGGGTTCTGTTTTTGCCAAATTTGGCTACGGAACCCTAAAAAATGACTTAAAAAAGTCTTGAAAGAACATCGTTATGTATGCGAAAGCGACGCGACGTAACGCAACGCGATACGACTCCATTAAAATAACAAACTAGTCCATGCGACAATGTAGGCGACTGTTTGATACTTTCGCGTGACGCGTCGTGTCGTATGGAATCGCGTTGTCGCGTTTGTTGCTGACGTAGGCAGGGGCGACACACGCGTTTTGCGCAGACCTTGCATGTTATGTTCCTAATATGTTTTTTGAAGTGAAAACTTCTTTAGCCGCGTTGAGCACTTTTTAGTAGGGGGTAAACTTAAGGATTCGCGTCAGCGACACCGTCACCGACACCGTCACCGACACCTCGCGTTGTTACGAAGACAAAAGTCTTAAATATATCTACTTAAATATACCTACTACATTCGTAATTAAACTTTAATGCCTTAGTTTAAAGGTTTATAATATTTTAATATGTCTCTATGACTGCCATTTTTTTTCTAGCAGAAAAACTTTACAGTCAATATTTTGTTTGGTGGAAAAAGTCCACGTGATTGTCTTACTGTTAAGCT
This sequence comes from Erebia ligea, assembly GCA_917051295.2. Lineage (NCBI taxonomy): Eukaryota > Metazoa > Arthropoda > Insecta > Lepidoptera > Nymphalidae > Erebia > Erebia ligea. The sequence continues at coordinate 2,539,059 of OU785232.1, forward strand.
CTTTTATATCGCGAGCACACTAGCGCGACAGAACAATACGACGTTCCCGTCCGATGCGGAAATGCAGTCCTGTACGCTTAGTCTTTTTTTTTAAGTTTTTACATTGCAAATTTGATCGGTCCCTAGTGTGTTTTCGTCCTAAATCGGCATTACCAAGGCCTGAGACGATGAAGATTAAACTATTAATAGGTATCGGGGAAGTGTTTATGTATGTTTTGGTGCTTGTTTCGAAATAAAGTGGTTACCAAAGTGCGAATAGGTAAAGCTGATCGCGCATCTAACCACAACTTACTTAATTTCTACTACTAAGTATTATTTACTAGCTGATGCCCGCGACTTCGTCCGCGTGGTTTAAGTTTTTTTAAAGGTTAAAATAAGGTTATACTAATGTTAGAAATATTACAGTCGTTAAGTTTTCTTAAATTTTCTAATGTTCCGCGCAACTTTCTTAGTTTTTTTCTTTCATAAGAACCTTCTCCTTACAATAACAAACACACCAAAAAAAGAATTAGCGTTTGTCCAGCCGTTCACTCGTGATGCCGTGACCACGGGAAATAGGGATTCATTTATATATACACATGTATATATATATATAACATGTGTGTATATATATATATATATATACATATATATCTATTTTTCGAGCGTATATTTTTATTTTGCTATTTTTCATTTATATATATATAACTATTTTTCGAGTCTTGTGTGTAATTTTAATGTACTAATAGAAATAAATTATTAGGTAATATAATATTTAAAATATTATTCATAAAAAATTTAATTAAGTATTTAAAATAGGTATCTTAGTAAGTTATTTTATTCAATTACAAGTTAGCCCTCGGTAGTGAACTTAAAAGACCACTGCACTTATGAGAGAACATCAATCAGTTTGTTTACTTTTCACAATTTAACCGCTGAACCAATATCGATGCTGTTTGGTAAAGTTATAGGTATAGCCTGAAAGCAGACATTGTATAATGTATTCATGCTTGTGATCTTTTATGATGATGCATTTGAAGTATTTTTTGATGATGATCAATAAAAATACAAAGTGATTTTTTAATACCATACTTTAATCGTAAATCTTCTTAACGATGACAACAGCTATAATATCTCAAATGCATTTTAAAATTTTAAGATGTAGTATTGTTGCTACAAGCAATAAACAGAAAAAGAAAAAAATATCTCGAGAAAACTGTTTTTTATTGAAGTGAAAAGTTTTTTTTATTCCCGCGGGAACTCCTTAATTTTCCGGGACAGAAAGTAGCCTCTAATATATAAGGAAATGTCACTCTCCGTCTCCAGGTCCTCAACTATATTCATGCCAAAAATCACGTCGATCCGTTGCTCCGTTGCGGCGTGATTGAAGGACAAACCAACAATTAAATACACTTACGCATTTAAATTATTAAAGAGGCTATATATATCAAACTAGTATGGCGCGTGGTTGCGCGGCCCGCTACAGCGGACCGCGTAGTGGACCGCGTGGTCCACTGTCTACTTACTCGCTGTCCTACTATCCTGCCCCCCGATTATGTAAGAATGGCCGATCAAATCGTCAAAGTTCGGCGTCAAAGTAAAATAAACCACAACAGCATTAAATTAGAGCTCAATTTCGAAACACGAAATTGAGCTCTAATTCAATGCTGTTATGGTTTATTTTACTTTGAAGCCGAACTTTTACGATTTCATCGACAATTCTTACATAATCGGGCAGCTGGTTTACTGTCTACGTGTTCTGATCTGAACAACACACTGCTATGCTAGTGAGCACAGTGGAAGCGCCAGCACGCCAAGCGTCCGGCGTAAAAGAAAATTCTCATAAAGGAAAAACATAAAACAAAGACCACCAACCCCCCGCCCCTCCCTTTTTGTTCGAGCAGCCCCTAAGTAGGTACCTATCTTTAATACCCTGACCGTGCTCCTCACCCATCATCCGAACCTTCGATCATCATCTTTTTCCATATTTTTTTCTCCGAACCATTCGTCAAAATGAGATTTCTTTCATAAAAACATATCTTGAAAAGGAACCGTAGTCTTGCATAGTTCTACACTTGTAGCCTCTTCAATATTCGCCATACATTTTCTATGGAAAATAAATTCCGCCATCTTGAATTTTTTCCTGTTCATCAAGTAGACCTTCATGTTCCGATCATCTTTTGCCAAGAAACCACTCTTCCATCTTTTATACTCTCCGAGATAGACACCGTCGAAATTTGTATGGCGGCCATCTTAAATCCGCCATTTTGAATTTTTTTTCAGCTCACTGTCAATCGGATGAAGTTTCGAGTGACATTTGGTCGAGCACCCCCCACCTATCTTCAATACCCTTTTCTATGAAAAAATAAATTGCGCCATCTTGAATTTTTTTCCTGTTCATCAAGTAGACCTTCAGGTCCTGATTATCTCTTGCCAAGAAACCAACCTTCCATCTCTTATACTCACCGAGATAGACACCAAATAAGTTTGTATGGCGGCCATCTTAAATCCGCCATTTTGAATTTTTTTTCAGCTCACTGTCAATTGGATAAAGTTTCAAATGACATTTGGTCGAGCACCCCCCACCTATCTTCAATACCCTGGCCGGTGCTCTTCATCCGTCTTCGAAATCCTCAATCATCAGCTCTCTCCGTATTTTTCCTCTGAATGAATTTTTGTCTTTTATACGAAACGATGAGTAAAAAAAAAATTTTTCATACAAAATTTTACAGGAGAGGTGATCAATCAGTCAGTCAGTCAGCACGAGCAGCTATATATATATTAACTAGTATGGCGCGTGGTTGCGCGGCCCGCTGCAGCGGACCGCGTAGTGGACCGCGTGGTCCACTGTCTACTTACTCGCTGTCCTACTATCCTGCCCCCCGATTATGTAAGAATGGCCGATCAAATCGTCAAAGTTCGGCGTCAAAGTAAAATAAACCATAACAGCATTGAATTAGAGCTCAATTTCGTGTTCGAAATTGAGCTTTTACGATTTGATCGACAATTCTGACATAATCGGGCAGCTGGTTTACTGTCTACGTGTTCTGATCTGAACAACACACTGCTATGCTAGTGAGCACAGTGGATGCGCCAGCACGCCAAGCGTCCGACGTAAAAGAAAATTCTCATAAAGGAAAAACATAAAACAAAGACCACCAACTCCCCGCCCCTCCCTTTTTGTTTGAGCAGCCCCTAAGTAGGTACCTATCTTTAATACCCTGACCGTGCTCCTCACCCATCATCCGAATCTTCGATCATCATCTCTCTCCATATTTTTTTCTCCGAACCATTCGTCAAAATGAGATTTCTTCCATAAAAACAAATCTTGAAAAGGAACCGTAGTCTTGCATAGTTCTACACTTGTAGCCTCTTCAATATTCGCCATACATTAACTATGGAAAAATAAATTCCGCCATCTTGAATTTTTTTCCTGTTCATCAAGTAGACCCTCATGTCCCGATCATCTTTTGCCCAGAAACCACTCTTCCATCTTTTATACTCTCCGTGATAGACATCGACGAAATTTGTATGGCGGCCATCTTAAATCCGCCATTTTGAATTTTTTTTCAGCTCACTGTCAATTGGATGAAGTTTCGAGTGACATTTGGTCGAGCACCCCCCACCTATCTTCAATACCCTTTTCTATGGAAAAATAAATTCCGCCATCTTGAATTTTTTTTCTATTCATCAAGTAGACCTTCATGTCCTGATCATCTTTTGCCGAGAAACCACTCCACCATCTTTTATACTCTCCGTGATAGACATCGACGAAATTTGTATGGCGGCCATCTTAAATCCGCCATTTTGAATTTTTTTTCAGCTCACTGTCAATTGGATGAAGTTTCGAGTGACATTTGGTCGAGCACCCCCCACCTATCCACAATACCCTTTTCTATGGAAAAATAAATTCCGCCATCTTGAATTTTTTTCCTATTCATCAAGTAGACCTTCATGTCCTGATCATCTTTTGCCAAGAAACCACTCTTCCATCTTTTATACTCTCCGAGATAGACACCGACGAAATTTGTATGGCGGCCATCTTAAATCCGCCATTTTGAAATTTTTTTCATCTAACTGTCAATTGGATGAAGTTTCGAGTGACATTTGGTCGAGCACCCCCCACCTATCTTCGATAACCTGGCTGGTGCTCTTCATCCGTCTTCGAAATCCTCAATCATCAGCTCTCTCCGTATTTTGCCTCTGAATGAATTTTTGTCTTCTATACGAAACGATGAGGGAAAAAAAATATTTTCATACAAAATTTTACAGGAGAGGTGATCAATGAGTGAATCAGCACGAGCAGCTATATATATATACTAGTATGGCGCGTGGCTGCGCGGCCCGCTAAAGCGGACCGCGTAGTGGAGCGCGTGGTCCACTGTCTACTTACTCGCTGTCCTACTATCCTGCCCCCCGATTATGTAAGAATGGCCGATCAAATCGTCAAAGTTCGGCGTCAAAGTAAAATAAACCATAACAGCATTAAATTAGAGCTAAAGTTCGGCGTCAAAGTAAAATAAACCATAACAGCATTAAATTAGAGCTCAATTTCGAAACACGAAATTGAGCTCTAATTTAATGCTGTTATGGTTTATTTTACTTTGACGCCGAACTTTGACGATTTGATCGACAATTCTTACATAATCGGGCAGCTGGTTTACTGTCTACGTGTTCTGATCTGAACAACACACTGCTATGCTAGTGAACACAGTGGAAGCGCCAGCACGCCAAGCGTCCGACGTAAAAGAAAATTCTCATAAAGTAAAAACATAAAACAAAGACCACCAACCCCCCGCCCCTCCCTTTTTGTTTGAGCAGCCCCTAAGTAGGTACCTATCTTTAATACCCTGACCGTGCTCCTCACCCATCATCTGAACCTTCGATCATCATCTCTCTCCATATTTTTTCTCCGAACCACTCCTCAAAATGAGAATTCTTCCATAAAAACAAATCTTGAAAAGAAACCGTAGTCTTGCATAGTTCTGCACTTGTAGCCTCTTCAATATTCGCCATACATTAACTATGGAAAAATAAATTCTGCCATCTTGAATTGTTTTCCTGTTCATCAAGTAGACCTTCATGTCCCGATCATCTTTTGCCAAGAAACCACTCTTCCATCTTTTATACTCTCCGTGATAGACATCGACGAAATTTGTATGGCGGCCATCTTAAATCCGCCATATTGAAAATTTTTTCAGCTCACTGTCAATTGGATGAAGTTTCGAGTGACATTTGGTCGAGCACCCCCCACCTATCTTCAATACCCTTTTCTATGGAAAAATTAATTCCGCCATCTTGAATTTTTTTCCTGTTCATCAAGTAGACCTTCATGTCCTGATCATCTTTTGCCAAGAAACCACTCTTCCATCTTTTATACTCTCCGAGATAGACACCGACGAAATTTGTATGGCGGCCATCTTAAATCCGCCATTTTGAATTTTTTTTCAACTCACTGTCAATTGGATGAAGTTTCGAGTGACATTTGGTCGAGCACCCCCCACCTATCTTCGATACCCTGGCTGGTGCTCTTCATCCGTCTTTGAAATCCTCAATCATCAGCTCTCTCCGTATTTTTCCTCCGAATGAATTTTTGTCTTCTATACGAAACGATGAGTGAAAAAAAAATTTTTCATACAAAATTTTACAGGAGAGGTGATCAATGAGTCAGTCAGTCAGCACGAGCAGCTATATATATATTAAAATACTGGATATAATATTATATACTGATAAGAGATACATAAGATATCAAATACTGGATAGGTATAAAATATGAAGTCGTTCCATCAAGAATTAAAAGTGTAACTCAAAAAAGTATTGGTCTACTATTCCTGGATTCCTCACCGGGGAATAATATAAAACAAACACTATCCATTGTCTGCGCTCCGTAAATTAATATCAACACAATGGCTATACCGTCATTAATATCCAGGGGAAATCGCCCTATCAGTAGGGTGGGCATGTGTTCACAATTTGACGAGATAACTCTGAGACTGAAAAGATATATACATACATAGAAAACCAGTTGTGAAGCATCAAATAAGAGTACATAAGAGGGAAAAATTGAAGCTACGTTTCAACAATTTCAATTATAAACAAATCTGTGATAATAAAGATTAATGATGGTGAGGGATAATAAATCACTGTTGTGATTCACACACATTATGAATGCCCGACGCGAGATGCGGTAGGTTGCACGTCGTGTCAACTACAACATAATATTATGACCTGCCCCCTTATTACGTAATAAATAAGTTAATACTTAATTTAAAAAGCTAAAAAACACGCCACACTAATGTAAATGGAATCCTTCAATCATTACAAACCAAATGAGCCCAAACTCTAGCGGAAAATCATAAGTATCTGTGGATTATTTTTGACATAGGCTACATCCCAATTTTAGCCGTGCTTACTATTTTTTTTTAGTGTAATGGATGCGACTTAACTGTCATAAAGAGTCAGAGCTCGACGATCTCCGACCTCCCTGGTGCAGTGTTAAGCGCTGTTGCCTTAACGTGGGAGATCCCGGGTTTGATTTCCGGCAGGGTCAATTTCGGAATTTATAATTCCAAAATTTTCTCATGTCTGGTCTGGTGAGAGGCTTCGGTCGTGGCTAGTTACCACCCTATTGGCAAAGACGTACCGCCAAGCGATTTAGCGTGTCGGTACGATGCCGTGTAGAAACCGACTAGGGGTATGGGTTTAATATACCCCTATAACAACTTGCTGAATTGCTGGGCGGTGGTTGTTCGCATGCTATTGGTGAAGGACACGCACTGTACCACATAGATTGGTCTGCTGTGGCGGATTATAGCAAATTAAACTTCTCGTTCATTCATTATCTTCTTCTCAGTCGTGCACTCTTGACAGAGTGGTCGTGGCTGCTGGGATGATTCAGGTACACTCGTCATCGGTCTTATTCTTTAAATTGGGTCGCACCGCCTCCCGCTCGATGCTCTTCCACTTGTCTCGGTTTGTAGCGTTGCGGGAGCACTCCACCACAGTTGTCTGGGTCATAGTTTTTATCAAATCCGTCCATCGAGTAGGAGAAGTGGAATATAAAATTTAAAAAAAGCATTGTTCACGAAAATATCCTAAGTAACACATAAATGATGGTACCCCTACAAGCATTGCCAGGTTCCCGCTATCGTGCATCTCGTGAATTGTAGCCATAACCACCTCGACGCTGAGAAATCGCAATTAAACCCATTGTTATTATTGGAGATAAAGATACGCTAACACTATTATACATAGTGTTAATGTGAAAACACTTTCAAGTATAGGTACATGTGTTTGTTCATTATTATCCACTAGATGATGCCCGCGACTTCGTCCGCGTGGATTAAGGTTTTTTGATTCCCGCGGGAACTCCTTAATTTTCCGGGATAAAAAGTAGCCTTTGTCCTTCCCCGGGATATAACCTACCTCTATACCAAATTTCAGCAAAATCGGTTGAAAAGATGGGCCGGCAAAACGTAGCAGACAGACAGACAGACAGACAGACAGACAGACAGACACACTTTCGCATTTATGATATTAGTATGGATACTAATATTATGGCACGTGGCTTCGTCCACGTGGATTATATTAAGTTTTAAAATTACGGGGAAATTTTAAATTTAATAAAAAAAATCTTTCCAAAAAATGATTTTGATTTCTACACACTGTTAATAGTCGGGCGGGTAGGTGTAACAAAGATAGGCAAAGTTGACGCGTCAGGCTCGCCCGACTTCAACATAGTGTGTAGAAATCAAAATTATTTTTTACTTCACAGCGGCTTTGGAATTAGGTTTTTTGGAAAGAATTTTTATTTTTATAGAATTTTTATGTTTAGTGTACCTACTCTAAATTCCCACGGCTTCGGAGTGCAGTACCCTGCAGCATCAGGGTTGAGGAGTTGGGACATGAGTTTAAGTATGAAGTCGTTGCTTGAGACCTACAATATGAATTCACCATAAAAAATCCTAAATCGCTATTGTTAAGTTCTGTACCCTGCAGCATCAGGATACGCGCCGAATTGAAAACCTCCTCCTTGTTTGGAAGTCGGTTAAAAAAGTCACCTAATTTACGCTCCTGATTCTAAACTAACCCATGCATAGATGTCGGTTCAATTCTGTAACAAAATTCCACAACCTATTTAACCGACTTCCAAAAAAGGAGGAGGTTCTCAATTCGGTGCGTATGTTTTTTTTTTTTTTTTTTTAATGTATGTCGGTGCATATCTCCGTGGTTTCTTAACCGATTTGTTTTTTTTTTTTTTATACTGTTGAAGATTATGTAAATGATAAAAGAGCATAGAAGTGAATGAGTGCACCTGTGTATGCGCAACACTAGTGCACTATTATACCTATCTCCCACGCAGATGGCTAATCTCTCTGGAGATAGGCCGCCGTAGTCGAAATTAGGTCGTGAGGACGTTACTTTTAACTTTTAAATTTTCACTTTAATGCACGAAGCCAGAGCGGAGCAATAGTCTACCATATTACTTTTGTTTATTCCGGTTACCTTTTTATCCCTCGTTATCCGTCAAGTGGCTATTCCTCAAAGTTTTAAAAGCAACGGATAATAGAATCTCGAGCGCCGATAAAACAACCCCGCGAAGGCACCGAAATGTTGTTTTTTTAAGATTCGTTAGTAAGTTTTTAATGCGAAAACTTTTTTTATTGCGCAACTAAGGAGAGTCGTGAGGTGGCCGGGAATGATTTGCGGTTGACGGACGCCCAAAGAGCAACACGTCCGTTAGAGGGGAGATGATTTCTGAATTCGTCATAGAGATTTGGGAAGAACATTAGTTAAATCTCGGTCTATCCTAGAATTTATTAGGATTCCTACGGAATCTTTAAAAACTAAATCAAGCTTCTTCATCTAGACGAAGACGACACACTACTCTATCGTTCGCGATATTTCCACGAATCGTACGTTCACCGAAACGGAACAGAGTCACGTCAGATGAGAGCGGCGTAAAGGTTACTACTATTACCTATTCTGTGGTAAAGGGAACGGGCACTGAGACGATGACTCGTATTGACAATCTATCCCGCCTACCACTTGCATTGTGTAGTGTGAAATACGCATTATTATAGGTACTTACATGCAAAAATGTCCGTCTAGTACGTTTTTACATCCCAATTTAAACCGATTTTGACGAAAACTGGTATAGAAAGGACATTCGTTTTATCTCTGTCTTATCTTGGAGTTTCTTAGGGATTTTCAAAAACTCAATCCACATAAACGAAGTCACAAACATCATCTAAATGACAGTGACAACTCTGTATAGTTCGCGATATTTCCACCAATCGTAGGTGCTCAAACATTCACCGAAATGGAACAGTACAATTTGCACAGCGTCACATCAGATGCGATCGGCGTAAAGAGAACGGGCTCTGAGACGGTCGTATTGGCAATCTATCCCGCCTCCCTCTTGCATTGTGTCGTGTGAAATGCGCATGCAAATAGCCTTTGAATCTTTGCGAGGCGGGGCGAAATGTCGCAAATGATTTTCGTGAACCGAATAAGAAGATAAACAGGCAACGAGGGATTCTGTGTCGCGGTTTCTGTTTACCGTCTATCTATTATTGAGATGTGTGCTTGGGATAAACTGCCTCGTTGGTCTAGTGGTAAGAATGTTCGACTGCGGCTGACGAGGTCCCGAACTGACGAAAACAAAAAAAAGAGTTCTTCACATTATAGATACAACAATCGGAGAAACGTTTTTTTAAAACTAAATATCAACTTATGAGAACATCCAGCCCTGCGACCGTTACGATGTTTATAGCCCTATAACTTGGCCCAACTTCCGCAAAATTCGTTTCCTTGAAGACAAAAATAAATCACCACGTCAATATCGGAGTGATGGAGGAAAAACATAATGTATTTTTCCAGCGCAGATTGCGAAATATTGTCTTTATATATCGGAGCTTACCGACGCCGTAATAAACCGGATTATTGCTATGAATATATCAAAATAACTTTATGAACAAAGAGATGAATTACTCATAAAAGAGGAAAATCCGATGACTCTCAAAATTATTTCGTTCAAGACAAGAAGAAAAATTGTATATTTAGTCAGTCAATAATGCCCCTTAAAGTACTACCTTAAGTAGTAAGTAGTTTTAGACTAATAAAGGAAGCTTAGGAACCTCAAAAGTGTTTTAAATTAGTCGGATGTGACGTACGTAAAGTCAATTGCTTCCAGAGTCGATTGTTTGTACCCGCGGGACCTTTAGATGAGGATCAAGGATTTATAAGCAGCTCTTAAATCTTCCTTCAAGTTAATGCTAATTGGCGCCCAGTGTACTCTATTGCGTGTTTCAGTCTTGGGATAATCGAAATACCTAGCGATTATGAACTGTTTACATTAAGCCCCAATTAGCCTATCTGGTCTAGAACAGCAAATAATGGCGTTCGCAAATGGAGTAAATACGCCGTTACGCAACAGAGAATGGGAATTCCATAACTAGGTAGTAGGTACTTATTGGCATTATTTTATAACTGTATTTTAGATTTTATAATTTGATCGTAACAAACCTAAAAGGGTGAAGAACAATCCCTTGACTAAAAAAATCTACCCATAGTTCGCGCGCGAGTTGAATGCACAGGTTATGTATGTGTCACCTCAGGCCCCGACTGCATTCAACTAGCGCGCGTTATATCGATAGGTGGTTTTTTATTAAAGGGATTGTTTCTTTTTTGAAAATTATTAATATTTATTTATTTTTTGATGAAACGAGAAGATTTTTAATGAAACAGGAGTAGGGACTTAGGTATTAAAATGCCTTAACTCCATTGTCCAGTCTGGTATTTAAACGTCTTAAATAATTATTTTAATCATATAAATAACCATTAAATTGGTAAACTACCAAGCGCGCGTTTTGACGCTTTTGACGATTGAAATAAAAATTTAAACGTCAAAATGCGCGCTGTGTGGGATTTTGTATGAAATACCTGTGAAGTCATCAAAAGACAACGCACTTTTTTGCTTTAATCGATAATTTAAAATAGTAAAAAAACATAAAATTAACAGGGGACGTGGGTTTTACGTCTTTTAGCAGGTCATCTACTTAATAATCGCTAAATAGTTTATTTTTGACATAGGCATAACATCCCAATTATAGGTGATACACTGTAGCTGTAGTTTCACAGCAATAGCTCCTCCTGTGTATAATAAAGTGTATGTCCCGAATGTATGAATGTTTCGGGGCGGCAAAGCCATTCTTATACGTTTAGGTATGTACGATACCCTAAACGTATAAGAATGGGCAGACGAAATTGAGCTCTAATTCAATGCTGTCATGGTTTATTTTACTTTGAAGCCGAACCTTTACCATTTGATCGACAATTCTTACGTAATCGGGGGGCAGGTATAAATCGCTAATGCGTCAGTCAATTTGATTGAATACGTAATAACTCGCGTCGAGGCAATTTCGTGGGACGTTTCCGAAACGACGAGAAATCAAGAGGAAAATAAGTAATAACGCCCTGGATACGAGCTAGAAGCCGACGCTTACATCGGTTGTTTCATAAATACATTAATTAAATACGTTAATTAAGTAAGTATACGACACAATAATTGAATTTAAATTATTTATTACACACCAAACACTTACACAAAAAAAAAGTATTTTTACTCCCGCGAGTTATTCTTCAATGTCCGTAATCCGGATGTCCTTCCCTAGGATTTGCAACCTAGCAGACCTATAAAACCTAAACCTAGCGGAGCCTACGACAGAAAGAATATAACGCCTGTACGTGGTAGAAGCTGAAGAAACCATCCGCTGTTTCATAAATAGAGCTATGATATAGGTACGTCAGTATAGGCAACGACAGAATGAAAGAATGAAAATTATTTATTGCACACCAAACAGTTAAAGTAATAAAATGATAAATGATTGAAATACAATCTCAATATCATACGCTATTTTCCATCCCGGAAAATCGAAGAGTCCGCTCTTTAATTTTCCGGGGTACCTAATAAGTAGCTCTATCTTCGAACATTTACTCCGTTGCGACGTGATTGAAAGACAAACTGAACATAAACACTTTCTCATATTTATAAGTAACATAATATAGATTAGGAGTATATTATACCAAAAAACACTCTGATTTCTGAACCCTTCAGCCACGATTAACTTATAATGCCAAAATAAGCGTAAAGTAACACCATAAATCGATAGCGCATCAAGGGCAAAAAGTAATGCAATGGCCTGCCCACATCGTCAGGGGGTGAAAGGGGTGCAGATATCCCCGATACCGGGGGATCCAGGGGGTAAGGGAGGTCCGAGGATGAAATATCCCCCCATAAATCTGCCACGGCTCACCGCCACGGCCGGTCGTCCTCTGTCTCTATTTTGTCCCACTCGGAAAATTATTTCGTGGCAGCCCTGAAAAAATAATGTGCCACATTTATCATCTAATGGTAGCGGATACTTACGTATATATCATAACAATATGAGTGAGAAAGAATCACTGGTTTATCAGGGTTGGTGATAAGAAAATCACGATTTTGTAAAAGATTTTTTTCGCATTTAAACCATAATGTCAATTATATCTATAGTTCGCGCGCGAGTTGAATGCAGAGTAAATGTATACATTTACTCTGCATTCAACTCGCGCGCGAACTGTAGGTCTCTATTCTGCAAATCGTGTGGAAAATTAACAGTTGACAGACAGCTGTCGAGATATTGACAGTTTTTTATAACAATAAGTACTTCCCAGGATCTTTTAATCTATTTTCTAGGCACTATGCAAAGTCAATGTCTAGACACGAAATGCCTGCGTCGTATGAGAAACACGTTTTATCCTGTCGCGGCACTGTACAGCTCCTGCATAAAAGGCGGGAACGGACTTTTGACCACGAGACAAAACAATTGTCCTTAGTATGTTTCCGTCCTAAATCCACACAGAGAAATCACGGGCAAAGCCTTAACAGAAAAAACAATGGCAACCCTACAAAAAACTGTTTCGAAGATAACTTATGTATAAAACAGGAGTGAATTGATTCGTCCATTACGATTTACTAGGATAAGCCGTGGTTATACAGAAAAAATATTCATTCAATATCCTTTATCTCCACTTTTGTTTTAGTTCTACTTTTTGGGTTATCTCTGTGTCAGACGTGGGTCCTATCTTATAGCTCGATGGAAATAATAAATTACCTAATATCGGTTTCGATCCATGTTGATACATAATCCGTCCATACTAATATTATAAATGCGAAAGTGTGTTTGTCTGTCTGTCCGTCTGTCTGCTACGCTTTTACGGCCCATCTATTCAACCGATTTTGATGAAATTTGGTACAGGGATAGGTTGTATCCTGGGGAAGGACATAGGCTAGTTTTTATCCCGGAAAATTAAAGAGTTCCCGCGGGAATAAAAAACGGAAATCCAAGCGGAAGAAGTCGCGGGCATCATTTAGTAGATTACGAATAAAATTTGGAAAACTGTTTGTATTTAAGAATCGCAAAAATTTCGATCGAACCATGAACAAAAAACCGCACTCCAAAGTAGCGAACCACCAACGAAGTCCAACTAAACCAATATTAACCTCAAAAAGACTGAACTCCGAATAATTCCAACGCAGATTGAGAAACTTGAAATAACCAATTAAGGCATAACCAATCTTGTCTCAAGAATTCAGATACAATGTTTAAAATTCATCACAAATTTGCATTTTATTGTAAGTGAGTTTGCGAAGTTCGCAGTCTAGGTTTTGTTTGATTTAACTTTACTTATTGGCAGACTGACACTACTGCAAGAAGTATTTAAGTAGAGATTAAATGAATTTAGGAACTAGGCTCTTTATACTCCGTCCAATTTTACTTTTGACAGCTTGAGTTAATGATGTCTTAATGCCTTAAACCGATTAGATTTTTATCAAAAATCGACTTTATTTTCGAAGAAGTAATTTTATCGATTTGACACATTGCTATTTTTGCTCAACATTTTGTATTATTTTATAAACATACCCGGGCGTTTAAATTACTATATTGTACTCGATTATGCCCGCGACTTTTTCCGGGTAAATTACGGTTTTTGATTCCTTAATTTTCCGGGATAAAAAGTAGCCTGTGTCCTTTCCTACAATGCAACCTACCTTTGTACCAAATTTCACCAAAATTGGCTGAAAAGATGGGTCGGTAATTGAGATAGCGTAGCAGACAGACTCGCATTAATTATAATATAAAGTGTTTTTATCTTTTTTGTTACTTTAGAATAGCTATTTGGAAGAGACTGACCCCCAAGGCACGGGTGTATCCTAGTTTGGGGGTCCAGGGTAATTTAAGGAAATTGTACAGTTTGTTTGAACAAATAAAGATTTTCATTATTATTATTATATAATATTAGTATAGATATATTAAAATAAATCAGAGGAGGTAGATTTTTCCAACTTCTTCAAATCTGGACCGATATTGAAGGGAACTAGCAAAATTTCGCTTTCAGGCAGCTAAAAGCACCGCAGTTTGTCATCCCTTTCCTTTTAACATCTCTTATAGGTTTTATAGAGAACCTTTTTTGCAACTGTTCACTTCCATATACCTAACTAAAACACCACAGGTTAAACATTTCGCTTGAACATGATTTCGAGAGTCAAAAATCCGTGTCCAAACGTGCAAAAACCTATGTTTAAAAACCATGAAACGCCCGATCATGTTATACAGGCTGGACTCAACTTAATAAACGCCGGGTAGCATTTTATTTAACATCGTGCCCGGATGAAAATTCGATGTTCACCGATGCGTCTATATGCAAAAATGTGAAAAACATCGTCGCGCCAATAACTCCAGAGCCGGTAGTAATTTTTAGGAAGTTTATTTATAAAATAAGTCTTTAAATATTAGTAAAGAAAAAACATTTTTAAAAACAAGCTTATAAGCTTATTGTGGACGATACCTATTACCTACTTATAAGTATCGTCCGCCATATTGAATTTAGTGTGAAGTCTTTTTTTTCCTATTCTTCTCATCAAATTCTTTTAATTGATAGTACAAATAACTAGTCCGCCATCTTCGGGGTATTGGAATTAGAATGACGTCACTTAGCTATCCATGCATTTTGATCCAAACTAAACGTGTTAGCAAAATTTCGGTTGGGTATAACTGTTTTAGTATTCAGTTGCAAGATTTGACCTAAACAAACCCACAAACATTGCGAGTTTATTAAAAGCTTGTAACAATAATTTTCGTCCAATAGTAACTATGTATGTATATTGCATTGTATGTATGTATTACATATTTTATACCAAAAAGGTACAGGTTAAAAAAACCGAAACAAAATTGTACACAAAATATATTGTACAACTTTTACTTACTTCAAATAAAAAAAATTACTTTCACTTATTCGAAGCTTAGTTCGGTCCGCAAGGTAGAGATATCTAAAACGTTTGAATTTTTCTTGAAGCGTTTTATCAAAAAAAAACCAACCACAACCACCACCTAACAACCATCGTGAGTGGCACCAATTCAGGGCAAAACGTCAGAAGATCACGGAGTGCGAAATATTAAAAAAAACCTCTGGGCGATTACTTCTTCATACGTCTCCTCAAAATGCTAGCTACCTTAGTAAAGCTACCAGCTCTCAGAGTACAATGTCCGATCACCGATCCAGACACGCCGACGATCGGTTGAAATACAATTTTTTCCACACGACCGGCCGCCGTGACGTGTGATGGGGGATAGGTATATCATTTTATAGCACGAATACCCCTTGGGGTACAAACGCTTAAAGCCATATTGTTTTATTATTGTTGACTTTCGTGTTCTAGAATAATTATAATCCTTATTTTAGGAACGTCAAGGTACGTGACATCAACTGTCATTAAGAGTAATATTGCTTAAGTAGGTATTGCTTTAAGCCTTAGCAGTATGGCCCCTTGTCTAATTTGAGAATTTATAATTTTTGAATTTTCTCTTGTCTGGTCTTGTGGGAGTTGGGTTGGGTTTGGTCGTAGCTAGTAACCACATTCCCGGCAAAGACTTGCCGCCAAGCGATATAGCGTTCTGGTACGATGCCGTCTAGATACCAATAAAGGGTATGGGGTTCATAATATAACTGCCATACTCTTAAAACTTTTTTTTTGACCACAATCCTTACCACCACTAACCCTACAACACAACGCTCACGACTGCGCCAGTTATTTTAATGATGGATTTTACGGGATAAAACGTACCAAATTTTACGGGATATAACGCAGCAGACAGATAGACAGACGCCTGTCTGTCTATCTGTATTAATATTTGTGAATACATTTTTGCATTTATAAGTAATATTAAAATGCCACCCAGCGCTCCGGTTTATTAATCCTTTCACCAAAGGTTGCCTGTAAGAGATTGCTTTAGCAATAAGACCACTTTTGCATGTTTCTATGTAGATTTACTACTTCTTCTGTATAATTACTGTATATTTATGAGTGCAATATAGATATATCTAAATTTAAAAAAAAATTGTGTGTCAGCTCCGACGCACGACTAGAGTTCACTCCTTACGAACGAAAAATGTTACCATGGAAACTTAAACATAACATAACGTAACGGAGAAAGTTTTATTTTACTCCCCATAAATTTACATATACCACGGGCTTATGTGGCCGATTCTGTATAACACAATCTCTAAACTAAACTAAAATGGCAGCTTTAAGTCTAGTTCTGTCCCTTTCCGTAGGGAGTATTATGAAAGGGTTAGCAATATTTGTAATGCTCTAATTTTAGTTTAGTTTAGAGATTGTGCACTACAGAATCAGCCCCTATATCTACTTATATGAAAATCGATTAGGCTCCGTAACCCCGTAAACCGACTCCAACAAATAGATAAATGGAATTAGTAAGAAATCTGCATCCACCACCGCCATTACAGCCCATTAATGTCCTACAGCTGGGCACAGGCCTCCACTCTCATAGGAGAGAGGGAATTAGAGCTTAGACCCACCACGCTGCTCCAATGCGGGTTGGCGAGTTTTAACGACTATTATCATGTTACTGATAATAACCGGGACCGACGGCTTAACGTGCTCTCCGAGGCACGGGGGTGAAACACCGCCTAAACAACCGCCGAACTCTGCATAATATTTACTATTATTTAAATCTACATGCGAATAAACTATTTACCATCGATCCGATGTAAAATATGAGAAAACAAGCTGCACCATTACTTAACTTTACACGGTATTTGAAACCGACGCAATTAAACATGAAAATTGTATGGCGCACATCATCAATGTGGTTATTAAAGCCCGCCGTAGCCGCCTTTATGGCTGCGTTCGAATCCGTATCGGAAATGTTCATTAAAGTTTGTAAGGGCGGGCTTAATATAACTGGAACCGTAGTTTATTGATAGCGGTTTTCATCTATACCAATATTATATTAAAGTTTAGATAGATGAATGGATGTAGGTATGTTTGTTTTTCAATCACGCCAGAACGGCTGAACGGATCTGGATAAAGTTTGGCACAGAGATAGATTATAATTTGTCCTATACATAGGTTGGAAAATTAAATAGTTTTCACGGGAACCAAAAATATCTCAATATAATGAATGAACCAGAAGCTTAATTCGCTATAATCCGCCACAGTAGACAAATCTATGTGGTGCAGTGCGTGTCTTCCACCAACAGCATGCGAACACCCACCACCCAGCAATTCGCACCGGCACAGCACCACACCACACAAATCCTCCAAATCACTCTCATTGTGATTTGGAGAGTGATTTGGAGGATTTGGTGGAAGACACGTACTGCACCACATAGATTTGTCTACTGTGGCGGATTATAGCGAATTAAGCTTCTGGTTCATTCATTATCATGGACTTCCGCAAAGTAACGCTTGCTTCGATTCAATATACAAAAATATCTCAATATACTCACCAATTTACAACAATCACATATACTCTGTACTAATGGTACCTATTATATCACTTATCGAACTCAGAGCTCGCTACTGCGCCTGCCTGCAGTCGTCAAAACACTGCCTAGGTAACTAGTAACTGCAATTTCAGTCCAGTAATAGCGAGAGATAGCAATTTGGTCCCCAGGCATCACAGAGTGCATATTATATTATTATGTGGGTATTGACTGATCGCTCTCGACTATACAATATGTCCATACTTACATGGTTTGTGCTGTATACATTCAATTCAATTCATTTATTCAATTTAGGAACACTGTAGGTACCTACACTTATTGACGACAATTACTTATAAAACATGATGGTGATAATCAGTTACGGTATCTTAAAACTAAAGCTACGGGGGTTCCAATCGCGCCCTGGTCGGAGAAGAGCCCACAACAAACGACGACAAGGTTTTTGACGACCTCCGTGGCGTAGTGTTGAGCGCTGTTGTCTTAACGTGCGGAGGTCCCGGCAGGGTCAATTTGGGAATTTATAATTTCCGAATTTTCCCTGGTCTGGCCTGGTGGGAGACTTCGGCCGTGGCTAGTTACCACCCTACCGGCAAAGACGTGCCGCCAAGCGATTTAGCGTTCCGGTACGATGCCGTGTAGAAACCGAATAGGGGTATGGGTTTAATATAACTGCCATGCCCCTAACAGGTTAGCCCGCTACCATCTTAGGCTGCATCATCACTTACCATCAGGTGAGATCGCAGTCAAGGGCTAACTTGTAGTGGATAAAAAAAATAAAAAAAAAAACTCAGCCGGGGTAAACTGAAACTTAAATGTTTTTTTTATACAAATAAACTTTTGTAAGTGTTTTTGAATTTTCGAGTGAATCTACCATTGGTTTGGAATTCCATTCCTACCGAGAAAAAAAAATGCTCTTTTGAAAAAAATTATTTAACTACCCCAAAATAGTGCTGCCCCTACGAATATAATTTGATATTTGACAACTTATAGTCAAATCAGCAACTATTTTTACAAATTTATGGGATTTTGTGTAAAATAATTACTTGTGGCGGCATCAAAACTCAACGCACTTTTTTACTTTAATCTTCTATTTTAGGTCTGTGCCTTCGGCTTGACCTTTCGGGAGATTACCTCTCATACTTACCAACACACAAGTGCATCTTACCTACTACGGTTACGTCTGTGAGCAGCAGCGGGACGCGGCAAGAGGGGTGCGGGTCCCCCTCACCGCGCGGCGGCGGCAGGCGGCGGGCGGTGGCACCGCCGCTCTTCCTCAGTACGCTTTCAACTTGACTGACGCGCAGTGCATTTTATCTAACGTTGTTGTAACGTTCGTGAATTCAGTGTTCTTTCACGGATTTCCTTTCGTCGGAAGGGTAAGTGAATGAGAACATAATAAGTTTTTGTTTTTTAGGTTATCGTTTGTGACTGCGTTTTTTGTGTGGGAATGTTCGAGAATCCTTGTTTACAAGATAATTCCCTTTGTGCAGTTAACTATGTGACTGCCTATTCATTATGATTTGACTCGCTTACGGCAGTCATTTGGACTTACTCGTGCCTGCACGGCTTGACGGGGCTTCGCTCCTCATAGCCATAAGGCTGATGAGCTACATCTGTCGGCTCGGGTTACGCAGCCGTCGGCTCGTAATCGGCAGCCGCAAGGCTCACGAGCCGCGGCCGTTGGCTCGTGACACGCAGCCATACGGCTCACGAGCCGCAGCCGTAGGCTCCAGATTCGCAGCCGTCGCGTCGGCTCGAATTTCGCAGCCGTCGGCTCGAATTTCGCAACCGTCGGCTCGTTGTCAGCAGCCGTACGGCTCATGAGCCGCAGTCGTCGGCTCGGCTCGAATTTCGCAGGCGTCGGCTCGAATTTGGCAGCCGTCGGCTCGAATTTCGCAGCTGTCGGCTCGAATTTCGCAGCTGTCGGCTCGAATTTCGCAGCCGTCGGCTCAAATTTCGCAGCTTCGGCTCGAATTTCGCAACCGTCGGCTCGTTGTCAGCAGCCGTACGGCTCATGAGCCGCAGCCGTCGGCTCGGTGTCAGCAGCCGTGCGGCTCATGAGCCGCATCTGTTGGCTGCAGCGCAAGGTTTGGCTCACGTTATTCTAGCACAGGTTTTGACCGCCACGGTAGCCATGTGGGGTGGATATGTTGGTTATTTATACTAATAAAACCCATCGCAGATAGCGCAGGGAGGTGTGGTCGTCAGCCTTGGTGAGCTCTTGCAGGGTGAGGCAGATTCCGAGAAGGAGGATGAAATTCTGGAGCGCCTGAAGCTTTTAGCACAGGAGAACCTTCCAGAGGGATGGACAGAATGGACGGCGCGTCGATCTTCGAAAGAGGATATTGTTAGTGGCAGCTTGGACCCCCAGCTGCCCAATAAACTTAGGTTTGCACTTCCTACGGTGGGAATCGCGAGAGCTTTTAACCCTGATGCGGACCATCCGTCGGAAAGATGCTACCGGGATATGAAAGTCAAGATGCTAGACTGGAAGTTTACTAGGGCGCTTATTATTAGCCCACCGGCTGTAGCGAACAAGATAAGGGGTTCAGCAGCGCAGGCAGAGCTATTCAACAGAGCGATTGAAGAGGCAAACAGACTACTTTCGGGGGTGGAGTCTGATTCAGAAAGAAGAACCCGTAAAAGAAGTTCTTCGCCAGGTAGTTTCCAGTCCAAGAGATCGAAGGTGGACGAGCTAGAGCAAAAAATGAACAACATATTCGCTGTCTTAGTGGAGAAGATCGAAAGTCTTAAGCCGGAGAGTCACTGGCGGCAGAGTGAAATGTCGGATGCGGAGGAATCGGACCAGGAGAACTACCCTCCTTCTCCGGATTCAGTCTTAGACTCAGATTCATGGAAGGCACCGGCATTAGACCCTGAAATAGAGATTGAACAGGAGGAGGACATGGACGTATTAGACTTTCGACCCCTTGTCAAGGAAGCGGAACCGCCGATACCAGAACCTTCATCACAAGTAAGGTTGCAGGGAATCGAGTGCCAAAGGTTCGGCTCCGAAGTCTGGAGTAGACTCCGTTATAAGGAGGTGGAAAAGCGTGTTCATGCAGCACCAGTGTTCAGCACCTTAAAGGTTAATACAGAGTTAGGGGGCTTACTGAGCCATCCATCGGGACTAGCTGCCAGGCAGGACGGGATGCTCGGTACGATTGTTCATGGCCTCCTTCTCCAAAGACGAGTCTTGTCGGAGGAACTTAAAGCCCTCGCCAGGAAACATCCCGAGGCAGCAGGGGATTTACGCAATGTTTTAGCGGACGGTTCGAGCCTTAGAGTAGTGTCTGATGATTTACTTCAATTTGCGTGCAGCCATCACGCCGAAGCAATCGAAATGAGGTGGAAGGCCTTTAAAGTCAAGAACAAAAATTTGCCTGCGGGCCTTCAACAGATACCGCCATCGCCAACACACCTAAATGATGAAAAGCGCCTTGCAGGCTGTATAAAGGATAATGGGGGAGTAAAGCAGGTGTTTAAACCCTCAACCATTCAAGAAGCCGTTTCGGAAGCCTGCCGCTTCCGCGGCACAATCCTCATCTAAACAATCATCTTGGCGCTCACGACCAGCGGTGCCTTCGATGGCCCCCCTTGCTTCGCCAAAACGTAGCTCAACATACACAACGGCCGCTGCTTGTAAATATATTAGCCCAAAGAAGGACGCCAATAAGCGACAGCAGAGAAGCTGACAGGTTTCAGGGAGGGCATTTGAGGTGGTTTTTTAACAGGGTGGCTTAAAATTTACAAGCTCCAAAGTCGATTATCGGGATTATTTCCGGTTATACAATACCCTTCGTGGTGAAACCACCCTCAATTCCCTTCCACGAGGAAATGTTACGAAAATTCGTGACGGAGACTTCAGTGTCCATGACCAAAGAATTAAGGAAGCTGGAAGAAATAGGCGTAATAGAAAGATCCGAGGCCAGAACAGGATTCCTGTCGCGAATATTCTTAATTCCGAAACAAAACGGAAAAGTGAGACAGATATTCGATCTGAGGCGGCTGAACTTGTACCTAAAGCCTCGAAAATTTTGACTGATAAACCAAAACCGCATTCCAATTTTCCTACAGGAAGACGACTTTCATATACCTGTGAAAGAGAGCCACAGAAGGTTCCTTTGCTTTGCATTCAAATTCTCTTCCAGATGACGTGCCTCCCGTTTGGCATACCGAGTGTACCTCTAGCCTTCTCCCGGGTCACCAATTGGGTGGCAAGCGTGTTGAGATCGAGGGGTATTCGGGTGCTTGTGTATCTCGACGACTTCCTGTTTGCGCATCAGGACCCACGGGCTTTAGAGAGTCAGATAGTCGAGTCGGCAGAGCTTCTACGTACCTTAGGCTGGTCAGTGAATCTGGAAAAGTCAGTACTCGAAGCTTCGAAACAAATAGAATTCCTTGGAATAGTGTGGGACATTGCAAGGAACGAGAAACGACGGCCAGACGACAAGACACAGAACATCTCGACGGAATTAAAGAGACTAGTGAGGGATCCCCAGTGGAGTTGGGACACAGGAATGTCACTAGTATGCAAGTGGGGTTTTGTGTCCTTGGTATAATGCCTTTGGGCCGGCTGTACACAAGACATCTACAAAGAGCAAGCCGCAAGCTTCTAGAAGAATCCCCCAAGAAGAAAGTCAACCTTCCAGATCAGGCAGTAGCCGATTGCGTCTGGTGGATTCAGAACCTGAGGAGACCAGGCAGGATATTTGTTCCCGAGCCAAATGCTTTTATTACAACCAATGTCTCAGACACTGGCTGGGGGATACAGCTGGACAATCATTACGTCTCGGGATTGTGGACCACGGAGCAGAAGGAATGGCACATAAACAAAAAGGAACTTTATACGGCACTCATAGCTTTCAAAAAAGCTTCGCGAACTGGTAGAAAACAGGTCAGTTATGGTCCAGTCCGACAACAGAACCGTAGTTGCATATTTGAGGAACCAGGGGGCGACAAGGTCTGTAAGCCTGCTAGAAGCGACAAGGGAACTGCTGCTTCTGGCGAATCGCCTAAGAATCTTTACACATCCGTTTCACATACCCGGCCGCAACACAATAGCAGACAGTTTGTCAAGAGGCATGGGCCTCCCGGATTGGCATCTCGACAAGGAAGTGACGACGAGGGTATTCCAGAAATGGGGACGCCCTCAGATAGACCTGGTCGCCACAGATCTTTCGAGAGTAGTGTCTCAGTACGCATTGATAGATGCGAGGGATTCAGAGGCCTCGTTCACCAACGCCTTCAGTCGGGATTGCCATTACCATTTGGCGTGGGTTTTTCCTTCCCCGCCCCTAATCCCCAAAGTGCTACAGCATTTGAACAGGGCATCAGAGTGGTATCACATAGTGGTACCTCGGTGGGACAATGTGTTTTGGAGGGGAGATTTGAAGAAGAGATCGAAGGAGGCTCCGTTTCAAATTCTAAACGTGGACCAACATCTGATCGGCTTGTCGACAGGTCGTCCCCCACCAAAAACGGCGGAACTTCATTTAGAGGTTTGGAGAATACGGGGTGGGGTCAGTTGGTCTCTGGTTTAAACGTTGAAGATGCGAAACTAATTCAGTCGGCATGGCGTGATTCCACCTGGAATACGTATGGATCCGCATGGAAGCAATGGGTCTCGTGGTGCAAAGAAAATGGGGCAAATCCGGGTAATCCTCGACCGCAGGTGGTAGTTTCCTATGCAATTCTGGTGCACAAGTCGGTAGTGGTAACCTTGGCAGACCCGACGCAGGAGCCACATCTGTCATCACACCCGTTAATCACTGCTATGTTAAAGGCGATAAATTGAAGGCGAAGGTGTGCATCGGTTTCGATAAGAAACCAGATCTGGAATGTTCAAGACCTTCTGCAATGGCTGCGAACGCATGTACCCTCTCGCGAGAGCATCGATGAGGTCTCGCGACACGTTGCTCTACTGCTCCTACTAGCATCGGGTCGTAGTGTGCACGATCTAACTCTGCTGCATATTGATGATCACCACTGTGAAATCTCCGACGCATCCATTACGTGTTGGCCGGTATTTAGCTCTAAAACGGATGGACCTCGAAGTCGTCAATCTGGTTGGTAGTTGAGGTCTTCAGGGGATCCCGAGTTAGATATTGTCGACTGGGTACGTTGCTTGGTTGAGGGTTCCTCAAGTAGAAGACAGGCACGTGAGGGCTTGTCAAATTTATTAATCAGCACAAGAGGCAGGGTGAAGGCTGCCTCGAGGGTAGTGATAGCTGGCTGGCTAAAGGCACCTTTTGAGAAAAGGGGTATAAAATGTAGTCCATGGTCGATAAGATCTGCAGTGGCTTCTAACAATTATGAAAACAATGTTCCATTGGATCAAATTTTAAAGAGGGGTAACTGGCGAGGATCGGTTAATTTTTATTTTTTTCAAACACTGCTGTAAAACAGTGGAAAAGCCCCGAGGACCTAGTAGTGCCAACGCGTTGAGTGATTCCTTTAGGGTGGCGGAATCCTAAATGATTATTATGTAGCAAATCGATTTATAATAAGACTTCACATCAAGTCATTCGGCTCTGATTATTGTGATAATTTTGATATGATTATAATATAACTTATAGTACTTCTCTTCTCTTAGTTATGTTTAGTAAATGTTGATCTCATTGAAACCTAAGCTATATTATATGATTCTGATTAAGCTTGTGGACGGACATTAAAATTAAAAATAAATCCATGAAAGACTGATTATGTTTTGTTTTTCCTTTGGAATTCACCAATTCCTTTAGGAAATTTACAATTCATCACAGTACGCTTAGCGACGCCGGCAGAATATAGACACGTCTCCGAAAGGTCAAGCCGAAGGCACAGACCTAAAATACAACCGTTTTCTACCCCGAAGGGAGGAAAACGATTATTTCAGGTCTTGCCGAGGCTTGACCTGAGTAAGGCCTTGCCGGTTCGGAGATGCATACTGAGGAAGAGCGGCGGTGCCACCGCCCGCCGCCTGCCGCCGCCGCGCGGTGAGGGGGACCCGCACCCCTCTTGCCGCGTCCCGCTGCTGCTCACAGACGTAACCGTAGTAGGTAAGATGCACTTGTGTGTTGGTAAGTATGAGAGGTAATCTCCCGAAAGGTCAAGCCTCGGCAAGACCTGAAATAATCGTTTTCCTCCCTTCGGGGTAGAAAACGGTTGTATGTTTTATGAAAGGAGTGGCATGTAATTTTAGTCGCTCTTTTCTCAAATAAAGATGGCAGACTCAATGTTTTTACATATTTCAAGACTTTCACTTCTATGGCATTATAGACCGTACATCACTGGATAGGTCCTATGTTATCATTTTTCTATTACCTATTGTGTGATGTTTAATTTTTATCATGATTTTTTTTATGTTCACGGAAAGAAAGTCTTAAGTACACCACTACGCGTTATTTTGAGAAGCTTTAGCTAGATTGTTAAACTTTTTATCTCTCCTAATAATAGGAAAATAGACAGTAATTCAATAGCTTTAAAAATAAGCAACAAAATGACAGTAAAATATCAACGTTTGTTCGAAAAGAAGAAAATATGCCTCCAATATATTCCGAACACTTTTCGGGTTGTAGATAAGTATAAACAAAGATGAAGATAATGTAAAAGGTATCCCAAAGTAGGTACCTGTAATTTATTCACAATTTATAATGTCTCCGCCGTTCTCTTTCATGTTTGTTTGTATAATATTAAATAAACGGAAAAATTGATATCAGTTCATTTTTTAGAAAGAATTCGATTACGAGTAAAGGAAAAGTCTTTGTTAGAAAATTCATACGAAATATCGCCTGTACAAGAATAAAGCTTGTCGAATATGATTACTACTTATTACATTGTTTCGAGTTTACGAAAAAATACCTATATTGGTTATATTTTGCAGGCTTTCACACGAAAATCCTTGCTAAGACTAAAGTATAAGAAGAATAATCTTGGCCTAGATTTATGCACATTTTTAAAGATTATCAAAGATGGTATAGTGCTAAAAGAAGACCTTTTTATGTATCATTTTTAAAGATGATCAAAGATGGTATAATGCTAAAAGAAGACCTTTTATAAGTATCATTTTTAAAGATTATCAAAGATGGTATAATGCTAAAAGAAGACCTTTTTTATGTATCATTTTTAAAGATGATCATAGATGGTATAATGCTAAAAGAAGACCTTTTATAAGTATCATTTTTAAAGATGATCAAAGATGGTATAATGCTGCTAGAATGGAATTATGTTACGAGTATTTTAATAATAAACTAAGTACCTATAAGCCTGCCTCCTTGGTCTCGTAACTAAATATTCAATCGTTCGAAAATACTTTCTAAGCGAGAACTAAAACGAAACCCAGAGTAAACTTGCTTAAAAGCAGATTTTCTCTGGGTTTTTGCTTTCAAAGCTCAAGTTTCTACAGATCTTATTTTAGTTATCGGTTTTATTTTATTAAAAACTAGCTGATGCCCGCGACTTCGTCCGCGTGGATATACCAAGTTTCATGGAAATAACTTGAGAAATGACGGACTTTTATACAAACTTTCAACCTCTATTTCACCCCTTTGGGGGTGGAATTTTGAAAAACTGTGAAACACGTATGTTTTCATTTCTAACCCGCTGCTCATATACCAAGTTTCATGGATATAACTTGAGAAATAAAGGACTTTCATACAAACTTTCAACCCCTATTTCACCCCTTCGGGGGTAAAATTTACAAAAACTGTGAAACACTTATTTCTTCATTTTCAACCAGTAGCTTGTATACCAAGTTTAATCGATATAACTTGAGAAATGACGGACTTTCATACAAAGTTTCACCCCCTATTTCACCCCCTTAGGGGTGGAATTTTGAAAAACTGTGACACACGTACTTCTTTATTTTTTACCGTAAGCCAAAATAAAAAGTTTCGTTGATATAACTTGTAAAACATCTTGAGAAACGAAGGACTTTCATACCAACTTTCATCCCCTATTTCACCCTTTTGGGGGTCGAATTTTCAAAAACTGTGAAACACGTATGTCTCCATTTTCAACCCGCAGCTCAAATATCAAGTTTTATGGCTATAACTTGAGAAATTAAGGACTTTCATACAAACTTTCAACCCCTATTTCACTCCTTCGGGGGTAGAATTTCGGGATAAAAAGTATCCTATGTCCTACCTCGTAGTATAGGCTCAAATCGTGCCAAGTTTCGTTTGAATTCATTCAGTAGTTTCGGCGTGATGCGCGGCCAAGATACAGACAGACAGACAGACAGACAGACAGACAGACAAAAATGAAAAAAATTACAGATTTGGCTTCAGTATCGAATAATGAGTGCCCTCCAAAAAAAATTTTCAAAATATCTTCAATGTACAGAATTGGACCTGTTACAGTTTTATTATAAGTATAGATCTGTATACATATTATACATATAATAGTGAGGAGGTTCCTCTATCTGGTGTCCTGACCACCGTTTGGTCGCAGCCAATGGGGCCTTCATATCAATTATTTTTAAGAATGTTTTAAGTAGTGTTTTATTTAGGTACTAGCTTTTAGTACAAGCTTTAGTCCACGTGGACTACACAAATTTCAAACCCCTATTTACCCCTATACCGACTTCGTCCGCGTGGATTAGGATTTTTTCGATTCCCGCGGGAACTGTTTATATTCCGGGTGTCCTTCCCCGGGATACAATCTACCCCTGTACCAAATTTCATCAAAATCGGTTGAGCAGATAGCCTGTGAAAGCGTAGCAGACGGACAGACAGACAGATACACTTTCGTATTTATAATACTAGTGGTTCGCCCCGAACTGAGACCTCGCGGTATCCATAAACTTGTACAGAGCGCCATCTATTGACATAATTGTGAAGTTCTGTTAATAATACTGAAGCACATTAAAAATTAAATAATTTCGTTGCCTTATAATATTTATCTGATTTTAGTATTTTTTGTTCATGTACAGGATATTATTCAAATAATTGTTAGGTTTCAGGCTCAGCCTTTCAGAAAATTGAGAGTTCTGAGGTCAACTTTGGACGTTAGAAAATCGCCACTTTGAAAGCCCCCCCATTTCGTCAATTATAGGAGAAAAATTTAAAAAAAAATATTTTTGGACTCTATTCCTAATTATCTTTAAAATGATATACCGCAACCCTATGTAACGCTAAAAAAAATATTTTACTTCGCATTCGCTTCTATGAGAGCCCCCCTGAAATAAAGATTTTTATAACTTTTTAAGCCATATTCGGCGGGAGGCCATCGGTTTACATATTATATTTAAATTTGAAGTAATTACGTTCAGTAATTCAGAAGTTATAAGGCTCTGACAGACGGACGGACGGACGGAGGGACGGAGGGACGGACGGACGAACGGACGGACGGACGGACAAGTGCAAATTCACTCAAGTAGACTCAGAGACCTTAGCTTCGCTCGGTCAATTAGTATGGATTTAGATTTATTTAAACATTTCTAAGAATAATTGAATGTTAGTGAGATAAGAACACACTGTAGTATTTAACCATCATTATGTACAAACATTCTGGCAAATAAATGATTATTTATTTATTTATTTATTTATATATAATAATAAATGAGAAAAATTTATAAAAGAGTGATAATTACCGGAAAGTTCAGCATTTATTCCTTTGTTACAGAGCCTGGAGGAACGGGAAAAGAGGCATTCGAGTCACAAAGAGCAGCTAGCGCGGGAACAGCGGTACCTCCGGCGGAGGCTAGCACAGCTGAGGGCGAGTCGAGACTCGCGGTCCCTCTCGGAGAGTTCCATGCCGCACGCGCACGCGACGCGAGCTGACTCTCTCTCCTCACTAGAATCCTCCTCCGGTGTGTCCACGGCCGAGCGGTCGCCCTCATCCGTGTCTGAAAGTGGTGAGTCACATTTTACCCTTGATAATACTCTTGGTGACAAAAATTGTCGCATAGGCGTTAAAAAATCCTTGCAGGCTGTAGTATATTTGACGATCAGTCTAATTACTAAGCAATCCAGCCAAAGATCATGAACTAACCCTTGTATAATCACTCTCGATCTTGAGTCGCCATAATGATTAAATCACGCCTGGCATATTACAACTGAGAGAGAGAGACAATTGACTCGCGGTCAATCTCGGAGAGTTCCATGCCGCACGCGCACGCGACGCGACGCGGGCGGAATCTCCCTCCTCACTAGAATCCTCCTCGGGCGTGTCCACGGCCGAGCGGTCGCCCTCATCCGTGTCTGAAAGAAGGTGAGTCATATTTCACCCCTTGATAATGCTCTTGGAGACAAAAATTGTCGTATAGGCGTTAAAAAATAATTGCAGGCTGCAGTACATTTGACGATCAGTCTAATTACTAAGAAATCCAGCCAAAGATCTTGAACTAACCCTTATATAATCACTCTCTATCTTGAGTCGCCATAATGATTAAATTACGCCTGGCCTATTACAACTGAGAGAGAGACAAGACTCGCGGTCAATCTCAACTCTCTCTCCTCACTAGAATCCTCCTCGGGCGTGTTCAGGGCCGAGCGGTCGCCCTCATGCGAGTCTAACAATCAGTCTAAGAACTAATAAATTAAGCCAGAGAACTTGACTTAGCCCTCGTAAAATCACTCGATTTAATACGATAGTCGCCATAATTATCAAATCACACATGGTTGATCACAACGGAGAGTGAGTTGAAATAGGCGTTCCCTCTCGGAGAGTTTCATGCCGCACGCGCACGCGACGCGGGCGGACTCTCTCCTCACTAGAATCCTCCTCGGGCGTTTCCACGGCCGAGCGGTTGCCCTCATCCGTGTCTGAAAGCGGTGAGTCACATTTCACCCTTGAAAATACCTCTTGGTTACACAAATTCGTATTTTATAATAGGTGAAGGCAATAACGATCAGTTTAAGAACTAAGAAATTAAGCCAGAGATCTCGACTAAGCCCTCGTAAAATCACTCTCTATGTAATACGAGAGTCGCCTCACCTTACGGCTTACACGTCAGCTCAGAGACGACTATTTGATTGGCGCTAAGTATACGATAGCTTAGACATAATTCAGGTATTCAATTCTAAGCGGAGTCAAACACAATCGCAATCAAGGGACCTCATCTTGATCCGCTATGATAAGACATCAACCTCAGACAATAGAGATAATTACTTGATGACAATCAACGCGCATTGACTCAATGCCAGTAACGCCGGTTTCAACTGACCAAATTCTATTGTTTGGGACATGCTCTAAGGGATAATGGATTGGACGTTGGATGCCAATTGTTTGCGTCTCGACTGGATTCACTAATCAAGAGTAATAGTTTCAAATATTGGATAGAAGCAGGCGTTACTTTGCGGAAGTCCATGATATTCAAAAAACTAGAAGTTTAATTCGCTATAATCCGCCACAGAAGGTAAATCTATTATTATTATTATACACTTTATTTGTACCACCACAACAAGTAAAAATAACAAAAATAAAAATTGGAAATGAAACAAACACAGACAGAAGTAGGATACAAAAGGCGGCCTTATCGCTTAGGTAGCGATCTCTACCAGGCAACCTTAGGAAAAGGAGAAAATAAAGGAAAATAGACAGGTAGGTAGGTAGGTAGATAGGTAGATAGATCTATGTGGTACAGTGCGTATCTTGAACTGGCAGCCCGCGATATTCTCCACACCACATAAATCTTCCAAAATACCCTCACAGTCACAGTTCACAATCGTGCATTGTAGAGTCAACATCTCCTGAAGATGCTCCGGTGTCGGAGTGAAACGTACGTTGAGGGTATTTTGGAAGATTTATGTGGTGTGGAGAATATCGCGGGCTGCCAGTTCAAGATACGCACTGTACCACATAGATTTACCTTCTGTGGCGGATTATAGCGAATTAAACTTCTAGTTTTTTCAGTAATAGTTTCGTAAGATGGACAATATGACTTACTAGATGCCCGGGACTTCTGCATGGCAGGTTAGATCGAAATTAAGAGTTATTTCGCGGTAAACTCCTTATTTTCCCGGGATAAAAATTAACCACAACCTTTGCATGAAACAGTCTTGTTAGTCAAGTATAGTGTGCAATTGTTAGTTATGTAAGATACTTATGTAAGACAAGTAAGCTACTCACTTACGTAGGAACAGGTGTAATTATAGCCTAATAGTATTTTATAACGCTCGTGATATTCATTCGTACCATCGATGTATTAGTTCAAAAAATTTGAGTTACTAGATTATACTCACGACTTCGTTTGCGTGGATTTAGATTAGATCATCAAATAAATATTTTAAATGCGAAAGTTTGGATGGATGTATGGTTGTATGGATGTTTGTTACTCAATCACGCTCCAACGGCGCTGAACGGATCTGGATGAAATTTGGCACAGAGATAGATTATAGTCTGGAATAGCACATAGGCTACTTTTCCCGGAAAATTAAAAAGAACCGAAAAACCTCAATCCACGCGGACGAAGTCGCGGGCATCAGCTAGTAGAGGTATAAATGAGATTAGATCATAGAGGTATAATATTATAATGGATTAGATACTTTGAAATCCTGGAGCTTGTTAATAAAAGAGCAACTGCGAGTTTCTTGTCGGTTCTTCTCCGTAGAATCTGCTTTCCAAACCAGTGGTAGAGTCTTGACATTTCATAAGTGGCACAAGTGGTCCTACGTGAAATAAATAAATCATTTCATTTCATTTCGGAATAAAATGTAGCCTCTCTCAAGATCTTTAACTATGGCCATGCAACAATCAATTGATAATTAAGTACATACTCAAAAATCCCTGAACTGAATGATCAAATCATAATTACCATACTGTCAGGGATTTTTGAGTACAAGATATGTTATAGGTAAGTATATTCCATGAAGGTATTCGTTGCGGCATGATATACAAAGGACAAACCTTCCAACAAACTTTCGTATTTATGATATCCTTGATTCGTATACTAAGGCTTCATGAGAATCATATAATTTTGCTCCCAACTATTCCATCTATGTAGGTACGAGTACAAGTCCTGCTGTCACTGTATTGTTTGTGCCGCGAATGGCACGGGGGGATAATGAATGGGCCCCAATTGTCCCGTCGGCTTTCCGACGCGACGGCCTCTTCTGTGAGCTAATTGGATAATAGTTTCAGGCTTTCAGCGATTTTGAATTATAAGATTCATCGTGATTCAATGATGTATATACGTATAATATACGTTGTATATACTTAATTATTAATGTAGTGCGACCCTGTAGGATAGGTACTAACTAATTATATATAGGTTGTTCACTCTGGTAGGTATAGGTCGGTTATGTTTGTATTTTTTTTTTTAATCCACTACAAGTTAGCTCTTGACTGCGATCTCACCTGATGGTAAGTGATGATGCAGTCTAAGATGGTAGCGGGCTAACCTGTTAGAGGCATGGCAGTTAATTAAACCCATACCCCTATTTGGTTTCTACACGGCATCGTACCGGAACGCTAAATCGCTTGGCGGCACGTCTTTGCCGGTAGGGTGGTAACTAGCCACGGCCGAAGCCTCCCACCAGGCCAGACCAGGGAAATTTCAGAAATTATAAATTTCCAAACCCTGCCGGGGATCGAACCCGGGACCTCCGCACGTTAAGGCAACAGCCCTCAACACTACGCCACGGAGGTCGTCAATATCGAATTAAACAGCCAAGTTTACTAAATTTATTTAAGTATCAATTATATAATATCTACTTGATTGCACACAAATACAGGACATAGTTTACAAAGTAAAAAAAAACACAAAATAAAAGTACATTATGTAGTCACAAAATATCTCTAAATTTATTTTAAACGCTTTTCATCTCCAAGCCTGCTTTTATCCCAAATTGCATAAAATTAAATGTGGCATGCATCTCGTACCATCCCGCATAAAATATGCTACACGTTTTGCCTAACGTAGCAACCTAAGTGAAATTTAATTCACCCGTCTTGTTAGCTTTAACAAATAATTTCCAAAACAAATGTACCGCTTTTATTCCCGCATATTGCCTTCAACCCTCGGGAGGGTTTCAACCATCAAGCTACTCGTGTAAGAGAAGAGTTGATGAATTCCACATCGTCTAAATAATGTCCTCCCAACCGAATTTCGGCCATGGCGGCCTATCTCCAGAGAGAGTAGCCATCTGCGCGGGAGATATCATAGTGCACAAGTGTGTGCGCATGTACAGGTGCACTCTCTGTTCCTTTACTCTCATAGCCCGATGGGACGGAAAATCCGACACGGACGTAGAGAGATCAGGCGCAGGACCGACGGCTTTACGTGCTCTCCGAGGCACGGGACATCGTCTTACTAAGTAGCCAGCCCGCCCCTACACATATTTTTACACCTAATAAGTTATCTTCAAAATTAGGCATTGAACGACTTTTATGAAAGGGTTTTCCAATAAATAATATTAAAGTTTATCTCAGATAGAAATATCATCATGTCAGTTAATTTATATCGAGATTTTATATTAGTTATTATTAATCTCGTGTGATACTGTCTCATCTATTGTACGAAAAACAAACGAGAGTAATCATACTAATATTATTATAAATCCGAAAGTGTGTTTATTGGTTTGTTGGTTTGTCCTTCAATCACGCCGCAACGGAGCAACGGATCGACGTGATTTTTTGCGTAGGTATAGTCGAAGACCTGGAGAGTGACATAGGCCGGAAAATCCAAGAGGTCCCCGATAATTAAAAAACTTAAACTACGCGGATGAAGCTATCAGCTAGTAATAGATATATTATTGCCATTGCTAAACAAGTCGGTCATGCAATCCAATGAACAAAATAATATAAATTAATAGGCACGCAATCTACCACTACGATTTAACCCAGAACATTGATCAACACATTAAATTTGAACTGCAATTCACATAACAGACTTATAAATCATAAAACAGTTCGAACACATGATTTAAAAAAAAATCTGACCGTAGGGAAAGTGCCTGGTTTTTTTCCACTACAAGTTAGCCATTGAATGCGATCTCACCTGATGGTAAGTGATGATGCAGTCTAAGATGGTAGCGGGCTAACCTGTTAGGGGCATGGCAGTTATATTAAACCCATACCCCTTTTCGATTTCTACACGGCATCGTACCGGAACGCTAAATCGCTTCGTGGCACGTCTTTGCCGGTAGGGTGGTAACTAGCCACGGCCGAAGCCTCCCACCAGGCCAAACCAGGGAAAATTCAGAAATTATAAATTCCCAAATTGACCCTGCCGGGTCCACTATGACGTTTTCTTCGTAAAACATATCTTAAACATATCTTATCTATGGTTTTTCCTCTTGACTCGATAACCTTTATTTCCTGACCCAGTAGTCCGGTACTTTGGCAGTTGGGAACAGTGCGTATTACAGCTTCTTCCCCTAAATAGGTGAGTTGCTCTTCGGTTCCACTCGCAAGCAGCCACACGTCAACATCAAGTAGGTACTATTTGACGATCCTCCCTGCAGACGCTTCACCGCGTTTTAAGTTATTGCTCCAACGAAACGAATACCTACTACATAAATTATACTATCTCGGTTCGCAAATACAGTCTCTTTGGTTACTTTTACCTTGTTCTTTGTAAGAGAACCTCGCTTGCTTCATTTATAAATGTACTAGCTGATGCCCGCGACTTCGTCCGCGTGGATTGAGGTTTTTCGGTTCCCGCGGGAACTCTTTAATTTTCCGGGATAAAAAGTAGCCTATGTGCTATTCCAGACTATAATCTATCTCTGTGCCAAATTTCATCCAGATCCGTTCATCCGTTGGAGCGTGATTGAGTAACAAACATACATCCATACATCCAAACTTTCGCATTTATAATATTTATTTGACTAGCTGATGCCCGCGACTTCGCCCGCGTGGTATAAGTTTTTTTAATTCTCACGGGAACTCCTTAATTTTCCGGGATAAAAAGTATCATATGTCACTCTCCAAGTCCTCAACTATACCCATGCCATAAATCACGTCAATCCGTTGCTCCGTTGCGGCGTGATTGACGGACATACCAACAAACCAATAAACAAACACACTTTCGCATTTATAATATTAGTATGATTTCTAAGCCATTTGAGTGTAAATTTTAAGTTAAGCAATCCCAACAGATTGCTTGTCCATAATAAATGTTAGATTAAAATAAAATGTTGGCTACAGTTTAGGGCCCCGTTCTAATTCAGCGACAAACGTGACAAAGCGACTCGATACGACGCGACGCGACTGTAGTACTAAAATCAAAACAGTAGCTGACCCGTTGTCCTACGTGAGCGACAAACGCGACACCGCGACGCGACACAACGGTATCAAACAGTAGCTACTTCACGTGTCATATACGTTGTCGCGTAGTCAAGTTTGCCATTTTCTATGGCTTCGTACGCCACATAGTTCGTAGAACCGATAGGCGTTGGGGTCCCAAAGTGCTCGTATGGCGGCCTCGCACCGGCAAGCGCAGCGTTGGACGACCCCCCACTAGGTGGACGAACGATCTCAAGCATGCAGCTGGGAGCCGCTGGAAACAAGCGGCACAAGACCGTGCTCTGTGGCGATCCATGCAGGAGACCTTCGTCCAGCAGTGGATGTCTTTCGCACTGCACAAAAGACGAGTCTTAAAAGCACAACGCGTGCTGGCACTCCGAGTATGCTCTGCTTATAAAACGGTATCTACAGACGCAGCACTAGTACTGGCAAACCTAACACCCATCCATCTACTAGCCCTTGAGAGAACAGAGACAAGACACATTAATAACTCTGAACTCATAATAACTGCGAAAAAGGTAACCCTCGCAAGATGGCAGAGAGAGTGGGATAACTCCACCAAAGGCAGATGGACACACCGTCTTATTCCGAATCTGGAAGTTTGGACAAAAAGAGAACACGGTCGACTGTCCTACCGATTGACGCAATTTTTAACGGGGGACGGGGTTTTTATGGACTTTTTGGCAGGAATCGGAAAGAGACAAGACGCGGGCTGCATGTACTGTGGCGAAATCGATGACGCAATGCACACCGTATTTGCCTGTACAAACTGGGAGAAGGAGAGAGAAGAAATAGAGAACAAAGTAGGAAGCATAACAGTAGAAAACATAATGGCAAAAATGCTAGAAAAGGAGGAAATCTGGATTGCTGTCGCAAATTATGTAGAAAAAATAATGAAGGAGAAGGAAGAAGAGGAAAGACGTAGAGGAAAAAGTGGGTGAAAAGGCAAGAGTGTTGCCGTGTTGTAGGCTGTAAGGCGGGTACACGGACAACAAGGAGACAGCAGGGGTTTTAGCCGGTAAAAGTCCGGCACTACCCAACGGGTGTCCATGAGGATTTCCCCTGCTGTATAAACAAAAAAAAAAAAAAAAAAAAAAAAAAAAAAAAAAAAAAAAAAAAAAAAAAAAAAAAAAAAAAAAAAGCAGTGGATGTCTATAGGTTGAGACGACGATGGCTACGTATCGTTTCGCGTCGCGTCGCGTGGCGTCGCTTCTGTCGCCGGGTGACGGTTCTCGTGGCCTACGTTGTCAGGGTTTCTTTGATTAGTTAGTCATTTTCTAAGTAGTGTTATCGCGTAGTACTCGTATAGGGATGATGCCTATAGAATAGAATAGAATAGAATATTTTTATTTTTATATCACAAATAAATTATTTCTAACTGATTATTAAATAGAGGGTCTTCCAAATGACCTGCAATTCACATCCTCGGTTAGTTTTAAATTTGATAACCATTTTAAAGTATAGATTAAAGAAAAAAAAGTGCGTTGAAATTTGTTGACGTCACAACTGTGAATTTCATACAACTTCCATACTAGAAGTGCGTTTTTAAGTTTGATGAAGAGTTGCTGATTTGATTGAGTTGTCATCATCCCTATTCCAAATTGCCCTAGTGCCACAAACAAAAGCGTAGCAAATAAAGTTCAAGTTCCACAATGAAAACCAAACGTTCATCAAAAGTTGATACAAAGCCTGATGTCTGTGTTGAAAGAAAGTTTCTGTTGCCCCGAAATTACAACTGGAACACAGCCTTTAATCCAACGCGTGGCAAGCCCATTGTTGCAAAGTGTATTGTTGCTTTTTATTTATGCATTAACTTTCGCAATTCAGCTGTCGGACGCATGGACAGACCGAAAAACTTCCTGCGCTCTTATATTGGACGCTGTAAATAAATAAGGTTCTATAGGGGGCATAAATAGTTGGGCGATAAACTGGTGAGATAAAGTGCCGGACGCGCCGGGCGTTATAAAATTATCTCTGCGTCGTATTGGTGGGCGTTTTCCTACTTTTTTCCTTAAATATAATAGACTAGCTGATGCCCGCGGCCTCGTCCGCATGGGGTTTTTTGGTTCCCGCGAAAACTCTTTAATTTTCCGGTATAAAAAGTAGCTTGTGTTCTTACACAATAATAGTTATCTTTGGAAGTTTATAGTTACATGTGACAGCCATTTTGTACTACATGTCACTTTATCTCAATTGTCAATTGTCACTGTCTAAATTATCTCCTTTTGATCCAACATTTAAAATCATACATGTCCTTCCGTGCTCATTAAATTAAATAATTAACTAATTCAGTAATAATCGTTTAATTTCAACATCAAATACCTAACCCCTAACTTCAACAATGTGTTATTCCAGACCATGATCTATCTCTGTGCCAAATTTCATCCAGATCCATTCAGTCGTTCTGGCGTGATTGAGTCACAAACATCCATCCATCCATCCATCAACACTTTTGCATTTCTATTATCAAATCTATTATTAGTATAGATATAATATATCTAGTAAAAGCTGAGAGTTGATTTTAGATACTGGCAACACTAGTGTACACAAAACTCAAGGTTTTAAAATAAACAAAAAATTAGATGTTACTTTATATACGTAAACCTTGAACATTATACATATTAGTTCCATGATTTACATTTACGATACGAGTACATAATATTTTGGCGACATCCAACCTATTTCTTCTTCCTGCCATATTATTATTTATCTTATTTGCATTTCCTGGTATGAAAATTATTACTTACTATAGACTTTTTCGCGTGGATTCATGTTTTTAAAAGCTCTTCTTATTCTGAATGGAAACTTGTATTAAGTTGTGGGCGATTGGTGGAGATTTTTTTTATCTACTACAAGTTAGCCCTTGACTGCGATCTCACCTGATGGTAAGTGACGATGCAGTCTAAGATGTTAGCGGGCTAACCTGTTAGGGGCATGGCACTTATACCCTGTTCGGTTTCTACACGGCATCGTACCGGAACGCTAAATCGCTTGGCGGCACGTCTTTGCCGGTAGGGTGGTAACTATCCACGGCCGAAGCCTCCCACCAGGCCAGACCAGGGAAAATTCAGAAATTATAAATTCCCAAATTGACCCTGCCGGAGATCGAACGTGGGACTCCGCCCATTAAGACGCTCAACACTGCGTCACGGAGGTCGTCGAAATCGTCGAGATGATGATGATCACACCCAAAAATATTTTAAAATCTCTTTTCCATACTGAATCATAGAGGTGGAATTTGTTTGTTTTACGTTCTTCCAACGACGGCAGCTCGCGCTAGTTGCGGGCGTAAAAAGAAATATTTGCATATCAATTGTATGGGGATGGTGCTGTTCGGTTTTAAGACTCCATGTTTTTATCGAAGAGATTTTTGCGTTTCCATGTGGTGGCATATCGTAATATTTAGGTAGGTAAGCACGACTGCCCATGTATGTATGTCTGTATGTACCTATGTATGTGGGTTTCTTTATACCACTGTAACTTCTAAATGTCTGAACAGATTTGGATGTATAGGGTATCGTTAGAATTCTTATATCCTCCCGACTGGCAATGAATTTTTTGAATAAAAAATAAAAAAGTATGGCAGGGCAGTCCTGTTTTTTTTAAAAATTATGTTCACTTTTTTCAATACTGAGACCTTCTTAACTTCTTAATAGCATCCGTACTTATAATACATTCTCATATTTACTATAACTAAAAAATACTTTTTGCAACTTTAAAAAAAATAAGTACTTTTTTTAAATATTGGATAGAAGCAGGCGTTACTTTGCGGAAGTCCATGATTATGAAGGAACTTGAAATTTAATTTGCTATAATCCGCAACAATGGGCAAATATATGTGGTACAGTGTATCTTGCACTTGCAGCTTGCAATATTCACCACACCACATAAATCTTCCAAATTATTCTCAACGTACGTTTCACTCCGACACCGGAGCACAATGCACGATTGTAAAGATTCTTTACAATCGTGCATTGTCGAGTCAACATCTCCTGAAGATGCTCCGGTGTCGGAGTGAAACGTACGTTGAGAATAATTTGGAAGATTTATGTGGTGTGGTGAATATTGCAAGCTGCAAGTGCAAGATACACTGTACCACATATATTTGCCTATTGTTGCGGATTATAGCAAATTAAATTTCAAGTTCCTTCATAATACTTTTTTTTTGATGCAACAAAGAAACATAGACGTGATTTTTATATGAATACAGTAAAATACTTGGGGATTGGCATAGGCTTATTTTTAT
This sequence comes from Erebia ligea, assembly GCA_917051295.2. Classification (NCBI taxonomy): domain Eukaryota; kingdom Metazoa; phylum Arthropoda; class Insecta; order Lepidoptera; family Nymphalidae; genus Erebia; species Erebia ligea. The sequence goes on from OU785232.1 coordinate 2,578,306, forward strand.
ACTGAAAAATTAAAATCACAGTTTCCATGGGATTTTTAGAACCTAAATCCATGCGGAAAATGTCATGGGCATAATCTAGTTTGTTTTATAGCAAAATAGCACTTCACGACAATCAATGCTTAATGCAAAGCATTAAAAGAATTAAAGATGCATTAAAAGAAGCATTAAAGATGGTAGGTCTAGGTTGAAGCGCGCTTTACACTCTATATTCTATATTCGACGAAATGTAATCTACGTGGCGTCACCATATTCTTATGAAACTGTAGCTAACGGAAGTTCAGAATTTGGTATTCAATTATGTATCTGCAAATAGAATATAGCCCCGGTAATTGAGCTAACTTCATTTGACGGAGTAATTACATTGCGCGTGGCATCGATAACCGCGTTACTGGAAATTGGTGCAAATAAACGGCTAAAAACGACCTAATAAATTCAAATCAATCGCTGCTAAGGTCGGAAAATGATTGCTAAAATAATTTAGAAAATAATATACCTACTAACCTAACTAAATCATACTTAATATTAAATATGCGAAAGTGTGTTTGTTTGTTGGTTTATTGGTTTGTTGGTTTGTACTTCGATCACGCCGCAACTAAGCAATGGATCGACGTGATTTTTTGCATTTAAATAGTTGATGATGATAATTATCAAATAAATATTATAAATGCGAAAGTTTAGATGGATGTATGGATGTATGGATGTATGGATGTTTGTTACTCAATCACGCCCGAACGGCTGAACGGATCTGGATGAAATTTGGCACAGCGATAGATTGTAGTCTGGAATAACACATAGGCTACTTTTTATCCCGGAAAACTAAGGCGTTCCCGCGGGAACCAAGAAACCTCAAACCACGCGGACGTAGTCGCGCGCATCTGCTAGTTTAATATAATTTTTAGACTACGATTTCTAGATATAATTACTTGTTGACATTATTTAATTATCTAATGTTTGTAATAGCTTTAATGGACTTGATTTTTATAATTTTTTATCACTGTAGGTACTACATTGCACACACTTGATGGTTATATTATGTTCATTGTAATAAGGTATTATTAATTTAAAATTTGCAATGCCCTGACAGGGCCTCATGCCAATGTAGACCGTTCATAAACGCAAACATGAAAATAAATTAAATAAATGACCTGGAGACTGACAGGCTTTTTATCCCGGAAAATTAAGGAATTCCCGCGGGAGCCAGAAAACATCAATCCGTCGGGGGCATCAGCTAGTATATTATATTCAGAAGTAATATATAAACTTTACAACCTATTTCGCTAAGTTAACCATTACTAAGTACACATCGCGCAATCTGCTTGTGAATAAAAAACAAAGGAAGGATCTAATTTGGTACATTCCGCGTAAAAGGCCATAAAGGAAAATCGAGTTTTCCTTTTTATGAACATAACTTATTATACACAAAAACCATTGATGTAAAAAGACAAAGATATACCTTACCTAGCTTCATGTTTCTAACAATGTTACCCAAAAATTCAAGAGCCCTCCATTTCACGGTTATATTATACAATTTCCAAATAGACGAGTTGTGACTACGCATATCAGTCGATTGTAATTGTTAAGCAATGTTGTCCCAAATTCGATAACTGGATGGGTGACCGAATTTGTAGGTTCTTTGTCCTTCTCGTGACTCGGAGAGCACGGCTCCTGTTTATTACTAACTAGATGATGCCCGCGACTTCGTCCGCGTGGATTAAGTTTTTGTCAATTCCCGCGGGAACTCCTTAATTTTCCGGGATAAAAATTAGTCTATGTCCTTCCCCGGGATACAACCTATTCCTGTGCCAAGATGGGCCGTGAAAGCGTAGCAGACAGACATATAGACAGACAGACACACTTTCGCATTTATAATATTAGTATGGATATGGATATCTCAAAGTAATCGTTACAAAACTTAAGAGCTGAAATTTTACGGTACTCGTTGAGTTACCAGATAAGTTGGTGGGACTATATGATTTTCTCACAAACGTCCCCCGATTCTGTCATGTCTTTTTTCCTTATATATCAAAGGAAGAAAACACAACAAAAGGATGCCACTGTCTACAGCAAACAAATGTGTGTTTTACGATGCGTTAAAGGTTTTTATTGTAGGTATAAATCAGGAGTCGAAAGCGAGTCGCGAACGGCGCCTCGGCCTTCCCAATTAACCTAAAAGCGTTGCCGCTGGTTGTTTTTGAAAGTCTTTAGCTTAAAAGCGAATTGTATCCAACACAATGGAGGCTCTAGAATGAACATTATTAGGTTTTAAGTAGCGCAAAGTAAAATGACTTTCTTAGAAATTATTCATACGTACAATTACTTTTATTAAGTCTATTTAACCTACTCTGTACCTTATTAGCACCTACTGCTTGTTGGTTATTCGTTTTGGTATTTCCTGGAAAAGAACGCATAAGTCTTTGAGCGGTGCGTGATGACTGATGACCTTTGACGACATACGCATCCGAGACATTGTCGTCTCATAAACTAAGGGCGATCTCGATTAGCGTATGGGTACTTCTCAGGCTCCTCATTATTTGATTGACTTCGGTGGCACAATTTTTTTTTTGTATTTGAGACATACTAGCTGGAAATATCAAATCTAGATTTAATTTAGTTAATATTGGTAGTAAAGGGAACTTTATAGGCCCAGCGGTTACATCGTAATTCGATTTTCAAAAAATGGTGTCCACCGAAATCAATATTTTAGTCACCGAAATCAAAATAAAATTATTTATGGAGGTATTTAATATTTTGAAGACTAAACGTAAAGAATTCCAGGTTAATTTTACATAAAATATTTTATTTTATCAACATATTTACTTACAACATAACATACCTAGTACCTACTTTAATTACTTAACTTAGATTTAGGAAAATTTACGAAAATCAACTTTGTTTGGATGTATGTATTTTAAATAAATGACACACTAAATGAAATTAAAAATAGTAACCATAACAAAGTAGGAACTTAAAACAGTCTCTATTTAGATCTATCATAACACACATAGTCCAGTCGCTCATTTTGAAGCGAAAAAAAACAAAATTGTTATTAGGATGGGAACAGTTGGAAATAATATATGATAATGATAAAGTGGCATATAATAAACGTTAAAAAAAAATGCGTGAGCAGGGGTTTTTCCAGATATATTTGGGGGATGATAAGGGGTGGAATTTTGGATTATTGTGATTTCCGGCGTAAGTTGACTTCGGAGAGAAAAGTGTACAATAGAAAAGTTGTAGATCATAAAAAGATCTACCACTTTTATATGAATGGTTTTTTCACATAACCTAATCTCCGAGTAAAATGCAAAAAACCGCTTTTATCGTTTTTTATTTTTCATTTACACAAAAATAATTTAATTTTGACGAAACTTGGTGAAAGTATACATTTTTGTATTTAAAATATTCACAAATTTTTTCAGATAAAAATGTTAAGAGACTTCCGAGATAATCACGTTTTTCGGCCCAAAAAAATATTTTTCAAATTAAAATTCCCCTTTGGAAAATTGTCGTAGAGACTTCTTTCAGGTCGCAATTTTTTCGTTTTGAGTTACACTTTCTTGTGAACTAATAAAAAAATACAGCCCCCATTTAGAAACATGCTCAAAAATTGGAAAAATCAAAAAATGAATTTTGCAACCATCTTTTTTTTACTAAATAGATTAACTTTTTCCACCGAAAACACTGAGATCAATCCCACTGAAATCAAAATAATGAGCAATATCCCAGATTTTTACAAAAGTATCCTAAATTTATAATAATAACCTCCTTAATTGCAATCTAGCACTCATACGATATACGTTTGTATAAATTAAATAATAGTAGTTTAAATAGATATGGATAGAACAGTTCCACCGAAATCAAGTTTATGGGTATACCAAGCCACCGAAAGCGATTACTTACCTTAATAAAAGGGGCGCACAGAGAGGCACAGACGTGTTGCCTTTAACCACCGATGCGGTGCGACGGATAGTTTGTCTTACTCTTACTACTATTCTCGCAGTTATTAAAGTACAGAAGTTATAAGAGAATTGGAGCGCGCCACCGTTATCAATTCTAAACGTCGGACGCGAAAACAATTTGTTGTAAGTTGTCAACTAAGGCCTATTAATGATTATAAATATTATAATTTGAGCTAGTAACTAACTAGTTTCTTGTAAGCACCTGCAAAATAGTGGCATATTTTATAGAAAAAAAGAAAACAAATAATTTTCAACGCTATATGGGGTGCGGGACACGGCACCGAGGTCAATATTTCCGCGGTTTTCTTTTTTTAACTTAACTTACATAATGTTTACCTAAAAAAGGACATAGGCCCCCCCTAATATTTTGATCATATCTACCATACATAAAATTATCAAGTGGCTAGCAATCTATTTCATACAGGTTTTCGACCCGGACACGCTTTTTTGAGCCGTTTGAGAATGACCCGTATTATGGGCGCGAATAAGTTCGTTTTTGGAATAGACACAGGAATAGAATAGAATAGAATAGAATATTTTTATTTGCATGATTGTAAGTAAAGTAAGGTGTTATTAATATAATATGGTGAGCACGTTACAATCAGCCATGCAATGGCGTGCAAAATACTTAAAATTTTCAAATTAATATCAAATTAAAGTTTAAAATCGACACTTCTTAAGTTTTAAAATTTCAAGAAGTCTTTTATGTGATAAAAATTACGAGCTACCAGCCATTTATATAACTTAGTTTTAAATAATTTAATTGGTAATGCCTTAATATCTTTTGGCAGCTTATTGTAAATTTTTACACATAAGGCTGAGCAATTTTTCAAATAGAATTCCGTCCTTGGCCGACATGGAAGCGCATATTGGCCCATATAGGCACACCCTTTGCCACACGCAAAATTATACTACCTTCCCTGGGATGCAATCTATCTCCATATCAAATTTCATCAAATCTGAAATGAAATGAATAGAAAATATTGTACACCTTACACAGAACACATTTAAACAAATACAAGAAATTATGAAAAACTGTACAATAGGCGGCCTTATCGCTAAGAAGCGATCTCTTCCAGGCAACCTAGAAAAGGAAATAATAATAGAAAATTTGAATGAGGGTGCACACAAAGTAGGTCATACAATTAAGGGATAAAACCATTGACTTATGGATAAAACACTTAAACAAAGGTTAAAAAGATGGGCCGTTAAAGCGTAGCAGACAGACATACATCGTCAGGGTCTGCATCCGTATGTATATATAGTTTAATTCCCACGGACGCGTACGAACCGATTTCCTTCCTTGTTTCTAATTCGAACCGCTAGGATACTACCGGCTTCCGTTTTTCCATCCGCTTATAATATTGGTATCTTCAAATCAAGTGTGAATCTAGGTAGGTATCTTCTAGGCAAGCGCGCTCCACCTTAGGCTGCATCACTACTTCCAGCACGTCTGATTGCAGCCAAGCGCTAGTTAGTCCATAAATTTAAAAAAAAGTATGGATTGTGAATCAACCGCATAGTTTCAACTATGATGAGAAACAAGCAAACAATTTCCCGCAGGAGTATAAAATCCCTACTCCGCTTTTAACGATACAGTGTTCACGAAAAGCATAAAGATTAACCCGCTTATATACTGCGGTGGGCGTTGATAAGCCTTCCGTGCCTCGCTGTTATCAGGGAAGTAGGGGGAAACGGGGGAGGGGGGATTTCTAATTACTTCGCCACTATCAAAGTTTAATTAGCACGAAGAGTTGGGTAGTATGAAGTGGTGTGGCCACCACCTTGTTTGTCTTTTTAAACCAAAAACCTTTACAACTTAACATAGATGTAGGATTGGTGTCCGCTGCGCTACAGCAGAGACCAATCCTAAATCTATGGTTTTTAACTCGTTACTTTTGTGCAAATATTTATTGGCATTAATAAGGTGAAATTTTTAGGTGGTACTTCTGAACAGAAAATGTCTTTTAACTCCAAATCTACGCCGAACTTCAGTAGGTTACAGAACTTAAGTACTTGACCATTGATTTACCAATGACTTCGAATTTTGTAAGCGTTAAGTAAGAAATTATCAAAATCTATTATTTAACGCTGTTGATCATACTTAATATCATAAACGCGAAAGTGTGTTTGTTTGTTGGTTTGTCCTACAATCACGCCGCAATGGAGCAAAGGATCGACGTGATTTTTGGCATAGGTATAGTTGATTACCTGGAGAGTGACATAGCCTACTTTTTATCCCGGAAAATTAAGGAGTTCCCGCGGGAATAAAAAAAACTTAAATCACGCGGACGAGGTCGCGGGCATCAGCTATCAGCTAGTATCTAAGTATATAAATAGCTAATCTATGCCTACATAGTTATATCAGGGTCCTTGGTTTTACTACAGGATCTCTTAAAACCTCAGTAGGCTATTCAAAATAGGTCAAAGTTCTCAAGTTTCGTAACGTGAAGCAGGGCCCCGCCACTTTGCATAAATATCCATTTTAGACGAAAAATCCCGCTGACAGAAACAGTAAGTACGTAAACTGTATCTTTACAAAAAATGGAAAATCCATACTAATACATTAATAATAAAATATGCGAAGTGTCTGTCTGCTACGCTTTATCTTTTGAACAGATTTTGATGAAATTTAGCATAAAAGTAGATCCCAATAAATGAATTATTTTCTTTTAGTTATAAGTAACTAGATGAAACCCGTGACTTTGTACGCGTGGAATAATTTTTAATTCCCACGGAATTCCTTAATTTTCCTGAATAAACAGTAGCCTATCTCATTCTCCGAGTCCAGCCGAGCGATCGCGTAACTTCTGCATCAATCATTGATACATCGCATTCACCTCTGATTGGTTAACACTCTTCCACTATTGGACATAATCCATTGACGCAGCAAGAATTCCATAAATTCAGCCAATTACAACAATTGATACTGTAACAATGATTGATGCAGAAGTTACGCGATCGCTCGGCTGAACTATACGTCTGCGAAAAACTCACGTCATTCCGATGTTCTTTTGCAGCGTGATTGAACGACATACCAACAAACACACTTTCGCATTTATAATATTTGGATGAAATATGAATTAGTATGATGATTGTTACTGACATCAATATTAGGGCACAAACGGTAAAGAAGCCGAGAATATTCCCGCTAAAATAGCATCCGAATCTCATAAGACATTTGACGCGTGAAGAAATTCAATTCCGTACAAATTGGAAGGCAAATTAGATTCTCTATTGGTTACCGTTACGATAACGAAGGATAGTGGAAAAATAAGAGCAGGGAGCAACGTGAGGTTGAATACATTTCGGTAATTTTCTTATGCTGATTTCATTTAGAGATTTCCTTTTTTTTTTTTGGTGGAATAGAATCATGGATTGTAGAGCGTTCATTGAAAATCGGTTTGCGTTGCAGACAGTAAAGTAGCGTCGGACCGTTTTCTGTTTTTTTTTTACCTTTTATTTAATAGATGCTAGATGCCGCGGCCGCATGGAGTTAGTTTTTTTTTATCTATCTTTTAAAACTTTTTTTAGATAACTGAGCAGGATACTTAATCCTAAGGCCTAATGCGCATTATAAGAAAATGTCTTGTGCCTTATAAGTAATATCTTATATTTTGTATGCGAGTGTCTGATAAGACACAAGAAAAAAATATCTTGTAATATGTATGGTCTCATACAGCAACCATTGCGACTGAATTTCTTATAAGACATTTCTTACAAGACAAGAAATTTTCTTATAATGCGCAATAGGCCTTACTTACTAACTTACAGCAGAGGTTGCATGTTTGGGCTTAATGAAAAGGCTATAAGATATACAGTTCCACAATCTGACCCGGTGGCTAAAATTAGGCATAGGCATCTGTTTAGGTAGTTTAGCCCGCCAACCCGCATTGGAGCAGCGTGGTGGGTCTAAGCTCTAATTCCCTCTCTCCTATGAGAGTGGAGGCCTGTGCCCAGCGGTGGGACTTTAATGGGCTGTAGTGGTGGTGGTAGACCTAGTATTGTTTTTATTTTATTTTTCATAGATACCTACTAGCGACGCTGTCACCGGGTGAAATAAGTTTGTGGGACTATAGAGGTTTTCATTTGTATTTTTTTTAATATATAGTTCTTTATTTGACAAACAATGAAAGCTCGGAAACTTGTCGGAAACGACACACATTGTTGTCTATCGTCACAATATAATTATCTTTTGGGTCCAGCGATCTTTTATATATAACTAGAGGATCGTATAGTGAAAACGTTTTCTCTTAGGCAGGTCATTGTTTCGGCAAACCAATAAATCTTAGGGATATGGCCATTTGGGAAAAGTATGCCAGAGGGCAGACGATAGGTGGCCCATATAAATGAGACGAGTATCCTAGATCGAGATACGGTGATGTAGGCTGATAGAGTATTGTACTCAAATATGATGAAATATCATCATATTATTTGGGTACAATACTATATCGTTTTGATGATACCTACTCTATATTCTGTGGTGTTTTTCTAGATAGGATAATGATTTCTATTTCAAATATAAATTATTTCTAACTTATTCTTAAACTAGCTGATACCCGCGACTCCGTCCGCGTGGTTTAAGTTTATTTGGATTCCCACGGGAACTCCTAAATTTTCCGGGATAAAAAGTAGCCTTTGTTACTCTCCAGGTCCTCAACCATACCCATGCCAAAAATCACGTCGATCCGTTGCTCCGTTGCGGCGTGATTGAAGGACAAACCAACAAACCAATAAACCAACAAACAAACACGCTTTCGCATTTATAATATTAGTATGATAGAGGGTCTTCCAAAAGACCTAAGATTCACATCCTCGGTTAGCATTAAGTTTGATAACCATTTTAAACTATAGATTATTAGAATGAAATTTGATGACGTCACAACCATGTATTTCATTAAAACTTCCATACCTACTAGAAGCGCGTTTTAAAGTTTGATAGAGAGTTGCTGATTTGATTGAGTTTTCATTATCCTTATTCAAATCGAGTTCTTTTTTTCTACGATCTCACGTGCTGGAGATAAGTGATGATGTCGTCTAACTTAGTTAACCACGCGATTGGCAAAGTTATTTTATAAGTTAAGGTCAATAACCAAAAACACATCAGTTATCCGAATTAAAAAAAACAATATTATTTTCAATGGAAATTTTAGTTTGGGAATTTGTTAGCACATAATTTAACATCAACTGAGATTAATTACAACGAAAAATTGCAGATAAATAATAATCTGTTCTACGATTTGTTAGCCAAAAAGCGTCACGGCTAATTTTGAGAGAAGAAAAGTTATATTCGTAACGAGGCTCTATGCCTAAATACCGGACCATTGGGTCAATATGAAGATTGCTTCGACGAGGTTGTGAATGGTTATTGTGTTGTTGTAATTTCTACGTCATGTATATATATAAATATGTTTTTTGGTATATAGTCTATGGATTAAAAAGCTCTTCAAATTTCCCAGATTTTCTCCTAAAACTTACAATTACAAGATTTTTCACGATGTATTATGTATCGTAAATCGCGCTTACCTATGATGTGTATTAAATACTAAACTTAAGCGTCCTGGACACGATTTGAACCCGTGATGTGATCCACTTACTTATTTGAGGTGAATGCTAAAAGTCCTAACGTCACAACGCCATTACAGTCCTCTTGATTTGCATTTTTTATATAATAGTGTCATAACGTTGGCATTTATATTTCCGCGTCTGCATGACAGAACATGTTGAAACTTTTATTGTAAACTATTGTAACCACCACCACCACTACAGCCCATTACGTCGCACTGCTGGGTACAGGCCTCCACTCTCATAGGAGAGAGGGAATTAGAGCTTAGACCAACCACGCTGCTCCAATGCGGGTTGGCGGGCTAAACTATTGTAACATTGAAAATATATCTATATTGTTGTCCAAAACTTTTTCTTCATAACGCGTCATCTCTCAGGCGTATTATTCTTAACTACATGAAGACAACATCTTAATTTATGACCCTCTCGATTAATTATCACCAATGACAATTTCATTAACACCTAGATAATTTGCGCGAGGAAAAACATATAAATAACGGAGTTTATGAGATTAAGTGGGGTGAAAAAGCGGGTGACACACAGACAGACAAGGGTCCCAGGGATGTGACGTCACCAGGAAGCTCCGGGATTTATGGGACAGAACCGTGAAAAATGTAAGGGCCCGATTGTACGGGTGGCGATATAAATCGATGAATAAGGGATGCTTGACGACCTCCCTCATCCCTGACGCAGTGGTGCTGTAGTCTTACGAGTGGATATGGTTCCGGGTTCGATCCCCGGCAAGGTCAATTTGGGAATTTATTATAAATTCCCAAATTGACCTTGCCAGATCTGAATTTTCTCTGGTCTGATCAGAAATATTACCGAGAAGGATCAATTCTAGAATTCATTTAAAATTTTTCCAAGTTAATCTATGACCTATATTATAGCCTATCTATAGGTTGACCCTATGATATTCTTCACTTGGTTAACCCCACGATCTTATATAAAATGTCATTGGCTTGACCTATTCATAAAGTCAACGCAAAATATCTACAAAGTTACCTAAATATGGTAGATACAAATATAGTAAGAAATACTAAAACCACGGATACAGGATAAATTTAAAAATACTAATATCCCCGTAAGGGCAAATTCTCCACATAACACCTACTGATTTTTTTTTGTTCTACGATATTTTAAAAAACTTAGCTAATAAATTCACTAAAAAAGTTTTTGGTGGGAGACTGCGGCCGTGGCTAGTTACCACCCTACCGTCAAAGACGTACCGCCAAGTGATTTAGCGTTCCGGTACGATGCCGTGTTACCATACCCCTAACAGGTTAGCCAGCTACCATCATAGACTGCATCATCACTTACCATCAAATGAGATCGCAGTCAAGGGCTAAGTTGTAGTTGATAAAAAACTTAAAAAAAAAATAGTTTTCACTGTAGACTCTAGGCACTCCTAAACTCCGTGTTATTAGTAGCGCGAAAACCGTTCCCCCGCGCGCCGACCGCCTGTGTGATGTGGCGTGGAGTAATGCTGTTTTAGAGAAGGCAATTTAAATATTTATATTTTTGTTTGAAAAAAAGAATAGAACGACTGATAGAAAAGAACGTATCTCCGTAGACTGCAGTACTAAAACTGAAAACGCCGTACTTTATATTCAGCTCGACACTCCAGTGCGTAGAAGTCCTATATTACCGAGTTGAAATTTATTAGGCCTTCCCCAACTCAGGTGCGGCACTTCCCGCCAGCTTCCGTAAGGGACTGTACACAGTATCGAGCATTCTTCGCGTTTGGCCTGCCTTTCATCTACAAAGCTTTCCAAAAGCCGCTAGAGAAGTATTTTATATTTATAATGACTAATGAGGCACGTAAGACGTTACCAGTCACTACAAAGCTTTCCAAAAGCCGCTAGAGAAATAGATATTTTATATTTATAATGACTAATGAGGCACGTAACACGTTACCAGTCACTACAAAGCTTTCCAAAAGCCGCTAGAGAAATACATATTTTATATTTATAATGAGGCACGTTACACGTCGCTACACTTGCGAAGCGCACTTTGGAAAATATTATATAAGTTTCAATCAGTTCAATATTGTAAATATCTTAATGAAGCCGCCGTTGGACCCATTATATTTATTTCAGGCTTCCCTTCTGGTTGACCAATTATAAGGTTTCATATACCTAATAGGGATGATGACAGCTCAATCAAATCAGCAACTCTTTGTCACACTTAAAAACGCACTTCTAGTATGGAAGATGTATGTATTCACAGTTGTGACGTCATAAAATTTCAACGCACTTTTTTTCTTTAATCTGTATTTTAAAATAGTTATCAAACTTAAAACTAACCGAGGATGTGAATTTGTTTCCCTCTATTTAATAATCAGTTAGAAATTATTTATTTTTGATATAGGCATCACCCATATTCAAGTTCAAGTGAAAAATCTTAACTGTACCGGTAAGGCCCTCGAAGTATTTTTATAACAGACTATGCATGTACCTACCTACCCAAACTTATTCAGAGACTAACATATTATTTCTTATACAAACTAGGTTAATTATTACATGATAAAATAATCGTGTTCTTATTTAGTATTTCTTAATTATTCCACTTACGCCAGTATAGTGCATTTTTTCTCTTTTTCGTTGTTTTTTAACTGACTTCCAAAAAGGCGGTTCTCAATTCAGCACCTTTTTCAAAAGTATTTTCCTCCACTTTAGTAGCTATAGCTGATACATGCGCGGTTATATGTGGAGATCTTAAAATACAAGTGTGCTATAAATAATTCACACTTAGCCGTAAATATTTCACATCCCGACTAAAAGGTGGATGCAGACAGCATCACCAATTCAATTTGTTCGAGAGATTTAATTGGATAGAGGAACAATTGAGTTAGCTATGAGCTAACTCGGGCAGTAAATTGGTAATGGTGACAGGAATCCAGCTGTTGGACGCTCGTATTTTATCACAGACCAATGTATTTTATCCACTTATAAGACGGGCTAATATTGAGAATTTTATTCCTATTATTTTGTGCTTTTTATAACTAAACGAAGAATTTATATTTCAACTAACTTAAGTTTTTGAAGTAAAACTTCTTTACGCGCGCTTGACTTGGGGAGTAAGCTGGTGAATGCGTGACGAGAGCGTTACGAAAAGTGCGAACGGAAGTTGAGAGGGAGATAATATAATAAGTTAGTGAAGTTAGAAAGAGAGAGAATTACGTTTCGTATATTACTGTAGGGGCAAGAGAGAGAGGTGCGAGCACACATTTTCTTTCTCTCTTTCTCTCATAGCCAGCCAGTTACTAAGTTTTACTTCAGTCGTGTGGTCTAAAGCACACTCGTTTTTTTGTATCCTGCGGGAACTCCTTAATTTTCCGTGATAAAAATGCCTATGCCAATACAACCTATCTCTGTACCAAATTTCATCAAAATCGGATGAAAAGATGGGCCGGGAAAGCGTAGCAGACAGACAGACAGATAGACAGACCCACTATTTCGCATTTATAATATGGATATATATTATAGAATATTATAAATATATAACATGGATGGATATTTATAGTATGGACAGTTCTTGCTATATAATGTCTTGTTAGCGAATTCTAACATGGTTGAACAGAAAATTAACCAAAAATTGTATGAAGCGTTTCAAAGACACGTGCTTAAATTATTAATTAAGATTTGCTCACAACTTCCAAAAGCCTTTGATGCTTTGTGTGACTCATTCTGAAGCACATCTAGCCTTCTGGGTCAAGGTCTATCCACCTTTGAGCAAAGTCATGCAATTCAACACCGAAAATAGATAAAGGAAAGCTTAGTGCGGTATTCGAAACATATAACCTCTTACCTCTTTCCTTAGATACCTACCTCTTTTCTAAGGCTCCGTACCAAAATTTTTTTAGACTACTACTGTTAGGTTATGGTGTACCTATTATTTATGTAAAAAAGGTTTTATCTTGAACTGACTCGCATCCGTTAGGATTAAAAACTTGAAAATTTAGACAGTAGGTTTATTTTATGTGTTTCCGAAATCCGAACTTACGAAGGCATTCCTTTTTTTTGGAAATTACACCTCTACACCTTAAATATTTAATATTTATCTATGATATATTATACTTTTTATACCTAAAGGGATTAAAGTTTGTATGATAGTCTGCGTTTCAAGCTAGTAAAGTATGTCCACAGATATTTGGGCTATCGATTACAAATAAAGAAATACACGAATATGACGAAATAATATTACAATTCATGATTTTTGGAAATGAAAAACCTCCGAGGGAGAAAAACAGTTTTTTTTAAATTCCCAAGTGAAACAGAGTAGGTATATTTATATACCTAGATAAGCAGTGATAATACCTATTGCTATAGTAAGGTTTGTATAGTTATTTATGTACAAGGGCATATATCCCGGTAATGGGTGCCGCCTAGCACTCACCGGGGGTATTAATAACCGACAAACGAATCGTACTTAGTCTTTATGCAACGGACACTGATTTATCACAACTTGTTCGTGAAATACTAAGGGATTCTTATCATCAAATATGATTGTATTACTTACTTGAGGGATTCATACAGATGGATTTTAACTTTATCACAAAGCTGCTTACTCTGTCGGTTTGCATTTATTTCGGAAAATTTATTTAACTAGCTGATGCCCGCGACTTCGCCCGCGTTGTTTAGTTTTTTTGATTCCCGCGGGAACTCCTTAATTTTCTGGCATAAAAAGCCTATGACATAAGCCTATGTCACTATCCCAGGTCCTCAACTATACCCATGCCAAAAATCACGTCGATCCGTTGCTCTGTTGACTGTTACGGCGTGATTGAAGGATAAACCAACAAACAATCACACTTTCGCATTTATACTCAATAGTAGTATGAACTATGAAGTATGATACTCGATAACACTCAATTTATTTATTCCATGTACGACATACAAGTGTCTCTTGTTACGTCCTGTTTTCCACCGGTTCGGAAAGCAGTATTAGGTACCCTAAAACTTTTGAGGTGCCTATGTCAAAAATAAATTATTATTCAGCGATTATAAAATCAGAGGACCCGCCTAAAAGACGAAATATCCACGTCCCCCTGTTGATAATAATTGTATGTTTGTTGCTAATTTTATGTTTGATAACTATTTTAAACTATCGACTAAAGTAAAAAAGTGTGTTGACTTTTGATGACGTCACAACTCACAAGTTAATATTTCATACAAAATATACTCACAAAATATACTTACAAAATATACCCATACTAAGCGCGCGTTTCGACGATTGAAAAATAGTTGCTGTTTTGACTCTTTCTTAGTCTCGAACACAACCGTTCTGTGGGCCTACTACTATCGCTTGAAGTATTATTTTAAAACTGATGCTTTATATGACGTACTTTAACGTGCCTAAAATAAGGATGATAATTCTGAAACAAGAGCGTTAACAATATTTAAAAAAAAAATGTGTGTGTCAGCTCCGACGCACGACTGGAGTTTACTCTTTACGAACGACTATAAAATACTCGCTGATGCCCGCGACTTCGTCCGCGTGGTTTAAGTTTTTTGTTATTCCCGCGGGAACTGCTTAATTTTTCGGGATAAAAAGTAGCATAATATGTCACTTTCCAGGTCCTCAACTATACCCATACCAAAAATCATGTCGATCCGTTGCTCGGTTGCGGCGTGATTGAAGGACAAACCAACAAACCAATAAACCAACAAACAAACACACTTTCGCACTTATAATATTAGTATGGATATAGTTTAGTAAATGAGGGTAAATTAACGCATTTTTTATATTTCTGAAAGCATGCTTGATGCATTTATTTATATAATTTATATTCGTCAAAATACATTACATAGTCATGGAAACATAAACAAGTGTTTGCATGGAAACATGTCAATAACGTAACGGAGAAAGTTTGATTTTACTCCCCATAAATTTTCATACCCCGGGCTTATATGAAAATCGATTCTAAAGGAGGTAAACTTCAATAATACTGCATCAAGGGATGGTTGTAAGTCCCCAGAACTACCCGTCTGACTAATTACTACGCAAACTGCACCCAGCGTTGGATTGCGATGGCGACGCGCGCCAATTTCCTGTGACATGTTAAATGGCCGCCAATCGACCCTCTTCCTCCCAACCCCCTTCCTCGGGGCTGAAATTCAATTGTCTACGTATATTCTCGTATCGGAATACGGAATTGGATGTGACAGTCCTATAATTATTTTGTGGAAATCAAATATTGATTTGTGATTAATAAATTAATTATTATTGATGGTGTTTTAATTAACTTAACATCTAAATTAGGTATTTGACAAATAGTCAAATCAACACCTTATTTTCAAACGTCAAAATTACTAAGTAAAGTTGTAAAAAGTCTACTCTTATATAAAAAAAATATTTTTTTTAACCGCGCACTTAGTAGAGTACTCGTAGGTAGAGCATTTTGCTTGAAATTGCTTGTGACGCCGTCAAAATTGTGCACAGTTTTTTATTTTATTCAATAGTTTAAATGGTGATCGAGCATAAAAATAACATGGGGACGTGGATAATAAATAAATAAATAAATAAATATCCTTTTTTAGCCAAAATATACAGCAGTAACACAAAATTAAACAAACACAAAAAATAGGTAGGTTTTTTGGAAGGTCCTCCATCCATACTTATAATATTATAAATGCGAAAGTGTGTCTGTCTGTCTATATCGGTCTGCTACGCTTTCACGGCCTATCTTTTCAACCGATTTTGATGAAATTTGGTATAGAGGTAGATTACATCCCGGGGAAGGACATGGGACACATACTTCGTCCGCGTGGATTAAGTTTTTTTTGATTCCCGGGAATAAAAAAAATCTTAATCCACGCGGACGAAGTCACGGGCATCATCTAGTTCATAATAATAGTCGTTTATTTTTGACATAGGCAACATCTAAATTAAAGACGAAATCGCGGGTATCATCTAGTCCATATAAATATTATAAATGCGAAAGTTTGGATGGATGGATGTATGTATGTATGGATGTATGTTTGTTACTCAATCACGCTCCAACGGATGAACGGATCTGGATGAAATTTGGCACAGAGATAGATTATAGTCTGGAATAGCACATAGGCTACTTTTTATCCCGGAAAATTAAAGAGTTCCCGCGGGAACCGAAAAACCTCAATCCACGCGGACGAAGTCGCGGGCATCAGCTAGTATATAATATTTCATAGTCGGGAATCGAATACACATTGAATAAAATCAGAGATATCCTGCCACGGACGAGACTTGGATCTAAAATAGATGGCAAAAGTGATTGAAGTGTATCCAAGCGAAGGCGAACAGATTGCTCTACTTTATTCATCGTTTGAGTCGTTACATTAGGTTTTATTCGATACTAGCCGACACGACCTGGCTTTGCACGGCTAAGTAACCTCTGGAATCCTCTAGTTGCCAAATACCCAAATATGTATAGATTTTTTTCTGGAATGCAATTATATTCGTCAAGGCAGGTTTAAACAGATGGGCTGTAAAAGTAACAGACATGCAGAAAAGCACACAATACGCATCCCTCTATGCGTCGTATTCCTCATTGCTGAGGGTTGTGACCCCTTTCCATTAATCAAATAATGGTAGGAGTTTTCTTGGGATAATAATGCGGTGCCCGTCGTCCTTCCGCATACGACTCGACTAAG
Source organism: Erebia ligea (assembly GCA_917051295.2). NCBI lineage: Eukaryota > Metazoa > Arthropoda > Insecta > Lepidoptera > Nymphalidae > Erebia > Erebia ligea. The sequence continues at coordinate 2,595,464 of OU785232.1, forward strand.
AGTATTTAAACTCTTAGGTTTTTGTAACGATTATTATCAGATGTTAATAATAACTGGGACTGACGGATTAACGTGCTCTCCGAGGCACGGAGGAAGCGAAAAGGCCAAATTTGAACCTCAAATTCGGTCACCCATCTAGTTACCGACTTGCTTAACATTTGCAATCGGCTGATATGCGTTGTCACAACTAGGCCACTCCTCCTTCCACTAGGTATTAGTATGGAATCCATACATATACCATATGGATTTCAATATTTCCAACCGTATTATCACCAAGCAATGACGTCACTCGATAGTCAAACAGTGAAACAGCTGACCCGTTTACCCCTTGGCCCGAAGCCGGCGACGCCGCGTCTTGTCCGAGATGCAAACATTTCATCTCGGGATGCAGCGTGCATGGCTTGAGACCAAGTCGACGGTGAAAATCGTCTCGTAATGCAATGAGATCGGAATTGCTGTTTTGGTCACAGCTTCTATAATTAGGTATTTGACAAATAGTCAAATCAGCAACTTTTTTCAAACGTCAAAACGCGTCCTAATGAATTTACGCGTCCGTTTGGGAATCATATGAAATTCTAAAATGTGACATCATTAAAGTTCGACGCACTTTTTTACTTTAATCGATTGTTTAAAATGGTTATCTAAATATATAAAAGGCAAAGGTGACTGACTGACTGACTGACTGACTGACTGACTGGCTGACTGACTGATCTATCAACGCACAGCTGAAGCTCTAACCACTGGTCGGATCGGGCTGAAATTTTGCACTCAGATAGCTATTATAACGTAGGCGTCCGCTAAGAAAGGATTTTTGAAAATTCCAACCCCAAAAGGGTTAAATGGGGGTTGAAAGTTTGTATAAAAGTTCGTGATACACGAACGTCAACGAACGAATCGGGATGGACGTGATTTTTGGCATGGGTATAGTTGACGACCTGGAGAGTGACATAGGCTACTTTTTGTCCCGGAAAATTAAGGAGTTCCCGCGGGAATAAAAAAACTTAAGCACGCGGACGAAGTCGCGGGCATCAGCTAGTTCAACATAAAACTATCAGGGGACGTGGATATTACTACTTTTGGGAGATCCTCTATTTAATAATCAATAAAAAATAATTTATTTGAATAGTAGTCAAATACCCAATTTACGCAGTGATAAGTGATACCTAACTGAAAACCACTAGGCTTAACAAACAAACACACAGTCGCATTTATATTATTAGTATGATATTAGCACAGTTTTATCGTATATTTGTATGATGTAGAAGTTATAATGGTAAGTTCAACCACATGTGCGCGCTAAGATGAACAAAGTAAATATAATCTGCTTATGAGATTGGAGGGAATATAAACCACTAAAAATCCACTAAAAATCGTCTATCTAGTATTATATACCTATTGGCTATTACCTACCCTCCGAATGATGATCATACAGAAATTAGGGCTGCCAAAGTTTGTTTTAGGGTTCCGTATTTGTTTTGTAATAGGATTATGTGCGCAATCGAAAAGGCAATAAACTAGTACCGATTGAGTTCGTCGGGAAAAGTTCAGCAGGTTGTTCGGACGAACTCAGAACGTATGGTACTTCCGTTTACCGAATAAGAATAAAGTGACCGCCCTCGGCCTATTAGGTACCTAAGTTTGTGGATTTAGGAAGTTGGAGCTAGCAACGTATGCGGTTGAACGAATGAACAAATATAAAACTAAAAAATCAAACGTAAATATATTTTTAATGTATTCATGGTACAACATGGGCAACTACGAGTATGTCCGCGTGGTCTAAGTTTTTGAAGTGAAACTTCTTTAGAATCGTCGTGATTTGAAAATTCAACGAAACTAAAATGCGACACCAAAAAGAAACAAACATATTCATAAATAGGATTTAGCCTGCGAAAGAATTAGATAGAATACAAGTTATACTTATCTCATTCTTTCGTAGGCTACTTTTCTGAAGTTTCACTTCTGCCGTATATGAATAGCACACACACACTTTTTTTTAACGTGGTATTTTTAAACCGCGGTGTAAAAAGTAGACTATTTCAGTCTCCAGGTCCTCAAGCTCAACTATACCCATGCAAAAATCAGGTCGATCCGTTGCTTTGTTGCGGCGTGATTGAAGGACAAACCAACACTCTTTTGCATTTATAATATTAGTATGGAGTACTATATAGATTATAGTCTGGAATAACACATAGGCTACTTTTTATCCCGGCAAATTAAAGGAGACCGGGAACCGGCTAGGTACCTATACCTATCTACCAATAATTTGCTGTTGTCGTATTTTACAGTGTGCGACGTATAAGTTTCAGCGGGAATGTGTCTCTATTGTCAATTTGTCTCAGCTCGAACTCAACATGGCGACAAAGCGAACTGTTCCTGTCTATTGCAATAAGTGTTTGCGATTCCTTCTTCACTTCAACAATGGCCATGCGAATATGCATTTTATGAGATCTAATATTTCATAGCGACACTTCCGGCACACAATTTCTATAAGTATTTTCTATTTTCCCATACCGGAAGTCCGGGGGTCGAAGACTGTTCTAGGTCGTTACTTGGTTCAGCTGAGTCGCTTTTCTGTTTACTCTTTAGTTAGACAATTTCTGCAAAAAACCTTTCGTCCAAGGCACACTATGATAAAAACAATTATGTAGCGGACGAAAATCTGAGTATGCACTTTTATATGGAACCGCACAGACTACCACGACTGGACAAAACATGTTTCCACGCTCTAATTTGAGAGTTGTTTACGAAGACAACTGGTTCTTTAACCAACCAGGATCTTTCATCATTTTTTATTACCTATATATTGCGTAATTTTTCGGATCATATTGTGATTTCGCCATTTAATCTATGCTAATCACCAGGACTTCAACCATGCATCGCTCTATTGCGGCGTGATTTCAGGACAACCCAACAAATAAAACACTCTTAGGTATTTAAAATACCTTCCTACAGATTACGGATTCTGTGCCCATGTACCTATTACTAGGTATAAAAGAACCAGCAAAGCTGAAGTGCATCGGATATGCGGGACCCGCTGATGTAGAGATAAACCATGTGCAAACCTACCTAAGTTTTAAATTTTACTCCCGCATCTGATATAATCTCATCCATACTGATATTTTATTGCGAAATGTGTTTGTTTATCTACTACGCTTTTGGAATTGTATAAATTTACCTAATTAATATACTATAATTTATATACAAAAAATCAAAGAGTTCCTAAGGAATTAAAAAAAATTGCTCCATTAAAATAAGCTTATAGGTAACTAGCGATCCGCCCCGGCTTCGCACGGGTAGCACTAATAATCCTAATCTATATAATATTAAACTATCCTATCTCTCAAGTTAGATCGAACTGCACATGGTGTGCGAATTTTATTATAATCGGTTAAGTGGTTTAGAAGTCCATTGAGGACAAACATTGTGACACGAGATTTATATATATTAAGATATAAGCTTATAGGTAATAATATCTTATAGATTATGTAAACGATAAAAGAGTGTGGATTTGACTCTCTCCAGCTATGCTTTGGATTGCAGTTACTTAATATGTATCTTAATAATGATTGTAACAGAGTATTTTTTTATTTTTAAAAGAGCAAACACCTAGTTTCTTGCCGGGTTTTCTCGGTAGGAATGGATTCCGAACCAGTTCACTCGACCATTCAAAAGCACTTGCAAAAGTTTATTTAAATAAAAAATAAACTTTTGCAAGTGCTTTTGAATGGTCGAGTTGAATTTCAATTTGAAGTCGGGGGCTACACCTTCATATATATTTGTACTAGAAAATATCGTCTCGCTGAATTTAATACGTTAATACACTTCAAACGTTGGTGCCTGCTTCCCTCATTCAAATTCAGTTGGAAATGTATTTTCCCGTGAAAATATGTAGCTTGAAAACTGAACGAGCAAACGTTTTTATACGGGCGGCTGTTCCATCGAACGAGCTCTATATGTGGTCAAAACGCAAAAAATATAATAAGTATATTGGTTTTGAATATCAAACTTGGATGTAAAGGTCATGTTTTTTTTATAGCCAGTTAAGGCGAATACGACCTCCCTTTTTTTTAATTCACTATAAGTTACCCCTTGGCTGCGATCTCACCTGGTGGTAAGTGATGATGCAGTCTAAGATAGTAGCGGGCTAACCTGTTAGAGGCATGGCAGTTATATTAAACCCATACCCCTATTCGGTTTCTACACGGCATCGTACCGGAACGCTAAATCGCTTGACGGCACGTCTTTGCAGGTAGGGTGGTAACTAGCCACGGCCGAAGCCTCCCACCAGGCCAGACCAGGGAAAATTCTGAAATTATAAATTTCCAAACCCTGCCGGGGATCGAACCCGGGACCTTATCTTATTTATTATCCCTTTTTTTTTATTCCACTACAAGAAAAGTCCCTTGACTGCTATTTAGTATTGAAATTAGTAGTAGTGTCTGATATTATTAGTAAGTATTTGCCCATTAACGACAGGATATGCCTGAAATATGTATACAAATCCATGCTAATATTATAAATGCGAAAGTGTCTCTGTCTGTATGTCTGTCTGCTACGCTTTCACGGTCCATCCGTTCAACCGTTTTTAATGGAGTTTGGTAAAGGGATAGGTTGTATTCCGGGGAAAGATAAAGGCTACTTTTTATCCCAGAAAATTAAAGAGTTCCCGCGGGAACAACAAAATCCCAATCCAGGCGGAAGAAGTCGCGGGCTTCATCTAGTTGAAATATAAATTCTTCGTAAGTAGAGAGAAGAGACCTATTTAATCTTCCACTATTAATACAGATACATCATATTATATACTACTACGTCTTTGGGATTAAGATATCGATCCAGTTCCCGGAACTTCGCGACCGGATAGCGTTGTATCCAGTCGGGATTTATGCACATAATCCGGCGATTTCGGTGAAATACTCGTACCTACAAGATATTTTACACGGAATCGATGCAGCTTCGAGGACGTGTTGAGTGGGATTCTTTGTTAAGATGGTCTCTCCGGATACACATCGTCTTGTTTTTTTTTTTTTGTTCAGAAAACTTACATCTACAACAAATAGGGATACATAAATCAAATAAATATTATAAATGCGAAAGTTTGGATGGATGTATGGATGGATGTTTGTTACTCAATCACACCCGAACGGCTGAACGGATCTGGATGAAATTTGGCACAGAGATAGACTATAGTCTGGAATAACATATAGGCTACTTTTTATCCCGGAAAACTAAGCTTAGTATTCTTTTATAACAGTTTATTGAATGATAAAGAGGATCTTGGCAATCTTCTTATAAAATCTTTATTATAAAATCTTCCTAGAAAATAATATATTCCCCAGTATATTCGCGGGAATTAAAAAAAAAATTAATACACGCGATCAAAGTCGCGGGCATCAACTAGTATTAATATAAACTCTCATGAAAAATTTTCATATCATATCGGATCGGCGTAGAATCAAATCATCTCTCGGGTTACAGACGGCACACTCCCATGGGGTTAGATTAGATCGATCGCATCAAGGTGGAGTGCAGGATAATGTTGTAGCCTAGATTTATGCAGATATAATCTAGACCGAACGCCACATATTTTATGTGAAGATGCATCTCAACCGGAAATTATGTTTTCAGTTCATTTTCTATTTTTGCTCGAATCGACAATGTTTCCCTGAGATTTACTTTACTATAAAAATGGAAGAGATTTTATTAATATATTATGCCTACCTAATGCTGAAACGTGGGATCTTAAAGAAAGAGAACGAAATGGGGTATATATAGGTACAATATAACTTTATAAGTGCTCTGATAACTGCGCTAAAAAGGTTTTTAAAAAATCTATCCGAGTTCTGTTAAGAAATATTATAATAACGGATGTTTAGTATCTAATGGGTTTTTAATATAAACTTTACAATTTCTACATAATAATATACTTTGCAAGATATTAAACACTTTATATGTTTAATACCTTGTAAGGTAGGTACCTCAGAAAATCAACAGACAACATCTCATGTCATAATTTGCAAATCTCATAATCGTAAGTACTCGTACAAAAAAAATATTGGAAACTTTACCAGATAATATGTAGTGCGCACGCTACCTACCAACTTTTGTGCTTTGCAAGTTGTAGGTATTGTTGCAGAGACATTAAGAGGATCGTCTAGTTGTACATTTTCATACAAAAAGCGATAACGTTTTTCTTCCCTTAAATGTTGTCCAATTTTCATAATTTTTAAATGTTGCAGATACAATGAAGAACTATGCTCGTACGTTTTAATTTTAAAGAAATATTGCTTATGTTAAAAGTTATTAGCGTCTAAATATCCATATTTTTGACCTAAAAACTTCCTCGAGTATTTTAATTTTTTTAAATTTAACTAAACTATAATACTAAAAAAATAAAACGTAGGTACGAGCCTAGATTAAGGTGTACTGAATCTAATGAGACCAAAATTGTCTAATTTCGTAAACGTTTGGGGGGGTAAAAAACGTTATCACCCAAAACAATATTTCAAGAATAAAATGTAGGCGTATGCCTACTGGACTTGCAACTCTCTCTATCGCACGATACGGAGAAGGCAGCGAAGCGTTGTGAAACAGATAGCTTTATTGAACATACCTACTCGCGTCGCGTTTCGTCTCTAGACGATCCTCTTAAAATTGCGACATATTATGAGATATCCACAGAATTAGTTGAAAAAGAGGTACCTACCTAGTACACGTACCTATTCTGTGCTAGTACTACAGTCTAAGGCGACTATACGATCTTTCCTATATATATTTATTTAAGTTTCGTCACTTTAGAGATATATGGAGTTATGTCTAACTTATGTGCTAATTTGGTAGTTGACTACTATTCAAATAAATTATTTTTTAGTGATTATTAAATAGAGAATCTCCCGAAAGTCGTAATATCCACGTCCCCTGATAGTTTTATGTTGAATAACCATTTTAAACAATCGAATAAAGTAAAAAAATACGTCGAACTTTGATGACGTCACATTTTAGAATTTCATATAAATCCCATACTTAGGATGCGAAAACCGTTGTACCGGCAAAGACGTGCCGCCAAGCGATTTAGCGTTCCGGTACGATGCCGTGTAAGAAACCGAATAGGGGAATGGGTTTAATTAACTGCCATGCCTCTAACAGGTTAGCCCGCTACCATCTTAGACTGCATCATCACTTACCAGTTACCACCAGGTGAGATCGCAGTCAAGGGCTAACATGAAGTGGATTAAAAAAAAAAAAAGTTGCCGATTTGACTAATAGGGATTAGTGTCCGACCGAAAGTTCGGTTTCGGTTTCGTTTTCGGTCGAGTTTCGGCAAAAAAACGAGTTTCGGTTTAGTTTCAGCTTCGGCGGCAAACCTGCCGAAACTACGACCGAAACCGAAACTGCATTCGGGAGTTCGGCGCGTTAAATTCCATCCAAGCGCGTAGCGACGAAGACATTTCGCCGCGTCCACGTGCCTAATCATGTGACTGGCTTGTGTTTGCAGTTTGTTTTGTTTGTTGTGAGTTTTCGTGTGATTTATTTTGAATTTGGTAAGTTTTATTACATGATGTAACATAAGAGTAGGTAGTCACTACCTTGTAAGGAATTTTCGGTTTCGGTTTCGGTTTAGGTCGTAAAAACCAGTTTCGGTCGAACACTAATAGGGATGATGACAACTCAATCAAATCAGCAACTCTTTAACAAACTTAAAAACGCACTTCTAGTATGGAAGTTGTATGAAATGCACAGTTGTGAGTTGTGACGTCATAAAATTTCAACGCACATTTTTTCTTTAATCTATATTTTAAAATGGTTATCAAACTTAAAACTAACCGAGGATGTGAATTTTAGGTCTTTTGGAAGACCCTATATTAAATAATCAGAAATAATTTATTTTTGATATAGGCATCATCCCTATTGTCAAATACCCAATTATCTGCGATTGTATGATATCTTATGGCTATTTCTCCTTTATTTCCAGATGAAGTGGACGTCATCGGCTACACGTCGAACCAAAGCGACAGTGAGTCGCTAGTGTCGGGGCATAGCGGCGACAGCGGGGTGGGTGTCGCGCGCGGCCGGTCGCGGTATTGCGGCAAGCCTGCGCGCGCGCGGTACACTAGGGTCTAGGTAAGAAAAGAAGTCTAATTTAACCACAGAATTAAACCTTGTACCTATGCAGATGCACCAATAAACGTTTACGTATATACGTTTTGACGACCTCCGTGGCGCAATGTGTAGCGCTGTTGTCTTAAGGGACCCCGGCAGGGTCAATTTGAGATTTTTTTAATTTCTGAATTTTCCCTGGTCTGGCCTGGTGGGAGGCTTCGGCCGTGGCTAGTTACCACCCTACCGGCAAAGACGTGCCGCCAAGCGATTTAGCGTTCCGGTACGACGCCGTGTAGAAACCGAACAGGTTAACCCGCTACCATCTTAGACTGCATCATCACTTACCATCAGGTGAGATCGCAGTCAAGGGCTAACTTGTAGCGGATAAAAAAAAATATACATAATATAGATACTAGCTGATGCCCGCGTCCGCGTGGATTGAGATTTTTTGGCTCCCGCGGGAACTCTTTAATTTTCCGGGATAAAAAGTAGCCTATGTGCTATTCCAGACTATAATCTATCTCTATGCCGAATTTCATCCAGATCTGTTCAGCCGTTGGAGCGTGATTGAGTAACAAACATCCATACATCCATGTACATCCATCCAAACTTTCGCATTTATAATATTTATTTGATAAAGATTGGGAGAGTATAAAAGTATTTCCTTTTCCATTTCAGGAGGGAGGTGCGCGGCGCGCAACCATCTTCGTATAAAACAAAACAATCGTAGGACATTATGTTGGTACATGTACCGAGGCGTATGTTGTTCGTGACTGGTTCGCATGCGCCCGCGCCGCCCACAGTGACACACACACACACACACACACACTCCGCGACCATTACCGAGTACAAAATTGCCAAAAAAAAATTGTAAAAAAAAACGACTTTATTTTTCTTCTATTCTCTTACAAATTGCAAAATAGTGTAGGCAGGTAAAAATAAATCTGATGAGTGGGATGTAATAGACTTCATGGCTCTGAGTTCTAGACCTTTTGAGCTTATTCGATCTTTCTTTTTGGTGGTAGTTACCACAGAATATATTATTATAGCACAATAGGGATTATGCCTATATCAAAAATAAATTATTTCTGATATATATAACTGATTAATAAATAGAGATTCTTCCAAAATACCTAAAATTCACATCCTCGGTTAGTTTTAATTTTGATAACCATTTTAAAATAAAGATTAAAGAAAAAAGTGCGTTGAAATTTTATGACGTCACAACTGTGAATTTCATACAACTTCCATGCTAGAAGTGCGTTTTTAATTTTGATAAAGAGTTGCTGATTTGATTGAGTTGTCATCATCCCTATTGGGTATTTGACAAATAGTCAAATCAGCAACTTTTTTTCGCGTCCTAAGTAGGTACCTATGGGATTTATAAGAAATTCTTAAATGTGACGTCATTAAAGTTCGACGCACTTTTTTACTTTAATCGATTGTTAAAAATGGTTATTCAACATAAAACTATAAGGGGACGTGGATATTAAGACTTTTGGGAGATCCTCTATTTCATAAAAAATAGGTGACTGTTGGGCAGTGGCTCAATGTTTTGTCAGAAAATGCAGAACTAACCTGTGCGCATCCCCTCCAGAAATTATTTTTACCAAAAGCCCAAAATTTAAGCAAAAATTTTAAGCAAAATGTTTATTCAGACTCATTTATTGTTAAAAGTTGGACTATATTATTTCAGGAGCGCATATAAAAAATTAAACATCACTCTCCATTTATTTCACGACATCATCACAAAGGGGCTTTGAAAATTGTAGGTATTTTTTTAAATTTACAACAAAAAATATTTTTTTGCCCCGAATAATTTCAAGTAAATACTTATCACATATTTCTTAAATTATTCCTTTAATTAATATATTTATAAATTACAATAAATGAATTATATTACTTATGTTTAAAATTTAAATTTCTTATTAGGTACTTATTGTTAATGATTTCTCAAAAAAAAAACAAATAATAAATGATAATAATTGTCGCTTTAAAAGGCGAATGTTGTATAGATATCAATTTTATATTTTGTATATAATTTTTTTCTTCTTTAATCAAATAGTTTTAGATCTGTGCGTGTTGGGCGGTAAATCTAACCGCTGTCAAATTATTATAATACTTTGTCTGGGTTATTTTTAATAGCACAACCCACCAAAAAAAATTAAGTTTCTAACATCTAAAATTAACAAATAAGGTACTAAAATGTGCGGCTATGAAAATTTTTATGTAACAAATCTCATAGATCGCTTTTTATTTTATTTTTCGTACCTCTTATTTCTATAATTGTGTTGTTTTAAGCTAAAGATGTCGTGAACGCCATTATACAAGAGGCTCAAAAATGTTACAAGCCAGAGCCAGAAAACAAAAAAAACATTCATATTATCTAAGATGGCGTAAACGATTTCCGAAAAGTAACATAAAGACACACTCATAACGCGTGGAAATTTTGGGAACTAATTTATCTGAAAATTCAAAATGGCGGGCTAAATCACGCAGAAAAGTTCAAGTTATGTGTGTATGTCTGCAATACTCGTATGTCCAACATCGCTGACTAACACCGTATTGTTAAGTATTAATATTCAATGTTTTATGATCTCACTTCATTGTCACAGACCACTGCGAGTGATATGTCATGTTGTATGTTAGGTACCCATAGTCCCATATTTTCATTTTATTTTAAAACTAGCGAGTTTATATGAAAAATAAAATAAAAACAAAAACTAAACAGGCATAAAAATTAGTTCCAATTTTCGCCACCGCGCACCGCGCCAATTTTGTGGGACTAACTACCTATACATTAATATATTTTGTTCTAATTCGTTTTAAAAATAAGATGAAATATTGAACCAAGGCCAGTTTATAATGTAACTTTATTTATTGCTTGATACCTTTTTTTAACGAAACTAAGTGTACGTGTATAACAATTATTTATAAAATTTTATACATAATAGTATTTCAGTCATTATAAAGTCTTACTGTTTTTTAAATAATTTTATTCAATTGTTTGACAAATTACTCGCATGGTTTCTTATTTATGTGGACATTCACATACCAAAAATAATATTATATGGAATGGAAAGCTGGACAATACACTGTTTTGATAAATAACAAAATGCTAGGTACAGTACGCGCCACGAAAGTTGAAAAAGCGCACGATTAGAACTTGAACGATATTATCTAGTTCTACCATACAAGGTATCAAATGTAAGGAAATACATGAATCGTGCTCTATAAAATTTTAAATCTCACCACTACAAACAGTATCTATTCGAGCAATAAAATACTTTAGCGATAAGCATATTTTCTGTAAAATGGACCTTAATTATTTTCATATTGTACGAATAAATTGTCCGTACATCTACTATCAGCGGTCCAAGCGGTAAAATTAGGAAATTAAAATCAGTGTCTTTAAAGTCAGTAATCAAAGTCTTTAGTTTCGTTTCACTCTGATGCAACGTGGAACACCCGAATGTAGGTAGTATTGGTCTCGGCTTCGGACGTAGTTTCAGTCGGATGGCAGCCGAAACCGAAACTAAGCTGAAACCCGTTGTTTACCGAAACAGAAGTTCGGACACTAAACACAACAGCGACTCAGACTCTGTGCTCCACATCATGATTTCGCCCAATAAATTATTTGTCCTCTAGTAAAAACGAGGCTAGAGACGCGCTAAGCACGATGTATAGAGTGAGTTCTTACACAGGACAAAAAAAAATACATTGAAAAATCAAACTCGAATTTCTCTTAGGGTGCCGACTGCCGAGGAAATTGCTTAAAAGTTTTTTTTCCAATTTGCTTAACTTTAAAGGCAAAATAGCTAATAAAATCAACTTTCGCGCTTGTTGCAACTTTGGTGACGGGATCTGTAACCTAGAGAGAGAAGATTACACAATATATTTTTGTTATGACTATAATTGTATCTTATAATAATAGGTACATTGTTAATTCATTTTATGACGCGTGACTGGTTTCATTGTATATTGTTTAAATTTAAATTAAAACAAAATATAATATTTTTTAAATCCAACCGATTCCAATCTCAACTGCTTTCTTGGGTTTCTCGTATCCTGATTACGTACGTAACTTTGATGGTTGCAGTCGCGATGATTGCAATTGACAACTTGGAAAAATAGCATAAAATTAAGATAAAATTATACTATTTCAAGATCGAGACTATACTCGTAAAAGCGCTGTCGTGTGTTTACCTTACCTACCTACAAAATAAAAGTAATGTAGGGAAGTAGTATAAGGCCATTTTGTACAAAAGTTAAAGTTGTTCAAGTTTTAGATTGCGATTTCTGCAATTCGAATCATCAGTAGTTACGTAATAATGGCACTGGATACTGATGTTCTATTTTCAAATATTCACATTGTAAATTGTTTTAGGTATGGATGTTGTAATAAGTATAGTTATTAACGTATGATTATTGAAATGACAGTCTGATCTCTTATGATAATGCGTTATCGGTAAGCGGCTGAGCCGCGTGTGTCCGTCGGGCGCATCTGACATTCTAAACCAAAACCTTTCAATATTACGTTTGAAATTCGCGCCAAATTGATTTTAATTTTTTTTTAATATTCTAGCCTAGCCTTTCGGTTTTGGCTTGCAAGCCTTCTGACCGTAATTTGACGTCATTGTCGGTGTTGCCCTATCTGCAAATTGGCGGGAAACTAACAAAAAATGGTTGGGTATTTAGTATTTACTAGTTTTTTTTTTTTTTTTAATTTCCCGCGCATTTTGCACTCTGTACTGTATTAAACAATGATATATTTTATTCGTTAAAAATTATAATAATATTAGAAACTATTTTGTAATTTGTATCGAATTTGTTAAAATTAAATTAATAGGTTGTTGTATCAACGAGTAAATCTAGTCTATAACCCAATCCAGATGCTACTATAAGATAATAAAAATAGGTTTATCTCTTTTCTTCGATTACAGTCACTCGAGAGAAAACGATACAATGCTAACTGCCATCCAATAGCATCTGGAGTACCTATAGTACGTGATAAATAAATATCTTTATTATGTAATAAGTAATTATTGAGACAGCTTTTATTAATCATAAAGTTTTGGCGCGTTTTTAAACGTAATATATTATTTTGAGCCCGATGCTATACGTCATCTTTTGCAAGCTATGGCTTTTGTGAATCAACTCAATGTTGCATATTGAAAAATTGTGCTGGGCCAGTAAAATACCGATAATACGCGCGCGTATTATAGCGATTTGTGATTGGCAGTAACGATTATTCTTGTTATGATTAGCATATGATTGATATTATCCAATTTAATTATCGCATGATATATTACCATAAATTTTCTGAATTAAGGTTTTTATTTTTAAACTGTATACACCTATATTTCGTTTCATGTAAAAGACCACTGATCTTTTTTAAAGAGTTATCAATCGTGGTTTACCGCGCTATGAGAGAACAGTATATGTAGTATGTACCTATTTATACGCATACATATTCCTCCACTATTGTAAGTACAGTGTTTTTTTTACATGAAACCATCCAAGCCAACATACAGGATAAAATATATTAGAGCTGCCGAATGCCTATCTCAAATCGATGGAATGCGTTTTGCACTGGAGTTTGATAATCGATTGCCCTAACTGTCAAATCCTGCCTCGACTATGTCAATAAAAAAATGTATATTATTATAAATTTATTTCATGAAAATTATTTAATATTCACACAAATACATTTATTTTTATTTATTTAATAGGTAGTGCTCTGTCGATTTTTGTTCGAACCGTACCTAGTACCTAGGTACCAATGTTTCGCTTCACGCACGCCTCTTATTTATACTCTGATACCGATAATGTTTTATTTATTTGGAACATTATGAGAAAATTTGTGACCAATAAAAATGCATGAGAGCTATAGTGACCTCTAGTGGTAAGTTTCCCTTTAGGGACTTTTTACAACACGATTTACGATATTTTTACCCGTGTACAAATCTCTCCGTGTGCGTAAAAACATAAGTTATGTTCCAAATAAATAAATATGGAACACCAATATTATATACCCCAACCCGAAGTGATCAGATCTACTTCCGCCATTTTTAGTTTCACAACTGGTTAAATGATGGGTAGAAGCGGCGACGGGACGCTTTAAGAGTACAAATTCTGTATAAGCCCCTACTTGAATGTTAATTCAAAACATTAATTTTAATCACGAAACAGGGAGAAGGTATAGTTTAAGCTGGGTATCCTTTATGCTCGTGAACCTGTTAGGTGCTACGTTCCCAAACTTCTTGACGTTGTAACTCGCACTGCCTACGTACACCATCGTTCTACAATCAAAGTTCTACAGCATATACACTGCAGTGTCCGCATGCGGCATAACTCATATAGCTGCACTCCATTTATGCAATCGTTGGTTCCATACGGAGCACTCTTATTTTACGGGAACCTATCATTATCACATTGTGATTTTCCTTATACCTAGCTGTTATTGTGTTTGCGCCTATTGAGTTCGGTGATAGGGGTATTCTACTTTACACATTTTATCGTTTAGTAGATTGTCACGAAAGCGTTTAATAAATCTGCTTTACCACTGCAAGGAGAGTCTTCTACCATAATATTAGACTGCATCGTCACTTATTATCCAGGTGAGATCGCAGTTAAGAAAAAATTTTAACTTGTAGTAGAATAAATAACATCTAAAAATCCCACTTGCACTAATTAATACACAGTGGCTCGATTTTGTGTTATGACTTTTTCGTTCCTCCCCTAAAACACTACATAGCTAAGTTAGTTACTGTAACTGCTTTTTCTGAGCGTGGATATGTTTACATTAGAAGGAGCGCAGAGCATTACAGGTTCGCAAACATATTGACTACCCAGCTGTCAGAGTACTACGAATTACGAAATAACGTATTACGGTATAACGTAATCTAGTGTAAAAAAGTAACTGAAAAGCGCGCGGGCGACGGTCGTAGCCTACGGTGCAGCTCTGCCTTTGGTGTTGTCTCTTCCTTAACTAAATTATCTGTATCCTATTGCTACAGTGAGTTTGATTTGCAATATCTTCCTACCCTTCTTTCGTAGAAATACAATGTAATACAGGTGTACCACTGTAACGATAGGGTATTAGAGAAGGTGCGACGATATATGCGCGCGCACCTCGTTAGATAAGAAAAATGTTAATATTATAGCCGAAGCTAGTGGGCAATTTTCAGGGGATACTTGATAAAAGCTGTACGTTTGTACAGCTCTACCTTGTGTACTAGCTCTACCTTTCTACCTACTTCAGTGAATTGGTTTTGCTTGACTAGACTTGCCACCCGGTCAGTGGTGGATTTACCAGTCCACCACCATTTACCAGTTTTGGCACTTTATTTACACCTGCCATATCGTGTTGCCGTATACACCTACCCTACCGAGAGTTTATAACACTGCGTAAAGAAATAATTCATATTATACTCATGAAGATGCAAAGCCAGGAAATCCTGCGAGGGGTAGCTGTATCGACCAGCAGAATTTGACAGAATGACTGACCACCGTAAACCAGGTCATCCGCAAACGTCAAGGGCATTTTTACATTCATTATTTTTTTACATTCAGGTAGAGGTACCATAATAAAATCTCCCAGCTTTTATCACATTTTTTCTTAAAATTTCCCACCATCTTGGACAATTAGCAACAAATTGCAATAAACAACCGTCCACTACCGCCGCTCCGCACCTAGCTCAACTTAGTCAGTGTAAATTGTAAAATTAGTCCGGTATTGTAAAAAAATATATCACTGATTGTAAATATTTGGAGCCAAAATTTTTATACAAATTCATAGATTATATTCTTGGACCAAGTTGGCTGGGGAGCGGCGGGAGAAGTCGGGTAGACTGCGCGGTTTGCCGCTGATCACTCTAATTTCAGCCTACTCTATGATCCCGATAAAAATAAAAACAGTAATCTTATCTCTGTGGCTCTCTTGCACGTGAGTTTTTTGTTTAAATCGCAAGGAAGTGCAATGATTCTCGCATAATACTCTTCACTTATATCCGCTTTAGGTTTACTGACTGTGCAAGCGAGACAACAATACACACGTAACAATTTTTTAAGCATTTGATAGAGATAAAAATATTGTATGTCACCATCGTTTCTTTCCAACAAGTGAACTGTTATGTCATTATTTTTTCATCATAGCATAAACGCATTTTTAGTGGCCCCAAATCGATTTTATAAAATGTAATGAATTTCCTTGTTTATGAATTACTTACCTATTTTATTGTAATACACTATATTATATTCGACAACCTCAAAGTTAATTTACTCTAAATATAAATTTTATTAATCTTATTTAATTTTATTAATAAACATAAACAAGGAAATACATAGACGATGATGCTCACTCTGTTTACACAAAGCTCTTAACTATCGGTATAGAGTCTGTTCAATAGGTCAGTTTACATCACAGGTTTACATGAAGGTACTAATTTCCTACCTCCATGGTTTACATGGGTAAATTCTTGGTAAATTACAAGTTAATTGAAAAATAGTTTAAAGCTACACTGTGAAAGAATCATCGATGAATCAAACAAATTGTGAGAAACCATAGACATAGAGAAACAGTCCAACTTTTCAAAAGTACTGCAATATTTTTTTTTAAATTTCTATGTAAACTGACTTAATTATCAGACTCTAGCTATTGGCGGGTGTTACACTATCAGTATTATCACGCGATCCGCGATACGCGATCCAAATATTGATGATTTTGCGATAATATTGACGGATCACCGGATGTTCTTGAAATCCACGATCCAGGGGGCGTGGCTTCAATAATACTGACAGTGTGAACGCGCTGTACCATCAGTAAGTACGTGTTCGACAGCCGACGACGGAACGTCACAGAGTTCTATAATGGGAACGGAACATGCAGGACGAGGAATTTTGGGAATGTGGATCTCCGACTGCTTCCGACGTCTCGCAGACCTCGCAAGATGTTGGAGCAGAATTAAAAGGATTTTTATATAACTTTGAAATGTGCCAGGCGCTTTGGAATCCCAATGATTCTAATTATAATATTATGAATTAAAAAAAAGAGGGATGACTAGCTGGACAGGCTGCTAGTTATCTAAAGTATAGTAACTTTCGTTATCATCCAAGTCATCGCCTAAAAGCATTTCTTGCGTTAGATTCTAATGACTGTACTGGTTTCGTTTTAAAATCCAATTTTTTACCCAACGCCTTCGTTTTTTATTAGTTTAAATTGCCATCGCTAATATTATAGCGACAGCTGCTTTCTTTCTGTTAACCATTTTTAGTTATTAATGGTCTGTGTTGAAGATTTTTGACACAGGTTAATTTTTAGACCAAAGTGGACTCTTTTTTAAGGATTTTTAAGTATATGGCACAACCACAGAGTATGTTTACTCTGAGAGCACAACTATTCTCTACGAACTCGAACACAGTACTGATGATGATAATATTGATAGTATGAGACCCTACCATCAATACTGTCACGATAAAAATATCACGATCCGTGGATCGCGATACGGTATTGATAGTGTAACAGGCCCCAATGAGACATTTTATTTCTTTCGTAACGGCAACCCGCAGTCATTCGTTGTCTGATCGTAGAGGCAAACATTAGGTACTTTAATGACTACTGCCGAGTGATTTGGCAGCATTATTCTATATGTAATTGACGAAAAAGCAAACATATAATTTACTATATGTAAAAAAAGTTATAGAATTAATTTAATAAAATTATAAATAAAACTTTCTTTGTGTATTATTCCTATTTAATCCCCAGAAACATTAGGCCTTAATAGAACCGCTCTTGACTAAATTAAGCACAGATCGCTTAACCTATATAGCTTGCATCCTGTTTTTTTTAAATACTAAGTACCATAATCTACGAAGTTACGAAGTTTTTAGTTTACTACGAAGTTTTAGGCATCAAGTACCTAACTACTTAGTCTGTTTAGCGAAAGTCGATTTTTAGATACTCAAGGTAAAATTATTAAAAAATTGTGGGTACGTTTGCACTCAATACCATTTAATCAATCAATCAAATCAATACCTTTGATTTTATATATAAAATCAATGAAAAATACACCTAAAGCAATGCGTATAAGTACCAGTATACGGTGTATACTTACTATCCCGGAAAATTAAAGAGTTCCCGCGGGAACCGAAAAACCTCAATTCACGCGGACGAAGTCGCGGGCATCAGCTATTTCTTAATATTACCATCGAATTTCGGCAGTTCTATTTTCGGCAATCTTATAATATAGCAATCGTGGCCGGATCAAATTAATATTGTTTTTAATTTTGACCACCATTTAAGTTTGACCAAGTTTTATAATTTATTATCTAATTACATTAAATCTCTCGAATAAATGGTTAATTAATTTATTCGTGCAAGTTTTAAAGAGAGTACAAACATTTAAAAGCTATTTAATTATTTGCCCACTTCTGGAATTCTTACACGAACTAGCAGATAGTGTCCGGTTCCCAATTAGAAGATGCCATAGTCCTTGCATCAAAAAGCATTTTCCACGCTGGGGGCAGCATCCATCATCCACCATCACAGTTGAAATTCGGCTGAAGGCTGATCTCTATCGCTTCGCGTATTTTCCGAGGTATTAGTAGCTTTCCCTGGCTAAGACGGACGCCTTGTCAAACCGTATATAGTGAGTCGTACCCGCACCATGAAGATGCTACGCTATGGTCACTTTTTTGGATCACAGATT
Organism: Erebia ligea; assembly: GCA_917051295.2. NCBI lineage: Eukaryota > Metazoa > Arthropoda > Insecta > Lepidoptera > Nymphalidae > Erebia > Erebia ligea. The sequence goes on from OU785232.1 coordinate 2,614,270, forward strand.
TAAAAAAGTCAATTTTTTTTCCGGCAATATAATATGCATGGTATAAATGTGATACATTTATACCATAGCTGGCGCTAGCATCGCCAAGTGTACACATCAGCTGTGTTACAAATTTCCATCAGATTCTGCCATCAGATTCTGGTAGACCTATAATACTAACACCCAATCGATATTTTTTAATTTTTGGCCTTACCTACTAAAAAAAATTAGTTCCAATTTATAAGTTGGTGGCTCTGTATTTCTAAATTAAACAATGACAGTTCTAAATGTTAGTGTTATTTCCTATACCCTGTGTAAAAACCAGTTCTGACATTAATATACTTCAATTTATAGATTATGTACGACAGAATTAGCTATGCACTAAATTGTCAATAAATAAAAACAAAATGTAATATATCATTTTTCATTTATTTCCATACACATTTCGTTACAATACAAAGTCATCGACCAGCGATGGCCCGCAAAAGAGACAACAACAAAACAAAAACAATACTAGTGGTTCGCCCCGAACTGAGACCTCGCGATATCCATAAACTTACAGAGCGCCATCTATGTGAAGTTCTGTTAAAAATAGTGAAGCTCATTAAAAATTAAATAATTTCGTTTCCTTAGAATATTTATCTAATTTTAGTATTTGTTGTTCAAATACAGGATATAATTCAAATAAGTGATCAAGTTTCAGGCTCAGCCTTTTCTTTTTAAGCACAAACGAATAAATTTGTACAGAGCGCCATCTATTGACAACATTGTGAAGTTTGTTAAAAATACGTATGCTCATTAAAAATTAAATAATTTCGTTTCCTTATAATATTTATCTAATTTTAGTATTTGTTGTTCAAGTACAGGATATAATTCAAATAATTAATCAAGTTTCAGGCTCAGCCTTTCAGAAAATTGGGAGTTCTGAGGTCATCTTTGGACGTCCGAAAATCACCACTTTGAAAGCCCCCCATTTCGTCAATTTTAGGGGAAAAATTAAAAAAAAAATATTTTTGGACTCCGTTCCTCATTATCTTTAAAATGATATACCGCAACCCTATGTAATGCTATAAAAAATATTTTACTTCGCATTCGCTTCTATGAGAGCCCCCCTGAAATAAAAATTTTTATAACTTTTTAAGCCATATTCGGCGGGAGGCCATCGGTTTACATAGTTTATTTAAATTTGAAGTAATTACGTTCAGTAATTCAGAAGTTATAAGGCTCTGACAGACGGACGGACGGACGGACGGACGGACGGACGGACGGACAAGTGCCAATTCACCCAAGTAGACTCAGAGACCTTCGCTTCGCTCGGTCAATTATTTATGTGGTTGAATCAAATTGATATTCATAATTTAGGTCCAGTTTTAGAAATGACCTCAATTTCTATTATGTTTAGACACCCCTAAATATTAGATATTAAGGTGTGTCTAAATATAGCGCGGCAATTTTACCCGGCTACCGCGCGCCATGTGCCGCGCTGTTATTGGACGTCTGCCGCGCGTATTATATTCGTGGGTATAGTCCTCAAGTCCTTACTAGGGCGCGGCAGAATTGTCCTACAAACGCCGCGTGTTGCTGCCGTGCACTTGCCGCTCTATGACTGGACACACCTTAATATAAAGGCGAATCTTATCACGTCTCAACAACCGAAGCAATAGGCCTATTCTGGAAAAGGTACCTACATCAAATGACAAACATCATGATGAAATGGAAACATCAGCCAATGGTAGGTACTATATTGGCTGAATTTAAACGGCGCGGCGGCGGAGGGTGAATTGCCCATACAAACGTAATACCAATATAATTTGTGAATCAAAAATATTTCCACCATATTATGCAATTATTTAGACTGAACTTGTGTTTATCTAGGTCCCTGAATAATAATGTTTTCAAAATACTTTCCCAAAATTAAATGTAAGCGCATTGCGTTTTGCATATTTTTACGACATAAATGACATGTTTTCTCCTTATTTGTTTCATATTAAAACCAACGATACGTACCTACTAATTATTAATCAGGAACATACTCGTAGCTTATATTGTCAAGTTACAGAATAACATCACGAAGTTAAAAACCTAACAAGTTTTCATTCATCATTTTTGGTATTTACGGAACAAGACTAAATGTATAACAAATTCTGAACGCTCATATTGCTATCGCGCTTGAGCGCGATCATGTGTCATCAGAAAATAGAGATAGCAATATACCGGCAAATTTATATTTGCGGGTTGAATAGAAATTGCGAGTAGCGTTCGCCGGCCCCTTAAGAAATCCATACTGCAATATCAGAGAAGAGTGGAGACGGATAGTTAAGCGTGCCTCAACACCAAAGTGACGACCACGACCGCTCTGCCAAGAGCGATACGACCAAGAAGAAGAATAATAGATTTTGTACAATAGTGAAAGAGAGTAAGCCAATCTTAATAGGGGCTTACTACATTCGCTTTAAGCAGTATTATTTTAATATTGATGACGCTCTTGATCCAAAATTATAATCCTTATTTTAGGGGACGTCAAGGTTAGTCATATGAAACTGATATTTTAATATCGATGATATAAAGCGATGATAAGCCAGGAGATAATAAGTCAGTAGAAAGCCGCGCGCCATGATAAGTTGAAGAACTTATAAAAGGCGGTAGTTTGCAATTCAAGCCAAACTTTGACGTCTAAATTTTGCTGATCAATTGTTACCAACCACTATTCTATACATAATATTATAGTACATAAGTTCTTTGGTACATATTTACTTAGTCGAGGTCTTAATGAATGTTGGGTACAATGCATAACCACCACAACAAAGTTCACAAAATATATATCGCAATTTTCAATTTATTTAGTTTACATGCCCAAAGCTTGCTTACTAACTAGGTACCTTTTGTAAATGGACTTCCAATACTTTTCTATAGGTATAAGTATATAAAACAAATAGAACCTACTTTTTTTGTCGGAGTATGTCCAACTAGTTTGAAATTCATCGGGGGTTCATGAGGTTGCTTAAGGTGGATTTAGACCAAACGAATGCTCATTATATCCTCACACTATCAAATTCTTCCAGTGAAGGAGCATTATAATTTCATTGTGTTAAGTAACTAAAAGATCAAGAATGTCAAGAAATGAATGCTCTTGCTCTGGTTCTATGTTCGTTTAGTCTTTTACCACCGTCTTAAGTGACACAACGTTGTCCTACGTGAAATAAATAAATCATTTCAATGTATTTCTACCACCGGTTCGGAAAGAAGTTATACTGAGATGAACCAGCAGTTGCTCTTTTTGAAAAGAAAAAAGAATGTTACAATATTGCAAAAACTGCAACTGCTATATTGTATAGAGCAAATGCTAAGTTTCTTAGATTAGTTAGATTCAGTTAGCGTAGATTGCTTCATGCGGCTGCGTCGCGAATTAAATCTAATCTAGAGTCAAGCCTAAGTTGAGTTTAAATGCTTAAAATACTTCACAAATTCCTGACTTCCGAGGTTCCAACAACAATCTTCAATATCCGGGCAAGAGATTGAGGAACTTTAATTTTTTTATTTCATTGTAAAGAGAAAAAGGAATCAAGTCATTTGGCACAATCAACCAACCATTTCAGACCTCGACTGTACATGGAATGTAAAAATGGCACACACCACAGGTTAACAATATATTTTTCATATTTTAATAATATATAATTACCTACATAATAATATAATTAATCATTCGCGTACATACCTACCCTATCGCGGAACTAAGATTTAATTTAAATAGTTCACATGGTACAAATATTGTTACAAGAATTATAAAATAAAACAGATATTAAATATAAAAAATATGACAATATGACAATATAACAAAATCAAGAAGCATGTATTAAATAAACAAGTGAAAATAATAAAGAAAACTGTTCAGGCATTTAGAAGTTATAGTAGATTAAAGAAACTATAGGTATACTTCATTTATACATACCTACATACAATCGCGGTCAGAAAACGTTTACCACCCTATGGTTCATAATGGCATGGCATCATAACCTATCAGTGTCGGAAGGTCGTTATGTGGTTTGATTAGGCATAAATCATGGATTTTTTAACTTTTTCAGTAGGTGGCAAAAGTGGCAACTAAATAGGATAGATGTAGAATACCTCTTTCAATATTTTTAGTAAATGTCACTTTAACAGATGCTATGATGCTAATGTGTCAAAGGTTAATATTTGATAACTTTAAAACGTGATAAATATTAAATTATACCTTTGAAACTTTTAAAGTTAGTAGTAGTAGTAATTAGTAGTTTTACTATAAGTTTTAAACTAATTTCAAAACTGGTAACCATTTTCAGACCGTGACCGTACATACCATATCTACATACGTCATACGTAAACTTTTTTTGGGCAGTTGTGTAAAAAACAAGACAACGTCCGTACCTATGTGATAGTCTGTTTTTCCTTAAATAGAAAAATGTAATTTCAGCTTTTCGCGGAAGGCGTAAGACGAAAGGCGTAAGACGCGCTTTCCCGGCGGATAGGACGTTGTTAACGCGAACTAACTCAATGAAATCATAATACGAGTGCCAAACCTAACTCGAGAACGTCTAAAGCGCCGGGAAAAGCGCGTCGCTTACGCGTTTTGCTAACAAGGTCTCTACAATTTGTTTACTTTTTCTATAACTAGACTATACATACAAATCGTCTATTTGCGGAAAAACATTGTATGACAAATTTTGCTTCCCGTCGTAACAACTGCTGGAAGAGCGGTAAACTCTCCGAAATAATTTCCCTGTCTGTTAATTAAACGTAGTTCCGCCGCCATCTTTTTTCTAAATTTCTTTACATTTTTTATCTGTGAACCACTACGAAATAATAATTTGTGCTCTCCTTATATAACTTATAGGTATGTAATCCTACATCGATCGCCCTACCACTAAAAATGAGTATTAATTTTTAATATAAACATATAATAATAATAATATTGATAATTGTAACGTAAATCTTTAATCACATAATAATATTTTTGTGATTCTGTTTTCTCATTTATAAGCTCAGGTTTAACCACGTGCTTGGTCTATGATCTATGGTCATTCACGTAGGTAACTTTTTTAATTTAAAAATAATTAACTAACGTAATTGGTAGAATTTATATTATATTGTAAAATTAACTAAAACAATTAAGTAGTTAGAATTTACATTATTATTTAGAACAATTACAACATAATTAAATACAATTTACTTAATCTAAAAATTGTATGCGACCAATCGGTAGTTTATTCTTGCTTTTTTAAAGATTATTATAAAAAAAAAGTCATTCGATGGACATAAACAAGCAAAGTTTATTTTAAAAAAAAAGTCGTTCGATGGACATAAAGCAAAGTTTATTTTCAAAAGAAAATGCTTTCGACTTAATTAATTTATCAATCGATCATCAATACACAATTATTTTACTGACAAAAATCAACAATATATTAAGAAACCATAATATGAGAAAGACGGCATTAAAGGATGATGACGGAAAGTGGGCCCTTCTTGCGTCTTAATGAAATTAACGGTAAAACATAGGAAATATACTCAGGATTATATAATAAAAAAAACAATAAGATATTATGTGGGAGTTTGGAGTAATCTCACTTTTAAGTTTTGAAGCTAGAGTACAAGTGGTGCCATCTATTTGGCACAAAGTAAACTAAATTAACCTAATATGTAATATATTTATTGACATGCAGGGTTCCGAAATACGTAAATAAATATATATAATATTGATAATTATTTTATTCTTAGCTTTAATTAAAATAATGGTTTGCGTATAAGTTAATTCAGTTTACCTTGTTATAGATGGCACCACTTGTACTCTGGCTCGCGCTACGCGAGTCATTCGCGAGCTAGAGTACAAGTGGTGCCATCTATTTGGCACGAAGTAAACTAAATTAACTTAATGTATAATATATTTAATATGCTTCCGGAGTGGCTGGACAAGTGGAGAATGGCCGTCAACGTGGGGAAGACGACCGCCATTTTGTTCGGCGCCCGGAAGCACATGCGTCAGCTCCAACTGCGAGGCCAGGACTTAGAGTGGCAGACTTCGGTGCGCTACTTGGGGTGCCACATTGACGCCGGCCTGGCCATGGTTCCCATGGTTAACCATGTTGTGAACCACGCCACGGCTGCCGCGTCGATGCTGCACCAGGTCCTCACCTCAAGCCTCTCATCGAAGACCAAGCTCCGGATTTACGGAGCCTATGTCCGCTCGCGGCTGACGTACGCGGCTCCTGCCTGGTATGCGCTGTGTTCTGTATACCAGAAGAGCCGCCTACAGGTCCGGCAGAACAAGTGCCTGCGCCAAATCGTGGGAGCTCCGAGGTATGTGAGGAACGCCGTGATCCATCGCGACCTCAAGACGCCCACCGTGGAGGAGTACGTCCGTACGCTCGCGCAGCGCATGTTTGCGCGCACGGACAACGGGCCGTACGAACACCTCCACGGGATCGCACCGCCGACCACCCGACCTCCGACAGGGCGTCCACTACCTCGTGAGCTCCTACGATCGCCATCACCTGCGCGGCACGCAGGCGATCGTAGCGACGACGACGACGCGACACTCACCGGACTAGACACCGACTCCGCGCGCGGCGGCGAACCTATCGCCCACGACGCGGAGTCCATCGGCTTTGACACCATCTCGGCGCGCGAGAGCGACCCCATTGCCCGCAGCGCCGGGATACCTGGACGAGACACGGGCCCTGCACGCGGAGGTGATGACGTCACCCGAAGTGCGGACCCAATACCGGCAATGACACCCGACCTAGGGGCCCGTAGCCTACAAGGCAGGCCCTAGCCGGTTTTACTCGGCTTCAAGTTTTTCACCGGGGCACAATGTTGCCCCGCGCCCCACCCGGGTAAGGAGGCCCAGCCTCGAGGCCCGTAACCCCGCTTGGCCCTCACGGGCCAACCGAGAAGACCCGGACTACAATATATTTAACGGCATGCAGGGTTCCGAAATACGTAAATAAATATATATAATATACTTAGATAATTATTTTATCTTTAATTAAAATAATTGTTTGCGTATAAGTTGATTTAGTTTACTTTGTGCTACCTAGATGGCACCACTTGTACTCTAGCTTCAAAATTAAAAGTGAGATTACTCCAAACTCCCACATAATATCTTAATGATTTTTTTATTATATAGTCCTGAGTATATTTCCTATGTTTTACCGTTAATTCGATCCAGACGCAAGTGGGGCCGAAATCTCTAACAAAAACCGGCATTATCCTTTAGTCCTGAGATTGAAATATATTTTTAACACTAATTTTTAAAGAACCTACACATTCTCTACGATTTTAGGAATTATTAAAACTAGGATGAGCATTTAGGAATGTGTGCGTGTAAATTTTTGGTTTCTAACCAATTATACTTTATTTTATGTAAGTACATATATATAGGTACAATATAATAAAAATCATATTATTTAATTTTATTAAAAGTAATAAATTTTAATTTTTTTATTAGGAAATAATAATGTAAGTAATATTTATCAGTAACACTAAATCAAAAATATCAAACTGACTTTATAATGTAAATTTTAACGATTTCTCACTTTAATAATATTTTAGACAAAATTCAATTCCTTTAGCTTCTCTCTAATATCGCCTAATGATATAAGGTTAGTTTTTCTTTCATGTTTATTTTGCATATGGCGATGTTTCAAAATGGCGACAAATATTAAGTATTGTAAAATGGCTATAAAAGTAAACGTGATCGTTTAGCTTAATATCATAATGTTTTAATCCAAAACGATCAAGTTAACCCGTAACTTACAGTCCCATCAACTTATTTGGAACCAATTTTAGCCACTGTTTAGTTTTTGTTTTAATTTTATTTCATATTTATTAGCAACACTATGTGATAGCAGCGACCATGTCAGATAAGTTTGTGGGACTATACCTAATAATATAATTATTTACATAACTTTGTGAAAAAAATAGAATTAGTATTTAACCACATTTTAATAGAAATAACAATGAACCAAACCAAAGTATAAAAATAAGAAACAATACGGCGCAAAAATGGAGTACGTGACACGATAATAATATTTTTGATGTTTAGTTATTACTGTCTACGTCTAAAAGCGATCTTAGGGTCAAAACACACACGACAATTTTAGCATCAGCGTTTTTGCGATCGATGATTTCGTTTAATCGATGCCTCGATTCATAGACGCGGTTAAAAAAAATTTGTGCGAGTAACCTTCACGTGTTTTTTTTTATTTATAGCCTAGCGCTTGTCTGCAATCTTACGAGCTGGTAAATGGTTGACGTACGATTAAACACGTGCGAGATTCGATCTTTGAAAATGAGTCTACTTAAGTTTTTTTTGGATATCTCAAACAGTATTGCAATCCTTCTATGATATTATTTTGTATTTCTGTGGGTATAGTTTCTTTAACTATGGCCACTAACTATTACAAATTCAATAATAATTATATAGCGCCCTCAAACAATACTTCGGTTTGGCGGTCATTTTCAGCGGAAGTGACGTTTGATACTTCCGTCCAAAAAACTCTTACACACTTATACACAGCACTGTTACTTTAAGTACAACTTTTGAGTAACACTCAAAAGTTGTACTTAAAAAACAGATCTATATAGAGATAACATCTATTACTAAGCAACATTTCTGTAGCGAAGCTTCTTAATATGGGACCATTTCTATAGCTACATGTGCCTGCAACTGGTGCTGAATAGGTATATATGCTGAATAATACATGTATTCGATGCTTAGGTTTCGAAACTAACGATCCAATATCCGAAATGACGAACATGAGTTCAATAGCTTTTGCGAAAGGCGACTAAAACGCTGATAGCAATAAAAAAGTATCATGTGTATAAAGGCCCTAACAGTAATTAATATCACGATTTTATTTTGAACTAATCTCCTAATAATTTAATTTTATTATTATTAGATTTAATAAGTACGATTTCGAATATATTTAATGGGTATTTAAGAGTCATATAAACTTGACACAATGTAAATAATTTTCTTATAATTCATAATTAGGTAAGACTTTTTAAATCGCACAAGGCATAGGAATCATATAATACTTTTAAAACAGAATTAATTAACATCGACATAATTTGCATTGAAGCTAAAAAAATATACAAAATCAAGTACATATTATAAATAAGTCAAAACGATTGAATCAATATGACCGAAATTTTAACAAATTCATAAAAATAATTCTACTTGCAAGTGCCTGACCATAATCTTCTTGCAAGTATCAGTTCACTGCTAGAAACCTATTTTCAAATGAGATGGATTCTACAGCATGAATTCTACTTGCAAGTGACGATGACAAAAATTCTACTTGTAAATAGTCTACAACTAGAATTAAGCAGGCATGACCAGAATTCTACATGAAAGTACTCAAAGACTACTCGCAAGTGTTTCCACGGCAACAATAATTCTACGAGTGTATCAAGACCATAGTTCTACTTGCAAGTATCACAATACTAAAATTACACTTGCACAGCAAGAAATCAACTTGCAAGTGTTTCAGAAAATCAGTTTTACTTCAGCAAGTAAAAGGATGAGGAGTGTTCACCACCAGAATTCTTCTTACAGGTGTACCACGCAAGAATTCTACTTGCAACTGTATCACAATAAGAAAAAACTACAAATATACCACAAAAAGAATTCTACTTGCAAGTGAGTACCACGAGTAGAATTCTCATTGCAAATGTACCACCACAATAATGTTGTTCGCAAGTATCAAGACAACAGTTCTACTTGTAATTGCAAGTTTTCGTCATCCAGATTTCTTCTTGCTTTGATGATGCTTGGGGGAAATTGACAGTATTCGCTTACTTGGCTCTATTTATCGTCCTGTACCAGTTTTACGCTTTCGTCGTCGCGCCGGCCGGTGTGAGGTCGCCTTAAGGGGCGCGGGTGTTGGAGTATGGAGAACCTTTCTGTTTGTTGCGCACTCGGCTTTTTACTAAGCGCTGTGCGGAGGTGGCTTTCGCCTGAAATAGTAATATGATTTTAATATTTTAAAAAAAACATTTTTAAAAACATGCTCTTATCACCAGCCATATTAAATGTAGGGTGACGTCATTTTATTATTCGTATTCTTCTCATCAAACCATTTTAGTTGATACCCATATCATGGAGGTGCATAAAAAATTACTAGTTGGCCATCTGGCGTCTGCCATATTGGATTTAGAATCACTTAGCTAACCATGCATTGTCATACAAAACGTGTATGCAAAATTTCATCTCAATAGGGATGATGCCCATATCGAAAATAAACTACATATTTTTTAACTGATTATTAAATAGAGGCTCTTCCAAAAGACCTAAAATTCACATCCTCGGTTAGTTTTAAGTTTGATAACCATTTTAAAATACAGATTAGAGAAAAAAAGTGCGTTGATATTTGATGACGTCACAACTGTGTTTTCATACAACTTCCATACTAGAAGTGCGTTTTTAAGTTTGATAAAGAGTTGCTGATTTGATTGAGTTGTCATCGTCCCTATTGGTTGGGAATAACTGTTTACAATTCAGATGGGGCGCTGGACCCAAAGTCGATTGATGATTCCATACAACAGCTTTTATAAATATTAACTTTGTGGTCGCAGTTTGGGTTCTAACTTCTAACGTTTTTTGTTAGAATCAGGGTTTAAATAAAAGCAATTTATATTTTGTATAAATTGCTTTTATTTTGCGTGGTGCGTGGTTATTTGGCGTGGCTTTGCGTGGTGGGTCTAAGCTCTAATTCCCCTCTCCTATGAGGGTGGAGGCCTGTGCCCAGCAGTGGGACGTTAATGGGCTGTAGTGGTGGTGGTGGATAAATTGCTTTTATTTAAACCCTGGTAACTTATAATACGGTTTAAGACTATAGACGACTATAGACTATAGAGGTTTTGACGACCTCCGTGGCGCAGTGTGTAGCGCTGTAGTGTGACCGCCGGACCCTGAAATTGACCTTGCCATATTGCCGGAGTGTGAAAATGACCCTGCCGGGGATCGAACCCGGCAGGGTCAATTTGGGAATTTATAATATCTGAATTTTCTCTGGTCTGGCCTGGTGGGAGGCTTCGGCCGTGGCTAGTTACCACCCTACCGGCAAAGACGTGCCGCCAAGTGATTTAGCGTTCCGGTACGATGCCGTGTAGAAAGGTGAGGTCACAGTCAAGGGCTAACTTGTAGTGGATTAAAAAAAACGGTTTAAGAAACCTGATGAAATACGTTTTTTTTTTACCTGGTAAAGACAGCGGCCGTCCACATAGGCTCAGGTCGTGTGACCTCGGGGAAACTGATCGGGAAGACCGGGGTCTGCTTGGGGTGTTGTTGTTTTTGTTCTCTTCGTTCCTGTTACCCCGGCGAGGAGACCGGACCGGGAGCAGTTCCTATATTAAACATTTATTTTAGTAATAAACCAAAAATAAATAGATAGATAAATAAATTCTTTATTGCCACACAAGAAAATACAACTAAATTATAAACAAAATACAGAAAACAACCCGTGCGCTAGGGTGGTCTTATCATTATAAGTGATCTCCACCAGAACCCATTTCTTAAGGAAAAGTGCAACAATATAGATGAACATTCAATTTTAATATACCACTTTAACTATACATAATAATAAATTAAAAAAAATTGGCAGTCATAGGGTATGCCGATAGAAGTGAAAATGAATATTTAAAATATTAAAAAAATTAAAAAAATTAAAACATAAACCTTAAAACTAAGCATTAAAGTTTAATTACTAATGTACAGTATTCCCAAATTAATAATGCACATGCAGATCTTCGCTAATTGTCGTATTCCCGGAAACACCCGAATTATTGAATCGTTAGAGCCCTAAAGCATTTTGCACCTTGTTCGAAAGAAATAGGAGTCAATATCATGTGTAAACAATCGAAAACTGTCAACTGTCGCCGGTCAGTCAATGGTAAATCAGTGGTGACTACACGTGTTCTCTCCGTGTGGAATTATATGGAGCTGCTATTACAAACCCTTCAATCAATTCAAATCAATTCTACAAAGATTGTAGCATATTCGCAATCGTGTGGTTTTCTTCGCTATTTACTTACATGGAATTATCGAATCAAATTTTGTTACTGATAAGTCAATATTTATCTCTTTTAGCACAAAACACATAATTCTACTAAAATTTTAGTATTTGTTGTTCAAGTACAGGATATAATTCAAGTAATTGATAAGTTTCAGGCTGAGCCTTTCAGAAAATTGAGAGTTCTGAGGTCAACTTTGAACGTTAGAAAATCTCCACTTTGAAAACCCTCCATTTCGTCAATTTTAGGGGAAAAATTACAAAAAAAATATTTTTGGACTCTTTTCCTAATTATCTTTAAAATGATATATCGCAACCCTATGTAACGCTATAATAGTTATTTGTGTTATATGGGGCCAAAGAAAATTTTTGCTCCCCGAGGGCGCTATTTTGAATTCAGAGCGAAGTGAAGGATTCTATAGTAGAATCCCGAGCGTAGCGAGGGGTTCTAAAGTAGAATCCTGAACGTAGCGAGGAATTCAATATTCGCCGCCCGAGAACAAAAAATTTGGCCCTGAGTGACACACACTATTTTCCATCACTACGTATGAGAAAAAGCTAGGAGTATCAACCTACTACTATGTATGGACATTACCTATACGTTTAAGCACCAATCAGAAGATACTCCTATCAACCTTCTATGTAATTATATAGACATTAATTAGACGTATATTTAAAGTTTAAATAAAATGTAAAGACGTATATCCGATCAACAAATTGATCACGTGACTTCGGACCAATCAGAACAGAGAAATGCAAAGTCGTATATTCGATCAACAAATTGATGACGTGACTTCGGACCAATCAGAAGAGAGAAATGAAAAGTCCTATGGGCCTACAAGTTACACTTTGCTCCCGCTATCCTCTGAAGCCAATATGCGTTTTTCGAATAGGTATGATGAAAAAAATATTTTACTTCGCATTCGCTTCTATGAGAGCCCCCCTGAAATAAAAATTTTTATAACTTTTTAAGCCATATTCGGTTTACATAATATATTTAAATTTGAAGTAATTACGTTCAGTAATTCAGAAGTTATAAGGCTCTGACAGACGGACGGACGGACGGACGGACAAGTGCCAATTCACTCAAGTAGACTCAGAGATCTTCGCTTCGCTCGGTCAATTATGTATGTAGAAAATGCACTTAACCACTCTATATACATATCGTCTTCCGATGCTCGGGGAATACGACCGTTGCCGAACAGTGACGAAGATTTCTATGCGCATTATTAATTTGGGAGTACTGTAGTATATTTATATTTAAGATCTTTTGTCTTCGTAAGAGCATGTCGCTGTTCGCGAGCATGTCAGAGCGAGGTGTCGGTGACGCGAATCCATTTTGACGACCTCCGTGGCGCAGTGTGTAGCGCTGTTGTCTTAACGTGCGGAGGTCCCGGGTTCGATCCCCGGCAGGGTCAATTTGGGAATTTATAATTTCTGAATTTTCCCTGGTCTGGCCTGGTGGGAGGCTTCGGCCGTGGCTAGTTACCACCCTACCGGCAAAGTCGTGCCGCCAAGCGATTTAGCGTTCCGGTACGATGCCGTGTAGAAACCGAATAGGGGTGTGGGTTTAATACAACTGCCATGCCCCTAACAGGTTAGCCCGCTACCATCTTAGACTGCATCATCACTTACCATCAGGTGAGATCGCAGTCAAAGGCCAACTTGTCGTGGATACAAAAAAAAAAAACCACAAGTTTACCCCCTACCAAAAAGTGCTCAACGCGGCTAAAGAAGTTTTCACTTCAAATACTGCCCAAACTCAATCTTGTAATGACATTAAGTTGCTACACAAAATTACAATCACAAAATGAACAAGGAAATGGGTAAACTAATGAAAATAGCGGCGTGGTGGACTATGGACAAAACTCTTCTCATTTCGACTGCAGGAGGCTCGTGCTCTATAGTAGACCGGTGATGGATGAAATTATGGATATTACAGGTTAAAATATTAAATAGACCACAAGTGTGAATGAGAATGTTTGTGGTTGTTGTCACTCATTTGTATAATATAGATAAAGTAATAAATAAGAGGAATCTATATATATAAAAGAAAGTCGTGTTAGTTACACTATTTATAACTCAAGAACAGCTGAACCGATTGGGCTGAAAATTTGTGGGGAAGTAGCTTAGAACCATGAGACGGACATAGGATACTTTTTATCAAGAAAAATTAACGAGTTCCCGCGGGAATTAAAAAAAACTTAAATCACGCGGACGAAGTCGCGGGCATCAGCTAGTTTTTGATAAATGGAATGACAAAAACAAGATATTGGATCTATCCAATGTCTTATTTTTGTCATCCTGCTTCTAAGCAGGCGTTACTTTGCAGAAGTCCATGACAATGGAACAAGGCAGAAATCTATGTGGTACAACGTGTAGCTTGCACATGTAGCTTGTGATATTCACCGCCCATAAGCCAGTAATCCGCACTGCCACAACACCACACCACACAAATCTTCCAAATTACTCCAAACATACGTTTCACTCTAACACCGGAGCATCCTCAGGAGATGTTGACTCATCAATGCACAATTGTAAAGTAAACTTTCACTTTACAATTATTGTGCATTGCAAGCTACATATTGTACCACATTGATTTGGCTGCTTTTGCTTGTACATAAATAATCGCTAAAAACTAACAAAACATGCAAAAGCTACCAACACCAAACCAGTGCAAAATTCCAGTAATTTAATATGACTTTGTAAGCACTCAGCCGAATATGGCCGAAGAATTATTTACTAGTCATTGTTTCTAGCCTGGAACTTCACATATTTTAAGAATCAAAATGGGACAGCACAGGAATTTAATTCATCGATGTATATAGATAGTACACTTGCTTTTATCAGTGAAGGCAAATATTTAAATGGAACCTGCATGCCTCAAAGGTGTCTGCCAATCTATGGCCATGAGCCCTGCAAAGCCGCATCAACAAGAAGAAAGAATCTATGGCCAGAGTGGTAGACTATGGCCAAACCTTTCTAATTCTGAGAGGTGACTTAAGCTCAGTAGTGAGCCCACACTGAAGATGATGAAGGCTATCTTTATACATCGATGATATAGGTAATTAAAGACATTGTTAGTAACCTTGTCGTGTGAATGGACCGAGCAAGCGCTATAGGACACGGGCGCGTCCGCAGAGAAGTCAAACGCACTCGACGCACGGTAAGACAGAGAGTCTGCGTCCGAATGGCGGGAGAAAGTCGTTAGTATGCTTCAGACCTTATACTAATGTAAGTTACAGATATTTTATGAAAAAGTGCATCAGGCATTGAATAAACTTTGGATTTCATTTTATATGAAGTGTAAACAAAATTTTCTTCATAATATTTTTATTCTAAATTAGAAAGTTAGTTTTTATAATTAGCTACATGATACTAGTAATTAGAGACAAAAATATGAAAAAAGTAAAGCAGGAAGGCATTATTATTTCATTGATATTGCAATAATTGCAGTTGTAAATCTTAAAGCATTAAGTATTTTAAATTCATAAATTTCTTGTTAATACATAAAAACAAATGAAAATAATTTGGTTCTGTCCAATTTTTCTTATACTTCCGCACCCATTGGAGATTATCTTTACACTGTAGTTTTTTCAATTTAATTGATAGTTTAGAATGGTAATTCAACATAAAAAAACAGGGAGCACCATTTGGGAGATTCTATTAATTATTTAATAATCATTAAAAAATAATTTAATTGACTAGTTGTCAATACCCAATACTCAAACTTTAAAAATAAAAGTGTTCATTTTTACATGTTATGGTAGGTAACACTAAACCTACCATGTGGCCAGCAGCTAGTCGGTGGAGGTGATCTGATCAAATGTTCGTGAACCTCTTTGAGTGTCATCGGGTCATCTTCCACAAAGCTGAGAGCTGTGCTGCCAAATTCCTGGAAAGTTAGAAGCTAGAATTAAGTTTAATCAGAAGTTATTTAATATGGAATGGCACCAGGGGGCATAGTACCATCATGTAAATCTGTATTGTTTTAAAATTGTTGACATCCATATATTAGGGACATCAATGAATGTGACATAAAACTGTAATTAAGTAATCAGACTGCTTTAAGTGATGGTTTTAACCCCACAGAGTTAGAAATCCATACTAATATTATAAATGTGAAAGTGTCTGTCTGTCTGCTATGCTTTCATGGCCCAACTACTCAACCGATTTTGATGAAATTTGGTACAGGGACAGGTTACATTCCAGAAGGACATAGGCTATAATCCCGGAAAATTAAAGAGTTCCCGCAGGAATAAAAAAAACCAATCCACGCGGATGAAGTTTTTTTTTTAACCACTACAAGTTAGCCCTTGAATGCGATCTCACCTGATGGTAAGTGATGATGCAGTCTAAGATGCTAGCGGGCATCATCTAGTATAATATAAATAACACTGACAAGACCAATATAGTGCATTGAAATTTAGATTTCAATACTTGATAATCATTGGTAATAATGAGCAATTTACTGGAATTTGTAATAGTAGGTAAGCTTTATGCTTCATTGGAGGCAAAAGTGTTAATGATGCTTTATAATCTATGGATTATACCTTTATATTAATAATGCAAAAGTGTGTTTGTTTGTTGGTTTGTCTTTCAATCACTCCGCAACAGAGCAACAAGTGTACAGCACCTGGAGAGTGACATAGGCTGCTTTTATCCCGAAAAATTAAGGAGTTCCCCGTGGGAATTAAAAAACTAAAACCAGATGGACCAAGTTGCGGGCATAAGCTAGGTAGTTACCTTCTGCATAACTAACATAGTTGCCTATAATATTGTGTAGCATAGTTGCCTATGCCTATAATACAAGTAGGGAGTTACCTGTGACATTAATATTGTATCATCAGATTCACATTCATCAGCATGACTGTCTATCAAACTTTCCCTGCTCGCCATCACTTGCTGTAACGGTTATATCACACGTTAATGAACAACACATTGCAAACAAGCAGAAAATTATGCTTACATAAGGTCAGGATATATTTACTTGTAAATATGGATTATCTTGTCTAGAAAGCCGCAACGCTTCCATATCCTGGGCTATGTTCCTCGTACGCCCAGGAGTCAGTAGGACAGCAGGTGAACCACTCATATTGGGACCCAAAACTAAAAAAATCAACGAACTTGAATTACGTTCGTAAACACGACTTTCAACAAATTTACGTCAAGATAGATCAAAATTAAGAAACGCACCAGACAGGGAATCGTTACTGCCTTGCATTTTACAATATAAACGTCCTAAAACAATTTTAAACACGCAAAATTCATTAAAACTCCATAAAAATCGCTTTGTAATTATGTTTATCCACTGGTAAATAATTATGACAATATGGTTATTTATGCACTAGTAACATGAATATAAATTACTTTAGATGGCGGAAAAGTAATTTTATTGTATTTTTAATGAGCGAAAATCGGAAAATTGCGAAAAATGTGCGAAAAACGATAAATGACAAGATAAGCAACCTGCTGACAGATAGCTTTTTTAAATTATCGATCAATATTTAGGCAATGATCTAAAAACATTCAGCGCAAAGTCGAATAGTCCGTGACGTTTGACAACGAATAGTCCGTAACTTTTGGTTCGTAATTCCTAATTCCAGGGTTTTCGTACCCACAATAACCTCACGCTGACACATTTTTAAGATTGGATTATGATGTATGTGATGATGTACTCTGTGATTGGAAGGATTGGTATCTCTGTCACTGTGGGATCTCGTGCTTTGGTGGCTTTGAATAAAAGATCTCACGCGCTTTTGTAAGTGGAATCCAGAGCCATGTAGCCAGTAAATAAAAAAAGCGCTTTTGTTTTTACAAAAGCGCTTTTTTATTCACTTTCAATAAAAAAAGCACTTTTGTTTTCACAAAAGCGCTTTTTTATTCACTTTTATTCAACGATTCATCAATCATAAATCAACCTGAAAATCATTATAGGCGCCAGAGACGAGTAAAATATTACCGTCACCGACAGGGCGTCTTGGTTGACTCCATCTAATAAAATCATCGATTGGGGGCGATTGGACCCTAATTTCGTGTCCAGCCCGTTGCTATCTTGTGATTTTATTATTGTGTGATTGTACTGTACAACGGTTGGCTCATTAAAGAAAGTTATCTCCTTTATAGTTTTGAAGAAAAGAGCAACTTTACAAGCCAAAATTATTAGGTACTGAACAGTGGCGATTCCTGGTAGTCAATCTTGGGTTTGCGCTAGCTGATGGTTAGGTATTTTCTCAATAAAATACATTTACCTCATATATCACTGATAAGGGGTATAGGTTTAATTTAACTGATATAATATCCCTAACAGGTTTGCCCGCCATCTTAGAGTAGGTACTTACATCATCACCCACCACCTGGTGACATTGCAGTCAAGGGCTAACTTGTACTTACTAGAATAAATAATACTATTTTTATTTATTTTACACTAACAGATTCCCGAGACTTCGTTCGCGTGAAATAAGTTTTTTAAAATCCAACGGGACCTCCCTAATTTTTCGGGCTAATCTCGGTTCTCGTACCAAGCCTATGACACTCACAAATAATGTGGATTTCTATTGGTACCAGAATTTTCAAAATCGGTTCTGTAGATCCAGAGATTACCCCCTACAACCTCACAAACTCACAAACTTTACCTCTTTATAATATTAGTACCTATAGTGCGCGTAACATTATTACTATGATATCTTCTAAGATATTCATCTGAATTAAATGGTGTAAGGGCGAATTTGATCTATATTAAATACTTGAGATGAACAACCATTTTATTTTGCTAAGGATTAATACTATGTTGGTAAAAACACCTTCGCGAGTAAAGCATTGTTTTAGATCAAATTTGAAAATTATAATGACGGTTATTGTGAGACGACCTTAAAAGATAGCTGTATGCTGTCGCGGACTTTTTTTTAGAACTTTTTGAGAGGAACAATTCCACCATACATTGTTTTCGTGTAACTTTTACCATTTAGGCAGCGCACGCCACGGAAGCTCACAGATGAGACAATTTTTTCCGACTTCATTCACATTATTGCAATATTCGTAGGGATCTTTAATGTTTTTGAAAATAAAATACAGCCTATGTTACTCGCTGATACTATGTTACTTTCTATAGGTGATAGAATTTTTAAAATCGGTTGAGTAGTTTTTGAGTTTCGAAAATAATACTACACGGCAAATGCAGAGCTATGCTCAACTCATAGTGCACGCCTTCGGCCCGTAGTGAGCGGGAGTTAAGCGGGCCGACGGAATTCGAAGATTGTCGCAGTACGAGCCACGTGGCGATGCGGCGCACGTCACAAGTCACACCTCACAACCAAGGTGCGAGGTGGTCATGGAGCGAGCGTGATTTTAAATAATTATTGATTAACGCAATCATTTAATTGATAAACTTATGTGTTTTGTAAATGGTACCTATTTCATGTTATAAAATATTAGTATATTACATAGATCTAGTATAATTGGTAAGTAACGTATTCATATTTATTGGTATTGCGGCGCAAGCTGCGCAATCTTAGAGGAATCGCCACTGGTACTGAAAAATATTTACATTATAATAGAAAGTTGCTCATCTTACCAATAATAATTTATCTTTATCTGATAATTATTAATAATAATCACCAGCTAAAACAGAAATAAATAAAACAACAGCTTAGTATGTAGTATATGAATTTATTTAACCTGAACAAAGGCACTACCTTAACAAAGAAGGCCTCTCTATGCGGATACTGGTTCAATGCGATAACAATATTGTAAATAATACCTTCGGCTAAAACTTTAACAAATTTATCAAAGCAAACATTACTATTTACATCATCATAATAATTCACGAGATTTGCGTCAGAAATAGTTTTATAATAACAATCGCATACAGTTCTAACAGTATAGTCATCCATATTGAAATATTATACGTGAAATACTTGAACAATTACATTTATAGTTAATTTTTGTTAATCTAGCATACTTTAAATTTTTTAATTCGTTTCTTATATTTCGTTGTCAGTTAGTACGTATTGGACGGCGCTGCCGTAGTCCAGGATTCGATTCTTGATCTCCTTCAGCTTGGCGATATAGTGCTTGTGTATCTTTGTGTTAGTTCTGGTGTAGCGGAGGGCTGTTATCATTTTATCCACAGTGTAATGAAGCCAGAGTATGTTCGTGTAGGGCTCGAAATTCTTCCAATCATTACTGAAACAAAAAAAAACAAATTATTTAAAATCATCCTTTAACAGTTTTAAGCTCAAAGTCATGGCGTTCTATTAAGTCTGTTTTAATATTGTTTTAAAAGGATACATCAATCTGAACTTGGCTGAAATTTAGTATGGAAATAGCTTATATACCCTGAATTAACACTGGCTAAATTTTAAAATGTTCAAGACACACATGCAGGATCCAGCAATGCAGGATTAGGATTCCCCTTTCAATTCCGACCTATCAATATCCTTGGAATAAGTATTGAGTTTTTCTAACAAGAGATTTCAGTACTAGAGTGGAGTTAGGAAGTTGGTGTTTCAACCCCGTGCCTCGGAGAGCACGCTGTAGATCATGCGCCTGATCTCACTCCGGTCGTGTCCTATTTTCCGCCCCATTTGGCTATGAGAGTTAAGGAACAGAAAGTGCACCTGTCTTCCGCACCGCGGTGTCGGCGGGCAGCCGCGACAACGAGTAGTCACTCATGGTCACACACACACTCACCCCAGCTTGTCCCTCATGAGGCGGTACACCTGGAACTGGTAGTCGCCCACGGCGTCGAACAGGCCGTCGTCGGCGGCGAGGTCGTTGTACAGCGCCGCGGTGTCGGCCGGCAGCCGCAGCGACAGGCGCGACAGAGAGTAGTCGATGATGGTCGCGGCCACTCCGCGCCGGGCCACGCGGTGCGCGCGCCCGCGGAGCACGAACGTCGCGTACTGGAAACAAAACATTTTTTTTAAACAGGCTTCAAAAAAAGGAGGTGGTCAATTCGTCACATAATCTATGTTGTTCGGGACACTACGTGTAACCGAACACTGCGTAGTCAGCAGTTTACGCAACTACCTCATGTTAAGGAGGACAGTGCGGTAAACTCAGTACGGTTCGATCGTCATAATATGGTAATACTAGCAGATGCCCGCGACTTCGTCCGCTTGAAATAAGTTTTTTAAATTCCCACGGGAACACCCTAATTTTTCGGGTTAATAAATATATATAGCCTATGACACTCACAAATAATGTGGCTTTCTATTGATACCAGAATTTTCAAAATCAGTTCAGAAGATCCAGCGATTACCCCCCTATAACCTCACAAAACCTAGGTGAATTTATGTATGTCCACACATTTCTCTGAAACTTTTAATTGGACTGACGATTTACGAGTTACAATCACTTGATATTTTTTTTAGATGAAATGATTTTTGTAAGAAGATTGCAACAAAATTTCAAAATATACTAATTTTTTGACATTTACTGTTTATATAAGATTGAGCACATTGAGCATCTACTTTTTAGGGATAACCTATAATTACATGCGTCATCTCAAGATAGCCGCAGTTTAAGCGATTGATTAATTATTGTCAGTCTTTTACTTTTCCTCTAATAAAAGTTGGTATTATCTTTTTGCTCACCTTCTGATCAGTGGGCGCTATAAGCACGTTTCCCCAGTGAAGATCGCGATGCTCGAACTGGAACGCCTCTTCGGCTACTGCTAGACCGAACGCCACCTGCCATACAAATAATTACAATTATTTACATTTATTTTATCATTTTAAAGAGCTTTCTACATATATTGTGGAACGACTTGAGGTAACATTCCTAAGCTAAAAAAGTTTCTATTTACACAATAAAAGTGCCAAAACTATGGTTTACTGCCGTATAGCAAGTTAAATCCCTGAATTTTTTAAAGTTGCTTAAAGTAACAGTAAAAAAAATCACAAACAAAAAAAAAAGTGACAATTAAAAAAACCAAAAACCTTGCCACAAAAAACTTAAACCAGATTTCCCATATATAAAAACTGTCAATTTAGTTATCAATTACTACTCGACCAAGCTAAGTTGACAAATGGCGCCATAGATTGGCAAGGAAGAAATCCGGAAGCCTATAATACATTTCCTACTTTGGTAGTATCCAATCATTGTAACCGAACTGAGTTTACTTTGCTCAGTTGGGTTACAATGATTGGACATATAGGTAACTAGATGATTCCCGCGACTTCGTCCACGTGGATTAAATTTTTTGATTCCCGCGGGAACTCCTTAATTTTCCGGGATAAAAAGTAGCCTATGTCCTTCCCCGGGATGTAACCTACCCCTGTACTAAATTTCATCAAAATCGGTTAAAAATCTGGGCCATTAAAGCGTGACAGACAGACAGACACACTTTCGCATTTATAATATTATAGTATGGATGTAAGCAGACTTCTGGCTTTCATCTACGACATTCGTGTTTTTAGCTTAGTCGGGTAGTAAGATGGTTTTATTTTTTGTGGCAAGACAGTGTAGATGTGTTCTGAAACTTAAAAAAACACTCGAACACCAAAAGCAGGGTGACAACCGCGAAGGATAAGTGAAAATCTAGTCAAGAGGTGCAACTTGAAACTAGAAATCCACTCGTCCTACGAAGCCGTCCAAAAACTGGCCAATCAATCATGCAATGTGCTGAAATAAAATAAAATTAGAAACAAAAACAATTAAAACACAATACAAAAACTTAAAAAACATTGTGAAATACACATTCAAAAGGAAATTGTACAAAAATATTATAGCCTGGACAGGAAAATAAAAAAAACTGTTTGGAGGAACCACTAGTGCATTTCTCTTTGATATAAAAATCAGTTCCATTTTTACCCGCAAGTTGCAAAATGGCGAAGATTTTTATTTTTCTGTTCAGAATCTTTACATTGGTTGTTCAAGACAAAACTGTACAGGGGCTAAGTCACAAAAAATCCCCCGTTGATTTTGTTTTGGGTTCTTCTCAGACTAAAGCTACAAGCTTTAGTTTTGAGATACTGTAATTAATTAATAAGGATGATGATAGGGAAACCAAAAATAAATTATTTCTAACTGATTAATTATTATTAAATAGAGTCTTCCAAAAGACCTAAAATTCATATCCTCGGTTAGTTTGATAAGCATTTTAAAATATTGATTAAAGAAAAAAAGTGCATTGTAATTTTATGACGTCACAACTGTGAATTTCATACAACTTCCATACTAGAAGTGCGTTTTTAAGTTTGATAAAGAGTTGCTGATTTGATTGAGTTGTCATCATCCCTATTATAACCATCACATCATAAACATCGTATTATTGACCTTTTAGTATTTTCACAATATTCTGATTTTGTCATTTGTATGTCACAAGAACATAGTGTCTTTAAATTGAATAAAGAAAGACTAAGATGCGTCAATGGACTACTTCTTAGTATATAAGATAATTATAAGTTTAGGTTAAAGTAAAATTACTCATTAGTCTAATTTTAAGGCTAGATTATAATTTTAGTGAGTATAGGTTGTATTACTTTATACACATATTAAAGGAAAAAAAAAAAAAAAATTGTATGGGCGTCGAGACGTCGACCCACTGTATGCCTATGCCGTGGGAATAGTGCCTAAAGTCTGTTACAATAGAGATGTTTTTTTCAACTTCATTATGTCTGATCACGTAATCTCATCTACAATTCGACCAATAACGATGGGAATGTCTACAAACATGTCGTCTTTCAATACTCCCATGACTTTTGGTCAAATGGCAGATAAGATGACATGATCACAAGATCACCAGTATAAAAAAAAGGTCATCTCTATTAGATCGGGCTGTATAGTTCTATAGTATCAAATCTTCAACAGTATATGCTTATTATACTGTTGAAGATTACGTAAATGATAAAAGAGCATGGATTTGACTCACTCCAGCAATGCTAAGGACAGTGGTTACTTATGTATCTACACATTGATGAAATTTTAAATTAATTATTTCAAAAGAGCAACGACCGAGTTTCTTGCTGGTTCTTCTCGCTAGGAATGCCATTCCGAACCAGTGGTAGATTCAATCGACGATTCAAAAGCACTTGTAAATTGAATTGTTTGTTTGAATAAAAAACATTTGAATTTTTTTGAAATAAATGTCAAAGTTATTTTAAAAAAAACTATGGTTCATGTCTTATTAATTTTAAGCTCAAGAAAATTCTTTCATTGAGTTATAAGGAATAAGTCGGAAGCCATTTTCTCAGTTTGACTTAAATTTGGTCAAATCCATACTAATATTATAAATGCGAAAGTGTGTCTGTCTGTCTGCTACGCTTTCACAGCTCATCCGTTCAACCGATTTTGATGAAATTTGGTACAGGGGTAGGTTGTATCCCGGGGAAGGACATAGGCTACTTTTTATCCCGGAAAATTAAAGAGTTCCCGCGGGAATCATAACAATCTAATCCACGCGTACGAAGTCGCGGGAATCATCTAGTGCCAAATTAGATGACATGATCAGACATTAAAGAAGTTGATAAAAAAACAGGTCATCTCTATAAGATTGGGCCACTACATACCTGTTGGAAGAGTGCATACGCCTGCTCAGCGTTGTGGAACTGATAGCTCTCCAAATCCTGGCCCGCGTTGGCTAGCTCCAGCACCATGAACTGCTGGTCCGCAGGCAGAATGGCCGGGTTGTCGTTCTCAGAGCCTTTGCACTCGTCATACAACTCCCATAGATCAAGCAAGCGAGACGGGTAGCTACCGTATACACAGCGGACTGCTAAAACCTGGAAACAAATACATAAATAAATAAATATATTAATCAAATAAATATTATAAATGCGAAAGTTTGTATGGATGTTTGTTACTCAATCACGCCCGAACGGCTGAACGGATCTGGATGAAATTTGGCACAGATAGATTATACTCTGGAATAACACATAGGCTACTTTTTATCCCGGAAAATTGAGGAGTTCCCGTGGGAATTTTAAAAAAACTTATTCCACGCGGACGAAGTCGCGGGCATCAGCTAGTTAATTATAAATGCGAAAGTTTGGATGGATGTATGGATGTTTGTTACTCAATCACGCCCGAACGGCTGAACGGATCTGGGTGAAATTTGGCACAGAGATAGATTATAGTCTGGAATAACACATAGGCTAATCCCGGAAAACTAAGGAGTTCCCGCAGGAACCAAAAAACCTCAATCCAAGCGGACGAAGTCGCGGGCATCAGCTAGTTTCTAAATAATATTTGTACGCCGCGCCGGTTCGGCTAATATGCTGTGTCTAAGTAACTAAATTAACCATCTTATATGTACACCTACACATAATATTATGCAAATAAAGTATCTGTAAAGTGAATATTGTTAATTGCTATCAACATTTATAAGAATTAACTAGAAAACTTTGAATTAATTTAACGTTTGCCGTAGGACCGACGGCCGTGGAGTTGTAAGGTCCTAGAGAGCAGACTCGAGGCCCTATTGTCTAAGCAAATCGTAATCCTTTGACAGCTTAAAACGTACCTATTACTCGAACTGTTTTAGGAGTTCATACATGCTTTTTGACGTGCAGGCATCTATGAACTCCGTAAACAGGTCGGATTATACGTTTGACAAACGATTACGATTTCCTTACGTAATCGGGGGTCTCACTGAAGTAAGGTCTAAGTGTGAAATCTATAGAGCGAAATTTGACTTTGCTTAGACTTAAGACATGGTTAAAACGAGACAGATCTATGTTACTCACATAAGTCCATCTCGTTTTAACTCTGAGTAAAGTCTGAGCCATGTCAAACTATGCTCTATAGATCTCAGCATTAGGGTGCGCGCACGAAACGAGCGGCGGCCGAGCGACGGCGACAGCGGGCGATGGAAATCGAGAGCTGGTGACAAATTTCGGGCAAGGTCCTTTAGGCGAGCTTAAATTGTGGAAAAATATAATTTCGTTCATTGGCGAATCCAGTTCTGCCAGTCTGGTAGAGCGTTTGCGGTTATTTCGCTACTGCGCAGCATATAACATTTTCAAAAAAAAATTTGGAAAAAGCATTTTTTTGGCAACTTGATTTTTTTATATTTAAATTTTATACTTATAGAATTCGAAAAAATAAATTCCAGACATTTTTGTCGGTTATAAAGTATTACCAGACCTCTTTCAAATTGTTCCCGAAAATTGTCGCCAGCTCTCCGACTAGTCGCATCGCCCCGCTACCGCCGTCGCCCCGCTACCGCTAGTTTCGTGCCCGTACCGTACACTTAGAGTAGAGACCGCGTCTCGGCAAACGGAGTATAGGGCGCCCCACGGTTAGGTGGAGCGACGACATCTGAAGAGTGGCTGGCATCAAATAGATACAAACAGCCAAGGATATTCAACGTTGGCGCAATCTAAGAGTAGACGCATTTTTGGATGTACCTAACATCCGTCATACTGATTTTGTTCATGTAAAATGTAGAGACATAAATTACAAAATACGGAATATTGACGAGACTGCATTTGTTTTTTTATCCACTACAAGTCAGCCCTAGACTGCAATCTCGCCTGGTGTTAATGCTAAGATACAAGCAGGCTAACCTGTTAGGGGTATGGCAGTTATATGAAAACCATACCTTAATCGTATAGTCAATAGTCAATTTATTGGTAAAATTTAGTTTACAAGTCATTTTAAATATAGGTACATGTTACAAACAATATTGTATATAATTATACTATATACTAACATTACTATACGTTTTAATAAACCATTATAACATGGCATGGTATGCCATGCCATTATAAGTATGGCAGTTATAAATGAAGTTATAGTAATTTTGAGAAGTATCAGCTGTTTGGTTAAGTTAAAACTGCTCTTGTAAAACATTAATAAACCACTTGACTTGAAGGGCGTTCAAAACTAGTGGTATAAAAATACAATTAAAATCATACCAATATTACAAATGCGAAAGCGTGTTTGTTTGTTGGTTTATTGGTTTGTTCTTCAATCACGTCGCAACGGAGGAACGGATCGACGTGATTTTTGGCATGGGTAGGTATAGTTGAGGACCTGGAGAGTGACATAAACTACTTTTTATCCCGGAAAATCAAGGAGTTTCCGCGGGAATGAAAAAAACTTAAACCACGCGGGCGAAGTCGCGGCCATCAGCTAGTATTTTATATTTCATAATTTTACATTTAACAATTTTATATAGGCTAGCTATGTAGCAATATTATTCAAGCAGCTCTATCTTCAAAAGAGTGTAAAATCCCCAGACAGCCAGACTGTACGACGCATGAATACTTCAGTAATTATTTACTTATTTATTTATTTGTTTTATCTTCATTTGCGCTGGTTATTAGCTTTGTATGTACATATTTATCAATTGTCTCGCTAACATTTATTTAAAATTGATTGCTTTGTTCTATATAGATGGCGTCTATAAAAAAATCAAAAAAGATATAGGTAAGTATATTTAAATTATATTAGCATAATATCAATCAAAGACAGTTTAAATCATACATAAGCTATGCACGAGACCTTAGGGAAAACAAAAAAGATACAACACGTTTTAGTATGACTCATAGTCATTCTCGTATCGCACGTTCATATGCGTCATCGCTACTATGGGAAATATTGTAAAATACGTTGAATTTAATACGTAGGTAATTATTTTATATGTAAATTTATACAGATGATATGTATATTTATTACAATGTATTACGTATAATAGTGACTTAGCAACATATTATTTATTCACAGTTCTTTGTTATGGTGCAAATCCCTAGTGGTTGCCAACCTCTAGGAGATGGCAAGAAAAGAAGAACTTTACTTGTTTGGTTGTATCTGTATTTCTAAGCTAATATAGTCCCAAAACTTTGACCCCGGTGACAGCGTCGCTTATAATAGAGCAAGATCCCACGACGATCAGACCTTCGTCTCTAATACCTGCCTGGTGGGAGGCTTCGGCCGTGGCGAGTTACCACCCTACCGGCAAAGACGTGCCGCGTGCCGGTACGACGCCGTGTAGAAACCGAATAGGGGTATGGGTTTAATATAACTGCCATGCCCCTTAACAGGTTAGCCCGATACCATCTTAGACTGCATCATCACTTACCAATTACCATCAGGTGAAATCGCAGTCAAGGGCTAAGTTGTACCTCTATTGAGGTATTAAACGATCCCCGACTATGAAGTTTGGATCGCGGTTGCTTTGGAAGGTATTAGGTAGAAAAGCTGGCACCTCAAATTCGTTAAAGTATTAAAAGCTCCGTTTTTTTATATTTTTCTTTGGAATAATATTAGAAACCACGTTGTCCATTGTCAGACACTTAGTACGATTGCAACCCCCTGTCAGACACCCTGTTGTTTTATAATTTTAGAGATATTAAAAACAAAAACTAAACAGGCATAAAACTTAGTTCCAATTTTGGCCACCGGGCCATATAAGTTTGTGTGACTATACACAGTTGTAACCAAAAATAAAAGAGACTAAATTTTTTAATACTGTCATTATAGTTTACACAACCACATTCTGTTGTGTAAACTACACTCGGCGTCAAAAAAATCGCACCTTTCAAAAAATCTACTTCAAACAACTTTAGACCTTATTTGACATCAATAATGAGGTTCATTTTGGATATCATTTGAAAGGCGATGAAATGGAGAGTACAAAAACAATTCAATTGATTATTTTTCTTTTACTGGAAGAGCACAAAAAAAGAAGAAGAAAACACCTACAATTTTGCTCCTTAAAACAGCCGCTAGTTGCGCTACCTTTTGTAGGTATAAAAGGGTCAATACAGGTTCAATCGGGATCATTCGCTATCCAACCGTTGAAGTGGACACACGAGAAGCTCATTCCCAAGAAAAACACCCTTGAAAATGGATACCACTGTCGATGAGGCCGCCCAAGTGATTGTACTACTGCAATCAGGCATGCGGCAGTGTGATGTCGCTCGGCAACTCAACTTGAGCCGTTTTTCGGTTCGAAGAGTGTACCAGCGTTTCCTGGAGACCGGTGGCTACGTCCGAAGACATGGGTCTGGTAGACGTCGCTGCACCTCGGAGAGAGACGACCGATTCATCGTGTCGACGTCTTTGAGAAATCGCTTCTTAAATGCTGTTGAGTTGCGACAGCAGCTCCAGACAGCTAACAGAAGAACCGTGAGTGTGTCTACGGTTAGACGAAGACTGGGGGAGAGGAAAATAGCGGCGCGAAGAGCTGCTACAGGTCCAAAATTGACCGCAGAGCATCGGCGAGCCCGCTTGCAATTCGCTCGCGAACACGTCAATTGGACCCTCGAACAATGGAAAGCTGTTCTCTTCTCAGACGAGACGAGAGTGTGCCTTTTCTGCAACGACAGACGCAAAAGAGTGTACAGAAGACAGGGTGAACGTTTCGCCCAAGCCTGCATCCAGGAGACGGTGGAATATGGAGGCGGTTCTTGTATGTTCTGGGGCGGCATGTCGGCCGACGGCAAAACCGACCTTGTTTGCGTCTCCCGGGCTCGAGGTGCTCGCGGGCAAGGGTCGCTGACTGCTCACCGGTACATCACAGAGATCCTGGAAGACCATGTGGTCCCCTATGCCAGTTTTGTTGGCGAGGGGTTCACGTTGATGCATGACAACGCTCGCGCTCACACTGCAATTATTGTGCGCGACTACCTTCAAGAGGTTGGGATCTCTGTCATGCAGTGGCCAGCGAGAAGTCCAGACCTGAACCCGATTGAGCACCTATGGGACCATTTAAAACGCAAGGTTCGGTCTCGTGATCCCGCTCCTACGACTCTCCAGGAACTCAAAGATGCCGTTATTGAGGAATGGGACACTATCCCTCAAGAAGAAATTTTAAAATTGGTAAGATCCATGAGGGATCGTATGGAAGCCGTCATCAGGGCAAGGGGGGGTAACACTAGATTTTAGATTAGTTTTAAGATCATTTTTGTATTCTTTTTTGTGTAATTAATCTGTTTTAAATTAAGGCTTAATTAAGGACTTTTACTGTTTTATATACTTATTTTTTTTGTGCTTTTCCAATAAAAGAAAAATAATAAATTGAATTGTTTTTGTGCTCTTCATTTCATCGCCTTTTAAATGATATCCAACATGACCCTTATTATTGATGTCAAATAAGGTTTACAGTTGTTTGAAGTCGATTTTTTGAAAGGTGCGATTTTTTTGACGCCGAGTGTATAATGAATCATTATTCATACATTGGAATTCTGAAATTAGTACACCTAAAGATTCCATTGAAAGTACAAGCTTGACATTGACGATTGATCAGTTAGCGTATTTAATTGTACTATATATCTTTATATTACTTGGGCATAATTCATTATACATGATAACTAAAATGGGTCATGCCAATCGCACCTTATCTGTATAGACACGAATATTGCAAGTTTAACTTATTCCGATGAGATAACAACCACATTTCAAAAAAATAAACACTTAATTTTTTTAAACTGTAACTTTTTTTTTTTTTTATCCACTACAAGTTAGCCCTTGACAGCGATCTCACCTGATGGTAGGTAAGTGATGATGCAGTCTAACGCCCGAAATTAATAATGTATCTCCTATCCAAGATTAAAAGCAATCTTGGATTATTGCGTATCTCTCGATCGATCTCTAATCCGCGTGCCAATAACAAAACTCTGCAGTCCGATCTTTTTTTGAAGTCGGATCGCTAGCGATCCTTTCCCTCTTGACCGTTCCGTTCATAGCAGTATCTTTGATTAAGCATTGCGTTTGACTCTATATGTTTTTTAATTTCAAACCAATTTTAAAACTATATAAATAGTACCCAAACTATTTTTCATACTAAAAATTAGTGATCTTTGTCTGAAAACGTGTCAAATTTCTACTGGAAATAATATTAATTAATAGTTAAAATATTGTATCAAGTGAATACCTTAGCAGAAAAGGAACGTGTACGTCACTGTTCACAATTCGTACGCGTTCTGTTTGTTTTGCAGTTTTGCTTCAAAGATTTGTGTTTTCTATTTTACAACTCTATTTTTTAACAATACGTAGGTGTATTGTTACGGGAATATTTATCCTAATTATAACATGGATTCGGAAACGGTAAGTGCCAAAAACTTAATGTTTTTTTTTTGTTGTTATGGTGCATAATGCACGAGAAGATTTTAATGGATACAGGTGTTACAAATACTTAGATTATAATGTATTATGTATGTAATATATTAGAATGTAGGTACGTTAAAATTCCTGAGCCGTAACCGCTACGATGGAACGCGCGGTGTTAATGCTATTGCTACACATAGGTACTTAGTTCTCACAAGTTTGGAATGGGACTGCTTGGAATAAGTAGTTTCTTGTATAAATATATTTTTAACTATTCTATAGGTAAAAGGTAAACCCTTGACAAAAGAGGAGACCAAGGCGCTTCTTGAGCTGATAGAAGCAAGTAAAATCATAACAAATAAGACCACCAATGCCACCAGCAACAAAATTAAACTAGATGAATGGAAGAAGATTACAGATACATTTAATGCTACTGCGACTACCACACGACGTACTCCACAGCAGTTACGTTTAAAATGGGAGAACATGAAAAAAAATGCCCGGAAGCGGAACACAAGAATCAGAATGAACCATATCCAGGTTAGTACCTATTTTATATTATGTAGTGTTCTTGTCTTCTTCACAACCTCTTAAATATATTTGAGATACACATTGACTGTGAAGAAGCATAAGAACACAATATTTTCTATAAGCTTTTTTATAGAGCATAAGTAGTAATTTCTCTTGTAAATTAACTTTCAGACAGGAGGAGGCGTTGGTGATTACATTCCCCCAGATGAGATACTGGAGCGTGTTACTAATTTACTGGGGAGTACAGCTAGTGGCTTCCAAGTGCCCTATGGTGGTGATAGAGAACCAGATGGGTTTGTGGATGGTGATGGTGATGGTGGTGGTTTAGACTTATTAGGTGGTGAAGCTATGGTCAACTTAGAAATCCTAGATTTCGAGGATGCCCCAATATCCAGTGCAGGAAAGGTGACAGTACCCAGCAATAGTAATTTGGTGATGGTGCCTAGCTGTAATAGTGAGGTGACAGTGCTGCATGACAATGAGAAACCAAATAAGTTGGCATTTGTTAACACCCCAAGATCTGGTAATGGCTATTTCTGTTTTCCTTTTACCTGTAAATTTATAGCAATAAAAACCTTATTAACATAAATGTGAAAGTTTGGATGTTTGTTGTAAGTTTATTTATGTTGGTAAAGATTTTAAGGTACCTACTTTAACAGTGGTTATTAGTTTCATATTATTATGAAGAAAGTAGTACAGTTTGAATACTCATTTAGATCTGGAAGTGTGCGAGCTTGTGTGTGGATGAGCAGGGCAGCTTAGTCTAGGATTTTAAGTGTGAATGTTACTATTTTTAGGGTTCCGTACCTCAATTTAAAAAAGCAGTATACTGCTTTTAGATTTTTGGCTTTTTTTCTCAGAAATAGTTTGAGGTATCAAATTTAAATTTGTACTGAATACCAACTTACATACTATTGTGTGCCCTCATCACGCACAACAGACCTCTACATGGGGTTTAAGTGCGGACACCTGCCCACTGAGAAGAAGTGTGCCCTCATATAAGGTGTGGGAATACTTGGCGGATCCTACCCTATGTCAAGGAAGATAGTATATGTACATGATACAGTTAATGCTTTCTATTCAATTTTTTATTTATACTTTACAATATTTGACAGGTAAATTGAAAAGACCCCATGTAGAAAATGAGGTGACAGTGTCCAGTAATGTGGTAGTGGAGCAAAGCAGCTGTAGCGAGGTGACAGTGCCCAGTAATGTGGGGGTAACTGTGCAAGATGGCTCTAACAGGGCAAGGCCATTTCTTACCCCAAGATCAGGTATTATGGTAATTTGTTTGCATTATATTCAACTAGCTAATGCCCGCGACTTCGTCCGTGTGGTTTAAGTTTTTCAGTTCCCGCAGGAACTCCGTAATTTGCAGGGATAAAAAGTAGCCTATGTTACTCTCCAAGTCCTCAAATATACTCATGCAAAAAATCACGACAATCTGTTGCACTGTTGCTGCGTGATTGAAGGACAAACCAACAAACACACTTTCGCAGTTATAATATTAGTAGAAATATTTATATCATTATAGTAAAATAATTTATTACTTTTTATTTTATGTTAGTTAAAGTAAAATAGTAGTCTCTAAAAAAGAAACACTGAGCCTGCGGCTTAAGTTTAAGATTTTTTTTTTAAATAAAAGATATCCCTCACTTTCCCGGGATAAAAAGTATCTATGTCCTTTTTGGAGATGCAAGCTATCTGTGCAAAATTTTGTCAAAATTGGTTCTTTGGTTGCACTATTTAAAACCAATAATAGTAGTATGGATGTATGAATTTATAAGAAACAACTTTTAAATCCTTAGGTTTAATTATAAAATTTATTAGAATGAATACAGTAGTATTTTTACAATACAATACACATTATTTAACAGGTAAAAAGAGGCAAATGGGAGATGCAACCAAGATTGCCAAAGATCTGGCAATCGCAGAATATTTTAAATTAAAAAAACAGTGCTTGGGGGAGAAGTTGAAATATTTAGAATTAACAAATGAAAAACTAAGAATGGAACTTGAGAATATGAAGAAGTGAAGATATTTAATGTGATCATTACAATTATTAATAAACAGTTTTAAAGTTATAAGTTTTAAGTTATTTATACTGTGATGTAAAATTTGACACCGAGGACAGTGAGGTCATATGAAAAGCACTTTAGAGTGGGTTGGTTTGCGGGGGGATGAGGTAGCTTTGTGGCAAATTTGCGCGCAGAGATTGTGCCCTTAACTAAAATAGTTTTGTATGAGATCAGTTCTCTGAGTAATATTAATTTCTTCTTGCAAGATTTCCTCGATACTGTTCTCCTCTGGGATGTCAACTTCTGGGGGAACTTCCTCGAGGTTGTTATTCCTGCATATGTTGTGTAACACTGCCGTAGCTATTATCACTGTATGTATGTTTAACAGTGACAAACGCAAAGTTAGACTTACAACAGGAAAACGACGCTTCCAAACTCCAAAAGTTCTGAAAATAAGAAAAAATATTATATGCCTATATCCACCAAGTACCTACTATAATACTTGGTGTAACTTATTATAGTATTTGGTTTATAAATAGTAATAATAAGCGATTACACTGAATTTGTTTAAAGGGTTCAAAATAATCTACCTAATGATATTTATCAGATCATCATGTATAAACATGGGGCTATCTGGACAGTACATTTACAATGTACACCTTTGTAAGGAAAAAACAAATAATTGATTCCTATCCCAAAAGAACATATTAGGGTTTTTGGGACTGAAAGTATATCCTCCTATTAGCAATAAATTTTCCCATTTAATATTTAAATATATTAATAAAAGACTGATGCTGTACCTATTAGGTTCTATACACTGATATGTTTTCTTGATTAATAATAATATTTTCAAAAATAGTACAGGATTATCCAGTAACATTTTATAACTAAAAAATATATAGGTATATAGACACCTTTCAATGGGATTTCTAGTTTTAATATGTGCTTCATTGTATCTATTGTCAGCCACTGTTCTTGGATTTAGCAGCGGCGTCAATAAATAGGGCTTGTTTGGATATGCACTGTCTCCAAGCAACCAGCGATTCCCAAATTGACCAGCATCACATTGAGCTATAAAAGTAATGTTTGAGTGTTGTTGTAAGTATGTGAATAATACACTGGTTATATACATACATATTATATTATACTTTAGAACTTGCCTCTTAGCGTAGAACTATTGAATATTGTTGCATCATGGGCAGACCCTGGCCACCGAGCCACAACATTCATTAGTCTTAAATCTGCATCACAAACTGCTTGGACATTTAAAGAAAAGTAATTTTTTCTATTTCTAAACTCTTCCCCTATCAAATGACCTAAACATAAATAATTTCTTGGTTAGTAATTATATTTCAGTAAGTAATTAAATTGACAAATTTAATTAAGGATTAGCTGCTGTGACTCACAAGGGGATTGTATGCGTATATGAGTGCAGTCTATTGCACCTAGAACACGAGGGAATCCGGCTATTCTGTAAAATTTGTCAGCACTATTTTGATGCATATAAATGTATTTATCATATAATCTGGCAATTGCAGATGATACATCTTTCACAATTCTACCTGCTGTAGATTTTGACACACCCACAAAGTCCGCTACAGATATGAGCATAGTTCCCAATGCATAGAAGCGAAGCGTCAACAACAGTTGATGTAGTGGAGAGACTCCATAGTTTCTGAAAAGAATTATCTCAATATATTTTAAAATTACTATAAAGTAACATTTATATTATAATATTATAAAGAATGTGTTTATTAAACCTTCACATCATATCCTGAAATTGAAAAGCTACATTTTACCCCACAAAAAATCACAGCGGTGAAAACTTAAATCCACGCGAGGCACAAACTAGTATCAACAAGGTAGTTTTCCGTTTAACTTACCTTGAAGAGGTGACGCGTAAAAAGGGCATTATTTCATTTAATAATGAATTAACTGCACCTTTTGTCAATCTAAATCTAAAAGTGAAGTCAGCATCAACAAGAGTCTGCATGTAATTTACTCTTCTCAATATCCGTGCACTGCCTCTCGGCGCTACATCTGCATCACTGTCGTCGGAAGCCAGCATCAGGTCCTCCAAATCACTACTATCACTGCTTGAAGATACGGATATCGCCATTTTCCACAGTTAAACCGAGAAATTCGTAGGATTGCAAATTTGGATCAAAACATGAGCCGAACTAAACGTCAAAATTGAAAGATTGGATATTAATACACCCCAACTGTCATTTTCAAACAGAGGACAATCCGTAATCTGAGATCGGACCTCCCGTCGATTGATTGATTCTACAGATAGAATAAACAATCTTTAGATTGTTTATAGATACACATAAACTCAAAAATGGATTAGGATCTCAATCTCGGATAGGTAAAATTGGATTAGGATTGATTATTAATTTCGGCCGTAAGATGATAGGTCTAAGGTGGTGTTTCCTGAGACTTCAGCCGCGTTTATTTAGGATTTTTAAAGATTTTTGGGTTTTTGACGACCTCCGTGGCGTAGTGTTGAGGGCTGTTGCCTTAACGTGCGGAGGTCCCGGGTTCGATCCCCGGCAGGGTTTGGAAATTTATAATTTCTGAAATTTCCCTGGTCTGGCCTGGTGGGAGGCTTCGGCCGTGGCTAGTTACCACCCTACCGGCAAAGACGTGCCGCCAAGCGATTTAGCGTTCCGGTACGATGCCGTGTAGAAACCAAATAGGGGTATGGGTTTAATTAACTGCCATGCCTCTAACAGGTTAGCCCGCTACCATCTTAGACTGCATCATCACTTACCATCAGGTGAGATCGCAGTCAAGGGCTAACTTGTAGTGGATTAAAAAAAAAAAAAGATCCCATTAGAATTGGCATCTAGGGCATTTATCCCCAATCCAATATTTTTTTTTAATTATTTATTTATGTTAGGTCTAGAAAATTGTGATTATAATAAAATCACAATTTTCTAGTTGGTTTTCTTTATAACGTAGTCGTAGACCCAAGCAAAACGGGAGCGGGTATCTACTATCTAGTAACTTATAAACTTAGCGTCTCTTTATTGCATAATTATACAGATAACAATAACTTCCCAAATAGATATCAAATTATTGCAAAGATAACAGAAAATACGCGGAATTTTTCTCAGATTCATAATGTAATATTATATGGACAATAACCGGTCTAAGAATGGTATGATTCAGTAATTAAAAGGAATTTTAACGACATGATTGCATGCATGCAAAGCCTGTTTAATCTTTTTAATATTTAATAAGCAAGATTATAATCTTATCGTAACATCTTGTAATGTACCTAACAACATGTCTTTTGTCTTAGTTTCCTTTCAATCATAATAGATAAAATCAGTAAAAATATATTTTAACCATATTTTAAAATAGGAAACTCTTTTAAAATATGGTATAGTATTTTTACTGATATTATGTTTCATTTTCCTATATTTTATAGGAAAACTGACTTACTGGGGTGTAAGAGTACATCTCAAATCGCTGGATTTTGTAACTTATAATATTGCATTCGGGATACAGAGCTCAAGATGCCAATTCTAATGACGACCACCCTGGCGCAGTGTTGAGCGCTGTTGTCTTAACGTGCGAAGGGCCCGGGTTCGATTCCCGGCAGGGCCAATTAGGGTCAAATTCTGAATTTTCCCTGGTCGAGTCTGGTGGGAGGCTTCAGCCGTGGCTAGTTACCACCCTACCGGCAAAGACGTCCCGCCAAGCGATTTAGCGTTCCGATACGATGCCGTGTAAAAACCGGTTAGGGGTATGGGTTTAACATAACTGTCATGCCCCTAACAGGTTAGCCCACTACCATCTTAGCCGGCATCCCCACTTACCATCAGGTGAGATCGCAGTCAAGGGCTAACTTGTAGAATATTTTTAAAAATACTTTAAAAATTCTGAATAAACGCGGCTGAAGTCGCAGGAAACAGCCAGTTCTTTATATTTTGCTTGTTACAATAATAATTATCATTTTCCCGCATAGAAAACGACGATCGGACGAAAATGGTATGTAATGGTATAATGGTAATGGTGTATGGTGGCTCTCCAGCGTGTAGCAAAATGACAATTTTGGATAAGAAACGTACTAAAGAATTATTTTATGCAATAAACTAGGAAATAAATGATTGCAAAAAATCATGTGGACAAAATACAACTTTGGAATATTAATGCAGAATTTCTTTATAAGGAAATTTCCGCATTGCTACAAAGATGCAGGTACACGTGTTATAAGGAAGTTCAGTGTAGAAAATTTTATTCAAATCATATACAGTTAGTTGCCAAAGTCAATGATTTCTCGGCAGGGTATCTAGTATCTACGGCACATCCTCAAATGACGATTCAATGAAATACCGTCAGGAATTCCTATTTAACAACAATAGCAGGAAATTGAATACCAAAAGTTCGCTAGTTAGTTTAGTTTTTGAAAATCCTGCGAAGTATGAACAAAGGAATATGCAAAAACGTAACCTCGTTGAGCTCAAGATAGAATCGAATTTGATGCCTCCTAGACATCTTATAGTATAACTAGCTTTTGCCCGCGACTTCTTCCGCGTGTAACAACGCACATTTCAAACATCAATTTTACCCCCTAAGGAGTTGCTTTTTAGCGGATATCTACGTTATAATAGCTGCATGCCTTTCAGCCCGATTGGTCCAGTTGATTAAGCATTGATAGATCAGTCAGTCAGTCAGTCACCTTTTCCTTTTGTATATTTAGATCTTGAGCAGCATTAGGAAAATCTATACTAATATTATAAAACTTGCTTATGCCCGCAACTTCGTCCGCGTGGTTTAAGTTTTTTTGATTCCCGCGGGAACTAGTTAATTTTCCGGGATAAAAAGTAGCCTATGTCACTCTCCAGGTCCTCAACTATACCCATACCAAAAATCACGTCGATTCGTTGCTCCGTTGAGGCGTGATTGAAGGACAAACCAACAAACCAACAAACAAACACACTTTCGCATTTATAATATTAGTATGATGCGAAAGTGTCTGTCATCTGCTACACTTCTATGGCCCATCTTTTTAACGGATTTTGAAGATATTCGATTTAGTAACAGGTCGCATCCCTGGGAAGGATATAAATTACTTTTTATCCCACAAAATGAAGGATAAAAAAAACTGAATTCATGCGGAAGAAGTCGCGGTCATCATCTAGTTCTTAAAGACGGTCCCACGGACTGACGATGCGAGGCGTTTTACTGACGCAAAACAAACATTAACAATTTTGTAGTGTATCAATCGTTTGTAGTGGATCATTACGACCACCTTCCACAAACATCGAGGGCTTATGGTACCTATCATCTTACTGTTACATAGGTACATTTATGTTCCTGTAGGTTTGGCCGTTTGCAATCAGCCCCCCGATTGTGTAAGGAAATCGTAATCGTAATCGTTTGTCAAACGTATAATCCGACCTGTTTAAGGAGTTCATAGATGCCTGCACGTCAAAAAGCATGTATGAACTACTTAAAAAGGTCGAGTTATATGTTATGAGCTGTCAAATGATTACGATTGGCTCAGATAATTGGGCCTCAGATTCCTTTGATGATAGATTCATTCAACTATTCGAAAGCACTTGTAAAAAGTACCTACTTGAATAAAAATATTTGATTATTGATTATTTTTGAGATAGTTGGATAATAATATGACATTGACTCACCTCATTGAATACATCCGTCGCATTCTCTACCGAATGTAAATCCAAAGTTTCAACACCCTGCCCTTCATCTAAATGTTTTTCAATCTCTATTATAGGAGCGCGTAGAGCACTCAATTCCCTGAAACAAACACATGAGTCACTACTTACGTACATACTTAGTGTACTTATGTGCGATAAACCACTACAGCCCAATAACGTCCCACTGCTGGGCACAGGCCTCCACTCTCATAGGAGAGAGGGAATTAGAGCTTAGACCCACCACGCTGCTCCAATGCGGGTTGGCGGGCTTTAACGACTATTATCATGTTAGGGCGCCTTCAAATTTGCCGCAAAGCGTAGCGCGGCTGCAGCGCTGCGGCCGCGCTCCTGTCGCGAGGTTCGAACATCATAGGGTTGTACCTATATTTTATTTCACGATGGACTCTGACGAAGAAACACTGCTCTGTGTTACTATTAATACTAAACAACGAAATATAAAGTAGTTGTGTTAACAATACATAATATTATACTTACATGCTTCATTTTTTTTCACTTGGAGTCTTAGAATAACTACCTATAGAAACCTAGTACACTCGCGAAATGTAAGCCGTTCAATTGGTGCCATAAATGGTATCGTACGACTCTCGCGCAGTCCGAAAAAAGCTGGTTAACTTAGTTTTAGAAGCTACAATGCTACAAACAAACTAACCAATTACTTACCCAACTTTTAGGTGGAAAACATTTAAACTGGCAACATTAATGTTTGCGTTTACGAGGCAAGTAAACACAGCACACATAGCGAATTTGTAGCTTGCGTTTTGAGAAGGCGTTGTTTGGAAACATACCTTCTATAGGTAGTTATTCTAAGCTTGGAGTCTTGTTTGTGAAATTTTCAATAAATTTAATGCATATTACTTCCCAAGCCTTTTTCTTTTCGATTTTGTTGCTGTACTTGTCGGACTTCGAATCCCATATTGCTGGACGACTCTCAACCTCATCGATAAATTCTTC
Source organism: Erebia ligea (assembly GCA_917051295.2). Classification (NCBI taxonomy): domain Eukaryota; kingdom Metazoa; phylum Arthropoda; class Insecta; order Lepidoptera; family Nymphalidae; genus Erebia; species Erebia ligea. Next base: position 2,654,488 of record OU785232.1, read on the forward strand.
TACCTGATTTTCGTTCATGTTTAGACTTGAACAAAAATACGTGCGCAGTCCCGTCACTAGTCGATCGATGAACTGATGCGCGGCCGCAGCGCGGGTGCAGCGCTGCAGTCGCGTGTTTTTTATTTATATGGATTTACAAAGCAGCGCGGCTGCAGCGCTGCGGTCGCGCTGCTTGGTAAATCCAATCCGTATTTTTGTTCAAGTCTAAACATGAACGAAAATCAGGTAGAAGAATTTATCGATGAGGTTGAGAGTCGTCCAGCAGGCAGCATTATGGGATTCGAAGTCCGACAAGTACAGCAATAAAATCGAAAAGAAAAAGGCTTGGGAAGAAATATGCATTTTTATTGACAATATCACAAACAAGACTCCAAGTGAAAAAAAATTAAGCATGTATGTATAATATTATGTATTGTTAACACAACTACTTTATATTTTCGTTGTTTCGTATTAATAGTAACACAGAGCAGTGTTTCTTCGTCAGAGTCCATCGTGAAAATAAATATAGGTACAACCCTATGATGTTCGAACCTCGCGGCCGCAGCGCTGCAGCCGCGCTGCAGCCGCGCTACGCTTTGCGGCAAATTTGAAGGCGCCCTTAGTGATAATAACCGGGACCGACGGCTTAACGTGCTCTCCGAGGCACGGGGGTGAAACACCGCCAACTTCCTAACTCCGGGCTAGTACTGAGAATTTCTAGAAAAACCCAATACTTAATTATGGCCCGACCCGGGAATCGAACCCGGGACCTCGTCGGCCGCAGTCGAACATGCCAACCACTAGACCAACGAGGCAGTTGCGATAAAGATTCAAATAAATAAAATAAATAAGTTATAAAATATTTTTACAATACGCACAAAGAATGTGGACCTATTTTACTAACGCCATCTAGGCTGAAAAGCGGGACTGATTCTGTTGTACACAATCTCTAAGCTAAACTAAAATGACAGCATTAAAAATATTGCTAACCCTTTCATAATATTCCCTGCAGAAAGGGACAGAACTGCCATTTTAGTTTAGAGATTGGGTACAAAAGAATCAGCCCCATTTTTTTTTTTAGCTACACTACAAGTTAGCCCTTGACTGCGATCTCACCTGATGGTAAGTGATGATGGTAGCGGGCTAACCTGATAGGGGCATGGCAGTTGTATTAAACCCATACCCCTATTCGGTTTCTACACGGCATCGTGTCGGAACGCTAAGTCGCTTGGCGGCACGTCTTTGCCGGTAGGGTGGTAACTAGCCACGGCCGAAGCCACCAGGCCAGACCAGGGAAAATTCAGAAATTATAAATTCCCAAATTGACCCTGCCGGGGATCGAACCCGGGACCTCCGCACGTTAAGACAACAGCGCTACAAACTGCGCCACGGAGGTCGTCAAATTAAACAAACAAAAATATGTCCTGTGTTCAAATGATAAAAGCTATTTAATCCACTATTCTACACGTGCCATTTAGGCTAATCATAATTTAATGAAAGCTTTACTTGTACGATAGAGTAACAGACAAATGTTGTTACAGAAAGATAAGGAAATAAAACAGTCAGTAAACTCTTAATGCAATAGATATGGAAGAAATATAATTTCATTATTTGCCCAAGTATTAAAATAAATATTTGCCACTAGGATTAATTATGAATTTGTAACTTACAGGATTCGAATATTATCGAATATTTAGAAACATTATTTATTGGTTTTCTAGATCGGTTCTTGAAGGCACAAAATGGAAAAGAAATATAAAGTGAAATACTGCAGGCACTTAATGTTGAATGGCGGATCATAATCATAATGAAGTTTTTATTAAAAGGCATATAAAACCAAATATAGGTATGGTGCAGACATATCCATACTAATGACTAGATGATTCCCGCGACTTCGTCCGCGTGGATTAAGTTTTTTTTATTCCCGCGGGAACTCCTTAATTTTCCGGGATATTCCCCGGGATATAACCTACCTCTATACCAAATTTCAGCAAAATCGGTTGAAAAGATGGACCGGGAAAGCGTAGCAGACAGACAGACAGACACAGTTTCGCATTTATAATATTAGTATGGATAATGAGGGACGAGTGGCCTAGTTGTGACAACGCATATCAGTCGATTGCGATTGTTAAGCAACGTTGACCCAAGTCAGTATTTGGATGGGTGACCTTTTCGTTTCCTCCGTGCCTCGGAGAGCACGTTAAGCCGTCGGTCCCGGTTATTATCACTTACTCGATAATAATCGTTACAAAAACCTAAGAGTTTAATACTCTTAGTCGAGTCGTATGCAGTAGGACGTGGGAACCCACCACATTATTGTCCCAAGAAAACTCCCTACCATTATGTGATTAATGGAAAGGAGTCACGACCCTCATAAATGAGGAATACGACGCATCGAGAGGAGAGAGACTCTGCAAATAACAAATACTCACATAGCAATCACAATTTCGGATATAATCTCGTGGTAGTCCTTCTGGCTCTCCCCATTGACCTTGGTGCTGCCGGCGATTGGCACCACCTTCAGAACGCGCGCACGCCCGTCCCTTGCTCGCCACAGGAACACCTCGCCATAGACACCCTCGCCGATCTTGCGACAGTTCTTGAGTAGCCTGTCACAGGTTTGCCGTTCAAATAACATAAACAAAATTGGTAGGTTCATTTTCTAACTTGGTAAATTTTAAGCTGATTAATAATTTAGATTTTACAAGTTCTGTTATATTTAATTGTCTTACTATTATTATTATTTTTTATATACTTATGTATATATACAGTAAAAAGCTCTTTATTCTGTAATGTACACATTATATAATAATAATCTTATTATTTTATAATGTGTATAATGATATAAGTAACTACAGACCTATAAGCCTATTACTTATATCATCTTTTGCCCCTTTCTTATATAGCAAAATAATATGCGACAAAATAAATAACAAATATATTAAAAAAAACAATTTAATTGAAGTCTTTGACCATACAGATTAATTATTATCTTCAGGCTTAGGCAATGGTTTAAAGAATTTTATCTACACTAATGTTATAACATTCTACTTATGTTTCCAATACTTAACTTATAATTACTACTGTTATAGCGCAGATAACAAAACACTCAATTTAAGCAATTTCACATGATGGTATAATATCCACATCGATATCGTAAAATCTCATTATAACATCAATAAAACGCGACCAATTAACCTGGCGAGCCTTATGTCAAAATCCTCATACAAGTTGTATAAAATTTTGATATTAGGCTGGCTTTTGAAAACAGTTGGGTTATACGTGAAAACTTCGTCGAAACGTGGTCGAAACTACTAAACTTACATACACAAAACTCTTTGGTAAGATCTTGTGCCAATTAAATAAAAAACGAACAGCGCGCGCTCGCTCCTGATTGGCCCTGCGCGCGCAGCTGCGCTCTCATTGGTTAGATTTTAATGGCGGCAAGTTCACTGTGACAATACACGTACGCGATAAACTATTGTCAGCTTTTACTCTTGTTGTTTGATAAATTGCATTAGTGAAGATAAAGTAGTGTATGCAACTGCATATAACACGGGTATTAAAACACTCGTTACTATTATGAAACTCGCTGCGCTCGTTTCATAAACTCACACTCGTGTTTTAATACCCTTCATTATATGACAGTTGCATAAACTACTATTGTAATACTATCTTGCTTGGCAGTTTTTTAAAGCTTTTTCAATTCAGACTGATATTCAGCAGTGGCATACTTTAGGCATACTTTAGGCATAGTTGTAATAAGGTCTGTGTATTTTACTTTTTTATTAGTCCATTTGAGGACGCGTTTACAAAGGATATTGGGCTGGATAACTATTAGGGAGAGAGAATGAAGGAAGCGTGAATAAGGAGCTTTTACTGTATATATATTTGTTCTTTTGTAAAACTTTATAATATTGCAGTCACCTGAACTTCCTTTCTTTTGGCCCTAACAGAATAACAGCGTTGTGGTTACATCTTGTACCCGCAACATTAAGCTGAGTTAGGACGACACATTCTAGACAATAATTAAGTTAAGTTAGATTTTAAGTAAGTACTTTTGTATTTTATGTTTACTTTGTGTTGGATCAGCAAATAAAACATATTCTATTATATTCTAAAATTACACTAAAAATTTGTAATAACTATAACATGTGACATTTGTTATAGAGATAATTGAAACTAAACTTGCACATGAAAAATATGTATTGTATTAAAGTATTTTAGTTTAACACTTTACTTTTTATCCTGGAGAGAGAAACAAAGAGATCCTACAACAATTTTAAAAATCTAAGTTCACACTTGGACGCAGGTATCATCAAGTATTTTCTTAGAGTAATCTGTGATCAGTCCAAGGACTATAATCAAATAAGTAAGTTATTCATGAAAACTATTGCTCGATCATATTTCGACTAAAAAATGTTGTATACTCACAGAATATTGCCATTATTGAATAGATTTATCCTAAATACAGGCAACTAGTTAGGAGTCAGACCTACCACTCACGCAAATAACCAAATTATTATGTAAGTCCAACTTTCATGTTATTTTTATGTTAATTTATTACCTTTATTACCATTATCTTACTAAGTTTTCTAGTAAGTGTATTGTAGAATTACATTTGTGTGGTTTTTGAAAACTTTTGAATAAACAAATCGAAATTGAAAAAAGAAAAGAGTAGTGAGTACAATGTACAGAATCATTTTAAGAGGCACAACTCTTGAATAACCTCTATCTGTGGTGGGTCAAGGATGTGGTACTCATTAATTATATGATTGGGTACATATAGATTTGGGTAATTACAGAGGGTAGTTTTGTAAATAATAAGCCATTACTTAATAATAGCTTATGTAAGTACATTTCATTTCAAATTCAAAGAAATAATTTGTTAAGTACCTAATTAAAATAAACAAATTGCTCTCATTATTAAAATAATTATTGGCATTCAAAACAGCTATCAGTCATGGCATTAAAAAAACATGTGTCTAACCACCATCTTGATTTTCACTTGACCCTTAACTGACAACCATATTTCTCCATCTGTTACAAGGTTAATTTACATACTAAAGGACACAAAGAATCCGTAAATAAATAGAAATTATCACTCACGTATCTGGATAGCATTCATCGAACGGTATAACGTCCGTCTGGTTGCACCGTCGCAGTACGTAATCTCGAGCTGTGGTAATTCGATTTGACGTATCATTAAACTTGTCTAGCACTGTGACCTCGTGGTCAGAGTCGATGATCGAGAGTTTCGATAACTCGACAAGCGTATCATCACAGTCTTCAGACAAAAATCCTGAAAACAAACCATCCGCGTTCACATAACGACATCTAAAGTAGGTACTAGGTAGGAAGTGAATGACGAACAGACGAACTTTCCCCTTTATGAGTAATCGGATTACGTAGAAACGAGGCTACGCAAGCAAACAATAATCAATGATATCACCAAATTATTATAATTTTTAGCCAAAACTAACCTGTGTATTGCAGGGAAAGATGCATGCACTCTGCTTTAGACACTTTTGTTGGAACAAAGCCGAAACCAAGCTATTATCCCGTTAGGGATAACAAATGGCAGTCAAAAAGTTCAAGTCAATCACAAGGTTTTACACAATGTAAAATTGTTCTACTATTGCTTTTACAATAGCAGCAGTTAAAACACTAATTTAAGTAATGTAATTGTACAGCATTAACTATTAGATTTAACAAAAAAATAAAAATTAAGGACAATGGTGCGACACTAAAGGCAGCGTCCGCTTCCGCGAATGAATGAAAAAAAATATGAGCGCACCACAGACAAATAACTTACTAAACTTACGTTGCGAAATGGGAACAACGACAATATGTGGTCTTTAAATCGGTGTTGCCAGGATATTCTTTTTTAATTTCTACCAATACAGTGTTTTATAATTTTACCAATATATTTTTTGAAAAGATTAATAGTACACACTTTAATAAATAAATAATGAATATACTATATTGATTAAAATACTTACCTAAATCCTCAGATGTTGAAGTGGACGATAAACTAATTCTGGAGGCATTGGATTCCTAGAAAAAAGTGCTCGTTTTTATAAATTATTTTATTCAAAAAACTACTGTCATGAATAAATTGACTTGATAGGATAAGAGTAGGCGGGAAGTTTAAATTTTTTATTGATAGAATAAATAAAGTGATTGGTCTGCTGAACACATTGGGCAGTGACCCTTAACTCAACTTACCCTCAAAATCTTGATAGTTGACCTGCTAGGTTTAGAAAACAAAGTACTTCTGCGGCTTTTATTAACTGATTCATTGTGTAGTGACACTGAAATACAATGAAATGCATTAATATTTAATTTAAATTAAATTAATTTTATCTAAATAATCTCTAAGCAAGAATAAAAACCTGACATAACACTGAAACTTTGATTGATGTTGTCAAATAGTCTCGAAAATTATTTACTTCTTATTTCAATCAATCACATTGACTAAGGAGTATTTACTTAGTTGCAAAATAATTAGAAACTTATTAGTTACCTTGTTTTAGATTTATCAAGTCATTTAATTTATCAAGTTTCTTAGAGAGATTTGATCCTTATAATTGATACTAACGATTGATGCAATAAAAGTACAGGTTGTAATTTTTACAGATTTTAGTCGGTTCGATTCCCGGGTGTGGCAAGCGAATTTTCGAAAATCTTTAAATGCAGTTATTTTTCTATTTAAAAATAAAGGAATGTTTTCTTTGAGTAAAATTTTCTATCTACAGTATTAAGAGTAGGTACTTTCCCTTCAGGTGGCATTACAAAATTCCAGCCTTTATAAGCAGGTATAATTTTTTAAAGTTTTAGTTGTCATATCAATTTAAAACCCAATAATTACCTGTAGTATCCTGCATTTCCATAGTGCTGATGACACTTTGGCGATACTTCCTACCCTTGTTGGTTAATTGTTCATCATCCAACATTGATTGGTCAAAGTGATCACCCATTGTGGTCACCCTTCGGTAAATGCTAAGAGACCGCTCCCATCTTTTCCCAGGCTCCAGAACTATTACGTGTTTCATCTCAGATATATCATTAATTGTGTCATGGCATGGATTGATATCACATTTTGGTGGTGATAACTTTTGAATCAAATGATTTCTATTATGACTTTCTTCATACATTCTAGAACTTTTCCTAGTCATTATAGTAGGTACGACAAAGCTATTTGTTGATGTACAGTCATTTGATTCATTACCAAATTCATTATTGATATTATTATCTGTTGATAACTTGTAACTTTTTCTAGTTTTAATAGAAGTGTTTTTAGATGCTATACTGCTTCTTGATATACAATCATTTCCTTCATTAAAAGATTCTTTATCCATTTTATTTCTTGATAGCTTGGAAATTTTTCTTGTCTTAGCAGTGTTAATTTTAGATGCTACACTTTTTCTTGAATTCAGATCAATTTGTCTAGGACCAGATACTCTGTTAAGATTCTCTGCTGATAACTTGGCACTTTGTCTAGATAATCCAGCACTCTTCTTAGATACTACACCTGTATTTCTTATTTTTGGCAAGGGAGATAATTCACTTTCTATAATAGTATTTTCGCATTGTAATAGTGATATATCACCATCACAGATTTGACTTTTATTTACTAAGACACCGTCAGTTTGTTCATGAGCATCATTACTTAGCGTGATATCATTATTTCCTTGTAAACTATTTGTGCTACGTTTAGTATTAGTAAGAACAGTCTTATTAAAATCACTACTACTGGTGCTGGTGAGAGAATTATCAAAAGATAATATGAATGAATCTTTGGTTTTTTCATTTCTCCTTCTTCTTGTTACAAAGCTAACAAAAACGTCATCGTCAGGTTTATAAATTTCATCATTAAAATCAACATCTTGGTTAATATTGGATATATTCATCAAAGTATCTTCTTGTAAATCATTTCCAATTTCATCATTGCTTGTTGATTTTGAGCTTTCTGAAAGCGTTTTATTTTCATTTAAACTAGTATATAATATGTTATTGCTATTCTCACTTGAGTAAGACTCATTATTTCTTTCGTCACTTTGTGACGAATCACCAATCAAATTAGCCTCTTTATTACAATATTTCTTAAATACGGAGTCATTTAGTCTTTCAAGTACAACTAACAATTCTTTATTATCAGTCTCAATGTCAGACATTTCAATATCACTGTTACAAGATTCATAAAAAGATTCAATATCTTTACTCGTATTAAAAGTACCTCTTTCAGTTAAACTACTTTCATTTTCAACAGTACTATTTTCCTCTGAATTTGTTAGTTGTTCTGAAGTATTTTGTTCAATTTCTTCTTCTGAATTACTTTCTTCAACAAAACTATGTTCATATTTGATAGAACTATTTTCTTCAGATTGTGTTTGACTTGGTTCAAAAGTATACTCTTCCATTTCAACTTCTGAGAAATTTGCATAGCTTAAAGCATGTTTATTTTTGTCAGAGCTACTCGTACCTTGCTCTGAATATGTTTGACTTGTTTCTAAAGTATTTTCTTCGTTCATGCTATGTTCATTTTCAACTACACTATTTTGTTCAGAATATGTTTGACTAGATTCCAATGTATTTTCTTTATTTAAACTATGTGCATTATCAACAATACTATTGTTCTCCAAATATGTTTGACTTGATGCTTCTTCATCTGGTCTATTGATGGTACCTTGTTTAGTTTCATCATATTGATCTTTGCAATCTTCCAAATTTAATTGATCTTCACTTTTATTATTGCCCTCTAATTTTGGACTAATTAGGTTTTCCAAAGTTTTTACTATAACAAATTGGTTTTCTCGAGTATCTGGATTTAAACTTGCATCATTACCATTCTCTAGACTTGAGTTCTGATTATTCTCATTATCCAAATTGCTGTTCTTTTTTTCATTTGTTAAGTCTGTACATTGACTTTGTTGCAGAACTTCAACATTATATTCCTTTCTTTCTAAATACTTAATAATTACTGCTTCTAAATTAATGTTTGGAATGCTCCATGAATTTTTTATTGGAAAACCTAGGAATGGTCCTTCCTCACTTGTTTGAAGTAAAGATATTTCTTTCGTTATTGTGGGATGGTGTTCAACCATTTTTGTCTTATTTTTATCAGTGACATCTCTACTAGGTAATATGGGAGAATTAATCTCATCATAATCTACACTTTTATTATATGGAGGTGCAAATTGAAGAGTTGTATTTGGAACATTATTCAATTCATTTTTATTTTTCGTAATTTTTTCAACTTTTTCAGCTATAGTATAATGTTTATCATCAATATCAACAGATATAGGTGAGAATTTGTAAATAGATTTTCCTCTGTATTTTTTATGAAATGGTGTACTACACGTTGGAGATTTTTGAACTGAAGAAATACTCAATTTATCTTTCATTGTGGATGATAATGGGCTTGCTGAGTTTAAGTTCTGTATGTTATCAAATAAAGTTAAATCAGTCACAATATTAACTATAGATTCGTCAATTTTGTTCGAAACAATCTTTTCCTCTTTTTCTATTTCTAGTTTGTGGCTGAGAATATCAGATTGATTTTGTTTTTCATCACTTTTGCTCCTGTTAAATGAATTTTCTTTATCTGAATCTAAAAAAGTTTTAAAATTAAAATAACTCTTCATCAGTTTATGAGTTAAGTTCAAATGAAATGAAAACAGAATCATGTATTTTCTGAAATTCATATACATACTTAAACATCCTCCATGCAATAGTATTACTATGATTATGATATGCATAATTAAAATGGTTAATAACAGTATTCTTAGTTAGGAGATCAATGGTGGTTATACTTGCTAGATTTTAAATGATCTGTGTTTAAGTTGCTGTAGTAATTTCATGATAGAACAAAATTTATTTTACAAGAATAAATGAAATTTGAAAATTCAATAGTAAGTAATATTATATTGCTAATTTAGCTCTTATTTCTTAATCACTTTTTTTAGGCTTCTTATTGTGGGAAAACAGAAAATAAACATTTTCATATCGACATATCTATTAGTAAAACAGCAAGATTTCAAAAACTGGAACAGTTTTCTTTTTGATACTTCTCTAGTTGTTTGGTATCTCTCACCTGTGCCCTTGCTGCTAGAGTAGTCAAACTTTTTCTTAATTGGTGCTTTCTTCCTGTAGGCTTTTCCTTTCCTTCAGAAAGATTTTTTATTTAAATTAGCAGATAAGAAGCTGTATAAAAATCATTATAATTATAGTGCAATGAAAGAAGTCCATGACTTTATCTTTGTGGACCTAGATTTATAAAAAGCTAATGGGAACTCTTTGTTGATAAAAAGTAAACTGTCACTCAAGTATGTCTTAAAAAATATCCATGCAAGAAACCATTTCAATCATAATATGCTCCAGTTGCAGTATGATTGAAGTAAAAACTAACAAACAATCACACTTATCTATCTCATCAATCACTAATCACTAATAATATATATATCAATCACTAATATTATAAATGCAAAAGTTTGGATGGATGTTTGTTACTCAGTCACAACACAGGACAGCTGAACGGATCTAGATGAAATTGGGCACAAATATAGATTATAGTCTGGAATAACACATAGGCTACTTTTTGTCCTGGAAAATTAAAGAATTCCTGCAGGAACTGAAATACCTCAATCCACACGGATGAAGTCACTGGCATCAGCTAGTGCATTAAGTAATATTAATATATTACTTAATGCACTAGCTAGATTAAAATTTACTATCATTTAATATCAAAGGCCACAAACTTATTTAGATCAATAAGACAGTAAAGTGCAGATTATAACATTGCCCATATTAATTAACCAACATCAGCTAAGCATAATAGTATGTTCTCAAGTATAGTTAGTTTGAGATATTTGAAAACCTGTTTAAAGCTGTGGTCAGTTCATTATTATGAGACTTAGATCTTGGGATATTATGACTGCTGGAGATCTAAGTTAAAACAGTCCTAATTTAGATTTGACTCATGCTGAGTTGCACGAAACAAATTTAAAAATTTAAGAGATGTCTTTTAAGAATGTTGAGTTCAATGGTTTTTGCTAAGCCCAAGAAGCTACCACAACAACATCTAAACAAATTTTGTAATTTTAAAGGAAGATGTTTAAGTCTCACCCTCGAGTATGCAATGGACTACCACTAAAGACATTAATCTTTGATGGTTTTGGAGGTACTTCATTAGGTGACGACGAGTTAAGAAGCAGATCAAAGGGATCGAGCTCCCTTTTCAAATGGATAGACTTGTCCGGTGTTAAGTATCCAGATCTTGACGTGGATTCTCTTGTGTCTCGAATGATAGGTTCCTGATCTTTCAGACGTTTCACATATTTTCTTTTACGGACTTTATTCGAAGCGGCGAACGTCGAGGCACCAACAGACAAATCTCTTTTGGTTTGTTTAATATTTTCTATATAGAACGCGTCAAAAACAGAACCCTTCTCGTCCATTGCGAGCACAACATCTCGCGGATCCATTCCACCGCCTGTTTCTTTTTTAGACCTGTATGTTCTCCTCATATTTATTTAATTAAAAGCATACAATTTTTGTTGTCTTCTCTAACTTTTTAAAAACAAACGTACAAAAATGGCGACCAAATTTTTGATATTGACACTTTGAATCAATGTCATTTTTAATTTTTCAAGCGCAAACTGTCAATACTCAATTTAATAGACAAACATTTTCCTTTATCTAAAGCATTCGTTCATTCATTCATTCAAAAGATGGCAATATACATCCCAACATGGACCTACAATCGGAAATCCAATCCATAATTACACCACCACACGCGTAACTAGGTATTAAGGTCCCCTTAATGGTAATTTTAAGGAGCTTATTACCACAGATCTGTGCTTATTACGATAATATCCTGTCAATCGATTTAGGTATTTTAAGTTATGGGCTATAGCCGTTCCACATAAGGGCAGACCGAATAGTACTATCTTCTCTTTTTTAGGGTTCCGTACCTCAAGAGGAAAAAAGGACCACTCCTTGTTCCTCCAAGGAAAAAAGGAAGTCGGCAACACGACGTTATGGTAGCTGTATCAAGTTGAAATTAATATCAAATACTAGGGTCTACGGTCCCTTGAAGCTGTGAAAAAATACAGCTTCTAAGTCAACGCAATCAAAAGCCATTTATGCCATATATTTTAACACTCGTTGACCTAGAATAATAATTGTCGTCTAAGTAATATAGTTTACTTTGTGCCACCTAGATGGCGCCACTTGTACTTTGTCTCGCGTTAACAAGGCAGGCCCTAGCCGGTTTACTCGGCTTCAACCGGGGCACAATGTTGCCCCGCGCTCCACCCGGGTAAGGAGACCCGGGCTCGAAGCCCGTACCCCCGCTTGGCCCTCACGGGCCAACCGGAGAAGACCCACACAGCTCGATTATTTTAATTAAAAATAAACTAGGTACCTAGCTAGCGGCCACTTTTTGATTGGCACCCTGGCTAATATATATTCCCCCATTTATAATTATACATAACAATTAGTTTTTGATCACGTACTCGATTCATGTAACAATCCTGCAGCGGGATCTCGGGCTATTACTACTAACGTAGGTAATAATAGTTAATAAATTGCTAAAGACTAAACAAAAAAACTACAGTTAAATAAGTACACTTAAATTTATTTTAAAATAGGTACAATTCCTGTAATAATAGATACACTGTTAAATGTAGCAACTCGACTAACCTTATAGTGTTCTTAATAATTAACCATTAATTAATAATTTGTTATACCTAATAACATTAATTATGACAAAGGCAAAGATCCGGAATCTTTGGCATAATTGGTTTCATTTTAGATATTTAAAAATACTTTTTTTTATGTAATATTCATCACTATGGAATATTTTTTGTCGATACATACTATCACATTAAGGACACCCCAATAAAATCTGATCGCACACCTCAGCAGCATGCACCGCACGTAGCGTGCGTTACGATTTTTGAATGCCATAAGTACGTAAACGCGGAAAGCATGCAGTACATATCTACAAAATATATCTTCATAATTTTTATCAAGAGGAATTCACTCGAGCGTTCCCGATGTATGGTTATAATTTATGCAAATATATTTGCATGTGGTTTGTGTGTTTAAAGTTACACAGGATCCAAGAGTTGTATGTAAATCTAAAACTGTTTAATTTATAATGGAAACCTGGTAAGCCACCAACAATATTACATGAATTTGATTGGTTAATGTTTAATAGTGAAAATCAAACTTCATTCATAAATGGAGGGCGCTACAAGTTACGCACTAGTCAGTACAGTTTTCAAAAGTATCATTTACACACACACATATTATAGCCAATGGGGAAACATTTTATTTATGGAACACATTAGGAATGCGGGAGAAATATATCTTAAATAGGCCCATGCTCTATAATATGAAATCCAATGGCAATGAGCCATTATGTACGATTAGATTTAGCTTTTGCTGTTAAACGTAATACATTAATAACCCGAAACAAATGATTACACAAATGTTCGCTTACGGCATCTATAAGTTATTTATAACTAATGAATAACAGCAAAACACTATTTTAATATTGTTTATGAATTCTTTAAAACAAATTTTTATAAAGCTGTTGCAGCTTACCCTTTTAAAAATTAATATTATCAAAGTCTTAAAAATAAATAACAAATGTAATAAAAATAATAAATTGATTTTGAATAAAAAATTTATCATAAAATAATGGCAACTAAATATTCGCGTATGTAATTTAAATCTTATCTTACTAATATTATAAATGCGAAACTTTGGATGGATGGATGTTTGTCACTCAATCACGCCAGAACGAATCTAAATGAAATTAGGCGCAGAGATAGATCTGGAATAATAAATAGGCTACTTTCTATACCGGAAAATAGATTCCTGCGGAAATCAACACAACTTAAACCACGCGGACGAAGTCGCGGGCATTAGCTGGTATCCTATATTTGTAAAATTAAAAAAAAAGATATTTCCAAGGATAATTTCTTTGTCGAGTGTCCGTACATGACATCGATTAAAATTAACCGAGGATGTGCTAGCTCTAACAAGCCGACAAGAGCTTAGAAGCGTGAATAACAATGAACCAATGTACTATGTAACATTTTAAACTAAAATAAAAATAAATCTTCAATTCAAAACCAATAAATAAGATAAGGAATGGCCATAACATTTTTTAACACAAAAACTAAACTAAAAATAACATACAATAAGAAAAAGAAAATGACAAAAATATAACTTTATAAAGCTGCAGACATATTGCTTTGGATGAATAACTTCATAGTCGTCACACATACAACACTCATGTTTGCCTCAGCAACTCATATTAAGTGTTAACTTTGAATTTTCTATATATAAACAAGCATGGCAATAGGTGGCACAGCCACGTCTGTTCAATGTTACGAGTATGTTATCAATATTATAGTTAATACTGACAGCACATTTCAACACGAAACTTACGCATGCTCTGTGCTATAGCACATATTATATATAATATGTGTGAACAGTTTTACTAAGAACAAGTTCAGGTGCAGCCCATAAAGACAGTATACATATTACATATTATATACATTTTAACTCACGATGAAACTACATGAATAGATCATCATCATCATAAATGATCATCGAAAATATGACAAAGAGTGTGAAAAGAAAGTTTCTAGGACATCAATATTGCTCATTTGCAACAATTGTCTAAAAATAATTCATTTACTACAATCTGTCTGACTATGCACATTGCCACATAGTATTGCAACAGGTCTAGTCATAATATTTTTAAAAGTCTGCTTCCACCTTGACTTAAATATGTATAAAATATTCACAAATGCTGAATTATTAATAATCTTAAATCTAATGGTCAATGAGTTCTGTGGAGACAGAAAATATATCACATCAATTTTTTTTAATTCGGCAGTCTCAGACTAAATGAAAAAGATAGACCCTAAGTAAGTGGTACCCCAGTATCTGAAGGAAGTACAGATTACCATAAAAAGGTATTTCATTACGAATTACATGCCGTACATTTCAAGCAGTAGTAGATCAAAACCAGTATCACCTGTAACTATTTTTTTTAACTTTATATAATAGTAAAAATTACATTTTATGCGGTCGGTACATAATATCTATTTGGGCAGCAACAGAATTATTTACAGAAAAATTCAAGATCATGGCCGTATGTACATGGTACTACAAGTATATCAAGCTAATCTCTTCTGACAAATCCTTCATATAATTATGTTCAAACTTACAGGTAAGTTCGTTTAATCATTAATTAGCGCTCAGGGAAACAAGTGCCAGTTAGGTGAGCCTGAAATTTTTCAGATTTTCCATATGACATTTGCATCCCTCATTGCCTATGTTTTCGTCTATCTCTTTCGGTCTAGTCTGTATCGGAGGTGTACCTCAGTCCTTAAATAATCACAATCAACTGAATCACCACATTGCCTTTATGAGAACACATCAATCGGGCGAGGTGAGACGGTAGCCATGTTTGCATGTGCAGGGCTCCCTAACGGATCTGTGTGAGATTCTAAACTCTTCGCCTCAATTGTCGCTTGTTTCACAGCCTCCTTGTATGGACCTCTTTTCTTTTTGTTGAAGCGTATCTGAAATTTATAATGATTCTTTTAACTTTCTTATGATTGTAAAAACCACAATTTGATGTTTATCTTTGTGGGTGTGTACCAGAAAGAGTTGGACGTCGTACAGTTGTTGTTGGGACTTGTGGGAAGATTCATGACATAGTACTGTCAATGTAAAGTAGGTGGTGCGAAAGCAACATTGCATCGCAATACATTATCATGTAATAAATTTAAAATATTTATATTGCATTATTAAAGTAAGTATATTCTTATGTTAAATTTAATTATATTTAAAAAGAATATTCCATTTTTCATGTGTAGATTAATGTTAACTGAAATTTGAGTAATTTGCAGAAAAAAATGTAAATCACCTTATAGTCTTCTAGGAAAGGACTCAGACTGTCACATGGCATGAGTGATGATGTGGTAGAGGCGTACCACGCTACATGAGCTCTAGAAGTTGGTGTCACACTCAACACCCTTCCTGGCCACCAGGGAAACCCCACTACCTGAAAAGGAAAATAATTTGAACGATTATTAAGTGTTTTTGTACTGCAAAAATAAAATGTAAACTGTATTGTTGATTTATTTCATGACAGCCAACTTCGCAGATGCAAGTCTATAGCTCCAGAGTCTAGACTCGACACTAGTTGAGAAAGCTAAATCTACAAAAAAGCACAAATTCTACATTCTGTAATTGGATCTGCAATTTATGTCCACATATTGTGTTCTTTTATTTTATAGTTTCACTGCAAGATAGGCTTACTCTTAACTCTTAAGGGATGAGGTCTGGGTAAGAGCATGCTTGCTTAGATGTCTAGTAAGTATTAATAATTCATGCAATAATTATTTCAACCCTTGTTGACTTCTTGGACATAGTTATACTATATCCTCAGTTACTCATTACTTAAATAAATAAGATACTGAGAATGTGATGTGTTTTGCAGGTGATGGAAAAGGTTATCTTTTTCAGCAAAAATCATCACATGAATTTTAAATAACAAACACGTATTTAAATTTTTACCTTCCCCCAAACAATATCTCCTGGTGAAACCCTCAGTAATCTACCACCAACACCTTCTGTGCTGTTTGCGGGGAAATCTGGCACTGCCTCTGCTTCCCCTTCATCAGAACAGTCCTCTTCATTCCTACGCTCATAAGAATTACTGCTTAATCTACGCAGACTGATCGACAGTTTCTGCTTTAGGCAATCATTTTTTATATGCCCAAAATATTCAATGTCACTTTCGCATTTGGAAGTGTTTTCATCACATGGCTTCTGTATTTTATGCTTCTTTTTGTGCTTCACCTTATGTTTATGCTTCTTCTCTAGTAAATCTATCGTTGGACAATTTTTTGATAGATTGTTGCGAGGGGACAGTGCTCCTAAATGCTTAGGAGACTGACCTATCCAAATATCAACAGTTTTTTCTACATTATTTTTCCTTGCCTGTCTCTTAGCTTTTTTTAATGCTTTTTTCTCCGCTTTAGAATCAGGTTTGACAGTTTTAGACATATCACAGGAAACACCGGAATCTTCGTTAAAATCTCCGCTTAGAGGAGGTATTTTAACAACAGTACCCTCACCTTCACCGAAACATATTTTGAGTGTTCGTGCATTTGAAAATAAATTACTGAACGTGTTGTCACTGTCCTTGCAGTCTTCTTTATCACATAAATCACTATTGTCTGAGACACTGACGAAAGCGAGCTCCCTAGATGATTTTTCAGCATCGTCACACGATTTGGAATTTTTCACACTTTTACTTTTGTCAATTGGTTTTGAAACACTTTTTGATTTTATTGCACTCGAAATCTCACTCGGCTGCAGCCTGGACAACTTAGGAATCAACATTTTACCCATTAGATACTTTTTCTCAAGCTTCGATGACTCAGACCCGTCCTTGGGCGTATCGTCGTCCGAATCTAATTTGCGTTTCTTGGACACGTCTACATTTTCGCTGTTTTCATTGCAAATCCCCTGGCAATTGGAACACAACACTTTTCTAGGCCTCAATCTCACTGTCATCTTTTGTCGAGGCTGAGGTTTCGTCTTCGTAGCTGTCTTTTTATTTTTTTGTAGGTCGTCCACCGCGTATTGGGGCTCCTGATATGTGAACCTTTGACTAACGGAATGTAGTTTATCGTCTTTATTATTAGCATTTTCAGCTTGTTTCGAGAAAGCTGGGTGAAGGCTGTACACTCCGAATGGCAAATTACTGTAAAAAAAATGATAAATAGCGAATAAATGGTGTGGTTGAAAAATAATCGATAACGATACTGTACGACTGCCAGGGCAATACGAACCCCTTGTTTGAGTCCAAAAGTACACCTTGGAATTTTTTATCTTCCGAACAATATGACACAACTATTAAGTCCTCAAGGGATTCCTCAACATTTACTAAAATCTGTGAATTCTTTTGAATCGTCATATCGGCTGTTGCAACGACAGCCGCCATGTTCTTACTCTCATAGACAAAATTTTATTATTTTATTATAATGTTGCCACTGTTAACGTTTACAATAATTTTGAAATAGTTACAATATTTTAACAAATCAGAGTTTTCCAAACATTTCTAAGTTTTTTACTTACAGGTTTTCTAACAGGATTTAAACTCTCTTTATCAGTTTTATTAATTTAAAATACCTAAAAAAACAATTTATTAGTAGGTACTTAGAACTATTATTGTCAATCCAAACTATAGCTGTTAATCCTTAATGCCTGTGAGTTAATCCATACCCTAGAGTCTAGACATAATCAAAGATCCATAACTACTCATATTATAAATGCGAAAGTGTGTCTGTCTGTATGCTACGTTTTAACAGCCCATCTTTTATACCGATTTTGATGAAATTGTACTCTTTATCCCGGAGAATTAAGGAGTTCCCCGGGAATTAAAAAACGTAATCTTTGCAGATGAAGTCACAGGCATCATCTAGTTTCCCGAACAAAATGCTTTTTGCGGTTTGCCGTAGCAGAAAACCCCCAGAAAAGTTAAAATCACAAAATTGGGGAGTCTATGGATATTTGTCAAAATGGAAGTGATGGAACCATGGAGGAAGGAATTACGACTGCCGTCTTCATTATTCTATGGATGGAACCATGGAACTGTCATTAGCGGCTGTGTTCCGAAATACACTGCGAGCACTGTAAGGTGTGACGTCACTTCAGTACACTGCGAAGCCGTTCCTTTATAGTTAGGTATACTGGGTACTGATTAAAACGGAACGCTGTCAGCACTGAGACAAACACTGAGAACACCTTACCTCGAAAACGCCAGTGCTCACAGTACAAAGATGGCGTCGATTAATGACGTCATATATTTCCCTATAGAAGTTTACTGTCAGTTATAACGGAACGAATTTCTCCACAGTAAGAGCACTGAACAGTGCTCGCAGTCTATAACGGAACACAGCCAGCATTTTGCAATTTTGACATTGACAGTTGACTTTGGAATTCCGTCAAAATTCCGTCGAGCCGAAGGCAAAGGATTGTTCTTTTTCGCCTTTTCGATTTTTAAGATTTATTATATATTTTGTATTAACACATAATCGGTACTGTAGGCAAAAGTGAGTATTTGTTGTTGTTTATATATTAGCTTTAATATTTATAGAAGCTCCTAAAAGTTAGCTAGTTTATGTAAGCTTACATAATTATACTGGGTCTAATAAGTAGGTAGGTACATTTTTAGAGTTTTTGTCTAATTTTACATAGCATTACAGTCTCGCGAGACTCAAGGACATAGAAGGTTAAATACTAACCAGGTGCCGTTGATATTTATTGCGGAAAATTCATAAACACTCAGCTGAGTTTTGAAGCAAGCAGCTTAGTATTATACTTACCTATTCCTACTTATATAGGTACCTACTGCCTGATTTAGTAGTAACATAATAAAAATTACTATATTTATGAATTTCCTAGTGTAATTTTAATATGGGTAATATGTTTATATTAAATTAAATTAGGATGTACAGCTATCTGTGAGGAAAACCCAAACAACCATAGAGATAATATTTACATCTCTATGCAAACAACGAATTATAGGCTGTGTTCCGTTATAGACTGCGAGCACTGTTCAGTGCTCTTACTGTGGAGAAATTCGTTCCGTTATAACTGACAGAAAACTGCTGCAGTATCCTAGGGAAATATATGACGTCATTAATCGACGCCATCTTTGTACTGTGAGCACTGGCGTTTTCGAGGTAAGGTGCTCTCAGTGTTTGTCTCAGTGCTGACCGCGTTCCGTTTTAAGCAGTACCCAGAATACCTAACTATAAAGGAACGGCTTCGCAGTGTACTGAAGTGACGTCACACCTTACAGTGCTCGCAGTGTATTTCGGAACACAGCCATAGATTTATAAAATAAAAAATAATAATAATGTGCGAATCAGACTCTCGCACAAAGGGTTCCGTTTGACCACACAACTTAAATTATTTTAGTACATAACAAGAAACATGTTTACATGTGACTGGTTTTTCCAAGTGTTCAGTAGAGAGCAATTAATTGTTTCAAATGATATGATGGATGTTGAGGTACTCTTTTTTGTTTTATCCACTACAAGTTAGCCCTTGACTGCGATCTCACCTGATGGTAAGTGATGATGCAGTCCAAGATGGTAGCGGGCTAACCTGTTAGGGGTACGGCAGTTATATTAAACCCATACCCCTATTCAGTTTCTACACGGCATCGTACTGGAACGCTAAATCGCTTGGAGGCACGTCTTTGCCGGTAGGGTGGTAACTAGCCACGGCCGAAGCCTCCTACCAGGCCAGATTAGGGAAAATTCAGAAATTATAAATTTCCATACCTTGCCGGGGATCGCACCCTGGACCTCCGCATGTAAGGCAACAGTGCTCAATACTGCGCCACGGAGGTCATCAAAACTCTTATTTAATGTGTTTTTTATTCATTTATCAGATCATGGCAGATGAAAAAAGGATTGATATTACTCAGCCACTATGGGACCAGAGCACATTTGCGGGCAGATTCCGGCATTTTGCATTCATCTCCAACCCTTTGCTGTCACTGGTGCCAGAGAGAGAGTTATATGAGGCAAAGGATTTGTATTTGAAATATAAGTGAGTATAACAGAAATGTTATAATTTATAATAGCCTTTATTTATTATAATACTCTATTTGTAAACCACAACACAAAAATACACAAAATACTAAGGAGGAAATAGAATACAAAAGGCAACCTTAACACTTAGTAGGGATCTCTCACTCAGCCAGGCAACCTTAGGATTAGGAGAAATAAATATTATAAGAAATAAATGATTAAGTACTTCTTGTGTAACTAAAAAAAAAAAAAGAAGTTGAGGAGATTAACTTGCAGGTGGTGTATTAATATAGACACAAACAAATGCCTACATACTAATACATAAACCATTTACACAAATAATATAATACTTAAAATAAACATATATTATTTCAAACACAACAATTTACAATATTGTTACACATAGTATAGGTATCTAAGCTAATTTTTTAAAAAGTAAGTAGGTATTACATAATAATTCCAATTACACACAATATTTGAGCTATACTTGCAATAAACAACATCAGTTCCCGATTAACCGGTTGGTGTCTGCTTGCCCTCTGGCAAAGGCCTCCTTTAACCCTTTTTATTTATTTAATTTTAAACTTGCCTATACACAAATTTAAAAATCCATTAAAAGTAGCTGCTGAAAGAAGCTTATTATACTGTTGAAGATTATGTAAATGATAGAGGAGCTTGGATTTGATCGCTCCAGCAATGCTAAAGACAGCGGTTACTTATGTACACATTGATATACTTACCTGATAATAATAATTGTAAATGAATTATTTAAAAAGAGCAACCACCGAGTTTCTTGCTGGCTCTTCTCAGTAGGAATGGCATTCCGAACCAGTGGTTAATTCATTCGACGATTCGAAAGCACTTGTAAAAGTTTATTTGGATAAAAAACATTTGAATTTTGAATTTTAATCGTATGGCGTTAAGTATACACAACCGCTTTTATAATATTAACAAGCTAAGTAAAAAGAATGCTTATTTCGCCTGAAAGTTCGTCGCTCGTTTAGCACCAACCAGGGGACACGTGCAGGGAGGTAGAAGGTAGTTCCTGCGGACGTGAGCGACGGGGCATCGCCCAAAACATAGAAATGTTATTTATTATTAAATTTGATTTTTACATTCCAAATATTATCTGTTACACTGTGGCACTGACTGAGATTTTAGTTATTAAAATTCCAATGGTAACTTTTCCTGGTTAGAAATGTCTATGTATGCACTGTATAAGTTCGTATTATAAATACGAAAGTGTGTCTGTCTGTCTGTCTGCTACGCTTTCACGGCCTGTCTGTTCAACCGATTTTGATCAAATTTGGTACAGGGGTAGGTTGTATTTCAGAGAATTACATAAACTGCTTTTTATCCCGGAAAATTAAGGAGTTCCCGCGGGAATAAAACCACTTAATCCACATGGATGAAGTCGCGGGCATCATCTAGTTTATAATATTAGTATACATAATATTCAAAACTAAAGACTTGTCCTTTCAGAAAATAAATTAAAAATAAACCCGGCTGAGTTTGTTGTGGGCTCTTCTCAGACCGGGGCGCGTTTTGAACCCTCGTAGTTTTAAGATACCGTAACTGATTATCACCATCGTGTTTTATAAGTAAGTAATTTTTAACATCAATAAGTGTACCCACAGTGTACTTATGTTGAATAAATGAATTGAATCTTGAATCTTGAATCTTGAAATGATATTATATCCTCTTTCCAGGGAAGGCAAAGAACCAGCAGGCACCCCTCTATCCCAGGTGGTGAGAGCCAAGCAGCTGTATGAGTCAGCCTTCCACCCGGACAGTGGTGAGCTGCAGAACGTGTTTGGCCGAATGTCCTTCCAGATGCCCGGGGGCTGTCTGATCACTGGCGCTATGCTACAGTGGTACAGGTATATGATTTGCGAGATTAATTAATATTATAACTAGCTGATGCCCGCGACTTTGTCCACGTGGATTGAGGTTTTTTAATTTGCACGGGAACTCTTCAATTTTCCGGGATAAAAGGTAGCCTATGTCCTTCCCCGGGATACAAACTAACCCTATACCAAATTTCATCAAAATCACTTGAATGGATGGGCCGTGAAAGCGAAGCAGATAGGCAGACAAACTTTCTCATTTATAATATTAGTTTAAAAATAGCTTTTGCCAGCAGCTTCGTTTACGTTAAGCTCGATTTCATACATATTGCAAACCCCAATTTTACCTCTTTAGGGGTTGGATTTTTGAAACATCCTTTCTTGGCGGATGCCTAGGTCATACAAGCTCTGTGCATCTGTATGCCAAACAGCCCAATCCGTCAAGTGGTTTGAGCTGTGCGTTGATAGATCAGTCAGTCGCCTTTTCTTTTTTATATTTAGATGTACCTAGATGTTTTACGACATGAAACAGAAAATGGTCTAAGCGCGAGCGCAGCGAGCAACATTAATTCAATGTTTAATTTGTTTTTCTCTGTGCTTTATCATGCGCTTAGTCTTCTGAGCAGATGTGTTGAAGGTTTTGTGCCTTTTTTTGATTTTTCCCATTGAAAAAGTCATATAAACTGAGCCTGGATTAAGGTCTTTCCAGCCCCCCAATTGTGTAAGGAAATCGTAATCGTAATCGTTTGTCCAACGGATAATCCGACCTGTTTAAGGAGTTCAGAGATGCCTGCACGTCAAAAAGCATGTATGAACTCCTTAAACAGTTCGAGTAATAAGTTTTAAGCTGTCAAATGTTAACGATTTGCTTAGACAATTGGCCTAAAATGTTTTTCCTTTTTAGGCGCCTGAGACAGTCTGGAACAGTAAATTGGACTGCCAGTTGTAAATTCAGAAAATGTTCTTTATAAACCATGGGGCATTAGCTATGTTTACCTAAATGTTTAAATTAACATAATTTATTTTTAAATTGC
The DNA here is from genome assembly GCA_917051295.2 of Erebia ligea. Classification (NCBI taxonomy): domain Eukaryota; kingdom Metazoa; phylum Arthropoda; class Insecta; order Lepidoptera; family Nymphalidae; genus Erebia; species Erebia ligea. Next base: position 2,677,996 of record OU785232.1, read on the forward strand.
CAGAACGACAACCGCGGTAGTGTTCTGGCAATGGGTGAACCAGTCGTTCAATGCATTAGTGAACTACACTAACCGCAACGCCGCGTCGCCTCTGTCCACGACTCAGATGGGCGCGGCCTATGTTTCGGCCACTTCGGCCGCTATGGCCACCGCCTTCACCTTCAAGTTTGGGATACAGAAACGCGCTACCAGCCCTATTTTAGCGGTAAGTTGTTGTGTTGTTGTATATACTAACTACTACTCACAACGCAATGGGATGGAAATGACAGAGAGATAAGGCGCAGGGCCGACGGCTTTACGTGATCTCCAATGCACGGGAGTGATAACTCCACCATTTTTTTTTTAACCACTACAAGTTAGCCCTTGACTGCGATCTCACCTGATGGTAAGTGATGATGCAGGCTAAGATGGTAGCGGGCTAACCTGTTAGGGGCATGGCAGTTATATTAAACCCATATTCCCTATTCGGTTTCTACATGGTATTGTACCGCTTGGCGGCACGTCTTTCCCAGTAGGGTGGTAACTAGCCACAGCCGAAGCCCCCCACCAGGCCAGACCAGGGACAATTCAGAAATTATAAATTCCCAAATTGACCCCGCCGGGGATCGAACCCGGGACCTCCGCACTTTAAGACAACAGCGCTACACACTGCGCCACGGAGGTCGTCAAGTTCCTAACTCCGGGCTAGTACTGAGAAACTTTTGTAATTATATTGCACATGATAAAGATAGCAAGTTTTATTATATACTAAATCTTTCCTCAAAGTATTTTATGCAAAGTCATTAGGTATGATTGGTTCATTGGTTTCCATGAAATCGCGAACAAATATACGTAAACATACGGCTCGACTACTAAAATGTAGTTTATGTGGAAGTCGAAAAATAAAAGTTTTGTTTTGCGTACAGAGATTTGTACCGTTCGCAGCGGTCGCCGCCGCCAACTGGGTCAATATTCCACTGATGAGGCAAAACGAAATACTATTAGGTAAACTTACAGCTATTTTTCCTTATTAAACGGTACTAGCTCTTAGAATATAATAGAGTATTTATCATAATAGAGTAATGAATATTCATTTATACATACCTGGCAGGGCTAGCATGGGCCGGAGATAAAAATTTTATCTCCCGATTTTATCCACTGACAAGAGATAAAATTAATTATTCCACCTGTGGACATTTTTGAAAAATCTTTTAAATAGTACATTTAAAGAAGATATTTGTCACTGGTATAATGTCACGTTTATTTATTGAATACACAGGAACATTATTCTTTTTTTTATATTACCATTAATCTCACCAAAGGTTGTCTGTGAGAGATCGCTATAAGTGATAAGACCGCCTTTGAACTGTTATTTCTTGTAACCTATTTCCAGTTTTTGTCTGCAATAAAGTAATTAATATCTTATAGTTTTCTAATATTAATTTTTATTTGTCCAACTACAGGTTTAGATGTGACTGACGAAAATGGTAAAATAATAGGAAAATCACAACTCGCTCCAGTCAAAGGAATATCACAAGTGGTCACGTCCAGGTAAGCTGATGCAATGGTTTTATATTTTGAATTTTCAAATTATCCTCTTATCATTATTATGTTTAAAATTATCTAAGCTTCTAAAATCCATTTATTGGATACATAAATTCAACATGTTTGCTCAATTTTCATTTCTTACCCAGGTTCTAGAAAGTTACTTGAAAAACTTCGAGGGAAAATCACAAGTTTTATTTTTAATTAATCTTTAATAAAATGAGTGGCATGAAGTCTAATGAAGATAAAACTGCCCATTTCCGCTCGAAGTTTTATCAGAATCTTTTTTGTAGTTTTATTCTTATTATCATACTAATATTTGTGTTTGTTTGTTGGTTTGTTGGTTTATTGGTTTGTTGGTTTGTCCTTCAATCACGCCGCAACGGAGCAACGGATCGACGAGATTTTTGGCATGGGTATAGTTGAGGACCTAGAGTGACATAGGCTACTTTTTATCCCGAAAAATTAAGGAGTTCCCGCGGGAATCAAAATAACTTAAACCACGCGGATGAAGTCGCGGGCATCAGCTAGTTTTATATAAAGATTCTGATAAAAACTTATACAAAATAATATAGTTACATCTAAAATCTAAATATACATATAAAAGGAAAAGGTGACTGACTGACTGGTCTATCAACGCACAGCTCAAACCACTGGACGAATTATTGTGCTGTTTGGCATGCAGATAGTTATCATGACGTTGACATCCACTTAGAATCAGCGAACGTTTTCGTTCGCTGCTTAGAATGGATATTTGAAAATTCAACCCCTAAGGGGATCTTTCTTCTATTCTTTGTATCCTGGGATTATTATCCGCACTTGGACGCAGGCGTTCGCGGCGGATAAAATAGGGGTTTGAAATTTGTGTAGTCCACGCGGATGAAGTACATACTAAGCTACTACGTCGAATACATTACGACGCGTACTAAAATACAACAAATGGTTGCTATTACGGTATAAGACCATTTTGGGGATCAGAGGCCCAATTGTCTAAGCAAATCGTAATCATTTGACAGCTTAAAAATTATTACTCGAACTGTTTATGGAGTGCATACATGTTTTTTGAGGTCAACAAGGTTGGTTGAGGTTTTTAAACAGGTCAGTTTATCCGTTTGACAAACGATTACGATTTCGTGTACGGGCACGAAATGAGCGGTAGCGGGGCGACGGCGACAGCGGGGCGATGGAATTCGAGAGCTGGCGACGAATTTCGGGAAGGTGTTTTTAGGCAATCTGAAATTGTGGAAAAATGGTAGAGCGTTTGCGGTTATTTCGCTACTGCGCAGCATATAACATTTGCAAAAAAATCCGAAAAATCATTTTTTTGGCAACTTGATTTTTTTATCTTTAAATGTTATACTTACTTATAGAATTCGAAAAAATAAATCCCAGACGTTTTTGTCGGTTATAAAGTATTACCAGATTCAAATTGTGCCCGAAATTCGTCGCCAGCTCTCCGACTAATCGCATCGCCCCGCTGCCGCCGTCGCCCCGCTGCCGCCGTCGCCCCGCTACCGCTCATTTCGTGCCCGTACACTTCCTTACACAATCGGGAGACAAGTCACATTTCGCGTTTTTTTTGTGAAGTCTTATTTTAATATTAGTTATTTCTTGTACTTGTATCCCCAAATAAAGATGCCTTTCTTTCTTTTTTCATAAATTCGAGGAAAACCAGCTTTTTTGTCACTGGAATAAATACCGTTATTTTTTTGTCACGCTGGAATAAATACTAGTATTTTTCGTATATATCCAGGATAGTGATGTGCGCGCCCGGTATGTTGCTGCTGCCTTTTATAATGGAGAGGCTCGAGCCTAAAGCGTGGATGCAGAGAATCAAGTGGGCACATATAGGCATACAGACGGGCATCGTTGGTATTTTGTAAGTATTTATCGCATGTTTTTTTTTTAAATTCCACTACAAGTTAGCCCTTGACTGCGATCTCACCTGATGGTAAGTGATGATGCAGTCTAAGATGGTAGCGGGCTAACCTGTTAGGGGCATGGCAGTTATATTAAACCCATAACCCTATTCGGTTTCTACACGGCATCGTACCGGAATGCTAAATCGCTTGGCGGAACGTTTTTGCCGGTAGGGTGGTAACTAGCCACGGCCGAAGCCTCCCACCAGAGAAACCAGGCCAGACCAGAGAAAATTCAGAAATTATAAATTCCCAAATTGACCCTGCCTGGGATCGAACCCCGGACCTCCGCACGTTAATACAACAGCGCTCAACACTGCGCCACGGAGGTCGTCGACTGGTATTTCGATTGACAGTTCTCTTGTTTAAGATAACTAGTATTTACTAATAAATCCACCACCACCACATAGACTTATTGTAAGAGTAGGTAATTTGAATGTTACTTGGTCTATAAAGCCTGACGTTATTTGTAATTAATTATTCAAGACATTATTTATTTATTCAAGATGTTATTCCTGTGAAATTTTATCAATACTAGAACATACTTGTACTTATTTAAATACTTACCTAATAATTTGTACGTCAGGGTTGCCTGGCTGGATATGCTGCGACTTTCATACTGTAACCATCATTGTAACACATATTCAGACAAATAAATTAATTAATTCATTCATTCATTCATTCATTCATTCATTCATTCATTCATTCATTCACCACTACAGCTTATTAACGTCCCACTGCTGGGCACAGGCCTCCACTCTCATAGGAAAGAGGGAATTAGAGCTTAGACCCACCACGCTGCTCCATTGCGGGTTGGCGGGCTTTAACGACTATTATCGTGTTAGTGATATTAACCGGGATCGACGGCTTAATGTGCTCTCTGAGGCACGGGGTTGACACCGCCAACTTCCTAACTCCGGGCTAGTACTGAGAATTTCTAGTCAGAAAAATGGCCCGACCCGGGACTCGAACCCGGGACCTCGTCGGCCGCAGTCGAACATTCTAACCACTAGACCAGCGAGGCAGTCATAATATTTACTAATAAATAATATGCACAGTAAGAAAATTACACTTACATTTTAGTATCTAGATACTGGCGAGTGGCGAGAGAGATATTATAAATTCATAGCTGATGCCCGCAACTTTGTCTGCGTGGATTGAGGTTTTTAGGTTCCTGCTGGAACTCTTTAATTTTCCGGGATAAAAAATAGCCTATGTGCTAATCCAGACTCTAAGCACAGGACCGACGGGTTTATGTGCTCTCCGAGGCACGGGGGTGAAACACCACCAACTTCCTAACTCCGTCCTGGTTTCTTGTTAGAAAACCCAATTTCTAGCCCAGTTTTTTTGCGTTAATAGCCCGACACGGGAATCGAACTGTTATGGGATGCCTTTCAAGTGTCTTTTTAAAAAAAGATTTATTTAATTAAAACTATTTAATATAAACTTTAGTTACACTTTTAGAGTAAATATAAATAACCGGTTCAAGTACCGTTAGCTCTCGCGTCTGCCCAAAGACTGACTCTATTAGGAACAGAAAGGGGTATATAAGATGCCCGAGGGGCAAGGGGTAGACAAACGTATCAGCACATCTGCTAGCTAAGAAGGGGTATAACACCTCCCCCTATAAGGAAAACTTCGGACTATTTTCCGAAGTTTTATGGAAACTTAAAGATCCCGTTTGAGAGTTGGAAAAGTGATTGGTCTGTCTGTTGGTTCATCATCAATATCTTGGCAATCGATTTTAACATTTAACTCTATATTTTCTTGACCCTTGACCGGTGATTCATATTTTTTAACATTAAGAATCTTAACTACCTTATTGGTTATAATATAAACTATTCCAATAATAGTGACAATGAAAACAATTATAGTTATAATCGAATAGTGAGTCCCATATTTGATTATATGAGGAACTTCCTCTTCTAATTGTGTGTTTAAAAGCTTTTTAATTAACATCTCTTTCTGAGGTTTCAAATTATCTAAATCGATCTTTTCTAAACGAATAGGAGACACACTATTTTTAATCTTCTCAAACTTAAACTTATCACAACAAGAATCATTTATGAGGTTATAATCAAAGGTAATTGTTGGTGAGGATATGTTTTTATTAAATTTATTATTCACTAATACTGTATTCTTATTATATCCAACACATGACTCAGGTAGGGTTAAAATGCCTGTTCCTGACAACGTGTTTTCTTGGTGTATTTTTAAATTTGAACATTCTATAATAATCTTACTAGATTCTGATTGGACAAATATCCACCTGTTATTATTCAACTTTTTCCAAATGTTTACATTACCGTATATAAATTTAGTTTCACACTGGTTAGGAATTCTATTAATAACCTTTGATAATAACTCGCTTTCACACGTAATCTTAGCATCAGTTGCATACACATTTGAAACATCACATATATAATGTTCATGATTAATAATCAGACAATTATTCAAACTGTCCAGATCGAAATAGTGGTTTTTATCAACAGTTACGGCAATATACTTTGAGCTAGGAATTATCAAACTAAAAGACTCTGGGTTATCAAGAGTGTGCGGTGTAGGTAGAGGAATATTGTGATATAGCTTATACTGTGTATTAGACACTAATGGTATTTGTAATACAAATATTAATTTGTTTTTCATAAAGTAGGACGATACCTTTGATATTTTCATAATAATATGAATCATAGAGATTTCGAGTGGAATTGGTAATTCTAAACCTTGAGGTAAATGTCTGAAGCAATCAATAAGTTCTCTGTGGAGTTGGTTTGGTGTCATTATTGCTGGGTGCAATATATTCTGACTGCTGAACATAATAGCATTAATAATATCTTCAAGCTGGAATGATAAGGTAAGTATAGACATTTCAAGATTAGTGAATACTTCATTAATATTTAATTGTAGCTGAATTTTATCTGTGGCGACAGATAAGTTTTTTATTTCCGAGGAGAATTTATCAATGGCTTCGTTTAAATGATATTCATTTAATTGGACTTTTATAAGTGTTTCATTAAAATTATTAATTATAGAATTTGTAACTAAGATATTCTCTTTAATTAATGATGATATTTTCTTTTCGTTATTTAATACAGATTCTATTGCATTATCAAAAATTATGGCATCGTCTTCATCTAAAGTTCCAAAAATATGTTTCATTATTGAACCGATTCCTGCAAACCAGGCGCTGCGTTTATTCTTTGTATCTAATAAATGAGATATAGCAGAGAATTGTTTCACCATATCTTTGCATCGCAGTGATAAAGGCTCAAAAATGTTATAACATTCCTTATTCACTGTTGTTCGTTTACAAGTATCCTTAACTGTATTCATTACTAAATTAATATTTTCTATATGTGGTTTAACAAAAGATATATCTACTGGAATTAAAACATTTAATTGCCCTTCATTTATTTTTACATTTCCCAGGTAATCAAAATAAATACCGGAGCTTGCGGAAATTTGCTGAATGTATTCCTGATGCAGTTGGGCGGAAACGCTGAAAAATTTCATAATGTATTAATTATAATTAATTCCCTTTTATTTGTATTTAACTGAATGCTAGTAACCTTTCCTTCTTCCTTAAGCCTAAGGTAAGTAAACTAAATTAAATTTTATAAGAAAATGAAAATTAATACTATTTTATATCTAATTACCTTTTAATTTACTGTTTTTCAGATTATTACTGCATGACAGGTAAGTTTTCCGAATTATTAATATGTAAAAGGTAAGATTTTTATATTATTACTGTGCAGAAGGTAAGATTTTTAAATTATTACTGTGCAAAAGGTAAGATTTTATATATATTATGTATATAACTAATTCCTATAAATAAGTTTAATTAACTTATTACGCATTATTAGATATTTCTGCCAGTTTCACCTGATCGTAATGATGAGTGACATGGCGTCTATTAATTAATAATGATAAGGTATTGTTACCCAAAATTTTTATTACCTTATAAGGTCCTTTCCATAATGGAGATAAGGCCTTACGTAACCTTAAGTGGTTTTTCACGTAAACATAGTCGCCCACTTTGTATTGTTGTGGTCTACTATGACTATCGTAATAGTTTTTGGATACAGTTTTGGAATTTCGTATATTTTGTGTAGCTTTTTCTTGTGAGAATTTAAGACGATTTTGGAGCATCTTAACATATTCAGGATAAGTGGCTCCAGGAGATTCTTCAAAAATGGAATTTGGAATAAATGGTTTATGACCATACATTAACTCATAAGGTGTATAATTAGTGGTGCAATGTACAGCGGTATTATAAGCTAACATCGCAGTATAGACATAACGAGGCCAGTCAGTTTGACCTTCATTAACGTAAGACTTCAAGTATTCTTTTAGGGTTGAATGACTTCTTTCAAGTGCGCCTTGTGTTTGTGGATGATATGGTGATGACCATAGTTGTTTGATCTTTAAAAACTTACAGGTTTCCTTGAATAATTCTGCTGTAAAATTTGTTCCCTGATCTGTGAGAATAATTTTAGGTATTCCAAACATGGAGATGAAATGGAGAAGACAATCAGCTGTTTCTTCAGCGGTTGTGCTGCGAATGGGGTATGCTACTGAGAATTTTGTCAGATCATCTTGTAAGGTAAGTATGTATTTTAATTTAGCTGTTCCAGATTCTGGAAGAGGTCCTACTATATCTAAACTAAGGCGTTGCCAAGGTGCAGTAGAAGTACTAGTTATCTGCATAGGAGCTCTATTTATTCTTCTTAATGCTTTATTCTCCTGACAAGATCTGCATGCTTTAACATATGTTTCTATATCTCGGCGCATTCCCTTCCAGTAATACATGTCTTTTATTCTGTTATACATGCGAACAGTTCCTAGATGTCCGGCGACCGGGATGTCATGATTGTCATGTAGAATCTTCTTTATTTCGGTAGGAGAAGGATAAATTATATTGTCGTGATATATATTTACTTTAATACCAGTGTTATTAAAAAGGAACATAAGTATATTGTATATTTTCGTGAAAGAATGTTTTTCGAATGGATTTCTGAAATCAGAAATTCCAATTTCATTTATGTCTCCAAATATTAGTAATCTATTTCTAACGTGTTTCAGGGTTTCAAATATTTCATTATATCGTGTTTCATCAAAATGGTGCACTTTTGTGAAAAGAAGAAGATAAGTTTTATTGTTTGACTCTACTTTATAAAATGAGTGCAATTGTTTTTCAGCTTCTATGATTTCAGTTGAATTTCCAATGTTTCCTAATAATTCTTCAACGTATGGGTTTGATTCATCGAGGTCAATGGAAGTTGGTATTAATAGGGTTTTAACCGTCGATTTCATCAAACTTTCATTGTGTTCTATGATGTGTGTATTAAAACTTCTATTTCTTTCAGATATGGTTTTCAGAAATGTAGAGTAATCATCATTGGTTAGGCTTAATTCTCTACTTGGTATATCGATTTGTTCGATAGGTGGTGAACTAATGGGTTCAGGTAGAAGTGCAGGTGGTACAGAAGGTACAGGTGATGATGGTACAGAAGGCACAGGTGGTGATGGTTCTGGAATCAATGTTTCAAACATTTCTGGAAGATTTTCGGCAATCGGTAGAGGAGAGAAATCTTCAATTTGAGGATTTGTATCAGGGATGACCGGTTGGTCTTCTGTATCAGATAAAATTTCATCTAGTCGGAAGGAGGGTGGAGAGATAAGTAATTCTTCTAGATCTCTATCTAGATTTGGGTTTTCCTGTCCAGGTGGTTGTGTTAAATCAGCATTTATTTCTTCTGGGTCAACTGTAACAGGATTTACCGGGTATCTTGATAAAGCGTCAGCATTAGCATTAATTTTACCCTTTTTATATTTTATGGTGTAATTGTATTCTTCTAGTTTGAGTCTCCACCTTACTAGTCTTGATCCAGGATCTTTGCAATTGAAGAGCCATTGGAGCGGCTTGTGGTCTGTGACGATGGTAAATGTATTTCCATACAGGTAAGGTCTAAACGTTTTGGTACCAAAAACAATTGCAAGACATTCCTTCTCTGTTGTGCTGTAATTGGTTTCAGCTTTGTTAAGAGTGCGTGATGCAAATGCAATAGGACGGTCTTTTCCTATCTCACCTTGGGATAAAATCGCTGAGATAGCGTAATTCGATGCATCACAGGTAAGGATGAACGGTTTTGTAAAATCTGGATAGGTAAGTATCGGTGCTGTTAATAATTTACTTTTCAGGGTTTCAAAAGCAAGTTGTTGTTCGTTACCCCAGTTAAACGTGGTATCCTTCTTCAAGAGCGAGGTAAGTGGTTTTGCAAGCAGGGAAAAATCTGGAATGAACCTGCGGTAATAAGAAACAAGACCTAGGTAAGATTTTATGTCCTTTTGGTTCTTTGGAATAGGGAATTCTTTTACAGCTTTTATCTTTTCAGGGTTTGGTCTGACTCCTTTGTCTGTAATTGTGTGTCCTAAATAATTAACTTCTTTCCGGAGAAACTCGCATTTATCCGGTTGTAGTTTTAGATTCGTTTGGCGTAACCTGTCGAATACCTTTTGTAATTTTTCAATATGTGAATTCAGATCATAAGAATAAATGACGATGTCATCCAAATAAACATAACAATGAATACCCTGTAAGCCAGACAAGACGGTGTTCATCATCCTTTGGAAAGTCGCTGGGGCATTCTTTAATCCGAATGGCATTCTTTTAAATTGGAAGTGTCCTTCTGGAATTGTAAATGCTGTCTTATCTGCGTCTTCTGGTGCTAATCTGATTTGATGGAAACCAGAGGCTAAATCAAGAGTAGATAAATATTTACTATTGCCTAATTGGTCCAAAATTTCATTAATTTGTGGAATGGGGTATGATTCTCCAATAGTAATGTCGTTAAGTTTTCTGTAGTCTATTACTACACGCCATTTTTTCTCACCTGAGGCATCAATTTTCTTTGGTACTACCCAGATGGGTGATGACCATGGTGATATAGATGGTTGAATTATATCCTGATCCAGCATTTTGCCTATCTGTTTCTGTACTTCCTCTTTATGACACTGCGGGAACCTATAGGATTTAACATTAATGGGAGTATCAGAGTTAGTTTTAATTTGATGTTTTAACGCATTCGTATAAGTTAATTTGTCGTCAGGTAAATGGAATATATCGGAATATTGAGCACAGATGTTTGCAAGTTGTTCACTTTCTTCACCATTTAAGTGAGACATCCGGAGTGAACTAATTACCTGTTCAGTTCGTTCTAGTGTACTCTGGCAATTGTTAACTAGTTTAATATTATGATCAGGAATTTCGTGTAATTTAAGTTTTAAATTAGAATTTATTTTAATTGGTTTCTCTGACGTATTTAGTATTGTTATATTAATTCTTTTATTGGGTTTTACTTTAACGATGCAATTTGAAATAAGAACTTCTTTAGAGATCTGTTGGTCTATTATTATCCCTTCTTTCATTCTGGGATTTTCTACAGTGCATTCTATAACAGTCTCTGACCTGGGTTTTATAATGTAATCGGGTTCATGGAAGAGTAAATATACCTTACGTCGGTTAATTTCAAGGCTATTTGTGTTGTAATTCAGTTGACAATTATATGCCATAAAAAGGTCGGTGCCAATAATTCCATCATATGGAATTTGTAATTCGTTAAATACATGAAATTTATGGTGAATAAATTCATTTCCAATTTTTAATTTTAAATTTACATATCCTAAACTCTTTAAAGGTAGACTGCCCTTAGAGTCTATTCCTTTGACAGTTATATTGTCAGGATGTACCTTAATTGTATTCGTGAGTGATGAAGCCTTTATGAGGCAGATTGAAGCACCTGTATCTAATAGTAGTGATAGAGGTCTGGAACTTCCAGAGGTCTGCAATTTTATATGTGGTAAGTATCTATCATTATTGTTTATAATTTTGTAAACTCTATTCGTGCCGAATTTGTGATTATGTCGCGTCCGACACGCCGACGGGACATTTATTCGTTTAAATCATTTTCTGCTGATTCAGGATCAAGGTTGTCATCATTATATTCCTGCTCATCAGGGACTGAAGGTCCTGGATAATACTCTTCCTCATAAGAAGTATATGGTTCTTCACCTTCTTCTTCATCTACGAAATTTATACGCGGTCTATTAAAATGAGGAGGTTGTGGGAATCTATTTCCCTGGTGACCTTGAGGTCTAGGTGCAAAATTACTGTTTGAATTGGATGGACCTTGAGGAGGCCTATAAAAACTTTGCTGACCTTGTTGACCTTGAAGGGGTCTTGGTACAAATTGACCTTGATAGTTCTGATAGGGTCTAGGTGTAAAGGGACTATTTTGACCTTGAGGAGGTCTATAGAACTTTCGCTGACCTTGATGACCCTGAAGGGGTCTGGGTATAAACTGACCTTGATGACCCTTCTTCTCCTTTTGAGAACTTTCTACTCTCCTATAAAGAGTCTGTTGAATTTTTTCTTCTGAAATAGCGTAACCAATTGCTTCGTTAAGATTTTTGGGAGATCTACACCTAACAATATTGGATATTCTTGGGTGTAAGCCCATCAGAAAGTGATGGAGGGCCAAGTCTTCCATCGCGGCTGTACGCCCGGGGATCTCAGATTTTTTATTTGAATTCATCGTTATCTCTGTCAAAAGTTGAGTCAGAATTGATTCAATCTTAGTTGAAAATTGTACTACACTATCTGCTGGTAATTGTTTCGTTTCTTGTAAATCTGTTATTAAATGAGAATAATGCTTCTTCTGACTGAACTGAGTTTTTAGAAACTCCTTAAGTTGCTCATAACACGTAAATTATTTTATAGATGCCGCAATTTCAGCCTTTCCTTGCAGCTGACTTAAAATATATTTAAACAAGATATACTTTTGAGACTCTGTCGCTAATTCAAATGCATTATTGCAATTCGTGATGAAAGAATTAATAGTTTCGCGTGACCCATCATAGGGTTTTATGAATTTTAACAAAATATTTAAGTCAACTTCCAATTTGTTTCTAATTGTTTTTGAAAAAACTGGGGACGGTGACCTTTCACCTTCCGAGGTTCCCTGTGGAACTTCTAGATTTACTTTTTCTGACTTTGCCATCATGAAACTTTAAATAGTAATTAATTACTGTAGAGTATAGTAATTAATTTTCCGATCTGGATATTTTGATATACAAGACACAAACACAAATAAAATTTATCAATAAAAGTACAAGACACAAAAGTACCTAAATAAAATATAAAATAAACCTGTATAAAATAAAATGTCAAAATAAAAATGTAAATATAAATTTCTCTTAAAATTAGCTTTCTTTTACTTAAAATTACTTTTCTCTTTTACTTTCTTTCTAAATTAAAATTTCTTTCTTTTAAAATTACTTTCTTCTGTAAAGTAAATATATAAATTTTCAATGTTTTCCAACACTTTTCTTTCGATTGAAATATGACTTCAATATTAAAACAATAACTTCCGTTATATTCTTCTTTGTAGAAATATAGTTCTTGTAACGCGTAGCCTTTAATAAAATAACAAGATAACACTCACAGTTCGCAGAATGTTAAAATAAACAGGACGCTCGCCTGCATTCTTCACTTATCTCTGAAGCTTGTTTATCTGAGCGGCCGGACCTCGCGAGAATCCCAGCTTTGTGGAGTCAGGGTCAACCCCTGGTGCTGCTCCGGACGGGAACAGACACTTCACGCGCCTGAGGTCGTCTGCCAGAAACAGGAACTCGTGCACTTTTCACTTCACTTTTCCACTTTTCCACTTATTTTCACTGATTTTCTTTTCACTGCACTATAGCACTTTTAACGAGTCCTGATTTGATTTTTAAAATTTTCCTTCCGGAAAAATAGCGCGGAGCTTTTCTTTTAGGCGACCGGAATTTTTCGGTATCCCACCGCTGCCACCAATTTGTTATGGGATGCCTTTCAAGTGTCTTTTTAAAAAAAGATTTATTTAATTAAAACTATTTAATATAAACTTTAGTTACACTTTTAGAGTAAATATAAATAACCGGTTCAAGTACCGTTAGCTCTCGCGTCTGCCCAAAGACTGACTCTATTAGGAACAGAAAGGGGTATATAAGATGCCCGAGGGGCAAGGGGTAGACAAACGTATCAGCACATCTGCTAGCTAAGAAGGGGTATAACAGAACGCAGTATCGCCTCGGGACAGTTACCTTTATAATAACATGCCTTTATAATAACATACCTTTATAATAACAGGTTAGCCCGCTACCATCTTAGACTGTATCATCACTTACCATCAGGTGAGATCGCAGTCAAGGGTTAACTTGTAGTGGATAAAAAAAAAAAAAAATAACATGCACATAGCCCATATTCGGAGCACATAGCCTCGATTTTCTTGCAATAATAGTTCAATACACTAGGTTTTTTTTTAATTACATATAAATTATCTTTTCCAGCCTAACATTCATGGTGCCGACAGCTTGCGCGATATTCCCACAAAAATGGTAAGTTAAACGCTCAAACATTTACTCAACTAGATGATGCCCGCGACTTCGTCCGCGTGGATTGCAATTTGCAACCTATATGTGTACCATAAGTATCAAAATTGGTTAAAGAATTTTCATTTCAAAAATAAACAGGCATAAAAATTCGTTCCAATTTTGTCCACCGGGTCAAATAAGTTTGTGGGACTGTATAGACGTATCGTATACAGTAGACATCGTAGACAGAGCAAGATATATAGACGACGCCATATCTCCTTTTCACTCCCACATGAAAGAGATGCAGTGTTGGGATGTTACACAAGATAGAATGAGAAAAAAAAATATGTGTTTTTCTCTCCCTTTCTGTGTGTCACGGGTTTTGTGCCTATTGCATACTATTGTGCCAGACAAATTATGACGTTTGTATGACGCTTGGGAGGTGTTTCATAGTATTACCTATCCCTTTCGGTTACAGGCTGACCCTGATTCTAGAGGTTCCTACTTCTATGGTATCTATATTTATTTTTATCTGTCCACTACCATCTATATTTGTTTTTTTTTCAGTAAACTATCAATCGACACGATCAAACGTTTCGAAAAGGACAGGTACGAGGAAATATTAAAGAATACAGACGGAAAGCCGCCGGAATATGTATACTTTAATAAGGGATTGTAAATAATGTGTAAATAAGTATAGCTTTAAGTAAACTATAATTTACAGTTCGGTAGTCAAGTCCATTTATGTATAAGAGAATATTGTTACTGGGACTGTAGTTGTATTATTAAATCAATTATTGAATATAGTAAATAGAATAATAATAATGGAACAGTATTGTGAGAATCATAATTATTTAAAGTTACAAAAAGCTTATTAAGGATAAGTTATGTTACCGTGCATTTACATATTCGCCGTCCCGTATAATGATGTTTTTTTTTTTCAATCTTTATTAAAGAGATAATGATGATTGAATTGGTAATCGATTAAATCATCATCACGGGATAATGATGATTGATGATGATGATCCCGTGATGATGATTTAATCGATTACCAATTAATTTATTAGTGAACTTAATATACTTTCTGAATCGCGAAAAAATTGAGTCGAAATTGATTTAGTTAGACTATTTTTATTTAATAAATTCTAACAATACAATCAATTTAGGATTACTTTTTAATGTGGTGTTATCATAAATTCATATACTCATATATTCATATACTAGTCGACGACTGTCGGGGTAATCCATTTTATTCAATTTTTTCTGATGAGTAGCGTTCCCCCAAAGTTTAATAATTTTTTTACCATCTTTTTTGAAATAGCAATTACCTTTGATAACTGATTCACTATTGCGTATGAACTATTAATTATCACTCACTTATTTAGAGCTGTATAAAGTATTTAGTAGTAAATTACTCGACAAAATACTCATACCTATAGTCTGAAATAAATTATAATGTCACGGACTGATAATGTTCACTTCCGTATAATCTAGTGCAAAGCGACACCGAGCGAAATCGAAGTGTGAGATTTTTTTTACCAATTTGATCGCGTGTGACTTAACTACGAGTTATATGTAACTAGATGATAGACGCGACTTCGTCCGCGTGGATTACCTAAGGTTTTTTTGATTTCCGCGCGAACTCTTTAATTTTCCGGGATAAAAAGTAGCCTATGTCCTTCCCCGAGATATCGGTTGAACAGATGGGCCGTGAAAGCGTAGCAGACAGACAAACAGATACACTTTCGCATTTATAATATCAGAATCGGATTGAACAAGCGCCTCGTCGCAGCTTGTCCCTCGTGCGAATATGTAAATGCACCGTTTTTTTTATTACTTATTTTTATTAATATCCTACTCGAACATTCAAAGCTGGCGTCAAACAAAAAAATAAAAAGCTATTTATTCAGCCAAGGGACAGAACATATAGTAGATTATTAACCAAGGGGATAAAGCAGTGTCTTCTGTCGCGGGTGACGATTTAAATCGCGAGCGTAACGAAGGACTCGAGGTTTACTCCCGAGCGTAGCGAGGGTGTTAAAAACTTAAATCACGAGCGAAGCGAGGGATTTAAGACGAGTCCTGAGTGTAGCGAGGGATTTAAGTTCACCCAAGACTAAGACAGCTTTATCACCGAGGAAAATACTGTACTTTTCGTACCATTTGCGAAAAAATTAACACAATAATAATATGAGATAAGCATTTATTAAAAATAATGTCAATTTTTTTTTTATCCACTACAAGTTAGCCCTTGACTGCGATCTCACCTGATGGTAAGTGATGATGCAGTCTAAGATGGTAGCGGGCTAACCTGTTAGGGGCATGGCAGTTATATTAAACCCATCCCCCTATTCGGTTTCTACACGGCATCGTACCGGAACGCTAAATCGCTTGGCGGCACGTTTTTGCCGGTAGGGTGGTAACTAGCCACGGCCGAAGCCTCCCACCAGGCCAGACCAGGGAAAATTCAGAAATTATAAATTCCCAAATTGACCCTGCCGGGGATCGAACCCGGGACCTCCGCACGTTAAGACAACAGCGCTACACACTGCGCCACGGAGGTCGTCAAAAAGTAAAAAGTCAAAAGCAAATTAAAAGTAAAAGTTAACATTCGAAACATTGGTCCAATTATTGATAGAGAGAGTTACCTACATTAACGTTTATGTATTTGAAGAAAACAAAAACGCGGCAAATTCCTAGACTAATATTTTTTTTGTCGGAAAAGCAAAGGCATCATGCTCATACGGCCTCGTCGGTTTTCGTCATTTTATTTAATAATCATAACTGCATAATAAATGCGTATTCCTTTTTCAAAAAGATGTATAACTAATGCTTTATAAACAAAGTCAATGGTGTAAACACAGATGTAGTTCAGTATAAATTTCGGTAAGTATTCCAAATTTAAATCACATTCTCCCCCTAGAGGATGAATGAAATTCAGTACAATTTTCTTTCCCTGTTTTTAACAGATTAAAAATGACTATTGTTAAGTTCGCTTTTTGTGGCATAGAATGTCACTTTTTTGAGCAAGTGGTACGAAAAATATATTTTTTAAACCAACTAATAAATAATATAAATAAATAGGTAACCATTTATTTGCAAAGAATATTGTACAATATTTGATGGTAAGAAAACCAAAGAAACATAAGGACAAAAATCAAATCTTCAAAGGAACAGTAATCTGATCTAATTAGTGCACGGAAGGAACTCATTAATTTTTTTTTTATTAATATAATAATTCTCAGCTCTTTGAAAAAGGCCCCCATACTTATAGTACAAAACTAGAAAATGATAATTTGTATTGGTAAAATATAAGATACGAAAGCACGTTCAAATACCTGTTTGAGTTATGTATATGTCTGGCGCCAGCTTCATAGAATATTCTGATTTGTATTCATAGTCTAACAAGGAACAACTTTTCTTTTTGCATATTTGTAGCTAAGTAAACTCGTTCTTTGTAGGTATATCAAGAAATTCCGCAAAATATAATGCGTTCAAAGCAAGCATATTGTTATATTCGTATACATTTCGTATAATATCCATAATTCAAAGTATGTATAGGAAAGTCTATATGACCTCTTATCTCTATAATATACTCGAAAAATACTGATGACTGTAGACGATGCCCGCGACTTCGTCCGTACGGATTTAGGATATTAAAAAATCTCGTGAGAAAATATCCCAGTATAAAAAGCCTATGTGTTAATTTAGGGTATTGAGCTATCTTCATTCCAAATTTCAGCCAAATCGGTTCAATCATTGTGCTGTGAAGGAGTAACAAACATTCAAACATACAAAGTTTCTCATTTAAAATATAAAATACTAGCTGATGCCCGCGACTTCGTCCGCGTGGATTGAGGTTTTTCGGTTCCCGCGGGAACTCTTTAGTTTTCCGGGATAAAAAGTAGCCTATGTGCTATTCCAGACTATAATCTATCTCTGTGCCAAATTTCATCCAGATCCGTTCAGTAGTTACGGCGTGAAAGCGGAACAAACATACAAACAAACTCACTTTCCCATTTATAATATTAGTAAGTAAGGATTAGTAAGATAAGATATTTAAATATAGTTATATAAATGCGAAGGTATGTCTGTCTTTATTTCGTATGAATATTGAATATTTTTATTTCTAGCTAAAACGATAGACGACAATATGGCGGAAAGTCAATCCTATTCTTAATTTGAACTCATTGTATAACTCTTCTGTCTCCTTAAAATATATAGTTAATTTTTTAACCGTGCACATTCCACTTAGGGTCTTTTCTACATAAGAATAAATTAAGCCTTTTGACGAATGTTTCTTATTTTATTTAATTTTAATTTGTTGTTATTATTGACTAAGGATTTTACATGTGCCATTTCAAGAATTTCATATTGCTTTATTATTTTATTCAAAATAATTGTTATACTTATTTCGGTATTCATTTGTGGTTAACTTTGTGGTTAAGTACTTACATTTATTTTTGAATTTTTATTTCATATTGTACCTATGCATATTGTTTGATATATATTTTTTCGCTCAAATCAATTGTTCTGTGATGTGGAAATATTATATCATTTTTTTTATTTATTTGTAGACCAATTAAATAGATTCGTTTAAAAGTAAGCCAAAATTTCGTTTGCAAAAAATATAATTGTAAAAAATTCATCCATAGCTTATACCTGTCAAAATGAAAGTTGAGATTTCTAGAAATAGTTGTACCTAGATATTTTACATTCTTTGAATTTCTATGTTGCAAAATGCTAAATAGGTACGCTTGACTGAGACAATAAAAAAGCTGTTAATTTTATCAATTTGTTTTTTGTTACCCTTGTTACATAAGAGGACGGCGAACGCCGCTCGCAAATTCTACTCGAACCACAAATATAAATTTGCCGGTATATTGCTATTCCTATTTGGCTGATGACACATGATCGCGTGCAAGCGCGATAGCAATATGAGCGTACAGAATTTGTTATACATTTAGTCTTGTTCCGTGAATACCAAAACCGGCCAAGTGCGAGTCGGACTCGCGCACCGAGGGTTCCGTACAAACCTGTAGTAAGTTTTACGATTTATGACGTATTAAAAATAAAAATTACGTTTGTTGTATGGGAGCCCCCCTTTAATAATTACTTTATTGATATTTAATTATTTATTTTGAAAGGTAATATACAAGTTAATATTCTGTGAAAATTTGAACCGTCTACCTGTTACCGTT
Organism: Erebia ligea; assembly: GCA_917051295.2. Lineage (NCBI taxonomy): Eukaryota > Metazoa > Arthropoda > Insecta > Lepidoptera > Nymphalidae > Erebia > Erebia ligea. The sequence continues at coordinate 2,697,050 of OU785232.1, forward strand.
TTTAATATTGAGCAAAAAAATACGAAAAAAACACGTTTATTGTATGGGGACCCCCCTTAATATATATATTTTTTTAATTTTTAGTATTTGTTGTTATAGCGGCAACGGAAATACATCATTTGTGAAAATTTCAGCTTTCTAGCTATCAAGGTTTATGAGATACAGCCTGGAGACAGACAGACAGACAGCGGAGTCTTAGTAATAGGGTCCCGTTTTTACCCTTTGGGTACGGAACCCTAAAAATGATGAATGAAAAATTGTTGTGTTTTTAACTTCGTGTTTTTATTCTGTAACTTGACAATATAAGCTATGTTCCTGATCAATTAGTACGTGAGATATCGTTGGTTTTAATATGAAACAAATAAGGAGTATGATGACATGTCGTTTATGTCGTAAAAATATGCAAAACGCATATGCAACACAATTAAATGTGCTTACATTTAATTTTGGGAAAGTATTTTGAAAAAATAATTATCCAGGAACCTAGATAAATACAAGTTCAATCTTAATAATCGCATAATATGAAGGAAATATGCTCGAATTATAGATTATTTTGGTATTACGTTTGTATGAGCAATTCACCCTCCGCTGGCGCCTTAAAATAAATTATACTTCGACCGATATTTTTTAGACTCAGTGGACACGTTCCTATTATTTGAAGACCGATTTTACTATGGCCGACTGATGATGGTGATTTTTGTAGGTATGATAAAACCATAAAATATATAGAATCTTACAGTAAGAGGTTCCTAACTCTATGGATAAAACCTTTCAAGGCAGACTCGTACAGTACAGAATACTGGACAACTTATAGTAAGACTTGCGTTGAGTTTGTTCAAAATGGTATGAAACTAGCGTGTAATTAAAATAAGACTACAAAAAAATTGGCAAAAGACTGATACCTACTTCTTATAGTAAATAAAGTGTAGGTAGAGGTACAGCAAAAGAAGAGCTCATCGAAATTATTATTTAAAATTTAAATCATCATCATAATTTATACTTTTACACAAGTATTATCATAAATAAAAATACACGGAGTAATACGTAATTGGTTTATTTCATATTCGATGAATTATTCTTATAAAAGAGAATTAAACATTTGAACTGCAGCGTCGCTTACAGAGCTAAATAACTATAGATAATATAAATTACATAGTGTTAAATGTACAGTTAGTCGTGTATAATACATAAGGCACCGGCTATGTTTACGTATAATATGAGTATATTATATTAATTCAGTTCTGAGTTGCACCTCTTACATCAAAGTTAGACAGAATGCGAAAACATCATCGCTTCGGATTTTATGATGGGTAGGTAATCTAATACTTAGCATAATATCAGCAACAATAGAGATGATCACAATGCAATAATTACAAGTTTGGTGCCAGGGGTAGTGTTATTGGCACTAGATTATAAAATGTCCGATTTGCTGCCCGCGACTTCGTCCGCGTGGTTAAAGTTTTTTTGATTCTCGCGGAAACTTCTTAATTTTTCGGGATAAAAAGTAGCCTATGTCACTCTCCAGGTCCTCAACGATGACCATGCCAAAAATCACGTCGATACGTTGCTCCGTTGCGGCGTGATTGAAGGACAAATCAACAAACAAACACACTTTCGCATTTATAATATTAGTATGATATTATTTATGAGTCAAAGTCTAGTTGTTAAGTTATTTCTTTTTCTTTTCTACTAGTAAGTTTGTGTTTGTAACTTCACTGTGTCTGGTAATTCCAAATAAAGATTTTATTTATTTATTTATACATTTAGAATTTAGATATTATGCAACGATTGGCAAGAATTTTGCAGACGATATTGTTGTTAAATTAATAGATTAATTCTAAATCTTGAATATGAATAAAAGGTTCCGAAGTCACACAAGTTCATTGAAAATAATGACGAGATTAGTTTATAGATTAATAAATTTAGTAAATAATAATTATTTAATAAAAAGACATGCCAATTCTTATGATATTTTTTTTTACTGGTGCCCAACTTAAATCAAATCTTACAAATAAAATATTTTACGTTTATTTGCATTCGTGCGAATTTTTGACGTATATTTTTACGTACTGTTCTTAAAAAAAAAATTAAACTGATTTCTAGTTTCTACTGTGTGTACCTACTTAGTTAAAATCATAGAATAAAATGATGTTAGAATATTTTGTGTTAGTCTAATTAAATAAACTTTTGAATTTTATTTTTGGAATACAAGTCGGTTTAAATAATAATATTGTTCAAAAATCACACGCACTTACAAATTATTCGAGTAAAGCTTAAAGAAATGTATTGAATTCCATACAATATTATAAATTCTACTAAAGATATAATTATTCGAATCCCCAGTAGAAAATCTTAATTAGGTAAGTACCTACTTACATTAAAATTGTAAGGAAAATGAAAATACATATTATATTTTGTTCAAACGTGCAGACAAATTATACTGCAAACCGAATTTTTACTCCAAAAATCGATGACTGTGATTTGTGACAGCTTTTTATTTTCATCAATCATATTATTATCATTTATTTCTATAGATTTTATTCACACAAAAAATCGGTCTAGTAATAATCAGGCACTCCCCATGTCACTTTACCACCTTATTTAGTACGTAGGCGATTATAATTTATAAAGACTTTCTATTTTAACTTGGCTTTTAACATTACTGCACGTCTAAACATCTAAATTTACAAAAGTATTCGCATCCCTGTCTATCGTATGGCGTTGTCCCTCTTACACTAACTAAATAACATTGGCTTTCTCGAGCAAAACGGACGCGTCGCACATCGCCTTAGCAGTGGACCGTACTAAGAACATCAAATGCAGTTGTTCGAACACATTCAATTGTACCCTAGTTCGTACTAAACCGTGTAAAACGGTCGCCCTTTCGAGGTCTAGCCATCTTTGTAAGGACAACTCTCTATCTTCAACCGGTACTCCTTGAGCGACATCGAAGGGACCCCAAAGCATGAATTCTAATACAGATTTCGCTTGGTTTAAGGACACTGCGCGTTCTTCTAGAAGGATCTCTTTTATGAGTGGGGTAAGTTTGTCTCCTGGTAGAAGGGTTTTGATGGCCTTTGTTGCACACTTGCAGAGGGAACTGAGGTCTTCGTCTGTAGATTTGCTGCAGTTCATATCGTCGGTTAGTCTGGAAAATAAATACTTGACGTAAGTTTAACAGCATCGGCGATTTTTTTTAAATTTATAGACTATAGCGCTTTGCTGCAATCAGACTTGCTGGCAAGTACCTAAAGCCCAAGGTGGAGCGCGCTTGCTTAGGTATATGCCTAGGTATTCACTCTTAATTTGACCAATACTTCTAGAATTGCCTAAATACCTGTCTAGCATTGAATGATTCAGCATACTGCACATTAACCTAATTAATTACCTATTCCCTTGAAACAGCATGGAATTGTCTAACTAATTGTCAAATATGAACTGATTGTGACCCGCTGGCGTTAGAATTATGTGGTAGCGCACGGAACTTTGTCTGTCGTTTCGATAGGCAAGTACAGAAACTTTGTAGACTGTATGTAATTTGAACCAAAATGGCGGTCGTCTGCGCAGGTACATTGTACTACAGTGCCGAGCGGAGCATGCGCGGGGAGCGAGGGGAATGGGCTCGCGGCGCCCCTCATACGGTCATACCGCACTTCGTTTGATACCCGAAGTGTGTTTCTGCGCAGAGTTCAACTTACGCCGCGGCTATTATACCACGGTTGATACCTCTTCAAAATCTTAGCACGATTTTTCACAGTGGATCAACGCCCATACGAATAGCAGATCTAATCGCCAATGTAGGTACAATGTCCTGGACGCAGGACACAGCCGTCCCACAATTGGTCTGCGGCGTTGACAGCGACAGTCGATCGTCAGGTGAAGGTAGGCTCATCTCGCTCTGAACGATAAACGACGTCTATCTCACAGGATCTCCTTACACTATCTCAAAATCGTCTACTCACCATTCCGAAGGTTCAAGGTCAGAGCTTGACTGTTATTAAAAGACATTTAATGTACCTACTTGACTACTGCCCCCCCGATTTTGTAAGGAAATCGTAATCGTTTAACAAACAGATAGGTAATCCGACCTGTTTGAGGAGTTCATATAGCTGTCTGCACGTCAAAAAGCATGAATGAACTCCATATATCGTAGTTCAATTAATTCGTTTTAAGCTGTCAAATGATTACGATTTGCTTAGACCATTGGGCCTCAGTCCCCCTAGCATGGGCCGAGACAATTTTCTCCCCGAGGAAAGGATAAAATTTTTATATTCCTAAATAAATAAGTCAATAAAAACGCTAAATAACGGTGGATAAAATAATAGTCCCCGAATAAAACTTAGAATAGAATAGAATAAAACTTCTCCTCTCCCGGTCGATGTCATATGCCCTGTTGCCGTGCTCTGAGGGGTGGATAAGTCAATTTTATCTCTTGTCAGTGGATAAAATCGGGAGATAATTTTTTTATCTCCGGCCCATGCTAGCCCGCAGGTTATCAGAAATTGTAATGTACCTAAATCAAATTGCTCACCCTTGCAATATACACAGCCGTCCGTAGCAGTTGGTCTTCGGCGCTGACAGCGAGCTGAGTCGGTCGTCAGGTGAAGGTGGGTTCATATTACTCCCATGTGATGTTTGAACCTCCCTCAGAACGATAAACGACGTCAAACTCTCGGGGATCTCCTCGACTCCTCGCGCTTGGAGACACTTGAGGCCATTAATGAGTTGCAGCATCATGAATATGGCTTCGTGGATCTGATCGGCTTGGTGTTGGATGTCTTTTGCTTCGCTGGAGTGTAGGGTTTCGCCGTAGGACTGGATAGTGTCGACTTGTGCGTGCGCTAGGACGACTATTGTGGCTGGAAATGAAAGATTTATGTTAGATTCTGTTTATTTTATATAGGAAGTTAGCTGATCCAGCCTGGCCTGGATCGGTTGAAATTGTTAAAAAAAACTTCTAAAAAAGACTTTTTACTGGGGAATGGGGATTCACGTCATGAAGAAAACCTGCTTGCAAAATTTTAAGATTCGGACTCAAAGGGTGTCCCCAGTCATACTGGGGACACCCTTTGAGTATAGTCCATGTTTAGACCATAGTTACAACTTACACTGATCAAATGCGGATTGACGGATTTCACACACCTTTGAGAACTCGTCATGCAGGCTTCCTCGCGATGTTTTTCTCCTTCAAAAATCTTAACTAATAAATAAAGAACTCCCAAAGCTGTTAAAAGTTAAAAGTTTTTATGCCTGTTTAGTTTTTGTTTTTATTTTATTTTTCATATAGGTATACTAGCGACGCTGTGACCGGGTCAGATAAGTTTGACGGACTATAGGTATTTCCTTAGACTGTGGTAGAAATTAGACGAAGGTGTATTGAATTATTGTAGTTAGCTCCTCACCTTGTACCAAATCTTCGCCATCCTCCCCAAACTGCTGCAAAGGCACCAAGTCACAGAACTCTGTTATAGCATTCAGACTCAGTGTCGTTGGCTGGACCGACTGACAGACCATCTGAGATACCATCTGCTCTTTATACAGCATCAGGGTGACGTTGACTGGACCCTGGTTGGAGTTCCACAGCGCCGGGTAAAAGAACCGCTTGCCGGCTTTGGTGAAGGTCTTGTTTTGCTGGATGGAGAAGTCGCTCCAGCGGAGATTGGTGCAAGCTTTGAGACCTCGCAGCGATGGCTGCATGGCTGCACTTTGCTGGACCTGGAAATTAAATAATTCAAGTAAATCGTAAAGTAAGTGGTTGAAAAATTTTAAAAAATGAAAGGTAAATTTATTATTAGTCTTCAGTATTATGTTAAAGTAGGGGAAGTACGTACAAAATGACATACAGTTTTGTTTATGGGTCATAACTCTTTATTAGTAAATCACAGCACATTCATATTGTACACCAGTAATCTTTGGTTTTATACCTTTGAATTCTAATAGATATTTATAAGATAAACAAACTAGAAAAAATTATATTTTCGATTTAAGTGAGATCAACGAAATCCATTTTGTTCAAAGGCTATGGACAAAATGGCATACCACATATGGACTAAATGACATACACGATAAAAGTAGGCAAAGCTCGCAAATGAACCGCTGGGTTCGTTTAGAAACATCCGCGCAAGAGGCGTGGGCCTAATGCGAACATTTTAAACACCGCAACCAGTATTATCCAGGTTTGGATCGGGATAAAAGAGCACTGCAATATATGCAAGCGCAATCCTCTTCGTCATGTTGAGCGTTGCTTGGCTAATTTTCTTCTTCACTGTCTTCTTCGAATAAGGTTTTGGTAACGTTCCGTCTCCTCTTCTCTGAAGGAGCTTTAGGCTCATTTTTCGACTTGATTTCGTTCATGTTTGGTGTAGAAGCCGAAATCAAAGAGGTTTTTCGTTTTTTGGCTTACTTTTTCCTTGGCCACTTATGTAACGTCCTTTTGGAACAGGAGAATATATCCTCAATAGGCACTAAGTACTACAGTATAGGATGAGGGATATGTATTGGGTACCCACAATCAGCTCGTTGAGTTCTTTTGGACAAAACGACATACCTATGTCATTTTGTTCGTTACCTATGTATGTCATTTTGTCCATATAGCGTTATAAAAATTCAAAATTCAACAATAAATACAAAATGAATATTATTCACGGAAAAAACTATTCAAACGCAACAACAAGTAGTTAAGGGATGCAATAAATGTACACGCAAGGTAAAACCATGAAAAATATAATATTAATAGGTACTAAAAACTCCCTGCAGAAAAAAAACTTGAAACATACCAATATCTGTCGTCGGCCATGACACCGGAACGAAAGACTGGCGAGAGTTCAGATTTTGACAGGTTGGTACGAGTCGGTAGAGTCACCTGATGTAGTTATCTATGGCGGGCTAGAAGCGGCAGAATTTGAAATATGATGCCTGTGTCATTTTGTCCGTGTATGTCATTTTGTACGTACTTCCCCTATAATTTACAAGCATAAAATATATAAAATTAGTTATGATAATTAATTAATTGTTATTTACAATTAGTAGTTTAGTACAATTAATGTTTGGAAAACGCATTGCAAATACAAAACTTATTTATGGGTCCCAGAAATCGTTTGTTGTGAAGCTCCAGAAATTCACTTGATATAGTTTTTGAATTAATGTTGAATTCTTTATTAATTTTAAAATTATTAATATTGTTTTTGAACTAGACCTAAAGTTAATGTATCAAAAATAATGGATATTTTGCACACAAGGTACCGATGGCAAATGTGTATATGGTTTGCATAATCTGCGCCTAAAGTTTTATTGGTAGTTTACTATTCAGTTATGATCAGAAAATTATTATGTAAGTAGGTTAACATTTTAAAACTGTAGTAACTACTTAATTACTTTAAATCAGCTTTAGGCAATGGGCATTATAGCGTTCTTACCAATGCCAAGCAAAGTATCTAATTTGCGTAAAACCGATTTCCCAAGCGCGCCGTAAGGCACGAGGCAATTTACCTGTTCTAAAACCTGCGCCAGCGCCTCGTGATTTGCGATAACGACCGCGCCGTAATTATCCTCCAGATTCTTGTGCACCACGCTCCTTCCTTTCCTGACTCTCAATTTGTTTGTAGTATTTTTCGGAGTCATATCATTTTGGTAATCGTCATTTGTAGGACTGTCCATATTATCCGTGCTATAAAAACTGTATGGAGAGTAAATTTCTGATTCCGTTTCGCTACCGCAATACGGAAGTGATGACCTGAAATTGTATTTTGGAAATTCGACGGTGTCCTCAGTTTTTCGCTCGGTTCTTTCTTCTGCCCTAGTTTTGATGCCTGCGTCGCATTCTGGGGAGCTTGATCTGGCGTGGTGTACGTATTCGTAGTCGCTATCACTATTTTTGGCTGAATCACAATTCTCCTCATCGTATTTCCCGTTATTGTAAACATCGTCGTAACTGTGTATCACTGGGTCGTTGGTAGCTTGCACGAGCTCTTGTGGGTCGTCTACGTCATCCTTTTCGTCATCTAGTGAAGTTCTGCGCTTGACTAATTCAAGATGTGACTCGCGCTCGCGCATGCTCGCCGTCCGTTCTGGTTTCCTGGGCGCCAGCGCCGATCGGATCTCTCCTGAAACCAACGAATCAGATCTATAACTTACCTATTTACTTGTTTGAAACATTAACTGTTTACTAGATTCGTTCTTTTTACAGGTATTATGAGTTTAATATTGTAAAGTGTCTGCGTAAATATTTGCACGACTCTAGCGAAACGAATGGAATTTTTAGTACAAGATTGCGTAAGTTTGTCACAAAATGAAACTCACATTACATAAGCTTCCTTCCTAATTGGTTGTGAGCGTAAACAAGTTGCGTTTAGGTCATTTTAAACCAGAGTTCATCCAAAGTGTCTGCTACTTTAAATCGAATGCTCGTTTAGAATAATTTGAATAGAATATTGATTAGAAAACGCTCGCTGTTAGTGAATATTGATTTGTGAGGAAATGAGTAGGTTTAAACTGCAATTTAATGGAAAAAAATTGTGACTCAACTAAGTACTTACCTACGACAAATACCTATGTTAAATTTTTTTTTGATAAGTTTGAGTAAAGTCCGTTAAATAAATCACCTGCTCATTAATATGGTGTAGTTGAAACTAAAAATATGGAAGAGGAAAATTGTTTTATGTCTTACCTAAATTAGCATAAATGTTGTTATCCTGTTTTGGGGCATTCGACCAGGCTTGCTGTTTCTGTTTTTTCTGCAAGGCTATAGATTTTGGCGGGGGCGGTCTTGCAGGCTTTGGCAAACTGGAAGCAGACTTATAATCCTCGCTGGATATCCTTGGCGGAGGAGGCGGTTTGTTGACCACTCTGGCCGGTGCGTCATCCGTAGCAGAACTACTCCCACTGTATATCGACGATACATCCTCGTGACTCAAGCGGCGTAAGCTCTCCGAAATTTCACAATTCGATTTCACAACTTCAACACTTGATCCGTTGATATCTAAAGGATGAATGATGACGAGACGCGGTTTAGGTTTCGGGGTCAAATCATATATCTCCTCAGACTTTGCGGCAACTTTTGTAACTGTGGCAACGCTAAGTTCTTTCTTATCCAAGTCTTTTGATGATCCAATACGGAGTAGTTTTTTAATGGAGAATTTTAGTTTGCCCTTCCGTTTTTCGTCCAATAGAAGATTATCGTGTGATAGCGAAATGTTTCTTCTTGGTGCTGGTTCGGGTATAATTTCGGGCTTCTTAATATCATCCTCTAAAGTTCTCACTCTCGGTAAAGAAGACATCACAGCTCTTTCCCGTTTCTCCATTTCTCTAACAACTGGTGAATCAGATTTCATAAATCCGTTTGGATTTCTTTGGTATAAGTTACTTGAATATTCGTCGGTAGGTGACAGAGGTGGTGTCGGCGCCTTACGCTTACATAAACTACTCAAAGAAGTATCGCTGTCCTGTTTCGTGAGCACTGGCTTCGCGTAGTAAACGGAATCTGACCGATATTCGTTAATTTCACTTTTTGTATGATCATTTGAGTACTTAACAGCATTTTCTTCCTCCACTTTTTTCGATGTTTGTGTATTAACCTGAGGTGGTGACGTAACGCTCTTTTTACTTTGTTTCATAACTGGTTTGACGGGTAGTTTTGGCTTTTCTGGGGGGACCGGTTTTATAGGTATTATGTCTGTTATCATACCGTGTAAAAATGATGGCCGCGGATCCATAGTAGGAACTGGACTGCTAGGTAAGGCCGGAGCTTCACTCGTGTCGTCAGGATCTGCCCTACCATCCGGCTCACCGGCCAACTCGCGACTGGCTTCCGCGGAGAATATTGTTTCCGGTTGTTTGGGAATGATCGGTGGCAAGTCAATGATCGGACTTTGGAATGTGGAATATCCGTTACTAGCTTGTCCGTCTACTTTCCGTAGTTGACCGATGGGAGACATTTTAATGTTTTTATCTTCATTGTACACTTTAATTTTAACGGTTTCATCAATTTTGTGACCTTCTGAGAAATGTCCGCTGTCATCGTTATCGGAATCTGCACGTCCACTGAAGCTTTCATCATCGGAAGTCAGGGAGTTGTTTGCAGTCGAGCTAAGCGTATCTACTGCAGAGTCGACACTACTATTTTCAATGTTTATTTTACAAAATTTGAACTCTGATCGACTTAGATTTACTTTTGGCCTTTCTTGGGTTTTATTTAATGGCGATTTCCTTACAATACTATTCTTTTTCGTTTCACACATCTCTTTTCTTTCACATTCATCTTGCATACTTTGTTTCATTTTACCTTCCACGATTGAAGGTTTGCTAGATTCACTTTGACTTAAATTGGACTCAGTACTGCTTATCCTATTTTGTTGTAATGTCTCTGATATTTCTTCTAGCAAGGATTTTTCAGTACATAAAATACCGTTGGGTGGCTTGGCGCCTTCTGTTGTTATAATAGTTTCAGATTCTTTCATATACGTAGACAATATAATATTTGTTTTATAACTGGACGATTCTTCTGTTTGCTCGGCTAAATTAATAACGGCGGGCTTTCGAGTATGTGTCTTGACATTTGGACTTTTACCATTATTCTCCTGACCAAAAGGAGTAACTGATACCATTAATGTTTTCTTTTTTCCATCGGAATCTGTTTGAACTTTCCCTAATAATAACGAGGTGTAAGATTTCGTCAGAGATTCGCCGAGTAAGTTGGCTTTAACTGTATTGAAGTCCGTATTAGATTTTGTTATTCTGTGCAGTTCTCTTTCTTCCTCTGTGTCTGGGAACGTGTCTTCATCTTCGTTTTCCTCTGAAATTTCGAATTCTTCGCCGTCAGACCAATCATCACCCCCATATCCTATAACACTGCAAACTTCTTCTGGGAATCGGACATTTCGTTTGCCCTTCTTCTTTGGGTGTATTTTCAGGATACTGGGAGGAGTTTTCTTGAAGAATGTGCTTCTGTTCTGGAACGGGGTGACTAAATATTTGCTAGTTTCTGTCGTCTTCTCCTGCTTGGCGTGCTCTTCCCGCGATTTGAAGCAGTTGGAGCAGAAGTCCTTCTTCCACGCATTCTGTACGAAGTTGTGGCAGACCGGTGACATCTTGCTCTTCGTGTAGCGACGGTTGATTACATAACTGGCATCCTGGAAAAGAAAAAATACAAATTGTCACATAACTAATTGCCTGATAAACTCACGAAGTTAGTATAAATTATGATTAAATTACTAATAAGTTAGATAAAAGAAGTCGGTATAATTATAGTTGTGCAGTTTAAAGTAAATGTTTATGTAGAGCCTGACCAGTAAAGTAAAAATCCTTGCCGTCTTGCGGAAAAAAATCTAATTCATATTTGCCTATTCTGAGTGTAACAATGGTAAACGCAACAGTGGCGCCCCCAAGCAAATTTTTAACTTTCCTGGTCAAACTATGAACTATTACTAGACGTAGATAAGGTGTCCAAAATGGAAGAGCCAAACAAAATAATAAGTCTGTAATCTGTATGTAATCACTCAATTTAACCCACATATTGTAATCGAAACACCAATAAAATTGATGAACCATAAATGTTCATGTAATGTGTAATTAAAGATACGGTTACGATCAATAATTTAACGCCATTCGTTTTTTATCTTCTATGCGTTTGATGTACCTACCTATACCTACCTACTGCTCGTATATATCGGCAGTTGTAAACTTATATCCAATGTACATAGTGGATCTAGTGGTTTTACGTTTGTAGTTGATAAATAAAGCTGACTAGCACATTGGTCTACAATAAACGTTCCGCACGTAAAAGTTTTTGAATTTATTACATAGTAAGAAGTCATCCTGCCAATCTACAATCCGCAAATGTGTTTGTTGATATGTCCTTCAAGCAGGCCGCAACGGAGCAATGGATCGACGTGATTTTCATGGGTATAAATTGATAACATATAGGATACTTTTCCCCCGGAAAATCAAAGACTTTCCCCGGGTTTTGTAAGATAGAACCTGGAACCTTTTTAACATAATCTCGCGAAACTATTCGTACATATCTCCAGTCAAATTTAGGCCAAATCGGGTAGGCCGTGATAAAGTGTTTAGTCACGTACATTCGCATTTATAATGCTTACTACATAATATTACCGTACTATTACCTATTCTGTGATATTACCTAAATACCTAGGTACATACAGCATACTATGGATTCATAATAACTCTTTGCATGCGGCACGTATGTTGCAAACTGATATGCGATTATCATTATTATTACTTACTTAGGTTCTTAAAAATGCAGTTAATGTAACAGTTAATGTTACATGAAGTGTTATTCAAATCCAATCTTACCAAATCTTACGTAAATCAATTAGCGTTCAAACTGTTCATTTAACTGTTTACTTCGAAAATGTTAACTTTACAGCAACTATCGCGTAAAAATATCGTTAGTTATCGTCACGCAAGATCATGTTTATAGCGATGATAGCCGAGAAGTCAAGACATCGCGTCGGCCGCCTATTCGTAGTCCTATGCTCGATCTCGGGGGGTCTACTTTCTTTCTCTCAAACGAAACTTCGCAAACGAACGAACGAAATTTCGTTAACTCCTCTTCTACATAATATTATCTTTAGGCTCCTCTCTATTTCGTTTTCGTACACGCAGACGAAGTACGGATCCATAGACAATTTTCGTGACCGATTGGATTGAACGATTTTGTGTGGGTCTAACCGTCTAATAACCGACTAATTACGTTCGTTTGCGAAGTTTCGTTTGAGAGAAAGAGGGTAGACCCCCTGATACGCAACTCCAACTTATCGGAGCTAACTATAACTATAGCGTTACAACTTTCAAGAGACGTACAAATCACCAACTTCCCATTTTACTAAGGCATTTACTTGGTGAAGTTTTAGGACCTTGCGCTTGACGACAATCATGCCTAAGGGTCAATTCATACTAGCGCAGAGTCGAAGCGAATCGAAGCGTCAAATTCTTCACAATTAAAGCATCAGCATTGGTTTTGCTCAGACGCAAGAATTCTGTCAAATGCGCAGGAATTCGCGCGTCTTCTTTTTATCTCAGAAGGAATATTATGTGCATTAACGTTGTGAAGATAAGGGTGAATTTGCTATGTTAAGTTTCAGATTGACGCTTCGATGCGCTTCGACTCTGCGCTAGTATGAGTTGACCCTAAGAAAAACAATGGTTGGAGCGCGCTTGGTTAAAAAATGCCTAATTTCACTATAATTGCCTTGTAGGGAATTCAAGGCAAAAAGTGGCTTTAACGGTGAAAGAAAACATCTTACGTGAATAGCGTAGGTACAGGCTTGAGGTTGCAGATAGATACATGATAAGTGGTGATACCCTAGGCCCTAGGGGCCTAGTGGTTCAGACGTTTGGCACCCTGTTCGGATGGTCGGAGATTCGATCCCCGGGCCGGCACCTCTATCTTTTCGAAGGAAATATTATGTGCAAGGGTCTGCTACAGCCAACTTCGCGGAACACATCCGAGTCTCACGACTGATTGGGTGTTTAATTAAAAAAACAATTTAAGCAATTATTATATTAGTAGATTATTAACCAAGGGGATAAAGCAGTGTCTTCTGTCGCGGGTGACGATTTAAATCGCGAGCGTAACGAAGGACTCGAGGTTTACTCCCGAGCGTAGCGAGGGTGTTAAAAACTTAAATCACGAGCGAAGCGAGGGATTTAAGACGAGTCCTGAGTGTAGCGAGGGATTTAAGTTCACCCAAGACTAAGACAGCTTTATCACCGAGGAAAATACTCTACTTTTCGTACCATTTGCGAAAAAATTAACACAATAATAAGTAATATGAGATAAGCATTTAATTAAAATAATGACAATTTTTTCAAAAAGATGTATAATGCTTTATATACAAACTCAATGGTGTAAACACAGATGTAGTTCAGTATAAATTTCGGTAAGTACGAGTATTCCAAATTTAAATCACATTCTCCCCCTAGAGGATGAATGAAATTCAGTACAATTTTCTTTCCCTGTTTTTAACAGATTAAAAATAACTATTGTTAAGTTCGCTTTTTGTGGCATAGAATGTCACTTTTTTGAGCAAGTGGTACGAAATAGTAGATTGTATTATAAGGGAGCAAAATAATATTTTTACGGCGAGGGCGCTTTTTTGAATCCAGAACGAAGTGAGGGATTCTAGAGTAGAATCCTGAGCGTAGCGAGGGATTCTTTAGTAGAATCCTGAACGTAGCGAGGGATTCAAAGTACGTCGCCCGAGCCAAAAATATATTTGCGCCCGAATGATACACTCTACTTTTCATCACCCTGTATGAGAAAATTTGGTTCCCGCGGGAACTCTTTAATTTCCCGGGATAAAAAGCATAATATGTGCTATTTCCAGACTATAATCTTTTTTTTTTTTTTTTAAATCTATCTCTGTGCCAAATTTTATCCAGATCCGTTCAGCCGTTCGGGCGTAATTGAGTAACACACATCCATACCACCATACATCCACACATCCATCCAAACTTACGCCTTTATAATAATATTTATTTAATTATAATTTTTTTTTTTTTTTTTTTTTTTAAATATATATATCCATATAGCCCTTTAGTTAGTTAAAATTCAGAAATTATAAATTCCTAAATTGACCCTGCCGGGGATCGAACCCTGGACCTCCGCACGTTAAGACAGCAGCGCTCAACACTGCGCCACGGAGGTCGTCAATTTGCGTTGGCGCTGAACACTAAGATGTTCCAAATTCAATAAGTGCGCGGCAAAGATAATTGCGGCGCACTTACGAGTATAAAGAGGATTAAAAACTCATTACTGCCCGCTAAAAGTTTCTTATAGAAAACACCACCTTTGGGCGCACATAAAGGCGAACCAAGTCGTCCTTTTCGAATACATGGGATGAAATAGTAGATTGTATTATAAGGGAGCAAAATAATATTTTTACGGCGAGGGCGCTTTTATGAATCCAGAACGAAGTGAGGGATTCTAGAGTAGAATCCTGAGCGTAGCGAGGGATTCTTTAGTAGAATCCTGAACGTAGCGAGGGATTCAAAGTACGTCGCCCGAGCCAAAAATATATTTGCGCCCGAATGATACACTCTACTTTTCATCACCCTGTATGAGAAAATTTGGTTCCCGCGGGAACTCTTTAATTTCCCGGGATAAAAAGCATAATATGTGCTATTTCCAGACTATAATCTTTTTTTTTTTTTTTTTTAAATCTATCTCTGTGCCAAATTTTATCCAGATCCGTTCAGCCGTTCGGGCGTAATTGAGTAACACACATCCATACCACCATACATCCACACATCCATCGAAACTTTCGCTTTTATAATAATATCTTATTTTTTTTTTTTTTTTTTTTTAAATATATATATCCATATAGCCCTTTCGTTAGTTAAAATTCAGAAATTATAAATTCCTAAATTGACCCTGCCGGGGATCGAACCCTGGACCTCCGCACGTTAAGACAGCAGCGCTCAACACTGCGCCACGGAGGTCGTCAATTTGCGTTGGCGCTGAACACTAAGATGTTCCAAATTCAATAAGTGCGCGGCAAAGATAATTGCGGCGCACTTACGAGTATAAAGAGGATTAAAAACTCATTACTGCCCGCTAAAAGTTTCTTATAGAAAACACCACCTTTGGGCGCACATAAAGGCGAACCAAGTCGTCCTTTTCGAATACATGGGATGAAAAATATATAACTTGCTACTACGCTGAAGGAAAACTTCCCGAGGAAACCTGTTTGCTCGAGAGTTCTTCAAAGAAACCGCACTAGGCTAACGTGGTGGACTATGGCCGAACCCTTCTCCCATTCTCATAAAGGAGACTCGTGCTATTTAATGGCCCGGTAATGGTTTTAAAATGATGATGACCTAAGTTAGTAGGTACCTACATGTACTTTTTTTTTATCACCTACAACTTAGCCCTTGACTGCGATCTCACCTGATGGTGAGTGATGATGCAGTCTCAGATGGTAGCTGGCTAACCTGTTAGGGGTAAGGCAGTTATATGGTAAATCCCATACTCCTAATCGGTTTCCACACGGCATCGTACTGGAACGCTAAATCGCTTGGCGGCACGTCTTTGCCGGTAGGGTGGTAATTAGCCACGGCCGAAGCCTCCCACCAGGCAAACACAACACAACACAGACTTTTCACAATAACACCTACTTATATTCATAGCTGCGTCAGCGTTGAAATCGAGACTGTGCAATATGGTAAAGTAATTCACAGAGTAGTTATGTCTGTACTGTAGAACGGGTACCACTATATGGAAATGTGTACCACAAGGTCAGACTCGGTGTAACTTGCGAAGATATTTGCCCACATTGCGTTCTTTGTTAGCGCGTGTGGAGGTCATCGTACTGCATCCTTGGTTAGACTGACCAGTTTTATAGTGCCATACAAAAATATAAAAATGAATTTTAGTCTTGCTCTATCTAGGATTTGACGACCTCCCTGGCGCAGTGTTGAGCGCTGTTGTCTTAACGTGAGGAGGTCTTGGGTTCGATCCCCGGCAGGTTCAATTTGGGAATTTATGATTTCTCAATTTTCCTTTTCTGGCCTGGTGGCTATTTACCACCCTACCGGCAAATTTTTTTGTAGAGTCGTGTTATGTACTGAATTGGTTTTATAACATTGTACCTATCTAAATACGTACTTAACTGTTAATATGAATGTAAGTTTAATAAGATACAAGTGGAGCGGTAAAAGCTGTGGGGCATTGTATAGTTCGCAGGTATTTAGGCCGGCATAACACCTGGGTCCGGGCTTGGTGAAATTGAGACGTAATGCGAATTACTTGTAGTCTGAGAGATAGCTGTCAAAATACTACAGGAGGTATGCATTAATTTCAGAAAACATATTATATATCATTTATAATATATAGAAGTGTATATATAGAATATATATATAGAAGTATATATATAGAAGTGTCTTTATACTGCTAGATATCCCTAGAAACTTTACTTAGAATAAAAATAGTGATATAAATAGTGAACTAAGTAGGGCATATACATAGTGGTAACAGGTACCTAAATTTAAGTTGGCCCAAATCCAAATCTTACCAAAGGCATTAAAGTAGGTAAGTATACTACTTTATATTATTTCTTTGACTTTATTTGAATTTTAGCAGTTGTTTTGTGTAGGCCGAATCTTGGATTATGATACGATATATATCACTTCAATGGGACCTACATCTATTGTATTGTATCAACAAACTCACAATTTATATTGTCTGTATAAACTTAATCTGTACATAATATTATCGAAGCCATATGGATCGCGTTAAATTCGGTCAATAACGTTTATTGTTATATGAATTTATTTACTTTGCCGTGTGTTTGAATTACTAATGTTGTTTTGTTAAACGTAATTATTTTAATTTAAATAAACTTGCATGAAATACGCATAATACATACGTTAATGAAACTGAAAGGTAGCGGTCATTATTTATGCCATACTTTCATCTTTTAGGGTTCCGTAGCCAAATTTGGCAAAAACGGAACCCTTATAGATTCGTCATGTCTGTCTGGGTGTCCGTCCGTATGTCACAGCCACTTTTTTCCGAAACTATAAGAACTATACTGTTGAAACTTGGTAAGTAGATGTATTCTGTGAACCGCATTAAGATTTTCACACAAAACTAGAAAAAAAAACAATAAATTTTGGGGGTCCCCATACTTAGAACTGGAACTCAAAAAAATTGACTGCATCTTCACTTACCATCAGGTGAGATCGCAGTCAAGGGCTAACTTGTAGTGGATAAAAAAAAAAAATGTGTGGCAATAAAGAATTTATCTATCTATCTATCTATCTGTTTGTCAGTCCGTCTGTATTTCTGTCTGCTACGTTTTTGGCATAGAGATACTAAAGATGCATCTGACATGCAGAAGACATGGGCTACTTTTTATTTCAGAAAATTTAAGTTTTGTATAAATAAAATTACTTGATCAACGCGGACGAAGTCGCGGGCATCATCTAGATCTTTATATAGGAACTAGCTGATGCCCGCGACTTTGTCCGCGTGGATTGAGGTTTTTCGGTTCCCGCGGGAACTCTTTGATTTTCCAGGATAAAATATGTGTTATTCCGGACAAATAAATATGTGTTAATAAATATTATGTGTTATTATCTTTCTCTGTACCAAATTTCATACAGATCCGTTAAGCCGTTATGACGTGATTGAGTAACAAACATCCAGCTATACATATTTCGCATTTATAATATTAGTATAGATTCGAAGACGCAGCTTTTGTTACCACGTCTCTCTCTATCGCAGGTAAATTAATAAACTGGATTGAAAATAAAAATATCAAAGGATGCCATATTTAGACGACCAAAATGATGTCATTATGCGAATGTCGTGAGTTCAAGGCTTTTAAAGATTAAATAAAGTTTTTTTAATTTTGTCCTTACGTACCTATTCGATTTTTGCATTCTACCATTCTATCCTACGCAATAGGTACCAAAATTATTTATGTAATTATAATACTAGGCTGAATATAATTAAATAGATTTTTGAAAGTCTTATTTAAACCCACTGACACCGAACTGAGCAACCTAGATTTTTATATAACATTGATGTATACCTAATTAACTACCCAGATTATATAAAAGCATTATAACGTAAATAGAAATACTTAATACAAAACATTTTGCAGAGCCGACCAGTTTTTATAACCTATTAAAAATCTTTGTATGGCTAATTGAAAAAATCAAATATAAAATATATTATAAATGCGAAAGTTTGGATGGATGGATGTATGGATGTGTGGATGTTTGTTACTCAATCACGCCCCAACGGCTGAACGGATCTAGATTAAATTTGGCACAGAGATGGATTATAGTCTGGAATAACACATAGGCTACTTTTTATCCTGGAACATTAAGGAGTTCCCGCGGGAACCGAAAAACCTCGATCCACGCGGACGAAGTCGCGGGCGTCAGCTAGTTTAACATAAATTGTTAAAATCATAAGATCATACAAATCGGCATTTTAGAGTAGGTAGGTATTTTAAGCTGGTCGGTCATAAATCATAATGCTACGTTTTCTATTTTGTGACTTCACATACTATTTGTACATAGAGAATTTAATATTATTCTATACCTACTCTGTAGTCATAAGAAAACTACACGAACGAAAGTCATACGCAGTTACATAAATCTAAAAGTAAAATTGATTGCAAATATTTATTTTACACTAGCTGATGCCCGCGACTTCGTCCGCGTGGACTAAGTTTTTCGATTCCCGCGGGAACTCATTAATTTTCCGGGATAAAAAGTAGCCTATGTATGTATGTATATTCTTTATAGCTGATGCCCGCGACTTCGTCCGCGTGGAATAAGTTTTTCAGTTAATTTTCCAGGATAAAAAGTAGCCTATATTACTATCCCACGGTATAATTCCCCTATAATGGTGAAACACGTACTTCTTCATATTTTAACGAAAGCCCAAATGCTGTTTCATGGCTATATCTTGAGAAATTAAGGATTTTCATACAAACTCTCAACCCCTATTTCACCCCTTCGAGGGTGGAATTTTGAAAAACTGTGAAACACATATGTTTTCATTTTCAACCCGCATCTCAGATATAAAGTTTCATGGCTATAACTTGAGAAATTAAGGATTTTCATACAAACTCTCAACCCCTATTTCACCCCTTCGGGGGTGGAATTTTGAAAAACTGTGAAACACATATGTTTTCATTTTCAACCCGCAGCTCATATATCAAGTTTCATGGCTATAACTTGAGAAATTAAGGACTTTCATACAAACTTTCAACCCCTATTTCACCCCTTCGGGGGTAGAATTTCGGAATAAAAAGTATCCTATGTCCTACCTCGTAGTATGGGCTCAAATCGTGCCAAGTTTCGTTTGAATTCATTCAGTAGTTTCGGCGTGATGCGCGGCCAAGATACAGACAGACAGACAGACAGACAGACAGACAGACAAAAATGAAAAAAATTACAGATTTGGCTTCAGTATCAAATAATGAGTGCCCTCCAAGAAAAATTTCAAAATATCTTCAATGTACAGAATTGGACCTGTTACAGTTTTATTATAAGTATAGATAGGTAGGGTACCTACTACGTGTTTAAATGCTTTACGCATATTTGCCAACTTTTATCACCTTTCTCTTTACATAACAGTTCGTATAAATCTATATCTATAGGTATTTACTTATATTATAAATGCGAAAGTGTCTGTCTGTCTGCTACGCTTTCACGGCCCATCTTTTTGAACCGATTTTGCGGACGAAGTCGCAAGACTCCTCTAGTTACTAGTATTATATTATAATAAACAAGTTATAATATACCTATGTAAGAGAAAATCGACAAAATATTTTAAACTTCGGCAGTGAAAACTTTGCGAAAAAACCGTAGGTATTATTTATCAGTAAAAACCCCTACCATTATGATTAGGTATGTAATTATGGAAGGTGTGACGAGCACGACCCTCAGCAATAAACGGCATGATGATGGCATGATGCAAGAATTTGCAGAACTGCGAAAGATTTTTTTTACTAACTTAATAACTCTTTTTTTTAGTTTTTGGTATTACGGCAATTGGAAACAAACTATGAATTCATTTCTCAAAATGTTCCCGTCCATTTAATAGAACAGAAAGATCATTAGATATAGTATGGAATAAACTACATATAGGTTATACCTAAAATTTTCAAACTTTCATAAACATTTTTGAGGAAGTCGTAAACCCACAGATCACAGAAAGTAAACCTATAAATATTGTTACAATGAAGTTATTTCAAACTAACTACCAAATAAAGTAGCTGCTGGTTTTAGAAGTAGATAAAACTTTATGTTTCCTCTAAAGGTCGTTAGCTTTTTACGTGAAAGGGCAAATTAAATTTTCCCAGAAACGTAATTGTCAGAATACGCGCTTTCGTTCTCACGGGCTTTAAAATTAAGCTCAGTGTAATATATCATTTCGTAACATTCCATACTAATGCTGAGTTTGAACTATAAAATTTTCAAATTTTTCGAATAATTCGGCCGTGGTTTTTAATATGACAAAAAATTCACAAAAAATATCTTTTTGTAAAGAGCAACCGCCGGATTTCTGATTGGTTCTCCTCGAAAGGAACGGCATTCTGAACCATGCAATGGTAGCTTCATGGTAGGTACCTAGATTCAATAATTGACGATTCGAAAGCATTTGTAAAAGCTTATTTGAAATAGAGCGATTGACTGGGTGGACGTTAGCAATATACCTACCTAGTGTTTGAAGTAAAACGTGGAGTTGAATGATAAATATGCAGATGAAGAATTTAGAATACCTACATACTTATTTTGCAAACTGCGAAAAATTGTCCAAAACTATTTTTTATCCATTTTTGTCAATCTCGCCTTCGACTTTCAAATATATGTTTGTCAAATCGAATCAAATCCGGCAAACCACAAAAACAAAATATGTATAGTTAATTAGTAAAAAATAGTTTTTTTGCCGATATTATCGTTTACACACCCCTTTAATTGGAACTTGTTTTTTGTTTTTTTTTTGCTTTTGCTAGACAAGACTTGTTAAGCATATCAGCTGATAAACAAAGAAAAATCTTCCTAATTTTTGTTCCCTTGTTTTAACAAACAATACAACCATAATATACAAAAGAGAATATTGTATTTCACACCTGACATGATCATTTTTGTCTACTGTTTCGTTTGGCCTTGTTTCAATTATACAGTTACAATTGTTATGTCGTAATTTAATTTACATATTTCCATAATAATGTAACCATAGAATTACAACGCGACGCAACGAAGACATAATAATTAGTTTTATAAACATTAAACATGGACTCTGGAAGTTAAATATTTTGATTTTACCTGTGTTTGTTCGACTCTTTTTTTAAGTGGTTAAAGTGAAGTACCAGGGGGTCTACTCTCTTTCTCTCAAACGAAACTTCGCAAACGAACGTAATTAGTCTGTTATTAGACCCACTCAAAATCGTTCAATCCAATCGGTTACGAAAATTTTCTATGGATCCGTAGGTACTTCGTCTGCGTGTACGAAAACGAAATAGAGAGGAGCATAGAGATAATATTATGTAGGAGAGGAGTTAACGAAATTTCGTTCGTTTGTTTGCGAAGTTTCGTTTTAGAGAAAGAGAGTAGACCCCCTGAACGTAATTAGTCTGTTATTAGACCCACTCAAAATCGTTCAATCCAATCGGTTACGAAAATTTTCTATGGATCCGTACTTCGTCTGCGTGTACGAAAACGAAATAGAGAGGAGCATAGAGATAATATTATGTAGGAGAGGAGTTAACGAAATTTCGTTCGTTTGTTTGCGAAGTTTCGTTTTAGAGAAAGAGAGTAGACCCCCAGGTTTGATCTATAATGATAAAACTCGCTTTAAAAAGTAAAAAAGGTACTTAGGTACCTACTAAGTAGTTACTTAACTATTACTTAATGTGTGCTTCAAGTCCTTTTCAAGTTGTAAACCAAAATCACGACTTTTGTCCGTCCAAAGCTCTGGGCTATTAGTACGTAAATCTTTTTAAGAGTCTCTGATTCTTTCTCAGCCTACAATCTCGAGTCAAAAGCCTTCAAATTGTTGACTCTTTTTTTATTAGTAACTAATAGACCTCATGATGGAAACAGCGGTATTAATAATGATCTTGTAATAGTTTCTTGCCGGCTCTTCTCTGTAGAAATTTCTTTCCAAACCGGTGGCAGAGTCAAAAAAAGACGTATCATAGAGTAACATACCGTATAATATTATAAAGTTATTAAACTTTTACTCAGGCCAACTCAGGCGAAAAACTCGCGTAAAAGCTACTCTTCTACAAAAATGTAAAAGCCGTCACATCATAGCAACCCGTTCTGCTACATATAATACGACTCGCGAGTAGTACATGCCAATACCTGTCTCGTTGGAATGTGGCAAAAAAACTACATTTTCCAAGGGAAAGTTTACGGCCAGCGTAAATATGGCGGGTAAAATGAAGCGGTCTTCCTTTATACGGGGATCTTGGAAGGCTATTTTCAATCGCTTTCCTATAAATAAGTTTAAGTAATTTTTTCATACTTAGGTTAGGTTACTTACAACTTTTCTCCTTTACTCTATTCGATATATCGGGAACGTAAAAACGAAAAAGTATGTACAGATTTAGAGATACATATACTAAAGATTTATTTATTTATTTATTTATTTACATCGTCTAATAATAACCTTATTAATGACTAAAAATATTTTTATAATATTAAGTAAAACTATTAAATACATAAAAATCACCATTAAATAAAAACTAAAATAAATTAAAATCTCATCGAGACCACCGCAGCGAGGCATTGTACCCAAGATGCTGGCAGCATTACCCCTTTGGATGGAGATATAGATATATTATAAGATAAGATACATATTATTTCTAGTTTAACTTGGAACTCTTTCGGCGCTCAAATTCATATTATAATCTTTTTATTTAAATAAAAGTCAAGTCAACAGAAAAATTAAAGATAAAAGTCAACGTCAAAAGAATACGTTCTAAATATAATATTAGAGCAGGTATTTTTAGACTGGAATTATAAAATATGTCAACAGATAATATTTATATAAAAAAAGTTAAATTGGAATGAGTAAAGAAAGTTACGCAGCTAAACGGCCCACTGTTTGACCGGACAATCTCAAACAAAGGCTCCGATTCGAATAGGCTGTCGATACGATATCGTATCGGTCACTGTGAAAACGTTCAATAGGTGTGGGAATTTAATCTTGAAGATCGCTTTCGTAACTGATGTTGCAAGGCTTTCAAATAGTGTACCTACTTGTAATTAATTAGTAAAGAGCAAGTTATAAGGCTAGCAAGTTTATTAATTACAACAAGGTTCTCTTTATATCTAGTAAAGCTTTTATTTTACCTATTTATAGAAAATCAGCGAGGAGTTAATCTCCAAGTCGAATAGATCGAACGTATTTTTTAGCAGTGATTTTATTTGAGCTCATGATTTTTTAGAGATTTTTGACGACTGATAAAATAAGACTAAGATTTGACGGTAACTCCGTCTATAGTTTGGGAGTAAAATCGACAAAAAATTTTACCTAGTCCTTTAAGCTAATATAATATGACCTATATCGAAGGAACTCTATTATTTTTCGTGATAACACTATCCTGCTGGCTGCTATAGGTACTTAATTGTGCTAAGTGTAAGTAAGTGTAAGTAAGTACGTAGTTTCAGCGTGACGAATTTACAACAGCCCCCCAATCATGTAAGAATGGCCGATCAAACGTTAAAGATTTTCGTCAAAGTAAAATAAACCATAATAGCATTGAATTAGAGCTCAATTTCGTCTGCCCATTCTTATACGTTTAGGTATGTACGATACCCTAAACGTATAAGAATGGGCAGACGAAATTGAGCTCTAATTCAATGCTGTCATGGTTTATTTTACTTTGACGCCGAACCTTTACCATTTGATCGACAATTCTTACGTAATCGGGGGGCTGCATCGATTAAAAAATATTGGGTTCGATCGATAGTAATGCTTCAAGTTATATATATACATATATGTTTAATAGGTAAGTATATATTTTAATGCACAGTACCTACTCGTCAAGTTAAAGTTTTTGTATAGATGGTAAAAGTGTAGATGATAAAATCTAAGCAGGTACTTATAATAGGCAATACTAGGGCTTCCAATACCGGGATCCCGGTATTGGCTAATACCGGGATCCCGGACTTTTTTCGCCGGTTTTCAATACCGGTATTGAAATTACTAATACCGGGATACCGGTATTGGTGAAACTGTACACGAAACAGTGACTATTGCATATATTTCGTGGTAAATGCCATTGTTTTTTATTCGGCTAATTTTAAAACTTGTTTCTTAAGCACATTAGCTCAAATAAATCTAAAAATCAATACTTGGTAATATTTAAAGAAAATAAAATTTCATTAAATCAAATAAATATTATAAATGCGAAAGTTTGGATGGATGGATGTATGTATGGATGTATGTTTGTTACTCAATCACGCTCCAACGGATGAACGGATCTGGATGAAATTTGGCACAGAGATAGATTATAGTCTGGAATAGCACATAGGCTACTTTTTATCCCGGAAAATTAAAGAGTTCCCGCGGGAACCGAAAAACCTCAATCCACGCGGACGAAGTCGCGGGCATCAGCTAGTATTGCATAAAATAAAACAGAGTGAAGGAGTTACTTAACGTGAGGCAATGAAATAGACATACCAATCCACAGCATTCTAAATCCGAAATAATTATTCCCATTTTGAGTTAATTTTGTGAAATTTAGTGAAATTTTTTTAATGAAAAAAACTGTTTGTTATGCTGCCGTTTGCTTCAGAAAATACTAGTTTTAAGTTAAAAAACATTTTTAATTTTTCCCAATACCGGGATCCCGGGATCCCGGTATTAAAAATATATAAAATATATAAAATCTTTCCGGTATTAATACCGGTATTGAAAAAAACCGGTATTCGAAAGCCCTAGGCAATACCAGTTTGAATTGCCTTGCCCTCGCCCACCAATCGCTAGTACATATTATTAGTTAATCATCTATCAGTGAATCACCGTGACTCACACATGTTACTAGTTACGTAAGAAAAGCAGGTTAAAAGTCACCTGTCGATGAGCCTGTATTAACATTATTTAATTACATAAGTAACTTTTGGAAGCTTTAATTAGGTAGGTAATGCCAATTTTTGAGAGCAAGCCCTTCCGTAAATAAAAAAATATGCCTATCCCTACACCCGCTACGAAAAAATAGCTACCTAGTTCTAAATCACAGTTCTGAATGCACCGAGGATATGCAGCGCTTGCTTCGCTCGCAAACTTTTTTCACCGTAACACCACAAATCGAAATACCATATAGGTACCTAGTAGGTAAATCGTTTTCGAGGAAAATTAGTGGAAAATAGGTGTACATAATTTTAATAATATTATATGTTTAGGTGTATAATTTACCTATCATATGACGTGTAAGCGTGATATTATGCATTTCAAGCTTGCCTGGCACGGGGTACCATTGTACATAAGTAGGTTAAATCTTTGTTTTTATTTTTTAAATAAAAAAGAATAAAATTAGTAAGTGAGTACATAGTACATACCTATACAAAATAAGTATAGAGGTAGGTAACTCTAAAGCAATTTATTCTCAGTTAAAATGCAAACCCAAACCGTATACCTACTTGTATTATTTCCGTCGTAGGTAAGAGATGCGCCAACGCGGCTTTATCCATTGACTTATAATATGTATACATTGATGTATGTATACTATAAGTCAACGGCTTTATCACATAATAAACTTTGATTGTTTACATAAAGCGACAAAATTTATGATCCTTTCACTATTTTTATGCAGGATATTATATAGGCTTATAAACATAAGATAGCTATTATGATAATAGTCACGTCTTTCTGTAGTCGACAGCTACAAAACATAAAAACCTACCTATTAAATATTTATAACTTTATATCGCGTATTTTACATAGTTCACTGGACTGACCAAAAATGACGCCTACGCTTTATATCTATCTATTTCCTGTATAGGTAGGTACCTATTAATAAGCGTGATAATTTACTAATTTATACTAAGCCTCTTACTTATACCTAGTTTTAAAACTATAAACCAAAACAAATTTAAATAATTAAAAGGCGGATGTGCATTTTGAATTCTACAGGTCAATAATTCTAAGAGGGGCAACTTAATTTTAACGCGTTCAGTAAGAACCATTGCCCTAAATTCGTTTTTAGGGTTCCGTACCAAAATGGTAAAATGGAACCCTTAAGGTGCGACTTTCTCCGTCTGTCTGTCTGTCT
The DNA here is from genome assembly GCA_917051295.2 of Erebia ligea. NCBI lineage: Eukaryota > Metazoa > Arthropoda > Insecta > Lepidoptera > Nymphalidae > Erebia > Erebia ligea. The sequence continues at coordinate 2,723,818 of OU785232.1, forward strand.
GTCTGTCCGTCCGTCACACTCGATTATTTCAGTAACTACCGAAGCTATCGAGATGAAATTTGGAATAGTTGTGTATATTAGTGGCCCAAAGACACTGGAATTAAAAAAAATTGGAAATTATTTTTGTTCTTATTTAAAAAGGGGGGAAAATCGGAGGGTTGAAATTTAAAAGTGAGATAACTGTACTGTGTGGGGTATCATATGAAAGGGTTTACTTTGTACATTCTAAAACAGATTTTTAATTATTTTTAGTCATGATAGTTTTTGATTTATCGGGCAAAATGTCGAAAAAAATACCGTTCCCCCCCCCTTATCTCCGGAGTTTACCAATCGAAAAATCTGAAATAATTATGGTCAATAGGAATTTATGTATATTTTACAGGAAAACTATAGCCAATGCTCTAACTAGCATAGTTTTTTTGATATTAACAGTAAACCTCTACAAACAAAGTTACTTTTGCGGTTCATTTCGTCTTGTTTTTAATACGTCATAAATCGTAAAACTTACTACAGGTTTGTACGGAACCCTCGGTGCGCGAGTCCGACTCGCACTTGGCCGGTTTTTTTTAAATAAAATAGGTGTTTATAACTTAAACTTATAAACTAAGCTTGGAAAAAATTTACTAATTTAGAAAACCTTACTAATACTAATTACACAAAAGGATAAAATATTTAATTTGTAAAAATCTTAACATTATTTAACTTACTTATTTCAAATAAAAAAAAACTAAGTATGATTTTTCTCTCTAATATGCACCTACTTAATAGGTATGCGAATCAGTTTTAATGCGTTTAATCACCTAATGGTTTAATCTACTTTTTCTTGCTGTAAAGTGTACCTAAGTACTAAGTAGGTAATAAGTTTTAACTAAAAAAATAGTCTCTTCTATGCTATTAAACTTTAGGTAGAGTCGTTCAGCCGATTAGCACGAATATCGCAACAATAAAAAGCAAACGGCTATAAATAAAACTGTCTGTCAACTGAAACAATGCATTCATCACTTTCCATTGGCTACAACACTAAACGTATTGTATTAATAAGTTATGAATTATTGATACAATGATCGGGTATTAATTCTGGCTTAAGTATTCAGACTATCCAACTTCCAAGCTGGCAATTTCCATGGAGCCCTGAACTATAATTATCTATTTTTAATTATAATTGTTATTAAATTCTAATAAATAAAATGTCAAATTAAAACTATGAAATACATTAAAATCTAAAAATATCGTTTTTTAGAGCATACTTTTTAGAACATAGTTTTTTAGAGCATAGTTTTTTTGGGACAATAAAACTCAAGTAGTTTGAGAATAGTTGGGCAGGTCCAGCTATGAGCTAGTATGGTCCTGTATAGCTAGGAGAAGGCTTTCATTTTGTGACACATATTTTTATCCATATGTATATTAATTCATATCAATGGATAGCAAATCATCCTCATCATCATTGGCTTTAATTTTTTGATAGCCACTGATTTAGATAATAGGTGGGCAAGTCTGGATAAATCGTACGTGATGAAAAAGCGTTAGTCTCTGTCTCTCTCCCTCTAATATATGGGAGAGACAAGTGTACCTGTTTATAAACTGAAGTTGGAAGTTGTAACGTCTATTAGAAGTTTTTCGATAGATAGTTGACAGTAGACAGTACGTGTGTTTCAAGAAACATTTAAAGCCTCTATCACTCTGTCTCTACATAACAAACCATTGTTTTAACTGTCACTTTGTATTCATACGGTAAGTTTTCTGAGAAGCTTATTATACTCATCGGAATGAATTACAATTTACAAGGTTATCTTGCAGGACTTGTACTTTGGTCCTTGCGGATGTGATCCCTTAGTGCCTAGCAGATTCTTAATAGGGACGATGACAACTCAATGAAATCAGCAACTCTTTATCAAACTTAAAAGCGCGCTTCTAGTATGGAAGTTTGTATGACTTGTGACGTCATCGAATTTTACACACTTATTTTAGCTTAAAATGATTATCAAACTCAAAAGTAACAGAAAATGTGAATTTTAGGTCTTTTGGAAGACCCTCTATTATAACAGTAAGAAATAATTTATTTCTGAAATAGGCATCATCCCTATTACATGCTTTTATGCGTTGTAAATCCTCATTGTTGTGGGTGGTGACTCCTTAAATTAACCAGTGGGGTGGCATGTCGTGGGTTTACTTCGGATGATATCTAATGCGTTGGCTCCGATCCTTTCGCAATAACCACCTAGAGTTTTCATATTGTTTTTTTTTAATAGCAAGCAAAAGAGTCACGTCCACCTCATGTCATCTGATATTAGATAGGTACTACATAAGTGATTACCGCCACCAATACGTACATTTGCAGTACCAGAGGAACCACCAATGCATTGCTGGCATTTGAAGAATTTGTTTACCCGCCCCTTGAATATTGTAGTTTTGTGATCACACAATAGGTTTCAAAAAATCTAAAATGTAGTGTTGATTGCATCAAAATTAACACTAAATCAAATATCGCCAAGTGGTCTAAAGTTTTTATTAAAGTCTAGACTCGAGTCCAATTTGAATAAAAAATAATATTACCGGTTTTCGGCGTTAAAACTTAACAAAATATCCAGTTCAAGGTTTGTAGCACGTCTAAATTATAATATGACGGCTACTTGGTAGGTTAGCCTTCTAGATTACAACCTTTAATAATGACCTTTATACGTTTTCCATCGGAGAAATATGAATTTTTACATCTCCAAATATTTTTTTAAGTGAAAACTTCTTTAACCGCGTTATGCACTTTTTGGTATAGGGGGTAAACTAGTGGATTAGTCCATTCATTCTAGATTTCAATGTATGGGGAAAACGGCAAAATTAATAATTAATTGAAACTACTTCTTTCTTCTTTCTTCTTATACCTATGAGTGAGTACATTAAAAAACACAACTCTCCCCCCCCCTCCGGTGGTGGCTTCCCCCCTCCCCGCCTTGAAAAGTGTGCCATTTTGCAGATTTCCTAGATTTTCAAGAAAACTATACAAGCTAGGACAAAACTGTCAAAGAGAGTATTGTTCCTTAATAAATTACCTACAAATAAGTTCATGACATTTATTATGATAGGAGTTATAGTTTACAAGCTATGGTGCGTTAAAGTTGACTAAAATTCGCAGCTCAGTAAAATAAGCCTTAAATTAGTTCAAAAACACGCTTGGAATATTTAAAACAAACCAATTGAGCCCATACTCGAGGGGCTTACTGATAATAATTGAAGAGTTCCCCTATACACCTCCTGGTTCCATCATCAGATCAGCTCTATGCTGGAGCTGGTGACTTTGTAGTATGTATGGGCGAATAAAGTTGTTTTTTTTCCAGTCCCAGTTTTCTAGACTCAACAGTACATTTCCTCGCCATTGTTGCACTTGTAGTCCAGTCATTTTAGCATAAAAAAACCGGCCAAGTGCGAGTCGGACTCGCGCACCGAGGGTTTCGTACAAACCTGTAGTAAGTTTTAAATTATTAAAAAAAACTACATACTAGATCTCGTTCAAACAAATTTTCGGTGGAAGTTTGCATGGTAATGTACATCATATATTTTTTTTAGTTTTATCATTCTCTTATTTTAGAAGTTACAGGGGGGGGACACACATTTTACCACTTTGGAAGTGTCTCTCGCGCAAACTATTCAGTTTAGAAAAAAATGATATTAGAAACCTCAATATCATTTTTGAAGACCTATCCATAGATACGCCACACGTATGGGTTTGATGAAAAAAAATTTTTGAGTTTCAGTTCTAAGTGTAGGGAACCCCCAAAATTTATTGTTTTTTTTTTCTATTTTTGTGTGAAAATCTTAATGCGGTTCACAGAATACATATATTTACCAAGTTTCAACAGTATAGTTCTCATAGTTTCGGAAAAAAGTGGCTGTGACATACGGACGGACAGACAGACAGACATGACGAATCCATAAGGGTTCCGTTTTTTGCCATTTGGCTACGGAACCCTAAAAAGGGGGCATTAGGTAATATGTGTTTATTATACAAGCTGCTAGTTAATTGGTATAACATACGGCCGGCTACCTATGCAATTTTGACCATATAAACACTATGGCAGAGTTAAAAAGTCAAAATTAATTATAAAAAATTTCCATACAAAATTAATTAGTTAATTAAGGAAAATAAATTTTGGCAACCCTTACTGCCTTTTATTACCTACCTATGTAATTGATACTAAACATCGCGCAACATTTACCTATTCCCTTTTAATTCCTGCCAGCCTAGTACAAACTACCTAGGTACAAAGTCGATGAACTCTTGCCAGTCCTTTGACCGAATGCCGACGCGCCATCTTTGACGTCACTGACGACCTGACCAGACGAAGACGGTATCTACTGTCTAGTAGTGTTGTCATTGATGATAATGAGGTCTTGGGTTCGATTCCCGGGTCGGTTCAAATCTTGACTATTGACTAGGGATTCTCAGTAGGAGTTAGTAACGAAATTGGCATTGATTACTCCCGTTCCTCGGAGAGCATGTTAAGCCGTCTATCACTAGTAACGAGATCCTATCCTACCTAGGTATTAGTCGCTAAAACCCACCAAACGCGGGTTAAAGTGGAGCAGCTTGGAAGCATGGATGTACCTAGTACCTACTTCTGTTCTCGGAGGGTCTCATTTTAGCTCTTAATCACTCTCGTCTGTGAGAGGCATCGAACAGTGGACGGGAGAGATTTTGAACCTAACCCTCCACACGTTTTTTACCAATGCGGGTTGTAGTGGGTTATAACTTATAACGATTATTAATTTTATTAGGTACCTATCATTTCATGAATAAGTAATAACAAGGATCGACGACTTAACGTAAATTAGCTACCTACTTGCCGAAAACCCAAGGTGAAACGAGATCGACCCTATTTCCCAGCAGTGGGCTGGTGCCGGTTACTTACTGAGAAATTCTTTACCTAAAACTCAAACCTAAAAATGTTATGACCGAAACAGGACTCTAACCGAGACCAAAAGATTCGCAACCGAACCTGTAAACCACTAACTAGTCTAGTCACTCAGACGCATTACATGTAGGTATCTACGCTAATAATTCATCATACAATTTAATAATAATACAAAATGAACTCCAAATCACTACAGGCAATCTTTTTAATTTTTATGTTAGCCTAGTACAATGCTAGTATCGAATGCTACCTACTCATATGCGGCATCCTCTTTGCAAAACACCGCGCCTTTGAAAATGCCGCCGCTCGCGCCGGCAACATTTTATGGAAAGTTTTACCTTTACTTACACCTAATTACGAATATCTCTACCAATACCTCTAGTACCTAGGTATTAGGTACTGATTAATAAAATAATAACTACTTAATACCTAAACAGTTACTAGTATCTACTACTACCTATCTACTTACTCGTAAAAGGGATCCAGTCTCCAGTGTCCTGATCATAGTTACCTACTAGTACCTAATCCGTGGTCCTGATGAAAAGACGACAGACCAAAGCACGCGCTTCGTAGAGCATACACACACACACACACACACACACACAAAAATGTAAGCTTGCTCACAGAAAGCGTTCAATGTGTAAACCTTTGAGTAATTAATGGTGTAAACCCGCTTTTTCTGTGCACAAATTATTCCATCCTGCGCAGCACTGAGCCCATCACACGAATAAGCATTTGGGGTTACTACTTACTACTTCTCGTAAAAGGAGTCCAGATTCCACTATCCAGTTCCACTGTCCAGAATCACAGCACTCAACAGTTAGTTACGCATATGAACCCTATGCCTATCAGAACTAGGTACCTTTTCGCTGAAAGACAATTCACATTGGATGACGTGAAAGCAGGATACCTAGTTAGTTAGCCAAAAAACAACTCAGCTAGATGACATAAAAGCAGATACCTATCATAATACCTATTCTGAATTTAAATAACTCATTTTCCCGATTTCACACACTAGCTGCACGTACTCACTACTCACCGTGTTCCTGTTTACGGGCAACTGTCGAAACCTCGAAAAACTAGTACTTAAATTGTTTCAAAAACAGAGTTTCCAGTCACGATTTTGATTTTACCCTAATTTAAAAATATTCTTATGAACCCTAAAATCTTCTGAATTTAAATTTGGAAAATAACTTTTTAATAATCAAAAAACATATTATTTTAGGTACCTACCTAATAATTTAAAAATACTGCTAAAACAACATTCAAGATTTCAGATTTCGAAAGCCAAATTACACATTTTCCGATCAGGAACGTCACATTAGGTACCTAGTACCTACCTAGTACCTACTACTTAATTCCAAAATCAACTTTTTTTAAACAATGCACTCCCAAATTACCCTCAATTCTAAAAAAAGTCTTACATTTTGTTATGTTTTTCCTCAAGAAAGGACAAAATTTCGAAAAGTGGAAACACTATCAAAAATTTATTTTCTAAAATCTACTTAATTCCCATGCGTTCCTAGTACTCTGTCGTCCGTCAGCTCGGTTTATTAGTAGGTACACTAGACACGTCTGACTCCGCCCTACGACAATATGGCCGAATTATTAGGGTTCCGTTGCAAGATATTTGCAAAGGCATTATCTTGGGTCACGAAGAAACTAAGTTCGGCGCTACAACCCTTAGTGGGTCTTGGCGTCCTTCACAGTCTACATGTCCTACTAAGTACCTACTAGCTATCAAAAAATTATTGTAATTTGTGTATGAGTTGAAGGGATTTTTGTTCACCAATTATTCCACTGTTGGGCACTGCAGGCCTACTCTCTCATAGAGAGAGAGAGAGAGAGAGAGATGTAGAAACTAACCTTTCACGCTGCTCCAGTGCGGGTTGGTGGGTTCAAACGATTATTATGACCCAGTTCAGGGTAAGTACTGATAAGTGATAATAACTGGGAAATGCTACGGTGTAGAATCGTGGAGAAAAATTCATCGACCGACCGAAGAACACCCTTCGTTTCTCGTTGGTACTAAAAATTTCTTGGCTGAAAAACTCAAATTCTAAAGATGGCTGACGATCGAATCTGGAACCCCAAGATCCGCAGTCGATCAAAGTACTACCAAAGACCATTAGAGACATTAACAACTAGTTAAAATTTAAACATACAGGACCCACCTCGTGAATTAAAACGATTTAATAGGTTATTTGATTCTCTTTAATTTTCATGCTAGCCTGGTATCCCGATTGTTCACTTACGTAAAATACACCAGTGGCGGTGTCCTTTGTGCCTTCTACACCTAAAGACAGAACTGTACTACAAGCGATAATAATAATTATTGTATCGTTATGCAATTTGACAAGAATATTTCAATTTACAAATCATTGAAAAAGCAAACTACACAAAATAATTAATGATCAAAACGTCAACGAAGTAAGTTGAGAAATTAATCACAGAAAGAGGCGGCTCATAAATTAAGGATAAGGGGCTGACTTCGACTTACGAAGGCTGTCCCTTGTCCGAAACTAGTCGGGCATTTTCTTACAAAAATACGCGAGTTCTAGCCGGACTTTTACTTTGAGAATTTCATTTCAAGCCGAATAGTTAATGATTACTTTAGTATCGCTACTGGATTTTATCGCAACGCTCGCGCTGGGACAGTAGCATTTAGTAAAGACATTTCATTCGTATTGTTCGCAGTTCATTGATATTGAATCAGCTGTTTTTAGGGATGGCACCTAACCATTTATGGTAAAATTTTGAAGTCCTCATAACTCCCCCAGGATATGAGCTACACGTCTCATGCCATTTTTCCAATATATCTATACACCATCTAACATGGATAGCCGAAGGCATGTTATGGTTTTTCACTTGCACGTTGTATATCTTAAATTTTTTTTTAATTTATTCAAAATTAAAATCAAAGCACAATCGGCGAGATGTTTGAGAGAGGGGAGGGGGGAGGGGGGTTGGGGGAGTGTGGAGGAAGGATGGCATCATTTGGGCCTAAAATAAAAAAAAAACTTTATTTATTTAGGGGTTAATTTCTATTCATTCCATACTATTATGCTAAGTCAACATGACTACCACCGGTTCTTACAAAATAGCAAGGTATATTTCAAAAACTATTTGTCCTATCAAAATAAACTAAACACTATTTTATAGGTAAATTAATTATCTTTGTCCTAAGTCCTGACAGCTTTTTTCCTAGCTGTAATACTTCTTCTTGAAATTACAAAAAACATTTACGGATTTTACAAGGGTTTCTTTTTTTATGCAAGTTAGACAGCAATATTTCCGAAACTATTAGTTCTGTCAAAATAAACTAAAAACTATTTTGGAGGTAATTTAATGAAATTCATTTTTGCTTCTGATATTTTTTTTCCTAGTTCTAATAGTTTCTGTGAAAATTACAAAATATATACAAGGTTTTTGAAAAAAAAAATTTTTCATGTAATAAAGGTAGTCATATTTTTCGAACTATTGGTCCTATCTAAATAAACCATAACATTTTTCTGTAGGTAATTTAATGAAATTAATTGGTCTTCGAAGGATTTTTCCTAGCTCTAATAGTTTTTGTGCAAATTGCAAATAACACAGGATTCTAACAATTTTTTTATTTTTCTTCGTATACAATACGTGGATATATATGCGAAATTATTAGTCCTATCTTTATGAACTAAATATTTTTTTTGTAGGTCATTAAATGGTGTTTATTTTTACTTTTGACAGTTTTTGCCTAACTCTAATAGTTTTCTAGAAATTACAGAATACATATAAAATGTTGAAAATTGGCTAATTTTACTGAGCTGCGATTTTTAGTCAACTTTAACGCACCATAGCTTGTAAACTATAACTCCTATCATAATAAGTGTTATAAACTTATTTGTAGGTAATTTATTAAGGAACAATGTTCTCTTTGACGGTTTTGTCCTAGCTTGTATAGTTTTCTTGAAAATCTAGGAAATCTGCAAAATGGCACACTTTTCAAGGTGGGGAGGGGGGAAGCCACCACCGGAGGGGGGGGGAGAGTTGTGTTGTTTAATGTACTCACTCATAGGTATAAAACCACAGTGGTTTCAAAAAATTATAAATTTTGCCGTGAAAAAATCTAAAATGAATGGACTAGATTCGCGTCACCGACATGTGACATGCTCCGCGCCGACATGCTCGCATTGTTACGAAGACAAAAGGTCTTAAATATAATTAACATACTACATTCGTAATTAAACTTTAATGCCTTAGTTTTAAGGTTTATATCTATTTTTTTAATTTTTTTATTTCAAACAAAAAAATAAAAAAAATAAAAATATTTTAAATAATATTCGTTTTCACACTTTTTTTGATAAATTAAATGTAATTCAAAAGGCTCTTATCCACAGAGACAAAAGTAAAATGATTGACAGTTTTGCAAGGAATGTCTCCAAGGTTTGTCCCCAAATTTAAATTCGGGCACAGAGGAATTATTTTCCTGTTTGTCCCCAAGTGGGGACAGAATGTGGTGACAAACATGGAACACCGTAAGATTATTATTTTAAATAAGTCTAATTAATAATTATAATATACTTATTAAGGCTACTACATTTTTGTCCAGTATTAAGTACCTACTTGAAGTTAGTTACTGAAATATTGTAAGTTTAGTTCAAAACGGCTTAATTCGTATCGTTGTTTTCATAATAAATTTTGTACGACATAATTACCTAATGTTTTATTTAAAGCTCTTAAATTAAAATTTCCTAACGACTTAATTACCTACGTACTTCTACTTACACGCTAAAATAGGTATTAAAAGTGTTATACAATTTGAGTTTTTTAACTTGTAGACTGTTAACTTCGATACTTATATTTTAAAAGAGCTGTATGGTTACTTGTTAATGTTTTATGTTATCCAGACAGGTGCTTTTTTATTCAAACTGTATACAAACATCATGACATCATGGTGTAAAAAATGTCGAGGCAAGGTCAGCGCACTTTTTACAACTTGATATCGCCATTCGCCGATCGGACAAAACTTAGGTCTTTGTGACATTCAACGTTCCGCGAAGTTGCACTAATATTGTTGGTTTTTTTTTAATAAATAAAAAAAATGTGTGTGTCAGCTCAGACGTACCTAGGACTGGAGTTTACTCCACATTCCACAATGTAGTCTGTGGTTTACTCATTACGAACGAAAAGTGTTACCATGGAAACATAACCAGGTGTTACCATGGAAACGTAGTAAATAACGTAACGGAGAAAGTTTGATTTTACTCCCCATAAATTTTCATACCCTGGGGCCTATAATACGAGTACCTATATGACAATCGACTCTTAAGGAGGTAAACTTGAAAATACAAGATGGAGCCCGTGATGTTATACGCGATTTAAGTTTTTACATGGTATTTTTTACAAAAACCCGTGAGGGCTCTTTGATTATATCGACCAGGTATTTCTTTTCCAAATTTTGACAAAATGGATAGAACAGCTGAGGGGCCGTGAAACGTAGCAGATGGATATAATATTATGGATCTATACGAATACCTTGGATTTCGAATTAGATATGTTTTAATTGGAGCTATTGAATTGCTTTAACTACCTATTTCACAGTCGGGGTATTCCAATTTTTTTTTTCCTTATTTCAGTCTTTTACTTATTTGAATTTTCACTTTTCAGACTTAAAAATCTTAGTTCAAATTTTTTTAATTCTATTTTTTTTTGAAATTTTCAAAAGTAGCTTTGGAGCGTTATGCAATGTGTAAATTATATTATTGTTTATGTTTTTCAATAGTACCTATAATCATTATTTCTTAATACCTAAGAAAGAAATCATTCTTTTGGAAGTTTATTCAAACTACAACTTGTTCAAAAATAACAACGATTAGATTTCTCGCAGCTTTTGAACCGAATAAACCAGTTTTGATGTAAAGCAATAGCCTGATATAAAATCTAGGCGGATCGGGTTGCACAGTCGAGACGATAACGGCGAACAGCAAACTGGTTGAGACTTGAGAGCTCTCGACCTATTTGATTTCGAATCTCATGCGCCAGCGCAGGCCTCGCCTTAAATAAGCTGAATCCCACGTTTGGTTTTATGGTCGTGTGTTTTATTACCTCTTTTTAATTATTAGGGTGGTGTGGAAAAATGATGTCGATTTTATAACACATCTTATTTTGGATCTTTGATAAATGTTGGCAGTTAGTGTTAAATATTTATAACCGAAACTATTTCTTTACAGAGCACCTCAAGGCACAGATTGCATCAATAAAAACCGGCCAAGTGCGAGTCGGACTCGCGCACCGAGGGTTCCGTACAAACCTGTAGTAAGTTTTACGATTTATGACGTATTAAAAACAAGACGAAATGAACCGCAAAACTAACTCTGTAGAGGTTTACTGTTAATATCAAAAAAACTATGCTAGTTAGAGCATTGGCTATAGTTTTCCTGTAAAATATACATAAATTCCTATTGGCCGAAATCACGCGGTCAAAACAAGACGTATAGAGACACCTGCAGAGCGATCGGCTATAAATTGTCGCAATATCACATCCAAAAATGTCCTAAAGGATATCCATTGTTACAGTCCTTATAGCCGGCTTCACGTAAGGTTTTTCAGGATTGTAGCAATGGGTCGCTAACCACAGATTACTAGTCACGAACTCTGAATATCGATATTTTGGTAGTGCAGACCTATTTATAATCCGACTAAATTTGAATGTCTATGGTAATCATGTGGTAATCTAGCAAATTAAGTAGACTTGACAGTCTTCCAAATTTAACTGCGTTACCTATTTCACTAAGTAATATTTTAGAGTCTGTGTTTTCTTGTGATTTTCTATTTATTAATTGGCTTTGTTTTTTAATAAATATAATACAAAATACTATAATTTATGAAGCGATGCGCCTAAGATAGTAGATTTTCTTTTTACGATGCAATCAAAGATACCATAAGCTAGAGATATCTCGAGATACCGAAATTGTCTATGGATATTTTCATTTTAATCACAGAATAAAAGTTAATTAAAATTAATTGTGAGCGGGCATGTTTCTAGCTTTATGTTCTATTGTATTGTTTTCAATAAAGATTTAAAAAAAAAGTAAGTACATAAAGTCTACTACCTACTTACTTAATTCTTTTATAACTAGATGATTCCCGCGACTTCGTCCGCGTGGATTAAGATATTTTGATTTCCGCGGGAACTTTTTAATTTTCCGGGTAAAATAGCCTATGTCCTTCCCCGGGATATAACCTACCCCTGTACTAAATTTCACCAAAATCGATTGAACAGACAGACAGACACACTTTCGCATTTATAATATTAGTATGGATGTTATAATATTACTTATTATTAATGAATTGCATTGGTATGTATTTGGTCGTACAATTTTTATATTTTTTTTTATAGTGTGAGTTGGCAATACTGCCAATGAGAATATTTTATTAGCTAGACGGTAGCTAGTAAGTACGGTATACCTAATAAAATATACCTCTATAGGTAAATTGTCAATAGAATGTCTTATATTAAATAACATTTTGAAGCCATTTCAATATAGCATACCTACTTGCTTGAAATAATAGTATTTTCTATTTTTACCTAACAAACAATCTATTCGAGCCTTTTAATCCTTATATTATATTTATTTTAGCTATTAAAGAGTCGTAAAACGATTAATGGACACCTTATGTCACCGCTAAAAACACCTCCCACCATGTATCAATGAAAGCCTAGTTTGACGTGACGTTTGTCATGGTCCGTAAACGACATCTTACTTCAAAAGTCGTAAGTGATACCAATTTTCAGCAATTAATTCTATCGATAGTTAACTGCATCAATGTCAAAACATTTTTTTGTCCTCAACGATCCTTTACGGACAGCCTCAGTGATACGTGAAGCCAAAACCATGTTTTGACATTGATGCAGTCTTTTAATGATTGCGACAATTTATAGCCGATCGCTCTGCTGGGTGTCACAAAATGACAGTTATTTGTCACGTACCTTGGTATATAGACAACGTGGTTAGGATGAGGTAGATTTCACATCCTAATCAGGTTATTGATATCACTTGCCATGGTGGATTTTTTTTTACTTTTATTAAAACTTTATTTAAGTAATGGGAAAATGAAGAATGAAAAATGAATGACGTCTATATAGGTAGAACTATTACAGACCTAGGATATTTTAGATTCCTAGGTCTGTAATAGGTAGTTAGATTGGATGTTATTTAGATTATTAATACTTACAATTCCAAAACACTGTTTCATCAACGCCATTTCACAAATAAAGTTGTAGGTTTAGTCTGTCCCAATTCAACTTATCAGTTAACACAGTTTAGTTTCACTTAACCACTAGATTCTGGAGTTAACTTGCTGACAATCGGTCAAACTATATCAAACACCGTTCTTTACTGATAAAGAACCAATGCAGTTGCTATATCTCGATATTGATTTAGATAGATACATTAATTTCAAGAATATATTCGTTTGACTCCGCAAAAACCATTGTCCAGTACAAATGTGTAGCGATTACTCAAACAGCCGATAGCGGATAGATATTAATTACTTACTTCATCGGTGATTACGACAATGATTCACGGGCGTCACTCGAAACGATTACAATTTCTTGAAGACAACACGTTTCCGCTATACATATTAAACATAATACCTGCAATAACAATGTACAAAACAATAAGTACATCTTCTTTTCAATCTTTTGTTTTGCTATATCTATGATTTAATTTGGGACTTATGACTTCACTGCGATCTGACCATTCATTGCGATCAAATCAGAAATGAGGAGATCCTTAAAAGAGAAAAGAAAATGTTAGTGACATACCTCGACGTAGGATTATGACTTACTAGCTGATGCCCGCGACTTCGTCCGCGTAGATCGATGTTTTTTGGATTCCGCGAGAACTCTTTAATTTTCCGGGATAAAACTGTAATCTATCTCAGTGCCAAAGTTCATCCAGATCGTTCAGCCGGTCTGGCGTGATTGAGTCATCCAAACTTTCGCATTTATAATAAGTGTTAGAATAGATAGATAAGCTGAAGTAGTAAGGGGCATGGCACATGTATCGAGAATGATAGAATTTGTGGGTCAAAAATGCTAGAAAGGCGGTGCTACACTGGAAAGCGTGGCGTTGGCAGACCCCCGTGGACGAATAACATCAAGAGAGTCCTAATATGTGGTAGTCCCTGAAAGAGATCTATGTCCAGCTGTGAACGTCTACCAGTTGACGCTGACGACTTTATAGTACTTAACGACGAGATTATAGTACTTAACGATATTGTATTTGCGGATCTTCATATATTAAGGTTCTGCTTAATATAATGCTGCTATATTAGGTTCTGCTTAATATAATGCTGCTATATTAGGTTCTGCTTAATATAATGCTGCCTGCTATATTAGGTTCTGCTTAATATAATGCTGCTATCAATCAATTGTATTTGTTTGAATAAAAAACAATTGAATTGAATTGAAAAGACAGTTGGAGCAATTGATCGAATTGCAAATGAATCAATCCAAATAGCAATTAATCAATTATTGAACTATAAAGGAACTGTCGTAATTATGTTTAATTTTACAGGCGATTGCGTTAGCGAGTTGGATGTCACTAATAAAAAATACGAATACCTAGGTAATACTCAATCGATATGTTCAAACACGATTATCTAATGAATAATAGTTGATTCTTGCTAAAAGGGTATCAGAAGTGCAAGTACGTAATGTACTAGTTACAACTTACAACGTATTATGATGAAAACGTAACGAAAACGGTCATAACGTTGAAAAATTATATTCGTTCGTTTTCGAGTTTGATTATGTTCAAAGACATGCTTGGGACTGCAGTTACTTGTTGAAGCTTATAATGACTGTACTTTTGATTGAAAAGAGCAACCACCGAGTGTCTTTCTGGCTCTTTTCGGTAGGAATGTCATTCTGAACCAGCGGTAGAGATTCACTCGACGATTCAAAAGCAAAAAAGATTATTTGAATAAAAGAGATTGAAGTTTGAAGTTCAATCAAGATAAAAGCTTTGCTGATTTTTTGATAAGCAAAATATATGTCATTGCGAATTGCGATGCGATTTATGCGTTGTTTTCCTTGTTCAAACCGCCAAAAAGATTAAAAAAGATTTCAGCGCTCTATGCTAGTGCCTAGTGGTGACTTAAGAGGATTGTCTAGTTGTAAATTTTCATACAAAAAGCGATAACGTTTTTCTTCCCGTAAATGTTGTCCAATTTTCATAATTTTTAGAAATGTTGCAGATACAATGAAGAACTATGCTCGTAATTTTAAAGAAATATTGCTTATGTTAAAAGTTATTAGCGTCTAAATATCCATATTTTTGACCTAAAAACTTCCTCGAGTATTTTAATTTTTTTAAATTTAAGTAAACTAAAATACTAAAAAAATAAAACGTACGAGCCTAGATTAAGGTGTACTGAATTTTCTAATTTTCTAAAAATTGTCTAATTTCGTAAACGTTTGTGGGGGTAAAAACGTTATCACCCGAAACAATATTTCAAGAATAAAATGTAGGCATAGGTATGCCTACTGGACTTGCAACTCTCTCTATCGCACAATACGGTGAAGGCAGCGAAGCGTTGTGAAACAGATAGCATTATTGAAAATACCTACTCGCGTCGCGTTTCGTCACTAGACGATCCTCTTAAGTCATGGACGGAATGTAGTGGAGACCAATCTAAAAATTCTTTAAACCGCATTACATGAAAAACCGATAGTTGAAAAGTTGAAAAAATATTTGTATTCAATAATAAGTAATTAGTGTAGAAAGTATTCATTCTCTACACGTTAAGTACAACTTACAATAATAGATTAAACGAATATTGTTGACAGATACCTACGTGCAATATTAGGTCATAGATGAGTTTAATATTCCGAACCAGAGGTAGATTCACTGGACGATTCAAAAGTACTTGTAAAAGTTTAGTTGAATAAAAAAAACATTTGAATTTTGAATTTTATGACAATAATCCTATTATTTTAGTTAAGTAGGTACATGCACCTTGTTAGATCTGAAATTAGATTTAGGTCAAAATATTTCCGTGTAATTTTAGAGATTAAGAACTTTTAATAACAGCATTTATAAACGTAGGTATGTAAAAAGAGAATAAATAGGTAGGTAGTAGGTACATTTTTAATTTAGTTTAACTTCACCCAAATTTAGTTCACAATGCTTGATTGCGTCAGCACACTACTTATAATACGGGTGCTGGGCAGGACAATGCATTTCCTGTTAGGGTCACCAAGACCGAAGTTAATTCAATACGCGTCATTCAATTCATAGGCAAAGTTGTTCATAGAGTTGGCATCCCTACCCAAACAGCAGAGCGACTATTTATAAATACCTAACACATAAACTATAATTAGACGGGAGTTATTGACCCCTTCCCCACATATCAGAAACACTAAATACACAATATTGAGTTCTGTTCTGTGTTCCCGGTTTACTTTATTATGTACCTACCAACTTCCTTCTAAAACTGTTCACACATCTATCAGCTCGCGCCTTATAACGCATAATGTCTTCCACCTAGTCCAATGGTTTGTGTACCTAGTAGTACACAAAATTCATATCTCAATAATAATTATAGAGCCTTTAATATTAATGTAAGTTTTTAAGTTAAAACTCAAGACAAACTTTGAAATTTGTAATCGCTAAGGCAACGGCCATTAGCTATAGGTATGCATCGAAAGATTGTACTAAAATATAACGAATCATCACCGAATTAAATGCTGATGCCATTTGTCGTCGTCTCAGCCGATAGACGCCCGAAGCTGGATTCCGAGTCTCCTGCATGGGTCTCCACAGAACAGGTTTTTGTGCCGCTTCCAACGGCTCCCGACTCTAAAAGATTGTCCGTCCACCGTTGCGCTTTCTGGTGTGAGCCATGAAGCCGCCAACTTTTATATTATATAAATGAGGGTTAAGTTAACTAATACTAACTTATGCCCGCGAGTCGCGATTTCGTCCGCGTAGTTTTTTTATTTCGGGTTAAAAGCCCATGTCACTCTCGGTCCTCAACTATACCCATGCAAAAAATCACGTCGATCCGTTGTGGCTTTATTTAAGGAGAAGCCAACAAACAAACACACTTTCGCATTAACAATATTAGTATGATTTCATTTTCCTTCGGCGCAGTTGACAATCGACATGACGTGTTAATAGATGTGCAACCAGCATAACACGCAATTTATTGAATTCGTTCCCTGTAAACCTTATTGTACCTCCTGACTTCCGTCTTAATGGCTGCGTGTAGTGAATTAGTGTGTCGATAAGAAGTAAACCTCTTAAACATCAATCAGTATTGTAAAAGTGGGTTAGCATTCTTTATGAGCATTTCTTATGAATGAATCAGAGCTATACTGTACATATAGCATTGAAGGTTTTTTATGGGAGTAAGTAAGTAAATCATACCTACTTATAGAATTATAAAAGCAAACGTGTGTTTGTTTGCTGGTTTGTCCTTCAATCACTCCTCAACGGAGCAACGGATCGACGTGATTTTTGGCATATATGGACCTGGAGAGTGACATAGGCTATTTTTTATCCCGAAAAATCAAGGAGTTCCCGCGGAATAAAAAAAAACTTAAACCACGCGGACGAAGTCGCGGACATCAGCTTGTGTTTAACTAAAAAAAGTGTTATGGTAGACTTACATTATTATAGACTTACAGAATTATTATTATCGTTAAAATTTAGGTAGGTAGGTGTCTACTAATATGGAAAAACTAAAATTCATTTGTTTGTTTTCCTGTATTTTTAGAAATAGTACCGCGGGTCACGGGTGTATTTTCCATGCTACCTAATAGGCTAATAGTGATAGCCAATTAACTCAAAAAGTCCTATTAAAACCACGTTTGAATTAAGATTATCTCTTCTTCTAAACAAACAGTAATGAGCCGTTTGTTTAGACCTGACTGCAGTCTATCGTTACTAAATCACATTTTAATGGATCACAGAGAGACGCTATTAGCTCTACGAACCATGATAACCACCCAAAAGTGGGTTAACGATGTAAACAACGTTTGATGAGGTTGGAACTTTTTGCAGACAGAATATCCCACTGGCTGTAAAGTTTCACCTTTTCCTCCTGAGTACATAGGTGGTTTATGTACATAATAATTCACGACACGAACTTTATTAATTCTGATAGCCCTTTCATGGTTTTCATTATTTACTTTTTTGCATGTTTTTGTTATTTATTTTTCTTGCGCTTTACAAATAAAGAGTTCACTGTTCGCTTCTGTTGGTCTTGTTGATAGAGTTTCATTACAAATGATGAAGATTGGAGTGGATTCAGTCAGATACTTAATAGTACTTAGAAGATTCATCAAATCAATAGTTCTTATAACTAAGACGGTATTCAGCGCTTTAAAATTGAATTTGAACGCGATAATCATAATTTTCTATAGTGTGCTGTTATTTCATAACGTAACTGAAAAACGATCAATCCATGAAACATTCTTCTTTCTTTATTTATGAAACAGGCCTGGGGAGACATTCGAGTTACCCAATTCATCTCAATTCAATTCGTCAATATTAAATGGATAGATAATAGTTATTTGTGTTACATGGGGCCAAAGAAAATTTTTGTTCCCCGAGGGCGCTATTTTGAATTCAGAGCGAAGTGAAGGATTCTATAGTAGAATCCCGAGCGTAGCGAGGGGTTCTAAAGTAGAATCCTGAACGTAGCGAGGAATTCAATATACGCCGCCCGAGAACAAAAAATTTGGCCCCGAGTGACACACACTATTTTTCATCATTACGTATGAGAAAAAGCTAGGAGTACCTATCAACCTACTAGGTATGTATGGACATTACCTATACGTTTAAGCACCAATCAGAAGATACTCCTATCAACCTTCTATGTAATTGTATAGACATTATTTAGACGTATATTTAAAGTTTAAATAAAATGTAAAGACGTGTATCCGATCAACAAATTGATCACGTGACTTCGGACCAATCAGAACAGAGAAATGCAAAGTCGTATATTCGATCAACAAATTGATGACGTGACTTCGGACCAATCAGAAGAGAGAAATGAAAAGTCCCATGGGCCTACAAGTTACACTTTGCTCCCGCTATCCTCTGAAGGCAATATGCGTTTTTCGAATAGGTATGATGAAAATTATATTTTATTTGCCCACGAAAACCATTCTCAATATACCTATGTGCTTGCTTACAGAAGTAAGTCAATTAGTCAATAATAAATTAATTATTGCCTTTTAAAAACATTCGTGACCAAATAAGTAATTAGTAGGAATTCCTACTTACCGATATATATTGAACTCAAAAGCGACCATGTAGATTGTAGTCAATAGGAATGTTACATAGAGATCCGAGACAATGCTATCACGTCATTGGACCCTGTTGCGTCGGACAATGAGGCTGCGACAATGCATGGGAATTGGCGGACGAAATAATGAATGTACTTGTTCGTAATAACATGCAACAGCGATCGGTTCATAATAAATATTGAGAATGTTGAAGGAAAAATATGGTAAATACTAAAGATATCCGTGGACACCACTGGTGTTGCAGAAATAGTTGATAGCTGATATCAATTATCGCTGCTTGATAAAATTAATACATAATTATTATAATCATTGGACGTCTATTGTAGTTTTCGTTATTCCAAATCTAGATTATCGTCAACAAAGTCTAGACCTAGAGCATTGGATGAATATTTTTATTGAATGTAGAGCAATTTTTTACTCTCAAAACTAAACAGTTTAGAAAAATTCTATCAATAAGGTAGGTACATACTTACTTACTAAAATAGTAACAACAAACAAAGCATTTAATCTTTATGAAAAAAAATAACTTCATTAATCTACGCACAAAACTCATGCCAAAACAGTTTTATTTTTATTTTTGTGAGTTGGTTGGCGGAACCACTAACTTTTACATTTATATCTACTCTAATTTTTTGTAGTTTGCATTAGGTTTTAAGTTTAGGTAACTACCTATTTAGTAATACCAATACATTATACAATGTATTCATTTTAATGGTAAAAGTAGAGACACAACTCCGTCTGTAGTTCTGTACCGTGTCTGTACCCAAGAAAGCATTCCAAAGAAAAACTATTTAGGTACATAACGGACAAAAAATAAAAACGTGTTAGGTTAACACTTGCAAGCGATAAATAAACTTAACAAAGTAGTTCACTATACCCGCTGTTCGTTAACTTTTTATTTGTTTTTGTCTCACGCTGGGAAGTGGGAACCGGGGTCTTGGTACTTGGTAGCATGTGGTGGAAACGCGTCGAACAGCGATGATGGATGAATGCGCTTAACGAGTTTAGCTTTTAGGAAACACGTTCAGCGCATTTCGACATTTCCGCGTGTCTTGAGGTAAGACCAATGAGTTTGGAGTAAGATCTTAGACGAATTAAACAGTAAGGGTCAATTCATACTAGCGCAGAGTCGAAGCGAATCGAAGCGTCAAATTCTTCACAATTAAAGCAACAGCATTGGTTTTGCTCAGACGCACGTATTCTGTCGAATGAGCAGGAATTCGCGCGTCATCTTTTTATCTCAGAAGGAATATGTGCATTACCTCGTGGAGATAAGGGTGAATTTGCTATGTTAAGTTTCAGATTGACGCTTCGATGAGCTTCGACTCTGCGCTAGTATGAGTTGACCCGAGTTTCAGAGTTCAATATGGATTGAATTGTTTTATAAACGACTTATAAAACTGAAATGGCAAAAGCTGTATTAGAACGAAACGCTTTGCGTCTTCATTCCTCATTCGCATGGCTAGGGTCTGGAACACTCTACCTAAAACTGTGTTTCCCACCAATTACAATCTGGGTATCTTTAAATCAAGAGTGAATAGGCATCTTCTAGGCAAGCGCGTCCCATCTTAGGCCGCATCATCACTTCCCATCAGGTGTGATGTGGTCAAGCGTAAGCCTATAATGAATAAAAAAAAAAAAAAAAAAAAAAAAAAAATATCTATGGTTCAGAAATGAAATAAATAATTTTTTTTTAATCCTAAGTTCCATGGTAGAGACACAATTTTAGTAGATTTTTTGCTAGACATTGCCAAACAAAATAGCCCATTTTGAGTAGGTTCCCAACGGTAAATAATTTTGATTTTACATTTAACCTTATTATATTGACCTAGCCAAACGGACTTTATTTTATTTTTACGCTTTAGTGAATACCAGCACCATTGCCTGCTACATGTACACAATTACACAAATTTTTTTTTACTTGTGACCGCGGACGGAATTTCTGGCGAAGCGAGCTCTACGCGCAGCTGTCATATTACTCGTATTATAGAGGTCGTCAAATTATTAAGCTGAGCAATTCAAAATATTTCATGCTACGTCATGAAGTCATGAATACACTTCGAACTTCGAAGTCACAATCTTTATCGACAATCGACATTCTTAGCCTGCGGGTCAACCATTGATCTTTTGTACAGGAAATGATAATAATATTATGATACTTACTTGCTTTATTTGGACGGTTCAGCCGAATTAGAATTAATGTTACAGTCATGACTCATGACAATTAATTATTATTTATAGCTATTATAAATTATGATGTTTTAAAAATAAACTAGTTTTGGCCATAGAATCAACATCATTGGCTTTGGCCCGCAGCTTCGTTCGGTTTTCATAAAAATTTCAAACCCCTAATCCCTTCCGTATGCATATTGAAGTATTTATTTTAATTTATTACTTATAATAACCTATTTGACCCAGTGACAGCGTCGCTAGAAGATACTAATGAAAAAAAAAATTTAAAAAAAAATAACGGGCATAAAAATAGTTCCAATTTTGGCCACAGGGTCAGTTTGACGGACTACCTATAGGCGGGTGTTACACTATCAGTATTATCACGCGATCCGCGATACTCGATCCAAATATTGATGATTTTGCGATAATATTGATGGATCACCAGATGTTCTTGAAATCCGCGATCCCGGGGGGCGTGGCTTCAATAATACTGACAGTCTAAACGCGCTGTACCATCAGTACGTGTTCGACAGCCGACGACGGAACGTCACAGAGTTCAACGGAACATGCAGGACGAGGAATTTTGGGAATATGGATCTCCGACTGCTTCCGACGTCTCGTAGACCTCGCAAGATGTTGGAGTAGAATTAAAAGGATTTTTATATACCTTTGAAACGTACCAGGCGCTTTGGAATCCCAATGATTCTATGCAAATCAAAATCCATGCACCAAAATGTACATGGCCAATAAGGAATCATTAAAATACTTAATTTTTTTTATTTAAATTTATTATCCTAATAAAAAATTGAACTTAATACAATCAAAAATCTACTCATTTATTGCCTCTAAGGCGGAACAAAGTTCGCCGGGTCAGCTACATAAATGAATTAAAAAAAGAGGGATGAGGAGCTGGACAGGCCGCTAGTTATATTATATAGTAAAATAAAATCAAATGCGACTCGAGATTTTTTAACAAAAAATTAAAAAAAAAATATTAGTCTTCGCAGTAACGCCAATAGTTCCTTAAACAAATCGTCTTTCATTCTAAAATAATTTTCGTAATCATCCAAGTCATCGCCTAAAAGCATTTCTTGCGTTAGGTTAGCGACAGCTGCTTTCTTTCTGTTATCCATTTTTAATTATTAATGGTCTGTGAAAGGGTCTGTGTTGAAGATTTTTGACACAGATTAATTTTTAGACCAAAGTGGACTCTTTTTTTAAGGATTTTTAAGTATATGGCACAATCACAGAGTATGTTTACTCTGAGAGCACAACTATTCTCTACGAACTCGATGTCAGTACTGATGATGATAATATTGATGGTTTGAGACCCTACCATCAATACTGTCACGATAAAAATATCACGATCCGTGGATCGTGATACGGTATTGATAATGTAACAGGCCCCATACGGAAAAATCAATCTTACCTATCAGAACCCATATAAAAAATAAAAATATCTTTATCTTTACACTCAACGTTTTATAGTAGGTATAGATAAATATATCACAACATTTTCACAAATCCAATGTTTGCTTAGCACTACGGGGAAAAAGTGAAAACCACGCTAGATTGTGTCAGATAAGAACGTTATCTGCGATATAAATGTGAGAGCAAATACCTACATAGATCATCAAGTAGCGTGTCGGAACGTTTTCGAGATAACTGCAGGTACTTACTTAGGTGCAAATTGCAATAAATATGTAACTTGGTACAGTTGTCGGCACATAATATGTGCTCGGTGGGCTCGGGGGTTAGTTTGCGCATTCTTAAAAGCTAAGAAAATAAAGATTAAATTGGTAAAATTTCACTTCTGCGCAAGTGAAGCTCAGAGCTCAGGATTCGTGCCGACTATAAAATAAGTAGGTATAGTGTAGTTGGTCTTGGTACAGTCGACTTTTAAATACTCGCTAGAACAGAGAACTTAAATTATAATAGAGGAACCGCTGAGTTTCTTACTGTCTGGATCTAGTACAGTGTTTGTCTGTTTGGTACTTTTTGATAGCTGTACCAATATTGATGAAATAAAGAGATAAACTACGCATTCTGTGTGAACTTAACCTAAGATAGATAGGTTATTATAATATAATATACTTATTATATTTTTTTCAGCGGAAAACTATCTTAGTCCAACAGGAAATCGAAATACAATATGAAAAATAAACTGGTTCCTAAAACAGTTACTACTATTACCTATTCTGTGGTTACAGGCAAATACGTAACCGTACGTTCGTTTACAACAACGACCAACGCCAATACGGTAAAAAAGCAAACGAAATTATTTATGAAAAAAAGGGATTTTTCTCAAAGTAATAAACGTAAATTCAAGGAATGCATGGCTGCACTATCATTTAATAATGTACTGACACAGACGAATACAAATCAAGCTTTTAATGATTTTCATAGTGATTTAATTCTTTTCTACAATTTGTGTTTCCCGATCATCGTAGTTAAAATTGAAAATAAAAATATTAAAAATAGATGGATTTCCAAGGGACTTAAAAAATCATGTATTGTTAAAAGAAAATTATATTTAAATTATAGACTATCTCATTCAAACAAACGTTTAAATAAAATAAAGTATATGAAATACTCACGCTTACTAAAAACCTGTATAGCTAAATCTCAAAGCATATCGAATACCAATTACATAATAAACTCTAAAAATAAATGCAAGGCATCTTGGGATGTCATTAATTCAAATTTAAATAAAAAAAATATATGTAATGAAATAAAAGAATTAAAAATTAGTGAAAATTCAACTTTGACTAGCCCTATTGAGATCGCTGAAGAGTTCAATAAATATTTCATAAACATAAGTGACTCAAATGGGGATATTAATAATAAAATTTCTATTGTTAACACTTTATCTCGCAACATTCATTCCTTATTTCTTACCCCAGTAAGTCCATATGACGTATATAAGGTTATAGCTAAACTTAAAGACACGAACTCAACGGGATATGATGAACTTAACACTAAGATTATTAAATCATGTGCAAATTATTTAGCGTCACCTCTTTGTCATATTATTAACTTATCTTTTACGGATGGAATATATCCCGAAAACTTGAAAAAGTCAATAGTGAAACCTTTACATAAAAAGAATAATAGAGACGAAAAAAGTAACTATCGCCCAATAACGCTTATCCCTATACTATCAAAAGTTTTCGAAAAAATTATGTTTGACAAAATTTACAGCTTTCTAACAACATTTAATATACTAAAACCGGAGCAATTTGGTTTTAGAAAACAAAGCAGCACAACTCTCGCTTGCTTTAGTTTAATGAAATACATATTAGAAAATATGGATACTGGTCATAGCGTTGTTTCAATTTTTCTTGACATGACCAAGGCTTTCGATTTAATAAGTCATAAAATATTACTTGATAAATTAGAGAAATACGGAATAAGAGGCAAAGCACTAGAATGGATATCTAGCTACCTTTTTGAACGTAAGCAATGTGTGGAAGTTTCTAAAACACAAGGAACCCACACAAACTCCTATCGTTCAACATTTAATACACAAAATCCATTTGGAGTGCCCCAAGGAAGCGTCCTTGGTCCTCTACTTTTCCTACTTTATATCAATGATCTTCCAAACGTCATTACCCATAAATGTATCTTATACGCCGATGATACAACGATAAATATTAAATCTAAAGATAAGCAAACGCTTGAGAAAGAAGTAAATGAATCGCTCATATCAGTTATCAATTGGTTAAATGAAAATAATCTTAGTATAAACATGACTAAAACACACTACATGCAATTTCAAACCTATAAATCTAATCCAAGCGATTTAAACGTAGTATATGATTCGTGTACCATAAAAGAAACAGAAACAATATCTTTTCTTGGAATAACCTTAGATAAATATTGCAATTGGAAGTCTCACGTTGAAATTCTATGCCAAAAAATAGACAGATTTATATACGTTCTAAAGAGACTTACACACGTTTCAAATATAAAAACTGCCTTACTAGCTTATCACGGCTATGTTTCGTCAATTTTACGTTATGGCTTGGTTTTGTGGGGAAACTCAACTGATGCGATAAAGGTGTTTATTAAGCAAAAGGCTTGCATGAGGTCTATTTTCCGGGCTGAACCTTTAGACAGCTGCAAACCACTTTTTAGGAAAAATAAAATATTGCCACTGCCAAGTCTTTATATATATGAAGCATTGCTTTTCGTAAAAAAGCATCCCAATCTATTCCCTACACTGAGTGAAAAGTGTCCAAACAGAAGAGGTAGGCCACAAAATAGACTCTGGGTGCCACCAAGAAGGCTGGCCCTATGCGCAAAGAATTCACATTGTATGGCTGTGGCTTTGTTTAATAAACTTCCAAATTGCCATAAGGATCTGCCACTGATAAGGTTTAAACGAGAAATTTTTGACATTCTGAGTAGGAAGAGTTACTATAGTGTGAGTGAATACCTTAATGACAGCTTAACTGGATAAATTGTAACATTTTAATAACTAATTTTCTATAAAGTTTAATGTATGTAAATTTAAAAGGTGTCATAGCTGATGTATGAATTATTTACTTATTATTTATTTGATTTGACATAATTTTGACATTTACCTACTCGTACATAATTTATTAATCTTTTTCTATTTTATTTACTAATTGACATTGAAAATTTAAAAATTGAAAATTGAAAAATGAATGAAAATGATTTATTTCAACATACATTATTATATTGACACATTTTAAATTTTTGGACTTAAGGGAATTGGATGTTGTTTAAACATTATTAATAATTGATAAAAATAACGTAATTTAAGGCAATACATGTATATTTTTGCACACTGCTACTAGCAGTAAATTGTGAACGGCACTAATTATAAGATAACAACTGTTTTACCCACAATTTGGCAAAATAAAAATTATGAATTATGAATTATGAATGAAATAGGTACCCAGTACCCACAAACTGATAGCTACTTGCCATGTCATTATTAGCTGGTACCTTGTACCACAGAATTGCTTGTACCTACTACCTACCTATTATTGTATCTAGATTGGTACGAGTAGGTACAACGAAAGTGAAAAGACATTTTGTGGTAGGTATGATTGATTAAAAAAAAACATCAGACATTATTAAATAATGACTTGTTATTAGTTATAGATGTGCTTACTATTACCAGTGAAGTACATATATCTATGTACCTACTTCACTGGTAATAGTAACCGAAATATTTTACTGTTCTACTTTTTTATTTTTAATTAAGTACCTTATTATGGTTCCGTACCAAAATCGTAAAAAAGGTTCCCACATCCGTTCGTCTGTCACGAGACTCACAACTTACGAAGTTACGCGCCCCTGCTTATTTCACTAGGTAGGTAGGTATATACTTAGGTATATTGAGATTTGAAATTTCCTGTCTCAAAAGCTTGGAAAGCGAAAATTTGATACCTACATCCAAAATTGAAAGAAGTTTATAGTGCGAAAGCGTTACAGGCTTTTTTTAGAAATCAGCAATAAACCTCTATAAACAAACTTGGTTTGGCGATCCCAAATAAATGCCTAGATATTAGTATTACCTATTAGATACTTTTCTTTCCAAGCAACGGAACCTGGATGGGCGAGTCTGACTCGCACTTGGCCGGTTTATTTTTCATAAGAAGTACAATAATAATAACAATACTAATAAAATATGGAGCTAAATAAAATAAAAGAACAATAATAATAATAAGAAGTAGAATAATCAACAGGTTTGCCTTTCATTCATCAAATTGGGTCACCTGCTATAAACTTATGCAGTTATGCCAATTAAAAACTACACTAGGCATAGTTATTTATAAAAACTAGTGCATACCTATACCTATTTATTTCACTTCCTTGTTTCAAGCTGAAAATAATGTCATTTAAAACAATAGTTAGTAAAAAGCGTAGGGTGACATAGCTTTCAAAATTTCGCGGCATTTCAGGATGTTTATTTCTTTAAGTTACTACACAAGGCCAAGTTATGTACTTACATTTTATTTTTATTACACAACTTACATTTTTTTTTGTTCAAGCCTACATTAATAAATACATTCTACTTTATTATCTTATGCTTAAATCAAATGGCAAGCATATTTTACATATTATGATTATATTTTTGTAGCGTCATACTTGTACTGTATTTAAATTTTTTATTACAATTGTTCATTTATAATACTTTTATTTGCTGACTGTACCTACTTAAGCGATACGTATATTGTTAACGAGAAGAAAAATTGTTTGACGCGGCATTGCATGGTTGCGAGCTATATTAATGATTCGTGTTTTTTTCATTAGTTTCTTTGTTGTATAAAACCATGTAATTAATACCAGATGATCGGTTTCTAAAGAAGAATCTTTGTACCGTGCTATATATGGCAAATCACTTTTCATTTGTATGTTTTTTTGTTAGATTACAATTAAGAGATGATGAGATAAATAGGTAATTAGGTATTGTGTACGCTATGATTTCTTTAAATTTCTGTATATTATGATTTTATTACGATTATGATTATGAATTTGTGTAGATTATGGCAATTTCTAAAGCGCACCACGGAATTTATTTATTAGGCTTTATGATCTATATTGGGAATATTTGGTGCCTAAGTTTGATTCAAAAATTGTAGTTTTTGGAAATGTTCTAAACAAACAATATTGTTTCCAACAAACATTCTTAATTTCGATAGTAACACCATCCTTGTATGTTATGTACTTACTGTACATTTTAGATGCTTAAACGTTAAAATTAACAAAAATTTTAGGGTTCCGTATCAAAATTGTAAAAACGGAAGGAACCTTTATGTTCCCACTTTCAACTACGTCTCGTTGTCTATCTGTTCCTATCTCTCTTTATATCTCTGTTTATTTCTGTTGGTTTGTATGTAACTGTTCATTTTTTAAAGAAAAACTCTTAAAACGCAAGAATAATAATTAGTAACAAAAAGTATTAAGCAGAAGAAAAATCTCATTTACAATATTTATGTACTTATATCAGAAACGCTTAGTAGTGTTGAGTACAATCTCATCTAATGATAAGTAGCTAACAGTTAATAGCAGTCAGAGACAAGTCGGGAACTTGAAGTGACCCAACCGGTAATCAAACGTGGGAATTTGCTTGAGAGACTCGCGATTCGAGTATTTGTACCGTTGCTCATGAGAGATAGTTAGCCAAACCATTTCCTCCGCTAAGAACAACATATATACTATATCTATAAATTTTAATGATCTATATAGGAAGTTATTTCATGTTAATTAAAATGTTTCTTTCTCTGAAATGTAGGATAAGAATGTATGCCGCCGCATTAAAACAATGACAGCGCGATTCGCGACAACAACAATCGATCTCTCCATATCGTCTCTATCATATCTTATATGGTAACATAATTTCTAATGAGACCTACATATTCACCTTAACAGAGTCCGCATTCCTGTGCCATCCTTATATTAATAAGAAGCTCCGAATGAATATTTTAAAAACTTTCAGTCCAGTGAAAGTACCCTCGGTGGTTCTCACTTTAATACACTTACAACACTTCACTTCACCAGAACACAGATTTCGTTTCGACTGTGACGTCACCTTAAACTATAAACACCATAAAGGATATGGATTTGGGGATAGGTTTTAGTATTGGTCGTCAATACCGATGTATTGTGGTACGACGTTCGATAACGTACGCCCGTCTCGATTCGGTGCGCGTACGCGAATGATACGAGCGAATGAGGTAGAGAGCGGTGCAGACTGCAGACGCAGTTGAGACGAAGTAATACCAGCTCTTATTTTGGCCTCCTAAAAAGGTGTATTTTAGGTTGGTTTTAACTGCTATTTATCGTGTGATAGAGATTAGGGACCCTGCAGGGCGATTATGTAAAAGCTGCATCAATCATCGTTACAGTCTCAATTATTTTGATTGGCTGAATTTATGGTATTTTTTCTGCGTCAATGGATTTTGGCCAATAGTGGAAGAATTTTAACCAATCAGAGGTGATTGCGATCGTTTCACTGTAGCTGTAATTTTTAGCCAATCGCCCTACTGGTTTTTGTCTCCTTGGAAATTTTATAATTTATTCCAGTTAACATGATTTTCTGTTTAAATAAGTTGTTAGTTATGACTATCTTATTTATTCAGGGATCAAGTTCCATAATATAACTCACATTTATTAATAATTTCTTCTTAATGTATGAGTTTTGTGACTGAACTATGGTGTCTTATTTTGAATATTTTTTTAGAAACCATACTATAACCTTCAACTTTATGGGAGGTCAAGAGGTTATAGGCTAGCAACTCAGCGGCTGCGCAAGCGCGTGCAGCGGTGCGACCGTCGGAATGCAATACCTCTATCTCTCTCCAACTCAAATGTTTCTCTATAATTTCATCTCTTTCATTCATACTTATGAATGGCTGCGGTTATGCTATCCAGTTGTTCTCAGTATAACGACTTTACTTATGCCTTATTGGGACCTTTTTGCCTGAGGTCCCTATAAAGGTTCACTGTTTACTAACGTTCGTGGTAATAGGAATAAAATATGATTGTTGTACGACTTACGAGTAATTCTGTTACTGTTGTGAATAAAAATTTTACTGACCTTTCTTAACTAAAGCATACATACAATTATTTTCAGGCACTAGTATCAATCTTTTTAGGTTCCTTATCAGGTTTCAAGTTTTTTATAGGAATTGGAGTTATTCTGTCAGTACTCAATATAGGTATAGATAGTGTAATAAAATATTAATTCTGTAAGTAGACCATGAAAATGAATACCTAGTCAAATTCCAATATTCCATATAATATAAATTATACCTAATAGGTAATATTAGCTAATACCTAATAGCTAATAGTCAAATTCCAATATTCCATATAATATAAATTATACCTAATAGGTAATGGTATAGGTATCTCAATTCTCAACCGTTTCAAGTGAGCTATATAAACGCAAAAGCGTTTCTGATTCTGGGATATATAGGCATATTCAGAGATTAGGTAGGTATATTATATTAAATTATATTTTTTTGAATTAATTTTATTAATAAAATGGCATTCGTGATATTTTTGTATTTTTTCTTTTACATGCCAACGTGAAAGTCAATCATAACAGAATAGGTTACACTAGCTAGATATTAAAATGATCGTTATTACTTGCGGAATTCTTGGTACGGAAACATATTTTTTCCTTCGACAGTGGTAATTATTCCGGTATTAGGTCGCCGGCTAAACAAGATAGCATCTCATACAGAAGTCACGTTTTGATTACCGTTATGTTGGTGCTAGTAGTTGGTAACTTGGTACAGCTACAGTACAGCAGTTTTGCTAATTGCGTTGTAGAATACTAAACTAAACTAAACTGATCGATCTAAAAATATTGACATCGTTTCTCTATTGTTATCTAAAGAGTGCATTTAGAGATATGAATTTAGTTTAATTGAGCTGACATTAATTCTCCGCGTTATAAACTTCAAATTGTGACAAAAAAGTTGAATAATTTGTTACGCAAAGGCCTAGCCTATCTGTTCAGCGTAGAAATACAACCAATATTCTGGGCACTAATGTATTTATTTTTATTAATCTTATAAAATTGAAATAGAATTGTGTTACAAACAGTGGCACAAAAACCACAGTCGGTTTTACTGTGCACCGCGCATGGTTTGTAAACAAATCTGATTAAACTACTTAGCTATAAATTTAAAATGACATTTTCACTTACGTGCAAAAACCAATTAACCGTATCACAATCATCAGCTAATTTGCATGCACTGCTAAGAATTTGTTTCAGATTTACTAGCAAGTAGCAACAAATAAGCATTATTTACTATTCATTATTCACATAAATAACTGATATTCCAAACTTCATTTGGATATCTTTTTAATAGGATTGTTTCTTTGTACACACCAACTAAGGAATAAAGAAATTTACCATGAAACTTTGGTAGGTTCGTTTTCAGTTTATTATTCTTATATATATATATTAAAATTTATTAAAATGAATGAATGAAATTTCATTTATTGTTGCATTCTCTTATTTCACTGAGTAGCGTGCCAATTAGTAGATTGTTAAAGAGATTAAAGTCATAGCCGTTGCGATTTGCCTTTCGTTTACCGTTGCTCAAACATAGTTTCAAGATAAGCAAACACTACTTACGCTTTTGGCTTTGCCCACCACTTCGCCAGCTAACGTTAAAATATGGGCACTCGGTATGAAAACTTAAGCTAAAACTAATCTCCTAGATGTCAGTAAATGGATTAGGAATGGAAAGTTCTCGGAAAACCGGAACCGAAGTAAATAATATCTATGTCTAATCCATAACCCAAAATCTGCTATGCAGATTTTGGGTTATTCTTATTCTTATATCTTTGATGAAATTAGAACACTTAAAATCAGCAAAACACGCTTAAAAACTGTAAACACTTGGTAGCTTAAATTAGTTGAATTGTCTTAAACACAGTAAAACATCCATTTTTTTATAAGTACTAAGTAGAGATTTAATAATTAATGATGTAGGTAATAATTAATCGTATGGATTTATTAGTATGCATTAGTTAACTCTAGAATCTAGATAGAGTTCTAATGGATATTTGACCAAGTTAGATCAATATTAAATTCACACGCCTGATCTATGATGTATATAAAAATCAAAATCAATAAATCAATCAAGTGATATCAAAATCTTTTAATCAGTATGTACATAGTAGAGATAGGTAAAATCATTTAAATACACACAAGAATTGATCGCATGGAATGATGGAACCCGTCATGCTCGATCATCATCGGTTCTATTCAGTTCAATGCCAGAGTCCATTAAACTGACGATAATCTCGCACATGTTCAAGACAAGCGGAGGAAGTTGCGAGTGAAGCTTGCCCAACAGATGTGAATACACAATGCTCTTGTTTGCATTGCATTTTGTGTGTATTTGGCAATCCAAATTTTGTGCAATTTCATATTGATTTGACTTTGCAATGAGTACCTCCAGTTTCTTTTTTTAAACTCCCTTCACTATCTAGATCGATAGATCTAAAATATCTACCAGCAGTCAATTTAGAAAGGTTTACGATTTCCAAAATCGCCTCCATAAATAAGTATTAAATCGCTCATTCATTCTTTAGGTAGCAGTTACCATAAATTATTGAATGAAAGTTGTTTTGTCTAATGAAACATATTATTATGTGACGTTTGGAACGTGTCTAATACGTAAAATATTGCCTGGCAAAATACTTTCACGATTCGTCATCACCATCAGTATTCTTAACTTGTATGTTTTCAAAAAATATGGTAGGTACTCAATTCGTAATAAGCCGTAGTCATATCGGTATACATGCTTACTCAGAGCAAAGCTTGAGCTCGGGTTTCAATGAATATTTGTACAGCTTTCGCAGAATGAGCGTAGAACCCGACACCGTCGCGAGTTGCAGAGCGTAACCGATTTGTTTACAATCACTAAGCATGTGGGGTCAACAAGGTTGCAAAAACCAAAAGGCTTTACATAAAAACTGGTGTCGTTAACTATTTCCTGGCTATTGTAAAGTTTTCAACCGAATACATTTTGTAATTATTTTTTATCACAATTTTATAGCTAATTATATAATTATTTATAGATAGTTGGTATTGTGCCGTTATGTTTAATATATACCTACTTAACTATTTAGTTAAAAAATTGTATTCTTAAGACCTGGAAGGCTATAATTATGTATATCCAACTGACTTTGTCCGCTTGGATTGAGGTTTTCGGTTCCCGCGGGTACCTACTCTTTACTTTTCCGGGATAAAAAGTAGCCTTTAAGTTATTCCAGACTATAATCTATCTCTGCGCAAAAATTCGATCCGTAAAGCCGTTCTGGCGTGATTGAGTACAAAACATCCATCCATCCAAACTTTTGCATTTATAATATTAGTATAGAATATAGATCATAGGTACCTACTTAATAGGGATGATGCCGTAGCCAACGCGTGAACTCTATCCGTTAAAGAGCAGAGTATAGCATAGAGCAGAGTTGAGCATAGAACTTAGTGACTCCAGACTTTGAATCAAATCCTTAGCAGCACTTAGCATTATGGCAATTTCACATGAACTCTAAAATCTTGGGGGTGCTTCTTTCTTAACATTAACAAGTTCAAAACTCTAGCGTTCCTACTTCTAAATGAAAGATTTAGGTACTACTACTTATTTTATGATAATACGAAACAATTCTTTAATATAAAGAAAAAGTGCCTAAGTTTTCTTGCTTGTCCCTGTCCAACATGTTCTGAAGTCTAAACTGTGTAATAATTCACCATCACTAGAAGTTAATGAATTTATTGTCTGCCAATTAATGAAAACTCGATTGCTACTAAGCGCTTAACATCAAATAAGCTCAGTTAAAAGGAACTAACTGGCCAATTACTCTGGCACGCAGGGCTAACATCAATTTGTCCACTTCGAATAAAGTGACCATGTAATAAACGGTCATATAATAATGTTCTCATGACCGAAATTCAGCCTCAATAAGATAAATAAGCACTATGCTTAATTTTTTATGCGTAGGTTAAGCAGTAGCACATGATGAGAAATGGTTGTGCTCAAGATTTTGCGCAAACATAGTATGTACTTTCTTCACAATCCAGAGCTTCTGGCGGAGGAGTCAGGACCAATGTCTTTACATGGTAGACTGTCGCCTGTAGATGAGATGGATTTAAAAAAATGTCATAACCTAAATGTCGTTGTTAAAGTTAAAGGTTGTTAACGTTGTTAAAGGTTGTTTAGGTTCTTTACGTTATGTAAAGTTGTAAGCGTAACTCCTGATTCCAGAAAAATACTTAAACCTAAGTTCATTAAATCAACTTTAAAAATAATTACCTACTGTAAAAATATTTTTTACTAGCTGATGCCCGCGACTTCGTCCGCGTGAATTGAGGTTTTTCGGTTCCCGCGGGAACAATTTAATTTTCCGGGATAAAAAGTAGCCTATGTGCTATTCCAGACTATAATCTATCTCTGTGCCAAATTTCATCCAGATCCGTTCATCCGTTGGAGCGTGATTGAGTAACAAACATACATCCATACATACATCCATCCATCCAAACTTTCGCATTTATAATATTTATTTGATTAATAACATTAGTTAACTTTCATTTAACATGAGAAAATAGGAAAGTCCTAGAAAACTTGGAAGCTTGAATACCCTACACGTGACTCCCTTCGGTCGTTTCTATAAATTAGACAATTGAATGACGTGAACGACCTTTTATGACTTCTCAGAAATTCGTCTCGAGTAGCCAAATGTCTGGAACCAAATATTATTAAAAGCCCTTTTGCACAGGCTAATAATAATTTGATTAAGGGCGAATCACACTCGGTTGTTTGTTCGAACATTTTTGTAATGGAACAACAATGTTTAGGATCATCAAAAACCATCAATTTTTTTTTTCGTTAGAGATACCTACCTAAATCGTCGTACAAAGTAGAGACGCTTATTAGCTCTATGTACTTCATTCAGAAGCCTATATTTATCATCAATATCAATTCAGCAGTAAAAGACTGAATAGAGAAACAAAGAGACAAACACACTTTTGCACTACCTTTTGCATTTTTTTAGTAGCTAAAGTCCGCGACTTCGTCTACTCGTCTGGTAAAACGCTGATCACCAAAACAAACAGTTTATTATCACCTCCCGATTGCTCTTGCACGAATCTTCATTATATTTCATTGCAAGTGGGTCAGAATTAATACGCGTACCGTTAAGCTGACATAGGGTTGGCACCAGCTAAAATAGTATTAATAATTTTGGTTTAATTAAAAATTAAAATACATACCTAGTTTATTTTACTATCGAGGCTAGAAGCTTAACGATTAATCAGTGCTTTGCTCAGGCGCTACAAACGAGAAAGATTTCTTAGATGGTAACTTTTTACCATCTAAGAAATCTTTCTCGTTTGTAGACGATACGACACTTTGTCCTCGGGAGTTTTTATTTTTGGCGAATAGGTAGATAGGTTGCATCCTAGGTCGGGCATAGGCTTCTTTTTATCCCGGAATATCAAAGAGCGCAGCGCTCACACAGGATTTTTAAAAACATAAATTCACGCGGATGAAGTCGCGGTCATCTAGTTTGTTAAAAAGTTTAGTCTTAAATTATACCAAGTGACAACCCTATCTAATAGAAGTATCTCACAATATGCATTGACTTATAATATGTAGTATACCTACATATAAGTCAATGACAATATGTGGTTAATATACGCTTTTACCATTTCAAGTTACGAGTAAATACCTACCTAGGTACATTAGGAGAAGCGTGTTAAATCTTTAATTTTATATGTAGGTAAAGGTATGTCTAGAAAGTGACCTAAATTAATTATCGTGTTTTGCGAAATGGTTTAGATTTGCAAACTAAACTACAAAGAACAAAATAAAGATTGTGAGAATTTAAAAAGGTTTAATATGATGAAATTTCAAATCTTATTACTTAACTAAGCTTTGCAAAGGTAGATAACCATAAAAATTAATAGGTAAGTATAAATCATTTTAAAAGAAACCATTATATGTACTCAACTCGAATTTTCGTATTTACATAATATGGGAAAGGAGGTAAGTACGAAAATTCAACAAAAAAAAATTACGTCTAAATATACAATTAATTATTTAAAACCTGTCCATGAAGTTATCGTACTGTTATAAAATAATAATTAAACACAAGAGGAAGTAGGTAATACTCATTGTAACAGTTCAATAACAATATTGCATAATCTGAGTTCAGCACAGCAGGCGTTTTGTCGTAAAATTACAATTAATATTCTACGTGCGCACTGGGCCTATATGGATATTAATTTAAGACAAAAATTCAAAAGTCTTTATTTGCGGAAACATTTCTTTATCAGATGTTATTTATTAATTTTGACAAGACGTAGTACTAATGATATAATTAATGGTGATAAGTGATATAACGCCCGCCATGAGAAAGGAAAACGAGCGATAGGACCTACTCCATCGACAAATCCAAAACGATGCAGTCGATGTTAGCGGGGCTAACCTGTTAGGGGTATGGCAGTTATATCAAACCCTAATCGGTTGATAACGAATAAAGAAGGATGTACGTTAAAACTGCAGAGGTGCCATAAAGCACTATTAGCGCTTGTAGCGCCACTTGTAGCGCTAAAGGAAATTAGTGAGAGTCATATAAGTACCAACATATTAAAATAGTACCTAGTATCGTAGAGAACAGGCGTCGGGGTCAAACACCTAACGCGATATATTTAGTGTTTAGTGTTTGAAGTCATGTGGATAACGGGAAACGCGGATATTAGGCATTGCACAGTGCTCCCGCCTCCCGCATTGCAAATCACTTGTACAATAATATTTTTTTTTTTTTTTAACAGCTCATTAACGTCCCACTGCTGGGCACAGGCCTCCACTCTCATAGGAGAGTGGGAATATTTACAATAATATTTTACTAAGTATATAATATTTTTTTGTTACTACACGTAAAACACGCACGTATAGGTACACTACATTTTTTTTTGACGACCTCCGTGGCGCAGTGTTGAGCGCTGTTGCCTTAAGGTGCGGAGGTCCCGGGTTCGATGCCCGGCAGAGTTTGGAAATTTATAATTTCTGAATTTTCCCTGGTCTGGCCTGGTGGGAGGCTTCGGCCGTGGCTAGTTACCACCCTACCAGCAAAGACGTGCCGCCAAGCGATATAGTGTTCCGGTACGATGCCGTGTAGAAACCGAATAGGAGTATGGGTTTAATAGGTATAACTGCTATGCCCCTAACAGGTTAGCCCGCTGCCATCTTAGACTGCATCATCACTTACCATCAGGTGAGATCGCAGTCAAGGGCTAACTTGTAGTGGATAAAAAAAACGTACGTTTTATTTACCTTGCTGCAAACGAACAGTAAAATGGTAACAGACTGATATAAAGGTAGACACAATTTCGTGATAAGTACAATATACTATTTAATATGTATTTTAGACTAGGTATATGTTTCTATTCTAGTGAGTCTACCATAAAAAAATTTAAGACCATAGAACGTTTTCTTAGGATTAAAAAATAACGAGAAAATGCATTTTAATGGATAATTACATTAATGTCTGACCCTTGATAGGATCCTACATTCCACACATAAGTACATAGTAACTAACGACGCAATTACGGCTAGGTTAGAGTAGAAATCACGACACAAGGTTACTTTTACAGTGTTCTATGAAGTATGCCGTCCGATCGTCTCGAAAGGTAACTAACTAAAGGGCTAACTTGTAGCGGATAAAATCGTCATCTTCGTCCTCAACCATTTTCGCCCAATGTTGGACATATTATGCATCTTTTTGAAGTGAACACTTCTTTAGCCGCGTTGAGCACTTTTTGGTAGAGGATAAACTTGTGGATTCGCGTCACCGTCACCGACGCGTTGTTACGAAGACAAAAGGTCTTAAATATAAATATACTACATTCGTAATTAAACTTTAATGACTTAGTTTTAAGGCTTATATTTTAATTATTTTAAATATTTTAAGTTTTTTTTTGTTTTTTTTTTTTATTAAAAAAAACATAAGTATTTTAAATATTCGTTTTCACTTCTATCGGCAGTCCCTATGGCTATGACTGCCATTTTTTTTTTAAATATGACTGACTAGATCTGATGCGGCTTTCCACTCTGTAAGCATCTCAATTTCGAATATTCTTGCAAATAAATGATTTCATTTCATTACAATTTATTTCTTTTCATTACTGCTTCTTAAGCGTGCTAGCCCTGAGAGTGTATCAGTGACTTTAGCTCTTAAGGAAATCATTTTCCTGGATTTAATCCAAGCATATAAAATAAGTATTTTGAGCGATTCGGAGTCGATAAACTAGCCTCGTTGTCGTATCTAGATTTACTTACGACTATTACATTATACCCAATATGGAGAGGCAGGTCTGTAGACGAGATCTTGATGGCAATTTTTAAATTACAAACAGGTTGAGAATAAAAAACAGATCAAGTGCGTGTCAGAATTAGAACACGCAAGGTGGTAGGGCTCCGTAGGTATCTATGATAAAAGCATAAACGTCAAAACTCACACGGTCTTTGTTTCGTACAAGAAAAATTGTTTTTTTTTTCAAAAAACCTCATAATGTCTAATAAATCTCATATTCATTTGAAAATTTCAACGAGGTGGTTAATTAAAAAAGTACTTAGTATACTATGCCTCAGCGTAGCAATAAGTACGTAACTGAATTTCAACTACAATTCGTATTATTCATTTTTAAAGTGCCTGTATGACACAAACAGACGGGCAGTTGGACGGGACGAAACTATAACAGTTCCTTGTTTTACTGGAGAACCTTAAAAAGTTCACTTTATAGTAGGTAATTTACGTGTTAGCTGTCAAACCCATATAAGAACGTTATCTTTAATTTGCTAGATTTAATAAAACTTGCCAGGTTTTAGTTATGATTTCTTTGTAAGATGTGGTACTTAAGTTGTATAATAAAATTATAGTACCTAATATGGCTAAGCCTGTTATATTATGTCCAGTTGGTGGAAAACCAATACCTAACATACAAACAATTGTTTTAATTAATAATTATTCTTTTGGCCAACAGATTGGCTATTGTGCACCTCTGGCCACTCCAGATTGAATGAGTAAGACCAACGAAACGCACTACTTGGCACGATTTCAATTCTGGTTCATGAATGACATATAAATACCGGGAATAGTTAGTAAGCTAGTGCAAAAAATAAAAGTTCTTAGATAAGAAATTGAAAACGAAAATGTCTTTAGGAAGGTGACGTAGCTCTGTCGTCGATGTTGTGTCCAGTAACTAAAAGCACGGGTCCGCTTCTCAGAATAAAAGGGTGTCTAAGCCACAGGCCACCACGCTGGCCCAGTGCAGATTGGCAGACAAAGCACACCTTTGAAAAAATCTAAAATAAATATTATAAATGCAATAGTTTGGATGGATGGATTGATTTTTAAAATATAATTAATGTACATATGACAACAAAACTGTAAAACAATAAAAGCTAACTTCGGTCGAAGTCAATGACTCGAAAGTAGTTTAAAATCGAATTAATTAATGGAACTAAATAAAATAATTGATTGGAATTAATGGAACGAATGAACCAGTATTGCATAATTCTTTGGAAAATTTATTGAGATTCAGACGACTTTGATTACATGAATATTAATTGAAAACATCGATTTCGGTGAAAGCTCATTTGTATATTATATTAATTATTCATGGGATGAATTTTGGCGAAAAATAATTTATTTACTCGTAACCAATATTATGTAATGTTAAAGCGTTTACAAGATATCCGAATTACATATTAAATAAATTTTTTCATTAACTGAGCTTTTTTCGTGAAATTTGAAATAAATCAGGGTCTTCTATCCGGCTTGAGTTCTCTGAAACTATTTCGATCTCCATCATCTTAATCTTTGATCATTGTGGTGTTATTTTCTAATAGCTTACTAACTACTACTCTTTTAGTTTAAACTATTTCAGTAATAGACATAAATTATACAGCTTACAAAATATTATAATTATATTTAGATTTGAATAAAATTCTCTAACGTAGTGTTTCAATTATACATACTTACTTTTCTTAAAAAAACCCATGCAGTATAATTGAACACTGTTTTATTTTGTTTTTATTTTGTGTTTAACAGCTTTACTAAGTAGGTACTAATTAGTACTTAAGATTATACATAAAAATATTCAAATAGGACATTAATATTTTTTTAAGTAAATTACCTATTACTGTTTCAACAATGATGTTTTGTACAGCTTTCGTTTCTCCAGTAACTGAGTAATGAATTTTCAGTTTATGTATAGAAAATCTGCGTAATAGGTAGGCAGGTCATACGCACTATGACAAATTTTATTTGATTGAAACTCAACCCGAGTAATATAATTAGTATAGGTTAATTAGTTTAATTTTTATAGTCATAAATCATGAAAAGCTTCTTTAGAATCATAACAAAACGGCGCCCGCACGGGAACGTGCCGATTGTATAAACAAGATTACACAATGAAGATAGATGGATGGAAGATTACGTAAATTTCTTCTTTCTTGCGTAGGTAAATTAATTACAGTTGCAAATATACAATTGCTTTACATGCAGTCGACCGCGATGCGCGTTTACTTGATATGAATTCGAAATAATTACATGTTAGGCTGTCATTAGACGATCAATCCTGCCATTGAAACAATCTAACCGTTTGTTTCTGCTTTTCAATTTGGATGATCCATTTTGGATTTCCATTTTTGTACCTTTCTTTGTACCCATGAAGTTACAAGCAGTTACAACTTACAAGCTTTAAATATAAACATAAAGTGATTCATTCAATGTCACGGTTGTCTTTCAGTGCCGCCCATTTTTAGGGTTCCGTACCCAAAGGGTAAAAACGGGACCCTATTACTAAGACTCCGCTGTCTGTCTGTCTGTCTGTCTCCAGGCTGTATCTCATAAACCGTGATAGCTAGAAAGCTGAAATTTTCACAAATGATGTATTTCCGTTGCCGCTATAACAACAAATACTAAAAATTAAAAAAAATATATATATTAAGGGGGGTCCCCATACAATAAACGTGTTTTTTTCGTATTTTTTTGCTCAATATTAAAAACGGTAACAGGTAAACGGTTCAAATTTTCACAGAATATTAACTTGTATATTACCTTTCAAAATAAATAATTAAATATCAATAAAGTAAATATTAAAGTGGGGCTCCCATACAACAAACGTAATTTTTATTTTTAATACGTCATAAATCGTAAAACTTACTACAGGTTTGTACGGAACCCTCGGTGCGCGAGTCCGACTCGCACTTGGCCGGTTTTTTTACCTTTTTACCAATTCTTATAGTGAATTAATTTGGTTGGATCGTGTGTTATGGCTATGTTATGGGATACGGCACAACAGGCATACATAATATGCCTAGGCAACATAGTATTTTTTAAATTGCACTAATAAATCAGACGGATCAGCGTAGGCAATTTTTGATGGCACGTCACTGACGCACCGAAATTAAGCGTCTGACTTATTTATACATATAAAGTATAAACCATTATTATCTGTACTAACTACTAATCTGTAAGTGAGTAAATAAAGGTTTTTATTTCAGCGTCAATGACAAGAGCATTAGGCTAGTTGAAGAACTGATGTCAGATTGATCGTCTAACGGCCGCGTTATACTTTAGATCTTATTATTATTTTTCGAAGTCAGAAATATTTTTGAAGTGGAGACTTCTTTAGCCGCGTTGAGCACTTTTTGGTAGGGGGTTGGATTCGCGTCACCGACACCTCGCTCCGACATGATCGCGTTGTTACGAATACAAAAGGTTTTAAATATAAATATACTACATTCGTAATAAAACTTTAATGCCTTAGTTTTAAGGTTTATAATATATTTTTTTTTATTTTACTTTAAATATTCGTTTTCACTTCTATCGGCATTCAACTTTTTTTTATAAAACTTATATTTCAGCGGCTTTCAATTTACTGCCTATTTTAGTTGAGTACAAAATTCAAGTATGTTACCCGAAAGTTTTGAGCTAGGATGGTAACTTAGGATAATTATTGAGCTTCATGATGATAGTTGCTTACCTGAAACAAAAAAAAAGCTTTAATAATTATTTATTTTACTAAAATATATGATGATATATGAAAATTATTAGGTACCTAATCCACCCAGGCCTTATTAAAATTCGACCCGACATTTTTGTTTCAATTTACTACAATGCCGCTCGCGTCTGTGTTAAAAACTATATTATGAGTTAGAAAATATATAAATACAGGTAAAAATACATAATACATTTCGGCTCTCAGTATATTTAGAAACAAACTGTTTTAATCTTAAACTACCACGTTTTGTCAACCCTAGGTAAATTATTGTAAACATTTCTAAGAATGTCATATTGATACAAAAATATTGCAGCTGTTGTAGTTGGTATTAGTACCAACCTCAAGAGCTTGTAAAATAATCTTACTTATTATGGGAGGGACCCGGAACTTTCGTTGAATAAGCATTCTTGGTTGTTGTGGAACCTTATAATTTGAAGATTGGTGCAAGAGAAGAGAGGTCGCGAATTGTTACTCAAAAATTTTTTGTAAGAATTTGAAATAAAATGGGCTATATTTTAATTGAAAGAGATTGGATGTGAAATTCAGGCCAAGCTTGGGTTAAACTGAAGCGGTATTAATATTAATGTGTCTGTCTGTTCGTTGATCTTTTTGTCTGTTACTCTGTCACAGCCCGTCAGTTAAAATCCATTTTGGTGAAAGTTACACAGCTTGCATTTCGGGGACGGACATAGGCAATGCTGGAAAATCAGGGAATTCTGGATATTAAAAAAAAAATTAAATTCACGCGGATAAGTATCATCTACTTTCTACTAGGCTTACTTTCCAGTTTTCAGTATAAAATAATCGCTAGCTAACAAATCTAGCTAAATTCAAACCCAAAAAAATTAAAAATGTTTTAGAAATAAAATTTACCATATTATGCAGAAACTGTCTAAACATAACCTTTCGTTTTGGCGATTGAAATATCTGTCCTATACGTATTCGTTGGCTTAGCTTGGCCTAACAATCCACTCTTGTAAGCTTCCGATTTCAAAGCTTTTTTCTCGAGCGGTTCAGTCTGGAAAATAGCTTATTTCAAAGGAATCTTCACGCTTTTTCTTGTAACTTGTACTCACGAGCGCTTTAATAAACATTAGAAGTTACGAAACTATAATGTCTTCTTATATTTTACGGTCTATTGATGCAAGATTAGTGCCGGTTTGACAAGTCTGCAGGGTTTGATGAACCCGAGACCATTTCGTATGTGGCATGCGCATACTCGTAGCTTATGTGGCAGGTGAAATGTAGATTATGTTTAGCCATTTATTTTTGTGAGGTGAAAATTAAACACTATTTAAAAACGCATTCAATATAAGGCGACATGGCAGGTAGGTACATTTACATTTTCCAGAATGATTGAATTTTAAGGTGTGTCTAAACTCCAAACATAAAGGGGCAATCTTATCTATATCTTACTAGCTGATGCTCGCGACTTCGTCCGCGTGGGTTTAGATTTTTTGGGTTCCCGCGGGAACTCTTTAATTTTCCGGGATAAAAAGTATCCAAATTACCAAGTTATACCAAATCCATACTAATATTATAAATACTAATATTATAAATGCGAAAGTGTGTCTGTCTGTCTGTCTGTTACGCTTTCACGGCTCATCCGTTCAACCGATTTTGATGAAATTAGGTGCAGGGTTAGATAATATCCCGGGGAAGGACATAGGCTACTTTTTATCCCGGAAAACTAAAGAGTTACCGCGGGAATCAAAAAATCCTAATCCACGCGGACGAAGTCGCGGGCATCATCTAGTTTCATCATAACTGGTTGTTAAGATGGGCTGTTAAAGCGTAGCAGACAGACAGACACACTTTCGCATTTATAATTTACTTGCTGATGCCCGCGACTTCGTCCGCGTGGATTGAGGTTTTTGGTTCCCGCGGGAACTCTTTAATTTTCCGGGATAAAAAGTAGCCCATGTGCTATTCCAGACTATAATCTATCTCTGTGCCAAATTTCATCCAGATCCTTTTTAGTTCCCGCGGGAACTCTTTAATTTTCCGGGATAAAAAGTAGCCCATGTGCTATTCCAGACTATAATCTATCTCTGTGCCAAATTTCATCCAGATCCGTTCAGCCGTTGTGGCGTGATTGAGTAGGTAACAAACATCCATACATACAACCAAACTTTCGCATTTATAATATTTTTTATTATAGTATGGATTTTAAAAAAAGTGATAAAATGTTTCATGTATAGGTACTTTCGTACTCGTACGCATTCAGTCGGTCGTGGCTCGTGGGAGTTTTTGGGAGTCAGGAGACCGAATGTCTTGTAAGCGGTGGCTCGCTACGCTCTGTTGACCACCGCTCCTTGCTTTTATACGGAACTACGCTCTTTAACTCGTTGGGATTCCTGTGTTGCTTTCATACAGGCATATTTAGTAGGAAAATGATTAGTCTGTAGTTAATGTCCACTGCTAGACGACGATGAAGCCTGAATCTGTTCCGATTTAGAATGGCATTGGCATGATTGGCATGTTCGACTGCGGCCGACGAGGTCCCGGGTTCGAGTCCCGGGTCGGGCCATAATTGAGTATTGGGTTTTTCTGACTAGAAATTCTCAGTATTAGCCCTGAGTAAGGAAGTTGGCGGTGTTTCACAGCGTGCCTCGGAGAGCACGAAAAGCCGTCGGTCCGGGTTATTCTTATTATCACTAACATGATCACAGATAACGGATCATCTGTGAACATGATACT
This sequence comes from Erebia ligea, assembly GCA_917051295.2. Lineage (NCBI taxonomy): Eukaryota > Metazoa > Arthropoda > Insecta > Lepidoptera > Nymphalidae > Erebia > Erebia ligea. The sequence goes on from OU785232.1 coordinate 2,768,474, forward strand.
AGTCGTTAAAGTCCACCAACCCGCATTGGAGCAGCGCGGTGGGTCCAAGCTCTAATTCCCTCTCTCCTATGATGGAGGCCTGTGCCCAGCAGTGGGACCTTAATGGGCTGTAGTGGTGGTGGTGGTGTATGTTGATTAGAAACAATTTAAAAGTGCGTTCCATCATTAGTGCCTGCACCACGTTACCAGTCAATTTCAAAAGAAAAAATACTGACAAAAGAGCATTTGACTCGCTCCAGCAATGCTAAGGAAAGCGGTTACTTATTTATAGTATACCCACATTAGGGTGTTCGATTATTTAAGTAAGTATTTTAAAATCCACATAGGTTTAGGACAATTAGAATCACGTTCGCTTAAAAATTTGATAGATTTATGTACATGTGCATTAAGTTAAGAACATAAAATATAAGTTTTTGTGGCCTTAACAGAGCGTCGTAGTTGCTAAGCGAGCAAGCTCTTATGAATAAAGATTTTAAAAAAAATGGAATTGTAAATGAATTTTTTCAAAAGAGCCAGCCATTCCGAACCAGTGGTAGATTCATTCGACGATTCGAAAATGATTCGAAAGCACTTGTAAAAGTTTATTTGAATAAAAAACATTTGAATTTTGAATTTTGACTGTAAGTATTAAAATTCCCACCATTCTCACGTCTATTTATTCCAACACCACTCAAGCCTAAATTGTGTTCTAAAAACACGACAGTATTACCTTGCTATATAATATAGGTTTTTTATTACATTCCTTGGCTGCAACCTTCGAACCAAAAAGCCGGTCTAATGAAGCATGTCCGGTGGCTGAATAGTGACAAAAACAGAATAACAACGCCTAAAAAGTTTCTTATTTATTAAAAAAACTAGGTGATGCCCACGACGGGTTTTTTTGATTGCCGCTGGCAATCAAATTGATTGATGATGATTGATTTACTCTTAAATTTTATATTATATAGGTATAATATAAATACTTACCTAGTGTATAACCGGGATAAAAAGTACCTTACCCGGGGGCCGGTATACAACCTATCCCTGTACCTACCAAATTTCATCAAAATCGGTTGAACAGAGGGGCCATGAAAGCGTAGCAGACAAACGGACACATAGACACGTATGTATTTCTACTTGCCGGTTCTTCTCAGTAGAATTTTTTTTCCGAACCGGTGGTAGAGTCATGACATTTCATAAGTGGCACAAGTCGTCTTACGTGAAATAAATTATTAAAATTTCATTAAGTACTTAGTATTTTTTTTTTTTAATAATAATATAAGTAGTTAATTTCATTATCATAAAGATACTAAGTACTAGTAGTAGTCCACAGGTGACCAGAGGGCTGTCAGTTACGTCGGCCAACATATTTAAGTTTGGCTATTCAGCGGCACAGATGTACCTACAGCGGGGTAAGTGGTAACGCAGCCAGCATTCTGGGCACATTGCCTCATTACAGCGGCATAGATGATATTTTTAATTTTTAGTTTTCAATTTAGATTTATATTTTGTTTAATATTATTTTGTTAAATTAAGTACCTACTTAGTTATAAAAAGATAACATAGAGTTGTACCTACTTAACATCGTTCTGGATAAAGTTCCTGGTGTCTTGAAACCCCTGGTTCTTGCCTAGCTCAAGCACCAGTCCCCACACTGTAAACTGTTTAGTATAAGATAACTATTGCAAATTTTGTGATTGGGAAAATAAATAAATTGATTGATCGATTTACTTTAATTTAATTTCTTTACAGCTGTACCCAGAGGACTTTTTGCTACCTAGTTGCTCATAAGCTCATGGCGGCTTCGAGCACGTAACAGCATAGAAGAATTGCAGGCCTAAAGTAGCTACTTTAATTAATGGTTTAGTTAACACCATACCACCACATAGATGGTTCGGTTCCATTGATCCACAATTACCCAAACTTAATTAGTAACTTCCCTTTGTTTGTCTTCACCATCTGCTTTCTTTCAAAGGCATTTCATTCACGGCCGCTAAGCTATCGGTTACACCCATTGAGTTATACATTGCTAGATCATAGAGATGCTGACTTCATACATATCTGCACTGGTCATATTATATGAGCGCTCAAACCATATGAGTTACGACTGTTTTGTTATGAGCAATAACCTTGGAGCATACAATCAAACTTGTACCTACTACTTACCTAAGTATATACAATCAATTCAAGGCTATAGGATCCCAGGATTTTTTAAGCAAAAATTGTGGATTATCTGTGTTAATTTCTTTTATCTTTAGCTCAGCTTTAACAAAAAATGTTTACCTGTAATTCAGACTCTTTCAGTATCAATCTCAAAAATTTGCCCACTTCCAATAATTCGTCTTATTCTTCCACAAAAATTATAAGCTTTAATTTATATTTAAGAGATCAAAAAATTGCTGCCTCTAGTATACCTGTAACAACTCTCTGGTAGCACCTATTTTTAAGTACCCTCAAATTGGTTCTTCCTCAGCAAGAAACTTAGTAAACAGAAAGGTAGAGTGATATTTTGGGATCATGCAATTCAAGTACATAGTTGGAACTCGGAACGTTACGAGAGGATCTGAAGAGTGACATAGGAAGTACCTATGCTACTTCTTATCCCGGAAAATCAAAGTTCCCCCGGTACCTAAAACCTAAATTTACGATGAAGAATGATTTGAAGACATCTTCCAATCATAGTACCTAATAGTAAAAAGAACATGCACTGCAGCTCTAGGTCTTTCTAACTCATGGTTGTCGCATATGACTTACCATTTCTATTACGTTATATACAATTCTATGGACACAATGAGCATCACTCATTCTTACTAAATATAAATCAGACTTTATTTCCATTCTAAAATACATCCATCAGACGAAAACAGAAAAGTACTACTTACACCGAATACAAAGATAACGCAAGTAATTTTGGGACGTATTCTGTAAATGGTGAGAGTTATTTTCGTATGATTATCTGGAGTATATTTTAATGGTTGCTGTACTTATCTTTACCATTGATCTCCTTAATGTGAAGGATGTCCGTGGCTCCCTAATTGGAAATAACAAGCCCCTCCAAAATAGATGCAATATGGAAATGGTATACCGTATAGTCGAATATAATTTAGTAAGTAGGTACTATAATAGGCATAGATTTAATAAATAATAGTCGAGTTCTTATTCTACTTACCAGATGGTATAGCAGAGGGCCAATTGACTAAGCAAATCGTAATCTTTATTGTTACCTAGCTTAAAAAGTATTACTCGAACTGTTTAAGGAGTAACTTAAGGAGTTTAACTGCCTCGTTGGTCTAGTGGTTAGCAATTAGCATGTTTGACTGCGTCCGACGAGGTCCCGGGTTCAAGTCCCGGGTCGGGCCATAATTAAGTAATATTACCGTGGTATTGGGCTTTTCCGACTAGAAATTCTCAGTACTAGCCCGGAGTTAGGAAGTTGGCGGTGTTTCACCCCCGTGCCTCAGAGCACGTTAAGCCGTCGGTCCCGGTTATTATCACTAATAAACATGATAACCCGCATTGGAGCAGCGTGGTGGGCCTAAGCTCTAATTCCCTCTCTCCTATGAGAGTGGAGGCCTGTTAATGGGCTGTAGTGGTGGTGGTGGTGGTGGTGGTTTAAGGAGTTCATACCTACATGCTTTTTGACGTGCAGGCATCTATGATCCTTAAACAGGTCGAATTATCCGTTTGACAAACGATTACAATTAAAATGTCCTCACACAATCGGGGGGCAGGTTTGATTGACTTCTTTATAGAAACAAAGTAGAGTAATCACTTAATTCAAAGTCACCCGTGGGTTATAATATCATTACGAATGTATTGTAAGTAGGAACTTCCAGCTTCTTTGTCTCGATGATTGACGTCCATTGTGGAGTATTGTATCAGTAATCGATGCTATTTTGAATCGTCGGCATTCCGCATTCATCGTCTGACTGCTCTAGGTCATGGATTTTTTTGTTGTTCCAAGGTTGTATGTATGTAGGTGATAGGGACCTAATATGTTATGTATATATGTACCTAGTAGGTAAAGTTATATGGGGTGTTATTTTCGGGAGTGGTCAGCGTGCCCATTTAACTACTAGCCTGTACAACTGCCTCGTTGGTCTAGTGGTTAGCATGTTCAACTGCGGCCGGCGAGGTCCCGAGTTTCAGTCCCGGGTCGGACCATAATTAAGTGTTGGGTTTTTCTGACAAGAAATTCTCAGTACTAGCACGGAGTTAGGAAGTTGGCGGTGTTTCACCCCCGTGCTTCGGAGAGCACGTTAAGCCCCGGTTATTATCACTATTCACTAACATGATAATTCTATACCAAATTCGACCAAAGTCGGTTAAAAACACGGGGCCGTTAAAGCGTACCTAGCAGACAGACAGACAGAGACGTTTTCGCATTTATAATATTAAGTAGTATGGATTAGTTTAGATAGCATGGACTAGTAATAAATTAATGAGTAATAAGTATACTACAAATAGCTGGTACCATTTACATTTTAACATGGTAGGTAATTTTTTACGCCTATTACTTTTGATATACCTATTTCACGGCAATGAGAAATGCCTATTTAAATGAAGCCTGCAATTTCGTCCGCTTTGATTTTCCCGGATAAAAAAATAGCCTATACTCCTTCCCCGGGATGCAGCCTATGTCTCGAATCGAAAGTAATTCTGCTTGTTCGTATGTTTGTTACGCTAATTCGCTAAAACAATTTTGACGTTATTTGACACAAACATAGCTCGCATCTTGGAAGATATTTTTTATCCCGGAAAATCGGAGCGAAAGACAGATTTATAAAAAAAAGTTTTATCCCGGAATATCAGAGAGACAAAGAGTACAATGAGATCTTTTTTAAAAGTAAATCCTCGCGAACGAGGTTGCGGGTATCAGCTAGATCCTTAGGCTGATATTACACTATCATATATTCATCATATATATATGATGTCATATCTGTCAAGTTCTATGATCATATTTATATGATGCAGTTCTTCATTTTTACATATTACACTATTGACCCACATATGATCATATAAACGTCATATACTATCAAGATGGTTAACGATATAGCCGTGTTTTCCGTTGCTATAAGTGCAATTATTTTATTAATTGCATTTAAAAAAAATGGTGAAAAATAAAACTAGAAATAAAAGACGAATTTGGGTTAGATCGTGGGTAGCAAGGCGATCAGATTATATTATATAAACACTTATTTTCCTCGTAGAGGCTAATTAGTCTTTTGTAGTTTCGATATTCCAGTCGAAATTCTTTGTTTTATTTGGAAGACGCCATCTTTTTTGGTTAGACGGATACACAGACTAAGTAGAGATTGCTGCGCATGACAGATATGATCCTACTTGTACGCAAGCTTTCAAATAGGATCCCATAACTATGATCATAGACAAATGTACATATTACACTATCATATTTTCTTCATATAAAAATGACTCATATATCTATGATCATATATATATGATAATGTAATATCAGCCTTACTAATATTATAAACGCGAAAGTTTGTATGTATGGATGTTTGTCACTCTTTCACGCCAGAACGGCTGAACGGATCTGGATGAAATTTGGCACAGAGATAATGTATAGTCTGGAATAACAAATAGGCTACTTTTTATCGCGAAAAATTTAAGAGATCCCGCGGGAACCAAAAACCTCAATCCACGCGGACGATGTTGCGGGTATCAGCTAGATGCAAAATAAAAGTGAATTATAATTTTGCATAATCGAATTCGTTATCGCACGCCGCGCCGGGCGGTGCGGTAAAGTGATTGTTGCACCCCATTAATTTGCATTGATCAATATCTTAACATTACAACACGCTTTCTATCCGGGTGAGACGTGGTTTCCTGAAGCAAATACTAGAGTACTAGACGATGCCTCGTTGGTCTATTGGTTAGCATGTTCACTGCGGCCGACGAGATCCCGGGTTCGGGTTTCACCCCCGTGCCTCGGAGAGCACGTTAAGCCGTCGGTCCCGGTTATTATCACTAACAAACTCGCATTGGAGCAGCATGGTGGGTCTAAGCTCTAATTCCCTCTCTCCTATGAGAGTGGATGCCTGTGCCCAGCAGTGGAACGTTAATAGGCTGTAGTAGTAGTGGTGGTGGTACTAGACGATGCCCGTGACTTCGTCTGCGTAAATTAGTTAAGGTTTTTTGATTCCCGCGGGAACCTATCTCTGTAGGTACCTTTCATCAAAATCTGTTGAACGGATAGGCCGTTACAGCGTAGCACACAGACAGACAGAAACACTAGGTATCACATTTATAATATTAATAGCTGCCGTGGCCGAAATTCGGTCGGGAGGATATTATTTTTATATAGGTAAATAGTGTTTAGTCCATAAGTTTTTTGTATCTTGTAATATTTGTTTGTTTTCTGTGTATTCTTAAATCCCAAATGAAGATTTTATTTATTTATTTCAGTTGTTACAGGCTACACTAGTGGTTCGCCCCGAACTGAGACCTCGCGGTATCCATAAACAGAGCGCCATCTATTGACATCGTTGTAAAGTTCTGTTAAAAATAGTGAAGCTAATTAAAAATTAAATAATTTCGTTTCCTTATAATATTAATCTTATTTTAGTATTTGTTGTTCAAGTACAGGATTTAATTCAAATAAGTGATCAAGTTTCAGGCTCAGCCTTTTCTTTGTAAACACAAACGAATAAACTTGTACAGAGCGCCATCTATTGGCATAATTGTGAAGTTCTGTTAAAATACGGAAGCTCATTAAAAATTAAATAATTTCGTTTCCTTATAATATTAATCTTATTTTAGTATTTGTTGTTCAAGTACAGGATATAATTCAAATAATTAATCAAGTTTCAGGCTCAGCCTTTCAGAAAATTGGGAGTTCTGAGGTCATCTTTGGACGTCAGAAAATCTCCACTTTGAAAGCCCCCCATTTCGTCAAATTTAGGGGAAAAATTTAAAAAAAAATATTTTTGGACTCTGTTCCTCATTATCTTTAAAATGATATACCGCAATCCTATGTAACGCTATAAAAAATATTTTACTCCGCATTCGCTTCTATGAGAGCCCCCCTGAAATAAAGATTTTTATAATTTTTTAAACCATATTCGGCGGGAGGCCATCGATTTACATATTATATTTAAACTTGAAGTAATGACGTTCAGTAATTCAGAAGTTATAAGGCTCTGACAGACGGACAGACGGACGGACGGACGGACGGACAGACGGACAGACGGACGGACGGACGGACAAGTGCCAATTCTCTCAAGTAGACTCAGAGACCTTCGCTTCGCTCGGTCAATTAGGGATTTTCAGAAACTCCAACAACAGGATCTTTGCGGATGAATTCGCGATAATTTACTCTTACCACGTACAGTACTTACTTACCTAATTCCTATTATAAGTAGGTATCTAAATATAGGTATATAATATTTACATACATTATAGTAAAGCACAATTACTGCTCATGAACCATAAAATAAATACGATTGGTTGGTGTGAAGGACGTCTTGTAGGTAGTCTTATTGGCAGTAAGAAGTGATTGCGTTTGCCTACGTTGAGTTATTTATTGTAGATTTGTAGGTCACATAAAAACATTCCTGGTAAGTTATAAAATCGTCAATAGTCAACTCAAGGTCTTTTGTACTTATGAATGTTGAAATGTTTTTAATTTCGTATGGTCTTGGGGGTCTACTGATGGTGCGCTTTTTCAATTTTTTTCAATTTTCAATTTGTTTATTCAAAGAGTGTACAAAATCCACACAAATATTCTACAATACTCTTACTAGAAAACTTACTAAGGTAATGGTAATAAAGGTAGTAAAATAACAAAAAAATAACGTGAAAGTTGGACTTACATAGGTAATAATTGGGCCAATTGCGTGGGTGGTAGGTCTGACTCCTAACTAGTTTCCTGTATTTAGGATGGTGCAAGGTCGACATTCTGATGAATAAGGATCACGTAGAGAAACGTGATTACGTGACTGCCTCGTTGGTCTAGTGGTTCGTATGTTCGACTGCGGCCGACGAGGTCCCGGGTTCGAGTCCCGGGTCGGGCCATAATTGAGTGTTAGGTTTTTCTGACTAGAAATTCTCAGTAGGTAACTATACTAGCCCGGAGTTAGTAAGTTGGCGGTGTTTCACCCCCGTGCCTCGGAGAGCAGGGTTAAGCCGTCGGTCCCGGCCGCCTTATACCAACCCGCATTGGAGCAGCGTGGTGGGTCTAAGCTCTAATTCCCTCTCTCTTAGGAGAGTGGAGGCCTGTGCCCAGCTGCAGTGGGACGTTAATAGCCTATAGTGGTGGTGGTGGTGAACGTAGAGAAACTTTTGACGACCTTGCTGGCGCAGCGGTGAGAGCTGTTGCTTTATAAGTGGGAGGGCCCGAGTTCGATGTCTGGCAGGGTAAATTTGAGAATTTTATTACTTCTGAATTTTCTCAGGTCTGATCTAGTGGGAGGCTTCCGCGTGGCCACCGCCGCCCTACCACTTACCAGCAAAGGCGTGCCGGCAAGCATTAGAACGGTCCGGTACGATGCCGCGTAGAACTAGAAACCGATTAGGGTAAGTATAGGTTTCAATAGGTTAGCCCGCTACCATCTTAGACCGCATTATCACACCACTTAGGGGTCATCCATAAAGTACGTCACACTAATTAGAGCTTGGATAGGTAGAAACATAATATACATAATTATTTAGATTTGGTCCTGCGTAAGTCGGCGTTTTAAGGAAAACAATACGATGTGATAATTGCAGTATAGATGTAGACTGTAGGCTATATTTATCCTAGTTTCAAGTACGATATTTTTAGAAAACAATGCTCATTCAATGTAGGTAGGTACAATGGCAATTGGCATTACAACAAAACCTAGATATCGACTTATTGTAACTCAGAAAGTTATACGAGTATTGGTAGATGGTACCTACCTATCTAACTGCTTAGGTTATATTATTACCTATGAATGTTCTAAACTTGCCGGCTCTTCTCAGTAGAATTTATTTTCTGGATCGGTGGTAGTCTCAGACGTAGGATCACGTAGATGACACGTATAGGTATAAGTTTTGTACCTAAGTTTGAACTCAAAACTCTCTATAATGTACAAACACCTAGGTTTTACTTTCATCACCGACCCGACTCCTAGCACAGCTCAAGGCAGAATGGCTTAGATAAGTCCACCATGCTGGCCAAGTGAGGATTGGCAGATTTTGCACACCTTTGAGATTACTATGTACAAGTCTCAGCCATGCTTTCCCTATGATGTTTTCCTTCACCCACATGATAACAGCATTCAAATCCTTTACTTTCCAATTTAATAACGTAGAGCTACTTGATTCAATGCAAATTTATAATTTTACTACTAGCTGATGCCCGCGACTTCGTCCGCGTGGTTTAAGTTTTTAGATTCCAGCGGGAACTCCTTAATTTTCCAGCCCCCCTAGCATGGGCCGGGACAATTTTCTCCCCGAGGAAAGGATAAAATTTTTATTCCTAAATAAATAAATAAAAACGCTAAATAACGGTGGATAAATAGTCCCCCGAGTCCCCGTGAAATGTCAAACGGGGATAAAATTCTCCTCTCCCCTGTTGCCGTGCTCTGAGAAGTGGATAAGTTAATTTTATCTCTTGTCAGTGGATAAAATGGGGGGGATAAAATTTTTATCTCCGGCCCATGCTAGCCCTGCAGGATAAAAAGCCTATGTCACTCCCCAGGTCCATAACTATACCACTATACCCATGCCAAAATCACGTCGATCAGTTGCTCCGTTCCGGCGTGATTGAAGGACAAACCAACAAACAAACACACTTTCGCATTTATAATATTAGTATGATAAACGTCCGAAACAATTTCCACAAAACAATCAAAAACTTACCTCATTGTTTGACTCAAACCGCAAGCCATCAAGATCAACAATCCTCAAAAGAAAAGTAAACACTATTTAACAGCACTGCACAAAAACTGTCACCAAATACAATTTGCGTTAATTTTACCATTCGACACAGATTCCAAAATTTCTGAACGCTGTTTTTGGGACGTAAAGAAACTTTTTAAAAATGGCGGCCTTATGGCGGCACGCAAACGACGCGCTTCGTTGGCGCTCAAACAAACACTGAGAGGCAATTTTCAAGGCAGTTTGCAACGAAGATTACAGCCTGGCTGTAGGAAATGCATACGTGAGGCTGCCATTATTTTTTATAGGCAATCGGGTCGGTAACCGGTGAATTGAGATCGCTGCGAAGCTAGGACTTGGGAGAACTCAAAACATTTTTGTACCACCACAACAAGTAGGTAAAAAAAACAAAAACAAAAATTGCAAAAAAAAATAATCACAGACAGACAGAAGTAGGACTAAAGGCGGCCTTATCGCTTAGGTAGCGATCTCTACCAGGAGAAAATAAACATTCTTCATTCTTCAATGTAACTCAATAATTAAATTCACAAAACTTTGAAAATGGTCTTTAGATTTCGTTCGTCTCTTGGCAGCAAATATTTCTATTTTATGTTCATGTTTGATTTGGATAGGTAAAATCTTGTAAGTAAACTTGTTCGATGACAAATTGAATCATCAAGGCTTCCCGTGAGAAGATAAGCGCAGATAAAGACACCACTACTACAGACTCTACCATCCGTTGACGTTGGTTGATATTTCTACCACAAAGATGGCAAGAAAACTCAAAACATTTCGAGGTAGGTAGGGTCGTAACAGCTAAACACAAAAATAAACCTAAATTTTTTATATTATGGGCGCTTTGGCGGATGGTTACATACAGATTGGAGGCAGTTAGTTAAATTGGTGACTACCACTATATTTGGACTTCCGATACCAAACCATAATTTCAGTGACAAATAGTAGCGAACAGCTAGGATATAGGTAGAACGTTCTTCCGGCTTCCGTTTTCTCCTCCACTTTTCCTTTCAAATCAAGAATGAATAGACATCTTCTAGGTAAGCGCCCTTCACCTTAGGTGTTTCTTAGGTTGCATCATCACTTGCAAGCTGATTTCCGCTTAGCCTCTAAAAAAGGTTTATAAGAGGCAAGAGAGCTTTCTTCATAAACCCCTTAAAATCGGAAAAAAAGTTCCTGATTGAGATATAACTCAAGTGAAAATCTGCGGTTAGTTCCTTAAACGAGTAGCTGTGAGTAAATTAGCTTTACTTGGCAACTTGATCCAAATATCACTTTCTAATAACACCAAAGCTTCCTTCAAGGGACCAGTTTTCTAGCACCCGAAGCGATTAACCTAACTAGGTATCACTTCCACTGTCAACGGTCTAAAGTTTCAACTTTAGAGGTTTGCGTTCACGTTTTCCATCTATGTATAGTATATGCTTTGGTATATCTACGTCTGTACATAATTCGGAACCACCTGTCACCAAAAATCTGATAGAAAAAGTTGCGGGTGGGGGTTTATTATATGTTTACTTAAATGACAAAATAATATGTATTTATCCAAATCTAATCGGGGTGAGCTCTGACTCTTGCCGATACTACCCGGAGTCCCGGACTCTTTTTAACGTTAAGATCTTCCTTAAATGCAGTAGGAGGAATAAGACCAGTCCTGGGTTCGATTGCCGGTGGGGGCAATTTTGATCATTGCTAAATTGGATCCGGTCTGGGAGGCTTCGTTCGTGGTAACCTACCACTTACCACCCTTCCGGAAAAAACCGTGCCGCCAACCTATAGTTATTCTTAGTCAGTCTACATTAAAAAGCGCTGATAATATGTCTAACTAGCTGACTTCATCCGCGTGGTTTTATGTTATTTTGATTCCCGCGGGAACTCCTTAATTTTCGGGGTAAAAACTAAAAAAGCCTATGTCACTCTCCTCAACTATGCCCATGCCAAAAATCACGTCAATCCGTTTGACATGATTTTTGGCATAATAATTGAGGAGAGTGCTACGTTGCGGCGTGATTGAAGGACAAAAAAACAAACCAACAAGCCAATAAACCAACAAACAAACACACTTTCGCATTTATAATAGGTATTAGTATGACTTAGGAGAGGAATAAGGATGGATATTTCGCGGGGGGTCGCTAAACACATTCAAAAATCACTAAAATAGTACATTGCAGGCTTACAGGTTTACAATCCACTTAATGAACTTTTAACCAAGTCGCTACTAAAAAGTAAGCATGAAAAATTAGAACTCCAGATCGTCGGCGGTGGGCTCGGCGCGTATGGTAAACCAATGGATCCGGTTACTAACATTGATTATTCTATAACTTAACTAATACATTAAAGCATTCTAGGCCACCACTTCTTGGAAGTAGTTGATCGCATTGACAGAAATAATGTAGAATTCCTTTCATTTTTAACCGACTTCAAAACACGAGGAAGGTCAACAACTGCTCGGTTCTAAGTTCTAACACGTTTTCTTTTGCCCGATGGTTATCTATCTATCTATACTTTACTGGTAATGGTTATATTATATTATTATGTACTAGATGATGCCCGCGACTTCGTCCGCGTGGATTAAGGTTTTTTGATTCCCGCGGGAACTCCTTAATTTTCCGGGATAAAAAGTAGCCTATGTCCTTCCCCGGGATATAACCTACTTCTATACTAAATTTCAGCAAAATCGGTTTAAAAGATGGGCCGGGAAAGCGTAGCAGACAGACAGACACACTTTCGCATTTATAATATTAGTATGGATATGGATTTTTTATGCTGTGCTCATGAGAGATCTAGTAAAGTATATATATTGGGATATATATATACCTATGTGGGAATTTCCAAGATACGATCGCATTATAATCCCAAGAAATCTGTTTGATTAAATACCGGAAGAATCCAATAAAATAAAAATTCGAGTAGTAGTAGGTACTATTTTTCTCGTACAAATGGAAATATAGTAGTTTTAACATGAAACTCGTGATACTGGAAAATATACTTATGCTGAATTGGATTAGGCACAACACCTTTAAAATATACCCGCGGTTTTTTTAATCGCAAGGGATTCTTTCTTGTTGGTCTCCAGGATTAAATAAGTGGAAGATAAAAAGTATCCTGTGTTCGTTAATCCTGGATGCTTACTCTCCTCGCGGTCTAACAGAGTAAATAGACGGAATCTAATTGTTGCTTGGCACGATTGATATGACAGAATCGGCATAGAATGGATCTCTACTGTAGTACCCCTACTATTCTAGATAACATGATTGTAGAATGTATTAAATGCAGATGAGCAGCTTGTATTGTGTACAGTTAGGAATTTCGTGATCGCTTCCAATACGTTGCATCACAGTTATTGTACAGACAGAATATGATAACGGATGCGCGCACGACCTGGTTTTCGCATTCATTAAAGACATTGATCTACGAGTATCTAGGCGTTGCATCTTTGTTAGATGAAGAATCTACATTTTAGCATGCATTTTTGATCCAAAATATACCTAATTTGCTAGCTGACTAGCTGATGCCCGCGACTTAGTCCGCGTGGATTGAGGTTTTGTGGTTCACGCGAAAACTCAAAAATATGAAATTAAAACTATTAAAAACTAAATTAAATCTAAATTAAAAACTAAAAACTAAAAACTAAACATTAAAAATATCATTTAAGCCGCTGTAATGAGGCAATGTCACAGCAATGTGCCCAGAACGCTGGCTGCGTTACCCCGCTGAATTGCCAAACTTATAATAATATGTTGGCCGAGGTAACTGCCAGCCCTCCGGTCACCTGTGGCCTCTGTGAGACGAGAAGATAGATCCTTAAAAAATGATCTAGCATCTTCGCCCCACGACCCCAGGGTTTCAACACCAAAAGGCACAAAAATGTAATTATTTTCTATAATTTCATACTTGCGCCTAAAATGATATGTGGTTTCCGTACTGAGTTCGTATCCTAAGTAATTATCACTCTAAGTAGTGACTACCCTATATTACTTGGCTTGACTCTAGTTTAAAATTACTATAATTTAAATTCCTAGTTCATATTTATACGGAAGGTAGGTATTTTACATACCTACCTAAAATAATTATTATACGTTTGACTTCCTGTATCGATTGCTTAGCTAAGTATGTGTCCATTCTTTGGTATATTTAAGTGGCTCTACATTCTTTGCTAAGGTTTTTGACGATCTCTCTGACTCTGTGATGAGGACTGTGGTCACTGGTCTGTGGTATCATAAGGTCCAGAAAGGGTCCAGAATTCGATTTCTAGCTGGGCCTATAATTTATATTTTCTACCCTCCCGGCGAAGAGCGATTCGGCAATTCGGTAGTCGGTACGATTCCGTATTTAAATCGAAACGGTTCGGATTGCCATTACTAGGTATACCATCGATATATATGTAGGTACTAGATGGACCCTTTCATAGAAAAAAGTTGGGCGTCCGACTTGTAGGGCATGCCCCTCACCTGTATAAGCCTGTCCTTGTCCCCGCCATAGCGCTGTCCCGCTTTTCAGACTGGATGGCGTTAGTAAAATAGGTCCACGTTCTTTGTTTGACAGGGTCCGTCTATGTAAATTGAGGTCGTTGTACTATACCATGAAAAATAATGAAGAAACCCGGCCGCTGATGTTTAAAAAAAATAAACTTGGAAATGCTGCAAGTATTCGGAAAATTACTCTACCACATTTCGATGCTACCAAACGTAGAAAGTTTAAGTAGATCGTAACGTTAATCTAAAATAGATTTAGACAGTTAGTATGTAAGTAATAAAGTTGATTCTGAAGACCTCAATGGAAAACAAAGATCTTACTCCAAAATATAATTTTAATACGTAACAGTTAAAACTTCTTGCTTATTACATTTCGCAACGGTTTAGGCGAGGAGGACAAAACATAGCAAACCCATAATGAGGAAGAGAAACAAACGCAAATAAAGTTTACGGAAATAAAGGCTTCGAGCTTTGCGATGCTTTCTCACGATAGGTAATGAAAATGGAGGACATAGTTAGTACAATCAAAATATACCTATACCTATGTTGGAGATAAATAAACATAGCTACTTAAATTATGATTTTATAAGGAAATGTTTGTTTCGAGGACAACTGAGCGTAGCTTACAATTATGACAACAACAAAGTGACGTGCGCATGCGCAAGGTTTGGAACTAGGGTAGGCACTAGGGCTCATATTGAACGTATAGGTGATGTTTTTTTCATTCTACTAAACGTTGACCTTAACCCTCCTACCAGACCAGATCAGAGAAAATTCAGAAATTTTAAATTCCCAAATTGACCCTGCCGGGAATTGAACCGGGGACCTCCCACTATAAGACTACATCGCTCACCGCTACGCCAGGGAGATCGTCAAAATTAAAATATTTAGACGAAAAATAGGAATACATAAATGAGACGACCACACGAAAGTCATTGTTTTGGTTGATAAGTAGGTAGGTATTAAAGCAATAAAATTATACTATTCTACAATTTAATCAAACAAGCATAGAATTACTGTAAAATTCAATTTTACACTAATCAAACAATGATAACCAGAATAAATTTACATGCAGTTTTATTCAAATTCAAATTCAAACTCAAAGTATACTTATTTATTCAAAATTGGTACCTAACACCTCTTTACTTTATTTATTTTAATTTTTACGTAAACCATTATGCAACTTTATATTCTTTAACTTTCTTTTATGTCAGTTAAACTGCATAAATCATGTTTATGAATAATAAGTTAAGCAAATTATCGTATTTCTATGTTTTCAAGCTAAGTCGAAAATACACGTAATACCTAGTCCACATTTTTCTTTTTCTTCTTATTTTAAAAATATTTTGGTATTTTTTATCTAGATACAAATAAAAACGTGAGATTGTGTGATGTACAAATGCTAAAAAAATAAAGATCTAGGTATGTTTGATTTAATTTAAAGCAAGCAGACTCCGTAAAGTATAAAGTGAAAACATCACTTTCACTTGATTGTTTTGTGACCGATCCGTTCCGTTACTGAGCCAAGGTCTGCAGCATACTTTTTTCGAGGAGTAGGTACTTAATAATTAGTTAGGTAAGTATAGGCTATAGCTTATTTAGCTGTGTTATAGCACTTGCTCTCTAAAAAAGATCATTAAGTTTAATTATTTATTTCTACTCTTGATTCGATTTATTTATTTATTTCACGTAGGACAACTTGTGTCACTTATGATAAGTGAAGACTCAAGAGTCAAGACTCTACCACCGGTTCAGAAAGGTGATTTTACTGAGAAGAGCCGGCAAGAAACTCAGCAGACTTTGCTCTTTTCATAATCTACCTACTAGTAAATTATTATATTTAAATGAATAGTATATATCTAAACTTCCTTCTAAAAATGAGAGGCCTTGGGATTATTTGGATAGGCCTTTGAAAATTCCTTATTTTTATTACCTAGTTATGAATAGTATATCTAAACTTCCTTCTAAAAATGAGAGGCATTGGGATTATTTGGATAGGCCTTTAAAAATTCCTTATTTTTATTAGTTATTTGCTGTCGGAGATGCGGAGATAAACCGTCGCGTCGAGGCGTAAGAAAACTTAAACAGTGACAATACGCCTTTGAAAATCCTTTTGTGAGATAGACTGTAGGACGTAGGTAGTAGGTACCTATACCTTACAGTAGGGATTCTTTTTATCCTCGCGGGAATAAAAAAACACTGAATCCACGTCGAACGAAGTCTTGGACATCATCTATCATCTATGGTTCATAAGGCCATCTCATTAGTTAAAAGTTGTTGTAGTTTAGCCTCAGGTGTACAAGATGATGATGACTCCCAAATGTATATTTATAATTTATATAATGAGTCAAAGGGAAAGTTATGTAAGCTTACATCAGTGTTTTGATTTAAAGCACAATACAAAAATCGTTTTAGTCACCTGTCTATAGTCGAAAGAGAAATTTGAAGTAGGCATTTATAACTTGATATTATACGTGAAACTATTCGACCTCCCACAACACTGTACAAGGTATGGGCGGCAAGCGGGTGCTTTAGCGGGAGAGTAAACGGATAAATATGCATTGATCTTGGACCGAGCGCCGCGTTATATGATTATCTCACAAAAATCCCTACCGTTACTAAATCGAGTATGACGCAGAAGGAAGCGGATAAACATTTTGTTATACTCATTTGTATAATAAACAAAAACATGTAATAAAAGTTTCCCAACTCGAATAGATACATCACAGCAACACTTAAAAAAGATTTAATTTGCCCAATATACAGTTTGATCTGAATTACTGCCAGGGGAAATTCTATAGTAAAAAACCGGCAAAGTGCGAGTCGGACTCGCGCACCGAGGGTTCCGTACAAACCTGTAGCAAGTTTTACGATTAATGAATTTAATGAACCGCAAAACTAACTTTGTTTGTAGAGGTTTTCTGTTAATATCAAAAAAACTATGCTAGTTAGAGCATTGGCTATAGTTTTCCTGTAAAATATACATAAATTCCTATTGACCATAATTATTTCAGATTTTTCGATTGGTAAACTCCGGAGATAAGGGGGGGGGAACGGTATTTTTTTTGACTTTTTCCCCGATAAATCAAAAACTATCATGACTAAAAATAATTAAAAATCTGTTTTAGAATGTACAAAGTAAACCCTTTCATATGATACCCCACACAGTACAGTTATCTCACTTTTAAATTTCAACCCTCCGATTTTCCCCCCTTTTTAAATAAGAACAAAAATAATTTCCATTTTTTTTTAATTCCAGTGTCTTTGGGCCACTAATATACACAACTATTCCAAATTTCATGTCGATAGCTTCGGTAGTTACTGAAATAATCGAGTGTGACGGACGGACAGACAGACAGACAGACAGACAGACGGAGAAAGTCGCACCATAAGGGTTCCATTTTTACCATTTTGGTACGGAACCCTAAAAAGGTTTTGCATAAATAAGTAATTAACATAATGTGGTGAAGTTACTATATACGTACAGATCAAAGGTACGCTTTACTGAACTCATCACCCCGATAAGTATATTTTAGAGTATAGAAAGTCTTGAGCGATATTCATTAAATATAAATCGTTGCAACTCATGTTTTTATCAGAGTATGATCGGGCTACTTTGATAAAAACATGTGTTGTGAAGTCCCATGCAGCACGCAGTTGGTAAGTATTTTGTATCAATAGGAAATGAACTAGAGATAGCATTTTTAAAGTTATTTGGAAATTTATCTGTTCATTTTGGAAAAGGGGTCTCTTGCCCAAATAGTTTGGGAATCCCTGGTCTAAGGAATAAAAATCGCTAATCGCTTCTTACTTAAACCACGATTTAAACCTATTGCGTAAATCGTCACCTTTCTTCACGTCACAACCTTTCAAACTTAAGTACTACCCTTCATTCATATTTTACATTCAATTTAACTTATTCTTAGGTACCTATAATATCTTAATAAAATAGATATATACAGTTAAAATAATAGCAAAAATTACAATTGATACCATCTTTATCTAAAAACATGATCAATCATCAATGCCTATACCTAATATTGAATATTTATATTACGGTTCTAAGAATCATTTCTTAAAAAGTTTATAAGGTAATGTACCTATAGCTGATGTCCTGTACACATTGTCTTTCAACGCCATATTATCTCTCGTTAAAATATTAAAAAAGAAGATCAGGTGGACTCTATTCTATTCTCTATATTGGTGTATTCTCTTGCTCTCTCCGTGAACGAATCTTTCATTGAGTGGGCAGACAGGAAAGTACACAAAGTAGTCAAGGCTTTTGGTGGAATAACAAAAATACTTGTCGCTGGATCCGGTAGGGCATCTCCTTTTACAGCAGAATCAAGAATGTCACACAAACGGTACGCGGTGTGCACTGTTACGCAACGGGGTCGTTACGCTCTGCTTCACGAACGGATGGATGACAACCGCCATACAACCGCTCTAAAACAATCAATTTCAGTCGTTCATTAGATACATTCACAGATCACAGAATTAAGTCTCTGATGTGTGGATAAATTAATTATTCAGCCATTAGTAAAAAATCTCTGATCTAAATTGCCATGGAATTGTTTTTACCGCATAGAATATGAAAATTGAAAAGCATGGCACAAATAAATGGGGTTGTTTTTTATACGACTGCCTGAAAAAAGGAGTAGGTATATTGTTTTCAGGGTTCATGTATGTATGTGAGTTTGTATATTCCATCATAACTTCTATACGCCTAAACGGATTTTGATGAATGAGGTATCGTTAGAATCCTTAGCTTATTTCTGGTGACATAGGCTGGTAAAATTTTAAAAAAAATTTATAGGGTGACCATGGTCCCGCATCAAAGACTAAGGTTGTTTTTTTTTCCAAAATGAGATTAACTACCTATATTGTCATCATCAAGAAAATGATGAGTAGATTCCAAAAATATATAAGACTATATTTCAATATCCAGTGATTCACAAACAAATATCATTTAACTATGGGAGTCGTACTTTTTAATTATTTGAGTTATATTCACTTGTTTAATCCACTAGGTAAACTGTAGTAGTAGGTTGACTGCGATCTCTGCAGTCCAACAGCCCAAGATGGTAGCGGGCTAACCTAATATCGATTTCTACACAAAAACACTCCACTGAATCTGGGAGGACATCTTCTTCAATAGCAGAATGACAACCGCTCCAAAACAATCAATGCCAGTATTCGTTCTTTCGGCTCAGGACCACTCAGCGGGCGAAGGAGAGGGCTATGCTCGGAGAGTCCCTACGTGATCAAATCAGAAATGAGGAGATTCGTAGGAGAACCAAAGTCACCGACATAGCTCGTGCTGAGATGTATAGAGCGTACCTACTTTGACTTTGCTCAGACTTTACTCAGAATTAAAACGGGATGGACTTATGTGAGTGTCATAGATCGTTTTAACTCTGTCTTAAGTCAGAGTTAAGTCAAGGTACGCTCTATAGATTTCAGAAGTAGAGTCGCTAAGCATGGACTCGGCACATAGAGCGTTGGGGGTCACAAGGTGATTGAATGGCCTCCAAATGGAATGGCAACCGGCCGCCTCAGATTAATTTTATTCTTATCTTCATAAGCGTCATAATCATTTGTATAACTTAGATCTATAAATCGTCGAATATCGAAGCGAATATCGTATATCGAAGCGCATTTTACCTAGTTACTAGTTACCTATAGGTACTTAAAGCGTTTAAACAATAAATCTATGGTCACAACCGAGTGACAACTCACACCTGTGACGTAAGTCCGCGATATAAATGAATGAATGAAATTAGTACATTATTTTTACGTGTTTTTAACCCATCAGTTGTAATATCTATTGTTATGGTCCAAGATCCCACGACGATCAAACCTTCGTTATTTTATTAAAGCTGAAAGTTTTTCTATACACGAAGAATTTTTTGTGGTTTTAAAGCCGCGGCGAGTTTAATCGCCTTTAGCAGTACTATCGGCTCAATTTTTTTTAATTTTTTTTAAAGTACTTACTTTTTGAGTTAGAATTTTTTTTCGAAATAAACTCGAAACTGTGAGAAACAGTAGTACTACGCGGCGAAGTTCAAAGAAGCTAGACGGCGCGAGCGGCGTCTGGCGTCCAATCATCGAACCGATTCGGGGTTTAAAAGCCCCGCCCCTTAATCCTTTGAAACGGCCCGCGCGCCGCTGACCGCTCGCGGCTAGCCGACTCAGTGTCCCCACCTTAGGGTATTTTCCCCTAGATTTAGGGGATTTTTGAACACTTAGGGGTTTTTTTAGGGTATACAATTATTTAGGGAAATTTTTAGGGGAAAAAAATTTATTAGGGAATTTTTTAGGGAAAGTTTCAACTTTTGGTTCGAATCGGTGACTGCGTGTATCTGAACGTAACTTGGTGTGCCGATGTTACCCATGGAAGTAGGAATCAAGGAATTACGACTATAATGTTACATTTCTCTATGGCTAGTACCAAACAAAATATATTTTTCTCTTTCGCGCTCATAGAATTGTATACGTGGAAAGAAGAGATGTCGAATACGAATAAAGCTGCTTTATGTGTGCGAGGTAAACTGGTTTTTATGGATTTATACGTTATGGTTTAGGTACTCTTGTTTGTTTGACTTGGTTGGTTTGACTGTCAGTGTTTATAGTCTGGGTAGTGTGTTTTTCGCTTGTTCCAAATGTAGGTCCGCTTTGCACCATAAACCATTGTCCTATTAGAGGACAATGATGCCATGTTAACCATGGGTCATTTATAGAGGACTCCTCTATAATTAATGATCTATGGTTAACATAGTTCGAAAAGCTGATGATTGATGATGAAAATTCTTTTCAAAATCCTCATAGATTTGTGGTAGTTATAATATGATGATAATGCTAAGTTAGTGACTTATGGCTGCATAATTAGATCTTCACCTTAATAATTGGTCAAAACTTATCTGATGGTAGTGTACCTACTTCCTACATATTATATATAATAGGTACCTAACTATATAATATGGTACAGATGGTATTGATTTAAAGTTTTTTTTTTTTTAGTTTAATATATTAAAAAAAGTTAAATAAAAGTTCAATGCACTTTCATTTGTGTTTTATTCTTAGAATAAATTTTTTAGGGGAAAACATTTTGAAAAGTGCTTATTTTAGGGGAATTTCACGAGGAGTTAGGGGAAAACCTAAATCAGAGGGTGGCAACACTGAGCCGACTTCCGGCCTCAGTTACGCAAAACACGTCACGCGTGCCGTAAGTGACGCTAATTCGGTTTTCAAATACGCGCAAAAATGGATCGCCATTACGAATACTCCAATTTGAAAGACCTAAGTAGGTATGGTGCAACGCCATTGCAAATTAGATAAGTACAATGCGACAGAAGCTCGACGGCTCTACGCACAACCGGATCACTTAAATTCCCTTCGTCTGCGAGGAATCCGAAACCCACAAGTTCCGTCCAGTATCACTATCTTAGCCGCAGCGCAGCGTTTAGTCGACCATGGGCAATTCCGAACACCAGAGCATGTTCAAGGTCGAGGTCGTCCCCGCATGTACTCGCCGGAACTCGACGAGGAAATCCTCGAATACTTCGAACGCGATCCTCGTCGAAGCACCCGAATGGCTGCAATTAGGTTTAACTTGAGCCAGTATTACCTACGTGTGGAAGTTGTTAAACTCAGAAGGCTTACATCCATACCATTTTAGGCGTGTACATGCACTTCACGAGAACGATGGGCCAGCTAGGATTGAGTTTTGTCAGTGGTTATTAAACAATCGTGAATTAAGCATTCTGTGAACTGTCTAGTCAACTTTTACTCGTATTGGAATTTTTAACTAGCACAATAAACATTATTGGGCCTTTAACAACCCCCACGTGATCCGCGAAAGTGCTCGAATCAAAGAAAGTGCGTAAATACGTGAGTGTAAAATTTAATACCTAAAATAAGTGTACCCACCTACCTCGTGAGCTGTAAATAACCTGCAATGATGGTGTAAGTACCTTAAAACTTTAAAACTTTCCTTACAAAAACTTTCCTTTAAAAGTACCTTAAAGCCTTAAAACTTTCATCGAAACTTTACCTAATGTTAAACAGCTGATAGTCGTACGTAGGTGAACGACCAGTTGTGCGCCGCTCGGTTCAAGCGTCACGTGACCCGCTCAGTCAGCTGGCGCTACTAATTGATCGCAAAATTTTCGAAATAATAATTTCTCGATTTTTTATTTTTTATTTTAATACTAGGGTCAGGATTAATGGTAGAAACAAATTGTACTGTTAATTTCGAATCACCTCTCAGGGGCCTTAAAACCACTAAAAATTCAGCTTGTATACTTAAGTATGTCTCTAATAGAGACCATACAGTTTAGTCTACTACTCGGTGGGTATAAACCATCCCCGACTATGAAGTTTGGATCGCGGTTGCTTTGGAAGGTATCAGTGGTATCAGGTAGAAACGGTGGCTGCTCAAATTCGTTAAAGTATTATGCTCCGTTTTTTAAATTATTTTTTTAAGCTCCGTATTTTCGTCGCGGGATCTTGCTCTATTACCAAAAGCTGCATAATATTATAAATATAAAGTAACTAAGTAAATCGTAATAATAATGTAATGTTATTATGTTACGTATTCGATATATTTTTATTACTGAATGCGTGAAACAAAACATGAAATACCTAGTGAGCCTTTACAAGTTTACGCATATGATAGATCGGTTTAATAGGTAATACAGTATCGAGGCCGAGGTTTCGCAAGCTATTTCTCACGTTTAGCCGAACTACACTTGTTTTGCTGACATTAATCACTTCTCGCAGATTACACCTGACTTCTTTACCTCTATTCTATTCTTGGCGAGTACATCTAGGATCTAGTTGAAATCATGAAATTTGGCACAGAAATAACACACTTTGATCTTTTTTTTTATCCACTACAAGTTAAGCCCTTGACTGCGATCTCACCTGATGATAAGTGATGATGCGGTCTTAGATAGTAGCGGGCTGTAAGGGGCATGGCAGTTATATAACCCATACACCTAGTCGGTTTCTACACGGCATCGTAACGGTAACTAGTAACAGTATCGGTGGTAGGTAGGTAACTAGCCACGGCCGAAGCCTCCCACCAGGCAAATTCCGGAAAATTAAAGAGTTCCCGCGGGAACCAAAAAACTTCAATGCACGCTGACGAAGTCGCGGGCATCAGCCAGTTTTATCATAATATCGGAAATTATATCTCAATTCAGTTTGGAATATTCAAATAAGGTTAAAAATCTATTTCTCGCAAAGTACCTATTCTTAAAGGTGGATTTTTCCAGTTATACACTATTTACCTAAGTACCTAAGTAATTGCAATACCTACCAGTGACATGATACGAAATAAAGGATATTGCCACATATTCTCCTATAGCGAAGCGGTTTTGAGGCTATCCGAAATATTTGATACTTACTTACTTTATAATATAAAATTACCCAACTGCATGGTTTAAATAAGCAAGACCGCTTTATATTTCCGTTGGTTACATTTTAATGCGCAACCTACGGTGCATTCAATACATCATTTTGCGGTTGCAGTGCTACTGCGCTGATTTTTACCTAAATCCATAATAATTATAAACTAGCTGATGCCCGCGACTACGTCCGCGTGGATTGAGTTTTTTTGGTTCTCGCGGGAACTCTTTAATTTTTCGGGAAGAAAGTAGGTAGCTTTAGATAGATAGGTGTTATTCCAAGCTATATTTATTCCAATTTATCTCTGTGCCACTCACTGTCTTAGTCTACGCTATTTGATATTTTGTTCTTATAATAATTGGTCCTATGCTGCTTCAGAAGTCAAAGAGTCAGTATTTAATTATTCGTCTAAGTACTTAAGTAATTTATTTAATCTACTTAATTAAAACAAGCTATAATTTTATTAATATAAAAAATAAATAACCTATTTTTTGGGTCGTATAAAAAGAGAGTAGATAGATAAAGGGGTTTTATGCAACCTGTTAAATAAGTTACGAGCTCTTGAAGTAGGTATAATACTTTTGTGAATGATCTACTCGTTGACGTCGTTGATCGCTATAAAAATTTTTTAACAGCAATCAACGGAACGACATAATAATGGCTAATATTTTTTTACAGGAACGCATAGTAAGTGTAGCTTATAACGTCTTTGAAAGGGGTTTTCTACAAAAAGTCCCATCCCCATGCGTCAGTTTTTATGCTGTTTACATAGGTACTGCGCATACTTTAATACTGTACAAGAATCAGCTTTTCTAATTATTGTTCATTTTTGGTAACAATAAACCGTCTTTGAACGGCCATATCTCGCAAAAGGGCCATCCAAATGCAGGCAGACTGCAACTTTTGTGATCAGTGGAGAGCTCTACATCCACCTAACACTGAATCAGCTTTTCTGGCGATGGTTACCGAAATTGCAGTTATCTCCTATAATATATACTATATTCGATATAGGGCAAAATCGCGGGAAATTATAAAAATCCCCAATTAATGTCAAGGCCAAATGCATTTTTTTAGCCTTGAGTACACTAGCGTTACAAATAACGCTAGTGTTGCAAGTACCTAAATATCTACTCCCAGCTTTCACTAGAGATACAATTTACTACTTTAAGTATTAATTATTCTATCTGCAAATTACTATAGGCGCAGTAGGTACCGTGATAAGATCTCAATCGGTATTCTGGTTATTGCGAAAAATTAATTTGTTTTGAATAAATTAGGTAGGTAAGTACCTGCTTGCTACAATCAATGATATCAATTTAATATTGCGTAGAATTATTATCATTCATAAAAATGCGTGACATTGGCGAAGTGCACTGTAGGACGTATGATTCGACCTACCAAGTACCAAGTATTCGATACTCAATTTATTTATTAGGTACATGTAGGACATACAGCTAGTGTCTCCTATGTCTCGTCATATTTTGACTCTACCACTGCACCGGTTTGGAATTCTACTGAGATTCGTCCATGGAAGCTATAAAACAACTCTATTAATAATTTTAATAAGTATATTAAGAACATACTTAATACTTGATGAAGATGACAGTTTAAAAAATATATACCTATATGAACCCGTCAGCAAAGGGGTGACGACTCACGACCCTCAGTATTTTGGTTCACTAATTGAACTCTAGTTCTAGCTAAGTGTTTAACTTTAACTAGAACTTTACCCGGTTTTAAGTTGCAAGTAACCTTTGGGCTTTAACTGTTATTTTTCGTCTGTAAATGACAAACATAAAAGTATTTGAACTTTAGGTAGGTAAGTATTTGACTTTACCTAGAACTTTAGTCAGATTCAAGTTGGACGTACCACTAGGCTATTCTGTGAATGACGAAGGTATAGTTCGTTTTATAATTTTATTACAGTGCTTCACAACTTACATACATATCAAAAATTTTCGGAAAATTTTTGATATTTCCCAGGGCGCGATTCCCAGAGAGACGCAGGTTCAAATCCTGCCGGTTCCGAAATTTTTTGATATAATATGTAAGTTTGGTATAGTTCGTGTCACGAAAACCGCAAATTATTGAAACTAATACATTTTGTATACAAAATTATATCAATATCCAATATATACGACTAATAGCGCCGCCTCTAGGGAACCACACGTCCTTTATGCTAACTCTGAGACTACACGTGATATGGCCTGTAAGTCTAGAATCTAGAAAGTGTTGCCAGACTTAACTATTATACAAAAGACTCGTTATTACACCATACCTTTGCCGGCATTTAATCGGATGCAAACACAAGCCCCGGATGTTAAACACCAGTTTGTTTGATGTTATATAAAAACCATGTAATAGATTGATAGCTTTCACACCACTTCAACAATTTATTGACATTTTTGCTTGTAATGCAATTAGGTATAGTGTTTGATTTCTATTGGTGTTTGTTTTCTTTCCGACTCGGTACCTACTTAAAAAGCGGTATAGCTGCCTCTATTGGCTTATATTAGAATTGGGTATTTGACAAATACTCAAATCAGCAACCTTTTATCAAACGTCAAAACGCGTCCTAAGCATGGGATTTACATGAAATGTTGAAATGTGACGTCATTAAAGTTCGACGCACTTTTTTACTTTAATCGATTTTTTAAAATGGTTATTCAACATAAAACTATCAGGGACGTGGATATTACGACTTTTGGGAGATCCTCTATTTAATAATTACTAAAAAATAATTTATTTGAATACTTAGTAGTCAAATACCTACCAACCAAATACCATTTTAAACTATCGATTAAAGTAAGCGTCGAACTTTGATGACGTCACAACTCACAATTCAAAATTTCATATAAAATCCCATTAAGCACGCGTTTTGACGTTTGAAAAAAGTTGCTGATTTGACTAGTTGTCAAATACCTACCCAATTCTTCGGCTCCGATATGAAAAACTCTTTGATTTTCCGAGATTAAAAGCATTGAAGTTATCGAATGTCCGTCCTCAATGGTACGGAGGTATTTCTGCGGTATCAGAATAAGTATTAAGTATGAACTTTAAATCGACGACTCCCAATATAAAATTCTCAATTTCTTAAAGTTAAACCTTGTGGAAGTTTGTTAGTTTCAAATCTTCGATCTATAGAACTAAAGTAACCTTTTTGGTGGACCTTTTTAATCTATGGATCGCGAGTGACCACTGAAAGTGAAAGTTACTCACCTCGAAATTGCTACGGTCTCGCACAACCATCACTTTTTTGAAGAAAATCTGCGGCATAATGTCACCTTTGAACTTTGCACTTATAATTTTCAAAAATTATTTCATCCTTCGATATTTTTTTTAAATATAAATCAACTGTCACTTTTCAGGTAGAATAACCACAAACGTCATGGCCACACTTAAGTTTTAAATTACATTTTTCGGCGCGAATTTTAATTTCGATTTTCACACAATTAGAACACTATTTTTAAATCGTGGCACAGACGTTACATGATCTAAAAAAGAGGGTAATTAATTTTTATTTTAGTTAAATTTTCCGGCAAATATTTTAGTTATAGTACAGAACTTTGCGTTCTAACTCTGTGCAGTGAACTAAGCGACCAAACCAGTATAATGTTTATAAGTATGAAACATTGACTTGCACGAGAATTAGCCTGTCGCAATGGTTGATTTCCTTCGACTTTTTAGTCACTATCACTGTTACATACGGTTTAAAACAGCTTGGCTATTGCAAAATATACATTGATTACCATTTGGCCTACGTACAGTGCAATATACCTATGTGGTTCGAGATCCAATCTTGATTAATTTACCTGCAGCGAATATTTCCCGCTTTAATAAGTTTGTTACGTCCTTTTTCCTTATTTAGCATTGATTTTTCGATATCTAAAAGACCGTACCAACCACGGTTTTAATAGAACGTACTACTAATAGATAGGTAGTAGGAAGTTAGTTGAGAGTTGAGACTTCAGCCGAAGTCTCAACTCTCAAATACCTAACAGGCTATATAACGACCGCAGTTCTTCCCCTTTTCCAAATTAGTAAAAGATAGAGCTTATTTTTCTCACATATTACTTAGGGGTCATCCATAAACTACGTCACACTAATTTTGTGATTTTTTCACCCCTTCCCCGTCTTTGTCACAGTTGGTCACATTTGAGAGACTCCGCCCTCGCTAGTGTGACGTCACATACCTTGCAATTTTATATCTAGAAACAGCACTTCCGAAGTTAGTTTTATTGGCATTTAAATTATTTTTTAATATAGGTACTTAATCAACATCAAATCAAACATTTGAAAAAATTAACAAAACTTGGAAATATTTTTGAAGTTTTTCGTTAATAGTTCAAATTTGGCTGTATTATTTAGATGTATAAGATTTTGAAATGTGACGTCACGAAACTTAGGACCCCTCCCACCCCTTGTCACACAATGTCACACTTACCCTTATCGTGTGACGTACTTTATGGATGACCCCTTATTTGTTTCGTCACGGGCTGGACATATTCGATACTGAATGGCGACTGGAGACTGGAAGCAGTAAAATTAAACGCAAATCAATTAATAGCGGCGCGACGCACTAAATAAAGAACTGACAGACAGACAGACAATATACGATGTGACCGAATGCTCGTTAAATCATTATTTTGTTAAAATATACAATCGGTTTTATTGGTTGTGGAAACCTTAAGGTCAATGTTGGATGATAAGTTCAATAAGCCAATAGATAAAACATTTACTAAGTATTTTCAGTATGATATGGAAAATTCTCACTCTATATTTTGAAAAACTTCACTATTTTCAACTCGAAAAATGACTAGGTATTTCAAATTCAACTGTATTTTTGGCTTTCGTAGTAGTTATGTAAAACAATAGTATCTACAACGACAGAGCTACAGAACCATAAGCAAGCAATTCTGATACGTACTTGACCAATTTTTTTACTTATAAATACGAAAGTGTGTCTGTCTCTCTGATACGCTTTCACGACCCATCTGTTCAACTGATTTTCATGAAATTTTGTATAGGGATAGGTTCCCGGGAAAGGACATAGGCTATTTTTATTCTGGAAAATTAAAGAGTTAACATAGGAAGTAATATAGGTTAACTAGTATGGCGCGTGGGTGCGCGGCCCGCTACAGCGGACCGCGTAGTGGACCGCGTGGTCCACTGTCTACTTACTCGCTGTCCTACTATCCTGCCCCCCGATTATGTAAGAATGGCCGATCAAATCGTCAAAGTTCGGCGTCAAAGTAAAATAAACCATAACAGCATTAAATTAGAGCTCAATTTCTAAACACGAAATTGAGCTCTAATTTAATGCTGTTATGGTTTATTTTACTTTGACGCCGAACTTTGACGATTTGATCGACAATTCTTACATAATCGGGCAGCTGATTTACTGTCTACGTGTTCTGATCTGAACAACACACTGCTATGCTAGTGAGCACAGTGGAAGCGCCAGCACGCCAAGCGTCCGACGTAAAAGAAAATTCTCATAGGAAAAACCCCTCCCTTTTTGTTTGAGCAGCCCCTAAGTAGGTACCTATCTTTAATACCCTGCCCGTGCTCCTCACCCATCATCCGAACCTTCGATCATCATCTCTCTCCATATTTTTTCTCCGAACCATTCGTCAAAATGAGAATTCTTCCATAAAAACAAATCTTGAAAAGGAACCGTAGTCTTGCATAGTTCTACACTTGTAGCCTCTTTAATATTCGCCATACATTTTCTATGGAAAAATAAATTCCGCCCTCTTGAATTTTTTTCCTGTTCATCAAGTAGACCCTCATGTCCCGATCATCTTTTGCCAAGAAACCACCCTTCCATCTTTTATACTCTCCGAGATAGACACCGTCGAAATTTGTATGGCGGCCATCTTAAATCCGCCA
Source organism: Erebia ligea (assembly GCA_917051295.2). NCBI lineage: Eukaryota > Metazoa > Arthropoda > Insecta > Lepidoptera > Nymphalidae > Erebia > Erebia ligea. The sequence continues at coordinate 2,798,107 of OU785232.1, forward strand.
TTTTGAAATTTTTTTCAGCTCACTGTCAATCGGATGAAGTTTCGAGTGACATTTGGTCGAGCACCACCCACCTATCTTCGATACCCTGGCCGGTGCTCTTCATCCGTCTTCGAAATCCTCAATCATCAGGTCTCTCCGTATTTTTCCTCTTAATGAATTTTTGGTTTCTATACGAAACGATGAGTGAAAAAAAAAATGTTCATACAAAATTTTACAGGAGAGGTGATCAATGAGTCAGCACGAGCAGCTATATATATATTAACTAGTATGGCGCGTGGTTGCGCGGCCCGCTACAGCGGACCGCGTAGTGGACCGCGTGGTCCACTGTCTACTTACTCGCTGTCCTTCTATCCTGCCCCCCGATTATGTAAGAATGACCGATCAAATCGTCAAAGTTCGGCGTCAAAGTAAAATAATTCATAACAGCATTAAATTAGAGCTCAATTTCGAAACACGAAATTGAGCTCTAATTCAATGCTGTTATGGTTTATTTTACTTTGACGCCGAACTTTTACGATTTGATCGACAATTCTTACATAATCGGGCAGCTGGTTTACTGTCTACGTGTTCTGATCTGAACAACACACTGCTATGCTAGTGAGCACAGTGGAAGCGCCAGCACGCCAAGCGTCCGACGTAAAAGAAAATTCTCACAAAGGAAAAACATAAAACAAAGACCACCAACCCCCGCCCTCCCTTTTTGTTTGAGCAGCCCCTAAGTAGGTACCTATCTTTAATACCCTGACCGTGCTCCTCACCCATCATCCGAACCTTCAATCATCATCTCTCTCCATATTTTTTTCTCCGAACCATTCGTCAAAATGAGATTTCTTCCATAAAAACAAATCTTGAAAAGGAACCGTAGCCTCTTCAATATTCGCCATACATTAACTATGGAAAAATAAATTCCGCCATCTTGAATTTTTTTCCTGTTCATCAAGTAGACCTTCATGTCCTGATCATCTTTTGCCGAGAAACCACTCTTCCATCTTTTATACTCTCCGAGATAGACACCGTCGAAATTTGTATGGGGCCATCTTAAATCCGCCATTTTGAATTTTTTTCAGCTCACTGTCAATTGGATGAAGTTTCGAGTGACATTTGGTCGAGCACCCCCCACCTATCTTCAATACCCTTTTCTATGGAAAAATAAATTCCGCCATCTTGAATTTTTTTCCTATTCATCGAGTAGACCTTCATGTCCTGATCATCTTTTGCCAAGAAACCACTCTTCCATCTTTTATACTCTCCGAGATAGACACCGACGAAATTTGTATGGCGGCCATCTTAAATCCGCCATTTTGAATTTTTTTTCAGCTTACTGTCAATTGGATGAAGTTTCGAGTGACATTTGGTCGAGCACCCCCCACCTATCTTCGATACCCTGGCTGGTGCTCTTCATCCGTCTTCGAAATCCTCAATCATCAGCTCTCTCCGTATTTTTCCTCCGGATGAATTTTTGTCTTTTATACGAAACGATGAGTGAAAAAAAAAAAGTTCATACAAAATTTTACAGGAGAGGTGATCAATCAGTCAATCAGCACGAGCAGCTATATATATATTAACTAGTGTTTCGCTCTGTGCGCGAGCTGCTAAAGCAGCTCGCGGGCCGTGTTAGTCTGAAATTTTGAAGGATGGGTGGTGGTGTTTCAGCTTTATGCAAAAAATATGGGATTAGAAAAGGAAAATTAAAAAAGGGAAGATCACAAACATAAGTTCTTTGAAAGGAGTCGCATGCATGAGCTACTTTATAATATTTTTTTAAAGATAAAATACTATTTTTTAAAGAAACAGTAGGTATACATTATGTGAAATTAAACAAAAATTTTTATTTTTATTAAATCAGCCACGTATTTAAATATTTATAATTTTAGCCAGGAGTAGAACATTAAAGATAATGTATATTGAAGATTATTAAATGGCAACAAAACGGTTTTTTTTAATTCAAGCCTGTATTTAAATTCCTTCTTGTAAATAATTTAAGCTACGTGAAAAATCATTCATTCATTGTTCATTGGAAATTATTTTATCTACTCCAGCATCGAAAAGTTCCAACGAAACCGGTAAATTTCAAAATGACGCTGATTTTATAAATTTTGGTAACAGTTTCCTGTTTTGTGATATTAGGGATCCTCAGATATCGAATTTGAACGAAATCGCTACAATAACAAAGAATATCTAAATGACGCTGATTTAAATTTTGGTAACAGATTCCTGTATTGAAATCCCAGGGAGTCCTAAATATCGATTTTGAACGAAATCGGTTAATTTTAATAAGTAATTTCCAAATGGCGCAGATTTTCTAAAATTTTTGTACCAGTTTCCTGTTTTGTGATATTAGGGATCCTCAGATATCGATTTTGAAAAAATCCGTAAATTAACAAATAATTCCAAAATGGCGCTGAATTTTTAAAATTTTGGTAACAGTTTCCTGTATTGAAATCCCAGGGAGCCCAAAATATCGATTTTGAACCAAATCGCTCAATTAACAAAGAGTTTTGAAATGGCGCTGATTTTGTACAACTTTGGTATCAGATTCAGTTTTGTGATCCCAGGGAGCCCTAAATATCGATTTTGATCGAAATCGGTCAATTAACAAAGAATTTCAAAATGGCGCAGATTTTTTAAAATTTTGATAGCAGTTTTCTGTTTTGTAATCCCAGGGAACCCTAAATATCGATTTTGAACGAAATCGGTCCATTAACAAAGAATTTCAAAATGGCGCCGATTTTTTAAACTTTGGTATCGGTTTCCTGTTTTGTAATCCCAGGGAGTCATATGTATCGATTTTCAACGAAATCGGTCAATTAACAAAGCATTTCAAAATGGCGCCGGTTTTTTAAAATTTTGGTACCAGTTTCCTGTTTTGTAATCCCAGGGAGCCCTAAATATCGATTTGGAACGAAATCGGTTAATAAATAAATATTTTTAAAATGGCGCTGATATTTTAAAATTTTGGTACCGGTTTTCTGTAATCCCAGGGATCCTAAAATATCGATTTTGAACGAAATCGGTCAATTAACAAAGAATTTCAAAATGGCGCTGATTTTTTACAACTTTGGTATCAGTTTCTTGTATTATAACCCCAGGGAGCCCTAAATATCGATTTTGAACAAAATCGGCCAATTGACAAAGAATTTCAAAATGGCGCTGATTTAAATTTTGGTAACAGCTTCCTGTATTGAAATCCCAGGGAGCCCTAAATGTCGATTTGGAACGAAATCGGTTCATTAATAAATAATTTCAAAATGGCGCTGATATTTTAAAATTTTGGTACCGGTTTTCTGTTTTGTAATCCCAGGGATCCTAAAATATCGATTTTGAACAAAATCGGTCAATTAACAAAGAATTTCAAAATGGCGCTGATTTTTTACAACTTTGGTATCAGTTTCTTGTCTTATAACCCCAGGGAGCCCTAAATATCGATTTTGAACGAAATCGGCCAATTGACAAAGAATTTCAAAATGGCGCTGATTTAAATTTTGGTAACAGCTTCCTGTATTGAAATCCCAGGGAGCCCTAAATATCGATTTGGAACGAAATCGGTTAATTAATAAATAATTTCAAAATGGCGCTGATATTTTAAAATTTTGGTACCGGTTTTCTGTTTTGTAATCCCAGGGATCCTAAAATATCGATTTTGAACGAAATCGGTCAATTAACAAAGAATTTCAAAATGGCGCTGATTTTTTACAACTTTGGTATCAGTTTCTTGTTTTATAACCCCAGGGAGCCCTAAATATCGATTTTGATCGAAATCGGTAAATTAACAAAGAAGTTCAAAATGGTGCCGATTTTTTTTAAACTTTGGTATCAGTTTCCTGTTCTGTAATCCCAGGGAGTCCTAAATATCGATTTTGAACGAAATCGGTTATATTAAATAATTTCAAAATGGCGCTGATTTTTTTTAAATTTTGGTACCAGTTTCCTGTTTTGTAATCCCAGGGAGTCCTAAATATCGATTTTGAACGAAATCGGTTATTAACAAAGAATTTCAAAATGGCGCCGATTTTTTAAACTTTGGTATCAGTTTCCTGTTTTGTAATCCCAGGGAGTCATATGTATCGATTTTGAACGAAATCGGTCAATTAACAAAGCATTTCAAAATGGCGCTGGTTTTTTAAAACTTTGGGACCAGTTTCCTGTTTTGTAATCCCAGGGAGCCCTAAGTATCGATTTTGAACGAAATCGGCCAATTGACAAAGAATTTCAAAATGGCGCTGATTTAAATTTTGGTAACAGCTTCCTGTATTGAAATCCCAGGGAGCCCTAAATATCGATTTGGAATGAAATCGGTTAATTAATAAATAATTTCAAAATGGCGCTGATTTTTTAAAAATTTTGGTAACAGTTTCCTGTATTGTAATCCCAGGGAGTCTTAAATATCGATTTTGAACGAAATCGGTTATTAACAAAGAATTTCAAAATGGCGCCGATTTTTTAAACTTTGGTATCGGTTTCCTGTTTTGTAATCCCAGGGAGTCATATGTATCGATTTTGAACGAAATCGGTCCATTAACAAAGAATTTCAAAATGGCGCTGATTTTTTAAAATTTTGGTACCAGTTTCCTGTTCTGTAATCCCAGGGAGTCCTAAATATCGATTTTGAACGAAATCGGTCAATTAACAAAGCATTTCAAAATGGCGCTGGTTTTTTAAAATTTTGGTACCAGTTTCCTGTTCTGTAATCCCAGCGAGTCCTAAATATCGATTTTGAACGAAATCGGTTATTAACAAAGAATTTCAAAATGGCGCCGATTTTTTAAACTTTGGTATCGGTTTCCTGTTTTGTAATCCCAGGGAGTCATATGTATCGATTTTGAACGAAATCGGTCAATTAACAAAGCATTTCAAAATGGCGCTGGTTTTTTAAAACTTTGATACCAGTTTCCTGTTTTGTAATCCCAGGGAGCCCTAAGTATCGATTTCGAACGAAATCGGCCAATTGACAAAGAATTTCAAAATGGCGCTGATTTAGATTTTGGTAATAGCTTCCTGTATTGAAATCCCAGGGAGCCCTAAATATCGATTTGGAACGAAATCGGTCAATTAATAAATAATTTCAAAATGGCGCTGATATTTTAAAATTTTGGTACCGGTTTTCTGTTTTGTAATCCCAGGGATCCTAAAATATCGATTTTGAACGAAATCGGTCAATAAACTAAGAATTTCAAAATGGCGCTGATTTTTTACAACTTTGGTATCAGGTTCTTGTTTTATATCCCAGGGAGCCCTAAATATCGATTTTGATCGAAATCGGTAAATTAACAAAGAAGTTCAAAATGGTGCCGATTTTTTTTAAACTTTGGTATCAGTTTCCTGTTCTGTAATCCCAGGGAGACCTAAATATTGATTTTGAACGAAATCGGTTATATTAAATAATTTCAAAATGGCACTGATTTTTTTAAAATTTTGGTACCAGTTTCCTGTTTTGTAATCCCAGGGAGCCCTAAGTATCGATTTTGAATGAAATCGGTCAATTAACAAATAATTTCAAAATAGCGCTGATTATTAAACTTTGGTATCAGTTTCCTGTTTTGTAACCCCAGGGAGCCCTAAATATCGTTTTTGAACGAAATCGGTCAATTAACAAAGAATTTCAAAATGGCGTTGATTTTTTACAATTTTGGTATCAGTTTCCTATTTTGTGACCCCAGGGAGCCCTAAATATCGATTTTGAACGAAATTGGTCAATTAACAAAGAATTTCAAAATGGCGCTGATTTTTTTACTTTGGTATCAGTTTTCTGTTTTGTAATCCCAGAGAGACCTAAATTATATTGAATATGAAAGATTCCATCTCTAATACTCTCCGAGACAGACACTGATGAAATTTGTATGGCGGCCATCTTGAATCCGCCATTTTGGAGATTTTTCAACTCACCGCCAATTGGATGAGGTTTCGAGTGACATTTGTTTGAGAACCCCCCCTATCTTCAATATCTTGGCCGTGCTCTTTATCCGTCTCCGAAATCCTCAATCATCAGCTGTCTCCATATTTTTCTTCAAGTTATATTTTCTGATTTATATACGAAGCCATCAGTGAAAAAAAAATTTGTCATGCAAAAATTTACAGGAGGGAGTTTTTGGGGAAAATCTCGAAAACTGCCCCAAACGTGGCAACACTGTTTAGATATCTCGATACTGCCGGTCGAGTTACACAATCGATCCATACATGTCAACTTTCCCAAATGTTGCCAATTGCCTCAAAAACATGATCGAAATTTTCAAAAACACAAAAAGAATACAAAATGGCCGCCACCTGGTTTCACAGAAACATTTTACATAGTTTTATAATGTTCCCGTGAACTACAGGATATACCGCTTGTGATGACGTTTCAATTTTTCATCTCGCTCGCACCCAGCCGAAATGATTGCCCCTGAAAAAAGACCATGTCGAAAATCACTTTTACTTTGATAAATTCCAGTGTTGCCAGACCTGGGCGACGAAATTACCCAAATGTAATTCATACAAGTGAGACACGTGGTTCCTCGTACTCGAATCTTGCAAAAAGTCCGTATTTAGATTTTTTTTATTTTTGGGGTAAATCTTGAAAATTTCCCGAGAAATGGGGTAATCTTTTTTCCCCCAATCCATACCTCGAGTCTGTACACACAATCGCCCCGTAGAAGTCGAAACGCTCCGACGTTGCCAACTGTGAGAAATTGGAATTTAAAATTGCGATTTTTCGTACCTCAAACCGAACGGCCGCCGCGACAGCCGCCATCTTGAATTTTTAAAAACTACTCCCATTTTGTCAAAATACAGGATAATTGTAGGCGAAAAAAAGAAAAAATCATGCTCGACTACGCCGTTTCAGATCTGTGGCTCCGCGGTTCGGGGTCGAAACATCAAAAATTTTAAAACACTGCAGCTCGGCCGCCATCTTGTTTTTCCAATTTTTTCCACTTTTTCTATTGATCGTTTACTAATTTCTTCAATAATTGCGAGTTGTAACAAAATCGGTTAGAACACAAAAGAGTTGCAAGAATCACGTCTGCCGCCATCTTGTTTTTCTGAAATGTCATAATTTTTCCCTACGCCCATCCCGCACCCGAACACATCTCCCATACATCATTGTATCGTTTTCTGTCTCTTTCTTGGAGAACAATAAATTATGCTAATGAGTCCTAATCGCCATATAATTTGGTATGAAAAAAAATATTCCGCCATCTTGAATTTTTTTTCTTTTCGCTAAATAGATCTTCTCGTCCTGATCATCTTTGGCCGAGAAACCACTCTTTCATCTTTTATACTTTCTGAGATGGACACCAAATAAATTTGTATGGCGGCCATCTTAAATCCGCCATTTTGAATTTTTTTCAGCTCATTGTCTTTTGGATGAAGTTTCGAATGACATTTGGTCGAGCACCCCCCACCTATCTTCAATACCTCGGCCGTGCTCTTTACCCGTCTCCGAAATCCTCAATCATCAGCTGTCTCCATATTTTTGTTCAAGTTTAATTTTCTGACGTGTATACGAAGCCATCAGAGAAAAAAAAAATTTCATACAAAATTTTACAGGAGGACATTTTTGGGAAAATCTCGAAAACTACCCCAAATGTGGCAACACTGTTTAGATATCTCGATACCGCTGGTTGAGTTACACAATCGATTTATACATGTCAACTTTCCCAAATGTTGCCAACTGCCACAAAAACGTGATCGAAATTTTGAAAAACACAAAAAGAATACAAATTGGCCGCCACCTCGTTCCACAGAAATATTTTAGATAGTTTCATAATTTTCCCGTAAAATACAGGACATACCGCTCCTGATGACGTTTAAATTTTTCATCTTGCTCGCACCCAGCCGAAACGATCGCCCCTGAAAAAAGACCATGTCGAAAATAACTTTTACTTAGATAAATTCCAGTGTTGCCAGACCTCGGCGACGAAAATACCTAAATGTCATTCGTACAAGTGGGACACGTGGTTGCTCGTACTCGAATTTTGCAAAAAGTCCGTATTTCGATTTTTTTATTTTTGGGGTAAATCTTGAAAATTTCCCGAAAAATGGGGTAATTTTTTTTCCCAATCCATACCTCGAGTCCGTACACACAATCGCACCGTAAAAGTCGAAATGCTCCGACGTTGCCAACTGTGAGAAAATTGAATTTTAAAATTGCGTTTTTTCGTACCTCAAACAAAAAGGCCGCCGCGACAGCCGCCATCTTGAATTTTTAAAAACCACTTCCGTTCTGTCAAAATACAGGATAATTGTAGTCGAAAAAAGAAAAAATTATCATGCTCGACCACGCTGTTTCGGATCTGCGGCGCCGCGGTTCGGGGTCGAAAAATCAAAAATTTTAAAGCACTACAGCTCGGCCGCCATCTTGTTTTTCCAATTTTTTCTACTTTTTCTATTGATCGTTTCCTAATTTCTTCAATAGTTGCGAGTGTTAACGAAATCGGTTGGAAAACAAAAGAGTTGCAAGAATCACGTCGGCCGCCATCTTGTTTTTCCGAAATGTCATAATTTTTCCCTACTCGAATCCCGCACCCGAACACATCTCCCCTACATCATTATATCGTTTTCTGTCTCTTTCTAGGAGAACAATTATGTCAATGAGTCAGTCAGTGAGTGAGTGAGTGAGTGGTAATTGAGCTATATATAGTATAATGATAGGTAGGTAACCTTAATCCACGCGGACGAAATCGCGGGCATCGTGTAGTATCTTATAATTGTGTCAATTATTTCAAGAAAATTCAAATATCTCTATGTATATTTCCAGTAAGTACCTACTTAGGTAATTAATATATATATAGCTGCTCGTGCTGATTGACTGATTGATCACCTCTCCTGTAAAATTTTGTATGAACATTTTTTTTTTCACTTATCGTTTCGTACAGAAGACAAAAATTCATTAAGAGGAAAAATACAGAGAGAGCTGATGATTGAGGATTTCGAAGACGGATGAAGAGCACCGGCCAGGGTATCGAAGATAGGTGGGGGGTGCTCGACCAAATGTCACTCGAAACTTCATCCAATTGACAGTTAGCTGAAAAAAATTTCAAAATGGCGGATTTAAGATGGCCGCCATACAAATTTCGACGGTGCCTATCTCGGAGAGTATAAAAGATGGAAGAGTGGTTTCTTGGCAAAAGATGATCAGGACATGAAGGTCTACTTGATGAACAGGAAAAAAATTCAAGATGGCGGAATTTATTTTTCCATAGAAAGGGGTATTGAAGATAGGTGGGGGGTGCTCGACCAAATGTCACTCGAAACTTCATCCAATTGACAGTGAGCTGAAAAAAAATTCAAAATGGCAGATTTAAGATGGCCGCCATACAAATTTCGTCGATGTCTATCACGGAGAGTATAAAAGATGGAAGAGTGGTTTCTTGGCAAAAGATGATCAGAACATGAAGGTCTACTTGATGAACAGGAAAAAAATTCAAGATGGCGGAATTTATTTTCCATAGAAAATGTATGGCGAATATTGAAGAGGCTACGGTTCCTTTTCAAGATTTGTTTTTATGGAAGAAATCTCATTTTGACGAATGGTTCGGAGAAAAAAATATGGAGAGAGATGATGATCGAAGGTTCGGATGATGGATGAGGAGCACGGTCAGGGTATTAAAGATAGGTACCCACTTAGGGGCTGCTCAAACAAAAAGGGAGGGGCGGGGGTTGGTGGTCTTTGTTTTATGTTTTTCCTTTATGAGAATTTTCTTTTACGTCGGACGCTTGGCGTGCTGGCGCTTCCACTGTGCTCACTAGCATAGCAGTGTGTACTTCAGATCAGAACACGTAGACAGTAAATCAGCTGCCCGATTATGTAAGAATGGTCGATCAAATCGTCAAAGTTCGGCGTCAAAGTAAAATAAACCATAACAGCATTAAATTATAGCTCAATTTCGCGGTTCCTTTTCAAGATTTGTTTTTATGGAAGAAATCTCATTTTGACGAATGGTTCGGAGAAAAAAATATGGAGAGAGATGATGATCGAAGGTTCGGATGATGGGTGAGGAGCACGGTCAGGGTATTAAAGAAAGGTACCTACTTAGGGGCTGCTTGAACAAAAAGGGAGGGGCGGAAGGTTGGTGGTCTTTGTTTTATGTTTTTCCTTTATGAGAATTTTCTTTTACGTCGGACGCTTGGCGTGCTGGCGCTTCCACTGTGCTCACTAGCATAGCAGTGTGTACTTCAGATCAGAACACGTAGACAGTAAATCAGCTGCCCGATTATGTAAGAATGGTCGATCAAATCGTCAAAGTTCGGCGTCAAAGTAAAATAAACCATAACACCATTGAATTAGAGCTCAATTTCGTGTTCGAAATTGAGCTATAATTTAATGCTATTATGGTTTATTTTACTTTGACGCCGAACTTTGACGATTTGATCGGCCATTCTTACATAATCGGGGGGCAGGATAGTAGGACAGCGAGTAAGTAGACAGTGGACCACGCGGTACAATACGCGGTCCGCTGTAGCGGGCCGCGCAACCACGCGCCATACTAGTTATACTATATATAGCTCAATTACCACTGACTGACTGACTGACTGACTGACTCATTGACATAATTGTTCTCCTAGAAAGAGACAGAAAACGATATAATGATGTAAGGGAGATGTGTTTGGGTGCGGGATTCGAGTGGGGAAAAATTATGACATTTCGGAAAAACAAGATGGCGGCCGACGTGATTCTTGTAACTCTTTTGTTTTTCAACCGATTTTGTTACAACTCGCAATTTTTGAGGAAATTAGGAAACGATCAATAGAAAAAGTGGAAAAAATTGGAAAAACAAGATGGCGGCCGAGCTGTAGTGCTTTAAAATTTTTGATTTTTCGACCCCGAACCGTGGCGCCACAGATCCGAAACGGCGTGGTCGAACATGATAATTTTTTCTTTTTTCGACTACAAATATCCTGTACTTTGACAGAATGGAAGTGGTTTTTAAAAATTCAAGATGGCGGCTGTCGAGGTTGCCATTTTGTTTGAGGTACGAAAAAACGCAATTTTAAAATTTAAATTTCTCACAGTTGGCAACGTCGGAGCGTTTCGACTTCTACGGGGCGATTGTGTGTACAGACTCGAGTTATGGATTGGTGAAAAAAAATTACCCCATTTCTCGGGAAATTTTCAAGATTTACCCCAAAAATAAAAAAATCGAAATACGGACTTTTTGCAAAATTCGAGTACGAGCAACCACGTGTCATACTTGTACGAATGACATTTGGGTATTTTCGCCGCCGAGGTCTGGCAACACTGAAATTTATCAAAGTAAAAGTGATTTTCGACATGGTCTTTTTTCAGGGGCGACCATTTCGGCTGGGTGCGAGCGAGATGAAAAATTTAAACGTCATCAGGAGCGGTATATCCTGTAGTTTACTGGAAAATTATAAAACTATGTAAAATATTTCTGTAAAAAGAGGTGGCGGCCATTTTGTATTCTTTTTGTGTTTTTCAAAATTTCGATCACGTTTTTGAGGCAGTTGGCAACATTTGGGAAAGTTGACATGTATGGATCGATTGTGTAACTCGACCGGCAGTATCGAGATATCTAAACAGTGTTGCCACATTTGGGGTAGTTTTCGAGATTTTCCCCAAAAACTCCTCCTGTAAAATTTTGTATGAAAAATTTTTTTTTCACTGATGGCTTCGTATACAAGTCAGAAAATTAAACTTGAAGAAAAATGTGGAGGCAGCTGATGATTGAGGATTTTGGAGACGGGTAAAGAGCACGGCCGAGGTATTGAAGGTAGGTGGGGGGTGCTCGACCAAATGTCATTCGAAACTTCATCCAAAAGACAATGAGCTGAAAAAAAAATCAAAATGGCGGATTTAAGATGGCCGCCATACAAATTTATTTGGTGTCAATCTCAGAAAGTATAAAAGATTAAAGAGTGGTTTCTCGGCCAAAGATGATGAAGACGAGAAGGTCTATTTAGCGAAATGAAAAAAAATTCAAGATGGCGGAATATTTTTTTTCATACCAAATTATATGGCGATTAGGACTCATTGACATAATTTATTGTTCTCCTAGAAAGAGACAGAAAACGATACAATGATGTACTGGAGATGTGTTCGGGTGCGGGATTCGAGAAGGGAAAAATTATGACATTTCGGAGAAACAAGATGGCGGCCGACATGATTCTTGCAACTCTTATGTTTTCCTACCGATTTCGTTACAACTCGCAATTATTGAAGAAATTAGGAAACGATCAATAGAAAAAGTGGAAAAAATTGGAAAAACAAGATGGCGGCCGAGCTGTAGTATTTTCAAATTTTTGATTTTTCGACCCCGAACCGCGGCGCCACAGATCCGAAACGGCGTGGTCGAGTATAATGATTTTTTTCTTTTTTCGCCTACAATTATCCTGTCTTTTGACAGAACGGGAGTGATTTTTAAAAATTCAAGATGGCGGCTGTCGCGGCGGCCGTTCGGTTTGAGGTACGAAAAAACGCAATTTTCAAATTCAAATTTCTCACAGTTGGCAACTTCGGATCGTTTCGACTTCTATGGGGCGATTGTGTGTACAGACTCGTGGTATGGATTGGGGAAAAAAAATTACCCCATTTCTCGGGAAATTTTCAAGATTTACCCCAAAAATAAAAAAATCGCAATACGTATTTTTTGCAAAATTCGAGTACTGGTCTGGCAACACTGGCATTTATCAAAGTAAAAGTGATTTTCAACATGGTCTTTTTTCAGGGGCGATTATTTCGGCTGGGTGCGAGCAGGATGAAAAATTCAAACGTCATCAGGAGCGGTATATTCTGTAGTTTACGGGAAAATAATAAAACTATGTAAAATGTTTCTGTGGAACGAGGTGGCGGCCATTTCGTATTCTAATTGTGTTTTTCAAAATTTCGATCACGTTTTTGAGGCAGTTGGCAGCATTTGGGAAAGTTGACATGTGTGGATCGATTGTGTAACTCAACCGGCAGTATCGAGATATCTAAACAGTGTTGCCACATTTGGGGTAGTTTTCGAGATTTTCCCAAAAATGTCCTCCTGTAAAATTTTGTATGAAAATTTTTTTTTTGACTGATGGTTTCGTATACAAATCAGAAAATTAAACTGGAAGAAAAATATGGAGATAGCTGATGATTGAGGATTTTGGATACGAGTAAAGAGCACGGCCGAGATATTGAAGATAGGTGGCGGGTGCTCGACCAAATGTCATTCGAAACTTCATCCAATAGACAATGAGCTGAAAAAAAATTCAAAATGGCGGATTTAAGATGGCCGCCATACAAATTTATTTGGTGTCTATCTCAGAGAGTATAAAAGACGGAAGAGTGGTTTTTTAGCAAAAGATGATCAGGACGAGTAGGTCTAATAAGCGAAATGAAAAAAAAATCAAGATGGCGGAATATTTTTTTTCATACCAAATTATATGGCGATTAGGACTCATTTGTTCTCCAAGAAAGAGACAGAAAATGATACAATGATGTACGGGAGATGTGTTCGGGTGCGGGATTCGAGTGGGGAAAAATTATGACATATCGGAAAAACAAGATGGTGGCCGACGTGATTCTTGCAACTCGTTTGTTTTCCAACCGATTTCGTTAAAACTCGCAATGATTGAAGAAATTGGTATATCCTGTAGTTTACGGGAAAATTATAAAACTATGTGAAATGTTTCTGTGAATCGAGGTTGTTGCCACATTTGGGGTAGTTTTCGATATTTTCCCCAAAAATTTCCTCCTGTAAAATTTTGTATGAAAATATTTTTTTTCACTAATGGCTTCGTATACAAGTCAGAAAATTAAACTTGAAGAAAAATAGGGAGACAGCTGATGATTGAGGATTTCGGAGACGGGTAAAGAGCACGGCCAAGGTATTGAAGATAGATGGGGGGTGCTTGACCAAATGTCATTCGAAACTTCATCCAATTGACAGTGAGGTGAAAAATTTTTCAAAATGGCGGATTTAAGATGGCCACCGTACAAATTTATTTGGTGTCTATCTCAGAAAGTATAAAAGATGAAAGAGTGGTTTCTTGAAAAAAAAGATGATCAGGACGAGGAGGTCTATTTAGCGAAATGAAAAAAAAAATTCAAGATGGCGGAATATTTTTTTCATACTTTATTATAATTTGGCGACTCACTCATTGTCATAATTGTTCTCCTAGAAAGAGACAGAAACCGATACAATGATGTACGGGAGATGTGTTCGGATGCGGGATAGGAGTAGGGAAAAATTATGACATTTCGGAAAAACAAAATGGCGGCAGACGAGATTCTTGCAACTCTTTTGTTTTCCAACCGATTTCGTTAAAACTCGCAACGATTGAAGAAATTAGAAGGATTTTGGAGACGGGTAAAGAGCACGGCCAAGGTATTGAAGATAGATGGGGGTTGCTTGACCAAATGTCATTCGAAACTTCATCCAATTGACAGTGAGCTGAAATTTTTTTCAAAATGGCGGATTTAAGGTGGCCGCCATACAAATTTATTTGGTGTCTATTTCAGCAAGTATAAAAGATGGAAGAGTGGTTTCTTGACAAAAGATGATCAAGTAAACGATCAATAGAAAAAGTGGAAAAAATTGGAAAAACAAGATGGCGGCCGATCTGTAGTATTTTCAAATTTTTGATTTTTCGAGCCCGAACCGCGGCGCCACAGATCCGAAACGGCGTGGTCGAGCATAATGATTTTTTTCTTTTTTCGCCTACAATAATCCTGTATTTTGACAGCATGGGAGTGGTTTTTAAAAATACAAGATGGCGGCTGTCGCGGCGGCCGTTCGGTTTATGGTACGAGAAAACGCAATTTTAAAATTCAAATATCTCACAGTTGGCAACGTCGGACCGTTTCGACTTCTACAGGGCGATTGTGTGTACAGACTCGATGTATGGATTGGGGGAAAAAAAATACCCCATTTCTCGGGAAATTTTCAAGAGTTACCCGAAAAATAAAAAATCTAAATACCGACTTTTTGCAAAATTTGAGTACGTGCAACCACGTGTCTCACTTGGACGCATGACATTTGGGTATTTTCGTCACCGAGGTCTGGCAACACTGGAATTTATCAAAGTAAAAGTGATTTTCGACATGGTCTTTTTTCAGGGGTCATCATTTCGGCTGGGTGCGAGCGAGATGAAAAATTGAAACGTCATCAGGAGCGGTATATCCTGTAGTTTACGGGAAAATTATAAAATTATGTAAAGTGTTTCTGTGAAATGAGGTGGCGGCCATTTTGTATTCTTTTTGTGTTTTTCAAAATTTCGATCACGTTTTCGAGGAAGTTGGCAACATTTGGGAAGGTCACATGTATGGATCAACTGTGTAACTCGACCAGCAGTATTGAGATATCTAAACAGTGTTGCCACATTTGGGGTAATTTTTGTGATTTTCCCCAAAAATTTCCTCCTGTAAAATTTTGCATTAAAAATTTATTTTTCACTGGGCTTCGTTTACAAGTCAGAAAATTATACTTGAAAAAAAATATGGACACAGCTGATGATTGAGGATTTTGGAGACGGGTAAAGAGCACGGCCAAGGTATTGAAGATAGATGGGGGGTGCTTGACCAAATGTCATTCGAAACTTCATCCAATTGACAGTGAGCTGAAATTTTTTTCAAAATGGCGGATTTAAGGTGGACGCCATACAAATTTATTTGGTGTCTATTTCAGCAAGTATAAAAGATGGAAGAGTGGTTTCTTGACAAAAGATGATCAAGACGAGGAGGTTTATGCAGTGAAATGAAAAAAAAATCAAGATGGCGGCATATTTTTTTTCATACCAAATTATATAGCGATTAGGACTCATTTACATAGTTTATTGTTCTAGACAGAGACAGAAAACGATACAATAATGTACGGAAGATATGTTCGGGTGCGGGATGGGAGTAGGGAAAAATTATGACATTTCGGTAAAACAAGATGGCGGCTGATTTGCCGAAATGCACTGATCGTAGCATTGAAGATAGGTGGGGGGTGCTCGACCAAATGTCATTCGAAACTTCATCCAATAGACAATGAGCTGAAAAAAAATTCAAAATGGCGGATTTAAGATGGCCGCCATACAAATTTATTTGGTGTCTATCTCAGAGAGTATAAAAGACGGAAGAGTGGTTTTTTAGCAAAAGATGATCAGGACGAGTAGGTCTATTAAGCGAAATGAAAAAAAATTCAAGATGGCGGCATATTTTTTTTCATACCAAATTATATAGCGATTAGGACTCATTTACATAGTTTATTGTTCTAGACAGAGACAGAAAACGATACAATAATGTACGGAAGATATGTTCGGGTGCGGGATGGGAGTAGGGAAAAATTATGACATTTCGGTAAAACAAGATGGCGACCGATTTGCCGAAATGCACTGATCGTAGCATTGAAGATAGGTGGGGGGGTGCTCGACCAAATATCATTCGAAACTTCATCCTATTGACAATGAGCTGAAAAAAAATTCAAAATGGCGGATTTAAGATGGCTGCCAAACAAATTTATTTGGTGTCCATCTCAGAAAGTATAAAAGATGGAAGAGTGGTTTTTTCAAAAGATGATCAGGGCGAGGAGGTCTATTTAGCGAAATGAAAAAAAGTTCAAGATGGCGGAGTTTTTTTGTCATACCAAATTATAAGGCGATTAAGTAGTTTTCCAACCGATTTCATTACAACTCGCAATTATTGAGGAAAATAATAAACGATCAATAAAAGTGTAAAAATAAAAGTGAAAAAAATATTTGGCGTCTATCTCAGAAAATATAGAAGATGGAAGAGTGATTTCTTGGCAAAAGATGATCAGCACGAGGAGGCTGAGGAGGTGGGATCACAAAACAGGAAACTGATACCAAAGTTTTAAAAAATCAGCGCCATTTTGAATTTTTTTGTTAATTGACCGATTACTTTCAAAATCGATATATAGGGCTCCCTGGGATTACAAAACAGGAAACTGGTATCAAAAGTTTTAAAAAATCAGCGCCATTTTGAACTTCTTTGTTAATTGACCGATTTCGTTCAAAATCGATATTTAGGGCTCCCTGGGACTACAAAACAGGAAACAGATACCAAAGTTTTAAAAAATCAGCGCCATTTTGAATTTCTTTTTTAATTGACCGATTTCGTTCAAAATCGATATATAGGGCTCCCTGGGATTACAAAACAGGAAACTGGTATCAAAAGTTTTAAAAAATCAGCGCCATTTTGAACTTCTTTGTTAATTACCGATTTCGTTCAAAATCGATATTTAGGGCTCCCTGGGATTACAAAACAGGAAACAGATACCAACGTTTTAACAAATCAGCGCCATTTTGAAATTCTTTATTAATTGACCGATTTCGTTCCAAATCGATATATAGGGCTCCCTGGGATCACAAAACAGGAAACTGATACCAAAGTTTCAAAAAATCAGCGCCATTTTGAAATTCTTTTTTAATTGACCGATTTCGTTCAAAATTGATATTTAGGGCAAACACCATCCCGTGAGCTGCTTTAGCAGCTCGCGCACAGAGCGAAACACTAGTTACCACTCACTCACTGACTGACTCACTCATTGACATAATTGTTCTCCTAGAAAGAGACAGAAAACGATATAATGATGTAGGGGAGATGTGTTCGGGTGCGGGATTCGAGTGGGGAAAAATTATGACATTTCGGAAAAACAAGATGGCGGCCGACATGATTCTCGCAACTCTTTTGTTTTCCAACCGATTTCGTTACAACTCGCAATTATTGAAGAAATTAGGAAATGGTCAACAGAAAAAGTGGAAAAAATTGGAAAAACAAGATGGCGGCCGAGCTGTAGTGCTTTAAAATTTTTGATTTTTCGACCCCGAACCGCGGCGCCACAGATCCGAAACGGCGTGGTCGAGCATGATAATTTTTTTCTTTTTTTGCCTACAATTATCCTGTATTTTGACAGAATGGGAGTGGTTTTTAAAAATTCAAGATGGCGGCTGTCGCGGCGGCCTTTTTGTTTGAGGTACGAAAAAACGCAATTTTAAAATTCAAATTTCTCACAGTTGGCAACGTCGAAGCGTTTCGACTTCTAGGGAGCGATTGTGTGTACAGACTCGAGTTATGGATTAGTGAAAAAAAATTACCCCATTTCTCGGGAAATTTTCAAGATTTACCCCAAAAATAAAAAAATCGAAATACGGACTTTTTGCAAAATTCGAGTACGAGCAACCACGTGTCCCACTTGTACAAATGATATTTGGGTATTTTCGCCGCTGAGGTCTGGCAACACTGGAATAAATCAAAGTAAAAGTGATTTTCGACATGGTCTTTTTTCAGGGGCGATCATTTCGGCTGTGTGCGAGCGAGATGAAAAATTTAAACGTCATCAGGAGCGGTATATCCTGTAGTCTACGGGAAAATTATAAAACTATGTAAAATGTTTCTGTAAAAAGAGGTGGCGGCCATTTTGTATTCTTTTTGTGTTTTTCAAAATTTCGATCACGTCTTTGAGGCAGTTGGCAACATTTGGGAAAGTTGACATGTATGGATCGATTGTGTAACTCGACCGGCAGTATCGAGATATCTAAACAGTGTTGCCACATTTAGGGTAGTTTTCGAGATTTTGCCCAAAAACTCCTCCTGTAAAATTTTGTATGAAAAATTTTTTTTTCACTGTTGGTTTCGTATACAAGTCAGAAAATTAACACTTTAACAGCCGACCGTTATAAAGGCGGCTTTCCCTGGTACGCCGGCGTTTTTTGCCGATATTCTATGACTCATAAAATAAAAACTATCTGTGATATGTCTATTATTCTTTTTTTATATGTACTATTGTTCTTTATATTTTTAGGGATGAAATAAAAAACATTTGTAATAAAAAATAATATTTATGAAAAAAAATTAAGAAAAGAGGTCTAAAATCGAAAAAAACGACGTACTCTCACGTTAGTGGCGTGGGCGCACTGGCGCGCCGTGAAAGATCGCTTGTCCTGTCTCCACCCCGCACCTCCCGTCGGTGAATCATACATGTGTGCGTAGATAAAGAGTCATTCTACACCGGGGTTACACGCCATTCACGCACCGGGCACGTGGTATTTAAACAGACGATAGGAAAGTCAAAGCCGTACGGAGTACGTGATCGGCGTACCGAGTTGATCGACACTGCCCGTACACAGTACGTGATCGGCTGTTAAAGTGTTAAACTCGAAGAAAAATGTGGAGGCAGCTGATGATTGAGGATTTCGGAGACGGGTAAAGAGCACGGCCGAGGTATTGAAGATAGGTGCGGGGTGCTCGACCAAATGTCATTCGAAACTTCATCCAAAAGACAATGAGCTGAAAAAAAATTCAAAATGGCGGATTTAAGATGGCCGCCATACAAATTTATTTGGTGTCTATCTCAGAAAGTATAAAAGATTAAAGAGTAGTTTCTCGGCCAAAGATGATGAGGACAAGAAGTTCTATTTAGCGAAATGAAAAAAATTCAAGATGGCGGAATATTTTTTTTCATACCAAATTATATGGCGATTAGGACTCATTAGCATAATTTATTGTTCTCCAAGAAAGAGACAGAAAACGATACAATGATGTACTGGAGATGTGTTCGGGTGCGGGATTCGAGTAGGGAAAAATTATGACATTTTGAAAAAACAAGATGGCGGCCGACATGATTCTTGCAACTCTTATGTTTTCCTACCGATTTCGTTACAACTCGCAATTATTGAAGAAATAAGGAAACGATCAATAGAAAAAGTGGAAAAAATTGGAAAAACAAGATGGCGGCCGAGCTGTAGTGTTTTCAAATTTTTGATTTTTCGACCCCGAACCGCGGCGCCGCAGATCCGAAACGGCGTGGTCGAGCATGATATTTTTTTCTTTTTTTGCTTACAATTATCCTGTATTTTGACAGAACGGGAGTAGTTTTTAAAAATTCAAGATGGCGGCTGTCGCGCCGGTCGTTCTGTTTGAGGTACGAAAAAACGCAATTTTAAAATTCAAATTTCTCACAGTTGGCAACGACGGAGCGTTTCGACTTCTATAAAGCGATTGTGTGTACAGATTAGAGGTATGGATTGGGGAAAAAAAATTGCCCCATTTCTCGGGAAATTTTCAAGATTTACCCCAAAAATAAAAAAATCGAAATACGGACTTTTTGCAAAATTCGAGTACGAGCAACCACGTGTCACACTTGTACGAATGACATTTGGGTATTTTCGTCGCCGAGGTCTGGCAACACTGGAATTTATCAAAGTAAAAGTGATTTTCGACATGGTCTTTTTTCAGGGGCGATCATTTCGGCTGGGTGCGAGCGAAATGAAAAATTGAAACGTCATCAGGAGCGGTATATCCTGCAGTTTACGGGAAAATTATGAAACTATGTAAAATGTTTCCGTGAAACGAGGTGGCGGCCATTTTGTATTCCTTTTGTGTTTTTCAAAATTTTGATCACGTTTTTGAGGCAGTTGGCAACATTTGGGAAAGTTGACATGTATGGATCGATGGTGTAGCTCGACCGGCAGTATCGAGATATCTAAACAGTGTTGCCACATTTGGGGTAGTTTTCGAGATTTTCCCCAAAATTTCCTCCTGTAAAATTTTGTATGAAAATTTTTTTTTTCACTGATGGCTTCGTATACATGTCAGAAAATTAAACTTGAAGAAAAATATGGAGACAGCTGATGATTGAGGATTTCGGAGACGGGTAAAGGGCACGGCCGAGGTATTGAAGATAGGTGGGGGGTGCTCGACCAAATGTCATTCGAAACTTCATCCAAAAGACAATGAGCTGAAAAAAAATTCAAAATGGCGGATTTAAGATGGCCGCCATACAAATTTATTTGGTGTCCATCTCAGAAAGTATAAAAGATGAAAGAGTGGTTTCTCAGCCAAAGATGATCAGGACGAGAAGATCTATTAAGCGAAAAGAAAAAAAATATAAGATGGCGGAATATTTTTTTTCATAGCAAATTATATGGCGATTAGGACTCATTAGCATAATTTATTGTTCTCCAAGAAAGAGACAGAAAACGATACAATGATGTATGGGAGATGTGTTCGGGTGTGGGATTCGAGTAGGGAAAAATTATGACATTTCGGAAAAACAAGATGGCGGCCGACGTGATTCTTGCAACTCTTTTGTTTTCCAACCGATTTCGTTACAACTCGCAATTATTAAAGAAATTAGTAAACGATCAATAGAAAAAGTGGAAAAAATTGAAAAAACAAGATGGCGGCCGAGCTGTAGTGTTTTCAAATTTTTGATTTTTCGACCCTGAACCGTTGCGCCACAGATCCGAAACGGGGTAGTTTATGTATAGGAGATATGTTCGGGTGCGGGATGGGAGTAGGGAAAAATTATGACATTCCGGAAAAACAAGATGGCGGCCAATTTGCCGAAATGAACCGATCGAAGCATTGAAGATAGGTGGGAAGTGCTAGACCAAATGTCATTCGAAACTTCATCCCTTAGACAATGAACTGAAAAAAAATCAAAATGGCGGATTGAAGATGGCTGCCATACAAATTTATTTGGTGTCTATCTCAGAAAGTATAAAAGATGGAAGAGTGGTTTCTTGGCAAACTTGATGATCAGGAAAAAATTCAAGATGATAGAGTTAATTTTTCCATAGAAAATATATGGCGAATATTGAAGAGACTAATACCTGATTTGTGGGTACACTCGCAGGGGCTGCAGACACTTATTATTTTGCTTTTATTTTATTATTCTGCTTTTGTGTATTGTCTTTGTTAACTAAATGTTTTTCTATTCTAAGAATAAAAAAAAGAATACTATTTTATTTATTCTGATGGTTATATTAATAAAATTCGAATATAAATAATAAACACAAGTTAGGTAGAAAAAAGAATTTTAATGAAAAAGGTAAAAAGTATACATAAACAATAGGTAATAGGTATAGGTCCTATGAAATTGCCTTTCTTCAGTACTGGACATTTTAAATAAAAAAAAGTTTGTAATGGCTCTGTATTCTAAATTCAAATAAATTTTGTTTTAAAACCATGACATTCTTTTTACAAACTCAGTCTTTTGTTTTTTGATTAGCGTTGTATTTTCATTACATTTCAACATTTTTCGGAAACTGTTACAAAAATTTAAAAAAATCAGCGCCATGTTGAAATTCTTTGTTAATTGACCGATTTCGTTCAAAGTAGATATTTAGGACTCCATGGGGTTACAAAACAGGAAACTGTTACCAAAATTAAAAAAAAATCCGCGCCATTTTGAAATTCTTTGTTAATTGACCGATTTCGTTCAAAATCGATATTTAGCACTTCCTGGGATAAAAAAACAGGAAACTTGTACTTACCAAAATTTAAAAAAATCAGCGCCATTTTGAAATTCTTTGTTAATTGACCGATTTCGTTCAAAATCGATATTTACGCTAATTAGGGCTCCCTGGGATTACAAAACAGGAAACTGGTACCAAAATTTTTAAAAATGGCCGACATTTTGATATTCTTTGTTAATTGACCGATTTCGTTCAAAATCTATATTTAGGGCTCCCTGGGATTACAAAAGAGGAAACTGATACCAAAGTTTTAAAAAATGGCCGACATTTTGAAATTCTTTGTTAATTGACCGATTTCGTTCAAAATCGATATTTAGGACTCCCTGGGATCACAAAACAGGAAACTGATACCAGAGGTTTAAAAGATTAGCGCCATTTTGAAATTCTATGTTAATTGACCGATTTCGTTCAAAATCTATGTTTAGGGCTCCTTAGGATTACAAAACAGAAAACTGATGCCAAAGTTTTAAAAAATCAGCGCCATTTTGAAATTCTTTGTTAATTTACCGATTTCGTTCAAAATTGATATTTACGCTAATTAGGGCTCCCTGGGATTACAAAACAGGAAACTGGTACCAAAATTTTTAAAAATGGCCTACATTTTGAAATTCTTTGACCGATTTCGTTCAAAATCTATATTTAGGGCTCCCTGTGATTACAAAAGAGGAAACTGATACCAAAGTTTTAAAAAATCAACGCCCTTTTTGAAATTCTTTGTTAATTGACCGATTTCGTTCAAAATCGATATTTAGGACTCCCTGGGATCACAAAACAGGAAACTGATACCAGAGGTTTAAAAGATTAGCGCCATTTTGAAATTCTATGTTAATTGACCGATTTCGTTCAAAATCTATGTTTAGGGCTCCTTAGGATTAAAAAACAGAAAACTGATGCCAAAGTTTAAAAAAATCAGCGCCATTTTGAAATTATTTGTTAATTGACCGATTTCGTTCAAAATCGATATTTAGTACTCCCTGGGATCACAAAACAGGAAACTGATACCAAAGATTTAAAAATCAGCGCCATTTTGAAATTCTTTGTTATTGACCGATTTCATTCAAAAAACTGATACCAAAGTTTAAAAAAAACAGCGCCAATCTGAAATTCTTTGTTAATTGACAGATTTCGTTCAAAATCGATATCAGGGCTCCCTGGGATTACAAAACAGGAAACTGTTACAAAAATTTTAAAAAATCTGCGCCCTTTTTGAAATTCTTTGTTAATTGACCGATTTCGTTCAAAATCGATATTTAGGACTCCCTGCGATCACAAAACAGAAAACTGATACCAAAGGTTTAAAAGATTAGCGCCATTTTGAAATTCTATGTTAATTTACCGATTTCGTTCAAAATCTATATTTAGGGCTCCTTAGGATTACAAAACAGAAAACTGATGCCAAAGTTTTAAAAAATCAGCGCCATTTTGAAATTATTTGTTAATTGACCGATTTCGTTCAAAATCGATATTTAGTACTCCCTGGGATCACAAAACAGGAAACTGATACCATAGTTTTAAAAAATCAGCGCCATTTTGAAATTCTTTGTTATTGACCGATTTCGTTCAAAATCGATATTTAGGACTCCCTGGAATCACAAAACAGGAAACTGATACCAAAGTTTAAAAAAAACAGCGCCAATCTGAAATTCTTTGTTAATTGACCGATTTCGTTCAAAATCGATATTAGGGCTCCCTGGGATTACAAAACAGGAAACTGTTACAAAAATTTTAAAAAATCTGCGCCATGTTGAAATTCTTTGTTAATTGACCGATTTCGTTCAAAATAGATATTTAGGACTCCCTGGGGTTACAAAACAGGAAACTGTTACCAAAATTAAAAAAAATCCGCGCCATTTTGAAATTATTTATTAATTGACCGATTTCGTTCAAAATCGATATTTAGTACTCCCTGGGATCACAAAACAGGAAACTGATACCAAAGTTTTAAAATATCAGCGCCATTTTGAAATTCTTTGTTATTGACCGATTTCGTTCAAAATCGATATTTAGGGCTCCCTGGGATCACAAAACAGGAAACTGATACCAAAGTTTTAAAAAATCAGCGCCAATCTGAAATTCTTTGTTAATTGACCGATTTCGTTCAAAATCGATATTAGGGCTCCCTGGGATTACAAAACAGGAAAGTGATACTAAAGTTTTAAAAAATCAGCGCCATTTTTAAAATCTTTCTACTTAAAGGTGAATTGTGTATCTAAGTAAATAAATTCGGTTTAATACAATAAAGACGTCAAGTCTGTACTACTGTAGTGTACTAACGTCTAACCACATCTCGTGAGCTGCTTTAGCAGCTCGCGCACAGAGCAAAACACTAGTTATACTATATATAGCTCAATTACCACTGACTGACTCACTCATTGACATAATTGTTCTCCTAGAAAGAGACAGAAAACGATATAATGATGTAGGGGGGATGTGTTCGGGTGCGGGATTCGAGTGGGGAAAAATTATGACATTTCAGAAAAACAAGATGGCGGCCGACGTGATTCTTGTAACTCTTTTGTTTTCCAACCGATTTCGTTACAACTCGCAATTATTGAAAAAATTAAGAAACGATCAATAGAAAAAGTGCAAAAAATTGGAAAAACAAGATGGCGGCCGAGCTGTAGTGTTTTAAAATTTTTGATTTTTCGACCCCGAACCGCGGCGCCACAGATCCGAAACGGCGTGGTCGAGCATGATAATTTTTTCTTTTTCCGACTACAATTATCCTGTATTTTGACAGAATGGGAGTGGTTTTTAAAAATTCAAGATGGCGGCTGTCGCGGCGGCCTTTTTGTTTGAGGTACGAAAAAACGCAATTTTAAAATTCAATTTTCTCACAGTTGGCAACGTCGGAGCGTTTCGACGTGTATGGTGCGATTGTGTGTTCAGACTCGAGGTATGGATTGGGGAAAAAAATTACCCAATTTTTCGGGAAATTTTCAAAATTTACCCCAAAAATAAAAAATCGAAATACGGGCTTTTTGCAAAATTCGAGTACGAGCAACCACGTGTCCCACTTGTACGAATGAGATTTGGGTATTTTCGTCGCCGAGGTCTGGCAACACTGGAATTTATCAAAGTAAAAGTGATTTTCGACATGGTCTTTTTTCAGGGGCGATCATTTCGGCTGGGTGCGAGCGAGATGAAAAATTTAAACGTCATCGGGAGCGGTATATCCTGTAGTTTACGGGAAAATTATGAAACTGTGTAAAATGTTTCTGTCCAACGAGGTGGCGGCCATTTTGTATTCTTTTTGTGTTTTTGAAAATTTCAAACACGTTTTTGAGGCAGTTGGCAACATTTGGGAAAGTTGACATGTATAAATCGATTGTGTAACTCAACCAGCGGTATCGAGATATCTCAACAGTGTTGCCACATTTGGGGTAGTTTTCGAGATTTTCCCAAAAATGTCCTCCTGTAAAATTTTGTATGAAAAATTTTTTTTTCACTGATGGCTTCGTATACACGTTAGAAAATTAAACTTGAACAAAAATATGGAGACAGCTGATGATTGAGGATTTCGGAGACGGGTAAAGAGCACGGTCCAGGTATTGAAGATAGGTGGGGGGTGCTCGACCAAATGTCATTCAAAACTTCATCCAATTGACAGTGAGCTGAAAAAAATTTCAAAATGGCGGATTTAAGATGGCCGCCATACAAATTTATTTGGTATCTATCTCAGAAAGTATAAAAGATGGAAGAGTAGTTTCTCGGCCAAAGATGATCAGGACGAGAAGATCTATTTAGCGAAAAGAAAATAATTCAAGATGGCGGAATTTTTTTTTTCATACCAAATTATATGGCGATTAGGACTCATTAGCATAATTTATTGTTCTCCAAGAAAGAGACAGAAAACGATACAATGATGTATGGGAGATGTGTTTGGGTGCAGGATGGGAGTAGGGAAAAAATATGATATTTCGGAAAAACAAGATGGCGGCCATAGTGCTTTTTGTAACATTTTTGTTTTCCAACCGATTTCGTTAAAACTCGCAACGATTGAAGAAATTAGTAAACAATCAAAAGAAAAAGTAGAAAAAATTGGAAAAACAAGATGGCGGCCGAGTTGTAGTGTTTTCAAATTTTTGATTTTTCGACCCCGAACCGCGGCGCCACAGATCCGAAACGGCGTGGTCGAACATGATATTTTTTTCTTTTTTCGTCTACAATTATCCTGTATTTTGACAGAATGGAAGTGGTTTTTAAAAATTCAAGATGGCGGCTGTCGCGGCGGCCTTTTTGTTTGGGGTACTAAAAAACGCTTTTCTCACAGTTGGCAACGTCGGAGCGTTTCGACTTGTACCGTGCGATTGTGTGTACAGACTCGAGGTATGGATTGGGGAAAAAAATTACCCCATTTTTCGGGAAACTTTCAAGATTTACCCCAAAAATAAAAAAAACGAAATACGGACTTTTTGCAAAATTCGAGTAAGAGCAACCACGTGTCTCACTTGTACGAATGACATTTGGGTATTTTCGTCGTCGAGGTCTGGCAACACTGGAATTTATCAAAGTAAAAGTGATTTTCGACATGGTCTTTTTTCAGGGGCGATCATTTCGGCTGGGTGCGAGCGAGATGAAAAATTTAAACGTCATCAGGAGCGGTATATACAGGATATACCGCTCCTGATGACGTTTAAATTTTTCATCTCGCTTTAGTTTACGGGAAAATTATGAAACTATCTAATATGTTTCTGTGGAACGAGGTGGCGGCCATTTTGTATTCTTTTTGTGTTTTTCAAAATTTCGATCACGTGTTTGAGGCAGTTGGCAACATTTGGGAAAGTTGACATGTATGGATCGATTGTCTAACTGGACCGGCAGTATCCAGATATCTAAACAGTGTTGCCACATTTGGGGTAGTTTTCGAGATTTACCCCAAAAATTTCCTCCTGTAAAATTTTGTATGAAAAATTTTTTTTCCACTGATGGCTTCGTGTACAAGTCAGAAAATTAAACTTGAAGAAAGTATGGAGACAGCTGATAATTGAGGATTTCGGAGACGGGTAAAGAGCACGGTCCAGGTATTGAAGATAGGTGGGGGGTGCTCGACCAAATGTCATTCAAAACTTCATCCAATTGACAGTGAGCTGAAAAAAATTTCAAAATGGCGGATTTAAGATGGCCGCCATACAAATTTATTTGGTGTCTATCTCAGAAAGTATAAAAGATGGAAGAGTAGTTTCTCGGCCAAAGATGATCAGGACGAGAAGATCTATTTAGCGAAAAGAAAAACAATTCAAGATGGCGGAATTTTTTTTTTCATACCAAATTATATGGCGATTAGGACTCATTAGCATAATTTATTGTTCTCCAAGAAAGAGACAGAAAACGATACAATGATGTATGGGAGATGTGTTTGGGTGCAAGATGGGAGTAGGGAAAAAATATGATATTTCGGAAAAACAAGATGGCGGCCATAGTGTTTTTTGTAACATTTTTGTTTTCCAACCGATTTCGTTAAAACTCGCTACGATTGAAGAAATTAGTAAACAATCAATAGAAAAAGTGGAAAAAATTGGAAAAACAAGATGGCGGCCGAGCTGTAGTGTTTTAAAATTTTTGATTTTTCGACCCCGAACCGCGGCGCAACAGATCCGAAACGGCGTGGTCGAGCATAATATTTTTTAATTTTTTCGCCTGCCAATATCCTGCATTTTGACAGAATGGGAGTGATTTCTAAAAATTCAAGATGTCGGCTGTCGCGGCGGCCGTTCGGCTTGAGGTATGAAAAAATGCAATTTTAAAATTCAAATTTCTCACAGTTGGCAACGTCGGAGCGTTTTGACTTCTATAGGGCGATTGTGTGTACGGACTCGACGTATGGATTGAGGGAAAAAAAATACCCCATTTCCCAAGAAAATTTCAAGATTAACCCCAAAAATAAAAAAATCGAAATACGTATTTTTTGCAAAATTCGAGTACGAGCAACCACGTGTCCCACTTGTACAAATGACATTTGGGTATTTTCGTCGCCGAGGGCTGGCAACACTGGAATTTATCAAAGTAAAAGTGATTTTCTTTTCTTTCTGAAATGGTCTTTTTTCAGGGGCGATCATTTCGGCTGGGTGCGAGCGAGATGAAAAATTTAAACGTCATCAGGAGCGGTATATCCTGTAGTTCACGGGAACATTATAAAACTATGTAAAATGTTTCTGTGAAACCAGGTGGCGGCCATTTTGTATTCTTTTTGTGTTTTTGAAAACTTCGATCACGTTTTTGAGGCAATTGGCAACATTTGGGAAAGTTGACATGTATGGATCGATAGTGTAACTCGACCGGCAGTATCGAGATATCTAAACAGTGTTGCCACATTTGGGGTAGTTTTCGAGATTTTCCCCAAAAACTCCCTCTTGTAAAATTTTGCATGACAAATTTTTTTTTACTGATGGCTTCGTATATAAATCAGAAAATATAACTTGAAGAAAAATATGGAGACACCTGATGATTGAGGATTTCGGAGACGGGTAAAGAGCATGGCCAAGGTATTGAAGATAGGTGGGGGGTTCTCAAACAAATGTCACTCGAAACCTCATCCAATTGGCAGTGAGTTGAAAAATCTCCAAAATGGCGGATTCAAGATGGCCGCCATACAAATTTCATCAGTGTCTGTCTCGGAGAGTATTAGAGATGGAATTGTGGTTTCTCGGCAAGAGATGATCAAGACGAGGAGGTCTATTTAGCGAAATGAAAAAATTTCAAGATAAGAATATTTTTTTTCATACCAAATTAAATGGCGATTAGGAACTATAAAAGACGTCATTGTTCTCCTAGAAAGAGACAAAAAACGATACAATGATGTAGGGAAGATGTGTTCGGGTGCAGGATTCGAGTAGGGAAAAATTATGACATTTCGGAAAAACAAAATGGCGGCCGACGTGATTCTTGCAACTCTTTTGTTTTCCAACCAATTTCGTTACAACTCGCAATTATTTAACAAATTAATAAATGATCAATAAAAAAAATAGAAAAAATTCGAAAAATAAGATGGTGGCCGAGCTGTATTTTGTATTATTTGATTTTTCGACCTCGAACCCCGGCGCCACAGATCCGAAACGAGGTAGTTCATGTCTAAGAGATATTATGTTTGGGTGTGGGATTGGAGTAGGGAAAAATTATGATATTTCGGGAAAACAAGATGGCGGCTGATTTGCCGAAATTAACCGATCGAAGCATAGAAGATAGGTGGGGGTGCTCGACCAAATGTCATTCCAAACTTCGTCCAATAGACAATGAGCTGAAAAAAAATTCAAAATGGCGGATTTAAGATGGCTGCCATACCAATTTATTTGGCGTCTATCTCAGAAAGTATAAAAGATGGAAGAGTGGTTTCTTGGCAAAAGATGATCAGGGTATGTACGATACCCTAAACGTATAAGAATGGGCAGACGAAATTGAGCTCTAATTTAATGCTGTCATGGTTTATTTTACTTTGACGAAAATCTTTAACGTTTGATCGACCATTCTTACATGATTGGGGCCCAGGACGAGGAGGTCTATTTAACGAAATGAAAAAAAATCAAGATGGCGGAACATTTTTTTTTCATACCAAATTATATATATGGCGATTAGGAACTGTAAAAGAAGTCATTGTTCTCTTAGAAAGAGACAGAAAACGATACAATGATGTACGGGAGATGTGTTCGGGTGCGGGATTCGAGTGGGGATAAATTATGACATTTTGGAAAAACCAGAAGACGGCCAACGTGATTCTTGCAACTCTTTTGTTTTTTAACCGATTTCGTTATAACTCGCAATTATTGAAGAAATTAGTAAGCGATCAATAGAAAAAGTGAAAAAAATTGGAAACACAAGATGGCGGCCGAGCAGTAGTGTTTTAAAATTCTTGATTTTTCGACCTCGAACCGCGGCGCCACAGATCCGAAACGGGGTGGTTCATGTCTAAGAGATAGTATGTTTGGGTGTGGGATGGGAGTAGGGAAAAATTATGACATTTCGGAAAAAATCCATATTTAGGGCTCCCTGGGATTACAAAACAGGAAACTGATACCTACCAAAGTTTTAAAAAATCAGCGCCATTTTGAAATTCTTTGTTAATTGACCGATTTCGTTCAAAATCGATATTTAGGACTCCCTGGGATCACAAAACAGGAAACTCGTACCAAAATTTTAAAATATCAGCGCCATTTTGAAATTATTTGTTAATTTACCGATTTCGTTCAAAATCGATATTTAGGGCTTCCTGGGATTACAAAAAAGGAAACTGATACCAAAGTTTTAAAAAATCAGCGCCATTTTGAAATTCTTTGTTAATTGACCGATTTCATTCTAAATCGATATTTAGGATTCCCTGGGATCTCAAAACAGGAAACTGTTATTTAAATATATTACAAGCCCTGGGATCCCTGGGAATTCAAAACAGGAAACTTGTACCAAAATTTTAAAAAATCAGCGCCATTTTGAAATTATTTATATATTGACCGATTTCGTTCAAAATCGATATTAAGGGCTCCCTGAGATTACAAAACAGGAAACAGATACCAACGTTTTAACAAATCAGCGCCATTTTGAAATTCTTTGTTAATATTATTGATCGATTTCGTTCAAAAACGATATTTAGGACTCCCTGGGATAACAAAGCAGGAAACTGATACCAAAGTTTTAAAAAATCAGCGCCATTTTGAACTTCTTTGTTAATTAACTGATTTCGTTCAAAATCGATATTTAGGGCTCCCTGGGATCACAAAACAGGAAACAGATACCAACGTTTTAACAAATCAGCGCCATTTTGAAATTATTTGTTAATGGACCGATTTCGTTCAAAATCGATATTTAGGGCTAACCACATCCCGTGAGCTGCTTTAGCAGCTCGCGCACAGAGCGAAACACTAGTTATAATATATATATAGCTGCTCGTGCTGACTCATTGATCACCTCTCCTGAAAAATTTTGTATGAAAAATTTTTTTTTCACTCATCGTTTCGTATAAAAGACAAAAATTCATTCGGAGGAAAAATACGGAGAGAGCTGATGATTGAGGATTTCGAAGACGGATGAAGAGCACCAGCCAGGGTATCGAAGACTGGTGGGGGGTGCTCGACCAAATGTCACTCGAAACTTCATCCAATTGACAGTTAGCTGAAAAAAAATTCAAAATGGCGGATTTAAGATGGCCGCCATACAAATTGCGACGGTGTCTATCTCGGAGAATATCAGAGATGGAAGAGTGGTTTCTTGGCAAAAGATGATCAGGACACGAAGGTCTACTTGATGAATAGGAAAAAAATTCAAGATGGCGGAATTTATTTTTCCATAGAAAAGGGTACTTATTGAAGATAGGTGGGGGGTGCTCGACCAAATGTCACTCGAAACTTCATCCAATTGACAGTAAGCTGAAAAAAATTTCAAAATGGCGGATTTAAGATGGCCGCCATACAAATTTCGTCGATGTCTATCACGGAGAGTATAAAAGATGGAAGAGTGGTTTCTTGGCAAAAGATGATCAGGACATGAAGGTCTACTTGATGAACAGGAAAAAAATTCAAGATGGCGGAATTTATTTTTCCATAGAAAATGTAGGTATGGTGAATATTGAAGAGGCTACAAGTGTAGAACTATGCAAGACTACGGTTTCTTTTCAAGATTTGTTTTTATGGAAGAATTCTCATTTTGACGAGTGGTTCGGAGAAAAATATGGAGAGAGATGATGATCGAAGGTTCAGATGATGGGTGAGGAGCACGGTCAGGGTATTAAAGATAGGTACCTACTTAGGGGCTGCTCAAACAAAAAGGGAGGGGCGGGGGGTTGGTGGTCTTTGTTTTATGTTTTTCCTTTAAGAGAATTTTCTTTTACGTCGAACGCTTGGCGTGCTGGCGCTTCCACTGTGCTCACTAACATAGCAGTGTGTTGTTCAGATCAGAACAGGTAGACAGTAAATAACTGCCAAATTATGTAAGAATTGTCGATCAAATCGTAAAAGTGCGGCGTCAAAGTAAAATAAACCATAACAGCATTGAATTAAAGCTCAATTTCGTGTTTCGAAATTGAGCTCTAATTTAATGCTGTTATGGTTTATTTTACTTTGACGCCGAACTTTGACGATTTGATCGGCCATTCTTACATAATCGGGGGGCAGGATAGTAGGACAGCGAGTAAGTAGACAGTGGACCACGCGGTCCACTACGCGGTCCGCTGTAGCGGGCCGCGCAACCACGCGCCATACTAGTTTTTAATATACTTACTATATTTTTCACAAGGAAAGATTTTTGGTAAATTCTAGGTACGTAAGCCTTTTATTGGCATGGGCAAATTACTTCATTCAATAATTACAGTATTAATTTTCTACATTAAATTATCAAAGTATGAAACAGTTATATAGTTTTCATAATAGGTAATCCTACCTACCTACCTACCTATACTGGGAGATGGTTCGTGAAAAAATGCAATACAAATAGCTAAAGCATGTTGATAAAATGAGACATAATAAGCACAAAGTGGTATTATCGTAACTTATATAATGTTATAATTGGATCGAACTACTTATTAACACGTTTGCTGCGACAGTAACTTTTCAATACTTTCCATTCCTTCGGTACAAGGCCTATACACCTGGTAATAAAACTTCCATTGTGGCGGCACAAGGCTTATAGACCCTGTAAAATTTAAGAAACTTAAATCCTTTTTTGGGCTTCTTACCAAAATATATATGTTTTTTTTGCTTTGAATATTAATAATAATGAATTAATTGACATACACCTGAAGGCGTTCGTTAACAACTTGTTTAGTTTAAAAGTTATAGCTATATTCAAAATACAGGGCTTAATCACCCTGTGCCGCACTGAATAAGGGCAGTCTGGTGCGTATTTTAAGGATGTGAAATAAAAATATCGATAGCTGTAATTAAGTTTTAATATAATGGAAAAGAAACAAACATGAATTACTGTTTTTCAATAAAACATGGGTAGCAAAAATTTTTTTTTGCACTGAACACATTTAGTTAAATTTTTTTTTACTTTTTTGTCAGCTTGGCGACTGGTTAAAAAGGTTCGGAGTTTTGCGTAACATCCGACACAATTCCTCTTCTTATCACGTTTTACCAAAGGGTGTTTGTCAAGTTTTCGTGCGGGTTCTGAAAAGATAAATTTATAAATTTATTGTTATTTATTTGTATGTGTATGTGTGTGCGCGTGTGAACGTGGATTGGATGTGGATGTGTATATGTTTGTTTATGTGTAAGTGTGTGCACTCATTTACGTCTCCGTTGAAATTACCTGTATCATTGTCAAAGTCCTTTTTTGTAAAAAAAAAAAACTTAAATACGCACTAAACGGGAAACGTAATTAGGTAAGTAAAATAAATAGTAATGATGACTCACCTGTCTCTGATAAATCAATCTATAATTGGATTTAACTTTCACTGCTTCACTGTCCTCGCAAACATCATATAATATTGAATGAACGACAAGTTTAATTCGCTATAATCCGCCAAAGCAGACAAATCTATGTGGTACAGTGCGTGCCCTTCACCAATAACATGCAAACACTCACCACCCAGCAATTCGCACCGGCATAGCACCACACCACACAAATCCTCCAAATCACTCTCAACGTACGTTTCACTCCGAAACCGGAGCATCTTCAGGAGATGTTGACTCGACAATGCACGATTGTAAATTCGAGAGATTTTTCGGCACCGTTTTGTTGGTCTTGACGCCATGTCGACACGTGCGTTTCTCACGATTGCAAGCCATCACTAGTCGCGCGAAGCTAACGTGGGGTGCGGTACCAGGTGAGCGGGGTACAAGGTGCTTCGACCTGGTTTCGCATTATGATGAAATTTTATTTCTTCCGTGCGGTGCCAGGTGTAAAAACCTGGTATTAAGGTAGGTACGCCATTGGATTCTATTTTAATAACACATCTTAGATATATATTCATCTTTTTCCTACACCGAACCAAGTTAAAGTTAGGCCTTCCGCGCGACAAGGAAGTCTATACTTTTCTTAGCCGCACTGTAAGCGTAGACGTATACAAGGTGTTTAGACCTGGTTTCGCACTCAACGTGTTAACCTACGGATATCATTGGAGATAATGATAAATATACCTAATAGTTATCATAGCATACTTATTTAGTAGATTAGATATAGGTAATATCTGCTCTATTATTATAGGAAGGAGACTTAAATTTCCTGTAAACTTTCATAAAGCTATAAAAGTTCACTGAAAGCATGGCAACGTAAATTCACGTCGTTCTAAGGCGCCTAGTTTACTGAGATTGAAATCCGAGTTAGTGATAGATTAATCTATACCTACTTATAATAAAACTGTAACAGGTCCAATTCTGTACATTGAAGATATTTTGAAATTTTTTTTTGGAGGGCACTCATTATTCGATACTGAAGCCAAATCTGTAATTTTTTTCATTTTTGTCTGTCTGTCTGTCTGTCTGTCTGTCTGTATCTTGGCCGCGCATCACGCCGAAACTACTGAATGAATTCAAACGAAACTTGGCACGATTTGAGCCCATACTACGAGGTAGGACATAGGATACTTTTTATCCCGAAATTCCACCCCTAAGGGGGTGAAATAGGGGTTGAAAGTTTGTATGAAAGTCCATCATTTCTCAAGTTATATCGATTAAACTTGGTATACAAGCTACTGGTTGAAAATGAAGAAATAAATGTTTCACAGTTTTTGCAAATTTTACCCACGAAGGGGTGAAACAGGGGTTGAAAGTTTGTATGAAAGTCCTTCATTTCTCAAGTTATAGCCATGAAACTTGATATATGAGCTGCGGGTTAAAAATGAAGACATACCTGTTTCACAGTTTTTCAAAATTTCACCCTCAAAGGGGTGAAATTGGGGTTGAAAGTTTCTATAAAAGTCCGTCATTTCTCAAGTTATTTCGATGAAACTTGGTATATCCACGCGGACGAAGTCGCGGGCATCAGCTATATTTGTAGAATGGTTCTTTGTCACAACTATTCTTATCATTTGTTTTACTAAATTTAAAATTAATGTAAGTGTGAAGATAAGGAAAATAAAATAAAAGGCTTATTTATCTATAGTATGGATCCATAATAACCCTGGAACTCTACATACTTAACCCTACCCTAGTGTACCCTGGAAGAGTATGTAACCCATATTGGTCCTGTGCCTGATAAATTTCCAAGGAACGAGAAGCTTAATTTGCTATGATCCGCTAAGACACACAAATCTATAGATAACTTTACTATGCACCGCCCACCCTCCCGCTTAAATATGTAGGAAAAGCACGCAGCAATAAGCAAGCAGTGCCATCACACCACACAAATCTTCCACAACACTCTCAACGTAGGTACGTTTAACTCGAACACCAGTGCATCCTCAGGAGATGTTGACTCAACAATGCACAATTGTAAACATCGTTGACGTTCGGTCAGCCTTCCAATCGGATTAAGAGAGTGAATACCCCTTCATAGACACTAAAAGATATAATACTCAAGAGATGTTGACTCAACAATGCAATTTTAAAGATCGTTGACGTTCGATCAGCCATTCAATCGGACTATGAGAGTGAGTAACCCTGCATAGAATCCGAAAGATTGTCTCGGAGATGTTGAATCAACAATGCGCAATTGAAAAGATCATTGACGTTCGATTAGCCATTCAATCGGACTCTGAGATCGGTAAGATTTTCTCAAAATTCCTTTCAACACTTTTAAACTCCAAAAGCCTTGACCTCAAAGCTCATACGGAGTTATGTAGAATCTGGATATAAATAAATCCAACTAAGGATTTAATCTTAGGACGCCATTTATAGATTTAATTGCAATGAATGAATGGCTTGGGCCTACGGAGCGGTTAAAATGTTGCATGACTTGTAAGTTCATGTACCTATGCAAGGATTCGTCTAAAGTTCATTTTAACGTGCTTATATTAGCACGTTAAAATGAATAGAAGTAGGTACCTAACTCCGTTCTTCACTTCTTTTTTCTTCGTAAGATGGCTACGAAATGAAAGGAAGTGGTCTAGAGTCTAGACTGGTGTCTGTTACGTCTTTGCCGGTAGGGTGGTAACTATAGCCACGGCCGAAGCCTCCCACCAGGCCAGACCAGGGAATATTCAGAAATTATATTCGGTCACCACCCTACCGGCCGAAGCCGGCCGATAGGGTTGTAGCGTTCCGGTACGATGCCGCGTAGAAACCTAATAGGGGTATGGGTTTAATATAACTGCCATGCCCCTAACAGGTTAGCCCGCTACCATCTTAGACTGCATCATCACTTACCATCAGGTGAGATCGCAGTCAAGGGCTAACTTGTAGTGGATTTGATTTAAAAAAACCTATTCTTTGTTTGTTTGTTTGTTTTAAAATGTTTATTGCACATGATATACAAAGGCGAATCTAATACCTATAGGGATTCTCTACCAGTTAGCTGGCTAGACTGTAATAATATGTCGGTGTTTCGACTTTTGACTGATAAAAGTAAAAAAAATTCAAAATTCAAAAGTTTTTTATTCAAATAGACTTTTTACAAGTGCTTATAAATAGTCGAATGGATCTACCACTGGTTCGGAATGACATTCCTTCCGAGTTATACTCGTATGTTTTAACAAACAAACCATCTCGTAACTAGGTAAACTATGCAAATTAGCTAAATAAGGAAGTGTTTTGTCACGCACCGGCGCGCGCGCAGGCTGGCAAATGTGTTCGCGAACCCGAATTCGGAGCCACTGGGTGAAAGTGAGCACGAGAGTAGAATACCTACTGAGTGAGTATAGTAACCTCGTTGGTCTAGTGGTGCCTCGTTGGTCTAGTGGTTGACATCTTCGACTGCGGTCGACGAGGTCCCGGGTTCGAGTCCCGGGTCGGGTCATAACAAGTATTGGGCTTCTCTGACTAGAAATTCTCAGTACTAGCCCGGAGTTAGGAAGTTGACGGTGTTTCACCCCCGTGCCTCGGAGAGCACGTTAAGCCGTCGGTCCCGGTTATTATCACTAACATGATAATAGTCGTTAAAGCCCGCGAACCCGCATTGGAGCAGCGTGGTACCCACCAAGCTCGTCCCTCTCTCCTATGAGAGTGGAGGCCTATGCCCAGCAGTGGGACGTTAATAGGCTGTAGTGGTGGTGGTGGTGGTGGAGTATAGTAACTAAAGCTGTGATAGTCTAGTGGTTATGACCTTCTGTATGGGGTCGCGGGTTCGATCCCGGGCACGCACCTCCAACTTTTCGAAGTCGACGACTCCGAGGCGCAGGTTGAGCGCTGTTGTATTAATGTGCGGAGGTCCCGGGTTCGATCCCCGGCAGTTTCAATTTGGGAATTTAAAATTTCTGAATTTTCCCTGGTCTGGAATGGTAGGAGGCTGCGGCCGTGGCTAGTTACCACCCTACCTGCAAAGACGTCAATCGATTTAGCGTTCCGGTACGATGTCGTGTAGAAACCGATAAGGGGTATGGTTTAATCCATACTAATATCCATATCCATACTTCCATACTAATATTATAAATGCGAAAGTTTGTCTGTCTGTCTGTCTGCTACGCTTTCACAGCCCACCTGTTCAATGAAATTTGGTACAGGGATAGTTTGTATCCCGGGGAAGGACATAGGCGGAAAATTAAGAAGTTCCCGCGGGAATTGAAAAAACTTAATCCACTTAACTTAATCCACGCGGACGAAGTCGCGGGCATCATCTAGTTACATATAACTGCAATGCCCCTAACAGGTTAGCCCGCTACCATCTTAGACTGCATCCAAGAAATTAAATCTCATTGAAGAAATTAAATATCACTTGCTTCAAACGGTGAAGGAAAACATCGTGAGAAAACCTACATACTGAGCGTTCTCCATAATGTTCTCAAAGGAGTGTGAAGTCTGCGAATCCGCACTTCGCCAGCGTGGTGAACTATAGCCAAAAAAGGCACAGCAGTGAACCTATATCCGCTAGCACCTCAAATCCCTCGGTGGCATATCTTTGCTGGTAGAGTGGTTAAAAGTCACGGCCGAAGCCACCTACCAGACCAGACTCCCAGAGAGAATGTACTTAGAAATCATAAAATCCCAATTTGCACCTGCCAGGAATCGAACCTGAAAATGGTAGTATGCTGAGTGCTGACAATCGAAATAAATAGATAGAATTCTTATAAGTGGATACTAGTTTAAGTATGTAGATAAAATAATTAGCCGTGACAAAATCAAGGTTAACTAAAATAGGTATTCTTTTGTTATTTCTCCTTCAGCAGGCAAAGATCTATGACCATTCAGCCTATTCATTCGGCTTTTTTCTTTAGTTGTATCAGGAGTATAACTATAGGTATTAAATTCGCTCTGTCACTCTCGTAACACCCTTAGGAACAAATTAGTTAATTATTATAATAAGGGTTTCCATGATTCACGTTATGATAATATGGTACTTGTATATCCCAAGATAGTGGATTCTTACGTCTTTGAAACGTAAAATATTTTATTCGAAATGCCTAAGCAATCGCGTTTACAAATAAAAACTTACATTTAAATCGTATCCCGTGCTTAGCCACAAATGTTTGGTGAGGAGACCTCCAACGTACTTCCTTCTCCATCTAGTGAGCATCCCATCATTGCTCCTCCTTCGCTTGGAATGCCGGTTCACCACATAGCGGTCCATTGTCCACAAAAAAAAAACAACCGGTACAAAACTTCACAAAAAAAAGAGACGATATCTACGCCTCACGGACGTGCTAAAACTAAATGCATGCAGAAAAACAAATCATCAGCGCTGAGGCACACTAATTTTAATCAACAAAAAAAAAACATACCACGCGTAATTTTATTGTTCTAAAAATCTAAACCAATCTCTAGTCGTTAGACTGAATATTTAGTATTTTATTACCGAATTTTTTAATTTTATATATTAGAAAGTTTTGATTTGTCTATGGTGAAAAAAGATTTAATTTTTTTTATATATTTGCGAGCTAAACTATCTAAATATAATGTTCGATTGTAAAAAAATTGAATTACACTTTTCGCGCGCGCTTTTTCCAGGAGCGTTCTGAAATCAGAGGCGTCGTCCTGTGACTAAACGTTCACGGACATGAATATCGTTCAGAAATCACTTAGGTACACTTTATTGTTACCTTATTCGTATTACGGTATGTTGGAACGAATACATGCGCGTGATACGAATGTAATGGGCGTATGTTTTTGATTGTCGCACCATATTATAAATCGGACAATAGATACTCGATATGCGACGCGTCAATCTGCCCTCCATGTTAGTGGGCAATTTTCCTAACCTAAATACCTGATCAAGGACGTATTTTGTGTGGGAATTGGGAATTGACAAGAGCTAGGTATGGGCAGAAAGTGCCTTTGTGTAGGAAGGGTAACGGCTTATTGAGGTCCCCTAGCTGGGGAAAGGCCTCCTCTGTCAAAGAAATGTAAGGAAATGAAAGCTATACTTTGGTATAAAAACTAGGATGTGATGGTATTATCTAATAACTAGGTGGGTGGCTTAAATTTTTTATAAAACTCAATCTATTTATAACATGTAGGACATACAGGTGTCTCTTATGTTACGTCATGTTTTGACTCTACCACCGGTTCGGAATGAGATTCTGCTGAAAAGAGCCGGCAAGAAACTCAGCAGCTCTGCTATTTCATCTCAATTTAATTAAGTACCTAAATCTATCTCTGTGCCAAATTTCATCCAGATCCGTTCAGCCGTTGGAGCGTGATTGAGTAACAAACATCCATACATCCACACATCCACACATCCATACATCCATATACATCCATCCAAACTTTCGCATTTATAATATTTATTTAATTATTTGATTATTGCACTCAATATAAGAATACCTAGTCGGTAAAGAATTAAACACCGTACTAATTCTTACATATTTCTTTCATACAATATACTTACCTATTATGTATGCCATTAATCATTAAGTAAAAAAATTTTAAGCTTTGTTTAATACTAAGTAAATAATTAATTGTCCTTCATTCGTGTTCACTCTCTCGGATTAAAATAATATGGCTAGTGAAACTTGTTTGCTTTTCTGTGAGTTTAATTAGCCTAAATACCCATACCTGTGTAGGAAAGGAACCTACCACAGAATTTCAAAAAAAGTAAAAGAAATAGTAAGTATCTGTTGCGTTTACTATCGCGACAACGGCGATTTTGGGAACTAATTGGAAACTCCATACTAATTTTAAATACGAATGTCTATTTACTAATCAAGTGGTCATATTATCTCATCATTCATCAGTTTATCCAAGTTTTCATGAAGTGCAACTACGCGTAGTCGACGTATCATACCCATAGCTACGGATAGGAGTCACCCAGAGACGGAAATAGCCTATTTTAGACAGGACGTAAAATTAAACTGCAACGAAACTTTATGCAAATGTGAATTCTTCATAATGTCATCAATGGTGTTTTAAGTCTACCAATGTGCACTAGCCCAGCGTTATATTATGGCCAAGCCCGTCTAATTCTGAGATGAGAGTGGAGACTAGTGTTCAGTAGTGAGCTGGTTGATTTATAATATTATCTCTATGTTTGTAACTACTTATGCAATTACGAGCCCGTCGTGTTTCTATTTCGTTAGGTAACGAGCTCTGATATTTCACTAGACACTCTTGTACTAAGTACTTCTATAACAGTCTTATAGGAATTCTGTGGTTCAAATCTCCAGTGTTATGGGTAAGTGCGTAGGTAAGTGACTGTATATTAAAGTGGAGTGGCCTTATCCAGTAATCACTCACTCACTTTATCAAGGCATAATAGTTGTTCAAAGTAAATAAAGTCGATAGATAAGTACCTACATAGGTATATATATATAAGGTCAAGGGGAGTAAGAGAAACGGTGGGGTAAGAGAAACACAAAGCCATAACTAACAAACTATGTAGTTTAACGATATTTGCTCTCAGTCGGTACAACAGTATTGACGAAGTGGTTTAAATTTTTTAACATAGATGTCGCTGCGATAATTCTACAAGATTATATTCAAGAAAGAAATTTGTCATTTTTCAAAACTCAAAACACGAGTTAGACATGCTTTTATTTATTGCTTGTTTTAAAGTGAATTCATAGAGTTTTCAACAGTGTTTTGCTGTAAGTACTTAGAATAATGTATAGATTTAATGTTCCAATTGTTTTTTCTGTCTAAAACAGTTTAGTTTATTAATTTAAGACATGGTAAAGATTCTAGTCACTAAAAGTTCCGAGTGGGAAAGTGAAACAGAGATGAGCGGGGTAAGAGAAACATATGTTTCACTTCCCTCATTTCAGAGATTACCAACCTTCTTTTAATTATATCTTATTTAAAAAAAAACTACTTTGTACCTATTTGATTATAGGTCATCTTGTGTCTGCCACACCAAACTTATTAATTATTAGAAATTATAAAACTATTGTTAGTAGTCTGTTTGTTCAAGCGTCATTCAAAAACAACTGTACTGATTTTGATAAAACTTATCACACATATTCGTTATATAGAATATGTTTTTTATTAGGAGTCATAGTATATTATTTAATTTTATTCCCATAATTATTATGATAGCATTTGAGGGAGCTATAAAAGTGTTAATATATTAAATATATAAAAAGAAAAAGTGGCTGACTGACTGACTGATCTATCAACGCACAGCTCAAACCACTGTACGGATCGGGCTGAAATTTGGCATACCGATAAATATTATGACGTAGGCATCCGCAAAGAAAGGATTTCCGAAAACAACCCATATAGAGGGAAAATAGTAATCAGTAGATAAAATATGAATATTTATTGGTGAATAGAAGAAGACTTACAAATACTGTACTTAAACATGGTGTTAGCTATTTTATTGAACTAAAAAATTAATAAAAATTTAGAACATACTCAATTTTTGTTTTGGTTTTACTACCCCTGACTTGGCGACTATGTTTCACTTACCCCATTTTCAGTTTTTTCCATTTATTTAAGAAATTAGACCATATAGCCATTCACTGAGACTCGTAATCGATTGAGGCAATTAAAGATGCCATTTTATTTGTTGAAATAGATCTATATGCCTCATATTTACCGAGTTCTAATCATAGTTTCACTTACCCCATTTCGGGGGTAAGTGAAACAAAACCATAGTCTACTTTTAATTAGTAATTTCATCGTTATTTGCACGATTAGAAAGCTTGAAGATCATGTCTTATGAAAGCCGATTTAATGAAGAGTATATATCATTAATCGTTATTCAAATTGACAATCATTTTACTGACTTACAGGTCATTTTATAGAAAAAACAGTAAAGTATGTTTCACTTACTCCCCCTGACCTTACGTCTTATTATGAAATATTTTTTCCTTAAAATTATAATTTGACATTTGCTCGTAAAGTTGCTCTTTCTTCACCGCTATTAAAATTAAAATAAATGAGACTTCCCACCCTAGGGCGATTAAAATGCTACCGCCACAGTCATAAGCCTACAAAGGAGTAATGTATCTAATATTTATTTTCGCATTAGTGTGAAGTGTTTCGGGACCGCCTTCTTTGCGAGGTTTTTTTAGTACCAGGATAGTACCTACGTTAAAATATTAAAAACTCATTTCTTACTAACTAGACGTGACTAATAAAACGTCTCACCGACACATTTTATACTTTTTGTTTTCTAGCAACATTCGCTACCTAAAAAATCGGGCAACATTATTAGCAAAATGTCAAAACTAGAAATTGACAGTGATGGTTTTCAATTTGTTGCATCGAAAAAATCTTCAAAAAAGAAAATTTTAGTGCCTCGTAACGAGCAAAAATTTCAAAAACACGAAATTAAAATTGATATTGAAAAATTGTACAGGTATTTACCAAAAAAGGTTTACACTTTTTAAAATAAATTTAGAGGTTATGTGCGATGTTATTTTTATGCAATATTTGCTATTTTTCAGGAGAATTAGAAGTGCTATACATGAATTAGAGGGATCGGAATATTTGAAAAGTGTCGTTAAAGCCGTAAGTAATGTTTTAAACGATAAAAAAGTTGTAGAAATCGTATGTTTTGGTCTTGGTCATATTGGAGAGTGCAATGTTTCAAGATATCAACTAGCTTTCTTATTGTGTTTGAAAAACTATTTTGGGCCTCAAAAAGTGTTGGTCCACGACCCAATATTCTATACAGACGAGTGTGACCTTATAAAAAAGTTTAATTTAACTCTTATTGAAGAAAATACAGAGGGCAATTACATAATAACCAACAAAGGCATATCTATAGTATACCTACCACATTGTCCGAAACAGCTCACTAATAATTTCTTATGGAGTAATTGGGGTTTAAATTTGGAAAATTGCATTCTTCTCGGCAACAGTTTCACATCAATCATAGACAATAATTCAGATAGAATATTGACTGAAACTGTACCGTTTATCCACAGAATACATCCTTTAATGCACGAGGTCTTTAT
This sequence comes from Erebia ligea, assembly GCA_917051295.2. Lineage (NCBI taxonomy): Eukaryota > Metazoa > Arthropoda > Insecta > Lepidoptera > Nymphalidae > Erebia > Erebia ligea. The sequence continues at coordinate 2,841,629 of OU785232.1, forward strand.
AGATAACAATTTTACATACAGAGATATCTTTAATGATACCTCAATACATTACTTTTCTAAAGAGAAACTAGAGTCAGTATCATCTGATTTTTGGACTGATAAGGATAAGCCTCAATATGTTAACGCTGTAGAGTTCATAACATCTTTAATGGTTGATAAGTTGACTATATGATGTTTGTTGAAGGTCTGAAAATGGCAACAACAACTGGGAAACCAGCCTTGGTTACTTTGAGGGCTTTGCTCTCAGAATTGAGGAAGCAGAGTTCAACTAACAAACTTGCGGAGAACCAAATGGCTAGATACATTTTAGATCAATATAGAAAGTTTCAGACTACAGATCAACAACTCTGTAAAGCAGCTGATGAAATGCATTTCAAAGCCAAGTCTTATTATGATTACCTCCATTTTACGAGACGGTACAAGGAAATTAACTCTGAGTTCAAAGGAAAAGGGGAAAGGAGTGTGGAAGATACAGCAAGATTGGTCGGTTTTAAATTACCTCATGATCCCAAATAAGTGATTACATTAGATTTGGTAAAAAATGTATAATTTTTCAACAAAGGCTCAAAATTTCAATTTGTATTTTAGTTACAAAATATAGATTTGAAAATGTGTATAATTACATTGTAAATCTGTGTTTGTAGTAATGTAGGAAGTTCAAACAATATTTATATAGAAAAGATGTAGAATAAAGATATAAAATGTAAAAATATTGTATTTATATTATTTACAAATATTATAGTTACATTATTACTTTAAAAATACATTTTATAAGTATTATTAAAGATATAATTTTAAAACAGAACAACAAAATACTATTATAATATACTTAGGTCCAAAATCCAAAATTTAAAAGGCAGTAATTTTTAAATAGGGTACCTTAGAAATAAGAGAATAAGATTTTCCTACAATCAATAATAGTAAATATCATAAATGCTTAAACCCTGATTGGCAGTTAATTGTCTGTGTCACAAAAGAAGTCCTCTAAAAGTGGCGCTAGTAGTTGCATGTTTATATAGAAAATTATAAATTGTATGTAAAATGTAAGTTCCACTTATTTCGTGACATGGACTTTAACATAACTTTGACAATTAACATTTTCCAGTGCTACAGATAAATTCAAACTTTATGTCAGTTAAGTTTAGACCGGTAAACTTAACTGGCCCGAAATTAGAACAGTTTCTGTTTTTATTTTATTTTTCATACATACTAGTGACGCTGTCACCGAGTCAAATAAGTTTGTGGGACTATACTTTACCGCGAGAATCGCTAAATGTCAAAGAAGTCATGTTTAAAAACATCTCCATAACTTATAACTACTGTGTGTATTCCTTTTCGATGAGTTTAGCTATGGTCTGCAGTTGCATGTTGCTGGTGCCTTCATAGATGGTGCCAATCTTTGCGTCGCGGAAGAACTTCTCTTGCGGGAAATCTCTCGTGAAACCCACTCCTCCCATGAAGTCGATGCATTTTGATGTTAGGGTTTGGGCTATTTCTGCAAAATTAATTGTGTGTTTAATTGATGTTTTAATTCTATAAAAAATTGGGTGTTGCCATGTCAGTGATGACATATATGGATCTGAGACTTGGTGGCTAATTATGGGCCTCATAACTCATAAGAAAGGGGGGTATAAAATGGGATAGAGAGAGCTACGTTCAGGGTTAATTTACGTGATCAAAACGAAGAGATCCGTTATAGAAGGACTGAAGTATCACAACCATAGCTCGACGGATTGCAAAGGTGTGGGGCAAATATTTCAAAGGACCGATAGAGGTTGTGGTCCCAAGGTGGCGCAAGACCGCTAAGTGTGAAAGTCCCTACAAGATACGCTATGTCCATCGGTGGACGTCAATCAGTTGAAGAGGCAGTAGGTAAGTCAGATGAGTTCTGCCCCCACACTTTGTAAGGAAATCGTTATCGTTTGTCAAACGGATAATTCGACCCTGAGTCCCTGACCCTAGTTCATAGATGCCATGGATCCATACTAATATTATAAATGCGAAAGTGTGTCTGTATGTCTGTCTGCTACGCTTTCACGGCCCACCTGTTCAACCGATTTTTAACAAATTTGGTACAGGGATAGGTTGTATTCCGGGGAAGGACATAGGCTAATTTTTATCCCGGAAAACTAAGGAGTTCCCGTGAAAATAAAAAACTTAAACAACGCTGACGAAGTCGCGGGCATCATCTAGTGTAGGAATATATAGAGGCGTGTTCGTCAAAAAGCATATTCCTTAAACAGTTCGAGTAATACGTTTTAAGCTGTCAAAGGATACGATTTTCTTAGACGATTAGGCCTCTTGGTGTTGCTACCGCGTATCAATGGGCAATTTGACCTAGAGAAGTTGGTGGAAAACGGAGGCTGAGGAGTGAGGACAGTGTTATGCAGTGGTGAGCTCTTAATACAGCCTATGGCCTCAAGAGAATGTATAATGACTGATGGATGGATTGGATTGATTGAGCTAGCTTTTTAGCACTCCAAGAGGATATTAATTACCTGAAGCGTAGTATTTGGCCATGGCAGCTTCCTTGACGAACTCGAGTCCGTTCTCCTTAAGTCGCGCCGCGTTGTATGTGAGCAGCCTTGCCGCTTCCAGTTGCGTTTGAAGATGCGCGATCTGGTAGTTGATACCCTGAGGAGAGAATACCATCCTTGTACTTAACACTTACCTACCTACAATAATTTTTAGGTTCTGCTGAACGAATTTCGTCTATCTTATCTAACAGAGCCAATTTAGCAGGAGTTATTATACATACCTATAGTGCACAAGTTTGCTCAAACACCTTATACGATACAATTGGGATGATGCCTATGTCAAACAAAAAAAATTCTTAGAGGGTCTTTCAAAAGACCTAAAATTCACATCCTCGGTTACTTTAAAATTTAATAACCATTTTATACTATACATCAAACTAATATTATAATGTTTATAACATAGAATTATGAAGACTACCTACAGTCGTAATTCCTTCTTCCATGGTTTATAACTAATGTTTGTTTGTCCTTCAATCACGCCGCAACGGAGCAACGGATCGACGTGATTTTTGGCATGGGTATAGTGGAGAGTGACATGCTACTTTTTATCCCGGAAAAGTAAAGAGTTCCTGCGGGAATAAAACAATCTTAAACCACGCGTACGAAGTCGCGGGCATCAACTAGTTATAGATAAAGAAAAAAGTGTGTTGAATTTTGATGACGTCACAACTCACAAGTCTCAACTAAGTATGTATTTCATTCAAACTTCCATACAAGACACGCGTTTTTTTATACCTAAAGAGTTGCTGATTTGATTGAGTTGTCATCATCCATATCGATGCACTCTTTTTCCTCACTTTTAAGAGTGATCTCTCATCCATCGCATTCCTCCATTTCAAGGTCTTACCTGGAAAGAGTAGATCTTCTTGCCAAACTGCTTTCTGTCCAGCGTGTAAGGAATGGTGGCGTCCATACAGCCCTGGCAGAGGCCGATCATCTGCGCAGCGATTCCAATGCGGCCCTCGTTCAGGAAGCCGGCCGCGTACTTGTAACTGGGGGCAATGGATTTGGTCCAAATAACCGGCTCAAAAGTGTTTCTAATGCTCGCCTCAAACAGTAGTGGGTAAGTCATTTTACCTAAGTAAGTGTTACGGATGGACCATGAACATTATTATCTACCTACTCATGGCATCAGTATTCAGCACAAATGGCATTTCTTGATCGACGGGGCCTCCTACCAGAATTCGGATAATCACCTTGATGCCAAGACACACGCATTTTGCACTTACGGTCACAACTCACATGACGGGTGTCGTATGTCGATGTGTTTAAAGTGGGCCGGCGATGGGTTGAGATGATGGCATAAAAGGAACCTCAATGTTATGAGAAGCTCACCCTTTCCCATATTCTCTCAGGATGTTCTCCCCAGGCACCCGCACATTTTAGAAGTGCACCATACATGTATCGGAAGCGCGGATGCCGAGCTTATTTTTCTCCGGTTTGGCGACTGCTGAGTAGGTAGTGGACTGGCGATGGGTTGCCATAGCAATAAAATAATGCACGGGCGTCACCGACCAACGCGAACGCCACCTCGGAACCCCAACCTCGCTACGAGAAGCCCTCGACAACCTGGGCGGTCTTCTGGAGCGAGCTCGGATGGCTGGAGTGAAAACTCCGGCGGGGAGGGGCAACTAACGTACAACAGACCTCCAACTGGAGGTTTAAGTGCGGACACCTGCCCAGTAGGAAGAAAGAAAGAAGCACAAAAAGAACCTTAATGGTATGAGAAGCTCACCCTTTCCCATATTCTCCCAGGATGTTCTCCTCAGGTACCCGCACATTATCGAAGTGCACCATACATGTTCCGGACGCGCGGATGCCGAGCTTGTTCTCCGGCTTGGCGACCGTGAGCCCGGGCGTATCACGCTCTGCTATGAAGCATGTGATGCCTTTGTAGCCCTGCAAGAGAAAAGAAGAAGATTTGTAGCGGCTCTACATGACAACAGATGGCGCTATGAGATCAACGACCGAAGTTCTAACAAAGACACTTCATTAGTACTTACCACAGACTACAGTGTTTAAACGGATTAGTACGCACTACGCACTACGCAGACTGAATCGCGATTAGGTACGAAGTTTTTACGAAGAGATCTCTGAATTGCAGTAAGTACAATATAAAATTTTCAACGGGGTCCAGCTGAGTCCTTGAATATAACAACCGCTCTTTTTCAGCTCAATCGGTCGGGATAACTATTTTTTAAATAAAAGCTTGTAAAAAATGTCCGAATGAAATTAAGTACCTACCAACACAGGCGGCTCTTGTAATGTTTTATTCTAAATCGCCAATTTTAATGATAATTGAAATTATTTATATTTTGTTATCAATTTTAATATAACAAGATCAACCAAATAATTATTGCATCACGTGATAACAGCTGCTATGGTCAGGCTCAGGGATAACGTAATAGGTCAATTATTGAGTTGGGTATACGTAGGACGCTACTGATAAGCCCCAGTTCTTTATTTACGAATTCAACAAAGAACCACTAAACCAATTGAGAAACAAAATGTTTGGTTCTTTTTGTTTAGATCTTTCCCCTTTTTAGGGTTCCGTACCCAAAGGGTAAAAACGGGACCCTATTACTAAGACTCCGCTGTCTGTCTGTCTGTCTGTCTGTCTGTCTGTCTGTCTGTCTGTCTGTCTGTCTGTCTGTCTCCAGGCTGTATCTCATAAACCGTGATAGCTAGAAAGCTGAAATTTTCACAAATGATGTATTTCCGTTGCCGCTATAACAACAAATACTAAAAATTAAAAAAAAAAATATATTAAGGGGGGTCCCCATACAATAAACGTGTTTTTTTCGTATTTTTTTGCTCAATATTAAAAACGGTAACAGGTAGACGGTTCAAATTTTCACAGAATATTAACTTGTATCCTTTCAAAATAAATAATTAAATATCAATAAAGTAAATATTAAAGGGGGGCTCCCATACAACAAACGTAATTTTTAAGCAATTTTTTTTAATAATTTAAAACTTACTACAGGTTTGTACGGAACCCTCGGTGCGCGAGTCCGACTCGCACTTGGCCGGTTTTTTAAACTGCTTCTTTGCATTATGCCAAGTATCCAAAACTTGCAATAGTTATTACTCTTGGTAAGTCGCACTTTGTAAATACTACCAGCGGGTAGCACATCAATTTCATTTCTGCAAGCTTTTGTAGGAATTGTTTCATGCAAAATCTCATGTTTCTAGATAGAGATTTGAGCTAAATAGGCATGTTGACATGTCAGACAGTCAGTTAACCTGTTAGATATAAAGTTGGAATTGGTGAGATAAGAGTAAGATTTTCGATTTCTATATTGTTAACTTGTCTTTTACTTCTACCTACTGGGCTCAGCCGCCTAAGGCATGTTTAAAACTTCACATGATATCTAAAGAAATCTTTACCTTCGAAGGATCAGCATTAGCCATGATGAGGAACACGCCAGCGACGTCCGAGTTCGAGATCCACATCTTTGAGCCGTTGATGACGTAATCCTTGCCGTCCTTCTTTGCCACGGTCTTCAGTGAAAAGGCGTCCGAGCCAGACATTGGCTCTGTTAAACAGAAACTACCTGCCTGGAAAGTAAAATGTATTGGTTAACAAGACATTTTACCCATTGAATACTCAGTGACAATGGTTACTCTCAAACCGTATCTACGAGTATTTGGGGAGTTACTGAGAACGGTAACATGACGTGACACATTTTAGGGTTACATACAAACTGTAGAAATTCTTGAAAGCTGTAATATTTCCCTTCCCATGTTTCATTCCTTAACTTTGAATTATCAAATCTCGAAGTCCTACCATTCAATCTAATATCTCTGCCAAATATATAAATGGATCTTTAGTCTTTTGCATTTAGATCATCTGAATCAAAAATAAATTATAAATGGCTTAGTTTCATGTTCTGATCCTTCAATTCTACGATTTCGAAGGTAAGACAGGAATTTATAATGGCAATGAGTTTGAAATCCCTGAATTTATTATAAAACTTACATATTCCGTGCATAACTTGGTCAGATACTTCTTCTTCTGTTCCTCCGTGCCCAGCTTCATGAATAAGGAGTTCACCAATGTATTGTGGATGTCCACGTACGCGGCCACCGCTGGGTCGACCCTGGACAACTCTTCCACTACCAGCATCATTGTGAGGAATCCGCACTCTGATCCGCTGTATTCTGCTGGTGTTTCTATGCCCATTAACTGTGAATTGAAATTAAAAGTATTTTCAGGATTTGAACCTGCGTCTCTCTGGGAATCGCGCCCTGAGCGCCTGGACCACTCGGCTACGCCACGGTTCACTTACCTGCCAGTGACGAAGAGATATGCATCTCTTTTAACGCGACTGTTTATGCCATCCAGTAGCGACACATTGCAGTATCGAACTACTTTCAAAGGCCCATATTCGATGGAACTCTTTGAACGAGGAATGACATATTTTATTCGTTTTATTTGTTTTTTTTTATTCCTGCGATTCGCTTCCTCGTTTCTGCTTTCTATGGGGAAAACAGCATTGCATTGGTACGGGCCACGGGCCAATGTCAAGTGGAATTCTTTCTACTCTTCCAATTATTCAGAAACCTTTGAGTCTTCATGAGTAAGTAGTACCTACTACCAAAGAATAGGTCTAATACATTGATTTTGCTGATGATGATTTGTTGCAATTTTTTTTTCAATAATTATATTATGCATCTATACTTATAATAAAACTGTAACAGGTCCAATTCTGTACATTGAAGATATTTTGAAAATTTTTTTTGGAGGGCACTCATTATTCGATACTGAAGCCAAATCTGTAATTTTTTTCATTTTTGTCTGTCTGTCTGTCTGTCTGTATCTTGGCCGCGCATCACGCCGAAACTACTGAATGAATTCAAACGAAACTTAGCACGATTTGAGCCTATACTACGAGGTAGGACATAGAATACTTTTTATCCCGAAATTCTACCCCCGAAGGGGTGAAATAGGGGTTGAAAGTTTGTATGAAAGTCCTTAGTTTCTCAAGTTATAGCCATGAAACTTGATATATGAGCTGCGGGTTGAAAATGGAGACATACGTGTTTCACAGTTTTTGAAAATTCGACCCCCAAAAGGGTGAAATAGGGGATGAAAGTTGGTATGAAAGTCCTTCGTTTCTCAAGATGTTTTACAAGTTATATCAACGAAACTTTTTATTTTGGCTTACGGTAAAAAATAAAGAAGTACGTGTGTCACAGTTTTTCAAAATTCCACCCCTAAGGGGGTGAAATAGGGGTTGAAAGTTTGTATGAAAGTCCTTCATTTCTCAAGTTATAGCCATGAAACTTGGTATATGAGCTGCGGGTTAAAAATGAAGACATACGTGTTTCACAGTTTTTCAAAATTTCACCCTCAAAGGGGTGAAATAGGGGTTGAAAGTTTGTATAAAAGTCCGTCATTTCTCAAGTTATTTCGATGAAACTTGGTATATCCACGCGGACGAAGTCGCGGGCATCAGCTAGTAATATATAATAATGTACTTCCAATTCGTATCTCATTATGTGACTACGGGAAACTAATGATTGTTTAAATTGTTTACTGTACAAATTCTCCAAGTAGGTATGTTAAGGACGACAACTTTATCAAACGCATATAATTGGGTGTTTCATTCAGTAGGTAGGTTGTATGTTGGTAACTTCTATTTGAGAATACTTTTAAGACTATTTTTATGTGAATAGTGAATACTACTCGTAGCTGATGCCCGCGCCTTCGTCCGTGTGGATTGAGGTTTTCTGTTCCCGCGGGAACTCTTTGGTTTTACGGGATAAAGTAGCCTATGTGCTATTCCAGACTATAATCTATCTCTGTGCCAAACTTGCAAAAAAAAAAGTCATCCAGATCCGTTCAGCCGTTCTGGCGTGATTGAGTAACAAACATCCATTCATCCAAACTTTCTCATTTCTTATATTAGTGTCAAGTGTACAAAGTACGAGTAGATAGTATAGAAGTATAGATAGTATAGATTTAGGTAAAAAGGTAGGCTGGTACCTCAAGAACTTACACCGTTATCAAACAGCATCTGTCTGATTCCTTCGTCGATTTTGTGCTCATCTTCCATCTTTTTGACTAGTGGCGCTATCTGTTCCGTCGCCAGCTTTCTAACTGAAAGGAAGAGCTAAATAAATGAAATTGATATACCTAGCTTTTAAAGCTTGTACGTTGAGGGACGAGTGGCCTAGTTGCGACAACGCATATCAGTCGATTGCAACCATAGAGGTAATATTACTCTATGATTGCAACGTTGACCCAAGTCGGTAACTGGATGGGTGATCGAATTCGGCCCTTCCTCCGTGTCTCGGAGAGCACGTACGTTAAGACGTCGGTCCAGGTTATTATCACTAACATCTGATAATAATAATTGTTAGTAACCTAAAAGTTAAAGGAAGTAGGTACTCTTAGTCGAGTCGTATGCGGAAGGATCTGGGAACCCACCGCATTATTATCCCAAGAAACCCCCTGTCATTATGTGATTAATGGAATGGGGTCACGACCCTCAGCAATGAGGAATACGACGCAGAGAGAGATGTACATTAACATCGACAGTTTGTATGAGAGCTGCGCAAACGAGCACTCCACAGGCCACAGCTCAGCTTAGAGATTGCCGCGAACTATAGAATCTTATCTGAGTTATCTAACTTAACTCTGCCGTTCAATTTGTGAAAGTGTGTCTGTCTGTCTCCATCTGTTTCACGGCCCAACTGTCTTATTTGATGAAAATTGGTAGACACTAGCTTGAATCCCGGGGACGGACTCTAGACATACATTTTATTGAAAAAACTAAATAAGTACACGCGGATGAAGGTCATCGTACTTAGTGGTTAGATTCGAAATGCAATCCACACTACGTGATATGAAGACTGTGGCTTTCGATGTCTTTCTCTATGGTAGGGGAGGCAATGATGCTAAATGTGGATTTACTCGAGCGTCGTTGTCCGTGGAGACCTATTGGAATTTGAAGATTAGATGGTAGAAAGAAAAAAAGGTTAAATAGGTATATTATCCTTCCACCGGTGGGAGCAGCGTCTGCAGGTTTTTTTTTTTCAAATCAACAGATTAACAAAATTTCTCGAGATAATCGTCAGATTAAGGGTCAGCACGTTTGGGACATGAAGCTGAACCGTTTGTATGATAATCTGACACGCTCGAGTATTTAAAAAAAAATTCTTTGCATTTTCAAAAAACCGCAGTGACTTGGCGTTACGTCAGAATCGTCAGTCTTTTGAATTGGAGCTTCCTTTGGGTCCACTTAACATCTCTGAAAATCGGACAAGCTCGATTTTTTTTTGTTTTTTTACCAATATTTTTACCCAACCCCACCATGCAAACCGTCAAATATCTGACGCGCTGGAGTAAATCCAAAAAATCCCCTCTTGGGCTCCCCTACTACTATAGGAAAGTCACTTTGAAAACTAAAACGAAAAATTCAAAGGAAGATCAAATTGATCCCAGCCAGTGCCGTAAATAGCCTTTTCTGCGCCCTGTGCGAGCTTCTATAACTGCGCCCTTGTTTTTTTTAGATATTATAGGTAGGTACCCTAGGTAGAGCAATGCCATGTATAGGCCTTATTTCATTCAGGGTGATAAAATAAAGGACAAGGACCTTGGTGTTGGTGGACCAATTATCTAATATTTTTGAAAAAAAAGCTATTTTAACTATACATAATATTATAATACCCGGATAAACTCGCGTGTCACGTAACGTGGGTGTGTGCGCGTCTCGCACCGTACACACACCCGCGGACACCTATCCCAGCGTTGCCAACTCTACGTATTTTGACGTAGATTAGGGTATTTTAGACCTTTCTTGCAAACCTACGAACTTCGAACTCAAAATCTACATATTTGTTTAAATTTTGATATTAGCAACATAACATGACTTATTACGCTGAAAAGCCATAATTTCCATTACGTTACTTAATAAGATTTTCAAAGTTTCAAATTCTGCCCTACGACCCGACGAGTATATACCTATTGGTTTAGTTTGCACAAAAACTCATTTTGATGCATAGTAGTGAAATGTCGATCATCAATTTTTTTTCTTTATCATCATAAATTATATCAGTTTTTTGCGACCAATCTGATGAAAACTTAAACTAAAAAAAAATTGCTTGATACTGGATAGACCTACTTTAATTTAAAAACAGTGTTTTTTATTCAATATCACCAAAACTAATTTCTTCATTTTACTTTAAAAAAGAAAGTACGTAGATCTACGAACTTTTCATAAGCAAATTATACAAATTCTACGTATTTTTCTAGCCTCATGTACGATTTTTTAAAAATCCGAGTTGGCAACACTGACCTATCCGCACAGGCCACGGCGCCCGCCCGTATACGCCCGCCGCTTAGTCTCCGTCTACGTCGTTCTGGTCGGTGGTCTCCGTCCAAACTTCTCCAAAGAATATATACTACAACTACAGACTACTCTCTATACTCTCCGTCCGACCGACCGTGTAGCCGGCCGTCCGCTTGACTCCGATAAACACTAAAAAAAATACGCTCGTGCGCTGCCAAAAAAACGATGTTTTGTCTAATTTAACAGACGTTTTTAGGGTTTCGTAGCCAAATTTGGCAAAAACGGAACCCTTATAGATTCGTCATGTCTGTCTGTCTGTCTGTCCGTCCGTATGTCACAGCCACTTTTTTCCGAAACTATAAGAACTATACTGTTGAAACTTCAAACTTGGTAAGTAGATGTATTCGGTGAACCGCATTAAGATTTTCACACAAAACTAGAAAAAAAACAATAAATTTTGGGGGTCCCCATACTTAGAACTGAAACTCAAAAAATTTTTTTTCATCAAACCCATACGTGTGGGTTATCTATGGATAGGTCTTCAAAAATGATATTAAGGTTTCTATTATAATTTTTTTCTAAACTGAATAGTTTGCACGAGAGACACTTCCAAAGTGGTAAAATGTGTGTCCCCCCCCCGTAACTTCTAAAATAAGAGAATGATAAAACTAAAAAAAATATATGATGTACATTATCATGCAAACTTCCACAGAAAATTGGTTTGAACGAGATCTAGTAAGTAGTTTTTTTTTAATAATTTAAAACTTACTACAGGTTTGTACGGAACCCTCGGTGCGCGAATCCGACTCGCACTTGGCCAGTTTTTGATGATACTGACATGTACAGTACGTATGTGTTGGAATCGAGCACTAGGGGCGCATCGGGAACTTATCAGGAGCAAACCGAAAAAATAATACTTAGTCCTGCCTGGTCTGGCCATTCTTGCGCCCCCCAGAGTCTACGCCCTGTGCCTGGGCACCGGTGGCACCGCCCTATTTACGGCACTGATCCCAGCAACCAAAATTATCATAAATGTTATCACCATGACGTTAAATTCACATTAGATTGGAGTGTATTTGCTGACGTTATCAATAGATAGGTCCTATTTATCATACTTTTAGGTAATCGTCATATCATTTTAATAACTTGCAAACAATTCGTGTTTTCTTTCGTTTTATCTCCGTTGTTACTTGTTATGAAAGGGGTTATTGTTTATTCTGATCTGAGAAATGTTTTGTTTAGTATTTCTTCTCGTTCTTTAAAGGTCTTTGTCTTCGTAGACTCGAGATCATCATCTCAAGTCTCAACCGACCCAGTTGACGAACCTTTACAGAGGATACATAGGACGGATCTTCTCTGTGTGAGATCTATACTTTGACATTAGCTCTAACTTAAGACTGAGTTGAAATGAGACGGATCTATGATACGCACATAAGTCCATCCCGTTTTAACTCTAAGTAAAGCCTGAGCAAAGTCAAAGTGCGCTCTACAGATCTCAGCATAAGAGAAGGACTTATTCCACTTTACTGGCCAAGTGCGCATTGGCAGACTTCACAGTTTAACAAGGAAAACTCTCAGGCATGTAAGTAGGTTTCCTCAAGATGTTTTCCTTCAAGGTTAGGTATAGTTAGGTCTAATGAAAACTATTATTTTCGATAGGTATTATTGTTTTTCTTTATGCTGTATGGAGGTGTGTGCAGTGAGGTAGGTAGGTAATTACATAATTAGAGTTATTTGCGTCACATAAGTGTCTTTATTTGAACTGTATAGCTACTTATCTATGTAAATTACGTTCTTCAAAACAATAAAATTGTCGAATTTTATATTAAGTACATACTTAAGTCATTAACAGGGGTAAATGCCATTATTAAGGCCGGTTACAAGTTACGAATGACTACGATCTGTCCAACGAATTTTAATTCATAACTATAGATACCTAAATGTAGTTACCTACATAGGTATACCTAAATAGGAGTTGGCTTTCAAAGTTTCAACTTTCGGGACACCGTGTTTCGTGACCGACATCTCTTCGCGGCTTTACTGCAACCAGCCACGGCCGAAGCCGCTCAAGTCCCATAAGATCATTATTATATTCAAGCTTATTTCTAAATTATAAATTCCCAAATGGATTCCCGAACCCGATACAAAGCGCGGCTCACGATTGTTAATAGCTATTAAATCTGAAAACCCGGCTGAGTTTGTTGTGGGCTCTTCTCAGACCAGGGCGCGTGTGGAACCCTCGTAGCTTTAAGTTTTAAGATACTGTATGAATAATGTTTTGTAGGTTAATGGACGTCAATAAGTGTACAGCACCACTACAGTCCATTAACGTCCCACTGCTGGGCACAGGCCTCAACTCCCATAGGAGTGAGGGAATTAGAGCTTCTAGACCCACCACGCTGCTCCAATGCGGGTTGGCGGGCTAAGTGTACAGTGATTGTACTAATTTGATTAAATAAATATTGATTGATTGATTGATCTTTGCTAAGTTGTACCACACGGTTGTACGGACGACATGACGCGACGCGACGCGACGTCTAGATTCACGTCATGTAATGAAATCGGTATGTAACATGAGAAACAGCTTGCCTAGTGTTCTCGTGGTGGTCATGCTTGTTGCTATAGACTTGCGAGAAATAGGTACCTATAGGTACTAGGTATATCTATTATCTATAGCTAAGCTAAGGTATATCATAGCATTCATAGCTAGATAATGAAGAAGTAAGAAGATAATTATAAAGAACATTACTTGTCTCCTTCATAGCTAGTTCATCATCAGTCAGCATCGTCAAAGCCCTCGGGGCTTCCGTACTGAAATTCTTCGATTTCGCAGCGACCACGACCGGCGCCCGCCATTGCTCCAAGATCTGCAACGATGTTCCAAATTCGAATCATCTGTTTTCCTACTTTTTTATAGGTTGGTACTTGGTAGGTACCTACTCCACATTTTTAAATCGATTTACAATAGACGAAGGTCAAAAACCATACAGCTTTTCCAAACATAAAAATTAAACACTATTCTTTTTATTAAACACACCTTACAGCCGACACGTCGCAATGGAAACATTTTTATCACAGTTTTTTATTACTCTTATTTTTATTAGCGACGCGAGCGTGCAGCAATCGCCGACCGAACCGGAATATAAACTGGTTGATTACGAATTTAGCAGCAGTTAGCGTGTTATCTCACTCGCACGGAGATAACATGTGTTTTTCAATTGGTAACCGCGAAGAATCAATCAAATACTCACGTATGAATTTATCGTACATAGTATTGTTTGAATTTAATGGAACGGTAGTTTTAATGAAATGTACTCCCGACCAAATTTCCGCCACTGCGGCCAATCTCCACGGAGATTCAGCCTGGGAGCTATTATAAGCAGAGACCAGTTAAATTATACCTACTTACTTAGAGTGCTCAAGACGTGTACTGTGCGCAAACACAAGTGACCTCTCTATTCCCTTACTCTGGGCCGGAAAATTCGATGCGGCCGGAGAAAGATCGATGACTGTACGAGTACGTCCTCTCCGACACGGGGGTGACAAACCGCCAGCTTCCTAAATGGTCTAAGATCCGAATCTAAATCGAAACGTACCGGTTTGATAAGAGAATCAAATTTATTTTATAATAAATTTCATATATTAGAAAATAAATTAAAAATGGGTAGACAACAGAAATCCTGGACAGAATATTTTTAATTATTTTTTGAAAAATGATTTTTCATAAAATGTTGCAAAATGAAGATAATAATAAAATTTTATACTGGACTTAAAGTATAGAGCATATAGAATGTGCAATCGTAGGGTAGACTATTATTTACCTGGATAAATAATGGAAATAATAGTCTACCCTATTATTTACCTGGATAAATAATGGAAATAATAGTCTACCCTACGATTGCACATTCTATATGCTCTATACTTTAAGTCCAGTATAAAATTTTATTATTATCTTCATTTTGCAACATTTTATGAAAAATCATTTTTCGAAAAGTACTTAATTAAAAATATTCTGTCCAGGATTTCTGTTGTCAACCCATTTTTAATTTATTTTCTAATATATGAAATTTATTATAAAATAAATTTGATTCTCTTATCAAACCGGTACGTCTCGATTTAGATTCGGATCTTCTACTTATGTGAGTTAGGAGTTAAATTTATTTTAAACTAGCTGACCCGGCAGACGTTGTCCTGCCTTGAAGCTAGAACCCGATTGCAGCGCCCCCTATCGGGTCCAATTGTCAATATAAACCATCCCGGAACCCACACAAACACACTCAAAAAATTCCATCTAAATCGGCCCAGCCGTTCTCGAGTTTTAGCGAGACAAACGAACAGCAATTGATTTAAATATGTTATACCTAATATAGAGATATAGATAATATATTTGGGCTTAGCAAAATTAAAATTGGATGTCTAAAAAATAGAATCTCGTCGCTATAATCGGGTCAAGTCTCATCCATGTGAATTGTGGCTAAAGATTCAAGGATAAGTATACTTACCTATGTAACTGCCTGAATATTTTAATATGGTAGGTTTGAGAGAATACCAACAGATAACAGTTATTTAGAATAGTTAGTAGGTACCTAATTATCATAGTAGACTATAATCACACGAGTGCTATAATATGGAAAACTTGGCAATGAAGTTTGAACGCCTATTTAATATCCTATGCTTGGCGGTTGTGATTTTTTGCTTATAAATAACTCGCAGGCGTTTTAGAAGCCATACCTAACATGGAAGAAGGAATTACGACTGCCGTATACCTAAATTGTATGCTCGTGTACTGTGTATGTAGGTAGTATATGAACATCAGTGTATAATACTAACAATTAAATAATTGGTTACAAAATAAAAATAAAATTCACAGAAACAACGTCTGTCGTCAGTTAGAGGATAGAGGTCACATATCATGCGTAAAATGAAGTGTGATATCCGGAAAAGTCGTCAGGTTGGCTACATGTTTCTAGAAACTTACAGAAAATACGCAACTAATGTTACCACACTAAAAGCGTTTCCTTTATTTGCGGCATTGGTTTCAATAAAAATAATTGGTTACAAAAATAATGTTCATAAAATAATTTAAAATATAATTGGTACTTATGTAAATTAAATATGTAAGCTAATACAAGTCTATAAATAGAATTTATTTATTGAAATATTTATGAAAATAAGAAAATATACTTACATGAAACTTGATGAATAATTTATTAGTTCGTGTATTTTCGGGTTTTAACTTTCTGTAAAAAAATTATAGATTTCCTCTAGTTATTTGACGGAAAAATATAAAGCATATTTTTAGTAATCTTGTGTGCGTTAATTTCTTTTTTATGCCAATAACTATACACCGCATAGTAATATTGAAGTTGCATGTAAGTAAAGGCAAAGCGAAGCGATAGGTATTTAAGTTTCTATTCACAGAAACTTCAATATCGCTTCGCTTCCCCTTTATGAACTTATGATCATTCGCTTCGCATAAATACATTCAACTAGCATTCGCAACTAAAACAAATTTCCATGTTATGTGTTCTTATTCAGAAAAAAATACTGTAAACTTTATTGTCAATAAATATATTATTATTATTATTATTGAATTCTTTATTGCACACAAGAGACATAGAAACATATATACAAAAAAAAAGAAGCTTAATCCTAGTGAAGCATGCAAAGGCGGTCTTATCGCTAAAGCGATCTCTCCCAGACAACCTTTGGTGATCGGAAAGGCGAAAACAGGGGTTGTGTGGCAATCAATTTAGTTTTTATAGAATAAGATAGACTACATAAACACTACATACTAATAATACACATATAGATATCTACCATAAATAATTATTTATACATAATATATAATATACTACATTCTACTCCATTACATAGATAGATAGTAGTTTTTCAGACAACGTTTGAAGATATGTAGGGATTTTGCCTGACGTATGTCAGCAGGGAGAGAATTCCACAACTTGACACAATTCTTCGTGAATGAGTCACCATAGAATTTCGTACGGCTGGACGGCATCTTCAGCTTATTGTCGGTGCAGGAACGAAGAAAGAACTGTCTATCCTGACCGAGATAGCTAAAACGTTCTTTCAAGTAAGCTGGTGTTTGGGGGTAGAACAGGACACGGTATAAAAGGGTCAATGCATGCATGTCCCTGCGCCTTCTGATTGGCAACCACTCAAGCTTAGCACGGTACTCAGAAATGTGGTCGTATTTCCGCAGGCAAAAAATGAAGCGGATTACCATATTTTGAAGCCTCTCAAGCTTATCGAGAAGTTCTTGCGACAGATCTGGATAACAAGAGTCACCGTAGTCTAACACTGGTAACAGGAGTGTATTGGCTAACGTAATCTTGGTTCTGATCGGCAAGAGATTCTTCCACCGCCTGAGGTACCCGATAGTGGCGAAGATTCTCCGCCCCACCTCTCCTACCTGTGGTCCCCACGAAAAAGAATTATCAATGATTAGACCAAGATTTTTTACTTTATTACTGAGCGGCAATGGTACCCCATCAAAATGAACAGCAGGTAGGTTATCTAGCTTAGAGAGTATTTTGGGATTGCCAACAACGATAACTTGTGATTTGTTAGGGTTCACTGAAAGACCATAGGATTTACACCACTCGCAAATTTTGGCCAAATCGGAATTAAGGATACTAATGGTAGTAGAGATACGGTCAGCAGTATCTGAGGCGTAAATTTGTACATCATCAGCGTAAAAATGAAAGGAAGAGGAAATAACCGCAGCGACAGTATTAATAAAAATAGAAAAGAGGAGAGGGGAAAGGACACCACCCTGTGGAACACCTGCAGAGAGAGATAGGGGCGAAGAACAGTTACCATCATTTTTTACAGATTGTTGACGACCGCATAGATAAGACCGGAACCAATCAACAACTCCAGATGAGACATTCAGTGAACTTAAAACCGCAAGGAGCAATTCGAAGTCAACATTGTTAAACGCGTTGCTAAAGTCTAACAGTATAAGAACAGTGACTAATTTGTTATCCATGGCTTGACGGATGTCGTCGCAGACTTTGATAAGCGCCGTGACTGTGCTGTGACCTGGTCTAAAGCCAGATTGGTATATATATTTTATTTTATTTGTTAATTTTTATTTTATTCATGGTTATTTTAGGGAGTCAGTGTTTTATGCTCTGGCAGCATTATTTACAGCTGTCGATGTCATCTGTCACTGGAACTGCCATTCTCACATTTTGCCATTTACGAAGAGCACGACGTTTCTCGAATAATGCGATTTGTAAATTAAATTGCTGTGACGAGCGGAATTCTAAGAGAATCCTTTAGCGCTAAGATTATCTTTGCGAAGCCAACGAAATTGCGGTGTACTAACAAGTGGTTTAAGTGTGTGCTGTGTACCTAATCTGTGCAAAGTTCGTAACATCGGCTCAATTTTGAGTTGATCGAAAACTTAGGTTTTTTAGAACCTCGTGTGTGAATTAGGGTTGGAATTATGGCTAAATGGGGAGAAGGAGACCCTCGGTGGATAGTAGAAGAGCGTCCGGACGCTACAAATGTAAATAACTGGCATTGGACGGAGAAGAACGCTGGCCCATGGTCACAGGAGCGATTGAAAGAGTTGCTGAATCATCTGAAAATTGCCCAAAACGGGATAGACTGTAAGATCACTGAGGTTGAAAAGATAGAAGGGGAGGCTACCGCGAACAACAGGAAAGGGAAGTTAATATTCTTCTATGAGTGGGATATTAAGCTGAAGTGGGAAGGCCTGCTGGCTGGATGCAAGGATAAGATTAAGGGAGAAGTGCACATCCCGAATTTGTCAGAAGAGAACGATGTCAGTGAGGTTGATGTGAGTACACCACATTAATATTGTAATTTAAAAATCTAGTTGACCTGCAAGTCAACTGCAACAAAAAAAAATTGTTGTATTCCCTTACAGGATGCACTTTGTTGGCTGCAAAGTCGCCCCCAAGGGTAAGAGAGCAGTCTTAGATGGTAACAGGACAATATGTACAAGCATTGTGCCCCAATGCTAAATTGCTTGGCGTCACTTCCAAACATAGTAGGTACTTAATGTTGGAAGTGAAGTTATTGGCATAATTAGTTTTTGATTGAGAGGAGGCATAGTGGTAGCAGGTATCAAATTGTAACCTTTTGGTATTTGAAAAGGGTAATAGTCAAATTAAAGAGAGAACCTATGTATAAAATGTTTCTAGACCCAGCAGTTTGAGCTAATACATAGTCATCAATGTGTCTCTCAGTGGGCCTTATTACTTACATAAAAGTCATTGCTACAGTGTTACAATCACAATTATATCTATTTGGTTAACACTCTTCCACTATTGGCTTAAATCCATTGTGACAGCAAGTATACCATAAATTCAGCCAATCATAATAATTGAGATTGTAACCATCATTGATGCTGGTTTTACATAATAAGCTGTATGTGTATCATATAGATTTGATTAGAATGCTATTCATATTAATCTAGATGGAATAAAATGTTTTCTTTATTTCACGTAGGACAACTCGTGAAATGCAATACCACTGACCGATCTATTCATTGATTACGATAATAAAAATAACAACTAAAAACTTAACTATAACCCATTAAATTTTCCAGATGACTGTAACAATCAAAGGCAGCGGTGATGAAGCACAGAGAGTGAAAGCGTTCATGCATAATGTTGGGAAATCGGAGATCCGGAAACAGCTCTCGGAGTACATCAGAAGCTTGAAAGAGGAATTCTCTAAAGGTAAATAAATATACTTCTTAACTATGGCATATATAGTAATGGATTGCAATTAAGTACTCTGTGTGATTATGGATCGGAATGACTCCTTCTGATTGTAGTCTAGAACTCTAAAATATAAGTTATAGAAAGGTAAGGAAATCATCATCAAGGGGACATCAAATTGCTAACTTTGCTTTCTAAAAGTTTATTTGATTACAGAACATTTGAATTGAACTTTTGAACAATATGAAAGTATAAATCAGAGTTACTATGCTAAAACAACAAAGCAACTTTTAAACTGTACCTTTCACTTTCAATATAAATGCGAAAGTGTGTCTGTCTATCTGCTACGCTTTCCCGGTCCAACGTTTCAACCGATTTTGTTGAAATTTGGAATAGAGGTAGTTTATATCCCGGAAAAGGACATACGCTATGTTTTATCCTGGAAAACTAAGGAGTTCTCGCGGGAATCAAAAACCTTAAAACACGCGGACGAAGTCGCGTGCATCATGCTAATAAGTTTACATAATACATATTATATACAATGATGTGTCACTCAAGTCAACCTATCAGGTCAGTATGACAATATCACGCTTTTTTAACTCTTACTTTGATTACTAAAATTGTTAAAACTAAGTAATTTGAGTTGTTTCAATAATCAGCTTTCTTCTTTTCATTAATTTTTCAGTTTGAATTAATTAATTAACCTATGACCATGTTTGTATATGAATACAGACTCAACATTCTGAAAACTTTTAATCTTTCTTTACTTCAGGTCTGATCCTGCCCAAGAAAGGAGAAGAATCTGTGAAACCAGATAACGTTTCAACCATAACTAGTGGTTTCAACAAGAAAATCAACATGGAACCAGTATTGTCTACACAGAAGACACAAGTCGGCTGCAAACTAGACACGAAAAACATAGAATTGACGGAGACCTTCCAATGTAGGGCGCAGGAGTTTTATGATGCTATGACACGGATAGAAATGGTTACCGCTTTCACTCAAGGTACATTAGTATTGAATTTTATGAAGTAGGGGTCAAACTTAAAACAGCGAGGCGATGTCTTAATATCTTTATAGAAATGTGCGATCCATTAACACTTCGTAAAGCCTTGCAACAAATATGAAGGAACTTGAAATTTAATTTGCTATAATCCGCAACAATAGGCAAATATATGTGGTATAGTGTACACACTTAGTGTACACTTGCAGCTTATCTTGCACTTGCAGCTTGCAATATTCACCACACCACATAAATCTTCCAAATGATTCTCAACGTACGTTTTACTCCGACACCGGAGCATCTTCAGGAGATGTTGACTCGACAATGCACGATTGTTAATCATCATAATCGTGCATTGTCGAGTCAACACGCACGCTTGAGATCGTCCGTCCACCTAGTGGGGGGTCGTCCAACGCTGCGCTTCCCGGTGCGAGGCCGCCATTCGAACACTTTGGAACCCCAACGCCTATCGGTTCTACGAACTATGTGCCCCGCCCATTGCCACTTAAGGGGACACTTGTATGTCCTACATGGAATAAATAAATTGAGTATTTTACTGATTGAACTTTGTTGTTCATTGTTTTTTTTATAACAGGTCACGTAAAAATGGAGGCGGAGAAGGGCGGCAAGTTTTGTCTATTCGGTGGTAACGTGTCAGGGGAGTTTCGCGAACTAGTTCCGGGGAAGAAGATCGTTCAGTATTGGAGATACAAGCAGTGGCCCGACCAGCACTTCTCAGAAGTCACCTTTACTATTGACGAGAAGGTAAGCTTATATAAGTCCACTAGCTGATGCCCGCGACTTCGTCCGCGTGGTTTCAGGTTTTTTAAAAGCCTATGTGTTATTCCATACTATAATCTATCTCTGTGCCAAAGGACTTGACCAGCGCAACTATGGGAGCTTGCCTAGATATCAAAAATTAATGTGCAGCAATTAACTCTTTATTATTGTAATTTTTATATTCCATAGTTTTCAGATAAAAAAGTTTCAGGATTCTGAAGGCTCTGTAAACTGAGAAAATAAATAAAAAAAGTTTCACCAAAAAACTGCTTTCCCACACTAGATGGCACTAGTTGTTGTGGTGAGCAAGTCTAACAAAATATTTTAAGTATTGCTAACCACGTTTCTCGGGAAAACAATAATTAAGCTTTGCATTATTTGGGCATGGATGAGGATAATACTAGAATAATAAAACTATATTTGCAAGAATTATGTAATTCCTTTAAAAATCACGCTGCATAATACTGCTGCCACACTAGATGGCGCTAAACGTTTTGGGTTAGCGAGTCTTTTCAACTATTCGACAACAGATGGCGCTAAACGTTTTGGTAGCTAGTTTTTTCAACTATTCGTCCACAGGTGGCAGACAGATGCAAGGCCAGAGGGCGTTACGTTCCTTTAAACGCAGTGGATAATTGAAAATGCTTTGTTCGATCAATTACCTACACGTTTCATTGAGGCTTGTCAACTATCAAAAATAATTAAAAACAAGACAAACATTTCCTTTTCATTACTATTTAATTGATCAAAAATATTTCACTCATAACATAGTGACTAAGGTACTTATTGTGGTATTCATGTAGGGTAACAAGATTATTATTAGGCATGGATAAAACGACAAAATGGAGTAGTGCTTAAATAGGAAACCGGAAGCTCAAGATTTAAACAATATACTTAGGTATTGTTTTTTATAGACATTTTAACCGTGACCTTATTCGGAATAATAAATCCATAGTAATTTCGGTTTTCATTTTTAAACCTTACTGTAAAAACGAAAATCCTGCACACTGTCCCGAATCGGAGGGCAGTTACTGGTCATGTCATTTCATCCAGATCCGTTCAGCTGTTCTGGCGTGATTGAGTAACAAACATCCATCCATACATACATCCATCCAAACTTTCGTTTGTTTGCTACAATTTCCTGGCTGATTTTTTATGGATTTTGATGAAATTTGCTACAGAGGTAGGATGCATCCCAGGGAAAGAAATAGGCTAATTTTTATTCCGGAAAATTGAGGACTTCTAGCGAGAATCCCGCGGCCTTGTGTGTCTGTCACTGTCTGTGTTACTACTTACTACAGCCTAATATTTCATCCGATTTTGATGAGACTTTGAACAGAGCTAGGTTGTTTTCCAGGGAAGGACATAGGCTACTTTTTATCACGGATAATCAGATATTCAGCGGAATTTTAAAATACTTTATCCATTTGGATGAAGATGCGGGCATCATCTAGTAAAATATATGTATGCTGTGATGGATCTGTGATTTATAGATCACTAGCTGATGTCCGCGACTTCGTCCGTGTGGATTGAAGTTTTTTGGTTCCCGCGGGAACTCTTGAATTTTCCGATATAAAAAGTAGCCTGTGTTATTCCAGTGAAGTATACTACATTCGTAATTAAACTTTAATTCCTTAGTTTTAAGGGTTATATTTAAAAAATTTTTTTTAATTATTTTAAATATTCGTTTTCACATCTGTCGCCAGTCCCTATGACTGCAATTTTTAAGGGTTCCGTAGCCAAATTTGGCAAAAACGGAACCCTTATAGATTCGTCATGTCTGTCTGTCTGTCTGTCTGTCTGTCTGTCCGTCCGTATGTCACAGCCACTTTTTTCCGAAACTATAAGAACTATACTGTTGAAACTTGGTAAGTAGATGTATTCTGTGAACTGCATTAAGATTTTCACACAAAACTAGAAAAAAAACAATAAATTTTGGGGGTCCCCATACTTAGAACTGAAACTCAAAAATTTTTTTTTCATCAAACCCATACGTGTGGGGTATCTATGGATAGGTCTTCAAAAATGATATTGAGGTTTCTAATATCATTTTTTTCTAAACTGAATAGTTTGCGCGAGAGACACTTCCAAAGTGGTAAAATGTGTGTCCCCCCCCCCGTAACTTCTAAAATAAGGGAATGATAAAACTAAAAAAAATATATGATGTACATTACCATGCAAACTTCCACCGAAAATTGGTTTGAACGAGATCTAGTAAGTAGTTTTTTTTTAATAATTTAAAACTTACTACAGGTTTGTACGGAACCCTCGGTGCGCGAGTCCGACTCGCACTTGGCCGGTTTTTTTTCCTCTTTCTTTCTTTTCCTTTTCTTTACTAAATACTAACCACATGTTATTATCCCTCAGGACGACCACACGTTAGTAACGCTGAAGCAGGAACTGGTGCCCTCAGCCGAGGTGGAGCAGACCAGAGCGAACTGGAAGCGCTACTATTTCGACAGCATCAAACGCGCCTTCGGCTTTGGCGCTTTCCTGTGATCCACGCATGACTTACACTAACTAGGTCAGCTTACTTTTAATTCCACTAAATTGGGTATTTAACTGCCTCCCTCGTTGGTCTAGTGGTTACCATTAGACTAAGAGATAACTGCAATTTTGGTAACCATCGCCAGAAAGGCTGATTCAGTGTTAGATGGATGTAGAGCTCTCCACTGATCTCAAAAGTGGCAGTCTGCCTGCATTTGGATGGCCCTTTCGCTAAATATGGCCGTTCAAAGACGGTTTATTGTTACCAAAAATGAACGATAATTAGAAAAGCTGATTCTTGTACAGTATTAAAGTATGCGCAGTACCTATGTAGAGAGCGTAAAAACTGACGCATTTGGATGGGACTTTTTCTAGATATCAGCTTTCAAAGACTTACTATGCGTTCCTGTAAAAAAATATTAGCAATAACTTTGTCGCCGTTGATCGCTATTAAAAATTATTAACAGCAATTAACGGGACGACATAATAATTGCGAATATTAGCGAAAGGGCCATCCAAATGCAGGCAGACTGCAACTTTTGTGATCAGTGGAGAGCTCTACATCCACCTAACACTGAATCAGCTTTTCTGGCGATGGTTACCAAAAGTGCAGTTATCTCCTATAATACATGTTCGACTGCAGCCGACGAGGTCCCGGGTCGGGACATAATTAAGTATTGGGTTTTTCTGACTAGAAATTCTCAGTACTAGCCCGGAGTTAGAAAATTGGCGGTGTTTCACCCCCGTATCTAGGATAGCATGTTAAGCCGTTGGTCCCGGTTATTACCACTAACATGATAATAGTCGTTATAGCCCGTCAACCCGCATTAAAACCAGCGTATTAAAGCAGCGTGGTGGGTCTAACCTCTATTTCCCTCTTTCCTATGAGAGTGGAGGCCTGTGCCCAGCAGTGGAATGTTAATGGGCTGTAGTGGGGTATTTCAGGTGCCGTACTGCCAACGCTTAAAGCAATATTACTCAAAATGACACTTTGATGTCACATACCTTGACATTCCAAAAATAAGAATTATAATTCTAAAACACGAAAGTCAACAATAATTATTAATGAAACAATATGGCTTTAAGCGTTGGCAGTATGACCCCTGGTACTTTTATTCAAACGTCAAAACGCAGCACACATTGGGATTTTGTATGAAATACTCAGTTGTGACGTCATCAAAGTTCGGGGCACTTTTTAACTCCAATCGATAGTTTAAAATAGTTTTCAACATAAAACTGACAGGGGACATGACTTTGGGAGATCCTTTATTTTATAATCACTAAAAAATGTATTTGAAATAACTACCACGCGCTCTTGTTTGATAATCTCTTCTCCCCAAAGGTTGTCTGAGATTGCTTTAACGATAAGATCGCCTTTGCACCCCTCTGTTTTATAGAAAGTTTAAAGAGAAAAAATAAAGAGTTTTATCTATCTATCTATCTATTTTTTTATTTGACTAGTAGTCAAATACCCAGACAACTACACACACACACATAACGACATAATGGGTATTTACACCCATGGGTGGGTACTGGGTATACAACCCATTATATTGGGTACTTGCAATAATGTTTGCCTGACTGATTTTTTTTTACTATAGTCTGTTCACGGAGACGAATTTGTATGGAAACTAGAACTATACAACCATTGGCATATATACAGATATCGGACATAGGGCACGTTCACGTCTCGTGCGCTCGTGAGCGACAGAAGTAACGTGACGCGATACGACGCCATAGAAAATGACAAACTTGTCTACGCGACAAAGTAGGCCACGTGAAGTGTCAGCTACTGTTTGATAATGAGGCCAATTCTGTTTTACACCATCTCTAAACTAAACTAATATGACAGCTCTATTTATATCCCTTTCAAAATACTGCCTGTGCACTAGACATAAGAGCTTCAATGAATGAACGAGAAGTTTAATTCGCTATAATCCGCCACAGCAGACAAATCTATGTGGTACAGTGCGTGTCCTTCACCAATAGCATGCGAACACCCACCGCACCACACCACATAAATCCTCCAAATCACTCTCAACGTACGTTTCACTCCGAAACCGGAGCATCTTCAGGAGATGTTGACTCGACAATGCACGATAATGTAAAGTGACGAACGTGTCACACACGACACTGCACCACACGACACACTGAAGGACACGCACTGTACCACATAGATTTGTCTGCTGTGGCGGATTATAGCGAATTAAACTTCTCGTTCATTCATTATCATGGACTTCCGCAAAGTAACGCCTGCTTCGATTCAATATAAGAGCTGCAATTTTAGTTTAGTTTAGTTTTGTTAAACAAAGGAGACGGTCCAGATTTGTATGGAGCGTTGGTCCAGTCCTTTTACAAGTAGAGAAATGAAAGAAAAAAAAGTACTAAACCAGTTTTGATCATTCAAATCTACGAATTCGTCGTAATTTCAGCGGTGTAATTATTTAATCTTTCCACGATAAGCAACACTAAACACGAGTGGGTAACAATGGCGGATTCATATTTTTTGACGTTTTCTGTCAAGTGTCAACACAACACCGGAAAAACCGTAGGGAAAACACGTTATTTTGACAGTGACTGTCAGAAATGACATTTGATACATTTCGCGCCTACTGCCATCTCTATGGCTAAAGGTTGCCATCTTGGAAACGTATCGAAAACTTGAAATACATTTTATTTTATTTCGCGTTAATTACTTTAATATTCTAAATTATTATATTTTTAATACAATCTATGTATTTTCCTCTATTCATGGTAGAGTGTACAAAGAGTGCTCCAAAGGTAAACCTCCTCCTTTGGGCACACTGTCGCGTCGCATCGTATCGAGTCGCAGTGTCGCGTTTGGCGCTCACGTAGGACAACGGGTTAGCTTGCTATGGATGCCATGGATAGAAATTACATTTACCTTAATATGTTCCTTTACATTTTTTTTTTTTAATCCGCTACAAGTTAGCCCTTGACTGCGATCTCACCTGATGGTAAGTGATGATGCAGTCTAAGATGGTAGCGGGCTAACCTGTTAGGGGCATGGCAGTTATAGTAAACCCATACCCCTATTCGGTTTCTACACGGCATCGTACCGGAACGCTAAATCGCTTGGCGGCACGTCTTAACTACTTACGTTATTTTAAGACAGTGGCAGGCGAATGGTCCTGCACTGATATATAATGCGTCGGTGATAATGCGTCCTTTTCACTTCCATGCAATAGGGATGATGCCTATGTCAAAAATAAATTATTTCTAACTGATTATTAAAATTAAATTAAAAAAATTAGCCCGCCAACTCGCATTGGAGCAGCGTGGTGGACTAAGCTCTAATTCCCTCTCTCCTATGAGAGTGGAGGCCAGTGCCCAGCAGTGGGAGGTTAATGGGCTGTAAGGCAGTGGTGGTGGTGGATTATTATAATTAATAAATTGGAAATTTTAAAATTTTAATTAAAATTAATTAATTTATTGGAGGGTCTTCCAAATGACATTCATATTCTCAGTCAGTTTTAAAGTTTAATAACCATTTTAAACTATAGATAAAAGAAAATCGATTTGAAATTTGATCATTTCACAACTATGTATTTCATACAAACTTACATACTAGAAGCGCGTTTTTAAGTTTGATAAAGAGTTGCTGTTTTGATTGAGTTGTCATAATCCCTATTGTGCAATATAGAGCGCCCTTTAATAGCCAAACACCGTGAACAGACTATAGAGGCAATATTATAGTGTGCTATACTATCCAATAAAAAAAGCTTTTGGAAAACAAAAATAACTTTTTATGTATTTTAAACTGGCTTTAATTTCTGTTTGGTGCCAGCAAACAATAACAAGCAATTTAAATAATTGCTTCATAACAATTAAAATGAAAAATATTCTTAATTATTAAAATCAATTTAACAAGTGATTGTCAGTTTTTAATTTCCATTAACGGTTAACTTTAATAATCATTCTATTTAGCAATAGTGGTTCGCCCCGAACTGAGACCTCGCGGTATCCATAAACTTGTACAGAGCGCCATCTATTGACATAATTGTGAAGTTCTGTTAATAATACTGAAGCACATTAAAAATTAAATAATTTCGTTTCCTTATAATATTTATCTAATTTTAGTATTTGTTGTTCATGTACAGGATATAATTCAAATAATTGATAAGTTTCAGGCTCAGCCTTTCAGAAAATTGTGAGTTCTGAGGTCAACTTTGGACGTTAGAAAATCGCCACTTTGAAAGCCCCCATTTCGTCAATTTTAGGAAAAAATTTAATAAATATATTTTTGGACTATGTAGCTCTATAAAAAATATTTTACTTCGCATTCGCTTCTATGAGAGCCCCCCTGAAATAAAGATTTTTATAACTTTTTAAGCCATATTCGGCGGGAGGCCATCGGTTTACATATTATATTAAATATAATATGTAAACCGATGGCCTTCAATTTTAAATTTTAAAATTGAAGTAATTACGTTCAGTAATTCGGAAGTTATAAGGCTCTGACAGACGGACGGACGGACAAGTGGAAATTCACTCAAGTAGACTCGGAGACCTTCGCTTCGCTCGGTCAATTATAGGTAGCAAAGTAACGTATATTTTTTGGCAAATAATAATGTTTCTAACTTATCGCCGTTCAACTATCGACGTAACTCTGCCGTCAGATCTTATTTAAATTTAAAAACATGACTTGGTTCACTTTCGATGTGGGTAGACAGGTTCTTCTGTCATTTAATATAAACCCAGTCTTTGAAAATGCCCTCTTACAAGGTACGGATGTTACCACTATATTACATTTGCTTTTGAATAGTTTGTATAACACTGGATAAACAGTTTTGTTTGTCCGCCACCACGCTAAGGGACATAGCTGTCTATGTATGATTTTCTCCTTCAAAAACATATCCAGCTCCTCTCGAGCCTTGGTTTCAGCCGTCTTAGGAACATTAGACGATGGTATATTCGAATCAAATTCACCCCAAATTGAGAAAGATTTTTCGCCGATTTTTTCTCTTGGATTCACCAAAGATTTTACCTTCGATATAACTGGCTGTAATAGTGAAGATGTCTCGTCATCGGTATGTATATTTTGCATTAGAGTTAAAGCATGTGTTTTCGTTTGCTCTAACGTCGGAGCGTCAGGGAATGCCACGGCTTTGTAACGGGGATCCAATAGAGTGCAGAGGGCGATGTTTAAACAGTATTGAATATCGCCAAGTACTTGAGTCAACACTTCTTTCAGATTTTCCTGCAAATCTTTTACATGCGCGTTAAAATCCCTGGTTGACGATATGCTTTTATGTATCGAAATTAGGTTTGAAGTCAGTACCATGGCGCTGCTTGCAGTGAGATAATTTTCTTCGCTCATAGCGTTACTGACTTCGTAAAAGTGGTTTAGGGTAATGCACATTTGCTCTATGCAATCCCATTCATCGCTTGATATGATCGGCAGGGAAACTTCCAATGTTCCAACTGTTTCTTGAATGGCTTCTTTTAGGGAATAAAACCGTTCTAGCATTAAATACGTTGAGTTCCACCTGGTTGGAATGGCTTCTATGACGGTTTGGGGTTCCTCGACGTTTCGGTTTCTAAGCTGGTGAGTCATTAATGTTTCTTTGGCAACGCTACTGTTTTTTAAATACTTCACTATTTTTGTCACTTTCTCAATGATTTCTTTAGTACTGTTTAATGCATTATGTACTACCCGGTTTAATTTACGCTCGAAGCATCCAAAACTTTGCCAATTCAACATGTGGATTGCGCTGCACATAACATTATTGTTCGCGTTATCCGTGACCAAAAAGATAACTTTGTCTAAGATTCCCCACGTTTCTAGTATTGTCTTGAGTTGTCGCGCAGTCCTCGGTCCTGTATCACTGCCATCGAGTAGTTCGCATTGCAAAAACACAGATTTCATTTCTAAATCTTCAGAAAAGAAGTGTGCTGTAACACCCATGTATTGGTCCATCGTTCTGGATGACCAGCACTCGACTGTAAGGCACACACTTTCTGCATTTGCGTTCACTAAATTCATGAAATACTGTCTTCGTTCTTCGTAACTCGCAGGTAGTAACGACGAGGAAATTGTATTTTTGCTGGGTAAGTCGTAGTCCGGATTTAGGGCGTGCACGAATTCTTTGAAACCATCATCGTCTACGATTGTGAAGAGTTGTAAATCGTATGCTATGAACTTAATGAGACACTTGTCTATTTCTATTGTCTTCCTATCGCTAAATGGGAGCTTTTTCGGTACGTATGACTTCGTTATGAGAAGTTCGTCAGGCGGTTCATTAGATGGTAACGTCTCGTCTTTAGCGATGACAAAGTATGTGTCTTGACGGCCGCTGCATTCAGATAGTGTTATCGTATTACCGTTGGTTTCACTACCAACAGCAAAACCAATTTCCACATTCCCAGTACTGCTTTCATCGGCAGATGCCAATTTTTTCTGAATCTCCTCTGCATAAGCAGCAGATGATGTTAAACTTAAAAACAGGGCTGGATGTTTAAGTCTCAAGTGTGTCTTTAGATTTGTCGTACTACTTTTATAGGATAAGAGTTTGTCACATTGTCTACATGTCGCTTGTTTTGTTTCTCCCCCACGTTTATCGAAATATTTCCATAATATATTTGGTCGCATTTTGCTGTACTAGCTTCACAAAAAACACTCTATAAGAGCCGAGCCACACGGTGCGGCGCCGCACCGCACCGCATTACCCCGCACCGCACTGGCGGCCACACGAGCAGTGCGTCGCGGTCGTCGTCGCAATGTTTAAAGCAGCGAGAATGCACAATATTATGCGTTTCAATTGAGAAAACCATCGCCAAGGTACTTCGCAACTCGATCGTATTACGTGTGTCAAACTTGTACCACGCTTGTAAGTAACTACCGCACATCACGTTGCTACGATATGAATCGTTTTTTTAATGTTTCGCACTCATTTATCCTCTGACAAGACGTCAGAGCCCCGTTTAGTGCGAGTTTTGCTCTGAATAGG
The DNA here is from genome assembly GCA_917051295.2 of Erebia ligea. Lineage (NCBI taxonomy): Eukaryota > Metazoa > Arthropoda > Insecta > Lepidoptera > Nymphalidae > Erebia > Erebia ligea. The sequence continues at coordinate 2,872,424 of OU785232.1, forward strand.
ACGTAGTGTACCAATTACCAACTGCCAGCTCACGATAGTCGTGAAATGGTGTTAGACATTGTAGGTATGTACTATGTACCTACTATTTATACTAATGTTTGTGATTTTTTTTTCATGTATGTGTGAGTGAGATTTTATTCAGTGCCTGAGTGTTCTGATATGAAGAGTAACGAGTGCGTTACGTGACAGCGAAATTTAAAACGCCGAATATCACAATAACGAAAGTACCTACGGAACGACGAATGTCATAACAACGAAAGTACAGAACAACGAATATCATACCAACGAAAGTACAGAACAACGAATTTACGTATTAACGTCCGGTCGGTAAACTCACTTGTAATAAAGTAATTAAGTAGGTAGGTACCCACGATCAATATTAGCTATGGCGATGATGATGATGAAGTTAGGATCTTTTATTAGACCCAAACATAATATCTAAGGTAAGTCAATGGATCCAAATAGGGAAGTAGGTACCTAGTAGGTCCAGTTGGATCCATAAATATCACTTCTTTACTTCACTTCACAACTCACACGTTATAAATATGCGTTAATCTATGAAATACTAAATGCTTATTATTTTATTAAACACTGATAAGCGTTCCATTAAATTATGAGATATTAACAATTAGTTAAATGCGCGTTATTAACAACGTGTTGAAACAACTAAACGAGCACGAAGTTCGGTTAAAATCGTGAATCGCAATAAACATAGACGCTCGACTCCTCACGCTTGCGTGATCTTGAATTGCGACGTTGCCGCTTTGCACTCGGCAGTCACCCCTCCCGCCCGCACGGTAGTATCACAATCTATGCTATGTAGATGGGTACATACATGTACGACAGTCGTTCGACGGAGAAGTTTTCGCCAGGGTTGGCAACTTTTTCGGCAATATACAGTATTTTTCGAAAAAAGCTAGTATAGTGAAAAAAATATACCTACTTAAGTAGAATTTTATGAAAAGAGTAAACAAGACAATTTTTTCTCATTTTACTCTCACTCTTCTTATACTTTTCTCTCATTAATATTAAATAAGTACTACTTCTTATATTTTATTCAGGTTAATTTTGAAATTCAAAACTTTGCAGTCATTTAATGAAACCTCTTGAGTTAAATTAAATTTTTTGGATATTTATTATCAATTTAGTTATTTTCCTTAAAATCGAACTATCAAATCAAATAAATATTATAAATGCGAAAGTTTGGATGTATGGATGTATGTTTGTTACTCAATCACGCTCCAACGGATGAACGGATCTGGATGAAATTTGGCACAGAGATAGATTATAGTCTGGAATAGCACATAGGCTACTTTTTATCCCGGAAAATTAAAGAGTTCCCGCGGGAACCGAAAAACCTCAATCCACGCGGACGAAGTCGCGGGCATCAGCTAGTTTATTAATATACCCGTTCTCGTTGCCCGTACACTAAGTTCTTTTATTCCCGAGGGAACTCCTTAATTTTTCGGGATAAAAAGTAGTCTAGAGACCGATTAGGTTTGGAATTATACATTCCAAACCTTCAAATCGGTCTCTGTGCCAAATATATAGCCTGTAACTTTTTATCCCGGAAAATTAAATATTTATCGCGGGAATAAAACTTAATCAACGCGGGCATCACCAAGTACAAGACGGCCTTAGTTAATAACTCCAATATTTAAGTAAATTTTACCGGCATAAAAATAACCGATCACTTAACCGATTAATTTAACACTAATTCTAACTTATTAATAATAAAAAAATATTAATAAAAATAACAATTAGGTACTCAATAAAAATAACACTATAGTTAGGTATACGAGTACATTGAAATTTGGAAATGAAATTCATACGGTCTTTGAATTATTGTTTATTGTTTATATGGTACACAAAACAGGAAATAACTACAACATTTCAGGTAAGTATAAAATGATAGGATCGGTTCTAAGTTATAACCCAAAACATGTGCACACAGCATGACTTAATACACAAATTATCAAATAAATATTATAAATGCGAAAGTTTGGATGGATGTATGGATGTATGGATGTATGGATGTTTGTTACTCAATCACGCTCCAACGGCTAAACGGATCTGGATGAAATTTGGCTCAGAGATAGATTATAGTCTGGAATAGCCCATAGGCTACTTTTTATCCCGGAAAATTAAAGAGTTCCCGCGGGAACCGAAAAACCTCAATCCACGTGGACGAAGTCGCGGGCATCAGCTAGTATAACATAAATAGAAAAGAATAGTGAATGAATGAAGATGGAATGAAACAAGATATCTAAGTGTATGAAGTTACAAATACAAATCAGAGAGATTATGCATAGAATTTATAAAATTGATTAGCAAAATAAAAACAACAATGATTGATAATTTAAAGACAATAAAATACATTACAAATATTATTTAATACAATTAAAAATGTGTTTTTTGAATGTATTTATTTTATTATTGTAATGATACTTATGTACCTACCCAATAAGTACTAGAGTAGGTAGGTATTATTTATGCAGCGTGGCCAATCAACCCCATAGGTAGGTACACTATACGATGTACCTATCAAAAGGTCGATTTTAGGTATTTAAGGGATTTGACAGGGAATTTAACAATAATAGAACCACTTAAAGGTATCTTACCGCGCCGTTACAAAAGCTTCTGAAAAATAAAAATAAAAATAAATACAGTTAGTTTTTTATTTTGAAAGCCATACTATAGGTACCTACTCAACATTAACACGCTCTGCTATAGCTCATAATTTAGATAGATTACTTTGGAGTCTTTGATGGTTTCTATTTTTGTTGGTGACAATAAAAAGCAAGAAAACAATATTAAAATGTATTACAAAATGTTATGTACGACTGAATATTTTACTAACTCAATTTGTTTTATTAAAATTTAAAAACATGACATGGGCCAATTTTGATGAGGTGAAGTGCATTCTTCTGTCATTTAAAATAAATCCTGTCTTAGAAAATGCCCGCTCACACGCTACCGAAGTAACCACTATATTGCATTTGGTTTTGAATATTTTGTATAACACTGGATATACATTTTTGTTAGTCCGCCACCATGTCAAGGGGCAAAGCTTTCTATGTATTACTGAATCTTTCAAGTACATGTCCAGCTCCTCTCGAGCCTTGGTTTCTGCCGTCTTGGGAGCGTTCGACGATGTTACTTTCGAATCAAATTCACCCCATATTGACAAAATGTCGTCGTCATTATCGGTTTTTTGTGATGTCTCATCATCGGTATGTAAACCTTGCAACAGCGATAAAGCATATCTTTTTGTTTGATCTAAAGAAAGAATGTCAGGGAATGCCACGTCTTTGTAACGGGGATCCAATAGAGTGCATAAGGCGATGTTTAAGTTGTATTGGATATCACCAAGTTCTTGAATTAATCCTTCTTTCATTTTTTTAATCAATTCTGTAATTGACCTCTTGAAATCTCTCTTAGAAGACAGACTATCACATATCGACATTAGGTTTGAAGTCAGTACCATGGCGCTGCTTGCAGTGAGATAATTTTCTCCTCTCATAACGTTGCTCACTTCGTAAAAGGGTTTTAAGACCATGCACATTTCCTTAATACAAGCCCAGTCTTCAATAGAAATGATCGGAAGGTTAATATTCAGTGTACCAACTGTTGCTTGGATGGCTTCTTTTAGGGAATAAAACCTTGCTAGCATTAAATACGTTGAGTTCCATCTTGTTGAAATGGCTTCTATGACGGTTCGAGGTTCCTCGACTTTTTGGTGGCTGAGCTGGTGTGTCATCAGTGATTCTTTGGCAATGCTACTGTATTTTAAATATGTTACCACTTTTATCACTTTCTCTATTGTTTCTTTAGAAGTGTCTAATGCATTTTGGACTGCCAGGTTTAATTTGCGCTCGAAACATCCAAATCGCTTCCAATCTAGTATGTGGCTCGCGTTGCACATATTGCTCGCGTTATCTGACACAAAAAGTACAATTTTGTCTGATATTCCCCACGCTTCTACTATTGTTTTGAGTTGTTGCGCTGTATTTGGTCCCGAATCACTGCCATCGAGTAGGTCGCATTGCAAAAATACAGATTTCATTTCTAAATCTTTAGAAAAAAAGTGTGCTGTAACACCCATGTATTGGTCCATCGTTCTGGATGACCAGCACTCGACTGTAAGACATACGCTCTCTGCGTTTTCTTTCACGAAATTCATGAAATATTGCTTTCGTTCTTCATAACTAGCAGGCAGTAACGAGGAGGAAATGGTATTTTTGCTGGGCAAGTCGTAGTCCGGATTCAGGGCATGCACAAATGCTTTGAAGCCATCATCTTCTACGACTGTGAAGGGTTGTAAATCGTAAGCTATGAGCTTAACAAGGCATTTGTCTATTTCTATTGTCTTCTTGTTTTGAAGCGTTTTCGGTGGGCACGGCTTCGCCATTAGGGCTACTTTACGGGGCGGTTCATGAGGTGATAATGTCTCGGCACTATTGACGACGCGGATCTGGCTTCGCAATCTGTTGTATGTAGGAAGTTCCATTGCGTCACTATGGTCATCACTGTCATTCTCATCACTGCTTTCTTCATCAGTATCCAATTTCTTGCGACTCTCACTTCCACTAGCGCCAGCAGATAAATTGAAAAATCTGTCGTACAATTTTCTGTGTTTATGTCTCATGTGTGTTTTGAGGTTAGTTGCAGTTGCCTTAAATGATAAAGTTTTCTTACAATACTTGCATATCGCCAATTTATCCATTCCCGCTAACGCATCGAAATGATTCCAAAGCTGTGATTTACCTCTATGTCTCGGCATTTTATAAAACAAACTTCCCAAATCACAGTTAGGTATCAAGCCAAACACTGTAAAATACCTACTAACAGCTTCGTCCAGGTATTAAAAACAACAGTGACAAGATACCTTATTTAGTTAGTCGGTCTTAGGTATTACCTACTTAATAAAAGCACAGGATATTAGTAATAAGTAATAACTAATATTCGTAAACATAATTCTAATAATACTAACTAGGTTAAATAAGGTTATAACCCAAAACTAACGCTTAGCCTGCTGGCCAAAATATCACTACGCGACGCGTCGTTTGCTGATGTTAATAATAATATGACGAAGTTATTCAAAGAAATAATTCTTAAAATTGCACTTTATTACAGGAGCAATAGAACATAGAATTGCATTGAGCTTGTAGCTACGTAAACGAGGAGTCAGGTGATCGGAACTCGACCGAAATAGAACCTTAGCATAACGTGGTAGTGTACAAATATGTTCCTTATTTTTGAACTAATAAGGTTTAAATTCAAATGCAGTATATCAGGTTACTGTGAAATTTTCCCTTGAATGAAATGACGCAGTCGCAGACCGCTGTGAAGTGTCACGCGAGTGAAGTTGTAGATATCAATAGGGCAGCTCAAATAGCACGATCGCGCCATAGAGTAAAGTAAGCATGGGTAACTCACCAAAAATTCGTGCGCTGACTCAGTAACTATAACTCAGCACATGGAGTCAGCTCACTGAGTCAGCTCACTGAGTTAGCGCAATATTGCGCCTTGGCGCACCGAGCAGCATAGCGCATAGCCGTACCTACCTACTTTTACTATCAATCTTTTACCATTAACAACGAAGTTATTCAAATCATACTTATACTATAAGTACCTACTAGTGATTATAATAATATACTCTTTGATCTATACATTTTAAATGCGTAAGTGTGTTTAGTGTTAGTTTGTTGGTTTATTGACTTGATGATACTTTATAATTAGTATAAGTGCCTAGGTATGTCAAATAAAAAAAATATTTTCTTAACTTTAATAAAAAACAAAATTAATTGAGATGTTCAGTATGACACAGAGTCCGAATAAAGTACCTACCCAGCGCAGACGCCCGGCCCAGCCAAACCACAGACTCCACAGAGACAGAGTCAGAGTACTTTTTTCTAAAGCGCTCAGCAGTCAGCTCAATTCGTAACTCAGCGCTTGCTACATTGCATAGCGCCCGGCAGCGCTAAGCTGCGCTACCACTGAGTCGTGCGCCATGACTCTTTTGCAAAAGGAGTCAGAGCACCCAACTCAGTAAAGTGAGTTAACTCAATTGAGCGGCGTAACTCAGAGTTACCCATGTTTAGAGTAAAGTAATATACCGATCGCGCTCGGTCCACGGGGTAGTCGTGACTCGTGTAGCCTGTAGGTAAATGATCTCTGTGAACGTCCTAATATTTATAATCGAAATGAAATGAAATGAATTAATGATTTATTTATTTCACGTAGGACAACTTGTGTCACTTATGAAACGTTAAGACTCTACCACCGGTTCGGAAAATTGATTCTACTGAGAAGAGCCGGCAAGAAACTCAGCAGTTGCTCTTTTCTCAAAAAAGAAAAGGTTACAATAAGTAGACAATCCATACTAATATTATAAATGCGAAAGTGTGTCTGTCTGTCTGTCTATCTGTCTGTCTGTCTGTCTGCTACGCTTTTCCGGCCCATCTTTTAAACCGATTTTGCTGAAATTTGGTATAGAAGTAGGTTATATCCCGGGGAAGGACATACCTAAGCTACTTTTTATCCTGGAAAATTATGGAGTTCCCGCGGGAATCAAAAAACCTTAATCCACGCGGACGAAGTCGCGATCATCATCTTGTACAACATAATATACATAAGTTACAAATATTACACTGACTTGTGGGTCACTGGATGCGAGGCCGGTTGCTTCCATGCAACTTTGTCATTAATAAAATCATCGATAGTGTAATACCCTAGACTTAACAAATGCTGTTTAACACAGTCTTTAAATCTATGTAATGGCAAATCCAGAAACTCTTTTGGAATAATATTATAAAAGCGTACACTCGACCCCACAAAGGATTTCTGCACCTTGCGCACACGATACGACGCTGTTACTAGCTTATTTATTAGTCCATTCATTTTCGATTTTTTCGCGGCAAAATTTATAATTTTTTGAAACCACTGTGGTTTTATACCTATGAGTGAGTACATTAAAAAACACAACTCTCCCCCCCCTCCGGTGGTGGCTTCCCCCCTCCCCGCCTTGAAAAGTGTGCCATTTTGCAGATTTCCTAGATTTTCCAGAAAACTATACAAGCTAGGACAAAACCGTCAAAGAGAACATTGTTCCTTAATAAATTACCTACAAATAAGTTCATAACATTTATTATGATAGGAGTTATAGTTTACAAGCTATGGTGCGTTAAAGTTGACTAAAAATCGCAGCTCAGTAAAATAAGCCAATTTTCAACATTTTATATGTATTCTGTAATCTCTAGAAAACTATTAGAGTTAGGCAAAAACTGTCAGGAGTAAAAATAAACACCATTTAATGACCTATAAAAAAATATTTAGTTCATAAAGATAGGACTAATAATTTCGCATATATATCCACGTATTGTATACGAAGAAAAATAAAAAAATTGTTAGAATCCTGTGTTATTTGCAATTTGCACAAAAACTATTAAAGCTAGGAAAAATCCTTCGAAGAGCAATTAATTTCATTAAATTACCTACAAAAAAATGTTATGGTTTATTTAGATAGGACCAATAGTTCGAAAAATATGACTAAGTACCTTTATTCCATGAATTTTTTTTTTTTCAAAAACCATGTATATATTTTTTAATTTTCACAGAAACTATTAGAACTAGGAAAAAAAATATCAGAAGCAAAAATGAACTTCATTAAATTACCTCCAGAATAGTTTTTAGTTTATTTTGACAGAACTAATAGTTTCGGAAATATGGCTGTCTAACTTGCATAAAAAAAGAAACCCTTGTAAAATCCGTGAATGTTTTTTGTATTTTCAAGAAGAAGTATTAGAGCTAGGAAAAAAGCTGTCAGGACTTAGGACAAAGATAATTAATTTACCTATAAAATAGTGTTTAGTTTATTTTGATAGGACAAATAGTTTTTGAAATATACCTTGCTATTTTGTAAGAACCGGTGGTAGTCATCTTGACTTACATAATAGTATGGAATAAATAGAAATTAAATAACTTTTTTTTTAACGCATCATAGCTTGTAAACTATAACTCCTATCACCATAAATGTTATGAACTTGTTTGTAGGTAATTTATTAAGGAACAATGTTCTCTTTGACAGTTTTGTCCTAGCTTGTATAGTTTTCTTTAAAATCTAGGAAATCTGCAAAATGGCACACTTTTCAAGGCGGGGAGGGGGGAAGCCACCACCGGAGGGGGGGGGGAGAGTTGTGTTTTTTAATGTACTCATAGGTACTCATAGGTATAAAACAACAGTAGTTTCAAACAATTATTAATTTTGCCGTTTTCCCCATACATTGAAATCTAGAATGAATGGACTATATGGCGGTTTCTAGTATTCGTTGATAATAATTAATTTGTCTTTGGAACTAGTATTCCAGATAGATGATAAGTATAATATTATTATTAGGTACCTACCTAAGTAGGTATGTACTTGCATTAATTAACTATTGTCCCTCAACACTATGCTATTTAATAATAGGTAGATAATAATGGTTAATACTTTACAAATTTACACTTACTTATCCATATTTATTTATTTTGCATGCATAGATTTTTTAGCCGACTTCCAAAAAAGGAGGAGGGTTCTCAATTTTATTTAAAATATTTAAAAGTATCATGTATTTTTGTTACAGGTCCAATTCTACCAAGATTAAGAATAATGAAGTTCGGCACCCGTTTGCGGAGGTTGTTTTCGTAGGCTGCGCTACTGTGATTTCTCGAAACCTTGATAATTAATTTAAATCTTGTACTGTTTTACTGTTACATGTACCTACGACTCACGAAAGTTCAATTAGTTATAGTCAGTACCTAGTAAAAAGAAACAACACTAATAAGAGCCTATGCACACGGGGTATTATACGGTTTCACTACAAAAAGCAGCCCCCAGATCAAAGTCAAATAAACCATAATTGCATTGAATTAGACCTCAATTTCGTGTATCCATTCTTATACGTTAGAGTATCGTACACACCTAAACGTATACGAATGGGTACACGAAATTGAGCTCTAATTTAATGCTATTATGGTTTATTTTACTTTGACGACGATCTTCAACGTTTGATCGGCCATTCTTACATGATCGGGGGGCTGATTGTGTAAGGAAATCGTAATCGTTTGTCAAACGTATAAACGTAAAATAGAATGAATTGACATTATTAAGTATTATGTTTATAATATTTTAAGGTACATAAATAGGTACTTGAGCAAACTTGTCCCCTATAGGTGGAGCTAGTGTCGCAAGTTTATGAAATAAATGTAAGTAAAATGTATTAGTTCCACTGAATGCCGCGGGACTTCTTTTGTGACTCGGACTACCTATAATATTTAATTTTTAATTGGCTAAACTCTATGATTACCTAGGATACAATGGCGCGCCTCACTCAGATTCAAAACGCCTCGATGGTCTAGTGGTTAGCATGTTTGACTGCGGCGGACGAGGTCCCGGGTCGGGCCATAATTAAGTAATGGGTTTTTTTCCGACCAGAAATTCTCAGTACTAGCCCGGAGTTAGGAAGTTGGCGGTGTTTCACCCCCGTGCCTCGGAAAGCACGTTAAGCCGTCGGTCCCGGTTATTATCACCAACATGATAATAGTCGTTAAAGCCCACCAACCCGCATTGGAGCAGCGTGGTTGGTCTAAGCTCTAATTCCCTCTCTTATATGAGAGTGGAGGCCTTTGCCCAGCAGTGGGACGTTAATGGGCTGTAGTGGTGGTGGTGGTGGTGGAAAGTACTTACCAAGCGCCACCACGACTTGTGTGTGCGTGCCATCGATGTGCGTGCAGACGTTGTTGCTCGACGTTGTGATTTGACTACACACATTGAAACAGTAATGCCTCAGATACACGGACAGCTTGATAAATGATAAATGATTTATTTATTTCACGTAGGACAACTTCCCCCCAATCATGTAAGAATGGCCGATGAAAACGTTAACGTTCGTCGTCAAAGTAAAATAAACCATAACACCATTGAATTAGAGCTCAATTTCGGTAACCCATTCTTATACGTTTAGGTATGTACGATACTCTAACGTATAAGAATGGATACACGAAATTGAGCTCTAATTCAATGCTGTTATGGTTTATTTTACTTTGACGCTGAACGATTACGTTTGACCGGCTATTCTTACATAATCGGGGGGCAGGTGTCACTTATAAAACGTTAAGACTCTACCACCGGTTCGGAAAGATATTCTACCGAGAAGAGCCGGCAAGAAACAGTCAGAATGGACTGCTTGAAGCTGCGACTGCATAGTGAACTACAGTCTTCTACGTACACACATGCACGGAACCACTCGAGCAGTTGCGACTGCTTCGGGCGGTTGGAAGCAGTTACCAATGGTAGCTTCAAGCTGTTGACTATGACTACTTAACTTGTCTACGCGACAACGTAGGACATGTGAAGGGCCAGCTACTGTTTGATACTGTCGCGTCGCGTCGTATCGAGTCGTGGTGTCGCGTTTGTCGCTCACGTAGGACGATAGGTGATATATCGGCGCGAACTATGTTGAGAATATTTCTTCCTGTCTCTTTCACACTGACGAAATTTCGTGCCAGTCATGGATGTCGGATAAATGGATCTCGTAGGTACTAAAGTAAAAACTGATTATTATATCTTATAATTTATTTTTCTATTAGAATCACAAAGTGTGAGTAAAACGCAACATGGCTGTTTGTTTTTATATTTGATCGCTGTGTGTAACCGGTCGCTGTCGTCAATTTTTAAAATACCCTTTTGCTAGATAAACTGCACGTGACATTCTGTAAACTTAATTAGGGTTCCGTACCTGAGGAAAAAAGGAAACCTTATCACATCTTTGTCCGTCTGTCTGTTACCTTTTTCTCGGGAACGCCTTGAGCGGTCCTTGTATGTTGATCACTGGCTAACTGCTCGAGCAGTCCGTGTATGTCCGGTCTAATTTGGAGGGGCGCGCCAATTTATCGTAATTAATTTACCTTCTGTATGTAGGTACGGTACTGTTTCAACTTTCGTGATTCGTGCTCTTAGTTGACTATTTAAGTTGTACCTATTCGCTTACACTAGCGGCACGCTATGATGGCCGGTTGACACATTACAATAGGTCAATTTATTCTCGAACAAAAAACAATTAAGTTTTTTTAAATTTATGAATCTCTGCACATCACTATCGTCATAGCTATCGTCAATAAAGTAATACAATTATTTCCTTCAAAGTCGTTATCAATTAATACGGAACGTTTGTCCAACCGGCCATCATAGCGTGCCGCTAGTTGTAGTGTCTATGAATAATTTTGTAAAATCGCAATTTACATTGAGCAATATGTTGAACATAATAATTCAATGATGTTAAATAAGTTAACTTACGCTTTTCGTAGCTTATTGTGAAAAACTGTTAATAATTTATGGTTATTTCCAATAAATTATGTTAGGATTTTTTTGTGGGTTTTATTTTAAAAACATTTAGTTAGGTAATAGTAATAATTATGCCTTTCAATTGAAACTACCCCTTAGAACTTCTAACCAACCAATAGCAGTTCTCCAGAAGATTTTGTATCATATAATGCTTGATTGAATTGCCACTTGCCAGCTATTGATTCATACAGGTTTTATGAGTACCTAACCGTTATTTCGAAAAAGAATTAAAATGGCGTGAAGTATATGCCAGGCTCCATACAAAAATATTCAGATGACAACATCAAAATATTTAACTAAGTAGTTACTTAAATATGTTAAGTAGTCCAGTCAAATAAGATCTGAAATCAAAATTTTAACACAACTTTGCATTTTTGATATAATGTAGTTTTAATGATACAGAAACAATGCGTAAAGGTTTTCTTGTCCACAACCCCCGGTAAGGGTTGAAAAAAAATTGTCAAAAGTGTTTTTTCGCAACATAGATTTATCATCGGCTGCGCTCAGCGCCAGCGAGACCAAATTAAATCTATGTTTCGCATTTTACTCGAAACGGTAAAAATTTGTCAAAAAAGTTCAAGTAAGAATATGTAGAGCTTATAATTTTACATAAAAAGGTCCTATGACTTTTTTCCTCTAAGAGTTAGGGAGGTTTTTAAGTTTAAGGGCTCCCACACAAAACTGCGATGCGATGCGATGCGACGTCGCATCGCAGAAACATGCGATACGAATTTCTGCGATGCGATTTCGAGCGGCGAAGCGTTGGTTCAGGTGACCATACGCTCGGTAGTCTACCGTACTGGACGTGTTTTAGAAGTAGTGACATGGATCGAAAGAAGCGTGTTGCAGTGCTGTTATTGTTAAATAGATATAGAAAAAAAGAAGACTTAGGCTTAATCCACTTATTACAATAATGAACGCTGATGGGAACTATTTCATTCGAAAATACAATGGTTTGAGAACAGAGGAAGATAAATTTTTTTTGAAAAATCCACGTCAACATTTTCCATTTTTCCACACAACGACGGCGGCGCCTTGCCTACACGCCGCGCTGTCTCAGAGCGGACTAAAAATGGCGTCACCAAGTGTGACGAAACATCGCAGGAATGTGCGATGCGAATCAAATCGCAAGTTTTTGCGATGCGTCCTGCGAGCTCGCAGATTTTTGCGATGCGATGCAAATTCGCAGTTTTGTGTGGGAGCCCTAAGGGTGCAAGCTCCATATAGACTAAGAGATATCGGGAATATATCTCCGATTTAAGTTATTTACGATTTAAGTATTCAAAATAACTTAAATCGGAGATATTCCCGGTGCCGGTCAATTTTGACCGGAGGAAAAAAGTCATAGGACCTTTTTTATGTAAAATTTTAAGCTCTACATATTCTTACCAGAACTTTTTTGTCTAATTTTTACCGTTATAGAGTAATTGCGAAAAAACACTTGGGAGAGTTGTGTTTTTAATGTACTCACTCTTAAGTACCTATACTTAAAACCACAGTGGTTTCAAAAGATTATAAATTTTGCCGTTTTGCCCATACATTGGAATCTAGAATAAATGGACTAGGTATATAGACATATGCATTCTTTGTTTACGCAAATAGTATTATCTGACCGGGTCAGCGTCGTTTTAAGAAAAATAAAATAATAAAAACAAAAACTAAACAGGAATAAAAATTAGTTCCAATTTTGGCCACCGGGTCAGATAAGTTTGTTTAGTCTAAGTTTTACATAGCTTTGATTGATCGTAATCGAGCGTCCGATCACATTGGCGTCAAAGTAAAATAGACCCAAAAGCTCTTAATTTAAGGCCACAAATTCAGTACAACTGATTTAATGTTGACACGTCTCCGTTTAGGGATAGCTGTGAATGCATCACCAAATTGAGCTCTACTTGTATACAGTTAAGGTTAATTTTACTTTGATGCTAACGTGATCGAATGCTTGATAATGATCACACGAAGTATACTAAAGTAAAATATATTTTCTATCGTGAGTGATATATTCATTATCAAATAATTAATATAATTAATGCGAAAGTTTGGATGGATGTATGGATGTATGGATGTTTGTTACTCAATCACGCCCCAACGGCTGAACGGATCTGGATGAAATTTGGCACAGAGATAGATTATAGTCTGGAATAACACACATACTTTTTATCCCGGAAAATTAAGGAATTCCCGCGGGAACCGAAAAACCTCGATCCACGCGGACGAAGTCGCGGGCATCAGCTAGTTTATTAATAACATACTAGTTGCCGGATAAACTCACGTTTTATGTCGGAACATGCCCTAACGTAAATACGGGGGTTCGGGCAGTTCTCTGTGGTTCGGGGGAGTAAAGTACCTACTTAAATATGTATTTATATGGTGGTATGGTATGGTAGCTAGATGCTATTAATTTTAAAGTAAGTACATGCATATTTTATCGTTACCGACGCGACGTCCAATGGTAATAATCTATTCTTAATTAAGAATTCAAGAATTCTTGTACCAAATAAAAACAATGGCCTAAAAGATATTTGAATCGAGTATTCGCTATGCAAAAACTTCGACTAAACCCAGAAAGCGATATAGGTAATCGGATGGTTTATTATCAGTTGACCCATGCATGAGTCTGTATAAGATCAACATGTTTTCTTATATCTAAGTTGTAATTATTATAATTAAGTATAGTAATTATTAGTTGTTGTTTATCCGTTGGAGTGACAATGCGGCTTCTCTGCGCCTTTTTGTTATTGCTGACGGTAAGTTTTTTTTATACAAGTAGACGTACCTACTTAGCCATAAGATTTTCCACTAATCCTTGATAAACTGAAAGTAAGTAAAATATTTATTGACTTCTACAATGTCAATAAATTAGAATAGTTAACATAACGAGTAAGTAAGTAGTTTATTTTCATAGCAGTGTGGTGATTGTGTTATTAGGGATCACAATAAAATCAACTATTTGTCGAACTTAAAAACGCGCTCCTAGTACCTATGGAAGTTTGTATGAAATACCTACATAGTTGTGAGATGTGACGCCAAATGACGTGTATATTGATTTTATTGTAAGTAGGTTTTATTTTCTAGATAACTATTAATAACTGATCATTTTGAAGGTATCAGCATCCATCAGCTTCAACAGCAGACCACCATCTTTCAGAGGACATTTTCGAGAGTACCCTATGGTAAGTAGGTACCCAATACCTATACTACCGTCTAGGTCTACCTAGTAGACGAGGTAGTTCTACCGTCTAGGTACCTAAGTAGGCTTTACCTATTAGCATTTGTCCGGGACCCAGCTGCTTAAAAAGCTTACTTACCTCACAAGATACAGATTACAGACACATGAACGGATTTATAGTCTGTCCGCGTTAAGAAAATAGTGACTACACTAGCGGCACGCTATGATGGCCGGTTGGACAAACGTTCCGTATTAATTGATAACGACTTTGAAGGAAATAATTGTATTACTTTATTGACGATAGCTATGACGATAGTGATGTGCAGATATTCATAAATTTAAAAAAACTTAATTGTTTTTTGTTCGAGAATAAATTGACCTATTGTAATGTGTCAACCGGCCATCATAGCGTGCCGCTAGTGTAACTATATTTTACTAGCTAATACCCGCGACTTCGTCCGCGTCAATTGAGGTTTTTTGGTTCCCGCGGGAACTCTTTAATTTTTGCGGGGTAAAAAGTACCTAGCCTAGGTATGTGTTATATTCCAGACTATAATCTATCTCTGTAAGTAGGTAAGTACCAAATTTCATCCAGATCCGTTCAGCCGTTCGGGCGTGATTGAGTACCTAACAAACATCCATCCATACATCCATATTACATACATCCATCCAAACTTTCGCATTTATAATATTAATTATTTGATACTAGCTGATGCCCGCGACTTCGTCTGCGTGGACTTAGGTTTTTCGGTTCCCGCGGGAACTCTTTAATTTTCCGGGATAAAAAGTAGCCTATGTGCTATTCCAGACTATAATCTATCTCTGTGCCAAATTTCATCCAGATCCGTTCAGCCGTTGGAGCGTGATTGAGTGAGTAACAAACATCCATACATCCACACATCCATACATCCATCCAAACTTTCGCATTTATAATATTTATTTGATACTAGCTGATACCCGCGACTTCGTCCGCGTGGATTAAGTTTTTTTTATTCCCGCGGGAACTCCTTAATTTTACGGGATAAAAAGTAGCCTATGTCCTTCCCCGGGACATAACCTACCCCTATACCAAATTTCAGCAAAATCGGTTGAAAAGATGGGCCGGGAAAGCGTAGCAGACATACATCCAGACAGACAGACAGACAGACAGACACACTTTCGCATTTATAATATTAAGTATGGATTTGATTATTTGATACTAGAGCTCATCACTGATCGGCAGGCTAAGCCTCGCCCCACGCCTTTTTCTTGCAACCAATTATTCGGTCTAGGACTTCCCTTTATATGTACCTAGTACCTACCTACCTATGTGGGTCTAGGACAGTTGGAATGATAAACTAAGTATTTGGTCCCACCTATAGGTACATATAAATCGACTTGGTCCCATCTTAACAGTTGTGACGTACTTTACCTATAGATGATCCCTTACCACTTGTTAGGTAAATAATTACATGTTTTTGACGACCTCCCTGACGCACTATTAGATTATGAGATAACTGCAATTTTGGTAACCATCGCCAGAAAGGCTGATTCAGTGTTAGGTGGATGTAGAGCTCTCCACTGATCTCAAAAGTGGCAGTCTGCCTGCATTTGGATGGCCCTTTCGCTAAATATGGCCGTTCAAAGACGATTTATTGTTACCAAAAATGAACGATAATTAGAAAAGCTGATTCTTGTACAGTATTAAAGTATGCGCAGTACCTATGTAAACAGCGTAAAAACTGACGCATGTGGATGGGACTTTTTCTAGATATCAGCTTTCAAAGACGTTATAACCTATACTTACTATGCGTTCCTGTAAAAAAATATTAGCAATAATTTTAACAGCGATCAATGGGACGACATAACAATTGCTAATATTTTTTTACAGGAACGCATAGTAAGTATAGGTTATAACGTCTTTGAAAGCTGATATCTAGAAAAAGTCCCATCCACATGCGTCAGTTTTTACGCTGTTTACATAGGTACTACGCATACTTTAATACTGTACAAGAATCAGCTTTTCTAATCATCGTTCATTTTTGGTAACAATAAATCGTCTTTGAACGGCCATATTTAGCGAAAGGGCCATCCAAATGCAGGCAGACTGCAACTTTTGTGATCAGTGGAGAGCTCTACATCCACCTAACACTGAATCAGCTTTTCTGGCGATGGTTACCAAAAGTGCAGTTATCTCCTATAATATATTGAGCGCTGTTGCGTGCGGAGGTCCCGGGTTCGATACTCGGCAGGGTCAGTTTAGGAATTTATAATTTCTGAATTTTCCCTGGTCTGGCCTGGTGGGAGGCTTCGGCCGTGACTAGTTACCACCCTACCGGCAAAGACGTAACACCAAACGATTTAGCGAATAGCAATGCCGGTTAGAAACCGATTAAACTGCCATGCTCCTAACAGGTTAGTCCGCTATCATCTTAGACTGCATCATCACTTATCATCAGGTGAGATCGCAGTCAAGGGCTAACTTGTAGTGGATAAAAAAATGTACCTCAGTGAACTATAGTCTATCTCTATACCTCTTATTATATGTTCTGTGTCTATACCTATACCTACTTGAAAAACGGGATTGAAAAAATATTTTGGTCGTTATCGAGTGATAGGACCTACGTAGCCTAGGTATGTCTAAAAATATATACTAACGAAGCAATAAGGTATACTATGCTAGGTATACCTAAGGTAAGGTATACTAGGTAGTAGGTAGAAGGTATACCGTATACTATATAAGGTATATTACTTACTTCTTCGTAAGACTTCTGATTTATGACCAGTTTTTTACATCCACAGTGCCGCCGCTGGCGATGCCTGCATGAAAAATTGACGAATTTCGATTTAACCACTGCATTGCCGCCAAAAGATCAGTACAGTGGTTTCCTCAAGGGCCTCCTTCCAGCCGAATGGCATATGCATGCGGATAATGCGGTGGACAAGTGTTATGAGTTTCAAGCGACGTTGAATTACACTAATACATGCACCGGACAGGGCTTGCTGCATTGCGTTGTGGATAAGTTGGTTGAGGTAAGTACATTTGAGTAAGAGTTGGTTGAGTAGGCAAGTACCTACTACCACTTTAATAAGTTACGCCGATGTACCTGCGCAGAAATTTTTTAATAGCGTGAAAATATCCCAGCCAGTCAAATCAAATCAAATATTCATTTATTCAATTTAGGTAGGTGCACTGTAGGTACACTTATTGACGTCCATTACCTATGCTATTATAAAACATGATGGTGATAATCAGTTACGGTACCAAGTAGGTACCAACCTATCTTAAAACTAAAGCTATGAGGGTTCCAAACGCGCCCAGTTTTGAGAACATCCCACAACAAACTCAGCCGGGTATTTTAAAATTTTTATTATCACCATCTCACAAACCATCTTAAGTCTTAACTATCATAGCGCGCGTCCGTCCGCTATTGGTTGTTGCCTACGCGCCAAGTTCGGAGTCCGCTGCGTCGTAGCGTCTCGGCGGTCACCGATTGCCGATAGCACGACTCTCTGGTGTTCTTGTGTTTAAAATCTTAACGTCAAGCATCAAGGTCTGTATTTCATTGGTTCACATTCGGTTTTAGGTTGCGCTTTTCTGGGCAAGCGAATTTCGTCGATGCGACTTATAAAAATGATAGTACTGTACCTTTTTTGGTTAACGGGGAGACATCTCCAAGAGATTTCTACGGTCTACCACTAAACCTCCTCAGCGCGTTCTCGTCGAGGTCACCTACTGCCACTAGAAGAAGCGGCTAGGGCCCTCACTCCAGTCGCTCATGACCCCAACTTCCCACGATGAAAGGAGGATCAGGGCCTAGGTCATTTCCCCCTGTTTCCACCTGCCCCCCTAGCATGGGCCGAGACAATTTTCTCCCCGAGGAAAGGATAAAAATTTTATTCCTAAATAAATAAATAAAAACGCTAAATAACGGTGGATAAATAGTCCCCCGAGTCCCCGTGAAATGTCAAACGGGGATAAACTTCTCCTCTCCCCTGTTGCCGTGCTCTGAGAGGTAGATAAGTTACTTAATGTTATCTCTTGTCAGTGGAAAAAATCGGGGGATACATTTTTTATCTCCGGCCCATGCTAGCCCTGCTGATGTCTCCCTCTCTGAGCAGGATAATATTATTAACTTGTAATTCTTGCTTTTTACAGGGCTGCCCGTCAGAATATAGGCTAAGTGGGGACGGCTGCACTCCCGTAACATCACTGGCTGGAATAAACGTTGATTATATGTTCACTCAGAGGTAAAGCCTTGGCGGAGTTCATAATCTCATACAAACTAGAGTCATATAGACATCCCTATACTCTCTAACGCTATTCATTGAAGGTTTGCTATGAAAATGTTATTTTTCATAGCAAAATGCTATGAATCGATGCTCTTAAGGTTCATTTTACTTTGACGCTAACGTGATCGAACACTCAATACGATCAATCGAATTTGCAGTGTAAAAACTTAGACTGAGCGTACAGGAGGGTTACTACAATCGCTTAAAGCAGTATTACTTCAAAACGGCAGTTTTATTTCACGAACCTTGACGTCCCTAAAATAAGGATTATAATTCTGAACACGAACGTCAACAATATTAAAACAATGATAGTATGCCCCCAGTTGGAGTTGACCACGACGACGACGACAATAGAAACAATAGACGTTTGATTCATCATATTTTATGTCGTATTTCCAGCCGATACGAAAATCTGCGGGCCGATTTGCCGCTTGAAATACGACACGCTGGAATTTTACCATGCGTAAGTATTTAATCCAAATATGAGGGTATTTCTGTCATCATAGTAATATTATAAATGCGAAAGTGTGTTTGTTTGTTGGTTTGTTGGTTTGTCCTTCAATCACGCCGCAACGGAGCAACGGATCGACGTGATTTTTGGTATGGGCATAGTTGAGAACCTGGAGAGTGACATAAGGCTGCTTTTTTATCCTGGAAAATTAAGGAGTTCTCGAGGGAATCAAAAAAACTTAAAACATGCGGACGGAGTCGCCGGCATCAGTTAGTGTCTGTATAAAGCACAAAGTTATATTTATAAGTAGATGAAGTCGTCCTCTCAACCTATATACACGTCCACTTATTTAATCGTATGGCGTTTATGTAAGCGTTATTATAATATTAAATTTATCTTGGTCTTCAATATTAAGTTGCATGATGCGGACTGAAGGTCCAACATCCTTGGTCAATGGGCTCTTAGAAGACCCTTTAGGTTTGGCGTTTGTAGCCATTTCGCTGGGCCACACGTCCACTGCTGGGCCGCCACACATCGCCGCAGAGCACGGTCTTGTGCCGCTTGCTTCCAGCGGCTCCCAGCTGCACGCTTGAGATCGTCCGTCCACCTAGTGGGGGGGTCGTCCAACGCTGCGCTTCCGGGTGCGAGGCCGCCATTCAACTCACTTTGGGATCTCAACGCCTATTGGTTCAAAAAAAACTTACTCAACGCGGACAAAGTCGCGGGCATCAGCTAGTACCTTGGATGAAATAAACACGGGCTAGGAAACGTTTAGAATTTATGATATCACGTTCGACTAACATCAGCTACTCGTAGTTCAACATAAAACTATCAGGGGACGTGGATATTATAACTTTTGGGAGATCCTCTATTTAATAATCACTAAAAAATAATTTATTTGAATAATAGTGAATTATTTAAGTACCCAATTAATGGCGAAACTGCTCAGTTCGCGGCTAGAGGGGTAACTAAGGCCAGAGATCAGAGAATCAATCTCTTGTCTGTGGGTAAGGCGAATATGGCCGATATCACACGTCCCGAGGTAAGTTCGTCCAAGGCTTTATTTTTTGTTTTTTTATCCACTACAGGTTAGCCCTTGACTGCGATCTCACCTGATGGTAAGTGATGATGCAGTCTAAGATGGTAGCGGGCTAACCTGTTAGGGGCATGGCAGTTATATTAAATCCATACCCCTATTCGGTTTCTACTCGGCATCGTACCGGAACGCTAAATCGCTTGGCGGCACGTCTTTTACCGGTAGGGTGGTAACTAGCCACGGCCGAAGCCTCCCACCAGACCAGGGAAAATTCAGAAATTATAAATTTCCAAACCCTGCCGGGGATCGAACCCGGGACCTCCGCACGTTAAGGCAACATGCGCTCAACACTGCGCCACGGAGGTCGTCAAAAGTACCTATTATATATATAGCCGAATTTAATAGTAGCGCAGTGTGTACGTACATTCAGAATGGTTTACGCCCACTGACTTTTTTGTCTTTGTCATTTGTATGGGATTACGTGACAGAGAGAGCGCTATATTAACTAGTCTCCGTGGATAGAGTATAGTATCAGTATACTATGTTTCAGATCTACACGTCCAAATGCTGTGACTTGCCTCAGCTGTTCAACGCCAGTTTGCTGAGTGAATGTGGCTTTACCGAGATGCTGCACTACTTCTATCGCAGATCGCATCTTAACACATCCTTCAGATATGCTCCTAGTATACAGGTAAATACTTACCGCCACCACTACCACTACAGCCCATTAACGTCCCACTGCTGGGCACAGGTTTCCACTCTCATAGGAGAGAGACAAGTAGAGCTTAGACCCACCACCATCGACCATACAAATAATAGACTCCTCATATAGGGCGAACACTTTCAGACAACACATCAGACTTAATAGGTCTTATATAATTCCACGCCCTTGTAACAAAACCTACCGAGTTATTTAAATATTAATTAGAGTATATCGATAATTAATTATCGATAAATAATTATTAGGAGTTAGGACCCCATCCCATTTGATTTATGATTTTTTTGACCTTGAGTAGACCAATCAGCGTTTAGTACCCCGCGCCCGCTTACTTGAGTCATTTGACTGAATTGTTTGCATTACGAAAGCATAGTAATTAGGCGTCTATTGGTTGTGTGGTCGATGCCCACCACGCTGCTCCAATGTTGACGGGCTTTAACGACTATTATCATGTTAGTGATAATAACCGGGACCGACGGCTTAACGTGCTCTCCAAAGCACGGGGGTGAAACACCGCCAACTTCCTAACTCCCGGCTAGTACTGAGAATTTCTAGTCAGAAAAACCAACTCTCAATTATGGCCCGACCCGGATCGAACCCGGGACCTCGTCGGCCGCAATCGAACATGCCAACCACTAGAGTTAGACCAACGAGGCAGTCATAATACTTACACTACAAGTTTTTTTTTAATCCACTACAAGTTATAAGCCCTCGACTGCGATCTCACCTGATGGTATGTGATGATGCAGTCTAAGTTGGTAGCGGGCTAACTTGTAAGGGGCATGACAGTTAATTTACCTCTAATCGGTTTCTAGTTTCTACACGGCATCGTACCGGAACGCTAAATCGCCTGGCGGTACGTCTTCGCCGGTAGGGTGGTAACTAGAACCTACGGCCGAAGTCTCCCACCAGGCCAGACCAGGGAAAATTCAGAAATTATAAATTCACAAATTGACTCTGCCGGGAATCGAACCCCGGACCTCCACACGTTAAGACAACAGCGCTCAACACTGCACCACGGAGGTCGTCAAGTTAGCCCTTAGACTGATGATTTCACCTGTACCCTTACACTAAGTTTTAATTCGATTGATCGTATAGGTATGCATTCGATGACATTAGCGTCAAAGTAAAATGATAAATAATGAAAGAACTAGAAATTTAATTTGCTATAATCCGCCACAGGCCACAGCCCACAGTAGACATATCTATATGGTACAGTCATTGACTTACCAATACCTTAGACGCACCATCGAAACGCAAAAAACGGCACGGTCAAATTGTGCACAAATAGATATTGTGAACATTTTTCGCCTCAGTCGCGCATGAGTACACTAGGCGATAAAATGTCGTATGTGTCGAATTGTTATTACAAAATTGAACCCTAAATATAAAGATATATGGTTGGTTTTTGCGAACCGTTTGGCGCGCCATACTAGTATTATCTATAGCTGTGTTTGTTTAAGCGATTGTGAACGCTTTTTGAGTATTAATTTGTAGGTAATGTTGTATCCTTAGTTCGTAAATCGATGGGTACAGTGTGTAACTTGCACTACTTGAAGCTTGCGATTTCACTGCCCGATAAGCAAGCTGCAAACTTGCAAGATACACACTGTAACCACATAGAATTACCGTGACATAGATTAGTCTACTGTGGCGGATTAAAGCAAATTAAATTTCTAGTTCCTTCATTTTTTTTATTCACTACAAGTTAGCCTTTGACTGCGATCTCATCTGATGGTAAGGGACGATGCAGTCTTAAGATGGTAGCAGGCTAACCAGCCCCCCGATTATGTAAGAATTGTCCATCAAATGGTAAAGGAGCAGCGTCAAAGTAATATAAACCATAACTGCATTGAATTAGAGCTCAATTTCGCGTATCCATTCTTATACGTTTGAGTATCGTACATACCTAAACGTATAAGAATGGGTACACGAAATTGAGCTCTAATTTAATGCTGTTATGGTTTATTTACTTTGCCGCAGATTTTAACCGATTTCATCGGTCATTCTTACATGATTTGGGGGCTGTTAGGCGTATGGCAGTTATATTAAACCCATATCCCTATTCGGTTTCTACATGGCTTCGTACCGGAACGCTAAATAACTACAGTTTCTAGTATGTAGTTCCTTCATTATCATGGACTTCCGCAAGTACCTAATAAGTAAAATAAATCCAATAAAGTAAAATGAACCTGAATCTTTAATAAAACATCTAGGTATTATTATGATGTTATTATTTTTTAGGATGTAACAACAAGAAAAGCGTACGTAAACAAGATTGGTGAACATATATGTGTATTATCTACGATTGGTGAAGTTTTCAATTTTGACATGGTAAGTAAATGCATTGACCATTTACAAAACAAAACGTCAAAACCTACTCAACTATAGTAAGTAGGTAGGTACTAGGTACTTAACTTTGGTAAGTAATTAAAAATATTATGATTGAATTGAATTGAATTAAAAATATCTTACCTAGCTTTTACTAGATAACGTTTCGCTCTTAAACTACGTAGGTACGGTCGACGACTATAGACGTCAAAACTTCAAAAGTCCAAAAAAATCAAATCAAATCAAATCATCTTTATTCAAAATTGGTACCTACAAAGTACACCTTCTGAACAACATGTTTATAAAGAATAAGAATTGATGGTGATAATTAACAACGGTATCATATGACTAAAGCTACAAGTTACCATAGTTACCACAGTTACATAGCTTTTAAGGGTCCGTATTCCGCCCGCTCAACTGCGCGCTCGGCCTATTTTGGAATCTAAATCTGTATGCAAACAATCTGAATCACTCATCCACACAAACATAATCTGTCCAAAATATTTATCTTAGTTTAACATTAGGTTCAAATTATTACTATTCAATATCTACTATTTTTTTTTTTTATCCACTACAAGTTAGCCCTTGACTGCGATCTCACCTGATGGTAAGTTACAGACTAAGGTAGCGGGCTAACCTGTTAGGGGCATGGCAGTTATATTAAACCCATACCCCTATTCGGTTTCTACACGGCATCGTACCGGAACGCTAAATCGCTTGGCGGCACGTCCTTAACCGGTAGGGTGGTAACTAGCCACGGCCGAAGCCTCCCACCAGGCCAGACCAGGGAAAATTCAGAAATTATAAATTTCCAAACTACTTACATAATTGCCATAAATTGTCAACATTGTCAACCTACAAGATGAATAATATGTGTAAGTTTGAGAGCGACTTTGTAAGTAACAAGTCATCTTGTTTGCTTATTGCTATTATGGACTTTTGACGCGAAAAGCACTAGACAAAACGACTGCGAGACTGTTTTGATGTTTTTTTCCCTGTCTCTCTAGTATGTGTGTGTATCCTCTCTTATTATGTATATAAAAGTGAGATCTACGAAATTTTTGTTCGCCATACCAAAATGTTTTATCCCTGTAAGTATTATTTCTTGCTTGCCTTGCAGTTACCTGAAAGTTCCACGACAAGCTCCGAATACTCAACGATTGCTGATGAGGATAACAAAGGCGAAGCTGACGAAGAGGTATTTTTAAGTTTTTTATATATATAATATATATTAGAAAATCCTCGCGGACGAAAACGCAAGTATAATTTAGTTTATACCCGCGTTTTCGTCCGCGTGGATATTCCGGGATAAAAAGTAGGTCATATACTTACAGAGTAGGTACTTCAGGGCTAAATCCTTGATTAAGTCTTAATCATTAAAATGACATTCTTTTAAACAGCCAATCGTCCGCCATATTGACGTATTTGAATAGTATTCTTATCTACAAACTTAAATTGTTAGTTAATACCTCTAACCAGTGGCGTGCACAGTATTCGGAGCCCGGGTAGGCATTGCTTTTTTTTTTTTTTTATCCACTACAAGTTAGCCCTTGACTGCGATCTCACCTGATGGTAGGTGATGATGCAGTCTAAGATGGTAACGGGCTAACCTGTTAGGGGCATGGCAGTTATATTAAACCCATACCTACCCCTATTCGGTTTCTACACGGCATCGTACCGGAACGCTAAATCGCTTAGCGGCACGTCTTTGCCGGTAGGGTGGTAACTAGCCACGGCCGAAGCCTCCCACCAGGCCAGACCAGGGAAATTCAGAAATTATAAATTTCCAAACCCTGCCGGGGATCGAACCCGGGACCTCCGCACGTTAAGGCAACAGCGCTCAACACTGCGCCACGGAGGTCGTCAAAACGTAAGATACCTTCTATAAGATACGTACGCTTACGTAAGATACCTTCTTTTAAGCAGGAAATGATGCAAATTATGCATTGAGCTTTTTTAACTAGGGTAAGCAGTACCTTTATGCCTCTATGTCGTGCACGCTACTGCCTATATCATGGGGGTGCATTAAAAGTAACTAGTCTGCCATTCTGGGAAGTCCGACATATTGTATTTAGAATGACGTCACTTAGCCAACCATGCATTAATGACATCCAAACTTAACGTGTATGCAATTCAGCTCAATCGGTTGGGGACAAGAAACTTCTTGGTTGGCGATAACCATGGGAAAGGTAACTGTTTTAATATTATGCAGTTGCAAGAATTGTAAAAATAGCGCTTCTGATCCGAAAAAAATTATAAATAAGTAAGTACATATTATTTAGAGCCGTTTTTAGTTAGCTTCAACTAGCACGAAGCCCTTAGAATAGTTACCTATAGAAACCTAGTACACTCGCGAAATGTAAGCCGTTTAATTGGTGCCATAAATGGCATCGTACGACGCTCGCGCAGTCCGAAAAAAGCTGGTTAACACGTTTGCTGCGACAGTAACTTTTCAATACTTTCCATTCCTTCGGTACAAGGCCTATACACCTGGTAATAAAACTTCCATTGTGGCGGCACAAGGCTTATAGACCCTGTAAAATTTAAGAAACTTAAATCCTTTTTTGGGCTTCATGTAAAAATATATATGTTTTTTTTGCTTTGAATATTAATAATAACGAATTAATTGACATACACCTGAAGGCGTTCGTTAACAACTTGTTTAGTTTAAAAGTTATAGCTATATTCAAAATACAGGGCTTAATCACCCTGTGCCGCACTGAATAAGGGCAGTCTGGTGCGTATTTTAAGGATGTGAAATAAAAATATCGATAGCTGTAATTAAGTTTTAATATAATGGAAAAAAAACAAACATGAATTACTGTTTTTCAATAAAACATGGGTAGTAAAAATTTTTTTTTTGCACTGAACACATTTAGTTAAATTTTTTTTTACTTTTTTGTCAGCTTGGCGACTGGTTAAAAAGGTTCGGAGTTTTGCGTAATATCCGACACAATTCCTCTTCTTATCACGTTTTACCAAAGGGTGTTTGTCAAGTTTTCGTGCGGGTTCTGAAAAGATAAATTTATAAATTTATTGTTATTTATTTGTATGTGTATGTGTGTGCGCGTGTGAACGTGGATTGGATGTGGATGTGTATATGTATGTTTATGTGTAAGTGTGTGCACTCATTTACGTCTCCGTTGAAATTACCTGTATCATTGTCAAAGTCCTTTTTTATAAAAAAAAAAACTTAAATACGCACTAAACGGGAAACGTAATTAGGTAAGTAAAATAAATAGTAATGATGACTCACCTGTCTCTGATAAATCAATCTATAATTGGATTTAACTTTCACTGCTTCACTGTCCTCGCAAACATCATATAATATATTTTTTCGGCACCGTTTTGTTGGTCTTGACGCCATGTCGACACGTGCGTTTCTCACGATTGCAAGCCATCACTAGTCGCGCGAAGCTAACGTGGGGTGCGGTACCAGGTGAGCGGGGTACAAGGTGCTTCGACCTGGTTTCGCATTATGAAAAAATTTTATTTCTTCCGTGCGGTGCCAGGTGTAAAAACCTGGTATTAAGGTAGGTACACCATTGGATTCTATTTTAATAACACATCTTAGATATATATTCATCTCTTTCCTACACCGAACCAAGTTAAAGTTAGGCCTTCCGCGCGACAAGGAAGTCTATACTTTTCTTAGCCGCACTGTAAGCGTAGACGTATACAAGGTGTTTAGACCTGGTTTCGCACTCAACGTGTTAACTTAGTTTTAGAAGCTACAATGCTACAAACAAACTAACCAATTACTTACCCAACTATTAGGGGGAAAACATTTAAACTGGCAACATTATGTTTGCGTTTACGAGGCAAGTAAACACAGCACACATAGCGAATTTGTAGCTTACGTTTTGAGAAGGCGTTGTTTGGAAACATACCTTCTATAGGTAGTTATTCTAAGACGAAGCCTTATTTTTTTCGATACAAACTGCTAAGGCGTAGAATACCCTTCCGGCATCCGTGTTTCTATCACGTAGGCAGGTATGAGGCATCTTCGAAGCAAGATCGCTCCAACTTAGGCCAATTTTTTAAGGCAAGAATGACGTCAAACTTACGCCTATTCTTTACATTACCCATAGGGATGGGTTTGTTATATATAAATACGAAAGTGCGTCTATCTGTCTGTCTGTCTGTCTGCTACGCTTTCACGGCCCACCATGTTCAACCGATTTTGATGAAATTTCATACAGGGATAGGTTGTATCCCGGGGGACATAGGCTACTTTTTATCCTGGAAAATTAAGGAGTTGTCGCGGGAATCGAAAAAACTTAATCCACGCGGACGATGTCGTGGACATCAGTTTTTAATCATACTAATATTATAAATGCGAAAGTGTGTTTGTTTGTTGGTTTGTCCTCCAATCACGCCGCAACGGAGCAACGGATCGACGTGATTTTTGGCATGGGTATAGTTTAGGACGGAGAGTGACATAGGCTACTTTTTATACCGGAAAATTATGGAGATCCCGCGGGAATCAAAAAAACATAAACCACGCGGACGAAGTCGCGGGCATCAGCTAGTATAATACATTTACTGTTTACAGATTCAAGACGCGTTGGATTGCTGCGAACAAATAGACGACTTCATCCAACGCGACTGGAGGGCCGAATGCGACTTCAAGTTGAAGTGGGATTCCGCGCACAGGCTCACCAACCAAAACTACGAGTATATCGATGAAATACCACAAAATACTACGCAACAGGTCAATAAAATACCATCATCATTACAAGTTTCAACTAATTATTACAAACCACGGGGTATACTGCCAACGCTAAAAAAGTACTTAATACGACTTGACGACCTCCGTGGCGCAGTTTGTAGCGCTGTTGCCTTAACGTGCGGAGGTCCCGGGTTCGATCCCCGGCAGGGTCAATTTGGGAATTTATAATTTCTGAATTTTCACTGGTCTGGCCTGGTGGGAGGCTTCGGCCGTGGCTAGTTACCACCATACCGGCAA
Organism: Erebia ligea; assembly: GCA_917051295.2. Taxonomy (NCBI): domain Eukaryota; kingdom Metazoa; phylum Arthropoda; class Insecta; order Lepidoptera; family Nymphalidae; genus Erebia; species Erebia ligea. Next base: position 2,900,753 of record OU785232.1, read on the forward strand.
AGACGTGCCGCCAAGCGATTTAGCGTTCCGGTACGATGCCGTGTAGAAACCGAATAGGGGTATGGGCTTAATATAACTGCCATGCCCCTAACAGGTTAGCCCACTACCATATCTTAGACTGCATCATCACTTTCCATCAGGTGAGATCGCAGTCAAGGGCTAACTTGTAGTGAATAAAAAAAAAAATAATAATAATTAAGCAATAACTATTATTCAAAATGACAGTTTGCTGTTAGTCCTTCAATCACACCGCAAAGGAGCAACGAATCGACATGATTGTTTTCATTGGTATAAGTTACGACGAGAGCAAAATAGGCTTCTAAACTCTGATTTTTAATTGCGTGGAATTCTGACGTTTCATGACATTTCTTGGTTAAAACATTTTCCCCAAAAAAAGGGTAACAAATTCTAATAAAATATAAGTAATGCTATGGATTCTAAAGATTAAATTTATAACAGTGTTAGTTTACATTAAATTGTTAATTACATAATTAATAGAGCACTATTTTAATTTCAAGTGACAAACGTTACAAACATTTTATATTTGCATACTTAATGTGCACACATGTAATTACATGCATTAGCAGAAATTAAACACTTATTACCGACTGACGACTGAAAGAGTCTTAAAGTAATTAGAAAGAACAATTTTGCTATGAAAGGATAAAGAAAAATCCAACAACTAATAACAGTAAACATTTTACAGTAGGTACTTTAAAATGAATTATTAAAATAATCATCATCCTCGTCATCGTCACTGACATTTATAATGAAAGTGTCACAGACACTGTCAATCAAATGGTCAAAACGGCATAGTTTGTACTCTTTTTTAATAACATGTGCTATGCACTCTAGCCATTTGTTTGGGGTGACATTGTTCACTCCCACTTCACCATTTTATAAGTTTTATTGTTTTTTGCCACATGCCCCTTGGCTTGAGCCCAAGCCAACTCAATCGGATTGAGCTGATCCCTCGTTCCGCTGTCATCTAGTCCACAACATACTTATTATATTTATGCTTTTCTTTGCTAACTATGTCCAATAAGTTTACCTCCAACATAGTTTCATCATAATTTAAATTCTTTGACGTTAACCATGCCTGAATATCAATCTTTTTCCAGCCGGTTGTTGGTATTCGTTCAACTTTTCGTAGTGACAATAGCAAGTAGCAACAACAGCACATTTGAACATCCAAGCTGAAAGTCGAATGATATGATCATCAGGATGACGGCCGACAGACGCCTTAAAAAAAACTTTTTTTTAAAAAGAACTTTTTTTTGAGTTTACCTTCTTTAGAATCGATTTTCATATATAAGCCCGGGGTATGAAAAATGGGGGGTAAAATCAAACTTTCTCCGTTACGTTATTGACTTTATGTTTCCATGGTAACACTTGTTTATGTTTCCATGACTATGTAATGTATTTTGATGAATATAAATTATATAATTAATATAAATAAATGTATCAAGTATGCTTTCAGTAATATACAAATTGCGTTCATTTACCCTCCTTTACTAATTTTTATATTTTACTAGCTGATGCCCGATCTGATCTGTTAAATGTTATTAAATATCAATATTGAAACACTTATTATTGAACACCTAAATTGAATAAATATTTATGACTTAAATGACTTAATGTGGGAGAACAAATCAAAACAACTGGTCACACCAGCATGAGTAACAAACCTTTTTAACTGAAAATTAGAAATTATTATTTTCGATACTTTTATGTTGATTAAGTTTTAAGTCAATTTGTAGTTGAAGGTAATTTTTTTTTTTAAATATATATTGGCTAGCGCTTGGCTGCAATCAGACTTGCTTGCAAGTGGTGATGCAGCCTAAGGTGGATAAATAAATTAAAGTGGATAAATTTATTGGGCATAGCAAAGAAAAGCATAAAATAATGTAATAGAAATGTCGTGGACGAGTTGGCAGCAGAACAAGGGATTACTGTTGGTACTCCAATCACCCCCTTACCATTGTGAGCTCAATCCAATTGAGTTGATTTGGGCTCAAACTTGGATTGCAATTTGGATGTTGCAAAAAACAAAATGGTGGAATTGAAAGAGCTTTTGGTTGAGGGAGCTAACGTCACCTCAAACAAATGGCTAGAGTGCATAGAACATGTAATTAAAGAATATGTCGTATTACCAATTTGATTGACAGTGTCTGTGGACGATGAGGATGACGACGACAACGATGATCATGATGATTTTATTAAATACTGTAACAAGCATTGCACGCGTGGCTCGGCCTCGAATACTTTCCTGCTTAATCGACTAAACTTCTCGCTCTTAGCGCTTCGACCAACGTGTCTCTGCGAATAACAAAGCGGCGGAGCCCTATATAAGCCCGAGCGTGACGAAGATATTAACTCAATTTGCTAGTTAGCGACCATACTATCAGAAGCCGCTGCAGTCGATTCTCACGTCTAAAGCTAGGGAACCTAGGATTTAGCTAGATTCCGTTACTTATTATAAGCTAGGAGATCGATAGCCGTACAATACATACGAGCTACTGTCATTGGCGTTTCTTTTACTTCTACCCTACTACAATACTTAATTATTAACTAGCTGATGCTCGCGGCTTCATCCACGTGCAATAAGTTTTGTTCATTGCCTTAAAAAAGGATCCATACTTCCATACTAATATTTTATCAATGCGAAAGTGTGTCTGTCTATCTGTCTGCTACGCTTTCCCGGCTCATCTTTTCAACCGATTTTGACGAAATTTAGTATAGAGGTAGGTTGTATCCCGGGGAAGGGCATAGGCACTATCCCGGAAAATTAAGAAGTTCCAGTGGGAATCAAAAATCCTTAATCCACGCGGAATCTAGTTTGTAATATTAGTTAGTATGGATAAACTTTATTATTATTGGTTGTTGTTTCTTTCTTTTATCTTTTATCCTTTCTTAGCAAAGTTATTAATTCTAATAAAGGACTAATTCAGTCTTTAGTCAGTAATAAGTACCTACTTATTTGGATTTTGCTTGTGACAAAATATGATAAACTATGTATTTCAGGTAATAGGTGCATGTGATCAATTTGCTTCATACAGTAATTTTTAACCTTAAAAAACCTGAGTCTTGAAATAAAAAAGGCATAGAAAAATGTTTGTCACAACTGAACGTCACAAACGTCAGAATTCCACGCAATTAAAAATCCGAGTATAGACATTATAGATCAAATAAATATTATAAATGCGAAAGTTTGGATGGATGTATGGATGGATGTTTGTTGCTCAATCACGCCCCAACGGCTGAACGGATCTGGATGAAATTTGGCACAGAGATAGATTATAGTCTGGAATAGCACATAGGCTACTTTTTATCCCGGAAAATAAAGAGTTCCCGCGGGAACCGAAACCTCGACCCACGCGGACGAAGTCGTTGGTATCAGCTATTTTTTATAAAAAAAAAACAAAGATTTTTAAATTTTTTTAAAACCTAAATCCACACTGACACTGCGTAAGTATATATTCATACAGTGGGTCATACAAATAATACAAATAACAGGGGCCATACTGCTAACGGTTAAAGCAATACCTACTTAAGCAATATTACTCACATTGTCAGTTTGCTGTTCCTTGTTGTTGTTGTTCATTGTTGTTTGTTGTTACCTTGACGTTCTTATGGATTACTTATAAATAACTAGCTGATGCCCGCGACTTCGTCCGCGTGGATCGAGGTTTTTCGTTTCCCGCGGGAACTCCTTAATTTTCCGGGATAAAAAGTATTGTGTTATTCCAGACTATAATCTATCTCTGTGCCAAATTTCATCCAGATCCGTTCAGTAGTTACGGCGTGAAAGCGGAACAAACATACAAACAAACTCACTTTCCCATTTATAATATTAGTAAGGATTTAAACAAGAAAGTCAACAATAATGAAACAATATGGCTTTAAGCGTTGGCAGTATGGCACCTGTTATTATAATATGCGCGTTGACTCACTAACTAATGTTGCCTCGTTGGTCTAATGGTTGGCATGTTCGACTGCGGCCGACGAGGTCCCGGGTTCGAGTCCCGGGTCGGGCCATTAAGTGTTGGGTTTTTCTGACTAGAAATTCTCAGTACTAGCCCGGAGTTAGGAAGTTGGCGGTGTTTCACCCCCGTGCCTCGGAGAGCACGTTAAGCCGTCGGTCCCGGTTATTATCACTAACATGATAATAGTCGTTCAAGCCCACCAACCCGCATTGGAGCAGCATGGTGGGTCTAAGCTCTAATTTCCTCTCTCCTATGAGAGTGGGACGTTGCCCAGCAGTGGGACGTTATTGGGCTGTAGTGGTGGTGGTGGTGACTCACTGTATGAATATTTACCTGCTTACGCTGTGCCCGCGACTTCGTCAGTGTGGATTTGTGTGTGGAGCACATAAGTCGCCGTCTCGGATTTTCCGTCGCATCAGACTATGAGAGTATACCCAAGGGAGCAGAGAATGCATTTGTGCACTATAGTATCTCCCGCGCAGATGGCTATTCTCTCTGGAGATAGGCTGCCGTGGTCGAAATTTGGTCGGGAGGACATTAGATATTTAATATTTAAAAAAAATTGTGTGTATGCAATTCACACACGGCAGAAGTGAAACTTCAAAAAAGTAAATGAATATAGCTTGTGTTCTCATTCTCTCGCATGCTAAATCCTATTATGAATATGTTTGTCTCTTTTTAGTGTCACTTTTTCGTTTCATCGAATTTTCAAATCACAACGATCCTAAAGAAGTTTCACTTACTTAGTACGCCTTATTGTACCTTCTTATTGTTGTTTTCTTATTTGTAACGTGTTTTTTTGTATATCTGTGGTGTACAATAAAGTATATCAAATAAATATTATAAATGCGAAAGTTTGGATGGATGTATGGATGTATGGATGGATGTTTGTTACTCAATCACGCTCCAACGGCTGAACGGATCTGGATGAAATTTGGCACAGAGATAGATTATAGTCTGGAATAGCACATAGGATACTTTTTATCCCGGAAAATTAAAGAGTTCCCGCGGGAACCGAAAAACCTCAATCCACGCGGACGAAGTCGCGGGCATCAGCTAGTACATACATACATATTACATACATACACTTCAAAAATAACTTCGTTTAATTTCCAGTGTAAAGACCTAACGCCAGCGACGTCTTGCGTCCTAAACAAGATGGGGCTCTTGAACCAGTTCGGTTTCACCGACCACTTCGGTATGAAAGACAAGATCCGGGAATACAGTAACTACAAGCCATTGTTCCTGTATGGAGTGTTGAAAAACGCTTTTATCTTCGCGCCGCGCTATGCTGACTTTTGCGATTCGCCGAGGAAACTGTTTAATCTACTCGAGGCTATGTTGTTGGTAAGTTAGCTGGTTAGGTTCGACGACCTCCCTGGCCCCGGGTTCGATCACCGGCAGGGGCAATTTGGGAATTTATAATTTCTAAATTTTTTGCTAAGTATGTTGCTGGTAATTTAGCTAGTAAGGTTTGACGACCTCTCTGGCGCAGTGTTGAGCGCTGTTGTCTTAACATGCGGAGGCACCGGGTTCGATTCCCGACAGGGTCAATTTGGGAATTTGTAATTTCCGGTCTGGTCTGGTGGGAGGGTTCGGCTGTGGTTAGTTACCACCCTATCGGTAAAGACGTACCGTCAAGTGAAGTAAAGGCGTTCCGGTGCGATGCCGTGTAGAACACTAGGGGTATGGGTTTAATATATAACTGCCAAACCCCTAACAAGTTAGCCCGCACCCATCTTAGACTGCATCATCACTTACCATCAAGTGAGATTCCAGTCAAGAGCTAACTTGTAGTGGATAAAAAAAAAGTAAGGCGAATCCTACACTGCGATCAATCTTTAGGGACCGATTTTTTTGGCATTGATTAGCGTTCTACGCTACGCTATAATGTCCTCCCGACCGAATTTCGGCCACGGCGTCCTATCTCCAGAGAGATAAGCCATGTGCACGGAAGATATTATAGTGTACAAGAATGTGTACATACCTACACAGGTGCACTCTCCGTTCCTTTACTCTCATAGCCCGATGGGACGGAAAATTCGACACGACCGGAGAGAGATCTGGCGCAGGACCGACGGCTTGACGTGCTCTCCAAGGCACGGGAGTGAAACACCGCCAACTTCCTAACTCCGGGCTAGTAGGTGACAATTTCTTGTCAGAAATACCCAACACTTGCTATGGTCCGACCCGGGACTCGAACCCGATACCTGGTCGGCCGCAGTCGAACATGCTAACTAGGTACTAGATAATTAGACCAACGAGGCGATATACGCTATAGTCTATACTTACTTAGTGCTTATGGTAGTACCATTCTTATTATAAGTCATAAGTCATAAATATTTATTCAATTTAGGTAGGTACACTACACTTATTGACGTGCAGTTACATAAAAATATGATGGTGATAATCTGTTACGGTATCTTAAAACTAAAGCTACGAGGGTTCCAAACGCGCCCTGGTCTGAGAAGAGCCCATAACAAACTCAGCCGGGTTTTTTTTTTCAATATCACCATCTCACAAATCATCTTAACTAAGGAACTGTCAGAGTCATTATAGCAAATTATATATTGCCAAGTTTCCTTGTCATTTAAGTAATCCTTCACAATAAGTATATGGTATTAAGATTTTTCAATGAGTTTACGTTTTACATTACCTAACTTTGAACTTATTCAGACATCTTCAACATATAAGTAATTCAATTGATAATTTCTTCTTTTTACAGGTATGCCACCCATCAAAACGTGGCACGAACCGCCAATGCAAGAAAATGTTCACCGAAATAACAAACTCCGCGTCAAATAAAACCAGAGAAGCTCTCGACGAAATATACAGAAATTCAAACCAAAATTCGGGATACGTGTTCGATAGACTTTCTCCGTTACTAAAAGTCCATTTGGAAAACCAAAATTCTCGCAAAGCCGAATTTGATATAGTTTCTAACCACAAAAGATACGATTTTGGTGTGTTAGGCTTATTGGGTACCCCACCGCCAGTCAGCCTAATAGATTTAAAACCTAAAAACAAAACTTTAGTTCTTTTACCAGTCTATCAAAGGACACCGAAAAATGATACTTTGGCTTTAAATTCTTTGCATAATGATGGTGTATTGAGGGGGTAAAATGCTTACATACTTTAAGGTTAGGTACTTACTAGAAGATACCCGCGATTTCGCCCGTGTGGTTTATTTAATAGTTATTCTGCTAAATGGTAAACTAACCCGACTTCTTTTTATTTATATAAGATACTAGCTGATGCCCGCGACTTCGTCCGCGTGGATTGAGGTTTTTTGGTTCCCGCGGGAACTCCTTAGTTTTCGGGATAAATAATAGCCTGTGTGTTATTCCAGACTATAATCTCTGTGCCAAATTTCATCCAGATCCGTTCAGCCTTTCGGGCGTGATTGAGTAACAAACATCCATCCATCCATCCAAACTTTCGCATTTATAATATTTATATTTTATTTGATTGAAAGAAGTTTTCTACATCCTATCTCGTTGCCACCTACTAAAAAAGTTTAAAAAAATCTATGATCTACGGCTAATGAAACCTGCACATAACGATCTTCTGACAGACGTGTCCATGCAATTATGAACCTTAAGGGGGTAAACATTTTCTGACCGCGACTGTACAGCGCAAAATTTCTGTCTGCCTGCTACCTTTTCCGCATCTGCTCAACAGATTGTAATGACGTACAGACTACAGAGTACCTAGGATTTAATCTCGGAATATCAAGTAGTTCTTATAGTACTTTTAAATATATAAATCCATGCGTAGGTAAGTGTGTACTGTGTACTTAGGTACCTACCTACATTTTTAATAAACTAAGTAGTATTCTATATATTTTGGTAGGGTACAAATGTATGGAAGGAATAAAACAAATAAAAGATATATGAAGCAATATGTGTATTTATAATTATATAATATACTTTTCCAGAATCATTGTACTTATAATAGGTAATATCTTATTATTCTATAGTATTATACAGTTTCATGTTAATTGATGGATGCGTATCAAAATCTCAGTCTTACGATAAAATCGAATTTAATTAGTTGTCTATTGCAAAATTACGAAAAAAAAAAATTGTGAATTATTTTTAATGTTTATTTTCCTTTAATTTTCTAAAATTTTAAGAAATTGCCTAATTAAAGTTTTTCTAATTAAGATTTATTTTCTAATTTAATTTTAAATAAATATTAAATAAAATAAAAATAAAAAAGCCTTTTATTCATCCTTAATAACTAGGTAATTGGTTGACAAATTTACAAGTATAAAACATGCATCTTAATATTTTTATGACATTATAGAAACATAGATTTATAATGAAATAAAATTAAAAAAAATAAATTAAAATTCACAATTATATAAATTATTTTTGTTTTGTATGCATTATTGTATAGTTGTATAGTGGTGTATGTTAATATTTATTAGTTAATCTTGAAATATAATAATAATTAGAAATGTCAGTTTATCATTATTGTTTTTATTTGTATTTTAAGGATCTCTCAACGAGTAAAGGCCTCCTCCAGATTTTTCCATGTCTTCCTGTCTAGAGCCTTTTTTCTCCAGTTTATTCCTCCTGTTTCTTTGATTTCATTTTCCCAACTTTCTAAAGGTCTACCTCTCTTTCGTTTCCCGACTGGGCCACGCCATTCAGTGACAGTCTTTGTCCATCTTTTATCCGTGAGTCGCATAACATGACCTGCCCATTTCCACTTTAACTTCATAGCATGTTTTAATGCATCAATAGCTTTCGTTTTTTTTCTTATAGCTGTATTTCTAATTTTGTGTATTCTGCGCAGACCAAGAATGCTCCGTTCCATTGCCCTCTGAGCAGTTTGGATTTTCTTTTTTGTATATTTGTTGAATATCCAGGTTTGGCTAGCATAAGTAAGGCAAGGTAGCAAACATGAATCCATTATTTTTGTTTTTAAGTTTAGAGGTAAATCCGACTTAAGTATGTATTTATAGGCCCAAAATTTGTTCCATGTGATTTTTAAACGTCTTTCAAGTTCGTCTAGGTGTCTTGATTTTTTAAACGAAATTTGTTTGCCAAGGTATATATAGTCTTGCACATATTCTAGTAGAGTATCTTGAAAATAATAAATATTACACTAAAATAATAGTTTTCACATAAAACCACACTAAATAGTCAATTTCCAAATTTCGATAAGTAATAAATTTTCAAACGTTACAGTTTTGCCTCTAGAACTATTAAAATATAAGTAATTATTATAATAAATTAAAATAAAGCAAGAGAACGCGGGCCCGTGAGTTTTACTCAAAAAAAAAAAATAACAATGCTTAACAACAATGAAAAGTCTATTTGACAATTTCCACTTTAACTTACCAACCTCTGATATTTTATGAGAAAATACAGTAGAGAATTGTATGATTTCTCGCTTAAAACAATTCGTAAGATAAGATAAGATATTTATTTATTGCAAAAATATTATACATCATACAATATCATATTATGTTTAATTTTTTTGATAGCGTTAAGTGAATAATTTATTTAGAAAAGTCAATTGTTGTAACGGTCCGAAAAAAATTTAAAAAATAAAATTAAAACTTTAAAAAAAATTGGCAAGCGAAAACAAATTATACAAGTATAATATATATTCGAGTTACATAAAACACAATGCTAAAAAACACAAGATATCAATGTACTTATTATATGAAATGAAAAAGGCACTTAACTATTTACAGAAATTTTATTTGATCACAAGGAATCTGTAATACCTAAAAATAGCCTTATTCTACAAACTGACAACACTATTTAGTTGATAATAATATTATGTAATTATAATAAAAAAAAATCAAAAACAACCTTCAATATACTCGTTAAGAATAAGAATTTTAATATAAACGTGCCAGCACTAAAAATAATATAATTCTACCTAACTATAGTATAATAGAACATACATTTACACAAAACAATTTCATACCATAGGCAATGTCTTAAGGCAATCAAAAAAAACATAGTGATACTATAAGGAAAGTTGTTTTTTCTTATAAGAATTCCATTCGATTTAACCGTAATTTAGTCAATAATATTCACAAATTAAGTTCAATATTTTTGTACTTTTTCAATTTTTTAACACCACAAAAAAAAACCTAAATGCAACAATCACAATATTTTTCAACAATTTTTGACTTGAAATTTTAAAAATTGTATTTTTTTACTCTATTTATGTACTGTATAATTTACAAAGGCGGCCATCAAGTGGCCATACGAATAATATTCACGCTAAGCAACAACGCTAAGCAACATATTATATTCGAAAAAAATCCGTCAGATGATCGTAGATATATTATATAAGTAGATATGAACTGATGCTGTACATTATTCGTCTAATGGCCACCTCAATCTATTTAGAAGCTATATTCTCAATATTATTAACACATATAAAATAAAATATATATAAAAGAAAATGTAAGTAAGTATATGTAGATCATACAAGGTTGATCATTCATTATTGTTTTTATATAATATTATGGTCACGGTCACTCAAAAGCAATATGTCATCGAAGGAAGATAAGCCCAAAATAAATAGGGCAGTAAACAATAAGGAATATAGGTATAAGATTCAATATATTGTCATATATAGGTAATATATAAATCTCCTTATCTCGCACTTACAAAAGAAATAACATAATTTACAAATCTAAGAGCTCACGGGAATAGCCTTCTTCTTGGTAGGAATGGCATTCCGAACTAGTGATAGACTCACTTGACAAATAAAAAGTTCTTTTGGAAAGTTTACTTAAAAAAAAAAAATTTTGATTGTTTAAAGTTTAAACCAAATTGAAGTTTGTTGTTTATTTTTTTGGCTAGATTTTTAACAAATGTAAAAGCCCGTTTATCCAATCCTATGAATTCTTAATGCTACAAATAAAATTAAAATTAATTTCTGTATGGACAATTTGCAAATAAAGCTCAATTTTAAATGTGTTTCCAGTTTAAATATACGTTTTAGTGGTAGGTAATTAAGGCATATTAAGACTGATGCTATCATAATTTCTCATCGATCGCGTATCACCATTTAAACTATGGGTCCCAGTGTTGATCCTTGTGAGAATCTCTTGTTGTAGCGCCTTTAGGGTCCTCATAGCGGATAGGTCTGTCGCCGGTGCTAGGAGTAAAGCTCGTCTGCAGTGGGGTAAGGCGTCTGAAGGTTTGTTCAAAGCCAGTATAGCTCGGGACATTGCGTATGCACATTCGAAGGCGTTGGGGCGTAGGACGGATGCGCGCGCTGCCAAGTCAAACGCTTCCGATGGTTCCTGTAAAAGAAATTCTTAATAAATGACCTGTTCAATTTTAATATAATTTCGCGGATTTTTCTACAGTCACAAGAATAATGAAAATCAGAACCTGACATTCTGACTAATATATTATACTGACTTACTACCACTACTAACTTTTCGTAGTTATGTGCATTTTAGGAAATTAAAATATCATTGCTTTAACGGCAAAGGAAATGAAATGAAATGAGGACTATGTCAGCGTGGTGGACTATGGCTAAAGCCTTCTTATTCTGAGAGGAGACTCGTGCTCAGTAGTAGTAGTATATTTCAGCAAAACCCCATTATTTTCCTTACGTTTAATAACGGCAGGCATTAAACACATAGGAAATCACTAAACACATGGTGTTAGTAATATAACAGGTGCTTCAGCTTATATCTGTGAGAGTATAATAAGTTTTCATAAAGTTGGACAATTTAGTAAGAAAATCGTTCTTATAAAATTGTATAGGAGATTTATAAAACTACTGGATGATACTAACATTAAGTTTCCTCTTGCACAGTGATAGATTCAGTAGCAACACGTGTTAGTAAGGCACGAGTTGTGTGGACAGAGTGGTCAGCCCTTCGTCACTGATCAACGGGTTTATTTTCTTTAGCTATTAATAAAACTAGTGTATGATACTTACATTCAGTTTCCTCTTGCACCGTGATAGATTCAGTAGCAAGTTAGTCTTCAACTGTACAAACGCAGACACGTGTTCGTGAGGCACGGGTTGTGTGGACGGAGTGGTCAGCCCTTCGTCACTGATCAACGGGTTTATCTTCTTGAGCGCGTATTGGTAGCGATGCGCGGCTTCCGATGGACGATTTTTGCGGTACAGGAGGTTCCCGTCTTCGAGCAACTTATTTAGGAGTATTAGCCTGTTGGTGAAATATAATTATGTTAGGATGACAAGTAGGTACATTATTAGTGCAAGAGTATTCAGAAATAGTTCTATTTGCATAAACAATTCTTTCTTTTCTTCGAAAGAAGCTTGTCGCGTAAAGGTATCAATTCAAAGTTGTTTGAACTTCTATGCATGTTAATGAAAATATTCTTAGCAGTTCCTATCAGACAATTTTACTAGTTTAAAAAAAAGCTTCAAAGTTTGAGAATAGCTACATCTGCTTGAACCAAGATTAGGATTATTTATTTATTTTATTTTGTTTGGTAAACTTACAGCTACATACAAAAAAGTGGAAAGTGAAGTGAAGTGTATATATAAGAAAAAAAATAACGCCAATTACAAGTTTTCACAGATAGAATTTACATGACATAAAAGAGCTCGCATGGATGGAAAAAAGTAAAAAATAAAAATATAAAGCGTAAAGTTAGGAAGATCAGTGAATACAATTAGTGGCAATGCTAAGTAATAATGCTAGTTAAAAAAAAAAAAAAATTAGTGACAATGGAATAGATAGATTGATAAACTTTAATGCTACACAAACCATAAAAATACATAGAAAAGAAGAAAAAAAATGTGCGCAAGGGCGGTCTTATCACTAAAAGCGATCTCCTCCAGACGACCCATTAATAATAATTTAATTATCATTTGGAATAATTAGGATTATTTATTGTTACAATATTATAGACTCACATAAATTCTGGTTTGCCTGAAGCCATTACCCATGTAGTGGGGCCCAACTTAGCCCCTTTTCTCAAAAAGCAATTCACCACCTGAAAAACAAATAAGTTCTCAAATTATTTTGTATTCTTACGAATGCTGAAAAGATGAAAGCACCCAAATGGCATACCGAGTCAAAAAGTTACTTTATTCATAAATACCAATATAATTAATTTTGTAAACCATCTTGGTTTCATAAGATTTGATTCTGGGGCCATAATGCCAACGCTAAAGCCAATATGGCTCATTATTGTTATATTTTTTAGAATATTGATTGTTAATGGAAGGCAATTGGTGAGATTACAGTCAAGGGTTAAATTGCAGTGGCGTAAAAGAAAAGTTTAAGAATACTGACGGGAACATTCCTCTGCCCGATAGCCCTGTCCAAAGGCCTCAGCCCGCTGTGGTCGACCCTTTCCAGCGAAGCCCCTCGCTCCAACAGTAGCTCCACCAGTTCAGCCGGGCCCCCGCACGCGAGGCCTAATGGGGTCCTTCCGCTGCCGTCAGGTTGATCTGAAAATGAGAACATTGAGTATATAACTGCCTCGTCGAGATCCCAGGTTGGGCCATAACTAAGTTTAAGACAATAGCATTCAACACTGAACTAGAGAGGACGTCAAAATAATCTCTTTTCTCGTCGTCGTCTTTTATAATAATACCAATACCAATCTATGGATAATTTAATTCAGTGTAAAATAATCTTCTAAAACAAGCAGTCCCTTATTTTACCAACTTACCGATTACAGCCCCTTTATCTAGCAGAACTACTATAGTTGGTATCCTGGAACGAAGTGCAGCCCAGCCAAGCGGAGTTATACCATCTCCATCCGCAGCATCAGGGTCCGCACCTGTAAAATACGATAAATAAAACCAATAAGTGACAGTCAAATTGTACTTACTAGCGAAAAACCATTTGATTTCTGTATCTTTTGGTAGTTACTTACGTGATCTTCATCTAAGACAAGTAAGAAAACACTCCCTTAAACTCAATGTAAAGTGAAACGGTTGTATTAAACATCAAAGTATTTTGTGTCATATACCTACTAAATATACAAGCTAAATTGTTCAATGATCAAAACCTAAAAATACATATTATGTAATGTAACTGAAATTATTTGAACAGTTACCTACTTGTTATGGTATTTTTTCGTTGCTTAGGTATGCCATACCTACTAAAAATTGCACAATTTCCAAAACCTATACGTACCTACCTATGAAATGTTGCAAAATAAATTCTACCGCATCACTAGGTATATGCACGTTTGCCTTGAGAAAATAGATCATGAGGAATAATAAAAGCTATTTTCTAAACTCAAACTCAAATGTTTTTTGTTCAAATAAACTTTTACAAGTGCTTTTTGAATCTACCGAGAAGAACCAGCAAGAAACTCGGTGGTTGCTCTAGCCAGGGTTTAGTTTATTTCGTTTTCTACAACCTCCATAGCTTAAAAAGCCATGGAGCGCATTCTTTGATTAATAATAATATACCTAAACAGATCTTTTCTGACATACCTAACAATGTTGATCTGTTGAAGACTAATCCTAGATCCTAACTGACTTTTCAAATTACAATTTAACTCACCATGATTTAAAAGCATTTCAACGACTTCAGCATGACCTTCCGCCGCGGCCAGGATCAAAGGATTCTTTCCCCCGGAACCCATCACATCAGCTCCGGAGTCCAAAAGCCGTAGCACCAGAGCTGTTCTGCCGTTCTTAGCGGCCAGAGCTAACGGCGACATTTGTCTAGCGTTGAGGGAGTATGGTGTGGCTCCTCGGATGAGTAAAGCATCAGCGATTGCTGCGTTTCCGGTGGAACAGGCCGCTGTGAGCGCCGTTTCTCCTGTTACGGGACATATTCCGTCGGGCTGTGGAAGGCATTGATATAAACATTTGAAAAATGGAAAGAGATAGAAAATCTTTGGATATACTTTACTTAAATAAAAACAATTTGCAATGCAAAACATGGGTGTTATATTATTGTGATTTTGATCTGTGTCTTTTACGTTCAGTGTGCTTAGCATACGCACAAAGAGATTATCTCGCGACGAGAGAGAGAGATGTCGTCGTTGCCGGCAAATTTTTCATTTACCCTAACATTCACAAAATGCGGTATACTTATTACAAGAAAAAAATAGTTGACATGTACGAACCTTTCGTACAGAAAAATACCACAGATATAAGAAATATTATTTTTATCTCTACTTTTGACGCAACGAGACAAGTAACCATGTTACCTTCGGTAGACAAATAGAGATAACGGGTAGATATAATTTTACTCGTAATGCGCATGCTAGCCATACTGGTTGCAGTTCTCAACATAATGTCGCGTTTTATTGCTTTAGTTGTTTGAAAGCCGGTATATATAGCAGGGATTTTATCTTAGCTGTATGTTTTCACTGAGAATAGCTGATGAGCGCGATCAAAGTACCTACATTATTATTGGTAAGTAATAGTAGGTATTAGTAACCATGTCAGCCACCCAATTCTCTATCCATTATACTTTCTATCCATATATTTTTATTAGCAAACTTTCAATGGATAAAAAATATAGGTATTAACTATGTCAGTGGATTTCATTTTTTGATAGCCTCTGAGTTAGAGAATAGGCTTGCCGGCCTGGATTCATTTGGATCATGTTAGAAAAAGAAGTAATACCTGACCAAAACATGAGTCTTAAAATGGTGCCAGCCAAAAGGCATGAAATATTAAGGTACAGATAGACATGCTACTAAAACAGTATGCCTTAAGCATGCGTAATACGAGTATGCTCTTTAGCTGTATACATTTGCGTAAAAAAAGCATCCTCGTTTTAATAATTTTCCTAGGTCGTTATTAGCATGCTCATAAGCAAACCTGTTCAGACGCACTCAGAGCACGCCCCCTTCCACCCGCACAGCAGGTAGCATCCGCGAAAATCGAACGGCGCGGTCGATTTTTGAGCATACTCGTAATAAGCGTGCTAATTTCTAGCAACGCTTTGACATACACTATTAAGTAGCAATTGCTCATCTATGGCATGCTTTCGTGCTAGTAATGAGCATGTCTATATGTACCTTTATTGTTAGTGACTGTGTCGGTCAATACTCACGATTAACTCAGCGGTATCCAGAAGATATTCAACAATATCCAAATGGCCGTTCTGTGCTGCGCCTATCAGAGCGTGCCTAGACCCAGGCACCAGCTGTTCAATGTTAAACTCGTCTATATCCAGGGAATTCCTGTCATCCTTGCCGGTCTGACACCCCAGGAGGTATATCACGGTGTCGCGATGACCGTTTTTAGCTGCGTGTACTAGTGGTGTTTGCTCTGCTGTGTCGGTGTGACTTAGTGATGCACCTGCAACAATATCGTAGGTTCAATTGGGTTGATGCCTTTGTCAAAAAGAATTTATTTTTTTCTGATTATTAAATAAAGGGTCTTCCAAAAGACCTAAAATTCACATCATCTGGTAGTTTTAAGTTTAGTTATAATAATTTTAGACTATCGATTAAAGAAAAAAAGTGTGTTGAAATCGACATGGCGACACAAGTATTTCATACAAACTTCCATAATAGAAGTGCGTTTTTAAGTTTGATAAAGAGTTGCTGATTTGATTGAGTGGTCATCATCCCTATTTTCATAGCCATAATATAAAAGTGAGAAAGATTAAATTCTCATCAAAGAGTCACAAGTTTATGCACTGATTCTGTAACCTCTTAATTTATTTGCAAACAGCCATACTAAAATATTTTTTGAAATATTGTTTTCCATAGTTATGTTTTACAGAGATTGAAAATATTATAGGAAACCCTCTATACCTGTGTCTATATTATATTATACACCCTAGCTTTTTCTAATACGAGCTGCAGCAGAGTAGTAAGGAAAGCTTATCTAAGCTAAGCTCTCTGCTACAGTATTTATCGGCTTCAAGAGGCCCCAATCAGATCTTGCCCTAGTAATGTGAAATTAATTGGTTGGTACTAAAAATAAAGATGAATACGGTACTTTACCTGACGCTATCAACATCCTGGCAACATCAGTATGTCCTCTCTGGCATGCCAGCGACAACGCTGAGCATCCTTGTGAATTCGTCATCTCCAGATCCGCCCCGAATTCTATCAGCAATCCGACCATTGCGATGATCCCTTGATACGCGTACATGCATAATAACGGAGCATTCCCAAGACAGTCAGTAATTTGATTAGGAGATCCTCCAGCTAGCAACATTAGCCGAGAAACTTTGACATTTGGAGTGTAGATGTTCCTCAAATTGGCAACAGCCTCGCCAACATTGGCGGAACTTGATGCGACCATCATTGCTTGTAAATCTCTTGGACACAGTCCTAGCTGAGCTGGTCCCAAATTCCTGTACATATGAGCTTTCAGAATGTGGTGTCCCAATTCCATTGACTTTTCTGGATCCAAAGGCGATTGTACTCGAGACAGTCTGAATGCAATTCCGCAATGACCAGCTCTCAAATCGCACAAAAACTTCGGACTTTCATTATCATCGCGGCGTATTAACCATTCTCTGAACGATGGATGGAAGAACATGTAAGTATTGTCGATTCTTTTCACGAGAAAATCTGTTAAACTATCGAATCGGTGGCAAAATTCGTCCCAGGGCAAAAATGTGTCGACCAGCAAAGAGTTGACTGAGTAGTAAATTTCTACCAAAGTAAGAGGGTATAACGCAGCAAGGCATACACTTAAAATGTGTGTGACCTTCTCAAAAGATTGCACGGTGGGGAACCTTAAATTGAACTGCAGTAGAAATATTTGTGCCAAAGAAATCGGTACCACTTTGTAGTTCGTCGACTTAACGACTATGTGACTCCGTTCAAGAAGATCCAATATAAGTTTTAGGAATAGGAACGAGCCTTGACTCAAATGGAGGACGTATTGTGCGAATTTCATAACAGAATTATGCACGCCCTCAGTTTTACCTGTAGAGCTTTTGATATTAGTCTCTATGATGGGAGCATTTTGAACTCTCGCGTTGAAGTATTCGAGCAAATCTTTATGAACGTTATCCGAGTCATCTAAGCTTAACCTCGTGTACGGTAATTGTTTAGTTAGTTCGAGGAATTGCGTCCTAATAGTTGCGACAACTTTTAGCCACGACGGCATTTCTGGGACGTGTCTCGCTAGGAACGAAGCGATTGTGTAACCGTGATCCGGCCTGTGATACTCGGCTTCGCAGAGGCCATCAACTAGAATTATACTATTAGTTGAATCTATGCTACCGTTCCTCCGTAAAATGATGAGTGGCTCTATAATTCCTCTCATAAATGCTAAATCCGGATCAGCTATGCATTCCTTTAGAGATAGGCAAGATAGTAGATGTGGTTCGCTTAGCAGATATTCTCTGTATGCTTGTAGTCTCGGCGCTTGGCAAAGTTGGGCTGCGAGTGAGTGAACGAATTCCCCGACAAGACACGTGCTGTTATTATCCGCCTGTAAAGATAGAACAAAAGAGTTAAAAAAATAAATTTTTCAAACCACTACAGCCTAGCCGTTTACATTTTACATTTTACCTATGTAAACTCAAGCAATGTTGGCAAGGCGTATTATTACGCATGTCAACATCGCTCTCTCATCTAAGTCTCCTGCGATTGAGGTGGTCGGGTCAATAACCCATTCAATATTGTAATAATTGTGTCTGAACTTCTAAATAAAATAATTGAAATTTTCTATATGGTTTATATTCCCACAGCAATGTGTTTTAAAAGATAATAATAAAATTTCGTTGACTGTGATCTCAACTAGTGTTAAGTTATGAAGGATGATTTAGTCTAAGATCGAAGTAGGCTAATTTAGAAGGGATAGTATAGTAGGTATGTGTGATATATTCTATCACTACGACAACTAGCTACAGCCGAAGCTTATCCTCAGAAAAAAATACTTTGTACTTATAGGACAACGCTCAAATCTGTCAATATTTATTATGAGATACGTAAATGTGCTCAAAAGATTAAACAGATTCTTACTTGGCAAAAATGATATGCAACGACTTGCGATGCAAGGTTGGTGACCATTCCCGCTGTAATTTCTTCCGGTAACACTTCTCTGATGTCAGATTGTTCTCTTAATTCCTCGTATTCGAAGTTCCTTTTGCGACCGAAGCAGGAGTAATCTACTAGTTGTAGTATCAACGCTGTTTTCCCCGTGCCTGGACGTCCCGAGATCATTATACCTGAAAAATAAAAATAAATTGTGTTCCTAAGTAAATTGAGCTCAGGGAGCGTATTGCGTAAAAACGATAGCTACAGTGCAACGATCGCAATCACCTCTGATTGGTTAAAACCCATTCGCTATTGGCCAAAATCTATTGTCTCAGCAAGAATACCATAAATTCAATAAGATTTTCGAGCCGAGCAATCTATTAAGACGAAGTCGGTGCGGACTTGAGCAGTTGATGCAGGTTTTGTCATCTAATAAAATAAGTTATATGATTTTAAAAGTTTACAGCAGCAACTGTCTTTAAATATCGAAGGTTCACAATAAAAAGAAAACTCACCAGAAGAAGTAGACTCTAGAGCTTTCTCCATATCCCTCATCAGCCACTGCCTGCCGGAGAAGCAAGCTTCACTGTCAGTGGAAGGCACTTCGAAGAACAGTGGCCGGAGCGTGAGTTGAGGAGAAGGATGAACTGGAAACAGAAACAAAAAACTGATAAAATTTATGATGATACTGAGGTTATACTAGAATATGAAAAATTTCTTTAATACTTAATGTGTTAAAAGGTAAATCAGTCTAATGCTGCGTGTGACATTTATTCCTAAACGCTGAGGTCTATTTGCGTCAACCCGTTTATGTTTATATCAAGGAGTTTATGTTAAATCTTCTATATCTATCCTGTTCGTGCCAATTCTGGAATCAACATGCTAAAAAGTAACAGCATCACAAAATTCAACTAGCTTAAGTGTAAACTTTAAGCAGTTGGTTGCAAGAGGGTCTTGTTTGTCCAATAGGTACGTCTACATCCAGTAGTAGTATGTTGGTTACCTTTTTTGAGTTCTGATGATGTAGTGGACTGTTTGCTGCTGACGCGCGCCGATCGTCTCGCTGCAGTCTTCCTTGTTTTGAAGAACCCACTCGACATCCGGGTTAGCTCTTCCCGGCCGTTTTGTAAAGCTAGAATAAAAATATTTGCCATCAGTGAAAACTTTTTTAAGTGCTTTCAATTGCAAATTTTTTGGCATAAGTATTTTATTTAGCTAAGTGCTAGATGATGTCCTTCGTGTGCATTTATTTTTTTGATTTCGGTGGAAACTCTTTCAATTTTATGGGATAAAATGTATCTGTACTCTTTTAATTTTCTGTGTTAATTCAGGTTACAAGCTTTGTCCATTCCAAATTTCAGTTTCTTTAGTTCAGTCTTTGTGACGTGAAGGAGTAACAAATATCCAAACATACAAACTTTCGCATTTATGAAATTAGTAGGATAGGATTAGCTAAATGATCTATGATTATAATAACTTCAAATACCATTGGGCATAGTAATTTTAAAAAAAAATTGTACACAATCCAACCAAATTTAGCGTAAACAGTCAACCTGTATCATACTAACCCGTAACAGAATGCCGCCTGCTGCCCGGACTGGAAGACGAACAGTTGCTGGCTGCAGACAATGACATAGAAGCCAAGGAGCCGAGTGAATCCCGACCCAAAGGAGTAGCTGCATCCACTTCTGATGAACCAGTTAATGTTGATACCTGAAGAAAATGCATTGCCAATATAATACAAGACCTAGGTAATGTATAGTTGATAGTATCTAAGATAAAGTTTAATGAAATCTAAACCTATAAAGTGGATAACTGTTTGACTGACTACTCATGATAGGAACATGGAGAAAAAAAGAATTCACCGTTTCCAGTTTATCCACATAAAAGCGAGTAAAATTGTTGTTAGAATAATAATTCAAATCATCAAAAGGTGCGTTACAATACTACAGATTGCAAGTAAAATTTAGTTAACAATCTATTACTTCGATTTTAATTTATCTATCATTTGTAATTGTCTGTTTAAAATAAACCTTGTAAATCATTTTTAGCAAGCAATAAAATGTGTCAGAAATAATGTAGGTAGAATTACACCGCCTCGGGGCATGCCAAAAAGTAGCTACTGTAATTGCTATTCAATTAAGTAACTAAGTATGCAGTGTGAGGAAACATTTTGTAGTAGTTACCTACTCGTACACCCACGCTCTTTAAATTCATTCATTCATTCACAAGAGGTCAGTTACCAAGTCAATGGCTTACGCAAGATCTATGAAAACAGACCCACATAAGCACTTACGTCCAACTTCCAGTTTGAATGTAGTTATTGCAATAAACTATAGTCCGACAAACTTATCTGAACCGGTGTCAACGTCACTAGTATCTATGAAAAATAAAATAAAAACAAAAACTTAACAGGCATAAAAATTAGTTCTAATTTTGGCCAACGGGCCAAATGTTTTTTTGGGACTATAAATACGAATTTAAATGTTTGACTTATAATTGTTTACACATCAAAATATGATGCAAATAAAACGAATTATACAGGAACACCAAAAAAACAAAATGAAAAGCTATCGAAACTTTACTGTAATTGTACCGTTTCGAACGCAATCATTAGCTTTGGACTCAATATCACAGTGTCTTTGAAATTAGTTCAGATTTGAGCATTCCAGGTATTCCGTAGGCCAAAGACGTCAAGAATAAAAAAAGTGTTATGATCTCAAGCTTTATCTAATCGGTTTTTTAACGTAAGCTCCTCAAGTTTTAATTTTTTGGAAGATTCACCTCAGAATGTTTTATCTAGATGTTACTGGAATCAGATTTTGTTATACATTATTAACCTTTCATTGCTTAACATTGTTAAATCTAACATGCATGGATATTATCAACACGAAGACCTATGAATTAGTTAATATAATGTTCAACTACCAAGTCACTTAAGCCTAACCATTATAATATAACGTATAGACCGACAAACTTATCTCACCCGGGGACAGCGTCGCTAGTTTAAATAAAATAAAAACAAAAAATAAAGAGGCATAAAAATCAGTTCCAATTTTGGCCCCCGGGTCAGATAAGTTTGTTGGACTATAAACCAGTGTAATCAAAATCGGTTTATCAATCCCACATTATTTGACAGGCTGCCAGTTTTTACACTTGCGATTAAGATCTGACCTCACTGTTTAAGGATATCTAAACGTCACACGTACAGGCTTAGAATAATTTCCACCTAAGGTTAACTATCAGATGATAGTGATAAGAATCGGGGTCGAGCGTAGCCTAGCATTTGAAAAACCCAAGCCCTGCTGAATACAAAGTGCCAGACTATAGACACAAAGTAAAGCGCGTGGGCAACTTTTTTAATTTATCTAATTTTTAATTCATCCAGAAAAGTTTCTATGTATGTAGTGTGATGGTTAGACATGGTATCTTGCAACTTATAATGAGTAAAAGTAGCCTGAAAGTAAACTCATTGATCCCATGAGAATGTCTTGCTTGCGAAACTTCAGGGTACGGCAGAAATCCTGAGCGCCACTCATTTTTTAGCCTCACAAGGGATACACACTTCGGTTAAGACAATGCTTCTAAAACATGAAAAAGAGTTAGCTAGCGTAACTTGTGTCTGAGGACATGAGTTTACCAAAGCTGGATTGACTTTGTTAGAAAAAGTTAGTACCTATATTACTAACCGCAAAAATACGATAATTCTTTCTTGATGTTAATTAATGAATGAAAAACAATACCTGCCCCCCTAGCATGGACCGAGACAATTTTCTCCCCGAAGAAAGGATAAATTTTTTATTCCTAAATAAATGAATAAAAACGCTAAATAACGGTGGATAAATAGTCCCCCGAGTCCCCGTGAAATGTCAAACGGGGATAAACTTCTCCTCTCCCCTGCCCCCCTAGCATGGGCCGGGACAATTTTCTCCCCGAGGAAAGGATAAAAAATTTATTCCTAAATAAATAAATAAAAACGCTAAATAACGGTGGATAAATAGTCCCCAGAGTCCCCGTGAAATGTCAAACGGGGATTAACTTCTCCTCTCCCCTGTTGCCGTGCTCTGAGAAGTGGATAAGTTAATTTTATCTCTTGTCAGTGGATAAAATCGGGGGATAAAGTTTTTATCTCCGGCCCATGCTAGCCCTGCTGTTGTCGTGCTCTGAGAAGTGGATAAATTAATTTTATCTCTTGTCAGTGGATAAAATCGGGGGATAAAAATTTTATCTCCGGCCCATGCTAGCCCTCCTGCAGCAGTTTTCTGATGCAATGATAATTTTAAAGTAGGTAAATGTTAGGCCATAAAGGACTACCTCCGTTAGTCGGTGACGTAAAGAAGTAGCTTGTGCTAAGTTTCTTACCGGACTAGTATTATGTGAGGCTAAGGTGTGAGCATCCAACGAGGCCAAGGAAGTGCAGCTGTCCCTGGACTTGTTCCTGGAACCTCGTCTCTCCCCGAGGAGCAACCCGAGTCGCATGTACAAGTCATTCTGCCTCCGAGCCTCGTAGCCTTGCTTGATGTGACCTCCTTCGTCATCTGTAAAGAAATTCAGAATTAGTATTGGGTTGTTTCTACTAACGGTGATCACACAAAGCCGTAAGACGCGCAAGATCCACAACCGTAACACTTGAGATTTTTTTGCAGTATTAAAGCGCAAACCATACTCGCAAATTGGAGTAGAGCTGAGACGGCTGTCTTGTTCGATAATAATTAAAACTAAGCTTTATTTACTTTGGAAACCGACCGTGGCACGTGCTCCATGAGTTGTGTCAGGGCCAACCAATAAGTTCAACTCAGCTTTATCGCACGGAGAACGCTCGAAGGTCGAGCAAAACACTTGTTGTCTGGGCGCTGCCACTTATATTCAGTAAATTAAGCTCAGCTTGAGTTATTATCAAAAATATTGCTGCCGCTCAGGCATTTTCCACTCCTCTCTGCAGGTGGGCGTTGCGTCTAAGAGTCTGTAGCATCGGACGCAGCAACGGAGTTAGCGATGACATCCGTTGAAGACATCATTCGACCCGTGAATTTGCATTTTCAGTTTCAGATCTTGCGGTCGTTTTATGGAGTATCATCACCTTGAAAGACCATGCACCACACTTAATCCATGCTTGTGCTAAGTATTTATAAAGTGTAGGTACAATATTATTGACAACATTGATTTTGGTATAAAGCTATGATTATCTACGGTCGTAATAATTCCTATACGTTTAAAGATCCTTTGTTTTGCATTGAAACCTTAGCCTATTCGTATGTACACAAATATCTTGAAAGTCAAGACAGTTCTGAAAGTAGTGCTATCAGGTAGGTATAGTTCTTGCAATTCACGAGCGCGCGTGATTTTTACGTGTGGTTACTGGTTATACACATTTCGTGTGTTCGGTCAGTCGTACGCGCAATCACGTACACGCACACATTTACACGTATAATAAACAAAGTTCAAACACAACATGCTTACATAGATATATTTGAAAAAAAAAAAACCACACAATAAAATCCAATAAATATGTACAAACTTACATGCACACTTGTGCAAAATAAACATTCCGTGTAACCTACGAACAAAATCGATTTAAAATAAAACAATAAAAGGTACCCACACATTATTATCATTCCGGAAAAAAATAATGAAAATTCTCAACGCAAGCATTAAAAAAATTATATAATTAGTAATTCTTTCGGAAACATCGGAAATTATAATTGTGGAGGCTCCGGAAAAGAAAGAATAACACGTAATATTCGCAACTTACAAAAACTGGCCAAGTGCGAGTCGGACTCGCGCACCGAGGGTTCCGTACAAACCTGTAGTAAGTTTTACGATTTATGACGTATTAAAAATAAAAATTACGTTTGTTGTATGGGAGCCCCCCTTTAATATTTACTTTATTGATATTTAATTATTTATTTTGAAAGGTAATATACAAGTTAATATTCTGTGAAAATTTGAACCGTCTACCTGTTACCGTTTTTAATATTGAGCAAAAAAATACGAAAAAAACACGTTTATTGTATGGGGACCCCCCTTAATATATATATTTTTTTAATTTTTAGTATTTGTTGTTATAGCGGCAACGGAAATACATCATTTGTGAAAATTTCAGCTTTCTAGCTATCACGGTTTATTAGATACAGCCTGGAGACAGACAGACAGACAGACAGACAGACAGACAGACAGACAGACAGCGGAGTCTTAGTAATAGGGTCCCGTTTTTACCCTTTGGGTACGGAACCCTAAAAAGTCGGAATAAGACTGTCTATTATATTTTTCTCACGAAGATAACTTGAAAGTTGAAACTAAAGCGTGCAAGTGATGTTTCACACACTTGATATTAAAATATGCTTACTTTCTTATCCATATTCCATAAGCTGTGAGATTAGAGGTCTATTGTTTTCTAAAACTTGATGGCCGACAAAACATCGTAACTTAACACAATACGAGAAAGAGCAAATTAATCTTTCACATAGTTTTATATGCGTGAATAATTTATGTTTTTGTATGTTATAGAATAATAATTGTAGTTTACTGTTTCATAAACTGTAGTGTTAAAAAATACGTAATAATTTTGTAATAAGAAGCTTTAAAAACAGTAGCATATAAAAGGCACATAGATCATAAGAGCTACTAAATAAAAATATATCTGTTTTACTAGCACAAATTACGTCAAGACTCGAGATATAGAGTCGGTCTCTACTCCGGTCTAAGTTCGGAAAATAGATTCTTCTGAGAATAATTAAAAATTATAGAAATGTTGAAACACTTATTTCTACGTTAAACTGTATCTAGTTTTACCTATTCTGTGGTAAAAGCAGGCGCACAAATGTTTTATACGGACGGTGGTCGCAAAACTGATAGCTAGGCTCTAACTTCTGATTTATTCATCCATGTCCAAATATACCTACCAAATTGATTCAAACATTAAAAATATTTTCAAAAAACCGACTTCCAAAGCCACTGGTAAAGTAAAAAATAAGTCGGGTGAGCCTGCAGTGTCAACATTGCCTATCTTTGTTATACTAGCTCGATTGAAAAAAATATTTCAAATCGGATCAGAAACCACGGAGATATGTCCATATCTCCGTGGTTTCTGATCCGATTTGAAATATTTAAAAAAAAAGATACGCGCCGAATTGAGAACCGACTTCCTAAAAGGAGGACGCCAATTGAATCGACTACTTTTTTTGGATAGTCGTCTCTACACTTTTTTTGGTAGGACCTTAACCTGATATAAATAATGCAGAATAGGACTTTTAGACCCAAACAATGATAGTCTAAGAAGCGAGTATCAAAACAACAGGTATAGTCATTAATCAGTAAGGTAAAATGAGAAATACACCTGTGCGTGGGAATTAACACGATTCCGTGGTTTCATGTGATACCAATGGGAGCCATGAGATTTGCGATTTAAAGCTAGGTACTTGCATGTTCAAGTATTGCGATTATTTCCTTCTATTTTAAAATTCAAGAGCTGGCAGCTAGTACCTTACCCATTGTAGTTTACCAAATGATCAGTTTTTAATGTGTTTTAAATAATGTAGGACCTACCTAATATTTTATTAAAGTTAAAGATGATGTTAAACACAATGTGCATTGATTATAAATTATTATTATTATACACTTTATTTGTACCACCACAACATGTAAGAATAACAAAAACAAAAATTGGAAAAAATATTCATGGAGTTTTGCTGATACGTGCTGTAATAGTTGCCAAATTCTGCTGGATTTTATAAGGTTTTTTCTGGCTGGCTTGTTTAAATTTAATGGTAATCTCTATTAAATTGTTACACTTATTTCATGACTCAAGGTTCTGAAGTATCATGCTTTAGAATTTAATTCGTACCTATGAACATAGTAAAGTCACGCCGCATAATTTAATTAGCAAAATAATATTAAAAGATAAAACCCGAAGCACACTTTCATCTAGGAAAATGTCCTCCTGCAATTATTATTTTAATTATACATTAAACTCAAATCATGACCTCGCAATCACGAAAACCATAAATTAGGCGGACCATTTCTCAAGTCTACCTCACGACCTGTGGCTCTCTCCGACTTATTAGATACTAGCTGATGCCCGCGACTTCATCCGCGTGGAATAATTTTTTTTAAATTCCCACGGGAACTCCTCAATTTTCCGGGATAAAAAGTAGCCTATGTCACTCAAATTTCATTTCATTTTTTAAACGTAGTTTGTAAACCAAGTTTCATGGATATAACTTGAGAAATGACGAAGTTTCATACAAACTTTCAACCCCTATTTCACCCTCTTAGGGGTGGAATTTTCAAAAATCCTTTCTTAGCGGATGCCTACGT
This sequence comes from Erebia ligea, assembly GCA_917051295.2. Lineage (NCBI taxonomy): Eukaryota > Metazoa > Arthropoda > Insecta > Lepidoptera > Nymphalidae > Erebia > Erebia ligea. The sequence continues at coordinate 2,927,955 of OU785232.1, forward strand.
TATAATAGCTATCTGAGTGCAAAATTTCAGCCCGATCCGACCAGTGGTTAGAGCTGTGCGTTGATAGATCAGTCAGTCAGTCAGTCAGTCAGTCAGTCAGTCAGTCACCTTTGCCTTTTATATATTTAGATAATCGTAGTTTATATAAATGTAAACAAAAGGATAAACTTTTCTATAAACATTAAATGTGGTCAAAATCCACTGTCCAAACAAGGATACCTTAAATTCCATTACATAAATTTAAAGACTGTGGTAAACAGCATCTGTTATGTCGAGGGTATTATAGTATAGATGATTTTCTCGATGACAAAGTTGCATGGAAGCAACCGGCTTCGCATCCAGCAACCCACAAGTCAGTGTAATACCTACTTGTTACGTAGCGTATGCATTTTATATATCATATACAAATTGTTACTTACATTTTTCTGATTTTGAAAAGAGCAACTGCTGAGTTTCTTGCCGGTTCTTCTCAGTAGAATCAGCTTTCCGAACCGGTGGTAGATTCTTACGACTTATCATAAGTGGCACAAGTTGTCCTACATGAAATAAATCATTTTCATTTTCATTTTCATTTCATTTTCCGCCAATCACAAAAATCGAGATTGTTGTTAACGATTGATTTGGGGGGTACTTGGACCTTGGATCACGAGATCACCGCCATGTGGAGTGTTGACTCAACGATTGTTGTACCGACGCGATTGTTGTATCAGTTAACGGCCTTATTGCGAAAAGTTTCGACCAACGGCTCATTGAAGCTTCCGCTTGGTTTTTGGAGCGGTTATCCTTGAGACGGCGCGAATTGTGAGGAAGTTCCTCTTTCTGGAGCCCTGACTACCGGCTGCTTGGGTAATAAAGGCCCCGCAGCGAGTGGAAGTTTTATAGGATTATTTTTAAATATGTTTTTGTATAGTATTTTTATATATTTACATAAAACATGTTTAGGAATAATTTTATAGAAATACACAAATAAATGAGAGAAAAAAACATTGATTTGGGAATAACTTGATTTGGGATTAATTATTATTGATTTAGGAATAAGTTTACAGGTTCGAGTGATACATGTTGTAATAGATTTCATAGGTTTCTCAACTCAGCATTTAAAATATCTGTGGGCTTACTAACATCGCATAAAGCAGTAATATTTTAATGTTGCAGTTTTATAATATGCCGTACCTTGATGTCACTAAAATAAGGATTATAATTTTGAAACAAGAGCGTCAACAACACTAATATAATACGGCTTTAAGCGATGCTAGTAAACCCCCTGTAGATTAAAACAGATATAAGACCATTAACCTTTTAGAACAAAGATAGATGGTACCTGAAAACGACACAAATTATCTGATTTTGTGCTTAATCCACGTTTTTTTTTACTTTTATTTACGTTGAAATACGTGATTAAGTGGGTGGTCAAATTCCATGAACTGTCAATATCTAAAAAGATGAAATAAAAACCGATTTATTTTCAATTTTGAATCTACGAATAAGCAATATCCCACGACCGCCTAAACTTAACAGATTAATAAACACATTACTATAATCCGTTGATAAACGCACGCTCATTAATATGTTCACCAATGTTAATATTATACAAATTGCTTACTTTATGTAGGCCCTATAGAGAACTTCGTGACTAGGGCAGGTGTTCGGACTAATCGTCGTTAAGACTTGGCCGAACTGGCAGCGGTAGCGACACGGAGATGCACTGCCACATAATTGTACAAAGAATACTTGTCGCGCGCGCCGCGCCGCACCTACGTAGTGAGGCTAGACGGTAGACCTCCACACAGAACTGCAGCGGCTTTGAAAAGAAGTCGGTACAAAGCAGGGTTGAGAGAGGACGTTCATACTTTGACCAATCAGATTATCTAAAGATGACATATTCACGTAATCTGATTACAAGATTTAGGGTTTCATTCAAGCTTAAACAAGTCTCCGTGACAGTAGCGACGCATGAATTCGTCATCGTAGCAATTTTATCTAGCGAGAGTAGCTCTTATAGTGATACTGATAACTCATCAAATCTGGAAAATCTAATTTGGGTATTTTTTAATACCTAAATGCACGCGGATTGTCGCGGGCATGAGCTGTTTTAACTATACAAATAACACCATGTCAGTAATTTACATGTATGTATAAACAAACTTACAATACACAGCATGATTGTAGGTAGGCTCTGAATTATTTCTCGCGTTGTACTCGCTACCGCTGCGTGACGTGTCTGACCAGGCCTTAATCGTCAACGCGTTTGAACTGTGAATGCGATCGAGATAGTGTAAATGCGACAAAGTAACATACTTTTGAAGACCTCGCTGGCGCCTCATTTTTTACCCTTTAAAGATTGCAATGACCATTTTGAAATTTTCTCATATCTGCGGCAGTAAAGTATCTTGAAGGCAAATTGTTTACATGTTTTGTGAACATTGTTAAAGCTGTGTAAATAACTGTAGAATGAATTTAGAACACAACTCGATTTTCCATATTTTCACAAGCTGTTTTCTATGCTAATATCGGATACTTCTAATTATTTTTGAAAAATTTCCTGACTGAAATCTTTCCTGTACATTCTATTATCACTTTACAAATAGGTTAAGGAAGCTTTGAAGCGTTATAAAAAACATCAAAATTGCCACAAAAATTACGCATTTCTAGCGAAAGCTTTAGATCTACGTTAAAAGGATGTAAGGTAACTGGAAGGGGCTGATGTAAAAAGCTCTCTCACACGTTCCTAGAGACTAAAGTGACATTGCCGCTCCGTAAAATGTTTGACCAAGAATGTAGGAATAGTTGGATATATTTGCCACTGAAACATTTGCTGCTTATTTTTCCTTATTTTCTTCTACTCCTAAAGTTGCCTGGAAGATATCGCTAGATCGATAAGGAAGGTGTCAAGTATCATACCTACTTTTGTCTGTGCTTTCTTGTTCTTGTTTTAGTTATTTTCACTTGTTGCTGTGGTACAACTAATAATAAAGAATACACGAAAAGTAATTTTCACGTGTAAGAAGTATTTCAAGTGCCATGAATCCTAAACCAGTCTGCGAAAGTCCGTGTTTCATTCCATACATTACAACAATATTAGTATCATATCGTACTAGAATACGATAGAGTCCAACTAGGTACAAATAATTTTTCTCACCTCCGGGCGGAAAGCGTCAATTTTCCTCCCGCTGCGCTAAACGAAAATGCCGCTTTCCGCCTCCGTCGAGGAGAAAAATAGTATACACACCACGGGCAGTAAATAAGAAAGCCTCAGATCACATGTTTATTGACCTCGGCTTCGCCTCGGACAACAATTACATGTGATCTGAGACATTTCTTATTTTACTGCCCTAGATGTGTAATGTACTATTCTTTAGGCTCATTATTAAGTTTTTTGTCATTTAACATTTTCAATATTCATTAGATTTGAACGCATAAACTATCTATCTGTATTTAACAAACAAATAGTGTTATTTAACTGTCACAGCTCATAATTAATAGCACTTTACCATGAATAAGTACATAATTCAATTTGACAGCTATATTAACCGCATTCACCAAAACAAAACACATAAGGTCATCCAACCACCACACCGGCTGTGACAGCCAACGGTGGCCCTTTCAAATCGGTTCAGATAACGATTCAATAGCTCATAATATATTGTTATACAATGGATGGTGGCACTGTCAAGGCCCCAAAGCTTCACAATTCGATACGCTTGACGTGAATCGACTGTATTGTTTCCAAAGGTCGTAGAAAGTATCCGATTTTGTGCAACACTGTCATAATAGATTTGGGACGATAGATAATATTAATGTACATGTGGTTTGTTTGACGCTTACCAATGAGAGGTATAATGTTTTGGATTTCTATTCATAGGGCCGTATTGCATAACTTTATTCGATCCAGGCCGATCGGTCCGTTGCTGTAGAAAACAAGAAACTGACTCTTTTTATCCCGGAAAATTTAAGAGTATCCGCGGAAAGCAAAAAAAACCTCAATCCACGTGGACGAATTCGCGGGCATCCACTACAGCCCATTAACGTCCTACTGCTGGGCACAGGCCTCTACTCTCATAGGAGAGAGGGAATTAGAGCTTAGACCCACCACGCTGCTCCAATGCGGGTTGGCGGACTTTAACGACGTCATGATAATAACCGGGACCGACGCGACGGCTTAACGTGCTCTGCGAGACATGGTGGAGGAGGGTGAAACACCGCCATTTTCCTAACTCCGGGCTAATACTGAGAATTTCTAGACAAAAAAACCTATTACATACTTAATTATGGCCCGACCCGGGACTCGAACATGCTAACCACTAGACCAAAGAGGCAGCTAGTTATATTATATGACTAAACTATAATAGATACATATACCAACCTATTATAGCTCTTCTCAATAAGCGAATAATAGAAACAGTTTAAATCCTTCATCAATCATCACCACAAGACTGTCTTCATTACATCATGATTCATGATGACGTACCTCACTCGCCTAGTTTGATATAATAATACATAATAGCAAAGGGATTTCATCATAACATTGTCAATCCATGCAGGCGTTTTTCACCTTGTTCCATATTCTGGAAATGACAAAGCCTACACAGCCTTCTACCCACTGCCGTTGCTATTGGTCGACAATTTGTCAGATTAACTGATTAAATACTCAAATCGAACAACTAGATTGAACTAGACGTTATAATTGTAGGGAGGTCAGGGTATTGTAATCTTAAGGCTGGGCTGATTACTATAGTCTGAGCGGCTTCTGGAACTAGCTCGATCGTTCTGACGAGCATGTGAACATTTCATGGCTATCTATTCATTTATTTTTCGAACTAGGCTTGTAAAAAGCTCTTAAGAATGTCAATAATAGTAGATTAGTAGCCAAGGGTTGTAAGGCATCAATTGCAGCCCGAGATATTTAGGCGCACGAGCGCAGGGAGGGCGCCTATAGTTCGAGGGTGCAATTGATGCTTACACCCGAGCTAACTACTCTGCTTTACATCTCGATTGTGAGGTAAAGTAGGTCCTTATTACCCCCAAATGGAGCTTGTAGGTGATCAATTAGCGCTCTAGGGTAATAATGTAGTTAGAAAAGCCCTAGGGCGGTAAGTAATTTAAAAAAAAACTCTTCACTCTTTCAAAAAGTTCGCGTACATCTAACCCTCATACTTTTTTTAATTACTTACCGCCCTAGGGCTTTTCTAGCTACATTATTACCCCAGAGCGCTAATTGGTCACCTACAAGCTCCATTTGGGGGTAATAAGGACCTACTTACCGAATATGAGAGATGTAAATAAAATTACAAGACAACATAGAAATCAATTAAAAATAAGATAATAAAATAAGTAACAACTTAAATAAGCTTAGGTATAAAATGAAACAGGATCAAAATAATAATTTTAAAATATACAAATGTCATAAATAAATTACTAATAGTCATGAAAAAGCCTTCGTCAATTTGTGTATAATAAGTGATTTATCAATGTTTCTATCGTAAAGAAACCATAGAGGTATACCTACCTATGAAATAAACACAATCTTTTTCTTCAGCTTTGAGTTTTGCTTTAGCGACAGAAGCCAATTTTACACCCTGATTTTGCTTAGATAAAATTCTATATACCTACCTAACCATTATTTCTACAACGTGTGTACGTGCTACAAACAAAGACAAGAGTCAAGACGTATTCAATCAGACGTAAATACCAAAACTTAGAGTAAAATGTATACAAAGGTTTGCTGGCCTTTATGCTTGAGTTATCGATAAACTAGTTTTCAGTTAACATTCGCTCTTTTGTACCGCTATTATATTTGTTTGTGTTTATCCCATTTGCATTCCGGAGAAGGACAATATAAGTAGACTTCCCGGAAAATTAAGGAGTTTTTAAGAGGACTTTTTTAAAGAGGTAATAAAAAAATCCAGTCAACGCGGACGAAGTCGCGGGCATCATCTTGTAGTTTGATATGTTTTTAAATTTGCTTTATTTAATGTGTTTGTTGCGGTTCATGGGAAACCACAAAGCTGTCTAAGATAAACAGAAGGAAGTAATGTATCTTTTAAAAGTAACCAATGTGAGATGATTGTTGCACACCAATACACAACGAGTACATCTATACAGATATATTATTAAGTTCACGCTTCAATGAAGAAACGATACAAATCATTACCGACATGCCTTATGTCGATGTGCCAGTGCGAGAATGAATAAATTTATCAATAAAAATATGAATTCTCATGGTTGATTATTATCTGTGAATCGCAAGTTAATAAACGCAAGTTAAAATAAAAAAACATGATAATTATAAGGATACATTTATGAGTAAAGGTCAGGTGATATGTGTGGATAAACCTATCCTTTGATAGGACGAAAGTTCTAATATAACTTATAACTTTCTTTTAGATACAAGTTTAGATATCAAGATAAAACATAGATTTCGAGATGATATCGAGTCGTGATGCAAAAATAATCTGATCGTAAGTTGAAGTAGATCACTATCTAGCTCGAATGATATCTAGGAATAATTTCATACAAATCGTCTGTCAATAAGTGACAGTATAGGTACAAGTATCCATACTTAGAGTATAAATATGAAAGTGTGTCTGTTTGTCTGTCTACTACGCTTGCAAAGCCCATCTATGCAACCGATTTTGATGAAATGGTACAGACTATGTAGGTATAGGTAAGTAGGACTACAGGTTGCATCCCGGGGAAGGAAATACTGCCTATCCCGGAAAATTAAATAATTACAGTTAATTACCAGATTTCCCGCGTTAAAGAATCCAATTCAAACCATAATACACGTGGACGAAGTCGCAGGCATCATCAAGTTTTAAAATATAATAAGTATGTAAATTTCGTCCCATTTCAAGACATCATATCGCTTAACGGTCTCATAGAATTAACAACAAACATATTGTATGCTAAAACATGACTAAATTGGGTTGTAAAGGACATAGAAAGGCAACCAAAGCGTAATTTTCGAGTCGACAGGTGATCTTCGCAAGCGATAAGTTATAAACGCTAAAGGTAATACATGGCTACTAACAGCGTATGCATTATTTAAGATTGTCTTAAGATTTATTAAAGGCAAAGGATTTGTAATTTGCATTGGACTAGACTTAAATCTTGAAAGGTAAGATTATAAAATCAGGGTATTTTATAATATTATCTGTTTTGTTTTGCTTGGTAATAAAATTAATATACAGTAGCTAAATAAATTTATTCCACACAAATTAGTAATGATTTAAATACTTAAACAACGTAACTATCTTGTATATGCCAACCTTTCAAATCTTATCTTGATCATATGAGAATTGAGATCGCATTCAATCGAATAATATGATGGTATTTATAAAATCATTTGTCTGGTTGTCATCTCAAACACAATTATAAATCCTTTAGTCATGCGTGGAACAATCAAACGCTTTCTAGTGTTCCGAGACATGACATGCAAATGATTAAATATGCCGAATCACTCCACAAAACCTATTGATGGCCAATTAAATAAATGTGTTAACAGCTGAGATGAATAAATTAGCATTCGCAAATGATACTGAGGTACAAGCTTAAAAAAACACGCAAATTAAACACAGATGTAAACTCAAATAAAAACATAACCGGTCCCGATAAAAAAGCTGTGCATCAGATAGCCGACTGGCCAATGCAAACAGGCAAAAAGATGTGCAAAAATCGAGCGGCCGTGCCCGATTGGGCTTGAAGGAATGTGGATCGAATACCGGCTGAGGTATTTGTTTAGACCAGAATTAGAACCTTGGAATGTTTTTCGTTGACGATACAATATGTCTTCTGTATCAATTTTGTAGTTTCATTTCAAAAATGGAAATCATCTTCAATCAGCCAAATTGAAATTGTGTAATTGATGTGATATTAAGGTGAATTCGTGTCAATGCTGAATCATTTAAATGTTGCAAGTTAATAGGATCCGATCGACATTCCTTCAGAATATTACAAATTCCGTGCCTGCAAATTGGTTGAGCCCTTGTGGTACGGACGAGTAAGCGGACCACAGCGACCTTATTTTATTGAAAACAAGGCTCGGCCAAGCCGCAGTCCTGGGTCCCTCCTCCGGCAATCCTGTTAAAATATTGCTATCAAAATAACGCGAGTATTGGTTTTCATTCCCCACAATTTATGGGACCAGTTTTCTTAACCATATTTCACGCTATTATGTGCATATTAACAACAATAATAATTACAAACGACAATAATACCTATCAACAAATCAAAAAGGACAATGTTATTCACGTTTCAGAGATAGAAACGTTATACCATTGATTAACTACGGTAGCAATCGAGCAAGTGTTATGTTGAATTGAAACTAGTAGTTTATTAGGAAACGCAGCTGTGATCGGACTGCTTTATATTTCGACGTGTACTAGAATTATGTAATTAATGGAAATAGAAAATGAGCCAGATAGCGAGATAACGTTCGCCGGCCCGCTGTCTGCGCGGGCAGCGTTGCAAAAGTCTGCTCTACAGCTAGACTAATAAATACAGCAGACAACCGGTCCCTTGCAGAACCCCTACGTACATCCGGCGGGAGCGCGTGGGCCCGGCGACTGTCACTCAATATTATTTACGACCGGAGGCATCCTCGTTTCGATGTTCATAAAAGAATCTAGTTAGTCATGAATGAAAATTTAACAGGTATTGGAGTAAGTAAAGTGCATTGCGTGTGCAGTTTACGCAACGCAATGCAAACCGGAGGCCACGGCGGTCCCACAGGTATGCAAATGTCAAGATGTCGTGCGATAAGGACTTACCAGATAGAGGCACGTGGTTTTCATGTGAATGGCGACTGCTCCTTTGGCCGAAAGGACTCCTTAAAGATTTGGGGCTGAAGAATCTTCTCCTTGTATGAGGCGGTGTGGGGCAGCTTTGAGCAAGGCTTGAAGGTTGTTTGGGTGGTTTCGGGAGTCGTAACGGGGACTGGAAGTCTCGATCGACCTGCTGTTGAGGCGATGGCGTGTATCTTTCCATGACTTGTCGTCTCCCTTGGCTTTTTCTGGCACATATGGGGCAGGCTTCGTTTCTGAACATGCAGGAATAGCACCGCTCATGACCGCACGTGTCAATTAGCTTTCTCTTTTTACCCTTATCAAAGGGCATGTTACAACTCGGACAGGTTGTACCCCCCGTTTCGCTGTCCAGCAGTTGTCGCAACGCAGCTAAATCTGAAACAAAAATAAATTGCATATGAATTTCCCGTTTACGTAAAACATGAAGACGTTGATGGTACATTTTAATAAAATACAGTTGTTGTGTTTTGCAGGATCAATTTATTTAAACGTCAATACCCTGGTAGTTACGAGAAGCCTGTGGAATATAATTATACAATTCATTTTATGCAAGAATGTAGTACAAGCAATTATATATAAATGAACGTTTTGAATTAAATGTAGGTGAGTTAAGGTTGGTCAATATTACTGTAAGCAAAGGACCCGTAATTTATTTTTGGAATCCGCAAGATATAGCTATATGGTATGAATTAAAGACGTCGGTAGTATTTTAATTAAATGTGATTTATTAGTGCGCCTGATTACAAGAGATTCTGAAAAATGTTTCATAAAAAGATTTATCTCGCCAGGTTAAATTAAGCGATCCGTTAATCAACTGTCTTTAATTAAATTCCGATGTCGAAAAGTTGGAGAACAAAGTTAAACTTTCTCTATCACCATGTTTAGTACTCATTTAGGCCGATTTTTTTTTTTTTTTTTTTTTTTTTTTTTTTTTTTTTTTTTTTTTTTTTTTTTTTTAATCCACTACAAGTTAGCCCTTGACTGCGATCTCACCTGATGTTAAGTGATGATGCAGTCTAAGATGGTAGCGGACTAACCTGTTAGGGGCATGGCAGTTATATTAAACCCATACCCCTACCCTTTATTTTACGCAGTTCACGCTCTGATTGAGAAATTCCGGCTGTCAATTTATTTGTACCCATATGACTGCGTTATGGTTGAATTACTTTGTACAATGGCCAATGGTGCCAGTTTGGTTGTATGCAATCTTAAACTAAAAGTATAAATATGTATATTGACATTCCTAAAAATAGTTGTATTTTGTTTTATTGGTTGACAGGTTAGCCGTTGACTGCTTTCTACGCGGTGATAAACTGGTATAGTCCCACAAATTTATCTAACCCGGTGGCCAAAGTTGGAACTCATTCTTTTGCCTGTTTATTTTTTGTTATTGTTTTATTTTTCATAGATACTAGCGACGCTGTCAGATAAGGTCAAATAAGTTTAGCGCTGAGGCAGACTGAGATGACAGTTTTAATAAAGGCATAGTGCCCTTTATCGGTTTCTAAACGTGGCTTTGCAGACAGGTTGGTATCTGGTATTAGCTATTAGCAACGGGCACAGCTTCATCAGACAAAATTCATACTAATATTATAGATGCGAAAGTGTGTCTGTCTGTCTATCTGTCTGACTGCTACGTTTTAACGACCTATTTCTTCAACCGATTTGGATGAAAATTGGTATAGAGATAAGTCGCATCCCGGGGATCCTTCCCCGGATGCGACGTATCAAAGGCTACAAAGGCTTTTTATCCCAGATAATTAAAGAGTTCCGGCGGGAATCAAAAACTCAATCCACGCCAACGAAGTCGTGGGCTTCATCTAGTTTTTATAATAAATGAAAATTTTCAAATTGCTCCTGCTGCGGATGGAATTTCAAACCTACACATTGTACTTATAATTATTCTACAGCGCTCTTAATTGCCCCAGAGAGGTTGTAGAAGTGAAAGCCTTTTCGGCTGAGAAAGTTTTTAAAGGATTAGCAGTTAGCACTAAACAATAGCATAGATCTCATCAATTTTGGTTCAGAAAATGTGTGCGACTGAAAAAGCACTATTGTCAATCTACAATTTCTTTGAGACAAACACAGACGCAGTGTAAAATAAATCACGCCTTACCCAGCAGCGACAAATGACACCGCGGAAAGATTGACCGCCGCATGCGCATACTTTAAAGTCTGCAAGTCCTTTTACGTCGATATAATCTTTTTTTAACTTTACAGCGCCTATCACTGTATTGACGCTTACATAAAATAAGATTTTATGACTCGAATTATGGGAGCTAAAAATTAATAATCGTGCACTAAGGCTGGCCGCACGTGGATTAGTGGCTACCATTGTATGAGCAACTAGTTACTTCATTCAATTTTGTATTGAAAGCTGACCTCTTAGCTCTGACGAGTTACGAGATCTCTAAAGTGAATTTGACTTTGATCAAACTTAGGTGAGTTAAAACGAGACCTAACGTCTTACGAGTATGTTGATATTTCATCTTTCAATTCTGTCTTAGAGTACGCGCACGAAACTAGCGGTAGCGGGGCGATGCGACTAGTCGGAGAGCTGACGACGAATTTCAGGAACAATTTGAAAGAGGTCTGGTAGGTAATACTTTATAACCGACAAAAATGTCTGGGATTCATTTTTCGAATTCTATAAGTATAAAATTTAAATATAAAAAAATCAAGTTGCCAAAATATTGTTTATTCCGATTTTTTTTTTGAAAATGATGTATGCTGCGCATTAGCGAAATAGCCGCAAACGCTCTACCAGACTGGCAGAACTGGATTCGCCAATGAACGAAATTATATTTTTCCACAATTTCAGCTCGCCTAAATGACCTCCCCGAAATTTGTCACCAGCTCTCGGTTTCCATCGCCCCGCTGTCACCGTCGCTCGGCCGTCGCTCGTTTCGCTTCGCCCTCTTAAGGTTAAGGAATGTCAAAAACGCATTATTGGTCTCAGCGTAAGTTTCATGAAGTTTAATAATTATTAAAACTGTGTACGTAACGCAAGTACGATTGGTTTGTCGCTTTAGCAGATGATTTGTCGAGGTAAATCGAAGAGTTGTATGAGAGTGAGTAACTTCAGCAAACGCTCTGTCGTTCTAGCTAGGGGATCAGCATTACCAATGCAGTTAAATCAAATTGGACTATAAAGGCTGTGCTTTATTAAATTCTAGTGTGCATTGGCTTGTTGCTTTTGACTCAACATAATTGTCAATTAACAATTGAGATTCAAGTTCATTTCTGGTTATATGCCAAGTTTCTTATTGGTTCTCCTCGGTAGGAAGCGCATTTCGAAATAGTGGTAGATTCATTTGACGATTCAGAAGCACTTATTAAGTTTATTTGAATATATTTTATTATAGCGAAAGCAAATATATCATCTCTTAAAGGTCAGTAGCCAGTGTGTAACCAGCCTTATTAGTGTCGCGTCTAGTGAGCTTCGTGTAAACACAGTTTTGCGAGGCAGCCTCTGAACTTGTTTTATTTGCCCGAAGCGAGCTTTCCTTTTCTGACCTTTCCTTTATGTAGATACTCCGTTTACACGAGCATTAATCTGAGATAATAAAGCATGAGGCTGAGCTTCGTATACGTAATTATTATGATATTAATCAAAGACGCAAGATGGATCAAGTTGTAAAAACTGATGGCTATAATTATCACAAAAACAAATACTTAATTAAAACATTGGCATTGTTTAAAATTTACATTTCAAAATTATGGTGTGTTGGATGTGATGAAATGGAGTTGTTTAAAGTCAATGTAGAAAGTAACTAATTATGTACTTTTTAATACCTTAAAAGATTAACGAGTAACAAGTTGTGATTCAATTACATGTTGGGAACATTATCTCATTTATTATTACACATATAATTATTATATTATACGCGTAATAATGGTAACATGTAGTATGTACCATTGGCATGTTATTATTGTCATACATAAGTATAATGATACATCATAAATATTGGTTACAAAAGTATGAAATTTTGTAGAGAACAAGGATATTATTATTCCTAATACTATTAGTAGAGAAATATATTTATTTTGCGAATGTGACATAAGAGTACATATTTTATCATTATATATTTATACGTCGCGTCGCGTCATCGTTAGTCGTCTCTTGAAGGCAAAGTAATATTATTGTAGGTATATATATTTGGGAATTTATTAAATCTTTAATATAAATTTCAAAACTTTAATGAATCAATTTTAGCAGAGTTAGAGAAAACTTAATCTTCTTACTTCATATGAACCAAATTTTCCTTTCAACCTTTCAATAACCATAAAGACATTACCCTCCTTTGCAGTTGGTTAATTAACATTATTCACTCCACCATTTTAACTCTTTATGAATCGTTTATGGAGCACTACATAAGTCTGCGTTACATGACCAAAATACTAAGTACCAGTTAATGTAACTTGATAACGGTTATTTGGTGGAATTAAACTTTGCGACTCGAAATCAACTGTGGCACCACGCTTAAAAGCCGTATTTTATTGAGTTATCACATTTTTTTCATTTATCTCTGTAATTTTGTGAAGTTTACTAAAATTACCTCTAATTGGGTCCGCGTAGTAATCTTTTGTTTTTTTTCAGGATCATCTTTTTTTTATAGATTATGGGGTTCTTACTTCTTATAACATGGTTATTTCACGTGCAGATTGCTATGTAAATTGAGTTTTTTGCACTGTCAAATAAAGCCGAGATTTCCTTCCTTATTTTTCTTTGAAAACATGATATTACTTATATGGAAAGATAATTCATGCCTAAATATTCTATCTCCATTATATACACCAGTATAATTACAATATCTATCAGAATCTCGACAGTCGACATCAATCCTTTTTAGATCGTGTATAATAATAGGACTCCAGGAAAATTGCATACAGCTATCTCGTTCATATGCACTAAAGACGGAACGAGAGGTGCAATTTCGTCTGTGATGGGATAGGAAGCAAATATATTATGGATGTCTGGCTGGGCAGACGATGAATCATGGTGTTTCAAGGTAAAATACACTCGAGGGATTCTTCGGTACGATCCGATTTGGGTCAATGTTTTAAATTTAAAGTCGTGTAATTAATTAATGAAAATCACGTAGCTTTGTTAAAAAAGGTTTTTTTATCACGGTGCATAGGTAAATATGAGTAGAAAAGAAAACAAAGTTCAGTTAAAAATAGTGTGTAGGAAAATCAATAAATAAAAAACCAATTAAAGTTAGTAGCTTGCTATTTGTCTTTTTACCGTCTATTATTTCCGACACAATATTTCTTTTTTTTTAATACTTTGCAAAACTTATGTTTCTGGATTCTACAATTTAAAATTTTGATCTTTCGTAAGACTTTTACTCACATGTTTTGAATATAAACACTGATTGTTAAAACAATGTTGCTGACATTTATGAGTCTAAAAACCCGGATAAATCGGTGTATCTGCATGATAATAATTATAGGACCAAAAAACAAAAACTTACGCTCCGAATTTTAACAAAATTCTCTTTTGGAAAATCATGAATTCCACTCTGGTGCTGTCGGATAAAAAATATTATTTGTTATTGTAACAATTTCTATAATATTATGTAGTAGGATATGACTAACGATAATAAGCTTAATAGAGGCGTTAATTACACCTGCTATCAATCTATGTTAATTAACAATTAACATCTAGCATCTGACTCACGTCTGTGTTACAGCGACAAGGCTTTGCACAACATTGTTTGACATTTCGTGATAGTAATCTGTATTGTATCTAATCTAGTCTCCACATCCTATTAATTTTCTATCTTAACTTTTATTAGCTACTATGTCAAGGATGATAATTTTGGCAGATGCCATTTGCTTATTACTGCTTCAGTCTGTCTCACTCTAGCCCTTCACTATTGATAAAAACCGCTCATGTTTTATTAAAACATAACTTTCTCTGACCGACAAAATTATTTCTGACCGATTTTTAATAATTATTATTTAGTCCGACAAACTTATCTGACTACGTCAGATACTACTTACTTTATCTATGAAAAATAAAATAAAAAACAAAAAATAAACAGGCATAAAAATTAGTTCCAATTGTGGCCACCGGAACAGATAAGTTTGTGGGACTATAATTTATCATCCTTTTGACATCATCACTTACCATCAGGTGAGATCGCAGTCAAGGGCTAACTTGTAGTGGTAAAAGAAAGAAAGAAAGACAAACCGTAGCGACGTCTACATTTGAATTAAACTGGTTATGCTTATGTCCGTAGACTAAGGTTTTTGGGGTAAGCGTTAAATGATTATGTAAGCATAAGCAGTTACATTTTATCAACCGCAATTCATTGATTTTTTGGTAAAATAAAGTTTTAGCCTTCAGTTAAGCCTTATGGGGTCAGTGATTTAGTATTGATCTAGTCAATGTGAACTCACAAAATATGTGGAGTCTCCTATGCTACGGTCTGGTACCTAGAGCAAGAAAAATCAATCATCAAAATAGGAAAATAGCTTTTTTCTTTCTTTCGTAAGTAAATGTATAATATTCAACTGGAAAACTTAGCACAAAACATACAAACTATACCAGAAAATCACATAGGTAAATTCTTATGTCAAGAATTTAAAAAAATCCTTCTGGTTTTTTAAATTTTTTAATAAATGCAGACAAAGTACAGGGCAAGATCTCCTAAACGGATATTTATTTTCGCAGTCTGATAAATAATTTATTTATTTCACTCAGGACTACTTGTGTCACTTATGACAAGTCAAGGCTGTGTTCCGTTATAGACTGCGAGCACTGTTCAGTGCTCTTTACTGTGGAGAAATTCGTTCCGTTATGACTGACAGTAAACTGCCGCAGTATCCTAGGGAAATATATGACGTCATTAATCGACGCCATTTTTGTACTGTGAGCACTGGCGTTTTCGAGGTAAGGTGCTCTCAGTGTTTGTCTCAGTGCTGACAGCGTTCCGTTTTAAGCAGTACCCAGTATACCTATAACTATAAAGGAACAGCTTCGCAGTGTACTAAAGTAACGTCACACCATACAGTGCTCGCAGTGTATTTCGGAACACAGCCCAAGACTCTACCACCTGTTCTAACGAGAAGAGCCGGCAAGAAACTCAGCAGTTGCTCTTGTCTGTTACAAAATGTAAAAAAATATACAATTGATACGTTACTTACAAAGTATTTACACTGACTTGTGGGCTGCTGGGTGCGAAGCGGGTTGCTTCCATGCAACCTTTTCATTAAGAATATTAAAGGTAAAAATCACTACAAAATGTCTAAAATTAAATTAAATTATTATTAAAATTTAAAAAAAGGTTTGAAATAATCCTTCCAAATATCCTTATTGGAGTCTCTACAAAATCATACTAATATTATAAATGCGAAAGTGTGTTTGTTTGTCCTTCAATCACGAAGCAACGGAGCAACGGATCGACGTGATTTTTGGCATGGGTACAGTCTAGGACCTGGGGGTCTACTCTCTTTCTCTAAAACGAAACTTCGCAAACAAACGAACGAAATTTCGTTTACTCCTCTCCTACATAATATTATCTCTATGCTCCTCTCTATTTCGTTTTCGTACACGCAGACGAAGTACGGATCCATAGAAAATTTTCGTGACCGATTGGATTGAACGATTTTGAGTGGGTCTAATAGCAGACTAATTACGTTCGTTTGCGAAGTTTCGTTTGAGGGAAAGAGAGTAGACCCCTGGAGAGTGACAGGCTACTTTCAACCACGCGGACGAAGTCGCGGGCATCAGCTAGTACACAATGAATTTAATATCTAGGTCATTTAAACAATGTCAGCAGTAGGTGTGCACCAAGTTACCTGACCTATGACCTGGATTTGGTATTTGTTGGTGTTGTTGAGCTATGCTCCACCGTGAAGCGTGTCTAGATCAGTCCCTGATAACGAAATGTATTCAGATCTGATAACTGAGGCTAGAATTATATCGAAAAGGTCTGTTTTTGATGAGAAGATCGCGACCTAAATGTAACTTCTGACTTGACCTATGAATCGCTAAGATGGTGGTTTATGAGTAAAGAAAGCCCTGTGGATATCCGGGGTCCACCCCAGATAATGTCAGTTCATGTGGTGACTTTTTGTAAATGTAATAAGTGTAGGCTGGATATAAATTATAATTGGTCGGCTGGATCAACTGTAGATAGCTTAAAAGAAAGGCCAGGGTTTGATTTTGAAGGTCAGTTTAAACAGAAAAAAAAAAAATCTTAAATAAACGTTCGAAATTGGCTCAAAACGGTCTGACAAGGTTCAGCTAGTTTTTCTACTCAAATATTTTAATTGGTTTAGTATTATGAAAAAAAAATCACTAAACCTTAATAATGGTTTAGGTACCTACTTCTGTATGTCCATGTTTTAAACATTATAGAAAAGATAAGCTGATACTTACAACTTGACTTAGCGTCTCTATTACATTGTATGCACGTAAGTCGACCTACACTAAGCTACTTAAATCGAGGTTTTTTATTTTTTATTTAAAAAAAAAAATATGTATATATTTATGTAAAATAATTAAAATATAAACCTTAAAACTGAGGCATTAAAGTTTAACTGTATTATTTTTTATACGAATGTAGTATATTTATATTTAAGACCTTTTGTCTTCGTTGTCACAAATGTGTTCGCGAGCATGTCGGAGCGAGCATGTTGGTGACGGTGACGCGAATCCACAAGTTTACCTCCTACCAAAAAGTGCTCAACGCGGCTAAAGAAGTTTTCACTTCAATTAATTAAGAATCAAAAGAAGGACCCATTGATCTTTTTGTCTCAAACCAATTAAATATGATCACGATCTGCGATCGAGATGAAGTTCAAATGGGAATTTCTGCAGAGGCTGCGTGATATGCCCTATCACGCTTCAGTAATCAGTACCCATCTCTTTATTTATTGTAAGGCAATCAAATAATGCATTAGCTATGTTTGTTTACTCACAGCATACATACTAAATACCGGAGTACTCAGGATGGTATAAAAAAAACACTAGCCTAATTGATTTGTTCCCCTTTTTTTTAAATATATATTCTAGCGCTTGGCTGCAATCAGACTTGCTTGCACTTGTGGTGATGCAGAAGATGCCTATTCACTCTTGAATATACCATAAAGTTCCTTGAATATATACCTTATAGTTGACCCAGTGGCCAAAATTGGAACTAATTTTTATGCCTGTTTCTTTTTTTTCATATTATACACTAGCGACGCTGTCACCGGGTCAGATAAGTTTGTGGGACTGTACCTTTATTTTATTCACCCTTTGTCACGTCATCTATGTGTAAAGGTTGGCGCACGTTCCAAAGGTGATCACGATCGCCAGTCCACGATTGAAATTAAGTTGGGATTTACGATAACCGGTGAGTGCGAATGCGAAACGCGCCGGACGCTGCAATCGGGCATTCCCCCTCTCGTGTTAAACATACGTAGCTTAGCAAATATACCGTTGGTGACTCTTATGCTGAGATCTATAGAGCTAACTTTGACTTTGACTTAAGACATGGTTAAAAGTTAATACGAGACAGATTTATGTTACTCACATAAGTCCATCTCGTTTTAACTCTAAGTAAAGTCTGAGTCAAAGTACGCTCTATAGATCTCAGCCTTAGGATCACCTTTTTCAATATTTCTTATTATCCATTTGCAACTAGATAAGTGAAATAACTTCAATGTGATAATGGTAAACACTTCGCTATGGGTTAAATTTACCTATTGCAGATGTAGCTAAAGCGTTATTAGCAGCTACCAACAATAAAGGACATCATCCATTTTGGTCCAAAATTAAAAAGTGCCGGCCAAAAAAAGTTTTTACTGTATTTCGCTAGAACTTGTCCTCCTCCTCTTTTGACGACCTCCGTGGCGCAGTGTGTAGCGCTGTTGTCTTAACGTGCGGAGGTCCCGGGTTCGATCCCCGGCAGGGTCAATTTGGAAATTTATAATTTCTGAATTTTCCCTGGTCTGGCCTGGTGGGAGGCTTCGGCCGTGGCTAGTTACCACCCTACCGGCAAAGACGTGCCGCCAAGCGATTTAGCGTTCCGGTACGATGCTGTGTAGAAACCGAATAGGGGTATGGGTTTAATATAACTGCCATGCCCCTAACAGGTTAGCCCGCTACCATCTTAGACTGCATCATCACTTACCATCAGGTGAGATCGCAGTCAAGGGCTAACTTGTAGTGGATAAAAAAAAAAAAAAAACCTAAACATTTTTTATTATTACACCGAAGCTGTAGAAAGATTGCCCATGGTTTTATTTAAGTTTAAAAATCTATATTTTTTCGATTATTAGACGAGAACTGTATTGCGCATAAAGAATTATAGTGTTCCGAACATGTATACCTCTCTCCTATGAGAGTGGATCTCCTGTGCCCAGCAGTGGGACGTTAACGGGCTGTAGTGGTGGTGGTGGAACACATATACCGTGAACCGTTTCAATAAGAAATAATCCCTAATTGTCGGTTAGATCATTATGCACCTGCCCTGCAAAGTGATTAAAATCCGTATGTTTGTCAGTGTTAGTAAATTTCGTCATTGCAGCAAGAGTTTCTCTGTTAACATTATGCGTCCAACTGTATGATAGCTAAACTGTGTTATTTATGTAGCGGTGCGTCCATAAACTGTATCGTTGGTGCTCGTAAAGTGTTTGCATCTGATTGGTGAGGTAATTGGGCGTCGGCTGCAGGTGTCCGTTGTTTTATATGTTATGGGACCGCACACGATTATTATACGATCGTTATTCATTACTTTTGTTGCATGAAAATAGTTTAATGTGCGCTAAGCAGGTTTTAATGACAAAAGTTTTGCATTTGGTCGCAATTCAAAAGTCCATTAATTATTATTCAGGGTATAAGTGCATCTCTACTCACTCTGAGTTCTCTACTTTCTTAGGTCTAGGTTTTGCTGCACAGTAAATGAGCTACTGTGTATGAAATTCAAATAATGAACTAAATGATGCCCGCGACTTCGTCCGCGTGATTTAAGGTTTTGATTCCCGGACGAACTCCTTATAAATGATAAAAAGTAGCCTTTGTCCTTCCCCGGGATATAACCTATCCCTGTACCAAATTTCATCAAAATCTGTTGAACAGATGGGCCGTGAAAGCGTAGCAGACAGACAGACAGACACACTTTCGCATTTATAATATTAGTATGGATATGGATGTTACCGCTCGGTTTTGTAGGACAAACTGTGCGGTATTATTGCCCAAGGGTGGTAAAAGTCTACGGACAGACAAACGCATGTTATACATAGTGCGTCCAGAAACTGTATCGTTGGTGCTCGTAAAGTGTTTGCATCTGATTGGTGGAGTACCTAATTGGTGTCCGTTGTTTTATATGTTATGGGACCGCACACGAATATTATACGATCGTTATTCATTACTTTTGTTGCAAGAAAATAATTTAATGTGCGCTAAGCAAAGTTTTGCATTTGGTCGCAATCCAAAAGACAATTTTGTTAGTCTGGGTATACTGGCATACAGGGTAAATGGGCTACTGAGTGGATAAAAATTCAAAATTCAAAATTCAAAATGTTTTTTATTCAAATAAGCTTTTACAAGCGCTTTTGAATCGTTATAATATGAATCTACCGCTGGTTCGGAATGCCATTCCTACCGAGAAGAGCCAGCAAGAAACTCGGTGGTTGCTCTTTTCCATCAAAACTTACAATCATCATAATGATACAAGTAACTGCAGTCCCACGCATAGCTGGAGCGAATCAAATCCACGCTGTTTTTTTTATCATTTACGTAATCTTCGATTGTATAGTAAGCTTTTTTCACGAGCATACCTACAATATTCAATACACGCCAAGACTGGCAGACAGAGGCAGCCCCATTTCCGACGGTGGCACCCGTTCACGAGCATGACGCATGATCCAGCCATTGCTTCGCTCAACCATATTTGAGGGAACGTAACAACCCGCACCACACGACACCACCACAGAAACGTTAAAGAGAGTGTGACATACCCGCCAAGGTATGGGATAATGAATATTTACCGATAGATGGCGTTGACCTATCTTAAGTCACGCTAAAATTTTGTGTTGCAGGGCAATGATCTGACTTCTTACTTGAATGACAATGGCCTAAAAGGGCCCATGTACATATTGGTTTTTTCTAATAATTAAGCAAATTCCGAGCAAGTAGGAAAAGTTATAAGTAACCGTGCGCTAAAACTTTTATCGCCTAAGGGTAGTAAAAGTCTACTTTATAGTTTAAAAAGCGGTAAAGCTTTTTTACGAGAAAATGTATTGTAAAAGAAATTTTAAGACAGTATTTACTACTCAATATGAACTCATACAAAGAGTATTAGCCGCTACGTGTCGCGCCGCGCTGTGCATCTGTACTCTGTAGTGGGGCTAGACCAGCCCCCCAATTATGTAAGAATTGTCAATCAAATCGTAAAAGTTCGGCGTCAAAGTAAAAAAAACCGGCCAAGTGCGAGTCGGACTCGCGCACCGAGGGTTCCGTACAAACCTGTAGTAAGTTTTACGATTTATGACGTATTAAAAATAAAAATTACGTTTGTTGTATGGGAGCCCCCCTTTAATATTTACTTTATTGATATTTAATTATTTATTTTGAAAGGTAATATACAAGTTAATATTCTGTGAAAATTTGAACCGTCTACCTGTTACCGTTTTTAATATTGAGCAAAAAAATACGAAAAAAACACGTTTATTGTATGGGGACCCCCCTTAATATAAATATTTTTTTAATTTTTAGTATTTGTTGTTATAGCGGCAACGGAAATACATCATTTGTGAAAATTTCAGCTTTCTAGCTATCACGGTTTATGAGATACAGCCTGGAGACAGACAGACAGACAGACAGACAGACAGACAGACAGACAGACAGACAGACAGACAGACAGACAGACAGACAGACAGACAGACAGACAGACAGCGGAGTCTTAGTAATAGGGTCCCGTTTTTACCCTTTGGGTACGGAACCCTAAAAAGTACATACACCAAGAAGGTTACGAGTGTGAGTTTTTAACAAATTAAAAACCGGCCAAGTGCGAGTCGGACTCGCGCACCGAGGGTTCCGTACAAACCTGTAGTAAGTTTTACGATTTATGACGTATTAAAAATAAAAATTACGTTTGTTGTATGGGAGCCCCCCTTTAATATTTACTTTATTGATATTTAATTATTTATTTTGAAAGGTAATATACAAGTTAATATTCTGTGAAAATTTGAACCGTCTACCTGTTACCGTTTTTAATATTGAGCAAAAAAATACGAAAAAAACACGTTTATTGTATGGGGACCCCCCTTAATATATATATTTTTTCAATTTTTAGTATTTGTTGTTATAGCGGCAACGGAAATACATCATTTGTGAAAATTTCAGCTTTCTAGCTATCACGGTTTATGAGATACAGCCTGGAGACAGACAGACAGACAGACAGACAGACAGACAGCGGAGTCTTAGTAATAGGGTCCCGTTTTTACCCTTTGGGTACGGAACCCTAATAAACCATAACATCATTAAATTAGAGCTCAATTTCGTATACCCATTCTTATACGTTTAGGTATGTACGATACCCTACATTCTTACATGATCGGGGGGCTTATCAGTATCACCGCCTCCGGCCATCGCGTTGCAAGCATCCTAATAAAATCCAAGGTATCCATTACTTTAAGGTATTCTAAGAGAAAACCCAACAAGTACTGTCCATACTCCATACACTAAGTCAATCAATATTCAACATTTCCCTATTCCCCATACCTTGGCGAGAGCATATTAATCTTTGACCCCGGCTATCATCGGTAACATATCTCGATAGCGATCGGAGGGAATTGATTAATTCAACTAAGTGTGTAGTTTAGCATTAATGGATAGAGAAAGGTTACATAGATCTCTCTCATGTAGTTAGACTGATAATAGTCATAAGACTGATGATCTGCTAGTCTGCTTATATTCTACTAGCTGATGCCCGCGACTTCGACCGCGTGCTTTAAGTTTTTTTTATTCCCGCGGGAACTCCTTAATTTTCCGGGATAAAAAGTAGCATATGTCACTCTCCAGGTCGTCAACTATACCCATGCCAAAAATCACGTCCATCCCGATTCGTTCGTTGACGTTCGTGTATCACGAACTTTTATACAAACTTTCAACCCCCATTTAACCCTTTTGGGGTTGGAATTTTCAAAAATCCTTTCTTAGCGGATGCCTACGTTATAATAGCTATCTGAGTGCAAAATTTCAGCCCGATCCGACCAGTGTTTAGATCTGTGCGTTGATAGATCAGTCAGTCAGTCAGTCAGTCAGTCAGTCACCTTTGCCTTTTATATATTTATTCTATAACAAAACTCCACAACCTATTTTAAACTTGCCTTTACACAAGTAAAGTATGCTCCTGAAAAGAGCGAAGATTATGTAAATGACTAAATGATAAAAGAGCATGGATCTGACTGGCTCCAGCAATGCTAAGAACAGCGGTTACTTATGTATCTACACATTGATGTAATTGTAAATTAATATATTCAAAAAAGAGCAACCACCGAATTTCTTACTTGTTCTTCTCTTTTTTTTTTTATCCACTACAAGTTAGCCCTTGACTGCGATCTCACCTGATGGTAAGTGATGATGCAGTCTAAGATGGTAGCGGGCTAACCTGTCAGGGGCATGGCAGTTATATTAAACCCATACCCCTATTCGGTTTCTACACGGCATCGTACCGGAACGCTAAATCGCTTGGCGGCACGTCTTTGCCGGTAGGGTGGTAACTAGCCACGGCCGAAGCCTCCCACCAGGCCAGACCAGGGAAAATTCAAAAATTATAAATTCCCAAATTAAATTGAACCTGGGACCTCCGCACGTTAAGACAACAGCGCTATACACTGCGCCACGGAGGCCGTCAAAGCTGTTCTCGGTAGGAATGGCATTCCGAACCAGTGGTAGATTCACTCGACTATTCAAAAGAACTTGACAAAGTCAACTTGAATAAAAAAGATTTGAATTTTAATCTGCGAGCACTCCAAAGTCCAAACCACCATTGCAACAAAGCTTTGGCAACGCTATGTCTAATGCAAAAACCGCGAGAAAGTCATGGTTGTGATAGAGGTGTAAAGATTGAATCATAGTTCGATTAGACGACCTCCTTGGCGCAGTGGTGAGCGCTGTGGTCCCGGGTTCGATCCCCGGCGGGGTCAATGTGGAAATTTATAATTTCTGTTTTTTTTTAAATTTATGTTTGGTAGTTTATCATAGCTGTTAGAAAAGTTACGAGTAGGCCATTATTTATTATCTTTATTTCTGCTAGGAAATCGTTTATTTTAAAGATTCTTTACATTTTATCTTAATATCTGTTAGATTGACGTCAGATGTTGATAAATTGCAACTGTTGAAGCGTTAGCAACTTTAAAATTAGTATGATTTAATGAATCTAATAAACATTATAGACTCCTTCTTAGTTTATAATAAGGGAAATGATTATGAAATCAAGTTATATTATGTCCTTTAGATATTATCATAGATACTTGTAAAGCATTATGAAACGCTTTAGTATGTCAACAGAATAACTAAACGCCTGTTCACAATGATATTACTTCCTGGGTCAGCCATCATCATCATTCAACATGGACATAATCATTACAATAAGAAGAATTTATTTTAATAAAAGCATCTAGGCAGAATATTTATGAGTCCTTATTTAGGACCTTACGAGCAAGTACCTTCTGAACTAGGATAACCAGTTTACAGAAGCTGAGGGTAAGTAGTTTCTTCCAGGTATACAAAAATTCTTCCAATGACTTAAGTATTATCACTTTTAGTGATAAAACCGCCCTTGCGCACTTTGTTTTCTGTACCTACTTTTTAAGCGGTTTGTGTGGCAATAAAAAAATTATCTAGAGGGAGAACCCGCATGGTTTAAACTAGTTTTAACTACATTGTAGAAGTCCTCATAAATGCAAAATTGAGTTTACGACTATATATAATATATTTGCGAATACATATTTGTACTTCTTTTCCTTCAACTGTTCAGACATTCGTGAGCGAATAGCCACTGTTCTTATTGCTACCCGTTACAATTACAATAATTCCGACTAATCGTACCCAAAGTAGTTAAACAAAAACAGTTTAACCATTTCACTTTCTATCACGCAACGGGGCGTTTACTATTAAATTGTAGAAACTGAGTTTGGTGTGTGGTGCTCGTAGACAATAGCTCTGTGAAACAGCTCGCGTCCTCCCGCGAGATGGTATCGGTCGATCGTGACGCCAATACCAGCGTTCGCACGAGTCTGTTATAGTGTCATAAATCAATGCTCACTCTATGGTTATATATTTTATCTGTGTAAGATCTATCAACTTAATAATATTTGTCTGTGGTATTGTTCTTTTTCTCTTTGCCTCTACTGCCCAAGATGGAAGCTTGTTACATAAAGTGTCTTTTTCTATAATAAAATAAATCAAGTTTAATACTACACATCTTGCTTGTTTCTTTTCAAATCCTTCAGGTTATGCGGCCCAAGCACGTAACTCTGTTGGGTTTTGATAAGATTCCGGCAATATTAATAAATACAACTTTTTGGAAAATAACGCGACCGGCAAAACAGCGCGGCGTGGTTAGCGAGGTTAACATCTCGTGGATTACTTGTTCAGCCGAGCAAGGCAGGAAATATTTACAATAAAAAGTTGGTTGGATACCTAGCAAGATGGAAGGAACTACGCATACTACGATTACACCCGTAATTCAAGGAACAGTATGTAAGTTAGAAGGTTCAAAGAATTGGAACGTCTGGAAATTTCAAACTTCCGTTTTACTAAGAGGGCAAGGTTTGTACGACGTAGTAGAGGGAAGTAGCATGAAACCCAAGGACCCATCTTCAAGGGCCACATGGGAGGGCAAGGATGCCAAGGCTCAGTCATTGCTAGTCACCAGAATGTCGGAGGATGTTATGTTACACATCATTACGTGTAATTCGGCTGCTGAGATGTGGCGTAAATTGAAATGTGTGTATGAACAAAAAAGTGAGACCAATATTCATATCGAACAGCAACGTTTTTTTCAGTTTAAGTATGAAGAAGGTACAGATATGGCTGTGTTTCTGTCAAAAATTCAAGAAATTCAAAGTAATTTAAAACAAATGGGAGAGGAGATCTCGGATAAATTTATAATAACAAAGGTGCTTATGTCATTACCAGAGAAGTACAAACATTTTGTGTCTGCATGGGAGTCAGCTCCAGATGACAAACAAACCTATGAAAACCTAGTGTCACGTCTTCTAGTGGAGGAGGAGAGAATGAAGGATGCAGCGTCAACGTCTGCATCAGCTTTTGCAGCGAGAAAAGGAAGTGCTAAAAAGTTCACACAGTGTTTTCGGTGTAAAAAAGGTCAGTCAAATTTTGAGAGTAAATATAGTGCGGACAACCACAACAATAGTAATAATTATAAGGCTGAACTCCGGTGTTTTTATTGTAAAAAAATAGGCCACAAAAAAAGTCAGTGTAAGTTTAGGTTAAGTAAACAAAGTACAAGTAATGCTTTTGTGGTTTCAAATTCATTAAAAGATTATCAGCAATCTAAGTGGCTGGTCGACTCAGGTTCAAGTGATCATATGTGCCGAGATAGGGAGTTATTTGTATCTTTTACTGATCTATCAAATAGATTTGTTGTGTTAGGAGATGGCACTTCAATTAAAGTACTAGGAATAGGGCGTCTAGTGGTACAAGTATACAATGGTAAAGAATGGGTTGATACCACCATGGATAATGTTCTGTATGTGCCCGACTTAAAATCAAATTTATTCTCTGTTAAATGTGTCACATCCAAGGGTTATGTCATGGTGACATATGAAAGTGTATGTAAATTCTTTAAGAAAAACCAAGTATCTGCTATTGCAAACAGAATTGGTAACCTTTATTACTTGGATTTTCGTTATTTAAAATGTGAGACTAACATAGTGCAAAGCAACACAGATTTAAATGTGTGGCATCAAAAACTTGCTCACCAAAACATGACTTATGTCAAAGAGGTGTTGAAAAACAATAATATTAATATTGAGAATGCAAGTAGTGTGCAAGAACAGTGTGAAAGTTGCTTAGAAGGTAAAATTCATCGTTTACCATTCCCAAGTAGTGAGATAAAAACAACTAAAACTTGTGAGTTAATTCATGCTGACACTTGCGGCCCCATGGAACAAACTTCTGTGGGAGGTGCTCGATACTTTGTAGTTTTTAAAGATGACTACTCTAACTATAGAAGTGTGTATTTTTTGAAAGGGAAGGATGAAGTAAAGAAGTGTATTGAGGATTTTTTAAATAGGTCAGAAAATGAAACCGGAAATAAAGTAAAGTATTTTAGGAGTGACAATGGTTTTGAGTTTGTAAACAAAGATGTTGCGAAACTGTTCCATACGCGCGGTATCATTCACCAGCAAACAGTCCCATACAGTCCTGAGCAAAACGGCAAGGCAGAACGCGAAAATAGAACTTTAGTCGAAGCGGCTAGGACTATGTTGTGTGCTAAGAAGTTACCCAAGTATTTGTGGGCAGAAGCTGTTAATACAGCTGCATATGTTTTAAATAGGACAGGTAAAAGTAATATTAAAGATAAAACTCCATATGAGTTGTGGTCTAACAAGAAATTTGACATAAATTCATTAAAAATTTTTGGTTCACCCGTGTTTGCACATATTCCAAAAGAAAAAAGAAGGAAATGGGACCCTAAAGGAGAAAAGGGAATAATGGTAGGATATGGTGAAAATGTAAAAGGATTTAGAATATATTTTTCATTTAAAAACACTGTTGACATTAGGCGGGATGTAGTCTTCATAAAAACTAGTGAATTAGTTGAAACAAAAGAGCCTATGCAAGCATGTAAGGAAAGTGTGTATGTAGAGAATGTGGTTAGTAGTGATGAAATTGTAGAATCCAAACAGCCTAGTGATGTGTGTGAAGAAAGTTCATATGAGGAGTGTGAAAGCATGTGTGAAGAAGAAGGTAAACAAAGCACTGAAGATGATGTGCTTGTTTCATCAGTTCAACCCAAGCGTACCCGCAAACAAACCTCCTTTTTCAAGTGTAATAACGCTTACTGTTTAGACGATGTGCCTACCACTTACAAGGAGGCCATGAGTAGGGCGGACGCTAGTAGCTGGCAAAAAGCCATTGATATGGAATTACAAACATTAAACAATAACAATACATGGGAATTTTGTGATCTACCAGAAAATACTAGTGCAATAAGTAGCAAATGGGTATTCAGGATGAAACAATCGGGTAATAATATTCAATATAAGGCTAGACTTGTAGCTAGAGGCTTCGAACAAACTGATTTAATGAATTTGAATGAAATTTATGCACCCGTGGCAAAGTTGTCAACTTTTAGGTTATTTACAGCAGTAGCAACTCAATGTAGATTACCAATATATCAAATGGATGTTACTGGGGCTTTCCTATATGGGGATATTGATGAAAAAGTGTTTATAAAGCTACCTGATGGAGCTTTCAGTGGGGATAAAAACATTGTTAAACTAAATAGGTCTTTATATGGGCTTAAAAAGTCACCTAAAAGCTGGAATGAAAAATTTAACTTAATAATTACTAAAATAGGTTTTAAAAGATCACAGTGTGACTCATGTTTGTATACAATGTGTGATAGTCAAAATAAAATGTATGTTCTCTTGTATGTGGATGATTTACTAATATTTGGAACAAATGAAAATCAAATATCAGACTTTAAGTCATTGTTAAGTAAAGAATTTAGCATGAAGGACTTAGGCTTAGTATCAGATTTCCTAGGTATTAATGTCAAGCAAAATTTAGATTCTGGCAGTACAGAGTTAAATCAGAAACGATATTTAGAAAGTGTATTACAGAAATTTAACATGCAAAATTGTAAACCGATATCAACCCCTATTGATCAAAACTTTAATATAAAAATACTAGAAAATAATGAGTGTAGTGATAAAAATATTGAAAACCAATGTAGGCAGATAATAGGCTGCTTGATGTATGCAGTTTTAGGAACTAGGCCAGACTTATGTGTATCACTCTCTATACTTTCTAGGTACCAAAATCGTGCAAGTACTGTTTTGTTAAATTATTTAAAACGAGTGCTAAGATATGTAAAACATACTATAAATTACAAGTTAGTATACAAATGTAATGATAATTCTTTAATTGGATATTGTGATGCTGATTGGGGAGGAGACTTAAGGGACAGGAAATCTACCACCGGCTATTGTTTTATGTATGCAAATTGTCTAATTTCATGGAGCTCAAAGAAGCAAAGTTCAGTGAGTCTTTCCTCAACAGAATCAGAATATGTAGCATTAAGTATGGCAGCAAGTGAGGCTTGCTGGTTGCAAAACTTGTGTCAGGATTTTAATATTAAAATCGATACTGTAATAATGTACTGTGACAATCAGTCCGCAATAACGGTTGCTAGTACTACATGTGTAAAGCGCCTAAAACATATAGATATTAGGTATCATTATATAAGAGAACTTGTAGGTAAAGGTAAACTAAGTATTAAATATGTAGGCACTCAAGATCAGGTTGCTGATATGTTTACTAAAGCTTTATGTAAACAGTTAATTCTTAAATTCGCAAGTAAGTGTGGAATGTCCACCTCTTGAATATGTTCAAAATTTTATTAAATTTTCTGATCCTGTTAGATGTTTAATAGTTTCCTATTTTTTTAAGTACATAATTTGTATATTAATAGTACCTACATAACCTATCGCTGTTGTATGTATATTATTTTTTTGAAGTTGAGTAAGCATTGAAAGGGGGTGTTATAGTGTCATAAATCAATGCTCACTCTATGGTTATATATTTTATCTGTGTAAGATCTATCAACTTAATAATATTTGTCTGTGGTATTGTTCTTTTTCTCTTTGCCTCTACTGCCCAAGATGGAAGCTTGTTACATAAAGTGTCTTTTTCTATAATAAAATAAATCAAGTTTAATACTACACATCTTGCTTGTTTCTTTTCAAATCCTTCAACTTAACTTTTGTTACGAAATCCTCGTGATGAGACATCGCGCCGATACGATCTTCGTCTACGCCATGGTGTCGAACGTGGTCGCGTTTTCCTCTGTTTTCTAAAAATGCTCTCACAATGGTTTGCATTCGCAAAATTATTAAAACACTAGCTGATGCCTGCTACTTTGTCCGTTTGGTTTAAGTTTTTTTGATTCCCGCGTGAACTTCTTAATTTTCGGAGCCTATGTCACACTCCAGGTCCTCCCAGGTCCTCCAGGTATACCTACGCCATTATGAATCTTTTTAATATACTTACCTATAAAGAGAAAAGTTCCGACTGACTCATCAAGGCGACTTTAAAAGCTCAAATTTTGCATTGAGGTTCCCTTTATGTACCTAGGCTAATAATAAGGCTACTACTTTACTCCTAAATGGTGTGGGAACTCACCGCATTGTTATCATTCCAATTATTACGAAGGATCAAAATAGATATTTAAAATAAATAGAATACTTTTGAAAGCCGAATAGGAAAGACACCTTCTGATAGCAGCGGTCCAAGTGTTGTCAAAATAGATGCAAACCAGTTTGAGGTTTAACTGCCCAATGCCGATATCACGCTCGATGTTAATGCAAATCTATGAATGGATAAACAATCACTAAGTATTTGTTGAAGATCTCGATCAGTATTGTCTATACTGTGTAGTACAAAAGACAATGGTGCTAATCCGATTGTAGGCATAACATAATCTGAATTGACAGGATTAACCCTTAACTACCTACCTGGAGTCTCCCAGACTCCATCAAGGCTATTTTTGTTTATAATTTTGCACGTAGGCATCTTTGTCCTTCGCGCGTCTGTGTACCTTTTCCCCGCTACCCGCAGTACCGCACCTGCGCTCATCGGGGTCATACGCGCGCGCGCTGCGTTTTGGTGAGTAAAAATATTTTTGACGGAGTCTGAGAGACTCCTGGTAGGTAGTTAAGTAACTTTTTTATTAAGTGATTTCTTTTTTGTTTTAGTTGAAAATGGCGACTAGCGATAAAATTATTGAGCGTTGGTTGGAGGAAGAGCTTTTTTCAAATGAAGATGATGTTTTGGACAGTAATTGCAGTGATGTAGAAGTGGATATCGACGAAAGTCATGTACTGCCCTGTGATTCCGCATCAAATTCAGAAATAGAAGGCGATGAGGACGCAGATCTAGTAGAAAATTCTGAACAACAGAGCTCAAATTTAGATTTTACGTCGGATGATGACGTCCCCTTTTGTGAATTACGATCAAGACCTCGGAAGAAGAATTATTTCTCACATGGTGTGTTTATGCTGCCGTGAAAAATCATAACCACCAACCATCATCTTCAACCTTTGCAATTTTATAAAAATGTTGCGATTTTGAAGAAAATTTGTTTTTTGCTAAGTTTGTTCATTACTATACCTTGGAAAATTTATGATTAAAGTTTTTTTTTTTTATTATTTTAGTAATTGATCTCATTTTTTATGAATGTTAAGTCTTTTTAGTTTTTTTTGGAAGTCTAGAAAGAAACTGAGTTTTTAGAATAAGTAATGCAAATGTTCCAAAGTTTTATAATTTAAGTATAAATAAACGAATATAAAAATATAGTTTTCGATTTTAATTTCTGACCTCAAGTCATAGTTTTTTTTTGTAGGGCTTCTAAATGCAGGAGTCTGAGAGACTCCTAGTAGGTAGTTGAGTGACTGAAAAGAGAGGTAGGTAGCTAAGGGTTAAAAGTATTACTTTTTTTTTGTTTACGGAAGTTGTTACAGTAGTTTCGTTGTTGTTTTGGAGTTACAATTGACACGGTTAGTCACGAAAGAAATTCCATAAGAATCACTATAAATTTTAAGTCCATTTCTAGGTAAAGAATTTTAACTTTGAATAGCCTTTTGTCTTTAGAAAAGGAAATCTTAACTGTTTCACTCCGACACCAGTGTATCCGCAGGAGACGATGTCTCTACATTGCACTATTGCTATGATTGAGTTTTCTTATGGGAAAAGTGAGATAAGGCTTGTGATTAAGCGTAATAAGTGATAATACATGCATATTGTGGCGTACATTATACAATTTTATAATTTAAAATAGTACTAAGGCAATTGATCAGACCAATTATACAACACTACTTAATTTAATACAGAACTGGGTTTCAAACGTGTTAACTGTAAAGCATGGGTAAATTACAGCAGAAATATGAGGCGTAAACAGCAATTACACGTAATCTAAACAGTTATTTTAGTTATTACTAATGCCATATAAATACAGCGTGAATCGACCAGAACGCGTTGGAATCTCTTTAAAATTGCTAATGTAACTCAGATATGACACAATTATAAAGCGGGTCTATTAGTCAAAAGGAGAATTTGTTCTAAGGTCTATATTAGAACTAATAGTAAACCGGGCGACATAAAAATTTAAAAGGTCTAAAGCTCAAAGCAAGCTTAGAGAAAAATTTAATCTTGTTTTATTTTACAATTTAGCCTTACACTGTGAACTTACCTGGATGGTATGGTAATGATGCAGTCTGAGTTAGTAGTGGGCTAGCCTTGAGTATGGCAGTTACCTATACCCCTAATTGGTTTCAATACGGCATCGTATCGGAACGCTTAATCGCTCGGCTGTATTCTTTGCCAAGGGTGGTTAACCACGGAAGACCAAACCAGACCAGATGCACTTTAGAAATAGGAAAATCCCAAATTGCTTCTGCCGGATGGTGAAACTTGACTTTGAACCTCCCACCCATAACTGACCACAGCTGACAGCGCTCACAACGGTGCCAGGGAAATCGTCAAATTACCCACGGATACGCATAATCCATACTAATATTATAAACTAGCTGATGCCCGCGACTACGTCCGCGTGGTTTTAGTTTTTTGTTATTCCCGCGGGAACTCCTAAATTTTTCGGGATAAAAAGTGACCTATGTCACTCTCCAGGTTCTAAACTATACCCATGCCAAAAATCACGTCGATCTGTTGCTCCGTTGCGGCGTGATTGAAGGATAAACCAACAAACACACTTTCGCATTTATAATCAAATAAATATTATAAATGCGAAAGTTTGGATGGATGTATGGATGTGTGGATGGATGTTTGTTACTCAATCACGCTCAAACGGCTGAACGGATCTGGATGAAATTTGGCACGGAGATAGATTATAGTCTGGAATAGCACATATGCTACTTTTTATCCTGGAAAATTAAAGAGTTCCCGCGGGAACCAAAAAACCTAAATCCACGCGGACGAAGTCGCGGGCATCAGCTAGTATACTAATATGATGTGTAAAAGACAGACACGAAAGTGTATCTGTCTGTCTGCCTGTTATGCTTTCACGGTCCACCTGTTTTGATGAAATTTTGTATAGGGCTACTTTTTATACCGGAAAATTAAAGAGGAATCAAAACCCCTTAATCTAGTAATATTATAATATTATATGTATTATAATTTTTTATTTTGCCACTTCCCGACTCACAGCAGATCCGTTTTGTACAGGTTGCCTGATAGAGATGAGTTAAATGATACTTAAGGTCACCTTTTGTATGTAGGTACTTTTTAAGTCATTTGTAAATGTCATTTTACACAAACAAGTCAGTAAATAAATTTTTTTCTTAAAATAACTAAGCAATTCATGAAAGTAAATAAATAAAATCAGAAGCAGGCACAAAAGAGTAACAAGTATTTTCAAGGTAAGATTGAATAAGCATCTGTATAAGCGTTCGGATTCATCAGAGGCTATTTGCTTTGATAGAAATATGTGAGAAAGAGGAAATAAGAGATCGTTAGAATATTATGTGGAGTGCGGAACACATAAACAACACGTGAACTAAGTTTACAATTACCCGTATATTCCTCAAACACAATACAATTACATCTACCAAAGGCGTTGAATACACCATTAAAGCAAAAATACAGTACTTTACACAAGTAACAAGGTGGGTTGGGACAAAACTAACAAAATCCTAAGGCTCCTATAACAATTTGCATAAGGTTTAATTTAGAATATCAAGAATGTGAAAATGTTGCTTGGTGTACAATGCAAACAGACTTGATTCTTGGCTTGGCATCTTTATTTGAATTTACAGCCGTCGACGATAATGAGGCGAAGATACTACCATAGCTTAGCATACTTTAGTGTCTGTACAGGCTGAATTTTGAATCAGAGATCAAAGATATTGGTTTTTAATACGCTTTCGTCTGAGACTAAGTAATTGTAAATTTAGGTTTTTAAAGACTTCGTTGGAGTTTCTTAAAACTCTGTTAAGGGGGGAAACTTTGAAGATAATCTACATGCTAAATTTTAAATTTCTACACCCAGCTCAGCGGTTTTAACTGTATGTTACTGTTGAATTGTGTCAGTCGTCAGGTTTTCCTTTTATACTTCAATAGATCATACTTAATATCATACTAATATTATAAATGCGAAAGTGTGTTTGTTTGTTGGTTTGTTGGTTTGTCATTCAATCACGCCGCAACGGAGCAACGGATCAACGTTATTTTTGGCATGGGTATAGTAAGTAGTTGAGGACCTGTAGCTGAGTGACATAGGCTACTTTTTATCCCGGAAAATTAAGGAGTTCCCGTGGGAATAAAAAAAACTTAAACCACGCGGACGAAGTCGCGGGCATCAGCTAGTAGAAAATAAAGTACCTCAAATGTCTACACAAATTGCGGTATACGTTAATTATTAAAGATACTTCGACCCAGTTGCATGGATCAAGATGATGACAAAACAAGACGTAATTTAGAAGCTGTCAGGGGCAAAATCCATCTATACCTGCCTGAGGAATTTGTGCAATTGTTATTAGGTAATAAAATCTGTTGAGCTTTTTACTTGTAACTACTACTATGCTAAATTATTATGCAAGTACTTAATTAAAGTAAAAACAAAACAAGTTAAAAATCGGGATTTTCAGAAACAATTCACCAAAATTTTTTATCAATAACATTGTTTCAATGTCCCAAGTTTTGAGATTTTCTATTATTTAGCCTATATGGCTTAGAAAACGCAGGATTAACATCAATCTCTTTCCACATTAGTATAATTTAGAAAATTGTCTTTTAATTGGTTCAGGCATATTTATCATAGATACCTACCATTCCATTTTAATACACTTCTAGTATAACCAAATAAGCAAATCCATTTACACTTAATAATGTTGTCGCAAGCCTCAATCAAATCAGAATGGCTTTGAAATGGCTTCATTTAAATAGCTTCACGCGTCAGGTAAATTGTTATCTTGTTTAGTTAAGTGGATTTTATTAGTATGGATTTCCGCCATTATTATGCTATTTAGGTATTCATGGTCACTATTGCTTTCCCTTGTTAGTTCATTCTTAATTGACACATTATAAATTATGTAAAAATGCAATTTGCAATCCGTTCCTGAGTTGTCAAAGTAATATTACTACTTATGTATAATTACTAAAGTATAATTACTCAGACAAAGTGATTAAT
This sequence comes from Erebia ligea, assembly GCA_917051295.2. Lineage (NCBI taxonomy): Eukaryota > Metazoa > Arthropoda > Insecta > Lepidoptera > Nymphalidae > Erebia > Erebia ligea. The sequence goes on from OU785232.1 coordinate 2,963,161, forward strand.
TATTCTTTGTATGGATGGTCTTCATTATATTCATCTTTTTCATCCCAAATATTATGTTTGGCAAATGCCCACTCTCGGACCAAATGCGCAGACCCGCTACCGCTCGTGAAATGGGACCACGCACGCCTGCCGACGACAACTATTAAAAATGTTTTGATTTTGAACTATAAATTATTTGTTATCATATTATGGCAACGATATTACCGACCAGTTACAGAAAATAAGTTAGGACTAAAGGAATTTGTCGATTCTATTCAATTTTTTAATCAATCAGGTATTTCAAAAACCAGATACCACGACGCAGGTGTTCCTAATATGATTCTAGTCAGATTTGAATTGAATCAACACGCGCCACATATTCTAGTATTCCACCTTTATTATTGCACGCCCTAATGCCCTGCCCTAGACATTCTGTCACAAAAACGTTTAAGTCATAAACATTTATAACTATTAAATTATCATGTTGCATATCATGATTTTGCTCTGCTATAGTTATTGTTACTGATATGATTGTGTATTTTTTGTAAATGTTTATTATTGTAAATCTTTCAGCCCATGTAAATCTATACTAATATTATAAATGCGAAAGTTTGGATGGATGGATGTTTGTTACTCAATCACGCCAGAACGGCCGAACGGAATTACACAGAGTTAGATTATAGTCTGGAATAATACATAGGCTAATTTTTATCCCGGAAAATTAAGGAGTTCCCGCGGGAACCAAAAACCTCAATCCACGCGGACGAAGTCACGGACATCAGCTTATAAGAAAATATTTTAACGAACATCTGGAAAATCACAGACACCGATTATATTAGTTCTTAGAACGTGTACTTTACAAAAACCGAGTATGTTTGATTATAATTCAAATTACTATCAACCATAATATTATATCTATATGCAATCAACTTGTTTAAGTGTAGACAGTGGACTTTTGGGTAATCATTTTATCACTGTTATATAGTAATAATCATTGATATCATGATCATTTTGCTCTACTATAATATTATCATTCTTATTTATTGCAACATCAAATAGTATCGAGCCTACATTTATTATAGTTGTTTGAGTTTAGACAGTAGACTTTTGGGCAGCATTATGATATTATACTAATTGACATAGTGATCATTTTGCTCTACTATAATATTATCTGGATCATTCTAAATGATTGCAACATCGTTTAGTAGCGAGCTTAACTTCATTAACAGCTGTTAGACAGTGGACTGTCGGACAGCACTAACTAGTCTTACATTTATTTATCTCAATGTCTCAAGCCTCTAATGAGCCCCGTATCCTATGGATCAAGAGCTAGCGGAAAATTTTGAAAAAGCTAAGTTTTTTTTTTACCCCAAGTAGATTATTAGTGTATCAGCTGTTTCATCAATCACTAAACCAGAAATTTTGATGTGAAATATTGTATTAATTTTCCTACCATTTTTCTTTTGAAAATTAACGTCTTTATCCATAAAATTTATATTTTGCATATGTGTGCAGGCTTTGTTATTTTATCAATTTAAAGAAAGCTATCGAAATTTTCCAGAAAGGCACACGTTCTACGTATTCTTAATCAACAGGACCCTTACGGCTAGAGACTGTTAAACTTTTGTTAAGTTCCTGATTGCTTTTTATTTATCAAAATCTTGATAGACTATCATACTTTATACTAATAAGATTATAAATTCGAAAGTGTGTTTGTTTGTTGGGTTGTCCTTCAATCACGCTTCGACGGAGCAACGGATCAACGTGATTTTTGGCATGGGTATAGTTGAAGACCCTGGAGAGTGACATAGGCTACTTTTTATCCCGGAAAATTGAGGAGTTCCCGCGGAAATCAAAAAACTTAAACCACGCGGACGAAGTCGTGGGCATCAGCTAGTAGAGTATATTTGCCGCGTTTTAAATGGTTTAGGACCAACTATTTCAGGCTATAATTATTATCCAGTACCTCAAAATGTTCTACCAGCTTTTGGGCTATTAGCGGAAGGCTATCTAGACTAGATACAATACTAGAATGACGTGTTCCTTATAAGAGAGTGGACTTGGAGGGCAAACATAAACAAGAAAGTAATTGAAAGCTACTACGGGCGACTTGTTAACCTGTCAGCTTTTTGTGTAAAAACGATGTAAGTAGATTGATCGGATGCTTTTATTGCAGACTTGTATTCATTGATATGTGATTTAAGACTGGGATCTTATAGAGAAGATTTGGGATTTTGTTAAGAGATTTATTTATTTTCAAACTTTGATAAACGTCATTCAGTTCATAATTATTTTAAATGTGACAAAGCATGAAATAAAAAATTAAAAACTTATAAACGAGAAAGCCACGATATGAAAAAAGACTGAACGTAATCGTTTTATGGTTTCTCTCAATATTTTAATGATATTTCAGAATAATTTTAAAGTAGCCTGCATTTACAGTTGATACCTACATTACCTACATTAAAATATTTTTGATACAATAAACTTTAGTATTTGTGATATCCTTATACCAAATCTTCCCACCGAACAGCTCAGGTCAAATTACGGAGATCGTTACCTGTGGACAAAATAAACAAAATAAGTAAAACGTATCGAAAGCACGAAATTCGATATATTTAAATAATTAATTAATTAAAATATATCGTAATGAAGCACCAACTACATACATATACCAATGAACAAAACTATAACGATTCGGTTATCTCAACACAAGCAATTACTTGGTGATTCGATTAGTGTTTAATTAGCATATAGTAATCAGAAAATTAAAATAAAGAAAACACGTAATCTGAACCCACGTTTTACCCCCTACCGTTCACTTTCTCCAATCAATAACTAGTTCACGACATCAGAAATTCAAACAATAATAACAATTTTTGATTCTTAATAATGTATTTTGTTTGTTAATGTTTTTGATAATAATTAATTAATTGTTGCATCTCGCTTTTCTTTCATAACTTTTCGGCATCCTTTTTTATTTTATTTACATTTGTGTCTTTGGGCCCATATATCAAATTATACCACCATCCACCACTACAGCCCATTAACGTCCCAATGCTGGGCACAGGCCTCCACTCTCATAGGAGATAGGGAATTAAAGCTTAGACTGCTCCAATGCGGGTTGGCCAGATTTAACGACTATTATCATGTTAGTGATAATAACCGAGACCGACGGCTTTAACGTGCTCTCCGAGGCACGGGGGTGACACACCGCCAACTTTCTAACTCTGGGCTAGTACCTACTGAGAATTTCTAGTCAGAAAATTCGGGACGCGAGCCCAGGACCTCGTCGGCCGCAGTCGAACATGCTAGCCACTAGACCAAAGAAACAGTCAAATGATCCGCCTGAGGGATAATATTTCAACTTTGTCAATATTTATTGTATTATTTTGTGTTAATTCAACAGGTACTCCATTTTCATTATCGACAGTTGCATTCTGAATTGGTTCATATACATCATTCAATTCAATGTACCATTCATTCGCTCTTTCTGTGAAAGCTTATGATTTATTAACTCAGTGACTGACATACAAGTAACTAATGTAGCTCCGAAAGATCTTTTAGCACTGATAGTTGAGTACTGTTACTCTAGTAAGGTGATTGGAGATAAAAAGGATTAGATATTTAATTTAGCATGCTAAAAGATAGTTAGAAAGATCTATTCTAAGTCTTTAAGATATCGGAATTATGCTATGGATCATTTTATATACATAATAAGGAACCACAGGGCATCGTAAAGGTCTGCAGTCTGCACTCCTGTGGTGGATATTCCATCGACACGTGCAAAGCTATTCGCTTCCTCGTTTCTGATTCACATAGCTAAAGTTAAGGAATGCTCTAACGGCTTTTATTTGCCTAGCCGTCTTTAAATAGGTACTTATCATTAAATAGACATGTTCTAATATCAATTATTATTTATTCAAGACATTATTTATGTATTCAAGATGTAATTTCCTTATAACAATAGAACGTTATAATAATGTAGGTACTACATATTATGTTATTTAGATATTTAACTACATCAAAATTAATATAATTCTGTAATCATCATTGTAACAGGTACTAAAATTCTACATCAATGATTGTAACACATATTCAGACAAATAAATTCATTCTATTCTATTCTATCTGTGTGTCTGTCAGTCCCGTGTCCCGAGTAAACGTATTTACGTTCAAATAATATGATATCATATTAATTGACCGAGCGAAGCGAAGGTCTCTGAGTCCTCTTGAGTGAATTGGCACTTGTCCGTCCGTCCGTCCGTCTGTCAGAGCCTTATAACTTCTGAATTAGGTACTGAACGTAATTACTTCAAATTTAAATATAATATGTAAACCGATGGCTTCCAGCCGAATATGGCTTAAAAAGTTAGTAACCACTAGTATTATAAAAGCAAAAGTGTGTTTTTTGCTGATTTGTTCTTCAATCACATAGCAATAGAGCAACAGATCAACTTGAGTTTTTGTATGTGTATAGCTGAGGACCTGTACTGTAGAGTGACATTAACGAAATCCCGCGGGAATAACAAAAACCTAAACTACGCGGACGAAGTCGCGGGCATCAGCTAGTTTCCCTTAAATGGTGACTTTAGTGCTATGATATTGATTTAGTGAGGTCTATTAAGCTGTACTTATAATATCTTACCTGTACAAACAGTTATGCGATATTTATTTTGCTATTCTGGCAATAAAACCACAATTGATGAGCATTGAAGGGAGATTTGTCAACAATTTACCGGTGGTTAACGCAATTTAAGATAGAAAGTGGAACGGATATAATTTATGTCTGTTGCATTGCAGACATTTAGAATAGATGAGAAATAAATCGAAACATAAATACGTATAACTTTCTCCCCCATAACGAAGCATGTGGTTGTACATGCGAGAGATGTGAATACATTTGTAACTTAACGCGTAAATTCGCAAGGCAATCTTATTTGACCTAACATATTCATGGCACTTAATCAAGATTCGCTTGGTATTCTGTTTCATAGGCTTGATTATATTGATTCTCACAGCCTGCAAGTTGCATGCTGTGAAAACTTCAGTTTATCCGGTGACACCGTATACTACATTAACAGGATTACTTAACATATTGCAGGGAATATAATGTGAGAATATTAACATTACTTTCTGGGCTTGTAATTTTACCCATTTTCTTAGATCTAAATCAAACAGTTCTAAAATTTGGATCACTATTTCGAGAATCACGGTGTATTTTTTTTGTTTAAAATAATATTGTTTTTTAAACAGGTTTTAGGTTTTTTGTTTAGTGTCTGTACTTATTAACCACCCAATACATTTTTAAAGGCATTTATTCATAGTGAGTAGCACTATAATCCATTTCTGTGCCAAATTTCATCCAGATCCGTTAAGCCGTTCTGGCGTGATTGAGTAACAAACATCCATCCATCCAAACTTTCGCATTTATACCTAATATGAGTAGGTATAGATTAGACATTGATTAGATGTCCCGAGTCCCAAGATGCATTCCTGCCCCCCTAGCATGGGCCGAGAGAATTTTCTCCCCGAGGAAAGGATAAAATTTTTATTCCTAAATAAATAAATAAAAACGCTAAATATCGTTGGGTAAATAGTCCCCCGAGTCCCCGTGAAATGTCAAACGGGGATAAACTTCTCATCTCCTCTGTTGCCGTGCTCTGAGATACTCGTAAGTTAATTTTATCTCTTGTCAGTGGATAAAATCGGGGGATAAAATTTTTATCTCCGGCCCATGCTAGGGGGGCTGTAGTAACGGATTTAATTTATCAAACTTTAGGTATGTATTGGTTGTAATTTAGATCTGAGAAAGTATAATATTCGTTACAATAAATCAGTTGATTATTCTCACTTTCCAGTCTTGAATTGGCCTCCGCATAAGGATGAAGTGGTAACCCACATGGGTTATTGCCCTTTCGTGATTTGTAGCCGGTTAATTTTGTTTGGGAGCTATACGTTTAGTGAATTATTGATTTCTTTTGGATGCGAAAGTTAAATAACCAGAATCAACAAACATGTCCACAGTATTTTAGGCTCTATATTCAATTTGGATCACAATAGATTACAGAACATAGGTATTATTATAACATATAAAATTCTCGGGTCACAATGTTTGTAACAAATATTCCTCCGAAACTGCTTGACCGATTCTTATGTAATTTTTTGTGTATATTCGGTAGGTCTGAGAATAGGGCGTAAACTATTTATCATACCCCTAAAACACCTCAATCCACGCGGACGGAGTCGCGGGCATCAACTAGTTATTATAATAATAATGGTTTAAAATTTGGACTTGGTTAATGTTCACAATATCTGTCAGTATTGGGTATATTGACATTTAGGTTGTCTCTGATAAATCAGACTAATATTATAAATGCGAAAGTGTGTTTGTTTGTTGGTTTATTGTTTTGTCCTTCAATCACGCCGCAACGAAGCAACGGATCGACGTGATTTATTGCATAGGTTGAGGACCTGGAGAGTTATATAGGCTACTTTTTATCCCGGAAAATTAAAGAGTTCCCGCGGAGATCAAAAAGTATCAATCTACGTGGACAAAGTCGCGGGTATCAGCTAGTCATAAGAATATATCAAGATAGGTGCATTAGTTCTGAAAATACCTTACAGCTTTAATTGAACTAATAAGTTATAACAATATTTTTCTCACCTCCGGGCGGAAAGCGTCAATTTTCCTCCCGCTGCGCTAAACGAAAATGCCGCTTTCCGCCTCCGTCGAGGAGAAAAATAGTATACACACCACGGGCAGTAAATAAGAAAGCCTCAGATCACATGTTTATTGACCTCGGCTTCGCCTCGGACAACAATTACATGTGATCTGAGACATTTCTTATTTTACTGCCCTAGATGTGTAATGTACTATTAACGAACTTCTGTACACTATCGGACTTACAGATTTCGATCTCTGCGCCAGCGACTCCCACGCAAATAGACGTCGTATTTTAAACGCACTGACACCCGACAAGCAACAAACTGTATTAAAAAGACCTGTTCTGTGGACCTTTGTTTATGGTACCTGTGATGTCAACATCGTAGTTTATTGGCTGGTGTTCTGCCGCTGGTATTTTCAAACTCAAATTCATATTTTTGAAGTAAAAACTTCTTTAGCCGCGTTGAACACTTTTTGGTAGGGGGTAAACTTGTGGATTCGCGTCACCGACACCGCATCACCGACCGACGTAACAACGCGATTGTTACGAAGACAAAAGGTCTTAAATATAAATATAGGTACTACATTCGTAATTAAACTTTAATGCCTTAGTTTTAAGGTTTACTTATAGTTTATTTTTTTTTTAAATTCAAATAAACTTTTTAAGAGTGCTTTTGAATCGTCGAGTGAATCTAGCATTGGTTCAGAATGCCATTACAACCGAGAACAACCAGCAAAAAAGTTTGCTCTTTTAAAAAAACATTTACAATTACATCAATGTGTAGAATGTAGATAGGTACATAAAACCGCAGTCCTGAGCATTGCTAGAGCGAGTCAAATCCATGCCCTTTTATCAGTTTTTTTTTTTTTTTTTATTACAAGAAAGGCTTGCGCTTGACGACAATCACGCTTAATACAAAGCAATGATGAGGTCTAGGTTGAAGCGCGCCCGCCTAGAAGATGCCTATTCACTCTTGCCTTGAAGGTACTTAAGAGGATATGGGATGAACGGTAAACTTTGAGAATAGGTATTGAACTACTATATTGCCGTCGCGCTGCTCCTCGAATAGAATTCCATAACACCCGAACTGCAGCTTGGACCGATAATACCTATAAAAACAGTCGAATTCTTACTCTCGTATTTTTCTGTTTCCTCCTCCAAAACAGAACCGATTTTTTTTTTCAAGAACAATTTAAGAAGGACTCAGGCTATGTCGGTATGTTTTTCTTTTTTTGATTATATTCGTCAAATTTATATACGGGATATCTGATGATGACGTGAAAACTGGGCCATTTTTTGCAATTTTTGAAGGTTCCAAATTCTTAAAATTATTAATTTATTGAAAAAAGCAAAACATAGGGACATGGCACGGACTCGTATAAATTTTATGGTGCAAAAATATTTTCTCTATTGTAATTATTCACGGAGAAAACAGACTAATACGATAGTATGGGGGAAACCGCCCTCCCGTATCGTCTTAAGTTATACGTGGCAGGGAATACATGTGCTGGAAGGGCATTCCACATCCTGGCGGTTCGAATCAGAAACGTAGAGCAGAACCGTTTCGTTCGGGCTGACTGGACGTCAACCACATAAGGATGCCAACGCAAACGGTTTCTTGCTGTTCTATGGTAGAACGGTGAAGGGGGAACATTACATTACATTATCTTCAACACTAATAAGCTTTTTTCAGGAGCATATGCAGTGCATAAAATAGCAACTCCTTATCAAAATACATGTCCGCTTTCATGTTAAACATTGATTATGACATTTCTTTTTCTTTGGAAAGGTAATATCAGAGTTAAGGAAATACCTACTTGTATTGGATATGGAATCGCGATCAGCGTAATAGCAGAAAAAGAATTTCAACGTATTGGTAGTACCTAAGTACCTACATAATTAAGGTAAACCCACCCGTTCGTAGACAGGTCAGGTCTTCTAGATTCTTGAACTCCATTTAAAAGTCTCTTAGCTCTCATTTACAAGTAGGTACCGTCACCGGCAAAGACGTGCCGCCAAGCGATTTAGCGTTCCGGTACGATGCCGTGTAGAAACCGAATAGGGGTATGGGTTTTATATAACTGTCATGCCCCTAACAGATTAGCCCGCTACCATCTTAGACTACATCATCACTTACCATCGTGAGATCGTAGTCAAGGGCTAACTTGTAGTGGATTAAAAATAAATAAAAAAAAAGGTACATCAAACAAATCTTTTTGAGTCTGCAACTATTTCGAAACGTTCGAACTTCAAATCAGTGCAAATTAAATTGCGTAACTATGAAGAGTTTTGTATGTAATAAGGATTTAAAAAATAATGTGTTTACCAAATTGCAATATGGCGTAATTGCCTTGAATTTCGGAATTACTTTTAAACCAATAATTTTCATGAATTGAAATTGAAGGTTTTAAGCAATACCTACCAGTTAAAGTTTATTAATAGAGATGATTAATTTGATTGCACATAATACTGGTTGCATTCTGGGCTAGGACATTTTATCCCGGAAAATCAGGGTTTTATGGTAAGCTAAGTGATGTCATTCTAAATCCAATATGGCGGACTAGTTATTTTTATGCACCCCCATGATATGGATATCAATTAAAAGGGCTGTCAGCAAATTAAAATATTGCTGAGAAGAATACAAATAATAAAATGACGCCACCCTAAATTCAATATGGCGGACGATAAAGCTTGTTTTTAAAAATATTTTTAATATTGTGTTGTTTTTCTTAAATAATAAAGTATGTCGTTTTGATACAATCCACTTTCATTTTAACTTTTTCGACAAGTTGTATCGTTAATTAAACCGACAGATTGTCAATTCGTCTCATTAGCTCCTTGTGTTCTCTAGAATTTCATTTCATTTAATAAAATCGTTTGTGTTACAGCGATAAATATTTTAATTAATTGGTTGTACAGAGTAAAATTTATGATTCTTCAAAATGTTTTTAAAATCCGCTGATCTGTATTTAGACAGTGTGGTGGACAATGGCCTAAGCCCTTCGCATTCTGAGAGAAGTCTGTCGTTGTAATACTTAATCGAACCAGACAGTTTAAAACATTAATGAGGTAAAAGGCTGTATAAGATTTCGGTTTTAGTGTGGAGATAATACAGGAATGGAGTTAAAACTGATCGCACATAATAACTTGAACAGCACGCCCCGCACCTACCATACGGGCATGATGATGATGTCTTCAGCATAATATAATATTATGCTGAAGACATCATCTAAACTTTATTTCAACCAATGCTCATTGATGCCCGTATGGTAGGTGCGGGGCGTGCGGTTCAAGTTATTATGTGCGATATTATGTGTTCAAGCCTTAGCTTGAATAGACACTAAAAGCTTAATGTCCAAGTAACGCAAGTAATTAATTTCAACAGAATATGTTTCCGCGTTTCTTTGTACTTTAATCGCTCGTTTTGCCAGTTATTTTTTTCAAGCACATGCAACTTCTAGGATTTGCTCCCTAGGCGGTGTTGTCCAAGTGTTGCTACTAAATTTCACCGGGTAATACAATGTACTGATCAACTAAGTCCTGAAAAGCCTTTGCTAGTATAAATATTTATAGCCGGCATACATCTTTTAAAATTAAGTATTAGGTAATTAGCCGGCTAATTTGCATTTATTTAATTAAAAAAATATTTATCGATTACGTCATTCGAATTTTCGAACCTGAATAACGCATAGAGACCGTGCACCGTGCGGCTTGTGCGGTGTGTGAAGCGTTAAGATACGTGATGTTATGTGCAATCATCATTAAACTTTTAATACCACTACTTACCTTGATTTCGAAAATATAAGACTGACACTGGATAAATATGAGCGGTAAAACATAAAGGGACTCAAGAGGAAAGTGAAAGTAGCCTTAACGTCGCTTAATCAATCTTCTTCAACCTTGTATTTTACGCTCAATAAATATTGAATTAAATCGGGAATACATTATAATAATGTTTTTTTTCGAAAGGCTACTGGATTTACTAAGAGCGATTTCATCACTTTTCATGTATAAATTATGAGATCATTGGCTTAACTTAACCCATCGCAAAGCCACTACACACTCTAAATGTCAACCTTAACCTAACCTACAGTAACCAACATCTGTACCAAATTTCGTCAAAATCGGTTGAAAACATGGCCCTGGAAAGTGTAGCAGACAGACTGATTGGTACCTACACAGTAGATACACACTTTTTGAAAGTCGAGTATGTAAGACGTGATGGGTTTATGTAAGTAAGGCTAGGCATATTAATTTAAATAAAACTAAGAAATAAATTAAAATCTAAAATAAAGACGCGATGGTGATAATTAACGACGCCATCTTTAAATTAAAGCTACGAGGGTTGAGCTGGAGCAGTCCCAACCAAATGATCCAAGCGATCGTTATTCCGAGAGGAGACATTATTCTCCTCTCGGAATAACAATCGCTTGTTATCATACTGGTCTACTGCGTGGTCATACTTAGTCCACGCTGGCCACTTGCGGTTTATCAGACTTTACACACGTTTGAGAACGCTATGAAGAACTCTCAGGCAAGCAGGTTTGTCACTATGTTTTTCTTCAGCGTTAAATCAAAATATTGCCCCTAATACACCTAATTGCTTTAAACATACCACTCCGAAAAGTTTGTGGTACCCGAGATCCGAACCCTGAACCGCCGTTTTTTTACGCCACTACAAGTTAGCCCTTTACTGCAATCTCACCTGATAGTAAGTGATGATGCAATCTCACCTGATAGTAAGTGATGATGGAGTCTAAGATGGTAGCGGGCTAACCTATTGGGGGTATGGCAGTAATACCCATACCCCCAATCGGTTTCTCTATATATAATATACTCTATGGTTTCTAACTTTCTACACGGCACCGCTCTATCGAACGCTCTATCGCTTGACGGTACGTCTTTGCTGGTAGGGTGGCAAAAGGCCGAAGCCTCCCACCAGGCTAGACCAGAGAAAATTCAGAAATTATTGTCCAAATTGATCCTGATGGGTATAGTTGAGGACCTGGAGAGTGACATAGACTACTTTTTTCCCGGAAAATTAAAGAGTTCCCGCGGGAATCAAAAAATTTAAACCACGCGGACAAAGTCGCGGGCATCAGCTAGTAAGTTATAAAACAGCTCTCTGAGTGTCGAGTGTTATATGATGTTTTATAGCGATCATAATATTCATTACTTTTATATTAAAAGCTTTTCATACTTTATTACCAAATCTATTGAAATCCACCAATTAATATTTTTTGTCACGTGCCACCCTATCTCAGTCGTCTGTTAATCATTTACTGATCTTCAAATTATCGTAAGCCTCACGATTCAAATAATTTTATTATTTTTATCTAACTAGACTATGTCCGCGGCTTCGTCCGCGTGGATTAAGGTTAACTCTTATTTTCGGGGATAGAATATGACAGCCCAATATTCAGGTTATTAGCTATCCTCATTTCAAATTTCAGCCAAATCGGCTTAGTCTTTGTGGTGTGAAACCTAACAAACATCCAAACTTTTACCTTTATAATATTGGTAAGACACGATGCAATTATTAAAATAATATATTTCAGTAGAACTGCATAAAACATCCAAATGAGCTATAAAAGTCTACGGGAGCATATTTTATTGATACTCTTACATTTTCAATTTGATTTACGACTGTACATTTCAAGAAGATAGGAACTAAACTGAATGTTTAAAAAAACCGGCCAAGTGCGAGTCGGACTCGCGCACCGAGGGTTCCGTGTAAACCTGTAGTAAGTTTTACGATTTATGACGTATTAAAAACAAGACGAGATGAAACGCAAAACTAACTTAGTTTGTAGAGGTTTATTGTTAATATCAAAAAATTACGTTTGTTGTATGGGAGCCCCCTTTAATATTTACTTTATTGATATTTAATTATTTATTTTGAAAGGTAATATACAAGTTAATATTCTGTGAAAATTTAAACCGTCTACCTGTTACCGTTTTTAATATTGAGCAAAAAAATACGAAAAAAACACGTTTATTGTATGGGGACCCCCCTTAATATATATATTTTTTTAATTTTTAGTATTTGTTGTTATAGCGGCAACGGAAATACATCATTTGTGAAAATTTCAGCTTTCTAGCTATCACGGTTTATGAGATACAGCCTGGAGATCGACAGACAGACAGACAGGCAGACAGACAGAAAGACAGCGGAGTCTTAGTAATAGGGTCCCGTTTTTACCCTTTGGGTACGGAACCCTAAATAAATTACCAGTATAGTCCGTCAAACTTATCCAATTTTGGCCACCGGATAAGCAAGTGTGGGACTTTAGGTACCTATGCGCGTAAAATAGGCGACATTGAGTATGAAGTGACATAGTGAATGAAGTAGGTGTTATAAACTTTTTATTAACATTTAAACTTTTAAAGTGATAGTAAACCCCATATACGGAACCATAGCCAAATAATAAGACGCCTAGCTAAGCTTTAAAATTAAATCAATGATTTCTTTTTTATGACCGTTTGCTTATAAGGGAGATGTGTAGGATTTTATATCCATGTTAATATTGTGACATTGTTTAGATTTGCTCTATTACTGTCGTAATAGTCGTTAAAGCCTACCAATCCGCATTGGAGCAGCGTGGTGGATCTAAGCTCTTTATTCCCTCTCTCCTATGAGAGTGGAGGCATGTGCCCAGCTCGTTAATGGGCCTGTAGTGGTGGGCTCTCTTACTGTTCTGAAAATATGTGAGAGAAGAGGATTTAAATATAATTTTAAATAAAAAAATGCGTATATCGGGAATCAAATCTAGGACTTCTCGCTTACCACTGCGCCTAGGGAGGTCGTTAAAACTGCACACCAATAAACGCTTCCTAATATGAGCTGAATTGACGCGATTCCGCCGCGCATTCTGTGTGTCGAGGGCTTTATAGCTGCCCAACTAAGCCTGGGAAGACTGACGAGGTAATTATAATAATAGTGAATGTGAAATGTCACGAAATGGGAACATCATGAGTCACGAACTAAACTAACTCTAGATAAACCTAACTGTAACTGTGTGAAAAAGTCGTTTTCTAAAACTTTATGTTTTTTTGTAGACTGTAAGTCTTATCTGATCCGGTGACAGCGTCAGATCTAGTATCGTCTAGTATCTATATCTATGAAAAATAAAAATAAAAACAAAATCTTAGCGGGCATAAAAATTAGTTCCAATTTTGGCCACCGGGTCGGATAAGTTGTGGGACTAAACACAGGAACATTATTTTTTTCAAAAAAATTTCAAAATTCAAAAGTTTTTTATTCAAATATACTTTTTACAAGTGCTTATGAATAGTCGAATGAATCTACCACTGGTTCGGAATGACATTCCTACCGAGAAGAACCAGCAAGAAACTCGGCGATTGCTCTTTTGAAAAAAAAAAAAAAATTACAATTTCATTAATTTGTAATTACATAAGTAACCGCTGTCCTTAGCATTGCTGGAGCGATTAAAATCCATGCTGCTTTGTCATTTACGTAATCTTATCGTATCTTAGATTAATTGAGTCTATCACAGTGAGAGTGAGAGCACGAGTCTCCTCTCGGAATGGGCAGGGTTAGGCCAAAGTCCACCATGCTGGCCATGTGCGGATTGGCGGACCTTTCACAGCTTTGAGAACATTATGAAGAACTATCACTCATGATAATTTAATAGACCTAGGTACATGCGTGTGGTGATGGATAGGGTTTTAAGATGCAAACTAACAATATGTAATACACAGACTCGATCATTTATTAAGGAAGAAACACAATAACATATAAGATATTATATTAAATTAATTGCAATGTAACAAGATAACAACAACTAAATCCATAACCACTCGCAACCAAGGTATAGATAGGTCTACTTTCTGGAACACTTGCTACTCAAGGCAAATCTGAGTATCGAATGGTTAAAGACTTTGAAGTTGCTATAATGTAAATTCCAAAGCAGTATTGTGACGTCACGCCATTAATGGCGGAAAACCACGCGTATAGACAACTTTGCCGCGCCACAGGTTCAGCGCCATCTGTAGTCAGCAAGCGGCACTAACATCGAGCGGCGCTGTCGTCGAGTGGCGCTCACAATCATTTCCTTCACCGATAAAGGGAGTGATATTTAATTTAAAATTACACTTACTTAACTCCGAAAGGTGTGCGCAAGGGTATCAAAGCCCCAAAAGTTGCATTACCGAGTATTGAATCGTCGACCACCTGAACAAATGACCGGCTACTGGTTTAGGCCAAACCACTATGCTAAAGCTAAGTAGTTTATCTGGCGTTAAATGGGTAACTAAACAGTAGTAACCTGTCAAGAAACAAGGTAAAGACAATTAGTGTTCATGGTAATGACAGTTTATTAACATAGTTGCCGCAAATTGCATGCCATATGTGGTGACAAGAAGGAAAATAATGTGTGGTGTACTCGTGCGAGAAACCTGGGGCCATACTTCCAACGCTTAAAGCCATATTATTTCATTGTTTTTGACTTTTGTGTTTTAGAATAGGGATGATGACAACTCAATCAAATCAGCAACTCTTTATCAAACTTAAAAACGCACTTAAGTCTAGTATGGAAGTTGTATGAAATTCACAGTTGTGTCGTCATAAAATTTCAACGCACTGTTTTTCTTTAATCTATATTTTAAAATGGATAACAAACTTAAAACTAACCGAGGATGTGAATTTATAGGTCTTTTGGAAGACCCTCTATTTAATAATCAGTTAGAAATTTATTTATTAATTTATTTTTGATACAGGCATCAGGCATATTTATTTATTTATTGGATATTTTTTGGCATAGGTGGAGACCTGTGCCTAGCATTGGGACCACAGATCAGAGAATGGGACGTTAATGGGCTGTAGTGGTGGTGGTGGTGGTGGTGGATGGGCATCATCCCTATTATAACCCTTATTTTAGGAACGTCATCAAAGAGTCATTTAGAGTAATATTGCTTAAGTATTACTTTAAAAGCGTTGGCAGTATGGCCCCTCTAGTAGATTTCATCAAGGGCTACCACTTACATGGATATTAATTTGCAATAATAAATAAATAAATGTGATCATAATAATAAATATGTTGATCTAATTTATTTATTTACGTCTGCATATAAATCCCTAATAGACCTCGTCATTCTGTCGGCAATGTTATTAGAACCAAGAACAAATTTATTATCATAGAAAGACTGTTAGTTTGTATTTTTGTAGAAATATTTTCACATAGGTGGTTGTTGTTGTAAAGAAAAAAAAAGAAAAAAGTAAAAAACGGTTTTGGAGGTGCTGGGATTTGAACCCAGGACTTTCAGCATGCGAAGCAGACACTCTACCACTGAGTTACACCCCCGCCTGTGAGACCTGCCGAAATTAAGCATCAATAGCTACAACTACAATACTTTGTTATTGATATTAAGGCTCGCACATACTCATTGGCAAACAAATTTGATGTACATGCCTTTAAAAGGCTTAGACCAAGTTGGCATAAAATATCACAGCGATACTTGCTCGTATTTCAAATATGCCAAGATAGGATCAAAAATAAAACCTGTCTAAAATCTAAATGCAGCCCGTTGTCCTTCCCAAGTTCACATTCTGTAAGACATAGCCCAAACAATCGGGGTCCTTCGAATAATTGTTGTAATCAATAATGCATTCCATGTTTTGTGCTAAAGGAATGATAGGAATGGAACGTTAGCTAACGTTAGCTCGGTTGGATTTTGACTGCGTGCGCGCACGTTTAAGTATGGAATACAAAAAACAATAAGCTGACTAAAATAAATCGGGGTATTGTTTTAATCGTACCTATAGTACCTAAGTATATTATCAGTTATCACACATTATGGTAATAAATGTTTTTTTTCCATTTCTAAATAAATGATGCACGCGATTATGTTGATGTTATGAATTTATAATGATTTTCACTATTGTGCTCATTGTAAAAATGAATATTGTATATGGACAAATGTCTGAAATAAAATATTTTTATTTATTTATTTATTTATGTCCGTGTGGATTTCATTTTTTTTTATTTCCGTGAGAACTCTTTGGTTTTCCGGGATAAAAAAAGGGATAAAGGGATAGTAGCCTTTATCCATTTCCGGGAAGCAAGCTTTCTTGGTACCAAAGGTCAAAATCTATTGAACTGATGGAATGTTAAAAGTTAACAGACAGACACACTATATTCTTAGCGAGACTATTCATTATTCTCTCAGAAACAGCTGGACCGATTGTGATTCAATTTTTTTGTGTCTTTGAGTGGGTCCCGGGATGACGTCTTATATTAACAATTGGACCCGGTAGGTGGTGCTGCAATTGGGATCTAGGAAAACGTCTTTCGGGCCCACTAATTTTGATGGCAATTTATTTGATTATCTTTTAAGTAACTACCTATCCAATTAGGGGTTCCGTTTAGTTTGTACCTAATTTAGTAGTTTTATAAACCGGTGGTAGATTTCTTACCAGCAATTTTGAACATGCGTTGCATTTAACGAGCGTCCAAGTTTGTTCGTTAAATCCTAAGATTGCATCGCCACTTATACTCGTAAGTTTAATTAGCGTAGATGCCTAATTAATCTGCGTATTCTAATTAAAATAATTATTTAACATTTTTCAAGTTTTATAAATCCTGTAATAAATCTGCCCGACAGGGCGTCATGCTGATATATGGAACGGATATAGTAAATATATTAGGTATTTATCACTGATAAGGAGTTAATTATTTTATTCAAATAGGTATGCTAACTAGCGAAGAATTTAGAACCTTGCGCGTTCAGGTTGATTTTACCTATCGTAAATTGTCTTTTTCTGCATCCGTAAGTGGATAAAAATAATATAGGTAATTGAAGAAATAAATGCTTAGTATACGTAGGACTTTACATTAAATCTTTTTTTTTTTACCGTCCTTGCCCATCCAGCTCATGACTATGATCTCACCAGGATAGTGATGGTGCAGTCTAAGATGGAAGCCGGTTTACTTAGTAGGGCTGTTATATTAAACTCGGCTTAATCGATTTACTTACTTTTTACTTTTTACTTTTAACTTTATTGCACAACCAGAACTAGCTGATATAGGTGGACTTAAAGCTCGAGAGCCTTATCTGATATCTCCCAGTCGAAAAAGAAGGTGTGAAAAGGCGTGATGAAGGCTCGAAAGCAATCATCAGAAAAAAAAAGGATTATACTTACCTACCTATTATCTGACTTTGCCTTGACTTTTTATCTTCTCAAGGTTTCCAATGATTTTCAAAAGAAGCAAGTCATAAGTCAGTCGGAAAGTTTGATAGAGCTTTAAAAATACCCAATTTAAAATTTAAAAAAAACTAGCATTCGCGGCATTTGAAAATTGAGCAGATATTTGTATTTAGTTCGATATAGAGCTATACTTACTTCAATCAAGTTGGTTTAAGGGGCGGACGAAGGCCTTTCTAAGTAAAGGTACATACTTAGAAAGGCCTTCGTTTATTAATTTTATTAATATTAATTCATATATAGGAAGTAGGTATTAATTTTATTACGGTACTGTACGGTACAACAAATTTTAATACGCGCCCATTTCGATTTTATTAATCATCTTCATAACATTAACTTGGATCATGTGAATCGTGATCCTCCTACACGTATGCTCGCTATTCAAAAGAAAAAACCGGCCCAGTGCGTGTCGAACCACGCGCAGTGTAGGGTTCCGTTATAAGTTAACTTTATAAGTTAACTCGTTAACTTGTAAAGCCTACTTAGCTGTGTAGTCGATTATTTATTATCGAACCGCAAGGCATCGACAAGGTCTGCACCCTTACGCAGTCGAAATTCCGCAGACTCGTACGAAGCGATTTGCTTCCTCGTTTCTAATTCGAACCGCTAGGATATGGAATGGCTCTTCCGGCTTCCGTTTTCCCCTCCTCTTCTATTATATATAGGTACCTTCAAATCAAGAGTGAATAGGCATCTTCTAGGCAAGCGCGCTCCACCTTAGGCTGCATCACCACTTGCAAGCAAGTCTGATTGCAACCAATCGCTGGCCTATTTATTAAAAAAAAAAACAAAGTAGTGTGTGTGCATTATGTTCCTTTTAACTTCGTTATATTACATACTACTGCCATTAATTTTTAACAGCCGTTTAGCTTGCAGGGAGGGGGAGGGGAACCTTTACAACGACATCCCACACCATGGGATGGACAAGAAAAAAAAATCATTACCACTTTACGTGTAGGGGAGGTAGCTAGGTACCCTATTTTTGTTTACCACTTTTACCACTATTATGTGTTACGTATGTAACATGCCAAATTCCAGCTTTCTAGTACTAAAAGCCTCTGGGGCGATACTGCCAACGCCCCTGAGCTAAAACGCGGACGTACGGACGGACATAGCGAAGCTACTCGTATGAGGATTCATTGTTGACAGCGGATCCCTAAAAACTACTAAATCTACACCATCAATAAATTGCGATGCCTTTTAAATCAATCCGCAGATGTTATCATATTTGCATTAAGGCAATTAACGAAAATTATACGCTACCAAAAATTATTATTTCGCTCGAGGCAACTTTTCTATAAATAATTGCAAGTAATGCTTTCGAATAAAAGATATATCATAGAGATAATATAAGAATTCTGGAGCAGATGGTATCAAACGATTTATAGGTACCGTGAGAAATAGCAATTATTCTGTCCAAATATTGCCATTCGCTTTGGGCTAAATTGTATTTAAATTTCTATTTACTTAATTGCCATTAGATGATGCCCGCGACTTTGTCCGCGTGAATTAAGTGCTTGTCATTCTCGCGGGAACTCTTTAATTTTTTAATTTGTTTTATTTCTATTTTTTGTTTTTGTTATTTTTATTTGTTGTGGTGGTACAAATAACGTGTATAATAATAATAATAACAATTTTCCTTTAAGTTCTGTAATAAACACGTTCAAAACACGAAATTAATCAAAAACCAAGTAAGTATCTACGAAACTACAAAGATACCGCAAGGCCATATGTAAACGGGAAATTTCAAACCCCGTCTGCACTTGCAAGCGACAGATAGGTAAACCTGATACTCCGTACTCGATCGCGAAGATAACTGAGATTTGTGTTCCCAGGCAGAGCCAAGTTGTCCCATATAGCGAAGCCTGAAGAAACACCATTCAACGACCGCGCGTAACCATACACCTGTAGTGATGTCCAATGGAAAAAATATTATCGATAAAGATAAGTCAAAATAATGACGTCATCGTTATTAGCCTGCAGGCATCCATTGTTGAACATAGGTAATGCTACTATGACACGACAGGACTATTTACCTGTGTTATTATACCTATACTACAAAAGTGTAAAATACAATACAAGATGGGCACGATTTTCTCTCTCTTAAACTTTAACTTTCCGGGATAATAAGCTATATCCATCTCCGGGACGCTAACTCTACCTAATCGTCAAACACGTTGACATAGGGGCTGTGAAAAGATGACAGACAGATAGACATACAGACAGGCAGATACAATTATACATTTTTGAAGGGTGCAAAGAAAAAACATTCTACAACCTAAACAAATAAAATTTAAGTATTGCTTTAGCCAATAAATTAAGTTCGATTAATTCCTTCAAATCGTATTTGTAAACACAATTATTATTATTGTAGCTTGATCATTTCAATACGACTGACAACCCCATTACCGTCACAACTGTCATTGTACGTCAATGTCGAGATTGTTTATCGATAACTTAGATACGTCACTAGCTGCCAGACGGGTATTATTAGGTCTTCCTGGAGGTTCAGTACGAGTTCTCCGGACTCGACTATGGTGAATATATCTAAACTACGAGATATGTTCATTTATCCATAAATCTCCATTCTTAGTATGTCTTTATTCCGCAACTGTCATCCTTGTAAATAAAAATCAGCAGTATGCAGTGGATCGATTGCGGTAGGATTTCAGTTATGGGCCATGGCAGCATGAAAGTTATAGATACAGCACATTAATACTATGTGATAGTCACTAGTTTCCCAATCGATCAGCTGCATAAACTTAGGCCTACACCCAAAGTACTCGTCCTTGGCCTACGCGAAACGAAGAAAAATGAGCTGCGAATAACGACTTTAAAAGAACTACCTGTAAACTCTGACGTTATAATAATTTGGTATTGGAACTCATTGAACGCTATCGAATATGCGAATTGCAAACACTTATACTAAGGCTTGGCTCTCGATTCGCTGCAAAGGCTAGCTTGCATACAGAGTATAGACAGGTATTTACGCCAGAATAAGTTATAAAAGTGAACGTTTAAACGTTCTTTTTTTGAAAACGGGAATTTTGGAAGATGAGCTGCTGCTCTAAAAAAATATGAATTTAAATTCCTAATTTTTAATGTTTGCATATTAAACAATTCACAGTGCATACTTAGTTTACATAATTTTTTTTCTCGTGAAACTGAGATTGCCGGCGCCAATCGTAAAGGAGTTGCAAAAGACAATCACACTTCGCCCATTAAAACCTCTGTTTTATAACAGCGTATAAAGTCAAATTGCCTTCAATTATAGGTACCTGTCTACACTTAAGTTTGTCGGTATGCACGATAGTTTGTCGGTTTGTTTGCTACGATTTTTGTTAGTTATTTATTAGCCCAAAATATGAAACCTCCAACTGAAAATCTGAGGATCCTTTAAGTTCCCGTGCAAAGCAAGGGGATGCAGAGAGAAAACTTTACTGGTAGGAACTAGGAAAACCAATAATTAATAAATTACGTCCAACCTTTTTGTTATTTTATTCACCAGGTACCTAATTGGTATTATTTAAAAATACCAATTACAAATACATTTTGTTGTATTTTGTTAATGGGAAACAAAATGATAACCGTCTTTTATAGTAACATATTATTTGAATTTGCATATTTGCAAGTTTTACGGTAATTTCTTAACATTTCTTAGTAGGTATCACGTGGAAAACATGTAGGTACCGAATATTTGAACCATATTCCAAGCAGACGAAATCACGAGACCGTTAGTTTCTTTGACCATATCTACTTAAATGACAAGATCGTAAGATAAAAAAAGACTAGGTATTTTTTCATGTGAGTGTTTATGTAAGAGTCCAAATAGTCATCTAGCTGGTTGCTTATTAAATCAATAACGCGTGACTGGACATATAATTAACTAGCTGATGCCCGCGACTTCGTTCGCGTGGATATACCAAGTTTCATCGAAATAACTTGAGAAATGACGGACTTTTATACAAACTTTCAACCTCTATTTCACCCCTTTGGGGGTGGAATTTTGAAAAACTGTGAAACACATATGTTTTCATTTCTAACCCGCTGCTCATATACCAAGTTTCATGGATATAACTTGAGAAATGAAGGACTTTCATACAAACTTTCAACCCCTATTTCACCCCTTCGGGGGTAAAATTTACGAAAACTGTGAAACACGTATTTCTTCATTTTTAACCGGTAGCTTGTATACCAAGTTTCATCGATATAACTTGAGAAATGAAGGACTTTCATACAAACTTTCAACCCCTATTTCACCCCTTTGAGGGTGAAATTTTGAAAAACTTTGAAACAGGTATGTCTTCATTTTTAACCCGCAGCTCATATACCAAGTTTCATGGCCATAACCTGTGCTATAACTTGAGAAATGAAGGACTTTCATACAAATTTTCAACCCCTATTTCACCCCTTCGGGGGTAAAATTTACGAAAACTGTGAAACACGTATTTCTTCATTTTTAACCGTTAGCTTGTATACCAAGTTTCATTGATATAACTTGAGAAATGAAGGACTTTCATACAAACTTTCAACCCCTATTTCACCCCTTTGAGGGTGAAATTTTGAAAAACTGTGAAACACGTGTGTCTTCATTTTTAACCCGCAGCTCATATACCAAGTTTTATGGCTATAACTTGAGAAATGACGGCCTTTCATACAAACTTTCACCCCCTATTTCACCCCCTTAGGGGGGGAATTTTGAAAAACTGTGACACACGTACTTCTTTATTTTTTACCGTAAGCCAAAATCAAAAGTTTCGTTGGTATAACTTGTAAAACATCTTGAGAAACGAAGGACTTTCATACCAACTTTAATCCCCTATTTCACCCTTTTGGGGGTCGAATTTTCAAAAACTGTGAAACATGTATGTCTCCATTTTCAACCCGCAGCTCATATATCAAGTTTCATGGCTATACCTTGAGAAATTAAAGACTTTCATACAAACTTTCCACCCCTATTTCACCCCTTCAGGGGTAGAATTTCGGGATAAAAAGTATCCTATGTCCTACCTCGTAGTATAGGCTCAAATCGTGTTAAGTTTCGTTTGAATTCATTCAGTAGTTTCGGCGTGATGCGCGGCCAAGATACAGACAGACAGACAGACAGACAGACAGACAGACAGACAGACAGACAAAAATGAAAAAAATTACAGATTTGGCTTCAGTATCGAATAATGAGTGCCCTCCAAAAAAAAATTTCAAAATATCTTCAATGTACAGAATTGGACCTGTTACAGTTTTATTATAAGTATAGATATGACATACAACTTGTTAGAAATTAAATCATCATACTTGTAGTTTGTTTAAATTATATTTCGCTATCTTACAATCTTAGTAATTGATCTTTATAACTTATGCATATAAGAGCTAGGGACAAAAAATTTCGTAAGCATGTAAAATGTTAGGTACTATGCGTCGTAACATTAAGTACTTGGTAATTATTTGATGTACTCGTTTCTTGGAAAATTAATTTTAGGTCATTTACGACCCTCATTTTCATTTTATTAAAACTTTTTGTAGTTATTTAACGATAAAACCTACGATTTATTGAGAAGCCTGAAATAAGTGATGCAAAACCTTTCAATCATTTCGACTTTTACCTTTTCCAGGCTTATTTGAATTGTAGGCAAGCGCAAATCTAACATTAATAAATAAATGTAAGTGGCAACTGGTAAGTAATGAAAATAAAATGACATAGTCTTACGATGCGTAACTTACTCTTATCGTTATATAAATAGAAATAAAACTAAAAATAAAAGCAAATCATTCGCCACAGATAATTAATTTATATGACACTCGCTTTAATTAAACGTTCTTATGTGTGTTTGCATCTACATAGCCAATTAGTGTGGTGGAATAAGCGATAACTGTCAGTTAGTTTATAGACTAGGAGGTAATAAACTTCTATAAAAAGGGTTTTATATCGGTCCAAATCTATAAAACTATTTATACTTTAGGTTTTAAAAGGCAACTTAATTTAATAGGTAAACTAGGAACTGTATGCCTTTTGAGTTTTGATGTGTAGTATTTTTTTATACATCAAAACTCTAAAACGTGGACACCGTCCTTTGTTAACACCAGTTTTATTAGTAAAATTATAAAATCACTAGATGATGTGCAAAGCTTATGTTATTCTCCAGGTTTTTAACCAATAGCCATGCAAAAAATCACGGTTGCTCCACCGCATCGTGATTGAAGGACCAATTAACAAACAAACATACTTTTGCATTGTAGTGACTAGTACGACTCGGTCACTGACTCTTAGACAATTACACGGTAGCTGTTTGAACAGCGTAATAAACAAATATAGTTACGAGTTATGTTGAACTAAGACCAGCGACTGTGTGTTCATTAAACGAGTTCTCTTTATTTGAGTTTGCTTTAAGTTTTTATGGTCAGGCTGTTCAACTGATACTGGTTGATTATTTTGTACAGAGAAATATTTATCGATAACATTCATGTGATAATTTTCCCATCTCTATTGGGCGTTGTAGGCGTATTTACAAAAATCTTATGTGTGTAGGAATTTAAGGAAAAATATCGATAGCAATATAATTACTATCATTTTGACCACCTTA
Source organism: Erebia ligea (assembly GCA_917051295.2). Classification (NCBI taxonomy): domain Eukaryota; kingdom Metazoa; phylum Arthropoda; class Insecta; order Lepidoptera; family Nymphalidae; genus Erebia; species Erebia ligea. Next base: position 2,987,610 of record OU785232.1, read on the forward strand.
TTGAATTAAATTTTCAATTTCATTGCATTTTAAAATGGACCACTTTTATGGGATGAACATTGTGTTAAATAAAAGGTGGTAAAATTACATCTACATAATATATTTGGTTTAAACCGAACTATGCTTTCACGTTTGATTAAATTAAACCTAGGTAAAATTTATTTTTACTTGATTTAATTCACTTATTTGTTATTGAATATAATATTGATACAGCAGTTAAAAATTTACACAGTGTTTAAGATAATGTAAATCAAAAAACACCTGACAAAAGAAATAATTATTTCGTTCAAGCATCGATGAATCATACAAAGTCTAGACCGCTTTAAAGAAGTACGAACAACCAAACAAAAACGCATCGTTAAGTCTCAGCTTACATTCCATTCCTAAGTATCACACATGATACACGGCCGGGAAAAATGACTAACATAACAAGCATATTTTGTTGGGTCTCCCAATAGGAATGTGCAATTCCCGAAACAGGTAATTTTAGAAAGTTAATATTTCCGGGGTATAAATAAATAAAATGGGGTAATGCAACTAAACTAATTTTGTCGTAAAAGATATAGGCAACAACAACAAAATATTCAGATAAAGTAAAGAATATGGACATTGCAACGAAACTATTATTTGTATTAAACGAGCAAATAACGTTTACGTTGTTCAAGCAGCTGAAAAATGACGAACAAAACCAAAGACTTACTCGTATTATATAGAAAACCGCGACAAAAATATTATGAGTTACGAGTAAAAGAGATTTTGTTATAAAAAATAGCAAGGCCAGTTCATCTAGATAAAGCAGATAAAGTAACGGATCGCGATCATAAATACTCATCAAACACGACACGAGTGTGTGCAAGAAAAGAACAAAAACACCGTCAGTTAGTGTAATGCTGAGTGTACTTTATTCCAGTATTGTATTACTGTAGAATCTAGATTCCAGTCCTTTCACCGGAGGTAGTTTTTTCTTTGCAGCAAAAAACAGTATTATAGTCCGGAAAGCTTTTCAATAAAATTATTGCTGTTTTCTGTATAAGATCATAGCTAGCTGATTTTTTCTTCTATCTACGTAATAACCAAGTAGCCCTCTATAATATTGTTTCTTTAAATTCGGTAATGCTTAGAAGTGAGAGAATAACCATGTAGGTTTATAATGATTTTAATTATAAACCTTAAAAATGTTACATAAATTATTTTATCGATATAATATATCATACAACCTATTTATAAAATTATGGTCATCCCTAAATTCCTTTTGAATACCTCCTATTAATTCCTATCTTACGAATCTTTTCAACATATTTCTTAATTACACTTCGTATTCGTCCTCCGAGATTAGCAAGATATACTTGTAGTACCGTGTACGTACGGCCACTTTCACACGTTAGTTGAGGTAACTGAAAATAAAAACAAACGCTCCCTCCTAGCGGCCGATAGCTGGCCACTATATATAGGCCCCACTCCTGCACAACTAGTCATTCGTGTTTTCGTGCTCAGCCACTTCGCACGTCCGCAAATTCGGTGAGTTTTTATTTTTATTTTTAAATTATTAAATTAAAAATTAATATTTTTATTATTTATTTTTGTGATAAAAACGTAAAAGTGATTTCGGAAATTTGAAATTAAACCGATCACGTAAACGTTATCACCGAATAAGTTTGTCATCGAGTTTTTTGGAGTCTTCTACACTGTTTTGTCATCGAGATTTTGTTTTTGAAGTCTTCTACACTGCTTGTCATCGAGTTCTTTGGAGTCCCGCCTTCACTCCCGAATCCCGACAGCAAGACGCCTTCGAGTTTTTTTGTTATGATGTTTTGAGCATAGCTACTACAGCAGAGCTTTATAAAACGATACGGATCGTCGGATACAGCATCTATTAATGGACGCACGACGCTTTAATTACGACATACAGCGATTCTTTAACAAGACGTTTAATTGTCCTCAGGATTAGTTATTGCATATTAAAACTAATTCTTATTATTTAGCAAGAATCTTTCAGAAACTTACAAAGATGCTAAGGCAATAATTAAATAGAGCGCAGATTCGAAACAGCCTCAAGCCCAAACCGCAAAGGAAGTTTTAAATCAACAGACCTGTTATGCGAGCATTTCGGCTAAGGACTTCTCATCGCAGCCATCGTTGTCCGAGATTAGGAACACTGGTAATTTTTTTTAAAAAATTGGCAAAATTTTTAAAAAAGCAGTGGTCATCCATAACCGATGACCCTACAGTGGTTAGTTGTTTTTTCCTATAGTATTCCTATTTTAAGTGTTTCTTGTTTTGCCTCGAAATTCATTCAAAAGGCAGTCGATGGTCCCTTAGCTATAGGAGCTATATCACAAAGTGAACCTGCAGTACATTAATTTTTGACTGCAGTACTCTTTTTCCGAGTCATACGGCAAGAACATACTATTAACTTTAATATAAAACAATGAAATACATTTCAATATTTTTTCTTTATTTGAAGAATTTAGAACAATAATTGTATTAGTGAGAACTGCTATATGACCACAACCAATCAAAAATATGCTTAGTTTTCGGTCCTAATACATGCAGACCAGAAAGGCAACTAAATTAATTGCGCTTTTGTTTGAAAATAGTTTTCCAAATATACGTTCCACAGTTATTTGGTTTATTTAAACTAAACTGCAATATTTTTTGTATTTTTTCGCTCGTGGAACCTATCTAAAAATTTCCTCGAGGCTAAGAAATTAATGTTACTCCTGTTAATCATAATAATTCTTTAATAATCTTTACAGTTTGGCAACTTAACAGTTTTATTTTATAATTAATTTTAAAACAAGTAAATAACTTCCGTATAAGGAGTTCCGACACTACCTATAATTATTGTTCGATGATGATTGATTCTCTTTTTAAAAAGAAATCACAAAACGAACGTCTCTATAACATAATATTTCAATGAAAAGAAACAATAAGTTGCCACCGAGCTCCTGCAACTTTTTTTTTTTGAATACGTAATTTATTCTTATATACATAATAATATTTTTTTTGAACTTTGCTACATTAGTTGGCCTTATTACTTCATCGTGGCCGGCTAAAACAACCAAGTTTTAGAAGGTGTAAATGTTTTAAATTTAAAAAATGGTAATTAAGAAACAACGCATCTATATCCTGTTGTCCTTCAGATTTTGAGCGGCTTAATTCTGTAAACAAAATTGGTCATAGGATTCTCAACTGCGGGGTTGGGGGCCGCTTGTGGTGAGGAAACTGCTAGCACCCTACGAAATGAGGCATTTCACATTAACCAGTTGGAAATTCTGCCAGCTTACTTCGGTTTCAAGTATTTGTTGAATACTTACACATTTTTTCAAAATCTTTTCAAGATCGCCAATACCATTGCAGTTGGTTTCATAACCTGCATGGCTGGTAGGTATTTCCCCTCTTGAGATGAGCCCACGAGATATATATTGAATAGATGCGATTACAAAGATGTTTGTATTACATATAAACGCTCTAGTCACGATACTAAAGCTATTAGAGAATCAAGACGAATCCGTTCAAAGGTATTTAGTGGGAACTGTCTAAATAACTCGAAAATTCTCCTTTTTGCGTCCCAATGTTATACCAATTATAAAAATTAATATATTTCGTGTAAGAATGACTCCGATGCGTACGTCATTAATGCTTTCATGGGTTTCAATCTCTTGGGTTTCCACTCTTCGGTATTATCAAGAAAACACAAGTAAAGTTCATAATTTTTGTTCCTTTATAGCCTACCATCATATCGCATATTTAATGGTTTACTTGCTGTAATTTGTCTTCGGACCCACTGGTCCACTGGTCTTTGAACCATCTGACGTGGTTATATATATACATAAGTATATATATATTTTTATTTATTTAATTGTTTTTTTTTTTTTTTTTTTCTCTCTCGTTCCTGCAGCCGCAAATTACACCTCACATACCCTGGTTGGAACTACTGCTGGCTGCTCGCCAGTAGTCCTTATTGATATGAGATTTCCCACTCTCATCTATAGAAATGATGAATACCTTTCAGTCAGTTTTATTTCTGTCCTTCTATAAATTCATTTAAACAACACGATGGTTGATCAATTAAGTTATTTCAATTCGGCAATCAATAATATACATCTCTTCCATGGATGTCTTCAGCAAGCATTAATTCAATTGAATTTGAGTTGTTGAAATTTATCACAACTTTACCAATAGTTGTAGATCTCATAATATTAGAGATAAGTGATCTCTAAGTATAATATGCAGTTTCATTGAAAAAATTGAACATAGGTACTATAAATAGATTTTCTAAATTTTTTTTTCAAATTCATACTGACTTTCTATGCTAAAATGCAACATCACTTGAGATCCTTGGAATGCATTAATTTTTTTTTTGTGTTTTGTTTTTCTCAATCAATGATCTGATGAAATTTCAACTATAAAATAACTTTTGAAGCATTAAATAATTTTATGAGCTTCAAGAACATTACATAGAATGCAAAAGTTTTTCAAAATTGTAATAATAATAATATATAACATAGAACTTTCCTTCGAAATTTCTCGTCAATCAAAATTTTTAATTTTTAATTAAAACTTTCTGAACAGGTTTTTTCCGTATATAATACAATTTTTACATTATCGTAAGTGTAACTCAATAGTTATCTTGACAAAATTAAACACCTTCGACACAATATCGGACTTATCTGTTCCTCAATACAGCGCGGCCTCAAGAGCCCGCCATATCCACAAGAATATTTTAGTTACAGTCACTTGGCATATCCACAGACTGGTCCTTGTTTTTGCCCTAAGTACACGACACTAAGTAGTTGCTCGAATACTTTTGAAATTATAATTTTCCTTATCGAAAATTCAGATTGTTGAGTTGACTCATTTCTTACAAATACTATGATCCTGTAATAATAAAATCGAGCATTATAAAAAACAAAGTTATACAGTACCTCGTAAACATCTATCAAAATAAATAAGATTGTTCATTAAATAAGAACATAATCATTATTATGTATTAAATATGATATACCTGATGGTTAAAGTGCGTTTTTCGCATAATAACTACGAGTAAGACCTGTTTTCATGACAAGTCTCTCAATATCTACAAGTATATCTTGCTAATCTCGGAGGACGAATACGAAGTGTAATTAATGATTAAACGAACTTACCTGTAAGTGAAGTTCGATCATAATTATACGAGTATTCGTCCGAAGAGATTAGCATCCCACCCTCCCACGGGTTACCCCAGTGTCATGAAAAGGTCACATTTCAAATTCAAGGTTAAATTTGTAATATATATGTGTTTATGAAAGTGTAAAACAAAAACAAAAAAAAAAAAAAAAACAAAAGGTCAAGCTCCGAACTAAATGACTAGTTGTGCAGGAGTGGGGCCTATATATAGTGGCCAGCTATCGGCCGCTAGGAGGGAGCGTTTGTTTTTATTTTCAGTTACCTCAACTAACGTGTGAAAGTGGCCGTACGTACACGGTACTACAAGTATATCTTGCTAATCTCTTCGGACGAATACTCGTATAATTATGATCGAACTTCACTTACAGGTAAGTTCGTTTAATCATTAATTAAGTTATTCATATTTTTTTTTTATTAGTGTTTGTTTTAATTTTACAATATTTCTATAAAGTTATTTTAATATTATAATTAACGGTTTCTTAGTTCATATTATTATCATAATGCGGCACTAAATTACATTTTCTGCTTTTGTGGATGTTAGCGGCTTAACCATTTTAGGAATGAGGTCGGCATTTAAGATTAACGTTGGTCATTAAATTATTTGCTAAATTGAGACTATATTTTAAGTGCACATACTTAAAGTTTTCTAAAATCTTTTCAAGTCTGCTAATTAAAATTCTTTTCTATTAATAACAATTATCTGGATGTAGGGTAATTAAAAAGAAATGAATTCATACAATAATATTTTCGCACACAATTATTCTACCTTAACCATAATATCTATAATCCATACAAATATTATAAATGCGAAAGTGTGTCTGTCTGTCTGTCCGTCTGTCTGTCTGTCTGTCTGCTACGCTTTCACGGCCCACTGTCTGTCTGTTCAACCAATTTTGATGAAATTTGGTACAGAGATAGTTTGTATCCCGGGGAAGGACATAAGCTTTTTTTTACGGGTCTTGAATTTTGTTCGAAAATGATCTAAACGCTATTTCGAATCGAATGATACCTCGTTCATATTTTTCGGAGGCGGAGAAAAAAGTTTGACCCAAAAAGCACTTGTTGACTAGACTATTTTGACAAGCTTAAGATTCATTGAAATGTTTTATTTCATATATACGAGTAAATAAAGCTTTTATGGTATTACAGTTATGTTCTCATATACATTAATTATATTGGACTTAAAAACTTTAGGACAACAACAGACACAATAGGACAACTAGTCTCTTTTAACTACTTAGTACTTAGTATACTATTTTAAATCGCTATTGAGTTAACTCTACATAAGCAAATATTTTCAATTAATTAAAGCACCGGCTGACATATCATTAATATAATTAAAATAAATTTTCTTAGGCTCCGTTATTTACTATTGTAATTAGTATCGAATTTTATTAGTAGCCAGGAATGTGTAAGTGTAAATGAACAAATTGTTTTTAATGATTTCCTCGGCGGCTAATCAATAATGATTTTTATCATCGCGTGCCTCGAATGCTCGGGTTTTCATTAAAGTTTTTGGTTTCTTGATCTTGAATGCCTTAAAGGTTATTAATGATCATAGATGGAAGTTAATATGAGATAGTGGACTAATAAAAACTGTTTAAAGAGAACACGGAATGGAGAAGTGTGACCCTTTACTATTAAAAACCAGCTGATGCCCGCGTTTTTTTATACATATAGCGAGCAAACGAGCAGGCGGATCACCTGATGGTAAGTGATTACCGCCGCCCATGAACATTTGCAGCACCAGAGGAACCGCCAATGCGTTGCTGACATTTGAGATATTTGTTTATCCGCCCTTGAGGTTTTTGAGTTCCCGCAGGAACCCAAAAATAGGTAAATAAAATAGGTAAATAAAAATAAATAAAATAAAATATATATATACACAATAAGGTTTACAGTAATTTTTCCTTAACTTTGGTCTCCACACTAGGGAACCTGTATCGCGGAGACCATGTAATGATTACCTAAGTTTAGACTTAACCGAGGACTAACTAGGTGAGATCTGTTTGAATTATGAATTCTACAAGTATACATATATGAAATAATAGTGTTAAGGTAAAATAATGCAAGTATATTTAATTATGATGTAGTTAAGCATAAGTATTAGTATGACAAGAGTAAAACAATAATATAATAATATAATGTTAACCGTATACACATCAAATAAATATTATAAATGCGAAAGTTTGGATGGATGTATGGATGTATGGATGTATGTTTGTTACTCAATCACGCTCCAACGGATGAACGGATCTGGATGAAATTTGGCACAGAGATAGATTATAGTCTGGAATAGCACATAGGCTACTTTTTATCCCGGAAAATTAAAGAGTTCCCGCGGGAACCGAAAAACCTCAATCAACGCGGACGAAGTCGCGGGCATCAGCTAGTATAACATATTATAAAGATCTTCTGTTTATGTCCTATAGCTTGTTAGTATGTTTTCAGTGTCTTTGTATGTTAATGCTTTTAACCAGTCTGTGATGGCTATTTTGGCCTTAACTCCTTAATTTTTCGGGACAAAAGTAGCCTATGTGCTAATCCAGACAATTATAAATCTATCTCTGTGTCAAATTTCATTCAGATCCATTGAGCCTGTTCAGTTCCGGCGTGATTGAATAACAAACATCTATCCATCCATACATCCATCCATCCAAACTTTCGCATTTATAATATTAGTATAGATTTCTTTACTTGAAAAGTCTGTAATTATTTATCATTATTTATTTTTTCAAATGTAAATCAGTTAAATAAAGTAGGTAAGTACCATTATAGTATCTTACAGAAAGCTCTGCCTTCTATGCCAAGCAAAAATGTAGTCTGTGACTTTCAGATTAACGGCGAAATTAATAAAACAATTTTTAATTAGAAGACAAATTGCTCATCAACACGGTTATATTTTGACAAATAACAACTTTACGAATTAACGTGTCGACAGATGACAAAATATAAACAAATTAAGTAGGTAATTTATTAATTTATTAATATTGGCCTTACATAAATAAAAAAAATCAAAAGTAGATAACTTTTATAGGACTGGATAATAATAGAACGCCTGCGTAAAATTTCCGCAACGGGGGCGACATCGACGCTGACGACGACGAAGAGTGAAGACGTATAATTATTGTCCTGTCGCACTAGTATGTGCGTCTTCATATAAAAGTAAGTTACGCGGACTCTTTGTCCACCATACAATTTCTTTTGTGCGTATAGTGTGATTTCGCGCTTAAGATGAAAGGGAAAATTAACGTTCGCGAAAAATACTCAGGTGTCAAAAGTGAGGTGGCGGTAAAAGTGAAACAGAACATGGTGTCAAGTAATTATTATAATTAACGTTCTCGTTATACTGATACGGCTCATTTTCTGCGGTTTGCGAGACGTCAACAATTTGACAGGCTCATTTTTGGGGCGGCGACCTAAGAGAGTGTGAAAAGTAATGTTAATAATCATTATGTACAGATGTTATTATAAAGACATCTTATATTATATGCATTTATATGTGTAATATCTTAATTCATAATTTGGCAGCATGACTATGAATTTATTTGGCGATAAACTTTCCATGCTAAGGCGAACATAGACATTGTGGAATGAGGAGTTTGAAAAAAAGAAAGAAAGAAAAACAGTTTATTCATCAGTGGTGTCACAGACAAAACTAGATACAAATGTAACACTTTCGTCTGTGACACCACCCAGAAAGGGTGTAGGTACAGCTCAGCGTTTTGCCCTGCGTCATATTATGCTCAAAAATGTATATACAAAGCAAGGCGCTGATTTTCAGCAGTGACCCCAATTTTCTGAAAATCATTTTAGTAGGAACGCATACGTTACTACGAGTAGTAGGTACTAGTAGTTATTCGACGGAGGCGTCTGGACAGGGACGTGACTGAGGACCTGGCAGAATTTTCAATACAAAATTCTGTCATTCTAATGTCAAAGTATGCAGTAGCGTACATCATGCAATTTTACAATCTGCCATATATACCTAATCAAATAGGTAAATATTATAAATGCGAAAGTTTGGATGGATGGATGGATGTATGGATGTGTGGATGTACCTATGGATGTTTGTTACTCAATCACGCTCCAACGGCTGAACGGATCTGGATGAAATTGGGCACAGAGATAGATTATAGTCTGGAATAGCACATAGGCTACTTTTTATGCCGGAAAATTAAAGAGTTCCCGCGGGAACCGAAAAACCTCAATCCACGCGGATGAAGTCGCGGGCATCAGCTAGTCTGCCATATACTGCAGCGCTTTTCTTATTGCAACACTATTATATAAATAATTGGTAAAAATAAGTAATTGGTAATTGGTAAAATATACTCTTGTGGCTAATGCTCTTTTTATGGCAAATAGCTGTTGTTTTATCAGCACAATATCGTGTCCAAGCAATATCTGTAGGTCTGAGAATAATAATTAATCGAGACATAAACTTGGTGTGCCTTTTCAAAATTTGGTGAGATAATATTAAAATTACCGCACACACGCAATTTTAAAACGTGAAAACATTGATGTAATAATAACATGTCATTTTCATACCAACGATATTTAAATCATAATTTGTAACCACTAGCTAGGGCTAGCATGAGATTTTAAGTCTCACCAACGCGAACTTTGACAAAATTCGAGCGTCAAAACATAATAACGTCATAGTAAAATATAGTACCTAGGTATCATAGAAAGTATCACCGATTTAAATTTTGTAAAGTTTCCGCTTGAAGCTTCAGACGTATTGCCTACTTGAGCTTGGCAACAAGGCAGACAAGATCATTTCACTTTAAAGCGAAAGTTCGACGTTCGAATACTATTAACGACGCGATGGTGAGATGTAAAATCTTATACTAACCCTACTGAATTACGTTACACGATCGAGGCGAATAATTAAGAGAAAACGTTTAGCATTACGAAAAACAATTATATTTCATTATTGCACGGGCCATCGTAACGATAATAATATGTGAACCGGAGCTTATATTAAAGTATTGATGTATGGTATTAATGGCTTTCTGTTGAAATTGTCGGTTTGAAGACGTTTCGGTAATGGTTACTAATGACTGTGAGAGTTTTATAGACAGGTACAATCAAAGTATTTTATTTTATGTGACGTATGTTACGTATTTAACTAAATTAACTACCCGATATAATAGTAGGCTATAATATACTTACTAAATGTCGTCCGCGATTTCGTCAGCGTGCATTTAGGTTTTAAAAAATTCGAGCGGGAACTGATTGAAATAATAATTATTGTCTATAAAATGGACTCAACATAATTCTGATATTAATTTGGTCAACATCGGTTTCACTCGCTTTCGTATGCATAATATTAGTATTAAATGATTAGAAGAGTTGGAATAGTTTGATTGAAATCATGATAACTTCAACCTAGCATCTAAAAAACTTTTCTAAATAGGGACTAGAGTAGGTACTTATATAAAATTAAAAATAGATAAACCATAGATATCGTTGGGTTAAAACTGTTATTTAAAAGTATTCTGCATCGTTGAAGTGAAACATCTTTAGCGCCTTTGTGATTTGAAAATTCGATGAAACGAAAAAGCGACACCAAAAAGAGACAAACATCATAAATAGATAGAATTTAGCCTGCGAAAGAATGAGATAGAATACAAGTTATATTTATCCCATTCTCTCGCAGCCTAAATCCTATTTTATGAATATGTTTGTCTCTTTTTGGTGTCGCTTTTTCGTTTCGTTTTTCGTTTCATCGAATTTGCTTCCTCGTTTCTAATTCGAACCGCTAGGATATGGAATGCCCTTCCGGCTTCCGTTTTCCCCTTATAGGTACCTTCAAATCAAGAGTGAATAGGCATCTTCTAGGCAAGCGCGCTCCACCTTAGGCGGCATCACCACTTGCAACCAAGTCTGATTGCAGCCAAGCGCATTAAAAAAAAAAAAAAAAATCGAATCGCAACGCTTTCAAAGAAGTTTCACTTCAAAAAACACGACCATGGTGTAAAGCGTAATTAAATTGCAGCAAAAATATGCTAAATGTATAGCTAAATGTACCCTAAATGCGTTGCTGCATTTCTTAAAGTGGGCTTAAAATTACGTAATCTGGTTGCATTTGCTTTTAAGATATCCAAGATAAGTGCGGTTTAGTTTAGTTTACATTTTACGCATGCAATTAAAGTATATCAAAGGTTTATATATTTTAAGTAGTCACAGAATTCAGAAAAGGTATAGAACTATAGAAGTAAGAACCTAAAACAAACTAATATTAAGTAGGAGGTATTTCGTGTAAGATACAGGTGTCATATTATTATCATTCGTCTAGTTTTGACTCTTCAACCGATTCGGAAAGATTTAATAGCAATTATCATTGCTGTTTTCAAGTGTGAAGTATATAACTCCGGATTTGACAAGCGTGGCAGACTATGGCTTAAGCCGTTAGAATTTAGAGCGGAGACACGTGGCACGATGATGATAATAATGTGTAAAAGTGCGTGATATTAATGTTGATTCTATTGTAAATAATTAACGAAAATTAATTGATTGGTCTAAAATTAATGCTTTTCTTTTAAGCAGAGCACATTGTGAAAAGGATACCTAGCTATAACTTATAAGTACCTTCAAGTTAGTTAGATCTAATGAGGTGACATGCGATTTGATGAGATTAAATTTATAGGATTTTAGAGATAAAATTAGCATGTTAAGTATGTAAATCAACGACAATGAATATTAAAAAAAAAGAAAACCCATTTCTATTATCTTAATAACAGTTCTGCGATATTTATATTAACTTATTTACGACTCAGGAGTAAATTTAAAGCTATAAAATAAGAAACTAGTATCAAAGCTAGCATCTAATCACAAATTTGCATGATTCTGTTTTGGTGCCTCGTGCTCGAAAAGGAAAAAACTGGAACACTGATGGAATCAAAAATTATTCAAGCTTCACAGCAGAAATTCAACACAATTAGGTATAGAAACTTGCTTAAATGAAAAAAAAAGTAAAAACATTTATTTCCAAATTGTGCCACACATCAACAAGCAACCCAAAAAGATAGCTCACCCCTGCACCTCCACGATTGTAACAAGATCTAGAATCTATACAACGAAGAGGTGCAGGAATGAACTACAATGCAGTTACATCATCAAACGCGCCGGTTAGATCTCACACTAAAGACCTATATATAAACCTATTACCAATATAAGTCCTTATATACCGCACACTACACACTTTCACTTGCCAATGTAGGCCAGCCTATTTACCCAACTTGTGCGGCTCGCCACTTTCTGAGACTATAGCACGCCGTTTATACGTAAAGCCTTAGAATAACTACCTATAGAAACCCAGTAGGTACACTCGCGAAATGTAAGCCGTTAAACTGGTGCCATAAATGGCACCGTCAAGTCCGAAAAAAGCTGGTTAACTTAGTTTTTAGAAGCTACAATGCTACAAACAAACTAACCAATTACTTACCCAACTTTTAGGGGGAAAACATTTAAACTGGAAACATTATGTTTGTGTCTGTGTGCGTGACAAGGCAAGTAAACACAGCAAAAATAGCGAATTTGTAGCTTGCGTTTTGAGAAGGCGTTGTTTGGAAACATACCTTCTATGTAGTTATTCTAAGCGTAAAGCTAAGCAATGCACTGTTGTATGTAAAAAAAAATTGCAGGATTGTTTAAGACTCAAATGCAGGCGAAACTGCATTGCTTTCAGCACCGACGCAATGTCGCTTGCTTATTGGTCTTTTATCGGATATACTTTGGAGAGTGTGCTCAGGAACTTTTCCATCTTGGTCCCCCTTCACCGTTCTACCACAGAACAGCAAGAAACCGTTTGCGTTGGCATCCTTATGTGGTTGACGTCCAGTCAGCTCGAACGAAACGGTTCTGCTCTACGTTTCTGATTCGAACCGCCAGGATGTGGAATGTCCTTCCGGCACATGTATTCCCTGCCACGTATAACTTAAGTACCTTCAAGGCAAGAGTGAATAGGCATCTTCTAGGCGGGCGCGCTTCAACCTAGACCTCATCATTGCTTTGTATTAAGCGTGATTGTCGCCAAGCGCAAGCCTATCTTACAACCAACCAATTAAAAAGCAAAACATGCAGACTCACTAAGCAGTACTAAATTAGTACGAGAGTAAAATCCGGAAATAGTACCTGAAACAAAAAATAACAAATCGTTAGTACATAATATTTTATTTCATCCTGCCAATATGGGAATAATCATGTCACGCTGCGCTGTGATTTCCAATACCAAGCCACCATTACATGAGTAGCTAGCTGATACCCGCGACTTCGTTTGCGTGGTTTAGGTTTTTTGATTCACGCGGGAACTCCTTAGTTTTCCGGGATAAAAAGTAGCATATGCCACTCTCCAGGTCCTCAACTATACCCATGCAAAAAACACGTCGCTCCGTTGCTCTGTTGCGGCGTGATTGAAGGACAGACCAACAAGGTTTGGTCTGATTGGAGGCTTCGGCTGTGGCTGGTTACCAGTTACCACCCTACCGGCAAAGACGTACCGCCTAGTGATTTAGCGTTCCGGTACAAAGTCGTGTAGAAAGTAGAAACCGACTAGGGGTATGGGTTTAATGTAACTGCCATACCCCTAACAGGCTAGCCCGTTACCATATTTTATTTTATTTTATTTTATTTAGATATAGACGGCATTATCACTAACCATCAGGTGAGATCGCAGTCAAGAACTAAATTGTAGTGGAATAAAAAAAACACACTTTCGCATTTATAATATTAGCATGATGATGCTCCCTAAAGCCCTATTGCGCATTATCTGAAAATTTCTTGTCTTAAAACTTTCTTAAAAGTTATACCTACCTATCCTATTTTGTAAGCGCGTGTCCGATAAGACACAAGAAAAAATATCTTGTAATATGTATGGTCTCATAATATAACAACAATTGCGGCTGAATTTCTTTTACGACATTTCTTACAAGACACAATTTTTCTTATAATGCGCAATAGGTCTAAGGTACGTTCAAAACACGAAGTGTATAAACACAGTACCTTTCAATGGGGCTGATCCTGTAGTGCACAATCTAAACGCATTCAAAATATTGCTCACCCTTTTATAATACTCCCTGCAGAAAGGGACGGAACTAGGTTTGAAGCTGTCATTTTAGTTTAGAGATTGTGTTATACAGAATCAGTCCCAGCATAGGACTCAAGTCAATTTAGAAACGATTGTCTCCGTTTACGATGCGAACATACACCGCAGCTGTTGTGGTTTCATAAATATAGGTCGTCGTACTCATTTTGTCACATAATTCATATTTGGAGAGCCGTTTTATATCTGCATTCAACTGGGTTTAGGACGAAATGTGTGTGCCAAAAATATACGTTTCAAATACATTAAGGTTGATGCACACTCATTGTGGGATGAAACCTGCAGCATTACAGCTTTGTGCTACATTTTTTTTTCCAACAAGTTGTCCCTTGACTAAGATTTCACCAGCATGGTAAGAGTAGTGGTGCAGCGCTGCTTGTTATTAAATAATGATAACTACTGCTAGTGTGTTTCTACCCTAAACTCTTGTCTATACTACAAAGAGCATCATAACTCTATCTATCCCTGGTAAGATTGTATGGTGCTAACTTGGCATCAAATAATGAAAAAAATGGCAAGTGTGTTTCTACCCTAAACTAAGTCCATCATAACTCTACCCTGGCAAGATTGCCTAGTGCCAACTGACGAAAAGAAACCTGCTAGTGTGTTTCTACCCTAAACTACAACTAAGCGCATCATAACTCTGCCTTAACCGACCTTTTATCAAAAGCAGTTTAATTATAATGGCCCGAGGAATTATTGCTGAGGATACCTGCTTTATGATCCGTCGTTAATCATGGTGTAAAAATAAACACACAGACTCACGTGTACATTCTTTGAAGCTATTTATGGTCACGGCAAGTTTAGGATTAAATGGATGATTATTTTTACAGGAGTTTGTACTAGTATTGAACTTATTTATGGTCACGACCAGTTTAGGATTAAATGGATGATTATTTTTACAGCAGTTTTTTTTTACTAGTAAGTTGTCGTGACTATAATAATATCTAAGCTAACATTAGGTGATATCAAATAATGACTAAACAAACAGTGTGAACTGTGAACCCATGTATGTAAATAATAAATAAATAAATAATGTCCTCCCGACCGAATTTCGGCCACGGCGGCCAATCTCCCGAGAGATTAGCCATCTGCGCGGGAGATATTATTGTGCACAAGTGTGTGCGCATACACAGGTGCACTCTCTGTTCCTTTACTCTCATAGCCCGATGGGACGGAAAATCCGACACGACCGGAGAGAGATCAGGCGCAGGACCGACGGCTTAACGTGCTCTCCGAGGCACGGGGGTGAAACACCGCCAACTTCCTAACTCCGGGCTAGTACTGAGAATTTCTTGTCAGAAAAACCCAATACTTATTAAGGCCCGACCCGGGACTCGAACCCGGGACCTCGTCGGCCGCAGTCGAACATACTAACCACTAGACCAACGAGGCAGTTACTAGGCAACGAGAGGAGGAACCCATGTATGTACCATGTACCTAGCTACACGTTTTTAGACTCTATCTATGTATCTATACAAATATTATAAATGCGAAAGTTTGGATGGATGCATGTATGGATGGATGGATTTTGTTACTCAATCACGCCAAAACCACATTTTATCTCGGAAAATTAAAGCGTTTCCGCGGGAACCAAAAAACCGAAAAAAGAATTTCTGGTCTAGCCCGCTACCATCTTACGACTGTATTATCACTGTCAGGTCAGATCGCAGTCAAGGGCGAAGTTGTAGTGGAATCCATACTAATATTATAAATGCGAAAGTGTGTCTGTCTGTCTGTCTGTCTGCTACGCTTTCCCGGCCCATCTTTTCAACCGATTTTGCTGAAATTTGGTATAGACTATAGAGGTAGGTTATATCCCGGGGAAGGACATAGGCTATTTTTTATCCCGGAAAATTATAGAGTTCCCGCGGGAATCAATAAACCTTAATCCACGCGGACGAAGTCGCGGGAATCATCTAGTAGAAAATAAACTAAATTTAATTGAAATAGTAATTTTAACATTGTCAAAGAATAGTTTCTAAGAACATAGTTATTTAAGGTACAATTTCGCCTAAACTTTGCCCGCCAACATTGCCTAATTAATTAACACTAAACCTAAATCGAGATTACTTTGTTTGTTAATTCACTAAAAAGCTTAATTAAGGTTAAATAGATTAACAATTAGCAGATTTGCAAGTTACTTGGGTGTGAAAAAAGCTGTTTAAGACACTTTGTCTAAGGTTGGTTGCACACCGGTGACTTTCTGACCCAACTGACGTTATGGTTTTTGGATTTGAGACAGAATTTTGTGTGAGACTTAATATAATAGTCTAGTTATTCTAACACGTAGACAATTATTTTTAAAATTTGGTAATGATGAGACGAAGAAAGCGTTGGCAGAATACTCCAAGAGTAACACACACATACACACACACACACACACACACACACACACACACACACACACACACACACACACACACACACACACACACACACACACACACACACACACACACACACACACACACACACACACACACACGCGCGCGCGCGCGCAAACAACAACATGGACAAACCAACCGACAAATACGGTGTGCACACAGCTTTAGAGAAAGCGATGTCTAGACTCCGTGTTGTGACAATAAAAGTAAATCCAAAAGTTTATCTATGCACTAACTTTAAATTGCGGAACCGGAAATGTCATGTAATTTTAGTTTTAGCAACTAATCACGTCATTATTACTGCTTTCATCGAGATTAGACTTTATTAAGTTCACTTTCACTTAAAATATAATAAAGAGTGAATTAACCAAGTATTTAAAATATTTAAGCACTTAAAATATGTGTTGTTTTTTTAAAATATTTTTATAATAATTATTAACAAAATATGCATTTTTTTTTTAATTTAGAGAGTTTATTAAGTTTACTTTCATTTAAAATAGAATAAAGAGTGAATTAACCGAGTATTCAAAATATTAAAGCACGTAAAATATGTGTTTTTTGAAAATATTTTTATTAATAGGAACAAAAAAAATTTTTTCTTTTAATTTAGAAGGAGTGCTTTATTTGAGGAGGAGTGGAGTTTATGGACACAACAATTAATTATTAAAAAAAATTAAGTATATTAAGTAGTTCCGTTTATCTTGTTGAAATTGAAATAAGAATTCCAAGAATTTTTTTCAAATCACTAATTTTTCACGGAACGGTTCAAAGATTTAAATATAAAATACTAAATATTTACACATAAACTACAATAATAAGTAGCATTACACGAAATTATTTGCTTACCTGTCGAAGAACGATATCAAATTACAAGTTAACACTTGCAACTGTTAAAAGCAGATAAGTTATATAAAACTGTAGACAGGTTATAAGTTTGACGTCTTTATTGCACGCGAAATATTTTTTGGAAATTGTTCTAAAAGAAACCGGGATATTTTCTTAAAAGAAATGGTTATCTGTGGGCAAGAATCGGCACTTGAATATATTATTATGATAAAACACCGGTTTTTATGTACGTTTTTTGTGGTTTATTTTTTTATTTTTGTGGTTTATTCAGGTAGGTACTTACTTACGTTACCTTAGGTGATATCAAGAATTGTAGTTTTTACAAAAAATATACTTACACTTCTTTCCTTTTAATTAATTACTAAAGTAAGAACACCCGTCAAAAGAGGGTTCAGATCGTCTATTAAATAAAATTTTCATTAGAGACAAGCTTACGCAAGAAATCTAGCTACGAGTAGGTATAGTCCGACCATTTATTTTACTTTTGGGAGCTCGTTTCAACGTTCTAACGCGTTACTGATTCGATTGTTGATAACAATCGACTTTCTTTATGAAGAAGTTTTAATCGATTTGACCAACACCATCCATCGCCATAGATGTATGGTGCTTAAAGGACTATCAAGAAAGCTAGTGTTGAAGAATGACTCTGTGACTATTTTGAAAAGGATAGTCGTACCTACTTGTAAAATTACTAGTATACGGAGTCATGAAATATCGGATAAAAGGGCACGTCGCTTCACTATTGTGAAAAACTATATGCGTCTATGGAGTATTGCAATTTTTTGTCGATGGTTGCCTGTCAATAATTATGACACTTCATAGACGTGCTTATGTCAAAAGTAAAATAAATTGTTGGGCAAATATAAGAATAGGAAGCTTGGAGTAACTGCAAACAAGTTTGCACTTGACCAAAGAGCACTAATTGACCACTTCACTCTCCCTTTGGAAAAATCATTATAACCTCAACCTTTTCATTATTACTCCAAAAAGCTGACAAGTTAGGTATTTAAGAGTTAACAAACTAACTTAAAATGTAATCAATTTAACTTAAACCAGACAGACAGGCAATAAATCTTGTTATGGGTGTATTGACGGTCCATCTTATTAACGACAAATATTGGCAACAGCAAATTACATGATGCAAGAACAGATTAAACATTATCTCGTCCATCTCAAGGACCTAGGCACAGATTAAAAAAATTTAGACGGTTAGCTTTACCAAAAAACCAAGCAACGCATATTTCGAAATCGATATCTAAGACGTGGACGCTTCTACTCGGTGCAAAATGTTTTGGAATCTTTATGAGTGGGTGAAATTGCCATTCAATAGAACTTAGAAATCACTAAGACACGCCATAAATTAGTAATCACTAATCATGCATTTTGGGGACATTTCTAGTTTCCACAGCAGATAAGTAGGTTTATTTTTGTGGACCGAGTATACTCTAACAAATTGGCAGATGGAGATTTCTTCTTTCGGGAAGAGACTGGTCCACCAGGAAGGACAATTTTTTTGTTTACTTTTGGGTAATTAGACACTCCGAGTTTTCCGTTTCTAATAATTAGCAACCATTATAAATGCATTTTCAATGCATTTTCAATGCTTTATTTGAATGGATGCATTTTTCGCGAGGATTCCATCTCCTTACCTTTAGTCTTTCACCACAGCCTTAAATGTACATTATAATCGTTTCACACCTATATGAACATTGAAAATATTCATGCTATAATCACCTTTAGAGTTATTATTTTAAGTATTAAAACAGCGTGAATAGATTTTAAACTGTAAGGTTGCACTCAAAGGTGTCATGTTATGATTAATAACTACTACCGTTGCGTAAAAAAGCTCTGCGACTCATAAGGTATTTAGTGTGGGGATAAAATTATTTGAATAATTTAAGGTGTTGTAATAAATATCTTATACTTTTTATTACTTTTATATCGGATTGTAAAGAGGAGAAAGTTTTATCGAAGATTCATGATTTTAAAGTTTGTGTAGGTACCTTTTTAAGTGGGACCTTTTTAGGGTTGTGTACCTAAAAGGTAGGAAAGCAACCCTTATGGGTGTAACTGTGTCCGTCTGTCACACTTTGCAAATTATTATTTTGTCTTAAGCAACTTTTTTTTTTCAAAACAGCAACCACCGTGTTTCTTGCTGGTTCTTCTCGGTAGGAATACATTCCGAACCAGTGGTAGATTCACTCGACGATTAAAAGCACTTTCAATCAAATTTATTTGAATAAAAAATATGAGATTGAGTTTGATTAGGTACTTATATAGTAGACACATATTGATCTTGTGTTAAAAAAAAACAAGTCTTCTTAGAGTGAAGTGTAGTGCTATTTTATGTTCAAGGAATCGAAATGGATTAATAAGAAGTTCTAAAAGTCAAACTCTTTTCCAATTTTGAAATGAACTACCTAATAGACTTGAATCAAGAGGACTTCAGTTACTAACACTAACTACTACTATTCATTTAATAAATACATTTTTAATACAGTTGCTCAAAAAGTGGCGTATTGCAGGGACGTATAGCGTTCGGGATGTGGGCTATTACATACTCGTGCTTTTTTTTTACCTTTCCCGAACTCGTGCGTTCTCTTTCCCAACTGTCAAAATAATGTCTATTAAAAAGAAAAACCAACCATGAAGTTTTTACTAAAAAAATTCATAGAAGTTTTTATGATTCATGCAAATACGTATATTTCTAAAAAGAAGCTACTAATTTGTTTCAATATCAGATTTAATGATTTGATTGAATGAGTTTGGTTAGGTTTCATTTCATTTCATCTCATTAAATTTCATTTTCATTTCATATCAATAAAAAAATTCTACTGAAGACTTGGCTGTATGGGCATAGTTCCCTTTGCCTACCAGAATGGGTGAAGAAAAAAAAAACTCTGCTTATATTCTACGGTTGGCGCCATTTTTCAGAAATTTTCTTTGCGAGTTTAGTTGTTTGTTGCACAAAATGAGTAATTTCGACCCTAGTTTTTTTGAATTAACACCACCGGAACTCAGTATAATTGCATGCTTCGGAGAACATTTCACCGGAAAAGTCAAAAAGTCGCTACATATCTACATACGACGAATTTATTGCGTGGAGAGAAGAGAAAAAAGCAAATAGTTTTTCAGAAAATGTTATGTTGGCATACTTCTCCAAACTCTCAGCAAAATTAAAACCTTCTACGTTATGGTCGAGGTTTTCGATGATAAAAAGTATGCTGAAAATGCAACAAACTAGAAACTGGGAAAAAAATCACACACTCCATTAATTTAAGGTCCAGTCCGTCTCCTTCACATGTTGCAGAGAACGTTCGTCCATCTACCTTCGTTGATAATGATAATTCATCAAATCCAACTCCATCAACTAGCAAACGCCATTGTATGACAAATATACATGAACAATCATACGAAATTAATAATAGTTTGTCTCAAACAGTAAATATGCAAACTAAAACTTCCCCAGTTAGTATAAAAAACTGTACCAATTTCAATGTAATATGTGAATTATAACTTTTATAAGAAATAAATGTTAAGTTAGTTGAGTTTATTGTGTTTTTATTATTTTATTAAATTACTTCATTTTTTCGCAACTTTATTAAAAATAGTCGTTCAGTACACGTGCGGAACCGTCATTCCAACTTGTTCCGACTGTCAACCCTCGCTTTCGGCTGCGCCTCGGCTCGGGTAGACATTTGTCGGAACTCTTTGCAATGACAGCCTTTCCACACTTGTAATGAAATATACTATTTTCTCAAACATGCTTGGAAATTTGAGCATTATTTTGACAACCTTCTTCGAGATAAATCGAAATTGCTGTACTGGCCAAATACATGCGAGCAGTGGCCTTCTAAAGTTGTATGAAAATCCATATCTGTCGTGGTTTAGCGGCCAAATAAATTACATACTAAATTCATATCTGTCGTGTAGTTTAAAAGTGGAACGATCTTTTACTCCGAAACATGGCAACCAAGGAGGTAACTTATCAAAGGTTTTATTTAAATTTCGAACTAGCTTGCAAATAGAAAGCTGTTTATTGAAAAAAAAACAAATGAACACTTTGACGCGGGAAAAATTATTGTTGTTCGTCATTGATTTTGAAATGTTTTTGACAAAATGAGTTCAAGTGAAGACAATGAGTGTGATGAACACTTAGTTTTAATTTCCGCGCATTATTTGAGAAAAGCACTATACAAGCCTTGGCCACAACTAGGCATTGATGGACTTACGTATGTGTGCCTCGGCTTCGCCTCGGCCCACTTTTACACGTTCGTCCTTCAATGCCTGTTTTGATGGCCGCTGCAGTAATGTACTATTAGTTATTTTAATAATTATTTCTACCACTAAAAATGAAATTTCTCGGTAGCATAATATGCAAAACATATGTATTTACAAATTAATATGTGAATATCGAGCTCAGATTTGCATATCGTGTAGATTTAAGTAATTAGGCTAACTCGTTTGTAAAGTGTGGTGTGTCCCGAAAGTGTCACATATGGCATCCGGCCATTTAAACTTTCCAAGGACCTGACAGCTGGGAACTTAATATGATAAGGTACCCGAGGTACCCTATATGAAATAAACCGGCCAAGTGCGAGTCGGACTCGCGCACCGAGGGTTCCGTACAAACCTGTAGTAAGTTTTACGATTTATGACGTATTAAAAACAAGACGAAATGAACCGCAAAACTAACTTTGTTTGTAGAGGTTTATTGTTAATATCAAAAAAACTATGCTAGTTAGAGCGTTGGTTTTATTTTTCCTGTAAAATATACATAAGCTTCTATTGACCATAATTATTTCAGATTTTTCAATTGGGAAACTTAGGAGATAAGGGGGGGGAACGGTATTTTTTTCGACATTTTGCCCAATAAATCAGAAACTATTATGCATAAAAATAAATAAAAATCTGTTTTAGAATGTAGAAGTAAAGCCCTTTCATATTATATCCCACTCAGTATAGTTATCATACTTTGAAATTTCAAACCCCCGATTTTCCCCCTTTTTTAATTAAACTAAAAATAATTTTCAATTTTTTTTTATTTTAATGATGTTAGGCCACTATTATACACAACTATTCCAAATTTCATGTCGATAGCTTTAATAGTTACTGAAATTATCGACTGTGACAGACGGACGGACGGACAGACGGACGGAGAAAGTCGCACCATAAGGGTTCCATTTTTACCATTTTGGTACGGAACCCTAAAAACAGGTTTTGTATTAAAATTATGAATTAATATTTGGCGAGTTATACCTACATGCTATAATATTATAAATGTGTAAATATGTCTGTCTTTCAGTTACCTTAACGTTGATCGTTGAAACACCGGGATAAAGTCTTTTTCTGGGATGCAAACCTCTGTATCGAATTTCTTCAAAATCGAATGAGAAAATGTGCCATGGAAGCGAAGTAGACACAGACAAACAAATAGACAGACATATGCATTTAGGCCCGCTTGCAGGAACGCCGAGTTATCCTTTTAACCTAGAGTTAACTGCTACTTTGACAGAATCCGTATAAAATTTCTGTCAAAATTTCAAATTTATTCCTGGGTTAAACGTATAACCCGGCGTCTCTGCAAGCGGGCCATATAATGTAAGTATGGAAACTAAGGGCCGCGCCGCTTGCACAGGGACATTTAAACTGATTTAGTTACATTTTGTAATGCTGTCCCTTTTTGGCAACTACAATATGTATTTGCCAAAAAGGGACAGCATTACAAAATTAAACTAAATTAGTTTATCTGTCCTTGTGCAAGCGGCCCTAAAGTTTTCTATAAAATTACGTCATAAGAATTTGTTATAATATTGGACATATTGAGGCTATTTTGCTTTCCTCGGTTTTCTCCAAAGGCTCAAAATGAAGGACGGGTTTACTTTCAGTGAAAGTCCATAATGGAGTAAACTACTCGTGCCTTGTTTACCCAATAAAATACTAAATTGTCTGTGCATTCCTCTCTGTTTGCTCTACATACGCAGGCTATCATTGGTCTGAACGTAGCCTGCAATGATCATCAATCTAGCCGGTAGCCTAGGGCGGACCACCCGATAACCCATCATTTTTGTTGACCCACTTTTTATATATGGTATAAGATAGACCGCCATATTATAGGAGTCTTGGACTATAATTTAGGAGGATCATACTCGTATGTATCTTAAATCTCTTTGTTGATTAAATTAAGTTACATTTTAATTAACTTCGAATAAACGTAGTTATATTATAAGTAATCTTTTGACGTGACAACGTCTTATAAATTGGTTTGCCGGGTGACACCTCAAGATTCTGTGTTACGCTCCCCGCGTTATGCGCTAACAATGAGAGCGAGTGAGAGGCACGCGTCCCGCCTAAGAGCGAGAGAGACAGACATAAACTATTTTACCACTCAAAGTCGTTGTCACGTAAAACTTTCGCCCGTATATCGACTTTACAGGCAACCAATTTTTTAGGAAAAAAAGGAGTGTAAGGCCGGTTACAGATGAGCGTTTTTTCGACGCGTTAAGCTAGTTTTTGGAAGCGCGTGAAGGCGCATATATTATAGGCGCCCTTTGCCACACGCGCAACTCTACGAGCGTTGAGGCGCTTATAAGCTCGTATTCTACTGACTGACGATACGAGTTCGAGTGAACACGCCAAAATAAGCGAGTGAACGCGGTTTCGGTTATTTGAAGCGCAAAATGTAAGGCCGCGCGTGTAAGCCGATACGAACTTATACGCGCAAAATGTACGCTAGTCTGTAACCACCCTTAGAATTTTTCCAACCTATACCTTATGAGTTATGTAAGGTTATGACCGTGAACGAAAATAATTTGGATAGAAAATTTTGCAAAGAGGCACTTAAATTTAAATTTTATCAAATAGTTCAAAACACACTTAAAGTCTTCGAAAAGTTGGAGGTCGGATCGGACCCGCGACCTCGACGTACAGAAGGTTGGGTATCTTAACCACTAGGCTATCACCGCTTCGTTCAAGTTCACTACGAATACATAATACGAGTATGTCCAAAATAGTAAAGCACGAGCGAAACGAAAGCAAAAGTCATTGCGACTTATTTGGTCTTCGCCCACAATGTCTGCCCATTCATTGTACCTACGTTAATTATATCGCTTAGCGTTATGTTACATTGGTAAACGAACGGCGGTTTTAGTTACAACTAGAAGGGGGTGGAGGGGGGAGGGGGGGTTACTACCATCGCTTAAAGCAGTATTAGTTCAAAATGACAGTTTATACCTTGGCTTCCGCAAATAATACTATACTAATATTATAAATGCGAAAGTTTGGATGGATGGATGTATGGATGGATGGATGGATGTTTGTTACTCAATCGCCCTAACGGCTGAACGGAGCTGGATGAAATTTGGCACAGAGGCAGATTATAGTCTGGAATAACACATAGGCTACTTTTTATCATAGAAATATTATAGTTACCGCGGGAACTGAACTGAAAAAGTCGCGGGCTAATGCTAGTAAGGATTATAATTCTAAAATATGAACGTCAACAATATTATAACAATACTGCTTTGAGCGATGTTATGCCCCTGGTTCTTGAAAATTCCCGCGGGAAAACTCTATGTGCATCCCCGGGATACAACCTTGGATCTCTATACTAAATTTCGTCCAAAATTGCTGATGCACCGTGAAGGCGTAGCAGACAGTCAAACAGACACAGTATCGCATTTATTATATGACGGTTGAACTTATAAAGGTGAAGCAGTATAACATGAATCCCGTATGGTCATGTCTTTAGCCCTTGACTACGATCTCACCTGATGGTAAGTGATGATGCAGTCGAAGACATTAGCGAGCTAACATGTTGGGGGTATGGCAGTTATATTAAACACATATGCCCAATTGGTTTCTACACGGCATCGTACCGGAACGCGGTACGTCTCTGCCGGTAGGGTCGTGTGGGCTTCGACCGTGGCTAGTTACCACATTTTAACCTTTTAAGTAAGATAACGTGTCATAATCTTTTAGGATATCAATAGTCAATACTAATCTTTATAAAAACAGCAGAATATTCAATTTTTACCTACCTTACTTTTGTCAACATAATACCATATTATGTTCCTTTCCGCTCCACTTATGACTAATCACGACACGCTAGACTCTACCTAAAACCGTTAGCGGCAAGTCAGGCGTGAGCGTCACACATAAAAATTAGCATTTCCGCTATTGCGTTTGCACTTGATTGCTAGTAATGTGGGTCCAAGGCTGAGTGTGTCCTTATCTAATCCCATGATAATGAACAGGACCTCTATATCTACCTAATAGTATATTGTGATACAAGGGTGGAAAGTAGGTTATTGCAAACGAGCTGTCATTAATAAGCCCGAGCCGAAGGTGAGGGTTTTTAATGTGACGAGTTTGCAATAACCTTCACACCCGTGTATCACACGACGTTTTTCAATACAGTTGTGGGAAATAGTAATAAACAAATCAAAGAATTACAAGTTTATTTCAACATACATACGTACATAGTAATTAATTCTGAAAATTGAGATAGTTTTTAACATGGAATAACTTGACCACAATGTAGATGGTTTATATTTTCCACTCAATTCATGAAAATAAGCTAACAAAACATTTTCTGAGAATGACTTAGTTTTTTTATGTTTTTTCCATGAAATAAAATTATTGTAAGCCGTCATATATCTTTTTCGAGATTTGGGGGGCAAAATTTCATCTTGAGCAGTTTTCGCCTCAGATAAAATATCTGGTGGAGTTAATTCCATTTCAGCATTAGTACTAGAACTCATATTAACAAAAATATAATCAATTTATCACATAAAAAATAAAAAATTTCAGCAAATGGCGCGTATTTACACCTGGACATATTTTTTTTTTTAAACGAAACTAGGCTACGGGTTCGTACTTACGCGTATACAGCCTATTCGATTTTTGTCAAATGTTGAAAATAATTAAATTAAAACTGGTAATTAAATATAATCAACAACCATTTAAAAGAATTTTGGAAATTCAATGCTAAAACGTACGGATTCATTCATTTTTCCTCGTAAAAAGCCTATCCGATTATATTCTATGTATGAAAACTCCTTGCTACTAAACTTTTTTAATTGACTTGGAAAATTTAAAACTAAACTGCAAAAGTAAGTGTCGAGCTTGTAAAAGTAAGTCACGACCGTGTAAAAGTAAGATGCCTATGCGAAAGATTCAATTTTCGAATCATAACTACAGCCTCTGAAAGTGCGCCATGTTTGACAACTGTATTGAAAAATAATGTACCTATTCAAATGGAATATAATAGTAATTCTTCACACAGTGTTTTTTCTGCATAATACATAATAATATTATTATGAGTAAGTTTTAGTACATTTATCACATCGTACGCGGTTGGACGACAGGTGGTCCTTCAATCACGCCGCTATGGAGCAACGGATCGGCGTGATTTTTGGCACAGGTATAGTTGAGGTTACGGAGAGTGACATAGACTATTTTTTTATCCCGGAAAATTAAGGACTTCCCGCGGGAATCAAGAAAACTTAAACCGCGCGGACGAAGTCGCGGGCATTTATAAATCTCCACTTCTCCACTCATGTCAAGAGACATCAAAACAAAGTGATTGTGAAAACTTTGTCATGAATCATTCATATTTATTCAATGATGAATTGATGAAAGAGAATATTTCCATGAATTGATCCGATTTCCACATTATTCGATGCAGATTATCACCCGCAAGCTATTTTCCATCCGATAATCCGATTATAGATGCTAGGGCGTCGATTGCCTTGGCTTTAAACGGATGAAGCCAATAAACTGATGTATCCGATTTGATACGTTGCGTAATAAAATAATCAGGTAAGTAGTAAAACGGGTCAGGAGCAAAATCGGATGGAACATAGAAGCTTACCATTATGGTACAAGGAGCGGTTGACAGTGGCATTACAATTTTACTAGATTTCATAATGTACACTCGCAATCAGCATCAAATCTTTGATCACAGAAAGATAACTATGCTTAGATTTTGACTGCATTCATTACGTAGTATTGCTTTTATTCTAAAACTAGCTGATGCCCGCGACTTGAGCTGTGGGTTGAGGTTTTTCGGTTCCCGCGGGAACTCTCTACCTACCCGTTGTCCTAGGTGGACGCGGGGATGCGACGCGACGCGACAGGAACAAACGGTAGCTGACGCTCCACGTGTCCTACGCAGTCGCGTAGATAAGTTTGTCGTTTTGTATAGAGTCTATAATAAAAACATTGATGTAGAATCAAATAAATATTATAAATGCGAAAGTTTGGATGGATGTATGGATGTTTGTTACTCAATCACGCCCGAACGGCTGAATGCATCTGGATGAAATTTGGCACAGAGATAGATTATAGTCTGGAATAACACATAGGCTACTTTTTATCCCGGAAAATTAAGGAGTTCCCGCGAGAATAAAAAAAAACTAAACCACGCGGACGAAGTCACGGGCATCGGCTAGTTTATAATAATGAATTAGTATGATAACCACAACATACAAAAAGCTTCATAGGTGACGCTATGGTATTACGATTTAATTCGACTCAACACACACCGCATGACATCGCGTGTTATTTACAAGTAGGTTGGCCTAAACGTGTCCGTGAACTTAGCAGAGCAAGTGCTAGCAGATCAAAAATAAAAGAGAGTTCTGTTCGCATGCAGATGAGTTCTATAGTTCCTGATAGATTTTAGAGATAGTTCTGGCGAGTTAACCTAAAAAACGCCGGTTGAAAAAATGATCTGCTAACTTCCGGTAGCAGATCATTTTCCACAAAATCAAAAATTGAAGAGAGTTCTGTGCGCATGCGGCAGAGTTCTATAGTTCCAAATATGTTTCAGACATAGTTCTAGCACTTTTACCTAGAAAAAAGTCAATTGAAAATAATGATCTGCTACGGGAAGTTAGCAGAGCATCTGGCAGACCATAAAACAAAAATTCACAGAAAATAGAACTGTCGCTTCAGAGGCTAGAACTCCACAGTTTCTGATAGAAGAATAGCAGATCTATAATGTCCAGTACAAATCTCGCCTGGAACTCTCATAAAACTTCTAGCAGAGCATAGGAGGAGAATACAATATTTCATCGAAACGAGATAATCATTACGTTTTAAAAAATTCACTAAAACTAGAACTCTTGACCTAGAGGCTAGAACTCCGCGGTTTCTGATAGAAGAATAATAGATCTATAACAACTAGTACAAATCTCGCCTGGAACTCTCGTAAAACTTCTCGCAGAGCATACAAGAAGAATACAATTTTCATCGAAACGAGATAATCACTAGATACTTTTTAAAAAAAACACTGAAACTAGAACTCTCAACCTAGAGGCTAGAACTCCACAGTTTCTGATAGAAGAATAGCAGATCTATAATGTCCAGTAAAAATCTCGCCTGGAACTCTCATAAAACTTCTAGCAGAACATAGGAGGAGAATACAATATTTCATCGAAACAAGATAATCATTACGTTTTAAAAAATTCACTAAAACTAGAACTCTCGACCTAGAGGCTAGAACTCCGCGGTTTCTCATAGAAGAATAATAGATCTATAACAACTAGTACAAATCTCGCCTAGAACTCTCGTAAAACTTCTCGCAGAGCATACAAGAAGAATACAATTTTCATCGAAACGAACGAACGAATCGAATCACTACTTTTTAAAAAAAACACTGAAACTAGAACTCTCACCCTAGAGGCTAGAACTCCGCGGTTTCTGATAGAAGAATAATAGATCTACAACATCCATTACAAATCTCGCCTGGAACTCTCATAAAACTTCTAGCAGAGCATAGGTGAAGAATACAATTTTCATTAAAACGAGGTAATCACTACGTTTTAAAAAATTCACCAAAACAAGAACTCTCGCTCTAGAGGCTAGAACTCCACGGTTTCAGATAAAAGAATAATAGATCTATAACATCCAATACAAATCTTGCCTAGAACTCTCATAAAACTTCTAGCAGAGCATACAAGAATAATACAATTTTCATCGAAACGAGATAATCACTACTTTTTAAAAAAATCACTGTAACCAGAACTCTCACCCTAGAGGCTAGAACTCCGCGGTTTCTGATAGAAGAATAATAGATCTATGACATCCAGTACAAATCTCGCCTAGAACTCTCGTAAAACTGCTCGCAGAGCATAGGTGAAGAATACAATTTTCATTGAAACGAGGAAATCACTACGTTTTAAAAAAATCTCCAAAACAAGAACTCTCGCCCTAGAGGCTAGAACTCCGCGGTTTCTGATAGAAGAATAATAGATCTACAACATCCATTACAAATCTTGCCTGGAACTCTCATAAAACTTCTAGCAGAGCACACAAGAAGAATACAATTTTCATCGAAACGAGATAATCACTACTTTTTACAAAAATAACTGAAACTAGAACTCTCGCCCTAGAGGCTAGAACTCCGCGGTTTCTGATAGAAGAATAATAGATCTACAACATCCATTACAAAACTTGCCTGGAACTCTCATAAAACTTCTAGCAGAGCATACAAGAAGAATACAATTTTCATCGAAACGAGATAATCACTACTTTTTACAAAAATAACTGAAACTAGAACTCTCATCCTAGAGGCTAGAACTCCGCGGTTTCTGATAGAAGAATAATATATCTATAACATCCATTACAAATCTCGCCTGGAACTCTCATAAAACTTCTAGCAGAGCATACAAAAAGAATACAATTTTCATCGAAACGAGATAATCACTACTTTTTAAAAAAATCACTGAAACTAGAACTCTCAACCTAGAGGCTAGAACTCCGCGGTTTCTGATAGAAGAATAATAGATCTATAACATCCAGTACAAATCTTGCCTAGAACTCTAGTAAAACTGCTCGCAGAGCATAGGTGAAGAATACAATTTTCATTGAAACGAGGTAATCACTACGTTTTAAAAAAATCACCAAAACAAGAACTCTCGCCCTAGAGGCTAGAACTCCACGGTTTCTCATAGAAGAATAATAGATCTATAACAACTAGTACAAATCTCGCCTAGAACTCTCGTAAAACTTCTCGCAGAGCATACAAGAAGAATACAATTTTCATCGAAACGAACGAACGAATCGAATCACTACTTTTAAAAAAAAACACTGAAACTAGAACTCTCACCCTAGAGGCTAGAACTCCGCGGTTTCTGATAGAAGAATAATAGATCTACAACATCCATTACAAATCTCGCCTAGAACTCTTATAAAACTTCTAGCAGAGCATAGGTGAAGAATACAATTTTCATTGAAACGAGGTAATCACTACGTTTTAAAAAATTCACCAAAACAAGAACTCTCGCTCTAGAGGCTAGAACTCCACGGTTTCTGATAGAAGCAGAATAGATCTACAACATCCATTACAAATCTCGCCTGGAACTCTCTTAAAACTTCTAGCAGAGCATACAAGAAGAATACAATTTTCATCGAAACGAGATAATCACTACTTTTTAAAAAAATCACTGAAACTAGAACTCTCACTCTAGAGGCTAGAACTCCGCGGTTTCTGATAGAAGAATAACAGATCTATAACATCCAGTACAAATCTCGCCTAGAACTCTAGTAAAACTGCTCGCAGAGCATAGGTGAAGAATACAATTTTCATTGAAACGAGGTAATCACTACGTTTTAAAAAAATCACCAAAACAAGAACTCTCGCCCTAGAGGCTAGAACTCCGCGGTTTCTGATAGAAGAATAATAGATCTACAACATCCATTACAAATCTTGCCTGGAACTTTCATAAAACTTCTAGCAGAGCATACAAGAAGAATACAATTTTCATCGAAACGAGATAATCACTTATTTTTAAAAAAATCACTGAAACTAGAAATCTCACCCTAGAGGCTAGAACTCCGCGGTTTCTGATAGAAGAATAATAGATCTACAACATCCATTACAAATCTCGCCTGAAACTCTCATAAAACTTCTAGCAGAGCATACAAGAAGAATACAATTTTCATAGAAACGAGATAATCACTACTTTTTAAAAAAAACACTGAAACTAGAACTCCCACCCTAGAGGCTAGAACTCCGCGGTTTCTGATAGAAGAATAATAGATCTACAACATCCATTACAAATCTTGCCTGGAACTCTCATAAAACTTCTAGCAGAGCATAGGTGAAGAATACAATTTTCATTAAAACGAGGTAATCACTAAGTTTTAAAAAATTCACTAAAACTAGAACTCTCGACCTAGAGGCTAGAACTCCGCGGTTTCTCATAGAAGAATAATAGATCTATAACAACTAGTACAAATCTCGCCTAGAACTCTCGTAAAACTTCTCGCAGAGCATACAAGAAGAATACAATTTTCATCGAAACGAACGAACGGATCGAATCACTACTTTTAAAAAAAAACACTGAAACTAGAACTCTCACCCTAGAGGCTAGAACTCCGCGGTTTCTGATAGAAGAATAATAGATCTACAACATCGATTACAAATGTCGCCTAGAACTCTCATAAAACTTCTAGCAGAGCATAGGTGAAGAATACAATTTTCATTGAAACGAGGTAATCACTACGTTTTAAAAAATTCACCAAAACAAGAACTCTCGCTCTAGAGGCTAGAACTCCGCGGTTTCTGATAGAAGAATAATAGATCTACAACATCCATTACAAATCTCGCCTGGAACTCTCATAAAACTTCTAGAAGAGCATACAAGAAGAATACAATTTTCATCGAAACGAGATAATCACTACTTTTTAAAAAAATCACTGAAAGTAGAACTCTCACCCTAGAGGCTAGAACTCCGCGGTTTCTGATAGAAGAATAATAGATCTATAACATACAGTACAAATCTCGCCTAGAACTCTCGTAAAACTTCTCGCAGAGCATACAAGAAGAATACAATTTTCATCGAAACGAACGAACGAATCGAATCACTACTTTTTAAAAAAAACACTGAAACTAGAACTCTCACCCTAGAGGCTAGAACTCCGCGGTTTCTGATAGAAGAATAATAGATCTATGACATCCAGTACAAATCTCGCCTAGAACTCTCGTAAAACTGCTCGCAGAGCATAGGTGAAGAATACAATTTTCATTGAAACGAGGAAATCACTACGTTTTAAAAAAATCTCCAAAACAAGAACTCTCGCCCTAGAGGCTAGAACTCCGCGGTTTCTGATAGAAGAATAATAGATCTACAACATCCATTACAAATCTTGCCTGGAACTCTCATAAAACTTCTAGCAGAGCACACAAGAAGAATACAATTTTCATCGAAACGAGATAATCACTACTTTTTACAAAAATAACTGAAACTAGAACTCTCGCCCTAGAGGCTAGAACTCCGCGGTTTCTGATAGAAGAATAATAGATCTACAACATCCATTACAAAATTTGCCTGGAACTCTCATAAAACTTCTAGCAGAGCATACAAGAAGAATACAATTTTCATCGAAACGAGATAATCACTACTTTTTAAAAAAATCACTGAAACTAGAACTCTCACCCTAGAGGCTAGAACTCCGCGGTTTCTGATAGAAGAATAATAGATCTATAACATCCAGTACAAATCTCGCCTAGAACTCTCGTAAAACTGCTCGCAGAGCATAGGTGAAGAATACAATTTTCATTGAATCGAGGCAATCACTACGTTTTAAAAAAATCACCAAAACAAGAACTCTCGCCCTAGAGGCTAGAACTCCGCGGTTTCTGATAGAAGAATAATAGATCTACAACATCCATTACAAATCTTGCCTGGAACTCTCATAAAACTTCTAGCAGAGCATACAAGAAGAATACAATTTTCATCGAAACGAGGTAATCACTACTTTTTACAAAAATAACTGAAACTAGAACTCTCGCCCTAGAGGCTAGAACTCCGCGGTTTCTGATAGAAAAATAATAGATCTACAACATTTATTACAAATCTTGCCTGGAACATTCATAAAACTTCTAGCAGAGCATACAAGAAGAATACAATTTTCATCGAAACGAGATAATCACTTATTTTTAAAAAAATCACTGAAACTAGAAATCTCACCCTAGAGGCTAGAACTCCGCGGTTTCTGATAGAAGAATAATAGATCTACAACATCCATTACAAATCTCGCCTGGAACTCTCATAAAACTTCTAGCAGAGCATACAAGAAGAATACAATTTTCATCGAAACGAGATAATCACTACTTTTTAAAAAAAACACTGAAACTTGAACTCTCACCCTAGAGGCTAGAACTCCGCGGTTTCTGATAGAAGAATAATAGATCTACAACATCCATTACAAATCTCGCCTGGAACTCTCGTAAAACTTCTCGCAGAGCATAGGAGAATAATACAATATTTCATCGAAAATCGATATCGATCGATATCGATCGATTTCGTTCAGAACCGGTATCTGAGGATCCCTAGGATCACAAAACAGGAAACTGGTACCAAAATTTTAAAAAGGCAGCGCCATTTGGATATTCATTGTTATTGAACCGATTTCGTTCAAAATCGATATCTGTTTATCCCTAGGATCACAAAACAGGAAACTGGTACCAAAATTTAAAAAAGTCAGCGCCATTTTGAAATTCTTTGTTATTAATAATTATAATAATAATATTCTTTATTTATAGAATATTATTTGTACCCAGTACAAATATATTTCTATTACAAAAAGACGTACAACTAAATATAAAATAGTGTTACATACCCACTTTTTTTGTGGGTAGGCGTTGAATAAAGTACACATAATTTTAACTGCTCTGCTTTTAATATTCTTAAAAATAATAAATAGTGCATTAAAGTATAATATTATTATGTACCTTTAGTTACTTAAAGTCTGCCAGCAATCCCACAAATATTTGTGCAGAAATAAACCCTACTAATAATTGTGTCCACAGTGTATTACACTTAACCTCACTTTTTGCTGTCACATTGCACAATGGAATCTTTTAAAAGAACTTTGAGTGAAATAACTGACCACTTCAATAACAGAATGACAGAGTTCCAGAAGGAATTGAAGACTTCTATTCCTGCCACAAGTCCAACATCAAACTTGAATTCTCAGTTTGGTGCTTTCCGTACTTTCGTCCTGACAGCCTTGGAAAACCTGCAGCTGCAGGTTGAGCTCCTGGCTAGGCAGCAGGACGAACTTGAGATGAGATCCAGAAAGAAAATTCTTCTTGTCCATGGAGTTGCAGAGGTGGAGAAGGAAGATCCCGGCACAACTGTTTCTAAGTTGTTATCTGAGAAGCTTGGGCTATCACAGCTTTCGCCGGACTCTATTGCTCGCTGTCATCGGTTGGGTCGGCCTAGTGAAGATAAGCCCCGTGCGATGCTCGTAAAATTCAAGGAGCTGCCCTTAAGGGATAAAGTCTGGTTGTCTAAGACAAAATTGAAGGGCACCGGGGTGACATTATCCGAGTTCCTCATAAGAAGCCGCCATAAGACGTTCCTGGCTGCGCGACAGCGATTTGGCGTGACGAAGTGCTGGACCAGGGATGGTAACATTATGGTTATCGACTCGGACGGTAAGCGGCATCGTATCACAACTATGTCAGAGCTGAACGCCGTCCCGACTTCGGTACCAGATGGACCTCAGCATCCCGTAGCCCCTGCAACTTCAGCTGTGGCTTCAAAAGACTCTAGAAGTGCCAACCCTCGAGTCAAGAGGGTGATCAAAAAGTAGTGGATGACAATAAAACATTAGCTCCTTGTCAAAGTGTCCCACCTTGCGTGTGCCGTAGCTGTATATTTACCTACTCTTTTTGTTTTAGTTTTACACTGTTTTATATTTGCAATTTTTTGTAGTCAGTAGTAATTATTGTAACTTGAAGGTAAATTTTTAAATAATTTGTAATGTAAGTAAAGCCGAGTTTGACAAGTGACAATATAAAATCGCAACTGACGCTGACGTTTGATCCGTCACATTATTTTGGCTTGACACTTGACAGCTCGTTGGAAATCTTGAGTTGCAATCGACAAATAAGGCCTGCGGCACACTATAGGTGATTACATAATTTGACTTTGTACTGTTCTTTTTTGTTTTTCTATTGGTTTAAATTTAT
Organism: Erebia ligea; assembly: GCA_917051295.2. Taxonomy (NCBI): domain Eukaryota; kingdom Metazoa; phylum Arthropoda; class Insecta; order Lepidoptera; family Nymphalidae; genus Erebia; species Erebia ligea. Next base: position 3,023,107 of record OU785232.1, read on the forward strand.
AGTTAGCGTGCTTTTTTTATTTTTTTTATTTTGTGTTATTTTTTGTACAAATATTTAATTTTCTACTTGTCATATTTATTAATCTATTGGGCAGCTGGCGGCTTAGGATATTATTGTAAGTTATTGTTTAAGACCTTTTGGTCTTTATTACTAGATATTTTATTAAAGTATATTTATATATTTATTTATATAATATATTAATATTTTTTTATTTTATAATAATTATGCTGTCGAACAGTTTGGATGATATGGATAGCGATCTCTTTCTGTCTGCATCTAGTGGTGAATTGTCCAGTGATGCTAGTTTTCACAGTACATCTATCCTTCCGCTTGATGTCTCCCTTGATTCTTGTTTCTCAGACTGTGTGAAAAATTTCAATGTAGTCCATATTAATGCACAAAGTATCCCGGCTCATTATCCCGATATGCTTGCGTCTTTTGAATCACGTAATTTACATGCCATTCTGGTCTCGGAGTCCTGGCTTAAAACCTGCTTACCATCAACTTCTTATTCGCTGCCAGGATTTCGACTTATCCGCAATGACCGTACTGGTAAGGGAGGTGGTGGAGTAGCGATCTACTTACGACCACATATTCCGTTCACTATTGTTAGCTCGTCTTCACAGCCTCCAGTACCAGATGCGGCCGAGCACTTGCTAGTCGAAGTTCTCCTATCTCACACTAAAATTCTCCTTGGGGTGTTTTATTCCCCTCCCTCTCATCCTAATTATTTTCACTCTTTTGAAAGTTTACTAGAGCAGATAGTCCCTTTGTACAGCCAGACCATTATAATGGGAGATTTTAACACCTGTTTACTCAAGGATGATCATCGTAGTAAGAAACTATTATCTGCAGTAGAATCTTGTAACTTGCATGTCCTTCCCCTCACCGCTACGCACTTCTCTCCTGGCTGTACTCCTTCTCTTCTTGATCTAATCATGGTCTCTTCTCCAGATCTTGTCTTTAAACATGGGCAGTATCCTGCTGACGCATTTTCTTATCATGACTTGATTTTTCTTTCCTATAAAATTCGTCCTCCAAAAGCAAAATCGAGAATTCTTCTGCAGCGTAACTTTGCAGGGATTGACAAGGATCGTCTTTGCGATGATGCTAGGCATTTAGACTGGAATGCAATCAGAGATGTTGATTTAATTGAAAGTAAAGTCGAAATTTTTAATACTTTAGTGACACAACTCTTTGATACTCATGCACCCATAAGACCGATTAAGATGAAACACCTCCCAGCTCCTTGGTTAACAGATGAGATAAGAATCTTAATGGATAAAAAAAACTCAGCTAAATATAAATATAAGGTTAAGGACTCTGATGCCAATCGGTTGCGATACCACAAAGCCCGGAATCGCTGTAATACATTGTGTAGAGATGCTCAACGACGCCACATACATAAGTCAGTTGAAAATGGTGATACTGCCAAAACCTGGACATTTCTTAAGTCACTTGGAGTTGGTAAATCATCCGAAAAACCTTCTATTAATATTGACATTGAACTCCTTATCAAACACTTTTCTACTTCCGATACAATTGATAGTGTCGATAAAGAACATACTCTTAATATTCTTTCATCCTCCTCAACTCCGGACTTTTTACCGTTTTCTTTTGAGTCTTTCACTGAATGTGATGTTAAGAAGAACATATTGTCCGTCACGTCGAATGCTGTTGGCACAGACAGCATCAGCCGTAATATGATCGTACCCATTCTTGATATTGTAACTCCTATCCTAACCCATATTCTGAATTTTTCTATTAGCACTAGCAAATTCCCTGACGCTTGGAAAACTGCTCAAATTGTTCCTATTCCTAAAAAGTCTAACCCATCCTCAGTTAATGATTTCCGTCCCATTTCTATTTTGCCATTTCTTTCAAAAATCCTCGAGAAGTTAGTCTACCAACAGTTAAATATTTTCCTTAATAAGAACTTCCTTCTCAGTCCGTTGCAATCGGGATTTCGGCCCGGTCATAGTACGGTAACAGCGTTGGTCAAAGTTACCGATGACATTCGATGGGCGATGGACAATAAACAGCTCACAATTTTAACCTTGCTTGACTTTAGTAATGCGTTTAATACAGTTGATTACGATATTTTGCTGAGTCTGTTACGTTCTATTAACATAGCTCCATCGGTGATTGACTGGTTTCGGAGTTACCTCAGAGGTCGTCGACAGCGCATCAAAATTGACGAGGCTTGTTCGTCATGGTGTGATGTGACGGCTGGGGTACCTCAGGGTGGTGTGTTGTCTCCTTTACTGTTTGCTATCTTCATTAATTCTATTACCCCTTACATATCTTCTCTCTACCACATGTATGCAGATGATATCCAAATTTATCGCTCTGCACCCCTAGAAGAATTCGACGCTGCTATTGCTGCTGTTAATAATGATCTTACTGCTGTTGCTGAATGGAGTAAGCAGTATGGGCTTCGCGTTAACCCAGTAAAGTCACAGGCAATCATTATTGGCAGTCCGGGATATATAGCAAAACTTGACCTGCGAGGACTACCCCCGATCCGTTTTAATGGTGTCTTGATTCCATATTGTGACACCGTTAAAGATCTAGGTATATATTTAGATGCACAACTTTCCTGGTCTGGGCATGTTAAAGAGCTGAGTAGGAGGACTTTTGCAACGATGAACTCTTTGCGACGGTTGCGCTCTGTCTTGCCAATCCCAACCAAAGTTATGTTAGCACAATCTCTCCTTCTCTCTATTCTCGATTATGCTGACGCAAGCTATCTTAATTTGACTGAGGACCAACTTAACAAGCTTGAGCGACTCCAGAATCTCGCCATTCGGTTCATATTTGGTTTGCGCAAATATGACCACGTATCCGAATTTCGTCAAAAGCTCAAGTGGCTCCCTATTCGCCGTCGCCGGGATTTGCATGTACTTTCTCTTCTGTACTGTGTGCTATTTCATTTAAAAACTCCCTCCTACCTCAAGGAGAAATTCAGTTTTTTTGGAGTGCAGTCCGATTTAAGACCATGTCGAACCTTAATGCTGAAAACCCCAACACATAAAACGAAGTTCTATAAAAATTCGTTTAGTGTTCGAGCTGTTCAGCTATGGAATGCACTCCCACTGACCATACGCCAATCTAAGTCTCTGGACATATTCAAAGTAGCTGTTAAGAATCATTATCTTGCAAACTAAAGACGACAACAAAAATTTATTCTCTAAACTGAATCGAAATATATTCTAAATTATCATACATATGTATTAGTATATTTTATAATTAGCTATATTATATATAATTTATATTTTGATTATATGTGTATTATTGGTTTATGTATTAGTATGTAGTTATTTGAATGTAAGTATATTATAAAGCCACCTACAGTCTATTTTCCTTTATTTTCTCCTTTTCCTAAGGTTGCCTGGTAGAGATCGCTACCTAAGCGATAAGGCCGCCTTTTGTATCCTACTTCTGTCTGTGTTTGTTTCATTTCCAATTTTTATTTTTGTTATTTTTACTTGTTGTGGTGGTACAAATAAAGTGTATAATAATAATAATAATAAAATAAAATAAAATAAAATAAAATATAAATATAAAAGATATTAACGTCATAGTTACGTATAATCCATACGTAGTCATACACACTATTATTCTATTTTTATTCGCATCCTGCACTGACAGCCAGTGCTTGAAGATGGAACAACTCAGATCCTCTGCCAACTTACTGAGGATCTCGTTGTCGGTAGAACGCAAACGACTCCAAAAAGAAGCGATTCGTGTTCTTATGATCGCAAAGAAATCCGATACTCTTGCCTTAGCGAACATGCCCGACGCGCTGCAGTACCGTGGCAACTTCATCAGGGTGTAGGGCGATATTCGTTATTGTATAGCACCCTGATGTTGTTGACAGCACGCCTGGTCAACTTGACCCAAAGCGACATGTGTAGAAACATAAGCAATATATGCTCTAAACAATGTCAGCTTTACTTCGTCACTGCACTTTGCGAACCGACGTGCGAGCATGTTGCATCTCACAGACAGAGCACGACGTTCCCTCTCTATGTCTTCATCGTCAACGAGACCCTCAGTAAGTATATGGCCAAGGTACCTAAATCGTTCAACCCTCTCAAGAAGATTTCCATCAAGAAAAATCCCCGGGATCGTCTCCGGACCTCTGCCCAAACGGAACACCATCGTAACTGTCTTTTTTACATTATATTTTATACCATTCTCTGCAGCATAACGCTCGCAGATTGCAACCAGTTTACGAAGGCCTCTGATTGAAGGGCTGAGAAAAACCATATCATCTGCGTAACTAAAATTGTTCATGCAAGTAGACCCTATATGGCAACCAATCTTAGTGCCTCTCAGCTCTTCAATCAGGTCATCCACGTATAGGCTGAAGAGGTCAGGAGAGGTCAAACCTCCTTGACGAACACCGCATTCTAGCTTGTATTCGCTAGAAGTCGCGTCGCCCCATCTTACACAATTAGTCTGGTTCCCGTACCAGTATCTCAACAGATTCACCGGTTTTGAAGGGACATTAGAGGCGTGCAATTTCTCCCACAGTAAATTATAATTTTCATCATACCTATTGTAACGTGGTAAATTCGGAACAATTAATAGCTTCTCGAATTTATCGGAATTCTACTAAATTTAAAGGATGCTAGCGCCACCTAGCAGCAAGGTGCAGAACTACGTCTGGGCTGTTGTCAGAGATATCAGAGTTTTCTTTCCAGCTCTCAATAGATGGCGCTTTCGTTGTCGATAGGTTGTAATTTAAACATAATAAAAGACGTTGTTTTCGCTTAATTTATTAATGGTTTATTAGTAAAATTCGTTCTTTAATATAATTCTCGTAGTCCTCATAATTTCGCACACAATTTGGTATATGCCCAGAGATAATTTGAGCGGCCACACTGAAGATGTGATTGGCAACACCAAATGGTGAGAGGGCAGATTTTCTTGGGAGCCATCATGTGAACACCTGAAATTGTCTCTCAGGAAAAGCTAATTCGCTTCGGGCCTGCGCCTACAAAAAGCAAAAAATGTTTTAATTAGTCTTCCTAACATCTTTCGTTTTTTTTACCTTTTATGGTAAGTGGAATATTGGGTGACGCCAGACCTGGAGTGAACAAAATGGTGGAGTGTGGTTGAAAAAGGAAAATTCTAATTTTTCATAATTTTATTTCAGTTCCTGTTACATATCTTCCGAATAATATGAGGAAATAGGGTTGGGGGTGAACTCCTGGAACCTGTACTGTCCAGGAATTCAACAGGTAAGTTGCTTTGGAGTAGAAAAGAAATTCATACACGTGGCTTTTCACACAGCAAAAATAATAACCTTTTTTTTCTTTTGTTACAGGGTTAAAAATAATTAATAATTTTTATCATTAATTATTTATCTTTAAATTTTCGAAGTTCATTTTATTTCTGCAAGATTTTCGTTTATGGATCGAATTTAGTATGTTCAAGAAATCTTGGTGCAACCATTTTGGAACTAACATTTTTAGTGTGGAAGAATTAAGTGAACGGCATTTTGGATTATTTCTTTTCCTGAGTCTCCAGGCTGCACTGCATTATCATCGTTCCATGGACAGGACACTCGGCTAGCCCATTACAAGTAAGCAAAAGCTTTAGTATCCAGGAAACAGAGCTAGTGTCGTGTTCTTAGTGTTTGTGTCAACAAATTGAATCCAGACTTTACCACTGAGCTAAAAAGAAATTTTATGAACCTTTCCGTATCATATTCTACTCCATCCCAAAGTTAAAACTAAATTAAGGAGAAGAATCTAAGTTCTATCTGTTTAAACCTTTCTAATTTACCTAAGTTTAAGTCGGTTAACATAAGCTAGAATATCTAGGTGTAAGCGACCCCGATCAAGGTTATTAAAGACAATTTTGCCTAACAACTAGCAAATTTCATTTATAATACCTCATATCCATTATAAGGGAGTCGACAGCTAGCTTCTTTCTGGTTAGGTAGATAGATCAACAACAAAAATTAATTATTTATACCTTTTTTTTAATAATCTTTGTAAAGGTGGTGGATTTTTCCGTATCCGGGTATAATTTCCATTCCGCCCAATCTGCCACCCTTGCACTATTCGAAAAACGCATATTGGCTTCAGAGGATAGCGGGAGCAAAGTGTAACTTGTAGGCCCATAGGACTTTTCATTTCTCTCTTCTGATTGGTCCGAAGTCACGTCATCAATTTGTTGGTCGAATATACGACTTTGCATTTCTCTGTTCTGATTGGTCCGAAGTCACGTGATCAATTTGTTGATCGGATATTACGTCTTTACATTTTATTTAAACTTTAAATATACGTCTAAATAATGTCTATACAATTACATATAAGGTTGATAGGAGTATCTTCTGATTGGTGCTTAAACGTATAGGTAATGTCAATACATAGTAGGTTGGTACTCCTAGCTTTTTCTCATACGTAATGATGTAAAATAGTGTGTGTCACTCGGGGCCAAATTTTTTGTTCTCGGGCGGCGTATATTGAATTCCTCGCTACGCTCAGGATTCTACTTTAGAACCCCTCGCTACGCTCGGGATTCTACTATAGAATCCTTCACTTCGCTCTTAATTCAAAATAGCGCCCTCGGGGAACAAAAATTTTCTTTGGCCCCATGTAACACAAATAACTATTACGAGATCGAACGCACGACTCAAGTCGAGGAAGCACGCGTAGACCGATGCACCTCTGTTTACATAATGGTTGATGGTTGATTTTAAGCTGAAAATCGCTGAATCCGTTGAAAGACCAGGACGGAAACCAAACTGTGCGTCACTCAATTTTAAACTCCCAGTTAAGCTTGGGTGAATTAACCTTTCCAGTATTTTTCCTAACACAGTGCCTAGCGAAATCGGTCTGTAAGTTTGAAGACTGGAAACATCACCTGTTTTATTCTTTGGAATTGGAACTACCACTGTCTCCATAAGCTGCTCTGGTAGGTAGCCAAAGTTAATGCATGTATTATATAGGGAGGCTAACTTCCCATAAATTAAATCACCAGCATACAAAACATGTTCTAAACACAAGCCATAAGATCCAGGAGATTTTCCCCTTTTCATATTATATACCACTGCAGCCACGTCATCGGCAGTAAGAAAAACGCTGCTCGTTACTTCTCATATTAGCATATTAGGCATACAAGTAGCATGAGCCGGCTAGGGATTGACTCTGAAGTGGTTTGAAAATAAGTAGGCGATTTCGATGAAAATTGTATTCTTCTTGTATGCTCTGCTAGAAGTTTTATGAGAGTTCCAGGCAAGATTTGTAATGGATGTTGTAGATCTATTATTCTTCTATCAGAAACCGCGGAGTTCTAGCCTCTAGGGCGAGAGTTCTTGTTTTGGTGAATTTTTTAAAACGTAGTGATTACCTCGTTTCGATGAAAATTGTATTCTTCACCTATGCTCTGCGAGAAGTTTAACGAGAGTTCTAGGCGAGATTTGTACTGGATGTTATGGACCTATTATTCTTCTATCAGAAACCGCGGAGTTCTAGCCTCTAGGGTGAGAGTTCTAGTTTCAGTGATTTTTTTAAAAAGTAGTGATTATCTCGTTTCGATGAAAATTGTATTCTTCTTGTATGCTCTTCTAGAAGTTTTATGAGAGTTCCAGGCAAGATTTGTAATGGATGTTGTAGATCTATTATTCTTCTATCAGAAACCGTGGAGTTCTAGCCTCTGGAGCGAGAGTTCTAGTTTCAGTGATTTTTTTAAAAAGTAGTGATTATCTCGTTTCGATGAAAATTGTATTCTTCTTGTATGCTCTGCTAGAAGTTTTATGAGAGTTCCAGGCAAGATTGGTAATGGATGTTGTAGATCTATTATTCTTCTATCAGAAACCGCGGAGTTCTAGCCTCTAGGGTGAGAGTTCTAGTTTCAGTGATTTTTTTAAAAAGTAGTGATTATCTCGTTTCGATGAAAATTGTATTCTTCTTGTATGCTCTGCTAGAAGTTTTATGAGAGTTCCAGGCGAGATTTGTATTGTATGTTATAGATCTATTATTCTTTTATCTGAAAACGTGGAGTTCTAGCCTCTAGAGCGAGAGTTCTTGTTTTGGTGAATTTTTTAAAACGTAGTGATTACCTCGTTTTAATGAAAATTGTATTCTTCACCTATGCTCTGCTAGAAGTTTTATGAGAGTTCCAGGCGAGATTTGTAATGGATGTTGTAGATCTATTATTCTTCTATCAGAAACCGCGGAGTTCTAGCCTCTAGGGTGAGAGTTCTAGTTTCAGTGTTTTTTTTAAAAAGTAGTGATTCGATTCGTTCGTTCGTTTCGATGAAAATTGTATTCTTCTTGTATGCTCTGCGAGAAGTTTTACGAGAGTTCTAGGCGAGATTTGTACTGGATGTTATAGATCTATTATTCTTCTATCAGAAACCGCGGAGTTCTAGCCTCTAGGGTGAGAGTTCTAGTTTCAGTGATTTTTTTAAAAAGTAGTGATTATCTCGTTTCGATGAAAATTGTATTCTTCTTGTATGCTCTGCTAGAAGTTTTATGAGAGTTCCAGGCAAGATTTGTAATGGATGTTGTAGATCTATTATTCTTCTATCAGAAACCGCGGAGTTCTAGCCTCTAGGGCGAGATTTCTTGTTTTGGTGAATTTTTTAAAACGTAGTGATTACCTCGTTTCGATGAAAATTGTATTCTTCACCTATGCTCTGCGAGAAGTTTTACGAGAGTTCTAGGCGAGATTTGTACTGGATGTTATGGACCTATTATTCTTCTATCAGAAACCGCGGAGTTCTAGCCTCTAGGGCGAGAGTTCTTGTTTTGGTGAATTTTTTAAAACGTAGTGATTACCTCGTTTCGATGAAAATTGTATTCTTCACCTATGCTCTGCGAGAAGTTTTACGAGAGTTCTAGGCGAGATTTGTACTGGATGTTATGGAACTATTATTCTTCTATCAGAAACCGCGGAGTTCTAGCCTCTAGGGTGAGAGTTCTAGTTTCAGTGATTTTTTTAAAAAGTAGTGATTATCTCGTTTCGATGAAAATTGTATTCTTCTTGTATGCTCTGCTAGAAGTTTTATGAGAGTTCCAGGCAAGATTTGTAATGGATGTTGTAGATCTATTATTCTTCTATCAGAAACCGCGGAGTTCTAGCCTCTAGGGCGAGAGTTCTTGTTTTGGTGAATTTTTTAAAACGTAGTGATTACCTCGTTTCGATGAAAATTGTATTCTTCACCTATGCTCTGCGAGAAGTTTTACGAAAGTTCTAGGCGAGATTTGTACTGGATGTTATGGACCTATTATTCTTCTATCAGAAACCGCGGAGTTCTAGCCTCTAGGGTGAGAGTTCTAGTTTCAGTTATTTTTGTAAAAAGTAGTGATTATCTCGTTTCGATGAAAATTGTATTCTTCTTGTATGCTCTGCTAGAAGTTTTATGAAAGTTCCAGGCAAGTTTTGTAATAGATGTTATAGATCTATTATTCTTCTATCAGAAACCGCGGAGTTCTAGCCTCTAGGGTGAGAGTTCTTGTTTTGGTGATTTTTTTAAAACGTAGTGATTACCTCGTTTCAATGAAAATTGTATTATTCACCTATGCTCTGCGAGCAGTTTTACGAAAGTTCTAGGCGACATTTGTACTGGATGTTATAGATCTATTATTCTTCTATCAGAAACCACGGAGTTCTAGCCTCTAGAGCGAGAGTTCTAGTTTCAGTGATTTTTTTAAAAAGTAGTGATTATCTCGTTTCGATGAAAATTGTATTCTTCTTGTATGCTCTGCTAGAAGTTTTATGAGAGTTCTAGGCGAGATTTGTAATGGATGTTGTAGATCTATTATTCTTCTATCAGAAACCGTGGAGTTCTAGCCTCTAGAGCGAGAGTTCTAGTTTCAGTGATTTTTTTAAAAAGTAGTGATTATCTCGTTTCGATGAAAATTGTATTCTTCTTGTATGCTCTGCTAGAAGTTTTATGAGAGTTCTAGGCGAGATTTGTAATGGATGTTGTAGATCTATTATTCTTCTGTCAGAAACCGCAGAGTTCTAGCCTCTAGGGCGAGAGTTCTTGTTTTGGTGATTTTTTTAAAACGTAGTGATTACCTCGTTTCAATGAAAATTGTATTATTCACCTATGCTCTGCGAGCAGTTTTACGAAAGTTCTAGGCGACATTTGTACTGGATGTTATAGATCTATTATTCTTCTATCAGAAACCACGGAGTTCTAGCCTCTAGGGTGAGAGTTCTGGTTTCAGTGATTTTTTTAAAAAGTAGTGATTATCTCGTTTCGATGAAAATTGTATTATTCTTGTATGCTCTGCTAGAAGTTTTATGAGAGTTCTAGGCAAGATTTGTATTGGATGTTATAGATCTATTATTCTTTTATCTGAAACCGTGGAGTTCTAGCCTCTAGAGCGAGAGTTCTTGTTTTGGTGAATTTTTTAAAACGTAGTGATTACCTCGTTTTAATGAAAATTGTATTATTCACCTATGCTCTGCTAGAAGTTTTATAAGAGTTCCAGGCGAGATTAGTAATGGATGTTGTAGATCTACTATTCTTCTATCAGAAACCACGGAGTTCTAGCCTCTAGGGTGAGAGTTCTGGTTTCAGTGATTTTTTTAAAAAGTAGTGATTATCTCGTTTCGATGAAAATTGTATTATTCTTGTATGCTCTGCTAGAAGTTTTATGAGAGTTCTAGGGAAGATTTGTATTGGATGTTATAGATCTATTATTCTTTTATCTGAAACCGTGGAGTTCTAGCCTCTAGAGCGAGAGTTCTTGTTTTGGTGAATTTTTTAAAACGTAGTGATTACCTCGTTTTAATGAAAATTGTATTATTCACCTATGCTCTGCTAGAAGTTTTATAAGAGTTCCAGGCGAGATTAGTAATGGATGTTGTAGATCTATTATTCTTCTATCAGAAACCGCGGAGTTCTAGCCTCTAGGGTGAGAGTTCTAGTTTCAGTGTTTTTTTTAAAAAGTAGTGATTATCTCGTTTCGATGAAAATTGTATTCATTTTGTATGCTCTGCTAGAAGTTTTATGAGAGTTCCAGGCAAGATTTGTAATGGATGTTGTAGATCTATTATTCTTCTATCAGAAACCGCGGAGTTCTAGCCTCTAGGGCGAGATTTCTAGTTTCAGTGATTTTTTTAAAAATAAGTGATTATCTCGTTTCGATGAAAATTGTATTCTTCTTGTATGCTCTGCTTGAAGTTTTATGAAAGTTCCAGGCAAGATTTGTAATGGATGTTGTAGATCTATTATTCTTCTATCAGAAACCGCGGAGTTCTAGCCTCTAGGGCGAGAGTTCTTGTTTTGGTGAATTTTTTAAAACGTAGTGATTACCTCGTTTCAATGAAAATTGTATTATTCACCTATGCTCTGCGAGCAGTTTTACGAAAGTTCTAGGCGAGATTTGTACTGGATGTTATAGATCTATTATTCTTCTATCAGAAACCGTGGAGTTCTAGCCTCTAGGGTGAGAGTTCTGGTTTCAGTGATTTTTTTAAAAAGTAGTGATTATCTCGTTTCGATGAAAATTGTATTATTCTTGTATGCTCTGCTAGAAGTTTTATGAGAGTTCTAGGCAAGATTTGTATTGGATGTTATAGATCTATTATTCTTTTATCTGAAACCGTGGAGTTCTAGCCTCTAGAGCGAGAGTTCTTGTTTCAGTTATTTTTGTAAAAAGTAGTGATTATCTCGTTTCGATGAAAATTGTATTCTTCTTGTATGCTCTGCTAGAAGTTTTATGAGAGTTCCAGGCGAGATTTGTAATGGATGTTATAGATCTATTATTCTTCTATCAGAAACCGCGGAGTTCTAGCCTCTAGGGCGAGAGTTCTAGTTTCAGTGATTTTTTTAAAAATAAGTGATTATCTCGTTTCGATGAAAATTGTATTCTTCTTGTATGCTCTGCTAGAAGTTTTATGAAAGTTCCAGGCAAGATTTGTAATGGATGTTGTAGATCTATTATTCTTCTATCAGAAACCGCGGAGTTCTAGCCTCTAGGGCGAGAGTTCTAGTTTCAGTTATTTTTGTAAAAAGTAGTGATTATCTCGTTTCGATGAAAATTGTATTCTTCTTGTATGCTCTGCTAGAAGTTTTATGAGAGTTCTAGGCAAGATTTGTATTGGATGTTATAGATCTATTATTCTTTTATCTGAAACCGTGGAGTTCTAGCCTCTAGAGCGAGAGTTCTTGTTTTGGTGAATTTTTTAAAACGTAGTGATTACCTCGTTTTAATGAAAATTGTATTCTTCACCTATGCTTTGCTAGAAGTTTTATGAAAGTTCCAGGCGAGATTAGTAATGGATGTTGTAGATCTATTATTCTTCTATCAGAAACCGCGGAGTTCTAGCCTCTAGGGTGAGAGTTCTAGTTTCAGTGTTTTTTTTAAAAAGTAGTGATTATCTCGTTTCGATGAAAATTGTATTCTTCTTGTATGCTCTGCTAGAAGTTTTATGAGAGTTCCAGGCAAGATTTGTAATGGATGTTGTAGATCTATTATTCTTCTATCAGAAACCGCGGAGTTCTAGCCTCTAGGGCGAGAGTTCTTGTTTTTGTGATTTTTTTAAAACGTAATGATTACCTCGTTTTAATGAAAATTGTATTCTTCACCTATGCTCTGCTAGAAGTTTTATGAGAGTTCCAGGCGAGATTAGTAATGGATGTTGTAGATCTATTATTCTTCTATCAGAAACCTCGTTTCAATGAAAATTGTATTCTTCACCTATGCTCTGCGAGCAGTTTTACGAGAGTTCTAGGCGAGATTTGTACTGGATGTTATAGATCTATTATTCTTCTATCAGAAACCGCGGAGTTCTAGCCTTTAGGGTGAGAGTTCTAGTTTCAGTGTTTTTTTTAAAAAGTAGTGATTATCTCGTTTCGATGAAAATTGTATTCTTCTTGTATGCTCTTCTAGAAGTTTTATGAGAGTTCCAGGCGAGATTTGTAATGGATGTTGTAGATCTTTTATTCTTCTATCAGAAACCGCGGAGTTCTAGCCTCTAGGGCGAGAGTTCTTGTTTTGGTGATTTTTTTAAAACGTAGTGATTACCTCGTTTCAATGAAAATTGTATTCTTCACCTATGCTCTGCTAGAAGTTTTATGAGATTTCCAGGCGAGATTTGTAATGGATGTTGTAGATCTTTTATTCTTCTATCAGAAACCGCGGAGTTCTAGCCTCTAGGGTGAGAGTTCTAGTTTCAGTGTTTTTTTTTTTAAAGTAGTGATTCGATTCGTTCGTTCGTTTCGATGAAAATTGTATTCTTCTTGTATGCTCTGCGAGAAGTTTTACGAGAGTTCTAGGCGAGATTTGTACTAGTTGTTATAGATCTATTATTCTTCTATGAGAAACCGCGGAGTTCTAGCCTCTAGGTCGAGAGTTCTCGTTTTAGTGAATTTTTTAAAACGTAATGATTATCTTGTTTCGATGAAATATTGTATTCTCCTCCTATGTTCTGCTAGAAGTTTTATGAGAGTTCCAGGCGAGATTTGTACTGGACATTATAGATCTGCTATTCTTCTATCAGAAACTGTGGAGTTCTAGCCTCTGAAGCGACAGTTCTATTTTCTGTGAATTTTTGTTTTATGGTCTGCCAGATGCTCTGCTAACTTCCCGTAGCAGATCATTATTTTCAATTGACTTTTTTCTAGGTAAAAGTGCTAGAACTATGTCTGAAACATATTTGGAACTATAGAACTCTGCCGCATGCGCACAGAACTCTCTTCAATTTTTGATTTTGTGGAAAATGATCTGCTACCGGAAGTTAGCAGATCATTTTTTCAACCGGCGTTTTTTAGGTTAACTCGCCAGAACTATCTCTAAAATCTATCAGGAACTATAGAACTCATCTGCATGCGAACAGAACTCTGTTTTATTTTTGATCTGCTTGCACTTGCTCTGCCAAGTTCACCGACATGGCCTAAACTAGGTCGAGTCACAAGAGTAATGCACAAAAGTACACCAAATTACGAACCGTCGAGTCCTCCTACATGTGCACTAACAATGAGCGCTCAGCGTGTCACCTGAGCCGGCATTGAGACAGTGAGTCAGCAGACGGCGCCAATTTCGACGCCACCGCCCGTATGGCCACTGTCATTGTGTACAGCCCACCTTACAGCTTCCTTGACAATATACGCGATGAGCTCAAGCCTTGATACAAAAAAAAAATGAGGCTAACTTGTGGCTCGACATGTCTAGCGCAAAATCACGAGTGGAGAATCGCCTGCGGAACAACGCGTCCAGAAAAACGCGCGTGAAAAATTTAGTGGTCAGCATAATCTTTACCTATGTCTATAGTATAGAGTATAGATTATGCTTCCTAGTATAATCTATAATCTATGCTTAGTATAGACTCTATACAAATATTATAATGCGAAAGTTTGGATGGATGGATGGATGTTTGTTACTCAATCACGCCCCAACGGCTGAATGGATCTGGATCAAATTTGGCACAGAGATAGATTATAGTATGGAACAACACATAGGGTACTTTTTATCCCGGAAAATTAAAGAGTTCCCGCGGGAACCAAAACCCTCAATTTACGCGGACGAAGTCGCGGGCATCAACTATGTATTCTCTATAAAACATGTAGCTATATCTGTGAAAATCCAGCCTTCAAGTCAGTCAATCAATATATTTTGGAGTTTGTAGAATATTTACACTTAGCAGAATTAAATGCGGGTTGCTTCCATGCAACCTCATCATTGCATCAAGACAGCCAAGGAAATGCATTTGGTTGACTGATGATCAACTGATAAAATTTGTAAAGCTACTTTTGCGTGTTATTCATAACAAGCAAAAGACCTACCATTGCATTGCTTTATTCTTGTTGTCTTACTAAGTGCTTATAGCATTACGCCTTTTACCTATTATTTATTTTTAAGAAGATGCGGTACTTTTAGGAGGATTTGTTATTCATTTGTGTATTATTTTGCCTTTTAATTAGCTCTAAGCGAATCGAAAGGTGAAATAATAAACAGATAAAAATCAAACTTCTGCGGTTCGTTGTACAGCGAATGTAGCGTCCGCAATTCAGCGATTTACATCAGGTGTGAATGCTGGAGTGAATTTATTCGTGTCGTAAAAAAAACCAGATGTAATTATGTTGCTTTAAGGCTGTCCAGTTGTGTGATTGATCCCAGGGTCTTGAGCGAGCGAATTCTTTATTGTTTACCGGTTTATCGACTGCTATCTCGAGTGATGGTGTGTATGTGATATTGTAATCTTCAGTTCAGAGTTGAAGGATTTAATCATTTATAACTAGCTGATGTCCGCGACTTCGTCCGCGTGGCAAAAGAGGCAGAGGAAGACCGATTACTCGATGGGAGGACGAGATAAAAAAGGTAGCCGGCCTAAACTGTACCAGGACAGCAAAGGATAGGGACAAATGGACATCTTTGGAGGAGGCCTTCACCCAATCAGGGTTTCTTGCATAAAAAAAACACTACTCACAATAATTTTAAATAATAATACTAATTGGTTAATTAACCAACTAACCATTAAAAATAAGATAATCTTGTTACAAATTGTAAACATGCAAGAAAAAAAAGGCTTTTTTATTTTATGTTTATTTTTTATTTTATTTTTATTATAGTTGAGGACCTGGAGAGTGACATAGGCTACTTTTTATCCCGGAAAATTAAGAAGCTCCCGCGGGAATAACAAAAAACTTAAAACACGCGGACGAAGTCGCGGGCATCAGCTAGTGAAAAATAAAATAAAACAAAAACTAAACAGACAAACAAATTAGTTCCAATTTTGCCCATCGAGTCAGATAAGTGTGTGGGACTGTAGTTATCTGGCGATCAAAACTCAATTAAGACACTTCAATCACATAATATTATGTTATAGGTACACACTTTCCCATTCATTACAGTTCTAACCAAAGATCATACCACTCCGTGGTACCTACTTACTAGATTTAGATGATAATTTAAAAATTCCGTATTATAAAACACCGTATAAAGAAGTTTTAACTATGATATTGGTTTTCTAAAGTCATTACTACTGATTTATAGCTAGCTGTCTTTATGTTACCAATAAATTAGTGTGTGCCCAGGATACAATATCACATTTGAATACATTAAAAAGATAAGCCAAGTTATTAATTACTTAGAATAATTTATTGGAATCTTCCATGTTTAGATTGTATATATCCTGGAGGCTAATTACTTCAGCCGTAGGGTATACATACTGAAGACGAATTTAAAATCTGGTGGTTATTTAGTACGTTAGGTACTGGGCATTGTGTCATTCTAAACAAAATAAAACCGGCCAAGTGCGAGTCGGACTCGCGCACCGAGGGTTCCGTACAAACCTGTAGTAAGTTTTAAATTATTAAAAAAAAACTACTTACTAGATCTCGTTCAAACCAATTTTCGGTGGAAGTTTGCATGGTAATGTACATCATATATTTTTTTTAGTTTTATTATTCTCTTATTTTAGAAGGTAAGGGGGGGGGGGGACCAACATTTTACCACTTTGGAAGTGTCTCTCGCGCAAACTATTCAGTTTAGAAAAAAATGATATTAGAAACCTCAATATCATTTTTGAAGACCTATCCATAGATACCCCACACGTATGGGTTTGATGAAAAAAAAATTTTTGAGTTTCAGTTCTAAGTATGGGGACCCCCAAAATTTATTGTTTTTTTTCTATTTTTGTGTAAACATCTTAATGCGGTTCACAGAATACATCTACTTACCAAGTTTCAACAGTATAGTTCTTATAGTTTCGGAAAAAAGTGGCTGTGACATACGGACGGACAGACAGACAGACAGACAGACAGACAGACATGACGAATCTATAAGGGTTCCGTTTTTGCCAAATTTGGCTACGGAACCCTAAAAACTGCTTGCCAGATTTATATTTAAAAAAAACTGACTGGAGTTTACTCCTTACGAACGAATAGTGTTACCATGGAAATATAAACAGAACGTAACGTAACGGAGAACGTTTTATTCTACTCCCCATACATTTTCATACCCCGGGCTTATACAGGATGGCCCAAATAGTGACGTCCAAAGAAAAAAATTAGATTCCTCGTACCTAGACCTATCAGAAAATACCCCATGTATGTTCAGCGATTTTTGGTAGTTTAGGAGTTATAATTTTTTAAAGTTTTTTCTTGAGATTTCTGAGGCAGTGAGTGTTAAATTTTTTTTCTTTTTATTTAGTGCTTTTTTCCGATCTTTTTTTTTGTGAACATACTTGCTATGAAGTGTGCTACTATGCATAAAATAATTACCATCATAACATTAACCCAAGTTGGAAAATTTTTGGTCGAAAGTGAAAAGTTTACGTACGACAAAAGTAGAGACGCATATTCAACTTAAGATTAAAAATACTTAAACCTGCCTACGTCACTTCCGGCTAATTTCAAAAACTTTTGGAGTGCCTAAGCTTCCCTTATTAGTTAAAAAAATTGGTATTTTATGGGGCATTATTGTGAGAAATCGGACTTCAAATGTGGTAAGGCGGTAATTTCTGAACTTAAAATTTGATTCTTAAATTTAAGTTTTGCCTATTTTTGACAATTTTATGGCCAATTGCAGTAGGAAATTTTTGCATTTAAGTATTTTCTACAAAAATAATCGATATTTTTCGATTAAGTGACATCAAGGTTACGTAAAAGTTATTTGGATTTTTTTAGTTTTTTACAGTCAGTAGGACGAAAAAACCGAATTGCACTCGGATAAGTACTAAAATAGCTTTATCTTATTATCCTTCTGTCAATAAAGTATTGCTTTTCCGCACCTACAAGCTTTTTTTCCTGTTTTTGTCGGCAGCATTGTAAAGTATTGCTGGCAAAAACAGGTAAACAAACTTATAGGTGTATATGGTATATGTATATGAAAATCGATTCTTAAGGAGTAAACTCCAACAAGAAAAAGGATAAACTGTTTAGCTTCTGCCCAATAAAAGTCGTTCCCAGAAAACAACTCATATAAACTCACCAGCGGCGGAAAAACGCCCGCGGAAAAACACGTGCAGTATTCCGCTCCAATGTATCGTTTGGAAATGTTAGTAGTTAGAACAGCATAGACAAAACGCCAAAGGCCCTGTCCTACGCCAGCGACAAACGCGACAGTATCAAACAGTAGCACGCGGACTATGTATGTATCGAGTTGCGTCGCGATATTTTCCGTAAAGGGGTGTCTAATCATAGAGCGGCAAGCACGCGACTGCAGCACGTGGCGTTTGCAGAGCACAACTATTCTCCCACGCTCTAGTAAGGACTATGCCGACGAATATAATATTATGCACGGCAGACGTCCAATAACAACACGGCATTCGGCGCGCGGCAGCCGCGCTTCACTATGTTTAGACACACCTTAAGAGAAATTCCGCACGCGTAATCCCGCCAATTTATCCCTGGCCTAAGATGAATTATACAATAGCATCGAGAACGAAAGTGGTCAGGCCCTAATAGACTAAGAGATAACTGAAATTTTGGTAACCATCGCCAGAAAGGCTGATTCAGTGTTAGATGGATGTAGAGCTCTCCACTGTTCTCAAAAGTGGCAGTCTGCCTGCATTTGGATGGCCCTTTTTAGCTATAGGCTCTAGCAAAGTTATTGCTAAAAAAATATTAGCAATAACTTTGTCGCCGTTGATCGCTATTAAAAATTATTAACAGCAATCAACGGGACGACATAATAATTGCTAATATTTTTTTACAGGAACGCATAGTAAGTATAGGTTATAACGTCTTTGAAAGCTGATATCTAGAAAAAGTCCCATCCAAATGCGTCAGTTTTTACGCTGTTTACATAGGTACTGCGCATACTTTAATACTGTACAAGAATCAGCTTTTCTAATTATCGTTCATTTTTGGTAACAATAAACCGTCTTTGAACGGCCATATTTAGCGAAAGGGCCATCCAAATGCAGGCAGACTGCAACTTTTGTGATCAGTGGAGAGCTCTACATCCACCTAACACTGAATCAGCTTTTCTGGCGATGGTTACCAAAAGTGCAGTTGTCTCCTATAATATAAAGTGAAGTGCGTATAGAGTTAATTACTAGTTAATTTAAATACACAAACAATGACTTTCATTAGGTCTGCGGAATGTCGGGGAGTAGACACGTGGTGATTGGTTGAGTGCAGCCGACGCGGTTCGCTTTCTCTTTCTATTGTAATGAGCATCCCTTTCACATTGCACATAACGGTCCATAAGTGCACTTATTATCTTGTTATCTGATTTTTTCACTTTAGACTACCTCGGTGGTCTTGTGGTCAGCGTGTTAGACTGCTGATCACGAGGTCGTGAGTTTGACTCCCGGAAAGAAAAATATTTTTATTGGGGTTTTTTGACAAGAAATTCACATTAGTTACCCGGAGATTGATAGTGTTTCACACCTGGGAGAGCATGTAAAACCGACACTGTGCCTGATCTCTCTCCGGTTGTGTCGGATAGCCGTCCAAGTGGGCTATTAGAATAGACAAATATACAAGTGCATCTATGTTTACGCACACACTTATTGCTGTGTGCATAATTGCAACCCATCGCTGGCTCACTACTGGGTACGTGTCTAATCTCAGAATGAGAAAGGTTTCAGCCATATTCTACTACGCTGGCCAAATGTGGATTGGCAGACTTCACACACCTTATAGAATGTTATGAAGAACTCTCGGGCATGTGGGCAGGTTCAAGTTGATGTTTTCTTTTACCGTTAAAGAAAATGTTATATTTCATCTTAGATACTAATATTATAAAGAGGTAAAGTTTCGGAGTTTTAGAGGTTGTAGGGGGTAATCTCTGGATCTACTGGACCGATTTTAAAAATTCTGGTACTTACCAATAGAAAGCAACATTATTTGTGAGTGTCAAAGGCTATATAATTAACCCGAAAAATTAGGGAGTTCCCGTGGGAATTTAAAAAACTTATTTCACGCGGACGAAGTCGCGGGCAACTACTAGTTATTAGGTAAAGATAGAAGTATTGAGTACCTAACAACTACTTGTTAGTACTCAGTAAAGTTTAAAGACGTACCTGAATCGAACCACCAACCACCCGTATAGCAAGCGAATATAACTTCTAGGCTAACATTGTTTACCTTATATTAAAATTAACTTGAAAGTAACTTAAAAAGCCAACGGTATTTCGTTTCCATTTACCAATAGTAAATTATTGTTCAAAGATTGGCAGTGGATTACATTATTTAGAAAGGCATTAAAATTAAGATCCAATATTATTTCAGAGTAATCACCACTGACTCAAACCTGGTGAAAGTAGATTTATTATTACAAAGACATAATGTGAAGTTAATAAAGCGCTTTATAAATCAAATCTACTGTCTAAAGCTAAGTAACTCGCCTATGAGTGGATATAGGGCTTTCGTCCAATACTAAATTTCTGACAGAAAAGCTCTGACAATTTATATCCAACCAGATAATGTCCGCGACTTCATTTGCGTGGATTTAGAAATACTTATTTTTATTGGTAAAAAAAAACCGTTGGAACTCTTTGATTTTCTGAGATATAAATATCCATGGTCTGTCTTCCGGATGCAAGCTATCTCTTTACCAAATGTCGTTGAAATCGGTTAAGCGGAAAAAGGTAGAGACTTTAGTCTCTACCTTTTTCCGCTTAACCGATTACCGACCGACCGATACACTTTCGCTTTTATAACATTTGTATGGACTATTTTAATTGCGAATAACATGTTAGTGGTGTGTTGTGACAACTATAAATACGCATCACACAATATTGAAAAAAACAACTTGCATAAAAACCTATGTGAAAACCTTTATGTAAACATGTTTGTTCCCAAGCAGTTAGAGCGAAATACATCAACATTGAAGCATAAATCATCAAATTGTTATTGACCCAGTGGTCTTGTAATTTGGCAGTGATGAACATTTTATCTACAATTGTATGACATCATTTCATAAGCCGCGTTGCTTTTTGGACATGACTTGAATTTTTCTGAAGCTTTTATTATTTTAATTTACATTTTATTCGCGAACACTTATTATTATCACAGACACAGTTATAATGAAGTGTTCACAGTTTTTTACGAGTTGGTTCTAATGACACGTAATTTGGTAAAGCTTAAAGTGAAAATACAGTTAGATTTTACGTTCACACGTAGCTGGCTAAGGCCGCGTCCAGATTAACAAAAACAGTTATTAAATGTACAATATAACAATAAGCTCCCAGAAGACATGTTGAAGATGTCTCTGAATAAGTTCAAAGTTAATATAAAACGTAAACTCATTGTAAAATCTTATTACCATGTGAAGGATTACTTAAATGACAAGGAAGCTTGGCAATAATTTGATCTAATGGCTCTAGTACCTACCTTAGTTAAGATGATTTGTGAGATGGTGATAATGAAAAAAAAAAGCATTAAATGATTAAAAAAAGCTGAACCATCCAACTCATACTGTAGTAATGAAAAGCGCTGCCGAATCAAGATCTGAGTGTACATTTATTTCACAGGAAAATGAACCTCAAGCCTTCTGCTTGCAGAATAAAAAGAAATATATTTTTCAAACAATAGAGTAATAGACGAAGATTGAAGATTCCAGAAAATGGCTTTGCTTGTAGACTGGCACTTTACTTGATTTTTGGACGCATTTTGTTTTTTTTTTATCCACTACAAGTTAGCCCTTGACTGCGATCTGCACCTGTGATGATGCAGTCTAAGATGGCAGCGGGCTCACCTGTTAGGGGCATGGTAGTTATATTAAACCCATATACCCCTATTCGGTTTCTACACGGCATCGTACCGCTAGAGTATCGATTTAAAGCTATTATAGTATAATTTTCTTTTATTCTGGATTATTTATTATTTGTATGTTGGATTGGATTGGTTTTTTGTTTGTATATATTTATGTATATAGAAAAAGGAATCGAAGCCGGGACTTCTTGCGATCAATGCAAGTCTTCATATCGTTGCTCCAGTGCAGGTCATCAAAGCGCTTACGCAACAAAACTTATTATTGCGATCATAATGTAAGTGTATTTTAATTTCGTCCCCAATTAGCCGATTAAAGCTGATATTTTTGCCGCCCACGCAAAAATTACAAAGTTGCCACACCACGTTAAGAGTACCTACCTTTATAACCCAGTTAACCAATTTAACTGTACTGTCATAATCTCCTAATGGGGTCGAATTCTTCTGGGGCCATAGTGCCAACGCTCATAGCAATATCAAATAAATATTATAAATGCGAAAGTTTGGATGGATGTATGGATGGATGTTTGTTACTCAATCACGCCCCAACGGCTGAACGGATCTGGATGAAATTTGGCACAGAGACAGATTATAGTCTGGTATAGTTGTGGCGGCGTGATTGAAGGACAAACCAACACACTTTCGCATAAATAATATTAGTATGATACGAAGGCTTCGCACGAAGAGATAGTAAGTACCTACGTAATAATAGTATTCTGTGATATAAGTAGTATATATGTTTGTATTGATAATGGCATTAACATAAACTTGTAAGATAGAGGCACCCGGTGCTGGCCGAGTAGAAAATTTAAATTTGAATTATTATAGAGCCTTTGAAAATACATGGTTCCTTAATTAAAATCGGTGTAAAGTGCAATTAATTTTGTACACTGTTATAATGTTATGCATGTATGAAGAAAGTTAACACTAGCTGTGTGTACCGTACATTACGTGCATCACCGTAAAGGCCAAACCTTTAACCCTTTGCTCTAACAAGCTAGGCGACTGAAGATATTTAAATAACAATATTGTGCCAGATGGGATAAATCAACAAGTTATGGACCAAGAAAAAGAGGCCAATTTATCAACAATTTTAATCCACATCTAGTTCACCCTGTATACCATCTAGTTCATATAATGGTACAAACGAAAATGATAAAATGGTAATGGTCCTTCAAACTATCAAGTACGTCACAAATCACAGTTGAAAGTGTTTTATAATACATCCCAAGTAAGAATAGGAATGACTTTCTATCATAAAGTGATATCTGAACTTAATAATTACTTTAGACACAATATACATTTTTTCATTTATATTATGTTTAATAGTTTTGCCGTATCAAGATTAAGTTAAACAATGTACCTACGACAACATCGTTACGCATACGAGTATTTTTAGGATGACTTTAGGTACGTAAATTGAAAAGTAATTTTTCCGAAAACCGCAATTTACGAGTGAGAGTTTACCGATACAATGACTATCTTATTAATTAATTATTACTTTGGACCCATTTATTTTTTCGTTGAATGGCATATATGTATAAAATTATATTCATAGTCTGAAAACAGTTTGTTTGATTACCCGCTCTACTGTAAAAGAGGAATCTCCTTGCTGGTGAGGTGTTAAAATCAAAACTGCCAATGTTACAGCGATTTTCAAAACATTCTAGCCCTTATCACATTGGGAATAGAGTTTATATTTAACAGTTCATTTAAAGGATATTTTAATTTAAAGGATATTTTATCTCTATAACAATAATTATAATTAATAATGCGATAATTATTATTAATTACTCAATTGAATTGTTTATGTTCTTTAACGTTGATAAATTGAGACAAAATTCATTTAATATCTACATAGTAATATTATTATCCCGAAGCTTCCTGAACGCTGTCCAGTTGAATTGGAGTAAGCTGACCTTCTTTAAATTGGACCTTCTCTGCCCCTCGATTGTGTATGAAAATCGTAATGGACGTTTGTCAATCGTATTATTCGAACTGTTTAAGGAGTTCATAGATGCCTGCACGTCAAAAGCATGTATGAACTCTTTAAACAGTTCGAGTCATACGTTTATGGCTCTCAATTATTGATTACGATTTCCTTAGACAACTGGGCCTCTGGTCGTGTGTGTCCAAGGTATTATGATGTACCTACTCGTCTACAATCTCGAGTACAGAGATTGTAGACAACGATATACAATACTAGCTGATGCCCGCGACTTCGTCCGCGTGGTTTAAGTTTTTTTGATTCCCGCGGAAACTCCTTAATTTTCCGGGATAAAAAGTAGCCTATGTCACTCTCCAAGTCCTCAACTATACCTATGCCAAAAATCACGTAGATCCGTTGCTCCGTTGTGGCGTGATTGAAGGACAAACCAACAAACCAACAAACAAACACACTTTCGCATTTATAATATTAGTATGATTGTGGCTGGCATCGATTGGATGCGAAAAGCCGAGGAAACAGCACGTTGGCGCTACTTGAAAGAGGCCTATGTCCAACGGTGGATGCACAACGGCTGATGATGATGATGATATAGAATACTAGCTGATGCCCGCGACTTCGTCCGCGTGGATTGAGGTTTTTCGGTTCCCGCGGGAACTCTTTAATTTTCCGGGATAAAAAGTAGCTTATGTGCTATTCCAGACTATAATCTATCTCTGTGCCAAATTTCATCCAGATCCGTTCAGCTGTTGGAGCGTGATTGAGTAACAAACATCCATCCATACATCCATCCAAACTTTCGCATTTATAATATTTATTTGATGATTGAGTAACAAACATCCATACATCCATACATCCACACATCCATACATCTATACATCCATACATCCATACATCCATCCAAACTTTCGCATTTATAATATTTATTTGATAGATCGTCTACACTCTACGTAATCAAAGCAGCTGATCTTTACCAACTAGGTTGCATTTATTACCTGAAACAAGAAAAATAAAATTTGTTAGCTACATTATAATATTATGAATTCTACAGATCCATAATAAAAATATCATTTTTCAAGCAGGTTGATGTAAGGTTATAGAATGTAACGTCTGATAGCCGCATAGAAACGCGTTGTTTATGCTAACTTGTGTTAAATTTCCTTTGTAACTCTTGGAAAGACAAAGTTTATGTTTAAATACTAGCGCCCGCCCGCGGCTTCGCCCCTGTGAGAATTTCGAACAATTTTCTCTTCTAAATATAAAGAAAAGAAAGATATATCTATCATTATCGTTGTAAACGGATAGAGGTCTCTTGCAAGGACTTTCACATGCCGCGAACTTGCGCCGCCTGGATCCAACAACGGCTCCCTGCGACTCGTTTGATGTCATCCGTCCAACTCGTTGAAGGGTCTGTAAGCTTTGCGCTTTCTAGAGCCGGGTCGCATTAACGAAATTCAATCATTTCTGATTTGAGATGTATGACTAGTATTTCTGACTAGCTGATGCCCGCGACTTTGTCCACGTGGATTCAGGTTTTTGTTTCCCGCAGGAACTCGTTAATTTTCCGGGATAAAAAGTAGCCTATGTGTTATTCCAGACTATAATCTATCTCTGTTCCAAATTTCATTCAGATCCATTCAGCCGTTCGGGCGTGATTGAGTTACAAACATTCATTCGTCCATCCAAACTTTTGCATTTATAATACTAGCTGATGCCCGCGACTTCGTCCGCGTGGATTGAGGTTTTTCGGTTCCCGCGGGAACTCTTTAATTTTCCGGGATAAAAAGTAGCCTATGTGTGTGGTTATTCCAGACTATAATCTATCTCTGTGCCAAATTTCATCCAGATCCGTTCAGCCGTTGGAGCGTGATTGAGTAACAAACATCCATCCATACATCCATCCAAACTTTCGCATTTATAATATTTATTGGATTTGATTAACTATAGATTTCTGTAAAGTACAATCTGCTTCAATCCAGCTCTTGCTTCACGTTTTACTGTCTCGATCTATTAACAACTTGATGCATTTCCAATCTAGGTTCTAGTCAACAATTCAGACACTACCCAATCTCGCTAGACAATTTATAGGCATTCCAATGTCCATTGCATACGTATCGGCCATCCTCGGTTCCAATAAAATCAATTAGATGCAGAACGATTGCCTCAAGTGCGATCACTTTATACCAATTACTGCACACGTACAGTGTAGACGGTATCAGCGTACCAATTATAAAGCGGCATTGAATCCTAGTGATATAGGCATGTAAAGTACGAAATAGCTTAATTAAAAAGACGAAAAAAAGCTAAATTGAGATAGGCATGTAAACTTGTAAAGTACGAAATGATGTTAAAGCTTATTCAGTCTAAAGTTCAGGTAGACATTCTGTATCGTATGTTATTCATTTTTAGGGTACCTCAAAAGGAAAAAACGGAACCCTTATAGGATCACTTTGTTGTCCGTCTGTCTGTCAAGACCCTTCTTCTCAGGAACGCATGGAGGTATCAAGCTGAAATTCACATCAAATACTCAAGTCTACTTAACTGTCCATTGGAGCTATGAAAAAATCAAACTTGTAAGCCAACACAATCAAAAGATACAGCCGTTTATGCTGCAAATTTTCGACACTAGCAAGGGAATCAAAACCTACAGGGTACTTCCCGTGAACTCAGAATCTTGAAATTTGATACGAAGCAACGTCTTAAAGCACAGATATAGGAAAAATTGCGAAAAGCATAAATTTTTAGTTACATCATATAATAAAAATATTTTTAATAATTTTAAATTTATGCTCCTCCAGCTTTCCACATTGTAATATTATGGATTTCATTTAACAATAAAAATACCATTACTTTATACTATATATAGCTCGATTACCACTCACTGACTCACTGACTCATT
This sequence comes from Erebia ligea, assembly GCA_917051295.2. Lineage (NCBI taxonomy): Eukaryota > Metazoa > Arthropoda > Insecta > Lepidoptera > Nymphalidae > Erebia > Erebia ligea. The sequence goes on from OU785232.1 coordinate 3,049,594, forward strand.
GACATAATTGTTCTCCTAGAAAGAGACAGAAAACGATATAATGATGTAAGGGAGATGTGTTCGGGTGCGGGAGTCGAGTGGGGAAAAATTATGACATTTCGGAAAAACAAGATGGCGGCCGACGTGATTCTCGCAACTCTTTTGTTTTTCAACCGATTTCGTTAAAACTCGCAACGATTGAAGAAATTAGGAAACGATTTACAGAAAAAGTAGAAAAAATTGGAAAAACAAGATGGCGGCCGAGCTGTAGTGTTTTCAAATTTTTGATTTTTCGACCCTGAACCGCGGCGCTGCAGATCCGAAACGGCGTGGTCGAGCATTATATTTTTTTCTTTATTCGCCTACAATTATCCTGTATTTTGACAGAACGGGAGTGGTTTTTAAAAATTCAAGATGGCGGCTGTCGCGGCGGCCTTTCGGTTTGAGGTACGAAAAAACGCAATTTTAAAATTCAAATTTCTCACAGTTGGCAACGTCGGATTGTTTCGATTTGTAATGGGCGATTGTGTGTACAGACTCGAGGTATGGATTGGGGGAAAAAAATTACCCCATTTCTCGGGAAATTTTCAAGATTTACCCCAAAAATAAAAAAATCGAAATACGGACTTTTTGCAAAATTTGAGTTCAAGCAACCACGTGTCTCACTTGTGCGAATGACATTTGGGTATTTTCGACGCCGAGGTCTGGCAACACTGGAATTTATCAAAGTAAAAGTGATTTTCGACATGGTCTTTTTTCAGGGCCGATCATTTCGGCTATGTGCGAGCGAGATGAAAAATTTAAACGTCATCAGGAGCGGTATATCCTGTAGTTTACGGGAAAATTATGAAACTATGTAAAATGTTTCTGTGCAACGAGGTGGCGGCCATTTTGTATTCTTTTTGTGTTTTTGAAAATTTCGAACACGTTTTTGAGGCAGTTGGCAACATTTGGGAAAGTTAACATGTATAAACCGATTGTGTAACTCAACCAGCGGTATTGAGATATCTAAACAGTGTTGCCACATTTGGGGTAGTTTTCAAGATTTTCCCAAAAATTTCGTCCTGTAAAATTTTGTATGAAAAATTTTTTTTTCACTGATGGCTTCGTATACACGTCAGAAAATTAACTTGAACAAAAACATGGAGACAGCTGATGATTGAGGATTTCGGAGACGGGTAAAGAGCACGGCCGAGGTATTGAAGATAGGTGGGGGGTGCTCGACCAAATGTCATTCGAAACTTCATCCAAAAGACAATGAGCTGAAAAAAATTTCAAAATGGCGGATTTAAGATGGCCGCCATACTAATTTATTTGGTCTCTATCTCGGAGAGTATAAGAGATGGAAGTGTGGTTTCTTGGCAAGAGATGATCAGGACGAGGAGGTCTATTTAGCGAAATGAAAAAAATTTCAAGATGGCGGAATATTTTTTTTCATACCAAATTATAATATGGCGATTAGGGCTCATTGACATAATTTATTGTTCTCCTAGAAAGAGACAGAAAACGACACAATGATGTCTGGGAGATGTGTTTGGGTGCGGAAATCGAGTAGGGAAAAATTATGACATTTCGGAAAAACAAGATGGCGGCCGACGTGATTCTTGCAACTCTTTTGTTTTCCAACCGATTTCGTTACAACTCGCAACGATTGAAGAAATTAGTAAACCATCAATAGAAAAAGTGGAAAAAATTGGAACAACGAGATGGCGGCCGAGCTGTACTGTTTTCAAATTTTTGATTTTTCGACCCCGAACCGCGGCGCCACAGATCCGAAACGGGGTAGTCGAGCATGATATTTTTTTTCTTTTTTCACCTACAATTATCCTGTATTTTGACAGAATGAGATTGGTTTTTAAAAATTCAAGATGGCGGCTGTCGCTTTGGCCGTTCGGTTTGAAGTACGAAAAAACGCAATTTTAAAATTCAAATTTCTCATAGTTAGCAACGTCGGAGCGTTTCGACTTCTACAGGGCGATTGTGTGAACAGGCTCGAAGTATGGAATGGGGGAAAAAATTACCCCATTTCTCGGGAAATTTTCAAGATTTACCCCAAAAATAAAACAAATCGAAATACGGACTTTTTGCAAAATTCGAGTTCGAGCAACCACGTGTCCCACTTGTGCGAATGACATTTGGGTATTTTCGTCGCCGAGGTCTGGCAACACTGGAATTTATCAAAGTAAAAGTGATTTTCGACATGGTCTTTTTTCAGGGGCGATCATTTCGGCTGGGTGCGAGCGAGATAAAAAATTTAAACGTCATCAGGAGCGGTATATCCTGTAGTTTACGGGAAAATTATGAAACTATGTAATATATTTCTGTGGAACGAGGTGGCGGCCATTTTGTATTCTTTTTGTGTTTTTCAAAATTTCGATCACGTTTTTGAGGCAGTTGGCAACATTTGGGAAAGTTGACATGTATGGATCGATTGTGTAACTCGACCAGCAGTATCGAGATATCTGAACAGTGTTGCCACATTTGGGGTAGTTTTCGAAATTTTCCCCAAAATTTCCTCCTGTAAAATTTTGTATGAGAAATTTTTTTTTCACTGATGGCTTCGTATACAAGTCAGAAAATTAAACTTGAAAAAATCTGGAAACAGCTGATGATTGAGGATTTCGGAGACGGGTAAATAGCACGGCCAAGGTATTGAAGATAGGTGGGGGGTGCTCGACCAAATGTCATTCGAAACTTCATCCAACTGACAGTGAGCTGAAAAAAATTTCAAAATGGCGGATTTAAGATGGCCGCCATACAAATTTATTTGGTGTCTATCTCGGAGAGTTTAAAAGATGGAAGAGTGGTTTCTTGGCAAAAAATGATCAGACCGAGCACGTCTTTTTAGCGAAATGAAAAAAATTTCAAGATGGCGGAATATTTTTTTTCATACCAAATTATATGACGATTATGACTCATTGACATAATTTATTGTTCTCTTAGAAAGAAACAGAAAACGGTACAATGATGTAAAGGAGATGTGTTCGGGTGTGGGATTCGAGTAGGGAAAAATTATGACATTTCGGAAAAACAAGATGGCGGCCGACGTGATTCTTGCAACTCTTTTGTTTTCCAACCGATTTCGTTACAACTCGCAATTATTAAAGAAATTAGTAAACGATCAATAGAAAAAGTGGAAAAAATTTGAAAAACAAGATGGCGGCCGAGCTGTAGTGTTTTCAAATTTTTGATTTTTCGACCCTGAACCGTTGCGCCACAGATCCGAAACGGGGTAGTTTATATATAGGAGATATGTTCGGGTGCGGGATGGGAGTAGGGAAAAATTATGACATTTCGGAAAAACAAGATGGCGGCCAATTTGCCGAAATGAACCGATCGAAGCATTGAAGATAGGTGGGAAGTGCTAGACCAAATGTCATTCGAAACTTCAACCCATAGACAATGAACTGAAAAAAAATTCAAAATGGCGGATTTAAGATGGCTGCCATACAAATTTATTTGGTGTCTATCTCAGAAAGTATAAAAGATGGAAGAGTGGTTTCTTGGCAAACTTGATGATCAGGAAAAAAATTCAAGATGGCGGAGTTAATTTTTCCATAGAAAATATATGGCAAATATTGAAGAGACTAAAGTGCGTTCGGTAACATAGTGTCGGTATACCTTACGTAGTAACTAATACCTGATTTGTGGGTACACTCGCAGGGGCTGCAGACACTTATTATTTTGCTTTTATTTTATTATTCTGCTTTTGTGTACTGTCTTTGTTAACTAAATGTTCTTCTATTCTAAGAATAAAAAAAAGAATACTATTTTATTTATTCTGATGGTTATTGTAATAAAATTCGAATATAAATAATAAACACAAGATAGGTAGAAAAAAGAATTTTAATGAAAAAGGTAAAAAGTATACATAAACAATAGGTAATAGGTATAGGTCCTATGAAATTGCCTTTCTTCAGTACTGGTCATTTCAAATAAAAAAAAGTTTGTAATGGCTCTGTATTCTAAATTCAAATTAATTTTGTTTTAAAACCATGACATTCTTTTTACAAACTCAGTCTTTTGTTTTTTGATTAGCGTTGTATTTTCATTATATTTCAACATTTTTCGGAAACTGTTACAAAAATTTAAAAAAATCAGCGCCATGTTGAAATTCTTTGTTAATTGACCGATTTCGTTCAAAGTAGATATTTAGGAATCCCTGGGGTTACAAAACAGGAAACTGTTACCAAAATTAAAAAAAAAATTAATTTGGCCCATGCTAGGGGGGCTGGGATTACAAAATAGGAAACGGATACCAAAGTTTTAAAAAATCAGCGCCATTTTGAAATTCTTTGTTAATTCACCGATTTCGTTCAAAATCGTTATTTCGGGCTACCTGGGATTACAAAATAGGAAACAGATACCAAAGTTTTAAAAAATCAGCGCCATTTTGAAATTCTTTGTTAATTGACCGATTTCGTAAACAGGAAACTGATACCAAAGTTTTAAAAAATCAGCGCCATTTTGAAATTCTTTGTTAATATACCGATTTCGTTCAAAATCGATATTTACGCTACCTGGGATAAGGGATTACAAAATAGGAAACTGATACCAAAGTTTAAAAAAATCAGCGCCAATCTGAAATTCTTTGTTAATTGACCGATTTCGTTCAAAATCGATATTTAGGACTCCCTGAGATCATAAAACAGGAAACTGATACCAAAGTTTAAAAAAAACAGCGCCAATCTGAAATTCTTTGTTATTTGACAGATTTCGTTCAAAATTGATATTAGGGCTCCCTGGGATTACAAAACAGGAAACTGATACAAAAATTTAAAAAATCTGCGCCCTTTTTGAAATTCTTTGTTAATTGACCGATTTCGTTCAAAATCGATATTTAGTACTCCCTGGGATCACAAAACAGGAAACTGATACCAAAGTTTTGAAAAATCAGCGCCATTTTGAAATTCTTTGTTATTGACCGATTTCGTTCCAAATCGATATTTAGGGCTCCGTGGGATCACAAAACAGGAAACTGATACCAAAGTTTAAAAAAAACAGCGCTAATCTGAAATTCTTTGTTAAGTGACAGATTTCGTTCAAAATCGATATTAGGGCTCCCTGGGATTACAAAACAGGAAACTGGTACAAAAATTTAAAAAAATCAGCGCCATGTTGTTAATTGACCGATTTCGTACAAAATAGATATTTAGGACTTCCTGGGGTTACAAAACAGGAAACTGTTACCAAAATTAAAAAAAATCCGCGCCATTTTGAAATTATTTGTTAATTGACCAATTTCGTTCAAAATCGATATTTAGTACTCCCTGGGATCACAAAACAGGAAACTGATACCAAAGTTTTAAAAAATCAGCTCCATTTTGAAATTCTTTGTTATTGACCGATTTCGTTCAAAATCGATATTTAGGGCTCCCTGGGATCACAAAACAGGAAACTGATACAAAAGTTTTAAAAAATCAGCGCCAATCTGAAATTCTTTGTTCATTGACCGATTTCGTTCAAAATCGATATAGGGCTCCCTGGGATTACAAAACAGGAAAGTGATACTAAAGTTGTAAAAAATCAGCGCCATTTTTAAAATCTTTCTACTTAAAGGTGAATTGTGTATCTAAGTAAATAAATTCGGTTTAATACAATAAAGACGTCAAGTCTGTACTACTTAGTACTAACGTCTAACCACATCTCGTGAGCTGCTTTAGCAGCTCGCGCACAGAGCGAAACACTAGTTATACTATATATAGCTCGATTACCACTCACTCACTGACTCACTCATTGACATAATTGTTCTCCTAGAAAGAGACAGAAAACGATATAATGATTTAGGGGAGATGTGTTCGGGTGCGGGATTCGAGTAGGGAAAAATTATGACATTTCGGAAAAACAAGATGGCGGCCGACGTGATTCTTGTAACTCTTTTGTTTTCCAACCGATTTCATTAAAACTCGCAACGATTGAAAAAATTAGGAAACGGTTTATAGAAAAAGTGGAAAAAATTGGAAAAACAAGATGGCGGCCGAGCTGTAGTGTTTTGAAAATTTTGATTTTTCGACCCCGAACCGCAGCACCACAGATCCGAAACGGCGTGGTCGAGCATAATTATTTTTTCTTTTTTCGCCTACAATTATCCTGTATTTTGACAGAATGGGAGGGGTTTTTAAAAATTCAAGATGGCGGCTGTCGCGGCGGCCTTTTTGTTTGAGGTACGAAAAAACGCAATTTTAAAACTCAAATTTTTCACAGTTGGCAACGTCGGAGCGTTTCGACTTCTACGGGGCGATTGTGTGTACAGACTCGAGGTATGGGGATTGGGGAAAAAAATTACCCCGTTTCTCAGGAAATTTTCAAGATTTACCCCAAAAATTAAAAAATCGAAATACGGACTTTTTGCAAAATTCGAGTACGAGCAACCACGTGTCCGACTTGTACGAATGATATTTGGGTATTTTCGTCGTCAAGGTCTGGCAACACTGGAATTTATCAAAGTAAAAGTGATTTTCGACATGGTCTTTTTTCAGGGGCGATCATTTCGGCTGGGTGCAAGCGAGATGAAAAATTGAAACGTCATCAGAAGCGGTATATCCTGTAGTTCACGGGAACATTATAAAACTATGTAAAATGTTTCTGTGGAACGAGGTGGCGGCCATTTTGTATTCTTTTTGTGTTTTTCAAAATTTCGATCACGTTTTTGAGGCAGTTGGCAACATTTGGGAAAGTTGACATGTATGGATCGATTGTGTAACTCGACCGGCAGTATCGAGATATCTAAACAGTGTTACCACATTTGGGGTAGTTTTCGAGATTTTCCCAAAAATGTCCTCCTGTAAAATTTTGTATGAAAATTTTTTTTTTCACTGATGGCTTCGTATACACGTTAGAAAATTAAACTTGAACAAAAATATGGATACAGCTGATGATTGAGGATTTCGGAGACGGGTAAAGAGCACGGCCGAGGTATTGAAGATAGGTGGGGGGTGCTCGACCAAATGTCATTCGAAACTTCATCCAAAAGACAATGAGCTGAAAAAAAATTCAAAATGGCGGATTTAAGATGGCCGCCATACAAATTTACTTGGTGTCCATCTCAGAAAGTATAAAAGATGAAAGAGTGGTTTCTCGGCCAAAGATGATCAGGACGAGAAGATCTATTAAGCGAAAAGAAAAAAAATTCAAGATGGCGGAATATTTTTTTTCATACCAAATTATATGGCGATTAGGACTCATTAGCATAATTTATTGTTCTCCAAGAAAGAGACAGAAAACGATACAATGATTTATGGGAGATGTGTTCGGGTGTGGGATTCGAGTAGGGAAAAATTATGACATTTCGGAAAAACAAGATGGCGGCCGACGTGATTCTTGCAACTCTTTTGTTTTCCAACCGATTTCGTTACAAGTCGCAATTATTAAAGAAATTAGTAAACGATCAATAGAAAAAGTGGAACAAATTGAAAAAACAAGATGGCGGCCGAGCTGTAGTGTTTTCAAATTTTTGATTTTTCGACCCCGAACCGCGGCGCCACAGATCCGAAACGGCGTGGTCGAGCATGATTTTTTTTTTCTTTTTTCGTCTACAATTATCCTGTATTTTGACAGAATGGGAGTGGTTTTTAAAAATTCAAGATGTCGGCTGTCGCGGCCGCCGTTCGGCTTGAGGTACAAAAAAACGTAATTTTAAAATTTACATTTCTCACAGTTGGCACCGTCGGAGCGTTTCGACTTCTACGGGGCGATTATGTGTACAGACTCGAGGTATGGACTGGGAGAAAAAAATTACCCCATTTCTCGGGAAATTTTCAAGATTTACCCCAAAGATAAAAAAATCGAAAAACGTATTTTTTGCAAAATTCGATTACAAGCAACCACGTGTCCTATTTGTACGAATGACATTTGGGTATTTTCGTCGCCGAGGTCTGGCAACACTGGAATTTATCAAAGTAAAAGTGAAATTCGGCATGGTCTTTTTTCAGGGGCGATCATTTCGGCTGGGTGCGAGCGAGCCAAAAAATTGAAACGACATCAGGAGCGGTATATCCTGTAGTTCACGGGAAAATTATAAAACTATGTAAAATGTTTTTGTGAAACGAGGTGGCGGCCATTTTGTATTCTTTTTGTGGTTTTCAAAATTTCGATCACGTTTTTGAGGCAGTTGGCAACATTTGGGAAAGTTGACATGTATGGATCGATTGTGTAACTCGACCGGCAGTATCGAGATATCTAAACAATGTTGCCACATTTGGGGTAGTTTTCGAAATTATTCCCAAAAATTTCCTCATGTAAAATTTTGTATGAAAATTTTTTTTTCACTGATGTCTTCGTATTCAAGTCAGAAAATTAAACTTGAAGAAAAATCTGGAGACAGCTGATGATTGAGGATTTCGGAGACGTGTAAAAAGCACGGCCAAGGTATTGAAGATAGGTGGGGGGTGCTCTTACAAATGTCATTCGAAACTTCATCCAAAAGACAATGAGCTGAAAAAAAATTTAAAATGGCGGATTTAAGATGGCTCCCATATAAATTTATTTGGTGTATATCTCAGAAAGTATAAAAGATGGAAGAGTGGTTTCTTGGCAAAAGATGATCAAGACCTGAAGGTCTACTTGATGAACAGGAAAAATTCAAGATGGCGGAATTTATTTTTTCATAGAAAATCTATTATGGCGAATATTGAAGAGACTACAAGACGTGTAGAACAGCTATGCAAGATTTTGATACGGTTCCGTTTTACTCATGCCCAGGGCTTCCTGGGATTACAAAACAGGAAACTGATGCCAAAGTTTTAAAAAATCAGCGCTATTTTGAAATTTTATGTTAATTGACCGATTTCGTTCAAAATCTATATTTAGGGCTCCTTGGGATTACAAAACAGAAAACTGATGCCAAAGTTTTAATAAATCAGCGCCATTTTGAAATTATTTGTTAATTGACCGATTTCGTTCAAAATCGATATTTAGTACTCCCTGGGATCACAAAACAGGAAACTGATACCATAGTTTTAAAAAATCAGCGCCATTTTGAAATTCTTTGTTATTGACCGATTTCGTTCAAAATCGATATTAAGGGCTCCCTGGGATCACAAAACAGGAAACTGATACCAAAGTTTTAAATAATCAGTGCCATTTTGAAATTCTTTGTTAATTGACCGATTTCGTTCAAAAACGATATTTAGGACTCCCTGGGATCACAAAACAGGAAACTGATACCAAAGTTTTAAAAAAAACAGCGCCAATCTGAAATTCTTTGTTAATTGACAGATTTCGTTGAAAATCGATATTAGGGCTCCCTAAGATTACAAAACAGGAAACTGTTACTAAAATTAAAAAAAATCAGCGCCATGTTGAAATTCTTTGTTAATTGACCGATTTCGTTCAAAATAGATATTTAGGACTCCCTGGGGCTACAAAACAGGAAACTGATACCAAAATTAAAAAAAATCCACGCCATTTTGAAATTATTTGATAATTGACCGATTTCGTTCAAAATCGATATTAGGGTTCCCTGGGATTACAAAACAGGAAAGTGATACTAAAGTTTTAAAAAATCAGCGCCATTTTTAAAATCTTTCTACTTAAAGGTGAATTGTGTATCTAAGTAAATAAATTCGGTTTAATACAATAAAGACGTCAAGTCTGTACTACTTAGTACTAACGTCTAACCACATCTCGTGAGCTGCTTTAGCAGCTCGCGCACAGAGCGAAACACTAGTTTATATATATATAGCTGCTCGTGCTGATTCACTGATTGATCACCTCTCCTGCAAAATTTTGTATGAACATTTTTTTTTTCACTCATCGTTTCGTATAGAAGACAAAAATTCATTAAGAGGAAAAATACAGAGAGAGCTGATGATTGAGGATTTCGAAGACGGATGAAGAGCACCAGCCAGGGTATCGAAGATAGGTGGGGGGTGTTCGACCAAATGTCACTCGAAACTTCATCCGATTGACAGTTAGCTGAAAAAAAATTCAAAATGGCGGATTTAAGATGGCCGCCATACAAATTTCGACGGTGTCTATCTCGGAGAGTATAAAAGATGGAAGAGTGGTTTCTTGGCAAAAGATGATCAGGACGTGAGGGTCTACTTGATGAACAGGAAAAAAATTCAAGATGGCGGAATTTATTTTTCCATAGAAAAGGGTATTGAAGATAGGTGTGGGGTGCTCGACCAAATGTCACTCGAAACTTCATCCAATTGAAAGTGAGCTGAAAAAATTTTCAAAATGGCGGATTTAAGATGGCCGCCATACAAATTTCGTCAGGTGTCTATCACGGAGAGTATAAAAGATGGTTTCTTGGCAAAAGATGATCAGAACATGAAAGTCTACTTGATGAACAGGAAAAAAATTCAAGATGGCGGAATTTATTTTCCATAGAAAATGTATGGCGAATATTGAAGAGGCTACAAGTGTACGGTTCCTTTTAAAAATTTGTTTTTATGGAAGAATTCTCATTTTGACGAATCGTTCGGAGAAAAAAATATGGAGATGATCGAAGGTTCGGATGATGGGTGAGGAGCACGGTCAGGGTATTAAAGATAGGTACCTACTTAGGGGCTGCTCAAACAAAAAGGGAGGGGCGGGGGGTTGGTGATCTTTGTTTTATGTTTTTCCTGTATGAGAATTTTCTTTTACGTCGGACGCTTGGCGTGCTGGCGCTTCCACTAGCATAGCAGTGTGTTGTTCAGATCAGAACACGTAGACACTAAACCAGCTGCCCGATTATGTAAGAATTGTCGATCAAATCGTAAAAGTTCGGCGTCAAAGTAAAATAAACCATAACAGCATTGAATTAGAGCTCAATTTCGTGTTTCGAAATTGAGCTCTAATTTAATGCTGTTATGGTTTATTTTACTTTGTCGCCGAACTTTGGCGATTTGATCGGCCATTCTTACATAATCGGGGGGCAGGATAGTAGGACAGCGAGCAAGTAGACAGTGGACCACGCGGTCCACTACGCGGTCCGCTGTAGCGGGCCGCGCAACCACGCGCCATACTAGTTAATATATATATAGCTGCTCGTGCTGATTCACTGATTGATCACCTCTCCTGTAAAATTTTGTATGAACATTTTTTTTTCTACTCATCGTTTCGTATAGAAGTCAAAAATTCATTAAGAGGAAAAATACAGAGAGAGCTGATGATTGAGGATTTCGATGACGGATGAAGGGCACCAGCCAGGTTATCGAAGATAGGTGGGGGGTGCTCGACCAAATGTCACTCAAAACTTCATCCAATTGACAGTGAGCTGAAAAAAATTTTCAAAATGGCGGATTTAAGATGGCCGCCATACAAATTTCGACGGTGTCTATCTCGGAGAGTATAAAAGCTGGAAGAGTGATTTCTTGGCAAAAGATGATCAGGACATGAGGGTCTACTTGACGAACAGGAAAAAAATTCAAGATGGCGGAATTTATTTTTCCATAGAAAAGGGTATTGAAGATAGGTGGGGGGTGCTCGAACAAATGTCACTCGAAACTTCATCCAATTGACAGTGAGCTGAAAAAAATTTTCAAAATGGCGGATTTAAGATGGCCGCCATACAAATTTCGTCGGTGTCTATCTCGGAGAGTATAAAAGATGGAAGAGTGGTTTCTTGGCAAAAGATGATCAGGACATGAAGGTCTACTTGATGAACAGGAAAAAAATTCAAGATGGCGGAATTTATTTTCCATAGAAAATGTATGGCGAATATTGAAGAGGCTACAAGTGTAGAACTATGCAAGACTACGGTTCCTTTGCAAGATTTGTTTGTATGGAAGAAATCTCATTTTGACGAATGGTTCGGAGAAAAAAATATGGAGAGAGATGATGATCGAAGGTTCGGATGATGGGTGAGGAGCACGGTCAGGGTATTAAAGATAGGTACCTACTTAGGGGCTGCTCCAACAAAAAGGGAGGGGCGGGGGGTTGGTGGTCTTTGTTTTATGTTTTTCCTTTATGAGAATTTTCTTTTACGTCGGACGCTTGGCGTGCTGGCGCTTCCACTGTGCTCACTAGCATAGCAGTGTGTTGTTCAGATCAGCACCCCTATTCTCTAACTCAGTGGCTATCAAAAAATGAAAGCAACTGACATATATTTTTTTTCCATTGAAGGTTTGCTACGAAATAAAAAATAACATTTCATAATAAACCTTCAATGGATAAAAAATATATGTCAGTGGCTTTCATTTTTTGATAGCCACTGAGTTATAGAATATGGGCCCAGAACACGTAGACAGTAAACCAGCTGCCCGATTATGTAAGAATTGTCGATCAAATCGTAAAAGTTCGGCGTCAAAGTAAAATAAACCATAACAGCATTGAATTAGAGCTCAATTTCGTGTTTCGAAATTGAGCTCTAACTTAATGCTGTTATGGTTTATTTTACTTTGACGCCGAACTTTGACGATTTGATCGGCCATTCTTACATATTCGGGGGGCAGGATAGTAGGACAGCGAGTAAGTAGACAGTGGACCACGCGCCCCTATACGCGGTCCGCTTTAGCGGGCCGCGCAGCCACGCGCCATACTAGTTTACTTATATACCTACAGGTTTGTACGGAACACTCGGTGCGCAAGTCCGACTCGCGCTTGGCCGGTTTTTTTCACAAAGTTACATCAGGAAATTTAAATAGGTACATAATGCAAAAGTGTGTCTGTCTGCCTGCTTTGCAAACAAATTTTGTACAGAGATAGATTGCATTGCATCCCGGGGAAGGACAATGCTACTCTTTATCCCGGAAATCAGAGTTCCCACAGGATTTTTGTAAACCTAAATCCACGCAGACTAAGTCGCGGACATTATCTATAGTTTTAAATATTTTTACCTCCTGATATACCATCTTTTTTAGGCTGTGCGAAATCATAAAATGCCAAACAAATTGATTTATTTGTAGAGTAGGTACAAGTAGAGTACTGTGCCAATTATACAACGTGCAATACACTCGTATACTTACAATATAACAATACAATTGTATACATAAAATTGTCTAATCCTCTGAACGCCACAGTAAAGTAAAGTAAATCGAAAATATCTCCATGTTCCATGATTTGGCATAGTTTTCGAGTCATTGTCATCGAACAATCTCAGCTTTATTATTATTTTAGTTTTCTAGTAACCGAGCCTTATTCTGTTAAATAAACATAATTAAATAAAAACAGCTTTATTTAAACATTACAATCAGTAGTAGTGATTGGCGGAATTTATGGTATTCTTGCTGTGTCAGAGGTGAATGCGATCGTTAGGGGAGACCGGGGCTGGTTGGCTATAGGGGCAGGTAGACTAATCAACAATAACTCGCCACTATGACGTGTTTTTCATCAACCAATTACGAGTGACGATGCCTCCCCGCGACCCGCTAACTTGTGCGAAGTGAGCCACCGCAGTCGCGCGGGGTTCGTGAGTGGCATCACATTTTGTATTTTTGGTCTCGGTAAGTAACTTTTTTCGTTCGTACTTTTTTTGTTATCGTGTCTATGGATCTGTTAGAAACAATGTAGTTGTTATGCCTAATGTAAATATGATAGTTTTATTCTATATTACACTATATTGCTTCCATGTTAGTGCCAGAGTTTGCATATGATCGCAGGTAAAATTCAAAATGGCGCCAGGGGTTGGTTGACCAATTTTTTTCGGGGTAGGTAGACTTATTAGTCAACCAACCCTTTAAAAATCAGTATAAAATTTTATACTTATTTTAAAGAATTGTGTGGGCTAATGGTTAATGTGCATCATCAATGTAAACACTATTATGGTCTTCTCTCACATACTAAATTACAGTTGTATTTTTTCCAGATAATGAGCCGTACATAAGAAAATCTGAAAGGGATGATTTACCAAAAGATATCCTAGAAAGAGCTTGCCACGCAGTAATCTTCAATAATAATAGCATAAACGCCACATCAAATAAATACCAAATTCCATACAAAACGTTGCATCGTAATATAACTAAACTTAAACAAAAGCTAGAAAGTAATCTGAACCTCAGGAGAGCAGATTTGACCCTGGACACGGCGGGGTACTTAAAAATAAAAGTTTATGATAATCACTAATTCAAAGATGATAATATTTTGTTAGTAGATATACTTAAAAACTAATAAGAGACTGATTGTTCTATTTTCATTATTAAGTTAATTTTTAGAAAATAAGTTTCCTGTTTTAATTGTTTATACTTTATAATAATAGATACTCACAAGTTTATGTATGTTAAATAATATTTTCATAAAAGCAATTTGATCTGTGATTAGCGATTATTAGATTAGATTATTTATAAGAATAATTCAAGTTACAATTAAGTTTGAAACAGAAAGTATAAAAATTAATCTTACTTATTGTAAATTTAAGTTTTTTTTAAGTAGTTTTAAAAGTGACTGTTACCTTTAGTAAAGTTCTTTATTAACCGACAATGGATCTCAAATTTAAGTTTTTTATAATTAAATAAAAAGCTTCTATCATTTAGTACATTTTAATGTTTTATTTTATACTTATCCTCTTTATTTACACTAATTACTGCCTAGGTCAACCTACCCCATGCTTATGGTCAACTTACCCCGGATATGGGGTAGGTTGACCAAGCGTCAGGGGTTTAGAAAATCGACTAAATAAGTATTATAATGATAAATATATAGGTTATAGATTAGTATTTTAGGTACCTGAATAGTTCTTCTATCAGTACCAACTGTTGTTTTTGTTATATTAAGTTAAACATCAGAGATATACGAGCTTAAGTGGAAAGTTAGTCAACCTTCCCCGGTCTCCCCTACACTGTATAGAGCAAGATCCCGCGACGATCAGACCTACGTTATTTTATTAAAGCTGAAATTTTTTGCATGTATGTCTATAATAGAGGTATAAACGATCCCCGACTATGAAGTTTGGATCGCGGTTGCTTTGGAAGGTATCAGGTAAAATTAAAAGGTGGCACCTCAAATTCGTTAAAGTATTAAGCCCCGTTTTTTTTATATTTTGCTTTGGAATAATATTAGAAACCACGTTGTCCATTGTCAGACACCTAGTACGATCGCAACCCCCTGTCAGAAACAAACGGGGCTTAATACTTTAACGAATTTGAGGTGCCACCTTTTTAACCTGATACCTTCCAAAGCAACCGCGATCCAAACTTCATAGTCGGGGATCGTTTATACCTCTATTAGAGACATACATACAAAAAATTTCAGCTTTAATAAAATAACGTAGGTCTGATCGTTGCGGGATCTTGGACCAGTAGTGACCATTCTAACGTAATAGATCTCCAGAACCGCTAGATCAGTCATAAGAATACCACGTCATTGCTCCCACACACAAACTTTTAGTAATTGCTTTATTAAACACAATAAACCTGACATCGGTAAAGAAATATTACTTCGAAGACTTATTGCATTTCTAACAATAAATCAGTGGCTGTCCAGTCGTATCAAGTAACTTATTAGTGGCCATTCAACGGGTGCCCGATGGTGTAACACTGTACCTAACTTGTTCCATAAGGTCGTGACATTCACATATATCGTTTTAATTGAGATTTTAGTGATGACAGATAAGCTTGGCGGGTCATTTGTGTGTTATAAATCGTTCTTTTATATTAACACGGACCTTGGTGTGAACTCTAGCAATATGTTTGAAAATTTGCATACGATTCTCTGTACCTATTAGTGGTGTTTAATCTGCAGTTTATCTTTTACTAGCTGGTGCCCGCGACTTCGTCCGCGCGATTTAAGTTTTTTTTGATTCCCGCGGGAACTCCTTAATTTTCCGGGATAAAAAGTATACCCTATGTCACTCTCCAGGTCCTCAACTATGCCCATGGCAAAAATCACGTCAATCCGTTGCTCCGTTTCGGCGTGATTGAAGGACAAACCAACAAACACACTTTCGCATTTATAATATTAGTATGATTTTGGCATTGACTTACCAATACATTAGACGCACCATCGAAACGCAAAAAACGGCACGGTCAAATTGTGCACAAATAGGTATTGTGAACAATTTTCGCCTCAGTCGCGCATGAGTACACTAGGCGACAAAATGTCGTATGTGTTGAATTGTTATTACAAAATTGAACCCTAAATATAAAGCTATATGGTTGGTTTTTGTGAACCGTTTGGTGTCTCATTCTATATTATCTATAGCTGTGTTTGTATAAGCGATTGTGGACGCTTTTTGAGTATTAATTTGTAGGTAATGTTGTATCCTTAGTTGGTAAATCGATGGATTTTGGTGATTTTTGAAATGCTATAGACATACCTAGAGTAAAATATTGTGTTACGGTTCATGATCATCATCTCAGTAGATTAGAATTAGTCTCGTTTACTTTTATTTAAAAAAAAAAGTAAATTAATAAATTTTAAATTTTTAAAATTTTTAATATTATTATTATTTTTTAAATTTTTAATTAGTTAATTTCAAAGTAATCGACATAGCTCTCAAGGCTAGCACGTTGAAGTGGCAGTGGGCTGGTCACGTTTGCCGTAGGACTGACGGCCGCTGGAGTCGCAAGGTCCTAGAGTGGAGACCGCGTCTCGGCAAACGGAGTGTGGGGCGCCCCCCGGCTAGGTGGAGCGACGACATCCGGAGAGTGGCTGGCATCAAATGGATGCTAACAGCCAAGGGTAGGCAAAGTTGGCGCAATCTTAAAGAGGCCTATGTCCAACAGTGGATGCATATTGGCTGATGATGATGATGATGATGATGACTTTTATTTTAAAACTACCATCAATTAAATATCACAAGTAAAAAATTAATAAGTAAGAACCTTTTGTAGATTTAATTTGTACTTTTTGCTTTTACTGATCACATAAAGTCAATATCTTTTCTTTTTAAATTATATTTAGCACCATAGATTAGATTATATATTTACTACCGTTAAGCACCTAAATATTTAGATACATATTAAAAGCATGGAGGAATGTGCCGTGCTCAGACAACCCGACAAGCGCTTACGAGCACGAAATAATACCGAATTATGATGAATAATTATAACTGTACTATTGTCTATGACCTACTCTACAATTTCCTGAATGACCAATGAAACTATGTACATGTACAATGATCAATTTTCCACGTCGGCACCATAAAGTTATACCTATGAATATGATATTTATCGTTTGATAAGCCAGTGATAGGCTGATAGTGATATAATTCGTCACGGTTGGGGAGAGCGGTTAGCATGTTTAGTCGGCCTGTCAAAGAGACGCCGTATCCGGTCAGACTGTTTTATTGGGGATTGGGGCTTCCGAAACATTGTGTTTATGCGTAAGTTTGTTTATGTTTAAACAGGAATTTGTTTATGTTTACCGGGAAATTGAATATATTATGGAGATATGTGTGGTTACGCGCCTTTTTCTTCTCTCTATCTCTTTCTCTCTGTGTCGTATTCCTCATTGCTGAGGGTCGTGACTCCATTTCATTCATCACGTAATGACAGGGGTTTTCTTGGGATAATAATGCGGTGGGTCCCCAGGTCCTTCCGCAATCCGCATAGGACTCAACTAAGAGTAAGCTACTCCAACTCTTAGGTTAGTAACAATTATTATCAGATGTAAGTGATAATTATTGGGACCGACGGCTTAACGTGCTCTCCGAGGCACGGAGGAAACGGAAAGGCCAAATTCGTACTTTCAAATTCGGTCACCCATCCAGTTATCGACTTGGGTTAACGTTGCTTAACAATCGCAATCGACTGATATGCGTTGTCGCAACTAGGCCACTCGTCCCTCAACCTTTTCTCTTTTTCTTAACTGGTTTTTGGTTTGGTTGTCAAAATGTGACAAAATATAACCAATTATAATCAGTGGCACAGTGTATAATCCACAGGGTAGATAAACCTCCAACATCATTTCATGGTAACAAACTGTGTTCATTTCTTGTCACACTCTTGTAATGAAGCTCACATTTCGCATGGATCCAATTAAAACCCAACTTTAGCTTCAACCTAATAGAGTTTGAAATCGAAAATGTTATCCGTCATAAATAATGGATTTCAATTACACATTATACAGGATATTGAATTGGGTTTCGATATAGATTAATACTGGATAGGATTATTTGCGTCATTACAATATGGTAATTAATGGTTAAAATGTAGGTGGTTTGTAGGTGAGACCTGATACAGGCAATTAAAACCCTTATTTGAATGCAATAATAGTCATATTCGTTAAAATGTGTGTTGTATGTAATTAATTCATACCCAATATTAATAACTAGCTGATGCTCGCGACTTCGTACGCGTGGATTGAGGTTTTTGGTTCCCGTGGGAACTCTTTAATTTTCCGGGATAAAAAGTAGCCTATGTGCTATTCCAGACTATAATCTATCTCTGTGCCAAATTTCATCCAGATCCGTTCATCCGTTGGAGCGTGATTGAGTAACATCCATACATACATCCATCCATCCAAACTTTCGCATTTATAATATTTATTTGATTTGATAACTTAATTACCGCGCTAATTTAGTTACTCCCTTCAATTAATAAAAGTAAAATATGGCATTCGACATGTAATGCATAAAAGCCGGCGAATGGCTTTTCCGCAGTTGAGGGGTATCTAAATAATATTTTAATATTTTTTTCTTTTTAGACAAGTGCAACTGCAATGTTTCTAGCCGGCTCTTCTCAGTAGAAACAGCTTTCCGAATGCGAACAAAGTCGCGAGCCTCATCTAGTTTATAATATTACCAAGATAGAATGTATTGGTTTGCGAATCATTGTTTTACTCGCTGATGCCCGCGCCTTCGTCCGCGTGGTATAAGTCTTTTTAAACCTCACGGGAATTTCTTAATTTTCCGGGATAAATTCACATCTATGTCACTCTCCAGGTTCTCAACTACACCCATGCAGAAAATCACGTCGAACCGTTGCTCTTCTGTGGCGTGATTGAAGGACAAACCAACAAACAAACACTTTCGCATTTATAATATTAATATGATTTTATGTCGGTTTGTATCTAAGAAGCGCAAACTAAAGCTTTGTGTAAAAGCTAAAATCCATATATTGGATAGAAGCAGAGGTTAATTTTTTATTTATTTTTATCCTCTACAAGTTAACCCTTGACTGCGATCTTACCTGATGGTAAGTAATGATGCAGTATAAGATGCTAGCGGGCTAACCTGTTAGGGGCATGGCAGTTATATTAAACCCATACCCCTATTCGGTTAAGGGTAGGTACCATACCCCTATTTAAGGAACAAAAAGCTTATTTCGTTGTAATCCGCCAAAGCAGACAAATCTTCGTGGTATTGCGTGTAGCTTGCGATATTCACCACCCAATAAGCCAGCAATTCGCACCGACACAACACCACACCAAACAAAATCCATGTTATATTCTTGGTACATAAACTTAACGCGTGCCCTCAGGGCCAAAACATAGCGTGTAGATAATAAGCTATCCCTAAGTTAAGACATTATCCCGAGAGATTCCAAGTCACTTCCGATTGGCTGTCTTCATGTCGAAACGATAGACGTGTGAGGTGATGGTTATTATGGGACGCCCGTGTCGAAAGTTACTTTCTCCAAAATTAGGGCCCTATTTAAATATACCTATCTAGTATCTATCTATGTGCGTATAAAGGGTTCATCGACTTTGCCCCACCAATATGCCCTACCAGTGAGGCAAAGTCTAATTGTTATAATTGTGCCATCCACTTTGCCCCACTTTTTCATTTTAGTGGGGCAAATTACGTAGACTAAAACTCATAGTGGAATCTGCCCCACCAGGGTTGGCAACGTTAAGTTTAGTAGGTAGGTAGGGCTTTATAATAAAATAACATTTGGTAGCTAAATTGCTTTAAAATCAGATTTGTTGCAGTAAAATAAAACTTTAACAATTTATGTAAAAGCAAAAAAAATAGCAATTAGACTATGCCCGTACTTACAAAAATCGGTGATAGCTTAGGCCTTAGTGGTTTAGATTGTGTAGTCCTATTCGAGGTCCGAGGGTTCCGTGGTTCGAACTTCGAATCCCAGACGCGAATTCGAATAACTTATTAAATTCATTTGAAATAAGTAAAAACTTTTTTTTACACACTGATCCAGAAATGATTAGGTACGGGTTTCGAACCCCTCCCCCTGGGCTCTAAGAATAGAAGGCCGAAGTATTTAACAACTATCACCGCTCTTTATTTACTTATACTTTCTTTAATATAGGTAGAGTCGCGGTAAGAAAACGTTTACCACCTTAAGGTTCATAATAATTGCATGCATACATCTGTGATAGAAGGTTTATATGTGATTTGATTAGGGCATAGAATAGATCATGTGCAGTCGGTCGCTGCGTGGTCGCTGCAGTAGGTTTAATATTTTCAATAAAATATGTCACTTTTGACAAACGCGATGATGCTAATGTGTCAAACTTGAAATTAAGAAACGAGTTTCATTATAAAACAGTCTTAAAACAGTCAGACATTTAAACTCTTGTTGTTGAATTCGATGCTGGAAAGCTTTTGATAATTTTGAAACTTAATAAATAAACCTTGCTAAAGCATTTCAGACCTTCCTGCACGCAGTGTTTTAAAGAATCTAATTGGAAAACTGGTAAATATTCTTAAACAAATACTCACGTAGGTGAACGCACGATCGATTTCCGCTCATAACGAACAAGACCAGGGCTTAATCATAATTCCGAGTAAACGCATAAACTCCGGTCAACATTTCAGCTCCTAAAACAAATCCAGAATAAGAAAAATAATAAAACTACAAAGAAACGGCAGAAATACCTTCAACAAACAGTGTAGGGACTGTTTACATTGGGTGCGCCTGCGCAAGGTTTTAGAATGCCGTTGGAGTAATATGAAAACGTGCCCTTTTATGTACATCTTACTAAGTAGTTATTTTCTATGCATTAATTAGTTTAAATGAGTTGTTAAATTGAGTTGAGTTAATTACGACATTCCTTTATTTATAAAATAAAGTAGTAAAACAATGTTTTTGCTCCATTATATTTTTTCCGATTGGGTGCTTATCAATCTAATAAATGCGTTTGGAATCCTCGTAACTTTAGTTTTAAGATACCCTAACTGATTATCACCATCAAGTTTTATATGTAATTGGACGTCAATAAGTGTACAGTGTATACGGATACGGATGCATATTATGATTTGATAAAATTTAGCGATGCCTTATTTGTAATTTAATTTATTTGTAATTTCAAAGAAAGAGAGCTAAGACGTGTGTATTTTATCGCGATTTTATTTTTTGCTATTGAAGTAAATTCTTCATACGTAGCGTACATACGCCAAAAGTTGTAATAATCTGAAAAACAAGTTGAAGAAGCAACACAACAAGTTGAAGGTGTACGGAACCAATTTAAAAAATGTCTCACTCAAGTTAGCAAAACATATTTTTGTACTTTTACAGGTCTAAGAAATGTTGTTCCGTATAAATAACGATTATGCCTCGGACATAGATATCTGCGCGGAATAAATTATTGTAATTAAAGTTAAAATATATTATCAATTATTATTCAGAACGGTTGATTATTGTGCTTTATTGAATAGATATTACTCGTATAATCCATAGTAATATTATGAATGCGACAGCGTGTCTGTATATGAGTTAAATTTTCATAGCCTTAACGCTGTACTCAGTAGGCCTATTCCAATAAAGATGCTAATAACTATTGCTAGAATCTCGATTGCAGCGATTGGCTGAATTTATGGTACTCTAGCTGCGACAATGGATTTTGGCCAATAGCGAAAGAGTGTTAGCCAGAGGTGATTACGATTGTGACAATGTAGGTAACAATCATTTGAATGTTATAGGGCCCCAGATGTTGGACATAACCCGAAGATACATAATATTACCGTGCCCGAAGCTTGCACCCGATTCCCGGAGACATCACAAGTGGCGTTTTGCTTCAGAAAACAAAATTTTCGTGAGAAAGAAAACAGAAAAATTTAAAAGCATGCGAATGAAGTTTCGGCATCACTTGGCTAGTTATATTGATTAGTTTGAATACTAAGAAAGAAAGAAAAAGCATTTATTTTCCAATTCTGCCACACATGCCCTTACCTTAAAGGTATGCTACCCCGGCGCCTCCATCACCACCACCAACAGCAATGTGCTAAACTACCATGGTGATACAAGCGCTGGGACAACAGGAGTCATGTGTGGTGGTGTGTGTGTGAAAAAAGGCCCCCACTCAGCATAATGCTGCATGATTCGAATATGCACAAAGGCAATATAAAAACCATGCAGCGCTGATTTTCAGCCGGAACCTTAGACGGAACCTTGGACTATAGAGTAAAGACCTTAGTATTCCTACTGGTTATGCGGTCGGTATAATAATTGAGGTTTGCACGGTTTGCAAAATATTCTGAGACATGCAGTCTAGTTTGCAATTGCATTTGGCTAGGATTGAGGTTAAGATTATCTTAACTTAGATAAAAAGGGACATACCTATTATCCTTTACATAATCTTAATAAGATAATATTATTGTCTCTTTATCTAAAAGATACACATTTCATACAAAATCCCATCATGCACGTTTGAAGAGCTGATTTGACGTCTTGTTGTCAAATACCCAATTAAAACCTTTAAAACCCATATAGTAGGCACCTACCTATTTGGAGGTTGTCGATGTCGATTAACCAATACCAAAAAGTAAGCTAGATACGATAATAACTGGAAGGTAATTCTATTAGGTAGCAGCCCTACTGACCCATCATCATCCTGTAGGCTATAAAGTATATGAAAGGGGACATTTTCAAGCATGCACGCTAAGTACCTGATTGGGCACAGCTTTCTCTAGCTGATAAACCCAAGCGACGATAGCTATGAGATTTATGAACCCCCTTATCTTATGCACGTATCGTCATGCCTAGCTACGTAATAAGTACTGTGGTGTATGTACCTACTCTTACTTAGGAGAGTATAGGGAAAACATTGTGTTATCATAGTCTTCTTGAAAGAACAGGAGAAAATTTAGTGGCAAATCGCCAGAGAATATCCGCGCATGGAAAATTCCTACGCTAGTATGCACAATAAGCACATTTTTTAAATAATAGGCCAGATTTTCTAACGGAGAAAATTTAGATACAATATCGGCGAGCGAATCATCCCTATCATATAATATTACTAGCGTTTGCTCGCGACTTCGACCGCGTGGAATTAGATTCTTAATAAAAATATTTAAAAATCTTTTAAAACACAAAATATATCAAGTTTCTTGAATATTACTTGAACCGCCTATTTGACCTCCTTGGGGTTGGGGTAAGTACACCTCTAGGGTGCTCAAGGAATATTCTCTCTTTTAAATTTCTACGTTCAGCCGCTTGGAGTATAGGTTGTTTGTCAGTCACTCAGGACAAAGCCTTTTATAGTTATTGATAATGCCCGATAGATATTGACAATAGCGAATAGGTACATTGGCTCTAAAACAAGCCTGGGTTATAACACTGAAACAAAAGCGTCTACAAATGAAAAATGAAATGATTTTAAATTTCATATAGGACAACTTGTGATCATTATGATAAGTCGTAAGAATCTACCACAAGATTAAAATAATAATGCTTTAAGCGCTCTGCCCCCCTAGCATGGGCCGGAGATAAAAATTTTATCCCCCGATTTTATCCACTGACAAGAGATAAAATTAACTTATCCACTTCTCAGAGCACGGCAACAGGGGAGAGGAGAAGTTTATCCCCGTTTGACATTTCACGGGGACTCGGGGGACTACACTGAGAAAAATTTCCTTGTTTACCTTCCGATTTTTACCTTCTAAAACCGATTCCTTCCAAAATTGGGTCTTTTCCTTCCACCGATTACCTTCTGAATCGGGGAACTGCCAAATTCCTACCGATATTTGGAAGGTAATGAATTTTATCCGTCTAATACGGAAGAACATAAAGGAAGGAAATTTGTTGGAAGGAATTAACCAAGAAGGAATTTCCTTCCAGCTAAATATTCCTACTAAATAAGGATGCATTATAATAATTCCTCCCAAATTTATCCTTCCAAATTAGATGTTAATGTCCTTCTGAATTCAAATCCAAAGTTGTCGGAAGGAAAACGCAGCTAACCTTCTGATATTGAAGGATATTTACCCTCTTAACTAGTGGGAAATAAATTGACATTACTATTCCATCAAAAAAGAAAGGATTAGAAAGGCTCGCTGGAAGGAACTACCATCCAAATTAGATGGATCACACTTGGAGGGAATAACACAAGGAGTATCCTTCTAAATTAGATGATAATATCCTTCTAAATCAATTATAATTTTTCGGTAGGTATAGTGTCGGAAGGAAAACGCATATTTACCCTCCGAAATTGAAGGATATTTACCCTCTTATTTAGTAGGAAATGAAGTGACATTACTATTCCATCAAAAACGAAGGGATTAGAAAGGCTCGCTGGAAGGAATTACCATCCAAATTAGATGGATCACATATTATGGAGAAAATAACACAAGGAACATCTTTCTAAATTAGATCATAATATCTCCCCAAACAAATTGGAATATTTCGGTATCGGAAGGAAAACGAATAAGTTTTATTAAATAGAAATTGTAACACCGAATGTAGTACCCGACCCGACCACTAGATGTCGCTACGCGTATATTGGCTCGCGGTATAGGGTGGCGCCGGTCAAACACATATAATATATCGCCAAGTCCGCTTGTATCGGTACCTGCATCGTGGCAAATGGTGCTTCCACCTAGTTGGGACATTCATTGAAAGCGCATAGCAGAGCATAAATCATAGGTGGTATACGGACCCGGCCTGCTTCCACCCTTGCTGGGACAGGGCGTTTTGAAAGCCTATAATTTTGCAAAAGCCCGCTCCGTATTCGCCTTCGCCTTAGGTAGGTAATATTATGTCTTTACCTTCTAGATTTGGAAGGTTATTTATATTTTCCGAACAAATATGACCAAGTATGTATTTACCGTCATTTATTTTCCTTCCAAAAATTACCTTCCCTTTTGACTCAGTAGGAATTTCCGACCGAAATTTGGAAGGTACGTATTACCCACCAAAATAGAAGGCAGACATTGTTTGGAAGGAAATTTTGGACGGTAATAATATCCTTCCAAGTTGAAAGGTAAATTTCCTACTGAGTCAAAAGGGACGGTAATACCTTCCGTATTTCGGAAGGTCTTTTTTCTCAGTGTACTTATCCACCGTTATTTAGCGTTTTTATTTATTTATTTATGAATACAAATTTTATCCTTTCCGCGGGGAGAAAATGGGGACTATCGTTTCTTTGCTCACCAGTTGGCGCCACTGTTGACTAAGGCCCAGAGGTATAGCTGTCAAAGGCGGCTTTATAAGATCGGTGCCGAAACAAAGTTTTAAATCTTGATTCTCATTAAGTTTATTAATTTATAACAGCTATCATCATATCGAGTAGCAATGCCGCAATGTTGTGCAATTCCGTTTTGTTCGGAAAAAAGGAGGACACATGTTTCCAAAAGATAAAACTGTTCTAAAACAGTGGCTAGTTGCGATTCGCAGGAATTCGCAGGATTCTGAGGAATTATATAGTTAGGCACTAAATAAATAAAATAAAAAAGAAATTAATTACTTATTAAACTTTTATTTATCCTTCCTTTTCCCTTTAAAACACACTGCTATACAAATAAATACTTATTAAACATTGTAAATCCATACAATGGATATGATACTGAAAGATGGTTGATTTGTTAGTTGAAACTACTAAACAATGGTAACTAGATATTAGATTAAGTTATAAAACTTCTGAAATAAGCTTATCATTTCTATTTACATAAATTCTCTTTTCATCTTTATTTGTCCAAACAAAAAAATCACAATACTTTCTTTTAGTACCTAACAAGTTTTTGAATTTGAAAATAGTAGGGCTACTTTCTTTCAAGCAATATTCATTATTGATCATTTCTAAGTATGTGCTTATAATTATCCACACTGATAAACTCATCTTTTATAGAGAAAGGACATTTCTCTTCCAATACTGTTAGTTCTCCAATTAATCCTTCTGGAGAAACCTGAAATGAAACATCTAATATTAAGTAATAAAGAGAAATATTATTAAATTCTAGTCATCTCACACATAGTACCTAATCTGATCCCAAGATAGGTTGTGTTCTCGTTAGAGATACTGTGGGTACATAACCAGATACATATATAGTACCAGAGGGCAGAGACCTAGAGCAGACATCGATGTTCATCAATATCAAATAGTAAAAGTGTGTCCTTGATGAGCATGAAACCCATTTAACCTTTCATGCAGAAGTCATATTAGGTAAATATACATAATATATTAGGTAAATATATGTAAAAAGAAAAAAACATAGCTGTTACCTCGGCAAACAAGCATACTTCTGGAAAAAATAAGTTTGTAATACAGTAAACAAACTATTTTTTTAACCTCTGAATTAGCAGCTCTTTGCGGCCGCTTATTTTTGCGCCTCTTTTTCTTTTTCTGCTTTCAAAGCGTTCACATTCATTGCCAAATAATCCATATTTGCGATAATTTCACGAAGGAGATCACTTTTCAACAGGTAAAATATAGAAATTAAAATAATTTGTCACAAAGCCCGCCAAAACCAATGAAAAGTGAATGTTATTTGACCTCACGCGACACTAGCGCCTCTAGTGGCAAATTCACACGCGATAGTCCCCATTGTCTCGGCCCATGCTAGGGGGGCTGGTAGTAAAGTCCTAGGCAAGTAAGCGCGCATCCAGTTGCACATCGGGTTCAAATAGATTTGTCGTGTTCAATTAATAGGCAAAACTTGATCAGTCCTGAGCTCCGTGTAGAACCACCTTCCTTATGGGAAGGCAACAGTTAGGTCTAATTAATCGATTACCGTACACTTGTAACTGGTTTGAATTATTCATTTATGGGCTTCGAAAGCGCAAACAAGGCATCGAGCCCTGGTTTTAGTCCATGCTAAAGAATTAGCCGTCGTGAAAAGATATGACGTAAGAGAAAGCTAAAAAAGAGGCATAAAATATAACCATTAAGAGCGTACATACCCTGAGCCTCTTTTGAAGTTTAGGTATTTATCTCGGGTTTAGGTATATAAAATCCTTTGTATCGGATAGTCCTTTGTTTGAGCGAGTGAACAGAAGGCGTCGGGTGCAAAGTAGTTTGACAAACCGTTTTGATCCTAATCCCATTTTCAAACGGGCAATTATTTTTTCAATATTTAAAAGAAATGTTTTTAATTCGCATAACATACGTTTCATATAAAACTTTTTTAATATAGGTGTATTCATATAAAGAGAAGGTTGCATGATTGTAAGTATAGATGTTTTTAAGTAGGTACATCCATACTAACATTATCTTTGTTTGCTTATTTTCTGTTAGTTACTTATAAGACACATTTTGTACAAAAATAAACAAAATAGTAAAATAAAATATTAGTATTATTTTGATTTTTACTTAAAATTATTTACAATGTAAAATTATTAGAATTTATATAGTAAATGCTACTATACATACTAATATTATAAATGCGAAAGTGTATCTGTCTGTCTGTCTGCCTGTCTGCTACGCTTTGCCGGCCCTTCTTTTCAACCGATTTTGCTGAAATTTGGTATAGAGGTAGGTTATATCCCGGGGAAGGACATAGGACTTATTATCCCGGAAAATTAAGGAGTTCCCGCGGGAATCAAAAAACTCAAATCCACGCGGCCGAAGTCGCGGGAATCATCTAGTATTTATATACATATCACTACGCCAGGTCTTAGTTTTTACTAAACTTACTAATCAAATAAATATTATAATTAATGCGAAAGTTTGGATGGATGTATGGATGTATGGATGTATGGATGTTTGTTACTCAATCACGCTCCAACGGCTG
The DNA here is from genome assembly GCA_917051295.2 of Erebia ligea. Taxonomy (NCBI): domain Eukaryota; kingdom Metazoa; phylum Arthropoda; class Insecta; order Lepidoptera; family Nymphalidae; genus Erebia; species Erebia ligea. Next base: position 3,077,285 of record OU785232.1, read on the forward strand.
AACGGATTTGGATGAAATTTGGCACAGAGATAGATTATAGTCTGGAATAGCACATAGGCTACTTTTTATCCCGGAAAATTAAAGAATTCCCGCGGGAACCGAAAAACCTAAATCCACGCGGACAAAGTTGCGGGCATCAGCTAGTAACTAATATAAATTAAGTAGATGATGCCCCCAACTTCGTCAGCGTGTGTAAAGTTTTTTTTATTCCCACGGGAACTGCCTTATTTTCCAGCATATTTTTCCGCGTGCTCTTTGTTCTTCTCCGGTATACAACCTATCTCTATACCAAATTTCATCAAAATCGGTTGATAAGACGGGCCGTGAAAGACTACACGGACGTAGTCGCGGGCACTATCTCAGTAACTCAACGACTACGAGTATATGTAAACTCGCAAAATATGAAAGTTTAAATCGAAAACCGATTTAAAACCATTCATATTTTATTCCACAATAAGTTTTTAAATGTCCCCAATTTGGTTGATATTTTCCCCAGTAATAAAACGTAATGTTTATTGCTGGAAGATTTTGATCTCGGCACTCATACGCGATGGCTGGCTTTAAACCCGTGTCGCGAGAGACCGATGCACTGCGTAAACATGTCGCCTTGAAAAGCTGACTTATCTGCATTTATATTCTGTCCAACCATTTATTTTACTTTTGACATAAGCACGCCTATGAAGTTTCATAATAATTGACCAGCAACCATAGACAAAAATGCAATACTTACACGTACATACTCAACTAGTTATTACAAGTTCGACTTTCCTTTTCAAAATAGTCACGGAGCTGCAACACTAGCTCTCTTTCATTGTCCTTTAAGCACCATACATCTTTGGCAATGGATGGTTTCTGTGACCTGCCTGATTGGAGTAGCCAAATGTCCGTTTACTTCTGAGTTTCTTGCCGGCTCTTCTCAGTAGAAGCAGATTTCCGAACCGGTGGTAGAGTCTTAACGTTTCATAAGTGACACAAGTTGTCCTACGTGAAATAAATAAATCATTTCATTTCATTTCAATTACTGTACATAAATGATTTATGTTAATACACATACAGTATAGTCATTCAAACGCCTGAGTATGTTTATAAAACGATAAAAATGTTGAGCAAATATACTCGTAAAATATCAATGTGTCAAATCGATTAAAACTTCTTCATAAATATATTCGATTGTCATCAAAAACCGATCTGGAAAGCTTTTATGGAATAGGGCTATTATTTTTTAAATGATGTGTTGCCTTGCGAAAGATAGATGCGTTTATCTTATTAATCGACCTTGTACCCAGCGTTATAGACCGGTATTGCACATTATTCAAATTCAAGGCTACTTGTATAATAGCCAGGTCATTATCATACGTCTAGTATTGTTATTGTAGTGGCGTGATAAAAAACACATGAGGTGGCGACCGGTTTTCTAATAGAAGTAGCTAAGTATTATTATGTCCTAGACGACTTCCCGAAGTGGAGATCGCTGGTATAATAAGTTAGAGGCATCGATATTTATGTAGGAACTTAAGGCGCCAGCGGAGGGTGAATTGCTCATACAAACGTAATACCAAAATAATTAGTAAGTCGAGCATATTTCCTCCATATTATGCGCTTATTAAGATTGAACTTGTATTTATCTAGGTCCCTGGATAATTATTTTTCCAAAATACTTTCCCAAAATTAAATGTAAGCACATTGCGTTTTGCATGTTTTTGCGACATAAACGACATGTTTTCTCCATATTTGTTTCATATTAAAACCAACGATATCTCACGTACTAATTGGTCAGGAACATAGCCTATATTGTCAAGTTACAGAATAACAACACGAAGTTAAAAACACAACAATTTTTCATTCATCATTTTTGGTATTCACGGAACAAGACTAAAAGTATAACAAATTCTGTACGCTCATATTGCTATCGCGCTTGCACGCGATCATGTGTCTTCAGCCAAATAGGGATAGCAATATACCGGCAAATTTATATTTGCGGTTCGAGTAGAAGTTGCGAGCGGTGGTCGCCGGTCCCTTAATTGACCCTTTCATAGAAAAAAATTGGGCGTCCGACCTGTAGAGCGCGCTTCACACCTGTCATAAGCCGTCATAAGCCTGTCTTTGTCCCCGCCATAGCGCTGTCCGGCTTTTCAGACTAGATGGCGTTAGTAAAATAAGTTCACATTCTTTGTTTGACAGGGCCCGCCTATGTAAATTGAGGTCGTTGGTTAGAGGTTAGTTTATTTCTAGGCAAAACTGGGGAAATTCGAATTTTCGAAACGACTAAGATCAATGGCATGGGTAAAAAATAGAGGACGAAGACCATCAAAATATGCAGAAACGTTATGAATTACTAGCTGATGCCCGCGACTTCGCCCGCGTGGATTGATTGAACTCATTAATTTTCCGGGATAAAAAGTTATATTCCAGACTATAGTAATCTATCTCTGTGCCAAATTTCATCCAGATCCGTTCAGTCGTTCTGGCGTGATTGAGTAACAAAAATCTGTCCATCCAAACTTTCGCATTTATAATATTAGTAAAGACGGGTGAATGTAGGTGCTTCAAATGTAATCAAATAATCAAATCTTATAAATATTATAAATGCGAAAGTTTGGATGGATGGATGTATGTATGGATGTATGTTTGTTACTCAATCACGCTCCAACGGATGAACGGATCTGGATGAAATTTGGCACAGAGATAGATTATAGTCTGGAATAGCACATAGGCTACTTTTTATCCCGGAAAATTAAAGAGTTCCCGCGGGAACCGAAAAACCTCAATCCACGCGGACGAAGTCGCGGGCATCAGCTAGTAAATATTATAAATGCGAAAGTTTGGATGGATGGATGTATGTATGGATGTATGTTTGTTACTCAATCACGCTCCAACGGATGAACGGATCTGGATGAAATTTGGCACAGAGATAGATTATAGTCTGGAATAGCACATAGGCTACTTTTTATCCCGGAAAATTAAAGAGTTCCTGCGGGAACCGAAAAACCTCAATCCACGCGGACGAAGTCGCGGGCATCAGCTAGTCTTAATATAATTTTTTTCTGTGATTTTCTATTATCTAATCTCTATCTTCGTGACCCTTTTAGTTATAACTTATGAGTAACGGCGATCTTTCTAACTGCGGAGGGCAATAGACACGCAATATGCCTATGTTATGTCACTATCGATTTCATTAATTGATGAATGTCGAGATTGGACTCGTCGACAGAAAGAAAGCTATTGATCTGTACGAAGTTATCACGTTTAACCATTACTTTCTATTAGTGCGCTTAAAAGAATCTAGTATCACTCGTACTGGCATTAAACACGATCTTGATCTCCCATTAAAAGATACGGGTCGAGTGAGTACTATTAATACATGGCTTGGACACACAGAGAGCGCGACCGCAGCGATCCGAAGAACTTTGTACTGTACCCTTACTCTGAGATTGATCGAATTTAAAATACGGTCTCACTAAGTGAGGTGAATCACATTTGCGTCAAACTAAAATGGACCCAAAAACTCTTGATTTAAAGCCACAAATTCAGTGCAACCGATTCAAATTTCGAAACGTATCGTTTATAGCGCTAGCGGTGAATGCATACACGAAATTGAGCTCTAAATTAATAAGATTAAGATTCATTTTAGTTTGATGCAAATGTAATTCACCTCACTTAGTGAGACCGTATTTTAAATTCGATCAATCTCAGAGTAAGGGTACTGAATATACGCGAATAGGGATAGACCACAGTAGCCGACTACGTAGTACATACCATGAGACGACGCCTTTTAGCTTTGCAGCCAGGTTCACGGACGCAGCCGAACCTACTGGAACGACTGAGTTACTAGTTCTACTTCTGAACAAGTTGTTCGGTCATCTTCTACTGGTCTGTGGAATCCCTTCCCCATTTCGACTGTGAACACGCAAAATTGCTCTGCCTAGTTGTCTTCTTTAAGTATCTTATAAAGTTGTCCGAAACCAACTGTCCGAGGAATTCTGTGTACATCACTTTGCAGCGCATTCTGACATAGGTACATTAAAATAAGGTAAAGATCTGCTCGTGTGAACAAACTTATTATCAACAACATTTATTATGTAAAGCTTCTCTAGCTATAATATTTATGTAGGTCCAGTAATTGTACCTACTTCAGGAGCCGCATTGTTCAATTTTCCGTCGCACGTCGCTGTCGCGCCGTACCTATACCGTTGAGTGTGTCTAAACCTTAACATTTATCGTCTATTTAGAGTCTAAACGCTAATTGTTCAAAGACACTATACACTATACAGAGAAATAGATAGATAACCTTTAGAATACTAATCTAATCTAATCCCAACGGTTTCGAGATTAATATCGAATATGAGTAGATCGACATTTTAAATACTTTCATCTTCCTTTTGTTATAGAGACTCTCTTAATTACAGTTTGTGAATGTTGATTTGAAATTTGCGATATCAATATTCAACAATATTAAAGAGAAATCAGTACCTACTTTTAAAGCCGTTACCTATCTATAAAATTAACTTGAAACATGACAAGTTAAGATGACGTCCTTCATTTCAGGCAAAAATATTTAAACTTTCAATATAAAAACAAAACTTGCAATTACGAATTGCAAGTGTGGTTTTTATCATTTTGATCAACCTACATTAACATAAGGAACTCATAATCGTACAGAATACAGAGTATTACAACCTACTATTACCTATTCTGTGGTATTGGGTTTAGAGGAATTCTTGCTGAAAAATAATATACTTTTATCACTATGTTATTTGTATGTGTATGTGTATTAACAACTAGTTTTTACCCGCGGCTTCACTCACGTTTAGTGCAATTTTCGTACAAATTTCAAACTCCTGTTATCCCTTTATGGGTCGATTTTTGAAAATGTCCTGCATAACAAACAGCCCGATCCGTCCAGTGGTTAGAGCTGTGCTTTGATGGATCAGTCACTTTTTCTTTTTGTATATTATTTTTATAAATTTTTTCATCAGTGCACCTAATAGGTAGTTCTTACGTAATATCGAAATACATAGTTAATATTATATAAGTAACTATCTTAATGATCTTAATGTATATAAATGTCTTTACAACTCTTTCATATTATAGAAGGAAAGGCCCTATACAAATTGCATAAATTTCATTCGCTTTGGTCCATCGCCATTCGCCACTTTCTACACGAAACTGTTTATGACGTTTAACAACCGCTTCTAATTAAGCTTACAGATTGTTAATTATTATTTGCCCACTGTTTAGGCACAGAGCTAGTGGGACATACTTAATTGGTGGGACTTACTTTATTTAAAAAATCCGCACGGTGAAATCCGAACTGCTGCCGACACCAAAGGATTATAGCTACTATAATGAGAATTCTTACAAATTTTCGGCTGTCTATCTGCGTTGTAGACCTAACCAATTGTGAATCTTTGTTAAGTCAATAATCCTGATCCTTACACAATGATGCGTGAACTTCATCGGGTTAGGCGAGTAGTGCTTTCCTACGCTTACATCTTTTTTCATTTACTAGGTAAATGTACCTTGTACCTACTACCTAGATTTTACTCAACTTTCGTAAAGGTTATTTTTACGAGATATTTAGGCTAGGAGAAATGTTTAATGATAAGAGTGTATCTACTAAATTTACCACCAGCTGTTGGACTATTATAGCGACGTTATACCTTTTGTTTATTGATTCACTCTATCTGTTTTTATTGGCGGAGAAAAGTTTGTGAAACTGAATGAGTAAAAATTTATAACTTCTAACGAGTCGTAATTTAATACGATTAATTATTTTGTTTTGAAAGTATATTTTGCATGGAAAGTTACGATACGTTTGCTATTAAAGAATTGCTTTTTACATTTTATTTAAGATTTTTTATAATACCGTAGTCGTTTCGTTTATGATTTACATTACACAATAAAACAATCGAAAACGTAAAATGTTATTATTTTTAGTTATCTGTGCATTTAAATAGGATAGCAACATTCAGTGCATTGGATAGCAACATTCTAATAAACTCATAATATAATAATTTTCTCAGTTAATGAACTTTACGTTGTAAAAGGATTAATAAAAAAATACAATAAACTTTTCAAGTGCTTTTGATATGTCAAGTAAATCGTCCACTATGATAAAAGCTGTAAAAGTTAAAAGGTAATGACAAAATTACAGCAGGTACCTTATTTAAAAACTGAACTACGGAAAGCGAAGGTCAAGGCTCCAAATGATTCAAATGACGATGATTGATGTATTCCAACGGAAGAAGCGTGAGGAATTACAGTACAATTACAGACCGAGGCGATACTGTAATAAATTACACTGGGCACGGCTTGACTTTAGCCGTGTTCACACAGAGCACACGGGCCGCGCGGCACGTTTTGCGTGACGATGAAAGAACAAAACACGATAGCAGCTAGTGTGAATATAATATTTTTGTAACTTACATTGTGTACGGTTGTAATTGTGTTCACACAAGCCGATCAAGTACTTAGCGTGAGGCAGACAAGCAAAGAAGCTCACTCTGCGGCACCATTCAAGTTTAATTTTATTTTTTCTTAAGTTATTTCAAGAATCACTAACGTGTTATTCAGAGAAATACCTCGCAGAATATATCACTGACGCACGCTAAGCCTAGGGAGCGCAGTCCGAGAAAATCTAAAATTGCCTCGCAAAGCCGTGCGAACTATTGCTATTCATATGAACACTAATTAATAAAATATTATGCTGTGTACAGCTGCTGGACGTCAGTGAAATCTTAGATTGTTTGGTCTCAAATCCCAATACAGGTCGCTAACCCCAAGTTAGGCGCAAGAGTTCGCATACCAGTTCGCTTACTTGGGGTTCTACTTAATGTAATTAACATTAAGCTTTTCACGCCTGGACGTGTTTAGAGTCAGCTACTACCATCCCAATGCAGGTTTAGCTTAGTTTAGGCGCTCATAGCAAAATTCAAGTTGGCTCGCGTAACTGGTGTGCGAACTCTTGCCGCCTAAAGTTCTGCTTAGTTATATTAAGCTTTTCACGACTGAGCGTCATTAGATTCATAGCTCCTATCATCCCAATGCAGGCTCAGCCTAGTTTAGGCGCTCGTGGCAGAATTCAAGTTGGCTCGCGTAATTGCTGTGCGCCCAGTGTGTACCCTGCTAAATAAATAACGCTGTGCACGGCTGGACGTCATTAGAGTCACGAACAGTGTTAAAACCCTTCTCTAGGAAGATTTATGGCTACACTTCTATCACTTGGACTTATTAGAGGCTGTGTGTGTAAAGGGTAATTGAATGGAAGTCTAGAACTAGTCTATTTTCCATGTTACTCGATCGTGACTGTGTCTAAATTACTATGTTTGAACCTGCAGTAACAGCTTGAAAATGGAACTTATTTTTTTAAAAGGATTTAGTTGTTGTTTTGGTTTTTTTAGCCCTTGACTGCGATCTCACCTGATGGTAAGTGATGATGTAGTCTAAGATGGTAGCGGGCTAACCTGTTAGGGAATGGCAGCTATATTAAATAAGATATATAATAAAAATCGCTTGGCGGCACGTCTTTGCCGGTAGGGTGGTAACTAGCCACGGCCGAAGCCTCCCACCAGGCCAGACCAGGGTAAATTCCCAAATTGACCCCCCCGGGGATCGAACCCGGGACCTCCGCACTTTAAGGCAACAGCGATCAACACTGCGTCACAGAGGTCGTCAAACTAGCATTTTGCCGCGTATTCGTCCGCTTGCATTCAGCTTTTTGGAAAATCCCACTGACTGGAATGTCTACACTTTCTAGACACTAATGGACCAAATCTTTTGACCTTTATCTCAAAGGAATCCCATTGTTGATCGGGATGAAAAATATCTTATATGAGTGTTAGCTATAAGTGTGCCAAGTTGCATTCAAACCCATCCAGTAGTTTCAGCATGATGTTGTAACAGACAAACAGACATGCAGACAAAATGCTAAATATAATAAAGTATAGAAACCAGTAAATTCTAAAGACAATGTAACACGTGTAAAATAACACCTTGAACTTACTCTAAAAGGGTTTAAACAAAAAATCTTGAGCGGGAACTTGAATAAATGAAGTTATCATCAACAAATACTTGGAATATGTAGCTAAGGTCGTAACAACGGCTTAGCGAGATAACAAATTACGTTTATTTGTATATGAAGACGTTATATGTAGGATGGATTAAGTCCGGTACCTTTTTGGTAGTTTTTTTTTAAATAAAAATATGGTATGGACGTATACTGAAGGATAATAATGTCCTCCCGACCGAAATTCAGCCATGGCGGCCAATCTCCATTGAGATTAGCCATCTGCGCGGGAGATATTATAGTGCACAAGTGTGTGCGTAAACACAGGTGCACTCTCTGTTCCTTTACTCTCATAGCCCGATGGGACGGAAAATCCGACACGACCAGAGAGAGATCAGGCGCAGGAACGATAGCTTTACGTGCTCTCCGAGATACGGGGTTGACGCACCGCCAAGTTCCTAACTCCGGGTAAGTATTGAGAATTTCTTGTCAGAAAAACCCAATACTAAAGTATGGTTCGACCCGGGACTCGAACACGGGACGTCGTCGGCCGCAGTCAAAGTAACTACTAGACCAACCAGGCAGTTCAGGTACTGGAAGGATAGTGTATGATAGTATCAAACAAATTAGGAGACTTATTAGGTTTTGTTGCCAAAACTGGCATTCGAAGTCACTGTCGCACTATCTTACTATATTTATTGGAATAACAATGATACTTACTATAAAAAACCGGCCAAGTGCGAGTCGGACTCGCGCACCGAGGGTTCCGTACAAACCTGTAGTAAGTTTTACGATTTATGACGTATTAAAAATAAAAATTACGTTTGTTGTATGGGAGCCCCCCTTTAATATTTACTTTATTGATATTTAATTATTTATTTTGAAAGGTAATATACAAGTTAATATTCTGTGAAAATTTGAACCGTTACCTGTTACCGTTTTTAATATTGAGCAAAAAAATACGAAAAAAACACGTTTATTGTATGGGGACCCCCCTTAATATATATATTTTTTTAATTTTTAGTATTTGTTGTTATAGCGGCAACGGAAATACATAATTTGTGAAAATTTCAGCTTTCTAGCTATCACGGTTTATGAGATACAGCCTGGAGACAGACAGACAGACAGACAGACAGCGGAGTCTTAGTAATAGGGTCCCGTTTTTACCCTTTGGGTACGGAACCCTAAAAAAATTACTCACCATGAGACACGATTCCATGTTTGCATACAGTAGGTAGTAAAGACAGGAAACTTACCTGAAAATAAAAAATAAGATCTGTTAGAAAAAAAGTTGATGGTAGACAATGGCAGGCAGGTACGCGCGTAAAAACTATATTTTTCAAATTAAATAGAACATAGTACTTTCCGAGTCTACGAACGAAATTCTACCTGCTTAGAAAGGGACTATAGATTCCATCCACACATCTACAGACGGCACTAAAAGACAATCTTTGTACAATATAATTATATATGTAATATTACACTTGCTTTCGCCCGCGGCTTTGCTTCGTTCGATTTTCATAAAAATTTCAATGCCATATTTTTAGCAGCTTTTTTAGGGGATGCCTACGCAGAGGCGGCGGAGGGCGTGGGCGACGTGGGCCACCGCCTACGGCCTCGCGGTCCAAGGGGCCTCGCACCTCCAGGCCCGCGAACGCAAATTAATAGATTATATCGATATAATTACTCATCTAGCAATAAATAATAAAAACACCGGCTAGCAAGTATCTGGCAATAGTAACCTACCACATTCGTTTTTTTTTAAATCTTCAGAATCTGAGAAAATTACAAAGTACTTTTTACTATGCTAACATAGGTAAAAAGTACTAAGTTTTTCTGGTAAAAAGTACCAAGTAAGTATACTATCTTGGTAAAAATTATTTATTTATTTTTTCCAAACCGTATTTTATTGTAAATGATCACTCTGTGTACTATTATATTGTGCGCAAATTAATATTATTTTATTTTTAATTAAGTAAATTAATTCAGTTATTTTTAAAATAAATAATCAATTAAATCAACATTGGATGAATTTGAAAGCCTTTATTTCATTTCACCACGTTATTATAATATTTTATTCTTTTAACATTTAAATTTAAAATAATCTGTAAAAACAAAAATCGATTGCATGATTGAACAAATGAATAGACAATCGAGTCGGCGTCGCCGACAACAGCCGGCAATGCATCGCAAGGCTCAGCACTTGTTTGTAAATATTGTGACGTGGATTCAAGCAAAAACAACGTATATCTTTATTTTTTTTAGGAATTCTTTTTCTTGGTGGTGGTGGTTGGAGAAGTCTCGAACACTTCAAATTATTTTAAAAATAATTATACTTCTTCAATTACCCTTTTATGCATATAAAATTGATCCACACCGATTTACTAATGTTTGGAATAGATAAACAATTTCAAAATTTTTTATTTATTAATTTAAAATTTTGTTAACAAAATATTTTTTTTCCACCCTTTTTAAACTTCCGGAAGCTTATTATACAGGCTGGCCCAAATAATGACGTCCAAAGAAAATTATTTGATTCCTCGTACCTAGACCTATCAGAAAATACCCCATGTAGGGGAAAGGAAGGCAAAACGGACCACTTAACAAAAAACAAGTATAGAAAAGAAACTATTCATTTTATTAAACTTCTTCAAAGTAAAAAATAATCAACATTGTTAACTCTGTATTACGTACGAATGAGACTTTAATAAAATCACAGACAATGAAGATAATAGATGATTTCTAATACCTTCATTAAGTCCGTTTTACCTTCATGATTGACCACACATGAAGGCAAAATGGACTTACATAGAATTAATCAGTCAGCACATTTTTCACATAAAAATATTATCTCTTCATCTTCATCCTCCACTCCTGCGCAAAGCGCACTGTGCCCATAAACGACATTTTGGACATTGCACCCAACCTCCGCTTGATTCTGAGAACAAATAAGAACAGTACAGACATTCAGCGTCATCGTCGTCAGAAGAACTATCAGTTTTCCTAGTTTTTTATTTTTTTATATCTGATTTTTTGCATGCCTTCCCTTTTTCAAATTTTTAGTCTATTTTCACTTTTCTTCTTCCTGATTTTCTTTTTTTCGGTCTTCTTTTTTGCAAGCAAGGCAAAACGGTACCCCAGTCCATTTTGCCTGGGTCCATTTTGCCTTTTTGCTATAAACAACAAAAATTAAAATTTTGAGGTTATGAGTTGAGATATATAGTCGGTATACCTGGTTAATAGCTTAATCATATGTCAGTTTACACACAGTTATCATCAGAACACACTATCACAAACCAAACCAAACTGTTGGCTAATTGAAAAATGAAAATTTTACATCATAATCTAAAAAAAATAACTTACCTTGTTATATCAGTGCACGCGCGGTCGGTGGAATTGAGTACACTGACCGAGAGCGGGAACATGGGGGCTAATATTTTGGCGTTACTATTTCATTGATGGCGTTACACGTTTCAAAATTATCAAGGTGGACCGTTTTACCCACAGGGTCGGTTTTGCCTTCCTTTCCCCTATGTTCAGCGATTTTTGGTAGTTTTCGAGTTATAATTTTTTAAAGTTTTTTTAGGAGATTTCTGAGGGAGTGAGTGTTAAATTTATTTCTTTTTATTTAGTGGTTTTTCCGAATTTTTTTTTGTATAACATAATTACTATCTCAGCACTAACATAAGTTGGAAAATTTTTGGTCGTAAGTGAATACGTGAATAGTCAAAAATACGCTAAAATCATTTTTAAGAATCAAATTTTAAGTTCAGAATTTTCCGCCTTACCGCCTTTGACGTCCTATTTCTCACAATAATGCCCCGTAAAGTACCAAATTTTTAGACTAATAAAGGAAGCTTAGGAACCCCAAAAGTTTTAAAATTAGTCGGAATTGACGTAGACAAGTTTAAGTATTTTTAATCTAAAGTTGAAATTTTGACTCTACCACTGTCGAACGTAAACTTTTCACTTACGACCAAAAATTTTCCGACTTATGTTAGTGTTAAGATGGTAATTGTGGTGTTTTATGCAAAGTAGTACCTACACTTAATAGCAAGCATGTTCACAAAAAAAAGTTCGGAAAAAAGCACTAAATAAAAAGAAAAAAATTTAACACTCACCCCCTCAGACATCTCCTAAAAAAAACTTTACAAAATTATAACTCGAAACTACCAAAAATCGCTGAACATACATGGGGTATTTTCTGATAGGTCTAAGTACGAAGAATCAAATTTTTTTCTTTGGACGTCACTATTTGGGCCACCATAATATATTATTTTTAATGTTAAAACAATATTATAATGACGTGGTGAAGTTGAATAAAAGCTTTGAAATTCATCCAATGTTGATCTAAGTGATTATTCATTTTAAAAAAACTGAATTAATTGAATTAAAAATTAAATAATATTAATTTGCACAGTATTTTTATTTTTTATTATTATTATTTTTTTTAATTAGTACGGCACAATCCAATTACACTAAGTAATTAAAAATTACAAAGCACAACTTACTTAGGTACAATTAATAACATTAATAATTAATTAAAAATTCAAATAGTTAAAATCACACAAAATTTGTTGAAAAATGACACAACACAAATTAAATTAATAACAATAATAATTAAAATCTCAATTAAAATTAAAATAATTAAAATTTGATAAAATAATGATATAACAAGAATAATATTATTTAAGAGAGCTGCATGGTTTGTGAGTTGTAACCCTCGCAAAACTTCAAGCACCTACTCACGACCATGCTCCATGGGTCTGCAAATATGTCACAGGGGGGAGACTCGGTCAGCAACATATTCAGTGCGGTCAGTGTGCGCGGTATTGGGGACCTAGCTCGTGACACAGTGCGGCAAGGCCGGACAGCGAAAAATCGGCGACAGCGGCACTGACGCTGTTGGGTGTAATTATTAGGTGCCCATATGCGGCACACCTTGTTATGAAGCTCCAGGGAGTCTATTTTCCCTGTGAGGACTTTGCACATAGTGACGAGTTGGTCACAAGCTCGCCGGGTTTCCAGTGCATTAAATCCCAAGTGACCTAACAATAACTTTGTGGGATAAAGATAAGGAAAGTATCCATAGAGACGCTTGTATAGGTATCTCAGAAAAGCTTTTTGTACTTTTTCGAGTTGAAGAGCGTATGTACTTTCGTAAGGATTCCAGACACAAGAGCTGGTTTCTAATTTGCTACGCACAAGCGAATCAAATAAAAGTTTTATAGTGCGGCGGTCATGGAAGTCACGGGTATTCCGCAACACAAATCCCAGCCGTCGAAACGATTCGGAGGCGAGCGTGGAGATGTGACTATGAAAAGTTAGTTTAGGGTCAAAGGTAACTCCTAGGTCTTTTATGGAAGTAACTCTAGGCAAGAGATCTGTGCCCATTTTATAAGCGAAGTTGATAGGGCGCTTCTTGCGTTGGAAAGTCATTACTGAGCATTTGGATATATTAAATTCCATTTTATTACATTACCTTAGTATTATTACCTTGATTATATTTATAATAAAATACGGTTTGGAATAAAAATTAATTTACTTGGTACTTTTTACCAAGTACATAATATATATATACTTACTTGGCACTTTTTACCAAGTAACTTAGTAATTTTTACCAACTATACTTGGTACTTTTTACAAAATCCGTAATCTTGCGTCATCCATCAGGGGGCCTCGCAAAATGTATCTTGCACACATCAAATTTAGCTCTTGCCCCGCCACTGTGCCTACGTCATAATTGATATCTGTCAAGAACCGCGTTGATAGATCAGTCAGTCAGTCAGACAGTCAGAACTCAGACACCTTTTCCTTATAGTCCCACTAGCTGATGCCCGCGACTTCGTCCGCGTGGATCGAGGTTTTTCGGTTCCCACAGGAACTCCTTAATTTTCCGGGCAAAAAGTAGCCTATGTGTTATTCCAGACTATAATCTATCTCTGTGCCAAATTTCATCCAGATCCGTTCAGCCGTTGGGGCGTGATTGAGTAAGAAACATCACTACATCCATACATCCATACATTCATCCTATTTATTTGATAAAACTTATCTGACCCTGTGATGTGACAGCGTCGCTAGTAGATATGGAAAATAAAATCATATTAATATTATAAATGCGAAAGTGTGTTTGTTTGTTGGTTTGTAGATTTATTGGTTTGTTGATTTGTCCTTCAATCACGTCGCACCGGAGCAACGGATCGAAATAATTTTTGGCATGGGTATAGTTGAGGACCTGGAGAGCGACATAGGCTACTTTTTATCCATGAAAATTAAGGAGTTACCGCGGGAATCAAAAAAAACTTAAACCACGCGGACGAAGTCGCGGGCATCAGCTAGTTTTAAATAAACTACAGGCATAAAAATTAGTTTCAATTTTGGCCACCAGGGGTCAGATAAGTTTCACGGACTGTATATGTAGGTATATTTAGACAATCTGTAACCCTGTGAAGTGCCAATTTGTTCACCAACTAAAGCCCTAAAATTGCCAGTCATCGACCATTTTGCAGGTAATACGGAACCACAGTTACGGTTACTACTATTACCTATTCTGTGGTTACGGTGGCCGATTGGTTTCGCCATTCGTTATTTTTAATGAACCGAGCCAGTTTCCGTGCAAGTACACTTGTTAATGTGGATATTTCTGTTGTAGGTACACTCTCTAAACTAAATTAAACTGATAGGATTATTGCTATATTATGTCATGTTAATTTAGTTTTTTTGAAGTGAAAACTTCTTTAGCCGCGTTTTTGGTAGGGGGTAAATTTGTGGCTTCTTTAGCCGCGTTGAGCACTTTTTGGTAGGGGGTAAATTTGTGGATTCGTGTCACCGACATGCTCGCGAACACCGACATGCTCACGAACACCGACATGCTCGCGAATAGTGGCATGCTCTTGAACACCGACATGCTAGCGTTGTTACGAAGACAAGGTCTGAGGTCTTAAATATAAATATAAGTAGGTACTACATTCGTAATTAAACTTTAAATTTAATTTTTTTTTGTTTTTAAATAATTTTTAATATTCGTTTTCACTTCTATCGGCAGTAGGTATTTACGGCATATACTGCCAATTTTTTTTTAATTTATTGACCACGCTTGACCACTATCCTGATGGGAAATGATGATGCGGATTACGATGGGACACGCTTGCCTAGAAGATGCCTTTTCACTCTTGATTTAAAGATACCCGGATTGTAATTGTAATTCGAAAAACTCCCGAAATACGTCGCTTTCGGTTTAACCGGATTCGTTTACCGAATTATCGACCTGATGACATTCGATCGGTGACCGAATACGTCAGCCGTATTCGGTTTTCGGCCAACAGCAAGTTTCCATAAGTCGATTATGACCGAATACTGCCCACCGCAACAACTTTTACACTAGACAACTCTGCAGTCTGCCATGAACTTTTCTAATATGAAAAATTCCCGGTGCGTTACATTTTTAGTGGTCAATACTAAATTATTAAAATTAAAATTCATGAAACTTATCTCGAGGCAGCCGAGACCCTATCAAAGCCTAATAATTTAAATATCTTCATTATCACCTATAAGACCTTTGCTCTTTAACTATGCATAATATCCGGATAAACTCACGTGTTCTGTCGGAAAAATGCCCCACTAACTACTTTGCTCTTGTATAATATGGGAAAGTAATTATTAAAAATATAGCTAAAATTAATTTATCTAATATCACAGATTCCCCAAGCCACCTTTCTAATGTAATGGTACCTATAAAATTTTATTGATATCGCACAAATTAATAACGAACCTTTAAGTATGTTATCTGCTTATCTAAGTACAAGTTTAAGTTTAGTTGTATTCGTAAATGCAACATACTTCATATCAGGTTAAGTTAACTGGTAAGTGGTAAGTAATGGGTAAACCTGCCGGCTATCGTGTAGCACATTAGTGTTGGGTGATAAGAGAGTTCAACTACACTATAACTTTACCGCTACATATGGCTGACTAGTTATCCGCGAAATTTTTATAAATCCCGTTGAATAAGGTATAGTGAAATAAAGGAGATGTTGACTCTACAATGCACGATTGTGTGTGACTCCATAATCGTGCATTGTAGAGTCAATATCTCCTGAAGATGCTCCGGTGTCGGAGTGAAACGTAGGTACGTTGAGGGTATTTTGGAAGATTTATGTGGTGTGGAGAATATCGCAGGCTGCAAGTTCAAGATACGCACTGTACCAAATACATAGATTTACCTTCTGTGGTGGATTATAGCGAATTAAACTTCTAGTTTTTTCACTGTAATTATTTATTGTATGAAAGTCCCACAGTTGAAATTGATCAATAAATAAAGGGCCAACCGACCAGAAAAAGTAAAATTCCCCTGGTCCAATGAATGCTCTCTTTTTACAGTGGCATTTGAAAGTAATAACCTTTAATAATGTGAAAGAGTTAAACAAAATGCAAGCTGCTTGTGATAATTGACTGTAGGAAGATCCCACATAATATCTACAGTTTATAAAAAACTAGATTTTTTTCTGCCTCTTTGATCTGAAATCAGTCGAGGGACTATATGTATTAAGTATTGTCTTTAAATTGAATATTGTGAACGAGGGAGCCAGCGCTCGACCGTTCGTCAGATATCGAGCACGTCAGCTCGTTTTATTTTCACTCTTGGAGCGACTAAGTAGTTGGCAAGTTGGTTTGGGTGATTGGCCCAAACCCACTTGCTAACTTGGGTTGGATTGAGTGAAAACTAGAATGATTGGCCGCCTGGATTAAGATTTTTTGAAAATCTTGTTAGAACTCCTTGATTTTCCGGGATAAAAAGTACCTAGCAGTCCTTCCTCGGGATGTTACCGGTCTCTGTACCAAATTACACAAACCCCTTTTTACAGAAGCGTCAAAAATATCAAATCTTTTTTAAATATTTGCCTAGACTTGTACAGTTACACCTATGTTTAACATTACGAAAAACAAAACTCAAACGTATGAGATTCCATTACATGACCACGTAGGCGCCGGCGTTACTTTAAAACAATACTATTTATGGCAAGGAATTTCTTAAGCCAACACTTGAAGTAGATAACAATTAAAATTGAACTTTATTTCTCTAGCTTTAAAATATAATTTTCTTAAGCGCATCGTAAATATAAAGTGCCTTCTTTCGAGACCCGGTAGCGGATTCTTAATATGCGAATTCGCGATTTAATTGCCAGTCGACATTGAACTTTAACGTTCGGTAAATAGGTTTTATGGAATTTGATTTTTTATACAACCTGGAGTCAAAGAGCAACGCGCTCGGGGAGTGGTTTAACTTTAAACAATATTAACATCACAACATTTTCCTCTGATATTATATATTCTAGGTGTCATTAAAGTCTTCTTAAAACTTTAATTATATTATTATGTGTTCTTATGTCCTAGAAAAAAAGAATGAATATCTTCTAAGGGCCGCTTACACGAGGACATGTAGTTTTGTCCCTTTTTGGCAAATGCATATTGTTTTTGCTAAAAGGGACAGCATTCAAATATTTAACTAAATCAATTTAAGAGTCCTTTTGCAAGTGGGCCTAAATTGTTGAAGCATATTCTATTATGCCATAGTCGCAATAATTCTTTATTTCTATGAACATAATATTGTAAAAAAGCAGTAAAGTTGTTTATCAAATAATAGTCATAAAATCACGTTATCTATCTACTTATTTGGATTTAATAAAATTACACAAACTTATCAATATTAATCGATTTGAATCTGAATTATATTATAATATTTTTATTGTCAAATAAGTCAAGTGCGATTGATTTTCAATTGATCTTTTAGATTTAGGTAGTAGAACCACTAACGTTACAAACGTTTCAAGTAGGTTAACAATCATAAGGGTTTTCTTTACTTACAGATACAGACATGAAAAAGATTTCAGAACCATAAATTACCAGAAATAATATGTTTATGATAATAAATAATTACTTACTAAGGTTCAAAATATCCATCAAGTAAGGCCTTATATTAACTAATACCTATATATTTTTTAAATAGACCACACAATAATTATTTGATTTGTATGAAGCCCACCTTTTTATCGATTTGGTCATGTATGTGAAATGTGAATACATAAATTAAATACCTAGTTAATTTGCGATATTAGAATTCGAGGAATTAGTTTTGTACGGAATCCTAAAAGTGCTGGCGCCATCAGGGCGTTTGGCCGCCAATTGATATCGATAAAATAACGATAACGCGTTTCGTTATCGTTATCTATACTTATAATAAAACTGTAACAGGTCCAATTCTGTACATTGAAGATATTTTAAAAATTTTTTTTGGAGGGCACTCATTATTCGATACTGAAGCCAAATCTGTAATTTTTTTAATTTTTGTCTGTCTGTCTGTCTGTCTGTCTGTCTGTCTGTCTGTCTGTCTGTATCTTGGCCGCGCATCACGCCGAAACTACTGAATGAATTCAAACGAAACTTGGCACGATTTGAGCCTATACTACGAGGTAGGACATAGGATACTTTTTATCCCGAAATTCTACCCCCGAAGGGGTGAAATAGGGGTTGAAAGTTTGTATGAAAGTCCTTAATTTCTCAAGTTATAGCCATGAAACTTGATATATGAGCTGCGGGTTGAAAATGGAGACATACGTGTTTCACAGTTTTTGAAAATTCGACCCCCAAAAGGGTGAAATAGGTGATGAAAGTTGGTATGAAAGTCCTTCGTTTCTCAAGATGTTTTACAAGTTATATCAACGAAACTTTTTATTTTGGCTTACGGTAAAAAATAAAGAAGTACGTGTGTCACAGTTTTTCAAAATTCCACCCCTAAGGGGGTGAAATAGGGGGTGAAAGTTTGTATGAAAGTCCTTCATTTCTCAAGTAATATCGATGAAACTTGGTATACAACCTACCGGTTAAAAATGAAGAAATACGTGTTTCACAGTTTTCGTAAATTTTACCCCCGAAGGGGTGAAATAAGGGTTGAAAGTTTGTATGAAAGTCCTTCATTTCTCAAGTTATATCCATGAAACTTGGTATACCCACGCGGACGAAGTCGCGGGCATCAGCTAGTCACCAATAACATCGATGTTGCGTTATTGTTTTATTGCATTTTCAGATATTTTGAGCTGTGATGCCTGTCTAGCCTGATATGTGATATTTTTTCGTTGAAGTAACATTTAATAATTTCACAAGATATCGATGTGGTTGTATTCAATTAGTAGTGAGGGTCTTTAAGGGAAAATTAGAAGCGAAGGTACCAACTTCGAGTCTTGGCCTCATTACCCGGCTGGGGCGTGGGGTAACTTTGTACCCCGGCAAATATCTTTTAGCCGTGTAGGTTGGCTAAGGCTTGAAGTATCCAATCAAACCAACGCTTGTAAAAGTATCGGAATAACCACAATCAGAGGACGCTATTAGTTGTCACTATATTATATCAAGTAAATAAAATATATTTTATAATATCGATATAATTGATGTAACGGGTACGGGGTACGTTGCACGATGGATATAACTTCATTAACTATCGATATGAAAATCTGCATCAGTTTATAAATTTCATAGTTCCCAACAGAAATTACACACGCATAATAACCACCCTAGTAGCGATATGAAGTAGTAATTTTATTACGAATAAATACATTTCGTTACAGTTAAAGCAGAATCCGCTAACTGAATTAAAAGCGCTTCGAATTTCAACCAATAAGATAAAGTATCACATAAACATGGGTTTCTAATGGGACTCTTAGCGGAATTAGCGGCGCGATTCACGTTTATAAACGCGTGGATAAGTGATACGGAAATAATCTAGTTTATTTTATTCTTCACTAAATTGGAATTCTTGAAACCGAACTAAATACTGAATATAAACTCAAAGAAGTGGACACAGAAGCCATTTATGGACTACATAAGCCATCAAGGGTTTCGTCATCATACTAATATTATAAATACGAAAGTGTGTTTGTTTGTTGGTTTGTTCTTCAATCACGGAATCACGTTGAGGGTCTGGAGGGTCACGTGGAGGTCTTTTGGTCCCGGAAAATTAAGGAGTTCCCGTGGGAATTAAAATAAACTTATTCCACGCGGACGAAGTCGCGGGCAGCATCCAGCTGTCTAATATACGAATGCTTCGCTCTACTAATACTACATATTTATCATCTAACACTTACTTTAATACTTTTTTCTTTCCCCGGGATGAAACCCATGTACTGTACATGTACATGTACCCTCTGTACCAATTTACATCGTGAAAGTGTAGCAAACAGACAGACAGATAGACACACTTTCGCATTTATTATATTAGTATGGAAGTATGGATAACATAGCCATTATTCTTAAAATTTTAGATAAGACAACCTCTTATATTCTGGCAAACGCGCTCTGCATACATAATATTATTATTTATATATGTATCCGACGAACATTTATTACAAACTAGCTGATGCCCGCGACTTCGTCCGCGTGGATCGAGGTTTTTCGGTTCCCGCGGGAACTCCTTAATTTTCCGGGATAAAAAACCTAGCCTATGTGCTATTCCAGACTATAATCTATCTCTGTGACAAACTTCATCCAGATCTGTTCAGCCGTTGGGGCGTGATTGAGTAACAAACATCCACACATCCATACATCCATACATCCATCCAAACTTTCGCATTTATAATATTTATATTATAATCTATCTATGTGCTAAATTTCATCCAGATCCGTTCAGCCGTTTGAGTAACACACATCCATACATCCATCCAAACTTTCGCGTTTATAATACTAGTATAGATTAATATAAATGACTGAAAGTTCCGAATGAGATTGAACTACATACGATACAATAAATATCGTTATTGTTTAAAACAGATCACAGTTAATATTGACGTTATTTGCATCCATCAATGAATTCAGACGTCATGCGGTGATCGATCTGTGCCTCGAATTGGTATTAATTGTGTGTCAATAATATCGTGATTGTTAATGATTGATAAATTATTTATTGACTTCGCGACTTCGCGCAACCCGCGACTTCGTCCGCGTGGTTTAAGTTTTTTGATTCCCGCGGGAACTCCTTAATTTTCCGGGATAAAAAGTAGCATATGTCACTCTCCAGGTCCTAAACTATACGCATGCCAAATATCACGTCGATCCGTTGCTCCGTTGCGGCGTGATTTAAGGAAAAACCAACAAACCAACAAACAAACACACTTTCGCATTTATAATATTAGTATGATATGATGTGATATGATTTTGTTTTCTCTTTCAAACGTTTGAACTAAACTTGTAAAATAATATAACAGCAGCATCAAAAAGATGATGTCCGCGACTTCTTCCGCGTGGTTTAAGTTTTTTGAATTCCCGGGGGAACTCCTTAATTTTCTGGGATGACAAGTTGTTACACGGGAGATAACCTACCTCTGTACCTAATTCCATCACAATCGGTTGAAAAAATGGGTCTTTAAAGCGTAGCAGACAGATAGACAGACACTTTCGCATCTATAATATTAGGTATAGATATTATTAGTATGGATTTAAATAGTTAATTTTAACAAAGATGACTTCGATGACGATGGATCTGAGAAACCAAAAGGAGATGGTTGAAGAAAGTGGAGGAATGGATAATATCTAAAACCATACTATTACCTATTCTGTGCTAAAACTAAAACCACCACTACAGCCCATTAATGTCCCACTGCTGGGCACAGGCCTCCACTCTCATAGGAGAGAGGGAATTAGAGCTCAGACCCACCAGCAGGGCTAGCATGGGCCGGAGATAAAAAATTTGTTCCCCGATTTTATCCACTGACAAGAGATAAAATTAACTTATCCACTTCTCAGAGCACGGCAACAGGGGAGAGGAGAAGTTTATCCCCGTTTGACATTTCACGGGGACTCGGGGGACTATTTATCCACCGCTATTTAGCGTTTTTATTTATTTATTTAAGAATAAAAATTTTATCCTTTCCTCGGGGAGAAACTTGTCTGGCCCATGCTAGGGGGGCTGTTCCAACGCGGGTTGGCGGGCTAAAAAAAACTAAAACACACATCAGGCTACAAACATCTACAGGCAAGTTAGACTTATGCATTTTAAGAACTGGCATTAAAACAAACAAAAAACCTAACAAACATAACAAAATATGAAGAGTTTTAGCACAGAGTATCAAATAAATATTATAAATGCGAAAGTTTGGATGGATGGATGTATGGATGTATGTTTGTTACTCAATCACGCTCCAACGGATGAACGGATCTGGATGAAATTTGGCACAGAGATAGATTATAGTCTGGAATAGCACATAGGCTCCTTTTTATCCCGGAAAATTAAAGAGTTCCCGCGGTATCCGAAAAACCTCAATCCACGCGGACGAAGTCGCGGGCATCAGCTAGTATATTATACTCGTGTGGTTTTAGTGTCACAGCGCTACACCGGCAGTGGCTCGTATCGGTCGATATCGCTGATACCGCTTCAGTCCCGTGGCCTCAATAGATAAGGTGTTATCATAACTTCTTGGTATTTCATAAGGTTTTGCTTTCGGCCACGCTTAAAATAATTCACGTTTATGTCAAAGATTTTCGACAAGTTTGCTCTGAACCTAGGGTTTGTGTTTTCATGTAAAGTATTTGACGACAGAGTAACCTGAATCTGAAAAAAAAATCTAAGTAGACATGAAACCTGTTTGAGGCTTCGGACGTGGCTAGTTACCAACCTGCGACGTACAGCCAAGCGATTTAGCGTTCCGGTACGATGCCATGAGGAAACCGACTAGGGGCATGACTATAATATAACTGCTGTACCCCTAAAAGGTTGGTAAGCCTACCACCTGATGGTAAGTGATGATGCAGTCTAAGATGGTAGCGCATCTTAGACTGCATCATCTCTTACCATCAGGTGAGATCGCAGCCAAGGGCTAGCTTGTCTATACTAATTGAACGGAGCTGGATTAAATTTGGCACAGAGATAGATTATAGTCTGGAATAACACATACAACAAGGCTTACTTTTTATCCCGGAAAATTAAAGAGTTCCCGCGGGAACCAAAAAACCATAATCCACACGGACGAAGTCACGGGCATCAGCTAGTAGTGGAAAATAAAAAATGAAACAGTTCAGCTAAGTTACAAAATATTTAACACTTTGAAATCAATAAGTACTAGATGTATTGTTAGGTAAAACCTTAAACGGGTTTATTTACAACTTCAAGCAACGCACCTATGTACTTAGTTCACTCAACAATTATGTTCCTATACGTTTGCAAATATGCTTTACAATCACCATTAGACTTTCTTCGAGCATTGTTTGTTACCCATTACCATAACACGAGTTGTCTTAGCGTGTATCAATAAATTAATAAATCAAATCTTCAAAGACAAGACTGTACGTTATCGACACTACAGGCAGATCTAAATTAATTTATAAACAACACGATTTGTTTGATGACCTCATTTCAATCAATTACTCTTGTAAAACTCGTATCATTTATCTCGAGTATATTTTTGTGTAAGCGTAAGAAGAGGAATTAGATTTATTATTTGAAGCAATTGTTAGGTTTATAATTATGGTTTTTAATATCTACTTGTAGAATGGGTGGCCATATTTGAGTCCATCCCTATTCCCTACACATACCTAATTCAAAATTATTTCTTTTTATTCAAAATATCAAAAAACTTCTAATGAATGTCTAGTGTAGACAACGTTTACGTTTATTCGTACAAAATCTTTTTCAACATCGTATTCGTAAATCTGTTTCTATAGTAATATAATAATTAATAGAAATATTAAAGGTCTAGCCCCATTACAGATCCACGGCGCGGCGCGGCACTTTGTATGAGTTTGTATGAAGCAGACGCCATATTACCATCGCTGTATTGTTTTAATATTGTTGATGTTCGTGTTTTAGAATTATAAACCTTATTTTAGTGACGTCAAGGTACGTGACATACAACTAATACTGCTTTAAGCGATGGTAGTAACCCCCCTGGGCCCGCTGGGCAAGGAGATGCACTGCGGTCTGCGACATAATTGTTCAAAGAATACTTATCTATACGTGCCGCGCCGCGCCTCGCCTCTGTAGTGGGGCTTGTTCTTAAAATAACTTTCATCCACATCAAATTGCTAGAAGCTTCTTGTATTCAAGTTATAAAGCAATTTATAATAAGAACTGCCCACTCTTCTTCCAAAAACGATGGAACACAAAATAACTTACTGTTGTGACCTCTTTTCCGTTTAATATCTTATTTTAAGCCTTAAACGTTTAAAATGTTTGTTCAGGTATACCGGTATATCCGCAAAAGTTTTTAAAGCACTATAAATTATTACCACGTGAGCTATCATTTAATTAATCTCTTTAATATACGAAGCTATCGACAAGATATATGTGAAGAACTAATTGTAATTACTCCTTTAGTGTTTTAGTGATTTCATGGGCATAAGTATCTTTATGACTTTGCAATAAAGGCTGGGTTTCGCTATAGTTCAAAGTTATCGCCGACAGTATTGGCTCTTTAGTCTTTTCATATCATTTCCTACTTTCTTTTTCTGTTCTGCTTAATTTGGTCGGATCTTTTAATAATAGTTGATTTTTTCATGAATTTAATTGGCGTTTTTATTAAAGTGCTTATCATTACAGAGATTATAATTGTGATATTCGACTTGTTATGTAATTTTCACATTAAATTGTGTAACTTGACATTGTAATAAATCCTTGTCGACTCAAATACGTCAATGTAATGTGTTGAATTAAAAATATTTATCTGTTATCAAAAGGTTAAAGAATTTCCCCAGTTCCCCAGTTTGACGACCTCCCTGTTGCCTTAACGTGGGAGGTCCCGGGTTCGATTGCCGGCAGGGTCAATTTGGGAATTTATAATTTCTGAATTTTCTCTGGTCTGGTTTGGTGGGAGGCGTCGGCCGTGGCTAGTTACCACCCTACCGGCAAAAGACATACCGCCAAGCGATTTAGCGTAGCGTTTAATATTATTGCCATACCCCTAAGAGGTTTTCCCGCTACCATGTTAGACTGCATCATCACTTACCATCAGGTGAGATCGCAGTCAAGGGCTTACTTGTAGTGGATAAAAAAAACAGTTTCTTCAAATTTAAATTCGTTACTTTAAACTTTTTTTTTTTTTTTTAATCTTCTACAAGTTAGCCCTTGACTGCGATCTCACCTGATGGCAAGTGATGATACAGTCTAAGATGGTAGCGGGCTAACCTGTTAGGGGCATGGCAGTTATATTAAACCCATACCCCTATTAGGTATCTACACGGCATCGGTAATAAACTTATTTTACTCTTGAAGTTAAATGCATTAAACACTTAGAATTCGTAAAATTGTCTAGGCTAGTTCTAATATTCCGCAGAAGACATTCTTTCAATATGATATTTCTAAAATGCTTCTGGATTTACCGTCCTCATTTATCATCAAGTCATGTCGAGAGAGCCATTTTAATTGTTTTAAGTGTCTATAATTAAGCTCGACCAAATGGCTCATAAAATTATAACGTCCAGCGATTTCCCCGCGTCTTGACTAATTACACACATTATGGGCGTGTACATAAACGTCAGCAAGGGTTTTCATTTTAATTAATAGGTAGGTATTTAATGTAAATTTTAATTTTTACCAAATGTAAACATTTTACATAAATCTATAATCTACATATTTACGTTCTATGTAGTGAATTTTGGTTAGATACTTGAATTTATTAGGAGAATCAACATGTTAAATGCGTGTTCTTCTTGTTTCATCAGTCCAACATCCTGACTTCAAAATTCTAATCTTTTTAGGGTTCCGTACCAAAATGGTAAAAATGGAACCCTTATGGTGCGACTTTCTCCGTCCGTCCGTCCGTCTGTCACAGTCGATTATTTCAGTAACTATTAAAGCTATCGACATGAAATTTGGAATAGTTGTGTATAATAGTTGTTTAACATCAATAAAATAAAAAAAAAATCGAAAATTATTTTTAGTTTAAATAAAAAAGGGGGAAAATCGGGGGTTTGAAATTTCAAAGTATGATAACTATACTGAGTGGGATATCATATGAAAGGGCTATACTTCTACATTCTAAAACAGATTTTTATTTATTTTCATGCATAATAGTTTTTGATTTATCGGGCAAAATGTCTAAAAAAATACCGTTCCACCCCCTTTTCTCCGAAGTTTACCAATTGAAAAATCTGAAATAATTATGGTCAATAGAAACTTATGTATATTTTACAGCAAAAATAAAACCAACGCTCTAACTAGCATAGTTTTTTTTATATTAACATTAAACCTCTACAAACAAAGTTAGTTTTGCGGTTCATTAAATTCATTAATCGTAAAGCTTACTACAGGTTTGTACGGAACCCTCGGTGCGCGAGTCCGACTCGCACTTGGCCGGTTTTATTTTTCTTTTAACTTCCAAAAATTAATTAAAAACCAAACAAGTAATAAACCCACTCCAACTTCTACTGATACTAACCAATCGTTTATAAAGGTACTAGGTACTATAGATAAAGACGGAACATAATTTGTTGCTGCCTCAAGGGAACGTATCACGGCTTTCCAGACCGAATTAGACTGTAGAAAGTTCTGTTACTGCATATCAAATGCATTTTGTTGTGCAACATTCATTTAAGCTGGAAATAGGCTCATTGCTTCAGGCTACAGTCTGTAGTGTGAAACTTATCATACTTCATACTAATATTATAAATGCGAAAGTGTGTTTGTTTGTTGGTTTGTTGATTTGTCCTTCAATCACGCCGCAACGGAGAAACAGATCGACGTGATTTCTGGCATGGGTATAGTTGAGGACTAGGAGAGTGAAATAGGCTACTTTTTATCCCGGAAAATTAAGGAGTTCCCGCGGGAATAACAAAAAACTTAAACCACGCGGACGAAGTCGCGGGCATCAGCTAGTCATCTCTATGTATAAAAGGAAAAAGTGACAGACTTATGACTGATATAATTATAGTGCGCGCACGAGTTGAATGCAGAGCAAATGTATGGTGACACATACTGTATCAACGCACAGCTACATCCACTTAATGGATCGGGCTGAAATTTGCCATACAGATAGCTTTTATGATGTAACTATCTTATAACCCGCGTGGATTGAGGTTTTTTGGTTCCCGCGGGAACTCTTTAATTTGCCGGGATAATAACCTATGTGCTATTCCAGACTATAATATTATATATCTGTGCCAAACTTCACCCAGATCCGTTTAACCGTTCTGGCATGATTGAGTAACAAACATCCATCCATCCAAACTTTCGCATTTATAATATTAAGAAAGGAATAAATAAAGTTCAATCCCTAAGGAGTTAAACAGGGGTTTGAAGGAATAGGATAGACGTCTGAAACCAAAATCTAACTAATTAATGTGAGCAAATTCACGGTCAACAGCTATAGTAGATAAGTATTTTTATACGACCAAAATAAAGAATTTTCGTAGGGACAGCTTTAAGTACATGACCTGTCATGTGGGTAGTGGTTGGGGGGCTACTGTGAGTAGATGATGAAGGCATACTTGCTGATAGATGGAGGGAATGTTTATAATGTTCTTTTTGAAAATTTATATATCGAGCTTTTTAAAAAGAATTCGCGTCGCATGTAAAATAAATTCTAATCCTTTTGATTCTTCTATAAATAACATGTTCATTAACGTTACTTATAGTTTGTAAATTGTATTTCTTTAAAGCTTTAAAACTTAATACTGTGACCTTGTAGGCCGTCACAGAATAAAGAAAAGAAGAAGTAAAGAAAAGTCGGGCGTAGGTTCAAAGCCGTTTAATTTCTTTATTCAAAAAATGAATTTATTTGAAAAGAGGACAGTGCCATTTTTAAAATGATCATTTATGTCACGATCATTTATCCATATGGCCATTGTCCCTTAAACTTATTGAAAAGAATCGTTTATTTACTCTTGCTTTATGCAAATCTGACGCGTAGGCGGTCATGGAAAAATGACTTTAATCACTACGCAGTTAATTCCATAACTGATTAACACACTTAGGGATAAGAGGAGAGGAAAATAAGATTAAAGGGAAAACAATGTGCAAAAAAACAACGTCGTGATCCAAAAGTGGTCGGACATTACGAAACAGGCAAACTGTAACTGAATTGCACAATTGGTAATGCTGATACGATCTTATCTTGTTTAAATACTGTTTTGTTGCTTCGTGTTTTAGGGTTAATGAGGACGATACCACAGAAGATTATTTAACATTAATTTGTAAAATAAAATTGGATGTAAAGTTGTACAGACGTTAATAAAACTACAACATCAACAACTAATCCTAATCAGACAATAGTTAAATACCAAAGTGTGTCAGCCTTTATGGCTAGACCAATCTAGTCAAAACTTAGCGCAGAGATACTCTCCATCCAAAAGGAAAACATAGGATACTTTTATCTCGGATAATCGGAGATTCCCAAAGCGATTTATTAGAAAAGCGAATATTAATCCACGCGCACGAAATATATGGCATCAGCTTGTATCAAATTGGTTTGACGCAAAACTTTATACCTTTTTAGAAAGCGTGTACTAAATAAATATCAACGAAATCCAATGCAGTTTGTATTACAAGACAAAACATTTGTAAATCGCCTTATATCGAATGCTTATCGTGAGCAAATCGCTAGTTCAGACTAAACTCAGGCATATTCAACATCAATACAAAGTCTGTGTGTCGGATTTCTTATCCAACCCTATCTATCGCAGTGTGTTGAGCAGTTGCTTTTCTGTTCAGTAGTTACGTTATCTTGTTCCTTCTTTATCCCATCATTGAGTTACTAGGTGCTGTCGAGTTTTACACCCTTATCTATTCGTTGAAGTATCACATTTTCTTTAACTTACTTTAGAATATTTTAGTTCAAGTCTTGATCCATTGCATTTACATGTACCATCTCACCACTTCGTCAATGTCGTCGTACGATAGGGATAAAGTTCAGAATCTTGTTTAGGCTTTGATTTCGATAGGTTATATATATATATAACCTATCGAACCAGGCCAGGAGAATCTCAGACCAGGGCGCGTTTGGAACCCTCGTAGCTTTAGTTTTAAGATACCGTAACTGATTATCACCATCATGTTTTTTATGTAAGTAATTTTTTACGTCAATAAGTGTACAGTGTACCTATATTGAATAAATGAATTGAATCTTGAATCTTGAATCTATACGAATATTATAAATAAGAAAGTTTTGATGGATGGATGTATGGATGTTTGTTACGCAATCACACCAGAACGGCTAAACGAATCTGTATGAAATATAGCACAAAGATAGAATATAGTCTTTCTCGAGAGCTTTCGATAGGCACAATAAATTATTTTAAGATTTTAAACCACGGAACTTCCGTTAACTTGACTTTCCATTCAAGTGATTACAGGTAGCTAATCAACGATTTTGTTCCAAAAACGACGATGTACTACAATCTATTCTTTATGGTAATGATAATTTGTTTCACTTTCACCTATATAAATGAAGTCGATTAAAAATAAATTGTTTATATACTAAAACTATGTAAAATCTAATAATATCAGATGATTCACGCTACAAAAAATGCGCTCATTTTCGCGAATAATGGCGTCTGATTCAATTTGGCCTTGTTTTGCACAGGATGCTGTCGGGTACAATACCTCATCGGATGTATTCGTGTACAGTAATATTTCCCATTGTTTTGACGGAATTA
Organism: Erebia ligea; assembly: GCA_917051295.2. Taxonomy (NCBI): domain Eukaryota; kingdom Metazoa; phylum Arthropoda; class Insecta; order Lepidoptera; family Nymphalidae; genus Erebia; species Erebia ligea. The sequence continues at coordinate 3,106,914 of OU785232.1, forward strand.
TGTATGGCCACAATGCCCACGCGCATTTCATTCATATTGCACTTATTGTAAAAATTGCAACACTTGTACATACCTGTTTTGATTTAACCTCCGGGTTAATCCAACCGTGTCCTTCCATAAATGAATGCATTATTACTTTAGTTTCTGTCATAAATTAAAGTAACTTTTACCGGCGAAATCATTCATGATTCTTGTCGCAGTTACGAGTTTTTCCTCAGAGTACATGCTGACTCTTCGAAAATTACAACAGACTTGGTTTAGAGGTAACTTTCAACAGATTGAAATAAAATTAAATAATACGCAATGTTTTATTTCATATAGGACAAGCTGTGTCGCATATGATATGTCAGAACTCTACCACCGGTTCGGTAAGCAGGTTGCAAATAGAAAGATGAATAGCAAGTCAAACGAATTTTCACATTAATAATTTTTAAGTGGATTTTTCTAATTTTTTTGAAGTTACAAAAAGATGAAATATGTATGATTTTCACAATTACAACCATTCGATAGAATCTATACCGATTGTAAAAGATAAAACCAGTAGCAATTTGAACGGAATGAGGAATATTAATCAACCTAATCAACTCGGGGAACTTTCTCTTAATATTAATACCAAAATAAATCAAGTAGAGTTACTTGTCTAGTCGCTCATTTATTACAATACAACTATCGCTGTTTTAATCAACGTTCACTTTAGCCATTTCAAAGAGTGGTTAAAACAAGTGTAACGTTTTCTAGGAAGGAATTTTATTTTATCACTCGATGATGTCATATATATGATAATAAACTGGATTATAAATGTTAATACCACACATCAGATACCACATACAACAATATTCTTGCATATATATCGCTTGGTCTGTCTACATCAAAAGCTCTCTAGATCTGTGATCATGAAACTACTCTGCTTTTGTGTTTATCTTTCCAATTTTCTCTTTTTTATTATAACTCAACATAAAAAATAATAATGCATATAAATGCAATTTACCATCATAACTTTTGCTTTCAAGTGGCTTTTCTTAATTATCTCTACAACCTTGACCGATTGAATTTATTTAATTGAGTGTAGATACGTTAATTGGTTAGTTACCTAATTTGCATCTCTATATTGGCCTTCATATTCATAATATATGCTAAAGACTGGTATATTTTAAAAATACTACTCGGTTGTATTATTGTTTACATTTCGTGCCTACAATTTTAAATTTTTGTAATTAAATTGTGATAGATTGTATTTGATTCTAAATCACGAAACGAAATCACGAGTAAACAAGCCCCCACACTTCTTGAAAGGAATCAGGTCAATCTATCTGCTAAACACCACTTAGATGCTCAAATAACACTATTTTTCTTAGACTGGTAATTTGTGAACTATCTTACCTACATAAACTATTATTATTTAAGAGCGCTACAAAAGTAGCGCGGTCTTTAATCGCTTCAATCTGGCCTGCTGTCGGCGTTTCCAGATCAAGTGAGCCTACGATATTATCACTGCGCACACGCAACGGCTGTTTTTGAATTTCTACGCGATATTCTAGCGATTGCGCCACTCTCGTATAAAACAAGTTTGTAGCCGTTATACTGATGTGGTGTTTTTATGTGTGGTTTATTGGGATGTTTTACTGTTTTATCACTGTTTTGAAGGAGTTTAGATGCCTCTAAATCGTCTTATACTCATGTGAAGTCATGAACTTGGACGCAACGCAAATGTGTATTCACAAAGGTATTCACACAATAATGTTTCTGCGCCTTTGAGGCTCTGGCTGTCTAGCTATATTTACAACGAGTTGACCTCAGCTTCGCTTAAGTGGAACATCTTCAATACATTCATAGGAAGGATCTGTGTTATAATGAAAGTATGTTTCTGTTTTCATTTCATTGAATTTTAGCACTGTGGGCATACTACCAAGCAGTATTATTTTATTATTGTTGACGCTCTTATATTTGAATTAAAATCCTTATTTTAGGCACGTCAAAGTAAGTCATATAAAACGGATAGTTTAAAATATTACTGCTTTATGTGATGGTAGTAAGACCACTGGTCTTCTTCGTTCTAGATCAAAACTATAAAGTCCAGTGGTAAAAGATTTGCTACTTCAAATCCTGACCTCTGCTTTGTAGACGAAACTACTCTTACTAATCGAATTTTTATCTCAATTATTTTAATCTACAGTTAAACTATTAAGAAAGTTTCACCGTGACATAAATTTCTATGTTCCTATGTATCTAGGTTTCGTGAGCGGTTTTCATAGTTATCTTATATTGATAAAGATACAATCTATAAGGTCGCCGAGTTCACACTATTGTTTGTCTTAGAACCTTTTGTTTAATTTATTGAAATCTCAAGCCATTATTGGTTTTATTGCCTTATTGAAATTGTTGTTGAGGAATTTCAGCGTTTAATATCATAGAGTTTAGAAAGGGAAGTATTTTGTCACTTAAGACTTGAGAGGCATTTACTTTTACTATATTTTACTCTTTCAAAATTTTCATTTCTTTATTCAATCTGTGAAAATGATAGTACGTTTACCTACTGTGTGAGAGATTTTAGTTGCAGTTTTTTCTTGATCCAGTAAATGGGTAGTAGGTAAATCTAACTCATCTAAGTCTTGGTTTAAAAATATTGTATGTGTGAGATTGCTTACTGTGTAATCATGATAATTAACGTAGGTACTTAAACATTCTAATACCTAAAAATCTTAGAATAGAGAATTTATTTGGCACAGTATAATTGATGTTCCTGGCGTAGTGTTGAGCACTACGGCTAATAAGTTAGATGTCCCGGATTGGTTTCCCGGAAAAAGCAATGTATAATAATTTGAAAATTGTCTCTAGTCTGGGGTAAATTTTTATCCGTAGCTCAAATCTCAATGCCTTTCCTACCTGCATAAATATCAAACGTAGAGCTGTGAATATATTCATTTCTTGATACTAATGATTGTAATTTTTAGTAACTAAGTTTTACCTAATCCGTCTTTACCAAATTAATATAATACTTCCCTATCCTCTCTACTGCGTGCGGCGTTTGAGACCCCCTAAGTAGGTAATAGGTTACTTCCTTCCTGCCCATATGTTCCTAAGTGGATACGTCAAACGATTCCACTGGCCTACCGTTACGGAGTTTTTATAAAGACTTTTGTTCGCACGTTTGCCTGCGTGAGTCATATCATATTATTTTGTGGATAATTAAATAAATAAATAAAGCTTTTATTGTGTAACAGTCTTGTTCTCAAATAACATTTATATAAATTGGACTTAAAGACTTGATCATTTGCCAACAGTGAGGAAATCCTGAATACACTTATAATTTCGTTTAAAATAAATTCTCAAGTCTCAACAGCTTAAAACGCTGGGTAAACAGTAAACACCTTCTGAAACATGTTGACCAACCAAGGAACACCTGAATTTGTGATCTTTTTTCTCTCGTGTTGTATAAAACACATGTTGGATAAAAATGCAGTTGGCTCAAAGTCCATATATTTTTTATTTAACTACCATATTTCTTCGCAATCGATAAACTCTCCATCTGGTACACAAATTAACTTTTATTCTGTTGTTTTAAATAGGCAGTCATAAAATAGATCGACATGTAGAGCACATGAATTGCAATGGTAAAAATAGCCATTGTGTAACGTAACGACCCAAGTTCAACGGCCGAATTGAACATGGCTCGCATCCTACCCGCGACGGCCAATGCAGTGTTTGCACAGATGTCAAGTTTTTTTTAACAACTCGCCATTTTCGTGGTAAAGCTTAGTGCACAAGGTGGACGTCATGATATTTTTAATTCTTTAATAGCTGATGCCCGCGACTTCGTCTACGTGGTATAAGTTTTTTGACTCCCGCGGGAACTCCTTAATTTTCCGGGATAAAAAGTAGCTTATGTCACTTCCCAGGTCCTCAACTATATCCATGCCAAAAATTACGTCGATACGTTGCTCCGTTGCGGCGTGATTGAAGGACAAACCAACAAACAAACACATTTTCGCATTTATAATATTAGTATGATTCTACTATAAGATGACGCCCACGACTTCGTCCGCGTGGATTTTTTTAAATTCCCGCGGGAACTTTTTAATTTTTCGGGATAGAAGCCTATGTCCTTCCCCGGGATGTATCCTACCTCTATATATATTAGTATGGACTATAGCTGGCGCCAATCATTTAGTCACGTCTGAAGTTGACTGCAAGACGCGTCGCAATTAGCATAATATAGTGCGTAGTATGTACGTTGACTTCGACAGTTTGTATAAGAGCTGCGCAAACAAGCACTCGCACCTCAGCTCAGAGACGACTATTTGATTGGCGTTAACTATACAAGATAGCATCTGACTGCGACACACGGCATCGAATTCGTACCGGATAAATCGCTTGGTAGTGGTAAACCTGTGGTAGTACATCTTTTCCAACAGGGTGGTAACTAGCTACGGCTGGAGCCTCCCACTAGACCAGACTAGAGGCCCAATTGTCTAAGAAAATCGCAATCATTTGAGAGCTTAAAACGTATTACTTGAACTGTTTAAGGAGTTCATTTTTTGACATGCAGGCATCTATGATCTCCTTAAATAGTTCGAATTATACGTTTGACAAACGTTTACGATTAGATAGAACATGGAAACTCCTACTTATTAAACCAGAGCGCTCACCTCTGCGCTCTAAAGGTCGTAAATTTAATAATCAATGCTATTATTTATCTATATCATTGTGAAAAGTGTGCCAATCCACTTTTTATCCAATCTCAGATTTTTTGTACCGAAATTCCGAATCATAAATTCTGTTGCTCATAAGTTGCTACTGGCATATAAGCTAGCAGATTACTTTATAATATACCTCACTCGTTACATAAATACCTTAATATACTAATTATCTAAAGATACCTATAATATACATTTTTTTCAAATAATATAATATTATGTAAATGATATTATAACAGTGTGAACATAGCCTTACAGTAAGGATCAAAATACACAGTTAACGTTGTTCCTAGAAAGATTTACTAGCAAGTAGCAAGTGGCCAGGGAACAGGCTTCTAGAATTACTTTGTTTACTTCACGCCGCACTTCAAGGATTTCTAGAGAAATAGGTATCTCTTGATGTACAACGCCATTGTTACATTTCTACAGAAATGTGAAATTTGAAACTTTTTTGTTCTCATTTTTCAGTAAAGAAAGGTTATAACCTTTCTTGGACATGAAGATTTTGTCGTTAAAACTGTTTTATGTTTTACCATCTATTTAACGATTCTTGTAAAAATGGCTTACCTTGTTGCTTAAATGCGAATATCTATAACTGGTAATATAATATACATACTTACTTCACATCCATACTTTTGAACTTCTAGAAAATCGAAGTGTTCCCATAAGCAATTAAAGATTCAGACACACAAGGAAGGTATTTTTCAGAATTTCTCTGATCTGTTCAGGTGGGAGGATTCGGCCGTGGCTAGTTACCACCCTACCAGCAAGGATGTGCCGACAAGTGATTTAGCGTTCCGGTATGATGCCGCGCAGAAGGGCCTAAGGGGTATGGGTTTATGGGTATGAAATAATATTGTTACTTATCCCAATACCCCTAACAATAAGCAGATTCTTTTTTAGGGTTCCGTACCCAAAGGGTAAAAACGGGACCCTATTACTAAGACTCCGCTGTCTGTCTGTCTGTCTGTCTGTCTGTCTGTCTCCAGGCTGTATCTCATAAACCGTGATAGCTAGAAAGCTGAAATTTTCACAAATGATGTATTTCCGTTGCCACTATAACAACAAATACTAAAAATTAAAAAAATATATATATTAAGGGGGGTCCCCATACAATAAACGTGTTTTTTTCGTATTTTTTTGCTCAATATTAAAAACGGTAACAGGTAGACGGTTCAAATTTTCACAGAATATTAACTTCAATATTACCTTTCACAATAAATAATTAAATATCAATAAAGTAAATATTAAAGGGGGCTCCCATACAACAAACGTAATTTTTTGATATTAACAATAAACCTCTACAAACAAAGTTAGTTTTGCGGGTCATTTCGTCTTGTTTTTAATACGTCATAAATCGTAAAACTTACTACAGGTTTGTACGGAACCCTCGGTGCGCGAGTCCGACTCGCACTTGGCCGGTTTTTTTTATATTTTACACTGTACACACGTGTAACAGATTAAAAAAAAATGTAACCCCCTATATGAATCGTAATAAAATATGTTGAGGAATTAAAAGGTAAATTTTTTTACAGCTACCAAATTACAGAACCACTTAAATAATAAAATATGTACATTTTTATTACTTTACCAATAAAAGTACCTAGGTACTAAATGTAAATAATATCAATTAAATATTTATGAATTTTCACATTGCATTTATTGTGGTTGTAAATAAATTGTGTGGTTAAAAAACTTGACATTTAAAAAGTGCTACCTATCTATACTAATATTATAAATGCGAAAGTTTGGATGGATGGATGGATGGATGTTTGTTACTCAATCACGCCAGAACGGCTGAACGGATCTGGATGAAATTTGGCACAGAGATAGATTAGAGTCTGGAATGCCACATAGGCTACTTTTGATCCCAGAAAATTTAAGAGTTCCCGCGGGAACCAAAAAATTTCAATCCAAGCGGATTAATTAGTAATTGAGGTGTTTAAATTGTAGCCAATTTCACATCTCTACAATTTTCGTGACTTCCGGCATAATCTGTTTCACACATTCACGATTTCCATTAACAACAAATTCCATTACGATATTTCATATACAATTTCTAACACATATTTTCTCCTTAAAAAAAATAATATCCGCTTGTTAGTCTGTAAAAAAGTTTAATGAAAACTTTCAATTATTTCGACTAAACAATATGGCTGAGGAACCTATCAGGCTTATTCGAAGAGTGAATGCTAGATTATAGCTGCAAGAGTCCTATATTATGAAGGAGTGTACCCCACATTATGAGTAGGTACGTACTCGGTAGATAATTAAATGACCGCAAAAGCTTTCGCTGATCGATGAGCTTAAGTTTCATGTTGGCATCATTTCACGATGATGATGATTATAATAGATACAAAACATCCAGTAAATTACAGTTCTAATAACTACAAAAGTGCAATTTTTATTAATAAAAGCATAACGTCTTTACTTTTACGACCTCAATTACTTACATACAAAATATTATACGAGCAAGACGTGCCTCTTATGGCCAGTAAATTAAAGTAAAAAAGAAAAACTTAAGTGAAAAGAAGTGATTTTAAGTGGTCCAAAAACTTTCAAGTCCATTCATGAACGTCGAAGTAAGTGTTTTTGTGGACGGTCATTTGTGAAATATGGTCTATAAAAATGTTGAAACCTTAATGAAATTGCTGCAGTAGGTATGTAACAACTTTTGAGAAAACTTGTGCTCATAAATTTGAACGTACGGCTGTAGATAAATTGGTTACATTGTAACAAAAGTTTAACCTTTTAGCTTTTAAACGACAAATAAAATCCATATTCAATGCGAAACTCTGTCTCTTATTTTGGCACTTGAAGAAATTTAAAGATAGGTAGGTAGGTATATATCTTGTATCCTTTAGAAGTTTAGACGGACCTAAGCTACTTTTTATCCCAGAAAATGAAAGAGTTTTCCAAGATACAAAAAATCTACAACCGTCGAATTCGCGGGCCTCATCTAGTAAACCTTCAAAACTGATAGAATTCCGAAATTCAGACACTATAGTTTTAATAAATTTTGTTTCACTTTCACGACTTTATTTAACTTTATCCCTCATTAGAGGGATAAAGTTAAAGTTGATTTGGATCCTCCTTGTAAGATATTATGTCATGATGTTTACCTTTAATTTACGACTGGATGTAGAATGCTGGCGACCGGGTTTGGTTGGGTGGTGGCGCTATACTTAAGAATGACCTACGAGTATGTCCAAAAGTCGACGTTCACAGGCTGACGACAATGATGAACAATATGAAAAAAAAACCCGGCTGAGTTTGTTTTGGGCTCTTCTCAGACCAGGGCGCGTTTGGAACTCTCGTAGCTTTAGTTTTAAGATTAATTATACCATCACGTCTTATACTCTGTAAACCTGACGTTCAGAAGATGTACTGTGTAGGTACCTATTTTGAATAAATATACTTTGAGTTTTGAGTTTTGATAGTAGTTAAAGCAAATTAAACTGTTATTCTGCCAGGTAAAAGGGCTGCAGAAGCTTTAGCAAGCCAGAGAACCATTAAACTTTTTAAAAGTCTTAATTGAAATGCCCTCACGATTCCGAACTGCTCACGATCGATGTGTTTTTCGCAAATACAGGCTTCCTTGACTGCCGTATCATGGGGCATAAATACACCTTGCGTAATAGAGTTCGCTTGTTTCGTGTTAAATGACTATTTGCTTTGCGATTGCCGGAGCCAAGACGCCAATGAGTTTAGTGACATCATTCTTGGACACAAAATTTGTACAGAGTCGACTTAGAAATGGTAAAATTATTGCCAAAATTCCATACATAATCAGGGTATTGGGTTTTTCTGACTAGAAATTCCCAGTACCTACTAGCCCGGAGTTAGGAAGTTGGTGGTGTTTCATCCCCGTGCATCGGATAGCACGTTAAGCCGTCGGTCCCGGTTATTATCACTAACATGATAATAGTCGTTAAAACCCGCCAACCTGCATTGGAGCAGCGTGGTAGGTCTAACCTCTAATTCCCGCTCTCCTACGAGAGTGGAGGCCTGTGCCCAGCAGTGGAACGTTAATGGGCTGTAGTGGTTGTGGTGGATTGCCAAAATAGGCTAACGTTATAGCACAGAATAGGTAATAGTAGTAAGTTATAGCCCCCAAACTTATCTGACCCGGTAACAGCGTCGCTAGCAGATATGACAGATTTTGACTGACAGATTTTTTACTGGTGGGAGCCTTCGGCCGTGGCTAGTTACCATCCTACCGGCAAAGACGTGCCGCCAAGCGATTTAGCGTTCCGGTACGATGCCGTGTAGAAACCGAATAGGGTTAGGTATATGGTTTAATATAACTGCCATGCCCCTAACAGGTTAGCCCACTACCATCTTAGACTGCATCATCACTTACCATCAGGTGAGATCGCAGTCAAGGGCTGACTTGTAGTGGTTAAAAAAAAAAAAAACTTAACAGGCATAAAAATTAGTTCCAATTTTGGGCACCGGGTCATATAAATTTGACTACGGACTATACTTGCGTCTATAAGTAATAATTTTGAATTGGTGTGCCAGTCTTAGATCTATAGAGCGTATATGGCTCAGACTTTACTTAGAGTTAAAACGAGATGGACTTATGTGCGTAACATAAATCTGTCTAGTTTTAATTATGTCCTAAGTCTAAGATTCGGTATTCGAAGCAAAGAAGTGAACCATGCAATGACCGATGCCAAGCGAGTGAGACTGTTTCTGGAGAACATGGTAGATTAGTGTAAATTTTTTGGGAAAAGTCTAGCAGTCTAGTTTGGATTTAGGAAATAATGCTATATGAAGCGCAGAAATGTAAAAACACAACTTTAGCTTCTAACACCTAATAATACTCTATGGGCTGCGAAATTCCGGGTTCTTATACTTTTTACCAAAATTTGACTTGGGGCCATACTGCCAAGTGCCAACGCTAAAAGCAATACTTAAGCAATATTACTCAAAATAAGAGTTTGATGTCACGTACCTTGACGTTACTAAAATAAGAATTATAATTCTACAACAGGAAAGTCAACAATAATGAAATGGCAGTATGGCCACTTTGCTAGTTTTTTTTTGCATTTTGGTGGGAAAGTTTAACTAGAACAATAACTTTCTGTGGTGCATGTTTCGAATGGAAAATCGACCGCTAAGTACAGCACACAGTGCTTCAGTTTTAGTAATTTTTCGTATGCATGTGTCTGAATTTAGTTTTTATTCCGATCATGAAGTGTATTTTGTTAAGCGTCAACTTCGCGATGCGCTTCCATTAAATAAACTTTTCCATTAGGGGCAAGTTAAGATAAAGGACATTATAAACTACATTAATTACGTGCAGTAATGGTGCCACCGTTTTAATTTTATCTACCATTCTCTTTCGACCACCCAAGGTACACTCGGTGACAAAACTCTTATCTACTTACCTGTTTTTATAATTTTTATACTTGTGGACACTCCTGAATGTCAGTTTTAATGTTTCATTTTAAATAATTATTTAATTAACTGTATTGTGGCACTTTATTAATTATCTTAATTAATTTATTGAGTTACTAGCTGATGCCCGCGACTTCGTCCGCGTGGATTGAGGTTTTTCGGTTCCCGCGGGAACTCTTTAATTTTCCGGGATAAAAAGTAGCCTATTCCAGACTATAATCTATCTCTGTGCCAAATTTCATCCAGATCCGTTCATCCGTTAGAGCGTGATTGAGTAACAAACATACATCCATACATACATCCATCCATCCAAACTTTCGCATTTATAATATTTATATGGATTAATTATACAATTGTACAAACGAGTGTAAAACCAGAATATATTTTTTTTAAAGCCTTATTACTATGCCATTTGCAATTAGAGTTACAAGTCATGGTAACCGGTAACCTATAAGTGAGTGTCATCAGAGATAAAATTATTATTTTCGCATTCTGATATACCAACTTAGAATGTATCAGAAGTCATCAGTTTTTGTAGGTAACACAAGTACCTATCTAATATAAATAAAAGTGGAATTATTCAAAACGGATACCTCTTACTTGCTTCAAAAGGCTTTTGGTTATAAATTGATTTTTCACTACCAAGTAGCCATAATATTATGTACCTACGTATCCTTAAATTAAAACGCTCCAAATTTTTTCGGTCTCGTGACATTTAATATTAAAAAAAATTGTGACAGATAATCCATTGATATCGAAAGCGCATGTAATTAGTGGGCAGTTAAGCGATTGACATTTAAACTGGTTCCATAACCACTTTCCCGGGTAACTGTCTCAATGTGGCGTAACCGAGGGTTTAGGGCGTTACATGCAGTCACGACGGAGTTTAATGAGAACTGGAGTGTTCTTACGTGTGGATATCGGTCTAGTTGCAGGATTGATGGACTAAAAGGCACCGTCTTTCAATGTTTTTAATAAATACAGAAGATGCAAATCAGCAGTTGATAGTTTAATCGGAGTTGTAAAATCAATAAAATTAGTGTGGAACTGCAAAGCTACAAGCCCTCGGAGGATGCGATTGACTCACGATTGATGGAAGTGGTATGAGACGTGGATTGAGGCTTTATGGTTCCCGCGGGAACTCTTCAATTTTTCGGGATTAAAAGTAGCCTATGTATTCCAGACTATAATCTATCCCTGTACCAAATTTCATCCAGATCCGTTCAGCCGTTCTGGCGTGTATAAGTAACATACATCCATTCATCCATCCATCCATCCAAACTTTCGCATTTATAATATTAGTATAGATTACTAATCCAAGCAGCACGGTGTTGTGGGACAGTGGAAACCGACAGCATTAAAGCATTTCACGAATTGTTTTAAAAATCCTACGTTCTGCAGCGATGTACTGTAGGTACATATTCTGATGGAGGTTCATATTAATTGACTCTAGCAATGAATATGTATACTTTTATTCGTTTGTTGGTTTGAATTTTCGCTGAACGTTCACTGCAAAATAATGATAAGTACGAATACATTGATCTTCATTTCTAAAATTGTGTTTTAAACTTCCATAAAATTAAATAGATCAATAAACGCATCAGATAAAATTTAAAACAAATTGAAATTCAACAATAATTTTAAACGGCACATAATATACAAGTTTTGTTACCGTAAACGGGACTTAGATATCGGATATCAGGGAACAATGGGCCATTTGCCCGCATATGCCGCAAACAATGGCACACTAACGCAAAATTGTCACATCTAATAGAAATGTTTGCATCAAATGTTTATGCTAAGACGGCTCTGAGTATTTCCACATATTGGGAGAAAGTAACGGTTATGTATAGTACTATATGTCTGAGAAATAGATATAAAATCCTCGTACATAATATTATTATTATATGTACATATTATTATTACACAAATATATCTAGACACAAAGGTACAAGTCTGAACAATATCAACAATTTGTTATCGTTTTTACTACCCTTACATTTAAGCACATCTTAGAAACGATGTTCTAGAAGCTTTGCTGTAATGTTTAGTTGGTAAAATTTTCATTCTTACTTTCAATTTACGATTAAAAGGTAATTACGATTGAAAGGTATTAGATTTAAGGAAACAGCCCTAAAACACTTTCCATCATAATCTCTTATATTTTAGGCTTGTGTTTGATTACAATCATGCCCGGTAGAATATACCTTCGAAGATCTAGATTGGTACAAGTTTGTATAGAAGATGCCTATTTAGTATTAGCTTTTCCCTTGATGGTAGTCGGACAGACGAAAATTCTCCCAAAAGTAATAATACCTGGTCAATTATACTTATTTCATGTGTGGTCAAAAGCCGATTTGCTGCACCGAGAAGTACCAAGTAACGACAGATGTCTATTCATTTATTAAGCCGATGCTAACACAACTGTATGTACAAAATTAATTAGCAGCTTCCCGTGTTCCGTGAAAACGGTACAGGCGCAGCGGTTTGTATTAATTAACTGGCAATTTAGCGGAATCCGTCATCTATAATCCGTACCGTTATGCGTGGGTATGGTTTCCCAATCCATGAATGAATTTAGTCGAAGCGGTCCGCCTACGTGCTGTATCAATGAAAATGTTGTTCCGCCGTTGTGTCTGCGACTACGATCACGAAATTTGTCTTACGGTATTCAAAGGAAAATCTGCACCCCGATTGTGTAAGGAAATCGTAATCGTAATCGTTTATCAAACGGATAATTCGACCTGTTTAAGGAGTTCATAGATGCCTACACGTCAAAAAGCATGTATGCACTCATTATACAGTTCGAGTAATAGGTTATAGGTACGTTTTAAATTGTCAAATGATTACGATTTGCTTAGAGTTTATTTGCTAGAAATGGGCCTCTGACCTAAACGTGGTATAAAACTAGATTTAGTTCACTTTAGTTACACATCCGATTTTTTTGTCTCTTAAATGTTTCCACATAAAAACTAAACGTCACTAAAACTATATAAGTAAGAATTTACCAGACGTGATAAAAGTCGAAGCGGTCCGCCTACGTGCTGTAGGTATGCATGAGATGCGTGAGGAAAATCTGTAGGTACTATAATACGCGGTAAAGCTAGATTTAGTTCTATGCCTCGTCGTCGTCGTCTCAACCTATAGACGTCCACTACTTGACGAAGGTCTCCTGCATGGATCGCCACAGAGCACGGTCTTGTGCCGCTTGTTTCCGTTTGTTTCTTGTCCGTAGGTGAACCAGACTTAACCGACATAACTCGAAGAGTCGCCAAGCTCAAGTGGCAATGGGCCGGGCACATAGTTCATAGATCCGATAGGCGTCGGGGTCCCCAAGTTCTTGAATGGCGGCCTCGCACCGGGAAGCGCAGCGTTGGTCGACCCCCCACTAGGTGGACGGACGATGTCAAGTTCTATGCCTACGTGTAGTCTAAAGAAAAAGTTAAAGACTATATGCGAGCTGCATCACCCCACCAATTGGTTTGGTATTCTTGATGCCACCATCGATTTTGGCCAATAGCCCTGCTAGCAATCATTTCACCGTAATAAGGCCTCTTTTTATTATTTACTGTGGAATTTGTCGTCCATAAAAAATGATCCAAGTAATACGCACGTACACGTTTACGTGCGGTACCTATCAATTAAAATTTATCTAGTAACGCCATTGTGTCTACGAATACGATCCCAGTTCCAAATTTTTCTACAAAACTTTCAGTGAGTTTTTTTAAACTAACGAGTAAGCTTAGTATGTTTCCTGTACAAATAAGACATTCTGGTTCTGCTTAAGAGAATATATAGACCTAGCAATAATGAACAGTACTGTCACATGGGGTTTTGTGTAGTTTTCCATAGAAAAAAATAACTACATACGAGTATTTCTGACTCGGGGTGGTAGGTACCACAGAATAGGTAATAGTACAAGGTAGTGGTACCTTGAATAAACCTTCATTTTGCCCGTTGAAAATTTATTTATGTATAGTTAATGCGTAGATTTTAATAAAAAATTATGTAATGACTAATTTTTTAATGTTTTGAAATAAAGGCTATTTTTATTTTTATTTGTTTATTTTATAATGCGTAGATAAGCTCAAATAAGATGCATGGGCTGTATGACTTTGTAATCAATTTGTAGTAGATATGTTAGGTAAGTGTCTACGTTACAACTTAGGTACCAGTTATTATTGATAAGCATTTGTTGCGTTATTTTCTAAGTGCAGCCAGCGTAGGTGTCTCAAGTTATTAGTAACTTATACTTTATTGCAGACTCGATTAACATAATACTTTGTATCGAAACTTCTTAAAAATCTTACTACAGTTGATACCGGAAACGTAGTTTTGTAGTTTACCTGTAACAAAAATAGAACAAATTAGTCGTAGTCAAGTTTATTAGTTTTCAGTTACCTACAAGAAGTTTGTCTAGGACTTTAAGCAGGAGATAATAAATAATTATAGTGTTGGTATAAGTTGGTAGGTAGGTACACACACAGTGAAGTTCTTTATTTCATCACTCTAATGGGATCCGGACCCGGGTCATCTGTGATCTGACCCAGGAAAGAGCATTTCTAACTTTTTTCTTTTATGGATGTGGGATAAACCCACCAACATCCCATCTCCGGGCTTCTACCGAGAGGCTTTCGACATAAAAATGTCCTAAGATTCAACTAAAGACCCGGGATCAAATCCATTTGGCCAAATAGGAAAGTATAAACCTACCTACCGTAGAGTTTTTCGGCATAAAAAGGTCCAAAGATCAAAATAAAGGACCTTTTCAAACGGCCTAAGGTTCAAATCCTCAGCCGAGCAAGTTAGCCATTTGGCCAAAGAGGTAGTTACAAGCCTACCTATCGTAGTCTTTACAAGTTCAAGCTACGTGCATCAGCAACTTTCTCGCTGGGCCGCAAGTCTCAACTGGCAGCCAATCACTGGCATTGATCAAATGGGCCGAGGTGTTAATCATTTTATAGCGCGCTGTACGCCTAACTGTACTATGGAACTTTGAGATACTGTGGCCCAATTTGCAGTTGAATAAGAAGGTACTTACTTCTAAGATAATTTTATGATAACGAAAGAAATATGTGACTACAGTCTACAGTGCAGTTTAATGAAAAAAATAAGTATGAAATATTAGCGTCGCTTGTATACAAGTTTTTTGGGAAATCACGTCACTGTAAAAAAGGTGAAGTTTTTAAAAATAAGAGTGGGAATCAATAGTTCAAAATCAAATAACTTAGTTACACCGAACCTTTAGGTAGGTATATGTACATGTAAATTTATTTTTAGTGACTCCACAATCAGATTCTTATCTTTGTCATCAGATATCTTCTATCAGATATAATCTTTGTCATCAAAAATCTAACTACGAGTAAATAACATTGGTCAAAGTGCAGCAAGCCGCAGTCTACGTGATTTTGCATGTAAGTAAGTAGCTATTCTCTGTAACTTTTTCTACCCAAGCAAAGCCAGGGCTGATTAGCATGTTTTTTCATATTTATACCATGGCCATTAATTATGTTATATCTCGTTTACTCAAATAATCAAGGTTTGAAGCAGAAAATACAGCTGCTTGAACCTATAAAGACGTTTAATACTTAAGTTTAAAAAAAAGTGCATCTCATTTAAGATGAGTCATCCACCATCGCTCAAGTTCTAAAAACATCAAGAGCTGTCACTTTGCATCTTATCGATAAAAATAAATAAAACTTTCAATAGAATCGATAGGCCTTTTGGATGGAAATGGAACGTCAGTTCTGTTACCTGATTTCACGATACTCTCTTTTGTGCTGATGTACGCAATATACTTGATAGTGTTGCGAGAGAAGTTACTATCGACTAAGATATAGTTAACGATAGAAATGACAACCATTTTAATGGTGTAAAAATAAATTTCATCCCACCTCAGCGAGGAAATGACTAAATGCAAAAAAAATCACAAGATTAAATTCAATTCTGTTAATTTCTTCGTCACTAGAATCACTTATTTTAGGTTTTTCACTTATTTTCAATTTTCTTGTTTTTAATCGGTTTTAATTTTAAACAATATGACGTGAAAGAAAATGGTGCGCGCAAAGCAAATTAAAAAAGTACACCAAGAAGGTTACGAGTGTGAGTTTAAAAAAAATTAAAAACATAGACGAGTGATATTTACTAACGTGCACACGATGTTCTAAATTCAATTTACTTTATCCTCTAGAGGATAATAACGGCTTTTACCTTCAGATATCGAAGAGTAAAAATACTCTTTCCGAGATGGTGGGATGAAAAATAAATGTTTGAAGCAAAATGCTTCTTGTAAAATGATTCTAAAAGATAAAGTCACTAATAAGATGAATGAAGACTCAACTGGTAAAATTTTATCATTGATGAGAAGTAAATTAACAGTACCATAAAATATAAAACATCTTGCATTTAATGACAAAAACTTGTTAAGACTAAATTGAAAATCGTTTACGAAATCTCGAACTTATTTACTTGATGCTTATCCAAAATTTGAAATAATAGTTTAATTTAACGTTTTAATGTAAATTATGTTAAAGCATAACAATCATACTAATATTATAAAAGCGAAAGTGTGTTTTTTTGTTGGTTTGTGCTTCAATCACGCCGCAACGGAGCAACGGATTGACGTGATTTTTGGCATGGGTATATTTGAGGAGCTGAAAAGTGACATAGGCTACTTTTTATCCTGGAAAATTAAGGAGTTCCAACGAGGATCAAAAAAAACTTAAACCACGCGGACGAAGTCGCGGGCATCAGCTAGTCATAATATAAACCGCAGAAAACAATATCAATCAATAATAACATTTGTCAGTGACCCGCATTGAAATGATAAATTCATTCACGAAATGTTTTGATACAGCAATTAAGTCACAGATCGTGACTTATTACCGTCTATTTGTGTTTCCGAAGTAACGCCCTAGGCATTTTATTTCATAAGCAATTTGGTCCCTGATGGTGGTGATAGCCTAACTTCGGAGGTCTTAAAATGAGTTTAAAAATTTCACTTATTTTTATTATCTAATAGATGAAATTTCACTTATTTTTATTAATAGATGGACAACTGCTGATTGAATTTGAAATTACCTGATGGACTGGCCACGACGACAAGGGTGACTGAAAGAGGTAAAATGAAATCACGAGTACAGGCTAAAAGTTGAAATATTCCATGTTTTAGTATAAAAATCATACTAATATTATAAATGTGAAAGTGTGTTTGTTTGTTGGCTTGTCCTTCAATCACGCCGCAACGGAGCAACGGATCGACGTGATTTTTTGCATGGGTAAAGTTGAATAAGTACCTGGAGAGTGACATAGGCTAAATTATGGAGATCCCGTGGGAATAAAAAAACATAAACCACGCGGACGAAATCGCGGGCAGCAGCTAGTGCTATATATTTTAGCTTCCTATGACCCAAGCCCAAGCAAGATTTTGTACTATCAACACTATAACCGTATAAATGCATTTAGGACGATTTTAAACACGATTTAAGGATGTTACGCAAGCGGGCCTAGGTATTAAAAGAATTATAGCAATAATAATATCTAGTTTATAGTGCATAAACTAGATATTATTGGAATTTACCAAAGCAAAATTGAAAATAGTAAATACCCTTGTAACATTTTCCAGTACAAAAACGCAACAAGTGTAAAGCTAATTGAAATTCGGGTACAAAAAACACCAGTGCACAGACATGTAGGTGGATAAAAGCTTATAAATATTAATGTTAACAATTGACATTACGTAAGCCGACATGGCATTGGTTGTAATCACGATCTAGTTTTTTGGTAACTGGTTTAACTATGCTAGACTATGATCACACACACCTGATGATAAATTAAGAATATTGCAAACTGCCGTACGACGACTTCCCTGACGCAGTGTTGAGCGCTGTTGCCTTAACGTGGGAGATCCCGGGTTCGATCCCCAGCCGGGTCAATTTGGGAATTTATAATTTCTGAATTTTCCCTGATCTGGCCTTGTGGGAGGCTTCGGCCGAGGCTAGTTACCAACCTACCGACAAAGATGTGCCGCTAAGCGATTAAGCGTTCCGGTACGATGCCGTGTAGAAACCGAATAGGGCATGGGTTTAATATAACTGCCATGCCCCTAACAGGTTAGCCCGCTACCATCTTAGACTGCATCATCACTTACCATCAGGTGAGATCGCAGTCAAGGGCTAACTTGTAGTGGATAAAAAAAATGATCTGCTAGAGAGACCAGCCGAAAGATTATTATGCGGTTGATGATGACGACTACATTTTATAATACAACGCTATCACCTCTACGTAGATTTATATCAAATTTACCAAAACGATAAATCATCACTAAAATATTTTTAACAGTTTAATTTCAAAAGAAGACGCTTATCGCGTATTTCTCAGTTTTATGACTGCCACTCATATCTGATTTGTCATCACTTTGAATGCGGTGTAAAATCACGCACGTTTCAATATCCTATATTACCTAACTACTTACCAATTATTTCTACAAGAGTCTAGTATACTAGTGAATAAATTTAATCGTTTTAATAAAATTATTTCCAGCAAAGGCGTAGTACGACCTTCCAGCTAGTGTTATCGCGATAGTTCTACTTACCTATGACAATTTACCTACGTACTAATTCCTTTCAAGGCAAAATAAACAGGCATCTTCTATAATATTAAGTATTTTATGTTATAAGAATATGACTTAATATAAATCTGCACGATGAGATGATTTATAAAAATAAAATAAAATAAAGTTTGTTTATTTCAGACATTTTTGGTGTCCATATAATGTTGTTAGTACAGTATTATACTTAAAAACTATGTTAGTATACACAAGATAAAAAACAAAATAACTAATTTAGATATCTGCGGTTGCGTGCTGGGGCACTAGGTACATAGACATGCGTATGGATCCAGTGCCTCAGCATGGGGCAGTCAGGTTTATCACTTAACACCCTCAAGATGACGTTGCCACTCCCCCTAACTCTGCGCATCGCGATGCGAATCGTTTGCGCATGACAGCATAAAAGTCGTCCGTGTGCGCATATGCAAACATAGCCGGGGCAAGTCTTCTGCGTATAGTTGGTCCCACAGGTTGGTCCACAGGCCGCACGTGTATAACGTCTGGCAAAACGCTTTAAAAAGTATGGAACTATACTTTCATCTTAGGCTGCGGTTTCATTGTCCACCATCACAATCACCTGAAATATTGATTGTTTTCAGCAGCTTAGCTAGAGTTCTGTAGCAACTAAGTGTAGCTTTCATGAAGACGCTCGGGGATGACTATAGAATCTAATTAGAAGCATTTCTTAGGACTTGTAAAAATTACAGCTAAAGTGATCTTTTTTTTTATCCACTACAAATTTGCCCTTGACTGCGATCTCACCTGATGGTAAGTGATGATGCAGTCTAATATGGTAGCGGGTTAACCTGTCAGGGGCATGGCAGTTAAATTAAACCCATACCCTGTTCGGTTTCTACACGGTTTCGTACCGGAACGCGAAATCGCTTAGCGGCACATATTTGCCGGTAGGGTGGTAACTAGCCACGGCCGAAGCCCGCCACCAGGCCAGACCAGAGAAAATTCAGAAATTATAAATTTCGAAATTGACTCGGCCGGGCATCGAACCCGGGACCTCCCGCGTTAATGCAACAGGGCTCAACACTGCGCCAGGGAGGTTGTTGAACTAAATGTTAAAATCTTGTAAAAGTTCCAGCTGAAGCGATTCATAGATGATTTAATCAATGGATAAAACATTTTATCTGATACACATCGCAACGTTGTCAGGAGTTAGGACTCAGGGGTAAACATTCCTTTTGAAGTCAACTAGCTGCCTCATCTATTCGTCCCAGACTTTAGCTTTTTTGTTAAGAATTTTTGAACTTACAACAACTTTTTTCAACCTCTGATTCAGCCTTTGTTTACTTTTTAGGTGCATGGATGCCGAGGGCTGCATTTTCGGAATCACTTTCAGATAACCATGTATGGAATTGAATGCCTCATGAATTATCCGCTGGGCTGATTTCTTTTAGCTACATTGATTTGTCATAATTATGAATAATTAAGTGTACTGCTATGATTTGAAACAGGTCATCTGAAATAATCTAAAAAAATAGCTCAAATAAAATTTTAATAGCATGTTAAATATGACTAATATTCTCTTTTATTGTCCCCCTTAATCTTGTCCGAAGAAATTATACGAAATTTATGAAATTATACGAAATTCTTTTTGATTTCAGTCAGCTTCTTAATAGTTAACCTATATGATTATGTACAACCATTAAAGTTATTTGTAAGATTCGAGTTAAAACAATATCCGCAATGCAACGGGTTGAATCACCGCTAATACAGAATTTTAAAAAAAATCAAGAGAAAACGGATTCGAGTAAGATCTGCGTCCTGCATTTTTAGTAGGGTCCTTGAACTCCTAAAATGTGTGAATAAGGATGAATCAACTATGACCACTGCAGAACATTAAAGGAAACAAACATTAGATAAAGTAAGTTATCCAAAAGCAGCAATTAGTGGTTTTATTGTTTGAACAAATCCTTCTACGCGGCATTGTAACGGAACAATAAATCGCTTGGCGGTACGTCTTTGCCGGTAGGGTGATAACTATAGCAACGTCCGAAGCCTCCCGCCAGGCCAGACCAGAGAAAATTCTGAAATAAAAAATAACGAATTGATCCTGCTGGGGATCAAACCCGAGACCTCCCACTTATGAGACCACAGCGCTCAACTCTGCGCCAGGGAAGTCGTCAAAAAAGGTAAATTTTCTAGTTACGCTCTTTACAGAGGTATAGTCGTCGATGCAGAGTTGGTATGGAGCACGCTTTACAGCCGCCAATCCTAACTTATGTGACAGTAGTGAACTAAACGTTAGGTCTTAAATATACCGTTAATTTAAATTAGTTCTTACCTTAAATACAGACGATAAAATGATAATAGGTACCCAAATTGATCAATATCATTTGGTGAAAGGGGAAGTTAATCTTAGTATAATATAGGTACAGGCTGCCAGATAAGAATTCGCCAGACAAAATTCATTACGTTCCCACGACCAGCGCAATCTCGTTTATCACATTCAGCGGTCAATCTAATTAACTTGCTTAGTGCTTGCTTATAATTAAATCTGGCTGTGATTCAATAGCTGTATGTAAAGGTAAATTGATTAAGTGGAGAAACTAAGAGGTTGTTGTGTCTACCTAATAATTTAGGTTTGGCATTTGAATTGGTACTTGTAGCTACTGAATCGCTTGCAGCATTAGTGACTTTAATTTCCATATAAATTGCTTTACTTTCTCCTGCAGATTTTGGTGACTTTTATTACTAGGTTTGAGTATTTAGCTGAGTTAAGGTTTATGCCCATAATGTTTTCAACGGGGTTTTTCCGGAATAAAAAGTAGCTATATTGTATTAATTCATATCTCCATTCAAAATTCCAGCCTAATCGCTTCTAGAGTCATGAAGGAGTGAAAAACATACCTACTGTATACTTATGTAGGTTATGTTATAACTTTTACTTTTACAAAATTATTATGGCTAATGAGTAATAACATAATATTATTTTCTTATTTTATATTGCCATTATCATCTTCTCCACCCTAGTTTGTGCTAGTTTTAATCAGGGTGTTTATTCGAAGCCCAATTTATACATGCTACTATTTACTAGTTTAGTTTATTAATTTGCCTTAATATTGACCTAAAGTTAAAGTAGTTTTAACAGTACTGATCTATTACGGCGATAATAATTGAGTCTGCTTCTTTATATTCTTAATTTACTACTCACAAATTAGATATTGGTGAAAGATAAATGAACCTTCCATATATGAAACACTTATTCACAGCCAAAAAATCAATCAATCTTCATCACAGACAAACAAAAAGAAGAATCATGTTCTGACTAGTTTCAACCTAATAAATATAGATAATACGAAGGTTAGTGTGTTAATTACCAAAATTATATTTCATCAACCGAACAGCTTTAATGATGGAGGCTTTTATGCTCGTTTAGGAAGTAATAAAAATGGTGAAGCGTGGGTGACTGTAGTAAATAGAGTTCTCTTGTAGGAAATACTTTCCCAATTATAAAATAAATAGCTAACGGTTGATGTAGCCTGATTATTGAGTAACTAATAAAATATGATGATCAAATACATTTTTTATCGTTTTTGGACGCTCTTGGTTTTATACAAAGTGAAATAAGTGAACGATGATCATGGTTTTTTTGAAGCTACTTACGTGCTAATAAGCCATTTAACTATAGATATAATTAGGTATCATATGTCAGCTTTGTGTTTAAAATTGAATTGAATTATTAGAAAAAGATAAAAGATTGTTAATTTATTTACTGATGAAGGTTTAATTAAACCGATATTTGACTCATTCCATGTATTTCACTCGATCCGTTCGTTGGCGCGAACGCCATATTGGAATTGTTCTCATAAATACGAGTATTTTGACGTTTGAAAGTTAGTCTCCTACCGGCAGACTCAGCGATTATTGAATACTTTTGTGTTTAGATCGCAATTTGATTTTGAGCTTAGCAGTAGCAACTGCAGCCTGATCAAATGATTAATTTATTGTTTTTGTAATCTAAGTAAATAAATAAATGTAATGTTTTGGCCAAGTTTTTATAATTAACATTTGTACAATACAATTTGTTTACATTAAATCTCTCGTGAAACCGCTACCTACACGTTGTGACCATTCGCTCGTGCACGTTTTAAAGAGAGTACAAACATATTTAAAAGCAATTTAATTATTCGCCCACTTCTGGAATTATGCTTACACATACTTATATTATAAATGCGAAAGTGTGTTTTTTTGTTGGATTGTTGGTTTGTACTTCAATCACTCCGCAACAGATCGTCGTGATTTTTGGCATGGGTATAGTTAGGGAACTGGAGAGTGACAAAGGCTATTTATCCCGGAAAATTAAGGAGTTCCCGCGGTAATTTAAGAAAAACTTAAACCACGTGGACGAAGTCGCGGGCATCAGGTAGTATCTGTATCTTGTGGGTGCGGCTTAAAGGTATAAAATATATTTTTAAATATATTAAAATGGCCTTCTGGGTGGCGTGGACGTACTTGGTTGGATGGATTGGTCTATGGAAGAGACAAATTATTGTGATTCCAAACCACTTTTATATGAACCACGCCTAAAAAAGACTACAGTTGGACAGCCTAATAAGTAGACTAAAGTCTAAAGCATCTATACTAATATTTTAAATGCAAAAGTTTGGATGTATGTATGGATGGATGGATGGATTGATGGATGGATGTTTGTAACTCAATCATACCAAAACGGATGAACGGATCTGGATAAAATTTGGCACAGAGATATAGACTTTAGTCTGGAATAGCACATAGGCTACTTTTTATCACGGAAAATTAGAGTCCCTGCGGAAACCACAAAACCTCAATCGACGCGGACGAAGTCGCGGGCATCAGCTACTTAGTATTTACATATTATAAGTTACGTTTTTTATGAACTTTCCCGAAGCTGAACTGACAGTGTATACATTTTCTACATTGTAATCTAGAGGAACACCGACCAAGCGTTAATGCAGAAGTCTTGTTAATTGCACAATTGAACCCAACGTAGTATATTATGGTAGCTATAAAAATAACTATTTATGTACCATAAAACTTACACGAACCTTTTATGGCTCACACCCAAAACCACGATGTTTATGCGGACGGTACTGTTGCTTTGGAATATATTGATGCTTTATGTTTCTTTAGTTGTCTATAGATTTCTTAGATGTAACACCGCTGATTTTAAAACCACACGTAGGATCTATAACTTTGCTTCAAGCATTTAAATCGCAATTTCGAATTCCTGAATTTCTATTATTATATTTAAAAGTAAATAAGGACTTAGGCTTTCTTTTTATCCCGGATGATTAAATAGTTCCCGCGGGAATCAAAATCTTAATTCACACGGACGATGTATCTGATATTTTCTGAATTTTGCGGTTCTATCTGTCTGTCTGGTTGTCTTATCTTTTCATCACTAAATCTCCAAAATAATCGTATGGAGAAAGACATTGCTGATTTAACTGCGCATAAATTTCTTTAAAAGAATCTTTTCTTTTTCTTGCTTTGGCCTTAAATATGAATGTATACATAAGTGATTATGCTTTGACTTATGTATAGTGAAATAAAAATTTGTTAGTTGTTGTTAAAGTTTATAGAGGTGACGTCACCCGGTCAGGGCTGAAAATCAGTGTCCGACATCATGCATGCATTTTGTATGTATGATGCTTTGCACACGGCTGAGCTGTACACCCATTAACGGGTGGTGTCCCAGACAAACATATTTTTGTGTACAACAATGTATGACAGATGTTTGTCTGCAACACCATTTTTGAATAAATGCATTTTCTTTCTTTCTAAAAAAAAAGCAAATCAATCCAGAAACCTCCTAAAAATTGCCGTACCCTTTCACGCAACCAAAAATCAATTCGTATTTTGATCTAAACCAGATAATACTCAAACTATTCCCACTGCACTCTGATTTCAAAATCCATCACTTCAAAGAGGCAGACATCGAAATACTTAGATTAAGTTGTCAAAACAGGATATGCAACATACATGATTCCAAATCCATATACTTTCAATTCTGATTCTTATTTAGACAGCAATAGAGACTTTACCTTTTCAGTTCATACCTGTATTAGTAATCCTATATGCAATGATACAGATTGCATCAACTTGATCGTAAGCTTCACTATCGTGCCCTTAAATAGATAAGTACAGGAAATTAAACATCGAAGCAGTGATAAGGAGGTTCAATGTAGAAGCATGTTTGTTGATATAGGCCACTTTATTTATGGTACCGTTCTGTGTATGCTATGATGGAACTAGAAAGACACCGTTAAGAATTAAGATTACCTACCTGCCCCCCGATTATGTAAGAATTGTCCATCAAATGGTAAAGGAGCAGCGTCAAAGTAATATAAACCATAACAGCATTGAATTAGAGCTCAATTTCGCGTATCCATTCTTATACGTTTGAGTATCGTACATACCTAAACGTATAAGAATGGGTACATGAAATTGAGCTCTAATTTAATGCTGTTATGGTTTATTTACTTTGCCGCAGATTTTTAACGATTTCATCGGTCATTCTTACATGATTGGGGGGTTGATCTATAGAAATGTCATATAATAAAGATTTGCAAACTTAGTGCGAAAATAGTGATGATCATAATATTGATCCAATCACAATAATTGGGTATTTGACAACTAGTCAAATCAGCAACTTTTTTTCAAAGGTCAAAACGCGTACTTATTTTAGTTTGTATGAATTGTGACGTCATCAAAGTTCGACGCACTTTTTTACTTTAATCGATAGTTTTAAATGGTTATATTCAACATAAAACTAACAGGAGACGTGGATATTACGACTTTTGGGAGAGCCTTTATATACTTAATGATCACTAAAAAATAACAATTTTGTATTTGAGTACTACTCAAATACAAAATTGTTATTTTTACGATTGGCAGAAATCATGATATTCTGGCTGCAATAGTGCGATTAACTCAACAGTATGAGGTCAGGCCAGCGATTCCAAAGATTCGTCACACTATAGATGGAATCTTATTAGGTAAGAGTAAGTATTGTAAAGCTCAAGATAATAATCAAGATTTTATACTTCCTATAAAACATGAATTTAACAGATAAAAATAATAATATGAAAACAATCAAAACACCTCTGTCGAAATTATAACTATCCAAAATGTAGCAAAAGTCGTAACGTATTTATTGTAATAAAATTAAAATTAACTATAAAATAACACATAAAGAGATCCACTTAAAGCTTACTCAGCTAAGTAATGTTCAATTAAAATTCAGGTCACATTTCACAACCAAAGGTGTTCAACTCTCACATCCATTCAAAAATTATAACTGGCTGACTTCTGAGGTTCAGTTGCAGCAAAGAAAGTTATCGTTATAGTTAAACTTGGCCCCCAAAATGCTAGCAGAGTGACATAAATCAGTATTCTTACATCTATAATAAAAAGGTTATAATGCAAATTTTGGCAAAGCGTAAGAGTAAGAAGACTCCTGACTTTTGTTACCCAAAATATTTTTAGGTGGTTAAATTTAACGTTAACCATAACCATACCCATGTGTGGTGCAATTAATCCTCAAACTTACAGAACTCAAGTGTCGGTCTCACAGACCAACGTATTTTTAAGACGTCCCTCATGTTGTGGTGTGTCCAATAGACTTATAAGTGGGATGCCTCAGTTTAAATCCCTGGTCAATATTTTACAATTTATAATTAAAGTAAAAGGTCTACTGAAAGACAAACTGTTTCATTTTTTTTCCAAATTATGAAATAGATTAATAAGTCAAAAGTTTAATAAAAAATATATACACAGTATGCTATAATAGTTTATAGTATTCAACAATGTGTTGAGCCTCGAAATGAGTTTATGAATGCCCTAGAAAAAAGCGCGATGTTATAAAGGTTAAAGCAAACTAGCAACTAGCAGTTATCTATGTAAAGATAAGTAAGGAAGTACTGATACTATAACAAAACAACGACATAAATAAAACGAAAGAAAGTGGTACAGTTTAGAAGAGCTTATAAAATTATATGACGAACAAGCAAAGCACAATTATGTTAATAGCAACGAGTAAACCTCGGGCGGTTTCAAAGTAAAAGATTCCTATTTAGATAGAACTTTACGCAATAAGTCAGTGAAAGCAAAGCGAAATGAAGGGTTTGAGATGTTTAATACTTTATACTTATTACTTAGATTTCTCTAGTAAAGGTCTGGGAAAATGATTTATTTTGAATAACGATAAAAGACCTTCCACACGAATACGTGGTCGTGGGCGGGCAATGAAACTTGATATCACGCTTGTTAGCAGCAACCGTGACTACACTACTCTATGAATGTCATATAACAGGTACTATAACATAGTATGAAAACTATTTTCATGACATAGTTACGGGACATCGTTAAAAGAGATAACTTCATTCCTTACTAAGCTATTTCACTTCACTACATTATTACGTTATCTATATTGCCATTGCCGCGTCCATCCATGTGAAAAGATTTGTAGATGTATTTTATATAAGAGGCATAAGCAATTTATAATTTCTCTCATTCCAGGAAAAGATAAATAAATGGGCAAAAACCGCGGCGAGTCCGCTAGTTAAAATATTAATTAAAATAAAAAAGTTAAATATTCAAATATTAACTACGATATTATGAAAACCATTTCTAAACGTGAAATTCATACAGACGTACTGTAGATATGTAAATCCTTATTTAGATAAAGTGAAACCATGTAAATTCTTCAAAACTCCCTTATCCAAGTACTTGCATTCCGTAGATAAATGCTTCAATTCAATTCTTGGAATAGAGTTAGTGAAAGCCTAGTAAATCCACAGCCTTATTAGACTTAACTAAGCAAAGACGTGGACATTTCTGGGACACCGATTTAATTTCTACACATCTCAATGGACTAGCTGATTTACTATTGAAAGCGATGCAGATGTTCACATAAAGTTAAGGATTTCGATCGATGAAACAATTTTGTACATACTGGAAATATTTTAATTGGAATCTCAATCTTGTGAGAATCTAATAATATAATAATATTGACAGTAGTATAATTTTCCTTCTTCATATAGTCATATAGTCATAGCTGGTATTCTGTGTCAAAAATCCAGTATTCCCGGGTCAAAAATCAGTTCAGAGAGATATTTCGGAGGCTCAATAAACTAGTGGTTCGCCCCGAACTGAGACCTCTCGGTATCCATAAACTTGTACAGAGCGCCATCTATTGACATCATTGTGAAGTTCTGTTAAAA
Organism: Erebia ligea; assembly: GCA_917051295.2. Classification (NCBI taxonomy): domain Eukaryota; kingdom Metazoa; phylum Arthropoda; class Insecta; order Lepidoptera; family Nymphalidae; genus Erebia; species Erebia ligea. The sequence continues at coordinate 3,134,840 of OU785232.1, forward strand.
ATATTGAAGCTCATTAAAAATTAAATAATTTCGTTTCCTTACAATATTTATCTAATTTTAGTATTTGTTGTTCAAGTACAGGATATAATTCAAATAATTGATAAGTTTCAGGCTCAGCCTTTCAGAAAATTGAGAGTTCTGAGGTCAACTTTGGACGTTAGAAAATCGCCACTTTGAAAGCTTCCCATTTCGACAATTTTAGGGGAAAAATTAAAAAAAATATATTTTTGGACTCTATTCCTAATTATCTTTAAAATGATATACCGCAACCCTATGTAACGCTATAAAAAATATTTTACTTCGCATTCGCTTCTATGAGAGCCCCCCTGAAATAAAGATTTTTATAACTTTTTAAGCCATATTCGGCGGGAGGCCATCGGTTTACATATTACATTGAAATTTGAAGTAATTACGTTCAGTAATTCAGAAGTTATAAGGCTCTGACAGACGGACGGATGGACTGACGGACATGTGCAAGTAGACTCAAGTAGACTCAGAGACCTTCGCTTCGCTCGGTCAATAAATGTTTCTTTAACATTGGTGCTTTTTCAGGCGAGAACACAAAGTAGATGGGTTCTACTTAATGGGATTAATAAATTCCATTACTGTATCTATGTTCTTTATAGAAAAGAATGGTGTAACTTTTATGGCTGTCAATTTGGAACCACTGTCTATTTTGAGACTACAAAATCCGAATGTGATCGTAAATTGGTTAATGTGATTGAAAGAAATGTGGCATCTGATAAACGCTTTACAAACGCCCTACGGTGTGAAAAAGCCCGTGCCATTCTATTACTCGTTAACGGTGCATACGTTCAATGCAATGTCGGCAGTCAATTTATTACGCAAAGGTATCGGGAGCCCATCTGGACTTGCTATATGAAGTACAAATGGAGACTTGTGAGACTATCTATTGTTGGTACCAGTTCGAAATACAATGGTTACTTTGATGATACCGTAGGAATTATACTCTATCATGAGTATGCGGTTGTGTGCAGCGAGTTGTTGAGCAATAAGTTAGGAATTCTGAAACTATTTATTTTATACTGGACGATGCCCACGAACTCGGCTGCGTTATTTACGTTTTTTCCTGCGGGAACACCTTTATTTTCCGGATTAAAAAGTAGTCTGTTCCCGGATTATAACCTATCTCTAAACCAAATTTCATTAAAAACGGTTGAAAGGATGGGCCGTTAAAACATTGCAGACAGACAGACACACTTTCGCATTTATAATATTAGTATGGATAAAACTGTACAGACTAATATATTAAAGTTTGAAAACAGCATGCCAATAAGAAGACTCTTCTTTATCATGTATGCCTATTGCCTAGAAACTTCAAATACTTTACTGCAAACCTAATAAAAAAAGATCAAAGAAAGCAATAACTTAAGAGGCAGAGATGATACATTTGATATACTTGACCACGATCGTGAAGTGAAAGAGCAATAAAAAGCAACCGCAATAAAAAATGAAACCAAAAAGATTGAAATCATCATGATCTTACTAACTTTTACACTCAAAGTGTAAGTTCGTACTTAATCAGATGGCATTATTTCTTTTTGATCACGTTTTAGGTCAAGTCGTGAAAGACGCCGCCAATAATCTTTGAGGAGGCCTTGTTCAGAACAAATTTATTAGCAACAATATTATAGCCTTTTAACTGCCATGTACCGTGAAATGAAATAATGGATGGACGCACGCATCCACCGCAGAAGCCTAATAACTATAGAGCCGGTGGAAGAAAGCTAGAAATACGAGTATAAAATGATTTCTTAAGTAAAAACCTTTTTATTTGAAATATCATTTGCCTAAAGTTGTGTTATACAAATAAAATTCAAAGTCCTGACTGACTGACTTATATATCAACGCACAGCCTAAACCGCTGGGGTTAGAAAGTTGAGAATTTTACAGTAGGTTCCTTTTGTGACGTAGGCGCTCACTAAGGAAGGATTTTTTAAAATTCCACCGCTAAGGGGGTGAAATAGGGGGTGAAAGTTTGTATGAAAGTCCGTCATTTCTCAAGTTATATCCATGAAACTTGGTATTTGAGCTTCAGGTTTTAAATAAAGAAATATGTGTTTCACAGTTTTTGAAAATTCTACCCCCAAAGGCATTAAATAGGGGTTGAAAGTTTTTATGAAAGTCCTTCATTTTTCAAGTTATAACCATGAAAGTTGGTATTTGGGCTTCTGGTTTAAAATAAAAAAATAAGTGTTTCACAGTTTTTGATAATTTTATCCCCAAGGAAGTTAAATAGAGAGTTTGTCCTTCAATCACGACGCAACAGAGCAACGGATCCACGTTATTTTTTGCATGGGTATAGTTGAGGACCTGGAAAGTGATATAGGATTTATCCCGGAAAATTAAGGAGTGCCTGTGGGAATTAAAAAAACTTATACCACGCGAACGAAGTCGCGAGCATCCTCTAGTAATATATAAAAAACATTTTGATCACTAATGTATTAATTTAATTAAAAAAAATACTTAATAATCTGGCTCAAATCTGGTACTGATTCCGATCAAGACTTTCATAATTTATTGACCTTCGTCGCCATACGTCTATATATATATATATATTTAAGTTTATTTTACCGCTAAACATTGATGCCACCTAATTGAACGTGTTCGCAAGCTCCAGAAGTATATCGCCTATCATTCCCAAAGACAACATGAGCACTCATGTGTCAAATTTGCTACTAGCTCCTAAGCTAAGGAAACCTAAGGCAATTTCTAACAGTATACGGCGCCATAGTGAAATAAAGTAACCGAGTGTAGCACCATCCGATGTACTCGTACTAACGGAATGCTAGCAAATTTACATCTTCACCTTCGATCGTATATTAATGCACCTTGGCACTTAAGCAGTTAATACTCCTGCTTATGATAATAATGTATTGAAGATGGAGATAACTAAGTATATTATATTTTACAATAATAATGAAGCCTACATATAGGTACACATTGATTGCATTGAACTTACATTTCTTTTTAACATAGAATTCCAGACAGAGATGTTTGATCTGAAAATTGTAATTACTGAAGGGTTAAACACTTTTTTTTATCCTAATATAAGATAGCCCTTGACTACGATCTCCCCTGATGGTAAGTGATGATTCAGTCTAAGATGGTAGCGGATAACCTGTCAGATACCCCTAATTGTTTTCTACGCGGCATCGTACCGGAACACTAAATCGCTTGACGGTACGTCTTTGCGAGTAAGGTGGAAACTAGCCATGTCTGGTGGAAGCCTTCCTCCAGACCAAAATTTTACTCGAACTGCAGAGTTTATACATGGTTTTCAATTTGTAAGCATCTATAATAATCTCCTTTAATATTCTAACTTAATTTTTTAATTAGGCGATTTCACGTACTTTATCTAAAAAAATGTAAAATGTAGTGAGTTTGAGTAATTCAAACGGAAATGTAATGTTTGTTAAAAAAAAACTATTCATTTGAAATTATGTAGATTTCTTTATACTGAGTTTATTTTAAGTCTGTACGTTTTCATCTTAAGCCCTTAATTGAGAAATACTAAGAAATGTTTTATTTCTTAAATTCAGCCTTAGAGTGAGATAATTATTATGCAGGAAACGCCGCGGGCGCTCGCTATTTACCTATAATAACACCCCCCTTTCAGTAATGAATTCAACGAATTATTTAGTCCCCTTCTCGACTCGAAAAATGAAATGTCAAAGGTTGTTTACGTAACACGTAATTATGTTTCACTTTCGTTGGAAATAAACGGTTGACTTTTTGGGTGTTACGGCTGAAAATTGATTAACAATATTTTTGAGTTCGACAAAAATATGATATAGTTTCGTCACTACTTTTGGGTACCTGTTGTATTACGTCATATCAAGGGTAGCCAAATATTAAAAAAAAACTGATTTATTACCTTTACCGTTTTTGGTGCCTTTGGACACTAATTAGGCACTTCGTTTTCATAGAGCTTTACATACTTTTAAGGTCCAAAATTATAGTTGACTACTGTGCTAATATATTCGGGTCAATTAACTGCATATCTCATTTTTTATTCGCATAGATAACAGTTTACTTTTCATAATTTTCATATTATTTTGTTATAAAACATGATTTCCAATTGGAACCCTTCTTACGTCATATCCTTTCAGCATACATTGTATCAGGTTAATTTCACTTCTTTCAATATAGTTTATCAATTTACAACACCTAATTATCTCTCACAGTGACTGTTGCACCATTTAATCACTATATACTTTATACACACTACTTTATTGCGATATTTCCATTAATATTATGGTAATGGAGTTTTTATTTTAAGCCTTTCATTGCTACGATATATAATTATTGGTTAAACAAATATTCTTTTGTAGTTATTTTTGAAACTTCAGTAGTAATTGCGCAACGCAATCCTAATTATAACAATCGTCATTAATTTTACAAGAAAGAAGTTGTTTAAATAGTTGTGATACAGTCAAACAAAGGAGTTTGTTGTCTTTAAATGTAAGAAGAAAAATAAATATTGCAGGTCTGTCTGGTCATCCTCTTCATAAGATAGTAGGTAATAGAGAGATCAAAATGAACAAAATTATGTTTCATTAATCCATACTAAAAGCAAATGCTTCGAAAGGCAATCAATGGTTAATTGTCTTTACCATAAATCTTTTACATGCAGAACTTATAGCTGGACAAATTGCTTCAGATTTACCGAATGAAAACGAACCTTTGTTGCATGGAAATAAAACTGTTTTTACATATGCTTATGTAACTGAGATTAGAGTTAATACTAAAACTTTAATGCTCTTCATTCATTTAAAATTCACAATTATAATTATTGCTGCTCACAAGGTTTAAATCTTGAGATGAAACCCGGAAGGATTATGTTGATAACATTGCTGTAATTATTCTTATTAAACTAATTTTGAATTTTTACAACGCTATTTGTAACTATTAAAAATATTCATGACGATAATGATGATAATAATTAGTAATAAACTGAAATAAATTCTACTCGGAATGTATCTTTTGATTTTGATAGATTTTTACATAATAACAAACACAACTAAACAACATAAACGCAGATAGCTGCTGACTCAGGCTAAAAGATATTGGTGAATAGAAATCCATGACATATGTACTAACCTACAACAGAGAATCAGAATAAAAAACCTATTTAAAGTACAGAATCCTATTAACTCACGTTAACAAGATTCACAACGTTAGTTTTTGTTTTGTTGTGAATACGAATGCTATGCATGCTCCAAGTTCTAACGTTATTTGTGACCAGGTTTTTCATATAGCATCTCCTCATTGATCTTTGACTTTAGCAATAGTTAATCAACAGCCAATTAAGTTGGACTATTACGTCATTAGTGAATAACTATAATTGAGTACAACTAGATAGACTATATATAGCGTACTAAAGTTATGTTTTGTTTTAAATATAATGTCTAAGCTTGTTAAATTACTGATTTTTACTGAGTACTTTGTGGTATTCATAAAACGATTTACTTTATTAAATTGAAAGAATATTCAAAGCAATGTTAGTTCTAAAATAAAATAAAAACATCGCTCTAAATAACACAAATTAACAAAAACAACTAAAGATTTAATATCAGATTTGGAAAACTAGTTTAGTTTTCCAAATCAGATTTTTAATCTTTATTGATGTGATATGCAGATGAAGAATAAAATTGTTGAACTATGAAGAATTAGTGTAAACTAGGTATAGAAACAGAACAAATTTTATTTGAAAGAAATTAATTAAAATTACAGGAATAATGATGCTCATTTTATACCAATGACACTCACAACTCCGACTGAATAAAAACAATTTCAATTAGCGTGGGATCCCAAAGCTATCACGGAGATATTTAATTTTGACTGTGAAACGCCAGATGCTTTTATTTCACATTTTTTCCAATACAAATTAGATCGTATTACGTGACTATAAAGTTTAATATCTTTTACGGCGTGATTGTTAAAACTACTCGTCTTTTTATGGGTTCCTTTTTTTAACATTAACAGGTAGTTATTCGGCTGATGCGACCAGTGCATCTTGAACAATATTGTTGTCTTTTTAGAGCTTCTTATGGGCAGCGAAATTTTAATTCCATTTGCGATGGCAGCTTAGTTAATGGTGTTTACAAAAGTTACAGTTATTTCGGATTGAATTTCATATAATTTGAACTAATTATTTTTGCTATTTGATGAAGTATTTTAATTACTTGTTCTCTAAATAATGAATTATTACTAGTTTAGTATTTTATTATAAGAAAGATATTCTTAGGTACCTACACATAGTGTAAAAAAATGTAACAATATTATTACGTAATTTTTTTCTATACAACTCCATAGGAACCTTAATAGAAATAAGAATGCTTAGTTATAATGGTAATAGACTAAGAGATAACTGCACTTTTGGTAATCATCGCCAGTAAGGCTGATTCAGTGTTAGGTGGATGTAGAGCTCTCCACTGATCATAAAAGTTGCAGTCTACCTGCATGTGGATGGCCCTTTCGCTAGATATGGCCGTTTAAAGACGGTTTATTGTTACCAAAAATGAACAATAATTAGAAAAGCTGATTCTTGTACAGTATTAAAGTATGCGCAGTACCTATGTAAACAGTATAAAAACTGACGCATGTGGATGGACCTTTATCTAGATATCTTATCTCAAAGATGTTATAAACTATACTTACTATGCGTTCCTGTAAAAAAATATTAGCAATAATATTGTCGTCGTTGATCACTATTAAAATTTTTTAACAGCAATCAACGGGATGACATAGTAATTGCTAATATTTTTTTACAGGAACGCATAGTAAGTATAGTTTATAACATCTTTGAGATAAGATATCTAGATAAAGGTCCATCCACATGCGTCAGTTTTTATGCTGTTTACATAGGTACTGCGCATACTTTAATACTGTACAAGAATCAGCTTTTCTAATTATTGTTCATTTTTGGTAACAATAAACCGTCTTTAAACGGCCATATCTAGCGAAAGGGCCATCCACATGCAGGCAGACTGCAACTTTTATGATCAGTGGAGAGCTCTACATCCACCTAACACTGAATCAGCCTTACTGGCGATGATTACCAAAAGTGCAGTTATCTCCTATAATATAATAAGCAGTTTCTGTTCCGTGGGACCCTTAGATAAATACAGTCCAGTTTTTTTATCTCACTCTGCATTATTATGAGTGAAAGAGAACAAATATTTGTAACACCCACTCGTATAAGTTCTTGTCCCCCGCTGTTGAAACGTGATTTAGTTTTAATTAATAATATTAAAGTTCAACAAAGCAACATGTGTTTGTAGATAGAAACTAATTTGGAATCTACTTGGTACTACTCTGTTGAATGAATAGCTTTGAATAGCTTAAACATGCGCAGTAATTATAATAAATGAGATAATAAAAGGGTAAGAAATGTAGTTGTCGAAAGAAATGAAATATCATGTTTTGAGTATCATGTTCATGATAATGTGGTAATGATAGCTGTTGGTATCAGATTTTAAAAAAGTAACAAAATGAAATTGATGAAAAAATTAAAATTTTATTTATTTCAATTTCGAAATTACATACATAATGTAATAGATACATAATGTAATAGATACATAATTTATTACAAAACTTACCAATACATAATAATATTACCTGAATGAACTCAGACGACTAAACTAAATAATAAAAATAAAAAGGGTATAGAGAATCCATAAAAAGATCGAACAATCGGCGGTCGATAAGCAAAAAAATGCAGCAGACGCAAAAGCAAACACCTGTCTCAACGGACCCCTCCTATTGACCCTTTACATATACGACTATAACAAAAAATGTATACCGAAGTCAGAATACGGGCTCACCAGCTGATATGGTATGACTCAACATCAGATAATAATGTGGAATATTATTCAGAATGTGGTCGTAAAATTTCTTTCTTTACAAACAAATGTATTAGGATAAATGTTTTAAAAATTGAAAATTATGATAAAAAAAATGAGGGCAAAAAAGTTATTATATTTAAAAATCGCATCAAAACAAAGTAATGGTTGATGTTGAAGTATGTAAGGATAAAAACAGATGAAAGAAGATTCCCTTGTATATTAAGTGGACTCCTTCGTAGGTGGTATACGCTTGAGCATAACTATGGATAGGACACTCCTTAGAAAATGGCTTAAAAAATATAATCATATGACTTTAAATAGAGAGAAACTGTGTTTGTGTTTCTATCGTAAACTATTCATCTTCTAAAGCTTCGTTTACCAATGATAGAAGAAGTACGAAGTGACGTCTTCGTAAAGACAAACAATATGGCAACTATATGGTAAAATTAAACAATGTCTAATAGAAACAACAAAAGAATATAAGCTCTTCGGCGCCAAAGCAGGATTCACTACGCTATGGGAACAGACCGGTACGCCACCACAATTAACACTAGAAACTATAAATGGTGTAATTACACCCACCTGGAGATATAGTGGTTTGTTCGCTAAATTAGCGTCAAGTTGAATGAACTTGAACTTGTTGCGTTTTGTTAAACTTTTGTTCTGTTAGAAAGGTTTTTTATACTCGGCACTCTACGATTAGACACGGGAAAATTTTGCTACGATAAACCGATATCTTGAGGGAAGTGATTTGGTTATTTGAAATACTGTCCACTGTAACTCCCTAGTAGCATTTCTAAGGCATTTCTAAGTTTTAATAACCCACGGAATTGTTAATCATGAATCAATGAATATTGAATACAAATCGATAAAAACCGGATAAACAATAAAATTGTCATCAAGCAACGGATTAAAACAAGTTGGTTATGGATTAGATAAAAGTAAGTTTTGTTATTAATGACTTTTTGCGACGACTAAGAATGATACGGCATAACTGTTTATTTGGCAGTCTGTATCTACCGTAAAATAGTAAATTGAAATTTTGATTCGATATAAAATTACGGGTTTCATTGAATCCTAGTTCATTCACCTAACTTGTCTTTTGAAAAAAAATATAAGTATAGGGGATATAATACACAAAGTTATTGTAGAAAAAGCTTTTACCTTGCCTTATTTAAACTAATATCTAAAAAGCATAGTCAATATTACGGGAACAAATTAGTGAACGTGTACCATTTCTAACTTCAGGGTGTTGTTTATATTTATTTAGGTACGACGTCTTAATGCATTGTCTTTAGGCCAACTGTTCTCTGGCTTCTTTATTGAAATACTAGCTGATGCCCGTATCTTCGTCCGCGTGGTTTAAGTTTTTTTGATATTGATATACCTAATCAATATTATTATTTATAATAAATCGATTTTATTAAGTTCTTTGATAACAACTTAAATTACAATTGGCTTTACCAAGAATCCATAGGTTGGTAATCATATCCAGTGCAATAGATTCACGAATCGATATTCTATTTCCTGTTCACAGATTCAACGACAATTTCCTACTCTATCATCGAGCACATCTCTATACTTATCAGATAAGTGTTTAGCTATGCTATCAATCGTTTTATCGATCGAAGCCTATGATCGTAAAGCTACTTTTCATCTAGCCGCCTTATAACTGCTTTTAGCGTTTGACAGTTTTACAATCCGACTGTAGCATATATCTTGTCTACCATCTTGCTAAAATATGCACCGCCCGCATTGAACCGTTGGGGTTAATGGTCTACCCATCCTGTTTCCGTGTGTGACCTTTGCATTAATTATTATTATTAAAATGTACAGTGTAGTTATTTACGTCTATTGCAAACCGAGAAACCTAATTGGCAACAGAGTTATTATCTAATCTGATCCGGTAGTAAACTTGGGTAACTAGTCCCTACTCCCTAGCAAGTAGCAACTGACAGACTTAACATTTTGAAAGAGTATGTAAGCAGAACTAATTATGTACTTAAAATACGTCATGCAGTTTGTATTTAAGTAATCTTCTGTTTTGTATTAGCATATTGTCTAATATTTGGACCGCCCTAAGTGTAAACCATTACCCAATATGCGTATTGAAAGATCATGAAGATTGCAAATGATTCTGAAATGTATTCAAGATTATTTAGGAGGTTTTTATTAGTATTGCCCGTCTTTGAAAGAACGAGATAAATAATTCAATAAATTACAATATGAACCTAATCAACAAAACACATTTAGACAGCATCATAATTTATTATTGTCAGAAATCATAGTAGGTACGGCTATACGTTTAAACCCGTTATATGTGTGAAAAAACAAATTATTAATCTTAATATTATTAATCTTATCTCTTAACTTATATGAATTTTAATAACCCTTAAGAGGGTTAGATCATTTGCACGTTTTATTATTAGACGATAAGCTTTGAGTCATCAGCGATTAAGACCGTATGCTAGTTATAATTTAACTAGCAACTACCTAGTAGTCAGTCGAGAACACACAAGTACAAAGAAACTACACAGCATAATGGCCACAGCTTTTTACAATTCAAGAGCAATGAGGTAAGGCATGTCGGAACATGTCTTATCATTCGAATACTTGAACTTATTTTAAGATAAGGCGGATAATATATCGAAGGCCGACATAAAACATTATCAATCTATTCGATCTTAATAAACGTAGGTACATAATATTTCAATAAACAAAAAATAATTATCGTCATTGATATGTAAATGATACAGAGATAATCGCAATAAAGTATCACTATTTTGTTAATTAAACGGTTTGGGAAAATGTAGTCAGGAACAAAGGGACTAAATGGAATCATAGATGTACGATTTGATTTAATGAAGCTTTCCTTTTTATATATTGAATACATAAAAAAAACTGAAATTGTTAAAAAGGGCTGCAAGTGTAGTGTAACAAAACAATGTAGGTAAGTAATATTGAGTAAGAGATTTGTTATTCGAAAGGTAAACTATATAAGTAAAATAATCAGAATCGTTATCTATGACATGATCATACAAAATATACTGAATTATTGACACAGTTATGGGAGTAGCTGCACACGATCGTGCCAGTCGTGAGCTTCGACAAAAAACATTTGAACAAATAGACGGGCATAGAATACCACTACCAAGTTCCAACTCACTCGAAGTCGGCCGTCTAGCATTCAAAAGATAAAGAATCGACAATAAAGTTTCTCTTTAAGGGCCGGAAACCACAGTTGACATTTGTAAGTGTAAATTCACCAGATGAGTAAAAGGCTTTTCATATATTGTTATTAAAAAGGAAAGTTGGTAATAGTAATCGGATAAAACCACCAAAGATGTGAAAATAAATGTTGAAGTAAGACTTTCTGTCCTTTTTAATTTTTATTTGTATAAAAAATTCATATTATATCTACATGACTCACTTTTTTCTTTTCATTTATATGGAAATTGGTATACAAAAACAATAGTTCACGTATAGTATTAAGTAATACATTTTAGACGAGATTGTCTTAAATTGCACCATACAGATACAATTTAAATCGAACACGTTAACGATTTATTCAAATTGACCAAGTGAAATAATAGTGTAGTAGTATTTAGCTCTATCTGACGACATTATCTAACATGATTTTGTTTCAGCAACAGCTATAGTTTAAACTTACTAGGTACCGAGGACCATTTACTTAGTTTTTCAATCAATTTTGTAAATTAATTATTAATTGAAGTTCATATCTGTTCGAGTCGAGCTTATCTCATCTTTGTAGGCAACGTCGTCTTTGGCAAAAGTTCTTCTGTAAAACTGTAATGAATTTGATCCTTTCTGTATGAAATTAAAACTTTACGATATGGTTCTCCCTCTCTCGTTCAGTAAAATCTCTTTTATGAAAGTGTAATCTTGATCGATAAAATATTTAAACCCAACGATTTTTTGTATTGTAACCATTACATTTTTTCATTCCATCCAAATCCCGTGAAAGCTTATTTGAACCATTTAAGGAATAATGCCTCTAACTACGGTCATTTAGCTCCACTTTATCTGGATTTGCTTAATCGAATCCGTTAATACTTTTATTGATATTAGTATTTCGAAATTTGACAAAAGAGTGTTCGAGCATACTTACTGGAGTGGAAAAAGGTTATAAATTAATCTTACTTTATGCGTTACACCTACACGTTGTTGAACATGTTATGTGACTGTTGTTAAATTAAAGTACCTACTTAACTTAAACATTACAAATGTTTCCAATAAAACACTCCAAAAATGAGCACAGGATTTAAAAAACGTCATTCGATCACTGAAATATGAGTTTGAATGAGTGTGAATCAAGACTTAAAAACTTAAAACTTGTCAGAATATTTATTTTTAAGCAATGTTGTCCTAATTAAAACGATATTTAGTGACCACGCCAGTTTAAGCTCTCTATTGAATTTATTGCTTTTATGGTTTAGTGACAATGATGTTAATTATTATTTAGTGACAAATATCCATAGCCCAGAATTTCCTGAATTGGGCCCTATATTTCCAGGCCGTGATCAGTAGTCAATTAGAGTAAAGTCTTTTAAAATGAAAAAAACATACATAACATAGACACATGGCCACAGTTATTCATTTATAGCTTACTGTGACAACCTTGAAAGTAATCCAAAGTAACGCAGCGTGTCTGAAAGGGCAAAAAAGTTAAAAGGCGTGAAAACGATCCAAATTCGGTATACCAAAGCAAATAAAACTCAAGTATTCGAATAAATAAAAGCAAACGTTTTAGATATAGAATAGATAAAACTATTTAGGGAAATCAGGCCATCTATTATTGTCATGAAACGGCTGACAAACAAAAAGATGAAAAAGGTAACAATAGAATAGCAATCATCATCGGTTTTATCAACGCGAGGTGTAATTATTTTATTTGTCTTTATACGACTGATTTACAAGGTTGTATAAAATAATAAATAATCACTTTGAATAACTCACTTCCTGAAATTATATTTTATTTATTGTCGGACCGGTAATAGATATTAGTTGTGTAAACGAATTGTTATGACAGAATAATATAAGAATATGATGTTTTACAAGTAGATTATCATAAAATTTAATAGGACTTTAAATTTTATTGACAATATGGTTTCTGAATATTGTTCAAATAGTAAACGAAACCGTTCACTAAACAATAAATGCTCACGTATGCTTATTGCTTACATCCTTTTGAAAGACGTTTTGTATTAGATTTATGGGTCCCTTATTTATTCGGTAATATTTCAATTTAGTTTTTTTTAAAGACGAAAAAAAATTCACATATTTAGTAGGTATACTATAGGTATCTACACTATCTAGGTACTTATTATGTAAATAGTTTATGCGAGGGAATACAAAAAGCCACATACATTAAAATAATCAATATATACGTTTGTCTGGCCTATTAAATAATTCTTAGAGAGGTCATTAACGATTGGACTAAGGCTGATGGAAGAGGAGGAATGTGAGTCGTATTTGGGTCATCAGTGAACGCGTGAAGAATCGTGCCCTTAATTGAAGAAGCCCGTTAAAAGGATCAGATTAATAAGAAAATGACACTTCTCAATTACACAATAATAAAAAATTTCAATATGGGAAACTTCATAACAATCATTAAAAAATTTAAATATGAAAATGATTACGTGTTAAATGAGTAGAAATCCTGTAAACATGATAAAGGATCAAGCAGATTTCATTTGCAATGAAATAAATAGGTAACTACTAACTAATACCACAGAAATACTTATACATACGTATAATCAAAAGATTAACATGCTAAGAAAAAACAATTTTTTTTTGTTTTCCTAAAATGATGCATGTTTCCAAGAAAAATAGTCTGTAAAGAATCTGAATGTTAAATCTCTTTGTAAAATGTGGATGACTTTCAAAGAATGAAATTGCTAAAAGTTTAATGTACATGGAGAAATCATCTATGCAGGTAGAGTTCTATGAACGCCGACAAAACTCACACATCGCCAGCATAATGACTTTAGCGTACCCTTTCTTGGGCTTTACTTTAGACAGAGATGCCAATACAGGTCCTTTTAGCCTCGGGGAATGGCATGAAGGTGCTTTTGCTTTTTTATGTGAAATTTCTTATTTATTGTTGATATTCAAGAAAATATTGATAGATAGCTAGTTATTTTGAAAAAGATTTTAGCCTTTTCTGACCTTGTATTAATTTTATCCAACTTACTTAGCTAATGAAATTAATATTAATGCAGTAAAAATGAATGAATGATAAAATAGCTAATACTTTCATAACCATTCATCATATTTAAGTCATTTATTAATTGTTAGCCTTTTTTTTGTGTTTTGATTCTGAACTTCTGACCGTAGTAAGAAAATATTTAAAAATAACAATTAATTAGGTTTAATTCCATAACCTAAGTCCTAATGGATCATTTAAAAGAGAATGTATTACTTACCACGTAGGTTGGTTAACCAACATTAAATAAATGTGTATGACCTCGTGAATCAGAATGAAAAATTGCAAATAGAACCTTACTCATATGTTTCTTCCCACGTACTTTTAAGTCATCTGTTATTACGAAATCAGATGAAATAGAAATTTTGGAAGCTTAAAATATCGTAACTTACACATAAAACTTATCGCGTTTATAAAGACGTATTTTTTTTAATTTATTAAATAACTAACGGAATCAAAATCTCGATTAATTGAAACAAGTCAGGAGTCTTTTCTTGTTATAAAAGATATTATAATTTATAAAATACATTTTTGTTATCAGTTTCATGAGGTAATGTATGCATTATTAATAATTGCATTAAGAATCTTAATATAGCTACAATAAATCGAGATATCGATGAACTTTATTTGTCACTTATTCATAATTATAGCCGTCTGGACTCTCGCGAGTCGCGACATCTTATCATTGAGGCACCGGGCACGTAGCTTCCTCGATATTCCTATCAACTATGCACTCACGTCGATGTAAACACAAATAAAACCAATCAACATTCCATAAAAACAATATACTTCCTCAAGTCACAAGTATGTTACAAGAACATAATATCAGCAAAAAGTAACCTTACCTAGACAACTGAGATTAATTTTCTCATCCACGGAGTCATCGTCGTTAAAGTATTCCAGCTTTTTAGAATTCATGTTTTGTACTTTTTCACTCAACAAGTTAACATTCACACGGGGTCACACACAACACTTTTGCACACACGAAAACAATTCCAGTTCTTTTTTTGAAAATGGAATCGGTTAAAACACCGGTTTTGATGAAAAGTTCGTTAGACCGGCGCGCGCGCTGTCGACCGATTCTGACCAAGTCAACGACGCGAATGGTTTGAAATTCGAACTGAATGAGTGACGCATGACGCTACGCACACATAGGTGTTGGAACGGAGCGATAATCTGATTAGTGCCCTTTGCGATTATTGTTCTATTTTCTATAATGCCTATTGCCTTTGTGAATGAAACGATTTATTGTTTTCCGTGTTAGTGCGGTCGAACGTTGCATTGTTTTTATATATTTTTTTTTAATTAACAGCCGCGGGATTTTTATATTGTGCTTCATAATAGAATTAGAGCAGTGATAAATGTACTTATTGTTTTGAATTCCATAATTAATAAAAAGGACTTGTTTGGCTGGAAATCCAACGGCTCTAATATCGTAGGTACTAGGTATTATTATTATTATACACTTTATTTGTACCACCACAACAAGTAAAAATTACAAAAATAAAAATTGGAAATGAAACAAACACAGACAGAAGTAGGATACAAAAGGCGGCCTTATCGCTTAGGTAGCGATCTCTACCAGGCAACCTAGGTACCTATATTTAAAATAAATCAGTGTTCAAATTACCGGTATTTAGCTGTACAGATGAGATAGGTTAGGTACGCATTATTGAACTTTTGAACCTAGGTACTTAAATCATAAATCGACTAGGAAATTATTTGTACAAGTTAGATAACCTAAGAACTTAGGCAACTTAGGTAGGTAGAGATGTCTCTGCCAAAAGCTCTATTACCTTGAAGAAGAGAAGGAATTAAGAGTAAGGCTCACAGTAAAGTATGTAAAAATTAAGACTATCGTCTAGTGACGAAACGCGACGCGAGTATGTACCTATTTTCAATAATGCTATCTGTTTCACAACGCTTCGCTGCCTTCTACGTATCGTGCGATAGAGAGAGTTGCAACTTGCAAGTCCAGTAGATATGCCTACATTTTATTCTTGAAATATTGTTTCGAATGATAACGTTTTTACTTTTTACCCCCTCAAACGTTTACGAAATTAGACAATTTTGGTCTCATTAGATTCAGTACACCTTAATCTAGGCTCGTACGTTTTATTTTTTTAGTACCTATTTTAGTTAAGTTAAATAAAAAAATACTCGAGGAAGTTTTTAGGTCAAAAATATGGATATTTAGACGCTAATAACTTTAAACATAAGCAATATTTCTTTAAAATTACGTACGAAGCATAGTTCTTCATTGTATCTGCAACATTTCTAAAAATTATGAAAATTGGACAACATTTACGGGAAGAAAAACGTTATCGCTTTTTGTATGAAAATTTACAACTAGACGATTCTGCTCAGAGTAAAGTAGGTAAGCTAAGTTAGTTTTTGAGAGTAAACTTCAAAGTAGAGTAGGGGTTCAAAACCGTCTCACAAGTTTTCGCAAGGAAAGGGTCTTTAGAAACACTAGAAGAGGTCTCTATTCCGGTCTCAAAGGTATGTGAAGTCTACCAATCTGCACACTTCTGCACATTGCTAGCGTGTAGAATAAAATCTTCTTATTAATTGTCATTCTTACTAGCTAACTAGGTAGGTACTTAATGTCGTTAGCCACGGTGTTAGGTAGTAGGTACTATTACTTATCTAAGTGCTACCTAGTAAGTATCTACCTACAGATTTTTTCAATTAAAATTACAAATTGGTAGTTCATAGTTCATACTTCATACCTCGTACATGTATTTCCAGCCCCCCAATCATGTAAGAATGGCCGATGAAATCGTTAAAGTTCTGCGGCAAAGTAAATAAACCATAACAGCATTAAATTAGAGCTCAATTTCGTGTACCCATTCTTATACGTTTAGGTATGTACGATACTCAAACGTATAAGAATGGATACACGAAATTGAGCTCTATTTCAATGCATTTATGGTTTATATTACTTTGACGCTGAACCTTTACCATTTGATGGACAATTCTTACATAATCGGGGGGAAGATTATGAGTAATCGATAAATACAGGACATCCCATTCTCTATCACAGAGATTTACAGAATGCTCTATCACAGAGAACGTGTGAAAGTCTCCACTCTGCATGTATAGTACAGAAATTAACCAGCATTGTTACTATAAATAGCTTATACAGAAAAAGATATCGCGTTTTGCAAAATAATCTTTAGCTGCATAGGAATACAGGCTATAATTGATTTAGTATTTTTGCAATAAGCACATTAGGGTTCATAAAGTTACACGTTATCAAGCAGAAACAGTGTTCCCCTCCAATAGTAAGAACATACATATTATTATTAGCTTAACAATATCAATTGAATTGAAAATCAATGTAGGTTGATACATCGGCCTCTATACTGAAGGTTGAGCTTAGTCAAAAGACTCTACTGATTACCGACCAACGTACGCATGTTACTGTAATATATATTGAATGTAATAAAAATAACATGATGATGACCTAATGAACATTTTCGGCTGTCTCAGTGTGAGACTTTGCTCTGACTTAAGACATGGTTAAAACGTGACAGATTTATGTTACTCACATAAGTCCATCTCGTTTTAACTCTTAGTAAAGTCTGAGCAAAGTCAAAGTATGCTCTATAGATCTCAGCATCAGATTCTATTCAAAATTGAAAAACACATCATCTAACCATTAATACTTACCTACGCACTTTGAGCTTCAACGCCTTTACATAAATCTGACCGATTGGTCTGGCTCGTTGCAGAAGGAAAATTGTTAATATCGTCTCCCGCGCGAGGGAAAGAGTTCCTTTTTGCTAGGGATGCAGGATGCTATTCTGAATGTGATGTGGCACGTTCGAAGAACAATGAGCTACAGTGGGTCATGTCTAGATCTGTATCAGTCGCTATGGCCTTTATGTGTTAAGTAATAAGCGCCATTTTGGAATAAATAACGGATTTAAGGGTCGAGCCCTTGCGCAAGTAATAATTTTCGACTCGCACTAGCACGCAATCATTTTAATGTTGGCGCGTAATTTTAAAATGCAAATTGTGTCTATAATAGGTTCAGTTTTATTACGCTTGCAGAGTTATTAACATACGAGTAATTCGTTGTGTAAAATTACTATATGCCGTGGCCAATATATCGCAATTTAGAGCTGAAATTCAATAGAATAAAAAAGCACTGTTTGGCTGTCACTCTGGTATTAGAAAATCGCGCGAGAGTGCAGCTGTTGCGATTGTAGTCCGGGTCTCGTGGAACGAAGGTTGGCTAAATAATGGATTATATTTTATTTATTTATTCAATTCAATGTTTATTTATTTAAATTAGGTACATTTTTAGAAGTTCAATATAAAACGCGAAGGTATAATCATTTACCTAGGATCTTAAAACCTTAGTCTTAGAAAAGCACAGACTGCCTTATATAATTATAAACTCACAAATGGATGCTAACAATGGAATTAATATAGATTGTTATGTTGTGTCGTTATAAATATAATTTAATTTATGCTAAGTCGCACACAGTAGCTCAGATAGGTACATCAAGAAGACATAAAATATTAAGAGACTTTAAATAATAAGAGCCAAGCTCATAATACAAAAGGTTATCATATAAATTTCTCCAAATCTATTCGGTGACATTCATTATTTCATATTAATTAAATCTCAAGCCGATGCTATGAAAAAGGAATACGATATCAGAAATTGATTGGATATCGCGTTGTTAATACATTAACAGCTGCCATAAAAATTTGATCGGTCGACGAGGCCTCCTCCTTTGCTGCAGTATAGGTGCTTTTATGCCATACGATCAGTTTGTATACTTTACGACCAATTTGGTTACGATAGACAATCGTATCATATTCGACATATTATAAGAAACGAGATGCTGTCTGCGTAAATTTGCGTAGAATCAATTTTCCGAACCAGTGGTGGAGTCTTGAGTCTTGACGTATTATAAGTGACACAAGTTGTCTTAAATAAAACACCTACATAAATCATTTCATTTTATTTAAATTTCGTGGGACTTTTCGGGATAAAGGTATCCTTAGTTGAGGTTTATAAAGCATTAAATATAGCTGAAAAATGTTCAAGTTGTAAGGACCCTTCGGTAAAATTGATCATATTTAAACGAAATGAGAACAAAATGTAGGTACTCAAAAGAATTGAATGTAAAGGAAGAAGTCTTAGCAGTGGTCTTAAAGGGATAGGATTCTTCTATTGCAATCTTCACCTTCCACAAAAATCACTTCAATGGACGTATATTCAGTGGGTATCAGTTTCAATCTTCGTCGTGTCGTGATCCTTAATTAGAAAAGCACCCTTGAAAGTTAAAAAGAGAGTAAAAACCACGGATAAAGCCGGCCGGTTCCCACACGAGTCTCTTGTTTTTATGAACTCCCAAATGGACCATGGACCCCCGATTTCCCGAACCAATTTTAGAGGGAACCACCATATAATTTGGCATTCCATCAATCTTCAGTGGTTCGGAAATGACAAACCGCGGTATTATATTGATGTTGAAAATTATATTTGGGTTATGCCTGGATTTGTTTACAATGCTGTTATTGGTTATGATACCTTACTTCTTTACTCGTTATGAAATTTAATTTTGAGGTTATCTTTTTACCGTAAAGCTTACGAAGATTATGTTTTTAAGAATGTAAAAGCTGGCGCCTGGCTAAGTGGCTGAGGAAAATTATTATTCACGCATTTATTCAATTATTCTGAGTGTACCCTAATTAAATGCTTTATACTGTTTTTTTTGAGGATGTACTTCGATTAGGTTTCATTAAACATGTCAAATCAAGACTCTGTTACAATACCATTAGGTAATTCATGTGAGATATTCATGATATGGCACAGAATAGTATAAGCCTTTCGAACAATAAATTAATTAATTGTTCAAGCATTGTGGATAATATAGCACATAACCTCTAAATTATACTAAAATGACCGCTATTTTATCCCTTTCATAACGCTTTCTGCGGAAAAGGACAGAATTACAACTGTCAATTCAATTTTGAGGTTATGTGCAACAGAATTAGCCACATTTTATTTATGCCTCAATGGGTCCTCTCATTCATACGTACCCAATCGAAAATGTGCTTTTTCATCGACTCATCACCTGATTATTACCTTTCCAAGAAATTAAACTTAAATTACGTAAAAACGGAGACATCCGGTAGCTGAAATGCTTATCATAACAATATAATACATTAGTTTTTATTTTAAATGTTCTACATTTTGCAGCGTTATAGTCATTCAGGAGCTCAGGACTGACGGGTGTCGAAATTCTTATTTTAGTTTATTTTACTATCATAAAAAGAGAGTAGGTAAATAGGCATAATCTAGGCAAGCGCGCTCCGCCTTAGGGTGCAAGCAAGTCTTTGCAACAGCAACCAAGTCTAGCTGAATAATAAAATTAAAAGAAAAAGAAACTTGACTAGCAATTTTTAGTCAAAACAACAGAGAACATTATTTTGTTTTATACCACTACATATAGGCTCTACATTCATAAAATCAACAAAAATTTATCTCCTTGAAACTGATTCCTTTCATTTTATTAGCCCCGCCCTTGACTGCGATCTCACCTGGTGGTAAGTGACGATGCAGTCTCAAATGACAGCGGGCTAACCTATAAGGTCTGTTTTCCTGTCTTTATCTACCTGCGAATTTTTGAAGGAACATGTGGAAGTTTTCACACGAATAAAACCAGGATCCGCTACTAGTGCAAAAGATAAGAATATTAAATATGAACGAGAAATTATTTTCGTTTATAATCAAAGTGGTGGGATGACAAATTGTCGTCGCAGGCGCACCCTGATCTGATCATTGGAGAGCTGGTGGGGAGATTCAAGGAGTTACTTGAGAAAAGTTCAACGGCAGCAACCACCTTAAAAGCTTAACAGTAGGTAGGTATATACGATTTTGATAATTAAAAACAAATGTGTTTTAGACATAGACTTATTATATTACTAGTCATTTACATCAATGGTTTTAGAATTCTGATAGGGTGCTATTTTGAGGGCATAGCATTTATCATTGCAAGAAGGTTATCTAGTTTCTTTTAAAATCCCCCATGCACCTAATAACTCTTTCTTTTTCTTCGAGAGGCGGTTATGCCGGGCTTCTGGAGACCCAGTGCCACTAACCGTTGTCTATCTATTGTGATCGCCACCATCACCTATAGTTCCTGGTCAATACCATTTGCTGCCAAGAACAGCAGTAGCTTCTTGGCCGGGATATCCCACCAACTCTTAGATTATCTTGATTTCTTTACGGTCAATCTGATTAACCGAACGCTTGACTTTCACGATCCTCTGCTTTATGACTGTTGCACGTAATATCGTTGTAATAAATGATTAAACCTGCACCTGCATTACGTAACTCGTGATTGATGCATTGCGATTATCGTAATCAGAAAAACTTCAATCGCTTAACGCTATCGGATGGGCAAAGTGTAGGTATGTGTAGTTGTTTCTATACTAGAGACAAAATATATAGTTATATGAAAACAAGCTGTAAGTATTAAGTAAAAAATCTGTAACCCGACTGCGGCAAAATTTCATCGTATACTCATTATAGCCCGACCCGGGAATCGAATCTGGGACCTCGTCGTCCGCAGTCAAATACGCTAACCACTGGTAAAACGAGGCAGTTTGAAGGCCTTTGAAGGTCCAAGTGATTATAAATTAAAAATATATTATCAGACTGACATAATATTAATTTGTCAAAATAAGGAAGGTCAAATCGCTGGGCCCAGAAACTGAAAGTTTTACTCGTAAGTTTTCTGTACCAAAGTACTCGTATACCTCTAAGTTCCTTCTGCCTTCCTGAAATCCCATCCAATACAAAGCCAGCCAAGTCAACTAGTAAAATTTAACATCCATTGATATCCACTTAACATTCCCACAGTGGTTGTAAATGTTAAGTGAAAACAGCATTGTTAAGTACATGTTAAAAGCTGTGATTGTAGGCTTTAAACCAGACATTCGTAGTACAGAATACGATTGGCGATATAATGATTGGGCTTTACGTGTTAATGGGCCTTATTGCGTAGCTTTTCAATAACGCTATAAGGGCTTGCACACACTTGTATATAACTTACTAAAAGACATGACTGCGAACGTGTGGATTTAGTGGATTTGTTTTTCAAAATCTCGTGGAAATTCTGTGATTTGTTGGGATTGAAAGTAGCCCATGCCACTTTTAACATCTTTAAAAATATCCTTGATTCGTGTCTTTAAATATATCCGCGCAAAATTAACTTCAATCTGTAAGCTTTTCTGCGGCGTGATTTAAGGGCAAATCAAGAAACAAACACGCTTTACTTTGAAATTTTATAATACGAGTATTATACTCATACTGATGAGTTGTCTCGACGCGTTTCAGGATTTTTCTAAATAATAAGTACCTAGGCTCTAATAATAAGGCCCTTGTATCTTATCCGTTAGAATTGGGCCATGAAAAGTTTTAAGCAGAGAGACAGAAAATTTTTACATTAATAAGTAATAATGGATGTATATGTAATCGGTTCCTAAGACCAAAGTTAGACTAAACATTTTTGAAGTGAAAACTTCTTTACCCGCGTTGAGCACTTTTTGGTAGGGGGTAAACTTGTGGATTCGCGTCACCGTCACCGTATGCCGTCACCGACATGCTCGCTCCGACATGCTCGCGAACACCGGCATGCTCGCGTTTTTACGAAGACAAATGGTCTTAAATACAAATATACTACATTCGTAATTAAACTTTTTAATGCCTTCGTTTTAAGGTTTTTTTTAATTTAACGTTTTCACTTCTATCGGCAGTCCCTATGACTGGCAATTTTTTTTTCTCACTTTTTATAATCAGTAGTTGAACACAGCTGAAGATTCAAAAGGCATTTTTGATAGTAAATCAACCAATGTGCAGCTACCTAGCTTTTTTACGTTACTATGTCGAAGCTTTACGATATCACCTCGATTCAATATCGTTGCAAATAAGTCTCGACCTACTTCGTCGACAGGTGCGTAAATGCCTCCAAAGAGATAATAATTAATTTTTTTCTTTTTTTCTGTAGAAAAGTTTATTAATTTTGTAAAATGATTGTGATAGTTTAATTACTATGGCCCTTATTCATACAAAACACATTGATAAAGGCTACCATTGATTAAAGTTATAGATCGGCTTTCCCGAACAAAAATTGTGTTTTATGAAGCTTTTTTTTTATCCACTACAAGTTAGCCCTTGACTGCGATCTCACCTGATGGTAAGTGATGATGCAGTCTAAGATGGTAGCGGGCTAACCTGTTAGGGGCATGGCAGTTATATTAAACCCATACCCCTATTCGGTTTCTACACGGCATCGTACCGGAACGCTAACCCGCTTGGCGGTACGTCTTTACCGGTAGCGTGGTAACTAGCCACGGCCGAAGCCTCCCACCAGGCCAGACCAGGGAAAATTCAGAAATTATAAATTTCCAAACCCTGCCGGGGATCGAACTCGGCACCTCCGCACGTTAAGGCAACAGCGCTCAACACTGCGCCACAGAGGTCGTCAAAAAAAAAGCTAAAAAAAAGTGTAAAAATAAGGACGTCATTACGAAAAAACGAGTTGCTGGCATAGATTTAATTTGGTCTCGCTGGCAGCGGATGATAAATCTATGGTCGCTGGTTTTAAAAATTTTTGTTTCATGTTTTTTATGACAATCAAGTGAAAATGGATGAACTCAAGCTAGGACATACAGCTTAATTTAGGTTATTATCAAAACAGCCTGCGCCGCGCTTTATCGATTTTCTTGTAGGTACTTATCATAAATCGTACACCAGTACGCGCGCGTTTGACGCTGCATACATTTTTTGTGAGCTTAATTAGACGTCACGGTTATCTCCAAAACAAACTAAAACAGTGAGTCGCGTATATCTGCCTAAAAAGCCGTTTTTTTTGGGAAAAATGAAACAATAAAAACCATGGGAAAGGTCCGAGAAGCGAACGCCTAAAAATGTCCGACGCGTTCGTCCCGGACGGGAGCGGAATTTTAAACAGGACTCCTTTATAAGGATCTGGATGCTTCGGATGCGTTGAAAAACTCCCACTTTTGGAATACGGCCGTCCTTTCGACCTTTGAATAGCTATGTTTTGTCTGCGAGGACGATCAACTTTGATTCAACCAAATTTCAGCATCGTCTGTTTCTATGCGGTATATCGCAGTCAAGGGCTAACTTGTAATATTAAAAAAAAGGTATCGTAGCACCAACACATTTTATTCACCTTGACTGCTGTTTTAAGATACGAGTATCATCATCAAAATTCAAATGTGTTTTATTCAAATAAACTTTTACATGTGCTTTTGAAAAGTCAAAATATGAATCTACCATTAGTTCGAAATTTCTGAATGCCATTCCTATCGAAGGAACTAGCAAGAAACTCGGGGATTGCTCTTTTAAAAAAAAATGTAACACTAAAATCACTATAAAGAATGCATTTTATGTAACAGTAGTCCCACGCATACTCGTAGCTCCTAAATCCACGCTTTTTTCAGTTCTATACTTATAATAAAACTGTAACAGGTCCAATTCTGTACATTGAAGATATTTTGAAAATTTTTTTTTGGAGGGCACTCATTATTCGATACTGAAGCCAAATCTGTAATTTTTTTTCATTTTTGTCTGTCTGTCTGTCTGTCTGTCTGTCTGTATCTTGGTCGCGCATCACGCCGAAACTACTGAATGAATTCAAACGAAACTTGGCACGATTTGAGCCTATACTACGAGGTAGGACATAGGATACTTTTTATCCCGAAATTCTACCACCGAAGGGGTGAAATAGGGGTTGAAAGTTTGTATGAAAGTCCTTCATTTTTCAAGTTATAGCCATGAAACTTGGTATATGAGCTGCGGGTTAAAAATGAAGACATACGTGTTTCACAGTTTTTCAAAATTTCACCCTCAAAGGGGTGAAATAGGGGTTGAAAGTTTGTATGAAAGTCCTTCATTTCTCAAGTTATATCGATGAAACTTGGTATACAAGCTACCGGTTAAAAATGAAGAAATACGTGTTTCACAGTTTTTGTAAATCTTACCCCCGAAGGGGTGAAATAGGGGTTGAAAGTTTGTATGAAAGTCCTTCATTTCTCAAGTTATATCCATGAAACTTGGTACCTATATGAGCTGCGGGTTAGAAATGAAAACATACGTGTTTCACAGTTTTTCAAAATTCCACCCCCAAAGGAGTGAAATATTGGTTGAAAGTTTGTATAAAAGTCCGTCATTTCTCAAGTTATTTCGATGAAACTTGGTATATCCACGCGGACGAAGTCGCGGGCATCAGCTAGTCCATATAAATATTATAAATGCGAAAGTTTGGATGGATGGATGTATGTATGTATGGATGTATGTTTGTTACTCAATCACGCTCCAACGGATGAACGGATCTGGATGAAATTTGGCACAGAGATAGATTATAGTCTGGAATAGCACATAGGCTACTTTTTATCCCGGAAAATTAAGAAGTTCCCGCGGGAATCAAAAAAACCTCAACCACGCGGACGAAGTCGCGGGCATCAGCTAGTATATAATATAATCTTCGATTGTATAGTATACCAAAGTATGAAATTCACTAGTTATTGAAAACTTCATTTCTTTTTATCATAATTAATTCCAGGGTTAAAATGCCTTTAAAAGACTCACCGCCTCAGTAACAAGCCCCATTGAGGCTCTGAGTCAGGTCATAAAATCAAGACAGTTACAAAACAAAGTTTTTTTTTGGCCAAGATTAAGGACAGTTACAAAACAATATTTTTTTTTATTTTATAAATGTTTTATAAAATCTTGGGAACAAAAAGGGTTCTCGACGATTTAATTTTCATAGTTATAACTTCTAACATTTCTAATCCCGTGAAGTGATACATGATTGTAATCTGTTCGTTTTATGACGTCATCTTTTAAGTTTTTTGTCGCCGCCTGGTGGTCATTTAAGATAAATTGGCATGATTGTGTGACACTCCAAATATGTGATCCGAATATATTATATTGTAAACAATAAACGCTGAAAGCTTATGTTAATTTAGGCGACTTTGCTTGCTTGTATTGTAAAAATATTTTTGGAACTACCTATATAAGTTTTCGATATAACTTTCATTTGCAGAAAAAAATCATAAGTCACAAATATAGAATCACAAATTTGAGACCTTTTTATCAAAAATTTACTAATTCCAATACATAATTACTAGACTAGCAGGTGGACTGTGGCCTAGTGTGGTGGACCGATGTGTTGAAATATTAATTTACTAGATGATGCCCGCGACTTCGTCCGCGTGGACTAAGTTTTTCCAATTCCCGTGGGAACTCCTTACCCGGGATCCAACCTATCCCTGCACCAAATTTCAGCAAAATCGGTTGAACAGATGGGCCGTGAAAGCGTAACAGACAGACAAACAGACAGACAGACACACTTTCAAATTTTCACACTTTCGTATGGATTTTCATTTTAAAAAATTAGGTCAATACACAGACCGATATTTTCATTCACACAATATATTATTTAAAATGATAAAATAATGTTAGTAAAGGGTAACATTAAAAATGTCAGACATTAAAGTGGACCGGCTCGTGACTTGAATTTGATATTATTAAAAAAGGACTAACTTAAAAAAGATAAATTTTGGAACAAGACGCCCGGACTCGGGATAAAGGGTTTGGTCGTTGACAGTTGACACGTATTCACAAGCACAACCAGTGTGACATAGTTATCTCTCTCGTGGCTTTTGCAACGCTTTGACGATGAAAATACATTATAATTTACATCCAACCATAAAATTTTCTGATTGGCTGAAAATTTAACGGTGGAGGTTGTATATCGATGGTCCATATTAAATTATTTCAAGACAACTGATATTTCACCGCCGTTAATGCCTAATCTGGTGACAGAAGGGCTGGCTCATGTTTTGCGCAAAGGATCAGCCTGGCTGTCCAACGCGGAAATGCAGGTAGCATTCTTGCTACCATTCCACGCGGGCATGATTTATTTAGTAATTAGGTTAGGCTAGCTGGTTTTCAGCTCTAATGTATTGTTTTCAATAATAATAAAAAAAGACAACTGAAAAAGGAGGTAACTACAATTTCAACAATTTAAATTTTAATTCTTAGTTTAGCCAGTTAGCGAACAGAATTAGCTGTTAATTTCCGAAACATACTTATGTAATATGCACTTGTTTGAAAATAGAGTTTAGATCAAATAAAAATATTAATTAGAAAATCGCAAGAAGAGATAATTTAGATTTAAACCATTTCATTTATCTACATTACCCATCGGCCCACCGGCCCACCGGTGAAAAAGTCTGTTTTCATCAAGTGCCATAATCTTTATTATAGTCCTAGTTGGACACGTCACACAAGGTTAAAATGAAAAAACTATTGTAGGTATTAAATCGTAGTTGTAAAGTCATGTCAGTAGAGTACATAATATTATTATGTTTATGCCCGACGATTGTTTATAATTTTTACATTTATTGCTATAGGTCTGGTAGGCTGCAGAAGCTATAAAGCCTGGATTTAGAAAAACAAGTCCATCAGAGCGCCGCGGTGCGAGCGAGCGTTGACTTTGTGACTCATCCGTCGCGCACGCAAAAAGCTGTCGAGGAACGCTATGATGGCGCTTTTGAATGTAGGTTAAGAATTAAAAATTGTTGTCACGCAAACAAAGTCATAAGTCAATTACATATTCTAAGTTTTACTCACGTTTATGTCGCGTATGAGTAACTTATTAAATGTAAACAGTCTTGTAAATCGCGTATCGTACGCAAAATTTAGTTATGTAAGTTACTTACGTGCTCACTTACGTAAATACATACAAGTGTTTCGTGGCCAAAGTGGTCCACCTCCCTTTTGCCTCCTTTTGCCTCCTTTTTGTATTATTATGAGTGGGTTGTCCCCTGGGACAACCCACTCATAATAATACAACTTTCCATAATACTGCTTTCCATCAGGTGAGATCGCAGTCAAGGGCTAACTTGTAGTGAATAAAAAAAAAAAAAAAAAGGGGGTACGATCCCCGGCAGAGGCAATTTGGGATAGGTATATCAATTTCCTATGTTATATTACGCGGGCTATGTTGGGAATCTCTCTCAGGGATAAAATCCGGAACGAGGAAATTCGTAAAAGAACGAAAGTGACCGACATAGCTCTGAGGATTAGCAGGCTGAAGTGGCAGTGGGCGGGTCATATCTGTCGCAGAACCGATGGCCGTTGGGGCAGACGTGTTCTGGAGTGGAGACCGCGTACCGGCAAGCGCAGTGTAGGACGACCTCCAGCTCGCTGGTCCGATGACCTAAAAAAGGTGGCGGGAAGCGGGTGGATGAGGAAGGCAGAGGACCGTGTTTGGTGGCGCGCTCTCGAAAAGGCCTATGTCCAGCAGTGGATACATACAGGCTGATGGATGGATGGATGGATGGATGATATCTGTAGGGGCATACATACCTACATGGATGTCGCAATATGACGCGGCCACGTTAGCCAATCACGTGCCGCCGCCTGAATCACGATTACGAAGTTATTTCAGAATTGTACTATATATAGAACTTTCAACCTACAACAGTCGGCCCAGCTGGCAGCCCCGAGCATGACACCGGCTCGGAGGAAGATCTTCCTATTGTCTCGGGAGCAATATACCATTCGCTCCCGACATATCAATTTCTATATTGCCTCTGAGCTGGTCTTGTGGTAGAACTTGGTCGGTTTTGGTTGCAAAAGACTTATCGCCAAGCGATGTAGCTATCCGTTACGTCGCCGTAGCCGTACAGAAACCTTTAAGAGGATTAATATAACTGTAAGTAGGTACTTAAATAAGCTTATTAACTTGCAACTAGCGATTTCTACGAATTACATACTACTTATGAACCTTGTATGGTAGGAAGAAATTAGTTGAATTTACTGTTTATATTATAATTTTTATTTACAAAAAAAATTATAATGTTAGTTTTAATTTAGTTTTTATTTTTAGTTTATTTGTAATAAGTTTTATATGTTTGTTTAAACCAACAATCAACATTAATAAAATTACCTAATTCACTGTTAGTAATCAGATAAATTATGGATAATATAATAAAAAATAGGGCCATATTTATTTGTGTAATAATAACTTGTTTCGTTGTGATTGTGTAATTTTTTTATTGTGGAGCTAATAAAATAGCTGCAAAGCTATTAAATAAATATTTTAAGCGTCATTTTAGCCATTTTTCCGTACTTCTAATAAGTAAATTGTTTGCTATAACCGGCCTGCAACCTGTTTTCATTGTTATTCTCCCGGGAGAGAAAACGCGTGTCGGTACACGGTGCCGCTTGATTTGTGCGAATGGAGCTGTCACTTTTGTGTGTGGAATTATTTGGAAATAAACTTTTATAGAGTCGCTTGTTTTTTAAAATTATTTACTTATGCAGGTTTGTTGCACCTTGCGGAAACTGTTAACTTTTGTTTCTATCTGAACATTTTCTATTATTGAGTACCAATGTATAATGTCCGACAAACTTAGCTGATCCGGTGACAGCATAGGTATCTATGAAAAATAAAATAAAAACAAAACTAAACAGGCATCAAATTAGTTCCAATTTTAGCCACCGGGATAAGTTTATCTGCGTCCGCGTGGAATAAGTTTTTTAATTTCCACGGAAACTCCCTAATTTTCCGGGATAAAAAATCACAAACTATACCCATGCAAAAAGTCACGTCGATTCGTTGCTCTGTTACGACGTTATTGAAGGACAAACCAACAAACAAACACACTTTCGCATTTATAATATTAGTATGATACCTAGGTATGTGATTTTCCCTATAACGTAGAGTCCTACTGAGAAAATAATTAGAAATTGCACCTGACTGAAACTGGGACGTACCTTGATTTTCCTAAAATAAGGTAATTATAATTCTAAAATACGAAAGTCACCAAAAAAGCATTGGCATTATGGTCCCAGTGATTAATTTCAAGTTTGGAATGTCTCTACCAGATTGATATCAGATAAGAAAATAACTTCAAACGAACCGTCTCGGTGCCTTCCTGTAGCCTTAATTCTAATTGTAATCTAATGCCTTCTATTTCTGTGTCTTGTATTACGGAAGCGTAGTAAAAATTATAAATATTTACGGCTGCCTTCCTTGCATCGCATCTGGCTTTTAGCTATCTGTAAAGGCTTGGTAATATACGAAGCGTGACGGCAGCACCACAATACATGACACAGTGTCGTCTCGAGTAGTCATTTGCGCTCACGCCACCTAGTTGCTAATATTCATTGTTACGTACTAACTTAACTTCTTAATCGTCAAGTTTAGGATCGTGGTATAATAGTTATAATAGTACTTGCATAATAATTATTATCTTCTCTACATATCAATACACTGCAACTTCAGCTTTATGTAACGAACACTAAATTGTAAGACGTGTATTATGCAAATAAATATTATTCTTCTTATTATTCTTAGCTAACTTCAGGCTTCACTTTGGTGAAAATCCTTTTTAAATGTAGGTCTACACTCTATAGTATTTCTCAACGTATCTATAGCATTAATCCACATGCAAAATTTATATTTTCTAACAAAGTTTTGTTAGTTCCTTGACTATTCAAAGCACTTGTAAAACTTTGGTTGAAAACAAATCAATTCTATTCTGTGGTACTGTTTCGGTGAGTCCCGTTGTCACACGTAGTTGCCACGCTTCGCTGAAATAATCACGCGTTCTATCTAACCAAGCCCTAAGTTACATTGTCACTATAGTTGCATCCCGCGGCGTCTCTTATATCGAGGCATGTTTGATTTTGATTTATAGGTAACGGTATAGTTTAAATTAACAATTTGCTGAATCAGAAGTTTAATTAAGAAAATCAAATAGGTAGGTTGGAGCTGTAGGTTTACAATCGTGCATTGTTGAGTCAACATTTCCTGAAGATGCTCCGGTATCGGAGTGAAACGTACTTTGAGAATAATTTGGAAAGTTTCTGTGTGGTGAATATCGCAAGATACACACTGTATCACATAGATTTACCTATTGTGGCAGATTATAGCGAATTAAAGTTATGGTTCCTTCATAATAATTATTATTGTAAATAGTTGTAGGCTTGGTTGTAGGCTACGCAGTGTCCAACGTATTTTTTCTTTATGATTCTACTGTAAGTTGTTTGAAAGTCGAATTCCATTAACACATCAAGTAGTTTTTCTCGAGCCGTTGACACCGCGTTTTTACGACAACTGTATGAACAGCTATTGGTGGCACAGCATGTACCCTGCCTATTACGAAGTGGGTTGGGAGCCCATTTCGCCGTGTTGTCTCACTACGGGTGGTGAGTGGTGACTAGAAACTAGTAGCACTATTGGTTCTTTATAGGTGTTTATTTTCTGGTGTGTTTTGTGGTTATTTTGTGGTTTGACGACCTCCGTGGCGCAGTGTTGAGCGCTGTTGCCTAAAAGTGCGGTAGTCCCGGGTTCGATCCCCGGCAGGGTTTGGAAATTTCCCTGGTCTGGTCTGGTGGGAGGCTTCGGCCGTGGCTAGTTACCACCCTACCGGCAAAAGACGTGCCGCCAAGCGATTTAGC
This sequence comes from Erebia ligea, assembly GCA_917051295.2. Lineage (NCBI taxonomy): Eukaryota > Metazoa > Arthropoda > Insecta > Lepidoptera > Nymphalidae > Erebia > Erebia ligea. Next base: position 3,166,473 of record OU785232.1, read on the forward strand.
GTTCCCGTACGATGCCGCGTAGAAACCGAATAGGGGTGTGGGTTTAATATAACTGCCATGCCCCTAACAGGTTAGCCCGCTACCAGACTTAGACCCGCTACCGCTTAGACTGCATCATCACTTACCATCAGGTGAGATCGCAGTCAAGGGCTAATTTGAAGTGTATAAAAAAAAAGTGGTGTGTTGGTATATCAATTTTAAGATACTGTTATTGATTATCACCATCACGTTTTATAAATGGTTTTTCAATCGGGACCCTCGAACTTTGACAGCGTATAGCGACCACCTTGGTAAATCCTGTCTTGACATTTTACCATGGAACATTGAATTTTTAACAGTCATATTTTTTTTTTTTACTTCAAAACTGACTACAATTATTGTTCATCAAGCATAAAATAACACATGATAAATTGGAATATAGAATATACAATTGTGTCTTCTGGATGAAGACATGACATGCACAGAAGGGCACCGTAACTACGGCAAAAACATTAACAAAAAGTAACAAAACAAAAAACAAAGAATATAAAAACTAAAATAAAAAGTAAATTACTAACTAAACCTTACTAGCTTAATTTATGTGCATTTAACAGGTTATGGTTTATGTGTATTTAATAGGTTTTATCGACGTGCAAAGTCCAAGATTAAGCAAATCAGATGACTAAGCTATAATCGGTTAGAAAAGCACATTTGAACCTTAAAATTACAGAATATTCTTCTTGTAGGTTGATATTATAGACAGCTAGATGACGTCTCCGACTTCCGCGAGGATTACGGGGTTTTAAATTCTGGGGAAACTCATTGATTTTCCAGGATTAAAAGTAGCCTATGCCATTCTCCAGGTCCTCAACTACACCAATGCGTCACATCGATCCGTTACAGATCCTGAATTTTCAACTATGTCAGTAGGTACAATAACTCATCTGTTTTATAGTTGTAAGAATACGCAATACCATTAGCCACCCATTAGGTAAGCAATAAAACGTAATACATTTTTAACAATACTTTAATGTGTGGTAAAATGTAGGCCATTTTTAATGGAAGGCCTTCTAAATATTCGAAATGTATACAAGTGTTATGTTGGCCCTACTTTCGTCATATCGTAACTTTTAACGTCCATTAGTACGAATAAATACTTACACTGAGTAGAGTACAATTGTTTCTTATTAAAGAAAAGACTCGTGAACGAGCTATAAAAGTTGCTGTAAATCTCAATGATAGTTGACGACCTCCGTGGCGCAGTGTTGAGCGCTGTTGTCTTAACGTGCGGAGGTCCCGGGTTCGATCCCCGGCAGGGTCAATTTGGGATTTTATAATTTCTGAATTTTCCTGGTCTGGCCTGGTGGGAGGCTTCGGCCGTGGCTAGTTACCACCCTACCGGCAAAGACGTGCCGCCAAGCGATTTAGTGTTCCGGTACGATGCCGTGTAAATACCGATTAGGGGGGTGTTTAATATAACTTAATAAACAGGCTAGCCCGCTACCATCACAGACTGTACCATCACTTAGTATAAGGTGAGATTGCTCAGTCAAGATCTAACCTGTGGTGGCGTAAAACCCAGAAAACTATTAATGAGATTAAACGATTAATTAGATAGAAGATTTACAATAATATTCCAATTTTTTTTCATAAAACTGAATACAACTAAACTAGTGGTTCGCCCCGAACTGAGACCTCGCGGTATCCATAAACTTGTACAGAGCGCCATCTATTGACATTATTGTGAAGTTCTGTTAATAATACTGAAGCACATTAAAAATTAAATAATTTCATTTCCTTATAATATTTATCTAATTTTAGTATTTGTTGTTCATGTACAGGATATAATTCAAATAATTGATAAGTTTCAGGCTCAGCCTTTCAGAAAATTGAGAGTTCTGAGGTCAACTTTGGACGTTAGAAAATCGCCACTTTGAAAGCCCCCCATTTCGTCAATTTTAGGGGAAAAATTAAAAAATAAATATTTTTGGACTCTATTCCTAACTATCTTTAAAATGATATACCGCAACCCTATGTAACGCTATAAAAAATATTTTACTTCGCATTCGCTTCTATGAGAGCCCCCCTGAAATAAAGATTTTTATAACTTTTTAAGCCATATTCGGCGGGAGGCCATCGGTTTACATATTATATTTAAATTTGAAATAATTACGTTCAGTAATTCAGAAGTTATAAGGCTCTGACAGACGGACGGACGGACGGACGGACAAGTGCAAATTCACTCAAGTAGACTCAGAGACCTTCGCTTCGCTCGGTCAATAACAAGAATAAAGATGGAAGGTATTAAACCTTCAATTTTTATTCTTGTTATTCTGTTTTATTTTACTGCTTTTATTCAGGTAATTAATTTTAATTTAATTTATATTGCCTTTTTACTATTTTTACTCATGTAAAAATATTAATTGAATATGGACAAAGCTGTCTGAAATAAAACATTTTTATATATTTTATAAGTAGATAATACAAAAAGCTTGAAGACCAGTGAAGAAAAGGCTATTCTTAACTTTAGAAGTAAAACACCGCAAGCGAATCACTTAATCTTAATATCATCACAATTATTCATATCTTCATCACTTTATTAACAAAGTAAGGTAGGTATAATTAAGCTGGGAGAATCACTCGCTGTCATCATAAGGATGGGAGCACATTGGCGAAGCAAATATGCAACAGTAACTCCGCCCCGTCAAGCCGTCCGCTTAAACGAGAAGCGATTATGTAAGTACCAATTTTTTGGCAGCAGAGTATACTTATTATGATTTATGATTCTTGGCTTCGGAAGCAGTCCTCGTCTTGCGAAACGCTCGCTGATAAAATACTGCTGGAATGCTCGCCTCGGTGACGGCGCAGACTTCCTACTAAGTAGATGGCTGACTTTAAAAGACTCGCTATAAGTCGCTGGATACATATTGTGTACTATGTATATTACTGTGGACGTTTACATAAATAAATAGTAAGTATTTTATTTGCAGGAACATGGGTACAATTAAAGGTCATAAAGTAGTAATTTCCCCTACATATTATTTTACCATATAATGGTGTGCAAATTGTGCATCATTGATCAAGTTATAAGTTATTATTATTATAAGGTATTACTTCATAAAACTAAATTATTACATTGTCAGATCGGTTGAGGGTGAGGTCAACGCTGATCCCTCTTAGTGAAGCTTCGAATATAATTGGAGCCAATGTGCGCCCAGCCTAAGCTGGGGAGCATCTTTCGCCGTCGTCGTAACAAATGCAGCGATGAAATCGGCGTGGTTAATTAGTGAAATCAAAATAAAAAGCGTTTGAGAGCTTTGGCCGTTCTTGCTTTCACATCGCGAATCAATCTTGCATGAAGTAAAATATTCTTTTCACTAATTTTAGGTATGACTAGCGCCCTTTGCGGCTTCACTCGGGTAAACAAAGTAATCACAGATTTAGAGTAACATTAAAAAAAAAAAGATATTGCCTGCGACTTCTGCGATTTAATGGTATGGGAACTCCGGGATAAATAGTATGAGAATATGTTATTTACCGGAATGCATCGACCACACAACCAATAGACACCTAATTACTATGCATTCGTAATGCAAACAATTCAGTCAAATTACTCAAGTAAGCGGGCGCGGGGTACTAAACGCTGATTGGTCTACTCAAGGTCAAAAAAATCATAAATCAAATGGGATGGGGTCCTAACTCCTAATAATTATTTCTCGATAATTAATTATCGATATACTCTAATTAATATTTAAATAACTCGGTAGGTTTTGTTACAAGGGCGTGGAATTATATAAGACCTATTAAGTCTGATGTGTTGTCTGAAAGTGTTCGCCCTAATCCCTATATATGAGGAGTCTATTAGTTGTATGGTCGATGCCGGAATGCAACCTACCTCTGCACCAAAGTTGGTCAAAATCGCTTGAAAAGATGGGCCGGAAAAGCGTAGCAGTCAGGCAGATAAACTTTCGAATTTGTAACAAATATAATTATTTATGAATGATATTAGACTTTTAAATACAACATTATATTATTCAAAAATAATTGAAAAACCGTTTTTCTTGCAACTTTTCTCAGATTATTTGGATACTGTAATAATTTAAATGAATTAAATTGAAAGTTAGGTTCATTCATATTACATATTAATAAGTCATCATTGGTAAGACTAAGAACCGCATGAAAATCTAAACAGTGACTGTTGACGACCTCTCTGGTACGGTGTTGAGCGCTGTTGTCTTAACGTGGGAGTTCCCGGGTTCGATTCTCAGCCGGGTCAATTTATAATTTCTGATTTTTCTGTGGTCTGGTCTGGTGGGAGGCTTCAGCCGTGGCTTGTTACCACGCTACCACCCAGCGATTTAGCGTTCCGGTGCGATGCCGTGTAGAAAATAGAAACCGATTAGGGGTATGGGTTTAATAATATAACTGCCGTACCCCTAAGTCCGCTACCATCTAAGACTACATCTCCACTTACAAAAAAAAACCGTGTTAACTGACAGACAATCCGGCAAAGGGTCTGTATTGTATGTGAGTGATGATAGTGATAGTGATTTTTTACGCTTAATCGGTTAACTCTAGTGAAGGTTTATTAGCAAACAAACTAGGTTAACGTTAATTTTGAGATGCGAGTCGAATCTCTTTTCCATGCCAGATTATTGATGCATCTATTGAAAACATTGCGTTCTCAAAATTCACAGAATTTCAAGTAACTTTTTTTTTTAATCTTTATTTATTTTAACAGGACTTTTATACTCGTACTATATGTATATGACAGTCCTATCGTATCTTTTCCATTACTATTTTAACTATTCTACTTACTTATTTTACTACTTAACTGTAATTAGTTTCTACTACTATAATTCTACTACGTCTACTACATAATAAATTCTTTAACTATCTATAAGCCAGCAGTAAGCAGTAAGCAGTAAGTATAGAGACAAAAAGAAATGTTTGGCGGATAAAAAGCCCACGTAACTCAGTTGTACGTAAAGACGCACACACTACCGTGATAAGACAAATTGAATTTCTCCTCTGACGGGGAGGAAAATGGAATGGAATGGTGTCCATTACCCTTACTCTGAGATTGATCGAATTTAAAATACGGTCTCACTAAGTGAGGTGAATTACATTTGCATCAAACTAAAATGAATCTTAATCTTATTAATTTAGAGCTCAATTTCGTGTATGCATTCACAGCTAGCGCTCCAAACGATACGTTTCGAAATTTGAATCGGTTGCACTGAATTTGTGGCTTTAAATCAAGAGTTTTTGGGTCCATTTTAGTTTGACGCAAATGTGATTCACCTCACTTAGTGAGACCGTATTTTAAATTCGATCAATCTCAGAGTAAGGGTACTGTAAACATTTTTAGTGTGTTGCCGCTCTAATAAGATTTATAACTAGTGATGCCCGTGACTTCGTCTGCATAGATTTAGGCTTAAAAGTCCCGGGGGAACCTATTAAAAGTAGCCTATGTCACTTTTCAGGTCCTGCCTACCTATATATAAAGCAATCAATCCGTTGCTCTGTTGCGGCGTGATTGAAGGAAAAATCAGCAAACCAACAAACAAACATACTTTCGCATTTCTAATATTAGTATGATTTATTTAGGTATTTTGAACCTATACTAATATTATTATCCATAATAATATTAGAATTAATGCGAAAGTGTGTCTGTTTGTCCGTCTGCTACGCTTTAACGGACCATCTTTTGTACTGATTTTGATGAAATTTGGTGCAGATATAGCTTGCATCCCGGGAAGGACATTATAGCTTCTTATTATCCCGAAAAATTAAAAAGGGCTACCGCGGGAATAAAAAAAAATTAATCAACGCGGACGAAGTCGCGGGCATTATCTAGTTCTTCATAAAGCTAAGACCTTTAAAGCAGTAACATTTTATCTTGATTGTTGCCAAGTTTTATAATATCTAGCCATTAAGAACCTAGATCTTATTTATAAAAGTCGTTATAATAGCTAGCCTCAACTGGTGCTATTTTAACTTGCTGTAATTACTTCGTGATTACTGTGAAAGTGGACATGGCATAGGACACATTTTTATAATTGTCTCTAAAGCTCGCTACAGGCTATAGACAATAGTACATTATGGTACTAGTGTGTAATGTTGGTGATTACCGCTGAGAACGGTGAGGGTCTTAAGATAGCCGAGGACGGTAATCATCAATACACACGTGTATCATACGACGTTTTTCAACACACTTGTGAAGAAAATAATACTAAAAGAATCATTTTCTTCATAATTAGTACTCAACCAAAGACTCAACCAATAAAATAATAAAAAAACTCTTTAACTCACTTGTGAATAATAGCAATGAAAAAGTCACAGTTTGATTATAGGTGTCATTATGTGCCTAATTGCGGTGAAATTAGAGCCACTTTATGAGCAAGTGTGTTGAAAAAATAAATTATTCCTGTAATCGCACAGTGCTTAGGTCTGACCTAATTTGTACTTACTCTTACTAATTATAATAATAATAATTAATTAATAATTATGATAATTATTAGCTATCTGACTTTTCATTATATGATTAATGGAATGGGGTCACGACTCACGACCCTCAGCGATGAGGGATTGAATACGAATACTTTGGAATCCAGTTGAAATATACTGTAGATGATGCACATCGGCCACAATTTCGTCCGCATGTTTATTATGTTTTTATCCCGCGGGAACTCTTTGATTTCCTGAGATAATAATATCCTGCCCGTCCCGGACAAATAGGCACTGTCCTCTTTATAAAATTAGTATGAATGTATAAACAAGGCCCGCCAACTCGCATTGGAGCAGCGTGGTGGGTCTAAGCTCTAATTCCCTCTCTCCTATGAGAGTACAGGCCTGTGCCCAGCAGTGGGACGTTAATGGGCTGTAGTGGTGGTGGTGGTATAAACAAAGAAGTAGAGACATGTTAACCGTAAAGTCTGAGCAAACTTTTAATAGCTCTTTGGGTCTAGGCTGCTTAGACCGCGACATAAGTATTTTAGTTAAATTTTGTGATGTTGTAAATTTTGTGCGTAGCAATTTCAGGTTTTGCATGACTTTTTTTAAAAGTTGAAAACATTTAACGGCCTTTTGCAAGTGGGCCTAAGTCTTAAAACTGTATTACATGTGTGCGAGGCCTAAGATGCCTTGTTAGAAAGTTGATACGTATTTACTCGTATTTAACGTAAACCGTGCGAACGTCATTATTTATAGTAACATGTGTTGGAAAGTCAAGGAAAGCGCGTCTATCGGGCTATCACGGTCAGGTAATAGGTATTTGTGAAGTGATTAGGCAAACTTCAGTGATGATACGCATACACATAATATAGCCTTATTTTTTTAATAGCTATTCGGCTCTGGCTTCGCTTATGTGAAAGTTTTGAACATCAGTGGATAATAGAATTTTCAAAAGTCATGAAACTATATTTAATAACCCCTTTGGGGATGAATTTTCATAGGAAAAACAAGTTTTTTTTTTTAAATTTTAATTGAAAGCTCAAAAATGCGAATTTTCAGGAATATTTGTTAAAAAATGACTGCCTTTCACACAAACTTATAAAAGTGTTATGGGGGAGGCAAATAGGGGATTACCTTTACTTTACTCTAGGCCCTCGTATTGGTGAAATGTCCTTTTCAGCCAGTTATGATTGTAGATAAGTCAATTACAATATTATTCAGGTAATTACCCGAATTGCCCTTGCCATTAATCGTAACCGGGACCTCCCACTTAAAAGATCACAGTGATCCCCCCATGTTACACGTCTTCGTGACTAAGTATAACGGTTTTACCTCTATGGTGGTAGCTTACAAAAAAAAAACAACTACCAAATCGAACGTAAAAGGCGTTGAACCAGTTTAGTCCATTATAAAGGACAAGTTCCTGATTATCATTACCAGCAGTCAAGGCGCGTTAGCTTATATAGTTTTTTATCGTCCTAATGGCGGAGGCAGCGCGGTAAATCAGTTGCTGTTGGATTAGCGGCCTCATTTTCCCCGCATTTGCATATAGAGTACAGGCACCTACAGGATAGGTACTTAGTAATAGTTTAGGGATGTGGTCCTCTATAAAGGACTTTGCGTTTTTCTTTTTTTAAAGTTTACCCTTGCTTACGCGCGCCAATGAAAGAAAGAGTTAACCATTGCTAACGGCTCTGAATTCCCAAAAGCTTCCCTCTTTAGCTTGTTTGGACCTCAATAATAATTATTTCGATATTTTCTTCAGTTAAGACAGAAATTAATAAATTTTTAATATTCACTAGAATCTTCGCTCGTTACGCTCATGTTTATTTTTCCTAGAGAAGTAAAATAAGTTCAGTTTCCTTGAAGGATGGTTATGTCACAAAAATATCTGTTTTGTAGTATAGTAAACGCTACTTTTGAATAAACTGAAAATAGGACTGCCTCTACTGCCTCAGTCCGAATACAAGTCAAAAGACTAGACTAGACATGGTTATGAGTAACGACGTCAGCCTACTTGGAGGATGGTGTAGGCATCCCTTTTACTTCGATCACTAGTCGCTACTTTTGGATATAATATACAGAAAATAAAACAGCCTCTTATGCCTTAGTCCGACTACAAGTCAAAAGACTAGACTAGACACGGTAATGAGGTGAGCCAACTTGGAGGATGGTGCAGGCCTCCCTTTACTTCGATCACTAGTCGCTACTTTTGGATATAGGTTCAGAAAATGATTATTCGCTTTCATCTAAAACAAAAACCGACTTCAAAACTATACCTATAAGTACCAACTTAAACTAAAAGATAAAAACGTTAATATCTGGGAACATATTAAGTATGTATATTATTTTGTTTTTGTTGATATTCTCAAAAAACGCTAAATCAATTTCGATAAAATTTATAATATGGGACCAACTCTGAAGTATGATCTACCAAACAAAAAAAGAATCATCAAAATTGATTCATAAATTATTGGCGAAATGATCGCGTAACATAGGTTCATACAAAAAAAAAACATACAGTCGAATTGAGTAGCTCCTCCTTTTTTGAAGTCGGTTAAAAATAAGACAGCCTCTTATGCCTTAGTCCGACTACAAGTCAAAAGACTAGACTAGACACGGTAATGACGTCAGCCTACTTGTAGGATGGGGCAGCCATTCGTGCCACTTCGATCACTATCGCTCGGTTACCATTTAACGTATACTCAATGATATAGATGAAATGATTCAGATAATTTTATTTTATAGCTATCATACCCGTCCTACTTTGTCTGCAATGATAATATTTTGAAGTCCATTCTAATCAAAACTAATATTATAAATGCGAAAGTGTCTGCTACGCTTCACCGGCCCTTATTTTCAACCGATTTTCTGGCCTGGTGGGTGGCTTTGGCCGTGGCTAGTTACCTAGTTAGTCCTACCGGCAAAGACGTGCCGCCAAGCGATTTAGCGTTCCGGTACGATGCCGTGTAGAAACCGATTAGATGTATGGGTTTAATATAACTGCCGTACCCCTAATAGGTTAGCCCGCTACCATCTTAGACTGCATTATCGCTTGCGCTTACCATCAGGTGAGATCGCAGTCAAGGGCTAACTTGTAGAGGATTAAAAAAACTATATTTGAGGCACAGAGAGTGAGCTCTTTTTTGTCACGTACGGTTGTTTCAGCTCAGGGGCCCAATCATGTAAGAATTGTCCATCAAACGTTAAAGATTTTTGTCAAAGTAAAATAAACCATAATTGCATTGAATTAGAGCTCAATTTCGTCTGCCTATTCTTATACGTTAAGGTATGTACGATACCCTAAACGTATAAGAATGGGCAGACGAAATTGAGCTCTAATTCAATGCTGTCATTGTTTATTTTACTTTGACGAAAATCTTTAACGTTTGATGGACAATTCTTACGTAATCGGGGGGCATATCCCCGCGTTTTTGCTGAAAAGAAGAACTATTTACTATGTCCTAAGAAAACCTGGTTTAAAAACAAAATATAGTCGCTTGCGTCTAATAAAATAAAGGGCATACTTCTAGTTTATTGTCTCATTAGCTTCTCCAATTATCTAGAAACGATTACCAGTAGAGTCCGTTCCAATTACTTTTTCCATTAACATCGCGCATTGAAAGCTTGTGTCGTGATACTTAGATTGCGAACTATTTCTTTCGCTGTTATATCAAACTTTTTGCTATGATTGGTGCTAGGGATGGAATGTAGCTTTAAACTTTGAAGTCGAGGAGTTTGAAATGGTAAGTTCAACTTCAAATTAAGAAAAGCGTGACGCTTAGTGATTTCTTTCGTTGATATTAGATAAAGCACTTATTTCATTATTTTACTTATTATCTATTTCGGTTCTAGAACAAACTTTTTGCGCTGAGTTTGGTATTAGGGATATGTGGACATTCAAACTTGGAACCTGTTCCATTAACAACGTTGCGCATTAAAAGCTTGTGTCGTGATACTTAGATTGCGAGCGATTTCTTTCGCTGATAAATCAAACTTTTTGCTATGATTGGTGCTAGGGAATGATGGAATGTAGCTTTAAACTTTGAAGTCGAGGAGTTTCAAAGGTTAAGTTCAACTTCAAAGAGTGACACTTAGTGGTTTCTTTCGTTGATATTAGATAAAGCACACAATATTAAATTATTATATTTATTATCTGGTAGATGACACCCGCGACTTCGTCTGCGTGGATTATGTTTTTTTATTCCCGGGGGAACTTCTTAACTTTCCTCGAGATGTATCCTACTCTGATACCAAATTTCATAAAAATCGGTTGAAAAGATGAGCCGTAAAAGCGTAGCAGACAGACAGATAGACACACTTTCGCATTTATAATATTAGTAGTAAATGAATTACGGTTACTTATAGAACCAACTTTTTGCTGTGTTTGGTGCTAGGGATATGTGGACATTCAAACTATGAACCTAATATCGAAAGATTCGTAGACACACGGATACAAACTAAGAAAAATTTCTTTCATTGCTTTCAGTTATATCAAGCTTTTAGCTGTGATTGGTGCTAGGGATGGGATGGGGATTCGAACTTTGAAGCCGAGTTCGAAAGAGTCCGAAAGTACCACTTTCCGAAACGGGACACAAGTTGTCCTGTATGAAATATATAAATCTCAGATGGCTCCGATTACGACTTCGACTGTAATTCTGACTACAAAATAATATGATGCTTCCATCCCTAGTTGTCAGTAGCACCACTGGAAGCGTAATCTATCGGTTCTTATATCAAGGCACGTGAATTGTACTCTTAGGAATAAGTACTCGTAATTGTAATGAGCTAGTAGGTATAGTACTGAGAAGGGAAATATAAGGCTATATTGAAAGGGGGTACGTTACTTACGTACGTACGTACTTTTGAAGTTTTGTTATACTTTAGACTACAGAGGGAGTATCAACAAAAAATTAAAAAAAAAAATCTAGATGATGCCCACGACGTCCATTTCGGATTTTGCAAATTCCATGGGTTGATTTTTCTATATTAAGTATAGGTACATTTGGCACATACTTTAACTTTTTTTGGCTATTTTAACGATGGTGGGTGGGTGGCACTTTCGCATTTCTAATACTAGGTAAATCATGCCCGAAGACTTCGCCCGCGTGGATTTTGATTTTTGAAAATGCCGTGCGAATTCTCTGATTTTCTGGGATAAAAAGCAGCCTATGTCCCTGGGATCCGAACTTTCTATGAAGGTATTTATTCGTTTCATTAGGTACGTAAAAATCGGTTTTGCGGATGGGCCCTTTAAAAAGTAATTCAGACCGGAGACACACGTCATATGCATTTTTTGCATCGATATATATGTAGGTACTAGATGGGCCCTTTTATAGAAAAAAAATCGGCGTCCGACCTGTAGAGCGCGCTCCACACCTGTATAAGCCTGTCCTTGTCCCCGCCATAGCGCTGTCCCGCTTTTCAGACTACACATTCTTTGTTTGACAGGGCCCGTCTATTTAAATTGAGGTCGTTGATTTTTTGCATAGAGTAGGAAAGCTTACCGCGGCTTAAATTAGAAAGATATAATCTTTATTGTACCTACATAAATAGCATCCAATAAATCCTATTTAACCCAAAAGGTATTTTACCCATTATACTTACCTATAAAGATAATTCAAAGCCAGCTATTTGTAGGACACTTTACGTGGGAAGTGATTATGTACGTAAATCGGTGAGTTCATTCATTGATCATTGGCTTGTGATCATCGGTTATAATGACCGGTTTAGAATTTGTTACCGGTACTTACAATTTGAACCTGTGTTGTTTACTTGTTTGGCTGTGATGTTATCATTACGAATATAGGTAGGCGGGTTATTATGTGGTTTTGGTGAACAAGAGAAGGCTCGCAATCTTCCTTGTATTAGGTAACTTCAGTAAGTACCTACTTACCTATATAAAAATAGCTGATGCCCGCGACTTCATCCGCGTGGACGTTTTTAGGTTCCTGCGGGAACTTTTTAATTTTCCGGGATAAAAAGTAACCTATGTGTTATTCCAGACTATCTCTGTGCCAAATTTCATCCAGATTCGTTCAGCCGTTCTGGCGTGATTGTGTAACAAACGTCCATCCATATTCCATTCATAAGATTCGCATTTATAATCATACCTACGTACTAATACAAAATATAATATTATAAATGCGAAAGTGTGTTTGTTTGTTGATTTGTTGGTTTATTGGTTTTTTGGTCACGCCGCAGCCCGCAACGGAGTAACGGATTGACTTGATTTTTGGCGTGAACATAGTTGAGGACCTGGAAAGTGACATAGACTACTTTTTATCCCAGAAAATTAAGGAGTTCCCGCCGAAAAATCTTAAACCACGCGGACGAAGTCGCGGCCATCAGCTAGTATTAGTATAGATTGAACAACTCTTGTCCTAGGTACGACTAGAGTGTACAGCGAAAAGCTTTGATTTTTTTTGGTAAATAGGTGCCTAATTAGTAAGTTTAAAAAAGGGTGTAAGTAGAGCAAAATTCTACATCTTAAAAAAAAATTTATGTTTTTCTTTTTTAGAGGTAATTACTTATTATCATTTTTAAAGTCAAACTACTTAGTTAAGTTTACAACATACCTTGATTCCAAGCAGAGGTGATGTTCTCATGGTAGAAATACTCGTTCTCCTCTTCATCAGACCAAAGGACCCCTTCGATGCTTGAAGTAATCCCTTGACCATCCGGACCCTCTACCACGGACCTCCTCGACAGCTGATCGTAACTCGGAAGACGCGACAAGGAATACGCGGATATATCAGCTAAAGACGACCTAAAGTTCTTTACACTGCGACTATCTATAGGCCGATAATAGCGCAAAGATCGAGTATCTTCCGACTTTATAGATCTAAGCGAACGGCAATCGTAGTTGGGGCCATCATTCGTAATATCCCCTAAGGAGACCTTGAAGTTATTAGACCCTAAGTCCCCTAAAGGGACTTCGCATGATCGTCTTTTCATACTAGTTTTTTGCGACGGCGTTTCCCCTGTAGCCTGCATATGGCGGCTTACGCCCGCGCTATGCAGGAATTCGTTCGAGTTATACATTTTTTAATTAATTATTTTGTTACCTAACTTATGCTAAGCTTTAGGAACTTAATGATTGACTACATTTGTGGAATTATTCGTTCGTTCGCGCCTAAAGTTGAGTGATGGATGTTATTCTTGGATGTTATCTGAAACAAAAGAAAGAAAAACGTTGTTAAAGTTTTCATTAGGGAACTAGGTACTCTCTAGAATAACTAAAATGTTACAAAAATATAGTTATTAAATATTAATGATAGTAATTAAATACTATATTTAATAAATTACGAATAATTAACGAACAATTAATATCATTTTAATGTTCAAAAAATTATATTAAACAACGCCATCTATATAACGTACGCATAAAGTTATTAACAAAGCGCCATCTAGTACTAACCACTTGCACTACGATGAATGTCCTGTTTCTAAAAGAACCTTGTTTTTGTGGCGTGACAAATTGACGACGAAGTTTTTCAGTAACGCAATAGATGTCAGTATACTAAAATGGTAAAACTAAGTATAATAGCAGTATTTTTAAAATTCTAACTGGGAATAAATACATTTTGCAAATATTTTGTCATTGTAGTTAGTGGGTACTAGGTATACAATTTATAGTAAGTGAATAAAATATACGTCTTGGCTGAAAAGCAAATGGACTGCGTTAAACAGGATATTAACACGGATAACCCACGCTTTGTCCTTTGTTATATTGGAATAGGATTCCAGGCAGGATATTAAATCGCCACGAGCACTTTTAATTATCTGACAATATAATTTTATTAAATAGTTTCCAGCTTTATTGCAGCCGGCCTTACGTATTTTCTGTGTTTGGTTTTCATTTTTTAGGATAGGTACCTATCCTACTACTTACTACTAGGATAAAAAAAAGCATTTAGTTTAGTAGTAGTAGTAATAAAAAAATGTAAAAAAGAGGGACGAGTGGCCTAGCTGCGACAACGCCTATCAGTCGATTGCGATTGTTAAGTAACGTTGACCCAAATCGGTAACTGGATGGGTGAACGAATTTGGTGGTCCAAAGGCCTTTTCGTTTCTCCGTGCCTCGGAGAGCACCGGTCACTAACCTAATATAATAATCATTAAAAATCTAAGAGTTGAAATAGTACCTACTCTTAGTCGAGTCGCATGCGTAAGAACCTAGGAAGTAGGAACCCCCCGCATTATTATCCTAAGAAAACCGCTGCCATTATATTGTGATTAATGGAAAAGGGTCACAATCCTCAAATAATGAAATGAAGAATACGACGCAGAGAGAATATTAAGTTTAAGTAGGTAAGTACGAGTAGGTAATAAAAAATTGGTTGTCTGTAAAGTCGGTTTACGGACGATAGTTTTACGTGATAACTAGAAGTTATCGAAGAAGCTCGCGTGGCGGCGTTCCAGTAGCAGAACTATTCGAACTGCTAGTTCTGACGTCACGCGAGAAGAGCGATAAATGTGTCACAACTAGGGTCACAAGTCACAACCACAAGCCAACGCTTGGGCCGATCGTGCCTCTCTATCGCTTGTTCCGCGCTCTCACTTGCACGCTCAGGCTCAGGCGGAACGTGACACTTTTTCGTGCGTGCAGCCAGTGTTCATCGATTTATAACTAAGACGTTATCACTTCAAAAATATTTGATTCTCCATTCCACTCCATCAGCATGAGTCGACTCGGTAGGTACTAGGTAGGTACATTTAGCCACTGACTCAGTGAATGACAGAAAGTTAAACTCCCAAAATTGCAATTTGCAACATTATTACTACTGGCTGTCCACCAACATTTAGCTCAAACGCAATTAAACAAAGTTACTAACAACGACTGTGCATTCTGGCTTACATTGTTATATTCCACAAAGGGAATACAAACTATTTAGTCAAGTGGAAACTTCTTTAGCCGCGTTGAGCACTTTTTGGTAGGGGGTAAACTTGTGGATTCGCGTGACCGACATGCTCGCGAACACAGACATGCTCGCGAACACCAACATGCGGTCAATCCACGCGAACGAAGTCGCGAGCATCATCTAGTTTTAAAAAAGAATATCACAATTTGTAGATTTTCCAGAACCTAGTCGCATTGCATCAATGCACAAATGGGCAAAGTTAGCGCGGTAAAAATTCAAAAAGCGTAAAAATATCAAAGCGCGCCGTACCCGGCGACAATTACCGGGGGAGCGCGGCAGTACGCCGAAAGTTTCAGGTTCATATTGCGGTGGCCGGTAGTTGCCAAACTCGGTAGTTGGCCGCTAGTTGCGATTTATTCCCTCGGGCTGCAAAAATGTTGTATGAAAGCCGGCAAATTAGGAATAGTTTGATGATTTGATATAGTACCCTAATAATAGATCAAAAATTACTAAGTATCTATAGGTACCTACTTGTAGAAATGTAATTGGAATTTTTAAATGGGGGAAGCTTTATTATCGGTACCACAGAATACTAAGCATAGTCCGACCCGGTGACAGTATGTATTTAGTATGTATGAAAAATAAAAACAAAAACTAAACAGGCATAAAAATTTTGCCCACTGGGTCTAAGTTTGTGACTATACTTACTCTATTTCGACATTTTATAATAAAACTTGTAACTTGTTCCGTAAGGTCATTCGAATGTCATGAAGATTTGATAAGTCGTTTTTGAGTTAGAACAAAACTACTGAACGGATAAGGGTAACTGCAAATCATTCGCGAACAAGAACATTTTTAACCACACAAAAAATTTAAACTACCTAAACCTATTACCTAGTACAAAACGTAAGCCCACCGTATAGTTAATTACGTCGAAAAGACAATTCGTTCGATACAATATTAATGGGACGACTTTCTGTCCTACTTCCACGACTTACTATCTAAATAGGTTTAAATATGCTTTACATTTAGCTATTGAGGCTCCAGTACAATATCTAAATCTAGTTTTGAAACATCAATTCGACCTGGATGTTGAAACTTGTACCTACTCCGTCATAACAGTTGGTTACCAACTTTGAATCTGATTGACTGTTACCGTCCAACATTGATTGTGCCTCGCGGTTAATGCAACTTTGGTATGCAAATGTGTAGACTATAGACTAAAGTTACAGTTTGTTTTATGTTGAGGACATAAATAATGGAGAGTTTGAGTATGAAAATCAGCGAGTATGAAAGTTTTGAGTATAATAATGTATGTTGTATGTTGCTCACTATGTCAACGTTACACCATTCTACTTCTATTATTCTCTACTCAAAATAGCTTGGAGCTTGGAGACACACTGCCCCATCACGCCTCTGTCAGCCCACATTGTTGCTCTATCTATACGTCTTACGGCCGGTTTCTGAATTGAGAATTTCATGTTGAGTCGTCTTTAAGACCACATAAGTGTGACTTACGTACTACTTAGGCAAATTTTTGTTTCTGAATTGATATTTTGTAAGCTTTGAGAATTGGAGCTTGAGAAATTTCAAATTTGACAGTTTCGAAACTTAAATCCATGCTTAACTGCAAAATTGCGTTTTTAATCTAGGGCACCTGCTATAAAATACCTCGATACAAGATGACGACCTCAAAACAAATGTTCTTTTTAGTCTGTTTTCGAGAACATGGCGTCCATGTTTCGACCTGTCATGGTTTCGACCGCGATCGGATTGTCAGAAACTGCAGCAAATGTTCAAGGCCCTATGGTTTGCCTAACTTAGGATGATAATTTTGGCAGATGCCGTTTGCATATTACCTACTGCTTAAGTCTGTCTCACTCTTGTCCTTCACTATTGCTATCACCTCTCATCTGTCAAAATTATCATCCTAAATTAGACAAACTATAAGATACAATGATTATATTTATCCAAATTTAATTTAGACGATTCTACAACTAAAAAACCTAATATTTTCATAATAACCAACTCATAGTCATAGGATCAATTTGATATCTAAACCAGTAACCGAGGCAAGACGTCCAAATTGGAATTTCACTCGGTAAAATACCAATCCCGGGAAATTGGAATGTAAAATGGAGTCGTAATTATCGTCCGATGCCAAACGCTTTGATGTCAACCCGTAGCGATATGCTTTGAGCCTTTGCTATCACTGACATTCAATTAGTAATCGTCCCTTATCACAAATGCTTTCAGTATAAAGCATGCAGTTGATAAATCAAATGAAATGTCTTTATGTTATTTTGTATGTTAACCTTAGCCAATAATAATTCCAAAAACAGCCTTTGTACTAGAGAACACAGTATAGGAACTCTCATAACACAGTTTTTACTTTTTTGGGAGATAGATGCCATATTATAACTGTAAGCCTTTGTAGCTTGTACTAAAAACAAACCCTATAGTCTATATGTGACCGTCCGTGTGTCTTCCACATATCGTCGTCGGCGATACACATCCATTGCTGGACATACGAGTAGGTTTCTTGTAGGGGCTACCATGATCGCGGTTTTGTGCTGCTCGGATTTAGCTGCTCCATTCGAATCGTTTGACGTCTTCTTCCTACCCAGTAGAGGTATATCATTGCTGCGCTTTCTAGTGTGGGGTCACCATTCCAGCACTTTGGTACCCCAACGTCTTTCGGTCCTCCGAGCTGTGTGCCCCGCCCTTAGCCACTTCAGTGTCGCAAAACGTCAAGCTATGCGGTAACTTTAGTTCCAAATACTTTCACACAATCGATAGGTATACTAAAAACCGCCTAAGCTTATAACCGCGTTTAAACATCGTGTGCGCAATGTGCAGAAATCCTTTGTGGGGTCGAGTGTACGCTTTTATAACATGATACCAAAAGAATTCTTAGATTTGCCATTACCCATTGCATACATTTAAATTTAAAAGGCTGTGTAAAACAGCATTTGTTAATCCGAGGCTATTATCTACTATTGATGAATTTCTTAACGACAAAGTGGCATGGAAGAAATTGGCTACGCATTCGGCACTGCAAAAGTCAGTGTAATTCTTAATACATTACGTAATGTATTGTGTGTTAGCTACATATTATTGTAACATTCTTTTTTCTTTAAAAAAAGAACAACTGCTGAGATTTTTGCCCGTAGGATCTTCTCAGTAGGATTTTCTTTCCGAACCGGGTGGTAGAGTCTTGACATTTCGAGGCACAAGTTGTCCTACGTGAAATTAATAGTTATTTGTGTTACATGGGGCCAAAGAAAATTTTTGTTCCCCGAGGGCGCTAGTGAAGGATTCTATAGTAGAATCCCGAGCGTAGCGAGGGGTTCTAAAGTAGAATCCTGAGCGTAGCGAGGAATTCAATTTACGCCGCCCGAGAACAAAAAATTTGGCCCCGAGTGACACACACTATTTTTCATCATTACGTATGAGAAAAAGCTAGGAGTATCAACCTACTATG
Source organism: Erebia ligea (assembly GCA_917051295.2). Lineage (NCBI taxonomy): Eukaryota > Metazoa > Arthropoda > Insecta > Lepidoptera > Nymphalidae > Erebia > Erebia ligea. The sequence goes on from OU785232.1 coordinate 3,185,256, forward strand.
TATGGACATTACCTATACCTACGTTTAAGCACCAATCAGAAGATACTCCTATCAACCTTCTATGTAATTGTATAGACATTATTTAGCCGTATATTTAAAGTTTAAATAAAATGTAAAGACGTAGGTATATCCGATCAACAAATTGATCACGTGACTTCGGACCAATCAGAACAGAGAAATGCAAAGTCGTATATCCGATCAACAAATTGATGACGTGACTTCGGACCAATCAGAAGAGAGAAATGAAAAGTCCTATGGGCCTACAAGTTACACTTTGCTCCCGCTATCCTCTGAAGTCAATATGCGTTTTTCGAATAGGTATGATGAAATAATCATTTATCATTTAGACCAAAGTATTCAATCAGTGCGTGTTGCCAGTGATGACATACGGATCTGAAACATGGTCGCTAACTATGGGCCTCTCAAGACTGCTCAAGACCATTCAGTAAGCGATGAAGTACCGAATAGTAATCTAATTCGCAATCACAGCTCTTGATTGTTCTAGCAAAGGCTAAGTTGAACGTCAAGCACCTGTTTGACATCAAAGGAATATTACATTCAGGTACACTAGAAGTCTTGACCATCTAGATACGGTGCCCTATTGTATTTCTCAGACGATGATAGCTTGTTATCTAACTAGATTACGCCAGAGACCATATTCATTATCATATACCTGAGTATAAAAAGTATCCATTGCTCACCCGTTATCCTATAGGTGAACGACAAACGCGGTAAGTAATGCGACGCGACGCGACAGGAACAAACGGTAGCTGACTCTCAACGTGACCTACGTCGTCGCGTAGATAAGTTTGCCATTTTCTATGGAGTCGAATCGCGTCGAGATGCGTCGCTTTCGTCGCTCACCTAGGACAACGGGTCAGAATCACTTTGAATGGCGATACGTCGTCGTCAACTGATAATGTCCACACCTGGACATAGGTCTCTTGCAAGGACTTCCACATGCCATAGTCTTGCGCCCGCCTGGATCCTGTGGCTACAAGCTATGTGCTCCGCCCACTGTTACTGTACTGTTTTAGGTACGGAGACTGCCTCGTTGGTCTAGTAGTCAGCATGTTCGACTGCGGCTGACGAGGTCCCGGGTTTGAGTCCCGGGTCAGGCCATAACAAGTATTGGGGTTTTCTGACAAGAAATTCTCAGTACTAGCCCGGAGTTAGGAAGTTGGCGGTGTTTCACCCCCGTGCCTCGGAGAGCACATCGTAAAGCCGTCGGTCCTGCGCCTGGTCTCTCTCGGTCGTGCCGGTTTTTCCGTCCCATCGGCTATGAGAGTAAAGGAACAGAGAATGCACTTGTGTATGCGCACACACTTGTGCACTACAGATCGCTAATCTCTCTGGAGACTGGCTGCCGTGACCGAAATTCGGTCGGGAGGACGTAGTTATTTAGGTACGGTGAATATAATTCGCGACCGATGGCTCCCAGACAAAATCTGTATCACCCAAAGATAAATCCCGTTATGCTACAATGAAAATAATTAATGTTTTCAGTAAATAACCCTTTCAGGTATGCTTGGAGCGGGCGAATTCCTATAAATTAAACAGCACGCCAAATAATGAAGTGGGCTCGGCAAACTTTTGGGGTAACCCCCTGACTTATTGTCGAACATAAATTACCCCAAGTTTTGACAATAAATTTTACTGGGCTGATCTGTGGCTATAGATTGTATGGAAGTGTCTTAAGGTGTCAAGCATAATTATGCTTGGACACACCTTAAAACCCGCTTAAGCGGGGCAAGTGCGCGGCGTTTGCAGGTCCCAATACTGCCGCGCGCTAGTAGCAGAGATGAGTAATTTAGGTACAAGTAGTAAATACTTGAGGACTATAGTCTAGAGATGAAACGGATATCCGGTAACTATCCGGTATCCGGCCTATCCAGCGTAAATCCGGCCGGATACCGGATAGTAACTCAATATCCGGCCGGATACTGGATGTTCAATAACTACGTCAATTTCCTAAAATCAACCTTAAAACATAAGTTTTTTGAGGTAAATAATTAGAAAACGGGTTTTAATTATGATGTCTTTTATTTATAACTGAAAAGTTACAAAATCTCGCAAGGAAGTTCATTATTTTCCAAAAAACTTGTTTTTTTTATTTTGTCATAAATTACACTCAAATCTCGTAGGTAAGTACTTTACTTTTTTTTCTCGCACTTAGCAAGTGAACAACTAATTTTCTCTCATGATCCACCGGCCACGATCACTCATGATGACACCCGAAACCGCCCGAATTGATCCGATCGTGTTCGCTGTACATGTGCGGCGCTAAACTCGTCACGACCTGCCTACGAAGTACCTACGAGACCACGTGCCGGATATCCGGCCGCCGGATATTAGCCCGCCAACCCGCATTGGAGCAGCGTGGTGGGTCTAAGCTCTAATTCCCGCTCTCCTATGAGAGTGGAGGCCTGTGCCCAGCAGTGGGACGTTAATGGGCTGTAGTGTGGATGTAAACCGATGGCCTTCAGCCGAATCTTTATTTCAGGGGGGCTCTCATGGAAGCGAATGCGAAGTAAAATACTTTTACATAGAGTTGCGGTATATCATTTTAAAGATACATAAAAGATACATAATTAGGAATGGAGTCCAAAAATTTTTTTTTTTAATTTTTCCCCTAAAATTGACGAAATGGGGGGCTTTCAAAGTGGTGATTTTCTAACGTCCAAAGTTGACCTCAGAACTCTCAATTTTCTGAAAGGCTGAGCCTGAAACTTGATTAATTATTTGAATTATATCCTGTACTTTAACAACAAATACTAAAATTAGATAAATATTATTTAATTTTTAATGAGCTTCAGTATTTTAACAGAACTTCACAATGATGTCAATAGATGGCGCTCTGTGATACCGCGATGTCTCAGTTCGGGGCGAACCACTAGTAATATATTTAAACATCCTTACTGCTACACAGATGGTTTTACGCTTTATCCTTTTGTGTACTTGTTAAATTGTCCTGTGTTATTTAGATTATGTTAGGTACTAGATCTAAGGTTACAAATACTTACCTACTATACATGCTATTTTTGGCTTACCTGTTATAAGCCCTTCTACTTTTAACTTCTAATACAGAAAAAGTAGCTTCGCTACAGAAATGTTATAGTAATTATGTGTGAACTATAATATTATAATCCGCCACAGTAGACAAATCTATGTGGTACAGTGCGCACTGCGTGTCCTTCACCAATAGCATGCGAACACCCACCACCCAGCAATTCGCACCGGCATAGCACCACACCACACAAATCTTCCAAATCACTCTCAACGTAGGTACGTTTCACTCCGAAACCGGATCACCTTCAGGAGATGTTGACTCGACAATGCACGATTGTAAATAATAAGTATTGTGATGAGCTATAAATTACCACGATAAAGTATCCACTACTTTAGACCTTAGCTTAAAACATGCAAAAGTTTAGTTTACTGCTTATCTGCATGACATTGCATAATGATTTAGATTTAATTAGGATTATTATTGTGGCTTTGCTAGGTGGGGTCCGATCTTTGCACCTAGGAAAGTCTTTTGTTAAATGTCAGGATTTAATAATGGAACTCGCCGCTAGATGGCGTTGTACCGAATCCCGAACATTTTATGTTGCGCTGGGGAGATTGGTTCCTAGCTACATGACTACGGCCGGAAAGTTGTAAAACGTCACTCTGGTTTCCCTTCAAAACGTATAAATCTTTCGCCTTTTACTAAAGATTTCCGTGGAGGGGAACACTCAAATGAGTCTTTAATATTTTTGAAAAGCCTTATTTCGGTAAGGCTAATATAATTATTATTAATCAATTACCTTTATACTACACCCGCTCGGAAAGTACCCTCTTGCTTTGGTCAAAACGAGGTAGAAAGTACGTCATTGCTACAAACCAATTAAGCGGGAGGAAAAGATGTATGAAATTTCATTTCTAACGTGCTAAGCGGGGAGAAAACTGTATGAAAATCCATTTCTAACGCGCTGTTGTTTTTTAATTTTAAGTAAATATGGTATGGACGTTGAGAATTTGGAATAATATTAGAAGCAGATTCACCATATTTGACATAGAAAAGTCAAATAATATGGTGAATGTCGATTGTCGACATCGACGTCGATTATCGATATCGATAGTCGATATCGATATCCGATATTGATAGTCGATATCGATATCGATGTCGATTGTCGGTATCGATGTCGATTGTCGGTATCGATGTCGATTGTCGATATCGATGTCGATTGTCGATATCGAAATCTATATTGAAATAATCCTCAAAATGTAGTCTAGTTGTGATAGTGAAGCTTCGAATGAAGCGACTCATATAGTTATGATAGAACGTCATTTTTTTTTTTAAATTTTTTGAAAACAATACATTAGAAATTAAAGCTAGCTAGCCTAACCTAATTAAGGACTATTAACTATTATTAACTATAAACCTAAACCTTTTTTTTTTTTTTTTTTTTGTTTTTTATTGTTTTTTTTTTGTTTTTTTTTTTTGTTTTTTTTTTTTGTTTTTTTTTTGTTTTTTTTTTTTTTATGTTTCTGTATTTTGAATATGGGTTTGTAAAATTGCCTGAAATAAAAAATATTTATTTTATTTATTATTTTAAACCTTTGTAAGTTCGTTTAATCACTAATTATCGCTTATTTTCCTCGCAGGTGTAGTATAAAGCACTATGTATCACTCGGTAGAAAGTACGATTCCTACCTCGCGTGTATTGCGGCCCTTCGGCTACGCCTCGGGCCTCAAACTACACCCTCGATAGTAATCGGTCACTTTCTCCCCTCGGTGAACAATGTACTATTATATATTATCTAGTATCATACATATAGAGGAAACATAATATTTTGTTTGTTTATATTGTGTAATGACTAATGGATAAATTCAAAAAACTACTCAGTAGCTGGTAGGTACTCAGTACTCGACCGATTTTAATAGTTATTTGTGTTATATAAATACAGTCATTTAGGAAATTTTATCTAGTTTCTACAAATATATAATTTAAACAAGTTATTATAATTTTTGATATTATAATTTATTATTTTAAGGGAATAGATATAGGTAACTAGGTAATTAGCGGGAAGCAGGGAGGGGAGGGGCGCGCAAAGGTGCGCGAGCGGTCGCGGCTCGGGCGCTTGAAAGGGGGGCCAAAGAAAATTTTTGTTCCCCGAGGGCGCTATTTTGAATTCAGAGCGAAGTGAAGGATTCTATAAGTAGTAGAATCCCGAGCGTAGCGAGGGGTTCTAAAGTAGAATCCTGAACGTAGCGAGGAATTCAATATACGCCGCCCGAGAACAAAAAATTTGCAAATTGTGAACCAAGTCGGAAAAAATCGTCTCTTTTGAGAGCTTACGTGGCGTGCGCTGCGTAAATAGTTAAAGTTACACGAAAACAATGTATGGGGAAATTGTTCCTCTCAAAAAGTACTAATATTATAAAGAGGAAAGATTTAATGGTTTGTTTGTAATGGATAAACTCATAAATCTACTCGACCGATTTTAAAAATTCTTTCACCTATAGAAAGCTATAATAATTATCAGCGAGTAACAAGTAACATAGGGTATTTTATTTTCAAAGAAATTAGCGATCCTTACTAAAATTGCAATAATGCGAACTCAGTCGGAAAAAATCGTCTCTTTTGAGAGCTTACGTGTCGTGTGCTGCGTAAATAGCTGTTAAAGTTACACGAAAACAATGTATGGTAGAATTGTTCCTCTCAAAAAGTTCTAAAAAAGTCCGCGATAACATAATATATCTGTCTTTTAAGGTTGACTCACAAAAACTCGCAAAAACTATTTTTAGGATTTTCAAATTTGGTCTAAACCAATGCTTTACTAGCGGAGGTGTTTTTACCGACATAGTATTAATCCTTATCAGAATAAATACTTACTTGAGATGAATAACATTTATTCTGATCTAATTAAGTATCTAATTAAGATAAAAATTGTCCTTTACATCATGGCGGGCTGGCGGCTGTGGCAGGTGTGGTGAGGACGGGGCGTACTCTTATTTAAATATTAAAATGTAAAAACCTGCCCCCTGCCCACTAGCTATATTGGGTAAAGACTATAAGGATTATTAGTGCTACCCGTGCGAAGCTGAGGCGGATCACTAGTAAATTAACTTTATATGCAACTAAGTGGAAAACATAAAAAAACGAATTAGGTAACTAGGTGCCTACCTATAGTGGATACAAACGTATCTGACCCGGATGAAAAATAAAATTAAAATAAAAACAAAAACTAAACAGGCATAAAAATTAGTTCCAGTTTTAGGCACTGGGTTATATAAGTTTTTTTTTAACCACTATAAGTTAGCCCGTGACGTATCTCACCTGATGGTACTTAAGTGATGATGCAGTCTTAGATGGTAGCGGGCTAACCTGTTAGGGGCATGGCAGTCATATTAAACCCATACCCCTATTCGGTTTCTATACGGCATCGTACCGGAACACTAAATCGCTTGGCGGCACGTCTTTGTCGGTAGGGTGGTAACTAGCCACGGCCGAAGCCTCCCACCAGGCCAGACCAGGGAAAATTCAGAAATTATAAATTCCCAAATTGACCCTGCCGGGGATCGAACCCGGGACCTCCGCACGTTAAGACAACAGCGCTACACACTGCGCCACGGAGGTCGTCAAAAGTTTGAGTTGTGGAGTTTGTGGGACTATACAAGGAGTTTCACCGTTATCCACGATACATTTATAGTATGTAGTTTAGTTATAAGTAACACAATATAATACGGCTTTTTTTCTTGTGTTATTTCTGTAGAAAAAATACAAAATTAGCTTTAACCGTCGAATTAAAAACAATATAGGGTTAATTTACAAAAGTATACATCGTTCATTTGTCTTATGTTGGAAGACTAGCGCTGCGCTGCTATCAGTTGCGGACTTTATCAAATACTAGCTAATGCCCGCGACTTCGTCCGCGTGGATTGAGGTTTTTCGGTTCCCGCGGGAACTCTTTAATTTTCCGGGATAAAAAGTAGCCTATGTGCTATACCAGATTATAATCTATCTCTGTGCCAAATTTTATCCAGATCCGTTCAGCCGTTGGAGCGTGATTGAGTAACAAACATCCATACATCCATACATCCATCCAAACTTTCGCATTTATGATATTTTATTTGATTATTTGATTAATAATATGTACACCTTCTAGTAGAAACTGATCTGTGTATTTCGGTGGTAATACGAGTAGGAAACTATCGACAAAGCTGAAGTGCGAATGTGAAGGCACGAAAACTTTTGAATAGAAATGGTTACATAGGTTTGGTGGCATACTTAATTTTAATACCAGCCCCCCGATTATGTAAGAATTGTCCATCATATGGTAAAGGTTCAGCGTCAAAGTAATATAAACCGTAAATGCATCGAATTAGAGCTCAATTTCGTGTAATTATTCTTATATGTTTGAGTATCGTACATACCTAAACGTATAAGAATGGGTAAACGAAATTGAGCTCTTGGTTTATTTACTTTGCCGCAGAACTTTAACGATTTCATCGGCCATTCTTACATGATTGGGGGGCTGTTCTGTAATGAACTAATGTTGATGTGAGAAAATTAAGGTCGAAAACTCGCTACAGGACAGGATAAAACGTCCATGCAAAAGTTAAACACCCGCGTAGTATGGTAAAGACGTTTCGTTGTGTTGATTTGTCTATGCAGCTCCATACAAAAGTGAGTTTTTTCATGATTTTTTTAAATCTGATGTAACAAAATAATCCATATCCATACTAATATTATAAATGCGAAAGTGTGTCTGTCTGTCTGTCTGTCTGCTAAGCTTTCCCGGCCCATCTTTTCAACCGATTTTGCTGAAATTTGGTATGGAGGTAGGTTATATCCCGGGGAAGGACATAGGCTACTTTTTATCCCGAAAAATTAAGGAGTTCCCGCGGGAATCAAAAAACCTTAATCCACGCGGACGAAGTCGCGGGCATCATCTAGTCAACTATAATTTTAATGTTAATTTATTAATTTTTCATTTAATCAGTCTTGAGCCGTTAAATCAGATATTACAATATTTCGGCGCAATATTCGCCACAAATCACAGCTGTGGCTAAATTTCCGTTTCGTAATAATTTAGAACCTACATAGCTGTTCATTGTAACAGGTAGGTATTACCGAAGATTTCGCTTTATTTGTTTTTTTTTATCCACGTCAAGTTAGCCCTTGACTGCGATCTCACCTGATGGTAAGTGATGATGCAGTCTAAGATGGTAGCGGGCTAACCTGTTAGGGGCATGGCAGTAATATTAAACCCATACCCCTATTCGGTTTCTACACAGCATCGTACCGGAACGCTAAATCGCTTGGCGGCACGTCTTTGCCGGTGGGGTGGTAACTAGCCACGGCCGAAGCCTCCCACCAGGCCAGACCAGGGAAAACTCAGAAATTATAAATTCTCAAATTGACGCTGCCGGGATGATATGAAAATAATTATTATGATAGTATGATTTTCAACCCTCCTCTCCTTGTACTTGGCCAAAATTTTCATAAATTCTCGTATTTTTTCCCACAAGTCTAGTGAGTACGGTTTATCGTGAAGACGGCATATCATTAAACTCTATCAGACACGTCTCTCCAACCTCGATGGCGTTAAGTGCTTCTTTATAATTCATTGGGCTTTTACCTAGTCTTAGTCTTATGTTTATTTGCTGAGATTTTCCAGGCAGGGTTAGTACCTAGGTATTAAACTACTTTGACGAACTCCCGCAGTGGTAAGCACTGTTGTCTTATAAGCAAGCGGTCCCGGGTTTGATTTCTGGCAGGGTCAATTTGGTAATTTATAATTTCTGTATTTTCACCTGCCTCGTTGGGCTAGGGGTTAGCATGTTCAACTGCGGCCGACGAGGTCCCGGGTTCGAGTCCCGGGTCGGGCCATAATTAAGTATTGGGTTTTTCTGTCTAGAAATTCTCTGCCCGGAGTTAGGAAGTTGGTGGTGTTTCACACCTGTGCCTCGGAGCCGTCGGTCCCGGTTATTATCACTAACATGATAATAGTCGTTAAAGCCCGCCAACCCGCATTGGAGCAGCGTGGTGGGTGTAAGCTCTAATTCCCACTCTCCTATGAGAGTGGAGGCCTGTGCCCAGCAGTGGGACGTTAATGGGCTGTAGTGGTGGTAGTGGTGGTATTTTCTCCGGTCTAGTCTGGTGAAAGAGTACTTGAACATTGCATGCGCATCAGTGAACTGGCCATACTTAATACCGAAGCAATAATGTTACTCAAAATGACAGTTTGATTTCACGTACCTTGACGTTCCTAAAATAAGGATTATAATTCCAAAACACGACAGTAAACAATAATGAAACAATATTGCTTTAAGCGTTGGCAGTATGGCCTCTGGAGAGGTCAACGGATTTCGCAAAGTATTACAAGAATTTTGAAAACACAGGGGAAATACATACTATACTTAACCTATATCACGTCAATCACTTCGCCTAACTCAACCCTTTATAAGGGTAAGGCGTAGTTTAAGGTCTGAGTAAAGCTCTTTTCAGACTACGCTATAATATAATAGCATATAGCATATAGTTCATAGCACAACAATATCGCGCACCATACATTATTATGGACACGTTCACACTTCATTGTACGATATTCCTTATTTGCTATATATAATATCACAATATTATAGCGTAGTCTGAAAAGAGCTTTACAGTTAGATAGTGGAGCGTTAGCGCTCGTCTGGTTCGTCTCTACTTTTATTAAACTAGAAAATACCCGCGACTTCGCCCGCGTGGTTTTTTGATTCCCGCGGGAACTCTTTCATTTAATTCGGGATAAAAAGTAGCCTACGTCCGTTCCCGGGAAAAAAATCTCTATACCAAATTTCTTCAAAATCGGTTGAACAGCTGGGCCGCGAAAGCGTAGCAGACAGACAGACAGACGGACAGACAGACAGACACACTTTCGTATTTATAATTTTAGTATGGATATGGATTATTTCAAACTAACGCAGGCCAAGTGCGGATCGATAGACTTTGCGCATCATTGAGAATATCAGCATCATCATGGTGCCTACCGTGGTCATGGTATAATGACATCCCTAGCGCAGTGCTGTTTCTTGCTGGCTCTTCTCGGTAGGAATCGCATTCCGAACCAGCGGTAGATTCATATTATAACGATTCAAAAGCGCTTGTAAAAGCTTATTTGAATAAAAAACATTTGAATTTTTTTTTTTCAAAATCGGTTGAACAGCTGGGCCGCGAAAGCGTAGCAGACAGACAGACAGACGGACAGACAGACAGACACACTTTCGTATTTATAATTTTAGTATGGATATGGATTATTTCAAACTAACGCAGGCCAAGTGCGGATCGATAGACTTTGCGCATCATTGAGAATATCAGCATCATCATGGTGCCTACCGTGGTCATGGTATAATGACATCCCTAGCGCAGTGCTGTTTCTTGCTGGCTCTTCTCGGTAGGAATCGCATTCCGAACCAGCGGTAGATTCATATTATAACGATTCAAAAGCGCTTGTAAAAGCTTATTTGAATAAAAAACATTTGAATTTTTTTTTTTTGAAGTGTTGAGCGCTGTTGTCTTAACGTGAGAGGTCCGGACTCCCGGCTTAGATAGCCGGCAGGGTCAATTTGTGAATTTATAATTTCTTAATTTTCTCCGGTCCGGTCTGGTGGGAGGCTTCAGCCTTGGCTAGTTGGCCCTACCAGCAATGACGTGTCGCCAAGCGATTTAGCGTTCCGGTACGATGCCGTGTAGAAGCCGAACAGGGGTATGGGTTTAATATAACTGCCGTACTCCTAACAGGTTAGCCCGCTACCATCTTAGACTGCATTATCACTTAGTTTCTTGATTATGACAATATATAGGTCTACCAGAATCTGATGGCAAAAAATACACCTAATAGTACCAGTATACGGTGTATACTTTTTGCCATCAGATTCTGGTAGACCTATAGTTAATCTCATTTTGGAAAAAAAAAATCAACTTTAGTCTTTGATGCGGGACCATGGTCAACCCCATCAATTTTTTTTAAATTTTACTAGCCTATGTCACCCGGAATAAGCTAAGGATTCTAACGATACCTCATTCATCAAAATCCGTTCAGGCGTATAGAAGTTATGGTGGAATATACAAACTCACATACATACATACATACATACATACATACAAACAGGAACCCTGAAAACAATATACTCCTTTTTTCAGGCAGTCGTATAAAAACATGGTACCTAACCGCCCAACTCAATCGACCAATTCCGACAGTACGCTTTACGAATCGCGGAAAACTCGTCACTCAGGCCTCACCCTAAGGACAGGCATTATTTAAATTCCCCGACAGTGGAATGCAAATATTCCTAGTACAGCCGCCGTATAATATAGCATTCCTGGGATACCTAACCCTCAAGATTTCGTACATTCCCGCCCTGTACCACAATTTGTCCTTTAGAAGCGTGAAGTTTGTAGAATTATGTGTGCCTTGCAAATCTTGTGTGAGTGAAAATTTTGTGACGTAGTTTATCTAAATTACGCCGGGAAATTCACAAGATTTATACATGAATCCTGAGGAGGTTTGAAGATTAAAATATTTATACATTATACAAAATAAGTTTAGTTAGTACCGGCTCTTCTCAGTAGAATTATTTTTCCGAACCGGTGGTAGAGTCTTAACGTATCATAAGTGGCACAAGATGTCCTACATGAAATAAATAAATCATTATCAAATCATTATCACTATCAGTATATAACTACAGAAGCTGTAGAATAGTTTCTTTACATCCAATAGACTTTTAACCCACCACATTATAATCGCAAGAACACCCCTGCCATTATGTGATTAATAGAATGGGGTCATGCCCCTCAGCAATGAGGAATACGGCGCAGAGAGAGAGACTTCTAACTACATGCTGTAGATTAGTTTAATGTTAAAATTAAACACCAATTTAGGTTATCTAAGGTAACCTGCTCCTGCCAGTTATCGAGCTGCAATAGAATTACATCAAGTTACACGTCTTGATGTAGACTTAGTGCTCTCATTTGATATTTATGTTGTACTAGTAAGTAAATATTATATTAAATTACACTGGCCATCAAGTAATAAGCAAAAGCTGCATCAAAAAATTTTCTTTGGAGCAGCCAACCCAGTGCGAAGTTGATTACAGTTACAGTTCCTATCGCATATATAATTCCTGCTTAGGTAGCAGCAAAATAGCAGACAGTACATTGAACAACCTGTAAGGATATTATTATAAACATACCAATACCTACATCGACAAAAATCACGCATACTTTGGTGGCAAATCTCCGTCACGTATGCTTCTCCAACACACCTCTGTAAAATTGTATGACCCAGTGGTCCAATACTTTAGCAATAGCGATAGTTACAATAGCTTCTCCCTATCTAAGGGCTGGGTGCTCTGCTTTTCGTAGAATTGGCTCGTACTGTGCTCTGGAGCGGGTAATGACCCTTTAAATCAATTTAACCATTGATACTTTTAACCGGAAATTTTAAATGTAGCTAACTTGAAAATTTTGCTACTCGAAATACGTTCGGGCTGGTATTTATCTATCGAATTACCTATCATCTGGGATACAAATTCGCAAACCGTATAAGATTACGGTTAGTAAACACAAATTAAAACAGCTAATGCCTGTTAGATAACTAGGTTATGCTTGCGACTCCGGTTGCTTGGATTTAGGATTTTTTAAATCTCGTGGGAATTCTTTTTTTTTTTGGGATAAAAATAGCCTATGTTCGTAAATCGATGTCAATCGTGAATAACTAAGAGAAATTAAAAAAGAAAAGCCGAAAATTAGTTTAGAGCATAAACTTTGGAAGTTTATGCTCTAAACTAATTTTCGGCTTTTCTTATGCTCACACCATTATATTTGTAACACTATTATTGTAATATTGTACTTAATGTATTAATAAATAATAATAATAATAATGTAAATTTTAGGCTTAGGTTAGGTAAGCTAGGCTAGGTAAATAGGCTAGGTATATATATAGGCTGCCTGTCCCACGTGTGAAGTCAGTGCAGTGCAGGAAAAATACAAAATTATGGTTAGGCGCTGGCGAACTGACCTAGCATAGCAGCCAAGAAAATGTATGCTCGCATATCCCAAAAGTGTACTTATTACGAACAAGCTAAAGTTAGTTATGCCATACTTAGTGGTATCTGCAGTGAAAACACCTGCGTTTCCGCTGCAGCTTCCATGAATACTTTAGTGCTGTTGAAAGCTTTCTGCTATAAAATATGAAAATATCGGAGGCTACTAGAGTTTCGATGACTTGCCCGACCCGGCGGTGAGTGCTGTGGTTTATAAGTAGCATTGGCGACATAGAGGCATAAAAGCATTGTTTACCGTAGTTAAATAAAACCGGCCAAGTGCGAGTCGGACTCGCGCACCGAGGGTTCCGTACAAACCTGTAGTAAGTTTTACGATTTATGACGTATTAAAAACAAGACGAAATGAACCGCAAAACTAACTTTGTTTGTAGAGGTTTATTGTTAATATCAAAAAATTACGTTTGTTGTATGGGAGCCCCCCTTTAATATTTACTTTATTGATATTTAATTATTTATTTTGAAAGGTAATATACAAGTTAATATTCTGTGAAAATTTGAACCGTCTACCTGTTACCGTATTTAATATTGAGCAAAAAAATACGAAAAAAACACGTTTATTGTATGGGGACCCCCCTTAATATATATATTTTTTTAATTTTTAGTATTTGTTGTTATAGCGGCAACGGAAATACATCATTTGTGAAAATTTCAGCTTTCTAGCTATCACGGTTTATGAGATACAGCCTGGAGACAGACAGACAGACAGACAGACAGACAGACAGACAGACAGACAGACAGACAGACAGACAGCGGAGTCTTAGTAATAGGGTCCCGTTTTTACCCTTTGGGCACGGAACCCTAAAAAGATCGATGCTTATTTTTCATCATATCCTGCCTGAAAATAGGTATCTACCTAACCAATGCCTACCCTGGCTCTGAATAGTGCACGCCACTAGTAGGAGGTCCCAGGTTCAATTCCCAGCCTGGCCTGGTCAGCCTTTTACAGATAACTGTGATCACGTCTTGATCAGTCAGTAAATTAATATCGCAATCGGCTTCTACGCATGCTACGTAGTACCGGCACGTACGGGAACGCTAAATTGCTTGGTTTTGGCGGTAGGATGGATAGACAGACTAGAGACCACTCAGAAAAAATAAATATTCCCGGCCGGGAATCGAACTTATTACCTCCCACTGATGAGATTCAGATGTTATTGATTGTTTTAATGTTGAAAATAAAATTATTCGGTGACGCGATTTTGAACAATTCCAGAGCTGATAATCGTACTTAGTGTTAAGCCATGAATCCGACACACGTAATAGAAGTTAGGTTTTACAAACTTTGCAGACTTGGTTTAAAGCTCGTTTGGTTTGACGTTCTAATTATTATAATATTAAGGCATCACCGTGTGAACTTTGTATGACTTACATTCACTTATTCACTATACCTATCCCGATACTAATAAGAGAAGCTAATTTTCAATGTCCAAGGGTTCATGCATGAAGTAACAAGAACCCGGGTTGTATTTGTCATTGCTGAATGTCCAGGTTCTTTCGCATAGCTACGACTCGAATCCACCTATATATATATTTACACATATATATATATTTATATTTATATATATATTTATATTTATATATATATTTATATTTATATTTATATTTATATTTATATTTATATTTATATTTATATTTATATTTATATTTATATTTATATTTATATTTATATTTATATTTATATTTATATTTATATTTATATTTATATTTATATTTATATTTATATTTATATTTATATTTATATTTATATTTATATTATATTTATATTTATATTTATATATTTACACCTATTTTTTATGGGGTATTATGAACTCTCAGAGCATGTTTTCTTTTTGGCCTTATTATAAAATATATTACAAATTCTTCCAATTTGAATTTCGGTCTAAACTTTAACATTCTATAATCTATGCAAATGCTTTATGCCAGAAATGCCCTCATATTATTGTGTAGGTAAAAACTTTGATAAAAATCAAAAATTAGCAAGCTGGTATTCTTTTCGGATAGTTATTATGTCAATGTAGAATCTAGATCCACCAAGCACTATTACATATATCAATCTTACGTTTCAAGAAGACGTAAAATACTCTACGGAATCTCGAATGTTCTCAGATGTACTTGCAAGTCGCAGTAACAATATTGAGCGGATATTTGTTTTGGAAAATTGGAAAGACGGCTTAGTGTGTGCGGGTAATAGGAAATTATTTGCAATACTACCCATCTTCCGACCAGCTGCTACTACCTACTATGATATAACGATTGTGAATCCTCATTCGAGATTTTGAGTCGACCAAAAGGTGATGCGATTATTTTAAGAACCTTATTCAATTAATGTTAAAGTGGATTATATAATACTAAGTATTGTTAACATTGGAAGAGCTATAGGCCTTCTGACACAGGTATTTTTATACTCAACAAAAGGTCTCATTTGTTAATCATATTTTTTGTCAATAAATCATTTTCATTTTTAAGGTTTTTTAAAGATTTTATTTAACGTTCTACCTATCAGAGAGGAGTTGTGAGCGTTGGCATCTTTATTTTCGGATTTCTTCTACATCTCGTTATGCTGGGTCTTTTCTGCCACGTATTTGCAAAATATGGAACCAGCTCCCATCGGCCGCCCTTCAAAACTACAATATACGAGGCTAATTAGGGTCGGATGAATAACTTCCTCAAAAGCCGGCAACGCGTTGGCAGTTCCTTTGGTTAATGAATATTTTAGGTGTGTGGCAACGCATTGACGCCCCTCTGGTACTGTAGATGCTCTTATCTAAGAGCGATGTCCACAATGTAAAAATAAACATTTAAAAGTTATTCGTGTTTATTTTTATCGTAGTAGGGGTGTTGAAATTGATTCGGTTTGGTAATGCCGCTGACAGACTCTTCATCACGCCCGATGCTTCCTCCGCATAATTTCCCCGGCTCGGACAAATAACATTGAAAATTAATTTTTATTCCACAGAAAAATCAACCTTTCCACAGTATACACGAGAAATGCGAGAGATTTTATGCATGGTTTGACTTGACGTGGTTTAACGTATCTAATGGTGTATGCTAATATTGTGTGTATAAGCATTAAATTTACTCACATTCTCGAATAATATTCAAAGTCCCAATTGTCTAAGCAAATCGTAATTATTTGAGAGCTTAAAACTACTCGGACTGATTTGAAATACCAAAAAAATGGGAATTTCCCGAGTGGGATGTGAACCTGCGACATCTGGCTTACAACGCGGCTCTCTTACCACTGTGCCACTCAGACTATAAACTGTAACTTGTAGTGAATGTAAGACCTAATAAATAAAATAAAAATATTTTCTTATGACTTTTTCTTGCGACTTTTTTTTCGACTTTGCTCACAATATGGTCTGCACAAAATTTATTAATTTCAAATTAGTCTGATATTTTCATACTTTCAAACCCACATAGCGTATGAATTTACAAACATCCTTTGCTTAGTGCCCACCACCCTTTCCTTGAATTAATGTCATGGAATAACAGGTCTCCGAGAAAATATTCTCTATACGACTCTTATTTGAATCATGGCAATTACCTATTCTGTGATCACAGTCAGGAGATACGACTTAATGCTTTTGTAATTATTTTTTTAATATAGAACAAAAAATCCCCATACATCTAATATTATAAAGGCGAAAGTGTGTCTGTCTGTCCGTCTGTCTGTCTACGCCTTCACGGCTCATCTGTTTAACCGATTTGGATGAAATTTGGTATAGGTTGTATCCCGGGGAAGGACATACTTTTTATCCCGGAAAATTGAAGAGTTCCCGCGGTAATGAAAATAACTTAATTTGCACGCGGACAAAGTCGCGGGCATCATCTAGTAGCAAATATAACAATGTGAGTATGTTCGTATTTTGTTGAAATCCTAGTTTGCAACTTGAAAACACAGCATTTTCTCTATTTCGTAGAATATGGTGGAGAAGGGAAAAACTCGAAACAAAACAATCTGTCAACTACTTTGTTACAAAAGGATTACTGAGTGAGGAACTTTGAGGATTGTAGCACTTATTACGTATGCTGATAGCGACTGCAATTATAGCAATGTACAAAAACATAGACTCAGTGAATAATAATAATGTAATTTATTTATCTCAAATCATCGCCGGTCAACTATAACTGAGCATGGAACTTCTCTCAGACTTAAAATGATCCAAGCACTTCATGCCGTATTCCACCACGCTGACGAAGTGCAGATTTACCGACTTCCCCCACCCTGGAGAACATTATTATGGAGAACTAGCTGATGCCCGCGACTTCGTCCGCGTGGATTGAGGTTTTTGGTTCCCGCGGGATCTCTTCAATTTTCCGGGATAAAAAGTAGCATATGTGTTATTCCAGACTATAATCTATCTCTGTGATCCGTTCAGCCGTTCTGGCGTGATTGAGTAACAAAAATGCATTTGAGGTTTTTTGGTTCCCGCGGGAACTTATTAAGTTATTCCAGACTATAATCTATCTCTGTGCCAAATTTCATCCAGATCCGTTCAGCCGTTCTGGCGTGAAAGACTAACAAACATCTATATTCTATACATCCATACATACAAACTTTCTCGTTTATAATATTAGTAAGGACTCTTATCTATAGTTGTACAGTAAATCGTTATAGGAGTACCTAATAAGAGCCTATTTTCTATTGGCGCGCGACCTATTGCAAGACCGTCATATTTTGCCGACGACTAGAAAATGTTCTAGAAATATCAGAACTTCATGTATGTGACTTCAATTCTTTATCAAAAATACATGCCACTGTGTGTGTGACTTTGTAATAAACTCAAATCTTGTACGCGAACTCATAGCTCTTTTGGACGGCGAAAATAGTCCCCAAGTTGAAGTTTCGACGTCGCCATATTTATTTTAATTTTATTGAAAAGGTATACAAAACATATTGAATTGAGGTTATTAGTTATTAGCAAAGCTCTATTTTTTCTTACTAGGTAAATTATACTTATGTATATGAATGAAAATGTAATGAATGTCTGTCTGATTTATCAACGCACAGTCTAAAACACGAGACGGATCGGGCTGGGAAAGGGCATGCAAATGGCATGGCCGATAACTATTAAAAGAGGGGTTAAATTTCCAAAAATCCCCTAATAGGGGTTTGTAAATTGTGTTAATATTGAACTTAACGTAAAAATAAGTCCTCAAGATCAAATCCAACCAAAAGCTTCGAACCAAAAGTTCTGAACGGATCTGGATGAAATTTGGCACAGACATAGATTATAGTCTGGAATAACATTACTTATTTATACATTACACATTTATATTATACTTAATTTTTATCCTGGAAAATTGAAGGGTTCCCGGATGAACCAAATAACCTCAATCTACGCGGACGAAGCCGCTGACATCAGCTAGTACTTATAATCTATCCCCCCACTCTCATAAGAGAGAGGGAATTAGAGCTTAGACCCACCAAGCTGCTCCAATGCGGGTTGGCGGGCTGCCGGGGATCGAACCCGGGACCTCCGCACGTTAAGGCAACAGCGCTCAACACTGCGCCACGGAGGTCGTCAAAAACGACTATTATCATGTTAGTGATAAAAACCGAGACCGACGACTTAACGTGCTCTCCGTGGCACGGGGGTGAAACACCGCCAACTTCCTAACTCCGGGCTAGTACTGAGAATTTCTAGTCAGAAAACCCCAATATTCAATTATGGCCCGACCCGGGACTCGAACCCGGGACCTCGTCGGCCGCAGTCGAACATGCCAACCACTAGACCAACGAGGCAGTATTATTTATATCGAAATAATGTTCCCGAAATAAATTGTTATTCTTGGCTCACGATATTTATCTTTATTAGATAAATACATTTATTAATAAGCAGGGTTATCTTATCCTCGACTAACATCTGTTCGGTAAAGGCGGCATGCCACGTGCTGGCGTTACCCCTCTCATTAGATTGATGCGTTGATTTATTAATAGCTTACAGATGCCCGTGACTTCGTATGCTTTTAAAAGGTGTGGTGAAATTTTACACTTGGTAATTTATATACTTAGAAGGTGCAATTTTTTAGAGTGAAATTACACACGGTACCGGACAGGACTAAACGACTAGGCTATTGTCCTGTCACGCAAGTTTGCGCGCTTCTTATAAAAGTGGCGTAGATCACTATAAAATAGACACACATGAGAGATGTACCGCAAACATACTTTAGGATTGCACTAGCTGATGCGTCGCGGGCGACTTATACCGCGTGGGTTGGGATTTTTTGGTTCCTGCGGAAAATTTTTTTCGGCATCAAAAGTAGCCTATGTGTTATTGCAGACTATAATCTATCTCTGTGCTAAATTTCATCCAGATCCGTTCAGCCGTTCTGGCGTGATTGAGTAACAGACATCCATCCACACGTTTATGCATCCAAACTTTCGCATTTATAGTATGTATTAGTATTTTACAAGATTTTTAAATTTATTGTGATATTAAGCGTTTACCTACTTACACTTACATGAAATTGCGAGAAATGGTAAAAGCACATTTATGCCGAACAAAGACGCCCTATAAAGCGTTGCAAACAATAATGTTTCAGATATTCACTGTAACTTGTAACGTTCAGTAAAACAATTGTGAAAGGTTTCTAGGCGTATTACCAGCTGTCATAAGTTAGGGCTACCACCTACGTAAATCTCGTAGGTGCGATAGTTGGGCCGATAATTTCGCCAACTTTTATCACCGATTTTGTGACCAACGCCACTTCACCGGTGGCTATCATTGACTTAACGACCTTCGCTAGCTAGTGTACTCCGTCGACTGTTTGTTAAAAGTACATAATATTATGTGTTAGCGCATTAACCATTTATCACCGAAAATCGGATCGGATGCACCGATTTTGTTTTAGTGCGCCTTTTTGTAGGACCTGTTCGAGTCAATCCATACTAATATTACAAATGTGAAAGTGTATCTGTCTGTCTGCTACGCTTTCACGGCTAATCTAATCAACCGATTTTGATTAAATTTGGTACAGGGATAGGTTGATCCAGGGGAAGGACATATAAGCTACTTTTTATCTCTGAAAATTAAAGAGTTCCCGCGGGAATCAAATAATCTTAATCCACGCATTCGAAATTACGGTCATCACCTAGTACTAAACAAATCTGTATTTTTCTTTTTTTGCCGATAAAAAATCGGTCACCGATTATTTGACGAGGGCAGTGAGCCTTATGGCTATGCGTCACGTTATCTAACGCCCTTCGTAGTTCAGCGGTAGTTCACGCTATTTGCGTCGAGGTATTTTCGGAACGGATACCGCCCATCCGTTTGCAGGGGGTCGGCCGTTGCCTTTAATGGTTTTAAATGCATATCTGCCAGTTTTGTTCGCTTTTGTTGCGTACACGTAATTGAGAACGCAGTTTATGACGTTAAAGACTAGTGTATACAGTGGAGTTTTGCCTAGCATTTTTGGCAACTTAAACTCAGCTGTATAGATGTTGGCATAAGGTTGAAATTGCTGTACTTGAAAAAAAATAAGGAGTCAAAGGCCAAAATACGTCACGATGAGTTACACGAAACAAAACCAAAAATTTATGTGGTAACTAGCTGATGCCCGCGACTTTGGCCGCGTGGATCGAGGTATTGGTTCCCGGGGGAACTCCTTAATTTTCCGGGATAAAAAGTAACCTTTGTGTTATTCCAGACTATAATATAATCTGTCTCTGTGCCAAATTTCATCCAGATCCGTTCAGCCGTTGGGGCGTGATTGAGTAACAAACATCCATACATCCATATATCCATCCAAACTTTTGCATTTATAATATTTATTTGATTGATTATTTAATTAAACTAATTTAATCGCAAGAATTGTATGAAGTCTTGCGATCAAATTAGTTTAATCAACCCTTAAATTTTTAAGATTGTATCTTGCAACTCAGCGTTAGACCAATGCATACAGTGAAGTTGGGCCAAGTATTTTTGATAACGTATACATATTGGCATACGGTTGAAATTGCTATGCTCGAAAACAAATAAGGCATCAAGGGACCTAGTTCCACAAAAATACGTCTTGCCTCGGCTTACATGACTATTAAGCAAAACCTGCTACAAATAGGTGTCTGACACATTGTCAGGGGATGATAATTGGAAACAATTAAAAAATACTAAGAATCGCCAGAATGAATCGTGTTTAGCCCAATATCTACATTTCCTATATCAATGTTTTCGAAGTGTAATATCTTAAGTTAAGCATGTCATTGGCATTCATAAAAAATGCATTTTGTACCAACACATTATAAGTTACTAAATTAGTCGCAAATAAACAGTGGAAAGACCAAGACGCGTTTCATTCACCGCAGACAATAGTGATCCTTATTACCATATACAAAACGTATACCATAAATTTAGCTAATCATGACAACATAAATGCGATTGTAACAATGTTAATATCAAACTTAACAATGCTTAAGAGGCGGAACTGAAACGAAAAATTCTTCAAAATATTTGAAGCTTTACAAAGCATTTTGGACAATTTACAGCTAACTCAAGTTAAATACCGGAAAATTGCTATGTCAAAGACATGAGAATGCTGTATTCGCTCAACAACTGGCCTAAATTGGTAAAGCTTTGGGAAATGACATCGAACATTCTAGAATCTAGATTCTAGAGTGATGCAAAATTTGTTTATAGCGAAAAGCTACATAAAGCTAGCCATGTTGTCTCACTTCAAGCCAAACGTAGTCAAAGACAGACGGTTTAGCGTTCAAACTTTTTATACCGGAAAATTACAGAGTTCCAACGTGAATATTTCAAAAAAAGTATATCCAAGCGGACGGAGTCGCAGGCATAATTTTTTCTAGTATTGCTTAGTAAGTATAGACTTCACTTACAGGAAAGTTCGTTTGACTATCAAGTGCTTAAGTAAGTATCGTAATATCTTGTTTTTTTAAAAGAGCAACTGCTGAGATTCTTGCCGGCTCTTTTCCGCAGAACGTCCTGTCCGAACCGGTGCAGTGGTAGAGTCAAAACATGACGTATCATTAAGATATACCTGTATGTACCTTCTACATGTAATAAATAAATTGAGTTTATTGAGTTGTGCAAGACGGCCTAATACTTAAACTTTTTAAAGTAAAAACAAATTTAAAGTAAAATTGAAACCAGCTTCTATCAAAAGTAAAAAAAAGGATGAACGTGGTGGGTTTAGCTAGTCGAGTAACATAATCATACCTACACTCGTAGAATCTGTGTTCCAATCAAAAATTATCAACCGTTCATAGCTGGTGGTTTTCCATTTGGTTTCAATTTTGAAATACTGATCAAGTTTGCGCGCTAGCAAATGAGGGAGGAAGCATGGCGGGCCCGCTTCCGCCTCGCTTCCGGTGACATCAGCGTCGACGAGTCCTTAGGGTCTAGCCTCACTACACAGGCGCGGCGCGGCGCAGCACGTAGCAGCAAGTATTCTTTGGATGAGGTAGTATAAAGCTGGGCCTACTTAAGCGACGCGGCACGGAGTTGCAATGCGCGACCCCTTTCAAACTCATACAAATAATATTTCCCGTTACGTGACGCGCCGCTCTGTGTACCTCAAGTGAGGCTAGACCTTTAGCGGACTCGCTCACACCGTAAAAATATTGTGACTAATCCTTAATGTCTGTTCATTAAAGGTTTTTAAGAGACAGGACATTCTCTCCTGTACAAACTATTACTTCAACTTTTCAGCAATAAGCCCTTTGAATATCGATATTTTTTTTATTCCAAGTCCTTGACTTTTAGACCAAGTTAGTCCTTGACTGCTTCACATGGTGGTAATGATGAAGCAGAGTAAGATGGTAGCGGGATAACCTTCTAAGGACACGGCAGTTATATTAAGCCCCTAATCGGTTTCTGCACGGCGTCGTACCGGAACGCTATATGTTACGCTGTTATTATAATTATCGCTTTGCATTGGCATGGCTTTGCCGGCAGGGTGGTATCTAGCTACGGCGGAAATTATAATTTCCTAAATTAACCCTGCCGGAGATCGAATCCGGGACCTCCCAATAACAAGACCATGGCGCTCACCACTGCGCTAGAGAGGTCATCCCAGAAAGATTGTTTTCTGGGACGTTATGATTTCAGTCGATGTGAAGTCTACTAATCCATAATGACCAGCGTGGTGGACTATGTCCAAACCCTTCTTTTGCTGAAAGTGGGTTGGCGAAAAGATGCTATTATCGTTCTCATCGTTATCTATAAAGATGTATATATATCGTTTCCATTAGAATTCGTTGTAGTTTGGTGTAATACGAGGCCATCGCAGCCGAGGGCAAGTAATCAGATTTGCTTTTTTTTAAGAATTCGCAGCAAAAATATTTTCACAGACACTTTTTCCTCTTTTCATCGAACCAAAGAGAAATATTTAATACGAATAAATTGTATTTGAATTTTTTTTATCTCTATCCTATTTAGTTGATAGAGACTTTTGCAATTCATTTTTCAATTCATAGATGAATACAATTTTGGTATTTTTTAAATATAAAAAAAAACCGCATCAAAGAGTTTGGCCCATCCGAAACGAACGAAAAATGATTAAAAAGGAATTTTAATCATTCTGAGAAAATGATTATGTTTGTCGGTTTGGAACTGGAATTCATAAATTGTCTGCAATTTTACCTTTAAAGGTTATGATTTTAGCAGTTTGTGTATAGTGTCAAACTACCAGCGCAACTCTTTAATCTGCCGGTAAAAAGTAGCCTTCAGAAGTAGCGTGTTGAAGAATAAACTGCTTTCGCATCTGTATTATGGGTTCAGGCAACTTTCGATAGGACGTCAGTTTGGTCATTGGCCGCACCTGTCCCTAACCCATGTTTTTGTCGTTACCAAGTTCATACAAGCTCCCAACGGGCTAACGACCTAGATCACAAAAAGGCAAAGTTCCTAACTACAAAAAGATTACAGAAAAATGGAGACCAATTTGTCATCGTTTAATCGTCTATGTACTTTTTCTATTTCAGCGCAAAAGAACCTTTTTCTATTTCAATATTTTTGTTGAAAATCTAAAACGTTTTTGTAGTTTGGCGACAAGCTATAAGCTCTTAGAAAAACAGTTTATTAAATGCGAAAAAATATACCTTTCACAGAATATTGAGGTTTGAGGTTGAAATTTTGAGTTAAAATATATTGCCTTATATTATTAATGAACTAGCTGATGCCCGCGACATCGTACGCGTGGTTTAAGTTTTTTGTTATTCCCGCGGGAACTCCTTAATTTTCCGGGATAAAAAGTCTATGTCACTCTCCAGGTCCTCAACTATACCCATGCCAAAAATCACGTCGATCCGTTGCTCCGTTGCGGCGTGATTGAAGGACAAACCAACAAACCAACAAACAACACACTTTCGCATTTATAATATTAAGTATGATTTTAAAGCTTTAGAACTAGTTTTTTTTCGAGTTATGTGCATTTAAATTAAATAAATATCACTCACTCCAACGATGAAGGAACTTACCGTGAGGAAACCTGCATGCCTGATTAAACCTGTTCCAAGGTCCTATTAATTAAGAGGAAACTAGAGTACGTGGGTCATATACTTCGTGGTCCTAAGTGTGACCTACTACAATTAATTATTCAGGGCAATATACAAGGCAAAAGGGGCGTGGGACGAAGAAGGACATCCTGGCTGAAGAACTTACACCAATGGTTCAATAAAAGCACCCGATCATTATTTAGAGCTGCAGTGTCGAAAGATCAAGTTGCCAATATGATCGCCAACCTTCGATAGAAGAGGCACCGAAAGAAGAAGAAGAAGGTCCTATTAAGTATTCTATGGATGTTCTATAAAATGTTCTCAGAGGTGTGTGAAGTCATCCATAGAAAAGAGCTAACTGTATAGAGTGATGATCACTTTTCTCTTATATTCGGACTAGCTGATGCCCGCGACTTCGTCCGCGTGCTTTAGGTTTTTTTTATTCCTGCGGGAACTCCTTAATTTTCCGGGATAAAAAGTAGCCTATGTCGGTCGTCAACTATATCCATGCCAAAAATCCATCCATCCCGATCTTTTGTTGACGTTCGTGTATCACGAACTTTTATACAAACTTCCAACCCCCATTTAACCCTTTTGGGGTTGGAATTTTCAAAAAATCCTTTCTTAGCGGATGCCTACGTTATAATAGCTATCTGAGTGTAAAATTTCAGCCCGATCCGACCAGTGGTTAGAGCTGTGCGTTGATAGATCAGTCAGTCAGTCAGTCAGTCAGTCAGTCAGTCACCTTTGCCTTTTATATATTTAGATTAAAGATTAATAATGCCGCCCTACTGGCCGCTACAGCGTTACCGGGAGGTTGGGCGAGCGCTAGGCGTCACCAAGAAATGAGCTCTAGGGCTCGAACACATCTGGGGGGCAAAGTCTTCCTAAGGGCGCCTCCTGTGAGGTTCGACCCACGGCTTAGAATGACGTTGGGACGAATAGGTACTAAAATTCTACATCAATGGACGAATAGGACTACCTTTGACACAACACAACTCATTCGCATACCACCATATTTATTATTGGAGTATGTTTATTTTATTTTTATATTCATATTGTCATATATGTATAATAGTATGTAATTATAGTATATTGTACTGTTAAGTAAGTTTATTATATTGTAAAAGTTAGTTCCTACTTATTATAATTTTTCTTTTATGAATTTACACGTATGCACCACCAGTCATCATGCAACCTTTATCTCCTTTCATTTAAGTTACCTGGAAGAGATCACTCGTAGTGATAATGCCGCTTTTACACCGTAACAAGTTGTATAGATCAAGATTCATGTTACCTCTGTTCTGTTATTTGTTTGTGTGTAATAAAGGGTTTTTAGTTTTTACTTACTTGCATCACTCAGTCGGGTGAAAAGAAGATGCCCTTCAACTGAGACATAGGTAAATAAAAATCTCAGTTAAGATAACAGCCAAAAAGGGCTTATCAGTACAAAATACGGATGTCGCGTGCCCACGAGCTCTGTGATTGGATGCTGGTATTATCGGTCCAGGGATCAACTGGAAAGCGTAAATTTGCTACGTGCGCCCGTAACGCCCTACGCTTTTATTTTTTCTTAATTTTGGGTTCCTTATTCTCATAGATAACCCATTCCGGTCTGCCCTAAGGTTGCCTAAAAGTTCGCTTTTTGAGCCATAAGGCTGCCTGCAGTTGTATTTGTTTGAACCATAGTTTGAACATTGGTACAGAAATAGCTTGGATTGCGGACATGGGTTTAACGCAAAAAGTTTAACGCAATCCTACAGGGTTGCCTATTATTTATCATTTTGATAATTATTTCCTAATCTATGTTTTGTTCAAACGAAAAAACTGTCAAAGGAAAAGTTATTAATTATTCAAAGTGGAAAGCTCTGTCATAGAATTGGGAATCCGCTTATAGTACCTATTCATATTTCTATGAGCATTTCTTGAATTTCGTCTACCTAGAATTGGGTATTTGACAACTAATCAAATCAGCAACTATTTTTCAAACGTCAAAACGTGTGCTTAGAATGGGATTTTGTATGAAATAATTAATTGTGTCGCCATCAAAGTTCTACGCACATTTTGACTTTAATCGATAGTTAAAAATGGTTATTCAACATAAAACTAACAGAGGACGTGGATATTACGACTTTTGGGACATTTGGGAGATCTATTTAATAATCACTAATAAATAAGTATTTTGACTAGTAGTTAAATAGCCAATAATAACAGTTGAATTTAACAATTTACGTGACGTATCTACCTTTTTAAGAGGATATGGGAGGGCGGTTTCCCCATACAATCGTATTAGTCTGTTTTCTCGGTGCATAATTACAATAGAGAAAATAATTTTGCACCATAAAATTTGTATGTGTCCGTGCCATGTCCCTATGTTTTGCTTTTTTGATAAATTAATAATTTTAAGAATATGGAACCTTCAAAAATTGCAAAAAATGGCCCAGTTTTCGCGTCATCTTCAGATATCCCGCAAATAAATTTGACGAATATAATCAAAAAAAGATAAACATACCGATATAGCCTGAGTCCTACTTAAACTATTCTTGAAAAAAAAAATTAAATCGGTTCTGTTTTGGAGGAGGAAACAGAAAAATACGAGAGTAAAAATTAGACTGTTTTTCATAGGTATTATCGGTCCAAGCTGCAGTTGTCCCTATCGGGTGCTAAGGAATTCTAGTCGAGGAGCAGCGCGACGGCAATATTATGTTCAATACCTATTCTCAAAGTTTCCCGTTCATGCCATATCCTCTTAAGTTATCAAAATAAATATACAGAACACTGTAACAGAAATATTTCGACGTACTTTTCGCTTTATTTAAAAACTCACTCCACTTGTTTTGAATTGAATACAGCCTGTGAATATTAAAGAGGCCTGAGTGCTTCCGACTGAGAGTCTGGAGGGATTTTTTCATCGAAATAGTTCACTAATTCTGTTACAGTTGTAACTTTTTTTTTCAGAGTGGAAACAAGAGATTCGCTCAAGCACGTTAGGATACAGACGTTGTAAATCTCGGAAGACTTTCTGTTTTTAACTTTTTTTTTTTAGTTCGACTTTGCCCAGTTTAATGTTATTTGTTGGATATTGTTCGTAGTGTTTAACTAAAAAAATCTTACATATAATTACTTCACTAGTCATACTAATATTATAAATGTGAAAGTGTGTTTGTTTGTTGGTTTGTCCTTCAATCATGCCGCAACGAAACAACGGATCGACATGATTTTTGGCATGGGTATAGTTGAAAATCTGGAGAGTGACATAGGCTACTTTTTATCCCGGAAAATTAAGGAGTTCCCGTGGGAATTCAAAAAAAACTTATTCCACGCGGTCGAAGTCGCGGGCATCAGCTAGTTAAAAATAAATAGGAAGTGTGGAGGCACACAGCGGCTTATGGAAGTATCTATTTACAAGATAACAGCTATACTTATCTAGCAGTGGATGCCTATTTATTAGCGATGTCGATGATGAATTATGTGTAGAATTTAGTACTTTTGTACTTTAAAATATCTCTGGATAAGATGGCCGTCTCAATACATCTGTTTGGCGGCTATTTTAAGTAAATACTTTTATAAGATCTGCTCTCATGTCGCGTTATAAATGTTTTGCTTGAAAAAATCGAACACAAAAGCTATCATTCTTCCTTCGAATTCGAAGCTTAGAACTAAAGGTAAAGCTTCCACGCTTGCCAGTATTGAATTTATACCTGGTAGGTAGGTACTTATATTTCTAAATTCATTGTTCATAAATTTTAATACGGAGGTTTTGGCAAAACAGATCGTCTCAAAACAAAAGCGACTAAATCTTGAACTTTGAAAACCTTTTGTGTATTGTTTACCTAAAATTTAAACTTCATTTATACAGACAAGAAGTCGGCAAGTTTTGACTTTCTGAGCAGCTTTATTCTGTAATGGAAATTATAATTATTTCAATTCGATTAATTAAATTCACAAGAATAAAGCGTTTTGCATTTTCGATTTAGTATCGGCATATAGCTTAGTTTTTTCAAGCGACTTGAAAACTGAACTGGTCTTATAAGTCTTAGGTTTCTGGTTTGATTCCTAGCAGGGTTCTTAAAAAAAATTTAAATGGGCTTTGTCCGTGGTTAGTTACTTACTTACTGGCGAAGGGTTCTTCTTCTTCTTCTTCGTCCTAACACTCTTGACAGAGTGGTCCTGGTCATCACGAAGTGACGGCTTGAGTGGCAGATGTTATGCGCCTTACGAGCATCCGCCACTTCTCCCTGCTGGCCGACAGCCTGGCGCACTCCTGTAATGAACCGCCAACAGCCGACTTAATTTGGTAGGTCCATCGCATGGGCGACCTTCCTCGCCCTCTGGTAATCTCCACCTTGCCCTGCACGACGAGGCGCTCGATGGAGTCATTCTCACGACGGGAGACGTGTCTAAAAAATTTTAGTATGCGACTCTGTACCAGTGATGAAAGCCGTTGCTTAATGCCGAGTTCTTGGAGAATAGAGACGTTGGTGCGGAGTTCGGTCCATGACACTCCTAATATTCGCCTCCAGCGCCACATTTCCAGAGCATCGATCTTTTTCTTCTCGACTTGTCGCAAAGTCCACGTCTCCGCAGCGTATAAAAATATGGGGAAAACAAGTATTTTAACGAGTCGGGTCTTCGTAGCTTTTGTTACGTTCCTGTTCCTCCAAATTTTTCTTCAGTTTATCCATCGCGGTTCTTGCTATTGCCATACGTCGCCTTACTTCCTCCACGCAGCCTCCATTGTTCGAGATTAAAGCACCAAGATAAATGTAGGATTGTATAGCCTACGCGGGTGGTACTGGAATAGGCTATTAACCTATCACCAGGTTATTTTCAGTTGCAAATTGTATGAAACGTTCACCTCTTTCATTGCGTACTCCAAGGCCAAATCTACCTACACAATGGCTAAGCTGGTTAGAGTTTGCTCCAATTATAGCATTAAAATCGCCTAGTATTGCAAGAGTTTCTTTATTTGGGACTTTACTGATGGTGGCCTCTAGTTGTGAGTAGAATTTCTCTATGGTATCGTCACTCGCAGTGCTGGTAGGGGCATATATTTGCACAATTGTCAGATTCATTGGTGATGCATTTAGTTTTACGCTAATAATTCGGTCATTCACAGCTTCAAAGCCAATCACACAATTCCTCTGGTGTGCGGGTGTCATTGCCAGAAAAGTATACGGCATAGGAATCAGTGAGAAAGTATCCGTTGCCTTTCCAGTGGGTTTCACTGAGTCCACAGATGTTCAAGCCGCATCTGGTAATCTCCTTCTCCAGGATGGTAAGCTTCCCGGGGCTAAGTAAGCCGCGCACATTCCATGTCCCTATCGTTTGAATTTGGCGCAACTTAACCGATATTCCAGTTTTCCAGTAGAAGCAGAACTTAACAGATATTCCAGTAGAATTTCCATGGGGACCCTGGTGTCCTGCTGGCCCATGGCCGGTAGCACATTTCCCACCGCCTGCCCCGGAAGCAGAGCGGCGCCGGTTGCTAAGCGGATGACATGGCGTTCGTGATCTCTTTAATTGTACTTCCATGATGACTTTCTTGGGAAGATTAATTGCAGTGGTTTCCCCTTGCCTTCTGCACCAGTCCTTTTGAGGATAATTTGAATCCCTAGGCTGCTGAAGCCTCTTCTGCCAGGTTGCCCCGCCAGGTGTGTGTGGTTATCCCAACACAGGTCGGTCGCCAGAGCCTCGTCCGTTGTCTAGCAGGGGGTACCACGTGCAGGTGAGGTTGGCATTTGAGGCCGACTAGATGTTGTTGTCGTTCTCCTCCTTCCCTCCTCCTGGCAAAGGGTTACCAACAAGCACTTTAAAACTCCGGTATGAAATCCATTGTAATATTATTTTATTTTATTGAACAGGTACACAAAACTGGTTGCCACCAAAACATCGTCAAAATACAAGAAATTCAAAACAGGATGCAAGCAACAACCATAAGTATGTGTACACAACATTAGATAGAAAATTTAATATAAATTAAAATCACAATAATAGATAAAGTTATCATTAATATTACATAAAAATAAGAGTGTAGTTATTATACTATATATAGCTCAATTACCACTGACTCACTGACTCACTCATTGACATAATTGTTCTCCTAGAAAGAGACAGAAAACGATATAATGATGTACGGGAGATGTGTTCGGGTGCGGGATTCGAGTGGGGAAAAATTATGACATTTCGGAAAAACAAGATGGCGGCCGACGTGATTCTTGTAACTCTTTTGTTTTCCAACCGATTTCGTTACAACTCGCAATTATTGAAGAAATTAGGAAACAATCAATAGAAAAAGTGGAAAAAATTGTAAAAACAAGATGGCGGCCGAGCTGTAGTGCTTTAAAATTTTTGATTTTTCGACCCCGAACCGTGGCGCCACATATCCGAAACGGCGTGGTCGAGCATGATAATTTTTTCTTTTTTCGACTACAATTATCCTGTATTTTGACAGAATGGGAGTGGTTTTTAAAAATTCAAGATGGCGGCTGTCACGGCGGCCTTTTTGTTTGAGGTACGAAAAAACGCATTTTTAAAATTCAATTTTCTCACAGTTGGCAGCGTCGGAGCGTTTCGACTTCTAGGAGGCGATTGTGTGTACAGACTTGAGGTATGGATTGGGGAAAAAAAATACCCCATTTCTCGGGAAATTTTCAAGATTTACCCCAAAAATAAAAAAATCGAAATACGGACTTTTTGCAAAATTTGAGTACGAGCAACCACGTGTCTCACTTGTGCGAATGACATTTGGGTATTTTCGTCGCCGAGGTCTGGCAACACTGGAATTTATCAAAGTAAAAGTGATTTTCGACATGGTCTTTTTTCAAAGGCGATCATTTCGGCTGGGTGCGAGCGAGATGAAAAATTTAAACGTCATCAGGAGCGGTATATCCTGTAGTTTACGGGAAAATTATGAAACTGTGTAAAATGTTTCTGTCCAACGAGGTGGCGGCCATTTTGTATTCTTTTTGTGTTTTTGAAAATTTCGAACACGTTTTTGAGGCAGTTGGCAACATTTGGGAAAGTTGACATGTATAAATCGATTGTGTAACTCAACCAGCGGTATCGAGATATCTCAACAGTGTTGCCACATTTGGGGTAGTTTTCGAGATTTTCCCAAAAATGTCCTCCTGTAAAATTTTGTATGGAAATTTTTTTTTTCACTGATGGCTTTGTATACACGTCAGAAAATAAAACTTGAACAAAAATATGGAGACAGCTGATGATTGAGGATTTCGGAGACGGGTAAAGAGCACGGCCGAGGTATTGAAGATAGGTGGGGGGTGCTCGACCAAATGTCATTCGAAACTTCATCCAAAAGACAATGAGCTGAAAAAAAATTCAAAATGGCGGATTTAAGATGGCCGCCATACAAATTTATTTGGTGTCCATCTCAGAAAGTATAAAAGATGAAAGAGTGGTTTCTCGGCCAAAGATGATCAGGACGAGAAGATCTATTTAGCGAAAAGAAAAAAAATTTAAGATGGCGGAATATTTTTTTTCATACCAAATTATATGGCGATTAGGGCTCATTAGCATAATTTATTGTTCTCCAAGAAAGAGACAGAAAACGATACAATGATGTATGGGAGATGTGTTCGGGTGTAGGATGGGAGTAGGGAAAAAATATGATATTTCGGAAAAACAAGATGGCGGCCGTAGTGCTTTTTGTAACTTTTTTGTTTTCCAACTGATTTAGTTATAACTCACAATTATTGAAGAAATTAGGAAACGATCAATAGAAAAAGTGGAAAAAATTGGAAAACCAAGATGGCGGCTGAGCTGTAGTGTTTTCAAATTTTTGATTTTTCGACCCCGAACCGCGGCGCCGCAGATCCGAAACGGCGTGGTCGAGCATGATATTTTTTTCTTTTTTCGCCTGCAATTATCCTGAATTTGGCAGAATGAGAGTGGTTTTTAAAAATTCAAGATGGCGGCTGTCGCGGCGGCCTTTTTGTTTGAGGTACGAAAAAACGCAATTTTAAAATTCAAATTCCTCACAGTTGGCAACGTCGGAGCGTTTCGACTTCGTGGGGGCGATTGTGTGTACAGACTCGAGGTATGAATTGGGAAAAAAAAATTACCCCATTTCTCGGGAAATTTTCAAGATTTACCCCAAAAATAAAAAAATCGAAATACGGACTTTTTGCAAAATTTGAGTACGAGCAACCACGTGTCTCACTTGTGCAAATGACATTTGGGTATTTTCGTCGCCGAGGTCTGGCAACACTGGAATTTATCAAAGTAAAAGTAATTTTCTTTTCTTTCTGAAATGGTCTTTTTTCAGGGGCGATCATTTCGGCTGGGTGCGAGCGAGATGAAAAATTGAAACGTCATCAGTAGCGGTATATCCTGTAGTTCACGGGAACATTATAAAACTATGTAAAATGTTTCTGTGAAACCAGGTGGCGGTCATTTTGTATTCTTTTTGTGTTTTTGAAAACTTCGATCACGTTTTTGAGGCAATTGGCAACATTTGGGAAAGTTGACATGTATGGATCGATTGTGTAACTTGACCGGCAGTATCGAGATATCTAAACAGTGTTGCCACATTTGGGGTAGTTTTCGAGATTTTCCCCAAAAACTCCCTCCTGCCAAATTTTGCATGACAAATTTTTTTTTCACTGATGGCTTCGTTTATAAATCAGAAAATATAACTTGAAGAAAAATATGAAGACAGCTGATGATTGAGGATTTCGGAGACGGGTAAAGAGCACGGCCAAGGTATTGAAGATAGGTGGAGGGTTCTCAAACAAATGTCACTCGACACCTCATCCAATTGGCGGTGAGTTGAAAAATCTCCAAAATGGTGGATTCAAGATGGCCGCCATACAAATTTCATCAGTGTCTGTCTCGAAGAGTATTAGAGATGGAATTGTGGTTGTTCGGCAAGAGATGATCAGAACGAGGAGGTCTATTTAACGAAATGAAAAAATTTCAAGATGGCGGAATATTTTTTTTCATACCAAATTAAATGGCGATTGGGAACTATAAAAGACGTCATTGTTCTCCAAGAAAGAGACAAAAACGATACAATGATTTAGGCGAGATGTGTTCGGGTGCGGGATTCGAGTTGGGAAAAATTATGACATTTCGGAAAAACAAAATGGCGGCCGACGTGATTCTTGCAACTCTTTTGTTTTCCAACCAATTTCGTTACAACTCGCAATTATTTAACAAATTAATAAATGATCAATAAAAAAAATAGAAAAAATTCGAAAAATAAGATGGTGGCCAAGCTGTATTGTTTTCAAATTTTTGATTTTTCGACCTCGAACCCCGGCGCCACAGATCCGAAACGAGGTAGTTCATGTCTAAGAGATATTATGTTTGGGTGTGGGATGGGAGTAGGGAAAAATTATGACATTTCGGGAAAACAAGATGGCGGCTGATTTGCCGAAATGAACCGATCGAAGCATAGAAGATAGGTGGGGGGGTGCTCGACCAAATGTCACTCGAAACTTCATTCAATAGACAATGAGCTGAAAAAAAATTCAAAATGGCGGATTTAAGATGGCTGCCATACCAATTTATTTGGCGTCTATCTCAGAAAGTATAAAAGATGGAAGAGTGGTTTCTTGGCAAAAGATGATCAGGGTATGTACGATACCCTAAACGTATAAGAATGGGCAGACGAAATTGAGCTCTAATTCAATGCTGTCATGGTTTATTTTACTTTGACGAAAATCTTTAACGTTTGATCGACCATTCTTACATGATTGGGGCCCAAGACGAGGAGGTCTATTTAACAAAATGAAAAAAAATCAAGATGGCGGAATATTTTTTTTCATACCAAATTATATGGCGATTAGGAACTATAAAAGACGTCATTGTTTTCTTAGAAAGAGACAAAAAACGATACAATGACCGGTACGGGAGATGTGTTCGGGTGCGGGATTCGAGTGGGGATAAATTATGACATTTTGGAAAAACAAGAAGGCGGCCGACGCGACGTGATTCTTGCAATTCTTTTGTTTTTTAACCGATTTCGTTACAACTCGCAATTATTGAAGAAATTAGTAAGTGATCAATAGAAAAAGTGATAAAATTGGAAAAACAAGATGGCGGCCGAGCTGTAGTGTTTTAAAATTTTTGATTTGTCGACCTCGAACCGCGGCGCCACAGATCCGAAACGGGGTGGTTCATGTCTAAGAGATAGTATGTTTGGGTGTGGGATGGGAGTAAATCCATATTTAGGGCTCCCTGGGATTACAAAACAGGAAACTGATACCTACCAAAGTTTTAAAAAATCAGCGCCATTTTGAAATTCTTTGTTACTTGACCGATTTCGTTCAAAATCGATATTTAGGACTCCCTGGGATCACAAAACAGGAAACTGGTACCAAAGTTTTAAAAAATCAGCGCCATTTTGAAATTCTTTTTTAATTGACCGATTTCGTTCAAAATCGATATTTAGGGCTTCCTGGGATTACAAAAAAGGAAACAGTTACCAAAGTTTTAAAAAATCAGCGCCATTTTGAAATTCTTTGTTAATTGACCGATTTCATTCTAAATCGATATTTAGGACTCCCTGGGATCTCAAACAGAAAACTGTTATTTAAATATATTAAAATCCCTGGGATCCCTGGGAATTCAAAACAGGAAACTTGTACCAAAATTTTAAAAAATCAGCGCCATTTTGAATTTATTTATATATTGACCGATTTCGTTCAAAATCGATACTAAGGGCTCCCTGCAGGGCGAGCATGGGCCGGAGATAAAAATTTTATCCCCCGATTTTATCCACTGACAAGAGATAAAATTAACTTATCCACTTCTCAGAGCACGGCAACAGGGGAGAGGAGAAGTTTATCCCCGTTTGACATTTCACGGGGACTCGGGGGACTATTTGTCCACCGTTATTTAGCGTTTTTATTTATTTATTTAGGAATAAAAATTTTATCCTTTCCTCGGGGAGAAAATTGTCTCGGCCCATGCTAGGGGGGCTGGGATTACAAAACAGGAAACAGATACCAACTTTTTAACAAATCAGTGCCATTTTGAAATTCTTTGTTAATTGACCGATTTCGTTCAAAATCGATATATTTGGCTCCCTGGAATCACAAAACAGGAAATTGATACCAAAGTTTTAAAAAATCAGTGCCAGTTTGAAATTCTTTGTTAATATTATTGACCGATTTCGTTCAAAATCGATATTTAGGACTCCCTGGGATAAGAAAGCAGGAAACTGATACCAAAGTTTTAAAAAATCAGCGCCATTTTGAACTTCATTGTTAATTAACTGATTTCGTTCAAAATCGATATTTAGGGCTCCCTGGGATCACAAAACAGGAAACAGATACCAACGTTTTAACAAATCAGCGCCATTTTGAAATTATTTGTTAATGGACCGATTTCGTTCAAAATCGATATTTATGGCTAACCACATCTCGTGAGCTGCTTTAGCAGCTCGCGCACAGAGCGAAACACTAGTTAAACTATATATAGCTCAATTACCACTCACTCACTCACTCATTGACATAATTGTTCTCCTAGAAAGAGACAGAAAACGATATAATGATGTAGGGGAGATGTGTTCGGGTGCGGGATTCGAGTAGGGAAAAATTATGACATTTCGGAAAAACAAGATGGCGGCCGACGTGATTCTCGTAACTCTTTTGTTTTCCAACCGATTTCGTTACAACTCGCAATTATTGAAGAAATTAGGAAACGATCAATAGAAAAAGTGGAAAAAATTGGAAAAACAAGATGGCGGCCGAGCTGTAGAGCTTTAAAATTTTTGATTTTTCGACCCCGAACCGCGGCGCCGCAGATCCGAAACGGCGTGGTCGAGCATGATATTTTTTTCTTTTTTCGCTTACAATTATCCTGTATTTTGACAGAATGGGAGTGGTTTTTAAAAATTCAAGATGGCGGCTGTCGCGGCGGCCCATTTGTTTGAGGTACGAAAAAACGCAATTTTAAAATTCAAATTTCTCACAGTTGGCAACGTCGGAGCGTTTCGACTTGTATGGTGCGATTGTGTATACAGACTCGAGGTATGGATTGGGAAAAAAAATTACCCCATTTTTCGGGAAATTTTCAAGATTTACCCCAAAAATAAAAAAATCGAAATACGGACTTTCTGCAAAATTCGAGTACGAGCAACCACGTGTCCCACTTGTACGAATGACATTTGGGTATTTTCGTCGCCGAGGTCTGGCAACACTAGAATTTATCAAAGTAAAAGTGATTTTCGACATGGTCTTTTTTCAGGGGCGATCATTCCGGCTGGGTGCAAGCGAGATGAAAAATTTAAACGTCATCAGGAGCGGTATATCCTGTAGTTTACGGGAAAATTATGAAACTATGTAAAATGTTTCTGTGGAACGAGGTGGCGGCCATTTTGTATTCCTATTGTGTTTTTCAAAATTTCGATCACGTTTTTGAGGCAGTTGGCAACATTTGGGAAAGTTGACATGTATGGATCGATTGTGTAACTCGACCGGCAGTATCGAGATATCTAAGCAGTGTTGCCACATTTGGGGTAGTTTTCGAGATTTTCCCAAAAATGTCCTCCTGTAAATTTTTGTATGAAAATTTTTTTTTCCACTGATGGCTTCGTGTACAAGTCAGAAAATCAAACTTGAAGAAAATATGGAGACAGCTGATGATTGAGGATTTCGGAGACGGGTAAAGAGCACGGTCCAGGTATTGAAGATAGGTGGGGGGTGCTCGACCAAATGTCATTCGAAACTTCATCCAATTGACAATGAGCTGAAAAAAATTTCAAAATGGCGGATTTAAGATGGTCGCCATACAAATTTATTTCGTGTCTAACTCGGAGAGTTTAAAAAATGGAAGAGTGGTTTCTTGGCAAAAGATGATCAGGACGAGAAGATCTATTTAGCGAAAAGAAAAAAATTCAAGATGGCGGAATATTTTTTTTCATACCAAATTATATGGCGATTAGGACTCATTAGCATAATTTATTGTTTTCCTAGAAAGAGACAGAAAACGATACAATGATGTATGGGAGATGTGTACAGGTGCGGGATGGGAGTAGGGAAAAATTATGATATTTCGGAAAAACAAGATGGCGGCCGTAGTGCTTTTGGTAACTTTTTTGTTTTCCAACCGATTTCGTTACAACTCGCAATTATTGAAGAACTTAGTAAACGATAAATAGAAAAAGTAGAAAAAATTGGAGAAACAAGATGGCGGCCGAGCTGTAGTGTTTTCAAATTTTTGATTTTTCGACTCCGAACCGCGGCACCACAGATCCGAAACGGGGTAGTTTATGTACAGGAGATATGTTCGGGTGCGGAATGGGAGTAGGGAATAATAATGACATTTCGGAAAATCAAGATGGCGGCCGATTTGCCGAAATGAACCGGTCGAAGCATTGAAGATAGGCGGGGGTGCTCGACCAAATGTCATTCGAAATTTCATCCAATAGACAATAGGCTGAAAAAAAATCAAAATGGCGGATTTAAGATGGCTGCTATACAAAATTTATTTGGTGTACCTATCTCAGAAAGTATAAAAGATGGTAGAGTGGTTTCTTGGCAAAAGATGATCAGGACGAAGAGGTCTATTTAGCGAAATGAAAAAAAATTCAAGATGTTGGAATATTTTTTTTCATACCAAATTATATGGCGATTAGGAACTATAACAGACGTCATTGTTCTCCTAGAAAGAGACAGAAAACGATACAATGATGTACATGAAATGTGTTTGGGTGCGGAATGGGAGTAGGGAAAAATTATAACATTTCGGAAAAACAAGATGGCGGCCGACGTGATTCTTGCAACTCTTTTGTTTTCCAACCGATTTCGTTACAACTCGCAACAATTGAAGAAATTAGGAAAGGATCAATAGAAAAAGTGGAAAAACAAGATGGCGGCCGATCTGTAGTGTTTTCAAAATTTTGATTTTTCGACTCCGAACCGCGGCGCCGCAGATCCGAAACGGCGTGGTCGAGCATGATATTTTTTTTCTTTTTTCGCCTACAATTATCCTGTATTTTGACAGAATGGGAGTGGTTTTTAAAAATTCAGGATGGCGGCTGTCGTAGCGGCCGTTCGGTTTGAGGTACGAAAAAACGCAATTTTAAAATACAAATTTCTCACAGTTGGCAACGTCGGAGCGTTACGACTTCTACAGGGCGATTGTATGTACAGAGTCGGGGTATGGATTGGGAAAAAAATTACCCCATTTCTCGGGAAATTTTCAAGATGTACCCCAAAAATAAAAAAATCGAAATACGTATTTTTTGCAAGATTCGAGTAAAGGCAACCACGTGTCTCACTTGTACGAATGACATTTAGGTATTTTCGTCGCTGAGTTCTGGCAACGCTGGAATTTATCAAAGTAAAAGTGATTTTCGACATGGTCTTTTTTCAGGGGCGATCATTTCGGCTGGGTGCGAGCGAGATGAAAAATTGAAACGTCATCGGGAGCGGTATATTCTGTAGTTTACGGGAAAATTATAAAACTATGTAAAATATTTCTGTGAAACTAGGTGGTGGCCATTTTGAATTCTTTTTGTGTTTTTGAAAATTTCGATCACGTTTTTGAGGCAGTTGGCAACATTTGGGAAAGTTGACATGTATGGATCGATTGTGTAACTCGATCGGCAGTATTGAGATATCTAAACAGTGTTGCCACATTTGGGGTAGTTTTCGAGATTTTCCCCAAAAACACCTCCTGTAAAATTTTGTATGAAAAATTTTTTTTTCACTGATGGCTTCGTGTACAAGTCAGAAAATTAAACTTGAAGAAAATATGGAGACAGCTGATGATTGAGGATTTCGGAGACGGGTAAAGAGCACGGTCCAGGTATTGAAGATAGATGGGGGGTACTCGACCAATTAATGTCATTCGAAACTTCATCCAAAAGACAATGAGCTGAAAAAAAATTCAAAATGGCAAATTTAAGATGGCCGCCATACAAATTTATTTGGTGTCGATCTCAGAAAGTATAAAAGATGGAAGAGTAGTTTCATGGCAAAAGATGATCAGGACGTGGAGGTCTATTTAGCGAAATGAAAAAAATTCAAGTTGGCGGAATCTATTTTTCCATAGAAAATATATGGCGAATACTGAAGAGACTACAAGTGCAGAACTATGCAAGATTTTGATGCGGTTCCGTTTTATCCACGACGGGGCTCCCTGGGATTACAAAACAGGAAACTGTTACATAAATTAAAATCAGCGCCATTTTGAAATTCGTTGATAATTGACCGATTTCGTTCAAAATCGATATTTAGGGCTCCCTGGGATTACAAAACAGGAAACTGGTACCTACCAAAATTTTAAAAAATCAGCGCCATTTTGAAATAATTATTTGTTAATTTACCGATTTCTTTCAAAATCGATATTTAGGGCTACCTTGGATTACAAAACAGAAACCTGATACCAAAGTTTAAAAAAATCAGCGCCATTTTGAAATTCTTTGATAATAATTGACCGATTTCGTTCAAAATTGATATTTAGGACTTCCTGCGAAAACAAAACAGGAAACTGGTACCAAAATTAAAAAAATCAGCGTCATTTTGCAATTCTTTGTTAATTGACCAATTTCGTTCAAAATCGATATTTAGGGATCCCTGGGATTAATTACAAAACAGGAAACTGATACCTACCAAAATTTTAAAAATCGGCGCCATTTTGAAATAATTCTTTGTTAATTTACCGATTTCGTTCAAAATCAATATTTAGGGCTACCAGGGATTACAAAACAGGAAACTGATACCAAAGTTTTAAAGAATCAGCGTCATTTTGAAATTCTTGGTTAATTGACCGATTTCGTTCAAAATCGATATTTAGGACTCAATGGGATCACAAAACAGGAAACTGATAACAAAGTTTTAAAAAATCAGCGCCATTTTTAAATTCTTCGTTAATTGACCGATTTCGTTCAAAATCGATATTTAGGGCAAACCACATCCCGTGAGCTGCTTTAGCAGCTCGCGCACAGGGCGAAACACTAGTTTTAAAATATATGGGTCAAAATAAATATAATTATTGTCAAAATTTAAGTCAAAAATTAAATTATGAATGCAAAAGGGACGACGAAAAGAAGAGAAAGTTTTTTTCGTTAAGACCATCTTAATATTTTTTATAACTATCAGAGCCGCTAGGTTATATACGTAGTACATCAACTCCTTACTAATATATAATCCGATAAGTTTAATACAACATAATGAGGTATTTAGTATGTTTGTGTAATTAAACTGATATAATTCGTGAGCGATTCCGCTAATTAGAGGTATTATCAAACGTAGATTGTGCGTGTAATTAACTACTTAGGTATGCTTTAATATATGCATAGTTAATGTATACTATTATTCAACATAATAAGGCAGTGATATAATAAGATAAATATAGCCTTTGATCACAGAGTAGTGGTATAAGGCTGAGATCTATAGACCGTACTTTGACTTAGCTCAGACTTTACTTACGAAAAACTTAGCTGAGTGTATGCTCAGCATAATCTTTGATTTCGAATTTTAGCTGCCGTGACGTTCGTTAAGTTGTTGTTCTGGACGCTTTCATCGCTGAAGACGTAAGCTACGCGGTCATCCACCGTAGCGGTGACTGTTTGAGTTTTGTTTGGTTTCTCTTCGACAAAATTCACTACCAGCTGAGCTGGATTGTTGATAGCTTGCTTCTTCTTTCGACGTCGTACAATGTTCTCGGCGACGGTGGCTATAGCTGCTTTCACGCCGTCCGAGGACGATGATGTCTGACGGTGGAAATGTGAAAATGACGAGTTTTTGCGGATTCCACAGCGGCAACCACTCAGAGCCAGCAGCTCTTTCTCAGCGATGACCCGTTCTCCTTGTTCAAGCTGCAGACGTACAGCGCACGCTTCCATGTAGAGTTCATTGGCACGGGAGAGCTGTTGTTCATACACGTAGCGCACGTCGCGGATATGATTCAAATCTTCTCGATGCTGTTTGATCACATTTTGAGGACCTTTAGTGTAAATCCTCTTCATGCAGCTATGCACCTCCTCAAGCCAAAGAGCCTTGAATTTTATTGTCTGTTTCCTGGTCACCTGTGCCATCTCTAAATGTGCTGCGATGATCTTGTAAGGTGGTCTATTGCAAGATACCCGATTCCAGCATTGATTTAGCAATAATTGTATACTACTTGGGCAGGTAGACGACACAGGTAGAGCAATGGTATCAGTGCCAACTCCCCACATTATAGCAGGCGTCTCTAGATTCTTGTATGGGACTTCCTGAGTGAGCAGTCCCGACAGCACCACACCATATAATCATACATCAACTCTTTCTGAACACGGTTCATGGCGGATTACTTCTGGAGCCATCCATGCTACATTGTCAGTAAAGCTTATAATATCACTGACATCATTTCATTCTCTACTTGTACCAAAGTCGCTCACTTTGACTACAAGGTTATCAGTTATTAAAACATTAGGGCTTTTAAGATCTCTGTGTATGATCTTAAGTCCATGGAGGTAACTCATGCCGAGAGCAATATCCCTGGCTCAACGAACTATTTGTTTTGGATTAAATAATATTAAGGGAATTAAAGAGGGGCCATACTGACAGTACTCCATGATGAGGCAATGAAACCGGGTCCCAGTGCAAACACCACGAAATCGAACTGTATCTTCATGATTTAATTTCCTAAGGTGATTTATGTTTGGCTCACTTTTTTGTGTTCTTAATTTCTTGATGGCAACCATTTTGCATTTTAAAGAGCTTCCAAAAACCACACCCTTAGCTCCAGGGCCCAAATACACCATGTCATTGATAAGTTCAAAGGGAACTTCCCAATCATCTTCCTGAGATTCTTCATATTTCCCAGTCTTAAAAAGTGCCCAAAAAGTCGAAAAACAATCTAAAACACTACTCATCCAGAATATAGTCCGTTTATCCATCTCTAATGCAGGGGAGCCGAGAGGTGGGTCTTCATCCTTCGTTGTGTAGCGAGAAGGAGTAGCATTAAATTCAATTTGTGTAAAAGGATCCATTTCAATTGTTAATTATGAGAAATTAATCACAATCACTGTTTTTGAAAGAAAATAATTGCTTTCTTTTATTCGCAATCCGTTACACACACAATTTATAGTTGTATCGGGCTAAGCTTATGGTCCACAAATTATTTGACTTCGCGTATGCTTACGCCAAGTCAAATAATTGGTGGAAGATTCATTCCACGCAGTATGTTCTTGAATTTACTATATAAAATTTAACAATTTTGAGGTTTAAAAATCGAAAGCAGTCTAAATTGTATGTGTTAATTAACATTAATTAAGTTATTCTCACATAGAGAAATTAATCACAATCACAGTTTTTGAAAGAAAATAATTGCTTTCTTTTATTCGCAATCCGTTACACACACAATTTATAGTTGTATCGGGCTAATAAATAAATAAATAAATAAAATGAGCCTTTATTGCAGTGCTAGTATGTACAGTTTTTACTAATTTTAACTTGAAATTAAACACTTAAATTATTCTGGCAATTGCTCTGCGTGTCCTTCGACATAGGCCTCCTCTAAATTTTTCCAGGCATTTCTATTTTTGGCTAATCTTGTCCACATACTACCTATCAAGTTCCTTATATCGTCCTCCCATCTTTTAAATTGTCTGCCTCTTCTTCGTTTTTTGTTCCTGGGGTACCACTCTAAAACTTTTTTGGTCCACTTCTCCTGATTTTCTCTTACCATATGCCCTGCCCATCTCCATTTTTGTCGTTTGACTACTCTTTCAACACTTTTAAAATTTGCTTTCCTTTTAATGTCTTCTAACTTTATTCTGTCTCGTAGCCTTACACCTAAAACACTTCTTTCCATTGAGTTTTGGCAAGTTCTTAATGTTGTGAGGTTTTTCTCTGTAAGCGCCCAAGTTTGTGACCCATAAGTCAGACATGGTAGGATGCAAGTATTGAAAACTTTCCTCTTGTTCCTGATAGGCAAATATTTGTTTTTCATCACTTCGCTGAGCGACCAATATCGTTTCCAGGAGTTTGTCACCCTTCTGTCAATTTCTTTAGTCATACAGTCTTTGGTTGACAATAAATGCCCCAGGTAAACATATTCGTCGACGTACTCGATTATTTCACCATCTACTTTGATTTCTGTTTTGTCAGAGTTTGTCATTATCTTGGTTTTGCTCGTATTCATCGTGAGTCCTACTTTTGCGCTTTCATCTGACAACTGCTGCAGCATAAGTTCTAATTTTTTTGGATATTCCGAAAATAGTACCAAGTCATCTGCAAATCGTAGATGGTTAAGGTTTTCGCCATTAATATTAAGACCCTGGTCACGTGTAGTATTATTATATCTGTGCCCTGGTTTTCCCATTCAAGATTCCTGAATATCATTTCCAATACAGCTGAGAACAGTTTGGGAGATATCGGATCCCCCTGCCTGACTCCCCTTTCGATTGGAAATTCTTCGCTTGTTTTATCCAATTTAACACATGCTGTACAGTTGGAATATATTTTCTTCAAAATGTTTATTATTTTTCCATGTACACCTTGTGTTCTGAGGGATTCCCATATCGCATCGTGTTCTAAGGAGTCGAAAGCCTTGTTGTAGTCTACAAAACCTAGATAATATACACAGTTGTATTCCTTGCATTTTTCCAGTATTTGTTTTACTGTGTATAAATGGTCTATGGTCGAGAATTTCGCTCTGAAGCCTGCCTGCTCTTTGGGTTGATTGTCATCTAGAATCTTAGAGACTCTTGATAGTAATATCTTCGAGAATACTTTATATATGTTAGTCATTATACTTATCGGTCTATAGTTACCGATATCATTTTTATCGCCTTTTTTATAAATCAATGTTATAGTTGATTTTGTCCAGTCTACTGGAATGCTCTCTGTCTGCAATATCTGGTTAAAGATTTCGGTTAGTTTAGGTGCAATTACAGGTAAGGTTGCTTTAAGCATCTCATTAGATATTTGGTCCGGTCCTGGTGCTTTGTCGTTTTTCTGTGATTTTATAGCTGAAACGGTTTCGCTAAGCAAAATTTCAGGTAGAGGATCGTCGTTTATGTAAACGTCTTCATCACTGTTCATTCTCTCGGCAGAATTTTGAGCGCCTGTAGTTCTTTTGTAAAGATTACGGTAAAACTGCGCAGCGATTTGTATTATTTCATCTCTATTTTTAATTATTTTATTGTTTGAGTTACTTAGATGAAGCATCCAGTCCTTTTTATTTTTTAGATTTTTTAAAGCCTTTTTTATACCTCCTGTTTTAATAATATGATCTTGAATAGTTTTATTTCTTTTTCGAGTTATGTCTTTACGTATTTGGTCTCTAATTTTTTTACTCAGTTCCACAATTTTAATTCTAGTTTCTTTATCTTTTTTTGAAATAATCAGTTGT
This sequence comes from Erebia ligea, assembly GCA_917051295.2. Classification (NCBI taxonomy): domain Eukaryota; kingdom Metazoa; phylum Arthropoda; class Insecta; order Lepidoptera; family Nymphalidae; genus Erebia; species Erebia ligea. The sequence goes on from OU785232.1 coordinate 3,230,129, forward strand.
TTTCTTTGTTCTATCAATTTCTCGCTTTCTTCTGAAAGGGTCTTGTTTTCGGGTTTACATTTCCTAGTTTCCCTTATAAGGTTTGATATTAGTGAATTATATTTATCTTCAACACTATCCTGCATTGTTTCTCTTTGGTTTAGGGCTGTGGACAAATTACTTTGTAATTTTTCGTTGCTGTCTATCATAGGTAGTTGCTTATTAGTTTTATAATTTCTTCGTGATTTCTTTGGTGGGACTATTTGTAAAGATGCTCTTACCATCCTATGGTCGGTGTTGAAATTGAATTGGTTCAGGACATGTGTGTTTGAAAAACGTCTTGCTTTGTTAGTCATAATGAAATCAATTTCGTTCTTATGTGTTCCACCAGGTGAAACCCAGGTCCATTTTTTATTAGGTTTTCTTTTGTATCGACTGTTGAGTATGGTAAGTTTATTTTGTAATGCAAAATTGACTAGCCTGTTACCATTCTTACTGCGCGTTCCATGGCTCGAGTAGCCTATTATGTGTTCTTCACCAGATTTACGCTGTCCTATTTTGCCATTAAAATCACCCATCACTACAACATTCCTGTTCATATATTGATTGATAGATTGTAATTTTTCGAAGAAATCATCTATTTTCAAATTATCTTCTTTTCTAGTAGCTTCAGTGGGGGCATATACTTGTATGATAGTCCATGATTCCTCATCTATTGATGTTGGTAGTTTAATGTTTAAAATAGCTATTCTTTCGGATATTCCAATTATTTCTTCTATTTTTGTAGTTAGGTATTTTTTAATCAGAAAACCAACTCCGTAAAGGCCTGGTGTTTCACCTATATGATATAGAAGGTATTTGTCATATTCTTCTATACGTTCTCCCATTCTCCGCACTTCGCTTAAACCAATAATGTCCCATTTTATATCAGAGAGCGCTTTTTCTAGTTCAAGTAATCTTTCAGGTGAGCTTAGGGAGCGTACATTAAGTGTTGATATGTATATATGTTTGTGTTTATCCATAGAGTAGTTTTTAATTTTATTTAAATTTAAATTTAGAGGGTGTTGGTCGTGTTCCTCCACGATGACCAATCGGCTTGGAGGAGAGTTTTCCATGTTTTTCTTATATTCGTTTGTTACTAAATCTTTTTTGTTATTCCGGTTGTCGAGTTCGGGTAATTGCTATTTATTTTTATCAGTTGCTTTGCTTAGAGAATTGGACCGAGATCGCATTACATCGAAAGCATTTACTCTGCTCAACTTCGATATTGGTGTGGTGTCTTTCTCGTTTTTGTTTTCAACAGTAATAGAAGCGCTAGTTGGTGTGGATGGAGCACGCTTTCGTTTCTCTTGACTCTTATTATTCTTTACTATTAGCTTATCATATTTAATATAAGCGTAGTTTCCTTTTTTCCTTTCTTCTTGTAATTGATTCTGTAGCGAGCGCCTTTTTTCTAACACCTCTTTCGGGAAATCTTCCGTTATATAAACGATTTTTGATTTCTTTTTGTTTTTTAAAATTTCATTTCTCTTCCATGTGCTAACAAGCGTTACTACTATTGGCCGTGCTTTATCATTGCCAGAAATTTTCTTTCCAACTCGATATGCAGAATTAATTTCATGAATGCTTAGTTCTATCTCTAACTTATTTACTTCCTCTGTGATTTTATTTATTAATTCTTTATTAGACTTTTCGCGTTCTTCTATTCCAAAAATTATAATATTGTTTTTCTTTCTATCTTTCTCTAACCAAGCTACTTTTTTTTCCAAATGGTTTAATTGAATCTTTAAGTTTTTATTTTCTTCAATAATTGGCTGCAGCTTCTCATCAATTTTTTCGGTTAGTTTTGTTGTAATTTCTGTTGTTTGGTTCTCCATTTCGAGTTTTAATTTAAGGAATAATTGTTGTAGGTTGGGATCCATAATGTAGTGCAATAAGAATGTTGACAAACGAATCCAAATTTACCCACCTTATGTATCTATGGTAATGTGTTCAACTCTGTGTAAGTTGTTACTCAAATGTCAACTTATGTCAGAGACAAATGACAGTAGCGGTTGATGACGCTTCTATTTTGAGAATCGTGATAGGTTTTTTATCGTTATTTTCATCGAACACAATGTAATATTGGTCAGCTTATTTGGTTATTCAGTGGATTCGCACTTGCACAACTTGTTTCCACAAAATTCACTGCTAGAAAGGTACTTTTTACCACTTTTTCTTATTTAAACAGTTAGAGCTACAATTCACTATGTTTACACTTTGACAGCCGGAAACGGAAGTAGTATCGGGCTAAGCTAAGTCAAATAATTTGTGGAAGATTCATTCCACGCAGTATGTTCTTGAATTTACTATATAAAATTTAACAATTTTGAGGTTTAAAAATCGAAATCAGTCTAAATTGTATGTGTTAATTAACATTATTTAAGTTATTTTCACATAGATATAAATTAATCACAATCACAGTTTTTGAAAGAAAATAATTGATTTATTTTATTCACAATCCGTTACACACACAATTAATAGTTGTATCGGGCTAAGCTTCTGCTAAGCATACGCTAAGTCAAATAATTTGTGGAAGATTCATTCCACGCAGTATGTTCTTGAATTTACTATATAACATTTAACAATTTTGAGGTTTAAAAATCGAAATCAGTCTAAATTGTATTTGTTAATTAACAATAATTAAGTTATTCTTACATGAAATAGAAAGCGGGCGTATTAAAACAGGAATAAACATACATTTACTATTTTAGTAAAGAAATAGAACGTTTGATCAGCCGGTCGTGCGCTGTTAACTATTTCGTAAACATACATAAGCTCTGCATTCAACTCGCGCGTGAACTAGGTATAGGTTGGGAATTTAACGCAGATATCAATTTTCGGCGCATTTTGTATTCTGTGGCTGAATGACGAAAAAGAATTTTGAAGAAAATGCCGTTTCCCCACACACACTATTTTAAATGTAATATTATAATTAATAACACTGGTCTACATGAAATTAAACTTTTTAAAATTATAATCTAAGGTTAATCCTGAGTTTTTCGTAAGTCGTCGATTTAGTTGACTTGGACTTTGCGAAGCACGCACTCAGCACGACTTCGAAGTTGGCTCTATAAATACCTACCGACATTGTCCTAACTCGAAAGTAAAGTCCAAGCAAAGTCAAAGTACGCTGTATAGATCTCAACCTAAGAGCCACTACACTACGACCTTCACCGATCTGTTAACCAGATGAAACATACTTTTTATTTTAATTCAATAATAAATACGCCTAAAATAGCTTGCCTATCAAAATCCTGACCAGGTATTTTTAAATTAATTAATTAAATTTTTTTTTTTTGACAGGTTTATTGTAGGCAATGCTATACCATCGCGTTTGTTATAAAATATTGCTGTATAACTCGAGCGGTTAACAGATCCAGAGCCTGGTCAGGATTTTGATAGGCAAGCTATTTTAGGCGTATTTATCTAAAAACTAAAAAGTATGTTTCAGATCGGTGAAGGTCGGGGTATATCCGGCTCGACAAAAACCAATATTATACTACCTTAACAGTTGTATATTATAGCACAATTTCTTATTTTTAGTTAAATTTACAAACATTGAGAAAAGCTCAGGTGTTCCAAAGAACGCCTTTCCGGCGTCCGTGTTTCCTCAGGCAAGTGCGCTGCAACCTAGACAGATGATAAACATGACAAGCATCAAGCACAAAACCTAAAAGAATACTACAGTGTATTTTCTTTACTGTTAAAGATGTTTTTTTCTAAAGGTAATTCTATTTGAAAAAATAAACATTCCCCTCGATGCATTCAAGTAGGGGCTTCGAAAAGGGATTATTCCGTTCCACCGTAGTACCGATGGATATAAGTGATCTCCAGCTAACCCCATCTCTGAGGCCGAAGGTCGATAACCCGCATTTATGCAGCACGGATGGTAGCGGGTAAACAAAGGGCTCGATCCATCCATATGCGGGATGAGGCTGAGAGCTTGGATGAGAATAGATTTTCATTCTGAAGCATTCGAGATAATAATGCCTCATGCGGTCTCTATCCTAGTATTGTCTCTATTGTAGCTTACTATCGACTTTTTCGATTATGATTGTATCATTAATTAGTGAATATGCCTTGAGTACCTAATAGGTACTTGATTTCAATCCGGTCTCTGTACCTACTTAGGACTCTGTTGGTGCTGGTCATATTTCCCGTACAGCGTATGTATATTGTCAATGTTTGATCGCTATACTTTTTTTTAATCATTTATTGAAAATGCATTAAATTAAATTTAACCTTCATCCAAGCCAAGTCCAAGCCTGCATACTAATTTCTGGCTAGATTTAATTAATTTTGTGCTGGAAATTCTACTAGCTTGGAGATGCGCTCTCCCGTCTTGCCCCTGTCACCAAGCGTTGCTTTGATTAGACATCTCCGACCTTTCACCGTCGGATGGCTGGCTGGTAGAAAATAACGTATCTTATAGGTTTCATATTCACTGCCTTAACTGCCTCGTTGGTCTAGTGGTTAGCATGTTCAACTGCGGCCGACGAGGTCCCGGGTTCGAGTCCCGGGTCGGGCCATAATTAAGTATTGGGTTTTTCTGTCTAGAAATTCTCAGTGCTGGTCCGGAGTTAAGAAGTTGGTGGTGTTACACCTCCGTGCCTCGGAGAGCACGTTAAGCCGTTGGTCCCGTTTATTATCACTAACATGATAATAGTTGTTAAAGCCCGCCAACCCGCATTGGAGCAGCGTGGTGGGTCCAAGCTCTAATTCCCACTCTCCTATGAGAGTGGAGGCCTGTGCCCAGCTGTGGGACGTTAATGGGCTGTAGTGGTGGTGGTGGGTATAGGTTTCATGCCGGGGCTACTTTACTACATAGGCTACTTTTTATCCCAGAAATCAAAAGTTCCCGGGGGAATAAAAAAGCCAAAGTTGCGGGCATCATCTAGTTGATTATAATATTAACCTTAACAAAGATTTTCGATCCCAAAAAGTCCAAATAAATTGAGTCACGTTAAGCAAACATTTTTCACTATATTATATAACAAACATTCTTCACTATATCATGTTCACGATTCAAACTCATATCATATCATGTAACAAAGCCCGAACTCTACTGAAGCGGTATAAGATGAGTTTATCCATATTTTTCAAGATTTTGAGGACTTAATGCCGCGGGCAGCCATTCGTGCATATCGGGGTTTCCCCGCCATTGAGTTTAACTGCGGGACACGGGAGCACGCTCGATTCGGAATCAATTGCCTTTAAATAAATATAAAATTATATTTTTCAATACACTCTCTCTGTTTAGTCGGATATTTTGTGTTAATAATTCAAGTGGTTTTGTTATTTAGTGGGGTTTTAGCCAAAATTTTGAACAGCTACGAGTATAATAAGTAAGATCTCGAAATGCAAAATGATATAGTTACTAAAAATTGTCTGAATTTGTAGACCAATGAGATGATCTAAACATAATAGAATAGGAGTGCAGTTTAGATGAACTTAAGTAATTTTTTGAATTTCTGTACCGATTGGTTTTATAGTCGACATAAAAAGCACAGGGAGCATACTTCCATCGCTTACATCCGTACTTTTAGAAGTGAAAACTTCTTTAGCCGCGTTGAGCACTTTTTGGTTGGGGGTAAACTTGTGGATTCGCGTCACCGACATGCGACGTGCTCCGCGCCGACATGCTCGCGTTGTTACGAAGACAAATTAAGGTCTTAAATATAAATGTACTACATTCGTAATTAAACTTTAATGCCTTAGCTTTAAGGTTTATATTTTAATTATTTTAAATATATTTTTTTTAATTAAAAAAAAAAACAAATCAAAAAAAAATATTAATAATTTTTTTTTTTTTAAATATTCGTTTTCACTTCTATCGGCAGTCCCTAAGAGTGGCAATTTTTTTAATATTGTTGACGTTCGTATTTTAAAATTACTTAATATGATCCTTATTGCAGGAACGTCACGGTACGTGACATAAAACTGTTCAGTCTTTCTAGGGCTTTTGAGGTAGCCACTCGAACCGAAGACACGGAATACTAACTATGACTACCGAAGGTAAGGACGTACGCTTATAGAGTACATAATATAATATACCTCTGAAATACATAGCACTTCTAGGTAGTAAAACCTCTAGGTTATTACAGTATGTACACACTCCAGTATACTGTGTAAGTATATTAAAGGGCGCATTATTTATGTGGGCTGCCCTTGCATTGCGTATTTAATTTTCCACCGCCGCACCTGCGGCTTTGTTTATTTCGCAAAATTCGTAACTCTGTATGTATGTAGGTAGGATTGCTGCCAGCCCGAATTGTTTGGGATGAAATTTTGCCACATTACGTATAGAATTAAAATGGCGGATCTCGGAGGTGCGAATTATGTTAGCCACAACATTGAATATTGTATTCACGATCTTAAAAGTTTTGGTTTAATTTGGAAAAACACATTAATTTTCTAATTTTAGCCATTCCATTGTCAGACACCTAGTACGATTGCAACCCCCTGTCAGACACCCTGTTGTTTTATAATTTATGAGTGAGTGAGGACAGCGTGGTTTCTAATATTAATCCAAAGCAAAATATAAAAAAACGGAGCTTAATGCTTTAAAGAATTTGAGGTGCCACCTTTTTTACCTGATACCTTCCAAAGCAACCGCGATCCAAACTTCATAATCTGGGATCGTTTATACCTCTATTAGAGACATACATACAAAAAATTTCAGCTTTAGTAAAATAACGTAGGTCTGATCGTCGCGGGATCTTGCTCTATTATATTATAGTCCGTCAAAGTTTCGGTCTATGGTCATCAATTCTGAGATTGATGTGATCATGATCCGTATTGCAAACGCTTTTAGCAAGACCCACCTTTAAGTAAGTAAGAAATAAAATAAATAAATCAATTTATTTTCCAGAAATATTCCAACAATTTACACATAATAATTAGACAAATGATTTTAAACTTAACCTAGGTAGGTACATAAAACGAACTTAGTACTCATTTAGTAGATTAGTAGCCAAGGGCTGTAAGGCATCAATTGCAGCCCGAGATATTTAGGCGCACGAGCGCAGGGAGGGCGCCTATAGTTCGAGGGTGCAATTGATGCTTACACCCGAGCTAACTACTCTGCTTTACATCTCGATTGTGAGGTAAAGTAGGTCCTTATTACCCCCAAATGGAGCTTGTAGGTGACCAATTAGCGCTCTAGGGTAATAATGTAGCTAGAAAAGCCCAAGGGCGGTAAGTAATTAAAAAAAAACTCTTCACTCTTTCAAAAAGTTCGCGTACATCTAACCATCATACTTTTTTTAATTACTTACCGCCCTAGGGCTTTTCTAGCTACATTATTACCCTAGAGCGCTAATTGGTCACCTACCAGCTCCATTTGGGGGTAATAAGGACCTACTTACCCAATATGAGAGATGTAATAGTAGATTAGTAGCCAAGGGCTGTAAGGCATCAATTGCAGCCCGAGATATTTAGGCGCACGAGCGCAGGGAGGGCGCCTATAGTTCGAGGGTGCAATTGATGCTTACACCCGAGCTAACTACTCTGCTTTACATCTCGATTGTGAGGTAAAGTAGGTCCTTATTACCCCCAAATGGAGCTTGTAGGTGACCAATTAGCGCTCGAGGGTAATAATGTAGCTAGAAAAGCCCAAGGGCGGTAAGTAATTTAAAAAAAAACTCTTCACTCTTTCAAAAAGTTCGCGTACATCTAACCATCATACTTTTTTTAACTACTTACCGCCCTAGGGCTTTTCTAGCTACATTATTACCCTAGAGCGCTAATTGGTCACCTACAAGCTCCATTTGGGGGTAATAAGGACCTACTTACCGAATATGAGAGATGTAAAATATATTTACGCCATAGTATGTAGGAGTCCCATGTATGATAATATGAAGAATAATGAATTAGGGAGGAATGCATTAGTATAACTGTCAGTAGTTTTAGAAGCGAGGGTAAGTTGGAATTAAAAGGCAGGTTGTATTGAGAGGACTGCGGTTGCTGAGTTGTTTGCAAGCTTTACAACGACGCTAGAGTACCGTCAGCAAGGAAACACATACATGTTACTATAATTCTACTTATTTATTATGTTCTCTTCTATGAAAAAGATTGTCATAAAGTAATATCTCTTTAAAAAAACATTACAATATAATTTCCACAGGGATGGGGAGACTATATGATTTCATAATTTATTGATAATTTATATAGCCTTTGGCTGTCTGTCCACTGAAGCGGAGCGGTAATCTGTCAAGCAGACCAATCGGATTCCTGAGGTGTCTCGAAGAAATTATCCTGTCATTGATCAGCAATTGGTCCACCCAACAATGTAAACCGAAAGTGTACTTTGTCTGTTTGTCCATTTGTCTGTCTGCCTACTACGTTTTTGCCGGAATTTGGTACTAGATAAGTTCCATCTCGGTAAATCCATCATAGGCTACTTCTCAACCCATGAAATCAGAGAGTGCTCACTGGATTTTTGAAAATCCTAAATCCACGCAAACAACGTCGCGGACGTTTTCTAGTTAAAATAAATATTTCGTAGTAATCAGTTTTCAGTTCAAAAATACATTAAGTAAGCTTTTCTAAGAATTACTGGCGAATATTAATATAATATGGTTCAGAATTTTATTTGTAAATTATTTAAATAGGAAAATACATAATATTATAGTTTCAGTTGAAGTCATAAATTCCAGGAACAAGCTAGAATAATATGTGGAGTTTTTATTATTTTTCTGCTGAATATACACACACAGTCTTTTACACGCCTTTTACAAACGAGAATTTTCCATTGCAAATTCTATTTTTGTTTATGGCAACGCTAGGTTTGCTTTGATTAAAAATATTTTTTTTCTTTGATATTTTTATTTAGTACGGGCAGGGTACGATCAAACGCGATGTTTTTGAAATTCGTGAAAAACAAGGCGTGTGGGGGAGTTGCCTTTACAAAAACTTTTTTTTCGAATGCACCTAAATATTATATCCGTTCCAAATCCATTTCAGGGCATTTTAGTTTTACCTTTGTAAAAAATTACTTATTCAAAAATACTTTTCAGAAAGCCAATTATTTCAAGAGCACTTTTTAGTCGGGTTGGTGATAATTTTCCATAATCACACAAAATAGAAACTTGTAATGCAAGGAATCTAATTTCATTTATAGTAAAAAAAAACCAAGACATTTTTGCAAAAAACTATGACTTTACAGAGATTTACTAGGACTGGAAGACCACACGCTTCAACATAGGAGGGAAAGACGTTATGTCCTATCACGTTAGTGTGTGCGGCTCAATATAAAATGAGTTACGCGGTCTTTTTGTTTTTAGTGTGTTTGAACTCACAAACTATTATTAGGATTAACCTAAATCCACCAGTCAATGACCTCTTGTAATTAGGGTCTAAAAGAAGTCCCAATCACTTTACTATTGTGCACATCAGGGTAAATTACTAGTATTCAAACATTTGTAACTAGCCCAATCGATTTTGAACTCTATCAATTATTGAACAAAGCTATTAATCCCTCGGATTTATAAGGTTCGTTACCCAAGAGATTAGCAAACATTGACGTCTCATTAACGCTATTGATATTCAAGAGTGCCCTCTCTGAGGACACAAGTCCTATTAAGGACAAAGGTTGGAAACGGTTCAATGGCTTCTGAGTTGTGATCATCAAAAGTTTTGACGGTGTGCTTAATAGGCGGCAATTATAGGTAGGAATTATACCTTTGTTTCCTCTATTAAATCAATACTCTAAGGGGTTGGTTGGCATTATTATTTTCGGAGGCCTCAGCTCGAATCTCATCAGTTATTAATAAATACAATCTAATGCACATTGTTTTACAGTGGTTTTACACATTTGAACAAAAAGAATACATGCTCAACAAAATTAAAATTGATGTTATCATTGCGATTGCGCTAGGGAATTGAAATGGTTTAAGTTTATTTTGAAATTTTCCAGGGTAAAAAGTAGCCTATGTCAGTCTCCAGGTCCTCAACTGTACCCATGCCAATCACGTCGATCCGTAGCTTCGTTGCGGCGTGATTGAAGCACAAACCGACAAACTAACAAACAAACACACTTTCGCATTTATAAGAAACATTGCCGTAAGGTAAATGTTACCATGGCGCCTCCTGCAGTAGGTACTTGAGAATTAAACTCATGGTCAAGTCCTAGACGCACCCTTATAACACTTGTCGTGTGTGGCACAACCTGAAGGAAGGCATCAGCTCAGCATAATGCAGAATGCCTTGCAATAAATTACAAGGGCATTCTGCGCTGATTTCCAGCTGGAGCCCTTCTCCAGGTATAATATTATGTATGATACACACCTTACATCATATAAATATTATAAATGCGAAAGTTTGGATGGATGTATGGATGTATGGATGGATGTTTGTTACTCAATCACGCTCCAACAGCTAAACGCATCGGCACGAAGATAGATTATAGTCTGGAATAGCACATAGGCTACTTTTTATCCCGGAAAATAAAAGAGTTCCTGCGGGAACCGAAAAACCTCAATCCACGCGGACGAAGTCGCGGGCATCAGCTAGTAGATACATCCTTTTCTTAACTTAACTTGACTTATTTTTGAATGGGTCATGAAATTTTGATTATGAATATTAAGATTTCGCATTTAATTCCTGAAGCAGCTCAAAATATGTTGGTTAATCTGAACTTAGCAGAAGTTTCGGTAAAGAGTTGCGCGTAACTTTGCAACTCGTTAAAAACTTCAGCGCATGTATGTTTGTTTGAGTCAGGTTGAAATTAAAATGTGGTTTTACTTAGAAGCAAATAAATGAATCATACTTAATATTATAAATGCGAAAGTGTGTTTGTTTGTTGGTTTGTCCTTCAATCGGGCCGCAACGGAGCAACGGATCGACGTGATTTTTGGCATGGGTATAGTTGAGGACCTGGAGCACTCTCCAGGTCCAGGAACTTCCAGGAATTAGGAAGTTCCCGCGGGAATCAAAAATCTTAAACCACGCGGACGAAGTCGCGGGCATCAGCTAGTTTATTTATATTATTAGGAATTGGAACTACTACTGTCTTCATAAGCTGCTCTGGTAGGTAGCCGAAGTTAATGCGAGCATTGTATAGGGAGGCTAACTTTCCATATATTAAATCACCAGCATACAAAACATGTTCAAGACTCAAGCCGTCAGCTCCAGGAGATTTTCCCCTTTTCAAATTACATACTAGGTAGTTAGGTACAGTCGACGTCAAAATTGCATATAGAATAAGCAAATAAGTTGCTTTGCATGCGGTCGGACACCCACACACTTGCAGTAGTATAATATAAGTCGTTCAGCTTGTAGGTATTGTAATAGCCGAGTAATATCGATAATTTCACACCTGAAGTAAGTGAGCTCAATGGCGAGGTGTGGAACTACTTGGATTGCACACCGCAACTGTTGCTGGTTCAAATCTCGACCCCGTGTAAGTTTTTTTTACTTTTTTTATTTGATGACTGATATTTTTATACCAGCAATAGCATATGCGGGTAGTTTAAAAAATCTCTGAACAGATATGGCCACTGAGTACTGACGGAGACGGAAGATTTGACACTCGTTAGTCGTTATTAGCAAATACTACAAAATTATTATAATTTACTAAGTTTTGCTGTTTCTTATCTTCAACAATAATGCAGGCTTATATTAATATGCAGAAGAGGATGCATATTATTGAGCTAAATAATATCGGATACAATATACTTAGCTCAAATTTGCAATGAAACTGGTTTCACTGTGAGTATTGTTTTTATTGTTAAAAAATGTGTGTTCATAAACTTAGGATTAGTTACATAACGTTTTATTAGTAAATATCTAGACAAGATACTTAGTAGTTTCAAAAGTGTTTATTTTAATCTCGCTGTTTGGTTTTTAGTGGACAACCAAGTGTTGGGTGTCGCATCCTGACGAAGAGAGTAATGCTTCACAACGAAGACATAATATTATAGATGAACAATATGAGAACAATATCTTTATACCAACTGTCGAGTTCGCGAACATGTTCGATACTTAAACACCAGCGCCAAAGCTGCACATTATAACACACGGAAGTGATGTCCAGCTGTTGATGTGCCACAACTATCATTTGTGCATGATAATTGTTGTCCTGTGCATCGATCACATATAGTGCGTAATTGGTTTAATCAAAACCCAGACAACAGTTATTCCCTGGCCAGTAAGATCACCAAACTTAAATCATATAGAATATTATGAGGTTTGATGGTGCAAACTGGTGGGTTATGTGAAATGAAAAGACTGCAGAGGAAACGGAGGCTCACTGTATGGAATTATGGGAGAATATATTTAGAATAACGGATATCTATCCTAATATTACAAACGGATTCACCCGGCGGCGCTTGCTTAATGTTATTGAAAAAAGTGGAGGTTTTATTGAATAGTAATACTTTTAAAGCTATATATATATTAATTTTTAAGGCTTTAAATATGAAACATAACGTTTATTCTTTTCCTAACTTGTAATAATTATTATTAGTATATCTTATCAAAATTAACAGACAAAAAAGCAGCGCCGCCCTTTGCTTACTAGATTTTTAAGGTTTAGCTTCAATTTTCTTTTCTTTATGAAAACGATTACTTAAGCTATAACCTTAAAAAATGATAGAAAAAGTAGCTGAAGTTATTTATTACTTTTGAGAAAATGTAACATGATAACAATGAAAATAAATGAAAATAAAGTCGATTATCTAATAAAAAGTGTTTCTTCCAATTTATTTTGTTTGTTTTATTACTTAATGACTCATAATAAGCAATAATTGACACCACTAACATAGTTATAGCTTTCCTCCCAAAATAACTAACTTTGTCCTTAAGTATTATCTTGTTATAATTAATGTTTGCGTTTATAAATGGAAATAAAGATATATTATAATAAAGAATAACAAACAGACACAAAACACATAAACAAAACATAAATTTTGTTTGTATTCAAAACAAAATAAAAACTGCTGTAAGAGATTCGAACCTAGGTCATATGATGCGTCGTAACTCGTATACCAACTATATTATCACGACACTGGGAGTGGTTACTGTAAAGTGATGAAATAAACAATCAGAATAGACAAGGTGATTGAATAGGAATATTTAGAACCTAATGCTAATGACATAAGGTTGATATTGTTGACAGTTTATGGTAATGCAGGTAGTATTGAACTGAAATCGTTTGAACCTTACGGTGTTGATTTAAGGTTGATAATATTATTGACAGTTTATGTTTATCAGTGTGAGTGAGCACGGAGTTATTCACAGCATTGCTTGCAAGCGGTTTTAGCCTTAGAGCTATGTATGGACTTTTGCAGTCGACTGTACATGCAGCTACGTTATCAGCTGCAGTAAGAAAAACATTGCTCGTTACTTCTAATATTGGCATATTAGGCACTAGATGATGCCCGCGATCGTCCGCGTGGATAAAGGTTTTTTGATTCCCGCGGGAACTCCTAAAGGGAAAGTAGCCTATGTTCTTCCCCGGGATATAAACCAAATTTCAAAATTGGTTGGAAAGATGAGCCGGGAAAGCGTAGCAGACTTTCGCATTTATAATATTAGTATGGATATGGATATGGATACACGTAGCACGAGCCGGCAAGGGATTTAAACTATTACACGTATTCTGTGGTTTAAGTTTGTACACAGCACCTAAGTAATTTATGTAATTAATTAATTGTTATGTTGGTCAATAAACATTTAAATGTTATTAAATGAACAAATAAATGTATCAAATTCACCTTTACTCAATTTATACAGTAATAGGGGGGGAGGGGGCGGGGCTTCAGTATGAGTCATGCCAAAAAAGGTATAAAAGCCGGCCCTTTCGACACGATCGTCACTTTACAATCGCGCATTGTCGAGTCAACATCTCCTGAAGATGCTCCGATGTCGGAGTGAAACGTACGTTGAGAATAATTTGGAAGATTTATGTGGTGTGGTGAATATTGCAAGCTGCAAGTGCAAGATACACTGTACCACATATATTTGCCTATTGTTGCGGATTATAGCAAATTAAATTTCAAGTTCCTTCATAATCATGGACTTCCGCAAAGTAACGCCTGCTTCTATCCAATACAATAAACATTTATTTATTTATAATTGCCACCGAAACTTCAATTTCCATCAAGTGACATCATCAAATACAACTTGGTCTTCTCTCTCATTCTAACAATATTCCATTCATCCTTTTTTTTCACAGAAAAGTACATTTTAATATCGAATAGCCCGCACAATTCAAACAGGGCAGCAAAAGATTTGCAAACCAATTCACAAGGCATTACCCCGGACTGGGAAAATCTCGCAGTTTATATTCGGGACCATTGGTGGCCATCTGTACTATACTCGGAAGGAAATGTAGTAGGGTTCCTCATATATTTTGGTATCCATTCCTCTATACTTAAATTATAAATGTGAAAGTTTGGATGGATAAATGGATGAATAGATGTTTTTTACTCAATCACGCCAAAACGGCTGAACAGATCTGGATGAAATTTGACACAGAGATAGATTATAGTCTGGAATAACACATATACTCTTATCCCGCCAAATTAATCAAAAACTCAAACCATGCGGACGAAGTCGCGGGCATCAGCTCGTCTAACTATATAAAAGAAAAAGGTGTCTTACTGTCTGATTTAAACCGTTGGACAGATCGGGTTGAAATTTGGCATAGGTACAGATAGCTATCATGTTGTATGGCACGCATCCGCTTAGGCAGGATTTTGGAAAATCAACCCCTAAGGGGACGAAATAGGGTTTTGCAATTTGTATGAACATCAAAGTCGGTCAAAGGCGGTCTAGTCTCTAGTATTTTAATATTACCTATCACTGGAACACGGGATTTCTTACTCTCAACTCTGGCTTGACTATTTTTTATCGATGCTTTGTGAGTCTAGTCTTGCGTAATATAAAAAACGTTTTTGCGGGTTCGGGCTAGGTACGTGGGTAAATACGAGATAAAAACTGGTGAAGGTGGAATCCTATCGTATAGATCTAATTGGTACAGAGCTACTTTTGCTAAGGTACGCCTTCTCTTCAATTCGGCTCATCGTATGCATATAATGTATTCAGTAGGGCTAACAAAGGTATAAATTTGTATAATATTAATAAATTTAACTTGACTAAGTCTCTTAGAAGCTGGCTGGCACCTAAGGGCTACGACGCAACTGAAAATATTTTAAAAATAATAAAATAGCATTACGTGCACTTACTCACACACACACACACACACACACACGCACACACACTCACACACAAACACACACACACCACACGCACAAACACATTCAGTTTTTCACACCACAATTCATTAGTAATTAGTAATTAGTTTTTAGAAATAATTATCCTGTGTCAATGGAAGGAACTACCCTCTGCAATACAGGTCATCCTAGCGCAGATGGTAGGGTCCGATATAAAATTTGTTGTCATTTTATGGAAATAAATATTATTCTTATTCTTATTCTTATTCTTATTTGCTATCGTACTAATCGTAATATTATTATTATAAGCGAAAGTATTTGTCCTTTCATCACGCCGCAATGGAGTTGGATTGATGAGTTTTAGCGCGGACATAGTTATAAATATCTGAACAGTACTATAATGGAAAAGTGTCATGATGTTGTGAATATTAGAATATTTAACGCAACGGAAGTAAAATATAGAAAAAAATCATCAATATTTGACTGAGAAATTAATTATTTAATAAGTTTAATTATTTAATGTACACCGATTGCTGTATCTTACTCGAGTAAGAAATTTTGTGAGTGAGTTTTTACCTAGCCGAGATTTAATATACTTCAAAATTATCTTCTCACACAAATTAAGTGATTTTAATTCAATTAAGTCACGTTAAGTCCATTTCTTCCTTTTATTCGGCTTTATAAAGTCGATTGTTAGGTCGTGTGACGTCACACGACCGTAATGCAACTTTAAAATTCCACAACTTTTTCATTTGTTGGGATATTTTAATGATTCCTATATATTTTTGTTTTATTTTGACTTAATTTTAATAATAAATTTTTAAAAAATGGAAACTTCTCCATTGTCTACTTTTTATTCCGGAAAATAAAAAGTTTCTACAGAAATAAAAAAATAAAAAGCTATTAATTAAACTTAGGTAGGTACACTTTACACTTGTTGTAATTCAATAAAATAATATAAGACCTGATAGTTATAATTAACTAAAGCTACTAGGGTTCCAAACGCGTCCTGTTCTAGAAAGAGCCCACAACAAACTCAGCTGTAGTGTTGAGTAGGACTTACAAGAGGCGGGACATTTGTCCCGGACATGACGTCAAAATGTAAGAGCGGCTCAACGTTTGAAAATGTCCTACTTCACATTTCATGTCGCGTTCGTGCGTACGTGTTTGAGCGTACTAGAGTGAGAGAGAATGCGTCGCCGCGCCGTCGTGTCTCGCCGCCGCGTAGCGCGTGTTGTCTCGCTTCGTCTCGCGTCGCGTTACCTCTTTGCCTCTCGGTCGCGTTTGCTTCTTACTTCATTTATGTAATGCGACTAATGCGAGTGTGAGCCAGCGAGACACCGAAGTGTCAGTCTGGCGTCTGCGCTTCTTTTTTTATATATTATACCCATTTTTTATATAAAACTGTTTTAATCACGTATTTCGTTTAATTATAAAAATGTCGAATAAAATACTAATATTTGTTATTAGGTTCATAGACATATAATTTTTTCGCTCCGATTATGTTATTACAAAATAATACAACTTGAGTAGGTACTGAACTGACAATCAGTCATTCCTTCATTTATCTTTATGGAGTTGAGTTTGAGTTGTAAATTGTAAGTATTAAGTCAGTCACACTTTTGAAAGGTACAATTAAATGCACCAGTACGCGATGACATAATCACTCGTAACCTCAAATGAACCGCTATGCTTAAAGACGGCTCGCCTCTTTTGAAGTGGTACATTGTACTGGCTCAGTACAAAAAAGAGGCTACTCTTACAAACTCTTTTTCAAGTCATGTCCTACCCAACACTACTCAGCTGGTTTTTTTATTAACATCATCTTAAAAATAACCTTAAACTAAGAATTTGCCTTAATTTAATTTTTTAATATAATCTTAATCAACGCGGACGAAGCGTGGGCTCATCTAGTAAGATATTTTAAATATCAAGTTCCTCGATTTTCGAATCAACGCTCAAACTACCTTTGAACCGTAAGTTTCCCATTTCTAATTAATTTTCAATAATAACATTTGATTTAACTTTGAACAAACAGTATGCTATAGACAGAAGGATTAAACAAAATATTATATAAGGCTCCAGCCAAAACCGATAGAGATCTTAACCCAAAGTCAAACAAAACAAAACCGAAAGTCCATAGTTTATGGGCAGGTTTACATTGAGACAGTGAATGTCGACGGTCACTGCCAAATGGCCTGCATTTACTGGACGTGTCCACTCAGTTGTGGATTGTCCACAGAGTGCCGCGCGCTCAAAGCGGAAGAATTATATCATGTGGTGCCATCTTCATACTCAGCTTGGCGGTCAGTTTGAGAAAACTTTTGAAGTCATGTGCTTATTTCTTTATTTCCGGGTACTTTGATTAGCATCGTCCATCGTCCATCGTTTGTCGTTCATCGGTCAAATGGCCACAGGGCATATCATTCATCTATGGCCAATGGGGCAGACGTGTTCTAGAGTGGGGACCGCGTGCCGGTAAGCGCAGTGTAGGACGCACAGTCACTGGGCCGATGACCTAAAGAAGGTGGCGGGAAGCGGGTTAAAAAGGAACGCAGAGTACCGTGATTGGTGGCCACTGGCAGTGGACCAGAAGCCACTGGTAAACAATACCCTATTCTTGACATTTGCCAGAGCTGATCGGGTATGAAAATGTATTTTCCCAGGGACAGTGACTCGCCAGCACTGGGGTGCCAGTGTTGACGCTGTTATCAGTCATTGCCTCATTGTAAACGAGCCTAGCCGGTTCCACAAATGGGGTCAAAAATTACGCGACTCGCGTCGAAATTAGTTTATTTTGGAATGGTTTGTTTTGCCCGCCCACGATAGTTGTACTACTTTTAAACTGTGTCAATTGGCTAGCGAAAAAAAACGGTGGCCGCTGCCAAGTTTGCGAATATTTTTTTCCCATTTTTCCGCACGCCTAGACTTGTATTAGACAATCTAGCGATATAATCTGAATTGGATCAAGGTTGTTCGAATGAGAGCTTTTGAACAGCTTAGCTTTTGTCTATGATATCATCTAACGCCACATACCTACATGTGTGTTTAGTATAAGAAGTTTATTGCAAAAATATAAATATTATGCTGATATTACTGTTTTATGTATGTATGAAAGCCCGATTTTAAGCTTACTAACGCTTAGTTATTTCTTAAAATCTAGACCATCAATGGGCTAAAAACGGCCGATGAAAATGGAAACTCATCCTGATAGGACTTTACCAGGACTTGACAGGACTATCTTTAGTAATAAAGGCACAATCAGAGAGTCGATAGAGAATAATATATCGTTATTAATATAGTGATATCTTCTCATCAGACATCATTAAATTGATTTAATATAACCTATTGCTCAGTCATAATCATTTTATTATTATATTATACTTCAAGCACATCTTCCCGAAATTTCGGGGACCATAAACTTGGTTTTGCAAGCATCGAACCAAATTACCAGATCCATGAGCACCTCATTATTATTCCTTCTGAACCCTAACAATACGCCCCTTTGGATTTCACTCATTTTACGATTCCAAAGCCGCATGTAACACCGTAATTTACTTATAGGCCTACTAGCTGATACCCGCGACTTCGTCTTGTTTCGTGGTTTAATTTTTTTTGATGCCCGCGGGAACTCCTTCATTTTCCGGGATAAAAAGTAGCCTATGTCACTCTCCAGGTCCTCAACTATACCCATGCCAAAAATCACGTCGATCCGTTGCTCCGTTGCGGCGTGATTGAAGGACAAACCAACACACTTTCGCATTTATAATATTAGTATGATACACAAAGTTAGCCTGCTTCCATCTTAGACTGTATCATCATAGGTATAATCATAGTCAAGAGCGTCCATGTAATGGTGCTTTCTTATTCAAAAATTTTGTTTGCAAAGATTTCTTGCTTAGATTTTGATACAACTAAAAGTTTTCGTTAGAAGACACACTTTCGCAATACTAACTGACAAATGCATTTTTACAAGCAAGATTGTATTTTCTTCTTCAACTTAGATTTTCTCTCGCCTATGGGTGTGTAAAGCTGCAAAAAAAGTTACCATATTATAGATTTGAGCTTTACCTACTAATTTCTCGACTCTCGATATCTCGAATAGTGTGCAATGAAAACATTACAACTTTTTACTTTTTGTGTCCCTCGTCCTATATTTTCTCTTAATATTATTTCCTTCTGTAGATTGCCTGGAAAAGCACGATTCTTAGCAATAAAGCCGCCTAAATTGTACAGCTTATTTCTTAAATGTTTTTTTTTTTGGTGGTAAAGAAAGGTGGTAAATAAAGAAAGTATAAAGCTGACGGCACGTCGATGTTTTTAGAGTGGCAAGGAGCGCATCCGACATTTGGCTGTAGTCTGTGGCGTTTGACAGCTAACGCTCTTTGTCACTCTGGCACAACTCCGAGCGCTAGTGTGACTCACGCGCGGTGAATTGGTGAATTGAGAAGAAATCCATTTGCATCGCGCGGGATAAGCTACGTGTTCGGTGGAGTGCTTGTTGGAATTAAACCATAAAATTAACGTGATTGTAACTCAAATTATATTTCTGTGATTCTAGATGCAAGTCTTAATAATTGTTCTCCTCGCCCGCCTACCCACAAAATATAGTATGGAATCGGCCACTGATGATGAGGGTACCCGCGTGCCTTTAAAGCTATATTTTCATTAAATATCACGATGGACGTAACGGTGTGACAGTTGCCCTTCGCTACGTGGCTCAAGAGCGCGTAAACGAGATACGGCCCGTGTTTTACGGACGGCTTTACGTTTTTACGAGATATCTCATTCCTTTAATAGCTTGATAGCCTTAGTATTATCCGTACTTTAATTATAATGAAATTCCTGGCGTATTACCTTTAGAACCTGCGGTAAGAGGTATTGATTCCAAAGAACGTACTTCTTCCGGTCCTCACGTCAACTGGCTGGGTAACTGGCGCTAGGATTTTTTTTTCGGATTGAATATGCTGCGTAGGCTCTACTGGCCGCTACAGGGTCACCGGGGTGTTGAGCGAGCGCTAGGCGTCGCCTTGAAATGAGCCCTAGGGTTCAAAGACATTTGGCTTAACACCAAATAAGCGGATTCCTTGTTCCATGAGAGAGAGAGAAATGCGAATTTTCAGTTTGCCTGTCTGCTGCTAAGTGAATAACTATTGACTTTGATTTTGTTTCAACATTTTTTCCAACCTTGAACCCTTGAATTGCCTTTAAATTTAAAAAACATAAATGAAAGTTCCATTTGGTAACTCCACAGCTTACACGCAAATTAACATTGAAATTCGAAACCAACTAGCAAAAGGATTACAGAGTGATGGTATTTCCCAGAAAATTAATTAGTCTCTCCAAATGCGAAATATACTGTTTTCATGAATAAATAAACAACAATTTGCAACAATATTAACGGCTATTCATAAATCCCTGTAATACGTTACTCCTAGCCCTGTACCTATATTGCAGGTAATAAAATATGTGCTGGACCCTTACCACGAGTTTCTAAATCACACTTACTTCAGCGTAATCAAGCGCTTTTTACTTTGACTTTTAAGTAAAATGCAACCAAAATCCCTTGATTTAAACTCACAAATTAAGTACAACCGATTTTAATTTCGAAACGTTTCCGTTTGGAGCGCTGGCTGTGAACACGTACCTGAACATACATACACATACATGAAATTGAACTCTAAAATAATGCGGTTAAGGTTAATTTTGCTTTGACGTCGATGTGTTCGGACGCTCGAATACGATCAACGTAGGTGTGATTTAAAAACTTGTGGTAAGGGTACTGTACAAAAAACGTAGTTATAATATCTGCGGTTTTTGTCTTCATTAGTCCGGTATCTTGGAGCTAGCATGAGATGGGTGGTCGGCACGCGAGCATTTCTCTTTGATGTTACTACTTAATGGATGCAGTAGGTCAGGAATTGCTGAGTGAGCAACTAATGACAATAGTACCTACGTTCTTGTAATTAGATAAGACTCCCAAAAAGTAATATAATTTCCTCAGGGAAAAGTAAATTCCGCAGAAAACTTCTTAGCGAAACTGTTGAAATTATTATTATAGTGCATCCACGTGAAAACCGATTCTCGCCCATAATAATATTATAATGTACGTTTAGTTTAAGTTTTTAAAATGCATAATACGATTGAACGTAACCGAGCGTTCGATCACATTAGCGTCAAAGTAATATGAACCTCAAATGTATTAATTTCGAGTTCAATTTCGTGTATGTATTCACGGCCAGCGCTCCAAATGATACGAAATTTAAAACGGTTGTGCTTAATTTTTTACTTTAAATCAAGACCTTTTGGGTCCACTTTACTTTGACGCCCATGTGATCGATCAATCGAATTTGCTATGTAATTTAAATTATAGACTAAACGTACCGAGTTTTTAACTTACCACCGCACATCGAATCAGCCCCCCGATTATGTAAGAATTGTCCATCAAATGGTAAAGGAGCAGCGTCAAAGTAATATAAACCATAACTGCATTGAATTAGAGCTCAATTTCGCGTACCTATCCATTCTTATACGTTTGAGTATCGTACATACCTAAACGTATAAGAATGGGTACACGAAATTGAGCTCTAATTTAATGTTGTTATGGTTTATTTACTTTGCCGCAGATTTTTAACGATTTCATCGGTCATTCTTACATGATTGGGGGGCTGCTTACTCGCTGCAAATCGCGCTGCGCTAGTCTGCGCTGGTCATTATAATCCGAAAAAAAAGTATTCACATTTCTCAAAATTAAGTGGCCTAATAGTCAAGATCCCATCGTAATAATAAATACCATCGTTATGAAGGGTCCGAGGCAATATTGCGTTTACAGTCACTGAACAAAGTAGGTCCCACTAAAGGTCTGGATGTAGAAAAGGCGTTGTATCTGTATCGCTAGACTGCGGAAATCAGTAATATTTATCATGCTTTAATATTATAAATGCGAAAGTGTGTTTGTTTGTTGGTTTGTCCTTCAATCACGCCGCATTTTGGCATGGGTATATTTGAGCTGACCTTGAGAGTGACATAGGCTACTTTATATCCCGGAAAATTAAGGAGTCAAAAAAACTTAAACCACACAGACGAAGTCGCGGGCATTAGCTAGTTGTGAATATGCGAAACGTTGAAGTGTAGATCTTTTCGCAACATAGCAGATTTCGTTAGAGGTGGTGGCTATAATGGTTTATTTATTATTTCAGAAATAGTTGAAACAGATTTTGGTTTCTTGATGTTCTTAAGTGTCTGTCGGTTATCTGAGCATTGCAACATTCCTCCATACATTAACTTTTTTTACTTATTATACTTAATACTACCTACATAAACAAGAATTAAGAAAACATTATCATAAGGAATTAATAATAGTTATGGTGATTGATTGATTGACTCATTGGTTAGTTAGAGGCTCAAGGGTATCAAGTTTTTGAATGGGCTGTACAAGAAAGCTCGTTCTCATCCTTCCAAGCTACAACTACTTAACCTGTGGTGGCCGGCTTGCTTCGCTCGCTTCAATCGGCTTCAAGCTCACTTGTTTTAGGGCCTGCTATGCCAGCTCTGGCTTATCGCTTTGCAAGACATGGAATCATTGTGCTCTTATTTCATTCTGAGACATGTGCGACCTACTCATTATTGACGCGACGCGTTGTATGTGCCCTTGCCTTAAAATATATGGAGCGTAAAAATACCATCAATAAGGAATTTTCTATTTACATAATTGTCCCTTTACAATTGCCCAACTAACTTTGACCCCTTTTAAGATTACGTCGAAGCGCAGAAATAGCTATGTAGTCTTAATTAGGATCGTACTCCATTAATAAAAGCTATGGCATAATATTTCCATATTATGCCAAGATCTGTGAGATAAGAGTGTCTCATTAATTATTTGTACACTCATTTAAGTACTTACAAATTTTCTTTCAAGAAAATTCCTAAATAAAATTATACGGGTCCCACCAATTATGAGGAAAAACCCAAGCAGCCGCGTAGGTCAGGGCTTCAGGTGTAGCCTGTGGGGCATAAAGTATTTTTCATCCCATGTATTCGAAAAGGACGACTTGGTTCGCCTTTATGTGCGCCCAAAGGTGGTGTTTTCTATAAGAAACTTTTAGCGGGCAGGAATGAGTTTTTAATCCTCTTTATACTCGTAAGTGCGCCGCAATTATCTTTGCCGCGCACTTATTGAATTTGGAACATCTTAGTGTTCAGCGCCAACGCAAATTGACGACCTCCGTGGTGCAGTGTTGAGCGCTGCTGTCTTAACGTGCGGAGGTCCAGGGTTCGATCCCCGGCAGGGTCAATTTAGGAATTTATAATTTCTGAATTTTAACTAACGAAATGGCTATATGGATATATATATTTAAAAAAAAAAAAAAAAAAAAAAAAAAAAAAAAAAAAAAAAAAAAAAAAATTATTATAAAATAAATATTATTATAAAGGCGAAAGTTTGGATGGATGTGTGGATGTATGGTGGTATGGATGAGTGTTACTTAATTACGCCCGAACGGCTGAACGGATCTGGATAAAATTTGGCACAGAGATAGATTTCAAAAAAAAAAAAAAAGATTATAGTCTGGAAATAGCACATATGCTTTTTATCCCGGGAAATTAAAGAGTTCCCGCGGGAACCAAATTTTCTCATACAGGGTGATGAAAAGTAGAGTGTATCATTTGGGCGCAAATATATTTTTGGCTCGGGCGACGTACTTTGAATCCCTCGCTACGTTCAGGATTCTACTAAAGAATCCCTCGCTACGCTCAGGATTCTACTCTAGAATCCCTCACTTCGTTCTGGATTCAAAAAAGCGCCCTCGCCGTAAAAATATTATTTTGCTCCCTTATAATACAATCTACTATTCTAGTATGCTACATCTTATGGTGTAGAAAGCAGATACTACTGAGAAGTGCCGGCAAAAACTCAGCCGTTAAGTACTCTTTCTCAGACAGCAACACAAATTTTACCTATGATCTGTATATTTTGACAACCTCCCTGGCGCAGTTTTGAGCTCTGTACCCTTACTCTGAGATTGATCGAATTTAAAATACGGTCTCACTAAGTGAGGTGAATCACATTTGCGTCAAACTAAAATGGACCCAAAAACTCTTGATTTAAAGCCACAAATTCAGTGCAACCGATTCGAATTTCGAAACGTATCGTTTGGAGCGCTAGCTGTGAATGCATACACGAAATTGAGCTCTAAATTAATAAGATTAAGATTCATTTTAGTTTGATGCAAATGTAATTCACCTCACTTAGTGAGACCGTATTTTAAATTCGATCAATCTCAGAGTAAGGGTACTGTTGTCTTAACGTGGGAGGTCCTGCGTTCGATCTGCGGCAGAGTGAATTTGGGAATTTACAATTTCTGAATTTTCTCTGGTCTGGCCTGGTGGGAGGCTCCGGCTGTGGCTAGTTACCACCCAAAGATGTGCCGCCAAGTTATTTAGCCTTCCGGGGTACAATGCCGTGTAAAAACCGATTGGGGGTAGGTAAGTATGTGTTTCATAAAACTGCCATATCCCTACCAGGTTAGCCCGCTACCATCAGACTGCATCATCACTTACCATAGCTGAGATCGCAGTTAAGGGCTAACTTGTAATGATAAAAAAAATATAATATAGCTAACAGTTGGCACTGGTTGGTCATCCCAAGTTTACGCGTCATTGAATTTTCCGACTTCAATATGAAATGTTTATAGGTATCAATAAAACGCGTTCATTCCCATACACCCGTACATTAAAATATGTCGGAATATATTCCGTCAAAGAATGTGTAGGAATTTGTACTAGCAAATGGCAAAATATTGTCGATCAAGGTTTTTGAGAAGGTAACTTCTCGATTTCAGGGTAATATCGATATCGGAAATAGGCGTGTATTGTGATGAAATAGACATGGTTTATCATTTTGATATATTGCCTACCATTTGCGGATTGATTCTTGTAACATGAACCATGATAATAAAAGGGATGATGTCAACTCAATCAGATCAGCAACTCTTTATTAAACTTAAAAAGTTAAAAACACTTTTCTAGTATGGAAGTTTGTATGAAATACATAGTATGAAATACATAGTATGAAATACATAGTATGAAATACATAGTTGGGGGACGTCATAAAATTTCAACATACTTTTTTCTTAATGTATAGGTAGTTTAAAATGGTTATCAAACTTAAGACTAACCGAGAATGTGAATTTTAGGTCTTTGGAAGAATCTCTATTTAATAATCAGCGTGCCTGAGCACGTAAGGCCGTCGGTCCTGATGTCTCTCCGTTCGTGTCGGAATTTCCGTCCCATTGGGCTATTAGGAGAGTAAGCGAATAGAGAGTTCACGTGTTTGATTGAGGTTTTTGTTTCTTGGAACTCTTTAATATTCTGGGATAAAAATGTTTCCTTTGTTGCCGTTGCGGCGTTTAGGAGTAACACACGTACACACATACTCATGCTCATGCAAACGTACACATGCTCTGGAACTCCTTACCATGTTTATTTATGGTTGTGTGTATATATCTAATAATATTATATTGTTAGTTAGGTGCTAGAATTGATTTTTATCTGTTACTTTAACGTACACCCATATCCCTCTCTCGCTGGTTTTAATTCCTATGTGACTTGGTTGCCTAGCAGAGATCGCTTGAAAGCGATAAGGCCGCCAATTGTACCGATATGTATTTGTTTTATTGTTTCTGGTTATTAATTATCTTTGGTGTACAATAAAGAATATTTCATTTCATTCATTCATTCATACATACAAACTTTCGCCTTTATAATATTAGTGTTATTTACACTTTTGCTTAAATAAAAAAAATCAAATATTGTATGAAATTCCGCGACCATAAGTAGAAATTTATTACAGGCATTAAAGCATATATCCCTTGTATATCCTCATAATCTGAGGACCCTTACAATTTTCAAAACATTAAAACAGTAATGCGATAATGTAAGCAGAGTTTAAACCCTTCTGCGGTCTGAAATTACTTGGGGTAAGTTAATTTGTGAGGAAAATATAAAGTCCTGGTTAAACAAAATTCGGGGTAACAGTTTTGGGTGACGGCAGCTGCTTGTTCACTGAGAAGTTAGGCTTTGACTATTTGTAATTCACTTCTACCTTAACATCGAAGTGAACTACAATATCTTTCATTGATTTCTATGCAAGCGATTTGACGCGACATTAAATACCGTTACATCACTCGACAGCAGAGTTCTTCCGGCAGGAGACCTTGGTTGAAGCAGGTTTTTTACGAAGTTTTCCTTCACCGTTTTTAAGAAAGTGATATTTTCTTAAAACCCACATAACTCCCCAAAAGTTAGAGGTACCTGTCCGGGGATTGAACCCGCGGCCACCCGGACAGAAAGTTGTGAATCTAAACTACTTGGGAATCACCGCTTTCAAAAGCCACCAAGTAGGATATACTCAGTGCCGCTTGTCGCTGTAGCAGCACGTTTTGTTTGACCAGGCCCTAAATGTAATACAACCAAGCTACGCGGCCATAGTTTATTCAACAATGCTGTGTTATTCATAGACGGTGAACCAACAGACAGCCCTTCGTAACAAGATTTTTGGGAAGTCGCTAAGTGAAACAAGGGTCTCTTGATGACCACGTCTCATACTTATAGTGTATGAGTTTTTATTTTATTTTTCTTCTTATTATAGGACTAATGGTCTAGCCCCACTACAGAGGCGCGGCACGTAGTATTCTTTATATGAGGTAGCATGGAGCTGGGCCTCGGGGACTCCAGCCGGTACCTTCTTCATACAAACGTAAACTCGTAATTACTACATTATTTGATATTGTACGCTCAAAACTAAGTATTATTTCGATTTGTCTCGTCATTATCTAGGTGTATTGATACATAAAATATTGAAAAATATTGATTTTAAAGTTACGAGCCTCGAAAGATTCCTATTTTCACACTAAATTGATGACAACTTTGGGCGCAAATAAATAAGATTAGGAGTATGAAAATTATAAAACAATTTATCAAGAAATATAGTTTATTTATTCATTAGTTGAAATAACTTTACTTTGTAAACATACATTTAGTAGTTTTTACAAACAAACGGGTTTTCCAAACGACTGTTCAACCCTTTTCGCGCGCTTGATTTCGGTGAAAATCATCGTGCCTCGCAGCCGACACGCACTTTCTCACACAATGTTAGGTGAAATAGCAAACAGGTTACCCACGTGCGCCGGCAACTTCGGTCGCGCGTACTGAGCCCTCTTAGCGCGACGCGGCCCCGTACCACGGTTTACCGTGCCCGTACAATCTCATACGAATAATATTTTCCGCTACGTGCCGCGCCGCACCGTGCACCTCGAGTGAGGCTAGACCTTTAAAAGGCATAATATTACGTTCTAGCAGTCTATGGACTAGCTTATTTCTGCGTCTTTGTCCGCATTAAGCGTTGTGGTTACATTTTGTACCCACAAAATTTAGTTGAATTCGGGCCCTTTCGATGGCACGATACATTTAGATGTTAATTAAGTAGATCTCTGTACTTTCTGTGTGTATTTCTGTTTTTACTATCAGCAGGGCCAACAGATTAAAAATATTATAATGTACTAGTTTATGCCCACGACTTCGTCCGCGTGGATTGAGGTTTTTTGGTTCCTGAAAGAACTCTAAACTAAGCTTAACGCTTTTTGGTCATACACGATTTTTCCTCAAGTAAATCCCAACGTTTTATCCCGCAAAAATAACTTTGTTCTTAAAATTTATATCCAAACTGCCCCCATCAGGAATCGAACCCGGGATTTTTCACTTCAAACCACTGAATGTGTCAAGAATGACGTATCTACTCAGCTGTAGCGTAACTCACACAAGTTTATAAACACACGCTGCTCCAATGAATTTATGGCGTGTTTTTAATGCTCTTATTGGTGCTCACGTTTGCTCGAAAGTGGGACTTAAGTGGTTGTTTGGACAGGTGACGGAAGGCTTTGATGGATGTTCTCCGTGCGTGATGTTTATCGAAATATTATGGCAGATTATTACGTTGAAACTAATATTTATTAGCTACACAACTCGCCTATGTCAAACTACGGTTGTATACCCAAATCTAATCATACTAATATTATAAACTCGATTCCCGCGACTTTGTCGGCGTGGTTTAAGTTTTTTTTGATTAATTTTCTTATTTTTTATTAATATTAACTCCTCAATTTTACGGGATAAAAGTAGCCCATGTCACTCTCCAGATCCTTAACTACACCCATACCAAAAATCACGTCGATCTGTTGCTCCGTTGCGGCGTGATTGAAGAACAAATACACTTTAGCATTTATAATATTATTAGTTTGATGATGCGAAAGTGTGTCTGTCTGTCTGCTATGCCTTAACGGCTCATCTTTTATTTTATTTTAAGTATTTTTATTTTTTATTTATTGTATTTCGGTGTACCAACGGCACAAAGCTAAAATGCAAAATAGTACATAAGGTACTTTATCCGTGTGGTACGCCACTTATAAGTACACAGCTATTGAAAAACCTCAATCTTCCAACCTCAACCGATTCTTACCTTAAGTTAGGGGTCATCCATAAAGTACGTACGTCACACGTTAAGGGGGGCTAGGGGGTCGCCGAAGTGTGATATTGTGTGACAAGGGGTGCGAGGGGTCCTAAGTTTCGTGACGTCACATTTCAAAATCTTAACTTACATCATCAATTTTGAACTAATAACGAAAAACTTAAAAATATTTCCAAGTTTTGTTAATTTTTTCAAATGTTTGATTTGATGTTAATTAGAAAAAATAATTTAAATGGAAATAAAACTAATTTCGGAAGTGCTGTTTTAATTTAATAATTTCTAGATGTAAAATTGCAAGTTGTGTGACGTCACACTAGGGAGATAAACGGTGACATTATAGCAAGGTCGCACGCGTGACTCCGTGACAATACCTACTTGTATATTTAAACACCATTGCTGCCACACAGATGATTTTACGCTTTATCTTTTTGTGTTTCAAATACAATACGTCATGCTATTTTTGGCTTACCTGTTATAAGCCCTTCTACTTTTACCTTTTAATACAGAAAAAGTAGCTTCTCTACAGAAAGGTTAATTTTTTAATTTTTTTAATTTTTTAATTTTTTTTAAATTTTTTTTTATTTGAACCACCAACAGAATTACAAGTAGTAGATATAATATACAAAATAAGGTTATAGTAATTATGTGTGAACTATAATATAATACCTTTTTACAACTCCACACGCCCCTTTTCCACAAGATATACCTATTGTGAAGAGATGTAGAATTTTTTATCCTTCTACTTTTAACTTAAAATACAGTAATATAAGAAATATTGTGATGAGCTTTATATTAACCACGTTAAAGTATCGTCTACTTTAGACCTTAGCTTAAAACATGCAAAAGTTTAGTTTACTGCTTATCTGCATGTCAATTATTGCATAATGATTTAGATTTAATTAGGATTATTATTGTGGCTTTGCTAGGTGGGGTCCGATCTTTGCACCTAGGAAAGTCTTTTGTTAAATGTCAGGATTTAATAATGGAACTCGCCGCTAGATGGCGTTGTACCGAATCCCGAACATTTTATGTTGCGCTGGGGAGATTGGTTCCTAGCTACATTAATACGGCCGGAAAATTGTAAATCGTCACTCTGGTTTCCCTTCAAAACGTATAAATCTTTCGCCTTTTACTAAAGATTTCCGTGGAGGGGAACACTCAAATGAGTCTTTAATATTTTTGAAAAGCCTTACTTCGGTAAGGCTAATTAATTCAAAATCTATAGTCCGTAGCGTGATATGGATTTATAACAGTTTAGAACAACTCTACTTTAAAATCTACTCGACCGATTTTAAAAATTCTTTCACCTTTATTAGCTATTAGCTATATTATCAGCGAGTAACATAGGCTATATTTTATTTTCAAAAAAATTAGAAATCCTTACTTAAATAATTGCAATAATGTGAACTAAGTCGGAAAAAACGGGGCGTATTCTTACAATGTAATATTAAAATGTAATAAACTAAAATAAAACATCTCTAAAAATCGTACGATTGTTGCTGTATAATTAAGGAAACTACATAGTATATATCTGAAGAATGAAGCGACGAAATATAATTAGGATTATTAGTGCTACCCGTGCGAAGCCGGGGCGGATCACTAGTGATAAATAAGTATAATGGACAGCTATTATCTGATATAGTCAGGTTTTCAGCAGTATTAGTACATTTGTATATTTTCAAAATGGAGTCATTTAAAAAAAAGAAATTGTATTGCTATGTCAGTTTAATAAATTTACCACCTTTATTGTTTTCAACCGATTTTGATTCGAATTGATTCGAAGCAAAGAGGTAGGTTACATCCCTGGGAAGGACTATTTTTACTATCCTAATATTATCTGTGGCTCTCTGGTCGTTATAAATTTATAGAACGATTGTTCTGAGTAATCCAAAAACTTTTCAAATTCAAATCCCATCGAAATCGGTCCAACGGTTTTGGGAAATGGTGAGAGAATAAACATAAGAAACTTACTATTTCATTAAACTGCCATTCCGCCAAGGGGAGAAGATATTAATTTTCACTCAACTTGAAAAATAAAAGAAATGGCGCTCTTGGAATAATGACATAAATTAGAGACTGTTTTTTCAAATTATGTCACGATATCATGATTATTCATGTTTTAATGGAGATCATTACTCTTTCGTTATTAATTATTCTCAGTGATAAATTGGATCGTTCATCTCTTCTTCACTTTTTCAACATTAATTACTCAACGTTTTTGTCACAAACTTTTTGAAAACTTCTAATAACAACGGTTGGGTATCACACTGTTTCTATAGATATAATTGGGTTTTTGACAACTAATCAAATAAATTCTTTTTTATTGATTATTAAATAGAGGATCTCCCAAAAGTCGTAATATCCACGTTCCTTGTTAGTTTTATGTTGAATAACTATTTTTTACTATCGATTAAAGTAAAAATGAAGTGCGTCGAACTTTGATGACGTCACTATTGAATATTTCATACGAAATCCCATACTAAGCACACGTTTTGACGTTTAAAAAAAAGTTGATGATTTGACTAGATAGATAGACAGATAGATAAATTCTTTATTGCCACACATAACTTAGAAATAACTTAATTATAAACAAAAAGAAACGAAAAACAACGCGTGCGCAAGGGCGGTCAGATTATCACTAAAAGTGATCTCCTCCAGACAACCCTTTGAATAGTTGTTAAGTAATAATAAATGTCAAAATATTTTGGTAAACAATATAAGTTGAAAGAATATGGCTTTAAGCGTTGGCAGTATGGCCCTTAAATGAAACTGTCTCACTGAGGGCTAGAACGCACAAATATGTATGTACTAGCTGATGCCCGCGACTTCGTCCGCGTGGTTTGGCGGGATCCCCGAACCCGATTGCAGCGCCCCCTACCGGGTCCAATTGTGCATATAAACCATCCCGGGGTCCAGACAAACGCAACAAAAAAAGAATTAGCGAAATTGGTCCAGCCGTGTCCCGCCCTGAACCTCGAACCAGATTGCAGCGCCCCCTACCGGGTCCAATTGTGCATATAAACCAACCCGGGGTCCAGACAAACCCAACAAAAAAAGAATTAGCGAAATTGGTCCAGCCGTTCACGCGTGATGCCCGATGATCAAGGGAAATAGGGATTCATTTTTATATATTTATAGAAGATAGTAAAAATTCAGCCAATTGGAATTAATCCTAAGTACACAGTTAGACACACACTTTTGCTCTTATAATATTACAGTAGTCACAAACAACTACCAAACATATTATTAAAGTGCTAAGCCGTGATACTTTGGTATGTAACTCTAACTATGTAGCCAGGATTTAACGGTGTAAATGCGTCCAACGCGCTAGTTATTAATTAATTATTTAGTACACGAGTCATCAGAAAGCCCTCTGAGACGTTACTTTGAGCATTTGACGTACTGTAGTCTCCAGACGTCTCCCAAGACAATAGCAAGGAGATTAGGATTATTACCAGTACTTTGGTTGCTAGTTGCTACCCTATTTGAGGAACTCTATAGCACGGTAGGATGCTCCTTTACAAGTGGTAGGTCCTGAGTTCGATTTCTGTTTTTTTTTTTTAATTTACTCGACTACGCTCTCAACGGTTGATGATGGCACAATCTAAGATGGTAGTGGTACATGGCAGTTATATTAAACCCATACCACAGATGAACTTATATAGT
This sequence comes from Erebia ligea, assembly GCA_917051295.2. Taxonomy (NCBI): domain Eukaryota; kingdom Metazoa; phylum Arthropoda; class Insecta; order Lepidoptera; family Nymphalidae; genus Erebia; species Erebia ligea. The sequence goes on from OU785232.1 coordinate 3,262,514, forward strand.
TACTACGTAACCCGAAAAGTATTCATGGAGAGACCGAGTAGAATACCCATACTCGGTGTTCGGGTATCCTACTCGGTTTCTGCATAAATTCTTTGGTGGAATGTATTTCTTACATGTAGGGTGGTAATTAGCAACGACTGAAGCCTTCCACCAGGCGAATGTTATCATATGCCATATTATGTAAGGTAATCGAGAGAGAGTGAAAAGCTGAAATTGTACAAGCTGCAATCCCAAATTGACCATACCGGGATTGTATCCGTAATCACCCCGGTATCCCGATTGATTGACACACTAATACGTGGCAGCACGGATCCTGCCATCTCATACATCGATAAGTTATATTGATTCAAGTACCAGGAACCCATAAAGCAGGTGATAGTGAAATAAAAGCTCCCTGGAAACAATTGAAATGGCCGTGTATATGGAACAAGCGCGTTAATCTACTCCAAATGTGTCTCTAGTGTCGCGTTTTGCTTCTTCGGGAACTGATAACATAAATTATTACTAAAGTTATATATTTATATGCTTTTATTGTGTGAAGGTAGATTTTACTTATTACCGCGTCATTCAACCAATCATACATGAAATACGTCAGCAACATGAAACAAGAGCGTCAACAGTATTGAAATAATAGTGCTATTTGCAAAGGCAAGAATTTCTTAGAAACTTCCTCTCGTATATACAAACGTTTCACAGTAGAAATTAGTACTTACCTATTATTTTTACTGAAATCACAATGTGAAAATTACTTTAATAAAAATACTTTATTAATTTTTATTGCTCATTTAGAGTAAAGAAAATTACGTAAAAAGTAACTACAGTCCTAACAAAATAGCCAATTTTTGTCTACATTTCGTAGAATTCGAGTCTGTAAATAAAATAATATACTTACCGAATTTTCTGTGTGCGTCCAAAATGAATAAAACATTTCTATAAGGGACGAAAATGTCAAAAGAAATTTTCGCAACTAGTGAAACGAAAAACCAAAGTTACTTATACAGTCCCATGAAATAAATAACACGTTACAATATATTTTTAAAAAGCTTCTGCACACGGGTTTACTTGCGTGATTTTAGGTAGTTACGGCTACGTTTTTGTTTGCAGTGTCAGGCTAAAGATGTTATTCGTCGTGCCAGGAGCGAGCGTCATCTTTAGTCGCGTAGTTCAAAGAAACCCTTTGAACTAGGTACTTGATCTCCACGCGCGACTGTAGCACGTGACACATTACTTTATATTTTTTTCAATACAGTTGTCAAACATGGCGCACTTTCAGAGGCTGTAGTTATGATTCGAAAATTGAATCTTTCGCATAGGCATCTTACTTTTACACGGTCGTGACTTACTTTTACAAGCTCGACACTTACTTTTGCAGTTTAGTTTTAAATTTTCCAAGTCAATTAAAAAGTTTAGTAGCAAGGAGTTTTCATACATAGAATATAATCGGATAGGCTTTTTACGAGGAAAAATGAATGAATCCGTACGTTTTAGCATTGAATTTCCAAAATTATTTTAAATGGTTGTTGATTATATTTAATTACCAGTTTTAATTTAATTATTTTCAACATTTGACAAAAATCGAATAGGCTGTATACGCGTAGGTACGAACCCGTAGCCTAGTTTCGTTGAAAAAAAAAATGACCAGGTGTAAATACGCGCCATTTGCTGAAATTTTTTATTTTTATGTGATAAATTGATTATATTTTTGTTAATATGAGTTCTAGTACTAATGATGAAATGGAATTAACTCCACCAGATATTTTATCTGAGGCGAAAACTGCGCAAGATGGAATTTTGCCCCCAAAATCACGAGAAAGATATATGACGGCTTACAATAATTTTATTTCATGGAAAAAACATAAAAAAACTAAGTCATTCTCAGAAAATGTTTTGTTAGCTTATTTTCATGAATTGAGTGGAAAATATAAACCATCTACATTGTGGTCAAGTTATTCCATGTTAAAAACTATCTCAATTTTCAGAATTAATTACTATGTACCTACGTATGTATGTTGAAATAAACTTGTAATTTTTTTGATTTGTTTATTACTATTTCCCACAACTGTATTGAAAAACGTCGTGTGATACACGGGTGTGAAGGTTATTGCAAACTCGTGACATTAAAAACCCTCACCTTCGGCTCGGGCTTATTAATGACAGCTCGTTTGCAATAACCTACTTTCCACCCTTGTATCACAATATACTATTTCAATACAGTTGTCAAACATGGCGCACTTTCAGAGGCTGTAGTTATGATTCGAAAATTGAATCTTTCGCATAGGCATCTTACTTTTACACGGTCGTGACTTACTTTTACAAGCTCGACACTTACTTTTGCAGTTTAGTTTTAAATTTTCCAAGTCAATTAAAAAAGTTTAGTAGCAAGGAGTTTTCATACATAGAATATAATCGGATAGGCTTTTTACGAGGAAAAATGAATGAATCCGTACGTTTTAGCATTGTATTTCCAAAATTCTTTTAAATGGTTGTTGATTATATTTAATTACCAGTTTTAATTTAATTATTTTCAACATTTGACAAAAATCGAATAGGCTGTATACGCGTAGGTACGAACCCGTAGCCTAGTTTCGTTGAAAAAAAAATATGTCCAGGTGTAAATACGCGCCATTTGCTGAAATTTTTTATTTTTATGTGATAAATTGATTATATTTTTGTTAATATGAGTTCTAGTACTTATGATGAAATGAAATTAACTCCACCAGATATTTTATCTGAGGCGAAAACTGCGCAAGATGGAATTTTGCCCCCAAAATCTCGAGAAAGATATATGACGGCTTACAATAATTTTATTTCATGGAAAAAACATAAAAAAACTAAGTAAGTCATTCTCAGAAAATGTTTTGTTAGCTTATTTTCATGAATTGAGTGGAAAATATAAACCATCTACATTGTGGTCAAGTTATTCCATGTTAAAAACTATCTCAATTTTCAGAATTAATTACTATGTACGTATGTATGTTGAAATAAACTTGTAATTCTTTGATTTGTTTATTACTATTTCCCACAACTGTATTGAAAAACGTCGTGTGATACACGGGTGTGAAGGTTATTGCAAACTCGTGACATTAAAAACCCTCACCTTCGGTTCGGGCTTATTAATGACAGCTCGTTTGCAATAATCTACTTTCCACCCTTGTATCACAATATACTATTGGCTGCCTCGCTGGTCTAGATTCAAGATGCTAGTCGTTGTGACCTGTTGTCTTACGTGAGCGACCAACGCGACACCTTGCTGGTAGCGGGCTAACATCTTAGTGGCAGTTACATCAAGCCCTACACTTTTTTATACCTGTTTTAAACGTTAAAATGTTTTAAACAAGTTTCTACACCTGTTTATACCTGTACTTTCTTGAAGAACATCAGCGTCTTGATTCTTTTTAGTTCGATAACCACGATGATTGTTTTCTGCACCTTCTTCTTTTTGTGCGTCATCGTGTTCTTATTATTTTTATCTTGTTTAGCAATACGATCGTGATCATCTAAACTATTAGCTTCAGGACTACTTTGGAGTGTCCATTCACCCATAAAGAATTCTTCTCGATTCATATACTGAGCTTCATAGCTTTGCACGCCTGAATTCATAGATAATGTATTATCATCCATTTTTAAAGTATATATTTTGTAGAGTATTCTCATAGTTTTCTCTAGTTTTTCATAGACTTCTTCTGGCTAGTATTTGATATTTACTTCTATGATGAGTTCAGGTAAACTATCTAGGTCACTAGGTGATTCTCAAGAATTTTCTGCAAGAATATCTGCGAATACTTGATCCTTTTCAGCTTGATAACCACGATGATTGTTTTCTGCACCTTCTTCTTTTTCTGCGTCCTCGTGTTCTTATTATTTTTATTATCTTGTTCAGCAATACGATCGTGATCATCCAAACTATTAGCTTCAGGACTACTTTGTAGCAGTGGCGTAGCGTGGGGGGTGCCGGGGGGGCCATGGCCCCGGGCGGCATACGAAAGGGGGCGGCGGCAAGCGCCACGATATTTTCAATTGGAAATTTAAAAAAAAATTATGTGTAAATTCCATTAAACATCATTATAAAGAAACTTACGCTGAGTTGCACGAAACAAATTCAAAAATTTAAGTAATCAACACTTTTTATAAAATTGTTTCCTGCAACTCAGCGTTAGTCTGCATCATTTTTATGTTACTTTATACTTAGGCTTCTGGCATCCGGTACTGCGTGAAGTTAATGATACTCACGAGTATTTGCAAACAGCAGTGGCGATTCCTGGTAGTCAATCTTGGGTTTGCGCTAGCTGATGGTTAGGTATTTTCTCAATAAAATACATTTACCTCATATATCACTGATTAGGGGTATAGGTTTAATATAACCACAGAACACAAAAATAAGGAGAAATGTTATGAAGCACCGTTTGCACGGGTACCAATGTCGCCAGTTACTCACACAACTTAAATACACTACATTCACAGCATAATCTCAACAGTACACGCACACATGAATTGCGAGCCTTTGATAGGTTACAAACACTATCAACAAAAGCGTATGCATTTACTCGCGTCAAGGTACATTTCGTCTAGTGATGTACCGGTCTATTAATTAGTATAGATTATCGATATCACTCAATGTGCCGAGTGGTAATGACATGTGCGTAACAAACCAAACCAGGGACTATACCAGACCATTATAGTATGCTAAAACTGTAATCACAATCAAGAAACTAAAATTAAGAAAAATTTAACTGACATACAAAATGATTTATCGAATTTGATAAAAAAAGTTGTATCAACCTGTAAATACCCAGGATGCATACTTTAGGTACCAAGTTGAATTGAGGTCAAAGAACCTTGATATAACAGTGTATTTTCTACAGTAGGTTCAAAAAGTTTCAAAACAGCTGATATTTCAAAAATTATTTTCTCGGCAACTTTGCAATGGAATTCAATAATTTTTTGTATAATATCATCATTGTATTATATCACAAATATGTGGTTAAATTTGTTACGCCTATGTCAATACCACCTTGTACATCGTTCGATATTTATCTATTATGGTAAGTATTAATTAAAGCTATAGCTAGCAAAACTAACGACAAACAAATAATAAAACAAAAAAAATGTTTCAAAAGCTTTTATTAATTTCAAAAATTAATAACATCATTGACCAGTAAAATGCAAGTACTTGTTAAGGACTTGTCTTTTCGACAGTTTCGGTGCTGTATTTTTTGTGAGATAATGCAGTCGGGTATCCACATACTTCTCCATCACTGCCTTAATAAGTATTTTTGATATTTCTATCTTTGGGGAAACTGAAATCAAATTACAATTAAAGTACCTAAGTAATCATAATCACAATTAAACGTACAAACAAATAAATATACAAATTATCCTTCAGATAATATGCTACTATTGTAAGTTATTTATTTTACAAACACTATTTCATATGCATGCATCGATACGAGCTACCACACATTTATATTAGTCTTTTCATTAAAAGAGGACATAAATTGTTTTAAAATCAAACGAATCTAATAAAAATAAATAAAATCATACAAAATATCGATTCTAGAGTCTGCAACACGCCACAACACTGCTGTCACTTTGACAGTTCGCGGAATGTACTAGCGGGTGGCTAAACTGTAGTATTTGTGCACATGAATTATTATCCAAATGTCGGTAGGTACTCAAATAATGCAGTGTGCGTTGACCGTTGTCTTAAATATACGCTCAGTCTGGAAACGTCGTTTCATTAATAGAACATTATACTGGCGATCGAGGATTTGCAGTGATTGTGTAAAATAATTAATAAGTGTAACAAAAACATAAGAATGTCGCGGTCGTTCGGGAAAATAAGCGAATTCAATTTAAAATCAGGAAATTGGACCCTTTACGCGGAGAGGTTAGAAATGTTCTTCAAAGTGAACGCGATTGATAAAGATTTGTGGTTACCCATGTTAATAGCAGGGATAGGTGACGAGACATACGAGTTGCTGAGCAGTTTGGCGAGTCCCAGGAAGCCGGCGGAATTAACATACGACACCGCTGTGACGTTGTTACGTAATCATCTCCAACCTAAACCGTCCGTCATGGCGGAACGTTACCGGTTTAGACAAAGGAGACAAAGTGCCAACGAAAATGTATCACAATACGTCTCGGAACTTAAAAAACTAGCTAGATACTGTGAATTTGGTGGGAACCTGGAAGAAAATCTTCGCGATCAATTTGTGTGCGGGTTGAAATGTGACATGACGCGTCAACGACTTTTCGCAAAAGATAACTTGAGTTACACTGGAGCAGTGAGGTTAGCAACGGCGTGGGAGGCGGCCGAGCGAGATGCGGCGGCAATGGACCCGACAGGCGGAGCGATGGCGGCGGCGGCGGCGGCGGCGGCGGCGGAAACGCCCAGCAGCAGCAGTGCGGTTGCGGGCGCGGTGCATGCGCTGAGCTCGGCGCGAGGCCGCGGCCGAGGACGCGGGACGCAGCCATCAGGCCCAGGGCGGGAGCCAGGAGGGTGCCATGCCTGCGGATCCAAAGGACACCGGAAGGAGGGGTGCCGGTTCCGGCACTTTATCTGCAGTCGATGTTCTGAATCCGGGCATTTGAGACGAGTTTGCCCCCAGCGGGGAGGTCAGACGGTTCGAGGACGACGTGGGGTCAACCACGTGGCAGCGTCTCAAACAGTGGAGTCGGATGAAAATAGCCCATCAGAGTGGGAAGAAGAGCTGAATCAGCTGTCATTAAACAGTTACGGACCGGTGAGCATATCGTTGTGTATTGATGGGGTTAAGGTAGATATGGAAGTGGATACAGGTTCGGCAGTGTCTTGTATTAGTAAAGCTACCTATTTAAAAACATTTTCGTTTAGACCTTTGGAAAAATGTCAATTAGTTCTTAAGTTTTACGATGGTAGTAGGATTAAACCTTTAGGAATGATTAGGCCAACTGTGAGCTATGGTGGTGAGAGCAGGAATTTAGAACTGTATGTGATAGACGGCGGTACGACATCTTTGTTGGGTCGTCAATGGTTAGCAGAGTTGAAGATAAAAATTCCGTCACTAAGAATTGAGCCTAGTTTAAATAATTGTAATTTAGAAAAGCCTGTTTCTAATAGCTTAAAACAATTACTCAACAGACATGAGGAGTTGTTCAGTGCGGGGTTGGGAAGGTTCACGGGCGGCCGCGCGACGCTTCGGTTGCGCCCGGGGGCCTCGCCTGTGTTCTGCCGCGCGCGGCGCCTACCGTACGCGCTCCGCGGCCCCGTGGACGCGGAGCTAGACGCCATGCTTCGCGAGGGCATCATCGAACCGGTCGACACTTCGGACTGGGCGACCCCGCTCGTACCGGTACGTAAGGCGAATGGAGGACTCCGGATTTGTGCTGATTACAAGGTAACCTTGAACCCTGTCTTACTGGTCGATAGATATCCTTTGCCGAAGATCGACGATTTACTTGTGAATCTAAATGGGGCTCAGATATTTTCCAAAATAGACTTGTCGCAAGCATACAACCAGATCGAATTGGATGAATCGAAGGCGCTTACGGTGATAAACACACATCGGGGCTTGTTTAAATATAATAGGCTAGTGTTCGGATTAGCGTCGAGTCCGGGAATATTCCAGCGTATTATGTCGACGCTATTGAAAGATATACCGGGAGTGGAAATATTTTTAGACGATATCATTATCGGTACAAAGGGAGATCAAACAGATCATTTAAAAACTTTAGAGGAAGTTTTAAAAAGGTTGCAATTAAATGGCATGAAGCTTAAGCGAAGTAAATGTCATTTTATGCTACAGGAAGTAAAGTATTTGGGGTATATCATTTCGAGCGAGGGAGTTAAGGTAGATGAGGATAAAATAGCGGCTATTTTGAAGATCCCGCGTTCGAGAGATGTACCTACCCCAGTTACGCTCATTTTTAGGACTTATAAACTTTTATGCTAAGTTTGTAAAAAATATAAGTAGTTTATTGTCGCCTTTATATGAATTATTAAAAAAGGGCGTATCGTGGAAATGGAGCGAGGGATGTGAGCGTGCTTTTGTGAAGGTAAAAGAAATCCTAACTAGCGCACCGGTACTATCACACTATGACCCCAACAAGGCCTTGGTGTTAACGTGCGACGCGAGCGCAGTAGGTATCGGCGGAGTATTGACTCAGTCGGCGCCGGACGGCAGTGAGCGAGCGGTCGTGTATGTTTCGCGCGCTTTAACGAGCAGCGAAAAACACTATTCACAGATCGATAGGGAGGCCTTAGCGATTGTTTATTGTTTAAAAAAATTGCACCAGTACCTTTATGGGAGGCGGTTCACACTACGCACGGATCACAAGCCGCTAGTATCTATTTTCGGGCCTAAATACGGTGTTCCAGCGATGGCGGCGAGCCGTTTGCAACGTTGGGCGATAATATTATCTGCCTATACGTACGATATAGAATATGTGAATACGAAAGATAACGGAGCCGACGGCCTATCTCGGTTGGTCGTACCGGCCGTGAGCGATCAGTCGTACGACGTCCCGGAGCAGTCTTATTTACATTTTGCCCAAGACGCGCTGTTACTTGATTATAATATTATTAAGAATCAAACTATGCGGGACCCGTTGTTAAGCAGAGTCTTGTGTTATATTAGGGACGGTTGGCCGGCTGAGAACGAGATAAGAGAAATGCAACCTTATTTTAACAGGAGAAAGGAGCTGTATGAGGAATTAGGGTGCGTTATGTGGGGTTATCGCGTTGTAATTCCAGAGGTTTGTCGACCGAGGGTACTAGAGGAATTACACGAAGCCCATATGGGCATCGTTAAAACTAAGTCGATGGCTCGCAGCTACGTGTGGTGGCCCGGCGTTGACGAGGCGGTGGAGGCGGTTTGCCGCGCGTGCGGCGTTTGCGCGGGCGAAGCGGATTCGCCGCCACGCCACGTCGTGGCGCCATGGCCATGGCCCGGCAAACCATGGACGCGTATTCATGTCGATTTTTTAGGACCTCTATTTAATAAACTTTATTTAGTAGTGGTAGATGCCCACACTAAATGGATTGAGGTATTTCCGGTCCCTAGTACTGCAGCCTGCCATACTATTGATAAGTTGAGGGAATTATTCGCCAGATTTGGGGTTGTTAGGCAGCTGATTTCGGATAATGGTCCTCCTTATCAGTCAAAGGAAGTAGCGGATTTCCTAAAAAGTAATGGAATAGAACACATCTTTTCCGCGCCTTACCATCCAGCATCCAATGGTGCCGCTGAAAATGCGGTGCGGACTATAAAGAAAGCTATAAAGAAAGCGGTCAGTCAAAATATGAATGTAATGTCATTTGTGAACACCTTCCTTTTACATTATAGGAATACAGAACACTGTACCACGGGAGTTAGTCCTGCTTCATTAATGTTAGGTCGAAGACTTAGAACGAAGTTAGATGTTATTAGGCCGGATAGGGAGAATAAAGTAAAGGAAAAGCAGGAGCGACAGAAAGAGTCACGGGGTGGCGTGGAACGAATATTAGAGCCGGGAGAGGAAGTATGGTTGCGACAATACGCAGGCGAGCGGAAATGGGTTCCGGGAAAAGTGTCGTTGAAGTTAGGGGCAACAGACTATCGAGTGGTTGACGATATCGGCAAGGAATCTCATAGGCATATCGATCAGTTAAGGCGTAGGTCTAGCAGCCAGATACGGAGTTCCCCGGAGCCGTCGCGTGCCGTTGACGGGGTGGAGCACTCAGTTCCAGGTGATGGCCTAAAGGTGGACACGTCAGCACTATCGAAGCGAGGTTCCTTGGCAGTAGCTGAGGAGGCTCAGCAAGATGTTGTAGAGAACGGCGACGGACGTCCAAGCCTTGCGGTGGCAGTTCCACCACCTACTGAGCCTTCCCGGTCTCGCCCGATACGACAGTGTCGTTTAAAGAATAAGCAGTTGTTGGATACTAGTTAAGTAGAAATAATTCCTTATTGTTTAATTAAGAATTAGTTACATAGATGTTACAGAAAGCGTAGTTAAGCACTTATACTAGTTTAGCATTTAAGTTTCTTTAGAGTTATTAAATATAATATGGTAAAATGTATATATAAGAATAAGTGTGGAGGAGTGTAGTATTTGTGCACATGAATTATTATCCAAATGTCGGTAGGTACTCAAATAATGCAGTGTGCGTTGACCGTTGTCTTAAATATACGCTCAGTCTGGAAACGTCGTTTCATTAATAGAACATTATATAAACAACACAGTTAAACAATGGCAGTGTGGCGGCGAATAATTTCTTGTGATGAACAATAAATAATTGTTATTTGAATGTAATAGTTATGTAAATTACACTTACCTGTGATGGGTGATCCCGCTATTTTTGAAATTCACTTTATCGCTTCGATTTTTGCACGTAATTATAGCACAAGACGGCATTTTGTTCACGATTTACGGCGACGTGACAACGTGTGAACAGTGGAGTGATTTGCGTTGCGACTGACACCTTCCTGCGCTATTGCGCAGGAACTGGCGACGCGTGCCACGCCCCCATAACATATCTCTTACTTCTAATATCTGTGAATATAACATATATCCCTTACAGGTTTGCCCGCCATCTTAGAGTAGGTACTTACATCATCACCCACCACCTGGTGACATTGCAGTCAAGGGCTAACTTGTACTTACTAGAATAAAGAATACTATTTTTATTTATTTTACACTAACAGATTCCCGCGACTTCGTCCGCGTGAAATAAGTTTTTTAAATTCCCACGGGACCTCCCTAATTTTTCGGGTTAATCTCGGTTCTCGTACCCACACTCACAAATAATGTGGATTTCTATTGGTACCAGAATTTTCAAAATCGGGTCAGTAGATCCAGAGATTACCCCCTACAACCTCACAAACTTCACCTCTTTATAATATTAGTAGCTACCTATAGTGCGCGTTACATTATTACTAACTATGATATCTTCTAAGATATTCATCTGAATTAAATGGTGTCAGGGCAAATTTGATCTATATTAAATACTTGAGATGAACAACCATTTTATTTTGATAAGGATTTCTATGTTGGTAAAAACACCTTCGCGAGTAAAGCATTGTTTTAGACCAAATTTGAAAATCATAATGACGGTTATTGTGAGACGACCTTAAAAGATAGCTGTATGCTGTCGCGGACTTCTTTTTAGAACTTTTGAGAGGAACACTTCCACCATACATTGTTTTCGTGCAACTTTTACCATTTAGGTACGCAGCGCACGCCACGGGAGCTCTCAGATGAGACAATTTTTTCCAATCTCTGTAAAGATTGCTAAGTGATGAGTGATGAGCACTGTGTATATTATTCAAGATCCTATTGCACACTCAATTGGCAAATAAAGACTTGAATACTTATTATTATTATTATTATTTCTTGGTTTGAACTATGTACCTAGTGTTAAGATAATAAAGTTAAGTTAGGTCCGTTGAATAAAATATTTAAACTTTAAATTGATTGGACTTTAATGGGATTGGGGGGCGGCGAATTTCCGGTCGGCCCCGGGCGTCGAAAACCCACGCTACGCCACTGCTTTGGAGTGTCCATTCATCCATAAAGCGTTCTTCTCTATTCATATACTGATCTTCATATCTTTGCACGCCTGAATCCATAGATAATGTATTATCATCTATTTTTAAAGTATATATTTTGTAGAGTATTCTCATAGTTTTCTCGTGTTTTTCATAGACTTCTTCTGGTTCATCGTCTTAGTTTTTGTTTTCTACTTCTATGATCAGTTCAGGTAAACTATCTGGGGCACTTGGTTATTTTCGAGAATACTCTGCAAGAATATCAGCGACGACTTGATCCTTTTCAGCTCGACAACCATGATGATTATTTTCTCAACCCTCTTCATTATCTGCGTCAACGTGTTCTTCAGCGTCATCATCATCGTCGTTTATCTCGACATCCCTGATTGTAGCTTGTTCGCTTTCTTCAAGCGAACCATAATTATCTTTATCTTGTTCAGAAATACGATCATGATCATCCAAACTATTAGATCCAGGACTACTTTGAAGTATCCATTCATTCGTAATGCGTTCTTCTCGGTTCATATACTGAGCTTCATATCTTTGCACGCCTGAATCCATAGAAAATGTATCATCATCTATTTTTAAAGTATATATTTTGTAGAGTATTCTCATAGTTTTCTCTTGTTTTTCATAGACTTCTTCTGGTTCATCGCCTTAGTATTTCTGTTCTACTTCTATGATCAGTTCAGGTAAACTATCTAGGTCACTTGGTTATTCTCGAGAATTTTCTGCAAGAATATCATAGACGACTTGATCCTTTTCAGCTCGACAACCATGATGATTGTTTTCTGCACCTTCTTCTTTTTCTGCGTCATCGTGTTCTCATTATATTTATCTTGTTACGATCATGATCATCCAAACTATTAGCTTCAGGACTACTTTGAAGTATCCATTCATCCGTAATGCGTTTTTCTCGATTCATATACTGAGCTCAATAATATCTTTGCACGCCTGAATCTATAGAAACTGTATCATCATCTATTTTTAAAGTATATTTTTTGTAGAGTATTCTCATAGTTTTCTCTAGTTTTCTATAGACTTCCTCTACAGAATAATGGAACCACTTCAGTATTTTCAAGTGAAGTACTTGGAGATGCATTTTCTTCTGCCGTTGCCGTTGTGTACCGTACCGGCGAAAAAAATGCGAAAACCAGAGAAATCGGAATTTCTCGGTTTTATTAAATCGTCCTGAATAACCACTGAGTCAATTTGAATGCAGTTTTTGACATTAAATAGATAATAATATATGCACCTATTGGCAGGTTGACTTGTATGAGCATCTACCTGACCTAACACCTACTAACGGATAACAATAACTGTATTTGAATCCACCTAAAAGGAAATAACATCAACCCTATCGGGAAACTGTAACGGGAGTTAGGTATAGAGACAGTGCCGTTTTCACGGCGACTGACCGACTTCGAAATTATTGCGCTCTCTCTCACCAACAGGCGTTACTTAGGGCCGAGTGCACAGACTTTTAAAACGGTTGATTATCAGACCTAAACGACTGATTAAATATTTTTTAATGTTCACCACAACCTAACCAATGGTTACTTCACCTGAACGCCCGATTAACATAACTGAGCTCGGAAGGGTCATTTAACCGTCGTTTATTACATTTTGACTTACCTTAGTACTCACACACTTAGTAACACAGCCCATTATTTATGAAAAGTAAAAAATAAATATTTAAAAAAAGAATATAATATTATGACTTACAATCAGAAAATGGCGCCGTTCGAAATATAAATCTCCCGCGTTCCTGAAACAAAAAAATATATTTCTTAATTAACGACCAGGCTTTTGACAATTTATAGAGTTTTTTTGTTTCATTGATCCAGTTAAACCTTTTAACAACGGGTTACCTTCAAGCAAGAGTAAGGTTCTTCATTGTAGCTCTGTACTACTGTTAGCGTAATGGTGGTCATGTAATAATTTTAGTTTTTTTTTGTATCTCTCTTATCAAACCCATTGCCAGCTTACTACTGAGTAGGAGTCTCCTCGAACCCGCGAACCCGCGATCCCGTACAGGAGTCGGGTGTCTTAAACTCTTATCCATTAGGCTATCATCTAATAATATATAGGAGTCATACTATACGAGACCTAACACGCATTTTTTACCTTAATCTTTTAAGTAATACTTTGATAATTGATAGTTTGATAATTTTTATTTTGTCAATTTGTGGGTAACAACAGTTGTCTATAAAGAGATCCTGTTCACAATGCAAGGCAATTTACTGCCTGTGGCAGTGTGCAATAATAAACATAAACAGTCTTAAAAATAATGTTAATTTTTTTTATCAATTTATTATAATAACAATATAATTTAGAATATTTCTAAACTAATTATTAGTTTTAATTTAGAATTTTCGAAAGGTCTCTAAAGGTATCCCCTTGATGAAAAGTTTCTTTGATGCGGCTTTCGATACGGGGTTCCAGCGATGTATTAACTATTTGGGAACTAAGTACTTAGCTGCTACCCGAACCATAAGTAATGACCATAGAAATAAGGGTCAAAGGGAAAACTTTTTATTCTGCTCTGATAATAAAGCAATAGTTCTTATTAGATGCTCTTATTAAATTCTAATGCGAATTTTCTCTAATAGGCCATTAGAAAAATCTTCAAAGGTTTTTCGTTTTGGTTATAGAATAAGAATCTAATCGTATACAATTTTAAGTCAGTGGGAGAGAAGAAAATGTAAGTAGATATGGTATTGATCCTTTAGTCAGTTAATTAGTCAATTTTTACTTGGTGAATGTATGTATCCATACTAATATTATTAATGCGAAAGTGTGTCTGTCTGTCTGTCTGCTACGCTTTCACGGCCCATCTGTTCAACCGATTTTGATGAAATTTGGTACAGGGATAGGTTGTATCCCCGGGAAAGACATAGGCTACTTTTTATCCCGGCAAATTCAAGAGTTCCCGCGGGAATCATAAAACCTTAATCTACGCGAACGAAGTCGCGGGCATAATATATATAAATGAATCCTTATTTCCCTTGGTCACGGCATCACGCGTAAACAGCTGGACCAATTTCGCTAATTCTTTTTTTGTTGTGTTTGTTATTGTAAGGAGAAGGTTCTTATGAAAGTAAAAACTAAGAAAGTTGCGCGGAACATCTGAAAATTTAAGAATTTTATTAAGAATCGACCATATTAACCTTTCTAACCTTAATATAACCTTTTTCTCCTTTTGTAACCTTATGGCGTTTGACATAACTGCCAGTTTGACAGTATGACAGGGCAACGTCTGTCGGGTCAGTTAGTATTCATTATTGCAAACCTGAGTGGTCTGTTTTGCAAACCAACATAAAAACAATTTACAAAAGAAAAACCGTACAACCCTCATTTAAGCTCATTCGGGGTCACGCCTAAATAAATAAATGTATAGAATATTTTCTGATAATTTCAAATAAAATAATTCAATCTTTTATTCACCTGGAACAAAATAATATGTATACTGAATAGCGTTAAATTTATTTAAATTCTTCATTATCTGAAAAATTTATACAGACAGTATTTCAGGGTTGCTTTTACAGAAAAAAAATTGGCAGTCATAAGGACTGCCGACTGAAAACGAATATTTGAAATAATTAAAAAAAAAAATTATAATAATTAAAATATAAACCTTAAAACTAAGGCATTAAAGTTTAATTATAACGTAGTATATTTATATTTAAGACCTTTTGTTTTGTCTTCGTAACAACGCGAACATGTCGGTGTTCGCGAGCATGTCGCTGTTCGCGAGCATGTCGCTGTTCGCGAGCATGTCGGAGCTAGGAGTCGGTGACGCGATTCCACAAATTTACCCCCTACCAAAAAGTGCTCAACGCGGCTAAAGAAGTCTTCCCTTCAAAAACGCGTTATAGCGATTCCCGAACATTTTATTACCGCTTTTCAATTCAGCTAGAACAAAAGACACTGAATTGTATTCAGTACGCGCACATTTGCATACTATTAAGCCATACGCGCCCGGCGAATAATGAGAGACGTACGCATGGATGGAAAATGAAATTTGCCGTTCGGGTTCTGTCATCAGCGGCTTCTCCCGGGAGACAAATTGTGTACTAAATTTACAACGACTCTGATTGATATTATTACGCCGTGAAATATGCTGATTTCAACCTTGATCGACGTTCGGTTGATTCAAAAGAGTATTATTATAGCGATTTTTATAAATAAAAATTTACACTAAGTAGATGATGCCCACGCCGATTAAGGTTTTTTGGGTACCCGCGGGAACTCCTTAATTTTACGGGATAAAAAGCCTATGTCCTTCCCCAGGATGCGACCTATTTCTGTACCAAATTTCGTTGCAAATAGGTTGAAAAGATGGGCCGGGAAAGCGTAGCAGACAGACACACACTTTCGCATTTATAATATTAGTAAAATATTATTTTAAGATGTTGTGTGTTTGGATTGAGGATAACCTTAGTTGGAACGCACATCTGTATAGTGGAGTCAGGAGCTGAGGCGTAGTATATTTCGATTACTTAAAGAAAACTTCGTTCAAACGCGCCGCTCGTTCTTCGAGTCGTCTCCATATTTTGCTTTGATTATATTATAATTACAGCCATATTTCAAACGTATCTACGTGAGTATAATCCAATCCACATGCTATTAGGGTAATGAAAATAGGCGTATCTCTTTTCCTCTTATGATTACAGTCACTCGAAAAAAAAGGATAGATAACTAACTGTCATCCTATAATAGCTAACTATTAAATAAAAGCATCTGGATACTGTATGTGAAGCCGAGTTTCGGTTTTCGTCGAAAGAGACTGTGCCTCAAATCCACTCTACTCTAAAAGTATGCGTTGGCACTTTGAGGCCAAAATTTATCGTGAGGGATTTTGGGAAAAATTGTCTGTGTTAAAGAAATAAATCTTTTCTTATATTTTGGATAAAAGATGATCGATTGCAGTATCTAATTTCCATTATCTCCAATTCAACTGTCAACTTTAAGATGATGATCTATGAGGAGGTTTCGATATAAAATAAATTATAATATTATTCTATTTTATTTAAAAAAAGAAAGTGAATCCAATATATGAAATAAAGTAAAATAAAATCACTCTTGTTACATATGCCCTAACGGGGTGACATGTCAATTATTGTACAATTGTTCTTGTTCAATAAATGAATCTGAATCTGAAAATATTATATTCCTATTGGTTTAGCAATTTGATATTAGTAGAAATTCTCTAAATATTTTTGAAGTGAAACTTCTGTAGAATCGTTGTGATTTGAAAATTCAACGAAACGAAAAAATGAAACGAAAAAGCGACACCAAAAAGAGACAAACATATTCATAAATAGGATTTAGCCTGCGACAGAATGAGATATAATACAAGTTATATTTATCTCATTCTGTCGTAGAATAATTTTTTGAAGTT
The DNA here is from genome assembly GCA_917051295.2 of Erebia ligea. NCBI lineage: Eukaryota > Metazoa > Arthropoda > Insecta > Lepidoptera > Nymphalidae > Erebia > Erebia ligea. Next base: position 3,279,425 of record OU785232.1, read on the forward strand.
TCAGTTCTGCCGTGAAAAAAAAGTGTGTGTATGCATTTCACACAGAAATGCATACAAACACTTTTTTAGTTGTTTTTTTCCTTTCATTATAGGCTTACGCTTGACCACAATCCTTCTTGATGGAGTGATGATGCGGTCTAAGATGAGACCCTATTGCCTAGCTGATGCTTGTTATCTTTTGATTTAAAGCTACCCGGATCACATGCCGGTTTGTGATTGCTGGGATTGTGGGCTGGCTTTTGACGACCTCCGTGGCGCAGAGTGTAGCGCTGTTGTCTTAACGTGCGGAGGTCCCGGGTTTGATCCCCGGCAGGGTCAATTTGGGAATTTATAATTTCTGAATTTTCCCTGGTCTAGCCGTGGCTAGTTACCACCCTACCGGCAAAGACGTGCCGCCAAGCGATTTAGCGTTCCGGTACGATGCCGTGTAGAAACCGAATAGGGGTATGGGTTTAATATACCTAACTGACATGCCCCTAACAGGTTAGCCCGCTACCATCTTAGACTGCATCATCACTTACCATCAGGTGAGATCGCAGTCAAGGGCTAACTTGTAGTGGGGGAAAAAAAAACATAATCTCTTGTCAATTCAGCTAAAACTCGAAAGAGTTAAACCGAATTAAACTCGGATTGCACCAGTGTATTGAAAATGAAAAAATGTATATTACCATAAAACAACTTATCATTTTTTTCTTATGACCGATAGGGTAGGTAGGTAGGTACCATTGGTCATAAGAAAAAACACTAGGTAATCCTTTATCGTGGGTACCTATTACACATTAAACATGATAGCTTTACAGTAAATAGTCGGGATGATGTCTATATCAAAAATAAATAATCCCTAGCTGATTAAATAGTATGAAAAATTCAAAAGTTTTTTATTCAAATAGACTTTTTACAGGTGCTTATGAATAGTGGAATGAATCTTCCAAAAGACCTAAAGTTCACATCCTCGGTTAGTTTTAAGTTTGATAACCATTTTAAAATAAAGATTAAAGAAAAGATAGGCGTTGAAATTTTATGACGTCACAATTGTGAATTTCATACAACTTCCATTACTACAAGTGCGTTTTTAAGTTTGATAAAGAGTTGCTGATTTGATTGAGTTGTCATCATCCCTATTGTCGCTCGGTAGTCTTAGAAAGTTCTTGTTTTTTTTTGTTGCATTGTTTTAAACAACATTATTCATAAGAAACAAATGCCCTTAATTTAGATGCAAGAAAAGCTTTTCTATTGCGTCGTTGAAATGAATGTGCATGCAGCAAGTAAGTTAATTGTTAAAATCGACAAGCTCACCAGCATAGATGCAGCCGGTGACAAATGAAATTTCCGGACGAACTGACAGGACCGTATCGTCCGATAACGGTAACGTCATTTCACAGAGTAACTACGCAACTCATCGGATAGCTCACTCAACTATGTAAATGGGTAGTTAAACGAGCTTGTAATGAAAGTATGTTGCTGAGTTTAAACGGCCATTTTATTTTGATGAGATAAGTTAACTAGTTTTAACAAGCATATGTCCGCCTACAGGATGCAATTTCTCTTTGCAGCAAGTAGGGGAGAGTCCTACAGTACCGTCACCTTAAGGTTTATCAACAATAAAATCAAAATGCTAAATGGTACATGTTAAATACTTCCTACCATGTATGAAGGAACTATTAGACTGTCAATAAAACGAATAAACAATCAGAATATTTCAAAATAATCAACTTTATTATTGCAAGTAAAAAATTAGGAAAAAACAAACTTAAAAAAATTGGCCTCCAGTACCGGCCATTAAATAGATTACCATTTAAACGATACAGAAATCACAAATATACTGATTGGATAGCTCTGATATGTTTGCACAAGCCTCATGGACCCAATTCTTACAGTTTCCACACTGTATCCAATCCTCTTCATTAGATTCAGCACACAGAGGACAAACTGTCTTTTCTTCATCCGGTCTGCGAGGAGGAGGTAGGTTTTCATTTTTAGTTTTCTTAGTTTTTTTACTAACATCTCTTCCTGACAACAAGCTCTTACCTTTTTTAACATTCTTTCTTGAAACCTTTTTTTTGTTAACATCTTTTTCCACAAGTAAGTTATTTCCTTGAATAAGTGATTCAGTCAGTCTTTTGTTTGCTTTTTTCTCTTCCAGGATCTTTTTGTATGGAGAACCAGTTATAATTTCGCTTCTTTCAGCTTTACGACGTCGGGCAGTTGCTCTTCTTTTAGAAGCATCAGGAACCGGTGAGAGTTCTGTAAGTGCAGCTTTAAAATTGTCTGTGGGTACTTAGATCTTTTGTAGCTTCTTTTGCAGATTCCAATTGCTGCAAAAAAGCAAATTGAGGTTCTCCATCAACAGGAACATTATTTTGCATTTTTGGCATTTTGCGTATCCGTAGGCAAAACTAATCTTTTAAAAACGAACTTAGTTAATGGCCGGTACTGCAGGACAAAGCTGTGGCCGGTACTGGAAGAAACGAAAAAAAAAAAAAGTTTGTTTACACGTAAAAACAAACGCACATAGATTGATTTAAAGTACAGTTTTTTATAATTATATAAGTACACTATACATACCAGGAGTTATTTGTTTTAGACTGGATCTCTATATGTTGAAAATCACCAACAGAACTTTAATTACGCAGCGTACGTCTATCACGCGCAACACAAATCATGGCACTAGAGGGAAACCTGTCGCTGCAGGTCGACACCGCGCGGGGCATGTACTTATGCGAGTGTCTTGCACTATGGCCGATAAAAATCACCGCGCCATCTATTGTAGATTTGTAGAACTTACAACTGGCCGGTACTGTATGCCGGCCGGTACTGTGGGACTCTCCCCTAATATTCAAATCGCTTTTCTCGAAAAATTAAATAGTCCTACGCACAGGGCAGACATTTTATGAACGTAGCTGAAATCTGAAAATTTGAGATTTTGCATCTAGATTTCTTCACTAAGAACATTCTAACAGTACGCTACTGTTAACAAAATATGTTTCAGAAATTAAAAAAAAATTATTAAAACCTAAATCCACGCGGACCGGAAGTCACCGGCTTCATATTATATTATGAATAGATTTATCAAATGTAGGTATACTAATATTATACCTAAATGCGAAAGTTTGGATGGCTGGATGGATGGATGTTTGTTATTCAATCACGTCAGAACGGCTGAACGGATCTGGATGAAATTTGGCACAGAGATAGATAGTCTGGAATAACACATAATATGCTACTTTCTATCCTGGAAAATTAAAGTGTCCCCGCGGAAACAAAAAATCAGCTAGTTTCGTATAATTTTAGGCACGGAATCTCAAGCATTCGAAATCTATAGTATAATATCTCTGGTGTGTGCCAAAATACAAATGGCGCCATCTGTTGAAAATTTCAACGATTCCTTAATTTTTTTTTTTTTTTAAATATTCCTTTTTATACTAGTATAGGCCCGGCAGACGTAGTCCTGCCCTGAACCTAGCTTACCCGATTGCATCACCACCTACCGGGTTTAATTGTGAATATAAACAATAATCCAAACACAAAAATCCGTCAGAATCGCTCCAGCCGTGCTGAATAGTTGCGAGAACATGCATTTGGGCAATTGATTTTTATTTATATTGATGGATTACTTATCTATTTAAAATAAATTCCGACCTATTTTCTTCAAGAGGACAAATATTTCCATTGTCTGATGGAAAAGGGGTTGCGAAGGAAGCGGAACCTAAGCTTATGCATTATTTATCACTCAGCTTCCCCAATTTCTGGCTCTGCGGCATCTTACAATGGTTAGAACTTTCGGTAAAAGCAATCAAATTATTTATAAGGCTCTTTTAAATTTAGAGAATGGGTGATGGGTTTTTGTTAATGAAATAATTCGATTTTTACCAATCCCATAAGAATGTCTAAAATATTGAGGATTGTTTCTCTTTATTATAAATTGTAATGAAAAAAACATGCAAAAAATAATTAATTGGACTGTTTTAAACTATATCAAAATAGTGTAACATTTTAACATGCTACAGGGCTGCATGCTACAATAATTTATTTAATACATTTGCTCGAAAAATGCACTTATAGAGGCAGTAAACGGGACTTGCAAGTTATTTTTTTACAGAATTTACTGCCTTCGTGGTATTGTGCTATTTTTTGGCAGTTTTTTTTAATTTTTATAAGTCGACTCTACTTTTGAATAAAATAAGTTTTCTTTCAAGTAGATTCATAATAACTTTATTGAGTATAAAGTTATCTTGGTGTCTGAGGAAGCAGACACCAAGATAACTTTGGTGTATGACAAAAACCCTATCGGAGAAATCAGTGGAAGAAATAAAACCGACATAGCCCAAAGGATAAACATAAACAATATAAAAATATTGAAACGATTGCGAATCATCGCAGAGCTTCGATAGGATAATCCTGTATGAATCTGTATGAATGTAACGAAAGCGATAAGCCCCACGTGTTTTCAGGGGCGGTGCTAGGACGGAGGATATGGTCCAATTCCAGAGGGGCCTCAAAATCTTGACACAATATTGAAACTCGTTAAAACATAGCTAGGTACTTTCGTAATATTGAAACTGCGTTTTAAAACATAGTTACTTTCGCTAGGTACTTATCTATTAAAAAAAATTGTTAATTTCGTGAGTTGAACCTGTGACATCTTGCTTACGTGGCTCTTTTACAGCTTCTAGCTACTGTGAACTACTTGGAAGTGTTCAAAAAGTTCATACAGGTACTCTGTCCCTCTTCGTCTATATTAGAGGTAGAGATACTGTGTTTAAAGTTTTTGTGTCATGTCCTTTTTCCCAGGAAACCTTTATTCCAACTTTTGAAGCTTTTTTTCCAGGACACGTCCGTTTTATAGTGCCAAAAAAATATGTTTTAAAAAACTCATCACTTAATAGTCAAGTCCCAAATCAAGCCGAAATATTATTTTCAGTAAGAGTTAGGATAGTTTCTGTAAATTAAAAAAAAAACGCGCTGTCTTTACTCGCAATATTATTCAGCACTGTAAGATCTATGTCTGGTGAGAGGCTTCGGCCGTGGCTAGTCACCCTACCGGCAAAGACTTGTCGCCAAGCGATTTAGTGTTCCGGTACACTGCCGTATAGATTCCGATTACGGTTAAAATTGGTTTAATAAAACTGCCATACCCATAACAGGTTAGCCCGCTACCACTTTCGACTGCAATATCTATTACCACCAGTTATGAACACAGTCAAGGGCTTACTTGTAGTGGATAAAAAATACATTTTAAAAAACGCGCCGAAATTAAAACCTCCTCCTTTTCGGAGTCAAAGCCTCCCTTCCAGACACCTTCCAGAAGTCAGTAAAAAAAAGAGAATCCAAAGGCCTCATCCAGTGATGTCAGTCCGTCCTTAGTCCATCGCCGCGTGGGTCGACTGGCAAATAAATATTTACTCTGTTGAGGGGCTGAAAACACAGAGACCAATCCAATTGATTGGGGAAATTAAAGTGCTACATGGACGGCAGTACAGTATTATTCTTTGCTTAATTTCGGTTTCAGGGTTCCGTAAGCACAGAATAGGGTATAAGCTAACAGAGTGGAGGACTAGCCCTACGAAGACTTTTAGTTTAGCCTCAAATTACTAACTATATAAAACACTAGCTAATGCCTGCGACTTCGTCCGTGTGGAATGAGGTTTCCCGGGATAAAAAGTAGCATCTATCCAAGGCATCGACAAGGTCTGCACCCTTACGCAGTCGAAATTCCGCGGGCTCGTACGAAGCGATTTGCTGCCTCGTTTCTACTTCGAACCGCTAGGATATAGAATGCCCTTCCGGTTTCCATTTTCCCCTCCTCTTTTAATATAGGTACCTTCAAATCAAGAGTGCTCCACCTTAGGCTGCATCACCACTTGCAAGCAAGTCTGATTGCAGCCAAGCGCTAGCCTTAATATTTAAAAAAAAACATCCATACATCCATCCAAACTTTCGCGTTTATAATATTAAGTATATACTATAGTACTTATAGTATAGAGCTGTATAAATGTAACATCAAAGCGCATGTTTATAAGTACTTACGTAAACACATAGGGTGCACGAGTTGACTCAATGTAATGTACTTATTTCTTAATTTGTACTTTCTTCGGATCACACTTCAAAAGGGCTCGGTTTGAGTTAAAAGCCACATTCGCTGTCACGCGGTGCGGAAGATCCAAGGCCCATGTTTTCGATTCGTGGATAGGGGCTTGCTTTTTCTACGTACATATTTTTAAAAATTGTGTGTTAACCAACCAACATATTTAAAAAGGTACTGTGGTGGCTGTACAAAATCTCTTAATAAATTATATCAGTCTACTTTTTTTTACTTGTAGTAAGTTAGCCCTTGACTGCGATCTTACCTGATGGTAAGTGATGATGCAGTCTAAGATGGTAGCGGGCTGACCTGTTAGGGGCATGGCAGTTATATTAAACCCATACCCCTATTCGGTTTCTACACGGCATCGTACCGGAATGCTAAATCGCTTGATGGCACGTCTTTGCCGGTAGGGTGGTTACTAGCCACGGCCGAAGCCTCCCACCAGTCCAGACCAAGGAAAATTCAGAAATTATAAGTAAATTCCCAAATTGACCCTGCCGGGGATTGATCCTAGGACCTCCACACGTTAAGACAACAGCGCTCAACAATGCGCCACGGAGGTCGTCAAAGTCTAAAATAAGTACTGTGCTTGTATATCATGTCTGCCAATTTGTACTTGGTCAGCGTGGTGGACTATGGACAAACCCTTCTTAATCTGAGAGGAGACTCGTGCTCAGTTAGAATGATCGGGTAATGGGTGGAAATGAGTGAATTAGTGACGTGACATAAACTTAATCGAGTTCAAAATATTTTATAGTCCCACTAACTTATCTGACCTGGTGGCCAAAATTTGAACGAATTTTTGTGCCTATTTAGTTTGTGAAGTGAAAACTTCTTTAGCCGCGTTGAGCACTTTTTGGTAGGTTTTTTTGGTTTTTTGGGTAAACTTGTGGATTAGCGTTACCGCCACCGACATGATGACAAAAGTTCATAAATATAAATATACCTACTTATACTACATTCGTAATTAAACTTTAATGCCTTAGTTTTAAGGTAAATATTTTAATTATTTTAAACATTAAAAAAAAAAAAAAGTTTTCACTTCTATCGGCAATGCCAATTTTTTGTTTTTATTTAATTTTTCTAAAATACTAGCGACGCTGTCACCGGGTCAGTTAAGTTTGTCGGACTATCATACTAGTATTATAAATGCGAAAGTGTGTTTGTTTTGTTGGTTTGTCCTTCAATCACGCCGCAACGGAGCAACGGATCGACATGATTTTTGGCATGGGTATAGTTGAAGACCCGGAGAGTGACATAGGCTACTTTTTATCCCGGAAAATTAAGGAGTTCCCGTGGGAATCAAAAAAAACTTAAACCACGCGGACGAAGTCGCGGGCATCAGCTAGTAGCTCATAATATTCTCAAGCGTAAAAACTAATTACTCAAGCTATAAGCTATACATAAATTTGGGTCACATAATACGTCTGCGTACAAATCTAATTAACATTTGACAAATCATTCAAAAACTGGATACAGTTACAAACTGGATCAACTTCGTATAAACAATTAAAAGTGTAATTACTCATCAGCTGTCCACCCAATTAGCGTTGGGAAATAAATTCGTGCGACGGAAGAGCGTATTTTGTTGCTGGCAGTGACGTTGCTTGTTGCAATGACAAATGAGTTGCGTTGTTGTAATGACGCATCGGTGTCGCATTTTTGATTTTGCAGCAGCTGTTTTATGACCTTTTCCACTACAAGCTTAGCCCTTGACTGCGATCTCACCTGAGTGAGTGATGATGCAGTAGAAGATGGAGTCTGTTCAATAAGTCACTTTACATGGGTTAATTACAAGATATGTAATAGGGATGATGCCTATATCAAAAATAAATTATTTCTGACTGATTATTAAATAGAGGGTCTTTCAAAACACCTAAAATTCACATCCTCGGTTAGCTCTAAGTTTGATAACGATTTTAAAATTAAAGAAAAAAAGTGCGTTGAAATTTTATGACGTCACAACTGTGAATTTCATACAAACTTTCATACTAGAAGTTCGTTTTTAAGTTTGCTAAAGAGTTGCTGATTAGATTGAGTTGTCATCATCTCTATTGAAAAATAGTTTATAGCAACACTGTGAAATGATATAATCGATCAATCAAACAAATGTGAGAAACAGTCCAACTCTGCAAAAGTACATAATTGACAGCAATTAATGCTGTCGTCAGATTGCGATATTTTTTTCTAAAATACCTGTGTAAACGGACTTAACACTCTAGCAGGATTTATGTAATAGGGCAATGGCAGTTATATCACAGAATAGGTATTAGTACAGCTGGTTATATTAAACCCATAGGTACCCCTAAATGGTTTTAGGCATCTTAGTCGAACGCTGAATCACTTAGCGGTAGGTCTTTTCCCGTAGTATGGTATTTAGCCAAGAAGCCTCGAAGGAACGAGATTGAGAATATGTATAGAGACGTCATCGTCGCTGTCGTCAACAGATAGAGGTCCACCGCTGGACATAGTTCTCTTGCAAGGACCCATCGGCTCCCTGCATCTCATTTGATGTCGTATGGGGCCTGCCAACGCTGCGAATCCAGTGCGGGGTCGCCAATCCAGCACTTTGGGACCCTTACATTAGTAGTGAATTATTTTATTTATTTAGCATTCACAGAAGTGTGTACACATGCTTAGTGTAAAGCAATGATGAGGTCTAGGTTGGAACGCGCTTGCCTAGAAGATGCCTATTCACTCTTGCCTTGAAGGTACTTAAGTTATATGTGGCAGGAAACACGTGCGCTGGTAGGGTGTTCCACACCCTAGCGGTTCGTATCAGAAACGTCGAGCAATAACGCTTCGTGCGAGCAGAAATTTCAGAATTTTCAGCTGGTTATAGCGATTTGCATATTGCGTACCGGTACCTGCATACATACCTACTGCCATACTGCATACTGTTCCTCCATGTCTATTTTTTTCGCAAATAAGTACTATGGTGACGGTATAGGTAGGCTAGGCTCCATACAAAGATATTCAAATCCCTATGAAGTAAATTGACGCAAGGTTTGCACAGAGGGCTTTGCTGATGCGTGAAGCCATCAATATGGGATGCCGCAAAATGTCGCCGATCTATTTTGTATCGCGTTGCATCCGCACAAAGGTTGACGCTAGCATTTACTCTGTCGCTGTATATACGGGGACAAAGCATCTAGTACCTATTTTCTTTACTTGCAGAATATAATATGTATAAGTAATTAGTTTTTTTAAATCTGCTCCAGTGGGAGTTGGGCTTGGCTTTGATAAGGATTTTTTTGGCCACAGCTATTGAAATACATTATGAATCAGTATTTTCAGTATACACTTTCATATGACATGATAAAATAATGTGGAAAGAAATAGTACGAAGTTATTTTTGTGTGTATGTGTACACACATACACACAAAGTGCCTAGTACTTTCAGATATATTTGACGATCGTGATCATTTAAATATTACGATCAAACATGGAAGAATGTATTAAGAAAAAAGCTTAGGGATCTTTATGTGAAGGAACTGAAACTGATGCTTAATACATTTCCAGATCCTTCATTTGAACATCCATAAATCATCATCTTATACTCTATAGTCTATACTAATGTTATTGTGGTTAATAAATAAATAAATATATAATAAATCTTTATATATCCGGATTACCACAGAACCACCACCACCACCACTACAGCCCATTAACGTCTCACTGCTGGGCACAGGCCTCCACTCTCATAGGAGAGAGGGAATTCCAACTTAGACCCACCACGCTGCTCCAATGCGGGTTGGCGGGCTTTAACGACTATTATCATGTTAGTGATAATAACCGGGACCGACGGCTTAACGTGCTCTCCGAGGCACGGGGGTGAAACACCGCTAACTTCCTAACTCCGGGCTAGTACTGAGAATTTCTAGTCAGAAAAACCCAATACTCAATTATGATCCGACCCGGGACTCGAACCCGGGACCTCATCGGCTGCAGTCAAACATGCCAACCACTAGACCAACGAGGCAGTCAACACCACACCACCACCACAGAACAGGGAATGCATATTACTGTGCGGATTACACTCGTACATGATGACGTAATCAGTACAATGCAGCTTGCACCAATGACTGAACGAGCAATCCATCCGTGAGTGACTTGCCCCGGGTTCAGGGGCTTAACATTTATTCCGGATCGCTCTTGTAGGTGTGGCGCAAGGATTTGTGAGTTGTGCGCAATTTCGAACGGATTTGCTAAATCCTTGCAGTTGGTTCTCGTAGCAATCGAACACCGGTTGAGTGATCCCTTCGTTAGCATTGTGTGATTTGACAAAGAGTATGCAAAGAACGAAGATCACCTGTTAAAAAATAAGTTTTTTTAACTAAGAAGAGTAAATTATTGCATAACAGCTAATTATGTAAATTCTAAAAGAGCATTTCAGAAGGTATTTTTTATTATTTACAGGGTACTTCTCAGGCGCCTCATTATTTGATTGACTTCGGTGGCACAATTTTTTTTTTGTATTTGAGACATACTAGCAGGAAATATCAAATCTAGATTTAATTTAGTTAATATTGGTAGTAAAGGGAACTTTATAGGCCTAGCGGTTACATCGTAATTCGATTTTCAAAAAATGGTGTCCACCGAAATCAATATTTTAGTCACCGAAATCAAAATAAAATTATATAAGGAGGTATTTAATATTTTGAAGACTAAACGTAAAGAATTTCAGGTTAATTTTACAATAAAATATTTTATTTTATCAACATATTTACTTACAACATAACATATACTTTAATTACTTAACTTAGATTTAGGAAAATTTACGAAAATCAACTTTGAACTTATGTTTGTATTTTAAATAAATGACATACAAATTGAAATTAAAAATAGTAACCACAACAAAGTAGGAACTTAAAACAGTCTCTATTTAGATCTATCATAACACACATAGTTCAGTCGCTTATTTTGAAGCGAAAAAAAACAAAATTGTTAACAGGATGGGAACAGTTGGAAATGATTAAGTGGCGTATAATAAACGAAAAAAAAAATGCGTGAGCAGGGGTTTTTCCAGATATATTTGGGGGATGAAAAGGGGTGGAATTTTGGATTATTGTGATTTCCGGCGAAAGTTGACTTCGGAAAGAAAAGTGTACAATTAAAAAGTTGTAGATCATAAAAAGATCTATAACTTTTGTACGTATAGTTTTTGTACATAACCTCAAAATCTTCGAGTAAAATGCGAAAAACCTCTTTTATCGTTTTTTATTTTTCATTTACACAAAAATAATTTTATTTTGACGAAACTTGGTGAAAGTATACATTTTTGTATCTGAAATATTCACAAATTTCTTCAGATAAAAATATTTAGAGACTTCCGAGATAATCCCGTTTATCGGCCCAAAAAAATATTTTTCAAATTAAAATTCTCCTTTGGAAAATTGTCATAGAGACTTCTTACAGGTCGCAATTTTTTTCGTTTTGAGTTATACTTTCTTGTGAAATAATAAAAAAATATAGTCACCATTTAGAAACATGCTCAAAAATTGGAAAAACCAAAAAATGAATTTTGCAACCATCTTTTTTTTTACAAAATGTTAATATATTTCCACCGAAAACACTGAGATCAATGCCACTGAAATCAAAATAATGAGCAATATCCCAGATATTTACGAAAGTACCCAAAATTTATAATAATAACCTCCTTAATTGCAATCTAGCACTCATACGATATACGTTTGCATAATTTAAATAATAGTAGTTTAAATAGATATGGATAGAACAGTTCCACCGAAATCAAGTTTATGGGTATACCAAGCCACCGAAAGCCATTACTTATCTTAATAAAAGGGACGCACAAAGAGGCACAGACGTGTTGCCTTTAACCACCGATGCGGCGCGACGGATAGTTTGTCTTACTCTTACTACTATTCTCGCAGTTGTTAAAGTACAGAAGTTATAAGAGAATTGGAGCGCGCCACCGGAATCAATTCTAAACCTCGGACGTGAAAACAATTTGTTATAAGTTGTCAACTAAGGCCTATTATTGATTATAAATATTATAATTTGAGCTAGTAACTAACTAGTTTCTTGTAAGCACCTGCAAAATAGTGGCATATTTTATAGAAAAAAAGAAAAAAAATTATTTTCAACATAATATGGGGTGCGGGACACGGCACCGAGGTCAATATTTCCGCGGTTTTCTTTTTTTAAATTAACTTACATTAAGTTTACCTTAGAAAGGACATAGGCCCCCCTAATATTTTGATCATATCTACCATACATAAAATTATCAAGTGGTTAGCAATCTATTTCATAGAGGTTTTCGACCCGGACACGCTTTTTTGAGCCGTTTGAGAATGACCCTTAAACTAGCTGATGCCCGCGACGTCGTCCGCGTGGATTGAGCTTTTTCGGTTCCCGCGGGAACTCTTTAATTTTCCGGGATAAAAAGTAGCCTATGTGTTATTCCAGATTATAATCTATCTCTGTGCCAAATTTCATCCAGATCCGTTCAGCCGTTGGAGCGTGATTGAGTAACAAACATCCATACATCCATCCAAACTTTCGCATTTATAATATTTATTTGATTCTATGTTGGGCATAGTCATACAAGTGTCTCTTATGTTACGCATATTTACTCTACCATCGGTTCGGAAAGAGGTCTACTGAGAACTGGCAAGATTCGGCTTTCAACAAAATACCTAGATTTCTTTAATATTTGCAATAATCCTAACAAATTTGTAAAAAAAATCATTGAAAATCTGTTCTATTAAAAAAGTCTCCCTTTTCAACTATTTTCTCACCCTTTCTCAAATATTTTTTTTCCTAGCTTGCCCAAACAAACTTTAACAAAATAGCATTTAAATATTTTTCTTTTATCAAGGCACTGCATAATGTTTTTTCAAAAAAAACACCTTGGTCAGATTAGGGATAATCTTGACATAGGAGTCAAAATAATACGATTTAACTGTTTACTCTGAAATAAAATTTAGTAGCGCAATTTCTGACAGAGATGGCTGAATTTCCGGACCTTTGCCGTCTTGATTATGGTTTAAACCGATGCCTTTTTTAGGTTTCTGATAGCCATATAATTTTCATCTATACTAATATTATAAATGAGAAAGTTTGGATGGATGGATGGATGGATGTTTGTTACTCAATCACGCCAGAACGGCTGAACGGATCTGCATGAGATACATTATACTCGTAGTCTGGAATAGCACATAGGCTACTTTTTATCCCGGAAAATAGGGAGTTCCCGCGGGAATCAAAAAAATTTAAACCACGCGGACGAAGACGCGGGCATCGGCTAGTAGGTAAATAATAATAGAGCATAGGACTCCAGGACCAACTAGTTGCTTTCCAAGTTACGGAGGAAATCAAATTCGGTCACCCATCCAGTAACCAACTTTTCTAATACTATCGACCCAAGTCGGTCTGCCATTGGATGATATGCGTTGTCAAAACTTGGTTAAATCACAAATCTATAAAAAGGTATCTAAGGAGAAACTGACTATAGTCCCACCAAACTTATCTAGCCCGGTGGCCAAAATTGGAACTAATTTTAATGCCTGTTTAGTTTTTGTTTATCATTTATACTAGCGACGCTGTCATTGGGTCAGAGAAGTTTGTGGGACTATACATAATATCGACTCAAGACGGAATTTTGAGAAATTCAAACTAGTTCTTCAAAAAGCCCAAATCAACGTCGGACAAAGTAGTTTCAAAAAAGCTTTTCTATACTCGGGAAAAGCTCTGTATCAAAATTTTATTTTTGCTTACAATTTTCCGAAAGGTGTTGCCATGCCATTTTATTTACCCCATGTCTGTATTCAGTTTAACGTCAACTGTCAGCTGTCAAGCTTGTCTGTTCCGCCTTTTTTAGACAGCTCAGTTTAGATAAGCCTTTTAAAAAAATTGTTCGTTTTATTTTAACTACCTATGTATTTTATCCTCCAAAAGGATTATGGTACAGATAAAAGATCATACATATAAACCTACTTTGTTCATTTTGTAGTTTGACATATGCTTTCACAGCCCATAATTTCCACCGATTTTGATGAAATCGGGTACCTACAGACATAGGTTGTATTCCGGCTAAGGACATAGGCTACTTTGTATCCCGAAAAATAAAAGAGTTCCTGCGGGGATAAAACAAAAAATGTAAACCACGCGGATAAAATCGCAAGCATTGGGTAATTATTATAATTAATGATTAAACGAACTTACCTGTAAGTGAAGTTCGATCATAATTATACGAGTATTCGTCCGAAGAGATTAGCATGATATACTTGTAGTACCGTGTACGTACGGCCACTTTCACACGTTAGTTGAGGTAGCTGGAAATAAAAACAAACGCTCCCTCTTACCGGCCGATAGCAGGCCGCTATATATAGGCCCCACTCCTGCACAACTAGCCATTTAGTTCGGAGCTTGACCTTTTTTTTTTTTTTTTTTACACTTTCATAAACACATATATATTACAAATTTAACCTTGAATTTGAAATTTGACCTTTTCATGACACTGGGGTAACCCGTGGGAGGGTGGGATGCTAATCTCTTCGGACGAATACTCGTATAATTATGATCGAACTTCACTTACAGGTAAGTTCGTTTAATCATTAATTACACTTCGTATTCGTCCTCCGAGATTAGCATGATATACTTGTAGATATTGAGAGACTTGTCATGAAAACAGGTCTTACTCGTAGTTATTATGCGAAAAACGCACTTTAACTATCAGGTATATCATATTTAATACATAATAATGATTATGTTCATATTTAATGAACAATTTTATTTATTTTGATAGATATTTACGAGGTACTGTATAACTTTGTTTTTTATAATGCTCGATTTTATTATTACAGGATCATAGTATTTGTAAGAAATGAGTCAACTCAACAATCTGAATTTTCGATAAGGAAAATTATAATTTCAAAAGTATTCGAGCAACTACTTAGTGTCGTGTACTTTGGGCAAAAACAAGGACCAGTCTGTGGATATGCCAAGTGACTGCAACTAAAATATTCTTGTGGATATGGCGGGCTCTTGAGGCCGCGCTGTATTGAGGAATTGTGTCGAAGGTGTTTAATTTTGTCAAGATAACTATTGAGGGTTACACTTACGATAATGTAAAAATTGTATTATATACGGAAGAAACCTGTTCAGAAAGTTTTAATTAAAAATTAAAAATTTTGATTGACGAGAAATTTCGAAGGAAAGTTCTATGTTATATATTATTATTATTACAATTTTGAAAAACTTTTGCATTCTATGTAATGTTCTTGAAGCTCATAAAATTATTTAATGCTTCAAAAGTTCTTTTATAGTTGAAATTTCATCAGATCATTGATTGAGAAAAACAAAACACAAAAAAAAAAAAAAAAAATTAATGCATTTCAAGGATCTCAAGTGATGTTACATTTTAGCATAGAAAGTCAGTATGAATTTGAAAAAAAAAAATTTAGAAATTCTATTTATAGTACCTATGTTCAATTTTTTCAATGAAACTGCATATTATACTTAGAGATCACTTATCTCTAATATTACGAGATCTACAACTATTGGTAAAGTTGTGATAAATTTCAACAACTCAAATTCAATTGAATTAATGCTTGCTGAAGACATCCATGGAAGAGATGTATAGTATTGATTGCCGAATTGAAACAACTTAATTGATCAACTATCGTGTTGTTTAAATGAATTTACAGAAGGACAGAAATAAAACTGACTGAAAGGTATTCATCATTTCTATAGATGAGAGTGGGAAATCTCTTATCAATAAAGACTACCGGCGAGCAGCCAGCAGTAGTTCCAACCAGGGTATGTGAGGTGTAATTTGCGGCTGCAGGAACGAGAGAGAAAGAAAAAAAAATAAAATAAAAATAAAAATATATATATACTTATGTATATATATAACCACGTCAGATGGTTCAAGGACCAGTGGACCAGTGGGTCCGAAGACAAATTACAGCAAGTAAACCATTAAATATGCGATATGATGGTAGGCTATAAAGGAACAAAAATTATGAACTTTACTTGTGTTTTCTTGATAATACCGAAGAGTGGAAACCCAAGAGATTGAAACCCATGAACGCATTAATGGCGTACGCATCTGAGTCATTCTTACACGAAATATATTAATTTTTATAATTGGTATAACATTGGGACGCAAAAAGGAGAATTTTCGAATTATTTGGACAGTTCCCACTAAATACCTTTGAACGGATTCGTCTTGATTCTCTAATAGCTTTAGTATCGTGACTAGAGCGTTTATATGTAATACAAACATCTTTATAATCGCATCTATTCAATATATATCTCGTGGGCTCATCTCAAGAGGAGAAGTACCTACCAGCCATGCAGGTTATGAAACCAACTGCAATGGTATTGGCGATCTTGAAAAGATTTTGAAAAAATGTGTAAGTATTCAACAAATACTTGAAACCGAAGTAAGCTGGCAGAATTTCCAACTGGTTAATGTGAAATGCCTCATTTCGTTGGGTGCTAGCAGTTTCCTCACCACAAGCGACCCCCAACCCCGTAGTTGAGAATCCTATGACAATTTCTACATCATTTCAATTTTGTTTACAGAATTAAGCCGCTCAAAATCTGAAGGACAACAGGATATAGATGCGTTGTTTCTTAATTACCATTTTTTAAATTTAAAACATTTACACCTTCTAAAACTTGGTTGTTTTAGCCGGCCACGATGAAGTAATAAGGCCAACTAATGTAGCAAAGTTCAAAAAAAAAAATATTATTATGTATATAAGAATAAATTACGTATTCCAAAAAATAAAGTTGCAGGAGCTCGGTGGCAACTTATTGTTTCTTTTCATTGAAATATTATGTTATATAGACGTTCGTTTTGTGATTTCTTTTTAAAAAGAGAATCAATCATCATCGAACAATAACTATAGGTAGTGTCGGAACTCCTTATACGGAAGTTATTTACTTGTTTTAAAATTAATTATTAAAGAATTATTATGATTAAAAGGAGTAACATTAATTTCTTAGCCTCGAGGAAATTTTTAGAAAAAAAATATTGCAGTTTGGTTTAAATAAACCAAATAACTGTGGAACGTATATTTGGAAAACTATATTCAAACAAAAGCGCAATTAATTTAGTTGCCTTTCTGGTCTGCATGTATTAGGGCCGAAAACTAAGCATCTTTTTGATTGGTTGTGGTCATATAGCAGTTCTCACTAATACAATTATTGTTCTAAATTCTTCAAATAAAGAAAAAAAATATTGAAATGTTTTTCATTGTTTTATATTAAAGTAAATATGTTCTTGCCGTATGACTCGGAAAAAGAGTACTGCAGTCAAAAATTAATGTACTGCAGGTTCACTTTGTGATATAGCTCCTATAGCTAAGGGACCATCGACTGCCTTTTGAATGAATTTCGAGGCAAAACAAGAAACACTTAAAATAGGAATACTATAGGAAAAAACAACTAACCACTGTAGGGTCATCGGTTATGGATGACCACTGCTTTTTTAAAAATTTTGACAAATTTTTAAAAAAAAAAAAATTACCAGTGTTCCTAATCTCGGACAACGATGGCTGCGATGAGAAGTCCTTAGCCGAAATGCTCGCATAACAGGTCTGTTGATTTAAAACTTCCTTTGCGGTTTGGGCTTGAGGCTGTTTCGACTCTGCGCTCTATTTAATTATCGACTTAGCATCTTTGTAAGTTTCTGAAAGATTCTTGCTAAATAATAAGAATTAGTTTTAATATGCAATAACTAATCCTGAGGACAATTAAACGTCTTGTTAAAGAATCGCTGTATGTCGTAATTAAAGCGTCGTGCGTCCATTAATAGATGCTGTATCCGACGATCCGTATCGTTTTATAAAGCTCTGCTGTAGTAGCTATGCTCAAAACATCATAACAAAAAACTCGAAGGCGTCTTGCTGTCGGGATTCGGGAGTGAAGGCGGGACTTGCACCTGCGTCATCATGACTTCTCCCAGGGCAGGTAAGATCGTTGGTCTTCATGACATTAGTCATTCATTATTGTTCATTAGAACGCAGTCCCAATAGTGAAGCATATTATGGCAACATGAATGCTTGGATAAGTTTTCGCACCTGATCGAAGATGCTTTGAGATTCAAGCACGTGCGCGCGCACTTTCGTCGTACGAAAAAAGGTGTGCCAATAAAGTGCGTAAAAGGACGCACTTCTCAAAAATAGATTTTGCAATAGTTAGTTCAAACAATCAACGCAATACAGGCATAATTTCATAATATATAATCGTGTACGAAAAAAAAAAACACTTCAAAATTGAACAACGCCTGAGAGCTCCCGCTCATGACCCATTGCCAGTCCATTACTTTGTAGGCATGAGATTGCACGCGAAAATATACTTCAAAATTGAGCAATGCCTGAGGGCTTTCGCCCACGACTCATTGTAAGTCTATTACTTTGTAGGCATGTGATTGCACGCGAAAACGTACTCCAAATTGAAACGTACTTCAAATTTGAGAAATGCCTGAGGGCTTTCGCCCACGACTCATTGCAAGTCTATTACTTTGAAGGCATGAGATTGCACGCGAAAACGTACTCCAAATTGAAACGTACTTCAAATTGAGCAATGCCTGAGGGCCCCCGCCTACGACTCATTGTAAGTCTATCGTTTTGTAGGCATGAGTTTGCACGCGAAAACGTACTCCGACATATTGTAAGTCTATTAGGCATGAGATTGCACGCGAAAACGTACTTCAAATTAAGCAATGCCTGAGGGCTTTCGCTCACGACTCATTGTAAGTCTATCATTTTGTAGGCATGAGATTGCACGCGAAAACGTACTTCAAATTGAGCAATGCCTGAGGGCTTTCGCCCACGACTTATTGTAAGTCTATTATTTTGTAGGCATTAAATTGCACGCGAAAACGTACTTCAAATTTGAGCAATGCCTGGGGGGCCTCGCCTACGACTTATTGTAAGTCTATTATTTTGTAGGCAAGAGATTGCATGCGAAAACACACTTCAATAGGTAGCCATAGGCAATCCGATTTGCTAAGATTTCATAATATCCACGTCTAGACAGGTAGATTTTAACAGACTTTCTTGCTGATTCTTTTCTGTAGGAATGTTATTCCGAACCAGTGAAAGATTCCACTCGACGACTCAAAAAGGACTTGTAAAAGTCTATTTGAGTAAGAAACATTAATTGAATTTCGGTTTGAGTATAGGTATATATCTAAAAAAAAATCCTATGCGCAAACACACATTATTAGAAAGTTGGCTGACGAGCAATGTTGCGACTCGATGGTGGCAGTGTTGGCGATTGCAGTGACTCCAAAGAACTCGATGACAAGCAGTGTAGAAGACTTCAAAAACAAAAGCTCGATGGTGTAGAAGACTCCAAAAAACTCGATGACAAACTTATTCGGTGATAACGTTTACGTGATCGGTTTAATTTCAAATTTCCGAAATCACTTTTACGTTTTTATCACAAAAATAAATAATAAAAATATTAATTTTTAATTTAATAATTTAAAAATAAAATAAAAACTCACCGAATTTGCGGACGTGCGAAGTGGCTGAGCACGAAAACACGAATGGCTAGTTGTGCAGGAGTGGGGCCTATATATAGCGGCCTGCTATCGGCCGGTAAGAGGGAGCGTTTGTTTTTATTTCCAGCTACCTCAACTAACGTGTGAAAGTGGCCGTACGTACACGGTACTACAAGTATATCATGCTAATCTCTTCGGACGAATACTCGTATAATTATGATCGAACTTCACTTACAGGTAAGTTCGTTTAATCATTAATTATAATAATTACCCAATGCTTGCGATTTTATCCGCGTGGTTTACATTTTTTGTTTTATCCCCGCAGGAACTCTTTTATTTTTCGGGATACAAAGTAGCCTATGTCCTTAGCCGGAATACAACCTATGTCTGTAGGTACCCGATTTCATCAAAATCGGTGGAAATTATGGGCTGTGAAAGCATATGTCAAACTACAAAATGAACAAAGTAGGTTTATATGTATGATCTTTTATCTGTACCATAATCCTTTTGGAGGATAAAATACATAGGTAGTTAAAATAAAACGAACAATTTTTTTAAAAGGCTTATCTAAACTGAAGACGGATTATCAAGACGGAATTTTGAGAAATTCAAACTAGTTCTTCAAAAAGCCCAAATCAACGTCGGACAAAGTAGTTTCAAAAAAGCTTTTCTATACTCGGGAAAAGCTCTGTATCAAAATTTTATTTTTGCTTACAATTTTCCGAAAGGTGTTGCCATGCCATTTTATTTACCCCATGTCTGTATTCAGTTTAACGTCAACTGTCAGCTGTCAAGCTTGTCTGTTCCGCCTTTTTTAGACAGCTCAGTTTAGATAAGCCTTTTTAAAAAAATTTGTTCGTTTTATTTTATCTATGTATTTTATCCTCCAAAAGGATTAAGGTACAGATAAAAAATCATACATAAACCTACTTTGTTCATTTTGTAGTTTGACATATAATATGCTTTCACAAATCACAGCCCATAATTTCCACCGATTTTGATGAAATCGGGTACCTACAGACATAAGTTGTATTCCGGCTAAGGACATAGGCTACTTTGTATCCCGAAAAATAAAAGAGTTCCTGCGGGGAAAAAACAAAAAATGTAAAACACGCGAATGAAATCGCAAGCATTGGGTAATTATTATAATTAATAGCTTATGATAGTGAGTTAACATAACACTAACACATCTCATTTCTGGGCAAAGGCCTCTCCTATTCTGTTCCATATTTAAGTATCCTAAGTGTTTCTAAGCTTCAGATGGCCTGCAAACTACAATGCAATGTAGTGTTTCCATCTATACCTTAATTAATTACTCTACCTCTATTCGTTATATTTAGGGCGAAAAGTGATACCGCAAACAAACTTGGCTTTTGCGCTTCATTTACTAAAAAAATTAATAAAAACCGGCTTAATTAATAACTAAAACTAAAAAAGAAAAAATAATTAAATTTATTAAGTACATAATTTATTTAAACAATGGTTACTAATAAAAAAAATTGTGTGTGTCAGCTCCGACGCACGACCGGAGATATTACTCTTTACGAACGATTATAAAATATAAAGATTAGTAAATGAACGCGTTTTTTATATTACTGAAAGCATGCTTGATACATTTATTTATATTAATTATATTATATAATTTATATTCATCAAAATACTTACATTACATAGCCGGAAACGTAATGGAGAAAATTTGATTTTACTCCCCATCAATTTTCATATCCCGGGCTTATATAGGTATGCAAATCGATTATAAAGGAGATAAAGTCCAATAGTATTTTTTGGAGTCGTACACCTAATACGCGTCGTTTGAGAACCCCCTCCGTTAAAAAGCTCGCGCGTCGACGTTTCGCTCTGACGTTCTGTACCCTTACTCTGAGATTGATCGAATTTAAAATACGGTCTCACTAAGTGAGGTGAATTACATTTGCATCAAACTAAAATGAATCTTAATTGTATTAATTTAGAGCTCAATTTCGTGTATGCATTCACAGCCAGCGCTCCAAACGATACGTTTCGAAATTTGAATCGGTTGCACTGAATTTGTGGCTTTAAATCAAGAGTTTTTGGGTCCATTTTAGTTTGACGCAAATGTGATTCACCTCACTTAGTGAGACCGTATTTTAAATTCGATCAATCTCAGAGTAAGGGTACTGTCCTATTCGTAGTTTTTCCCTTACTACAAGTTAGCCCTTGACTGCGATCTCACCTGATGGTAAGTGATGATAATGTATATCGATCTTGACCCTTTAATGTATATCGAGAAAATTACTCGGCAAACAGAATGTGAACAAAAATCAAAGCTCTATAATATTATTAAATCAGCGTCCATACAAGAATAATAAACGAAGAGGTCTGTACCAACAACAACCTCCGAGGCACATAATCAAGAGAGGCAAAGTTCCGGAAATTCGACCATAGCACTCCATAGACGACAGATGTTGTGCCATGCGATTCTGTTATCTATGTAAACACAATACGGGCCCAAGTGGAATATCAACACTTGGGCATAGTTGACAGTGATAACAAGGGACGGTATCGCAGAGCCTTTATGAACCTAAGATGGCGATGGCATGTTAGATATAACCTTAGATAAAGCGTATTGTATACTTGATTGTTGGCTTATTTTCAAAATTCCTTGTCTGAAATTATATTATAACCGCTTAATTACATTGTTGCAAATCCAGAAAAATATTATAAATGCGAAAGTGTTTGTCTGTCTGCTACGCTTTCATGGTCCATCTGTTCGACCGATTTCGATGTTTGCTACAGAGATAGTTTGTATCCCGGGGAAGGACATAGGCTTTATGCCGGAAAATTAAAGATTTCCCGCGAAAATCAAAAAACTTTAATCTGGACGAAGTCGCGGGCATCATCGAGTAATTCATAATTGCTTTATATATGACATTTTTTACGCAGAGGTATTTTTTTCAACCACCAAAATGACAAAAAATACTTATTACCACTAATACTTTAACGTATGTTATTTTTAGAACATAGTTATTTTTGGCAGGAAAAAAAGGAAAAATCGTACGTGGCTATAAAGTGTTAACTCTATCTCAGTCCCCCTAGTATAGACCGAGAGAGACAGAGTACCCTTATGTAATTATTTCAGGTAGTGTTGAACATTGTAAGCTTATACGAACAATTCCAAGAAGGTTCGAGTAGTTCAGCGAAAAAAGAGGAAAAAAACAAAGTGCCGCAGGTTCGAATCCCACTCATGAAACTGGCAGATTTCAAGGATCTGTTTATTTTAATTTGTCTATTTTTGTGATAGGACCTTAGCCATAGAATACTAACTATCCACTACGTCATTATAACCAAAATAAGCCGCTACAGATAGGAGAATCCAGGTGAAATACTTTTTATCGAACAGCTGAGACCACTCGTTATCACTCCGGGTAATGGCCGGTGAAAAATAGGGTCACCATGATTTTTATTTATAGAAAACTTATCCTGGTACTTATAAACCTGAAAATATTTTATTTAACAAACAAAATACGCACCCTATAGAGAATCTTCTTAAGAGTTAGTCAACGGACGATCTTATGTGAGTAACTGCAGAATGTAGTGTCAGGACGCAAGTGACACTAAGAGCATGTTCTGTTGAGGCCTTCATCCAGTAGGGGACTGTGGACGTCCATCGGTTAACAACTCGGTGGACGACATATCGTCAGTGCCTAATACCTAAGCGCGCTACTATTATGTATCCATCGAATTAATTGAGAGTCTTCGAACGCTGCGTTTTTCGGTTGAAGATCGCTAATAAACTACCTTATTCTATCGATTGATGACTCGTTAGATAGTTTCTCTTCTACGGATCTCTTCATTGATGGTGATTTGATCACGTGAAGAAACTACGATTATAACTCACTCCATCGCACGCTGGAGAGGCTAGACTTTCTTATGAGGTCCATCATTAATTAGCAACCTGACTCTGTTCTCTATGCCATCACTGGCAAAACGCATAGTTTGAAAATGCTGATCTTCTAGCACTGAGAATTTTTTTCCCTACCAGTCCCATTTAGCCAAAGGTACTAGTGGTTAGACGACATAAGGGTGGACAGGGCTTATCTACCCAAAAATAAAAGGTTTGGCTCAAAATAGAGAAGCATTTCGCGTGATGACCGCCAAACTTGGTTTTGAAGAAGGCACACGATGATGATGATGATGATGAGTCCCAGTTTAGTTTTTTGAGTTTACCAGTGCATTGGGACAAATCCGAACAAGTCAGAACACGTAGTCACCCTAGCTGGAAATCGTTGGTCGGCCGGGAAATTATTAAGAGAATGGGAGCACTGGCCCGTTTATTAATTTCGCTGTAAGCGTAACTTTCGACGCGCCATTTCAGCCGGTTGCGGGCTTGTTAGTCTGACCATCTGTATTACGTCATAATTCACTTACTGTTCCAATAGTTTGTAACATTTTCCACTCTTTACTTTTATTTAATGACGTAGTAAATGGCCAAAAGAAACGATGTCCTAATTGTTCCTATATCATGAGTAATTTGAGATTGACATTGAGATTAAGTCTTTACATAATTAATTGAAATCTTATTGAAATAAATTAATGAAAATGTCTTTATCTGTGCCACTTTGGATAAGCCAGCAACAAATTATTAACATAGCAACACCCCAAAATAATGATCCCATTAAATAAAACATAAATCTGTCAGATTCAAATATTCAGGACGGGCCACCTAATATTAGAAACACGTGGCCATCCCAAATATCAACCCAAATGAAAACCAATAAAAAATTATCTATATGAACTCACCAATAAGAAGAAGCTCCAAATAAGGGCATAGAGTATACACAAAAAAAATCACTAAACACAGATCACTCACACCACTGAAACATTTTGAAAATCGAATTCAGCGCGATTATGCGCACGCGCCGGCGCGCCGAGCAACACTGACTCACGCGCATGAAACAACCAGCTCACCCTTCGAAATTCAAATCTATTTTTCAACGTAACAGGAACAAAAGGAGAGGGCGGTCGCCCTCGCTACTATATATAAATAGACCGGCACAAGCCGACGCGTCCGTTCGTTCACTCAGGAAAGTGTAAGGCTGAAATTCCATTTATTTCCTCGTTACTAGCTCCACACGTTAAGATAATAATTAGGGTTGTCAACTATGTATTTTAAAACCTCATCAAGAAAGTTTCATTTCTTACGTTACAACTCTCTCAATGATTATAACAGCTAGTATAATTATAATTTTATATAATTATTTATGATTATCATATTATAATATGATAATGTGCGAAAGTGCGTTTCTTTATTGGTTTGTCCTAAAATCACGCCGCAACGGAGTAAAGGCCTGATGCAAGAAATTTTCACAGAAAATCATAATTTTTACAAAATATGATTAATATTCCAATATGAGATCATATTTTCATTCCTATTAAAAACATTTAATCAGTTAAATTAGATTTATTTTTCATTTTTCCAAAAAAAAACTTAAGTGGTAGCCCTATAATTTTTTTAAAAATAAACGTCCGGCCCTCTTTAATAGCGCCGAATCCACGGTTCCTATTCTCATTAAGTATTGAAGTCGCGTTTCCTATTTTTTACAGTGCCCTTTGATTGAAGAGTGTCGTGACTTGTTAGTTCCGAGAATTTTGGTTTACGTCTATCTTTGGCTTATTGGACTTGTCGTTTGATGATCACGCTGTGGGGGAAATCGTCACCCCTATGATATTTTGATCCAATTCTATGAAATATATAGTGGTGAACTCCTATCAGTTTATATCGTCATCTCTACCTAACGCAAGTATCTGACCCGTTGTCCTAGGTAAGCGACGCAACGCAACGTGAAGCGATACGAATCCAAAGAAAATGACAATTTTATGAAGATGATTTGATGAGATGAACGATAAGAAGTCATCTAGTGTTTAATACTATCACGTGCTACGTATTGAGTCGGGTTTCACGTTTGTTGCTGTGCTTTCGTGAGCAACAAATGCGACAATGAGACTTAATACGTAGGTAAGTTTGTGATTTTCTATGGAGTCGTATCGCGTCGCGTTGGGTCACGTCACTTTCGTCACAGCTAGGACAAGGAGTAAGGACAGGGTCATAGTGAGCATGGGTCACCTCTTCAGTATGAGATGAGTGAGTCCTCACGTTATAAATGGTACCTACGTATGTAATGTTCGTAATTTGTCATTATCATACTAATATTATAAATGCGAAAGTGTGTTTGTTTGTTGGTTTGTCCTTTAATCACGCCGCAACAGAGCAAAGGATTGACGTGAGTTTTGATATGTGGTTTGGAGAGTGACATATAATTAAGGAGTTCCCGCGGGAATCAAAAAAACTTTAACCACGCGGACGGAGTCGCGGGCATCAGCTAGTCTATGTATAGTTCGCGCGCGAACTGTAGATTTTCCACCATGAAGTATTAGTTTTATACGGTTATAGGTATACCAAAATGGTAAAAAAGATATCCTTTTGGTGCAAATAAGTCCATCTGGATGTCTGTGTGTCACACTTCCTTATTTCAGAAACTCAGTAATATTTTTCACATCATAAATTTCATGTTTTTTTTTGTGATAAATAATACAAAGTAAAATAAATTTATTTTCCACGTCAGTGCAAAAGGAAATCTAAATAAATTCTCACGTTCCAGACATGAGTCAGCTGACACTACCGTCTAGACTCAGTGCATGTCCCACTCGGATTTAATTTCAATATTCAGCTCCGCTTCTATAATAAGGAGATCTAAGGAGGTATTCTTTATATAGATGTGATCTAGATGCTCTGAAATTTTTGAATTTTAATTAAACAACGGAAATGGATTTTTGTAGCATTACTACTCGATCTTTTAATAATACAGTATAGTTTTGTCGTATGTGGTGATGATAACTTTATTACAATATGATGCGGAAGGAGGTACGTCAAAACGTCACAACTCAAAATAATGCTGTATTTGTATGTATATTTTGTATAGAGCATAATTATTTTGAGTTGTTACGTTTTCGGGTTGTGCTACACATGATACATTCTATCGCACGCTTTTTATACGTATGATTATTTTGCTCAATTATTGCTACCTAATGTGAACGTGTGTTGAAATATAAGTTACTTTTAAATGGTATAGACTAATGCAACTCTAGAGAATGCCCGGCGACTGTCCCGGGGACGCAGTTGCGCCACAAATTTAGAATCCCGGATATCGGAGGGGACTGACACTTTTTACCCTGCCTACTAGCAACGGAAAACTTACGTGCATACTAAAACTCTAGATGCGTTCCCATTAAACATTTTTTTTAACTCTTTTTTTTAATCCAGTACAAGTTAGCCCTTGCTTGCCAATTATACTCATCATTTTAACCCATCTACATTGCTGGTCTCCTAGAGCACAAGTCTCATCTCAAAGTGTGAAAGGTTTGGCCTTAGTCCACCACACTGGGCGGATTGGCATCAGACCTTACAGGTGATTGAAAAAGCTATATTTTGTGCTGAAACAACCTTTTTTATTTGGTTAGCCCTTAACTATGCTAGTCAAAAACCGGCAAAGACAATTACGGCAGCCGTGATATGACGGCCAAGCGATTTACCATTCCGATACGATGCCACGTTGAAACCGATTAGTAGTATGAGTACAATATAACTGCCATACCCCTAACATGTTAGCTCGCTACCATCTCAGACTGGATCATCCCCCATACATATCGCTGTATTACCACCAGGTGAGATTGCAGTCAAGGGCTAACTTGTAACGGAATTAAAAAAAATTAACTGTTCATGTTATGGCAACCATATGTACCACCGATCACCGCGTCATTTTATCCCCTTGTTCTCCACTACTCCCAATAGTGAATTCTATTTAAGTTGATTTTATCGCATCCAGTTGATTTTCTTACATCTATGTCACACATCACTATCCGATAGGTCTTTTTCGATTCCCGTTTTCCCTTTTTTTTCGTCACGCCCAATGTATTAAAGTGTTTAATTTGTCTCCTCTGATAGTTGAAGATTAATACTCTTTTGAGGACATGTGGTGTGGAGAGAAAGTAATTATACCTTTATGTTTAAGTCAAGTCTTGTTTTATAGTTATTATTATTAAGATTCGTCGCTTCACTATTGTAAAAAAACGATATGCGTGTTCTGGAGTATTGCATTTTTTGTCGATGGATGTTTGTCAATAATTATTATGAAACTTCAGAGACGTGCTTATGTCAAAAATAAAATAAATGGTTGGACAAAATATAGTAAGGGACTTATCATTTATCGAAGCGATACGTAAGTAGGTATCTCAAAATCGGAGTGTAGTGATTGACATTCTGCGCCTGATGGCGGTGGCGTTGTATAAATAGACTGTCCCTTCAGTGGATGTAGGCGACATTTTAGTTGTGTTATTTTTAAAACGAACGTTTTAGTAAAATATATCGATCTCTATGCAGACGTGATGTAAATTGAAACTGCTCTTTCTAATTAATGTTGAATCATTATGAAACCGTAGAGTGCCTAAAATATGGTAGCAGGCGTTGGCCGTGGCCATTTTTGGCCTTCCCGGCGAAGAGGAATGCGGAAGGTTTTGAGAACCCACCACATTATTATCTAAAGAAAATTCTTATGCTTGGATGGATTCAGATCATATTATCAGTCGATTGCGCAACGTTGGCCCAAGTCGGTAACGGTGACGGAATTTGGTAGTCCGAATGTGGCTTTTCCGTTTCCTCCGTGCCTCGAAGAGCACATTAAGCCGTCGGTCCGAGTTATTAAGTATCACTAACATCTGATAATAATCGTTCAAAACCTTGGGTAGAAAAATAGTACTCTTTTTCATAATGACTTAATTATGCAGACTTCTGCAATACAAGTTTATCTTAGTGCAGAGTCTGCGCATCAATCTGTATCCTATATATTTATACAAGCCATTGATTACCACTTTGTTGTGCGCTTAGTTAATAAGACACATTTGTATGTTTGAGAAATAAATTATTTATTTATTTATTTATTTATAAATTCCACACCATATTTGTTCTACCTATGCTTCATATATGACCACCTAGCTGATGCCCACGACTTCGTCCGCGTGGATTTTTCCGCGAGGTTTTTTGGTTCACGCGGGAACTCTTTAATTTTCCGAGATAAAAAGTAGCCTATGCGCTATAATTCCAGACTATAATCTATCTCTGTGCCAAATATCATCCAGATCCGTTGAGCCGTTCCGCGTGGTTGAGAGACAAACATCCATTCATCCATCCAAACTTTCGCATTTATAATATTAGTATAGATTAGTTAGATTCCACTGCTAAGGTTCACTGTTAGAGATAAGTTCTTCCTTGTCCACAATTTTTATGTTTTTCTATTTACGTATTTCATAACTTTTTTGATAAAATAAAAATAAAACAATTTACTTCTAACCTTAATAAACAAACTGTAATAAAATATTCAATTTGTATGAGCCATTGTTTTGGGAATGTACATTTAATTAAAACGCCCACCGGAGCGGAAAGTACAATTTCCGTGCCTACTTATTTCCGCGAATATTATTTTGATTTTGTTCGTTTTACTACATTCGAGAGATGGATGTAGATGGATGATGGATGAAATCTTTTTAATTATTTGCTTGCTTCCTTTTACTAAGGATGAATAAAAGATGAATTTTTCATTTACGATGATCTCTAATAATTATCTAGATGTTGTATGTACAATAATCATACTAATATTGTGTGTTTGTTTTTTGGTTTGTCCTTCAATCACGCCATAACGGAGCAACGGATCGACGTGATTTTTTGCATGGGTATAGTTGAGGACATGGAAAGTGACATAGGCTACTTTTTATCCCGGAAAATTAAGGAGTTCCCGCGGGAATTAAAGAAACTTAAACCACGCGGACGAAGTCGCGGGCATCAGCTAGTATTATTATACCTACCCATCGATTTTACCTAATTAGATGATGCCAATCAACTTGATGACGATGGTAAAGTTTTTGATTCCCACGGGAGTTCTCTAATTATTATTTGTATAACCCGGGATAAAAAGTAGCCTATGTCCTTCCACGGGATGTAACATATTTCTGTACTGAGTCGTATTCATAGCTAAAAAACTACCTTTGCAGAGGCATACATATTGAAATAAAAAACAAAAAAACGCCTGCCTGCAGGAAATCCCATCCCGTTGTTTATGAAAGTCGCCATACAATGTTACTTTACATGCAGTGCAAGATAAAAAAAATCGGATTGTTTTTTCAAATTTTTAATAGTATCCCGGCGCCGACGAGTATTTCAATATCGTGTTTTTTTGGCGGCAAACAACGGACGTTGATTGATGTGCGCGAAATACGAAAAAACGGGATGCATAGGTCATGGTATATGAAAATGGTAGTTTGATTTTATGAGGTTCCCAGTTTTGCCCTGTTAGGAAGAGCATTGCATAAGAGAGCAAATTAGCTCAATCTATACTTCTATACTAATACTAGCTGATGCCCGCGACATCGTCCGCGTGCTTTAAGTTTTTTTTATTCCCGCGGGAACTCCTTAATTTACCGGGATAAAAAGTAGCCTATGTCACTCTCCAGGTCGTCAACTATACCCATGCCAAAAATCACGTCCATCCCGATTCGTTCGTTGACGTTCGTGTATCACGAACTTTTATACAAACTCTCAACCCCCATTTTACCCTTTTGGGGTTGGAATTTTCAAAAATCCTTTCTTAGCGGATGCCTACGTTATAATAGCTATCTGAGTGCAAAATTTCAGCCCGATCCGACCAGTGGTTAGAGCTGCGCGTTGATAGATCATTCAGTCAGTCAGTCAGCCACCTTTGCCTTTTATATATATTTAGATTATAAATCCGAAAGTTTGGATGGATAGATGGATGGATGGATGTTTGTTACTCAATCACGCCAGAACGGCTGAACGGATCTGGATTAAATTTGGCACAGAGATAGATTATAGCCTGGAATAACTTACGGGAGCCAAAAAACCTCAATCCACGCTCTTCGAGCCTTATTTGTTCACGAATGATTGTAATGGACAATAATTAATAAACAATTGACTTACTTCTGTAAGAACAAATTGTGAATTGTTTTCATGAACCAATAAATCATCTATCTATCTATCGAAGTCGCGGGCAACAGCTAGTCCATAATAATTCCATACTAATATTATAAATGCGAAAGTGTGTCTGTCTGTCTGTCTGTCTGCTACGCTTTACGGCTCATCCGTTCATCGGATTTTGATGAAATTTGGTACAGGGGTAGGTTATATCCCGGGGAAGGACATACGCTACCTTTTATCCCGGAAAATTAAAGAGTTCCCGCGAGAATCAAAAAACCTTAATCCACGCGGACGAAGTCGCGGGCATCATCTATAAATGCGAAAGTGTGTCTGTCTGTCTGCTACGTTTTCCCAGCCCATCTTTTCAACCGATTTTGACGAAATTTGGTATTGAGGTAGGTTGTATCCCGGGGAAGGACATAGGCTTTTTTTATCACAGAAAATTAAGGAGTTCCCGCGGGAATCAAAAAACCTCAATCCACGCGGACGAACGCGGGCATCAGCTAGTATTATATAGGCAACAGTCAATTTCTTTCCCCAAGCAGACTTATACAGTTATTCCAGAGAGAGAAAATAAAAAGAATAAGTATAATCGTGCGAGTGAAAGCCTTTTATCTTTCTACGTAGAGAAAATATACAAAGGCTCAAAAAAGGTTGTATTTTCTTTACGCATTAACGTTTCGTTTAACAACGATTGTAATTAATTAGCCATGCTTACTTGGTTAACGACAACCCGAACATTTCTCGGATAAAGGTTTTTGGATAAAAACGTAGGACATTTTCACTTTCTTTTGAACACGAATTTATCTGAAGTAGGTACAAGTATTTTTTTTCTCTGCCTCGATTTGTTGAATTCATTTTTAAAGGCTTTTATTGTGAGCAATTACAGCAACTCTAGTCATGTGCACGTGTTACATGTTCCTTGTTTTAGTATAAAATATTGAAACGTGGAACATTTTTTTTAATTTATCGACTATATTAGCTTATGCCCGCAACTTCGTCGTTTAGGTTCCCGCGGGAACTCTTTAATTTTCCGTCATAAAAAGTAGCTTATGTGTTATTAGATCTGTCTCTATGCCAAATTTCATCCAGATCCGTTTAGCCGTTCTGGCCTGAATGAGTAACAAACATCCATCCATCCAAACTTTCGCATTTATAAGCGACTAGCTGATGCCCGCGACTTCGTCCGCGTGGATTGAGGTTTTTCGGTTCCCGCGGGAACTCTTTAATTTTCCGGGATAAAAAGTAGCCTATGTGCTATTCCAGACTATAATCTATCTCTGTGCCAAATTTCATCCAGATCCGTTCAGCCGTTGGAGCGTGATTGAGTAACAAACATCCATACATCCACACATCCATACATCCATACATCCATACATCCATACATCCATACATCCATCCAAACTTTCGCATTTATAATATTTATTTGATATACAGAACCTATAGACCTATAGAAAGCTACATTATCAGCGAGTAACATAGGCAATATTTTATTTTAAAAAAATTAGAGATCCTTACGAAAATTGCAATTATGTGAACCAAGTCGGAAAAAATCCTCTCATCGAGCTTACGTGGCGTGCGCTGCGTAAATAGTTAAAGTTACACGAAAACAATGTATGGAATTTTGTATGGAATTGTTCCTCTCAAAAAGTTCTAAAAAAAAGTTCGCAATAGCATACATCTATCTTTTAAGGTTGACTCACAATAACCATTTTTATAGCTATATTGGGTATAGACTATAAGGATTATTAGTGCTACCCGTGCGAAGCCGGGGCGGATCGCTAGTATATTATATAGTTTTGTTGTGGTCCCTAAGGTATTGGAATGGTGAACGTAGAGTTGGCAAACTTATATTGAGACAGATGACTTCAAACGAATCACTAAACTCAAAACCACGTTGTGTGTCAAGTCCTATACTCAACAGCTGATGTTTATCGATCGACGACGGTGAATTTCATGAATAAAAATCGTATAAAACAGAAGGTTTATTTAAACTTGTAAACATTCAATACCGACATGATCACGCCCGAGCAAACGCTCGTTTAAATTACGTACATTGAAGGCCCAAAAAAGGTAGCAATTCCTTTGGGTGTGAGCGGTTCGTTTGGCAGCGATTGTAATTAATTAGCCGCTCGATTCTTGGAAACCTGAGCGTTTTCTACCCGAAAGATATTTTAATAAAAAATTTCATGCTCGACCTAAGATTTTTTTTGGGTCGAACGCTAATTTATTGTGTTTCTGCGATGGTATTTTACTCACTGTCTTTCTGATTAAAGTGGTGGGTCGTGAAAAGGAAACATATAGACAAAAAGAAAACAGTTCTCCCCATACTAATATTATAAACTAGCTGATGCCCGCCACTTCGTCCACGTGGATCGAGGTTTTTCGTTTCCCGCGGGAACTCCTTAATTTTCCGGGATAAAAAGTAGCCTATGTGTTATTTCAGACTATAATCTATCTCTGTGCCAAATTTCATCCAGATCCATTCAGCCGTTGGGGCGTGATTGAGTAACAAACATCCATCCATACATCCATCCAAACTTTTGCATTTATAATATTTATTTGATAAGATGATGCCCGCGACTTTGTCCGAGTGGTTTAAATTGTTTTTATTCCCGGAAGAACTCCTTAACTTTTGGGATAAAATGTCCTTCCGTACCTAATTTAATCAAAATTACGCTTTTGCGTTTATAATATTAGTATGTTAACGTTTAAACTATCGTGAGTGATATTCATTATAACTATACATAATATCCGGATAAACTCACGTGTTCTGTCGGAAAAATGCCCGACTAGTTTCGAACGCGTTCGGGGCCCTTATTCATGAGCCTGTTCGCGCGACGCGGCCGCAACTCGACTGAAACTAGTCGGGCATTTTTCCGACAGAACACGTGAGTTTATCCGGATATTATGTATAGTTATAATATTAGTATGGATGCGAAATCGTGGCTGTCTATCTGCTACGCTTTTGTAGTGTTCAACCGATTTCTATGTAATTAGGTGTAGGGT
This sequence comes from Erebia ligea, assembly GCA_917051295.2. Lineage (NCBI taxonomy): Eukaryota > Metazoa > Arthropoda > Insecta > Lepidoptera > Nymphalidae > Erebia > Erebia ligea. The sequence goes on from OU785232.1 coordinate 3,313,025, forward strand.
TAGCTTGCACGACGCATCCCGGAGAAGGACAAGGGATTTTCTAAAACATAAAATCCACGCAGACGAAGTCGCGGGCATCATCTCAAATAAATTGTGTATTTTACAAAAAATCTAATCAGCGAATTTTTTTTCAAACGTCAAAACATTGAACCTATGGGATGTTGTATGAAATACTGAACTGCGAAGTCATCAAAATTCGACGCACTTTTTTACTTCAATTGATAGTTTAAAATTGTTTTCGAAAATAAAACTAACAGGGGACGTGGATATTACGACTTTTGGGAGATCCTCTATTTATAGTAATCACGAAAAAATAATTTATTTGAATAGTTGTCAAATACCCACTTCCTACAGAACTACTAAGGCCATTGGTTATTTCTGAGTAGGGAAGATGGTAGAGTAAAAATCAAACGTTAAAATAATATTGGGTATCATCACGCTTGTTTCGTGGCCGTAAAATAATAATTTGACCAAAATAATATATGACTCCGCCTACGTACATTATGACCAGCACTTAGGTCCATTACCATTTTATGCGCCTAATTGTATGTAACTTAGTCTTAATTGAATAAAATATAGGCCTCTGTCTGAAAACAAGGTCCATTTGTGCCGGAAAATACACATAATATTATAATGAGTTAAGTTGTCACTTACTCTATGGAGTATAATGTTCTTCTGACCAAATTTTGGCCACAGCGGTCAATCCTCCACAAAGATTAGTTAAAGTTACACACACGCACGCACACACACACACACACACACACAGAGTTAGTTAAGTTAGTAAAAGTTGCGTACACACTTTTTCACTATAATATCTGACGCATAGATGACTATAATATCTAATAAAGGAGCACTCTCTATTCCCTTTCTCTCATACGATGGAAAATCCGAGACGCCCAAGATCAGGCAAAAGTGACCGACATAGCTCAGAATTTTAGCAAGTTATAGTGAAGGGCAGTCATATCTGGGCGGCTGATACGACGGTAAGCGTAGTTTAGGTCAATCTCCAGCGCGCTGTACCGATGGCCCAAAGAAGGTGAAGAAGGTCGCGAGAAGAGGGTGGATAAGGAAGGCGGAGGATGGTGTTTGGTGGCGCTGTCTTAACAATACCTACGTCCAGTAGTGGACGCATACAGGCTGATGAATAGATTGATAAATATTTTTATTCTTCTAAACTCATTTCACAAGATAAAATTCAAAAAATCTAATGTTTTTTGTATTAAAAAAAACTATTTTTTGAAAGGCCAAATGAACCTACTACCTACTGCTTCGGAATAACATTCCTACTTAGAAGAATCAGTAAGAAACTCACCGGTTGCTCTTTCGAAAAAAAAAAAAATTATTACAATAATAATGAATTTAAAGTTTAGATATAGTTTTTTTTATCCATTAGGCACAAGCTAGCCCTTGACTGCGAGTTCACCTGATGGTAAGTGATGATGCAGTCTAAGATGGAAGCGGGCTAACCTGTTAGGAGCCTGGCAGTTATATTAAACCCATACCACTATTCGGTTACTACACGGCATCGTACCGGACCGCTTAATCGCTTGGCGGCACGTCTTTACCGGTAGGGTCTTAACTAGCCACGGCCGAAGCCTCCCACCAGGCCAGACCAGAGTACCAGGGTACCAGGGTAGACCAGGTGAACTTCATTTACCAGTAAGTGTAAATGAAGGAAACTAAATATTAATAATTTGACATAAAGTGTTACCTAACAGTACCTATTAAAAAAATAATAATAAATTGGTGTACCTACTCAATTGTGTTAAGTAGGTAGTGCTATTGTTATTATAATTCTTAATGTGATTGTCTTAGCGTAACAGTAATCTATAGCAAAAATAATTCATAATAAATTAATAATATATGTAATAAATATTAAGGTATCCAGATAAAATAAAATGATGTGCTAGTAGTAGGTATTTCTAGTGACTAAGTATAAATTAATATTTGCACGCCTATATTATGGCAAAACATGTTTGGTATCTTTTATGTATAATTGTAACCTACTGTCTGTAATGTAACCCATGTTTTCAAGCAAATAAATGAATTTATTATTATTATATTATTATTATTATAAATCCAACAGTTGTCCTAGCAGTTGGTACTAACTTTGAAAATGGCCGCATATTAGGATCATATTCATTCTAGCATTCATGCGGTGACAAAGTTTCAACCGCAAGTTGTACCTATAGTGTGGTGAAGTTACAGGATCTCGTACTTGGAACTAGCTAACAAACCACAGGATAAGAGATTTGTCCTGGGAGCATACTACCATCTCTCAAATCCGTATTGTTCTAATATTGTTAACGTGTTTTTGAATTATAGTCCTAATTATAAGGACATCAAGGTACGTGACTTAAAACTGTCATCTATACTAATATTATAAATGCGACCGTCAGAGCCTTATAACTTCTGAATTACTGAATGTAATTACTTCAAATTTAAATATAATATGTAAACCGATGGCTTCCCGCCGAATATGGCTTAAAAAGTTATAAAAATCTTTATTTCAGGGGGGCTCTCATAGAAGCGAATGCAAAGTAAAATATTTACCACCACCACCACTTGTAATAATTTAAGTAAACAACGGTTGATCATCATACTTCATACTTACTCGTATATTATAAATGCGAAAGTGTGTTTGTTTGTTGGTTTATTGGTTTGTTGGTTTGTCCTTCAATCACGCCGCAACGGAGAAACGGATGGACGTGATTTTTGGCATGGGTATATTTGAGGACCTGGAGAGTGACATATGCTACTTTTTATCCCGGGAAAATTAAGGAGTTCCCGCGGGAATCAAAAAAACTTAAACCACGCGGACGAAGTCGCGGGCATCAGCTAGTAAAATTATAATCAAACAATGTAGAGCACCTCGTTTTAACCCAATCAGGCGATGAATTGCAAATTTGTCCAGGGGCCGTGAGAAGTCGACCCAAATTATCGCATTAATATTCAAACGACTACCCAATCGTATCTCCGGTTTAATCACCACTAAGCGAATTAACCAAAACGTCAACCAATAATAGTTAACATTTTGGCTAGATACGTTCATCAAAGTTATCTTATCCTATTCGATTTCATCTAGAGCTGTGGGTTGTTTTGAAAATATAATTATTACTAGATGCCTGATGATGATGATTGAGGTTTTTGATTTCCGCGGGAACTCTTGAATTTTCCGGGATAAAAAGTAGCTTAGGTCCTTCCGCGGGATACAACCTACCCCTGTACCAAATTTCATTAAAATTGGTTGAACGGATGAGCCGAGAAAGCGTAGCAGACAGACAGACACACTATCGCATTTATAATTATTAGTATGGATATGGATTAATACCACTGTAGTTTGAAGTATAAAAACTAAATCTAAATATATAAAAGGAAGACGACTGACTAATTGACTGATCATATCAACGCCTATTAATCAACGCACAGCTTAAACCTATGGACTGTTTTGGCTGTTGGTATACCCACATACGTAAGTATACAGCTATTAATATGACGTAGGCATTATCAATTCCACCTCAAGGTGAACTTGAGCGCACGTGAGCGAAGCTGCTGGACAAAGCTAGCTACTTTCTTGCTCTATGAATTCCAGCCCCTTGGGAGCATAACGTGTATAGTTCGTGCCAATCAAATAGTCGTCTCTGAACTGAGGTGCGAGTGCTTTTTTGCGCAGTTCTCATAAAAGCTGTCGACGTCAACGTACCTACATACTACGCGCGAAAATATGCTATTGCGACGCGTCTTACGGTCAACTTCATACCACTTCAGCCCATTAACGTCCCACTTCTGGGTACAGGCCTCCGCTCTCATAGGAGAGAGGTGGTTGAGCAGCACCATCTCTGATATCTTGGACGCTTTATTGCACTGGTTCATCTGTTGGGAAAGACAGTCGCTTGCTTTGCCTTTAGGCAATTTTTCGTTTTTCCAATAGATGGAGCTACGAGCCAACGATCGGCATTCGCGATCGTCTTGCAACGTATAACGCCATATTGAAATCATATAGTCGCTTACACGCCGCGAACGCAAACACACGCTATAATATTTTTTCGCACAAACTGATATCGCCCACGCAAGCAGCCAATCCAGACTACCTCACGCAGCAGCCGCCTGACCTAGCCGAATCCCGGATAAACGAAGAGTTCCTGTAATGCAGGCAAGTGGTTGTTTTTCCTAGTAGATACTCAGATCTAGGGCATAATTTGTTTCGGGGAATCAGAGGTTGTGCTGTCTGCCATTACCGCAAATTGACCTCTCGTCAAAATAAAATTACTTATTGCAAGTACCTAAACGCTCACGCACCCCAAGTTGATAAACTATTTACACGTCTATCAACCATATTTTGGTCCATTTCGAACCTGGATATTGTTCCAGCATTTATATTTATCGCGATTTTACGTAAGTTATTCGTAAAGTTCTAGACGCAATATTCATAACGCACTTGTGTAATTTGTTCACAAATCAATTATTTAAACACGCATTTAAGATATTTCGCGGATAATTATTAATATTTACGCAAATTTACGTAAGTTATTCGTAAAACTCCTTTGAAAGGTCATTCGCCTACGCTCTTACTTTGTTAACGGCCATCTTGTCTAAATTAGTCACAAAACATTTACTTACGGTATTTTAGGTCATTATTACGTTAATTTAGTGTTATTAACATGGAGAAATACGGATTATCGTCTCAGTTAACTGTCCTTACATGCAAAAAAGAAAATATATTTCAAAGAATGAACAGGTTATACGATATGTCGAAAAATATTTCAAACTATGAACTACGCAAAAATGAGAAATTTATGTGTGAATCAGAAACTTTAGATGAGATGAGAACAAAGTTTGAATCGATTTTAGATGAAATAAACAATATTTCTCTAAAAATTGAACCCGAAACGCAGCCAAGTTATCAGGCCCTGGATGCCTTCGAGGATTTATATGCTCCTGTTAAGAGGATTCGAAATAAAATCTTAGCTAGTAGCAATAGTTTAAATGAATCGAAGAGCAATACCAATACCGATATCGCTCCTAAAATAAAGTTGCCTCCTATAAACATTCCGAATTTTGATGGAAAAAATGAAAATTGGCCTTTATTTTACGAATCCTTTAAAGCTAACGTACATAACAATCAGAATTTAACTGATTCACAACGCGTCCAATATTTAATTAGTAAATTATCGCATGGTGCATTACATTTCACTGCAGGTATTGTACCTACAGGGGAAACATACCATATAATTTGGGATAGTTTGATTAAGAAGTATCAAGATGTACGAGCTTTAGGTACGCATTATCTAAATAACATTTTCGAGTTAAAGAATTGTACAAATACCGCTAATAGTTTAAATACATTTATCGAAAAGTTCTCCGCTTCTATCGCCGCTTTGAAACAATTAGATATTCCGGATTTAGCTGATTTTATGTTTTTATATTTTGCACTAAAGAGAATAGACTCTCAAACTGTACAGAATTTCGAAATGTCTTTACAGTCACAAGATACAATTCCTTCCTATTCGCAATTAATAGAATTTATTCAATATCAAGTTAAAGTTCTCGAACGCTCCAGTAAGTCAGCTGTTTCGAACGAGAAATCAAGGACAAACTCTCGGAGTACCTACAAATCGTTTGTCGCGTGTGATAACGATTCTATACCCGCTCCCGCTCGTAGTGAATGCGTTTTATGTAAAAGTGATATGCATAATAATCTATACCAATGCAAAAAGTTTATGGCCATGGAGTCGCCACAAGCTCGATTCGACTATATTAAATCGAATAATGCCTGCGTAAATTGTTTGTCCCTCTTCCACACTCTTGGAAAATGCAGGTCAAGATCATCTTGTTCCAGCTGTCTTCCTGTTAAGAAAAGGCATCATTCCAGCTTATGTAGAAACCCAAGTAATGCAAACAATAAAAAATCGCTTTCAGACGGCATAAGCGCTCCGCCCGCTTTAACTGTAGCCGCGCATCCATCGCCGGGAACGAACGTGCAGTCATTAGTCGCTTCTATACCTACGCATGAATCGTTTACCAGCAAACCAATGCATAGCTCGAGTGTTCTGTTGTCAACTGCTCAAGTATACGCAACGCCATATAATAGTAATAAGAAAATTACTATTCGCTGTTTATTAGACACTGGGTCACAAAATAACATTATTTCTTATAAATGTTGTAAAATTCTTAATTTACCTATTACCCCATTAGTTAACTCGTTTATTAGAGGTATAGGGTTAAATTCAAAATCAGTTCGTGGTTATGTTCATTTGAATATTGAATCGCGCGTGTACCCTGCTAATAAATATTATATAAAAGCTTTAGTTTTAGATTGTCTCACCGACAATTTGCCATCGCATTATATTGAAAATTGTGATATGACTCATATCCAAGGTTTGCCTCTAGCCGACTTGTCTTGGAACGTACCTGGAAGCGTTGACATAATTTTAGGCGCTCAGCTGTTTCCTAAAATTTATTTAGGCGATAAGGTTATATCTAGTTACGCCGCCCCTACTGCCTTGTCGACAACGTTTGGATATATTTTAATGGGCGATTATACTTGTAATTATAATCATGATGATTCATCTGTCTCTGCGCTCGCACTTGAAGATTTAAATACAAATCTTCAAAAATTTTGGGAGTTAGAACAGATAACGGAGAAACCCCACCTTAGCCCAGCCGAGACTGAATGTGAGAATTTATACTGCGCCTCGGTCTCTCGGGATGATAGTGGACGGTATTCGGTAGCTTTACCCTTTTGTCGGAATGCATCCGAACTAGGCAATTCGCGTTACGTCGCTCACCGCCGCTTACTTGCGTTAGAACGGAAGTTTAAGTCTGATCCTTCATTGCGCCATGACTATAATCAAGTTATTAGTGAATACATTCAACGAGGTTATTTGTCTGAGGTCTCGGAGCATAATAATACCCACGAGGGCTACTATATTCCTCACCATGCAGTTATTCGCCCTGATAAAAGTTCAAGTCGCGTTCGAATCGTGACCGATGCCTCGGCTAAAACTAGTGATAAAAATATTTCGTTAAATGATGTACTTCACACTGGGCCTAATTTACAGGCAGATTTATTTTTATTGCTTTTGAATTTTCGCTTATTTCCCGTAGCAATGACCGCTGACATTAAACAAATGTATATGCAGATTGAAACTATACCTGATCATCGCAAATACCTAAAGATCCTTTTTCGATTTAATGATAATGAAAAAATACGCACTTTTCAATTCAATCGGGTTCCATTTGGGTTAAAGTCCAGTCCGTATTTGGCAATGCGTTCCGTTAGGCAATTATGCAATGACGAAGGTCACCGCTATCCAGAAGCCGCAAAGGTCGCTCAGTCGCAATTATATATGGACGACCTTGTTCATTCAGCTCCTAACGAGCAATCTGCTAAAGTTTTGTCGCAGGAATTGGTTTCCTTGTTTAAAGCTGGTGCCTTTGATTTAGTCAAATGGACTAGTAACTCATCCGCGCTTTTAGAAAATCTTCCAGACAGTCATCGCGCTTCCGTGAATTTCACGGATAGTAATAATACTGCAAAGGTGCTAGGCCTGTCTTGGGAACCTAATGAGGATATATTTAATTTAACAGTTTCAAAAATTGACGATAAATGTACAAAACGCACTATTTTATCGCTCGTTGCTCGATTATTTGATGTCCTAGGACTTGTCGCTCCAGTCATTTTATACTCTAAACTTATGATTAAAGAGCTTTGGCTTGATAAAGTTGATTGGGACGACACTCCTTCTGAGGATATAATAAAACGCTATTTAGCTTTGGTTCAGGATTTTCCAATTCTTTCAAGTTTAAAAATAAAACGCCATACTGGTATTACCGAAGACTGCAAAGTTAATATAATCGCCTTCTGTGATGCTAGTTTAAATGGCTATGGATGTGTGATTTATCTTCATATCACTGATGCTCTCGGTAATATAAATGTTAATTTGTTGTGTTCAAAGTCGAAAGTTTCGCCTACTAAGGTAACGACGCTTGCTAGGCTGGAATTATGCGCCGCAGTTTTAATGTCTAAATTGGTTAAGGTCGTAAAGGATACCTATTCTTCCCGCATTCCTATTGAAGGAATTTTTGCTTTTTCGGATTCCACCATAGCGCTGTCGTGGATTAAATCTTCGCCCCATAGGTGGAATACTTTCGTTAGCAACCGCGTCGCTCAATGTCAAGAAAATTTGGACTCTAAACATTTTTATCATGTTGCGGGAGTTGAAAATCCCAGTGATTGCTTATCGCGTGGTGTTTTGCCATCACAATTGATGTCTCACCCCCTCTGGTGGCATGGTCCTGAATGGCTACGTGACTCACCGTCTAACTGGCCGATAAATAAAAATTTCTCACCCACCACGGATGATCAGTTACCCGAGTTCAAATCCAGTACTTTGATGACTACTGATGTTCAATGTGAACAACCGACACTGTATGTTTTATCGCAACGCTTTTCCTCATGGATTAAATATACCCGCTCCGCTTTATATGTTTTACGCTTTGCGCGACTTCTACCTTCTGATGGAGAAGTTAATCAACTTAATTTCGTTGAAAACGCAATTATAAAAGATATTCAAAAGATACATTTCAGTGATGAAATAACGCGATTGAAAAATAAACAATTACCTTCGAAAAAATTGCAGCGGTTAGCAGTTTTCATAGATAGTGAAGGGATTTTACGCATTGGAGGACGACTTTCTAAATCAGATTTACCATACGAAGCTAAACATCCCATTTTACTTCCAAAACATGATCATATTGTTAACTTGATTATTGATCATTATCACGTACGCAATTGTCATACTGGACCAAGTCTGTTAATTTCACTTATTCGTCAACGATATTGGATACTAGACGCTAGGACAATTATAAGGTCGAGAGTACATAAATGTAATATCTGTTTCCGAGTAAGACCGACGCATCCTACACCAATAATGGCCGATCTTCCTTCTTATCGTCTGCGGGAAGCTAAAGCATTCCTTCACACAGGTGTGGACCACGCAGGCCCCCTACGTATAATACCTACGCGACGCCGCGGTTACCAGTCACAGAAAGCTTATATCTGTTTATTTGTATGCCTTGTGACGAAAGCCGTTCATATAGAACTTTGTTCAGATTTGACAACAGACTGCTTTATTATGGCTGTTAAAAGATTTTTAGGACGCAGAGGTCCCATTTCTTGCTTTTATTCTGATAATTCGGGTACCTTTATTAAAGCAAAGTCTCAATTAGATGAAATTTATTCAATTTTAAATAGTGCCGAATATAAAACTAAATTAAAGTTAGAATTACAATTTAATCGCATTGAATGGAATAGGATTCCTCCAAAAAGTCCGCATTTCGGTTCTCCGTGGGAATCGAATATTAAGAGTTGTAAAACGCACCTTTATAGGGTTATTGGTAACCAGCTTCTTACTTATGAAGAATTATTTACCGTCCTTACGCAAATTGAATGCATATTGAATTCGCGCCCCCTTTGTTTAATATCATCAGATCCGCAGCCTGAAATCCTAACTCCGGCCCATTTTTTAATGAGTACTCCGCTCCAATACCTTCCAGCTGCTCCTTTATCTAGCAATAGACCCAATCTTGGGCAGAGAAAAAGATTACTCGATAGTTTAGTCCAGTCGTATTGGAAAAAATGGCGCCTAGAATACTTACACACACTACAAGTTAGGCAAAAATGGTGTAAACCTGATGATCCGGTTAAAGTAGGGACCGTAGTTCTAATCGGGCATGATGATTTACCTCCATTACAATGGCCCCTAGGAATCATTACGAAGGTTTATCCTGGGTCTGATAAAGTGGTTCGGGTTGCGTTAGTTAAAACGGAATCTGGCGAATTCAAACGTCCGGTTGTAAAACTTTACCCTCTTCCAACGCAATAAACTTATTGATTATATATTTTCTTTAGCATAGGTAAGTAAATACGCACCAAATTTAATTTCATTTCATTATTCTTCGTGATAATTTTTTGGATAAATTAATTTATTATTAATATTTGTTATCCATCGCATAAATTAGTACTGTAATAATTATGAGGTCAAAGACTTCGTCAACGCGGGGAGTATGGTTGAGCAGCACCATCTCTGATATCTTGGACGCTTTATTGCACTGGTTCATCTGTTGGGAAAGACAGTCGCTTGCTTTGCCTTTAGGCAATTTTTCGTTTTTCCAATAGATGGAGCTACGAGCCAACGATCGGCATTCGCGATCGTCTTGCAACGTATAACGCCATATTGAAATCATATAGTCGCTTACACGCCGCGAACGCAAACACACGCTATAATATTTTTTCGCACAAACTGATATCGCCCACGCAAGCAGCCAATCCAGACTACCTCACGCAGCAGCCGCCTGACCTAGCCGAATCCCGGATAAACGAAGAGTTCCTGTAATGCAGGCAAGTGGTTGTTTTTCCTAGTAGATACTCAGATCTAGGGCATAATTTGTTTCGGGGAATCAGAGGTTGTGCTGTCTGCCATTACCGCAAATTGACCTCTCGTCAAAATAAAATTACTTATTGCAAGTACCTAAACGCTCACGCACCCCAAGTTGATAAACTATTTACACGTCTATCAACCAAGAGGTAATAAGAGCTTAGAACCACCACGCTGCTCCAATGCGGGTTGGCGGGACGACAATTTAATTGGCGCCGGCGATATCAGTTCTTCAAACTATGTATCAACCCCCCTCCCTTCTCCCCTTTTCATTTCAGCTTTGTAACCCGTCGCATAATACTTCGCAAATCATTTCCAGGCTGCAGGCAAAAAGTTGTACATGAGCCGTACCTATTATCCAAAAACAAAATTTATTATTCGCGATGACTCATACAAATTGAACGTATCAATTGTATTTCGCTACCTTTGTAGTAAACGGCATAATCGAGTGCTGACAATTAATTTTCGTAAACGCAAATTGAATAAATTTATTCCCGTGTAATTTATTTACACGAAAATTTCATTAACGAATACACGTTGGTACGAAATTCGCTAAATGAGTGACAAAATATTCAACTGTTTTTGAAGTGAAAACTTCTTTAGCCGCGTTGAGCACTTTTTGGTAGGGGGGTAAACTTGTGGATTCGCGTTACCGTCACCGACATGCTCGCGAACACCGAGCTCGCGTTGTTACGAAGACAACAGGTCTTAAATATAAATATACTACATTCGTAATTAAACTTTAATGCCTTAGTTTTAAGGTTTATATTTTAATTTATAAAAAAAAAAATTAAATATTCGTTTTCACTTCTATCGGCGGTCCATGACTGCCAATTTTATTTTTATTTCATGATGGAATTCAGAACACAAGAACAAAGTTTCTCATAATATAATCCGGCATAAACTAAGATAAGTCAATATACCAATTCTTAGATATAATTTTCTATACCATACTTAGGTTAAAAAAGTGTTACTTATTGGCTTTACTCATAGGCTAGATCGTACCATTAGTAACTAGTAAGGTACCTTCTGTTATTGGTAAGTATGTCTATGGTACTTTGTAATATATTACCAATGTGTTCCATTTCCAATGTGAAATTTAATAATAAGATTAGTCTGTAGATAGAAATTAGTATAAGGTCACCTTTTTTACTGTCTAAGCATAGTTTAAGTATTATTATTGTTCTCATAAAAGTGAACTTTTGTTCTTCCTTGAGAAAATAAATATCTTTAAACCTAATACCTATATAAAAAAAGATGGGAATCGGCGAGTCAGTATTAGGCCCCTGTTGGTTGCGAAATTGAGGGTTTCTTTGAAATGCAAAAAGCTTGAATTCGCCACATGCGGCTTGAACCATCCCCGTGGAGATCCCCTAATGCAATTATGAATTCGAGTGTAAATGTAATACCAAGATCGATTCAAACATACAATAACTATACAATCCGCGACTAACATCCGTGAGAATTTTTTCGTGAAAAAGGTTTTTTTCAAAATTTCAAGGGACATCTTCGATTTTCCGGGATGAAAAGTAGGCTATGTCAATCTCTTCATCTTTAACACTATCCACGCGAATATCATGAGGATCCGTTGCAGTGTGATTGAAGTTAGGTGATTGAAGGAAAAACCAACAAACCTTAGTGTTTATCCTAAATAAAACTATATAGGGCTAGAACTTAGGAGCTCAAGTAAGTGTTCATAGTTCCGAATGTCGCACCACTAAGACAAAGGTTCGTAACTACTCCTTTGATTTTCCGGGATAAAATATGGCCTATGTCACTCTACAGGTCTTAAACTATATAATCCGTGCAAAAATCTGTTGACCCGCTGCAGCGTGATTGAAGGATAAACCAACGAACTAATACACGTATTTTGTCGGAAAGTGCCTGACTAGTTTCTAATACACACTAACGTAACGAATACACTTTCGCGTTTATTTATTTATGGGTAGCTTTATCGTCAATCAAAACTTTCTGGTTTAGAACCTAGGAGTTTTCACAGGTATTATACCAATACGTCAAAGGGTCGTAATAACATCCTTTTTATCCCTGAAACAAATCCACACGTACAATCTTAGCACATCGCGTGTTCGACTTAAAAATTGTACTCAAAGAGCGAAATAGAAAACGTGATGTGGGCGTTAAGACCGGTTTATTATGTGTTACTTACTGCCATAACTTTCGCTACTTTGTTTCATTGACTTCAAAGGAAGTAATATTGCTTGCAGTGTTATTGCCAAATGGTTTTTATCTTTCGAAGTCCCTACCTACCCCCTATCTATCTCCCCTGTAATGTTATATATGGTTGAAAAAGTTAGGTTTATTTATTTTTTACTACTTAGATAATTTAGGTTTTTGAAAAATCCCGTGCAAACCCGTTGATTTTCCGGGATAAATGTCGATCCGGCACTGGAAAGTGTAGCGTTCAAAATGCGTCACAAGGAGTCGCTAGATCCAGACGGTGCAAGACCAGGTCTTATGGAAGACCCTACAAGAGTATATCCAGCAGTGGACGTCTATTGGATAACCTTTTTCTTTAGCAAACATCGAAATCCGTTGAACGGATGGGCCGTGAAAATGTATAGCAGACAGGCAGATATACTATCACATTTTTTATTTTAGTATTAGTATAGTACGTAATTATTTAGATTATTATGAACCTATTAGATACATAATAATCCATATAGTTATTGTATGTTTTAAGTATTCTCTTGAACAATCAATAACTGAAAATAGAACTGCCATACCCCTTAACAGGTTAGCTCGCTACCATCTTAGACTGCGTCATCACTTACCATCAGGTGAGATCGCAGTCAAAAGCGAACTTGTAGTGGAATAAAAAAAGATAGAACGTAGATACGCATGTTCACGAGTCATAGCTATACATTATAACCACCCTCATGCCCGCATAGTCGGTCAAAAACTAGATCCAATAACGATACATTTTACTCTATTTTCTTTGAGCTTTGAAGTTTTCAACTTTTAAGTTCGTGAGCGGAGTCTGTTAACTGAATGGATCAATGAAGCCACACATCGGTTTCAAAACTAACTGAGGGCGTACTACGAGGCACTATTATATTTTTTATTTTCTTTCTACTAATATTATAAATTCGAATGTGTGTCTGTCTGTCCGTCTGTCTGTCTATCTGTCTGCTACGCTTTCAAGGCGACAGCTTTAAATCTAGTTCTGTCCCTTTCCGAGGGAGTATTATGAAAGGGTTAGCAATATTTTTAATGTTGTCATTTTCGTTCAGTTTAGAGACTGTGTCCTGAATCAGCCCCATTGTTTACAGTTACCTACAAAAGGTTATAATCCTTATTTTAGGAATGTCGAGGTATGTGACATTAAACGGTCATTAGGAAATAATATTGCTTTAAGCGGTGGTAGTAACCCCCTGGGTAACTGAAAAAAACTAGTTTTTCTCTGAAGCAACTAATGAGTTTCCTGCCAACTTCCTACTTTCATTAGGAATCGCCCCGCTAGGACCAGAACTAACTTATTTAGAAAAAAACTACTCTAGTTCTACGGAACTAAAGAATTCTGTTAATAGTGATAATATTACGACTGCTTCTATTTTACTTCGTACTACAGTATCTTCAATGAGATTCAAAGTATTAGGTATACTGACAGTGCATTTTATAAATACGTACCTATATACGTTTTGAACTATAATAATTGTAAAAGAACGGGTCCTAATAGTCGGGTAAGAGGATGTTAAAGTCAAGTTTTACAACAACACACAACAACAGCAACTCACACACAATATATAGATACTCTTGTATGTATGGAGTAGGTATATAAAACTGTACAGTCCCACATTGCTAAAGAAATTATTAAAAGTATTTTAAATCTCTCATCTAATAATAAAACTATTAAAATCCAGTGGATCCCATCCCACATTGGTATATTTGGTAATGATAAGGCAGACCAACTGGCCGCATCCGAAGATTTGTTACAAGTACGTCCTTTCTATACTGAATGTTTTAATTGGTTAAGGGAAAAGAGTTTCAAAGTGTGGAAGAAGTACTTTGACCAACGTTCGCGAGAGAAAGGGATCTGGTATCGTACAATCCAATCGGAGCCCCATATATCTTGGATTAGCAACTGCTCTCTTAGTCGTAAAGACACAGTAAATTTAATGCGTCTTCGTTCCGGACACATTTTCCGGACAGCATTGCTAGTAGGTATCTATTGAAAATAAAATAAAAATAAAAACTTAGAGTGTCTACACACGGCCCTAATATCAGAGGCAATATCGGGAGAGTGATGGTGGGGATGAAATTGGCTACTTCTCTACACTCGTCCCTGCCAGTTAGTACGTAACCCACCGTGCAGCAAAGCGCTCGACGATTCAAGATGCCACCTACACTCTCAAATAATCAAAAAATAGGCATCGCTTTGGCACTTGCTTCGATGCGACCAAAACAGAGAAGAAAGAGGAAGACCTGGGTTAAGAGGTGGTTGATGAAATGCCATGAATTGAGTCACATGATCGTGATGAGACATTTAGAACCAGCTGATTTGAAAAACTTTTTAAGGATGGATATGGAATGTTTTGAAGAGCTCCTCAATTTGGTGACACCATTATTACAAGAACAGAATACCATAATGCGAGAATCCATAAGTCGAAAATAAGTTGAAATCAGTCCCGATTTCGCTACACACGCACGGACAACACTCCCTAGACGATAATCGGCCCTAAATCGTGAGCTCGCCCGAACCAACCAACCAATTACCAATTTCTGAGTGGGGTATATTAATAATACTGATTACGATTTGCCTACACACGAGGTGATCAAGAGAGCGATAGACGTAAAAATTAGTTTCAATTTTGGCCACTGCACCGGGTCAGATAAGCTTGACGGACTGTAATTAATTGTAGGTAGTGACGTTGATTAACTTTGACACCATTTAACTGGGAAGAGGTATCTTCGCCTACCCTTTTGACCTTTAAAAATATCATGATTTGTAGGTACGTGGCAAAAAGACATGGAATGCCCTTTTATAACGTTATATAAAAGCTACAATTAAAAAAATCTTGAGGAAAAGTTCAGAATGGAAACAAATTTATTTTCAACTTCGCTACAAAACTTAACTGTTTATAGCAACAAAGTAACTGCTAAATGAACATAAATCGATATTCTTGTAAATATTGAGTTGTTAAAGCGCCCGCCGTTATTCGAACCGCCAGGGACAAAGCGAAAAGTTTTAAGGGCGAAACTCTTAATACCTTTTGTTGGTAGTTTGGAGCGAACATTTTCCGGTATCTATTGTTTTGCTTTGTTTTTTTTGCCTTTACATCTGTTTCAATTCACCCGTGGGCAATTATTCGATGAAATAAAGTGTTCTTTTGTACTTTTTAACTCGACAGTTATTTTAATTACTTTTGTTGATTAAGTTTTCAACGAGTTTTACGGAAAATATGTTTTGAAGGGATAATATTGCCTGATAATACATAATACATGTTAGTTGCTTGCTTTCCTTGAATTGTTTTGAGTATAGTAGTAGGAGGGCGAGCGGTCAAAGACATTTATATAATTGGGCGGTGCATGCACACGCAGTTTTTAATTATTTCTGGCACTCTTCAATATCGAGAACATCTTCAAAAATATAGAACTAAACTCATGATCATTGCCATACTCTACTAAATAGTGGTAATTTTAATCACCATTTTAAACTGTTGTGTAAAGTGGGTTTCTTTATTTCTTTTCATTTCATTTATCCATTGCACTCATGTACATACAATATTATATTGACTTAATTACAATGACATGAGACCCCGTCAGGGCATTGCAATTTGTATATAAGTATTTGTAAGTTTAGTAAGTAAAAATTAAAAGAAAAACTGTGTGTTTGTTTTTAAATATTTTGTTAAATGAGTGATTTAATGAATATTATGTTGTGGTCACAGGTTTGATATTATGATACCTTTTTAATTTAACATTTGAGTCTTCTTCATTAATTAAAGTTCAGTTTTTTTAATGCTGTAACAAATTTTCCTCACAATCATTCAATTGTGCTCAAACAAAATTTCCAGTGATTTAATAAGTTGGTAAGTATATTTTATTATACGCAGTCGGCGTAAAACACAAAGTTGTATTGCGAAGTGAAACCATCCGGAAAGTTCGCGCAAAAGGTATTAGGTATCCGATTTTGAAGAAATACCGAGCTCGAGCATAAACAACGAAAGGTTTTCCCAAAGTTCTATTTGGAGATAATAAATATTCGCTCAGTGATAGACAGGCCAAACTTTCAAAGGCCCAGGGGCCATACCGCTAACGCTAGCAATACTTAACTCAATATTACTCAAAATGACAGATTGATGTCACGTACCTTGTTGTTCCTAAAATCATACCAATATTATAAACGCGAAAGTGTGTTTGTTTGTTGGTTTGTCCTTCAATCACGCCGTAACCGAGCAACGGATCGACGTGATTTTTGACATGGGTATAGTAAAGAACCTGGAGAGTGACATAGGCTACTTTTTATCCTGGAAAATTAAGGAGTTCCCGCGGGAATCAAAAAAACGTAAACCACGCGGACGAAGTCGCGGGCATCAGCTAGTAAGGATTATAATTCTAAAATACGAAAGTCAACAATCATCATCATCATCCTCAACCGATAGACGTCCACTGCTGGACATAGGTCTCTTGCAGGGATTTCCACAGGAGACCTATGTCCAGCAGTGGACGTCTACAATTGTCAGTCAACAATACTGAAACAAAATGGCTTTAAGCGTTGGCAGTACGGCCCCATGACAAGGCATTATACTACGAGAGCGACAAACGCAACTACTCGATACGACGCGGCGCGGCGCGGCGCGGCTGTTACGAACAGTAGCTGACCTTAACGTAGCCTACGTGTTCGCGTATATAAGTTTGTAATTTTCTATGGAGATACGATACGCGATACGATCGCGTTGCGTTGCATTGCGTTGCTTTCGTCGCTCACCTAGGACTCCTAATAAGTAGTAACATCGCATCACACCGCGGCGTCTCGTCCGCTGCGCAAGGTGCAGCAAAATGCATACAAAGCTATTAATGTATTGTATGAAATAGAAGTATTGTAAGGTTATTAAAGGCACCAGTGTAGACTAGTACCACATTGGCACCATTATTGTCCTTAGATGTGCGGTACATCTCGTAAACGTTGATTATATATTTCGGGTATCAAAAACCATACTATCATAAGGATTCTTGCAGACCATTTAAATATGGATATAATTAATAATATGTAAATATATACATAACATAATTTTAAGTGCTACGGGGACGTAGTAAATAACGCAGTCAGAAAGTTCTACGGCATTCTACGGCGTTCTACGGCGCGCAGATATCGTGCCGTAGAACGGTACGTACTATTTTTACTATTAATAAAATATTTTTTTATAGCCATAAGGATTAGCATCAATTATTCCACTGGTCTTCAAATTATTAAACCTTGAAGAAAATAATTTAATCCTACTAATATTATAAATCTAAAAGCGTGTTTGATAATTGATTTATTAGTTTGTCCTTCAAACGCAACAACGGTGGATTGTGACGTCATTTTTTGCATGAATATAGTTTAAGACGAGAGTGAAAAACCGAAGAGTACTCTAAAATAAAAATTCACGCGGCGAAATCGGGAGCTTCATCTGTTTATACATAAAAAGTACCCAATATCCGCTCTGTTTTTGAGGTAAAACTCTTTAGTTTTACCACGGTGCCGAATTCCTCTTACCAAGTTTGTGAGAAGTTCTACCCTTCAGGCCGGAATCCTCAAAGACGGGTCAACTGAAAAAGCCACTAAAGTGTATGTGAGCTTTTGTCTTCCTTAAGTTTTCGTAGATGGAAAAGTGTGGGTAACTATTAACTATTTATCTAGTGATCGTAATGTAAAGTGCTTTTTCTTTAACTTTGCTTTTGGTTTACTGGCCTCGTGTACGAATAAATTATGCTCTGAATTCTAAGCTCTTTTATATGTCCTAACTCTTACTCTCTTAGCCCGATGGGACGAAGATCAAACGCAGGACTGACTTTACGTGTCTAGCACTGAGATTTAGTGACCGGGGAATGAACCCAAGATCCGGTAGTCGTGAAGAAAGCATTAGACTCAGGAATATACTATGCCTGGTATAATATGCCCGAAAATAGCCTTGTTCCTACGTAAAAATGATTGCGAAAATGTAATTATCGCAATCACGACTTCTGCTATTGGCCAAAATCCTTTCTCGCAGCAGAAATACTCTGAATTCAGCCAATCAGAACAATTGAGACTATAACAATGATAGATGCAAGTTTTACATAATAGGGCTACTGCTACTGGCTGCGTAGAAAATAATTAATTATTAAGTAATATTATCGGAAATGAGCCACGATCCTCATTAACACGGGAGCTCATGCGAGGAGAATATGCAAACTTATTATAGCAAAATTGCAGTCAAGTTTATAAGCAGATTATCGAGCCATGTTTGCTTTTACCCAATTATGGTTCTAAGTAGTTTCTTCAGTAAGCCACTTTTAAGTGCTTGTTACCTGACTAAATAATTATGTCATCGTCGTTGCCTCAACCGATAGACGTCCAATGCTGCACGAAGGTCTCTTGCATGGATACAGGACAAGGATTGTCCGTCCAACTAGTGTAGGATCGTCCAACGCTGATCTGTCCGGTAAGAGGCCTCTATTCAAGCACCATGGGACCCCATCCTTTTTTGGTTCTTCAAACTATGTTCCGCATAGTGATTCTTCGCGCTTTCATATGTAGACTGTAGAGCTTTTATTACTGTAATACCATATTCTGTGGTAATACTTACTGGAAGATTTATCATAGTGATAGGTGCATGTTACTTTTAAAAAGTTTGAGAAGGACCGTGCCAAGTTCACGAAGTAATTTCATTGAAAGATAGCGTAATGCTGACTCAGGATGTAGGCGTCAAGTTGAAAGTATAAACGGAAAACACGTCGCAATTTCACATCAAGCTTTGTATATAGAAAACTAGATAATGCCTGCGACTTCGTCCGCATCAATTAAGTATATTTAGTTCCCTTAGGAACTGCTTAATTTTCTGGTATAAAAAGTATCTACAGGAATGTAACATATGAGTACCTGCTTACTTGTTATAAATGCGAAAGTGTATCCGTCTATCTGTCGTCTGCTACGCTTTAACGGTCCATTTTTTCAAACGACTTTAGTGAAGTTTAGTATTAAGAGGTAGGTTTTTTTTATTTGTGTGTTTTGCTAGCAAGGTTATCAGATTACATATCGAGGAAGGACATAAATTACATTAGTGTTCTAAACTAAGTTCTAGTGAATAATAAACTAATTTTATTGTACACCCCAAAGATTAGGGATAAAAGTAGCATCATTATTAAATCATAATATTAAAGTGCTTTACCATTTTTGCACACTTGACCTTTATAAATAACTAAAAAATATTTGTGGGGTAAAATATGACGCCGTATTTTACTAAAATAAAGTTGCAAAGTCAGAATTCTCAGGCAGGTAAGTGACTCTATTCTTCCCTCATCTGACGATAATTCATTTTAGATGAAAAAAGGATCCGTACGCGAAGACTTTGGAATAATACAGACTTAATCAGCGTTTTTTAAAAAGCTAATCTGATAAACGCTTTGCTGTGAACAAATGAGATGCTAATCTTTGGTAAACAGAACAAAAACAAAATAACCGTTCTTTATCTCGTTATTTTCTTTTTTTTTTGACAGTCATTATTTCTTAACATTATGTTGTCTCATGGAGTAAATTCATGTTGTTTTAGTTGGTATTCTTCAGAATAAAGAAAAATATGCCATAATTCGTGTGGTTTTGAAAAAGAAAATACTTAGGTAAACTTTAATGGCGGACTGAATTTAAGTAAATATTCAAAAATATAAATGAATATTCATTGCGATATTACAATACTCACTTTTTTAGTGTGCGAACCGGCACCCAAGAACGTAATAAAAAAGTCAGATTTTCTTATATCTTTAACGAGACTTGAGATGTGTAATTTTAATTTATCTACATTTACCTAATTATAATAATGTAAATAAATTTCGTATGAAAATACAATATGTACGTATGACATGAAATTCCCATTTGCAGTCAAAGTAAATCAGAAAAGTCGAAAGCGAGTAGCGGAAATAAATGCAAACGATTTTCCAGCTTCGCATCTCAGTAAAGTCTTCGACTTTGGAATGACGGGGCGACGTGGAAATGTAAATTTGAGAAGTCGAACATAGGACGTATTGAAAATTCGCTTTAGTTGCCCGGCGACTGCGGTTACGTGTTGGAAGAACTTGACAGCTAAGTATTTCTACTTTTATATTTCAACGACAAAATACTTGTGGTTTGTTACAGCAAGATTTATATAGACCTACTAGCTGATGCCCACGACTTTTACCACGTGGATTGAGGTATTTTGGTTCCCACGGGAACGCTTTAATTTTCCGGGATGAAAAGTTGCCTATGTGTTATTCCAGACTATAATCTATCTCTGTGCCAAATTTCATCCAGATCCGTTCAGCCGTTTTGGCGTGATTCTCGGAAAATCGGTTGAAAAGATTGGCTGGGAAAACGTAGCAGACAGATAGACACACTTTCGCGTTTATAATATTAGTATGGACTTGCTGTTGCCCCCGACTTTGATGCGCGTGGTTTGAGGTTGTTTGGTTCCCGCGATAGCCTATGTGTTATTCCAGACTATAATCTATCTCTGTGCCATATTTCATCCAGATCCGTGCAGCCGTTTTGGCGTGATTGAGTAACAAACATCCATCCACACATTCATCCATCCAAACTTTCGCTTTAATAATATTAATAAGATTCGTTATTATGACGTAACAAAGACTGCAGGCCTTGTGGACACAGGCTTTGAAACTCCCGGGGTCATCTTCAATTTTCCATCATAAAGAGTGACGTCACCATTTATGTCACTCTCCAGGTCTTCAATTATGCAAAAAATCATGTCGATCCAACGTCCTCTGTTGTAACGTGATTGAAGGTCAAACCGATATACAAACAAAGTTTCTTTAATAATTACGGAAGTTGTCTTCATCGTCGTCGTTCAAACAATTATAGACATCCACTGTTGGACGAAGGTCTCCTGCATGGATCTCCACAGAACACGGTCTTGTGCCGCTTGTTTCCAGCGACTCCCAGCTACTAGCTTGAGATCGTCCACCTAGTGGGGGGTCGTCCAACGCCGCGCTTTCCGGTAAGTACCTATAATACAATTATAGATTAAAAAAAATAATGTTCCGGTACCTTTTTATTGTAAGCAATAAATCACCGATAAATAAATAACAACGAAACAAGCGAAAATAATAACATAAAATCTTATTACATGGCCGGATCCCGCAAATGTTATAGAAATAAACTTCATATAATCTGATCCTTTATTCATAAATGAATCATCGCTAGCCTCAAGCTATCGGGTATTCATTATTTACCCTTGAGGTAGCGGTAGTCTCAGATACCCTTGTTATTAATAGTTTAGCGGATAATATCTTGTATCCGAGGACAAAGGTTGATTAATGGTCTCAAAGGTATGTGGGAAGGAATTTTATTAAAGCTTTGCTTTCTCTTAGGGACGACGCATATCTATCGAGTGGGAGCGACGCGTTGTATATTGATACAACTAATACTCAGGTAATATCATCATGCTGCATACTAACATTATAAATGCGAAAGTGTGTCTGTCTGTCTGGTACGCTCTCCCGGCCTATCTTTTCAACCGATTTTGATGAAACTTGGTACAGAGGTAAGTTGCATCCCGGAAAAGGACATGGCTACTTAATTTTCAGGGGTAAACCTCCCATATCTTTCCTCGCATTCCAAACAATATCTTTAGCAAATTTCATCAAAATCGGTTGAAAAGCCGTTAAAGCGTAGCAGAGAGACAGACAGTCACACTTTCGTATTTATAATATTAGTACGGATGCATACAAACTAGTTAGTTACATTGGACAAATTAATAATTACCGTCAATCAATAGTTTCTGTTAGAAGAGCATAGTTAGAAGAACCCATAGACGTTGGGGTCCCAAAGTGCTGGAGTGGCGACCGCGCACTGGAAAGCGCAGCGTTGGCAGACCCCCGACTCGCTGGACGGACGACATCAGGAGAGTCGCAGGGAGCCGCTGGATCCAGGCGGCGCGGCGCAAGACCGTGGCGTGTGGAAATCCTTGCAAGAGGCCTATGTCCAGCAGTGGACGTCTATCGGTTGAGGATGATGATGATGATGATGATGAATAGTTTCTGAAATATACAAGTTACAGGACATACTTTAGTGTTATAAAAAGTGTTCCTCTTTTACCATAACCCCAAAAATGGAGCCACGCCTCAGTTCAAACCCATGCCCTAGCATGGGCCGAGACATTTTTCTCCCCGAGGAAAGGATAAAAAATTTATTCCTAAATAAATAATTTTTTTTTTTTTTTTTCTCTTAGTGTAATCTGCGATCAGTCCAAGGACTATGAGCAAATAGGTTGAATGAGTAAATGTCGTTTTGAGCCGATCCTCTTATAGGAATCAGCACTATTGCATTCATTTAACCCAGGTCGAGTATTCGTTTTCTTAAAATAAATAAATAAAAACGCTAAATAACGGTGGATAAATAGTCCCCCGAGGCCCCGTGAAATGTCAAACAGAGATAAACTTCTCCTCTCCCCTGTTGCCGTGCTCTGAGAAGTGGATAAGTTAATTTTATTTCTTGTCAGTAAAATCGGGGGATAAATTTTTTATCTCCGGCCCATGCTAATTGCTAGCCCTGCAGGTGTGCGCACCGCCTTAGAATGCTAGGGATTAAATGTTCAAAAGTTAACCTATAACAACCCAAGTTTCTGATCAGCGGGTTTATAACTTTGTGGTATTTTAAAGCTTCGCTTTAATTGAAGCAGTTATTTTGTTTCAAAGACTATACGCCGTCTATCGTACGTTGATGGTACTATGTTAGAAATTGTAACGCAAGTGCCAACAACAACTGCCAGCTGAGTGTGAGTTTTTTTACGTTTCCGATCGCGACAGCGTAAACTGTAAAAGGAATCGATTGAGCGCCAGGTGTCAAGCGTTTGACAATTCCATACTACCAAGCTTAGGTAACGTTGTCGCGATCGAATGGGAAGAAAATCTTCCACTCTGCTGTTCAGAGTTTCAACTCATTTGGATGAATGAGCAAAGCATTGACGCTCAATTATTGCGATAAAACGCAACGCAATACTGAGCTAAAAGTGGGAGGTCTCGGCTTCGAAATTACTAGTAAGGGCAATTTCTTTTCTCAGGTGCACTCTCTAGTACCCTTACTCTCATAGCCGGGGATGGAAAATGCGACACGACCGGAGAGAGATCAGGCGCAAGACCAACAAGAGCTTTACGTGCTCTCCCAGGCACGGGGGTGAAACAACGCCAACTTAAAAACTCACTTTATTTTTATTTTATTTATTAGCTGATGCCCGCGACTTCGTCCGCGTGGATTAAGGTTTTATGGTTCCAGCGGGAACTGATTTCTCCTGAATAAAAAAGCCTTTGTGTTAATCCAGACTATAATCTATTTAACCCGCAGCTCATATACCAAGTTTCATGGCTATAACTTGAGAAATGAAGGACTTTCATACAAACTTTCAACCCCTATTTCACCCCTTCGGGGGTAAAATTTACAAAAACTGTGAAACACTTATTTCTTTATTTTCAACCGGTAGCTTGTATACCAAGTTTAATCGATATAACTTGGGAATGACGGACTTTCATACAAACTTTCACCCCCTATTTCACCCCCTTAGGGGTGGAATTTTGAAAAACTGTGACACACGTACTTCTTTATTTTTTACCGTAAGCCAAAATAAAAAGTTTCGTTGATAAACCTTGTAAAACATCTTGAGAAACGAAGGACTTTCATACCAACTTTTATCCCGTATTTCACCCTTTTGGGGGTCGAATTTTCAAAAACTGTGTAACATGTATGTCTCCATTTTCAACCCGCAGCTCATATATCAAGTTTCATGGCTATAACTTGAGAAATTAAGGACTTTCATACAAACTTTCAACCCCTATTTCACCCCTTCGGGGGTATAATTTCGGGATAAAAAGTATCCTATGTCTTAGCTCGTAGTATGGGCTCAAATCGTGCCAAATTTCGTTTGAATTCATTCAGTAGTTTCGGCGTGATGCGCGGCCAAGATACAGACAGACAGACAGACAGACAGACAGACAGACAGACAGACAGACAGACAGACAAAAATGAAAAAAATTACAGATTTGGCTTCAGTATCGAATAATGAGTGCCCTCCAAAAAAATTTTTCAAAATATCTTCAATGTACAGAATTGGACCTGTTACAGTTTTATTATAAGTATAGATAGATTAAATCTTACAGTACAACAGTACAGTCCACATCAAAATGTAATCCTTTATTTAAAAGGATTACTTTTATTTTGATGTGGTTTTATCATACATTCATACGAATTTTACTGTTTCTATGGCTTGACCAAGGTGTTAAACCAAGCACCTCGTCATCCGCAGTCGAACATAGTAACCACTAGACCAACGAGGCAGTTATATACCTACGCAGATATCAGAAAAGCTGTCATTGATAAAAAAACCTCCAATACGATATGGTAATACGCTATCAGCAGTCAGAGCTCGTATCGCGACCCCAAATGGGACGAGCGTGCGATCAAATGATTTGCCATGAATACGCCCGAAAATGCTTCGCTTAATGGAGGCGTCGCCGCCAAATTGTGAAATTTGTCATGTTGCATAATAGCTAGGCCACTTACAAAACGGAGCTGTTTTGTATTCACGTTTAGCCGAATTAAATAAATAATAATTAATCATTTATTTGCAACTAGCTGATGCCCGCGACTTCGTCACGTGGATTGAGGTTTTTCGGTTCCCGCGGGAACTCGTTAATTTTCCGGGATAAAAAGTAGCCTATGTGTTATTACAGACTATAATCTATTTCTGTGCCAAATTTCGTCCAGATCCGTTCAGCCGTTGGGGCGTGATTGAGTAACAAACATCCATCCATACATCCATCCAAACTTTCACATTTATAATATTTATTTCATATTTGAAGAATGTTGTACAATATTTGATGGTTAGAAGTGTCAATGAGAGGCCATGACATTCAAATAAATCAATAGTATGTAAATTTGAGATGGGTAATCAGCAATTTTTAAATTAAATTAAATTATGGGTACAATGTTTAAACAAAAAATAAATTAGGTACTTATGCAATGTCGAACGTGAATTAATAATGTACTAAAATAATAATAAATGTAAAGTCGAAATAAATACATTAGCAAAAATTACTTGTTTGATTGTTATTGCGATACGGCCCATATTGAAGAACTCTGAAATATAAAAATTATGGTACTTACCTATTACATGCAGGAAAAAAAAACGGCGCCCACGTTTGGTCGCACCATTGATGTAGAATATTAGGGTCGCACTGTAAAAAAGTTGCATAGTAATGTGACCATAATATCAATGAAATAAATTGGCTACGCCAGAAGACTCGCTTCGTTCAGCTTTATTTACTCAACCTTCGTTTCGCCCCCTTTGCAAGCTAGGGGTAGAACAAGAATGCATCGGGTCGGTATTCTCAAATGTTATTCTGGTCCTGATTCTTGACTTATAAAATGAATGAATGAATTTTTTGTCCACATTATTTACAGTTAAAATTTCATTTGCTTTATTAAATATTAGTATAGATGAACGTTTCATTTCAGGCTGTTTTACACAACTGTGGGTCATGACCCGCTTAATAGTAGATTGTTACACAAGGGACGTAAGTAAGCTATTACAGAACAAGATCCAATTTGGCGCCAGTGCGAGCGCAGCTCGCATAGGGCGCTTAATGGATCGCGTGCACCCGAGATATTTAGTCACACGAGCGAGCGCAGCGAGCGAGGGTGAATATAGTTCGAGGATGTAATAGCTACTTGCAACCGAGGTAAGCTTTCTACTTTATATCATTCTTGCGAGGTAAATAAAAGATTGGTAATGCAAAATGAAGATCAAATGAAATGCCGCCATTTCCATTTTTTTTCGTAAATAGTTTTCCATTTTTTTTTTACGGCTCTGAGTTCCAAGGAGTTTTGCATAGTTTGAAATGTATGGAAATTAAATACCGCCATGTTCAGTGTTTTTTTTCAGTAAAAAGTTTTCTTACCATTTTATAAGAAAAGAGATTGTTTACCAAGGAGTTTTGCATAGCTTGAACTGTAATGTGAACATTACAATTCAAGCATAGTGCGACGTAATGTTGCCTTGAATTGCAAACACCAACTTACAAGGAGACTTTCCACCATAGTAATCCCTAGTTACTGAGCAAGTATGATATAAAACTACATTACAGCTAGCTGTGTTAAAGAACGCGGCAGATGTTCGTTCAGCCGTGAAACAATCCGGCTAAACTTTGATCCTACGTTAAGTACGTTATTCAAAACAGCTAGTCGTTATGTAATACGGCGAATTCTACTATTCGGCTGCTACAGACAATTCATTGCAAATTTATCACCTATAAATCTGCATATTATATCCAACAACTAAATAATAAAGTTACAGCTGATACTCTACAGCCTACGCAGTCTAATATTCTTATGTA
Source organism: Erebia ligea (assembly GCA_917051295.2). Lineage (NCBI taxonomy): Eukaryota > Metazoa > Arthropoda > Insecta > Lepidoptera > Nymphalidae > Erebia > Erebia ligea. The sequence goes on from OU785232.1 coordinate 3,340,045, forward strand.
GAAATTCTTTGGTTTGTAAAACACACGTAACACACAGATAGACAGATGGACAGACGAATCAAGGATGAAACTATTAGAGCTGCTTGTTTATCTATGGAATCCTAAATAGAATAATATAAAACTTTTGAAATGTTATTTTTTTCCTTAAATTGGTAGTTATCCACGGAAAATCAGCTCCACAGCAGAACAAAGTGCCTCAGTTAATGACATTTCTAAATGAAAAGGAAGTTCTAAAAACGTGGCGTTCATTAAAAATTAATTAAAGCGCTCGAAGACGGTCTCAAAACCGTGATTATGTTTCAATTAAGCCACTCGTTACGTCAGGATAACGGATTTTAATTCAATTTATATGATTCTAAACTTTAGCGAAATTCAATTTTTTGTCGTGATTACCATTTCTCAATCTTTTTTCTTACTAATTTTTGTCGACGGCAGAACGGGGACGGTGAAATCCCATTTCTGATATAATTTTATTATTATGAGTAGAGCTTTAAGTAAGAGCCTATGGTTTTCCCCGGGACTCAATCTATTTCTGCAAATTTCCTTAAAATCGGTTGAGCAGATAAACCATGTAAAGCAATATGAGCAATAAGTGAAGCCATAGTAGCATAACATTTGGTTAAAGATACGATTATCGACCGTTAAACTTTCAACGTCAATGTAGTATTAGCAAAATAGTTTGCAAAGATCAGAGTATTTTGTTCATTTGCACCAAAATTTCATCTTTGACCATTATAATATTATGAAGGTATGGATTTGTGTCACCCACTTTCCTTTTTATTGTTGGTCAATTTTAAATCTATATAATCTAGCGATCTAAGCTATGAAAAGCGCTCCTAGTGGTGGGTTTGACACACATCTGTACCCTTACTCTGAGATTGATCGAGTTTAAAATACGGTCTCACTAAGTGAGGTGAATCACATTTGAGTCAAACTAAAATGGACCCAAAAACTCTTGATTTAAAGCCACAAATTCAGTGCAACCGATTCAAATTCCGAAACGTATCGTTTGGAGCGCTAGCTGTGAATGCATACACGAAATTGAGCTCTAAATTAATAAGATTAAGATTCATTTTAGTTTGATGCATATGTAATTCACCTCACTTAGTGAGACCGTATTTTAAATTCGATCAATCTCAGAGTAAGGGTACCGTAGCTTTGCAACGTAGCACATCTCTGTTGGAAACGCAACCTATTATAACGGCAACTAACCCAAACTGGGGGCTTATTGTAATCCTAATTTTACGGGCGTCAAGGTACGTCATAAATATAACTGCAATTTAAAATAATACTGCTTTAAGCGATTCAAGTAAGCCTCCGGGTTAACTTTAACCGCCTGATATGCAACTGGCACATGATACGGTGTTTATAGCGGACTTTTCGTTATTATTTTCTATGTCATTATACAAATAGGACTATGACGTTATATCCAATACACGTTAATTGTATTACCTGCAACGCATACTACGTTGAATTATTGTGTACACATAACGCAGCAAATATTTGACAAACGGTCAATCAAATATGCAAATACCTTAAACCAACACTCCAACTTGTGGACCAATACACAAGATCTAATGGGGTGATTGACTATAAGGTAGTTAGTGAGTAGTTCAAGATGACAGGAAGTAATTTAGCCCATTTACAACCTACAATATGAATTCATTACAAGTTGAATATGTATGAAATAATTTATAGGTGAATTTTTTTTATTCAAATAAACTCTTACAAGTGCTTTTGAATCGTCGATTGAATCTACCGCTGGTTCGGAATGACGTTCCTACCGAGCAAAGCTAGCAAGCAACTCGGCGGTTGCTCTTTTCAATATCTATACTAATATTATAAATGCGAAAGTGTGTCTGTCTGTCTTCTATGCTTTCACGGTCCATCTGTTCAATCGATATTGATGAAATTTGGTACAGGGATAGGTTGTTTCCCGGTACTGGGATTTTTTATCAGAAAAACCCAATACTTGTTATGACCCGACCCGGGACTCGAAACCGGGACATGCTAACCACTAGACCAACGAGGCAGTCAGTCAATATCTTGGTATATTGAAGAACGGCTTAACAATTTAGACTCCTCTTCGCAAATTGGTATAAACGAAGATCAAAAGCTACCCCTCTGCTTCGCATCTTAACGAAACAGTGGATCGCTTTGGACTTATCCAATACTCCACTTTGCAGCGCATTACGGTCAATTTTTTTTTTTTTTTTTTTTTTTTTTTTTTTTTTTTTTTTTTTTTTTTTTTTTTTTTTTTATCCACTACAAGTTAGCCCTTGACTGCGATCTCACCTGATGGTAAGTGATGATGCAGTCTAAGATGGTAGCGGGCTAACCTGTTAGGGGCATGGCAGTTGTATTAAACGCATACCCCTATTCGGCTTCCACACGGCATCGTACCGGAACGCTAAATCGCTTGGCGGCACGCCTTTTCAATTGATTTCTGAATGGAGCCGGGTAAAGACGGATTTATCTGGCTCTTAAAATATAGGCTTCTTTTGTTTCTAAGGCGATCTTAGAGCCCAGGGGTCATACTGCCAACGATTAAAGTAATACTTATGCAATATTACTCAAAATGACAGTTTGATGTCACGTACCTTGAGGTTCCTAAAATAAGGATTATGATTCTAAAATACGAAAGTGATGGAACAATATGGCTTTAAGCGTTAACAGTATGGCCCCAGTTGGCTCTGCCCATTAGGGTATAATCACACTGCGGTATTTTTGTATTTGGTTGAACCAACGGGAGTAAGTGTGTGATCTATAAGTAGAGCGAACTTTGACTTTGCATAGACTTAAGACATGGTTAAAACGAGACAGATTTATGTTATTCACATAAGTCCATCTCGTTTTAACTCTTAGTTGACCGAGCGAAGCGTAGGTCTCTGAGTCTACTTGAGTGAATTGGCACTTGTCCGTCCGTCCGTCCGTCCGTCCGTCCGTCCGTCTGTCAGAGCCTTATAACTTCTGAATTACTAAACGTAATTACTTCAAATTTAAATATAATATGTAAACCTATGGCCTCCCACCGAATATGGCTTAAAAAGTTATAAAAATCTTTATTTCAGGGGGGCTCTCATAGAAGCGAATGCGAAGTAAAATATTTTTTATAGCGTTACATAGGGTTGCGGTATATCATTTTAAAGGTAATTGGGAATAGAGTCCAAAAATATTTTTTTTTTAATTTTTCCCTTAAAATTGACGAAATGGGGGTCTTTCAAAGTGGCGATTTTCTAACGTCCAAAGTTGACCTCAGAACTCTCAATTCTCTGAAAGGCTGAGCCTGAAACTTATCAATTATTTGAATTATATCCTGTACATGAACAACAAATACTAAAATTAGATAAATGTTATAAGGAAACGAAATTATTTAATTTTTAATGTGCTTTAGTATTATTAACAGAACTTCACAATTATGTCAATAGATGGCGCTCTGTACAAGTTTATGGATACCGCGAGGTCTCAATTCGGGGCGAACCCATCGACCATACAACTAATAGACTCCTCATATAGGGCGAACACTTTCAGACAACACATCAGACTTAATAGGTCTTATATAATTCCACGCCCTTGTAACAAAACCTACCGAGTTATTTAAATATTAATTAGAGTATATCGATAATTAACTATCGATAAATAATTATTAGGAGTTAGGACCCCATCCCATTTGATTTATGATTTTTTTGACCTTGAGTAGACCAATCAGCATTTAGTACCCCGCGCCCGCTTACTTGAGTCATTTGACTGAATTGTTTGCATTACGAAAGCATAGTAATTAGGCGTCTATTGGTTGTGTGGTCGATGGGGCGAACCACTAGTAAAGTCTGAGTCAAGTCAAAGTACGCTCGATTGATCTCAGCATAAGTATCAGTGCAGACTGAGCGAAAGTAAGTTTGACGAGCGCTCGCTAGAGGTTGTAACTATCCTGACGTGGTCCCTAAGAATCTATACCTTACTCTACCTATAAAATTCAATATCTCTCTAAAAATGGCACGTGAATCATCCAGCAGTAAGACCCTCATAATGTTGTGTCCATAATAAACCAAGATCTTTTAGAGTTTCGGAAGCCCCGAGTTCAACCATCCCAACGACTTGCTTATATACCGATCTATAGTGACGTGTTCAAGTTTTAAATAATTTATAAACGCATTCAAGTATTGATTTAATGTAAAGTAAATGGTGATTGGTAGCTCCACCCCGCTCACCAATGATAGGCTTCGTCCCTCTCTTGGTATCCCAAGAGGCACTAGTCATCGACTAATGGGTCTCATAAGTATACCAAAAGGCAGCAGCCTCCCCTCCATAAACCACTAGGTCACCATTTGGGGAAATAGCGCGACGTATGAAAGCATACTTTAATTTAGTTAAGTACAACGCGGAGACCACCATGGGTAGTAGGACGTCATTTGTACGTTACATAGGTTGTGAGCCAATGTGACGTAGCATAGGTCGTGAATCTATGCATTTACAAGTAACATAGGTTGTGAATCTATGGAACCGTAAATAGTATAGTAGCACAGGTTGTGAATCCATGCAACTATGAATAAGTGTCGAGGCTGAGTCAGGCGTAGCGCAAAACATAGCTAGATATTCGGTATCTCACGTGTGATCCAACCTTCGGTAATAATAAACAGCGTCCTATCAACCATGGTTAGTTGTCGTTCGAATGTAACGATAGTTACGGGTTTACATAATGTAAGCATAAGTAGTCATCTATAAGCAGATCGCATGGCAGAGCCAGGTGTACTGCAGAACATAGTAACTACATTCCGCAGCCCCAACTCAACCAGCGATGATTATATGTAGGTAAATATACGTGTAAGTACCTATGTAGTATTAAAATATGTATATAAATCCACCATAGGCGGATCAAATATCGTTGGAAGCCTCCAACGACATTATGCGTTCGAACGAGCGACGGACATCGTGACACATACTGCACGCACCATTACACGAACAGCGAATCCACTTTGCTCAGCATCAGCCCGAGAACGATGGTGGACATCGTGACACATACTGCACGCACCATTACACGAACAGTGAATCCACTTTGCTCGGCACCAGCCCGTGAACGACGGTGGACATCGTGACACATACTGCACGCATCAAGCATACACCACAGCACCGCTGTGCACTAACACATACACAAGCTACCACATAGTATACTTTCGCATCATCGTCGCTTGTTTGGCGACCAGTCCGTTTGTCGGAAATCTTTCTAGCATGGACCGAGATAGCTCCTCCACTATAATATATACTATATTTTATTCTCTAATATTGTTTTAAATAATATTTTGACTGAGAGAGGTACGAATCGTCACAAGGTGAGCGAAGAGGTCTAGATCTAGCCCCACTACAGAGGCGCGGCATGTAGCAGCCAGTATTCTTTGTACAAATATGTCGCAGTGCATCTCCGTGCAGCGTCCCTTAAGTGGGCCCAGCTCCATGCAAACTCATACATAGAATATTTGCCGCTACGCAGGGCCAAGTCGGGACTCGGGAATCAATTTACTTGAAATGGAAGTTATTTGGTTTGATTGATTGTAGAATTTGCGAATTTATATTTATTTCTTATCTATTCCTAAGTATTTACTGAATTTTCTTTCGTCTGGTCTGGTTGAAGGCTTTGGCTGCAGCTAGTTACCACCCTACCGGTTAATACTTCCTGGAAAGCGTAACGTTCTAATAGTATATATTATAGTATCCGTATAGGAGCCCATTAGGGGTTTGGGTTTAATACAACTGCCATACCCCTAACAGGTTAGCCCGCTAGAATCTTAGACTGCATCATCACTTATGTAAGGTCGTATATTGGCTAACTTGTAGTAGAATTAAAACAGTGACGTAGAGTGACATTGTCAGTCGAGGTAGAGTGAAATCGTCAGTCGAGTGACTACTGGATTGATTGTCAATATAGTTTTGAACACAGATTCTAAATTAATAATTTAATTAAGTATACATTCATTCTTTAAAATTAAATTTAAGCCCAGATCACTTTGGATATCAAATCCGGCCTATTCGTTTTGAATTAAGGTCCGCAATGTAATCGCAATATTAGTACGGACTACACAGTAATCCCCAATCACTAACCTTCTGTCCCCTGTAATCTCCTAAACTGGGGCATTTTATGAATCACTTTAAATACGAGATTAGGAGAATCGATAGGGATAGTAATATAAGCAAAGGTTGCATAATCAAGAAAATTGTATAGCATTAATAAACAGTGTTTCGTGTCCAATGATCATGCGTCCAGCAGCCCTTATATTCTCAACTCAGTGGCTATCAAAAAATGAAAGTTTTTTTTATTCACTACTAGTTAGCCCTTGAGTTGACCTTTTTTTTTTTTTTTTTTTTTTTTTTTTCGAGGGGGAAATCTGCGTCAGATACCCGATCTCCGGGGAGTGCGGGTGATGTGGGGTTTTTACCCACTAAAACCCCCTCGGTGGCCATCCTCTGAGCAAAATGGGAATCTCCGGGAACTCTCAAAGAACATGCGCCGGAGACTCCCTTGCGCGATGCCCGTTGGGCTCGTCCTGTCGTTTCATCCCTGATTGAGCCCTTGAGTTGACCTAGGTTGAGTCATTTTCTTTCATAAACTAAAGCCACAACCACCCCGCCGCCGCCCTCAACGACAGTACAATAGTACTACGAGTAAAATTATGTCTACCCGTAATCTCTATTTGTCTACCGAAGCTAACATGGTTACTTGTCTCGTTGCGTCAAAAGTAATATTTGTTATCTGTGGTATTTTTCTCTCCCGCTCGGAGTTAAGAATTACAATTAAAAAAATACAACCGTTTCAATATTTGTTTTGAAAAAATGGACTAGAATATAATTTAAAAATTATTCAAAGTTTTATATAATGTGTATAATTAAACCAGGGTACACTCGACGCCGGCAGGCAATTGTAAAATAAACAGGCCTCATTCAGGCTTTGCGGTACGGATCCAAGTTACAATGACCTTGTTTAAAAGGGGTTGAGTAATATAATTAATATAATACCTACCTATGAAAGTGGAGTATGTTTCAAGGCTGACACATGATAATCAAGGACCATAACTTGATTCCAAAAGTGTTTCTAGGTTTTCCATTGCATAAATTTAAAGATAGCATTTGTTTTAGTCCGCGCACGAGCTCCGAGGAATCCCATGGAATGTTCATCCTTACAACACTGCTATCGCAAAATTACACGCGTCAAGCTCGAAACTAGTGCGGGGAGCGAGCTGGATATGGAGCGAAGATCGGGGGTGGCGTACAGCCGTCGCTTCTTCAGACCCCGATTCCGAGGCAGACTATAAGTCGAGGTTATTATAATAATATGGATGATTTTCTTAATGACAAAGTTGCATAGAAGAAACCGGCTTTGCATCCAATACTTGTTACATAATATCGTATGTTAACATTTTTCTTTTTATAAAAAGAGCAATGCTGTAAAATGCTGCTGAGTTTCTTTCCGGCTCAACTTGCTAGAATTAGTTTTCCGAACCGGTGGTAGAGCCACAACATGATACACACCTGTATCCTAAATGAATTTTGACGACCTCCGTGGCGCAGTGTGTAGCGCTGTTGTCTTACGGGCGAAATTAATAATCAATCTCTCTGTAATCTGTCGATAAGTTGCTAAGCAACGTTGTTTTTTCAAGAAAAGTACAATACAACTCTGGACAAATAACAACATTGCTTGGTAACAAATCGACAGATTACAGATAGATTGATTATTAATTTCGGCCGTTAACGTGCGGAGGTCCCGGGTTCGATCCCCGGCAGGGTCAATTTGGGAATTTATAATTTCTGAATTTTCCCTGGTCTGGCCTGGTGGGAGGCTTCGGCCGTGGCTAGTTACCACCCTACCGGCAAAGACGTGCCGCCAAGCGATTTAGCGTTCGGGTACGATGTTGTGTAGAAACCGAATAGGGGGATGGGTTTAATATAACTGCCGTGCCCCTAACAGGTTAGCCTGCTACCATCTTAGACTGCATCATCACTTACCATCGGGTGAGATCGCAGTCAAGGGCTAACTTGTAGTGGATAAAAAAAAAAAAAAAAAAAAAATTGAGAGTAAAATAAGAAGCTTAATTTCCTTAATTTGCTATATAGCTTAATTTAACGGATTAAAACTAAATAAAGCTTATCTGATTTAATTAAATTAAAAGCTTCTTGTTCCTTTATTATCCTTGATTATCATGGACTTCCGTATAGTAAAGCCTGCTTCTATTCAATATTTAAGATATCAGCCTATCAAAAGGGCCAATGGGCCTTATAAGCTCTACGACACACATGTGACCCATGAAGATTCAATGCTCGGAGCCTAAAGTCAATAGTAAACTTCTGAAAATCTATCGTTTGGCGATAACGACGTCAAATAGGTTATTTTAGTTTAAAGAAGTTTAATTTAAAATATAGCAATGATAAATAAACAGACTGACGGAATGGAAGGATTGATAATTAATTTTATTAATCTGTTTATTTATCATTTTAAATTAAACTTTTTTAAACTAAAATTATTTGAAGGGGTTCTTTATTGGTTCCTTTTCTTAAAAATGGAACACTGGAACTGTCTTTGGCAAAGAGTTCCCTGCCTTTGACAAACAAAACAATTTCTATTATATTCTTCCCAATAGAGACATTCAGGTAAGTACACCCTTAAAGAACCTGTAGATAGATAATCAAAAACATTGCCTGAAATATTCCATCCAATCTTCGAACCCATTTCCTAGACAATAGAGGTTGAATTTGCATGTCTGCATTTTCCTTTGATAGTGTTTCAGCATAACAATGAGATGGTGCTTTTGTCGAGACACTGTCCTTTGAGCTTTGAGCAAAGGTGCTCAGTACAGATTCACGTGACCGCAATTAGTGACTTCAATCACTGCCACAGTAATTTGTTATCGGCTGAAGCTGAATTTAGGGTAGGTTAGCCTTTCTTACGGGCGGTAGAGTTTTGACCTCTATAAAAACTGGGCAACGGGCATTGTACCTATAACTTCTTGTAGTATTGAATCGAAGCAGGCGTTACTTTGCGGAAGTCCATGATAATGAATTAACCAGAAGCATAACTCGCTATAATGCACATAGATTTGTCTACTGTGGCGGATTATAGCGGATTAAGCTTCTGGTTCATTCATTCTTGTAGTCTTTACGTGCGGAAGTCCCGGGTTCGATCCATGACAGGGTAAATTTGGGAATTTATAATTTCTGAATTTTCCCTGGTCTGGCCTGGTGGGAGGCTTCGGCCGTGGCTAGTTACCACCCTACCGGCAAAGACATGCCACCAAGCGATTTAGCGTTCCGGTATGATGCCGTGAAGAAACCGAATAGAGGGGTTTAATTTAACTGCCATGGTAATGGAAAATGGTAGCGGGCAAACCTGTTAGGGGTAACAGGTTTGCCCGCTACCGTTTTAGACTGCATCATCACTTACCATCAGGTGATATCGCAGTCAAGGGAACTTGTAGTGGATAAAAAAAGTGTCATGTGCTTTTGAGCAGTTAAGAGCCTACGCGCAAGGCGTATTTAATAAGCGTAGTGTCATGCGCGTTTTCAGTGCAAAGACGTGTTCAAAGGCTGCGCGTATAGTTTGCGTTAGGATCGCGTTTTTATCGCATCATCTGTGCAACTCTTAAATTATGCGGGATTAAAAGTAGCCTATGTGCTATTCCAGACTATAATCTACCTCTGTGCTAAATTTCATCCAGATCCGTTCGGCCGTTCTTGCATGATTGAGTAACAAACATCCATCCATCCATCCAAACTTTCGCATTTATAACACCTATTAGTATAGATGCTTCGTTACAAATGTAAATTTTATTCGTAACAAAGCATAATTATAATTATTTTCAACGTAATTGACGTGTAAAGTGGTTAGCGAAAGTACAAAGAAAGTAAATTAATATACATATTCATTATCATTCGTTATAATTTCGAGACAGGGAGGTGTTGTTTCTTGTTTCAATTAGGTACATCATAATATTTGACAGCAAGTCAAATCAGCAACTTTTTTCAAACCTCATAACGCGCGCTTAGTAATGTTGTATGAAATACTGAACTGTGACGTCATCAAAATTCGACTTACTTTTTTTAAAAAGTACTTGATTTGACTAGTTATCAAATACCTAATTTAATATCACTTACTATAAGCCGTTACAGGAAAAATCGCGAGGTAAAATGCACTTCCCAGTGTTCTTCCTAATGCTCTCAAAGGTATGTGTAAGCAAGAATCAAGAGTAACATAAAATACCTATTACACAAATAAATACATCGCATGACAAAAGACAGTCGCTTTCCGTAACCCCAAACCATCTTTTGCTGCCATTTATCAACATGACACTCAAGACATCTTTTTCACTGTGGGTTATGTAACAAGATTTAGGCGATTTTATAACCATCATCATACTTATAATATTACTAGCTGATGCCCGCGACTTCGTCCGCGTGGATTGAGGTTTTTTGGTTCCCGCGGGAATTCCTTAGTTTTTCGGGATAAAAAGTAGCTTGTGTTATTCCAGACTATAATCTATCGCTGTGCCAAATTCCATTCAGATCCGTTCAGCCGTTCGAGCGTGATTGAGTAACAAACATCCATACATTCATACATCCATACATCCATACATCTATACATCCATCCAAACTTTCGCATTTATAATATTTAATATTATAAATGCGAAAGTGTGTTTGTTTGTTGGTTTGTCCTTCAATCACGCTGCAACAGAGCAACGGATCGACTTGATTTTTGGCATGGGTACAGTTGAGAACCTGGAGAGTGACATAGGCTACTTTTTGTCCCGGAAAATAAGGAGTTCCCGCGGGAATCTAATTTTTTCAAAGAAAAGACATAGGTAAATAGATCACGAATACTCATTTTTGTTATTAGATCAACATTTCCGCCGTTCTACCAAATTTAATCTCAATAGGTATGAAAATGAGAAAATTTCAGTTGTCTAACATACAGATTACACGAAACGAAGCCCAAACAGTAGTGCCCTATATTGTGTGCCTAGGCTAGGGGTGAAACAATACGATTGCAGACGAGGGTATAAGTTGCCTGCCTGAGCGAAGCGAGGGCTGGCATCTCCCGAAGACTGAAATCGTGTTTCAACCCGCGGCACACACTATATTTTTCATATTATAACCTGCAATGAAAGTGGTTTTACAATATTATTAGTAAGGATATATTTTTTTTTATTCACTACAAGTTAGCCCATGACTGTGATCTCACCTGATGGTAAGTGATGATGCAGTCTAAGATGGTAGCGGGCTAACCTGTTAGGGGCATGGCAGTTATATTAAAAACCCATACCCCTTATCGGTTTCTACACGGCATCGTACCGGAACGCTAAATCGCTCGGCGGCACGTCTTTGCCGGTAGGGTGGTAACTAGCCACAGCCGAAGCCTTCCACCAGGCCAGACCAGGAAAATTCAGAAATTATAAATTCCCAAATTGACCCTGCCGGGGATCAAACCTAGGCCCTCCGTACGTTAAGACAACAGCGCTCAACACTGCGCCACGGAGGTCGTCAATATTAGTATGGAAGTATGGGTTTATTGGGCGAGACCGCGCAGTCATGAGTTATCATGTCATTGAATGAAAAAAAAATCAAATGTTCGATGAACAAGACGTCTGTGTGTAACTATCACCAACACATGGCTTCAATCTGTTCGCGGCGTGAAGAATCAGCAGGCCGAGTGGGAGTTTTTTTACGTATTCGATCGCGACAACGTTAACTACCATTTATTTGGAACTAGAGGACGCCTGCGACTTCGTTCGCGTGGCATAAGTTTTTTAATTCCCACAGGCACTCCTTCATTTCCGGGATAAAAAGAAGCCTATGTCACTCTCCAGATCCTCACCTATAGGTACCCATGCAAAAAATCACATTGATCCGTTGCTCTGTTGCGGCGTGATTGAAGGACAAACTCTCTATTTAACGTCCTTGGGGATAGAAATTTCCAAACTGTGGAATACGTATTTCATAATTTTAAATCGGAAGCCCAAATACCAAGTTTAAGGGCTATAACTTGTGAAATGAAAGACTTTTATACCAATTTTCATCCCCTATTTCACCCCTTTGGGGGTTGAATTTTCAAAAACTGTGAAACACGTATTTCTTCATTTTTAACCCGCAGCTCATATACCAAGTTTCATGGCTTTAGCTTGAGAAATGAAGGACTTTCATACAAAGTTTCAACCCCTATTTTACCCCTTTGGGGGTGGAGTTTTGAAAAATTGTGACACACGTACTTCTTTATTTTTTACTGAAAGCCAAAATACCAAGGTTCGTTGATATAACTTGAAAAATGTTTTGAGAAATGAAGGAATTTTTTACAAACTTTCATCCACTATTCCACCCCTTTGGGTGTAGAATTTTCAAAAATGGTGAAATACATTCTTCATTTCTAACTGAAAGCCCAAATGTTAAGTTTCATGGCTATAACTTGAGAAATGAATGACTTTCGTACAAACTTTCAACCCCTATTTTACCCCTTTGGGGGTAGAATTTTGAAAAACTGTGACACACGTACTTCTTTATTTTTTACTTTAAGCCAAAATACCAAGTTTCATGGATATAACTTGAGAAATGACGGACTGTCATACAAACTTTAACCCTCTATTTCACCCCCTTAGGGTTGGAATTTTGAAAAATCCTTCCTTAGTGTGCGCCTACGTCACAAAAGGAACCTACTGTCAAAATTTCAAGATTCTAACCCCAGCGGTTTAGACTGTGCGTTGATATATAAGTCAGTCAGTCAGTCAGTCAGTCAGTCAGTCAGTCAGTCAGTCAGGACTTTGAATTATTTGGAATTAGCTGATGCTACAGAATAGGTAATAGTATGCTGATACCTGCGATTTCGTCCGCGTGGTTTAAGCAGTTTTAATTCTTACGGGAACTCCTGAATTTTCCGGAATAAAATTAGCCTATGTCACTTTACAGGTCCTCATCTATACACATGCAAAAAATCATTTAGATCCGTTGCTTTGTGGCTGTGTGGCGTGATTGAAAGACAAACCAACAAAAAAACACACTTTCGCATTTATAATAGTAGTATAAAGTATGATAAGATTATGATAGTATGATTGATCGAACGCCATTTGTCAAGCGCTTGACAATTTCATACAAATCGTAAAAGTTACCGTTATCGTGATCGAATGGGAAGAAATCTCACACTAGGCACTCTTAGGAAGGCGATCATTCGATACGACGCGACGACGCGCCCTCGACGATAAGGAAATCGAGATTGAAAGACGTTTTTGATTTGGTCTTAATTTATTTGCCCACTCTGAGAGATTTTATTCGCTCTTTGGTAACTATGCTTATGTATGCATCCTCATAAAGAACACCGGTTTTGTATTGACTTTAAGTCAGTAAAACGTATCGTATCTCTATAGACAAAGCCTGAATTGAACTAAATTTAATTAATTTACGATATTTGTGAGATGGTGATGATAAAAAAAACCCCGGCTGAGTTTGTTGTGGGCTCTTCTCGGACCAGGGCGCGTTTGGAATCCTCGTAGCTTGTAGTTAACTAATACCATCACGTTTTATACTTTGTAAACGTGACGTAAGGCGTGACTTTGTACCTATCTAGAATAAATATACTTTGAGTTTGAGTTTTGAGTTTGAATACTCGCAAGTGCAAACTGTAATTAGCCATAAAGTAATTTCTAAAATATTTATGAAACTAATAAAAATTTGAATTTATAAAACATTTCGCATTGAATTCGCTCAACATAGAGTTCTCCCCCCTCGCGCTGAATCAATTACCATTTTTATGAGGACCTGTCGTCTTCCACTCTTCGTTTGTGTTTTCTTGTTGTTTAATTTGAAGATTCCAAGTAATATGTACCTACTTAATATTCTATTTCAGTTGAAAGCGAGTAAAAGAGTTTATTCTAATTAGTTATTACTGGCTGATGCCCGCGACGTCGTCCACGTGGATTGAGATTTTTTGGTTCACGCGGGAACTCTTTAATTTTCCGGGATAAACCGTTAGGGGTATGGCAGTCATATTAAACTTATATATTTGAGTCCGGAACGAAGTGATTCACCAAAGAACTAAAGTGACCGACATAGCTTTCAGAACCCCCTTCTCGGTTTCTACACGGCATCGTACCGGAACGGCGGTACGTCTTTGCCGATAGGGCCAAGGCCGAAACCAGACTAGACCAGAGAAAGTTAAGAAATTATAAATTCCCAAATTGACCCTGCCGAGAATCAAACAATGTTAAGATAACAGCGCTCAATACTGCGCAAGGGAGGGCATCAAAATTGTCGTCAAATGATTTTCCGAAATAAAAAGCATATTTAAACATAAAATCCATCCTCGGGATGCAAACTAGCTAAATTTCAATCAAAATCGATTAAATAGATGGGCCGTGAAAAGTTGCCAGGCAGACACATTTTCGCTTTACCTGTTAATAAGTATGGGTCTCGCAATGGCATTTATTTCAAATGCAACTAAGCTAATTATGCTGCAAGCTCCTAATGGCTTTAAAAGTGAGTAGACGATTGGAATAGTTCGGGAGCTTTAACGAGTTTGCGGTGACTTATTGCAACGTGGTTGCGAAATTACCTGAATCCATCCGAACCTACTCCTACTCTTTATATACCTATACCTACTCTTACATATCTAACCTATACCAAGGTACTCTTAGTTTCTATGTCAGTAGGTGATTCAATGTGAAGACCGAAACATTGCTGGCTGGTTTCGTACGAAATACTTTTAATCCATACTTCCATACTATTATTATAAAGGTGAAAGTGTGCCTGTCTGTCTGTCTGCTACGCTTTCACGGCCCATCATTTCGACCGATTTTGATGAAATTTGGTACAGAGATTGGTCACATGCCGAGAAAGAACATAGGCTTGGAAATTTATTCCGGAAAATTAAGAAGTTCCCGCGGTAAAAAAAAAACCTTACCTGATCCACGCGGTCGCGGGCATATTCCAGTGTTTATTATATTTTCTTCTCGTTCGTTCCTGGTAATAATGAGCCCACAATATTTACTGAATGATATTAATGCGAAAGTGCGCCTGTCGGTTGCCTTTTCGCAGCTTAATTATGTTTAAATTTGTTCTACTACAAATTGCCCTTGACTGCGATCTCATTTGGACAACTGGATGTGTGGCAATAAAGAATTTATCTATCTGGATGGTAGCGCGCTATAACCTAACCTAACCTGCTACTGGAACTGCACGTACAAGACCAGTTCACAATTATTTAAAACAGTTTAAAAGGGTGCCGCCACATCGGAAGCGGCAGTTTCCTGCCAGAATGATTATTAAAAAAAAACCTAACCTGCTACGTAACCTAGCGTTCGTAGCGTAGTAGATAACGTAGCGTTACGTCCCAGCATCTTCCACTTTAAATAAGACCACCTTGTTTTCCACAGCGTCACGGAGGTCACCCAATGATAATAAATGCAATGAATTCACAGCCGTCAACAATGAAAAATAGAATATTTGAATCATCGCAATCAGAATACTGAACAAAATGAAACTGAGCAAACCTCGCAAATCAAAAAAGAAAAAAAAAGCAATGCAAAACGAAATTACGAGAATTCTTCTTTTGTTTTCGCATTCCGGATAAGCATCAGTCTCATTCACAGAAAAGCGTTTATCAGATTCATTTGCGAGAGACGCCGAATAAATTTGTATTATTCCAACGTCCCGGATCCTTTTTTCCATTTAAAATGAATTATTGCCAGAAGAGGGACGAATAGAGTCACTTTTACCTGACTTCGGTACTCGGTATGGGTAAAATACGAGCATGATAATAATTAAATTTCTACGTCGCGCTCCTAAGTTGGGTGAGATACCTAAATCATATTATGAAATAGATTCATTTCCACGCGATGCAGCTGATCTTAAAGTCCCGTATCCTTTTTTTCTGTAATTGCCAAAAGAGGAAAGAATAGTCACTTTTCAACACGTAAATATAATATTGTGATAAACATGACAATAATTATTTTGCGTCGATCGTGCCCACGCATAAAATAGATTCATTTTTATGAAAGAATCCAGAGGTAATTTGCATTATTCCAACGTCTGAGGTCCTATTTTTCCATTTAAAATGAAATATTATCGCAATTTTTTGTCTTCGACTTTATTAGGGATAATGCATATCAAAAGGCAAATAAATTAAAGGAAAATAAATGATTTCTGATTATTAAATATAGGGTCTTCCAAAAGACTTAAAATTCACATCCTTGGTTAGTTTTAAGTTTGATAACAATTTTAAAGTACCTATAGATTAAAGAAACAGAAGTCGTTGAGAGTTGATGACGTCACAGCTATGTTTCATACAAAAATTATAGAAGCACGTTTTTAAAAGTTTGAAAAAGAGTTGCTGATTTGTATGAGTTGACATCATCCTTAATATTGTTATTCTGTTTCTTGCCACATCAAGTTGTGTATAGGAATTGTGTCATCAGTAAGTAAATTTTTTTCCATTAAAATATGGAAAACCATTTAAACATCAATTTTATGGTGATTTCCAAGGAGAAAATCATGGAATAGGTTTTGTATGGATTTTACGTTACATGCTTTTCCTGTCAAGTTACCGCTCATATCAAAACAATATTTCAAGTTTAAACCACACAGTGGATTAAATGCATCTGTAGCCTATGAAAAGCATTCAAAGGTTTCGTTATAATAAGTCAATTACAGCCATATATTTAATTCAATTAAACTGAGTTTTAGTTGTTATCGAAAAACACCGCCGCACGGCATGTCTTGAGTAGAAAAAATACATTTGAAAAGTTTTCTTTCTTATACAGCCTCATCAATTAGTTAAGGCCCTTTAAACATTTACCCCGCGACCAACTATAGGTAAAAAACTCAACTATAGGCATAAAACTCGACACACAACAGCATATATTATATGCACGCTTATATAGCTCTACGCTCTACGCTCGATTTTATAGCCAACTAACCAATTTTGTTACTTGAAAATATTAGACGATTATTTATTTACTAGGTACTTGTTTACGCTGTTGGCCGCGGTAAATATTATGTACCTATTTATGCGCCGAAACAATACTCGCGGCTACAATAATACTCAGTTTTTGAGATTGTAAAATAATGTATAAAAGATTATCTTACCGATTTCGTTCAAAATCGATATCTGGGGTTCCGTAGGATCACAAAATAGGAAACTGTTACCAAAATTTTAAAAAGGTCAGCGCCATTTTGAAATTTTTTTTATCGTACCGATTTCGTTCAAAATCGATATCTGGGGTTCCCTGGGATCACAAAACAGGAAACTGTTACCAAAATTTTAAAAATGTCAGCGACATTTTGAAATTTTTTTTTATCGTACCGATTTCGTTCAAAATCGATATCTGGGGTTCTCTGGGATCACAAAACAGGAAACTGTTACCAAAATTTAAAAATGTCAGCGACATTTTGAAATTTTTTGTTATCGTACCGATTTCGTTCAAAATCGATGTCTGGGGTTCCCTGGGATCACAAAACAGGAAACTGTTACCAAAATTTTAAAAAAGTCAGCGCCATTTTGAAATTTTTTTTATCGTACCTATTTCGTTCAAAATCGATATCTGGGGTTCTCTGGGATCACAAAACAGGAAACTGTTACCAAAATTTAAAAATGTCAGCGACATTTTGAAATTTTTTGTTATCGTACCGATTTCGTTCAAAATCGATGTCTGGGGTTCCCTGGGATCACAAAACAGGAAACTGTTACCAAAATTTTAAAAAAGTCAGCGCCATTTTGAAATTTTTTTTATCGTACCGATTTCGTTCAAAATCGATATCTTGGGTTCCCTGGGATCACAAAACAGGAAACTGTTACCAAAATTTTAAAAAAGTCAGTGCAATTTTGAATTTTTTTGTTATCGTACCGATTTCGTTCAAAATCGATATCTGGGGTTCCCTGGGATCACAAAACAGGAAACCGTTACCAAAATTTTAAAAAAGTCAGCGACATTTTGAATTTTTTTGTTATCGTACCGATTTCGTTCAAAATCGATATCTGGGGTTCCCTGGGATCACAAAACAGGAAACTGTTACCAAAATTTAAAAATGTCAGCGACATTTTGAAATTTTTTGTTATCGTACCGATTTCGTTCAAAATCGATGTCTGGGGTAAGGGGTTCCCTGGGATCACAAAACAGGAAACTGTTACCAAAATTTTAAAAAAGTCAGCGCCATTTTGAAATTTTTTTTATCGTACCGATTTCGTTCAAAATCGATATCTTGGGTTCCCTGGGATCACAAAACAGGAAACTGTTACCAAAATTTTAAAAAAGTCAGTGCAATTTTGAATTTTTTTGTTATCGTACCGATTTCGTTCAAAATCGATATCTGGGGTTCCCTGGGATCACAAAACAGGAAACCGTTACCAAAATTTTAAAAAAGTCAGCGACATTTTGAATTTTTTTGTTATCGTACCGATTTCGTTCAAAATCGATATCTGGGGTTCCCTGGGATCACAAAACAGGAAACTGTTACCAAAATTTAAAAATGTCAGCGACATTTTGAAATTTTTTGTTATCGTACCGATTTCGTTCAAAATCGATGTCTGGGGTTCCCTGGGATCACAAAACAGGAAACTGTTACCAAAATTTTAAAAAAGTCAGCGCCATTTTGAAATTTTTTTTATCGTACCGATTTCGTTCAAAATCGATATCTGGGGTTCTCTGGGATCACAAAACAGGAAACTGTCACCGAAATTTAAAAATGTCAGCGACATTTTGAAATTTTTTGTTATCGTACCGATTTCGTTCAAAATCGATGTCTGGGGTTCCCTGGGATCACAAAACAGGAAACTGTTACCAAAATTTTAAAAAAGTCAGCGCCATTTTGAAATTTTTTTTATCGTACCGATTTCGTTCAAAATCGATATCTTGGGTTCCCTGGGATCACAAAACAGGAAACTGTTACCAAAATTTTAAAAAAGTCAGTGCAATTTTGAATTTTTTTGTTATCGTACCGATTTCGTTCAAAATCGATATCTGGGGTTCCCTGGGATCACAAAACAGGAAACCGTTACCAAAATTTTAAAAAAGTCAGCGACATTTTGAAATTTTTTTTATCGTACCGATTTCGTTCAAAATCGATATCTTGGGTTCCCTGGGATCACAAAACAGGAAACTGTTACCAAAATTTTAAAAAAGTCAGTGCAATTTTGAATTTTTTTGTTATCGTACTGATTTCGTTTAAAATCGATATCTGGGGTTCCCTGGGATCACAAAACAGGAAACCGTTACCAAAATTTTAAAAAAGTCAGCGACATTTTGAATTTTTTTGTTATCGTACCGATTTCGTTCAAAATCGATATCTGGGGTTCCCTGGGATCACAAAACAGGAAACTGTTACCAAAATTTTAAAAAAGTCAGTGCAATTTTGAATTTTTTTGTTATCGTACCGATTTCGTTCAAAATCGATATCTGGGGTTCCCTGGGATCACAAAACAGGAAACTGTTACCAAAATTTTAAAAAAGTCAGCGCCATTTTGAAATTCTTTGTTATCGTACCGATTTCGTTCAAAATCGATATCTGGGGTTCCCTGGGATCACAAAACAGGAAACTGTTACCAAAATTTTAAAAAATGTCAGCGCTATTTTGAAATTTTTTGTTATCGTACCGATTTCGTTCAAAATCGATATCTGGGGTTCCCTGGGATCACAAAACAGGAAACTGTTACCAAAATTTTAAAAAAGTCAGCGTCATTTTGAAATTTTTTTTATCGTACCGATTTCGTTCAAAATCGATATCTGGGGTTCTCTGGGATCACAAAACAGGAAACTGTCACCAAAATTTAAAAATGTCAGCGACATTTTGAAATTTTTTGTTATCGTACCGATTTCGTTCAAAATCGATGTCTGGGGTTCCCTGGGATCACAAAACAGGAAACTGTTACCAAAATTTTAAAAAAGTCAGCGCCATTTTGAAATTTTTTTTATCGTACCGATTTCGTTCAAAATCGATATCTTGGGTTCCCTGGGATCACAAAACAGGAAACTGTTACCAAAATTTTAAAAAAGTCAGTGCAATTTTGAATTTTTTTGTTATCGTACCGATTTCGTTCAAAATCGATATCTGGGGTTCCCTGGGATCACAAAACAGGAAACCGTTACCAAAATTTTAAAAAAGTCAGCGACATTTTGAAATTTTTTTTATCGTACCGATTTCGTTCAAAATCGATATCTTGGGTTCCCTGGGATCACAAAACAGGAAACTGTTACCAAAATTTTAAAAAAGTCAGTGCAATTTTGAATGTTTTTGTTATCGTACTGATTTCGTTTAAAATCGATATCTGGGGTTCCCTGGGATCACAAAACAGGAAACCGTTACCAAAATTTTAAAAAAGTCAGCGACATTTTGAATTTTTTTGTTATCGTACCGATTTCGTTCAAAATCGATATCTGGGGTTCCCTGGGATCACAAAACAGGAAACTGTTACCAAAATTTTAAAAAAGTCAGTGCAATTTTGAATTTTTTTGTTATCGTACCGATTTCGTTCAAAATCGATATCTGGGGTTCCCTGGGATCACAAAACAGGAAACCGTTACCAAAATTTTAAAAAAGTCAGCGACATTTTAAATTTTTTTGTTATCGTACCGATTTCGTTCAAAATCGATATCTGGGGTTCCCTGGGATCACAAAACAGGAAACTGTTACCAAAATTTAAAAAAAGTCAGTGCAATTTTGAATTTTTTTGTTATCGTACCGATTTCGTTCAAAATCGATATCTGGGGTTCCCTGGGATCACAAAACAGGAAACCGTTACCAAAATTTTAAAAAAGTCAGCGACATTTTGAATTTTTTTGTTATCGTACCGATTTCGTTCAAAATCGATATCTGGGGTTCCCTGGGATCACAAAACAGGAAACTGTTACCAAAATTTAAAAATGTCAGCGACATTTTGAAATTTTTTGTTATCGTACCGATTTCGTTCAAAATCGATGTCTGGGGTAAGGGGTTCCCTGGGATCACAAAACAGGAAACTGTTACCAAAATTTTAAAAAAGTCAGCGCCATTTTGAAATTTTTTTTATCGTACCGATTTCGTTCAAAATCGATATCTTGGGTTCCCTGGGATCACAAAACAGGAAACTGTTACCAAAATTTTAAAAAAGTCAGTGCAATTTTGAATTTTTTTGTTATCGTACCGATTTCGTTCAAAATCGATATCTGGGGTTCCCTGGGATCACAAAACAGGAAACCGTTACCAAAATTTAAAAAAAGTCAGCGACATTTTGAATTTTTTTGTTATCGTACCGATTTCGTTCAAAATCGATATCTGGGGTTCCCTGGGATCACAAAACAGGAAACTGTTACCAAAATTTAAAAATGTCAGCGACATTTTGAAATTTTTTGTTATCGTACCGATTTCGTTCAAAATCGATGTCTGGGGTTCCCTGGGATCACAAAACAGGAAACTGTTACCAAAATTTTAAAAAAGTCAGCGCCATTTTGAAATTTTTTTTATCGTACCGATTTCGTTCAAAATCGATATCTGGGGTTCTCTGGGATCACAAAACAGGAAACTGTCACCAAAATTTAAAAATGTCAGCGACATTTTGAAATTTTTTGTTATCGTACCGATTTCGTTCAAAATCGATGTCTGGGGTTCCCTGGGATCACAAAACAGGAAACTGTTACCAAAATTTTAAAAAAGTCAGCGCCATTTTGAAATTTTTTTTATCGTACCGATTTCGTTCAAAATCGATATCTTGGGTTCCCTGGGATCACAAAACAGGAAACTGTTACCAAAATTTTAAAAAAGTCAGTGCAATTTTGAATTTTTTTGTTATCGTACCGATTTCGTTCAAAATCGATATCTGGGGTTCCCTGGGATCACAAAACAGGAAACCGTTACCAAAATTTTAAAAAAGTCAGCGACATTTTGAAATTTTTTTTATCGTACCGATTTCGTTCAAAATCGATATCTTGGGTTCCCTGGGATCACAAAACAGGAAACTGTTACCAAAATTTTAAAAAAGTCAGTGCAATTTTGAATTTTTTTGTTATCGTACTGATTTCGTTTAAAATCGATATCTGGGGTTCCCTGGGATCACAAAACAGGAAACCGTTACCAAAATTTTAAAAAAGTCAGCGACATTTTGAATTTTTTTGTTATCGTACCGATTTCGTTCAAAATCGATATCTGGGGTTCCCTGGGATCACAAAACAGGAAACTGTTACCAAAATTTTAAAAAAGTCAGTGCAATTTTGAATTTTTTTGTTATCGTACCGATTTCGTTCAAAATCGATATCTGGGGTTCCCTGGGATCACAAAACAGGAAACTGTTACCAAAATTTTAAAAAAGTCAGCGCCATTTTGAAATTCTTTGTTATCGTACCGATTTCGTTCAAAATCGATATCTGGGGTTCCCTGGGATCACAAAACAGGAAACTGTTACCAAAATTTTAAAAAATGTCAGCGCTATTTTGAAATTTTTTGTTATCGTACCGATTTCGTTCAAAATCGATATCTGGGGTTCCCTGGGATCACAAAACAGGAAACTGTTACCAAAATTTTAAAAAAGTCAGCGCCATTTTGAAATTTTTTTTATCGTACCGATTTCGTTCAAAATCGATATCTGGGGTTCTCTGGGATCACAAAACAGGAAACTGTCACCAAAATTTAAAAATGTCAGCGACATTTTGAAATTTTTTGTTATCGTACCGATTTCGTTCAAAATCGATGTCTGGGGTTCCCTGGGATCACAAAACAGGAAACTGTTACCAAAATTTTAAAAAAGTCAGCGCCATTTTGAAATTTTTTTTATCGTACCGATTTCGTTCAAAATCGATATCTTGGGTTCCCTGGGATCACAAAACAGGAAACTGTTACCAAAATTTTAAAAAAGTCAGTGCAATTTTGAATTTTTTTGTTATCGTACTGATTTCGTTCAAAATCGATATCTGGGGTTCCCTGGGATCACAAAACAGGAAACCGTTACCAAAATTTTAAAAAAGTCAGCGACATTTTGAAATTTTTTTTATCGTACCGATTTCGTTCAAAATCGATATCTTGGGTTCCCTGGGATCACAAAACAGGAAACTGTTACCAAAATTTTAAAAAAGTCAGTGCAATTTTGAATGTTTTTGTTATCGTACTGATTTCGTTTAAAATCGATATCTGGGGTTCCCTGGGATCACAAAACAGGAAACCGTTACCAAAATTTTAAAAAAGTCAGCGACATTTTGAATTTTTTTGTTATCGTACCGATTTCGTTCAAAATCGATATCTGGGGTTCCCTGGGATCACAAAACAGGAAACTGTTACCAAAATTTTAAAAAAGTCAGTGCAATTTTGAATTTTTTTGTTATCGTACTGATTTCGTTTAAAATCGATATCTGGGGTTCCCTGGGATCACAAAACAGGAAACCGTTACCAAAATTTTAAAAAAGTCAGCGACATTTTGAATTTTTTTGTTATCGTACCGATTTCGTTCAAAATCGATATCTGGGGTTCCCTGGGATCACAAAACAGGAAACTGTTACCAAAATTTTAAAAAAGTCAGTGCAATTTTGAATTTTTTTGTTATCGTACCGATTTCGTTCAAAATCGATATCTGGGGTTCCCTGGGATCACAAAACAGGAAACTGTTACCAAAATTTTAAAAAAGTCAGCGCCATTTTGAAATTCTTTGTTATCGTACCGATTTCGTTCAAAATCGATATCTGGGGTTCCCTGGGATCACAAAACAGGAAACTGTTACCAAAATTTTAAAAAATGTCAGCGCTATTTTGAAATTTTTTGTTATCGTACCGATTTCGTTCAAAATCGATATCTGGGGTTCCCTGGGATCACAAAACAGGAAACTGTTACCAAAATTTTAAAAAAGTCAGCGCCATTTTGAAATTTTTTTTATCGTACCGATTTCGTTCAAAATCGATATCTGGGGTTCTCTGGGATCACAAAACAGGAAACTGTCACCAAAATTTAAAAATGTCAGCGACATTTTGAAATTTTTTGTTATCGTACCGATTTCGTTCAAAATCGATGTCTGGGGTTCCCTGGGATCACAAAACAGGAAACTGTTACCAAAATTTTAAAAAAGTCAGCGCCATTTTGAAATTTTTTTTATCGTACCGATTTCGTTCAAAATCGATATCTTGGGTTCCCTGGGATCACAAAACAGGAAACTGTTACCAAAATTTTAAAAAAGTCAGTGCAATTTTGAAATTCTTTGTTATCGTACCGATTTCGTTCAAAATCGATATCTGGGGTTCCCTGGGATCACAAAACAGGAAACCGTTACCAAAATTTTAAAAAAGTCAGCGACATTTTGAAATTTTTTTTATCGTACCGATTTCGTTCAAAATCGATATCTTGGGTTCCCTGGGATCACAAAACAGGAAACTGTTACCAAAATTTTAAAAAAGTCAGTGCAATTTTGAATGTTTTTGTTATCGTACTGATTTCGTTTAAAATCGATATCTGGGGTTCCCTGGGATCACAAAACAGGAAACCGTTACCAAAATTTTAAAAAAGTCAGCGACATTTTGAATTTTTTTGTTATCGTACCGATTTCGTTCAAAATCGATATCTGGGGTTCCCTGGGATCACAAAACAGGAAACTGTTACCAAAATTTTAAAAAAGTCAGTGCAATTTTGAATTTTTTTGTTATCGTACCGATTTCGTTCAAAATCGATATTTGGGGTTCCCTGGGATCACAAAACAGGAAACTGTTACCAAAATTTTAAAATTTAAGCGCCATTTTGAAATTCTTTGTTATCATACCGATTTCGTTCAAAATCGATATCGGGGGTTCCCTAGGATCACAAAACAGCAGTCAATCAAAAAAAAGTCAGCACTGACTTTTTTAAAATTTTGGTAACAGTTTCCTGTTTTGTGATCCCAGGGAACCCCAGATATCGATTTTGAACGAAAACGGTACGATAACAAAAAAATTCAAAATGGCGCTGACTTTTTTAAAATTCTGGTAACAGTTTCCTGTTTTGTGATCCCAGGGAACCCCAGATATCGATTTTGAACGAAATCGGTACGATGACAAAAAAATCCAAAATGGCGCTGACTTTTTTAAAATTTCGGTAACAGTTTCATGTTTTGTGATCCCAGGGAACCCCAGATATCGATTTTGAACGAAATCGGTACGATAACAAAAAAATTCAAAATGGCGCTGACTTTTTTAAAATTCTGGTAACAGTTTCCTGTTTTGTGATCCCAGGGAACCCAGATATCGATTTTGAACGAAATCGGTACGATAACAAAAAATTTCAAAATGGCGCTGACTTTTTTAAAATTTTGGTAACAGTTTCCTGTTTTGTGATCCCAGGGAACCCCAGATAACGATTTTGAACGAAATTGGTACGATAACAAAAAAATTCAAAATGGCGCTGACTTTTTTAAAATTTTGGTAACAGTTTCCTGTTTTGTGATCCCAGGGAACCCCAGATATCGATTTTGAACGAAATCGGTACGATAACAAAGAATTTCAAAATGGCGCTCACTTTTTTTTAATACATCACATACATGCATACATACATATATCGTCGCTGTAGTTGGAAAAATGAATAATTACTCTTTTTGCGAAATCGACTTTATTGCATTTCCTGAAAGTCCAATTAAAGCCGCATCTTTCTGTATTTCTAATTTTTCTTAGCTAGTTTAAATTAAAAAGATAATATTAAATTAATCTCGCAAGGCGGCAAAGGTGGAAAAATAAACATTGAAAAATTGATAAAAAAGTAGCGAATGAAAATTGAATAACTTACCAAATAATAAACAAGTTCTCTCATGCATCACTTCGAGAGCGAATAAAATGCATAAAGTTTGTTATTTAGTTTTCCCTCGACGCGTATATTCTTTACAGGGGCAATTCAGTTCGGAAAAATTAAACAAAGTCAGTTATTTAATAAAATTATTCATCCCATGATTGCAAAGATATACGTACTATAAAAATTTTATAAGCAATCCGGAAATAATTCCCAATAGCCAATTTATAATTCGTAGTTAACTAAAAAGTTGATTAATAACTGATTGGACTGCTTAAGAATGGTTTATAGAACTGTACGTGAATAATTAGGCTAAATCTTACAGGCATAGTAATTTTTTAGCATACCTATCTACATTGAAATAAGTTCAATCGTACTAGTTTTATAATTAAACCTTTCTCAGTTACTTAATTATATTTATAATAATTGATAGTTTTGATTTTAGTGAACGTTACTTAAGCTTAGTTCGTTTGAACTGATCTGATTTAAAATGTAAAATTTATAGAGGTAAAACTAAAGGAAAGTTGATAGCTGTTATAATTTTAATAGATAACTACTTAGTTTAAATTTTAATGGACGTGTGTACCTTTTTGATTTTGATGTCCTACTAATATAATAAGTCTATGCCTACTAGTAATAATTACCTATTAAAAATGCGAAAGTTTGTGAGAGTGGATGGATGAATGTTTGTTACACTTTCACGCAAAAACTACACGACGGATTTTGATAAAACTTCATGATGTAATAGCTTATACATCAGAATAGCGCATAAACAATATTTTATCCCGGAAATTAAGAGAACTTCCGCGGGAATCAATCATCAGCTAGTCTTTAATCGTTGTGTTCTACAAACTGTGTAAATTGTTATTATTTTATGAATAGAGTCATTATTATAACAATTACTAGCTTCACTTACATAATCCTAGTTCGATTAAACCATTCTTAGTTAATAATAATCTTTAAATACATAGTTTTGATTATACTGTACGTTACTCATAAATTATTAAGCTATTTGGTTTGAAAAGGCTGATCTCAATTGTTAACTAAAGAAAAGTTGATAGTTATCATTTCAGTTGATACTAAGTTTTTGATAAGTATAATTGTTATTTAATAAAAGTGAAATTTTGTTGAATTCATGAGAAGAGTTGATTAATAGATTGATAAGTGGTTTTATTTTTTTTATATTTAATTTTGTACGTCTGACAGAAGAATCTAAGTTTTTCAGTAGTTTTGTTGATTACTTTTCACAGTTCTAATAAAAATAAAAGTTTATTTGTTGGTTTCCCTTTAAAAAACTTCCTATTTTTAGTTCCATGAATAGGATAGTCATAGTAAAATAAGTAAATAATAGGTCATTTAATCATCTCACTAAAGGGGAAAAATTAAATAAAGGTACTTATATCGTCAACTTTTCGAACTTCAACGCAATATTGACGAAGAAGAACTGAATAACTAACATGCACAAATAAATAAGTGCACCAAATATTCAAAAGTTCGGCGAGGGAAAATTAAATAGTTGCTTTTTATTTTTTTTCTCACAAACAAATGAATAAAAATGTATGACAAGTAGATTCTAAAGTAGATACAGCAACAATCTATAACATATAAAAACATGGACTGTTAAATTGTTTATGAAAAAAAAGTTATCCCCATTTTTAACGCAAAAAAACAGTAAATCGCGTTTTACTCGCGATGTTGGTTTTGTTAGTTATTCATTTTTCCAACTACAGCGACGATATATTCCTAACATACCCTTTCCTTGTGGCTTTGCCGTAATCGGGTAAAAAAAATACGCCTACACTTGAGAACTTCCTTCTTTGTGGGTGTCTGTTACAATATCAATTTTTTCTAAGCGCAGTACACATCGAGAATATTATATCTCTATGGCACAGTACACAACACGGTGTTCATTTTGTCGTAATAAATTTCGTGCAAAAAAGCGATACACCCACCCATCCACGAGCGCGTCTCAGCGCGTACCCAGTATATATAATGTACTCTGTGGCGCGTACTGAGCGCCAAACGCCTAGCGCTCGGCTTCTTTTCATAGAAAAATGTATGAAACATTTTTTTTTGCCACAATAACTATAAACATATTTATTTGTATGCTTAATGTGATGGACCATGGATAGAGGACTATATAAGCCCCACTTTATTGTTAATATTCAAGTTAAAATATGCAGCGGATCTAGCTTTATGGGTACCTATCCGGACCCCATTTTTCGTCATTTTCAGCAGATCTTGCGTTCGGAGAAACGTATTTATGCAGAAAATTTGTATTGGAGTGTGCATTTTTATATGGTCAAACGAGAGATGAAGAAATGACCTTTAATTTGATACTATGACATCCCCACAGCTGTGATTCCCGTTTCTTTAAAGTGTACCTGTAAAATGATGAAATCCGTGTATAGCCCCTTATGAGTTTGGAAAATTCTAGGGCTAACTTGCATATTTTGAGTAAATTAGTTTCGACTTTCGAGATGGCGCCTAGGATAAGTATATTATGCAAATTGAACAGTCTAGCCAGGTGTCTCGAGATGTCGTTTACGAAGAACTAGATTTACATAACTTACTAGAACTTTCAGTGTCTTGAAAACATAATTAAATTTTATTTCACATCAATTAACTTTTACGAAATCATTAAAGGCCATTTTTTATTTGGAAAGGGTAAGTATTGCGTAGAAATAATAGAGAAATAGAGAAATCTATTTCTAATTATTTCTTATATTATAAATGCGAAAGAGTGTGTCTGTCTGTTACACTTTTACGGCGCATCTTTTCAACTGATTTTGATTAAATTTTAAACAGGGATAGGTGGGATCCCGGGGAAAGATATAGGCTACTTTTATCCGGAAAAAAATCAAGAATTCAATCCACGCGGACAAAGTCACGGATATTGTCTCGTATTACTTGATAATATTATATGAATCTGCGTACCAAGTGGAATTTTCCAGAAAATCATAAATGTAAGGTTGTCCTGGAAAGGTTTGATTGATTCGAAATAGCATGTAGCATGGGACGTATCATTTGGATGAACGAGCGTCGGTTGCTTCACGTCCCAATGATTTTTCCGTTTGATTTCAGAGGAATCTCCGACAGTACTATGAAAGAGGGATTTATTATTGAGTGTGGCCACACCTCACTCAACTACCTGGTCTAGTGGTTGGCATGTTAGACTGCGGCCGACGAGGTCCTGGGTTCGAGTCCCATCTCGGGCCATAATTAAGTAATGGGTTTTGCTGACGAGAAATTCTCAGTACTCGCCCGGAGTTAGGAAGTTGGCGGTTTTCACCCCCGTGCTAAAGAGAACACGTTAAGCCGTCGGTCCCGGTTATTATCACTAACATGATAATAGTCGTTATAGCCCGCCAACCCGCATTGGAGCAGCGTGGTGGGTCTATGCTCTAATTCCCTCTCTCCTGAGTGGAGGCTTGTGCCCAGCAGTGGGACTTTATTGGGCTGTAGTGGAGGTGGCGGCTAGACCATGCGGCGTTCTTGTGAGCCGCATGGTAGATATCTACAGTCCCACAAACATAGCTGGCCCGGTGGTAAAAAATTGGAACAAATTTTTATGCCTGTTTAGTTTTTTTTTCATATATACTAGCGACGCTGTCACCGGGTCAATTAAGTTTGTAGCGCTTGTAGTATACTGGACGGTAGTCGATAAAGACAAAGTGTATAAATACGGGCGTCATTCAGTTGACAGCTCATTCTTATAACGGACACGGTCCAATACAGATGTCTGAGTAGCGTACATCTATAATATATATATATCATAGTATACAGTGTTATCATATACTAGTGTATAGTGAAGTGTATATAGTGAGACGCAGATGTTACATCATCGATTGTTGAGTATGCTCATGACAAACCATACGGTGTTGTTATTCGAGTATACTACAGCGCTATACATAATATTGTTAGGCCTCGGGATTTTTTACCCGACTACTGCAAAACCAAAAAGAAGGGTTATGATTTTAGCAGTCTATATATTATGTATCTAAGTCATCATCATCATCATCATTTCAGCCTGCGGACGTCCACTGCTGGACATAGGCCTTTCCTAAAGAACGATTCTTCCTCATCCAGCCACTTCTCGTCGGTCCATACATCGGAAATATGATCGAATTCGCGCAGTCCGAATATAAAACGGATGCACAGATTCTGAAGCCGTTCTAATTTGTCGAGTTGTGATGTTTGTATTTATGTAAGTTCCACCGTAACGCCTTAAATCATAAAATAATGGGGTGCTTAGCAATTTCTGAAATATATTAATTAACACTTTTTTCTACATCGAAAAAAATATCTTTTAAGTTCCCTGACCATAAGTTTCACGTTCCCTGAACTGATTAAAATTTCATTGAAAAGGTCAAACCTTCTAAAAGAACCAAACGAATTGCCACTTGACTAAACACGACCGTACAATCAAAGTTAGGAGTAAAATCTTTTAAATTTCATTTCGATAACCTAAAAGCTTTTAATGGTTCGAAGGGGATCATTCATCCCTATCAACTTCATCGGGGCGTGCAATCAAATCAGGATCAAAGCACTGGATGGTCTTTGTGCGCTTTTTGCTCAGCCCTTTGATTGGTTCACCGCATTAAATCGCATTAGAGCCACGTGATAAAGATGTGATCCGATTGGTCAATTTGTCCAATTGTTTTGATGGTATCAGCGGGGAACTTCTTGATTAAAAACGTTTTGGAAATACTTTGGAAGCTTTGGCAGTATAAAAGTAAATTATGTGTAATTTTCACGAAGGTTTTCACCAATAGATAAAGGAGGTTTCCAATTTGGCTTTTTTTTAAATGTTGTAGTAAAAACCTGTACAATACAATATAAATGTTATAAATGCCGATGAGATGGCAATCCGAAACTACCAGGGACATTACACGACATTTAGGCAAAGAAACCGACGGCTGAAGCCAATTTCTTTTTAACTCCAGAGTCCAGGCTAGTACTTACTAAGCATTTCCGAACAAAAAACTCAATACCTAATATACATATTCACTCAAATCTTTAATTTATAAAATGTTGTTACACTTATAGTAAAATTTATTTAACAGCTGTTAAATCTGAATAAAACATGTATGACAAAAGCCCACTTTGGCATATTATTATGTACGCGACATACACCTAGATGACTTTCGAATAAGTGCGTACCGAACAAAAAGAAAAGAAAATCAAGGCTTCATTTCAGCAAATCAGTGAAATAAATAGCGTGAATAAATAAGTGAGGAGTGGAGGCCATCAGTTTCTCATAAAAATGGTAATAGATTCAGCGCAAGATGGAGTCAAGGCAAATGGGGCGTAGATTCAATTCCGAATGTTTTTAAATTCAAATTCCAATGATTATCGCCCGCTGTCCAAATAAGAAAACACTATTTGGTTTAATGGATCTGGAACACTTTTATATTTTTGCTGGGAGTTTTCGCAGCGTCTCTATAACGGCCCGTTCACATTATTCCAGTCGTCGTCGTCGTTTCAACTAATAGAAATGGCTGCAGGTCATGCAAGGATTTTTTCATAACACAATCTTGTGACATTAATTATTGCAAATTCCAGCGAATTACCTGATGATATTATTATGATCTACCACACGTTGTCCAGAACGGGGCCGCCGTCACAGAATCCATACTATCCATACTAATTCCATACTAATATTATAAACGCGGATGTATGTCTGTCTGTCTGCTACGCTTTAACGGCCCATATTTTCAACAGATTTTGATGAAATTCGGTATGGTTACATCCCGGGAAAGGACATAAGCTTTTTATCCCTATAATAGAAACTAAATTTGTGCGGATGAAGTCGCGGGCATCATCTTGTAGATAATAATAGTAGGTGCTGACTTACCACCACCGCGCCTTTGAGTTTATAGGTTCTTCGGAGTTTGAGCTAACCGCACATTGTCTCTTCAGCTATGCAACTGAATGAATTATTTCGGCACTTTAGTCGATTGTGGTACATTGACAGCTACAGTGTAACGATCGCAATGTATAACGTGTGTGTGTTGCAGTAAAAAACAATCAAGTAAGGTATTGTCCTACGTGAGCGAGAGATGCAGAAAAACAACTGGACGCGACAGTTTGAAACAGTACTGACAGTACTGTACTTTTACGTGGCCTACGTTGTGGTATAGATATAAGTTTGTCATTTTTATGAAGTCATATAGCATCGCGATGCATTGCATCGCTTTTGACGCTCACCTAGGACATCGAGTAAGTCAAGCAAACCCAACAAATAAGATTGTAGAAATAATTGATTCTGATGATTGACCAACGTTTTAACTCATTTTGCATTATTTGGGTAGAATTACAATCACTGAAAAATTTTACCAACCCTAGAATTAAATTAAATACAGTGACTTAAGTAAGTACTATGTAAGTGAGCCTTATTAGCGCTCTATAATATTATTTTGAGGCTTTCATAAATAAGAAAATGCAGCAATATTTGATTATTCAGATGATAATGAAGTAGACTGCAGTAATTTATTAGATTTTGAAATAAACATTGTATGTACCAGCGTTATTCTAAATTCTAATGTTAAATAAAGATACTCTTTTTGATGTGTTTCTTTAGAATTCCAATTTCAGCACACAAAAATAATATAATTCAATTGGATTAGTTATTGCATCAAGTATATAAAGCAAGTAGTAAAAAATTTCAATTATAATGATTTACTTTTGATCGCTGCGTCGTCTCACTGTATGTATTTATACTGTGTTCAAGCATTGTGACTGCAGTGATTATTGACTGCAGTGATTATTTGGTAGACGAGGAGGTATTGTATTTTTTTATTTATACTGGGATAAATAGTAGTTAGTAGGGGTAGGTTTTGGCTAGTTACCACCCTACCAACCAAGACGTACCGCTTAGCTATTTAGCGGTCCGGTACGATGGCGTGTAGAAACCCATTTAGGGGTATGGGTTTAATATAACTGCTATCCCCCTTAATAGGTTAGCTAGCTACCATCTTAGACTGCACCATCACTTACCATCTGGGGAGATTGCAGTCAAAGGCTAAGTAGTAGTGTAATAAAAAAAAACTGAAGATACAGATTTCCATAGGGTATACATACCAATCTCATCAACATATTCCAATCATATACCTACTGCCAACTCCTTAGCTATTAAGTTCGGGAAGCGTTTTTTAAAGAGATCCAACGTTTAGATTAAATGCTAATTTATTCATTGGCAAGAAAGAGCCGTAAGCCTACTGGAGATTTAATTTAATCTTCAATTCGTAATTTGCTTTTGATGTTGAATTTGAGATCCATTTATTTGCTTTCATGTATAACGTGTATCCATTGAAGATTTCGTGGTCTATGGTTTGTTAATTAAATTCTCTTTACCACAATTTAAATACTTTCATGTCGTATATTATTAACAAACTAGACGATGCCTGCGATTTCCTTTGTGTGGAGTTAGGTTTGTTAAAAATCTTTTTTTTTTTTTAATCCACTACAAGTTAGCCCTTGACTGCGATCTCACCTGATGGTAAGTGATGATGCAGTCTAAGATGGTAGCGGGCTAACCTGTTAGAGGCATGGCAGTTAATTAAACCCATACCCCTATTTGGTTTCTACACGGCATCGTACCGGAACCCTAAATCGCTTGGCGGCACGTCTTTGCAGGTAGGGTGGTAACTAGCCACGGCCGAAGCCTCCCACCAGGCCAGACCAGGGAAATTTCAGAAATTATAAATTTCCAAACCCTGCCGGGGATCGAACCCGGGACCTCCGCACTTTAAGGCAACAGCCCTCAACACTACGCCACGGAGGTCGTCAAATCTATGAGAACTCTATGATTTTCCGAAATTAAAATGAGCCTGTCACTCCTTCATTGTACCTAGTGGAAGATTTTCTCCACTTAGATCTCGACAACGTTAACGACGATTTGTATGGAATTGTCAGGCGCTTGACAGCTGACGCTTGGTGATCTATAAATCAAATAATCAAATAATATAATCAAATAAATGTTATAAATGCGAAAGTTTGGATGGATGTATGGATGTTTGTTACTCAATCACGCCCCAACGGCTGAACGGATCTGGATGAAATTTGGCAAAGAGATAGATTATAGTCTAGAATAACACATAGGCTACTTTTTATCTTGGAAAATTAAGGAGTTCCCGCGGGAACCGAAAAACCTCGATTCACGCGGACGAAGTCGCGGGCTTCAGCTAGTAAATCAAATAATCAAATCCTTACTAATATTATAAATGGGAAAGTGAGTTTGTTTGTATGTTTGTTCCGCTTTCACGCCGTAACTACTGAACGGATCTGGATGAAATTTGGCACAGAGATAGATTATAGTCTGGAATAACACATAGGCTACTTTTTATCCCGGAAAATTAAGGAGTTCCCGCGGGAAACGAAAAACCTCGATCCACGCGGACGAAGTCGCGGGCATCAGCTAGTATTACCTATAAATGCGAAAGTTTGGATGGATGGATGTATGGATGTATGGATGGATGTTTGTTACTCAATCACGCCCGGGCGGTTGAACGGATCTGGATGAAATTTGGCACAGAGATAGATTATAGTCTGGAATAACACATAGGCTACTTTTTATCCCGGAGAACCAAAAAACCTCAATCCACGCGGACGTAGTCGCGGGCATCAGCTAGTAATAAATAAAATTCAGCACTATAACTTATCGAACCCGGTAATACCGACGTTAATTCAAAAATATCCATAATCTAGCCATAATATATAAATACATATTCTTCACAACTAATCTTCTTACGTGTGCATACGGTTTCGAATCGGTTAAATCCATCACAAATCTCGTTCGCGTCGTGGGCATAAATTTTTTCCCACATTTCCCTCCAATACGCGAACACCAAATAAATTCAACCAGAAAGGCGTGAATAGAAATCGACCGAGCATACAGACGCTCCAGTCAAATTATTTGCGGATGGAATTAAAATTTGCTCGCAAATAACTTGAGTTTCGATTTGTGTCAGTTTGGTTGTAACTATCTGATGCCTGCGACATCGTCTGCGTGAATTGAGGTTTTTTGGTTCCCGCGAGAACTCCCTAATTTTCCGGGATAAAAAGTAGCATTATGTCCTTCCCCGTGATACAAACTATCCCTGTACCAATTTCATCAAAATCGGTTGAAAAAATAAGCCGTAGCCGAAAGCATAGCAGACAGACAGACAGACACGCTTTCACATTTATAATATTATTGGTATGGAACTATGTTTTATCTGATGTCTACAATCACAATTATTGTTGTAACTTGTATACATTATGGTATTCTTTCTGTGACGGCGAGAGCGTCAGCGTCTTTACAGCCTCTCATGTCGACTTTTGCTGGGTATTCTTTGCAGGTAGGATGACTATAGCCAAGGCTGAATTTTCCCACCAGACTAGACTAGAAACCCGGGACCTGAACACAGCAAGCTTAGCATTCTACCACAGAAGTCGTCAAAAAGGAACTAAAGCTTTGCTATAAACATACTACGGACAAAAAATATATGCCGGACAAAAAGGCCACGCGAACACTCGTAAAAAGCGCGACTCTACGAAACGTGTTTTGCCCATAGTGTGTTTTCGCCCTAATAGTGTTTTGAGTCTAGAGAGTCATGACTATTTCAATATTAGTGTCACTCGCGGAGAATAGCAAGATAATAATTATGATAAATGTCTGAGAAAACAAAAGCCGGATCCAATGGCTGTATATTTGTTGCGGATAACAATTTATCTCTGGGTGATAATATTATAGCCGACAATTCTACCACAGTATAGCAATTTTACAGTGCTTCCACTTTACATCTTACTTAAATAAAAATATCTGAGTTTCTGGAATATGGAATAATAATTATTTTATTATTTTATGTTTGGTCTTAAAACGTTCTCCTCAGCTGATTCTCTTTTCTGTGGTTTTTCTAGTAATTTTCATTTATTAATTTATGTTTAGAAAAAAAATATTAACCAGCCTATAGTTAAAAAGTTATGACATTTTTACTACCACTGTATAAGATGATGAAGTGGAAAAGGATATTAAAAAGTTACAACATAATATTTCCCTGCAATATCTTGTTAATTAGCTACTACAAGCTGTACAAGACACTCGGGAATAGGGTTACCAGATGCGAAAATTAAGAAGTCGTAAAAAAAGCCTGATTTCTTGAAAACCCCAATTTATTTGGTTGCTATTATAATAATAATATAAAATAATAATATTATGTAAATTTGTTAAGTTGATTGTCATTTTAGTAAGTAAAAAAAATATGAATTATCTTCTGTATTTTAATTGAAAAACTGAAAAATCCTGAGATTTCGGCTGCAATCCTGTCAAAGAGCCCCAAAATCCTGTAATCTCAGGACAGATCCTTAAATATGGTAACCCTACTCGGGAAGCAAGGAAGGTTCTTAGCGCCCGCCTTCAAAGCTTGTTACAGGCTGCATATTTCATATCCCCTCTATAATGTCGGTGACGATGTTTCCCCTTGCATGAATAACTTTATTGTCACGCTTGCAAATACTAATAAGCTTCTACAGTCTTCTACTTAGCTTCTAGCTTAGCTACGAAAATAAAAAGCTTATTCTGTTTTTTTAATTAACATGATGAAAACTAATGTGTATCAGCCATTGTATTATATCCTTTCCTCTCGAGTGACTGTTATCATAAGATGAAAAGAGATATACCTATTTTTATTATTCTTATAGTATCTGGATTGGGTTATACATTCATAATATCTGGGACTAAACTGGTTAGGCAGTTTTTTTGCATTTTTGACTTTATTCGGGTATCAAACTTAGGACCTTGTGATACCCATGCTAATATTATAAATGCGAAAGTTTGCCTGTCTGTCTGTCTGTCTGCTACGCTTTCACGGCTCATCTATTGAACCGATTTTGATCAAATTTGGTATAGGGATAGTTTGTTACTCGGGTAAGGACTTATGCTTCTTTTTATTCTGAAAAATTAAAGAGTTCCCGCGAAAATCAAAATCCTTAATACACGCGGACAAAGTCGCAGGCATCATCTAGTTTTTAATATGCCATTATCAGTCGGATCGCGCAACGCAAACTCGAATGGCGGCGGCAGTTCGTTTAAATGATTCACCATGAATCAATAGCTGTACCTATAATGTATGCTGTTACTGAACTTTGTATAGCGATGCTTCACTGCAGGCTCAGCATGCACACAACGAGATATCTCGAGACGAGAGAGAGGGATGACATTGCCGGCTAATTTTTCGTTTTCCCTAACATGCACAAAATCCAGTATATTAGGTACGAGAAAAAATAGTCGGCATGTAAGGGTTCGTAGAGAAAAATACCACAGATATGAAATATTACTTGAATAAAAAAATTTATATGAAAAAAAAAAAAACCCTCTAACGAGACAAGTCATATGCGTAACCATGAGAGATAACGGGTAGACATAATTTTTCTCGTGCGCAAAATTATGACAAACTTTTTATATTTTAAATGTATTCGAATGAACCTTAATAATACTTATTCATATCGTTGTCGCAATACTATAGTATGGAGGAATTGTTTTATCCATCGTACTACCAGTGGCATAGCCAGTCGTACGTGAGAGAGAAGGCTCGAATGTTAATAATTTGCTGTACTGAGCATAATGTGTGTTGTAATGGAAATTGCATGTTAAAACGACCCTTATAAAACTGTGCAGTTCAACTGAACGATGTTACAGAAGAGGCAAATTACAGAAATGAGTTTACATATTTATAAAAAAAAAAATTAAAAGTTTTCGTATCAGTCAATGGGGCTGATTCTGTAGTGCACAATCTCTAAACTAAACTAAAATTAGAGCATTACAAATATTGCTATCCCTTTCATAATACTCCCTACGGAAAGGGGCATAACTAGATTTAAAGCTGCCATTTTAGTTTAGTTTAGAGATTGTGCACTACAGAATCAGCCCCAATGAATCAAAATAAATTATAACTACCATACCTAGTATAACCCGTGGATTTAAATATTTTAGAATTCTCATGGGAACTCTTTGTTTTTGATGGATTAGCATTATAATATTATTATGTTTGTCTCCATGGTGCAAACTACATCAGCTGTAGGTACCTCATGAAAATCGGTTTAGGTTTAAAGAGAGATTTATTTTCCATAAAGACCAAAAGGTCACTTATATGAGAAAACTTACAATAAACTATGCTTAAACATAATTATTATGTACTGTATAGGTGACCTTATATAGAAACTACCAACTTACAAACCAATCGTAATACATCTATTCATCTAGAAAATGCTTGATCAATTTAAAATGGTTTAAAGAATGGGCTGTTGAAATTTTACAGTCAGTCAAAACAAAATGGACGCTTTGTAGTAATACTAGATGATGCTCGCGACTTCGTGCGCGTCTCTAAGTTTTCTTAGGTAACTTAATTTTCCGGCATAACAATAGACAGACAGACACACTTTCGCATTTATAATATTGACTATGGATGAGTACGAATTTAGTAGTACAAACATGCCGAGTAGCAAAAACTGTCTTAAAGATATACTTAACATAGTTAACTTGAAAGTTGAAACTAAGCAGGTTTAAGTTGCGTAATAATTTAACTAAGCGGGCACTCTACGGCATAAAACAAACCGTTTATTCTCGAAGCCATTTGCGCGCGGTTTTTAGTTGCAGCCATCTCATACTTACAAGCGTTGAATAAATCATTGTTGTAATTTAAGGACACCATTCTTAGGGTGCCATTAGACTACTCTGATTAATTGGGTATTTGACAACTAGTCAAATCGACAACTTTTTTCAAACGTCAAAACGCGTGCTCAGTATGGGATTTTGTATGAAACATTGCATAGTGACGTATCAAAGTTCGACGCAATTTTTTACTTTAATCGATTATCCATATAAATATTATAAATGCGAAAGTTTGGATGGATGGATGTATGTATGTATGGATGTATGTTTGTTACTCAATCACGCTCCAACGGATGAACGGATCTGGATGAAATTTGGCACAGAGATAGATTATAGTCTGGAATAGCACATAGGCTACTTTTTATCCCGGAAAATGAAGAAGTTCCCGCGGGAATCAAAAAAACCTCAACCACGCGGACGAAGTCGCGGGCATCAGCTAGTTCAACATAAAACTAACAGGGGACGTGGATATTACGACTTTTGGGAGATCCTCTATTTAATAATCACTAAAAAATAATTTATTTGAATAGTTGTCAAATACCCAATTTATGGGTGTGTTCCGAAATACACTGCGAGCACTGTAAGTCCCCAGTAAGAGCACTGAACAGTGCTCGCAGTGCTTAAATATCGGAACACCCACATAGATTGCTCTCTACACCTACTTGCTCGTATAGTACCCAAAAACTGACGCAAAAAAAACACAATAAAAACTAAACAGGCATAAAGATTAGTTCCAATTTTGGCCAGCGGGCCAGTTAAGTTGGTGGGACTATACTCGTCCGTCAAACTTATGCCCTGTGGCCAAAATTGGAACTAATATTTATGCCTGTTAAGTTTTTTTTTAATTTTATTTGATATCTACTAGCGACGCTGTCACGGTCAGATAAGTTTGTGGAACTGTAAAAGATTCAGTAAACTGTCGTTTTAAAATGACATTTGACCTATAAAGGTTTCATGAGTTTCGTTGCGGAACGTCTGTTTACTGCAGCTTATTATAAGTCCGAGTATAATTAGTTATGGCTGTCTTTCCACTATACTAATCTAATCTAATCTAGCCTGTACTGTCCCACGACTGGGCAAAGGCCTCCCTCCGATGTTTCCGATGTTCCACTATATAGATATCATGCCAGTGATGTGCTACGTCGCTATGCTACTGATTTAGGAAAGGCCCACCAATATATAAGCGCTTGATTTTCGCAGCTGACGACCTCCGTGTTTTTTCCTTTCATTATAGGATTACGCTTGACCACAATCCTTCTTGATGGAGTGATGATGCGGTCTAACATGAGACCCTATTGCCTAGCTGATGCTTGCTATCTTTTGATTTAAAGCTACCCGGATCACATGCCGGTTTGTGATTGATGGGATTGTGGGCTGGCTTTCGACGACCTCCGTGGCGCAGAGTGTAGCGCTGTTGTCTTAACGTGCGGAGGTCTCGGGTTCGATTCCCGGCAGGGTTTGGAAATTTATAATTTCTGAATTTTCCCTGGTCTGACCTGGTGGGAGGCTTCGGCCGTGGCTAGTTACCACCGTACCGGCAAAAATCGGCAAGTGCCGCCAAGCGATTTAGCGTTCCGGTACGATGCCGTGTAGAAACCGAATAGGGGTATGGGTTTAATATAACTGCCATGCCCCTAACAGGTTTTGTAGTGGTTAAAAAAAAGACTATCAAGCGCTCTTTTATTTTATGGGTTTGAAACACATCCCGTAGCTTAGCAACGTAGCACATCTCTGGTGGAAACGCACCCAATATCTCTAACTATGTGGGTGTTCCGATATAAGCACTGCGAGCACTGGCAGTGCTCTTTACTGGGGACTTACAGTGCTCTCAGTGTATTTCGGAACGCACCCTATAATACGTTGTTCTTAGGTGAGTGACAGATCCGACGCGACGCCACGCGACGCAATGCGACACCATAGAAAATTACAAACTTGTCTATTTGATACTATCGCGTCGCGTCGTATCGAGTCGCAGAGTCGCGTTTGTGGCTCTCCTAGACATATCTAAGACATGCATTTAAATAATGATGATGGCAATAGGAAATCCAACGCTGGGAGACCCCTCACATAGAGTAAAGAACTAATGATGATGATGATCATAAGCGGGTTCCTGGGAGCCGCTGGAAGCTCAAAACTGGCTCAAACCTGGCTTCAAAACAGTGTTCTGTGCTGTACATTGTTGAGACGACGTCGAGGAAAATTTTTCCCCAGCTCTTGAGCTATAATATTATCACGTACAGTTATGTGTAGGTTCACTAATTCGTGGCAACGTAAGTGAGCACCTTAACTCAAAGCTCAAAGGACAGTGCCTCTTCACAAAGGCCTCCACAGCCTTTGTTGTAGACGGTCACTTTGAATACGAAATGATACACGGAAATATGCCCCCTATTCCATTACGATAAGCACTAAAATTCTATATAACATTTTTCAATTCATGTGTATAATACTTTAGTGATCTTGCAAGGAATTTTAACAAAGGTAAACCCAAGAATGGTCTATTGTACAGATAATAATATAAATTGCTCGCTTCATACCTTATCAGGAAAACAGATTGGAAAGAAACTCTGATACAAAGATTTTCTTTAAAAAAAATATTGCATTCAATTTAATGCTTTTTTAATAAATCTAAATAACTTGAATATAAATCTGTCTATTAACAACAATAATTCTTAATTCTCGAACATAAAGCAAAGTGTTTATTTTATTTGATCATCGCAGAGGTAGGATCCCACTCGTTCTGAAATCATACCATCATTTAAGTGTTTTCGTAGTTATGTAGTTTATTCGTGGAACTCACTCAATTATGTATTTATAACTTATGTTGACTTTAATTTTTAATCAAATACCTACTTACCGCGGAAGTTTTAATTGACGTCCTAACTAGCTTCAGAGCTGAAACGCTTCCAATGATAAAATAA
Source organism: Erebia ligea (assembly GCA_917051295.2). Lineage (NCBI taxonomy): Eukaryota > Metazoa > Arthropoda > Insecta > Lepidoptera > Nymphalidae > Erebia > Erebia ligea. The sequence goes on from OU785232.1 coordinate 3,381,328, forward strand.
ATAATTTTTTTTTTTATTGATGCCACAGTTTACAAAAGTAAGACTTAAGTTTGATGATACATGGTATGGTCGTTCTCTGCTGCCTAATTGAGAATCATCGTCATCATCATCATCATCAACCGATAGACGTCCACTGTTGGACATAAGTAGGTCTCCTGATAGATCCAGCGGCTCCTTGCGACTCGTCTGATGTCGTCTGTCCATCGAGTAGGGGGTCTGCTAACGCTGCGCTTCCCAGTGCGAGGTCGCCATTCCAGCACTTTGGGACCCCAACGTCTATCGGTTCTTCGAACTATGTGCCCCGCCCACTGCCATTTCAGCTTCGCAATACGTCGAGCAATGTCGGTTAAGTACTTTAGTTCTTCTGCGGATCTCCTCATTTCTGATTTGATCGCGCAAATAAACCCCGAGTATTGCTCTCTCCATCGACCGCTGAGTGACCCTGAGCTTTCTTATGAGGCGTAATTAGGCAAGTAGCGGTTGTTATAGACTCGTTTTTTTAAAGAAATTCAATTATAATAAATACAGTTAAAAATTCAAATAACAATATTGTCTGTCTCTTTCATTACAATAATGAGAAAGACTTTACCATGGAGATTTACTTGATGGGTAGAGCGTAAAATAGGCCAAACGGCTAGAACTTTTGGCTAATACAATACATTCTAGTAAATATAATAATACAGTTAGTTTTATTTTCAATGCAAAATAATTAAGTTTTTTTTTGTTTTGAAAATAAATCGTGTGAGTTTGCGGAGTCTACAGTTTTACAAACCTAAATTGCTTTGGGACAAGGTTTTGCCAGAAATGAGGTACCGATAATATTATTAGCCAAAGCCAAAACGCCAAAGCCCCTTACCATATTAGACCTGAGACTACTTAGAAATTATACATTCCTTATTTGACCCTGGAACCGACCCTGGATTTTGACGATCTTTCACAGGAAAATGGAAATGATGATGAGATGGGAATGTAATAATTTTCATCGCTTTCATAGGTAAGATTGCAGTCAGTCAAAGGCTAACTTGTAGTATGGTAAATAATATATAAATTAGGTAGGTAATTTTGAGTTCAAGTTTGGTATGTATTCTGTTCTGCGATCAAGTTGTCTTGGAATTGTAGTTAATTATGTCCTGTCTATCTTAAACATAACGTTTAGATATCTTTACTTTTCCGCTTTAAATATAAATAATCCTAATCTCATTTTCATTAAAACGAGTTCCTTTCACAGGTTCCTTTTACAGTCAAAAACAACATTGTGCTCTATGTTTGCTTATTATTACATTAAATTGCTTACTGCCTGAAATTAAATAAAAGCAATTACTTAAACGATGGGGAGCATCTAGAGATTTTAATTATGTTTGTGGAATATTTCGTACAAAAACATGCAGGTATTTTCTGTTCTTTAGTATATGACATCAATTATATGAGTGCTCTGTAAAGCTACTTTCTCAACATATTTTTCTCACAGTATTATCTATCTTATAGTATGATTTCGATGTTTTATCAATTGCATATTGATATTATTTGTGACAGACGTACTCTAGAAAGTGATGGAGTATAAACGTGCGTATAAACGATTAACAACATTAATAGGGTCCACAACAGACGTTGGGGTCCCAATATGATGGAAAAGTGACCTCACACAGGAACCGCAGTATGGGCAGACTTTTAACAGGGTGGATGGAAGACATTGTCTGGTCGTGGAAAAGACGTGCCAAACGATTTTAGAGTTCCAGTACGATTAAGATTGCAGTGAAGGGCTAACTTATACCGGAAAAAGAAATTAAAAAAAAAACAACAAGCGAGTCGCACGTAGCTGCTGGATTCAGGCGGCATAGGAGAAGTATCTACAAGATATGTCCAGCAGTGGACGTCTATCAATAATTTGATGAAGACAATAAAGACCACCAGTTGGGATCACAGTCACACTCAAGGCTTAGTGAGAAAAAAAAATCGAATGAGAAAAAAATATGTTGTACTTAGTTAAATAATTATCTTGTTTTTTTTATGTTAACAAATCATGTAACAATTTCAGAACTGCTGAAAGAAAAAGTTAATAATTGTTGACTTAATAAGCTACTCCCACGTCACTAGGATCCACCTACAAGAAATATGATATTTACCAGGGTTTATCTATATCTTTATAAATCTACCTACGCACGGTCCACGTTCAAAATTCAAATACCACTAATTTCTAAAATCTGATTTCCGGTATTAAGACTAATCGTCTTTTTAATTAAATGAAGACGCGAAAATGCTAAGTTCATTAGAAATTAATTAGGGCGCGCCGACACGGTCGCAAAATGTGATAATATTTCAACCGTTACTCGGTACACGCGGTTACCTCGTAGAAATTGGATTGTCGAAGCCCGATTTTCAGATATAATACTGGCTTCTATAATATTATTAACTCAAATCTTACCCAATTCAAAGCTAATTCCGTATGTGAAACCTATATAGTTCAGATATAAAAGGGCAGACTCAAATTGGCAAGCTGAATTGAATGGAATTTTTTATAGGTTACATGATTCTTGCATTAGCTCCGTATGGTTTTATCAATTTCAATCGTAGCTCAAAGTCATGGATTTCCATCCAAAGAATGAGTACTAAAATTGTACATCAAAGCTCAAAGTAAATAATAATGTAGCTCAGATTAAGTTGATATCATAAATAGGCTGCCCCTACTCTCCGTAGGTATTATGCTATTACTATAAAATCCGTCTGTCCGTCTGTCTATCTCCATTTTCAGGACCCATCCGTCTAACTGATTGTGAAAGCTATTATTTCGATAGCTATCAATTTGACTTATTTCTTGACGTTTCATTCAATTTGTATTGGATCTTGGGTCTTTCGCGTTGTAGCAAATTACACCCGTGGGTTCGAATGAGTATACAAAAATATTAAGGGGGGATCAACTGGTGCCTATTTCTGAGATGATCATCATATGATTTTGCGGAATTTGGTACCTAAAAAGATAGGAAGGACTTAATATAAGTTAAATTACAATATAAGAATAACTATTCGATCTGGTTCCTCTGTCATATTTTTACTATCGTACCGCAAGGCATCGACAAGGTCTGCGACCTTACGCAGTCGAAATTCCGCGGACTCGTACGAAGTGATTTGCTTCCTCGTTCCTAATTTAAACCAAGTATATGGGAAGTCCTTCCGGCTTCCGTTTTTCCCTCCTCTTTTAATATAGGTACTTTAAAATCAAAAGTGAATAGGCATATTCTAGGTAAGCGCGCTCCAGCTTAGGCTGCATCACCTTGCAAGCAGATCTGATTGCAGCCTAGCGCTAGGCTATTAATTAAAAAAATATATAAAGGCGAAAAATCAAAGAGTTCCCACGGGAATTTTCAAAAATCAAAATCCACACAGACGCAGTCGCGGGCATCGTCTAGAAACCTGTAATATAAAATTATTTTTCACTCTGCTCCCACTCGAATCCGTTTTCTAGAAAGTTCGTTAACTTTATCTCGGGCAAGATTAATCGGGTGTACGCTCAGCCATTAATTTGATATTGGTGATATCTATCAGTAATTACTAGACGGGGGTTATTTTTCGCTGCTCGACTTCACGAGAGTTTCGCCCATCAATATTTTTATTTAATGTTTTATTTGTTATAGTTTATTTTCATCATCGTCTTAATCTTTACATTGGGCAAGTTTTCGCGATTAAGTATGTAGGTAAGTGTCAGCCGCGTGAGGTCTTTTCAAAAGATTATTCATGGCCTTGTACTCTGAGCACCACTACTTTTGAGTCAAAAGTACCTAGTGGTGCTCAGGGACATAGTACAATAAGAATAGTAGGCTAACTAAGGCCGATCGGCGAGTTAATTACCTACTCCTGCGTTGACGCCTAGGGTTGTCACTTTTATTTTTAATTAAATAATATTTGCGTATTATGTATGACAGCACTAGGTTTTTAATTTCGTAATAATAATAATGAAATGTTTTACCAATTCATAAATGGGGTGTAAATAAAAGACGTTTTAAAAAGAAAAGACAAGTTTTAAAAATTATAAATTTGTCACTGAAAAATATTTTCTCCGATTTCGAGATGTTCGGAACGCTTTATTGGTCGCCGTTAATCCATACTAATATTATAAATGCGAAAGTGTGTCTGTCTGTCTGTCTGTCTGTCTGTCTGTCTGCTACGCTTTCCCGGCCCATCTTTTCAACCGATTTTGCTGAAATTTGGTATAGAGGTAGGTTATATCCCGGGAAAGGACATAGGGGCGGCCACTTTGTATGAAGTTAACCTACTATTCTTATTGTACTATGTCAGGGACTAAATAATAAAGTTGTGTCGGAGACAAAAGTCTCCACGTGCTCTTTTATATGGACCTGCACAGACTGCCGTGACAAAACAAACGTTTTTGTCCTGCCCTGTACGTTGTTTTTTTAAATTATAGACTAGCGCTTGGCTGCAATCAGACTTGCTGGCATGTGGTGATGCAGCTTAAATTGGAGCGGACGCTTGCCTAGAAAGTGCCTATTCACTCTTGATTTGAAGATACTACCTAATGTTAATGTTTGAGCGGCCCTAGAATGGAATTCTACACTGTATTGGGGAAACAATGGGGTACATTGGACAAAGTGCTCCAGGACCTTTGTAGGGTAACTTTGCAACCAACTTTCATAATTCATAAGTACATCTAAACAGTAGGTTAATAATTTTGTCGGCGCGTATAACTGCGGGATAGACCCATCCAAAATTTTACGTAGTGGGATATTCCAGTTCCTTTTTTTTTCAGAGATAACCCTACATGGGGAGTTCATCAAAAAATGGTCAAAATGCTCGTTGAATTTCACACGTCGGCGTAAAATTTCAAGAATTTTGACACTCATTCTCTTATAATTTTGAAGAATTTTGACACTCATTCTCTTATAATTTTGAAGAATATTGACACTCATTCTATATTATGAAAATTAAAACAGCAATAAAGTTCCTGTAAAATGGACAAAGTTCCAAAAGAAAAACCTGTAAAAGCTTAAAGCGCAATAAACAAGCAGAAGACTAGGACTATTTTAAAGTACTTTCATGACTGATTTAATATCAAAGTTGGCCCGGCCAGCGACACGAGATGGTCGTTTGTTCTAGGATAAGAAACAAATCTTTTTGTTCTAAAGGAAACTTTTAAGAAAGGAAGGAAGGCATTTATTGCGCTAAAAGCTTCGCCGAACTAACTTTAAAATGGATTCAACTTTGTCCGTTGCATTTAGGGGGCGATGTCACACCGTTTTGTAACACCAACAATGCTTTGTTCGAAAAGTTTGTGGTTTTAAATGAGTCTGCAGACTAAAGGTATAGAACGTTGATACAAAATCGAATAAAGAGCTCGAAATTTAGTTTATTTAGTTTAGTTATTTATTAAGTAGTGGGTTCACTTGACGATTCAAAAGCACCTGTCAAAGATTATTTGAATAGAAAACGTATGAATTACAATAAATTCTTTTTTAAGGCACACCACCCTACATGGAAAATGTAAAATTTTTTTTTCTTTACTCTTACTCTCTACTTACTCTTACTGTATGAGGGATATCATTGTCTGGAGCTCATTGAGTAGTGTACATTTCACAAAACTACTTTAATACTTTTTTTATATTAAATTAAAATAAATGTAGCTGTCAAAGATGTCGGGGATTTATTTGTCTATCTGAAAAATTAAATTAGTTAATTTTTGTTAATTTTGAATTTCTGTATCTTACGTACTTTACAGCAAACAACAACAAATATTAGATACACTGGTTTCTAATGTAGTTTGTAAGCCATGACACCTAATAGAGTAAGGTCGATTCATATTTGCCATGGCTTTTTTTTAATGTCCCTTGTTCATTATCATTAGCCAGATGAGGTATCCACTGTTGAAGATTAATCTCTTATGCGCTAATAAAAAATAGCGCATACGCTATATACGATACAGCGCTAATAAAAAATATAGTTCTTTGTTACGATTCGGTCTCAATATGCAATATGATATACAGAAAGGAAATCTCTTTGGAAGCGAGCTCTTAATCTTATCGTTCTTTACTGTTCCTACTGGTAGTAGACTTTGCATGCCAAACAGACAGTATTGCTTTGTATTGTTTTAGGACTTTGTTTGTTAAATTGTACAGAATAGAATGGATATTAGATTTTATTATTCAAATATCATTTTGAATATCTGTCGCAGAGCATAAGTCTTTGTAGAGCCTTCTGAATTATAGGATAAGATTAGGAAGATAATTATAGGAAGAGACCTCCCGGAAAGATAATATTATTATTAATTTTATATGGCATCATACAATTTGCAATAATTATTTTATTTTAAAACGCTGTTGATTACAAATAAATAAAATATATTAGGTATGATATCATAAATGCGAAGGTTTGTATGGATGGATGTTCGTTGAAACTTGGCATGGAGATAGATCATGATAGTCAGGAATAACACATAGCCTAGTTCCCGCGGGAACAAAGAAACCTCAATCCACGCAGACGAAGTCGCGGGCATCAGCTAGTATATAACAAATCGTTTATTTCAAGCAATAAACCCATCAAATAAAACTAGATAACATAATAAAATAAAATTAAGAATTAAAATAAAATAAAATTAAAATAAAATAAAGATTATAAAGTTAGGTTATATTTTGGTAATATTGGTAGGTATGACGAAATGTGACGCGCTTATAAGATTGGTTTTCATACGAGCCAGTGTTCGATGCTCGAGTGCCCCTGAATATAGGCTGAGCACATCACAAAGAGCCTTTGTTTCAAAATAACGTTTCATTGTCGCGTATACTTACTGCTCTTTTGTGACCTTAATAACGATGGTCTATACTCTATATTAATACTGTTTTCATCCCATGTATTCGAAAAGGACGACTTGGTTCGCCTTTATGTGCGCCCAAAGGTGGTGTTTTCTTTATGAAACTTTTAGCGGGCAGGAATGAGTTTTTAATCCTCTTTATACTCGTAAGTGCGCCGCAATTATCTTTGCCGCGCACTTATTGAATTTGGAACATCTTACCCTGGAATTCATAAACGTTGGGTAACCAGTCTCTGGCAAAATGCCGTTCACGATTCGCGTAGGACTTGAATGTAGAATCAACCTTTGTTGCAATTCATAAACGTTCGCCAGACAATCTCCTAGCTGAATGGAGAAGAAATGGAGATGTACAGAATATTGTCTATTGATTGACATGTTATCTGTGGAAATTCTCTATGGATGTCACTTTGACGCACTGAGTCACTTATGTGAACGTCAATGTTTGTTTACAAACAAACATTGACGCGGTTTTCAATTTCCAATGGTTTCCAATTTTAGGGAATAATAGAAAGCAAAGACCGAAGCGAATTCGAAATTTACGTGGTAAAACGCTGACGAATAATACCACTTTGATAGCGGTGATGCACAACTTCATGATTTGTATATCCTGCATAAAGTCAGAGACGGCCAAGGCTGACGGTACATCCTGGGCACGTATAAGAATCGCTCTGGAGCACCTTTGCAAAAATATCGCGAAGATATGTTTGTTCGCAGATAACAAAAGTGCAGCTTACTCTCCATAAACTGAAGTCCAGTAGAACTACTTCAGCTCTTACGAGTACGTTCTAAACTGTTCCGGCATGGTGCAAAGATGTGTTCATCAGTGCAGACTTTTGGCCTGAGGGCATAGTATACCGTCGTTACAGGAAAGCGAGAACAAGAATTCCTTCTGCTTCATAAGACTATAATATACTTATTTTTAGAATTGTATTTATAGTAGGTATTTTATGAATTATATTGTATTGTGTTATAATTATGATTAAATATTGTTGCCTGATTTAAATAAATAATTCAATGTTAAGATCAAAGTTATCATGTTCTTGCTTAGTCACTGAAGTAATAGGATACCAAATTTCGAATCTATCAAACCTGTATTGGTAGTTGCTCTCATACTTTCTTCAACATATTATGATAATCTGCAAATAGCTGAAGAGATTTTCTTGAATCATTGCTAAGAACACTTTAGATCAAGTTCTCTAAACCAAAAAAATAAATCAAAATCGGTTCATCCGTTTGGGAGCTATGCTGCCGCAGACAAATACACAGATGCACAAACACACACACCCTCTTTTAGCGTCGGTAAGTAGTCAAGACTGAAAGACCATGAAGGTACTTACAGAGCTAGTTTTATGGCATTTATACATGGCTTTATATAAAAATTCTATTTTTATTTATGAATGAATAAGTACAGAAAACTACAAAATGTTATAATCCATTTAATATTATTTTAACAATTAATACCAGGCTGAAGAAGGACATCATTTATATTTTTGACTGCTATTATGATTCTTGTATTGCTAGCCACTTCCTTTTCGCCTCAAGAAATGCACATATTATCATAATATGAGGTCATCCAACCCCACGACCTTTATTCTAACTTCTTCACACAAGATCTTGGCTCAAACTGAGGATAGTAGAACAACGTATGTTCTGGAATTGCCTTTAGGTACTGTGTAGTACATACATTAACTGTAGTTCCTTTATTTTGCGCTCGATATTATGTATTATTCGTCAACATCCTATGTCCTATGAGATAAGTACAGAGTCATTATAAAAATTTTCTTCTTTCTTGTTTACCTAGTTCTGTATACCATCAATTAGCCTTTGCGTCTACTAGCCTTGCATCTTTATGTAGGCTGGCCGATTGTGGTATCTTTCAAGAGTCCGTCCTCATGCGGCACTTCTTTCTTCTGGCAATAATTCATAGCCATCGTTTCAATCCCTCCCCGGCCCACTATTAAATACTGAGCGCGTGCCTCTTCTTAGAACGAGAAGGGTAACTTCCGGAAATACCCGTCTGTATCAGGACAGCATAAATCGTCGTAGTTTTATATGCACTGGCTGTAATTAGCGATTTCATCATCAATGTAAAGCCATCATTCGCTTTACACTACACTTTGGATAATTGGTGGATTTATTGGTTTTACCACAAGTACAAACTTAGAAGAACATGTTGTATATGACTCAAATCACATTTTTTCTTCGATTTTTTATTAAAAATCAAGATTTATTACGCACAAATAGCCCACAATATACAAAAATAAAGCTATGTCAAACTCATGTCATAGCAAAAGCCTCGTTTGATTGTGTCTGATTCGCGGAAATCGGCGAATCAGTATTCAGCCGCTGTTAGCGACCGCATGGAGAGTCTCTTTCGACTATGAAATGCAAAAGAGAGTCTCTTTCGACTATGAAATGCAAAAAGCTTGAATTCGATACATAGCGCTTGAAACGTCTCGGAAAAGAGCCGTTCAGTCGATTATGAATTCCACTGTTAGTGTTCAGCGCCAACGCAAATTGACGACCTCCGTGGCGCAGTGTTGAGCGCTGTTGTCTTAACGTGCGGAGGTCCCGGGTTCGATCCCCGGCAGGGTCAATTTAGGAATTTTAATTTCTGAATTTTAACTAACGAAAGGGCTATATGGATATATATATATTAAAAAAAAAAAAAAAAAAAAAAAAAAAAAAAAAAAAAAAAAAAAAAAAAAAAAAAAATATATATAATTAAATAAATATTATTATAAAGGCGAAAGTTTGGATGGATGTGTGGATGTATGGATGTGTGTTACTCAATTACGCCCGAACAGCTGAACGGATCTGTATAAAATTTGGCACAGAGATAGATTTAAAAAAAAAAAAAGATTGTAGTCTTGAAATAGCACATATGCTTTTTATCCCGGGAAATTAAAGAGTTCCCGCGGGAACCAAATTTTCTCATACAGGGTGATGAAAAGTAGAGTGTATCATTCGGGCGCAAATATATTTTTGGCTCGGGCGACGTACTTTGAATCCCTCGCTACGTTCAGGATTCTACTAAAGAATCCCTCGCTACGCTCAGGATTCTACTCTAGAATCCCTCACTTCGTTCTGGATTCAAAAAACGCCCTCGCCGTAAAAATATTATTTTGCTCCCTTATAATACAATCTACTATTTTAGTTTATTATTTTTTTATTTATGGATCGAAACGCGCTTATTTAGAAGCAATTATAATCTGCCCAACCTTTTTTTTTACTTTTGACATAAGCACGCCTATGAAGTTTCATAATTATTGACAGGCAACCATCGATACAAAAATACGATACTCCATAGATGCATATCGTTTTTTACAAAAGCGAAGCGGCGTGCCCTTTTATCCGATATTTCGTAACTATTCCGGTATTTCGTAACTAGTAATTACAAGTACGACTTTCCATTTCAAAATAGTCACGGAGTTGCAACACTAGCTTTCTTGATAGTCCTTTAATCACCATACATCTTTGGCGATGGATGGTTTCTATGACCTGACGGATTCATGTAAGTACATGAGCAAAGATAAATATAAAGGTGTCAAAATACGATTGTTAACAAAAATCGAATCAGTAACGCGTTAGAACATCATTGACTCTGCTGCCAAAAGTAAAATAAATGATTGGACAGAAATAAGTACAATTTTCTTTAACCCTGGAATAAACTTGTCAAAAAGTAACAGCACACACACTAATAGCACACACTGTTTGAAGTCTTTCTTCTTCAGGCACTGAGGGATACTTTATCTATAAATATAAAATTCAAAGTCCTGACTGGCTGACTGACTGACTGACTGACTTACTCGTATATATCAACGCACAGCCTAAACCGCTGGGGTTGAAACTTGAAATTTTGACATTACCTTTTGTGACGTAGGCGCTCACTAAGGAAGGATTTTGCAAAATTCCACCCCTAAGGGGGTGAAATAGGGAGTTCAAATTTATATGAAAGTCCGTCATTTCTCAAGTTATATCCATGAAACTTGGTATATGACCTACCAGTTAAAAATAAAGAAATACTTGTTAGGCTATATCCAAGATACTGGTTGACCTAAATTTCACATAGTGAAGTCAAGGACATAAGCTAGATGGTACTTCAGATATTATAATCAGGCTTACTCATACCTACATAATATAATATACCTGTATTGTATAGCGATCTTCGTAATCTGCCACAAACAGTTTGATGACGGGTTTATCAGGCATTATCCCTTATTATTACCAGCCGCCCACCACTGTCAATGCCTTTATCAGAATAATTTAATAGCAAACGTTGAAATATATTATTATGTTCATAATTTAAGAGGCCGACTCAGCTCTGATGGTATTCCTGAAAGTCCTTGTAGTACCTAATAGGAGTCTACGCTAATAGGGTCGAAATTATAGTAGGATTCTTCTCAGGCCAAGGTGCGTTTGGAACCCTCGGATACCTATCCACGGAACAAAAAAGTAATAAGTTGAATCCCATTTCTATGGTAATTAACTACAACTGTGACAATATCTTTATTGCACACATGAGACAGTAAGTATACAGTTAAGAAGAAGTAGTAAAACTACATAGAAACGTGTAAAGGCTCTCTTATGGCTAAAGCAACTAAACATCCATCTTCTTCTTCTGTTATGAATACACGAGTAGGTATTAACTTTGACTTCAGAGTAAAATGCAAAATCTCAAGTTTCTAGAACCAGTGGTCTATGCTGTACGTTGATATATCATTCAGTCAGCAGGTTTTATTTGCTAAGAGATTAGGTTCCGTTTGTGAATACAAATAACTTTAATTCCAAATAAGTATGCTTTCAACGACGGTTCTGAAATCAGTTTCTACTGATTTCAGCCGGTAACAAACAAAGAAGTTAGGAAATCAAGCTCTGAAGCCACGCGGCCACTAGCAATGAAACTTGCAGAAGTCATCTCTTGCAAGTCCCTTGTACCGTGCAATCATTCATTATGCTTAGAATAATAATGTCCTCCCGATCGAATTACGGCCACGGCGGCCTGTCTCCACTCTCCATAGAGATTAGCCATCTGCGCAGGAGATATTATTTTATTTTATATTATTTTGTTCAGAAAACTTACAGTAACAAATATGGATAGACAAATAATAAACATAGTGACAAACATAGACAAATGAATAAATATAGTGCACAAGTGTGTGCAATACACAGGTGCACTCTCTGTTAATTTACTCTCATAGACCGATGGGACGGAAAATCCGACACAACCGGAGAGAGGTCAGGCGCAGGACCGACGGCTGTACGTGCTCTCCGAGGCACGAACACCACCAACTTCCTTACTCCGGGCTAGTACTGAGAACTTTTTGTCAGAAAAACCCAATACTTGTTATGGCCCGACCCGGGAATCGAACCCGTGACCTCGTTGGCCGCAGTCGAACATGCTAACCACTAGTGACTAGACCAACGAGGCAGTATGCTTAGTAATAATAGTTACCTAGTAATTATGTAAATTTGTATAATTTAATTTGTTATTATCAATATTGGCACTCTAATTATTAATCAATGGATTAACCTGGATCAAATACAATCCAAATGGGATTTACACGGTTTTATTAAAATTGTACTGATTTTTACCAAAACTAAGCAAATTTAAATTTAATATTAGCTAATTAAAACACTAATTATTGGGTTAGTTAATTAAATAACAATATTGATGATCAAGGGACAAACAAGTATAATTTTATCCAAAAATAAATTAAAGCCCATATTACCTACATAAGCCGTAGTTACACTGTGATGTTAGAAGTCTTTTTATTAAACAATATTTATTACGCCAGCCTTGGACGTAGAAAGCTGAAATTTTGCACTGATAATAATGTAGACAAGGACATTAATCTTTAAAAGGTAGACGACAAAAAAGTCCGGATCTTTTTAAACTCCCGTTCTTTTCACAGTCGTATTTTTGCCTTCTGGACCATAGTGTATTTTCGACTTTAGCTCGCTTAAATTTAAGACTGTATGGCCACTTACCACAGTTACCAACAGCTCAAATGGAAGAAAAAAACAAAACAGAATAAAAACGGCGCTGTAACATCGGGTCGTATGTAAATCGTATGTTACCAATAAATTGATTGAGGTTCGTAATAGGAGCAGCTGGTGCACGCTTTATTTAGTTGATAGGAATGCCGCATGAATGTTCAATTCCGAATTTAATTCACCCGAATGCACCTGGATCGTGTTCGATCCAAACTCGAATTATTGGATCTAAATGGGAATTATTCAATCTAAATAGGTATTATGGGGATTTGCGTGGGACCTAAGCGGAACGGTTCTCGTAATTGGCGCACCGGAACACCTATTTGGTGGTTAATATGGTTATCTGGTTTAGCATGTTGTGGGATTAAAACGGTCTTTCTGTTTCACGAAATATGTATTGGTAGCCTAATTTAGTATAAGTGGCAGGTGGAGTTGGCTGGTTACAGTATAACAGGAACATTTAAAATTAATGGCATTTTATCGTTAGTTTGATACTGCATGTTTGACTAGAGATGTGACACTCCACGAAGCCGATGCGTCTCGATCTCAAGCTCTGTGTGTGCCATATAGCTTCTGCTAGGTACTGTAGACCCAGTTTTGTACCGTATAACCCAGTAGAAAACTCGCTTGTTTTTAAAACGCGACACAACGCATAGCCTGATGCGACGGAAAATCGGACACGACCGGTGAGAGATCAAGCGGAGGACCGACAGCTTTACGCGCTCTCTGAGGCACTGGTATGACACACCGCCAACTTCGTAACTTCAGGCTAGAACAGAGAATTTCTGGTCAGCAAACCTTAATACTTAATTAAGGCTCGGCCCGGGACTTGAACCCGTCAGCCGCAGTCAAACTAACCACTAGACCAACAAGGCAGTTTCATTGGTGGGTCAATTCTACCAACCTTTCAATTAATGTATGAAATGTGTAGAGAGAGAAGCTACTAAGGAAAGCAGTATCAAAAACAAGCGAGAAAATAGTTACGATGAGATTCAATGCCTTCTTATCTCTTGCTGACACAGAAAAGCCTCCTGTCGGATAATATAGAGTCTAGGGAAGTCAAAGAGGATTTTATCTAATAGTGAGATATTTGCTACGAAAATGTAGCTGTATAATAAAACTAGATGATGCCCGCGACTTCGTCCGCGTTGATTAACTTTTTTGTATTCCTGCGGGAACTCCTTCATTTTCCGGGATAAAATGTAGCCTATGTCCTTCCCCGGGATACAAACTATCTCTATGCCCAATTTCATCAAAATCGGTTGAACAGATGGGCCGTGAAAGCGTAGCAGACAGACAGACAGACCACACTTTCGCATTTATAATATTAGTATGGATTAAAAAAAAATATTTAAAAAAATTGGCAGTCATAGGGACTGCCGATAGAAGTGAAAAAGAATATTGTTTTTTTTAATATTTAAAATAATTAAAATATAAACCTTAGAACTTAGGCATTAAATTTTAATTACGAATGTAGTATATTTATATTAAAGACCTTTTATCTTCGTAACAACGCGAGCATGTCGGTGACGGTATCGCAAGCGAATCCACAAGTTTACCCCCTACCAAAAAGTGCTTAACGCGGCTAAAGAAGTTTTCACTTTAAAACCCGTCACACACACATCCTTAATGTTTTTTAATAAAGTCATACCGAAAAATACTGTTTCCATTGTTACCAGTTTTACGTAGCCATACATCAAAACGTCAGAAGCAATATGAACCCATGTTACGCGTCTGTCAATAGCAGTGCCTTACTCAATGCATTGTTTTTGGACCATACCTAACCGTCAACCCTATTATAGTTACTTTCAGTCCACTATCATTTTTCTATTGGAGTGCGGTATAATTGACCCATGAAGGATAATAGGGTTGTCACTGGTCATATTTGGCATTATCCTTATGCCAATCTCCAGTCGTCTTGAGCCTGTTCTCAAGTTACATTATCATTTTTATGAAAAGGCAGTCGCAGGAATATTCTCTTGGTAAAAATAATTTCAACTAGCTGATGCCCGTGACTTTGTCCGCTAGGTTTAAGTTTTTGTAGTAAAACTTCTATACGCACGCTTGACTTGGGGAGTAAGCTGGTGAATGCGTGACTAGAGCGTTACGAAAAGTGTGATCGGGCGAGGCGAACGGAAGCTTAGAGGGAGATATTAGTTAGTAAAGATACATACATATAGATGGAGCTGAAGAAGTTTTACTTCAGTCGTGTGGTCTAAAGCACACTCGTTTTTTATTAACGAATCCTTACATTTCTCTAATTTTTTTCAGGTCCTCAACTATACCGATGCAAAAAATCACGTCGATCCGTTGCTCTGTTGCAGCGTGATTGAAGGACAAACCAACAAACAAACACACTTTCGCATTTATAATAATACGATTGTAACAAAATTAATAGTCAAAGATTATATCTCGGTACGAAACACTATGAAATTCAAATAGGTACCGAAGCTATAAATACGTAATTTGATCGAAAAATAAAAAGTAACACAAATGGTGGCGCGGACTGTCAATAAATTATTCATGAATCTGATTACTTTCGAATAAATAAATACTTAATGCATTTTCAGAATGGATGTTTTGTATCTGCAAATATAAAATTTACGAGGGAACAACTGCTAGGGCCTTACTTCGAGTACCATTGCATAAAGTCGTATCGTTTTAATATTGTTTAAATTCGTGTTGTAGAATTATAATCCTTATTTTAGGGATAATAAGGTTCATGACATAAAACAGTCAGTTTGAAATAATACTGCTTTAAGCGACGATAGTAGCTTCCCGGTACAATTTATGGGTTGATAATCATATAATTTGAAGACCTCTCTCGTGCAGTGGTGAGTGCTGTTGCCTTAGCAGGAGTTCCCGGGTTCGATACCCAGCGGGGTAAATTTGGGAATTTATAATTTCCAAATTTTCTCTGGTCTTCAAGCCGATTCAGAAGCTTACGTACCCGTACGATAAGATATATTTTCAGTTCAGAAAAATCGTATCGACAGTGGAGTCGTTGAAAGCGAAATCGAACCGAACCAACGTATTTATCGTTGGATTCGATTCGATAAACGCTATTCGTAACAACTTACGAATAATCAGCATCGGAGAGGGCCGAATAATTTGTCGGTTAATAATCGAATGATATGCATTCGGCATCATTTCCGATTGTAGTTTTTTCTTAAAAACAAGAGTGAATCGGCCTGCAGGCCTGGTGGGAGGCTTCGGCCGTGACTAGTTATCCTACAGGCAAAGACGTGCTGTTAAGCAATTAAGCGTTCCGGTAAGATGTCCAGTCGAAACCGAAGAGAAGGTTTACTATAACTGCCACGCCTCTAACAGATTAGCCCGCTACCATCTAAGACTGCATCATCATTAACCTTCAGGTGAGATTAGCAGTCAAGGATTAACTCGTGGATTGAGGATTTTGGTTCCCTCAGGAACAGGAATTTTCCGGGATAAAAAGTAGCCTATGTGTTATTCCAGACTCTATTCTATCACTGCCAAATTTCATTCAGATCCGTTCAGCCGTTCTGACGTGACTAAGTAACAAAGATCCATCCATCCATCGTTGGTAATACAATAAATATAAATCATACTAATATTATCAATGCGAAAGTTTGTTTGTTTGTTGGTCTGTCCTTCAATCACGCCGCAATGGAGCAACGGATCTATGTGGTTTTTGGCATGGGTATAGTTAAGGACCTGTAGAGTGTCATAGGCAATTTTTTAACCCGGAAAATTAAGGGTTTCCTTAAAAATTTAATTTAAAAAATTAAAATTGGTCATAGAGTGACTGCAACGCTCTCTTTCCTCCTTTTCTCTTTATCTGTCTGCCATATCCTCCTCCTAGTCTCCCATATGCGCTCTCCGCTCGAATACAAGTTGCGATAATAGTTTTTCTCTCAAGTGGCGATAAAAGATAACAGCAGTGTCGTTACAAAGTTTCAATTACGCCGGACTATGTAGCATGTAGCTAGGTTATGTTTTTTTTAAAATCCCACTACAAGTTAGCCCTTGACTGCAATCTCACCTGATGGTAAATGATAATGCAGTCTAAGACGGTAGCGGGCTAACCTATTTGGGGTATGGCAGTTATTAAACCCATACCCCTCGTCAGTTTCTACACGGCATGCCGTTAAATCGCTTGGCGGTACTTCTTTGCCCGTAGGTTGGTAGCCACGACCGAAGTCTCCCACTAGACCAGACCAGAGAAAATTCAGAAATAATAAATCCCCAAATTGATTCTGCCAGGAATCGAACCCGGGTCGTCCGACGTTAAGACAACAGCGCTCAACACTGCGCCAGGGATGTCGTCAAAGGTAGTCGTCTCATAAAGAAAGTCAGCAATAGCTTCTCAGTAGAATCTGCTTTCCGAATCGGTGGTAGAATCTTGACATGTCATAAGCGACACAAGTGGTCCTACGTGAAATAAATAATTTCATTTAATTTTTCATTTTCACATGCAGTTAGCAATACTTACTATGCATCATTAGGTACGGAACTCCGATACCTAAATAATCCACTTAAATTTTTTACTTCTAGTTGTTATCGAAAAAGATGCTAATACCTCAGCTGCACTCCTCTCAGCAGGTGAGCGTTGCACCTTATATTCACATTCATATTCATTTATTTGCAGAAACATGTTTTATACAAAGGGCCTAACGCATACTAATCAAGGGTCGATATAATCCCTTCAGCCTCAATGCTTAATTAACCGCAGTCCCCTATAATATGCTCTTGAACAAGAGTTGACACAAACTTTTTCTATCGAGGGTCGATAAAAGCTAATGGCTGTATCGTACGTAGTTTTTATTATCTGAGTAGAATATCGGTGTGTCCTGGATATACCTAGTCTTCTAAAGGGGCGATATTGAAGGAACTTGGCTCGATACAATATATTGCCGAGCTAACTACGAGTGGTATCAGAGAATATGTAATATTAGTACGTTAGTATTGTGACGTGTAGGTTATAGTTTTATAGTGGTGGTAAAAAAGAAGTTGTTGGTGGGTTGCGAAAAAGTTTTATTAACAACTAGATGATGCCCGCGACTCCATCCTCGTGGAAGTTTTTTTGATTTCCGGGGGAACTCCTTAATTTTCCGGTATAAAAAGTACCTAGCCTATGTCCTTCCCCGGGACGTAACCTACCGCTATACAAAATTTGAAAACTCACTGATCAATATAAATTATAACTTCCGATTGAGAAATCCTAAACCCTTCACCCTTAGTGCCCACAAAAATAATACTTCTTTCTACAATCCCATTGTTCGTATACTATATTGCCGCCTATACAATGATCTTATCTTAATTAACCGTAATATTGACATTTTCAATAATATTCTACACCTGTTTATAAAACAAATTTATACACTTTTTCCGACTCTTTAATCAAGCATGTTTTTATTCTTGACTACTGTAATTATTACTTACTTAAATTTTGACAATTGTATTTAGACCGATATACTGCACTTTATTTTTTTATTTTTTCATTTTTAGTTTTTACATAATATTAATGTTAACTATATGTACATCTACTATTGTGATTTAAATTTATATTGACTTTTCCTAGATAATGTTGTGTATACATAATTAGGGTTGTAACTTGGATCCTGTTTTTAATTGCTTGTATTTTGTCGATGTGTTGGTGGCAACCTGTTTTGTGTACTTACCTTTTAATAAAATAAAATAAAATAAAATAAAATAAAATAAAATAAAATAAAATAAAATAAAATAAAATAAAATAAAATTTAATTAGAATCGGTTGAATAGATGGGCCGTGTAAGCGTAGCAGTCAGACAGACAGACACACTTTCGCATTTATAATATTAGTATGGATATTAGTATGGATAAATACTCAGGAGCACAAGGACATTTATATATTTAGTCCCAGTGCTCCTTCCAGTTGGAGAGCCCAGTAGGAGCATATGAGTAAGAAACTACGTGCCTCTATGATTAAAGGAATAGGGACTAACTACACTATCAGTTTGATTTAGCTCTCGTCCTTAATATAAATTTACAAAACAGGCAATTTCTATGGATATGCATACGCCTGCATTCAACTGCGTATAGCACTGCTGCAAGTACCACTACAGCCTATTAACGTCCCACTGCTGGGCACAGGCCTCCACTCTCATAGGAGAGAGAGAATTAGAGCTTATCCCCACCACGCTGCTCCAATGCGGGTTGGCGGGTTATCATGTTAGTGATAATAACCGGGACCAACGGCTTAACGTGCTCTCCGAGGCACGGGGGTGAAGCACCATCAACTTCCTAACTCCAGGCTAGTACTGAGAATTTCTAGTCAGAAAAACCCAATACTTAATTATGGCCCGACCTGTATTCGAACCCGGGACCTCGTCGGCCACAGTCGAACGTGCTTACCACTAGACCAACGAGGCAGTTACAAGTTGCTGCCACTGCTGCAAGTACTCGTATCAAACAGAATACGTAAGTGTAGTTATTAGTCCCCAAACTCACATCCGTCTTAGAATGCAGCA
The DNA here is from genome assembly GCA_917051295.2 of Erebia ligea. Classification (NCBI taxonomy): domain Eukaryota; kingdom Metazoa; phylum Arthropoda; class Insecta; order Lepidoptera; family Nymphalidae; genus Erebia; species Erebia ligea. Next base: position 3,400,627 of record OU785232.1, read on the forward strand.
CTACTTACCACCACGTTAGATCGCACTCAAGGGCATACAAAAAAAAACCCCGAGTATGTATCGGGATACATTAAAAAAACTACACCGATTAAGAGAGAAATTTAAAAAAAAACAAAGTGTATCTTGACCAAGGATCAAGTCGCGGGAGAAAGCTAACAAAATTCATAAAATCTCAGCATGCGTCATCAGGAGAACGGATGTTTTCAGGACTCAGAATAACATCGTTTTTTCGGCCACTTGAAATAGGCGACATCAGAAAAACATGTCAGCCAGAACATGTTAGTACAAATGAAATGTAATTTTTCAACGACAATGGTATAAAGACGAGGGTTTCCTACGGTCACCCCGACGTGGCTCGGGAAATGCGTTGATTCTGAGGTTATTAATGGTTTGTGCGTTTTGTACCCTGTCATAAATTAATCAAGCCATCTGAAGGTCTAGCTCCTCAGGCACGTAGCAGCAAGTTTTCTTTGTATGAGATTGTATGGAGCTGGGCCCACATAAGCGACGCGGCACGGAGATGCCGACCTCCGTGGCGCTGTGTGTAGTGCTGTTGTTTTCACGTGCGGAGGTCTGGGGTTCGATCCCCGGTAGGGTCAATTTGGGAATTTATAATTTCTGAATTTTCCCTGGTCTGGCCTGGTGGGAGGCTTCGCCCGTGGCTAGTTACCACCCTACCGGCAAATACGTGCCGCCAAGCGATTTAGCGTTCCGGTACGATGCCGTGTAGAAACCGAATATGGGTATGGGTTTAATATAACTGCCATGCCCCTAACAGGTTAGCCCGCCACCATCTTAGACTGCATCATCAGTTACCATCAGGTGAGATCGCAGTCAAGGGTTAACTTGTAGTGGATAAAAAAGAAGCCCGCCAACCCGCATTGGAGCTGCGTGGTGGGTCTAAGCTCTAATTCCCCTCTCTCCTATGAGGGTGGAGGCCTGTGCCCAGATGTGGGACGTTAATGGGCTGTAGTGGTGGTGGTGGTGGTGGCTGCGTTGCTCCGTGCATCACAAGTGGGGCTACACCTTAAAAGTATAAAGGCTAGCACGTGCAATTCGAGAGGCGGAGAGTGGCAGCGAATTGACTAGAGTTGCAGCGCGACTAGTTGTGAAGACTTCTTGTCCAAAATTCCTCAGTGTCTGAAGACGAAAGTCTTCGAACAGTGCGTGTTGTCAATGATGACGTACGGCTCTTCGGCGCCTCAACTCATGTTTCGATATGTTCTCTTACTATGGGCCTGATAAAGGTCTAGCCTTACTTGAGGTGCACGGAGCGGTGCGGCACGTAGCGGTGCGGCACGTAGCGGTGCGGCACGTAGCGGCAAATATTATTTGTATGAATTAACGTCGCATAAGTGGGCCCAGCTCCATACAACCCCATACAAAGTATACTTGCCGCTACGTGCCGCGCCTCTGTAGTGGGACTAGACCTTAAGAAGGTCTGCGCTACTCAGCGGGTGATGGAGACGGCTATGCTTGGAGTATCCCTATTTAAACAACATAGAAGATTTAATTAAAAAAGTTTGAAGTCAAAAGTGCATTACAGTAAGAGTGTATACAGGTTTACATTTTCGTGCGGGATAATAATTAGGTATGGTACTAATGTATCGTGTATGGCGAAACTTCTGCTGGTTTTGTTTTAGCGGTCATTACATATTTAAAGAATGGGGTTACTTAGAAACTTCAGCACATTTAACTATAGCGGTTAAAATTAAAGCTGCATGAAAACGCGTTCTTGCTCTATTTTCCTTTTAGGTGTTCGAAATTTCTTTGAAAATGGTAATTGTTTTCAACATTTCCACGAAAAGTTCAAAGTACGGCTATCACAAAATGTTACTTTGATATTAAAGAAAATAATGTAATGATTTAATTTTATATTAGCTACCTACTTGCATAGTTTGCTTACTTGATATTATTATTATATCATATTAATTTTATTTAACTAGACGATGCCCGCGACTCCGCCTGCCTGTATTTAGGTTATAAAAAGGCCGGGGGAACTCTTCTATTTTCCGGGATGAAAGTAGCCTATGACACTTTATAAGTCTTAAACTATACCTACCCATGCAAAAAACAGTGAAATCTGTTGCTCTATTGCGGTACGATTGAAGGACAAACAAACACTTTCACATGTATGATATTAGTTGTGGTGTTCGGTAAAATTCATAACATGAATTCATGAAAAACACCACATTAAAATGTAATCCTATATTAATTGTACTGTTAGAATTTATTAAATAAATAAAAATAAAAATAAGTTAGTATGATATTATTGTGTGTTGGTTTATTGGTTTGTCGTTCAATCTCGCTTTTTCGCTCTTAGAATATTTTGATCTAAAGTGGTCTGGGTTTTTACCACGCCATTTAGATTTTCGGTATGATATTGAAACAAAATGTTATTTTTAAAAATAAGGTATCAATACTGGTGTGAATACAGTTTCAATTCTAAAACGTAAAAAGGACGTAACTAAATTGAAAAAATGTGTCAAAACAAGGTAAATCTAAATAAACGTCCCCCGACGTAGTGGCTTTACATTTAAGCCATCCAATTTGTGAAAAAGCCCCTTTCTGGTTGCTGAAAAGCTTTATTTATTAGAGTATCAAACACTATCCATTCACAGTTTAAACCAGTTAAAATTCGTCATCATTAAATTGCTTTTTTAAAAGTAAAAACTGCGATTCAACTTTTGATCAAGGTGGGATTGATTGCCGTGTATAATTACTCCAACCCATTACTGGTTAGCTACTGAATACAAGTCTTCTCTCAGAAGGAGAAGGGTTAGCCTATATTCCACCGCGTTGGCCAAATGCGGTTTGGCAGACTTGAGAATATTATAAAGAATCCCTGGCGCGATGACTTACCTAGATGATGCCCACAAGTTCGTCCGCATTGATTAAGTTTCTTTTATTCCCACGGGAACTGTTCAATTTTCTGGAAATATGCGCCTATGCCCTTCCCCGGGATGCAACCTATCTCTATACCGTACCGTACCGTACTCATAAAAAGATGGGCCGTTATAGCGTAGCAAATAGACAGACACACTTTGGCATTTATAATACTAGATTAGAATCCTAGTTAGTGGCTTAGACTAGAATCCTAGTTAGTGGCTTAGACTAGAATTCTAGTTAGTGGCTTAGATTAGAATCCTAGTTAGTGGCTTAGACTAGAATTGTAGTCAGTGGCTTAGACAATAATCCAAGTTAGTGGCTTAGACTAGAATTCTAGTCAGTGGCTTAGACTAGAATTCTAGTCAGTGGCTTAGACTAGAATCCTAGTTAGTGGCTTAGACTAGAATTCTAGTCAGTGGCTTAGATTAGAATCCTAGTTAGTGGTTTAGACTAGAATTCTAGTCAGTGGCTTAGACTAGAATCCAAGTTAGTGGCTTAGACTAGAATTCTAGTTAGTGGCTTAGATTAGAATCCTAGTTAGTGGCTTAGACTAGAATTTTAGTTAGTGGCTTAGACTAGAAGCCTAGTTAGTGGCTTAGAAGGCCGGCTTCCTGAAACACGCGTACAGTAAATGTAAAAGTTAGTTGTTTGGCATCTATGGTTCGCGCACAAGTTGAATGGAGAGCAAATGTATGGTGACACATTCATTTACTCTGCATTCAACTCGCGCGCGAACTATACTTATCTTGTTACAGTCTGCAACTTTTTACAAGCTTTTGTTTAACTAGCAATGTTTGTGTGTTTGTTTACGTCAAATCTTACAATGACGTGAAATGATGTTATGACTACTCTTACAATGGGTTGAAGTAAGTGACAGAGAGAATAAGATCTGTAATTTTTATAGCACTTCACCAAGCACGAAATTGTGACTAAATTTGCTCTAAAATAGTCATCTGCGCCAGACGTTCAAAAGTGGTTACTTTAAAGTAAGGAATAACATCTCAAGGAAATGCGAATGTCAGCCCAGTGGCACATGTAGAACGTGCCACGGGAATGATTTTAAATCCACCTTTATAAAGATGGAACGGAAATGTAAATGGCATTGCATCCTATTGGTGGGTATAGCCTGTATATTGAAAAATATATTCCGTATAATAGCGATAAATCTTATCCGTAGATTTTGGTACTTGTGAGGTGCATTTTTGACTTTAATTTTATGTTTTTTTTAAATTCCACTACAAGCTAGCCCTTGACTGCGATCTCACCTGATGGTAATTGATGATGCAGTCTAAGATAGTAGCGAACTAACGTGTGTCGGTTTCTACACGGCATCGTACCGAAACATTAAATCGCTTGGCGGTACGTCTTTGCCGGGAGGGTGGTAACTAGCCACGGCCGAAGCCTCCCACCAATTCAGACCTTACCAATTTACCTTACCTACAGAATTTACCAATGATAAATCTCCTGATAGAAATCAAAACTGGAACTCGATACAAACTCAGGAAAAGAGAAATCATTAAAAAAAAGATTCCGACGAATTGAGAACCTCCTCCTTTGTTTGAAGTCGGTTAAAAATATAATATACCTACAAGCGAATGCACTTCTTTAAATTATTATTGGTGTCGAATTTCTCGAAATAATTTTAGTATTTCCAGTATTCATATTTTTCGTTTTACGACAAGGAAAACCATTTCAAGGTAATGTAACATGGCCCATTATATTTGTTCCACAATGCGATGGTAGGAATAAGATGGCCCAAAGGAGTGATTTTAAATCCACCTGTTTAAAGGTCTAGCCCGACTACAGAGGCGTGGCACGTAGCGGCAAGTATTCTTTGTATGAGGTTGTATGGAGCTGGACCCACTTAAGCGACGCTGCACGGAGATGCATTGCGTGACGCGGCCCCGTACAATCTCATACAAATAATATCCCGTGCATCTGAAGTGGGGCTAGACCTTAAAGGTGGAAGTCGCGAGAGTAAGAGTTAAAGCACACTAGGGATCGTGCAGGATAACGAAAGGTGTAGATGAAGTTCATTTCCAGGAGTTGGCGGGACGGAGATGTGAAATGCTGATTTAAAAAAAAAATTACACCATCTTGTTACATATTATAACTAGCTGATGCCCGCGACTTCGTCTGCGTTGATTGAGGTTTTTTTTGGTTCTCTTTAATTTTCCGGTATAAAAAGTAGCCTATATATTTTGTTAATCCAGACCATAATCTACCTCTGTGCCAAATTTCATCCAGATCCGTTCAGCCGTCCTGGCGTGATTGAGTAACAAACATCCATCCATCCATGTATCCATCCATTTATCCATCCATCCATCCATCGATCTAAACTTTCGGATTAGTATAGACTAATTATAGATTTTGTAATCTCTTTTTCTCTCTGTGTAAACCTCATTACTGAGAGTCATGACCCCTCATTCACAAGAAAACCGACAGACAAAAAAAATGTTCCTAGTGTGTAACCCTAAGAAAATTTATCTAAATCAGTCTGAAATTGAATACCTAACAAATTGCCTTAATAATACAACAAAATCCCTGTTCCTTGAAATATTTCAATTTCCCCAAAGATTTATCTGACCTTTAATTTATATTACCCGCCGTATTATCAAGGGTCTTAAATGATCTGCGCAATTTCAGTTTATTCGTGAACGCACTTCTATTTCAATGGAAATATTTCGGCCTTAATGCGTTCAACCATTACGGGGGTCCAATAGGCCCCGTATTCAGGACTATTCGTTAGTTAGGCGTGGGTTAGTTCCATGCGACATAATTCCTTACTTAGATTTTCAAATAATGGAACTATACGGTCCCAAAAACTTAGCTGGCCCGGAGACCAAAATTGGAACTAATTTGTTGACTAAGTTGACTTAACTTTAAATGTGAATTCAGCGTTTGTGGAACTATACGCGTTTATTTATTAGATATTAGATGACGCCCGCGACTTCGTCCGCGTGGATTGAGATTTTTAAATTCCCGCGGAAACTCGCTAATTTTCCGGGATATAAAGTAGCCCGGGATGCAACGCGTGTTAAAGTATTAAATGTAAAAGTTTGTATGTTTTTCTGTGTACTGCGCTTTCACGTCCCATCGCTGTTTAACCGATTTTTACAAATTTAAAAAAATTTTTTTAAAAATTATTTACTAAAAAAATTAAAACTGAAAACAAGATCCGGTAATTCTTGTAAACGTCGTCAAAATGCAAGAATTAATGTACCCGTAATTTTCTGATAAAGGCATTAAAGTATGACGTATTTTTGCAGTCCGATGCGTATCCAATTCCAAAGCGGAAATATGCCGCGCCAAATGACGTGCGCCCGCCAAAAGGCGTGTTTGAATAAAGAGAAATGGAACGTTCCACAGGAAATATTAATCTTCGTAATGTCGTTAGTAGAGAACCTTTCTGGAAATTATAAAATATGAGATTGAATTGTGAAAAACATACAAAAAACAGTTATAAAAAAGAGGATAAATTTTACTGAGAGCGTATTCCTTTGTGTACTTTGTAGTATTTTTTAATAGATTTCATAGAGTACGATAAATCGTTCGTTCTTTCACTGTAAACAAACGATTATTGAATTGCTTGGTAGGTGTTTTGTATGTTAGTATTATATGACTGAATCTGTACCTATTATCATAGGTATTACTTGGCTCCCGCGGGAACTTTTTATTTTTCCGGGATAAAAAGTGGCCAATGTGTTATTTCAGAATCCAGACTATAATCTATCTCTGTGCCAAATTTCATCCAGATCAGTTCAGCCGTTCTGGCGTGATTGAGTACCAAAAATCCATCCATCCGTCTAAACTTTCGCATTTATAATATTAGTATAAATTAAAAAACTATATTCCTTGCTTGTTTTTTTTTAAAATGGCTCGTGAACAAACCGCCATGCATTTCGTTTTAATCTTGTATATATTAATGTGTTTCACCCCCGTGCCTCGGAGGGCACGTTAAGCCGTCGGTCCCGGTTATTATCACTAATATGATAATAGTCGTTAAAGCCCGCCAACCCGCATTGAAGCAGCGTGGTGGGTCTAAGCTCTAATTCCCCTCTCTCCTTTGAGAGTGGAGGCCTGTACCTAGCAGTGGAACGTTAATGGGCTGTAGTGGTGGTGGTGGATATAGGTATTTGGAATGGGCTAATTTTTCACTTGAAATTTTATTTCACACGAGAGTTAAATCCACTAGCTACTGTCAGTCAATATCGCAGAGCAGTAGATTTAGCGCTGTTCGACCGTTTTACAAAATACAAACATTTGATAAAGTGTCATTTTATGCTAAAAGTGCATCATTCTTTTTGTTTTTCGTTTTTAATCTTGTATTTATAAGGTTATTTCTTAGGTGTACGGTAGACCAGCTTGTTCCTTATTCTGAAATATTAAAACTGTCGTTATATTCGTTGCAAAATGTGTGGAGTGTTTGAAATGTATAGCATTTAAATTCTTGTTTCCACTCGCTACTGTCAATCAATATCGCAGTGCAGTAGATTTAGCGCTGTTCAACCGTTGTACAGTCAACACTCGGACACAAACAGATGTGGAGTGTGGACATCTGAAACGTACTGCCAACAGAATAACAGAAAACATGCCTACACTGTTGGCATAGTGTCATGTCATGCTAATTGCTTACTGCACTGTTTTTCAGTGCATTCATTTTTGAAGTATTAACTTCTTTAGCCTCGTTGAGCACTTTTTGGTAGGGGGTAAACTTGTGGATTCGCGTTACCGACACCTCGCTCCGACATGCTTGCGAACACCGACATGCTCGCGTCGTTACGAAGACAAAAGGTCTTAAATATAAATGTACTACATTGGTAATTAAACTTTAATGCCTTAGTTTTAAGGTTTATATTTTAATTATTTTAACTTTTTTTTTAATTATTTTAAATATTCGTTTTCACTTTTATCGGCAGTCCCTATGACTGCCAATTTTTTTCTCTTTCTATTAAATTGCCGAAACGGTAATAGCCTCGTGTTAGAGCCAATGGAATAACAGGATTTATCTTGTCTTTCTATTTTTTATATCTTTGAGATTATATCTTAAGTCCCGTAGAGCCAACAGATTACAGAAAACAGGTAAAAAAGACTCGGCGGCTGCTCTTTAAAAAAAAAGTTTTATAATAATCAAATATAAAGTATTAAATATACCTTTACGTAACCGCAGTCCCACGCATAGCTGGAGCGAATCCACGCTTTTTTATCATTTCATTATTTATCATTACGAGCATACAATATATTATAACGGTTTTTTTCAAACTTGTTGAAAGGCCAGTCTAAAATTGAGTGTGGAATTTTATTGTTAAGGGTACCTCCTTTCTCATTCTCCAGCTCATTCCATCGAACTAATTTTAACTAACTTTTCTATTTTCTATGTCTAGCAAGTCCTCATGGTACCTATTGGGAATCATTGAGTGCACTCCAATTATAATGTATTGAAGGATAATCCGGTTGAAATCAATTTCACAGCTATTTGGGACAACTCTCTCGTCATGAAGTATCTAGATGTTGGGTAGTGGTTACATTAGTTATTGATTTCCCTTACCTACTTATAGGTAGAATTACGAAGTATAATATAATGTGTGTTGATGAATAAAATAAAACCAAAATAATTATTATAATCTGTACTTTATTAAAAAAGCGAAAATGTTGCTCTGTCTGTTAACCTTTCCGCTTAGAACATTCCACGGTAGATTCGCTTGTTAAGATTCAGAAATAATAACAAGCAGTAAGTTAAATGAAAAACTGTAACCTGACGACGGAAAAAAAACCCAAGTGCCCACTTCTTGGATCTAACATCCGATCCAATTTTGTTAGTGTTTAATGTAGCCTATGTCACCCGGGCCATAATACCTAATGAATCCACCGGCAACTCATTCATCAAAATCGGGGCAGTTTAGGCACTACGGTGGAACTTACGTAGATACATACATACATGCATATAATTATAGACTGCTAAAATCAGAACCCTTCCTTTTGATTTTTGCCGTAGTTGAATAATAAAAAATTGACATATTTTGTTTGTAATAAAACATTTTTTTATTCGTATTAGTTGGTAACCCTGAATTTTGGAAGGGTGTCGACATTTTGCTACAATCGCAAGATGTTTGGCTCCATGGTATCGTGCCAAGAAATGAGACAAGCAATGCTGACAGGGTTTGCAAGATTAGTATAATGGAAAAACAGTTTCCTTTGAGTCTTGAACAGTTCTCTTTGAAGTGTGCGTATTTTTTTTTCTTATCAAGTTAAATTTTTATCTTGACGTATTTTTTTTCCAACAAGATAGGCAGTTGATTTAATTAAATCTCTTTAAATAAAAGGCGCAACAGAAAAATGATAATAAAAGAAATAACCATAGACTTACTTCGGAAAATTTTAGAAATAGGTACTTAGCACAATTTCTAACAAACATGTTTGTTACAAAATCCCCAAAAATTTTTATATGTTTGTGTTGTAAGTTGTATTAAGTTTTGGGCAATTTAGGTTTATTAGGAAATAATAGGTAATTATAGATGGCAAAAAATGTAATATCGATCTAGTTACAAAACCATATGCATTGGCGCATTCACAATACCTAGCTTGAACTTAGCAATATTCTCTTATCTTAATTATTTAAAAACCTCTGCTTTGTAATATTCGTATCTCCTTCTTAGATGTAAGCGAAACAGTGCAAATATTTATTAAAATACTTGAGAGCTACTTAATGCGTGCCACTTCTGTTAACGAACGATTTACCCACCCTCCAATTTATATTACCAACCCTAATGTTAAGGTTTCAAATGACCCCACAATTTCATTTCATTCGTAAATGAGCCTCAATTACAACGGAAATAGTTGAAGAGCTCATGTGAAAATAACAGGAGATAATAATGTACTTGTGATCGAATCAGTAATGAGGAGATCCGTATCAGAACTAATGTCCTCCCGACCGAATTTCGGCCACGGCGGCCAATCTTCACTGCAGATGGTCCAGTCAAATTAGCGATCAACCTCGGAATGAGAGATAATAAGCTGAATTTTCGTATATACCTTTATTTTGGCGTTCTAAAAGTTTTCTCAAAAGTTATCTATAATCATGTGTGTTGGGTTTGTGAGTTATTGAAGGTCAAAAGTCACAAAAACCAGTTTTTCGCGATTATCTCGGTTTCTATTGCAGTTATATTAAACCCATGTTTATTATAACTGCCATGCCCTTAACAGGTTAGCCCGCTACCATCTTAGACTGCATCATTACTTACCATCAGGTGAGATTGCAGTCAAGGGCTGACTTGTAGTGGATTAAAAAAAACTATTGCCATGGGCTGCCCACTGCCACTTCAGTTTTTCGCTATAATATTCAGGGTTGGAAAATCATAGTGAAAAAAGATCCAGCTCTCAGAGCATAACATTTGAACCCGTAATGCGTCCACCCATTATGGCGGTCCAGGCGCCTCGTATTAGGGAGCTCATTTGTTATCCATGGTCCAGCGGGGATAGTGAGATTTTATTAGCATCCATGTTTTATAAGCAGTGACATAGATTAACGCTTGACATCGAATTAAGAGCGTTTTAATGCTCTTTACGTCCCTGGCGTAGCAAGTATCGCTGGGTTCTTATAAGTCACTCAAACTCAAATCATCTTTATTCAAAATTGGTACCTACAAAGTACTGCACCTTCTGAATGTCATGTTTACAAAGAATAAGAGTTGATGGTGATAATTAACAATGGTATCTTAAGACTAAAGCTACGAGGGTTCCAAACGCGCCCTGGTCTGAGAAGAGCCCACAACAAACTCAGCCGGGACTCAAACTTATAAGGGAACACCTATGCACTGTGTTATTAATTACAAGTGGATCCCAGGTTCATTTCCAAGCATGGGCGGTTAAGAAAGAAAGAAGAAAGGTTTATTTACAACTTGTGCCTCAAAAAAAAAAGAGAGGAAAAACAAAAAAAATGCCAATAAAAAGGAAAAGTACAAAGAAAAGTTATAAAAATGAAAAAAAAAAATTAACATACGTAGTAGTTATACTTTATTATTGTATTATTGTACCAGTTGTAGCAGTAGCTTGGCCTAGTTTGTTAAGTTAAATTATAAGATTAATTTAAATGAGTACTATAGAAACCAAGGGTGCTGTCACATTGAAAGCGGCAGTAACTATACAGTTTTTATCAAAAAAAAAAAAAACTTGTGCCTCACACCACTCAGCTAAATCGAAATATACACTGTTGAAAGATGTTATGTTGAGGTGTAATGTTATGAGACGTAATGTTATGAAGTTAAAAAAAACTAAATCTAACTTAATTTATATTATTACTAACTGTGATTTTCTGCAAATCTGGGGCATTTCTCTGACATACTTGGCATTTATTCCACAAGCGAGGCATGGAGCAAGAATAATTTTTATGGAAATATTTGCTTCAAATTGACAAACATTTTAAAGTTTGTCCTTCAAGCACGCCGCAACGGAGAAACGGATCGACGTGATTTTTGGCATGGGTATAGTTGAGGTCCTGGAGAGTGACATAGACTACTGTTTATCCCGGAAAATTAAAGAGTTCCCGCGGGAATCAAAAAAACTTAAACCACGCGCACAAAGTCGCGGGCATCAGCTAGTTGTACTATAATATCATAAAGACAGCGAGACAGAGAGATCCATACTAATATAATAAATACGACAGTGTGTCAGTCTGTCTGTCTGTCTGCGACGCTTACACGGCCCATCTTTTTATCCGATTTTGATGAAATTTGGTATAGTGATAAGTTGCTTCCGGGGAAGGATATTTTATTTAATAAAACCGAGGGGGTTTACACTTAAACCCCCTCGGTAAAAATCTTACATAACCTGACTTGTTAAGAAGTATCTTAATGTATGAAGATTTTCCCCACGTAAACAAAAAAAATACCCCACTCCAACCGCCGGTGTCGGTAATTCCCTCAAAATCTGGGACAATTGTCGACCTCGGTGCCCCGTCTATAATCCTCGAGGCGTGGAGAGGATAAGGCTTAAGTACGTTTTTCATGATAATATCAGTCTTTCCAACTTATCCGCTGCGTTTATTTTTTGACATGACCTTTCCCCGACTTTCGTGTAAGCGGAAGACATTTTAGTTTCGGAATTTAAACAGTTTTCAAGGAAAATGTTTAGCTTTCGCACTTTTTTCCGTCAGGCGTTCCGTGTGAGGCTGGCGTTTTATGTATTTTGATACACTAAACTAAGCTTCAAACTAAGCTTTAACTAAGCTCAAACTAAGCTTTTTTATGGTATACGGGCAGCTGCTACTACACTATGTTTTGTTTTCATGAAACCGATTTTAACAGTCAATATTAATAAACAGTTTTTACAGACAGTATTATTAATGTTGTCCTTCTGATGGAATATTCGGCTACGGCGACCAATCTCTATAGAGATAAGCTATCGGCGCGGGATATATTAAGTATACAAGTGTAAGCTCAAACACCCTACTCCCTTACTCTAAGCCTACAGTCTACACGACATGGGGGTGAAATAAGCAACTGCAAACTTTACTCTGGGGTATACTGAGAATTTCGCGACAGAAAATCCTAATCCCTAATTTTAGCCCGAACCGGGAATCGACCCTAGACTTCGTACACTAACGAGGCATTCAAGTTCAAATGATTTGCAAGATAAGTACCTACCCTAAATTTAACTTATGCACCAACATAAATTTTTACGAAAAAAAATTGTCAGTGACATGAAAATATACAAGAAAAAATGGTCGCTGGTTTTCATCAAAATCTGGAGCAGTAATTATTATCATTTGTCTGACAGAGACACTCTCCATAATCCTTGAGACTGGGAGTGGAGAGTTTTAATTTAAGTGCTTTTTTCAAGACAATATTTGTCTTATCCGAGCCGACAGCCATGTTTCATTTTGGACATGACGTCTTTTCATAAAAATCTTCAAGAATTTGGTTCGTTTTCAGCTATTGCCGTACAATGGAAAGTAATAAGCCTAGCCTAAACCACACTTTTTACATATATTTTTTATTACACTTAAAATGTTATTTACATACCTGCTTATATATATTATACTAATAACTGCAATGTGAACTCGCCATCCTCGCATTAACATTAAAGTTTTTAGAGAATGCATAGTGTATATATACATATAATGTACATTTATGATCAATATTTCTCTTATGTACGTTTATGATCAATAAATAAAAATAAAAATAAATACTTACCTAGCAATAAGTTTGTAGTGTTGAGCGCTGTTTTGTCTTTAAATCGGGAGGTTTCGGGTTCGATCCCCGGAAACCCTTCCGGGGTCCTCCCTAATTTGGGAACTTATAATTTCAGAATCTTTTTCTGGTGGGTACCAGATCAGACCAGAGCAAATGCCCTCTACCATCCTCGATGGGATCACAGTGAAAGGCTTACTTTTACTCTATAAAAATAAAGCTCTAGGCGGAAAATAGACATCCACTGCTGAACGTAGGTCTCTTGCAAGGACTTGAACGAAGTGCGTGGTTGCCATTCCAGCACTTTGGGATCCCTACGTCCATCAGTTCTTCGAACACCTAAATGCCACTTCAGCTTCGCAACACGTCGAACGTACTCCGATATAAATTGACGTGACCTGTCCCCCTACAGCCCATTAACGTCCCACAGCTGGGCACAGGCCTCCACTCTCATAGGAGAGAGGGAATTAGAGCTTATGGGTATACCCACCACGCTGCTCCATTGCGAAATATTATTAATAAATGTTGAAGTATTAGTATCTTATCTTAAATTATACTTATCACCATAGAATATATTATAATTAATACGTTTTTCTCAAACATGCTTGGAAATTTGAGCATTATTTTGACAACCTTCTTCGAGATAAATCGAAATTGCTGTACTGGCCAAATACATGCGAGCAGCGGCCTTCTAAAGTTGTATGAAAATCCATATCTGTCGTGGTTTAGCGGCCAAATAAATTACATACTAAATTCATATCTGTCGTGTAGTTTAAAAGTGGAACGATCTTTTACTCCGAAACATGGCAACCAAGGAGTTAACTTATCAAAGGTTTTATTTAAATTTCGAACTAGCTTGCAAATAGAAAGCTGTTTATTGAAAAAAAAAACAAATGAACACTTTGACGCGGGAAACATTATTGTTGTTCGTTGTTCGTCATTGATTTTGAAATGTTTTTTACAAAATGAGTTCAAGTGAAGACAATGAGTGTGATGAATACTTAGTTTTAATTTCCGCGCATTATTTGAGAAAAGCACTATACAAGCCTTGGCCACAACTAGGCATTGATGGACTTACGTATGTGTGCCTCGGCTTCGCCTCGGCCCACATTTACACGTTCGTCCTTCAATGCCTGTTTTGATGGCCGCTGCAGTAATGTACTATTACACCTACATATAATTTAGTTAATATGCATGGAGGAATGTGCAGTGCTCAGACGAGCCGTCAAGCGCTTACGTACCAACAAATAAATGTTTATTTTACTTGTGAAATAAAAAAATAAAAAAATGCGGGTTCACGGGCTTTAATGACTATTATCATGTTATTAATAATAACCTAGACCGATGGCTTAACGTCCACTCCGAGGCACGGGAGTGACTCCGCGCTTCCAACTCCAGACTGGCACTTAGAATTTTATAGCTGAAAAACCCAATGCCTAACAATTGTTATGCCCGATGGGAATCGAACCCAGGACCTCGTGATTCGTAGTTGACCATGCTAACTGCTAGACCAACTATTCAACTGGGATTTAGTTATTTTATTTTTATACAGACCTGGAAATAACAACGGTAACGCTTAGGTCTCATCGGTCTAATGATTTCGGCAATTTGAGTTCATTCTCCATTCGTGAATGAGATCGAATTACAATGCATTTGATCTCTAATGCGTTCATCGATTAGAGGGACCTATAAGATATTTCGGAATAAACATACGTTTGGGATCTAACCTTTAGTAGACTACCACTACCACTACAGCCCATTATCGTCCCACTGCTGGACACCGGCCTCCACTCTTGTAGGAGAGAGGGAATTAGCTGTGTTAGAGCTTAGACTCACCGCGCTGCTCCAATGCGGGTTGGCGAGCTTTAACGACTATTATCATGTTAGTGATAATAACCGTGATCGACGGCTTAACGTGCTCTCCGAGGCACGGGGGTGACTCACCGCCAACTTTCAACTCTGGGCTGGCACTGAGAATTTCTTAACTGAAAACCCCAATAGGTACCTAACAATTTTTATGCCGGACCGGGAATTGAATCCAGGACTTCGTGAATCGTGATCCGCAGTCAACCATGCTAACCGCTAGACCAACGAGGCAGTTACTTAATTAGACTGTTTAACCTTTATTAGATCTAACCTTTAGAAGTATTTGAATACTTTGCAACTTTACTTTTCTACCAGTATTCTTACGATAATTTTCTCTTCCTTCAAGGTCTTAATATGATAAAGTATCTTCAGTTATTCTTTTTTAATAAAAAAAAAATAGAAAGTGCTGATAATAATAGTGTAATTACCTAATAGTGTTTTTCTTTCGTCGAATGATTTAATCTAGCTATGGTTTAGTTTCTTACCCAAATTAACAAGAAAAGGATAATTCGGTGGAAGCTCTTTTTATATAAATCAAACTGATATTATAATTATGAAAGTGTGTGTTTGTTGGTTTGTCCTTAGACGGATCGACGTGACTTTTTGCATCGGTATAGTTGAAGATCTGGAGAGTGACATAGGCTACTTTTATCCCGGAAAATTAAAAAGTTCCCCTGGGAAATAAAAAAACTTATTCCACGCGGACGAAGTCAAGGGCATCAGCTACTTAGAACTCTTCCTATCTTCATACGATTTAAAGAAAAGTTCTGACTCACTCATTCACTCACTCTCTGACTCATCAACGCCCAGCACAAATCCTTGAACCTAGAAAGTTGAAAATTTGCAAAGGGATTACCTTTATAATGAAAACAAGGAATGAGGCCGGATTTGCGGATTTCCCGCGGGAACGAAACCGTGGACGGTTGCGAGTTTGTCTATATAATACTTACTTTACTAGAAAGTTAGGATTAAATTATATAGATTTCTCGTTGTCGATATTAGGCTTCTAATACGAAGCCTTTTGTCTACGAAGTGAATTCAAATGTATTTGTACGGTTTCATTTACTTAGTTAAGGGCACCTACACACTGGCGTTTTCGCTTCGCTGGCATTCATCAAACGTATACAAGACGCTGTGACAACACTACGCACGGCTTTAACACATAGACGCTGCGATTGAAACAAGCGCGACGCTAACTTATGAATTACTAGCTTATGCCCCCGACTTCGTCTACGTGGTTTAAGTTTTTTTTATTCCCGCGGGAACTCCTTAATTTTCCGGTTTAAAAAGTCTAAAGCCTATGTCACTCTCCAGGTTCTCCACTATACCGATGTCAAAAATCACCTGCCTGATTGAAGGCCTGATTGAAGGACAAACCAACAAACACACCTACTTTCGCATTTATAATATTAGTATGATGAATCAACGTTTACGCAGTTGCGTAGTCGCGGCGTCATACGTTCGACGGATCCCTACGCTCGAGAAACGCTAGTGTGTAGGGCCTCTAACACAACTCTAAATACTTTATTCCTAGTTTGAAATTACGTGAACAATTTTTAAAATAAATTTCGCGTTCAATTCAAATGAAAACATGCGAAATGAAATTAGTCGTCCCCATTCTATTCTGAAATATCCCTCTGTGTAAATGTTAATATTCTACATTTAGCTTAATTTACATTTTCAGAGACTTAAGTCAATTAAGTTTCGTTTTGCATAATCATTCTTCTATGCTGTGTAGCGTTTAGCCCGTATTAACAAAAGTTTACTGGTCTCAATCTAAAGCCTGTAACACACATGCCAACTGCAGCACGACGTCACAATTTTACGGTATTTATGATAAGTCTATAATTTTAACAAACAATGTTGGAATGAGCGAGGAACGTTCGATGTATATAAGTAGTTAAAATTGTTGGCCGTCTAAACAGGCATTGAAAGATGAAATATCTAATGCCTATCTATACCCATGCCAAAAATCACGTCGATCCGTTGCTCCGTTGCGGCGTGATTGAAGGACAAACCAACATACAAACACACTTTCGCATTTATAATATTAAGTGTGATAAGGTGCTAGCATTCTCTGCTATAAGTTTGAATTCATAACACCTTTCAGATTTCATTCCTCCCTTTTTGCCTTATGTTTTCAGTGTTTCAGTAATATCATTTTGTAAATATTTAATACAGACTCTCAAATTCCCAACAGAGTAATATTATTATGAGGCGCGCGGTTTATGATGGAGCAAAAAAGAGAATATTACATTCGTGTCATTTTAGTTTACGAATTCAATATCTTTCGCTCGCATACGCCTCCATTTCCTGCTGGAGATATTAATGTTTTTATTTATAGGTACTTTCCCAGCAGAGGAAAAAATTGTAGCAATATATGAAATTTGTTCTCATTCATGAAGTTCTGCTAGTCATGTTTGTATTATTCTTTAAGGTACAGTTGCACGATTTTATTAAGAAGTTACAAATTATTTTTATTAAATAAAAATAAAATGTAATATTATAATGATGAATGTAAGTGCCATACAGTATCAACACACACACAAGTGAAATTAGATTGACAATTAATTTATTGGCTTTGGAAAATCCGTGTAAGAGAATGTCTATATTATTTCCTATATGAAAACGAACATTCGGTGGAAAGAGCGACGCTGACCAAATTACATATTTTAATTGTTCTCTCAGCGTTCTTAAATTACTTTGATGAAGAAGAATTTTCTGTTTCGCTAAACATTTTAAAAAAAGCTAACCACTATGAATAAAAACTGCTTATCTATATGATTTTTCTGCTGACCAATGATATCATTTTGTCTACCAAGTAGTTATTTTGCAGTGTAACTATTTATTGTGCTGTTATATAATATATCAATATCAATATCTGCAAAATTTGCAGATCATTTTAAGATTATTTGATTATAGTCCCACAATCAACACTTATCTGACCCGGTGGTCAATATTGGAACTAATTAGGTATTACTAGCTGATGCCCGCGACTTCGTACGCGTGGATTGAGTATGGATGTATGATGTATGGATGTATGATGTATGGATGTATGGATGGATGTTTGTTACTCAATCACGCTCCAACAGCTGAACGGATCTGGATGAAATTTGGCACAGAGATAGATTATAGTCTGGAATAGCACATAGGCTACTTTTTATCCCGGAAAATTAAATAGTTCCCGCGGGAACCGAAAAACCTCAATCCACGCGGACGAAGTCGCGGGCATCAGCTAGTTATAAATAATTGTATTTACTCCCTTTTCAAAATAACGCTGATAATAATGCTGAATGGGTCACGATCCTCAGCAGTGTGTAAAACCTGAGAGAACGAAATACGACGCACAGAGAGGTATTGCTTTGTTTGCAATACAACACCTGAAACAATAGGGCGCATTTGTAAAATTTTAATTAATTCCGCCCTGAATTTATTTCCATAAAAGCACCAAAGGGTGAAAAACGCACAAAAGGTTTTTTTTAATTAAAAGGTTCCCAGAACCGCGAATGATTAAAGCAAATACAATTAAATATGGAAATAGAGCGCGGAAATCGAATCTTCAGTTTTATGTATTAAATGTAAAAGGTACGTGAAGTTTATTCAGATATACTCGTGATTAGATTAGGTATACGGTACGGCGTCTTAATTTCGATTCGATTCTCCGGCACGCACTTTTAACTTTTCTAAGTGCGTTCTAAAACAATAACAATATCATTAGCTTTAATGATTTTCCATAATCTTCTCAAAGGTGTGTGTAGTTTGCTAATCTACATTTGGCAAGCGTGGTGGACTACGGCCTAAGCCCTTCTGATTTTGAGAGGGGACAGTGGACACATACTCATCCGGTGGAAAATAATGATGGCTTATGATAATATGGTCTTGACATATCATAAGTGACACAAATAAATCATTTCATTTTCAATTTTCATGATTGGTCTGGTAATGCATTAAAATAATTATAATGACAGAAGAATAGTTATTTGTTATACAAGAGTGAAAAGTTGTTTTTTAACCGCGTGCTCATCTTTGATGACCGAGCAAGCGAAGGATTCTAAAATTGAATCACGAGCGGAGCGAGTGATTCAAAAATTAGAATCCTGAGCGTCAGCGAGGGAATCAAAAGAGCACGAGGTGAAAAATCTTTTCACTCGAGTGCAACACGTAACTTTTCATCCCACCTCAGCGAGGAAATGACTAAATGCAAAAAAAATCACAAGATTAAATTCAATTCTGTTAATTTGTTCGTCACTAGAATCACTCATTTTAGGTTTTTCACTTATTTTCAATTTTCTTGTTATTAATCGGTTTTAATTTTAAACAATATGACGTGAAAGAAAATGGTGCGCGTAAAGCAAATTAAAAAAGTACACCAAGAAGGTTATGAGTGTGAGTTTTTAACAAATTAAAAACGATTGTATGGAAATTCGGCACCATAGAGGTACAAGTAAATAGGTTTTAATGATGTTTTGAATTCACAAACTTCATAGACGAGTGATATTTACTAACGTGCACACGATGTTCTAAATTCAATTAACTTTATCCTCTAGAGGATAATAACGGCTTTTACCTGCAGTTTTCGAAGAGTAAAAATACTCTTTCCGAGATGGTGGGATGAAAAATAAATTATTGGGTAAGTAGGTAAATATCATAATCAGAAATTATTTATTGCATGATACACATACTATTACAAAGGTGGTACAATAGATAAAAAGACAAGTGTATTACCATTGTCCAGGCGTGCAATACTTCAAAATAATCAATGTATAACGAATCACGTTATTTTTTAATTATATAAATAGGTGAACAAATATGAAAATTCTTAGAATATCGACAATACCTACATATTATCATATCAACTAAATACCATTTTAATTGTGATTTTAGTAGCAAAAGATTCCATCTCATTATAACTATAATAGCACTATAATAGTCTCATCTCTACCAAGGACTAATAGCCTCTTTCCTACCTGTAATAGTGAAACTTATAGCTAATATTATATAAAGGACACATAGTGCAGAGGCAAGCCATTTTACATTTCTCTTCAATCTTTATAAAGTAGGATTTAAAGTCACTTCTGCGGCACATTTCGAAAGTGCCAGCGAATTGACATTCACGTTTCCTCGAGATGTTATCTATCTACTCTCTAGGTTTTGGAAAGGAAATGTTTAGACCATTTTATATTTTACTTGTAGGTAAATATTCTAAGAAAGGGGTTTGTGTATTTTGGCCTAACAACTGTTCGTGTCACTATTTTTTTTCGAAATAGCGTCTACTCATAAAATCTGTATTTTAATAATCAATAGCTGGCATGAATATAAGCCAGTATTATGCAAGACAAAATCTCTAAAGTGTCAGGTTTCAGAGATTTAAGCTATCAAAGTTATGGTTTACTCACGTCTCGAAAAATACTTGATTGTATTGATGCCAGATATTGAATTATACAGGTTTTATGAGCGGCCGTTATTTAAAAATAATGAAAATGGCGGAAGGGTGGGAGGCTTCGGCCGTGGCTAGTTACCACCCTATCGGCAAAGACGTGCCGCCAAGTGATTTAGCGTTCCGGTACGACGCCGTGTAGAAACCGAATAGGGGTATGGGTTTAATGTAACTGCCATACCCCTAAACAGGTTAGCCCGCTACCATCTGATTCTGCATCATCACTTACCATCAGGTGAGATCGCAGTCAAGGGCTAACTTGTAGTGGATAAAAAAAAAAAGGGTACGTAGGCCAAAAAACACGTCGATACGTAACACCGTTGCATGAAATTAGAAGACAAAGAAACATATATTTGCATTTATTGCAAAGCAAAAGAAAATATTTTGCGGCCGACTGAATTTCATACAGCGAAAGCACAAACGTTCTTCGACGAAGGCGTTTAGCGCCATAGAGCTAGGATACGGAAGCGCAGAGATTTTGTCATGTCCTGTCACTAGAGGAAGATGTCCACTAGTCTCGCCAATTCGATTTGAATCGAATCGCAATAATTCGCGACTGCCACCTAAATATTATATAGGTTATATGAATCTGCATCGATAATTATTGTTAGCGTACTCGAAGTACGCTATATCTTTTCTCATACAGAAAAAAATTTACTCTATTCGATTCGATGCGATTCGGTTGTAGTCAACTTCGGGCTTAAAAGGGAATTTTCCTTGACCCAATCATCACAATAAACCGTATTGTTATCATCCTAACTATTAAAAAAAACCGGCCAAGTGCGAGTCGGACTCGCGCACCGAGGGTTCCGTACAAACCTGTAGTAAGTTTTACGATTTATGACGTATTAAAAATAAAAATTACGTTTGTTGTATGGGAGCCCCCCTTTAATATTTACTTTATTGATATTTAATTATTTATTTTGAAAGGTAATATACAAGTTAATATTCTGTGAAAATTTGAACCGTCTACCTGTTACCGTTTTTAATATTGAGCAAAAAAATAGGAAAAAAACACGTTTATTGTATGGGGACCCCCCTTAATATATATATTTTTTTAATTTTTAGTATTTGTTGTTATAGCGGCAATGGAAATACATCATTTGTGAAAATTTCAGCTTTCTAGCTATCACGGTTTATGAGATACAGCCTGGAGACAGACAGACAGACAGACAGACAGACAGACAGCGGAGTCTTAGTAAAAAGGAACCAGGTATGAAATAAAAAAACAAACCATTTAACTACGACTGGCAGCTAAATGGAGAATTTCGCTTATTATTCCCATCACACCAGTAATTCAAAACGCTTTGATATTATGAGCAACACAATGGGAGCATATTATCACATTATTTTCCTCTCCAATCTCATACTTATCACAGACTAGAGGAAAAATGTGGATAGAGCGTAGCGACCCACGCAAATTGAATAATTGGTACGAAGCCAGTGTTGGCATCACATAAAATGGGGGCATTCCTAATTTTTCAATAGGGATTGAAAGTTAAAGTTTAAGTTCCGAGTGTGATTTAAATAATATAATTGTGTCACTAAATTAAAGTATTTCCAATGTTACATGGGTTGACTGAAAAACTTAGATTGTTACGTAACACAATATATAGATTGTTACGTAACACAATATAGACCTGTAACTGACATAAAAAGTGTAATTTATCAGCAGCTATTAATTTATCACTATCTATATTTTTTTGTATCGTATGTGATTCAAACGGAAAGCCGCAATAAAGCGGCACTATTTTTATTTGTTCGCTCAAGCTTACATCTTCATAACACGTGGAAACGTGTGCGAGTTATTTAGTAGGAAATTTCCATGAGTTATTATTATTTCAGAGAGTAAGTACTACGCACAATAGCAGTCAAACATACTTTGAGTTATTATAAAAGATCCATTATTTTTTTATTAATTAATGCATTAAATGATGATTAAGCCCCAACGAATGCCTGCAAATTGAATTTTCAAGTCAATTACTTTCTTCATTCCACAACGTCATTAATATTCCGTTAAGTTACAACGTTTTTCATGTCAGATCCGTTTATTGTAAAATCACGCTTGCACCATTACTTTAAGCCTAAACGAGTATTAAGTGTTACAGTACAATACGACCTAATCCGGCCCTGGCTTATTGTTACGTCACAAAAGCAAAGTCAGCTTACAACTTACGATACCAAAACGACACGATACTATCGTTAGGCAATTTGAGATTCCGGGTCCGATCCCCGGCAGGGTCAATTTGGAAATTCGTAATTTCTAAATTTTCTCTGGTTTAATCTGGTAGGAGGCTTTGGGCGTGGCTTCTTCTTTCTTCTTAGTGATGTGGCTTTGCAGGGCTCTGTAAGGAGACCCGGTATCACTTTGACCGTTGCCGATCTTTTGTGATCACCACTATGTGAAGTTCCTGGTCAATACTACTTGCTGCTAGGAACAGCAGTAGCTTCTTGGCCGGTATGTTGGGCGTGGCTAGTTAGCATCCTACCAGCAAAGACGTGCCGCTAAGCGATTTAGTATTCCGATACGATTCCCTGCAGAAACCAAATAGGGTTATTGGTTTAATAATATAACTGCCATACCCAAAGCTAGCTACTGAGTCTGCATCTTCACTTTGGTAAGATTGCAGTCAAGGACTAACTCGTAGCAGAATAAAAAAGCGATTAAGAGTTTCGGTACGATGCCGTGTAGAAACCGATTAAGAGTAAAGTCTATAACTGCCATTATACCCCTACCAGGTTTGTTAAGCCATTGCTGCTCCCTCTATCAAGGGAAAAACATCGTGTTTAAAAATAAAGCAACAATGCAATATTCAAAGCAGTTATGCGGAATATAATGTCAGAGTGCTAACAAAATTTTACAGTAATCGTGCAATGTAAAAAGCCAAGTCACCCTAGCGATTCATTTTGGAAATGACTTGCAAATTTTCTGTTCGTCGCAACTTCGACGATTAGGCCTTTCACACTGTGACGGGATTTAAATCTTATCAATCTCACCTTTTAATTCGATTAAGTTATCGTATTCCTGAATGATACTTATGAAAACTTGTAACTTGGTGGCAAAACCTGGATAATTTTTGAAGTGAAGCTTCTTTAGAATCGTTGTGATTTGAAAATTCGATGAAACGAAAAAGCGTCACCAAAAAGAGACAATAAATTTATAGTTAATAGGATTTAGCTTATGAGATACTTAGAATACAAGTTGTGTTAATCGCATTCTCTCGTAGGCTACTTTTCTGAAGTTTCACTTCTGCCGTGTGTGAATTGCACGGTATCCTATCATTTCCTAAAAAACCAATGACAACTTTTCATTTCACATTTGGCAAAATTATGAATATAAAATTCATCTTTATACAAACAATTGGTTCTCAAAATAATTTTTTTGACAAATTTTTTGCTGACAAATTTTAATTTCACAATACATTATTTGTCAAACAAATCATTTATTATTCACATTGATTATATAAAAAAAACGCATATTATAAAAACTTTTGATATGTACTATATATTCTGTTAAAATGATAGGTTAGGTTAGGGTTAGACATAAATATTCAGGTAGTGCACTTAGGTTCTAAAAAAAATTTATTTTCAGAAGCACTTAACTTTGTAAAATGTACCGATATTTTATAAAATCGCGAATTTGACACTTATATTATATGGTGAAATAATAAATTTGTAAATGACAATATTTGTAAAAGTTGTAATGATTCAGCAATTTTGCAAGGGAAAACATTTGCGAATTGAATATTTGTCAAATGATTTTTTAAAAAATGATATTATTGTTAAACGTTTTTTATGAAACATTAGTGAACCACATTGCACACAAACACTTTTTATTTATTTGTTTGTCTTTGCATTTAGTGTAGTAGTGTAGTGTAGTGTTACGAGTTACGGGTTTCTAATAGTGGCGTTCATAAAAAAATATTTTTGAGTAAATTAAAAAAGATTTTTAATGAATAATAAGTTATTATTATGTATAGGCTTGAAGACACACCAATTTACATTCCCACAAAATCTGTTTGAACGTCGACTTAAAATCGCTGGCGTTATTTGCATTTCGCACCACAAAACTGATATTCATATTTTTCGTACCGTAAAATGAGATCTCGTAAATTTGCAGCCAGATAATATTAGTGAAAGGATATCTAGCTAAAAATATTGGTAAATAATGCTCGTATTTACCAATTTTTTTAGCTAGATAAATAAACCTCGTATAGCGGTGTTAGCCTAGTATATTTATGATAAGGGCCTCGTAGTAAGGGGTTCTTTAGGGTTCAATACCCGGGCACGCACCTATCGGTAAGAGCTATACTGCGTTTTAAGCTATTTTCAATAGCTTGTACTATAGGTGAAAGAAAAGATATGTATGCCAGAGAGTTCTCAAGAATGTTCTCAAAGGTGTCACTCCACACGTGGTCAACGTGGTGGACGGTGGCCTTTTCCTTCTTCACAGAAGGAAAAGTTTAGGCCACGGGTCTCCTCACGGAGACCCGTGATCAGCAGGGCTATGTATTGATTACGAATGACGAATGTTCGTATGCAGAGAAATCATACTAATATTATAAATGCAAAAGTGTTTGTTTGTTGGTTTGTTGGTTTATTAATTTGTTGGTTTGTTGGTTTGTCCTTCAATCACGGCGCAACGGAGCAACGGATCGACGTGATTTTTGGCATGGGTATAGATGATGACCTGGACAGTGACACGTCGGGCTTCTTTATTTTTTACCGAAAGCTAAGATATCAAGTTTCGTAGATATAACTTTAAAAAATTCTTGTAAAATATAAAGGCCTTTAATACAAACTTTCATTCCCTATTTCAGCCCTTTGGGGGTAGAATTTTCAAAAATGGCGAAACACGTATTTCTTTATTTTTAACCGGTAGCCCAAATATCGAGTTTCATGGCTATAACTTAAAAAACGACGGACTTTCATACAAACTTTCAACCCCTATTTTACCCCTTTGGGGGTAGAATTTCGAAAAATCCTTTCTTAGTGGATACCGACTCTTCACAAAGAACACACCCTCCAAATTTCATGTTTCTAGGACCAGCGGTTTAGGCTGTGCGTTGATATATAAGTCAGTCTGTCAGTCAGTCAGGACTTTGAATTTTATATAAATACAGATTTATTTCATTTTAATTATTTCTAATAGGCTCTCACCTGTAGGGAATCAACAATATAAATTGATGAAATTAATTATATTATTATTAGTACAAATACAAATTAATTGCACTTTCCGCGATGCAATTTAGATGTTGATTTCATTAACTAATTCCATACCTAACAGTTTTAATTATTTTTGGATAATCAAATTGAATTATGATATTAATAATTGTTTATTGGTAATTTAAAACATCAATTTATTATTGTTGATTGTTATTATTTCATTTATTAATATAAATAAACTAGTATTCACAATATTATGTACTACAGGATTCCACAACTTCATCCGTGGGGGTTTAGGTTTTTGAGAAATCCCGTGGGAACTTTTAATATTTGGGATAAAAAATAGCTTAAGTCTCCGCGACGCATCACGCAACCTATCACTGTAATAATTTCGTCAAAATCAGTTGGATAGATGGGTCGTGGATAACAGACTTTTGCATTTGTAACATTAGAATGGACGTATGGATATGGTTAGTATAAATAAGTCGCCGCTAAATCGTAAACTCGGCCATATATACAAAACGTCTACCAGCTGCGACAATTACTTTATTGTCATACTACAAACATAGGATAATATTTCACGTTATTTCTGACGAAAAGTATAGCCAAGGTCTCTGAGGCCATATTTTTAAATTATCAGTTGCAACTCGAAAGCTTACAAATTTATTTGTCACCTTCACCTACTAGCATACTCATAATAAAATAAAATAATAAAAAGCTGGGTAACAATTTCAACAAAAACTTTATATGACACTATAATATATTTTTACTTCAGCGAAACATATTTCATTAATACTCGGGATTCCCAAGTGTAACGTTATTGTGAAAAGCGCGTTGAAAATACGTATATTAAGTAACGCTTTAGTTCATGGTTTCAATGGGTTTTTTTTTCAGTTTTTTATTTTGACAGTTTTCTTTTTTTTAAAAAAACAACTGCTGAGTTTCTTGTCGGCTCTTCTCAGTAGAATTATTCTTCTTCACTTCTCGGTGGTAGGTACAATAATATTTTTTACGCCACTACAAGCTAGCCCTTGACTGCAATCTCACCTGATGGTAAGTGATTATGCGGTTTATGATGGTAGCGGGCTAACCTGTTGGTATGGCGTTAAATTAAACCCACACCTCCAATCGGTTTCTACACGGCATCGTACCGGAACGCTAAATAGCCACGGCCGAGGCCAGGAACCAGGCAAATAATAAAATTATTATGGTCTGAAGAAATTTAGCTAAAGGATCCAACCAAAAAATCGATTCCAGGACCTCAGGTTACGGCAGATAGCACAACCAAAAGAAGCAGAGATTGTTAAGTAATTAATTATATCGTTCACAAATATTTCTATAAGTGACCCAAGCAATTTAATTTATCGTTTAATAAATAATTATTATCATCTTAAAGCCACCAATTAATTAGTATTTCCGACGCTAGTGAGTTATTTTCATCGTTTACTCCAGAGTTTCAGGAGAAGGCCAATTAGGAAGGAATAATTGCCACCACAACAGCTAAGCTTCTTCATTTTTATTAATAATTTATTGTTAATTGGAGCTGAAATTATTTGTATAATATTATTGCTTTCCTCAAATTATAATTTGAATAGTGACAGTCATTAATACCCGATGGTTTTAAACGTCTCCCCTGACCTCGAAACGTCTGAACAGGAGTTCAGGTGGTCGCGGGTCACGGGATGTACAAAACGAGGGGAACAACGTTTGAGCTGTCGCGCTAGTGTGTGCAGATCCTTAAAAGTGACACGGATTTTTTGCCACACAAAACATTAACAGACTTGTTAACTTCAATAATCGATAACTTTATGTTATCGATATTTAAATTAGGATAAGTTAGGAATGCAATAGTGCCATGTCTCGTCGTCGCGTCGTCGCTGACACCCCATAGACGTCCACAGTTGGACAAAGCTGCCTTAAAATACAACAACTTGAATAAAACTACTTAAGAGTCTGTAATATGCAATTTTGTTGTTTGAAATAGTTATTTATCTCGGAATTTGTAAAAGTTACCACCTTAATATTTGGAGTAATGATACTTCGAACTTTCATCTTGGATTACATAATTTAAAAACACGATTGGTGAAAATTCTCTCGATAGTATATTTTTTTGAAAAATACATGTTTTGCACACATTTTGCTATTTATCTTACGAAGCGCACACAATTTATCTTGGTTTTTTGTTTTGTCAAGTAACCTAGAAGTATTTCTTCAGTTACTTAATTTGATTTTTCGATTGTTTGTTTAATTAACTTGTAATTAGGTAAAAACAGTTTTTTTCGTTTAAATACGTTGCGCGTGTATCGCTCTGTACTACTCACTCACGAGTAAAGTCATCATTCGACATCCCGCTCTAAATCGGCGTTATGGCAGACTCTTAATACTTTTACCACAATTCATACTTCCAACTATATTCTGTAAAATAAAATAAAATACTCTAATAAAGCTTTATTTCTAGAAACGTGTTGATCTCATAAAGGAGAATGTCGAGAATCTTTTGTATGAAGCGAGAGGGCTCTCTAAATCGCTTCTTAAGAGACAGCAGCGGTCACGTATTATGAGGGCTTTAAATTAGGTCTCGAGACTGTCCCTGACTCAGTTAGGTCGTAACAATGCTACGGTTGACTATGTATTCACTAAAGACCTTTTATTAAGTATACTTATTTAAAAAAATAAAATTGTTTCACTTTTGCATTAATAGATGAGAAGTGAAGAATAAATTAAAAATGTTGACGGAAGTTTTATACGAATTCTGTCAAAGTAGCAGCTAACTCTGTGTAAGGATAACCCGGTGTTTCTATAACAAGCAGGCCTAAGGAAATTTACTCCTAAAGAAAAACACAAAATAATTATGTACTTAATCTGAAAAAAAAACTGAGAGCAAATAGTAGATTATTAACCAAGGGGATAAAGCAGTGTCTTCTGTCGCGGGTGACGATTTAAATCGCGAGAGTAACGAAGGACTCGAGGTTTACTCCCGAGCGTAGCGAGGGTGTTAAAAACTTAAATCATGAGCGAAGCGAGGGATTTAAGACGAGTCCTGAGTGTAGCGAGGGATTTAAGTTCACCCAAGACTAAGACAGCTTTATCACCGAGGAAAATACTCTACTTTTCGTACCATTTGCAAAAAAATTAACACAATAATAAAACCCATCCCCCTATTCGGTTTCTACACGGCATCGTACCGGAACGCTAAATCGCTTGGCGGCACGTTTTTGCCGGTAGGGTGGTAACTAGCCACGGCCGAATCCTCCCACCAGGCCAGACCAGGGAAAATTCAGAAATTATAAATTCCCAAATTGACCCTGCCGGGGATCGAACCCGGGACCTCCGCACGTTAAGACAACAGCGCTACACACTGCGCCACGGAGGTCGTCAAAAAGTAAAAAGTCAAAAGCAAATTAAAAGTAAAAGTTAACATTCGAAACATTGGTCCAATTATTGATAGAGAGAGTTACAAATAACGTTTTCATCCCATGTATTCGAAAAGGACGACTTGGTTCGCCTTTATGTGCGCCCAAAGGTGGTGTTTTCTTTATGAAACTTTTAGCGGGCAGGAATGAGTTTTTAATCCTCTTTATACTCGTAAGTGCGCCGCAATTATCTTTGCCGCGCACTTTTTGAATTTGGAACATCTTAGTGTTCAGCGCCAACGCAAATTGACGACCTCCGTGGCGCAGTGTTGAGCGCTGTTGTCTTAACGTGCGGAGGTCCCGGGTTCGATCCCCGGCAGGGTCAATTTAGGAATTTTAATTTCTGAATTTTAACTAACGAAAGGGCTATATGGATATATATATATATTAAAAAAAAAAAAAAAAAAAAAAAAAAAAAAAAAAAAAATATATATATAATTAAATAAATATTATTATAAAGGCGAAAGTTTGGATGGATGTATGGATGTGTGTTACTCAATTACGCCCGAACGGCTGAACGGATCTGTATAAAATTTGGCACAGAGATAGATTTAAAAAAAAAAAAAGATTGTAGTCTTGCAATAGCACATATGCTTTTTATCCCGGGAAATTAAAGAGTTCCCGCGGGAACCAAATTTTCTCATACAGGGTGATGAAAAGTAGAGTGTATCATTCGGGCGCAAATATATTTTTGGCTCGGGCGACGTACTTTGAATCCCTCGCTACGTTCAGGATTCTACTAAAGAATCCCTCGCTACGCTCAGGATTCTACTCTAGAATCCCTCACTTCGTTCTGGATTCAAAAAACGCCCTCGCCGTAAAAATATTATTTTGCTCCCTTATAATACAATCTACTATTATGTATTTGAAGAAAACAAAAACGCGGCAAATTCCTAAACTAACATTTTTTTGTCGGAAAAGCAAAGGCATCAAGCTCATACGGCCTCGTCGGTTTTCGTCATTTAATTTAATAATCATAACTGCATAATAAATGCGTATTCCTTTTTCAAAAAGATGATCCACTGCTTTATATACAAACTCAATGGTGTAAACACAGATGTAGTTCAGTATAAATTTCGGTAAGTATTCCAAATTTAAATCACATTCTCCCCCTAGAGGATGAATGAAATTCAGTACAATTTTCTATCCCTGTTTTTAACAGATTAAAAATGACTATTGTTAAGTTCGCTTTTTGTGGCATAGAATGTCACTTTTTTGAGCAAGTGGTACGAAAAAGTTCTTATCTTATTGATACAATAATATTTTTTTCCGTTTTAAAAGGTAAAATAAGGTATTATTTAATAAAGCAATTAATGATACAATAATATTGTTTTCTATTTTAAAAGGAAAAAATAAGACCGCCTTTGCGTGCTTCACGATAAGGTTAAGCTTCTGTTTTTGAACCTATTTTCATGTTCCTTAATATGTAGTTGTGTGCAATAAAAAAATCAATAATAACATAACTTTGTTTGAATTTGTTATAATATTCAGCATTTCACACAATAAAATAAACGGGAGAGAAAAGTAGGTACTAGAAAATATTGAATTCATGAAGCGACAAAATGTAATAACCATTTTTTGCTGATCTTCATGCCAAGCACAGTATAATAATATTACTCCTTCGGGAATACAAGTAACTCTGTATGGTATAATAATATTATTATATTATAATAATGTTGAAACGAAGAGCTAGATATTAAAAGGGATATTTTAATGAAATTGCTGTTAAAAAAATGTTACCTAGAATATGTTTTAGGTACCACAGCGGCAAGTATAATTTATTCATAAGTGGGTCGACGCCCATACAAATAACAGACCCGGCTACCATGAGAGTTGTATTATAGAGATATGGTACTCTCAACTGACGTGGTAAACTGGTGGTTACCACGTTCGACTGCGGCCGACGAGGTCCCGGGTTTGAGTCCCGGGTCGGGCCATAATTAAGTGTTGGGTTTTTCTGACTACAAATTCTCAGTACTAGCCCGGAGTAAGGAAGTTGGCGGTGTTTCACCCCCGTGCCTCTGAGAGCACGTTAAAGCTGTCGGTCCCGGTTATTATCACTAGAACATGATGATAATAGTCGTTAAAGCCCGCCAACCCGCTTTGGAGCAGCGTGGCGGGTCTAAGCTCTAATTCCCTCTCTCCTATGAGAGTGGGGGGGTGCCCAGCAGTGGGACATTAATGTGCTTCACTCTCATAGGAGAGAGGAAATTAGAGCTTAGCCCCAAAATGCTGCACCAATGCGGGTTGGCGGACTTTAACGTCTTTTTTTAGGTTAGTGATAATAACCGGAACCGACGGATTAACGTGCTCTCCGAGGCACGGGGGTGACTCACAGCCAACTTCCAACTCCGGCCTGGCCCTGAGAATTGCTTAACTGAAAAAAAATTTTTGTCCAAATGTTGAGCGCCGTTGTCTTAACGTGCGGAGGTCCCGGGTTCGATCCCCGGCAGGGTCAATTTGGGATTTTGTAATTTCTGAATTTTCCTTAGTCTGGCCTGGTGGGAGGTTTCAGCTGTTCAGCCAAGCGATTAAGCATTAAGGTATGGGTTTATAACTGCCATATTCCTAACAGGTTATCCCGCGACTACCTTAGACTGCATCATCACTTACCATCAGGTGAGATCGCAGTCAAGGGATAACTTGTAGTGGATAAAAAAAACCTCGTGACCCGCAGTCGTCTATGCTAACCGCTAGACCAACGAGGCATTCAGCCTATTAGTATAAATAAAATAAAATAAAATAGCCATTTATTCTACTACCACAATTTTACAATAGTTGCATGCAACACTCACGATACATTAAATTATTTGATAGTAGACCACAACAATTTACATTACATTACACAAATTACACATAGACAATTACAAAATTACAAAATCATACATTTAACAAATTGTATTACATTATTAATATTCTAATTAAAATAGCCTAAAAATTGAAATTAAAAAATAGACTAGGACTACAGCGCCTTCACACATGCATCGCTTACATAAAAATATAATGACCAAAAATATAAGGGTGCCATAGTTATTTGAAATAATTTAAATAAATCGGCAACAAGCTTATTAGTATTCTGCACTAATTCAATCCAGAACCTTGAATGCTCGAAACAATTTGCAGTTAGTTGCAACAGCCGTCACCGCGACTCCGAAAGCGTACGCTTGAAGTTAGATAGATATTTAAACAAATTTGAATACGACAACGTAGAATATAACAATCTTTTAGTTATAATTTCCGGTAGTTGCTCAGTGAACTGTATGAATTTGCATGTTGGTTTTACAATTTTAGAATAACAATAAAAATGATTTTAATTTTTTTTTATCCACCACAAGTTAGCCCTTGACTGCGATCTCACGTGATGGTAAGTGACGATGCAGTCTAAGATGTTAGCGGGCTAACCTGTTAGGGGCTTGACAGTTATATTAAACCCATACCCCAATCGGTTTCTACACGGCATCGTACCGGAACGCTTAATTGCTTGGTGGTACCTACGTCTTTACCTGTAGGGTGGTAACTAGCCACGACCGAAGCCTCCCAGGCCAGGCCAGAAAATTCCCAAATTGACCCTGCCGGGGATCGAACCCGGGACTTCCGCACGCTAAGACAACAGCGCTCAACACTGCGCCACTGAGGTCGAAAATTATACTTTACAGTCTGATGCACGCGACAATCCCACGGGAACGGCTATTTTTGATTGAATAAGTAGCCTAATATGTAATTCTCCAAACTATACATACCTATAATATTTCTTCTGTAAGAAGAATCTTGCCCGTTCTTGTCAGTTAAATCTTCTTTCCGAACCGGTGGTGGAATTATATTTCATATGTGGCACAAGTTTCCCCACGTGAAATAATAAATAATTTCATTTCATCTATCTATTTTGTCAAATTAATAATTTTTACGTAATATTGAGCTCAACGCCTCATGACAAAGGCAAGCAAACTAAAGCTAATTCCATCTATACTAATATTTTAAATGCCCTATTCGGGACGAGGCTTTTATTCCCAGACTAGCTGATGCCCGCGACTTCGCCCGCGTGATTTTAGTGTTTTTGTGTTCCCGCGGGAACTCCTTAATTTTGCGGGATAAAAAGTAGCCCATGTCAATCTCCAGGTCCTCAATTATACCCATGCCAAAAATCACGTCGATCCGTTGCTCCGTTGCGGCGTGATTGAAGGACAAACCAACAAACAAACACACTTTCGCATTTATAATATTATTAAGTATGAAGTATGATTACTAAGCAATGCCCACGACTTTATCTTTGAAAATTTCCTAGAAACAGTTTATTAGCTAAGATTTGGTGGTTTCAACGTTAAGAAAGAGACATACAATACAAACAGAATTTCGTTCGCATTTATAATACATATTTAGATACTTTATAATTCGTTAATAATGTACGTATCAATTAAATAGATGATTACCAGCAGCTCAGAAATATCAGCGTCCAATAACAATGACCATAACTCATATTAACGCTTTATTCTGAAAGACGAGGCCCTGGCTTCGATGATTTATAGTTAGCTGAGTGAGAAATAAATCTGTTTGTATTTTATTAATACGTTACTTTGAATAAATAGATGGATACGGTTATTAATTTGATAAATAATGCTGTAAATCCATACTAATAAGATAAATACTAATAATATAATTTTAATGTATTTCATTGACAATATTGCATATTATATTTATGACATTTTAATACTCGTAATATAAAATACTGGTTCAAGGATTTCACAGAATCCAATACACTAGATTGATACATTCCAAGAATGACTAGTTAATTAATTATACTCTTAAATGGATACGATAGGTACGTAAGGATTATAGTCACTTGTCAGTATATTCGGTTAGAATATTGTTTAAGCTATGAAAATCTTCCCGCGGCAGAATTAGGAAACCCCAAGTGGATTTCCCTTTTTTGTATCCACAACAAGTTAGCCCTTGACTGTGATCTCACCTGATGGTAAGTGATAATGCAGTCTAAGATGGTAGCGGGCTTACCTGTTAGGGGCATGGCAGTTATAATAGACCTATACCCCTATTCGGTTTCTACACGGCATCGTACCGGAACGCTAAATTGCTTGGCGGCACGTCTTTGCCGGTAGGGTGGTAACTAGCCACGGCCGAAGCCTCCCACCAGGCCAGACCAGGGAAAATTCAGAAATTATAAATTTCCGAATTGACCCTGTGGAGATCGACCCCGGGACCTCCGCACGTTAAGACAACAGCACTCAACACTGCGCCAGGTAGGTCGTGGCCCTGGCGCGGTGGTCCTATAAGTGGGAGGTTCCGGGTTCGATCCCTGGCAGGGTCAATACGGGAGCTTATAATTTCTCTGGTCTGGCCTGGTGGGAGGCCCGTGAATAGTTACCGTCACCATACCGGCAAAGCGTACCGCCAAACGATTTAGCGTCCCAGTACGATGCCGTGTAGAAATCGATCGGGGGTATGGGCTTTACATTACTGCCATACCCCCAACATATTAGCCCGCTACGATCTTAGACTGCATCATCACTTTCCATCAGGTGACAATTTCACCTGATGGAAAGTGATGATGCAGTCAAAGTGCAAACTCGAAGACTAAACATTATGAACTATCAGGTATGCCGATTTCCTCACTGTTAAGTATACGTCACTTATTCCTGTAAATTTCAAAAGCTTTCTAGATTTCCTTAATCAAGATACGGAAAAGTTCCATGATCGTAAATTCTTGCCGGTTCTTCTCAGTAGAATCATCTTTCCGAACCGGTGGTAGATTCTTACGACTTATCATAAGTGACTCTAGTGGTCCTACAAGAAATAAATCATTTTCATTTTCATTTTTTCATTTTCATAATATTATTATTATGGCCATCTTCAGGAGAAAGTTATTTGTGTGCTTTTTATCGGTAAATCGGTTCAGCGATTTAGCCATGACAGACACTTTGGTGTTTGTAATATAAATTTAGTACCATTATTATAAATGCGATAGTTTGGATGGATGGATGTTTGTTACTCAATCACGCCAGAACTGCTGAACGCATCTGGATGAAGTTTAACATAACAGTTAGATTATAGTCTGGAATAACATATAAACTACTATTTATCCCAGATATCCAGGTATCCTAGTTAGTATACTTATATTATATCAATAAATCGTTTATTTGCTGGAAACATTGTACAATTAAGATGGCAAAGACCAAATAGACGTAGGTATGGGTACTTCATAAGAAAAACTCCTTTCGGTTTCCATAAATAATTTATTTTATCGAAGACAATCCTAAAAGAAGAACAAACCACTGTTACGTTGAGACAATCAAGTTAATATGATCAACGATGTAGTAAAATTGTACTACATCATCATATCCCTTACGAAATTGGTTTTCAATAGGTTTCAATAAACATTGTACCAATTCTGTAATGGAGGATAGCTTTTATCACAATCATAAAATTTCAAAAAATATCATCAGTCTATCTTTGGATATCTTATGGTATTCTATAATTCAGTAGCTCAGATGGAACATTCGTGCTCTGGCCGACATTTTTATGTAAGTAGATTCAGTCGGTAGATTCTGTAACTTCAACTTTAACCGAATAGGGTTATGGGTTTAATATAACTGCCATGCCCCTAACAGGTTAGCCCGCTGCCATCTTAGACTGCATCATTACTTACCATCAGGTGAGATCGCAGTCAAGGGCTAACTTGTAGTGGATTAAAAAAAAAACACTCACTCATAAAAATCAGCATAGGGGCACCATGGTACCTCAGATGTGCGCCATTATAGTGGTTTCGTGTCCGAGAGGCCCGGAGTCCCAACACAAGCTGAATGGCTTACCAGTTTCTTGCACTGCTGTGCATTTAAGTGCTTATTTTAAGTTTATTTCCGTGCAGAAGTGCCTCAAATAAAGATTTTTTTCTTTATTTCTTTCTATACCGGCAAAAACGTGCCGCCAAGCAATTTAGCTTTCCGGTACGATGCCGTGTAGAAACCGAATAGGGGTATGGGTTTAATATAACTGCCATGCCCCTAACAGGTTAGCCCGCTACCATCTTAGACTGCATCATCACTTACCATCAGGTGAGATCGTAGTCAAGGGCTAACTTGTAGTGGATTAAAAAAAAAAATATAAAAAAAAATAAGTATAATATTTTAGGATATTTATAATATTATCACAGAATAGGTAATAGATATTATGCAATATGACCATTAAGGCTGTATATTTATTAGCGTTTGCCCGCGGCTTCGCTCACATAAGGTTCGACTTTCATACTAATTTCAAAGCCCGGTTTTACGCTTCACCCGCGTTGATAAATTTTTTTGATTCCTGCGGGAACTCTTAAATTTACCGGGCTAAAAGTCCTATCCTATGTCCTTCCACGCGATGAAATCTACCTCTTTACCAAAGTTCATCAAAATCGGTTGAAAAGAAGGTCTGGGAAAGCGTAGCAGACAGTAAGACCCACTTTCGCATTTATAATATTGGTATGAATATCAGACATTATACGGATTTCAGCGTTTTTTTAAATCATATATGATACCGTAATAGGTTTTTCTCGTTAAGTATTTTTTATCTTATTGAAGTGGCAATCCCATTATCATGTTTATTTGCCCATTTTACTGTAAGTAACACTGTTTTCGTTATAATTCTCCTAATTCGCTCCTAGACACCATTAGCTTGATGGAACTTTTCATGCACATAATGTTAGGAGTGAATTATTTCACTCGACGTAATACAAATTAGTATCTTGCTACTTAATGTACCCGGCGTGTAAGTGAAATATTTGCCGCATTTATGTACAAATAATATTTATATAGAAAACACCATTAATAAACACATTTTATGCATTAATTATGATCATAAAACCTTTGAAAAGAGGATTAATTTGATAAGGACAGCGAATACATCCATATTTTTCTAGTTGTGAGTTTGAGTTTTATATTATTTAATAATAAGCATACGTTAAATAAATTAAATATTGTTAATATATTTTTCATCCCACCATCTCGGAAAGAGTATTTTTACTCTTCGATATCTGAAGGTAAAATCCGTTATTATCCTCTAGAGGATAAAGTAAATTGAATTTAGAACATCGTGTGCACGTTAGTAAATATCACTCGTCTATGAAGTTTGTGAATTCAAAACATCATTAAAACCTATTTAATTGTACCTCTATGGTGCCGAATTTCCATACAATCGTTTTTAATTTGTTAAAAACTCACACTCGTAACCTTCTTGGTGTACTTACTTTTTTTAATTTGCTTTGCGCGCACCATTTTCTTTCACGTCATATTGTTTAAAATTAAAACCGATTAAAAACAAGAAAATTGAAAATAAGTGAAAAACCTAAAATGAGTGATTCTAGTGACGAAGAAATTAACAGAATTGAATTTAATCTTGTGATTTTTTTTGCATTTAAGTAGTCATTTCCTCGCTGAGGTGGGATGAAAAGTTACGTGTTGCACTCGAGTGAAAAGATTTTTCACCTCGTGCTCTTTTGATTCCCTCGCTGACGCTCAGGATTCTACTTTTTGAATCACTCGCTCCGCTCGTGATTCAATTTTAGAATCCTTCGCTTGCTCGGTCATCAAAATTGAGCACGCGGTTAAAAAACAACTTTTCACTCTTGTTTAACAAATAACTATTGTTCTTTCCTCAAAAAGAGATTCAGATATTTAGGTAATGTTTGAACTTTGTCCTTTTTATAAGTGCAAGAATTTTATAGATATGTCACCGCGGTTGATTGCCCCATCTGGTGACAGAAGGGCTGGCTCATTTTTGCGCAAAGGATCAGCTTGGCTGTGCAGCGCGGAAATGCAGCCAGCACTCTTGCCACCATTGCAAGCGGGTATGATTTATATAGTAATTAGGTTAGGCTAGCTAGTTTTAATTTCTATTGTATTATTTTCAATGAATGTTTGAAAAAGTGCTAGAAAGAGTTTTTACACACATTTTGTAACTAGGTACGAAACATGAGTTAAAAATACACATTCCGTGTAAAACCACTCATCACAAGCTCAACGTAATTCGTTGAAACGTTGTAAACAACATTGTGGGCGTAAATCTCCTGAGGGCATACTACCATCGCTGAAAGCAGTATTATTTTAATGTTGTTAACGCTCTTGTTTCGGAATTATAATCCTTCTTTAAGCGATGGTAGAATGCCCACAGAACATGCCTTCGGATATCGTTATCCTGATGGAACCATTTCATACAACTAATGCGAATACCGAACTTATTAAATTCAATTTCATAAATGGATTTATTATTAGAGTTCATATTGGCAAAATGATAGGCTAAAACATCATGTATAATTTTATGTGGTAAGTTGAATTAACCTTTTAATATTATAATATTGGTTTGTGTGGGTTAGGATTCACTACATAGTACGCTTAAACTCTTAACTACTTAAACAAGTACTTTAGGAGTAATGATAACATTAAATAGAATTTCTGCTGAATGATAAATACTATGAAATCGTTAATAAAACTATATTAACTTTAATTTTAATTTTACGTAGTAGTATACATTGCAAAAAATTTATATTAAATATTCAAAAAAAAATAGAATTTTCTTTTTTGGAATCGGTAATATAAAACACCTTAATTTAGTTTTGTATTAAGGGGACTCCTCAACGGGTAATCCCCAATTCCTCAATTAATTAAATCTCCGCAATTTACTTGCGATCAATGTTAGTTTAACAATACAAAAAGTAGAATTTTAACCATACGTTATTTCTTAAGTAAGGACTGCATAAACAAGGGAAGGCTCCCCGTGTGAGTTTAGGGGGAGGGAGGGAGGGAACTGTAATATTATAATACTAGTTCAACAATACAATAGGTATTATGTGACTGAATAATGATTATATTAGAAAATATTACCAAAATTTAACTAACTGTGAGATATGGTTGCAACAAAACCGTTATTCAAACTAAAACATGACTGGCGAGTTGCCAACTTGTAATAAAACCTGAAAGCGAGACGATAACGGGAAGTGGACGTTTAAATTGGCATAATATTTTACTACAATTTTCAGTTCTTACTTGTTAGTGTATTTTGTGCTTTTAGAGTTTACTTTTCAAGAATAGTTATGATTAAATGTTGCATAATGTTTTTAAATCATGCTTATTTTCATCCAGGCTCTTATCACCGACGTCTTACTGATTTTTCACACCGAAATGGTATTACACATAATCAACAGAATTATTTACGATTCAAGCATTAATTAAACAAACACAATTTGCCCAAATACGTTGATCAATACCAATAAAGTACGGTACTATACAGTGATAACCCTCTCAATTCACATAACCACGGTACTACCAGGACCATTACCATTATAGCCAGAATGACTGGCATTATAGTAACTCACAGTTGCGAGATAGGTATGCCGGCAACATAGTCGTTAGTCAGACTACAATATGACTGGCGAGTTGCCAACGAGTAATAAAACTTTAATGCAACCGTGTGGAACGATAACGGAAAGTGGACGTTTAAAATGGCATAATATTTTACGTTTGCATCGCATTTCTTACATTCTTACTACTTGGTAGCTCTATTTCGTTGTGTGTTAGCGTTAAAAGTTTTTAGTGCCAGTATGTTTTGTTGCAAATGATGTTTATGTGACAAAACTTACTGCGAGCGTAATTTGTTTTAGAGAAGTTTTTGCTCCGTTCTCGTTTATTAGTGGAGAACTAAACATGTATGTTTGATGTTTACTAAAAGTGATATAATGGTAGCATGAAAATAAAAGGACATGAGTGTTTATTCTGGCGATATTTTTTATTTGTAGTTACTTTAAAGCTCTAAAGCTTTTTGCTAAATTAATTAATTTTCCATGATGGAAATCTTGGTTAAAGCAGATGAATATATTTTTAATCATAGTTATTTTTTTAATTGTAATTGTTTGTTATATACTGCACTTAAAATATATACGTCTTTTAGTACTCCAGAATGCAGCACCCTTTCTTACGTGAACAAGAAAAAGGAAAGCTTCGTGACTCGATCATAAATTTCCTTAATCTTCGAGGAACAGCAGTGACAGCCCAGCTAATAACAACGGGCAACATTATCACCTACCATCAAGTGAGATCATAGTGAAAATCTCATAGTAGAGTCTGTGATAGAGTAATAAAAATATTGTCAAGACCGAAATCTATTTTATTTGTTATTTTTTTTTTTCAATTAGGTACATACAAACGTCTTAGTGTAGCCACAGGATAATTATTATTTCTGTTATATACTTGCTTCTAGGTTTAAATACTATAAGACCAGCTGATGCCTGCGACTTCGTCCGCGTGGTTAAGTTTTTTGATTCCCGCGGGAACTCCTTAATTTTCCGGGATAAAAAGTAGCCTATGTCATATGCCAAAAATCATGTCGATCTTTTGCTTCGTTGCGGCGTGATTCAACGACAAACCAACAAACAAACGCATTTATAATATTAGTATGATGCTGAATAGAAATTCCAGTATATTGTACCAATGCAATTTGCAAAAGCTGCTTCGATCGACGGCCGCTGTTCGGTCATTTGCGTTTACTGAGGTTGGATCTGAAGCTAAACTGCACACAATTTTAAGCCGATTTGTGCTTAGTAATTTGTTGATACTATCTATCAATTCTATCTAGGTACACTTATTCCTTAAAATATAACATTTAGTAAATAATAGGTAAGGTTATGCTATGCTATGGATACCCAGTTTGGGTGTAGCAACAACATTGCATTGTAGTAGGGAGACCGATTTTATTTGTGTCCGTATCATTAAAAAATTAATAATAGTGTGGTAACATTTGTTAATTAAATAGTTTTTTAGTGTGTTTTTAAAGTTTTTTTCTTTTTCAATGTTTCTTATGTAATCTGGTAGATTATTATATATTTTTATTGTCACCTAACCCTTGAACCCTCGTAGCTTTAGTTGTAAGATAAGATACTTACCGTCGTTAACGTTTTACACTATCACATCTTATACTTTGTATACTTGACGTTCATAAAGTGTAATGTGTACGTACAACATATTATTTGAATAAACATATTTTGACTTTGACTTACCTTTTAGCATGAATAATTTTACGATTGCCCAAATATTATAGTAACTCCACTGAAAGTGGTGACTTCGCCGTGGCACTATTCAATCGATTTTAAAAGCTGTATATAGCTGTGTGTATGTGTAGCTATATCCCCTCAAAGGTTTGCCTTGACCTATAATATTAAATGAGCAAGCAAACTGATATTTCAAAGAATAAATAATTAGCGTTGACCATTAAAGAAAGCAAACATAAAATGTAAAACATTGAAAATAATCTGCTTTTAACGAAGACTCTTTAATGAATAGCTCTGCTGCGGTTAAAGCTATTAGCTCGAACAGTTCTTGGTATAAGACACGCTGAAAAAATTCCGTCTATTTAATACCTAGAAATGTCATCATCTTCCTCAAATGCTGCAAAGTTTATTTTGCTATTTACAACGACTTTTAAATATACATAACTAGCTGTGCCCGAAACTTCATCCGCGTGGTTTAAGTTTTTTTGATTCCCGCGGGAACTTCTTAATTTTCCGAGATAAAAATTAGGCTATGTCACTCTTCAGTATGGCTAGCATGCGCACTACGAGTAAAATTATGTCTACCCGTTATCTCTCTCTCTACCGAAGCTAACATGGTTACTTGTCGCGTTACGTCAAAAGTAGAGATAAAAGTAATATTTCTTATCTGTGGTATTTTTCTTTACGAACCTTTACATGTCGACTATTTTTTTCTTGTAATATACCGCATTTTGTGCATGTTAGGGTAAATGAAAAATTTGCCGGCAACGACAACATCTCTCTCTCTCGCCGCGAGATAATCTCGTTGTGCGCATGCTAAGCACACTGGTCTTTAACTATCTCCATACCAAAAATCACGTCGATCCATTGTTCCGTTCCGGCGTGATTGAAGGACAAACCAACAAACAAACACACTTTCGAATTTATGATAACCGATGATTTATGA
This sequence comes from Erebia ligea, assembly GCA_917051295.2. Taxonomy (NCBI): domain Eukaryota; kingdom Metazoa; phylum Arthropoda; class Insecta; order Lepidoptera; family Nymphalidae; genus Erebia; species Erebia ligea. Next base: position 3,442,556 of record OU785232.1, read on the forward strand.
TATTTAGTATGATTACCGGATAAACTCACGTGTCCGATATAGGAAATGCCCAACTAGTTTCGAACCCGTTCGGGGCCCTTATTCAAGAGCCTGCTGCCTGTGCGCGCGACGCGGGCGCTGTCTATTCCCTGACTCGCGGTTTGTCGGGCATTTCCGACATAACACGTGAGTTTATCCGGTTATTATGTATATTTATAATGAATATCACTCACGATAGTTTATACGTTAAAACACAACGACTTTATTTAAGCTTATTAACCGACTTCCAAAAAAGGAGGAGGTTCGCAATTCGGCTCGTATCTTTTTTTTTTACTTTTAACAATTTTAAATCTGTTAATGCTTAATGTAATTTACTTAGGACTTTAAAAAAGGAGAAAGAGAGAAGAAGAAAGAAAGAAAGAAAAAGCACTTATTTTCAAATTGTGCCATACATTACAAGTATACCTACCTACAGAGGTAGATCAGCCCTGCTCCTCAACGATCTGAACAAGATCTAAAATCTAGGAAGAGAAAGGAAATTTGTAACTTTATCATGCCAGCGTAAAATGTACAACAAGTAAACACACAGCGTACCTACATACAATATACATAAAAACACGAAAAAATTAATAGGCCGAGGAGTGATGATATTGTTCTACTCCAAAATAACTTTTGGTTGAATGAATGTCTCGAATATCTTAACATACAATTTGTTACGAGTTAAGTTTGAGAGACCTTTTCATCTTTCATTATTATGTAGGCACGAAGTTTTGAAATAGGTCTTAAAACTTTCGAGCCAAGTAATACATTTCCTTCAAGCGCTTGTGCGGTTGCATTAAAAGTTTTATATTTCTTTCGTACTGGTATCAAGCTACTTTCTTACTTTGTTATGTTTTGATTATATAATAAACTTTACTGCAGTATGCTTTAACTGTAGGATTTTTACGGCCTCATGAAAATCTAATAAAATCACGCCGATGACCTATTTTAAAGTAAGGAATTGATTAAAAATGGGCTATATTCTTTGAGTGTGATAAGACAAAATGATGAATGATAAAATTAAGTAATGACTAAATTTTTAATGTTTCGAAATAAAGGCTATTTTTATTTTTATTTTATTTTATTTATTTATATATTCTTTGAGTGTGCCCAAGAACTATTCGATCTGGTTCGTCCGTCACATTTTTATCATCGAACCGCAAGACATCGGCAAGCGCGTAAGAGCGTTAGAGTGCAGTCGGAATTCCGCGGGCTCGTACGAAGCGATTTGCTTCCTCGTTGCTAATTCGAACCGCTAGGATATGGAATGCCCTTACGGCTTCCGTTATCCCCTCCTCTTTTAATATAGGTACCTTCAAATCAAGAGTGAATAGGCATCTTCTAGGCAAGCGCGCTCCACCTTAGGCTGCATCACCACTTGCTAACAAGTCTGATTGCAGCCAAGCGCTGGCCTATATAATATATTAAAAAAAATAAAAAGTTCAATGTGTCCATTATCAGCCTATTACGTCCACAACTGCGGCATAGGCCTTTCATATCCCACGAATTTATGAATATAAAACATGTAGGTGCAGTGACCAGATTAAAGTGTATGTTGTTTATTATTTACAATACAATATTAAATAGAAAGCCGAAGCTACGACTGGCTCTGACACAAAGTTGACAGTGAAGACATAAAATGTAGGATTGGTCTCCGCTGCGCTACAACCAGCGGAGACCAATCCTAAATCTATGAATGAAGACCAATAATTAAAGTTGATTACCTACTTATACATCTATGATTTCTAAACAGTACATTAAAATATTTAAGGCTTCTATATAATATTAAAATTATTTACAACTTAATGCCATCCAAATTACATTAAAATATTTAAGGCTTCTATATAATATTAAAAATATTTACAACTTAATGCCATCCAAATCTTATAATTAGCGTTTTCCGTATCATAGGCATATGTCTGATAAATTTAAGCTTCTGGAAATATTTATTTAAACGAAATCCATACTAATTCAATACTAATATTATAAATGCGAAAGTGTGTCTGTCTGCTACGCTTTCCCGGCAAAACTACTCGACAGATTTTGTTGAAATTTCGTATAAAATAAAAAAAAACAATCCACGCGGACGAAGACGCGGGCATCTTCTAGTATTAAATATAACTCATTGACAAATAAACACACACGACATTGTAAACATTACTCATCATAAAACGTGTTCAAGTTCGTTTTAAAATCCGGAAAGGTCTTGAACATCATTTCACTGGCGTTGCTCTCCCCATTTATCATCGTACTCGTGAATAGGTTTTCAGATTTAGAGGATTCTGTATTACTACAGCGGGCGTCTGTCTTAATAAATAAAAAAAAACGAGAAGAAATATCTGAAAGAAATAGCACCTTTTGCGAGCAAAACGAAGTAAAACTATTTAAGCTAAGTAAACTTTGCTAATGCTATTTTTAAGTTGTGATCTAGGACGGTTTAATGGAAAGGTTTCATGATCCTCAGTAATTAAAAATACAACGTAGATAGAGAAAAACAGATTTTCCCTTAAATTTTTAGTACTCCACGCAAGTATTTTTTAGAAATACTGTCAGCGTCGCTGATACTCTATGGTATAGTACAGTATAGAGTCTGCTACTAAGACAAACGCCCGCCCGATAGTCACGTTCTTATATTAAAATCCAACGTCGATGATTGCTGGATTCTATTAATTAATGCTCCTAAATGACCCCGCAGACGAAGCCCGAGACATTGGTCTGACCAAATAAAAGAAGCCGTCGACACTCCGTTCTGCAGTGCCTTTCGCACGGCCTCCAATAGGGAGAGATGGCGTAACACCGTGAAGGATGTAATATCTCGAGGGAGCCACGATCCTGAAAGTTGAGGAAACGACGCGAGAAGAAGAATGCTCCGAAATAGAATGAAGTAATGAAATCACGAGTGAGGACTATAGATCAAAGTAAAGAAAAATTGTCGCAGTAAATCTACATTATTCCTATTTAAAACCAAGCGTTATTTTTTTATAATTAAAAAAATATATACCATTAAATCATCGTAAGCGAGTTTCGCCCGTTACCAGCAACACATGTTCGAACGTACTCGTCGTAAGTTCTCACATTTTAATGCTTTCATTGTGGAATTCTGCAGAATGCTATAAATGTTAACGTGGAACGGAACATGTCTGCGTCTTAGGAAATAATGGTATTCTATATTCCACGTGTTTGAGATTTTTGCAAATATTTAACCAATATTAGCAACAGCCATTTTATTCTAAAGTTTTTTATATCAGCCTTTAAACATTAAACCAAGGGCACTGTTTACATACGTATCTAAATTTGACATTAATTATAAAAATGTGTGAATATTAAATAATTAAAATAAAATAAAACATTGCCAAAGACTGTTTTATTTCATAATTTTTAGCCAATATAATTATCACTACTTATTAATAATAATAAATATATAAGTTCTGCATTTTACACATGAAACGATATGCAACTAACGGGAAGTGGATACTAATGTTTAAGGGGTTGGTATTTCATGTTTCTACGCGGTTTCATTGCGGAGTCCGTCCTAATTAAATGAAAACATCTGAATATAATATATAAGGAAAGGGGACTGATTACCTGAACGCACAGCTCTAACAACGGATACGGCTTACAGATAAATATTATGACATAGGAATCTGAAATTTCAACCCTTTAGGGGGTAAAATAGGGGTTTAAACTTTTTTTTTTTATCCACTACAAGTTAGCCCTTGACTGCGATCTCACCTGGTGGCAAGTGCAGATGATGCAGTCTAAGATGGTAGCGGGCTAACCTGTTAGGGGCATGGCAGTTATAATAAACCCATACCTATTCGGTTTCTACACAGCATCGTACCGTCACCTATAATAATTATTAACCTCGGATAAAATAATCAGTGCCTTGAGATCTGAAATCTTATGTTCTTAGTACAGTCGTATAACTACCGAAGAATCTCATTATTAACCTCTGATAATGATCAGTGCCTAATGCTAATAACGCTTGGTTTTAAATAGCTACTGAAGAATCTTTGAATCCACCGCATGATTATTGCAATAAAACCCCAAAGGGGGAAGGAAAGCCCAAAGATAGGGGTGATGACCCTCAAAAATTACAAATGCCACGCATAAAAAGCAAGGAATTGTCACCACTATTCCAGGAGGTAATAAAATAAAGTGCTCAAAAAGTTTTCACTTCAAAAAATTTAGGCATTCTAACTTGATAAATCTACTCACCATCGCATCGACCGCGATGAACAAGGTCCTTTATAAGTAGGCGATGAGCTTCATTCCCCTCACGCAGGCGTCTATCGTAATTGGAATTCTCGGCGAGATTTAGATCTTATAAGGAAGATCGACGTCAAATAAATCACGTGCTAAGGCTTGCTGGAAAATTTTAATGACAGCGAAGCGTTCCACCTATATATAATAAACGTGTGAAATTCTTAAGCCTTATGCATTACTAGCTAATGCCCGCGACTTCATCCGTGTGAATTAAGGTTTTTTGGTTCTCGCGGGAACTCTTTAATTTTCCGGGATAAAAAATAGCCTAAGTGTTATTCCAGAATATAATCTATCTCTGTGCCTTTCTTTCATACAGATCCGTTGCGTGATTGAGTAACAAACATCCATCCATATATCCATTCATCCATCCAAACTTTCGCATTTATAATATTAGTATAGAAGCATAGATTGCAAAGCAATTTTTATTCATTGAATTGTCTTAAGCTTTGGGATATTTAAATAGGTATAACCGAATATTATCTGAAATAAATATTGATGAATAAAATTAAGTTGAAATTATAACCGACTCAAAAACGAAACTGCCATCCGGTACCTAATAAATTTAAAATAGCAACTTATAATTTTTTTTTGCTAATGCCATATTGAAGTGAAACTTCTATAAAATCGTTGTGATTTGAAAATTCAATGAAATGAAAAAATGAAACGAAAAAGCGATTCAAAAAGAGACAAACATAATATTATATAGGATGTAGCCTGCGCAAGAATGAGATAGAATACAAGTTATATTTATCTCATTATCTCGTAGGCTACTTTTCTGAAGTTTCACTTCTGCCGTGTGTGAATACACTTTTTTTTAAATAAATATCAAACAGCACCTATAATACTTATTGTGTTATTGTGACTCCAGAAAACAGAACTCCAGAATAAAAGGCGGTTCTGCCCAAACATTTATTTTTACATCCCAATAAAATGTTAGTAGAGCTAGGTTTTCTATGTTTCTACCTATATTGAGACACCTTAAACTGATATAATATTTTTAATAAAAACTTTCCAGACAGCTGTAATATTTGATTGCAACCTTCATAAAATATTAACTGGATAGGTAAAGATAAAAGCACTACTCAAATTTAATATCTAGATACCTAGCAACAAAACAAAAATAAGTTTTGTATTTCTGAAAGTAATTTCGCTTGAGTCGTAACTTCTAAAACACGTTTTGAAATTTTAAGCCTTTCTACGTAAATTACAATTATTCAAAACGGAACAAAACGGTATTTTAGCATAATTTAAACAATAGAGTAAAACGAATAATAGAGTACGTCGAATTTCTTCAAAATCACTTAAAAGGACTCAGACACGTTTTAAAGTTAATAATAATATTAGAATCATACTAATATAAATGCGAAAGTGTGTTTGTATGTTGGTTTGTTGGTTTGTCCTTCAATCACGCTCCAACGGAGCAACGGTTTAACGTGATTTTTCGCATGGGTATAGTTGAGGACCTGGAGAGTGACATAGGCTACTTTTTATATCGGCAAATTGAGGAGTTCCCGTGGGAATTTAAAAAAAAAAATTCCACGCGGACGAAGTCGTGGGCATCAGCTAGTGGATTATATTATAAATTAATTATTTGGATATTAAGTAGCATGGATTAGAGAATTGTAAGTTCTGAAAAAATATTTATTGTGATTATATTATCATAAGTAACTGATACAATATGATTTCAAACCGGATATTAATGAAAATATTTTTGATATCTGTCGCTTTTCGACAAAATTGACCAAATCTTTTTCTTCTTATTTTTGAAATGAAAACTTCTTTAGCCGCGTTGAACACTTTTTGGTAGGGGGTAAACTTGTGGATTCGCGTTACCGTACGAAGACAAAAGGTCTTACATATAAATACACTACATTCGTGATTAAACTTTAATGCCTTAGTTTTAAGGTTTATATTGTTTAATTTTTTAAAGTTTTAATACTAATATACACTTTAGTTTGTGGCCTGGTGGGAGGCTTTGGCCGTGGCTAGTTACCACCCTACCAGCAAAGACGTGCCGCCAAGCGATTTAGCGTTCCGGTACGATGCCGTGTAGAAACCGAATAGGGGTATGGGTTCAATATAGCTGCCATGTCCCTAACAGGTTAGCCCGCTACCATCTCAGACTGCATCATCGCTTACCATCAGGTGAGATCGCAGTCAAGGGCTAACTTGTGGTGAATAAAAAAAAAAAAACTAAAATTCTAAGTTTTCACTTCTATCGGTAGTCCCTATGTTTTATGGCCGAATCTTATTTTTTACCAATAGAATTTAAAAGTCTTGACTATCATAAGTAGGTATACAAACACTTCGCCTTCGCATTGCCACCCGCGGTTGTTGGGACGTGCTTCACATAAATACAAGGCCAGATTTAAGAGGCTTTCACGTTGAAATTCAATGGAATACTCAAGTTACGAGGAACGTGTAAGATATTAATGTGCATAAATGAATAAAATATGATGAAAAACTCTATTACATGTACGTATAATATATTATGTCAGACCGGCTTAGCCGGCATCTCATCAACCTCTATATAAAGCGGTATTCATAGTGGGATCTAGTCTTGTCGATTATGATGAAAGTTACAGCAGTAATTAATATACAGTAAGAAAATATTTTGGTTTTATTTAGATTTAAGGTAGACCTTGAATGCGATCTCACCGAGTTATGATGCAATCTAATGTGGAAATGCCACCAAGGATCATTAAACCCATACCAACCAGTTATCAATAAGGTTACTATGCGGCTCCATACGGGAAACCTAACCGCTTGCCGGCAAGTTCTGTAGTAACCAGTCACGGACGAAACCTCTGAATAATAAATTGCCCATGCTGGGAATTGAACCCAGAGTATCTCACTGCATAAGACTACAGTATTCACCACTGCGCCAGGGAGGTGGTTGAATAAAGTAAACTAGATGATGCCCGCGACTTCGTCCGCGTGGATTAAGGTTTTGTAATTCCCGCGGGAACTCTTTCCGGGATAAAAGTAGCCTATATGTCCTTCCCCGGCACGTAACCTACCACTATACCGAATTTCATGCATATCGGTTGGACAGATGGGCCGTGAAAGTGTAGCAAACAGACAGAAAGACAGACACTTTCGCATTTATAATATTAGTAGGTATTTATATTGAAAGATTTAATTTGAAAGTTTGATCGAAAGTTTAATAGTGTTTTGCTTGATGTAAGCAAACAAACTGTAAGAAGTACCTAATATTAAAAGGAATAGATTAGCTGAGAAAGAAAAGCGTCAATTGCTATAAATATAATAATATTTTACCGCATATAGTACGTCTATATGTTATGACTTTTCATAAATGAGCCTTATCGAATCTTAGATTATAGATCTTGCTTAAGTATAGCCGTTTTCCAAAGTCTGGCCGACTTCCAAGCAGTGCCGTTTTCATTTCTGAATTGGCAAGAGCTGGTTGAGAACATTGCTTAACTTTATTCGAACAAATGTTTCTAATTTAAAGCCTTTCCCAACTCTAATAACTAATGGAAAACCTGAGGTTGGAAGCAGGTTAGGGATCGTCCTTAATCACGTGAGAAAATAATTGTATACCTTACTAGCTGATGCCCGCGACTTCGTCCGCGTGGATTGAGGTTTTTCGGTTCCCGCGGGAACTCTTTAATTTTCCGGGATAAAAAGTAGCCTATGTGCTATTCCAGACTATAATCTATCTCTGTGCCAAATTTCATCCAGATCCGTTCATCCGTTGGAGCGTGATTGAGTAACAAACATACATCCATACATCCATACATCCATCCATCCAAACTTTCGCATTTATAATATTTATTTGATATTATTTTTGGATAATGATTTCTTTTGAATCGCGTCAGAAAATTATGTCAAACTATAACAACAAGTATATTATATTCTCATGAAAACTTTGTTTATGCATGTCTCTTCATAGTTACCTTTTTATATAAAAAAACCTTTGAACTTAATTAAAATTGATTGTTATAAAAGCTTTTTGTAAATATTATTTATTGGCAACAACGACGAGTTCAGATAATGATGATGATTCTTTTATGGTAGTTGCCAACACATTTGAAAACGTAAAATTGAATACTTTTGAAGAGAGAATAAATTGTATATGCATACGTAAATTGTAATTTGAAAACATATAAAACATAAAAAATTGGATTAAAGTTTTTAATGGAACCGTAATTGGATCTGAAACTCATAAATAATGCTTGAAATCCTGCACATTGCTGCAAAAAGCTTTATGTAATTTTTATGCCAAGTTGCAGCTATCATTTCACACAGTTGCTTTGAGACGGTATTACCAGTTGGCAAGTTGCCATTCATGTTGCAGTCTGACTAACGTTTGTGTTGCATGAATATCTTGCAAGTTGCAACTACAGCGAATTTTTGTGACGTCAGTTTGTTGGCCTTTAATACCAACTGAGGTATGTAAGTAAACAAGCGTGCATATTGAGATTGACTTTGTTAAATAGATTTTCCCGTAACTGCCGCGTCGGTCTAGTGGTTAGCATGTTCAACAGCAGATGATCAAGATCCTGGATTCGATTTCCGGGTCGAGACATTATTAAGTATTGGGTTTTTCTACGAAGAATTTCTTATTACTAGCCCGGTGTTAGGAAGTTACTGACGTTTCATCCCCGTGTCTCGGAGAAAAAACATAAAGCCGTCAGTCCTGTGCCTGATCTTGATGATCTGAGATTAGCCATCTTGGATTGGCCACCGTGCCCGAATTTCGGTGGGGTACATTATTGTTATTTTCTTTTAAGATTAATAACACATTTAAAACGTAAAATGTGTAAATTAGTGTTGTTTAAAAAACTGACGAGAAATAAACAACTTAAAACAAATTAAATCAATCATTACAAGTAGAATATTATAAAAGTAATTATACTTAGTTAATTTGCCGGCTCCGTTACCCGAAGAACACCTTTGCCTCCAACATCAATAGCTGATCCAGTTGTACCACGCTCCTTCACTTCAATAGGCTAAGGCTGGGTGGTTAATAGATACCATCGCTTAGAGCAGTATTACCACAGAATTACTCCAAAATTACTGTTTAGTGTCAACAACCTTGACGCCCCAAAAATAAGGATTATAATTCTAAAACACGAACGTCAACAATATTAAAACTATACGGATTTAAGCGCTGGTAGTATGCCCCCTGAAGGCTAGCAAGTCTTTGTTACCTTCAATGACACTGCAATGCCTCGGACTCTACAATCCAATAGCACGTAGCCTAATGTCAGTTTTCACCAACAATGCCGAAGTTTTAGGAAACACCTAAGAAGGCTAAGACCAATTTAGGTGACAGTTTTCACGTACAATAACTGTCACCTAAATTGACCATAAGTGTTTCTTTAAACTTTAGGCATTGTTAGTGAAATCGGGCATTAGTGGTATTATCCATACTTCCATACTAATATTATAAATGCGAAAGTGTGTCTGTCTGTCTGTCTGTCTGTCTGTCTGTCTGTCTGCTACGCTTTCCCGGCCCATCTTTTCAACCGATTTTGCTGAAATTTGGTATAGGGGTAGGTTATATCCCGGGGAAGGACATAGGCTACTTTTTATCCCGGAAAATTAAGGAGTTCCCGCGGGAATCAAAAACCTTAATCCACGCGGACGAAGTCGCGGGCATCATCTAGTTTTCAATAAAGCGTAAAACACACAGGAAGCGGCATGTTTTGCCCTTTAGCTAAAAGGATTTAAAGATAGCCTTCTGCATGCTGAGTGGAAGTTTTTTTATGTATTCGATCGCGACAACGTTATCTACCTTTTATATGGAATTGATCGAACGCCAGCTGTCAAGAACTTAACAACTCCTTACAAATCGTAGTCTTATGTATTGTGTCGTAGTTAACGTCACGATCGATTGGGAAGAAAATCCCCCACTAGGCACACTGGTACTTGCATGACTAGGCATTCGATTTTCGAATACGCAAACCTGTACCTGTACTATGTTTTTTTTTTATCCTTTACAAGTTAGCCCTTGACTACGATCTCACCTGATGGTAAGTGATGATGCAGTCTAAGATGGTAGCGGGCTAACCTGTTAGGAGCATGGCAGTTATATTAAACCCATACCCCTATTCGGTTTCTACACGGCATCGTACCGGAACGCTAAATCGCTTGGCGGCACGTCTTCGCCGGTAGGGTGGTAACTAGAACCTACGGCCGAAGCCTCCCACCAGGCCAGACCAGGGAAAATTCAGAAATTATAAATTCCCAAGTTGACCCTGCCGGGGATCGAACCCGGGACCTCCGCACGTTAAGACAACAGCGCTCTACACTGCGCCACGGAGGTCGTCGTAGTGCGTCGTATGTGCTCTAGGCCTTACTGAATAAACAGTACGATCGCTATCACACACCGATTGCAAGATTCCATTATAAGCGTACGGCACCAATAACACAGGGTACCGATCACGTGACATAGATTCAAAAATAGATCTCGTATTGGCAAACGAATTGCAAAGCCATTGCAACATGATTGCAAAGCTGATGGTATTACTTGCGCTCTGTACTTCTTTTCAATACTCAGATCCTGGTTATATTATGCTCCAAGTTTTAATAGATCAATGTTGCAACAATTCTTTGTGTAGCTGAAAATACACACCGTAGGTGCGTGGTGGGTCTAAGCTCTAATTCCCTCTCTCCTATGAGAGTGGAGGCCTGTGCCCAGCAGTGGGACGTTAATGGGCTGTAGTGGTTAGTGATAATAAGTAGTGGTGGTGGTGGTAGGTGAAAATATGTTGTAAGTCTTTCAACTTACCTACCTATAGATCAGAATACTTATATAGGCTTTTCGAGGTTGATTATTAGCTTTAGCTTACTACTTAGGCACTAGGTAGCAATACTGTACTGGCGAAAATTCAAGTCCATGCTAACTAAAGCTTGGTGTCTTCTGTGGCGGTACCAAATAAAAAAACCGGCCAAGTGCGAGTCGGACTCGCGCACCGAGGGTTCCGTACAAACCTGTAGTAAGTTTTACGATTTATGACTTATTAAAAAAAATTGCTTAAAAATTACGTTTGTTGTATGGGAGCCCCCCTTTTATATTTACTTTATTGATATTTAATCATTTATTTTGAAAGTTAATACAAGTTAATATTCTGTGAAAATTTGAACCGTCTACCTGTTACCGTTTTTAATATTGAGCAAAAAAATACGAAAAAATAGTTATTTGTTATACAAGAGTGAAAAGTTGTTTTTTAACCGCGTGCTCAATTTTGATGACCGAGCAAGCGAAGGATTCTAAAATTGAATCACGAGCGGAGCGAGTGATTCAAAAATTAGAATCCTGAGCGTCAGCGAGGGAATCAAAAGAGCACGAGGTGAAAAATCTTTTCACTCGAGTGCAACACGTAACTTTTCATCCCACCTCAGCGAGGAAATGACTAAATGCAAAAAAAATCACAAGGTAACTTTTCATCCCACCTCAGCGAGGAAATGACTAGATGCAAAAAAATCACAAGATTAAATTCAATTCTGTTAATTTCTTCGTCACTAGAATCACTCATTTTAGGTTTTTCACTTATTTTCAATTTTCTTGTTTTTAATCGGTTTTAATTTTAAACAATATGACGTGAAAGAAAATGGTGCGCGCAAAGCAAATTAAAAAAGTACACCAAGAAGGTTACGAGTGTGAGTTTTTAACAAATTAAAAACGATTGTATGGATTTTCGGCACCATAGAGGTACAAGTAAATAGGTTTTAATGATGTTTTGAATTCACAAACTTCATAGACGAGTGATATTTACTAACGTGCACACGATGTTCTAAATTCAATTTACTTTATCCTCTAGAGGATAATAACGGCTTTTACCATCAGATATCGAAGAATAAAAATACTCTTTCCGAGATGGTGGGATGAAAACACGTTTATTGTATGCCCTTAATATATATATTTTTTTAATTTTTAGTATTTGTTGTTATAGCGGCAACGGAAATACATCATTTGTGAAAATTTCAGCTTTCTAGCTATCACGGTTTATGAGATACAGCCTGGAGACAGACAGACAGACAGACAGACAGACAGACAGCGGAGTCTTAGTAATAGGGTCCCGTTTTTACCCTTTGGGTACGGAACCCTAAAAAGTAAATACAAAATTTCAAATTTTTAAGTAGGTACCACACCCTGAATTTTTGCAGTGACTATTCCAATGATGCTGAAAAATAAAGTCCATTCGATTTCTAAACAAAATAATACTAGTTTCTGAGTGTTGATAATTATAATATTTTGTTATTAATAAATTAAATTATTATAATAAAATACAATTGATTTGTGGCATGATTCTCTTTAATCTTGTCCACGATAAATATATATATAACATTTTATGTTTTTGTTACATTTAAAGAAATATTAAAGCAGCATTGAATAAATTAAATTATAATAATATTATTCTATTTAACTACCTATCTTCTAAACAGAACACAAAATAATCACAGGTGAAAAGAAAAATAATTTCTATTGAAAAATAACTAAATAAGTACCTCATAAATTTTCTATTAATAAATTAATTTTATTTACACTTTAGGCCACCTAAATGTATTGATTTATTATAACTACACGAAATTTTAAGCTTTTTAATGTTTGAAATTTTACAAATGCTTTATAAAACGCTTTTACACAATTCTGAATTCTTTGATACTGGTAAAGATACATACGAGTACTTCTAACAATAATAATATTATTAAATACTAGTATATTCATATTTTATGCCTAATAATATACAAGAACGCCTTATTTCTTTTCAATACACTTGCTCGAAAAATGCACTTACAGAGGCAGTAAACAGGGCTTGTAAGTTAAATTTACTGCCCTCGTGCGGTAAATTTGCAGAATTTACTGCCCTCGTGCGGTAAATTTGCAGTTTTTTTAAATTTTTTTTAAGTCTATTTCACTTCTAATTAAAAAGTTTTCTTGCAAGAAGGTTCATAATGATATTGACTTTGTAAGTAAAAAAACCTAAAAAATAATAACATTTAGATGTAGATTGATGAAATCAATTCATGAAATTAAAAATTGTATTTAATATAATTAATTAAAATTGTTTTAAGTATTAAAAATCAAAAAAGTAAAGGCTGAATAGTCCAGGTTGGGAGTTAAGAGCTAGAACCTAGAGCCATGAAGCCAATTAAAAAAAAGCCATTACAACAACGCGCCGTAGATACTAAATCTTTAATCTGTGCGCGCTATTTTTAAAAGTTTCATTGAGTTTTTCTTATAAATTATTAAATAAATATGAGTGGTATAAGTGTTGTGGAATATTAAAATTAAATCAACAATTAGGTATTTTAGATGTCAGAAAAAAATCGCGCTATTAATAGCCGCCAAAAATCTCGAAATAAGTACGGGCGTGAGAAACCATTTTCTAGTGAGTACCGTGTACCTACCTAATCGAGTTTTATTTTCAAGTTTTCTCACAAATGTATTGAAAAATATCGTGTGATACACGGGCGTTAAGGTTTTAACAAACTCGTGACGATGGTCAGCCCTCGACTGGCGTCATCGGGCTGACATTAGTCAACTCGTATGTAAAAACCTATTTACCGCCCTTATATCACAAACTAATATTAAAATAATTAGTAATATTATATTAATTTCATTATCACCAATGTAAATTTTCAGAATATAGAAAAATCAGAATAAGAATACTGTGACTGTTAAAATTAAACAATTTAAACATTTATATTAAATGATAATTACGAACGCAAGTTATTAAATATTATTTACTCAATCTTTATTATCTACTTTTCTTGTACAGGTATTTCAATAATTAATTATTTTAATTTAAATGTATTTATTTACAAATTCACTTCAAATTAGTCATATTAAGTAATTACCCAAAATAGATCCACAAAATTAAATAATTTAATATAAAATTTTGACCGAAGTAGCTACTACTATACTTTGCTTTTCTATACAAAGAAGAAAATACGTAAGTATTTCATCCAACACATTCTATGGAAATAAGCTATTCTAGAAAAGAACAATTTATTAATTAAATTATCATCAATAAACTGAATATTTTCAGTAAAAGTGTGGTCTTTTTTTAAAAAAAAAGGATGTAAATTCAGTAATTAATCATTCAGTGTTATATACTGATTGTTGGTGACAATTACCTTGGATCACGAATTCATGTCTTGATGTTATAACTTGAGCACTGGCTGCATACTTGAGCACTGGCTGCATACTTCAAGCATTCCTGTTGAAAGAAGCAATAAGACAATATGAAATTCACAGAAGGCACGACGTAATATTGTGTGACGTTTTGAAGGTGCAATAAATGTTCTACTTGAATAAAACGATTTTCAAAGCCTTCTAGCGCTATACGCTTGACGTTTAGTGACTTAAACATAAATTACACTATGTATCCAGATTCCAGTCTGAATGACTGGAAGTTTTGAATAGAATGGGTAGGCTTAAAATAATTAACACATGATTATTGAAGTGAAAACTTCTTTTAAATATAAATTTTATATTTAAGACCTTTGTCTTCGTAACAACGCGAGCATGTCGGTGACGCAGTGTCGGTGGCGCGAATCCACAAGTTTACCCCCTACCAAAAAGTGCTCAACGCGGCTAAAGAAGTTTTATTATATTTAATATACTACATTTAGTATATTTAATATACTACATTCGTAATTAAACTTTAATGTCTTAGTTTTAAGGTTTATATTTTAATTTTTTTTAAATATGTATTCGTTTTCACTTCTATCGGCAGTCCCTATGACTGCCAATTTTTTTTTAAATATTGTTAGTGACTATGTATGTTTTATTATGTTATTGTTCGTAGATAGGTAATATTATTAATATTTATTATATCATACATATTACTTATTTACTTGAATTCAATAGGGTAATGATTCTTCTTAAAAAAGAATAATATATAGCGATGGAAATTTCCAAATCGATGCTCAGTTTGTATCCAATCACGCAATGGACAGGTAACAGGTGTTTCAATCTCATTTTTACTACCGTAGCAGTATTCAATAAATTCTGTTGAAATATCGTGTATCGGTTGTATTTGTGTTAAGCAAATTAATGTTTTATTTAATATGAACTAGCTGATGCCCGCGACTTCGTCCGGGTGGATTAAATTTCTTTAATTTTCTGGGATAAAATATCCTATGTCACTCTCCAGGTCCTCAACAATACCCAAGCAAAAATCACGTCGATCCTTTGCTCTGTTGCGGCGTGATTCAAAGACAAACCAATAAATCAACAAACAAACACACTTTCGCATTTATAATGATGTTCATTGAAGATTCATCACGTAAAAATAGTAGATATTATATTTGCGTCTTTACAATGAGGCCACGTCAAATTTGCGTTTGACATTAGACTACATAAACCTCATAAAATTAAATTAAATTCATTATTTGAAACTTAATTAATTTACACATTTATATTTTTAAAATGAAGTTTAATTTAATGTTTATTTTCAAAATTAAATGACATTAATTTATAGATATTTATATTTTTTAAATTAATTCGTTTAATTTAATGTTTATTATCGTACCTGAGTTACGTGTCCCGTGGTGTAACAAAGGGGGTGACCCCCACCGCCAGACTGGAGCACTGCTTGTGAGCCTGGCCGGCTTTTGGCACGAGCACCATTTGTTCCAAGTCGCCCTGTCGTGAGAAAAGACGAGGTTATGAGAATAAACGATGGGATGAAGCATTTTATAGCGGGGATTATATATATTTTAGAGTGCTACTTCATACTTATTTTATAACAAAGAGAGTGCATTTTATTTAACGGCCTGCACTAAACCATTTAAGTTTGTAGCTGGCCGACTATGAAATCCAATATAATAATATGTAGTAGGTAACACAGCGTAAGTTAGTATAAAAAAATTGGTTGTCTCTATAAAGTCAGTTTACGGACAATAGTTTTACGTGATATCTCGAAGTTCTCGAAGCAGCTCGAGTGGCGGCGTTCCAGTCGCAGAACTATTCGAACTGCTAGCTCTGACGTCACGCGAGAAGAGAGATAAATGTGTCACAAGCCAACGCTTAGGCCGATCGTGCCTCTCTATCGCTTGTTCCGTGCTCTCACTTGCACGCTCAGGCTCAGGCGGAACATGACACTTTTTCGTGCGTGCAGCCGGTGTTCATCGATTTATAAGACGTTATCACGTCAAAAATTATACAAGCAGTGGGTCGACGCGACGCCCATTATAGGTGAACAACAAACGCGGTAATGCGACGCGACGCGAAAGAAACAAACGGTAGCTGACCTTTCACGTGGCCTACGTTGTCGCGTAGATAAGTTTGTCATTTTCTATGGATTCGTATCGCGTCACGTTGCTTTCGTCGCTCATCAGGACAAAGAGTTAGTGACAGACCCGCTACGCGTACAGTTCGCGCGCAACTCATGCTATGCGTAGCAGGCTGACAGACAGACAGAGTTTCGCTTTTATAAGATTAGTTTACATAATTTCAGCTTGGAACAAACAGCCCACGACGCGATGGTAGCGTAGCGCAACGGCTACGATAGCTACGAAAGGTTCAATACAAGAAAATAAAAGTGACTCTACGAAGTCTAGCCTCGCACCATCACCGTAAGACGTATCCATACTAATATTATAAATTCGAAAGTGTGTCTGTCTGTCTGCGACGCTTTCACGGCCCATTGGTTCAATCGATTTTGATTAAATTTGGTACAGGGATATTTATTGTATTCCGGGGAAGGGGCTACTTTTCATCCCGGAAAATTAAAGAGTTCCCGCGGCAATCTAAAAACCTTTCAAGTTGTCATAGATGAATGTAAAGTAATAGGTAAACAAGTTGAAAATGATACTTACAGAAAAGAGGTATCCAATAATGAGATCGGCGTCTCTAGGTGTGTCGAGTGCGTCCTTCTCGAGGACGTCCGTCCTCAACCAGCGGCAGTCCACGTAGACACGGACTGTGTTGTCGTCGTGGACACTATCAAACAAATATCCAATATTTAGGCTATACAATCGAAAAATTTAAACGAAATAAAACGTAGAGAGTTTAAGTTTAATACGTTGTGTATCACAAAATGGTTAGCCAAAATTCAAAATTATGAATTGGAGCCACGTGGTGGGTACGCGCTAATTCCCTCTCTCCTATATGAGATTGGAGGCCTGTGCTCAGCAATGGAGTTAATGGGCTGTAGTGGTGATGCTACTCACCTAATGGCAATATGATGCCACCTAAAGTCATACAACGGCACAGCTAAGTAGATAGATCTTGAGGACCCAGCGCCTGCATGAACCAGTCTCGCCGCGCCTCTTCCAGCCAGCTCCAGGGAGAGGAAGGAACCCGTCCGACGTCGGGATCGGAGGGAGAATAAAGTTCCTTGACCGTAGCCTCCACTCTATGAATGTTCAAATCAATTAATTATTTTTTCTAATAAATTATTAAGTACTATTATGTCTAAAACTAGCTGATGCCCGCGACTTCGTCCGCATGGTTTAAGTTTTTTTTGATTCCCGCGGGAACTCCTCAATTTTCCGGGATAAAAAGTATTTATAATATTAGTATGATTTAATAATTTACTTAATTTAAAGCTTATAAAAATTAATTTACTAATTTTCTAAAGTTAGCAGTTAGGTATTATCCTTCAGTGGAAATTTTGATAAGATCCTGTTCACAATTTTTAGCAATTCTCTAGTTTAGATTCCGTTCTAATATGACGTGTTTGTGTCAGTAAATTATATTAATTAAACTCACAAAAGCTCACTTATTTCGTTTCCTATGCAGTTGCAATGTTAAAGGCAATAAATGAACAAAAACTTGGAATATGACAAAACGGATACGTATCTTTGATAGGTGTTCCAATGGTCCGAATATTCAGCGATCTATGAGATAGCGATTCAAATTAAATATTCATTTATTCAATTTAGGTACACGTATTGACGTCGATTAGCTTATAATACATGATGGTGAATATTAGTTACGGTATCTTAAAACTAAAGCTACGAGGGTTCCAAATGCGCCCTGGTCTGAGAAGAGCCCACAACAAACTCAGCCGGGTTTTTTTTGGTTGCTTTTGAAAGTAATATTTTGTCTTCCTAACTTCTTTTTCCTTTAATCCAATGTATGAAGAGTTACTTTACACATAGGTACAGAAGTATTGGGCTTTCAACTGAGCCTTTAATGAATTTTGGTGCTTGTGCCATTGACCTCAGAACACGTGAAAATACTAAAATATGGATGAATATTCTCACTAAAAGTAAAATTACTAGGTATTTTAACAGAATTTGTAATTGCTTTTAATGATATAGCCTAGAAATAACAACCTTGTGAAACAATAGCGTTAAATTAATTTAACTTAAATTTAAATAAACACGTCATCGTTCAAACCGACATTACAATAATATAATTATTCGCTTTTATCTAAAACAAAAACCGACTTCAAAGCTGTACCTATAAGTACCGACTTAACCTAAAAAGTAAAAAACTTTATCTGGGTATATATTTTGTTTTTCGTTTCTCAAAAAGCGCTAAATTAATTTCGATAAAATTTATATGGGACCACCTCTGAAGGATGATCTACCAAACAAAAAAAGAATCATCTAAATTGATTCATAATTAGCGGAATGATCGCGTAACATACATACAAAAAAAACATACAGTCGAATTGAGATACCCTCCTCCTTTTTCGGAAGTCGGTTAATAAACAATAATTTTCCGGCAAAAGTAAGTAATACAATCCTGAACCGCCACTGTAAAAACAACAACTTTTTGGCGGAATTATGTTGGTTATATTAACCTTTAGCAACTGTATAATGTAAAAATTTATTAGGCGTAACGTCGAAATTCTTTACACTTACATTGCTTAATTAAAATAAATTAAGTACGAAACAGAATTTTTTCGGGAGCGCGCAAATTTTTCAGAGCGTGTCGCAATTCAGGGCTCTAGAACAAGTTTTTGGACTGAATTCTGCTCGAAAAGGGAATTTTGTAAAAAAAAATACGGATGATAATGATGTACCTACCTACGCTAATTAAAATTACTTTTGCTAGCATTTCTGTAATGTAATTTATAAGTTAAGTTTTCGTTGGATTTTATGAAAATTATATTTAGCCTGGATTATTAAAAAAATGCTTAGATTTTTTCAAAATTAGGGTTTCTAAACAATTTGGCTGATAGGTAGCTTCTTAGGCCCTGTCCTACGTCAGCGACAAACGCGACAACGCAACTCGATACGACACGATGCAACAGTATCTAACAGTAAGGCTGTCTTTCCACCAGATAAGTAAGTATGTGCTACGTTGCTAAGCTAAGTATGTGTTGTGTTGACGACCTCCGTGGCGCAGTGTGTAGCGCTGTTGTCTTAACGTGCGGAGATCCCGGGTTCGATCCCCGGCAGAGTCAATTTGGGAATGTATAATTTCAGAATTTTCCTGGTCTGGCCTGGTGGGAGGCTTCGGCCGTGGCTAGTTACCACCCTAGCGGCAAAGACGTGCCGCCAAGCGATTTAGCGTTCCGGTACGATGCCGTGTAGAAACCAAATAGGGGTATGGGTTTAATATGAATAGTTCACACATACCTCAGGCCTTAGCCTCAAAGAAATAAAGAGCGTGAATTCACAAAGATAGCAATCTGGACGGTCAGTTATATCTGATTAATGACATTTTTGTTGTTTTTGTTATTTTGTTTCTGAATTTTGTTATTTTTAATAGGATTTAAGGTTTTTTAGGAATTTGTGATTAATTTTAATTATAGTTAAGGTAGAATAATTGTAACTTCATTATCGCATTAGAGAAACTCTGTAATGATAATGGAAGGAGATAAATATATAAAATAAAAAAAAAAATATATATATAACTGCCATGCCCCTAACAGGTTAGCCCGCAACCATCTTAGACTGCATCATCACTTACCATCAGGTGAGATCGCAGTCAAGGGCTAACTTGTAGTGGATTAAAAAAAAATCTGAGTCAAACTCACCCAATTATGAGCGCTTTATATAGCATAGTACATCTAAGCTATCTAAGCTATAAAAATCGAGCTCTATTATTGGTTGGCACGCTTCACACATCCATGGTTTAGCAACTTAGCACATCTTTGGTGGAAACGCACCCTTATAGCTGACCCCTCACGTGCCCTATGTTGCGTTGTCACGTATAAATATGTGTCATTTTCTATGAAGATGTAAAGCGACGCATCGCGTCGCGTCGCTTTCGTCGCTTGCCTAGGAGTTAGGACAACTGGTCATACTATTAGGTCTTTTACTAGAGGTGGTCAAATCTTATACCATACGGCGTATGGCATACCTACGCAATGCAACATTCAGTCCTTATGTAAACTTTATAGCATCTTGTTCTTACCGATTTAGTTTTAGCGCAGAACAAATTCCATTTTAGAAAAATATCAGAAATAACGCCATTGAAATTTAAAATTGAGTAGTCATAATATTTAAAAATATCAGAATCGTCACTATTGAAGTCTCTAACTGAATAGACATTAAACTTGATAGACCCCACACTACGCTGCAAAGACTCTATAATGGCATTATGAATATTTCATACATACCTCAGGCCTTAGCCTCAAAGAAATAAATAACTCTCTAAGAAACGTCTTCCCGGCGGCGATCAGCTGAGGAGGCGATCCATATGTATGTTATATGAATCCATATGTGTATATGTGTTGATTTATTATATTGTTGTTGATATGTATCCATATGTTGGGTTGAAGGCTGAACGCGTGCGGTTTGTCTGGTACTGGACTCCATCTGACTAATGCGGGGTGAAAGTTTAATAATGGTTTTGGAATAGTTCATACCTCAGGCCTTAGCCTCAAAGAAATAAAGAGCGTGAACTCTCTGGGAAACGTCTCCCGGCGGCGAACAGTTCTGAGGAGGCGATCCCATATGTATGAGTTGGGCCGCAGGCTGAACGCGTGCGGTCTGTCTGGTACTGGACCCCATCTGGCTTGGGCGGGGTGGAAGTTCAATAATGTCATTACTCATTATGAATAGTTCATAGATACCTCAGGCCTTAGCCTTAAAGAAATAAAGAGCGTGAACTCTCTGGGAAACGTCTTCCCGGCGGCGAACAGTTCTGAGGAGGCGATCCATATGTATGAGTTGGGCCGCAGGCTGAACGCGTGCGGTCTGTCTGGTACTGGACCCCATCTGGCTTGGGCGGGGTGGAAGTTCCGCCTCGCGTCTGGTGCAAGCGGATTTATTGTACCTGTAAAAACACTTCTATAGACACTGTATTCATTCCAAATCAGTGGTAGATTCACTTGACGATTCAAAAGTACTTGCAAAAGTTTATTAATTGATTATGAATTTTTTTTCAGCTCGATTCAGCTTCGGTTTATTCATTACTTATGTTTTTTATGGAGATGCATACGCGTATTCATTCAGCTTGACGCAGATAATCTCTGATCAGGAACGTATCTTTTAAGGACGTCATTACGGTCATAGAGCATCATATTGTTCGACGCGACGTCAGTTTTGTATGGACAAAAGCTAAATTGAACCAAATAAGTGTACTCACTAATTAGTCCCTAATCTGAGGGCACAGTAGTGCCTCCGCCAAGAAGAGCCAAAGTCGAACGGAGTATTAATATTCAATAACTAGATATAAGTATTGAGGTTTCCTGTCAAGAAATTCTAAACACTAGCTGGGAGTGAAGAATTAGAGAGCGTAATTAATAGCATATGAAACCGTCAGTCCTGTGTTTGATCTCTCTCTGGTCGTGTCAGATGACCGCCCAATAGGAATATGAGGCGAGTAACGGAATAGAGTAGGTATGATGTTTGGTTAGGTAGGTATATATTATTATAGTGAGCGATCATTAAAGCAAAATACTTAATCTAGTTAATCTAAAATTCATAAGCCGATACACCGATAGCCATTTCATTTGATGTTTCCATCAAATCCAATCAACAAATCAAACACCGAATAATTACAAGTAATTGAAACAAAAGTCCACAACAAACTTAAATTGGAAATCACAATTTCTTTTCTATTTGCCACAGTCTTTGGAATCGATTTGGAAAAGAAACTTTTCCAATTAACAAGACTAACTGACCTTCTCAGTCAAAGGAGTTTGTACACGATCGCCTTCGCAAGTAGCCCTTGAGTAACCTCTAGTTCATCTATATATCCAGTGTTACAACAAGGGTTAGTACCAGCCCCCAGATTATGTAAGAATTGTCGATCAAGTTCGGCGTCAAAGTAAAAAAAACCATAACAGCATCAAATTAGAGCTCAATTTCGTATAAATTTAGGGTATCGTACATACCTAAACGTATATATGGGTACACGAAATTGAGTTCTAATTCTATAAAAGCTCGAGCTAATATAAAATACTTACGAAATAAAAATCGATAGGAATCTGTGTTTGTAATAATGTGATTAGTATGTAATTAATAGGTATTTTATTCGAGGTTCGCTAAAAATACTTGCTTAGGAATGGCATTCCGAACGAGGGGTAGATTCACTCGACGATTCAAAAGCACTTTTAATAAGTTTATTTGAATAAAAAAAAATGACTTTGAGAATGATTACCTCCTGTGCAAAAATTTTATGCTTCTATGCCGTACGCTTCAAGTTGCATGTTGCCTATTAAACTAGGGCCTCTGAATATCGAGACTCGTGTGGTCGTACTAAGTACTTCCGACCCCGTGCTACTCGTTTGGGGCAGTTTAAATAAATAAAATAAAAAAGCCTTTTATTCATCCTTAATAACTAGGTAATTGGTTGACAAATTTACAAGTATAAAACATGCATCTTAATATTTTTATGACATTATAGAAACATAGATTTATAATGAAATAAAATTAAAAAAAATAAATTAAAATTCACAATTATATAAATTATTTTAGTTTTGTATGCATTATTGTATAGTTGTATAGTGGTGTATGTTAATATTTATTAGTTAATCTTGAAATATAATAATAATTAGAAATGTCAGTTTATCATTATTGTTTTTATTTGTATTTTAAGGATCTCTCAACGAGTAAAGGCCTCCTCCAGATTTTTCCATGTCTTCCTGTCTAGAGCCTTTTTTCTCCAGTTTATTCCTCCTGTTTCTTTGATTTCATTTTCCCAACTTTCTAAAGGTCTACCTCTCTTTCGTTTCCCGACTGGGCCACGCCATTCAGTGACAGTCTTTGTCCATCTTTTATCCGTGAGTCGCATAACATGACCTGCCCATTTCCACTTTAACTTCATAGCATGTTTTAATGCATCAATAGCTTTCGTTTTTTTTCTTATAGCTGTATTTCTAATTTTGTGTATTCTGCGCAGACCAAGAATGCTCCGTTCCATTGCCCTCTGAGCAGTTTGGATTTTCTTTTTTGTATATTTGTTGAATATCCAGGTTTGGCTAGCATAAGTAAGGCAAGGTAGCAAACATGAATCCATTATTTTTGTTTTTAAGTTTAGAGGTAAATCCGACTTAAGTATGTATTTATAGGCCCAAAATTTGTTCCATGTGATTTTTAAACGTCTTTCAAGTTCGTCTAGGTGTCTTGATTTTTTAAACGAAATTTGTTTGCCAAGGTATATATAGTCTTGCACATATTCTAGTAGAGTATCTTGAACGCATATAGGTTTTTCTACACTGTTGGTCATAACTTTCGTTTTTGTACTATTTAACTCAAGGCCTATTTTGAGACTTGCAGAATTTAGGTCATTGATCATGTTTTCGAGACCATGTGCTGTTTCGGAAAAGAGAACAATGTCGTCGGCGAATCTTAAGTTGCTTAAGTATGTTCCATTGATATATATTCCTTTTTTGGACCATTCTAGGTCTTTCATTATGCTTTGAAGGACTATTATAAAAATCCTCGGCGAGACTGGGTCACCCTGCCTGACGCCTCTACATATTTTGAACTCAGCTCCTTTTCTCTCCAGCCTGACTCTACTTGTGCTTTTGCTGTAAATATCTTGTATCAGTTCTATGAGTTCTACAGGTGTATTGCTTTTTTGTAGAGCCAACCACATACTTTCATGCGAGATAGAGTCGAACGCTTTTGTATAATCGATAAATGCCAAGTATAAAGGGCATCTTTGATCTTGAAATTTCTCTATGACTTGATCTAGTGTGTGTATGTGGTCGGCGGTTGAGAAGCTCTTTCTGAAACCTGCTTGTTCGACTGGTTGATATTTTTCAGTTATTTCTGATAATCGCTGCTCTAAGCAAGTAGCTAGAAGTTTGTAGAGGCAAGGTTGAAGGCTGATAGGCCTATAGTTTCCAATGTCACATGGGTCGCCTTTCTTGTAGAGCAAGATGATATCAGATTCGGCCCATTCTCTAGGTACTTTTCTTTCTTCTAAAATTTTATTAATAAGCTGAGTTAGGGGTTCCAATAGTAGAGTTCTCCCGACTTTTAACATCTCATTCGATATTTTATCTGGACCGCTACTTTTGTCAATTTTTAATTTTTCTAACTTTTTTAAAATCTCGACTTCCGTAAACTTTTTTACCTTTTCGTCTGTGTACATTGGGTCTCCATTTGCCTCTGATATATTATGGGTATCTTCAGGTGGTACAATACGTTTGCTATACAGATTTTTATAGAACTCTGTAGCGATATGTATAATTTCTGATCTCGAATAAGTTTTTTCGCTAGACGTGTTTAAGCAGGGAATCCAGCATTTACTTGAATTGAGTTCTTTGTCGCTTTTCTTCAAGCTGCCTGAGCTGATTAAATGTTTTTCAATAATTTTGAGTCTGTATTCGTGGTATTCCCCTTTGATGCGTCTGTGAATGTGTTTATACAAATTTTTTAGTTCCTGTTTTTCATCTTTACTTATAGGGGTTTTGTTTTTTAATTCATTTCTTCTTTTTATCATATTTTTTGTTTCTTGGGTTATAATAGTAATATGATTCTTCGGGTTTTCGTCCCGGTATTGCTTTGTGCTATTTAAAATTGCTGCTTTTATTTTTAAGTAGAAAGACTCTACACTTTCTGATTTAGATAAATATACATTGCTTATGTTTTCTTTTAAGTTTGCAAGATAATTTGTTTCGTCCTGGGCACTCTTCAATTGAATAATTGAGCTGCCATATTGTGCTCTACTTTTTTTGATTTTTTCTACTTTTACTGTGCTTCTCAAAAGTCTGTGGTCACTGGCGAAGGAGAGTTGATTGAGTACTTCAAAGTTGGTAAACTGGCTCCTCATATTGGATAGTATATAGTCTATTTGACTTTTCTTACTCTTTGGGGAAATCCAAGTCCAGAGAGATTTTTCCTTTTTATTAAATATGCTATTAATTATTGTTAGGTTGTTTTCTAGCGCAAAATTGATTAATTTGCTACCTCTTTTATCTCTTTTTCCATAGCAGTTTTTACCTAGGATTTTGTATTCACCTCGTACTTGTTGACCAACACGAGCGTTAAAATCGCCCATTATTATTAATTTTTTGTTACTAATTTTTATTGTTTCATACAATAATTCATAAAATTGGTCAATATCTGTGTCTGTAGAGTCGCTAGTTGGTAAATGAACTTGTATAATAGAAATCTCCATTGTAGATAGTTTTAAGTTTAGTATGCATATCCGTTCAGAAATACCTTTGAAACTTTCTATGTAGTTTTTATATTTAGATTTTATTAGAAATCCAACTCCATATTGGCCTTTGGTTTCTCCGTAGTAGCAAAAAATATGTTTTGAATCTTCTACTATATTGTATCCAGTTCTTCTGATTTCAGAGAGGCCAATAATATCATACTTAATATGCGATATGGATTCTTTAAACTCTATAAGCCTTTCTTCCGACAGGAGTGATCGAGCATTATAAGTGCAAATGTAGAGTAGTTCATCTGGAGGGTTATGGTCTTTATCCCCCACGGGGACCGGCCGTGTTGGGGGATGTAGAGAGATCGCTGTCTTATGTCATTTATTATTTGAAGAAGTCTCGGCAGGCTGGTGTGTAGGGCTCTTATTGGGGCTATTTGTAGGTTGATTTCTCATAAGATATTGTGTTATTTCCACCTTGTTTTTCTTTTGTGGTTTCTTATAGCTTGTGTTTCTTGCTACGTATTCATTTTGAATTTCAGGCGATTGTGATAAATTTCTCTTTTGTCGTTCCTTTTGTTGCGTTGGCTTGGGTAGGATTATTAATTTATTATATTTAATGTAGGCTCTATTTCCTTTATCTATCTCTACTTTCAGCTGACTTTGTAGTTTTTTCCTTTCTTCAATGACTTCGCGGGGAAAATCTTGCTTAATGTAATAGGAAGTATTATTAAGAGAGTTCTTGTTTTTTAGCAGCTCTATTTTTTTCCCCATAGAGTTCATTGTGACAATAATCGGTCGTATTTTGTCTGATTTTCTTCCCGAACGTCTTATGTTTTCTATATCTTCTTTTCGACAGTTTATTTTCATGTACTCATTTATCAAATCGATTATTTTATTTTGAAGGTCAAAATAATTTTTTTCTGTTTCTTCCACCCCAAAAAATACCACATTTTTCTTCCTCGTAAGCCTTTCGAGATGTTGAATTTTTTGCTCTTTTTCTTCTATAATTTTTTCCAATTTTAACTGCCTTGATTCTAAAGTTACAAGTTTTTCGCTTAAATAATTTTTTATATCACTGGTAATACTTGTTTTCATTTCTTTTAAATCATTTGACTGTGCTTCAAATTTCGAATTTAAATTTTCAATCATTTCTATGAGTTTTTCCATCTTGAGGATTTTTTAAAAGTTTATTTCGGTGAGTCGTTTGTTATCGATAAGAAGTCGCCACCTAGCGGAGCTGTCTAGCACTAACTTGCGCTAACGTGTCGGCGTATAGGATCCACGCAGGAAGTTCAGCGTACGTTCGCTAGATGGCAATGCATGTAATTTCGCTATGATTTTGCAGAATGACGATGCACAATTTTTAGGTTATTGATATTTCACTTTATAGGTACTAATAATCCAATTCACGACTTTCACACTCGTATTTAACTTTAACTTGCCAAATCTAGTCGGTCAAATTCTGTTCTTAGTTCGAATTTCTGCGTTTTTCTATGTTTTAGCACTATTTTAATTCTTTGATGTTTGGATCACTTTTTCACACTAATTTGGCACAAAATCTTGCTATAGCTTCAGGACTTCATTTAATTTCTATAGTTTGTCATCTAATAAAACTTATAAAACACATTTTAAAATAAATTTCTAGCTAAATATATTTAAAAACAGTAAAAATACACGGAGATGACTCAAGACAATGTTAACGGTCGCACTGCAGCGCCCTCTCTGTTGGTGCAGTTTAGCAAAACTTTTTCTTATTTACCTTACAGCTATGTAATGATAGCAGCCAGTTTATGTCGTATTTCTTTGGCTTATTCGTTGATGACAAGTAGTTTTAACATTGGAATTTCGATTAATCGTATTCGAGCGTTCAAACACATCGGCGTCAAAGTTAAATGGACCCTAAAACCCTTGATTTAAGGTCACAAATTCAGTACAAGCGATTTTAATTTAGAAACATTTCTGTTTGGAGCACTGGCTGTGAATACACGAAATTGAGCTCTAAATTAATGCAGGGGAAATTATTATTATAATAATTACACTAACGCCAATGTGTTCAAACACTCGAATACGATCAATCGATACCTTCCTTCGTTACGATAACCTTAGAATAGAATAGAATAATCTTTATTTGCATAATGTGTGTATACATAAGATGTTATGTCTAATATTACAGAGTCCAGCACATTAGCCGTATCGGCGTACAAATATATTATAAGTAAATAGGCAATTGAGTTCAAATTCATTATAGTTACTATTACAATAATAATAATATTACAACATAGATTCTTAATTTCTTAATACGATTACCTTCTGTAAAACTAGATCTATGTACAACTGTATTCACAAATAAATGAATCGGAATCTGAATCGAAATTGCAATGTTAAAACTTAGACTAAGGGCAAAGTCAGCCCTTGACACAGAGTATTTCATATTTGACCTACATATTGTATTGAGCACTCACCAGTCTGATAGCAATATAGTATAGCCAAGCGCTAGTCTATAAATTAAAAATAAAGACTGCCCACAATACCACAATATACACTGACCTTCACAGACAAAGGAGTTACAAGACCGCCCCTGCTCCCCGTAGCCCTCACAAGTGGCCCTCGAGCAGTACCTCCGTCTGGTCTGCCGCCCTCCCCCGCAGGTCTTACTGCACGCCCCCCACTCGCCCCACCCCGCCCAGCCTGAAACAATCATCATCATCAGTACCATTTACATTTAAAAAAAAGATTTAAATAGAAATAAAGGAAATGCCATTATTCAACAATAGTAATATCTAAGTCAAAGCATAGTTAATCACAAAATAATTATTCATATCCAAGGCCAAAGTAAGGAAACAACATAATATTATCAAATAAATATTATAAATGCGAAAGTTTGGATGTATGGATGTATGTTTGTTACTCAATCACGCTCCAACGGATGAACGGATCTGGATGAAATTTGGCACAGAGATAGATTATAGTCTGGAATAGCACATAGGCTACTTTTTATCCCGGAAAATTAAAGAGTTCCCGCGGGAACCGAAAAACCTCAATCCACGCGGACGAAGTGGCGGGCATCAGCTAGTATTGTTAATTAAATATGAATATCTAATAAAAGGACTGGAAAGGACATCTATTATCCGGTTTTCCGCAGTAGAATTTTCTTTCTGAACCGGTGGTCCTAAGATATTATATCTTAGGTGGCACAAGTACACATGAAATAGAAATTTCCTTACTGGCTCACTCTAATTGAGCATGGGTCTCCTCTTGAAACGAGAAGGGTTTGGCCATAGTCAACCACGCTGGGCAAGTTTGCATTGGCAGACTTCATACACCTTCGAGAAATTAATGACCATAATATAACATCCACCATACCAGATAAGTGCATATTGTGAGACCACACCTTCGAGAACATTATGAAGAACTCTCGGGCTTGTATAGGTTTCCGCACGATGTTTTCCTTCACCGTTTATAAACAACTAGCTGAAGCCCGCGACTCCGTCCGCGTGGTTTAAGTTTTTTTGATTCCTGTGGGAACTGCTTACTTTTCCGGGATAAAAAGTAGCCTATGTCACTCTCCAATTCCTCAGCTATACCCATGCCAAAATCACGTCGATCCGTTGCTCCGTTGCGGCGTGATTGAAGGACAAACCAACAAACAAACACACTTTCGCATTTATAATATTAGTATGATAGTAACTATGATAATTATTATAAACAATAATTATGTACCTACCTATTATGTTTGTTATATTTGAACATAATATCTCTTTGTTTATTGTCTCGGTTGGGAGTTGAGATCCTTCTGTTTACTTTTAGCCATTTGACCTAATTTCTGAGAATACTCAAAGACGTATCCAATTATCCCGTGCCTAGCTACCAGATTGTTTATCCAATATAATATAATAGTTAGAATTTATGTTTGGGAGATGTATTTACGGTTTAACTAAGATTAGAATATTGTCTGAGATATCAGACCGCAGTTAAACAAAAATCTAGTTCAATGTAGTTTATACGTAATTTAGTGTGGTAGCGTCTATAGTCAGCGCTATTGAATTATAGTACGTTAGTACATAATACCTCAATGGTTAGCGCCAATCAAATAGTCGTGCCTGAGCTGAGATGCGAAAGCTTGTTTACGCAGCTCTCACACAAACTATACTACTTACGCGTAATAATATTATTGCGACGTGTCTTGCGGTCAACTTCAGACGTGACTAAATGACTGGCGCGAGTTATAAACCTACATTAATTGTTAAATGCGACGCAGCATTATTCTAAGGAAACATTTTGTTTGGTTTGTACACAACTCCGAAAATAATTCCAGACTTCCTGAATTGGAGGCCCATCAATCAATCGTTTATTTGCTAGAATAATCAACATGTACCTATTGTTGATTTTCCGGGTCAAAAAGTAGCCTATGTCCTTCAATTAATTATCTCTGTACTAAACTGTTGAATAACGGAAAGCGTAGCAGACCGGCACACTTTCACATTATAATATTAGTCAATGGATGTTACAGGTATCGCCTGCTATGTTCGAATAAAAAATAACATACCAACAGCGTTCCATATCGCTATATCCACGCCCAGACTCCAAGGCACGGCTGCAGCTGTCGCCTCCAACCACGGGCCATCTGGTGGTGTGGTCTCTAAGTCCACTGCGGGGTCGCTGACCCTCGCGAACACCACCAGCTCGCTCTGAGGAAACATGCTCCAGTTGAAGCATCCTCGAAGCTGTGGACTGATTTTGAGGTTCACCTGTCTGGGAGGAAATAAATTTTTAGCAAGAGAGTGAGAAATATACTGTCTAATGGGGTTACTTCCATGTTATTTTCTACCAGTGTTGTTCTGTCTAAACAGAACAATACTAGGGTGACTGAGACAAGAAGGGGGAGCTTTAGTTATGAACGTGGATGGAAGGTATTTGGCACCCATTGGGTACAAAATCCTAAAAAGGGTATTCATTTCCTAAACACATAAATGCAATTTATTGTAGCGTTGTGACTAATAGGTTCGATTCGATTCGAGTACGCTAACCGCATCCTAGTGGCATACGATTTTGCATTGCTTTCAAACAAGATGTACCGTACCTACTTTATCTGGGTCATGTGAACGAGCATACCCAACGGCGAAGACGAGGACCCTGATATCTTACGTCACCCGGACGTGGTCTTAACCCACGGCCTCGGGGGCGTATGGACTAATATAGTCCAACCGACCTCCAATTCGTCCCAACGTCATCTTAAGCCGAAGTCCGAGCCCCATAGGAGTCGCCTTTAGGAAGACGTTGCCCCCCCCCGATGTCATCGAGCCCTAGGGCTCCTTTCTCGGCGACGCCTAGCGCTCGCCCAACCCCCCGGTGACGCTGTAGCGGCCAGTAGAGCCATGCAGCATACTCAATCCGAAAAAAAAAAAGATTTTATACCCATCTGTATATATCTGAATATATCGATGGCTTTCACTAGTTTAATAACTCCGCGCTTACACCAAGGGTTACATTTACCTATTCAGTGACACAGACTTTTTAAATATACATATTTAATAATAATAAAATATTGTCCTCCCGACTGAATTTAGGCCACGGCGGCATATCTCCAGAGAGATTAGTCATCTGCGCGGGAGATGTTATAGTGCACAAGTGTGTGCGCATTCATAGGTGTGCCTCTGTTCCAATCAATCAATCAATCGTTTATTTGCTTGAAACATTGTACAATTATGATGACAGTTCAAAAGTAGTCCACACATGTTTCATCAATGCTGACGTGCAAATTTAAGAATTAGGTAAGTACTTAATTAATACTTACAATTTTTTAATCCTTTAATCAATCATAATAATTAATATAATTCAACACAACCTTAAATACTTAAATAATAGCTTTAATAAATAAATAAATGTCAAAGTAATTAAAAAATAAATTATGGTTACGTGGTTATTAATTATTATGAGCTCAAGAAATAATAATTCTTTCACTCTTTACTCTCATAGCCCGATGGGACGGAAAATCCGATACGACTGGAGAGAGATCAGGTGCAGACCGACGGCTTTACGTGCTCTCCGAGGCACGGGGGTGAAACACCGCCAACTTCCTAACTCCGGGCTGGTACTGAGAACTTCAAGAAAATCAAAATACTTGTTAAGGTCCGATATATGGTAATAATCTATACTAATATTATAAAGAGGTAAAGTTTATGAGTTTGTGAGGTTGTAGGGGGTAATGTCTGGATCTAATGAACCGATTTTAAAAATTCTGTTATCAATAGAAAGACACATTATTTGTGAGTGCCATCAAATAAATATTATAAATGCGAATGTTTGGATGGATGTATGGATGTATGGATGTATGGATGTGTGGATGAATGGATGTATGGATGTATGGATGTTTGTAACTCAATCACGCTCCAACGGCTGAACGGATCTGGATGAAATTTGGCACAGAGATAGATTATAGTCTGGAATAGCACATAGGCTACTTTTTATCCCGGAAAATTAAAGAGTTCCCGCGGTAACCGAAAAACCTCAATCCACGCGGACGAAGTCGCGGGCATCAGCTAGTAGACTATAATATATTAAACCGAAAAATGAAAAGACTTTTTTGTGGTAGTCGGATTTGCAAAGTAAGTAAGTCGGAGAAAAAACGAAAACGTTTCTTATGAAAAGCGAGCAAACAAGCAGGCGGATCTGTAGGGCGATTGTGTAAAACCTGCATCCTCAGCCTGCATCAATCATTGTTACAGTATCAATTGTTGTGATTGGCTGAATTTATGGTATTCTTGCTGCGTCAATGGATTTTGTCCAATAGTGGAAGAGTGTTAACCAATCAGAGGTGATTGCGATCGTTACACTGTAGCTGTCATTTTTACCCGATCGCCATGCGGGTCACCTATTAAAATAGTAGATTAGTAGCCAAGGGTTGTAAGGCATCAATTGCAGCCCGAGATATTTAGGCGCACGAGCGCAGGGAGGGCGCCTATAGTTCGAGGGTGCAATTGATGCTTACACCCGAGCTAACTACTCTGCTTTACATCTCGATTGTGAGGTAAAGTAGGTCCTTATTACCCCCAAATGGAGCTTGTAGGTGACCAATTAGCGCTCTAGGGTAATAATGTAGCTAGAAAAGCCCGAGGGCGGTAAGTAATTAAAAAAAAACTCTTCACTCTTTCAAAAAGTTCGCGTACATCTAACCATCATACTTTTTTTAATTACTTACCGCCCTAGGGCTTTTCTAGCTACATTATTACCCCAGAGCGCTAATTGGTCACCTACAAGCTCCATTTGGGGGTAATAAGGACCTACTTACCGAATATGAGAGATGTAAAGAAGAATTATTATGTTTAGTGGAAAAGTCAAACTTGCCTTTCACGTACTCTACTTGGATAAAAATCATACCTCTAGTCTTAGTCACTGGAGCTCGGCAAAAATAAAGTGTGCAAAATTCATGGAAAATAAAGGTTTCAATACCTCATTAATAAAATAAAAAATTAGATGCTGAAATTCCTAAATTCAGAATCTTTTATGTTTAGGCTTAATTCTACAAGAATTTAGTAAAAGTTTTCTTATAAAATCCCCTTCACTAACGAAGCCTTCACATTAGCCACGAGAGAGCAAATTGAATTTAGAAAAGTAGACGATAAGTGCGTGCCTTCTACGTACGAATCGAGCACTCTTGCCTGCGAAATTTAATTAAATTATAATAGTAGATTACACAAATCGCGATCTTTCCGCGAACTCTTGCCACGTTTAATTTAGTTCCGCGCTTCTCTTTTTTCTTTTCAATTTGGCATGAATAGGAGAAAGCTTTTTGTTATTAATTGTTGTGACTTGACTGACAAAACTTCCCCTGAAGAGGAACTACGTTTCAAACTGTGGTGTTGCAGCTCCATATAAATGTAAGTTATCTAACTTTTTGTCCACTAGAAAAAAAATATTTCGAACGTGTTTTCCTTCGTATTAACTCAATCTATGGTAAAATAAAAAATTACATCGGAATCAAAAAGTATTAAGAAAAACATCTACGAGGGAACTGTAGGAGATAGGACTAAGATTTCTTCTTTTTTCTTATAAAATCTCCTTCATTAACGAAGCTTTCAGATTAGCCTCGAGGGATCAAATTTAATTTACAAAAGTAAGTGTGAAATCCTACGTACGAATTGTAAAAGTTTATTTGAACAATAAAATTGAATTTTGAACTCTTTTGCATTGTGATAAATAATATGGTTCATAATTTCCTATCTAGGTGCCTATTCTTAAAATATTTTTTATTAAAAAGATACGCGCTGAATTGAGAAAGTCCTTTTTTGAAAGTCGTTTATTAAAAGCGCTACCATTCCTTCAAGAAGTTTTTAAACACCGCTAAATTTTTTAATGAAAAACTCAGGTTGCTTTTTTATTTGAGAAAAAACAGTTAAATACAATTAAATGAAAACGCTACCATCTCTTCACTTGTCTTCCAAAACCATAGTTTTGTGTGTTTCTTATACTCTTAGTGAAGTACTTTCGAACTTTTGGTTCGTACTTTAGCACCACTGAAGCAGTTATTGCCTTTGTTGTTTCCAAACTATTCTCTACCTAAAATTACTTTGCGAAAAAGATTGAATCTAGACATTAGTGAGCGCCGACTTTTATTGAGTTTGTATTCTTTTTCTATTAACGAACGCTATTCTTGTTTCGAGTTGGGGATGATACTTACCCTTTTCAATCGAGTAAATACAAAAAAGAAAGAGTGGAAAGTGAGAGAAGTTATTTCTGTTTAAGCTCTTAAATGGAATTGGACATTTTATCGACGGGAACCGAGATGTAGGAAAAGCTATTGGTACAACTAAAATGATTTATACTCCTGTTAAAAGGAGTTTTGTGAAACATGTTGAAGGATGTTCAATACCTATAAAGTTTTCAGATGTGTTTTACTACTTAGATGATGCTCGTGCCTTACAAGTGGTGTACATGATATTAATTGTTTCCAGAACGCAAATAATTGTTTCCAGAACGCAAACTACGTGCAGTTCTTTGTAGTTATTACCGCCGAGGTCCTCATTGAATATGTGACGTCACCGTAGCGCGTAACGTCAATTATTAAACCCTTTAGAACGTAATTTTTACTGTAATACGACCTCTTTGGTGCAGCAGTGAGCACTGTTATCTTAAAAGCGGGAGGTCCCGGGTTCCTCGGCAATTTAGGAATTTATAATTTCTGAATTTTCTCTCATCTGGTCTGGTGGAAGAGTTTGACCGTGGCAAGTACCACTCTACCAGAAAAGACGTGCCGCCAAGCGATTTAGCATTCCTACGATACCGAATATAGATCGATTAGGGATATGGGTTTATTTGGAGTGTTATGCACCGGGATGAGCCCAACGGGCATTGAGGAATGGAGGCACCGATGCGTTATACGCCAACCCAATGTACGCAGATGGTGGCCACCGACGGGGGTTTTAGTACGTATAAATACAACATTACCCGACTTCTCCCCCCCGAAGTTGGGTATATTATGAAGATTTCTCCCCAATAAGCAAAAAAAGGGCTATAGGTTTAATTGGTTAACTGTCATAACCATATAGGCTAGCTAGTTAACTGCCTCGTTGGTCTAGTGGTTAGCATGTTCGACTGCGGCCGGCGAGGTCCCGGGTTCGAGTCCCGGGTTGGGTCACAAGTCGCAACAAGTACTGGGTTTTTCTGACAAGAAATTCTCAGTACTAGCCCGGAGTTAGGAAGTTGGCGGTGTGTCACCCCCGTGCCTCGGAGAGCTCGTTAAGCCGTCGGTCCTGCGCCTGATCTCTCTGCCGTCGTGTCGGATTTTCCGTCCCATCGGGCTATGAGAGTAAAAGGAACAGAGAGTGCACCTGTGGACTATAATATCTCACGCACAGATGGCTAATCTATCTGCAGATTGGCCGCCGTGGCCGAAATTCGATCGGGAGGACATTATTATTAGGCTAGCTAGCCCGCTACCATCTTGACTGCATCATCAATTACCATCACGGGCTAACTTGTAGTGGATAAAAATATGATAAATATTAAATACCTGTCAGTTGTGTTGTATGGTGAACCGGAATACTGGCTGACCGACGCTAGTTCAACTCCTCCGCGGTATATTGATACAAGGGCCAAATCTAGTGTTCTTATCTGTAACAAAAACAAAATGAATGAATAATTGCTATCGCATGATTACAAAGTACTTGCTGATGCCCGCGACATCGTCCGCGTGTAATAAGTTTTTACAATTCCCACGGGAACTCCTTAATTTTCCGGGATAAAAAGTAGCCTATGTCACTCTCCAGGTCCTCACCTATATCCATGCCAAAAATCACGTCAATCCGTTACTCCGTTGCGGCGTGATTGAAGGACAAACCGTCAAACTAACAAACCAACAAACTAACACACTTTCGCATTTTTAATATTAGTATGATATGATAGTATGAAGTATGATATTATTGCTAGTGGTGGTGGTAATAGCGGTGATAATCTTGTGGTTTCCTGGCTATCCCCGGGTGTAGAAAAACAACGACTCGGTTTTAATAATTTAATAACTTGTAAATGGTTTATTAAAGGTAAAAACAAGTATTTTATTACAAACGAACACACGGGCACCCACAATCGCCATTATAGAAAAAGAATACTTAATGCTTAGCTATCGGAAACAGAAGACAGTGTTGTAATCCTAATGATTCGAAATTCACAGATACAAAACTATAAAGCAAGGTTTGCATTCTCTACACTCAAACACCGGTACCTCAAACTTTTCATAGTTATGTGCGTTTTAAGCAATTAATCACTTTATTTTACGGTGGAGGAACCCATCGTGACGAAATCTGCGTACCTCAAAGTTCAGATGCCAAATTGTCTAAGAAAATCGTAATCATTTGATAGCTTAAAACGTATTATCAGTCGAACTGTTTTAGGAGTCCATACATGCTTTTTGACGTGCAGGCATCTATGAAGTCCTTAAACAGCCCCCCGATTATGTAAGAATTGTCGATCAAACGTAATGGTTCAGCGTCAAAGTAATATAAACCATAACTGCATCGAATTAGAGCTCAATTTCATGTATCCATTATTATACGTTAGAGTATCGTTCATACCTAAACGTATAAGAATGGGTATACGAAATTGAGCTCTAATTTAATGCAGTTATGGTTTATTTACTTTGCCGCAGAACTTTTACATTTCATCGGCCATTCTTACATGATTGGGGGGCAGGTCAAATAATTATACGTTTGACAAGCGATTACGATTACGATTTCCTTACACAGTCGGCACATGATTATGATGAATTGTAGAATTTTAGATGTATAAGTAGCCAAGCTGAAAGGTTATTTTACTCAATGATTTTACTACAGAAAAATATTTTTGTTTTATATTATAATCACCATGATAAAAAACGCTTCAGCTTGAAAATTGTTCGCCGAGTGACAATGTGTAAAACCTGTTTGTGTCACAATTTAATTTTGATTTTTAATTTACAAAAGTGGTTTTTACCAGCACGTAGCAAATAACGCCAAGTAGCAATTAATATTCTCGCCGAGAGCGTTGGGCCAATGTGTACAAGAATTTCAAGAGAAGTTCAAATAGTGAAATATTATTGTTTAATATTTTTGTTGGAGTAACTCAGCGTGAAAATCAGTTGCTAAGCGCGAGCAGAAAATGGATTAAGTCTCTCTATGGTACGCCATAACGAAGTTAAGTATCTATTAGGGAACGTTCTAAACTTACAACAAACACGATACCAATTTCTAGTCACGTCCCTTCACACTATATTACGCCCACAAGTTTTTTATTGTAACAACCGAAAAATAGTTTCCCCAAGCCGCGTCCGCAGTAATGGAGACAGCAGAGAAATATTAATGCTTCAAAACCTTCACCGATTATATTCTCCTATGCTTTGGAAAAATCAACTCTAACATGATTTAAATAAGGTTGGAAATAACCTGCTACGATATTTTTGGTAATACGTTTATATCATGGAAGTTATAATGGTGACGTAGCAAGGACATACTTCGGACTGTCACACATGCTTAGCGTCTTTTGTGGCTTTGTCAGTTCTTATTTTGTTGGATTTATATGAAAAGTTGCTTTGTATTATTTCATTTTTTTCTGTCTTGACCTAAATTTAAGTGAGCATGGAGGGTTGGTTTTTATTATTATTACCATCGATTTACCAACTAAGGATACAACATTACCTACAAATTAATACTCAAAAAGCGTTCACAACCGCTTATAGAAACACAGCTATAGATAATATAGACTGAGACACCAAACAGTTTTTTTTTCTCCACTACAAGTCAGCCCTTGACTGCGATCTCACCTGATGGTAAGTGATGATGCAGTCTAAGATGGTAGCGGGCTAACCTGTTAGGGGCATGGCAGTTATATTAAACCCATACCCCTATTCGGTTTCTACACGGCATCGTACCGGAACGCTAAATCGCTTGGCGGCACGTCTTTGCCGGTAGGGTGGTAACTAGCCACGGCCGACGCCTCCCACCAGGCCAGACCAGGGAAATTCAGAGATTATAAATTTCCGAACCCTGCCGGGGATCGAACCCGGGACCTCCGCACGTTAAGGCAACAGCGCTCAACACTGCGTCACGGAGGTCGTCAACGGTTCACAAAAACCAACCATATAACTTTATATTTAGTGTTCAATTTTGTAATAACAATTCGACACATACGACATTTTGTCGCCTAGTGTACTCATGCGCGACTGAGGCGAAAATTGTTCACAATATCAGCTATTTGTGCACAATTTGACCGTGCCGTTTTTTGCGTTTCGATGGTGCGTCTAAGGTATTGGTAAGTCAATGATTCCTACCAAAAAACAATTTTTCTTGAAAAATGACTCGAATAAGCATTGAATACGTCAATGCGAATAAGTCAATCCACTGACATATTTTTCTGATACAAGATACTCACCTTACTAACTAGGCTATAACTTAGACTTTGATATTACAACTTTCAAAGTAAGTATACCTTCAAAGTGTACCTACATCAGTCAACAGGTTATGGGCCCAGCCTCTTTGATTCACTAGAACGAGTCCGAATAAGCATTGATTATTGGAACCAATGTCCAGAAATGCAAAATATATTATAATGTAGGCATGAGTTATAATAGTAATAGGTAATTAAGTGATCTATACAGTTAATATTTTAAATGCGAAAGTTTGGATAGATGGATGTTTGGTACTCAATCACGCCAGAACAACTGAACGGATCTGGATGAAATTTGGCACCGAGATAGATTATAGGCTGCAATACCACGTAGGATACTTTTTATCTTGGAAAATTATAGAGTGGCCGCGGCAAAAAAAAACATCAGTCCACGCAGGCATCAGCTAGTAAGATAAATTTACCGACCTACTCTTAACCCGCTTGAAATATTCATTTCAGCCGCCTAAGAAAAATTGGCTTTTCGTTTTCAGATCCACCCTTTGACAAAATGAGATGTTATGAAGCAAGAAGTTTATTGTTACTCTCTCTTAGCACAGAATAGGTAATAGTAGTAACAGAAGAGTTACTCCGCGAAGACCTTTTAACCATCAGCGACTCAGGTTACGTCGTAATAAAGTGCAATTCAGCTCGCACAGCGCTGCGAGTGAAAATAATTAAATACCTACCTCTATATATCTCTTTCTATCGCGTAACTCTTATCCCTTCAGACGCGGCGCGTGTAGCCTTAGGGTTGACTACTTCTAAATTCTTACTATCGGTATCATTACTATGGGTCGGTAATCGGTTGCAATGATGACGACAATTACTTTAAAAATAGATAAAAGATATATTATTATTATTCATAGATTTTGTAGAAACCAAATAGGGATATGGGTTTAACATGCTGCCATGCCCCTAACTGGTTAGCCCGCTACCATCTTACACTGCATCATCACTTACCATCAGGTGAGATTGCAGTCAAGGGCTAACTTGTAGTGGATAAAAAAAAGTCGTTATATATTCCACAAGTAGTGAAATATCAATGAATATTTTACACTTATATGGGGTGGAAGGGGGCCCATGCCAGAGTTTACGAGACAAAATAATATACCCACATTATGGATTAATCACCATCGACTCATCGGCGGCCCACCAGTCCCACTACTAAGCACGACTCACGAGGCTCTTCTCAGAATGAGAAGGGTTTAAGCCATATATTCCTCCACACTGGCCAATTTCTTGTTGGCAGACATATTAGGGTTTTTTATAATGATTATAGAACTTCAGGCATGTTTTCAGCTTTACACACGATTTTTGTTCACCGTAAATGATATATTTTAATTAATTAAGTTGGAGGTGCGTTCCCAGGATCGAACCCCAGACTTGGAGGCTGAAGTCTACCCATTAGGCTATCACTATAATATTGGATACTACCTATGGTTTATATTTACTTTTGTTTAAAACTGTATCTTGTGTGGATATAAAAATAAAACTACCCACATTATGTATTAATATTAGTTTTGTTTAGAACTCTAAGTAGGTACGTATGTACTATGTACCTAGATAGGCAAATAATACAAACTTACCTTTCAGGGTCCTTAGGAAGTGCAAAGAGCGATAAGTTAGGTCTTAATAATTAGAGTTTAAACGACCTAATGTGATACGATATCGTTTACTGATCTTTCTTTGTTTATCCATAACGAGAACTTGAGTAAAAGTCAAACGTATAACTACGGTCCGCGCGCAACACTCGACTGATACGAGTGCCGTCGAGCGTCCACGCAGCAGTAGTTAAATATCTCAGGTCACGTGACAAGTGAGCCAGGCCTGCTCTTAGTCTCTAGACGTGCTGTCCGACTAAAGAGGCACTGCGTTCGTACGTTTATTTAATTTTTTGCCATTTAGGTCCCTCATATCAAACGAAGATTTGCTCTTCTTAAATTCAACACCCTCTGTTCGTTTTAAAACTGAATAGGTAATAGTACAGTGGTTTTAAATTTGATCATTTTGAACATAGATTAAAGGAAAAAGTGCACGAAATATTGATGACGTCACAAGTCAATAATTCATACTAACTCCCAATAAACGTGCGTGTTGACGTTTGATAAAGCCTCGATAAAGAGTTGCCGATTTGATTAATTGGCAAATACCGTCAGAATGAGAAGCTAGCTGTATAGTACAAATACCCAATTTAAATTAAGCGAATCCAAACACCAATTACGTCATTTACTCTTCCCATTTCCAAGTTCTCAGTATTATAAATTCACGACTGTATCCCCTCGAATTCACCGACATTAAGATAACATGGAACTTTCCCGAAAACAGAACATTGACGGTTCCAGAAATCCATTTAACCCTAACTGCCTTTGGTTATTCAAAGCTTAACGCAATAAAACCTTAAAGATTGTCACATACTAGACTTGTTCTTGAGCCGCAAACGCTGCAAACGCAAAACAAAGTACTATATTCAAGAATTAATAATGACGTTATCAGTACTCCGTCTAGATCCACGAGCAAAAGAAAAATACAATAATAATTGCTGTTGCGCTTCCTTTAAATTTTTTTAATGTGTGTTAGCTTTACAGCGCTAATTTTATTTACACCTTCTGGATAAGATTAGATTGATTCAGTTATCTCTCTTAAACACAGGATATTTTTTTGGCAAAATTAAAATTTCTACAGCACTGAAGCGTGCACTCTTTGCGCTCTCTATTGTGCGCTCAGCTTTATCCGGGATAAAACTATAAGTTGGGCCAATCCCACAAATTAGAAACAACATCGCCTTGGCAAAGACAAGCCATTTGCCAGAGCGGATGCTATAAACTTTGTGAAGGGGATTCCCGCGTAAATGAAAAACAATAATGAGGCAATTTGTCTGGCGTATCGTAGTCACACAGTTTAGAAACACATACAGTCTTCATGCGGAAACATCAATCGTGCAGGATAAGAGGGTCGAGACATGGAATGGACTGTCAGAATGGGAGACGTAACCTTTGAACTGTTTTTATATTTTGTTGCATACAGTAGGTATCGTCAAACTTTTTCCCTCACACAAACAAAAATAGTTTGGCTTACTTGGATTTGATAATGGACGTCATTTTCGTAATCAGCACCCCAAAAAACCTCGAGTATAGGAAATAGCACATA
The DNA here is from genome assembly GCA_917051295.2 of Erebia ligea. Lineage (NCBI taxonomy): Eukaryota > Metazoa > Arthropoda > Insecta > Lepidoptera > Nymphalidae > Erebia > Erebia ligea. Next base: position 3,484,353 of record OU785232.1, read on the forward strand.
GGTTTAATAAAACTTATGGTTAAGTAAAAATTCACGCGTATCACGTCATATTTACTAATATTATAAATGCAAAAGTGTGTTTATTTGTTAGTTTGTTCTTGAATCACGCCTCAATACGAAACGTTTAAAAGTGATTTTTTGCATAGGTATTGGACTAGTTATGGACCTGCAAAGTGACATAGGCTACTTTTTATTCCGGAATTTAAGGCATTCGCGAAGGCATTCGTTTGATAACTGTATGGTTTTATACACTGTGGTAGTATCATGCAGTATCATCTAAGCAAAAGAGTACGAAGATTGTCTTGGCGATGCTAGCCTGCTGAGATAGGCGCGATTTGTCATGTAAATTGTTAGGATGATTGAGGCTGGGTTCCGTACAAGGTTATTTCGTAAGGATGGAGTTGGTAACTTTATGCGTTTGTCTCTGGGAATGTTTGCTGTTATTTTTCTTGTCGTGAATAATTTTGTTTTTGCTTGGAACAAAGTTTCTTATTTCACTAAATTTATTTCTGCTTGTTTTTTGACTATGTTATACTATACTTCAGGGATAGAAGAAAAATTAAGAACAGAAAAGTTATGTTTTTTTTAATTTGAGTTTTATCATGGTCAATTCGACGTTAATTATTTACCCTGTTAGTCCAAAGGGATGTGTGTATTGTATGAGGGTTGTAGCTTCAGGCCTGAATATTTGGATCGTCTTGGGTACAATTTCTCGGCTCATTGAAAGTAGACTAACGATTCATAAAATATATTCTCAGGTCTGTTTTATCTCTCCCAATCCCATACTAACAAATACTTTTTAACCGCATAATCGATTAAGCGTTACGTAAAAACGCGTTCAAACCAATAAAAAATTTATAAAAACAAACATACCTTGCTGGAAAATGTGCATTCATATTATAGTCTGTATTTTTACTATATCTACTACTATAATATTAAATCAAAATCAAATCATCTTTATTCAAAATTGGTACCTACAAAGTACACCTTCTGAACGTCATGTTTATAAAGAATAAGAATTGATGGTGATAATTAACAACGTTATCTTAAGACTAAAGCTCAAAGGTCGAGGGTTCAAAACGCGCCCTGGTCTGAGAAGAGCCCACAACTAACTCAGCCGGGTTTTTTATTTTATTATTATGTGACACTGGAGTCAAGCGCCAACTTGTAATAATGGAGAAAATTAAATGAAGTGTTGAATATTTTAGCATAGCAATAGATCCTAAGAAGTCTTTGGTTAATTACGTAGCCAACTTTACGTTAAAAGACGTTAAAGACAAAAAAAAGAGATCCGATGAGAGGTAAATTGTAGTTAATTAGATACTTGATCGGGAAAACTTTTTTGTGTAAGGGGAAAAGTTTTCTTTTAACTTGAGCTATAGAGCCCTTTACAGATAAGAATCTATTTATCTTACTCAACAGCCTATTTCAGTTAGCATTTACGTTTAGTTCCTCAATTGACTTACTATTCTCTCGAGAAGTACTTTAATATTAGATTAAAACAGACGTTATTTTGCAATAGTCTTTGACAAATGAGATACAACACTCGATTAATTTGACGATTTGAACTTAGTGACCTATGTATCTAATGGTAATATTTGTATGGATGGATTTATGGATGGATGTTTGTTACTCAATCACGCTAGAACGACTGAACGCATCTGGATGAAATTTGGCACAGATATATATTTTAGTCTGGAATAACACATAGGCTACTTTTTTTCCCGGAAAATTAAAGAGTTCCCGCGGGAACCAAAAAAACCTCAATCCACGCGGACGAAGTTGCGTGCATTAGCTAGTAATCCAATAAACACAGCGATGTTTGGTACCACTCACACCTAAATGTGATTCAATAAACAAAAATTGAGATATAGATGTACTCGTAGACTCAGTTTTATTTTAGTCCTCGATCCATTTATATTAATTAATTCCAACATTCATGATACACGTCATGTAGGATAAGCAAGTAGGTAATACGTCACCCATAATAACCTCGAAGACAATCTTTGCGAATGTTTTACTACGACATATAGCGCGATTTAGGATGGTAGAGTCAAACAGAAAACTTTTATAAAGAGAATAGACATCGAAATTGATAGCCCGCAAGGGATTTTCACCCGAAAAAGATCTAGGTCTAAAAGATGGAGGGGTTCGTAAATCGCACATAGCCGTAGATGTCTACATAAATAATCGAGAAAGTAGGCTTCAAAAAAGTACTGATACTAACGCGTGCCTAATGCCTTATTCCCAAGAGTGTAATCACAAAAATGTGCCCATGTCAGTAATTAGAACTTTTAGGGCAATAATTATGAGTCAAGATACTTAACTAAGTACGAGATTGAGTACGCGTGAGTCTATTAGCTTGCCGAAGAGATTGAATCGATTAGACTAACCATGAAAATTAGACAATGATGATTTTTAAGTTAAATCATTACACTTGCTGAAACAAACCATAGTTAAAAAAAAAATACGCGCCGAATTGAGAACCTCCTCCTTTTTTGGTTAAAAATTAATGTAAATAAATACTAAATAATCATTAAGGTTACATGTAGTTATAATAAACCCGTATCCTTAATGGATTTCTACACGGCATCGTAACGGACCGCTCAATCCCTTAGCGGTACGTCTTTGCCGGTAGGGTTTAGCCACGGCCGAAGCCTCCCACCAGACAATAATGTTTTCAAATCATCTTCTACGTCACAGGCGAATTAAAACTTTTCATATGTAAGTTTAAAAATTAAAGCCATTAATAATTAAACTCACTTAAAGTATTCATGCTCTTTAATTCATATTCCGGACTTCAGGCGGAATAAAGTAGCAAAAAATTGTTTCAGTAAACTTAATAGAGGTCTTGACGTCATTTCAATGATATTATGGCGGAATGAATATCGGTCATTGAACCTTAGCATAAAACATTTCAGAAACCAAGTTTTATCGCTCTTTTCTTCGCATTTCTTTTCTTTTGTCTCTCAAGCTATAATTATATTATCAGTATCACTTTATGCATAGCTAAATCTTTTTTTTTTTAAATAGGTACCTTTTTTTTTTTTTTTTTTGTTGTAGGAGGGGAAAATCCTCATGGACATCCGGTCCGGACCAGATAGTGCCGGACTCCTACCGGCTAAAAACCCCTCCTGTCTCCAGGCAGCAATGTTCCCGCCAAAATTGGCCTACCACTACTGCCGAATGCCCGTCTCACCCACGCCCATCTCTTTCATCCTTCTCTTTCTTTAGCATTATATTTTCCATAAATGTTTGTACTATATACCAATAGTTTTTGGACTCTATCATTTTGTCTATGAGACTCTCCACTCCAATGTCTTCTCCTAGCTCGTCCATGACCTTCCTTCTTTCGTCATCAAACTGGGGACAGTGGAACAGTGTATGTTCAGCGTCGTCAACTGGATGTATGCAGTACATACACTTACTATTGTTTCTTTTTTTGATGCGTTCCGTGTACTGCATAAACACCCCGTGTCCCGTGAGACACTGTGTCATGCGAAATGTCAAAGTGCCGTGTTTCCTAGATACCCAGCCTTTTATATTTCCGATCAACCTGTGCGTCCAACGCCCATTCGTAGACTTATCCCAGTCTTCTTGCCATCTAGCAAGGGTCTCTTCTCTGATGGCTCTTCTTTCTTCTGGCAGTTTTATCCCGTAACATTGTGCTCTTTCCCTTGCTAGGAGATGTGCGGGGATTAAGTTTGCCAGTACGAGGGCGGCATCTGTGGATATAGTCTTATAAGCGCAGCAAGTTCTTAAAGCCATCATACGCTGGGTACTCAACACTGTTTTCTTGTGCACTTCCTTGTCCATAGCCACTGCCCATATCGGAGCCGCATACATAACAGTGGACTGCATTGCAAGAGCTAACGTTCTTCTTTTCCGTGAGTTCGGTCCGCGGGTATTTGGTAATATTGATGTGAGTGCCTTAATAGTTTTTTGGGCTTTCTCGCACGCCGCGGTTATGTGCTTACCAAAGTTCAGGCGCGAGTCCAGAGTCACCCCTAGGTAAGTAACTGTTGAGGTGGGTTGTACCTGCGTATTGCTACAAATGAAGTTGTTATTTAAGCTTAATCTTCTATTGAAAATGATAGCAACCGTTTTTTCCGGGGCGATTTCTAAGTTATTGTGCGTCATCCATAACATAATACCGTGCAGGGCTTCATTCCCTTTCCTTACCAAATCTTCGGCGTTCCTAGCTGTCACTGACACTGCTAGATCATCCGCATAGCAGATTAATTTTACCCCTTCTGGAACTTCCACTGTCATAACATCGTCATATAAGATATTCCACAAGGTTGGACCGAGAACGGAACCTTGGGGAACACCCCCTCCTATCTCTACTCTGACTCCATTTTTTAGCTGAACAGCTCTTTGTTCTAGGTAGTCTATTATGCTATTAATTATATATTTGTTTATATTTCTCCTTTTCAACTTCTCTATTATTTTTGGCCAGGATGCCGTATTGAACGCATTTCGAACGTCTACCAAAATTAAACCATTCCATTTATTTTCTTGTTTGGCTTGTCTTGCAATACTAACTACTTGCTTTATTGCATCTGTAGTAGATCTACCCTTCCTGAAACCATACTGATTTTCCTGAAGTCCACCATTTTTGTCTATGTCCTGTGTGAGTCTGGTATTAAGTAGTCTTTCATAAACTTTTGCTAGTACGTTTATTAGACAGATTGGTCTGTATTTAGTACATTCGCTCAGCGACTTCTTTGGTTTATCGATGAGGATGAGTTTTTCAATCTTCCAGCTTTCAGGAAACTCTCCTTTCTCTAGGAGTCCATTGAATAATTGGACAAAATATCGGGGATATTTCAGTATAACCCGTTTAATGACTTCCGGTGGTATTGAATCTGGGCCTGGTGCTTTTCCACTCTTAATTCTATCTGCAGCATCTCTGATGTCTTTCTCTGAGAACCTTAAGCTTTCCAAATCATCATCTTCTTCATCTAGATTCTCTCTTTTAAGCTCTTCGCATTTCGTTACTATAAACAGTTCTTCAAACACTTTCTTTTTTCCTACTAGGGGTAAAGTTGTTTTAGGTTAGGTTAGTAGTTTTAAATAGGTACCTGTTCACTCTTGCCTTGAAGGTACTCAAGTCATACATGGCAGGAAACACGGTCGCCCAAAAGGCGTCCCAAACCTTAGCGGTTCGTATCAGAAATGTGGAACAAAAACGTAATAATGCTCGCAACTTCGTCCACATGGAAAGTTATTTAAAAATCCTTCAGGAACTCTGTCACCTGCCGGGACAAAAAGAAGCCAAAGCCATACCGGGATGCAAGCTCTATTCTAAATTTTGTTTGTCCGTTAGTCAATTTATCCTTTTCTTGTATACTACTTTTTTATTGTATGAGAAAAATACAAAAATCTATGGTAATTATCCAGAAGGTTAGAATGGATAGCGGGAGAACAGCGGTCAATGAACTCTCGCATAAAACATTTTTAGAGCACCACTGATGTTTTATCACCGTTGAAGTTAGATGTTTAACCCATTTGTCTTTCAAATTAACTTTTTTGCTCAATTTACTTAAACCTTTATGTAGAAGTGTTTTAATTTGATCGCTTAGTCATCATAAATTTTAAATGAAAAAGTAAGTGAATTAAAAATGAAAACACCCATTGCCAGGAAAAGAACAAAACTACTACTATAATAAGTTGCAGCCGGATTGAAATTAATAGCGGCATTAATAATTGAAATTATTAACGGCCTGCCGTATTGCATACGGCTAGTACTCAGTGGTATTACCACAGGGTAGATAAACCTCCTAAAACAGATACAACCAGTATGGAAACTACCTACCTAGAAACAAACGACCGTCCGCCGCAATCAAGCCGCAATCAATCAGCGCTTTGCGTCCTTCAATGCGTTTTGTAATTGAGCGGATCATACACCGCCATTTCGTAAAACAGCGTGAAATGAAGCGCCGCATTGTTAATATTAATGTCAATTCGCCATATTGTAAACCCCAAAAACCAGGATCAAAATGAAATCTGGGATCCCGGATCCACGCAGTCTTTTCTGCCTTATCCATTGAGTGTTTTACTAGGTCTTGAATGAAGCGAGTCTACAAGGCGGAGAGAGCGAAGCGAGCCGGCGACCTTCGTACCAAAGGAATAGGTCAAGCTGAATTAAGGGCGACGAAAGGCAAATACAAGTACTTAATCTCCGTGTTTAATTTCATCAAAATAGGTTCAATAGTTTTAAGCTGTGATACGGTTCCAGACGGGGGAGACGGGCAGACCTTTTTTTGATTTTTTTATTAAGTAACTACGAACATACATAGATAGATACGAGTAGATAGATAGATAAACTCTTTATTGCACACACTTAGGCTGATATCTATAGAGCGAACTTTGACTTGGCTCAGACTTTACTCAGAGTTAAAACGAGATGGGCTTATGTGAGTAACATAAATCTGTCTCGTTTTAACCATGTCTTAAGTCTAAGCAAAGTCAAAGTTACACTGACATAATATATAGTTTCGCATTTTTGAAGTGAAAACTTCTTTAGCCGCGTTGAGCACTTTTTGGTAGGGGGTAAAATTGTGGATTCGCGTCACCGTCATTAAAATGCTCGCTCCGACATGCTCGCGTATTTACCAAGACAAAAGGTCTTAAATATAATTATACTGCATTCGTAATTAAACTTTATAAATCACTTCACTATGACTGCCAATTTTTTTTTGAAATTTAATATTGTAAGACCGTTAATTTAGTTATCACTCATGCAACAATTTACCAGGACTCTACGAGCTATTTAGTAAATGAAAATAAAGCTAGGAAATCCGATAACCGGTTCTGTGTTAATTTACTCAAATTCAAACTAGAATGGGTACCTACTTGGAGTTTCCGTTTATAGACAAACTTTCGTTAAATCGATGGAACTGATTAACGATTTATCCAGGTCGAAAAGGTTAACAAACTTTACCTTACCACGGTAAAACTACGTGAAACTCGACGATAAATTGCCCGGAAACATCCGGCCCGAGGAAATGAGAGGTTATTTCCAATCTGTTATCTGTTCAAACTTTGTAAGTAAATTATTTGATTTCGAGTTTTCCATAACCACGAAGCGTTGGCATTACGTAACATTATTTCATTTAAAATTTAATTATATTACTAACTAGACTAGACGATGCCAGCGACTTCGTACGCGTGGATTAAGATTTTTTTGATTCCCGAGAGAACTCTTTAATTTTCCGGGATAAAAAGTTGCTTTTGTCCTTTCCCGGGATACAACCTACCCATGTACTGATTTCATCAAAATCGGTTGAACGGATGAGCCGTGAAAGCGTAGCAGACAGACAAACAGACACACTTTCGCATTTATAATATTAGTATGGATATTATGGATTTATTCTTTGAAATATTATTGCAGCTCATAATATTATTATTTCCTACATTCAAAATATAGCAATACTAGATGATGTCCGTGATGTTGTCCGCGTAGATTAAGCTTTTTTTTTCCATGGGAACTCTTTAATTTTCCGGAACAGATAGCCTACATCCTTCCCTGGGATGCAACCTATTTCTGTATCATTTCATCAAAATCGGTTCAATATATGAGCTGCGAAATTGTAATAGACAGATAGACCCTTTCGTCTTTCGCATTTATAATATTAGTATGAAAGTATGGATTATCATTTCGATCACGATCGGTAATTTAAGTGTAAATAATACCATTAACGTGTAAAATGCCGATACGTGACAAAACAAGTTTAGTGCACAATTATGACCGACCAATCATTTAGCTATCAGTTTAATTGAGCTATTAATGGCCCATAATCATTGTTAGAACAAAGTTGTAATGACCTGTTAGGCTAGTCACTAACTTTGATTAACCAGTTGCAATACATGATTTGTTTAGTAACAAACTAGCTATAACTAAAATATCTTTACTTTTATATGCAGCGTGCATACTAGTGCGACAGGGTGAAACGTCGTTCCTCTCCGATGAAGACGTTTTAACGTGTACAATGCCTATTGTGTTTTCGCTTTAAAAAACTTTGTTGTGCTAATACCCAACAGTTCTATCTGTCAGTTTAGCTTCAGAAGCTTATTCAACCAAACGCTTGACGTAGATGATTTTAAAACTCAAGTGTTCACAAATACGCGCCGAATTGAGAACCTCCTCCTTTTTGGAAGTCGGTTAAAATGAAGAGGTATTTCAAGCGTAAGAAGATAAAACGAACAGCCACCTATTTACAAACAGATAAGTATGATATACTAAATTTCTTACCTACCTTCTTTGCGTAGTTGTAAGCGCTGTAGTCTTGTAAGTGGAAAGATCAGATTATGATCTCAATTTTGGTAAATTTTTGGAAATTATAATGTCTAACTTGTCTCTGGTCTCGTCTGGTGGGAGGTTTCGGCAGTGGTTGGTTACCACCCTACCGGCAAAGACATACCGTCATACGAATAAGGTGGTTAGAGCGTGGAAGATTAGGTGTATGAGTTTAATAAAATACACATCTCTTATGACCCGTTGTGCTAGGTGACCGACAGAAGCGACGCGACGCTATACGACGCTATAGAAATAGACGAACTTGTCTACGCGACAACGTCGGGCATGTGAAACAATGGGTAGGTTAACGGGTGACCCGTTGTCCTACGTAAGCAGGGACTGAAAAACGGATTCATAAAGGTTACAGAAATATTATAAGTGTTACAGAATGAAAGTGTAACAGAATCGAAGCTGTAACCCTTTTGACTGTGTTTTTAATTCTGTTAACCCGAAACACTTATTTTTCTGTAACAGAAACGAATCTGTACCAGAAATGAAAGTGTTTTAAAGTGTAAAAGAAATAGCGACGTTGCCAAATTTACTGTTGACGCGTATTCAAATTTGAACCTAAGGTGAAAGGTTTGATGGTTGCAATTGTTTTAAGAAAACCATGGCCAATATTGTGTAATTGTATGTAAGTCCAATGAAGTGAGAAGACCGCGTTGTCACACCGTGCAGTTTGTTAGGGCAAGTACCTATCAGGGTTACAGATAAAATAAACGGTTACAGATTGATTGGGTTACAGTATCGTGTCTGTTTCTGCTATAAGTGTTTCTGTTTTATAACAGTTTCAAAAAAACAGTGTTTGAACCGCTTACATCGGTTACTGTTTCAGTCCTTATACGTGAGCGAAAACCGCGTCACCACTACTCGGTACGACGCGACGCGACAATATCAAACAGTAGCTGGCCCTTCAAGTGGCCTACGTTGTCGCGTAGATACGTCTGTCATTTTCTATGGTGTCGTATCGCGTAGCGTCGCGTGGCATCGCTTCCGTCGCTCACCTAGGACAACTGGCTAGACTGAATCATCAGTAAGGCGTCATACACGAAACTAGCGACGGCCAAGCGACGGCGACGAATTTCGGGAAGATCCTTTATGGCAAGCTGAAATTGTGAAAAAACATAATTTCGTCCATTGGTGAATCCAGTCCTGCCAGTCTGGTAGAGTGTTTGCGGTTATTTCGCTACTGCGCAGCATATAACATTTGCAAAAATAAATCCAAAAAATCATTTTTTTGGCAACTTGATTTTTTTATCTTTAAATTTAATACTTATAGAATTCGAAAAAAAACCCCCACGTTTTTGTCGGTTATAAAGTATCACCAGACCTCTTCAAAATTCGTCCCGAAATTCGTCGCCAGCTCTCCGACTAATCGCATCGCCCCGCTACGTGCCACTACCGCTGTCGCCCCGCTACCGCTAATTTCATGCCCGTACACCTGTCCAGGTGAAATCGCAGATAAGGGAAATTGTAGTAGAATTTAACAAAAGAACGTACTCTTCGTGTTTTGTTTATTCTATGTCATTTACATACAGAATTTGTTTGAAATAAAATAACGTATTCATGGCATTCATGCGACTGAATTTAGTATTCAACGCAAATTCGCGATCATTAGAAATGATTTAATGCTAAATAATTAATTGAACGCTTGTGATTACATTTGCATTAATCATTTGTGAATAAATTGCGTATTGATTGCAATGTTTGAGATCACGATTCGTTTTGCGATTTTGTTTCATTTTATTTATTATAATCGTTTGACTGTTACATAGTGAAGATCTTAAAATAGTAATAGTTTTAGATAGTAGGAACAGTCTACCTCTAACAGGCAAACGATAGGTACGAGTATATTAAGCTTGGAGCAGTTAATTTAACATAAAGTCATAATAAATATTTTATTCAAACTATTAGTGAATTATTACGATGTTATTTGATATTGAAAGTGCAATAGTGTGGTAAATGATATATTATGATACTAGCTGATGCCCGCGACTTCGTCCGCGTGGAATATTTTTCTTAATTCCCACGGGAACTCCATAATTTTCTGGGATATAAAGGGGCCTATGTTACTCTCCAAGTCCTCAACTATAGCCATGCCAAAAATCACGTCGATCTGTTGCTCCGTCGCGGCGTGATTGACGGACAAACCAACAAACGAACACTTTTGCATTTATAATATTAAGCATGAAGTATGATGTAATAAAATGAATATTTCTTACAAATATGTATAAAAATTCTTACACTATCTGACATAATTTATTTACTCCAGCATCAAGTTAAAAATAATGTATTCCCGCAGCAGAATTGGAAATAATTTAATGCTGAATCGAATTTCTTGTGATTACATTTGCATTCATTGGAATTATGATTAAATTTCGATTTGATTTTCATATCGTAATGATCATAATTTGTTTGTCAAGGCATATTATCGAGTGTCAAAGTTTTGAATGTTCAATAGCGCGTGACTTATAAATTTAAATAATTGTTTTGCAATGTTATCTTATATGAAAATGGAATTTTGAACGAAAATAATACCTATTATAATTTCAACTATTATAATTGCAAAAGTGCGTCTGCCTTTCCATCTGTCTGTCTGAAACGTTTTCATGGTAGATCAACCGTTTTTACCTAGGTAACTAGTGAGTGCTAAGGTTAAGATTCTTTTTTTATTTCAGCGGGACTTTTTAATTTTGTGGGATAAATTAGAGAGATTTAAGCCAAATTAGTTCAGTCATTGTAGCGGGAAGGATTAACCAACATCCAATCATTCGCGTTTGGGTTTAATATTAAAATAGGATAGGATAGTGAATATCACGTAGGGCAAATAAGTTAGTTATAGCATTTAGACTTAGATCCGGACACATGCCATTAGGCAAGTTTAAACATCTTATGAGGAAAAGTGACTAAGTATGTGGTGAAGTTGATGATATTTTACACTTGCAATTGGTATGTGTTCCTAACCACAATTTGAGAGAAGCACTGACGTATGAACTTAATTTAAATTTAATGAATATTAGTGTTACTCTATTTTTAACATATAAATTTGTCAGTGATTCTCTCAAATTGCTATAGATTTAGAATTAATCATGATATAGCTTAATGTATGTAGCGTGTAACGATAGGGCTGACGTAAAGGTCACCTATAAAAGCCCTTTAAAAGGCAGATTAAAAAAAAGGGAATTTAAGCACCAAAACATCTCTCAAAAATATACGCACCTGATAATGGGTCTGTACAACCACTGCCCTAAAAACTATGGAAGCATCTTGGACTCTCGTCTCCAAAGGTCTCTCAGCGAACTTCGGACACTGGCTGTCGCAAACTATTGTCTGGCACAATAACAAGAACACCACAAACAAATCCCTATTGGAAAACTTGGCCGCCGGGCATGCCATTTTAAACTTTAGCGAAACACTTTAAGTTACATATTTATTTGTCATTTCACAGCACTCTGCTTCGCTCGCCGTTTCTTTTGTCGTTTCCTGCTCTGCATTATCTGTAACAAGAGATGATGTTTCAACGTTATAATAATACCATAGATCGGACATAACTTAAATACAATTCGTAAGAAAAGAGGCCAATTAGCAACTTTACAATAAGTAACTCAACTGTATTCAAGAGATTCAAAATTCAAATCTCACTAGTTTCTCCCTGCACTGTCTCTTATAAAAATAAGTAGGAAAGAGAAAAGAGTATCTGCATAATATTATAATTTGACCTCATACGAGATGTCGCGTCGTTGGAAACCGCTGACTGGATTGAGACTACGGTCTGAATCCAGTCCTTGCTATTGATCCTTTTCCGTGTGTTAACAAAAAGTGACAGCATTAAAAAAATTACCTTAATCAGTTTAAGAGTGCAAGTGGGCCTTATTGGTTAATTTTAAATTGTGTACAAATTACGTCAAATTTGGCATGCAGAAACTTCAGAAAACGTCAATTTTATAAATTTTATGTGTTTTTCAAAGCATACAGTGTGACCAATTCTGTATAACACAATCTATAAACTAAACTAAAATGACAACTTTAAATCTAGTTGTGTCCCTTTCCGAAGGGAGTATTATGAAAAGTGTAGCAATATTTTTAATGCTGCAATTTTAATTTAGTTTAGAGATTGTGCACTACAGAATCAGCCCCCGTATGGGCTGCAAGTTCTAAAATAAAAGTATCAGTTAGGGTAGCACTGTACAAAATATCAAAACTGAGTATGTCAATGTTCTCTTTAGCCGCTCTTATCTCAATAAGTCTCTTCGGTAACAAGAGAACAAATTGGTTATTGCTTCAATGCGGATTTAAAAATATTATTTCCAATTGCTTTTTTCCTTCATGTTTCAGATTGCTGGCGCATTGTTGCTTTGTTTCCTTTGGGGATTTAGTCAGCTTTCACGAGTATTATATTCCTGATTGTTTATTTTTGCCATTATTATTAAAGCGTTTTTAATAAGACATCTTTATGAGAGCAAAGAACTTTCTGTCATTTTCAACGTAGAGCATAAGAGCGGAAACACACTAGGGACCGGAGTGAACAAAAAGGTCCGCTTCGGATGGGAATGACGTTTTGTTCCGTCGCTTAGTGTGCGCACTCGCCAGACAAGTTTTTCTTGTGTGTTCTTGTTTCTAAACCACTAGGTCTAGAAATTTAAAATTTTCCATATATATTTTCCTTTCATAGTACAAAAGAGTTCTCTGAAATTTACTCTAACGACACCATAGTTTGTTTGCTATTCTTTAAGGAGAACTTGACTTACCGACAACGTATAGCTAAACCTGTGATTAGAAACTGGAAATTTTGCATTAACGCTTTCTCTACAACATAATATACCTTCACTGAGAAAGAGCTTTTAGGTTCCCATTGAGACAAGGAGGTGTGTTTCACCGCCGTATTTCTTTGTTTCATTTTTAACAAGTTAGCTCCACATTCACTATAGAATGTTTTGTCCTGCTGTGGTAGTGTATAAATATTATTTCCAAAAAACCGACTTCCAATGCCACTGTAAAGTAAAAAAATAATTTTGATTTCTACACACTATGTTGAAGTCGGGCGAGCATCACGTGTCAACTTTGCCTATCTTTGTTAATACTCGCTCTTGCTGAGAACCTCCTCCTATTTTGGAAGTCGGTTAAAAAGTGCGTTATGTTGACGTCTCGTCCGCCAGACAATTTTTTTCGACCCTAGTGTTTTTTCACGTTATATTTAACTTTATACTCTTTCTAAACATTATAATTAAAAATCCAACCCAATATACCTTTAATATCTAACGACATTGTTCACAGCTCGTACCGTAATCCAAGGCTTATGTTACAGAAGCTACAAACATTGGAAACCAAGTTTATGTACCCATTAATTGTTAGAAATGCTACACACGCGTAGCTGTACTACCAATGTTGTAGACATTCGTAGATTTATGTAGCCGTCCAATATTATAACATTGGGGCCGATTCTGTAGTGCACAATCTCTAAACTAAACAATTTTTTTTTGAAGTGAATGCTTCTTTATCCGCGTTGACCACTTTTTGGTAGGGGGTAAACTTGTGGATTCGCGTCACCGACACCTCGCTCCGACATACTCGCAAACACCGACATGCTTGCGTTGTTACGAAGACAAAAGTTCTTAAATAAAATACTACATTCGTAATTAAACTAAGGCATAAAGCCTTAGTTTTATGTAAGGTTTATATTTTAATTATTTTCTTCAAATTTTAATACTTAAATTCTAAGTTTTAAGTTTTCACTTCTAGCGGCAGTCCCTATGACTGCCAATTTTTTTTCTATTATTGAGTATCTACCAATGAAGAGTGCTCATTATAATTACAATCTAGCCCAACTATTTGACTAACAAGTCATTTTTTTTTACCTAAGCTTACGAGTGGTACCGGTACCTAAAGGACGTGGAGGTCCAGAGCCCAGTGACTACAGGCCCGTAGCGGTTCTATGCACTCCGGCGAAAGTGTTCGAGTCAGCCATACATAGTTGTTTGTATGATCTAATTTGTACTCAGTTGTCTGACGCGCAGCACGGATTCCGTCCTGCGCGAGGAACGACTGGGAACTTGCTGCATCTTATGACGCGATTGGTGCCAGCGATTGATGCCGGAGTGCAGGTAGATGTAGCCTACTTTGATTTCAGGAAGGCGTTCGACACGGTCGACAACGATATCCTGCTCGCGAAGCTAGCCCGCGTGGGCTGTACGCCAAAGACGCTGGCTTTCTTTGCCAGCTACTTGCGGGACAGGCGTCAGTATGTCGACTGCGGCGGACACCGGTCTGAGCCTTACTTTACAAGATCAGGTGTCAGTCAAGGTAGTAACTTAGGACCCCTCCAATTTATCGTAATGGTAAACGACTTACCTGAGGTGATTACTGAGTCGACGTGCCTGTTATTTGCTGACGACCTAAAGTTAGTTAAGGAAGTGGGCGACATTACGGATCATGATAGACTTCAGAGGGACATTGATGCGGTCAGCAATTAGAGTCAGCAGAATAAGCTTTATTTTAATGTCTCCAAATGTTCCGTGCTGACGTTCAGCCGAGCGCGAGCCCCGGGCCACCATCAGTACCAGCTTGAGGGGCAGGAGCTACGGCGTGTCACTGAATTAAGGGATCTTGGTGTCCAATTCAACGCAGACCTGAATTTCCGACAACACATCATCCAGGCTTGCAAGAAAGCGTATCGGAATTTAGGTTTTGTGTTACGGCAAGCCAACACATTCACAAACACCAAGGCATTGCGAGCTTTATACGAAGCGTTGGTGAAAAGTCAATTGGAATGCAACGCGGTCGTCTGGTCACCAAGCCAAGATAAATATAAGGTAATGTTGGAACGAATTCAAAATAAATTTTTAAGGTTTTTGTACCTAAAGTTGTATGGGGTGTATCCGGGCTATCCTTTGCTATATCCCACTTTGTTTGTTATGGGCATGGTGGGATATAGCAAACTTGAACTGAGAAGAGAAGTGTCCCTGGCTTCTTATTTATTTAAGGTACTAAAGGGGAAGGTTCATAACCCTGCTATCTTGCAGGAGTTACGATTGTGCGTGCCGAACAATAGCGTGTCGCGCAGGCGTAAGCCACCGCTGCTGGCGCTACCGTGCGCTCGCACGTGCTTGTTGCAGAGGGCGCCACTGGTGCGCGCGACTCGCACGCTCAACGCAGTGGCTGAACATAAGGACCTATTTAGCTGCTCACTGAGCGAGTTCACAAAAGCCGCTTCATTTGTATTAAGTTAGTTAGGTTATACTCGTAAGTAGGTATGTAAATGTAGTTAATTAAGTATATTTTTATTATTCGTATATTTCTATTGTAAATAATGGGGCTGATTCTGTATAACACAATCTCTAAACTAAACTAAAATGGCAGCTTTAAATCTAGTTCTGTCCCTTTCCGTAGGGAGTATCATGAAAGGGTTAGCAATATTTGTAATGCTCTAATTTTAGTTTAGTTTAGAGATTGTGCACTACAGAATCAGCCCCAATGTAAGGCTTATTCTATTGCATTAGGTAACCTGTAATGATAGAATTAAGTTGGGTGAAATAAAAAAAAATAAAAAAAAATTATCTTATGTACTTACTAAGAAATTGTCCAATGACATATCTTAGTCTTTCTTGTTGCAAATAGACACTTTGTTCATGTGTTCTTTCAGGCTACTAAACTAAAATGGCTTCGTTAAAAATATTGCTACCCCTTTCTTAATACTCCTTGCGGAAAGGGACAGAACTAGATTTAAAGCTGTCAGTTTAGTTTAGTTTAGAGATTGTGTTAAACAGAATTGGCCATATTGTATGATTTTGTAGGTTAACGTAACGGATTGTAGTTTTAAAGAAGAATAGACTATATAACCACTACTTCGTCTGCATTGATTAATATCTCGTTTAATCCTCATAGCTTCTCGATTTTTCGGGATTAAAACTAAGTAGATGTAGCCTGTGCCATTTTCGCATCTTTAATCCATCCAAGAATCGTTCGTTAAATCTGTCATATATCGTGACTAGATGAATCCCGCGACTTCGTCCGCGTGGATTGAGGTTTTTTAGTTTCCGCGGGAACTCTGTAGTTTTCCGGGATAAAAAGTAGCCTATGTGCTATTCCAGACTATAATCTATCTCTGTGCCAAATTTCATCCAGATCCGTTCAGCCGTTTGGGCGTGATTGAATAACAAACATTCATCCATATGCGTATGCATGCGTAAATTAAATTAACTTTGTAATATGCTGTAGGTATGTAAAAGGAAATATTAATTTTGTAAATTGAATGTAGACTAACTATGTCAAATAAAAAGTTCTAAATCAAATTCTTATTTTATTTTAAAAATAAATCAGCTAAGCGTTTGAACTCAAACACAAATTATTTAGAAGCTATTTTAAATTTTATTTGAACAGTTAATTTTAATGCTCGAACTCAGGTGAATGGTTAATAACCGTTTTAATGAAGTAATTTTGAATATAAACAAAGTTTATGCGCAGATAACCCGACCGTTTTCCCACAATAAACAACAAAACAACATCAACTCTAATAAAATAATTAGTAGGGTACAAAATTATTGCTTCAAATAGTACGTGATCTTACTTTGATGTGTAGCCCTAATTGAATCAATATGACGTGGATATATCAGAAAAATTAGTCGTGATTTCTGGCATCAAACCTTTGTCCAACAGTGGACGTATTCCTGCTCACGGATTGGATTGAGAACCAGACAAATTCACTCCACTCAAATTGAGCAAACAAGTTAAATTGCATTATTAATTTGTTGATCGGGTACAGGCCGCAACGACCGCATGCAAATTAACACTTTAATCATATAGAACGATCGCTTACCGCATGCAACGCGTCCACCGCTGGTAATTGCTGGAAGATTGGATGTTTGTCATTTACCAACATGTCTGTTTTGATTGAAAGCAGGTTTGTTAGAGTGGTTTTATCATAACATCTATGGTATTTTTGGTGTGTGAGGTTTACGAGTGCAAGGTTCACTGTAGATGTTGGGTGATTCGAAGTCAAACACTCACACAGTTCAAACTAATCACTATATTATCAATTTGCACAATTTATTTTATAATATAATTAATAACGACAGATTTAGTTTACTTTCTAATATCGCAATAAATAACATACAAGTCGGAAGGTACTCGTAGTTCGCGGAGCGCGGGTATTAGGTACGCGCTACTTATACTTTCAGCCGAACGGTACCTATTGTCGGTGTATGTAAGAATTTGTGTTATATTTATGTTTGTATGCATGGATGTAGAATGTATGTTTGATAATATTTTTTTAGATTTTAAGTTATAGATTAAGTTTATATGGTAAGTTTTAGAGTTACGATCTAGCGATAAGTTTTATATTACTTTTTATTTAGGTTTTTGTTTATGTGCAGGATATAGGATGAGGATCCTACACATCGGCCTAGCAAATAACTTACGGCTGTATATTTTACCTGTCATACATACTAAAATTATAAGTTCGAAAGTGTGTATGTCTGTCTGCCATGCTTTAACGGCCCATCTTTTCGACCAATTTCGTTGAAATTTGGTACAAAAATAGCTGGTAGCAAAGGCTTTTTATTCCGGAAAATATAAGACTTCCCCTGGGATCTCTAAATCCCAAATCCACGCGATTTCGTGGGCATGATCATTGTTTGATCACGTCGCAACAGAGGAATGGATCGATGCGATTTTTTGCATGAATATAGTAAAGGTATGGAAAGTGACGTAGACTAATTTCTATCCCAAAAATTTAAACAGTTCTAACGGATTAAAAAAACATACTCCACGCGAACGTTGTTGCAGACATCGTCTAGTCCGTACTTCCATACTAATATTTTGATAGCGAAAGTATATTTGCTTGTCGGTCTATTGGTTTGATCGTTTGACCGTAGTGTCGGTGACTGAAAGTTCGGGTCTTTCGGTCAGTTTGGGTTTTAAAAGTGCTGGGGAACTATCAAAAGGTTTTTATAGCTCCCCAGGACTTTTAAAACCCAAATACACGTGGATGAAGTCGCATGCATCATCTATTAAGAGTATAATACCATAATGAATACTTCATTTAGCAATTCCTTCTACAGGATACAAACCACAGTCCAAATAATCGCTTACCCATTTAGTACCAATTAAGATTTAGAGGATCAACTCGACCGTAACTTGACACGATCCATCAAGCATCAAGGCTGCCTAATATATTACCCTGAGCCGCTTGAGACTTGCTCCAGTTAAGTAAGATCTTATGTGAGCCACGTAATATACATCAAATATAGAGATTAAACATGTATAATGTGTTGTTAGTGAGTCTAGAGTGCTTCATAAATACGTCGAAAAGGATGGGACTTAGAGGTCTACCTTGGTTAACACTAAATCTCACTAAAGTTTATATCTTCAACTAGTAGTAACTAAGTGTAATAAAATAGCTCCAACCGATTCAAATTTAAATTAACAACTTCAACAGACCGAAAACGATCATTAAAATTAAATATTAACAAAATAGTTTAATTACTGTGTACTTATTTTATCCTAGTTATTTCATTAAATTGTAATTTCATCGTTTCAAGTTTCCAGACTGAAAGCAGAAAATTTATTGATGTTTTGTAAATGATTATTTCATACGAAATGCAGTAGGCAAATTAAAATCTGCTAAATTAAATTTGTGGTATCTTGGAATCTAGGATCTTCGAGCAAGCGTTTTTGTTGAAACATTATTTACTGCCTTCAAAAGGTAGAAAGAAGGCTTTCTATTTTATTCTATTCTATTGTATGTAGTATGTACATATTTTTCAACAAATGGCAAACTTTTAACACCCTCCCAGCGCACGTGTTTCCTGCCGCATATGACTTAAGTACCTTCAAGGCAATAGCGTTCCAACCTAGAATTTATCATTGCTTTGCACTAAACATGATTGTCATCAAGGGCAAGCCTGTCTCGCAATAAAAAACATCTATGCCCAATTTGTTATTAAAAATACATCAATTTTCCAGGACGAAGTAGCGACTCAGCAATGCACAATACAGTCAACATCTCCAGATGCTCCACAGTCTCGGAGTAAAATGTACGTTAAGAGTCCTTAGGAAGATTTGTGTGGAGTGGTGGTTTCCTACATATTTAGAAGCGGGAGGGCGGGCGTCCTATCGCAAGCTGCATGTTATAACATATAGATTTGTATCTTTAAATGTGAATTATAGCGAATGAAGATTCTTGTTCATTGATAACCAAGTAATATTTGATTTTTTTAAATACACATAACTTCGAAAAGTTATGGAGTTTGGAGTCCGTCTTCTCCTAACTAGGTGGCCGAAGTCTTTACTACCAAGCTATCAATGCTTCTCGATCGTCAGTTGAAATACCCTAATAAATTAATCCATACTTAAAATGCGAAAGTGTGTCTGTCTGTCTGTCTGTCTGTCTGTCTGTCTGTCTGCTACGCTTTCCCGGCCCATCTTTTCAACCGATTTTGCTGAAATTTGGTATAGCGGTAGGTTATATCCCGGGGAAGGACATAGGCTACTTTTTATCCCGGAAAATTAAGGAGTTCCCG
Organism: Erebia ligea; assembly: GCA_917051295.2. Classification (NCBI taxonomy): domain Eukaryota; kingdom Metazoa; phylum Arthropoda; class Insecta; order Lepidoptera; family Nymphalidae; genus Erebia; species Erebia ligea. Next base: position 3,504,171 of record OU785232.1, read on the forward strand.
CGGGAATCAAAAAACCTTAATCCACGCGGACGAAGTCGCGGGCATTAAGGTTCAATTATTTTAATCCATACTAATATTATAAATATCTATATAATTATAAATACGAAAGTGTGTCTGTCTGTTTGTCTGCTACGTTTTCACAGCTCATCTGTTCGACCGATTTTGATGAAATTTGGTACAGGGGTAGAGTGTATCCCGGAGCTACTAACATAGGCTACTTTTTATCCCGGAAAATTAAAGAGTTCCCGCGGGAATCAAAAAAACTTAATCCACGCGGACGAAGTCGCGGGCATCATCTAGTATTAATATAAACAAAGGGATTACAGAAATGTATTGCACGGATAAATAATTTCAAACGAGATACTTCAATACAATAGAAATGATTTACTTCAAAACATCATGATTTTAGAACTGCCCAGGCTTTGCGATTGTTAAAATTAATGCAGTAATAAACTCATAGTCTGCTATGAGTATGTTATTTCTAGGCTCTAATAACATTCATTAATGTGAATTGTAAATGAGGCTCGGAATAATATGAAGATGACTGAAATTATAAAACTTTGAAGAATATAATATAATTATTTAGTGAGGTTTTAATGACCTGAATAATAAATTTAAGGTTTGTCAAAATTAGAATTAATTTTAGTGCATATGAATTAATTTTAATACGCCTTTTGGAAGTACCTAACGAAATAAAACTGGACCAATTCGTTCGTATATTATAATAGTTTTATTGTCAGCATAATAATATTATTGCAAACGTTCTTTGGTTTGGCATACTAATTTAGAGACTAAATTTCGTTGTTCATCGTTAAGTTTATAAATGATATTTTAGTTTCAAAAATTGTAATTTATAATTAAAAAGACGTATTTTCTTTGAAAATCCTTTTGATTACCATAAATTTAAAATATGACCATAATTTTTATCTCTACTGTTTTTTTTTAATTGCCACATTTCGATGTAGGGTTGGCTATATTATCATACCCGAGGATAAGCCCGAACGTAAACTTACTAAGGTTACGTTTTTAAATTACCAATCAAGAGCTTTTGTTTCTGTAACCGTGAAATTATTTCATTTCTAGAAATTGTAATTCTATTCATTCATTCATTTCATTTTTATCCTTCATACATATAAATTGGTTTTTGTCATTATTTGTTTAACATTAATATTGAATCGTGAGTTGATTGATTTAAATATCGGCTTTGTTACCTAAATAAGATTTTGACTTCAATATTTGGCTGCAAAGTTACTCACTCCTGCGTATTACTCTATTCATTTCGATTAATCGTTACGTCATGCATGAATTTTGCGTATGGGAGGTCCTGGATTCCATTCGGTAGTAGTAAAAATTCACAGTCCGTATCATAAACATTATCATCATCATCATCATTATCATCTGCCTTCTTCGGGCTGCAGTTTGGCGGTCATGACGTGCAAAACTTTTCTTTCTAAAGTCGCTTGCCCCTTATGTCGTCTTTGTTGCTTCATTCCGAAATTAGGGTCTAAACCTGCCATACCCCTACCAGATTAACCTGATACTATCTCAACCTTTTCATCCTCACTTACTACCCAAGTGATTACGTAGTCAAGTGCTGACTTGTAGTAGGATAATAAAAGCCTAATCATTTTTTTTTCTATGCTGAATGTCGTAAGTCGTTTTGCGTTAGTATATGTAGCTTTGAGTCTATTTAAAGATAGTGTTGTTACAGAGATGTCATACCGCCTCCAGTTTCCAGGTCACGAGTATTAAGATAATGTATGCATCTGCGACTCTTTCATTTGCTAATGGCAGCGAGACAATCGATTACATAGGAGTTCATGCAGACGTATTTGATTGATGATCTTTAAGACGTTTTCTCACTTCACTCTACCACAAATTGCTGCTAGTAATTTCAGTTTCTGATGTTAGCAAATGCAAATTCAATTTCTTTTTATTCAAATAAACTTTTGGCAGTGCTTTTGAATCGTCGAGTGAATTTAACGCTAGTTCAGAATGACATTCCTACTAAGAAGAGCCAGCAAGAAACCCCGTGCCACCACTGCGCCAGGGAGGTAGACACTCATGTATGTATTTCTAAACAAACCATAACACACAATCATACGAATGCTAGTGGTGCGCCCCGAACTGAGACCTCGCGGTATCCATAAACTTGTACAGAGCACCATCTATTGACATAATTGTGAAGTTCTGTTAATAATACTGGAGCACATTAAAAATTAAATAATTTCGTTTCCTTATAATATTTATCTAATTTTAGTATTTGTTGTTCATGTACAGGATATAATTCAAATAATTGATAAGGCTCAGCCTTTCAGAAAATTGAGTGTTCTCAGGTCAACTTTGAACGTTAGAAAATCGCCACTTTGAAAGCCCCCCCAATCCGTCAATTTTAGGGGAAAAATTTAAAAAAAAAAATTTTGGACTCTACTCCTAATTATCTTTAAAATGATATACCGCAACCCTATGTAACGCTATAAAAAATATTTTTTAACTTTAAAATGATATACCGCAACCCTATGTAACGCTATAAAAATATTTTACTTCGCATTCGCTTCTATGAGAGCCCCCCTGAAATAAAGATTTTTATAACTTTTTAAGCCATATTCGGCAGGAGGCCAACGGTTTACATATTATATTTAAATTTGAAGTAATTACGTTCAGTATTCAGAAGTTATAAGGCTCTGACAGACGGAGGGACGGACGGACGGACGAACAAGTGCAAATTCACTCAAGTAGACTCAGAGACCTTCGCTACGCTCGGTCAATTATAACTGCGAAAGTGTGTATGTTTGTTGGTTTGTACTTCAATACGCAACGGAGCAACGGATCGACGTGATTTTTGGCATGGGTATCACGTCATACGTTGCTCCGTTGAGGCGTGATTATAAAGGACAAACCAACAAACCAATAAACCAACGAACAAACACACTTTCGCATTTATTATATTAGTATGATTAGTATGATGTTACTATACTATGCATTTATGACACTTCAATTAATTTTCAAAGTAGAATATAGACATACGTAATTATACATAATATATAGAAACATGTAAATTTAATATATCACTAAGGTAAGTATATTCCACTAATTTACATAAACACATATTGTTAAGCTTTGTACTCGGAATTTAATATTAATCTCGTAACACAAGTTTTGGAACCGCGTAGGCTGTTGATGACAGCTAATCCATTACTTCCCAAGCTTCCTACCCATCTAATTTCTTACTTTACGCATAGTTTATGAGGCTTGGGAAAATATTACATACTTATAATCAATACGTATATTATAAATCCGAAAGTGTGTATGTCTATTGGTCTGTCTGCTACGCTTTCACGGCCCATCATTTAAATTTATTTTGCTGAAATTTGGTACAGAGATAGGTTCCCAGGGATGGACAAAGGCTACTTTTTATCCCAGGAAATCAAGGAGTTCCCGGGGGAATTAAAAAAGCTTAATCCACGCGGACGAAGTTACGGGCATAATCTAGTATTACGAGTATCATAAAATATTGTACGAAATCTTAAAACACGTGTCACTCAAATTGCAAAAGCCCTCACCGAACTATGGCAATTGTCATTGTAATGATAAATGAACATGAATGCAAAATATAAAATACTAGCGATCCGCCCCGGCTTCGCACGGGTAGCACTAATAATCCTAATCTATATAATATAAACTATCCTATCTCTCAAGTTAGATCGAACTGCACATGGTGTGCGAATTTTATTATAATCGGTTAAGTGGTTTAGAAGTCCATTGAGGACAAACATTGTGACACGAGATTTATATATATATAGATGAATCTGAATCTATTATAATCTATTGTAATGTATTGTAATACGACTGCAATTCTATAGATATTCTGTTTTTTTTTAAATCCAAAACAACGTATTTCATAATACTCGCGACTCGAACTCTTTAATTTTCCGAGATAAAAACTCTAGCCTATGTCCTTTCCCGGGATGCAAGATATCCCTGTTCCAAATGACATCAAAATCGGTTGAAGAGATGAGCCGTGAAAACGTAGCAGACAGACTGACAAACAGAAAGGCACATAGACAAACAGACAGAAGGATAGACAGACGTACGTCAGTATGAAATTTTAAGGGGCGCTTAAAAAGAAGACCTTTTTCCAATGGACTTGGTCAGAAGAGAATATATTATAGTCAAGTAATTTTTCATTTGGCAGCTGACACGAAAAGTCGTTCAGATATATATTATATTATGTATACTCGTAACTAGTGTTACACTACTAGTTAGCCCTTGACTGCGATCTCACCTGATGGTAAGTGATGATGCAGTCTAAGATGGTAGTGGGCTAACCTGTTAGGGGCATGGCAGTTATATTGAACCCATACCCCTATTCGGTTTCTACACGGCATCGTACCGGAACCGGAACGCTAAATCGCTTGGCGGCACGTTTTTGCCTGTAGGGTGGTAACTAGCCACGGCCAAATCCTCCCACCAGGCCAGACCAGGGAAAATAAATTCCCAAATTGACCCTGCCGGGGATCGAACCCGGGACCTCCGCACGTAAAGACAACAGTGCTCTACACTACATTACGCCACGGAGGTCGTCAAATGTGCATTTGTTACACAACTCTTGTATTCACACGACTAAGTATATTCTTTACAGAACTCATCTCAAATGAACTGCTCTGTCGCTGCGTTCCAATTTACTAATGAAATGTTGCAGCGTCGAGGGATTGTGTTTGTGTATCCTTGTGGAAGTATCGACAAATGACTTTGAGTATCAAACTTATGACGCTGCTTCTGTGTATTTGCGAGTATTTGAAGATATTTGTTTTTGTATTTCTTTGATCAATAAACATTTTATTTAGAATGAAATGAATGTAATGTTCTGTGTTGTACACTAAAAAAGAAATAAAATATAATCGCAAACAATAAAACTAAAATTAAAAGTCGGTACAATTGGCGGCCTTATTATAATTTGCTTTCTAAAATGCTACGTCGGAATCAAACTTGACGATTGATAAAATATAAAATTACATAAGTATTAATATAATGGTTACGATACGATGTCGTTATGCCGTCATTATCTGATAATGTTCTTATTTGGTACTCTTAGTCGAGTCGTATGCGGAAGGACGTGGGAACCCACAGCGTTGTTATCTCAAGAAAACTCCTACCATTTTTTGATTAATGGAAAGTAATGAGGAATACGACGCAAAGAGAGAATGGCATACGATGATATGTATAAGATGATTTTTTTTTTTGCATTCTCACTAACGTTTCTTTCAGCAGATCCTGGAGCCAACCAGACGCAAGGGCAGTGCATAGAACGGTAGAAGAGATCCATCTAGATACGTAGTGTGGAGAGGTGCCCGATATGAAAATGCTCCAAATCTCAAAAGATTCATGATTTCTGAATTATTCGGGACTTCATAATTTCTGAATTTTCTCTAATCTGGCCTGGTGGGAAGCTTCGGACATGGGTATTTACCACCCTACCGGCAAAGACGCCAAGCGATTTAGCGTTAACTTGTAGTGGCGTAAAAAATTATAACGTTTGGACACTGTAGGTTGTAGGAACGATGATAGCATATAAGACGCGATGGTGATTATTAACTACGGTATCTTAAAACTAAAGCTAAACTGCCCTAGTCTGAGAAGAGCCCTCAATAAACTCAGCTGGATTTTATTATGAAGACCCTGCAAGCCCTTATAGAAGACTCAATTTGCGTGAAGCGGTGCAGAAGAGAAGTAGAGTAGCGGCTCTCAATCAATCAATCAATATTTATTTATTAAATTTAGGTACACTTATTGATGTCCAAACCTCATAAAACATGATGGTGATAATCAATTACGGTATCCTAAAACTAAAGCTACGAGGGTTCCAAACGCGCCCTGGCCTTAGAAGAGCCCACAACAAACTCAGCTGGGGCCCTAATTGATTAAGACCAGATCTGAGCCAGTAAAAAAATCCGAATTTCAGATCCATCCGGAAATCAAACTCGGTACCATAAAACGTTATTATTATTGTCACACTGTGCTAATACGTCGTCAAATAACTCGTCAAAGCCGAGCAGAGCTAGGAATAATGTGCTACTATCAATTTATTCACACAACAACCGTTATGCAAATAAAGGCGATTCAAATGAAAGCTGTACGAACACCCGTGAACGAATAAATTCAATAGACAATGGTACAAAAAAATGTTGATTAAAAAATTTGAAATAATACAATTTACCCTCTGGAATTACGTAGGTACTAGAAAATGAAATTGAAATTTCCAAAAGTTAGATTAGAGAACGTTTTGAAAACAGGAACGAAATATTCTAGAAAACAGCAACATAGCGATGGCTATTTGTTCATAATTCATATTATCGAATTGATAATTATTATAGTTGTTACACAAGAGTGAAAAGTTGTTTTTTAACCGCGTGCTCAATTTTGATGACCGAGCAAGCGAAGGATTCAAACATTAGAATCCTGAGCGTCAGCGAGGGAATCAAAAGAGCACGAGGTGAAAAATCTTTTCACTCGAGTGCAACACGTAACTTTTCATCCCACCTCAGCGAGGAAATGACTAAATGCAAAAAAAATCACAAGGTAACTTTTCATCCCACCTCAGCGAGGAAATGACTAAATGCAAAAAAAATCACAAGATTAAATTCAATTCTGTTAATTTCTTCGTCACTAGAATCACTCATTTTAGGTTTTTCACTTATTTTCAATTTTCTTGTTTTTAATCGGTTTTAATTTTAAACAATATGACGTGAAAGAAAATGGTGCGCGCAAAGCAAATTAAAAAAGTACACCAAGAAGGTTACGAGTGTGAGTTTTTAACAAATTAAAAACGATTGTATGGAAATTCGGCACCATAGAGGTACAAGGTAAATAGGTTTTAATGATGTTTTGAATTCACAAACTTCATACACGAGTGATATTTACTAACGTGCACACGATGTTCTAAATTCAATTTACTTTATCCTCTAGAGGATAATAACGGCTTTTACCATCAGATATCGAAGAATAAAAATACTCTTTCCGAGATGGTGGGATGAAAATGACTTTTGTTCATAATATCGAATTAAATTACGATAAGTACCAACAGTACAGTAAGTATAAAACAAATCATAAAAAGATTAAAAAATGCTGTAGAACTTAAGATAGACAATTTTGTTTGTCATTACAATTATTTTCATTCAATTTGAAAGTGTCAGCAATGGTTTTCTTCTTGATCGAAATGATCGTATTTTCCTTCGGGATATATACTATGTGCTATTATATTGAATCAAATTCTAACAAAATTCGCAGTTGAATTTATAGTATCTCTGGAGTTCATATTAATATTACAAATGCGAAAGTGTGTCTGTCTGCTATTTTATGCCGGAAAATTAAGGATTTAACTTAATCCACGCGGACGAAGTCGCGGGCGTTATCTAGAAGTAATACAGTCGCAAAATGGGAGGAAATGGATTTATTACAGGTTTTTCTAAAGATTTAATTTGTCGTGAGCTAAAGTCAACGGCTCTCGAGTCTCGCGGGACTACCCCGGATTATGTACAATTTGTGGTCGAGAGACTGAAGTTACGATAACAAGGTATTTGTACTTATTTTCTGTTATTACCTATATTAAATAATAACATTTTATTGAATGATTATTCTCATTTGGTTATATACGTTAGTGTATATATAGTACTTGTATAGAAGTTTAAGGATTCCGTAGTAGATAAAACAAGGAACTCTCATAGTTTCGTTCAGTCCGTATGTCCATCTGTCCGTCATTCCGTCTGTCTGCCCGTTTGAATTATAATAATTAGACTGGTAGACTCTATAAAAATCTCTATTTTATTGTCTACTAGATGATTCCCGTGACTACGTCTGCGTGAATTAAGGTTTTATGATTCCCGCAGGAACGCTTTAATTTTCCGGGATACAAACTACCCCTGTACCAAATTTCATCAAAATCGGTTGAAGTGACCGGCCGTGAAAGCGTAGCAGACAGACAGGTAGGTACACTTTCGCATTTATAATATTAGTATGGATTTGTTATTCAATATTTTCAATTTCATTTATCGGAAAAACAAAAGTGATATACTACTTACGGGATTTAAATCCACGCGGTCGAAGTCTTTCAGAAATTAATATCTTAATAATTATGGTTGTAATATTTTTTTTTTAATGTATAGGCTAGCGCTTGGCTACGTTGCAACGCGTTGGCTAAATTGAGAATACACTCGATTTAGTGCTTCCTATATTAAAACCATTGTAAACGCTTGGCCATTTTCACAGACCATTTTGAAAATCCATGACAAATATAATGTGTGAAATATAAATAATACTGGTCATAAAACACAATAATATACGAGTCACCTAAAACGTGGATGGCAAGGAATCCGCCATTTTTCTTTAGATTGAGTTCGATGTAGCTTGAAGTCGACTTCGGGATCCCGCGGGACGGTCCGGGCTTATGTTCAATTTGTGGTCGACAGTGTAAGTCCCGATAAAGATTTATGTCGAGAATTTTGACATTTACCTTTACTTTTACCGATGGAGGGCAACGAACTCTATGTTCCACATAAATTAATCCAATATTAACTAAAACAAAATTAATTAAAATTAGGTAGTAGGTTTTTTTTATTCCCACGAACTTTTTAATTTTTCGGGATAAAAAGTAGCCTCAACTATATCCATGCCAAAAATCACGTCGATCCGTTACTCCGTTCCGTCGTGATTGAAGGACAAACCAACAAACAAACACACTTTCGCATTTTTATCATATTAGTATGATGATACCCGTGACTTAGACCGCGTGGAAGCAGGCATTTTTATTCCCACGAACTTTTTAATTTTCCGGTATAATTTATAGTAGATCATGTCCTTCCCTAGAATACAACATCAATTTTACAAATTGTACCTAGCAAATATCGTCAAATTCAGTTGGATAGATGTGCCATGAAAGCATAGCAGACAGACTGATAGATACACTTTCCCATTTAAATTATTAGTATGGATATGCCTCTCTTGTATATTGACTGAACTTTAATTATTAAAGAAGCGGATAAGTTATTGTTTCTAAAGTTTCAAAGAAACTACGCTGCATTTTCAATTTTTCTCTGTTTTCACATTCTGGGGCTTCTGTTAAAAATCATTTTTTTTTTATTCCACTACAAGTTAGCCCTTGACTGCGATCTCACCTGATGGTAAGTGATGATGCAGTCTAAGATGGTAGCGGGCTAACCTGTTGGGGGCATGGCAGTTATATTAAACCCATACCCCTAGTCGGTTTCTACACGGCATCGTACCGGAACGCTAAATCGCTTGGCGGTACGTCTTTTCAAGAGATAAAAGTTGCCCCTTTGCATGTCCTTTCAATGTTCAGCTTTGAGTTTATTTAGTTCTGGTACACAATAAAGGGAAGTTTTAGGGCGTCAGCTAGTTATGATTTTGATAAGAATATATTATATCTTTACAATTCAAGCAAACCTATATGTTATGTCCTTATCCGTAATGCTGGCACATCGCTATTGGTCAAGAATCTAGATAATCCTCAAACTTGGTGCAAAGCCGAAGCATCGGCTTTTGCCTAATGAGTTTTCAGGACATTATAGAAATGAATAACCCTTGCTCCATACAGACGAAGTCACATGCATCACCTAGAATTCTATAAAATATATCTCATCTATACTTTAATATTATATGTAAATGCAAAAGTTTGGATAGATGGATGGATGGATGTTTGTTTCTCAATCACGGCAAAACGGCGGAACGGATGAAATTTGACATAGATTATAGTCTGGAACAACACATAGGCTTCCTTTTATCCCGGAGTTCCCGCGGGAACCGAAAAACCTCAATCCACGCGGACGAAGTCGCGTTCCTAAATTTTATAATATTTTATGTTATAAGAATTTAATTTTGAAAGCAAGAGAAATACGAGAGGGAGAAGTTAGTTAATAATAAATCAAAGATTACTTAGCAATTATCTCAAACAGAGTGAATACTAGTGAAATTTAATTTATCTTTAGCGAAAACGAGGCAACTAATTCTAATCAACGTCCAAAGTTGCCTGATAATCCTTCCTTCATCTTAATTTAGGTCCCTTCTTTAATGCGAGCAACATTGGATAAAGAAAATAAATTAAAGACTTGATGCCTATAATTTTATTTAACCTGTAATCTGAAATACTACGAGTATGAAGGGTCGTTACGAGGCGCTTTATTGGTGACTAGCTGATGCCCGCGACTTCGTCCGCATGGATCGAGGTTTTTTTGGTTCCCGCGGGAACTCCTTAATTTTCTGGGATAAGTAGTAAGTAGCATAAGTGCTACAATTTATCACTGCTGGTAAGCTGGCAACGTAATAATATTTAGAAATTATTGTTGTAACAAATCATATCAGTCGATAGCGATTTTTAAGCAACGCTGAAGTCGCTGAACCAATTCGGTAACTGGATGGGTGACCGAATTTGGAAGTCCGAATATTTTGGCTTATTCGTTTCCTCCGTGCCTCATGATATCACTAACATCTGATAATAATAGTTAGAAACCCAAGAGTTGAAACAGTACTCTTATATCGTCGAGAGAAATTGCCCCTGCCGGATAGCAATATTTGGATCACACTTACAAGACTATGACAGCCTAAGGGCTTTTTTTTTTTTTTTTTACATTGGGAGGCTCCGAGATCTCATAAAGAACGCATCGGTGCCTCCCTTGCGCAATGCCCGTTGGGCTCATCCCGGTGCTCACACGTTATGAGCTATGGCAGCTTGTGCCATAGCCTAAGGGCTACCATCTTAATATATATAAATCTCGTGTCACAATGTTTGTCCTCAATGGACTTCTAAACCACTTAACCGATTATAATAAAATTCGCACACCATGTGCAGTTCGATCTAACTTGAGAGATAGGATAGTTTATATTATATAAACCTTAACGACTCCAACAGTAACTTATTTATATCTACAAATTTAAAAAACATCCTTTACTTAGGTTATCGCGACAACCTTAGTTCAATTAATTTAAGTGAGGACGATATATTAAAAAAACTTAGAAGCCTAGATATAACAAAAGGCCCAGGAACCGATAATATACCACCAGTATTTATTAAAAATTGTGCAGCCACTCTTACTCCGCCTTTATACTTCATATTTAAATCCTCTCTGGGCTCTGGAAACTTTCCGGCGAAATGGAAGCAAGCGAAAGTAGTACCTATTTACAAAAGTGACGACAAAAAAGATGTTCGCAACTATAGACCCATATCTATACTTTCAGTTTTTGCAAAGGTCTTTGAATCTTTAGTATGTCCTATAATTCAAATGCATTTCAAACAGTTTGCTACTGAACACCAACATGGATTTATGCCTGGTAGGTCCACGTCTTCTAACTTAGTGAGTTTCACGACCTCGTTATCAGAGGCTATAGATTCACAAAAGCAAATGGACACGATATACACAGATTTTAAAAAGGCATTCGACAAAGTACCACACGGAATCCTAGTTGAAAAGCTTGTGTATTATGGCTATTCAGGTCCACTGTTGCAATGGCTATCATCATACCTAAAAGACCGATCTTTTTATGTTGTTGTTAACGGATTTAGCTCCACGCTGCACTCAATAACATCAGGAATACCCCAAGGGTCTCATCTTGGTCCAATACTATTTAATATCTTTGTTAATGATATCGTCTTCTGTTTTAAACACTCCACCCCCTACTTGTATGCCGATGATTTAAAATTTTCAAAAAGTATCTGTTCTTCAAGCGATTCAATCCTATTACAAGAGGATCTTAACAGATTAACAGACTGGTGCACATCTAATGGTATGCAACTTAATTTCAATAAATGTCTGCACATAAAATTTACCCGTAAGCATAACATCATTGCGACTAAATATAGTTTAGATGGCAAGAGTTTAAAAGAAGTTGATCACATAAAAGACCTGGGTGTTGTGTTAGATACCAAGTTGACATATCAAAATCAAATAGACAATGTTATTAACAAGGCATCAAAGTTGTTAGGTTTTATTATGAGGCAGGGTCGGTCCTTTAACGAAACTAAAACAAAAATAATTCTTTATAACAGCCTAGTTCGGAGTCACCTGGAGTACTGTAGTGTAGTTTGGCGGCCACATTATGCTACACACTATTTAAGATTGGAACGGGTACAAAAAAGATTTATGTGGCATTTGTCGTTTTCAGCTAAAATACACAAAACAGTTATCTCTTATAAGAATAGGGTAAAATATTTTGAAATGATGACCCTTGAAAAAAGAAGAGATTTATTGGATCTTATGTTTCTATACAACTTACTGAGAAATAAAGTAGATTGTCCAAATTTGCTTAGCAAAATAAATTTTAGAGCACCGCATAGATATCCGCGCACTCCCATAACTCCCCTAGTACCACCACGCAGCAGAACAGTCTTCGGCGCCAACACTACTCTGCCTCGACTGTGCAAGCTATACAACCAACGCAGTCAGTCCATAGACATTAACTTAAACTCACGTGCTGTGTTTCGCAAATTAGTAATACGCGACTTAGCCAATTAAGAAACTGAAAAGGTATAGATCGTATGAGGCACAGAGCTTATAAATTTATTATCTAGGTATTGATTTGTAATTTAAGCTATTATTATTTTTTATTTTTTGTTATTATGTTAAAATCATCATTAAGACAATCAATAATATTTATACTTACTTATGCTTATTTTTTTTGTAATTATAATATCAAATATTAAATTAAGAATAATGATTACAATGTACCTTTATTATGTTATTGTATTTAACCATACAGACATATTTTATGAAATTGTTATTTTAATTGTCATTTTTGTAATGTGATTGCAGTTATGGAATTTTGCATGTTGTGTTTACTTTTATACGATTTTTACACATTGTGAATGTAATGTATCTTGCATGTACCTACTTACTAAATATTCGATGTAAAAAATCGCTAGTAAACCTTAAATAAAAAAAAAAAAAAAAAAAAAAAAAAAAAAAAAAAAAATATAGATTAGGATTATTAGTGCTACCCGTGCGAAGCCGGGGCGGATCGCTAGTATATTAAAATACTATGTGATAAGTCACATTCACCAGGATTGTCGTCGAAAAATTTTTTAGATAAAAAAATCACTAATCGCATTCGCTTTAAATCAGAATATTTCACAAAGTAGGTTCAAAATTTTCACACGTTATCATCCGTTTAAATAAGAAAACCTAAATTCTAGAGAGAGAGGATACCAATAAATCAAATCGTTCCGCCGAATTTTGTATCTAAACCTTATCTAAACCTAATAAACGGACTAAAATCTTCATTAATATTGTTATCAGAATAGTTAGCTATTTGTTCTGTTAACATGATAACCCGTGCAACGTCGAGGAGAATACCTAGTTTTTGTAGCTATCTGTAAACAATTACTTTTGAACTATAATAACTTTTCGCGCTTATATTCGTTTAGTCTAGTCTAATTTAGTCTCTATACATACCTGGAAAAAAACGCAGTGATTTAAAAATCAAAAGACCAAGAAATACTCACAGAGCGTAAAAGTAAAATCCTATGTTCAAATGTTCACAAAAAGTCACACAAAAAAGCACAGCTCTAACCACCTCAGTTTTCAGCCGATTCAAGTTTTCATTTGAGTAAATAGGTGTGAAAATTCGACGCTACAACACGTGCACCCGCTTCGACGACTCGTAGAGGACTGAGGTACTGGTGCCAGCGTGATGCGAATCCAAAGCTACTATCAGTGCTTTGATTATACGAACATAAGTGATTATAGAGCGGGAGGTTACCAACTTGCAGACAAATGATTAGGGTAAAGTCGATATAATATGTGCTAGTTTTAGATGAATTAGGCGATCATCGTAGCACTTTGATGCCTTCTTGTAATAAAAAGGGTTCACTCACTAAACTGTGTGTTGGAATTCTCTGACCACGGCTCGTCACCATTCGTTGTCGGTTACCGACCAGTTATTACAAAGCGCTTATAGCTTAGTTTTGACGACCTCCGTGGCGCAGTGTTGAGCGCTGTCGCCTTAACGTGCGGAGGTCCCGGGTTCGATCCCCAGCAGGAAAAATTTGGAAATTTATAATTTCTGAATTTCCCTCGTTTGGCCTGGTGGGAGACTTCGGCCGTGGCTAGTTACCACCCTACCGGCAGAGACGTGCCGCCAAGCGATTTAGCGTTAAGGTACGATGCCGTGTAGAAAGCGAATAGGGGTATGGGTTTAATATAACTGCCATGCCCCTAACAGGTTAGCCCGCTACCATCTTAGACTGCATCATCGCTTACCATCGCTTAGATCGCAGTCAAGGGCTAACTTGTAGTGGATATAAAAATAAAAAAAAGTGATAATTAAGTAGGTGTAGAGTATCTTGCATCGCGAATACCGACGTAGGCTACTTTTTATCCCAGAATATGATAGAGCTCCCGCGGGATTTTTAAAAAACAAAGTAGCTGAAGTCGCAGGCATCATCTAGTGCAGAAAGGTAATGTAAGTATAGATGGTGATTATGGATTAATCCAATGCGTCGTTCCAATAGTTAATCCAACCTCAAATGAAAAGGTGCCGGAAAGGGTTTTATTGGAAAAAACTCAAACTCAACTTTTTACTTTTTGATCGTTTTGACGTTTTGGCGCAGTGGTAAGCGCTGTGGTCTTGCAAGTAGGAGGCCCCGGGTTTGATACCCTGCAGGGTCAATTTGGTAATTTATAATTTCTGTTTTTTCTCTGGTCTGGACTGGTGGGTGGCTTCGGCCATGGCTTGTTTCCACCCTACCAGCAAAGCCGTACCGCTAAACGATTTAAAATTTATAATGAATAATAACACTTGATGCAGTGATAGCTTACTGGTTAAGATAACCGATTTCCTGTAGGGGTTCGCGGGTTCGATTTCCGGGCACGCACCTCCAACTTTTCGAAGTTATAATAGGTATGTGCGTTTTAAGAAATTTTATATCACTTGCTTAAAACGGTGAAGGAAAACATCGGCGAGGTAACCTGCATGCCTTAGAGTTCTTCATAATATTCTCGAAGGTGTATGTGAAGTCTGCCAGTCCACAATTGTCCAGCGTGGTGGACTATGGCTTAACCCTTCTAATTCCGAGAGGAGACTCATGCTCAGTGCAGTGAGCTGGTACTGGGTTAATAAGAGAGAGAGAGACTAGGTTTTTTTTTAAACACTACAAGTTAGCCCTTGACTGCGATCTCACCTGATGGTAAGTGATGATGCAGTCTAAGATGGTAGCGGGCTAACCTGTTAGGGGCATGGCAGTTATATTAAACCCATACCCCTATTCGGTTTCTACACGGCATCGTACCGGAACGCTAAATCGCTTGGCGGCACGTCTTTGCCGGTAGGGTGGCACGCCACGGCCGAAGCCTCCCACCAGGCCAGACCAGGGAAAATTCAGAAATTATAAATTCCCAAATTGACCCTGCCGGGGATCGAACCCCGGACCTCCGCACGTTAAGACAACAGCGCTACACACTGCGCCACGGAGGTCGTCAGGTGTCGTGTCAATTACGGTAGATAAAAAACCTGTTCTACATGCTCTTCTTTATTTCGTGCAAGTGGCCCATTCGTATACTCAATAATAGTAGATTGTATTATAAGGGAGCAACATAATATTTTTACGGCGAGGGCGCTTTTTTGAATCCAGAACGAAGTGAGGGATTCTAGAGTAGAATCCCGAGCGTAGCGAGGGTTTCTTTAGTAGAATCCTGAACGTAGCGAGGGATTCAAAGTACGTCGCCCGAGCCAAAAATATATTTGCGCCCGAATGATACACTCTACTTTTCATCACCCTGTATGAGAAAATTTGGTTCCCGCGGGAACTCTTTAATTTCCCGGGATAAAAAGCATATTATGTGCTATTTCCAGACTATAATCTTTTATTTTTATTTTTTTAAATCTATCTCTGTGCCAAATTTTATCCAGATCCTTTCAGCCGTTCGGGCGTAATTGAGTAACACACATCCATACATCCATACATCCACACATCCATCCAAACTTTCGCCTTTATAATAATATTTATTTAATTATATATTTTTTTTTTTTCCCTGCCGGGGATCGAACGCGGGACCTCCGCACGTTAAGACAGCAGCGCTCAACACTGCGCCACGGAGGTCGTCAATTTGCGTTGGCGCTGAACACTAAGATGTTCCAAATTCAATAAGTGCGCGGCAAAGATAATTGCGGCGCACTTACGAGTATAAAGAGGATTAAAAACTCATTCCTGCCCGCTAAAAGTTTCTTATAGAAAACACCACCTTTGGGCGCACATAAAGGCGAACCAAGTCGTCCTTTTCGAATACATGGGATGAAAATACTTTTCTACGACTATCATACTAATATTATAAATGCGAAAGTTTGGATGGATGTATGGATGTATGTTTGTTACTCAATCACGCTCCAACGGATGAACGGATCTGGATGAAATTTGGCACAGAGATAGATTATAGTCTGGAATAGCACATAGGCTACTTTTTATCCCGGAAAATTAAAGAGTTCCCGCGGGAACCGAAAAACCTCAATCCACGCGGACGAAGTCGCGGGCATCAGCTAGTACTCAATAAATACTTTTCTACGACTATACTATATAAATGCAAATGTACCGCGCACCTGGTTTAGATTATCAACACCGGAATTTGCATCTCAAAAGGAGTTTTGTGCATTCGAACAACGTTACTGACTCGAACTGTTCGCCTTTTGCTGCCCAAATACCTACGCGGGGCAAGTATTTTACTTGTATTTCTATTGCTTACCTTTTGCTAGCAGTAGTACTTTTTATTTATTTATTAGACTAGCTGCTGCCCGCGACTTCGTCCGCGTGGTTTAAGTTTTTTTGATTCCCACACGAATTCCTTAATTTTCCGGGATAAAAAGTAGCGTCACTCTCCAGGTCCTCAACTATACCCATATTTTGACTTTGACACTTTTGATCACCATTTACCATCTCACCAGATGGTAAATGATGATGCAGTCTAAGATGGTAGCGGGGTAACCTGTTAGGGTATGACAGTTAGGTATTATATTAAACCCATACCCCAGTCGGTAAAGTCGGTTTCTACACGGTATCGTACCGGAACGCTAAATCGTTTGGCGGTCCGTCTTTTGAAATTCCTAAATACGAGTAGACCCTGCCGGGAATCGAACTCGGGTCCTTAGTGCTTACTTACTTAGTATGTTAGGGGGCTTAGTGCTAGGCTTCGTGAAATACGGGTCAAGATAATATTGTAGACTAGATGATGCCCGCGACTTTGTCTGCGTGCATTAATGTTTTTTGATTCCCGCGGGAACTCCTTAATTTTCCGGGATAAAAAGTAGCCTATGTCCTTCCCCGGGATATAACCTACCTCTATACCAAATTTCAGCAAAATCGGTTGAAAAGATGGGCCGGGAAAGCGTAGCAGACAGACAGACAGACAGACAGACAGACACACTTTCGCAGTTATAATATTAGTATGGATATGGATATGGATTTTTATCAGTACCCTTACTCTGAGATTGATCGAATTTAAAATACGGTCTCACTAAGTGAGGTGAATTACATATGCATCAAACTAAAATGAATCTTAATCTTATTAATTTGGAGCTCAATTTCGTGTATGCATTCACAGCTAGCGCTCCAAACGATACGTTTCGAAATTTGAATCGGTTGCACTGAATTTGTGGCTTTAAATCAAGAGTTTTTGGGTCCATTTTAGTTTGACTCAAATGTGATTCACCTCACTTAGTGAGACCGTATTTTAAACTCGATCAATCTCAGAGTAAGGGTACAGTTCTATATATTAAAACAAGGAACCCCTGTAGCTTCGTTCAGTCTGTGTCTGTGTGAGGCGGATAATCAACAGTTATAAAAACTGTTTATTTTATACACAGAAACATAAAACATTTAATATATAAGAATTTTGTTTACATTCTTACTATGATACTTATACCTAGAGAGAGCGGAATAAAAGAGTGCGCTTAGAATACGTGAGCCTTAATTTCATTAAATCAAGAATGAAGGGAGGGAGGCGAAGCGATCCTTGCGCCGCTTTTTAAATTCACGGCGCGCAAAGAAATATTTTGGAAAAAAAATCGAATGTTTTTTTTAGCATAAGTTAGTGCAAATACGGCAAATAATTTATTGCGCAACGCGGCTCTGTACAAACTCTACAAATAATATTTGCCGCTACGTGCCGCGCCGCTTCGTGCTTCTCAAGTGGGGCTAGACCATCATAATATAATAATATAAATATTATAAATGCGAAAGTTTGGATGGATGTATGGATGTATGGATGTATGGATGTATGGATGTATGGATGTAAGTATGGATGTATGGATGTACGGATGTTTGTTAGTCAATCACGCTTCAACGGCTGAACGGATCTGGATGAAATTTGGCACAGAGATAGATTATAGTCTGGAATAGCATATAGGCTACTTTATCCCGGAAAATTAAAGAGTTCCCGAGGGCACCGAATATCCTCAATCCACGCGGACGAAGTCGCGGGCATCAGCTAGTAAGTTATAAGTTTGTTAATATACTAAACCGATATAACCATATTTGAAGTGAAATCATTGAAATCCCATGATTTATCTTTTGGAGAAGAGAAGTAAAGCCTATTTTGTACTTGAAACCAAATTATGTTCTTCAAAAGCTCATTATTCTAACAGCTAGTTGCAAACCTCGGCAAACGACTCCAATTTAGTGGAACTATGCGCCAATTAAAATAGTATCTTCAGGCGGGCTTTTGTTACACGAGGAGCCATTTTAAATTGAGTTATTAGCTTTAAAACTTTTGAATAAATGAGCGGTTGCATAAATTTTGCTAGTTTCTTGTTTGTCTCGGAATTTTCCTCGCTTTATTTTAACAAGACACTAGGAGAAGGTCTTGAGAATGATGTTTTCTTCGTAATGAGATGGAATAGGATTATACCTCTAGCTAGGAGCCAGCCGCCAAGATGGTGTCAGCTTGCACAGCACGATTAGATTTTTTGAAGTGAAAACTTTTGAAGTGACAACTTTTTTAGCCGCGTTGATCACTTTTTGGTAGGGGGTAAACTTGTGGATTCGCGTGACCGACATGCTCGCGAACACCGACATGCTCGCGAACAGCGACATGCTCGCGACATGCTCGCGTTGTTACAAAAGGTCTTAAATATCTTAGGTACTACATGGCAAATCTCTTTCGAAAAATTTCCGTATACTCGATGATATCATCAGACCATATTATTCAGAGTTCTCCGTTCTACTCGTACCACAGAAGAGCGAGAAACCATCAGCGTTGGCATCTCTATGTAGTTGACGTCCAATCTGCCTGCTCGCACGAAACGTTTTTGCTCGAAGTTTCTGATACGAACCGCTAACTGGAACACCCTTCCAGCGCACGTGTTTCGTGCCACGTATAACTTAGGGTACCTAAGTTATACGTGGCTTGGTTTAAGTCAAAAGTGAATATTATGCATCTTCGAGGCAAGCGCGTTCTTACCTAGACTCATTGCTTTGCACTTAGCATAATTATTATCTTCAAACGCAAGCCTTTCTCGCAATAAAAAAAAGTGAGGTCTTCCTACATTTCATTTTACGGAACGTGGTCCCCAAGTAGCGAACGGGTCTATCGATACGGTGCAACTTCGGATGCACGAATACGAAGTCTTAAGTGTACGAAAACGAAATGAGCGGTAGCTGGGCGACGGCGGTAGTCGGAGTGCGATTAGTCGGAGAGCTGGCGACGAATTTCGGGAAAGAGGTCTGGTAATACTTTATAACCGACAAATACGTCTGGGATTTATTTTTGCGAATTCTGTAAGTATAAAGTTTAAAGATAAAAAAAAACAAGTTGTCAAAAATATTTTTTTTCGGATTCTTTTGCAAATGTTATATGCTGCGCAGTAGCGAAATAACCGCAAACGCTCTACGAGACTGGCAGAACTGGATTCGCCAATGAACGAAATTATATTTTTCCGCAATTTCAGATTGCTTTCCTTTCCCCTTCCCTTCCCCTTCCCGAAATTCGTCGCCAGCTCGCGGACCCCATCGCTTCGCTGTCGCCGTCGCTCGGCTGTCACTAGTTTCGTATTTGACGCCCTAACTGTCACCCCTAAATCATATTTCCAGCTGAGTTTATCTAGGTGCATATCAGGGTTGCCTGACTGGATAAGAGTCGTATGTTGCTGTTTTCCATACTATGAACATCTCATCATCACTCTTCTAAAAAAAAATTCAGTGTACTTTGATTTGTGATGTAGATCACTACTCACACAGCTTCTGTCAGTTCTACATTTTAATAATTATTTTCTGTCATAGTTCATCTCTGTAAAATTCAATTAAAACAAGTCAAAAAGAAATATAAGCATGTTTCACACCGCCGCAAGCACTTTTCCATTCTTACGTTACCCATTCACGTCACGCAAAATCCCATTAACGTAAAATAATGCCCCCACTATCCTCAGACGGCGATATGTTATTCAGTCGCGACAATGCATAGAAAACAGGCAAGCTTTTAACACGCCCTCGCCGCTATAAATTACACCTTTTGACAACCCTATTTCTATTACGGTACAGGGCTGTAGGAAAACAGAACACTATTGTTTTAAGGTTCCTGCCACAAAAAACTTAAGTAAGCGTTGAACGTGTGTTTATTTTAAACAAGATGATGCCCGGGTCGGGCCATAATTGAGTATACTAGAAATTCTCAGTACTAGCCCGGAGTTAGGAAGTTGGCGGTGTTTCACCCCCGTGCCTCAGAGAGCACGTTAAGCCATCGGTCCCGGTTTATTATCACTAACATGATAATAGTCGTTAAAGCCCGCCAACCCGCATTGGAGAAGCGTGGTGGGTCTAAGCTCTAATTCCTTCTCTCCTATGAGAGTGGAGGCCTGTGCCCAGCAGTGGGCCGTTAATGGACTGCAGGGTGGTGGATGCCCGCAACTTCGTGAACGTGGTTTTAGATTGATTGACAAGCCTGTGAGATCTCATTGCTTTTGGGTGGTAAATGTAACCTATCTCCTTTCTGTACTGTTACCTATTCTGTGCTACTGCTGGGATGCAATAGGTTGCATCTCGGGAAAGGAGATAGGATAGGTACTCTGTATCAAATTTCATGAAAATTGGTTGACGAGATGGACTGTGATAACCCACCTAGCTAACAGAATCTTCACACTCGCATCTATACTAATATTATAAATACGAAAGTGTGTCTGCCTGTCTGTTTGTCTGCTACGGTTTCACGGCCCATCTGTTCATACTTACCTACAAGTAAAGTTCACGCGTGCTCGTGAATTATAAGTACTATATCTTTGTTTTTAAGAAGTCGACGTATAGGCACAGAAAGGTTATATACGAGTATGTCCTAAAATGTAAAAAAAAAACCGTCTAACTTACGTGAGTTTGGACAGATTTGATACGGGCATGTTTGTGAATATTCTTGCCCGTCCCGCATCTAAGGATGCGATTAGTCTGTTTGAATGCATAAGTCTCATTTCTTGAAATGTTTTTTTAAAATTTAATTTCATTATTTTTTTATCTTTTTACTCTTTGTTTTTTGTTGTACGAGTAAGTAACCGTGATTTTTGTTTTCTGTATAAATTTAAATTACAATGGGGGCTGACATGTACATAAGTATAAAAGTCCCTGAACAAATAAAGAAAAAAAAAACTTACGTGAGTGTAACATCCATAAGACTTGTAAACTTGTTGTATTTAGTACTTAGTTTACAAGTCATTTGTTTGTGTGGAAATCTGAAAAATCTACAATATCAGCACGTAGTTTGAAACAATAAACAATTATTACTTCTACTAGGACTACATACCATACTAGCAGCTCAAAGTTCTAAATATACTCGTACGTACGAGTACCTACCAAGTAACGTTCAAACTTCTGGAGAATTTGAAGCAGTTGCAACTTGACTAAGTTAGCTTTTGAGAATGGCTGCGAAGATAAACGAAACTAATAGCAGCAATCTGAGCTAATAATAATAATAATATTATAGTGCCATTTATTACTGCCACAGAGTTGACATTATTTTTACGAGAGGAGCGAACCTCGCAAGCTTCCAAAAACACATCCATTTAATAATAATAAAGATGTAAACTTGTACTAAACTAATAAACATAATATTGTATTTTATATCATGTTATAAATATGGCTATAATATTATGTTAAAAGGCAGAGATTTGAAGGAGGACGACTGGTGTCCTTTCACACTAGTTTGAGTGACATAATTATTTTGCGAAAAAATTGCACATTCTAGGAATATGTTATTGTATTGTTTTGAGGTAGAGCGCCAAACGCCAAACTGATTTTCAGAGCCGCGAAAACTCTGCCCAATCTGCCATTTGTGATTATAAATTAAAACTGCTGACTCTATTTAACACTTTCGCTGCGTTACGGCAAGTATTTTGCCGTATTTGACGGTCAGCCAGTGCGGCAGCTAGTTTTCCTTGTTTTGCGCACGGTGCGGGGGTGATTTATCTATGTTCCCGTACGTGTAGGAAAGAGACAGTGATTTTTTCTATATGGTTGCTTTTAATATAATGATATTGTATACTAATAATGTACGGCAAAATAGTTGCCGTAACGCACAGCAAGGTAAGTATTTTTATTCAGTGCGGTACGGCGACTATCTTGCCGTACCCCCCCAACCCCGCGCCTCACTGCATGCGTCCGCGCGGCCTCGCAGTTTGCATTAGTGTTGGCCGTAAGTGCTCGATATTTTTTATGCAAAAAACTACGCGACGAGACTTTCACGTAAAAACATGATATGAGTATGGGAATTACCTAGTTTTTAAAATTTATTTTATTTCGTTAAAGTTCCTAATATTATCTCATCATAGATTAAAAATAAAAAGTAATTATAATAATTTGGTACACTAATATGAATCAAAATTTAAAAAACCTATTTGTATTTATTATTATTTATTTATTAATCAGTGTATTTTTACTAAACTTACATGAGTGACTGCTTTTTATTTTAATTTTTTTTATATTTAAATATATTTTTTTAAATTGGCGATAGGTACTTGTAAGAGTAATTATTACGTTGACTAATTATGAAGAATTATGTTGATTTATACACTTCAATTTGTTGTGTCTTTAATAAAGAATATCTTTAAAATATCGATTGTCATTTCAGAAGTAAACGCATCCCTAGCAATTTTTTAACTTCTATGCTATACGGCATATATATTGCCGTAAATGACTGATTTTGAAAAATCTCTGTATCTTTCGAAATATCATAGAGAACCCGGGGCTACCGCAGCTAGGTATACACGAGGATGTAGCCTATCGATTTGTTCAAAAAAACCATTGATATGGTGAGTTTCCACGTCTCCATGGACTTTGAAAGTCAGGTTCCGGTACGGCAAAATAGAGGTCGTAACGCATATCAGGAAATATAGATACGGGCAGTATTTGTCTCGTACCGCACGAGCCGTAGGTTTAGGATCCAATGCTGCCGCAGCGAATGTGTTAAAAGAGTTTAAATCTTTAAAAAATCAAGCATATTGCTTATGCAATCAAAACCCGCGAATCTCAGTACCGTTACCACACGGACTTATAGAAAATGTACCGAGTAGATACTGGTAAATGTACGGGGTAAGCATTGCGCACATTATTATTACAGCCAGCACCCCGCAATGGCGTGGGCATAACAGAGCAGTTAATAAGGTCATTCTGCAAGGCACTCGCAAATTTACACTCTCTGTCTCTAGTAATGGAATATCTCTATGGCACAGATCATTCTAGGTGGGCTCCATCGATTTTAATCAATGCTCGCTGGGAATCGGTTACACGATTGGCAGACAGATTTACGACGTAGACGTAACTAGGATCAGTCCTGCTGGTAGGTACTTAATGTGTTATATTATTGACTAGACGATGCCCGCGACTTCGTCCGCGTGGATTAAGTTATTTTTAATTCCCGCGGGAACTCCTTAATTTTCCGGGATAGCCTAGGTCCTTCCCCGAGATACACCTAGGTATCCCTGCACAAAATTTCATCCAAATCGGTTTAACGGATGGGCCGTGACAGCGTAGCAGCCAGACAGACAGACACACTTTCGCATTTATAATATTAGTATGGATATTGAATACCTAGATGATGGGTGCGACTACGTGGGTTCAGGTTTTAGAAAATCCCATGAATTTCCGGAATAGTAGCCTATATCTGTCCTCGGGATGCATCATGCAACCTATCTCTACAATGTAACTGGTTATATTAATACCCCCAACAGGTTAGCCCGCTCTACCTTCTTAGACTGCATCATCACTCACCATCAGTTGAGATTGCAATCAAGGGCCAACTTGTAGTGGCGTAAAAAAAACGGAAGTATGTAATTTACATTGCCAGAAAGTTTATACAGCAGCTAAAAGATATATTTTTTTTTAATATTGGCTGGTTCATCTAGTGCTTTTAAACCCAAGAGGCATACAAAGTACAAGCAGTCTGTATAGCATTTAGTTTGGAAAGTTCTAGAAAAGTTTGATCAACAAAATGTTAGCTTTCAGAAAATTTCATACCGCTACCTCCTCACAATCCGAAACATTTTTCGTTTCTGAATGGAATTGGGACTGTACAATATACATTATTTATAAGGAAATTGAGAATTCTTATTCCGAGATCGTAACATTGTAATAGTTTGGAATTTTATACAATTTTACAAAATATCATATTTTTGCAGGCTCTGTTCAATAAATCAGTTTACATGGGTAAGTCAGTTTCAAGGTAATTGAAATTAATTTGAAAAATAGAAAAACCCTATTACAGTGTAAATGATTAGACGCATGCGTATGAATTGTTCCAGTGGAATTAAATTAATTAATGTAATTGTAATAATTGGAAATCTAATTAATTAAAGATATTTGTGAGATGGTGATATTAAAAAAAACCCCAGCTGAGTGAACAAGTATCATTTAATTACTTCAAACACACATAGCTCCAATTAGAAGTGAATGCCCGGAATCGAACCCCGGACTTCTAATAGGGGAAACCAACGTCATGGCTAGACTATCACTACTCTACCGCTTTAGTATTCATCTATGTTGCTTGTACTATGTGTCATGAATAAAAGCTTTTTTTCACGATGCACCATGTAGTGTAACCACTCGTTATCAAAAGTGCCGGTACACGCACAAACAAGTTCAAAATCAACGAGATTTAACTGTAAGTGTTAGAGCGGCCAAATACCTACGTTATTATGAGGTAATCTTTATCCATACATAACACCAATATCTACTAAATTATTATAAATGCGAAAGATTCTGTCTACCTGCTACGCTTTCACAGCCCATCTGTTCAAAATCAAAATTTTTACAGAGATTGGTTGCTTCCCGGGGAAGGACATACCTACAAGGCTACTTTTTATCCCGGGAAATCAAAGAGATTTCACGGGAATCAAAAAACCGTAATGCATGCGGGCGTCATCTAGTGTTCTATATCTATATTTTTATGAAATAAAAACGCGGTTACATCCAGATTGAGTGCGTTTTCTTGTGGTGTCAGCCATAATAACATTGGTTATCATGTAATTGTCGTACCGGCAGGGAATTTAGCGTTGCGGTACGATGTCCTGCATGTAATTATAATAATTTTACAGCCAATAAGTAATTTTATTATTAAATATTTACCTTTGGCATAATAATTAATTTTTATGCCAAAGGTAAATAGCGTATTCAGGGCCCGCTTGCAGAAATGCCGGTTATCCTTTTAACCTAGAGTTAGCTGCTGCTTTGACAGAATTTGTTTAATACTTCTGTCAAAAAATAAAAATTTATTCCTGGGTTAATCGTAACCCGACGTCTTTTCAAGCGGACCTAATAGTGGTCCATACTAATAATATAAATGCAAAAGTGTGTCTGTCTGTCTGCTACGCTTTCCCGGCCCATCTTTTCAACCGATTTTAATGAAATTTGGTACATTGCAGGTAGATTGCATCCCGGGGAAGGATACTTTGTATCCCAGAAAATTAAAGAGTTCCCGTGGGAATCAAAAAATCTAAATCCACGCGGATGAAGTCGCGGTCATCATCTAGTAGTGGTATATTTTAGGGTTTAATCACCAACATGCCACAATGCGGCATGTGAAGCGCTTAGAAAGTAGAAACATAATCTAAACCTTATGAAGCATGTCGCATTTAAGGCAGGCAGTGGGGCTGATTCTGTAGTGCACAATCTCTAAACTAAACTAAAATGGCAGCTTTAAATCTAGGTCTGCCCCTTTTTGCAGGGAGTATTATGAAAGGGTTAGCAATATTTGTAATGCTCTAATTTTAGTTTAGTTTAGAGATTGTGCACTACAGAATCAGCTCCATTATTATTTTATTGCTTTATCTTGCTTTATCTTCTCTGTTACTAAAAAAAGATCAAGGATTTCACACACTTGTCGTGGAAATGTCTGTAGGTACGTTCCGAAGGAAAATAAGGGTTTCTTTTAGCCCTTGTCATTTTGTCAGTTGATATGTTTAGATATTGTATGCTTTGTAGGTAGAGATCATAAAAAAACACAATGAAAAGTCAGCTATGTACTATGTATGTGTACAAAGTATTTGTGGGAGGTCTAAATTATATTTTTTCGACTCATAAATTCAAAGCATGCATGATCATAAAGAGCATGATCATGTGTTGTATTGCCGCCCAATCGGAATATGAGAGTGAGAAAATAGAGACCGAATAATCAAGACTAGAGTGGAAACAAATACCTACAACCTCAGCGGAGCGTCTTGGAGCGAGCGTAGTAAGTATTCTTTGAGACAGACTCAACATGAAATTCTTAATTCAGAAACCAGTATATTATGTCAGTTTGGTTTCACCCAAACCATAATTCACAATCTAATTCAATATCCTAACAAGGAAATCTAGATTGCGGACACAATACTAGAAATACTTCAGTTTATACATGA
This sequence comes from Erebia ligea, assembly GCA_917051295.2. Taxonomy (NCBI): domain Eukaryota; kingdom Metazoa; phylum Arthropoda; class Insecta; order Lepidoptera; family Nymphalidae; genus Erebia; species Erebia ligea. The sequence goes on from OU785232.1 coordinate 3,531,030, forward strand.
GGGCATGAAAGGCAAAAAAGGTTCTAATTTCAGGAGGGTCCACAAAAACCACACCTCTGTTTTTATACTTGATTGATTGTCCTCGGTAGAATGAAGATGAGACAAAATTGGGCCATCCATCCCGAAAGTGGCATAGATAAAATTGATTGGTTATCCCTTTTGTGTATCCATATAAATATTATAAATGCGAAAGTTTGGATGGATGGATGTATGTATGTATGGATGTATGTTTGTTACTCAATCACGCTCCAACGGATGAACGGATCTGGATGAAATTTGGCACAGAGATAGATTATAGTCTGGAATAGCACATAGGCTACTTTTTATCCCGGAAAATTAAGAAGTTCCCGCGGGAATCAAAAAAACCTCAACCACGCGGACGAAGTCGCGGGCATCAGCTAGTTGATAATATACTCGTATTTACTTTTTTCTACGCACATTATTTCTTATTTAAATCATGTAATGACATGCTTTTATGGGTTTCTTACCAACATAGCCCAATTGCATTGCGAAGCTTACATTTTTTATCCACTTCAAGTTAGCCGTGACTGCGATCTCATCTGATGGTAAGTGATTAGCAGTCTAAGATGATAGTCGGTTAACCTGTTCGGGGCATGGCAGTTATATTTAACCCATACCCTTAATCGGTTTCTAAACGCCATCGCACCGGAATGCTTAATCGCTTGGCGGTACGCTTGCTGTCAGGGTGGTAACTAGCCACGGCCGAAGCCTCCCACCAGGCAATCTAATGAGTGGTAATAAGCGGGGCATATAATCTGAAGACGTAATTGGACGTTGGGGTCGCAAAGTGCTGGAGTGGCGACCACGCACTGGAAAGCGCAGCGTTGGCAGGCCCCCTACTCGCTGGACGGACGACATCAGGAGAGTCGCAGGGAGCCGCTGGATCCAGGCGGCGCGGCGCAAGACCGCGGCGTGCGGAAATCCTTAAGGAAGAGGCCTATGTCCAGCAGTCGACGTCTATCGGTTGAGGATGATGATGATGATGATGATAATCTGAAGAACTGTTAGGTGTTGGGACCCTAAAGGTGCTGGCAACTCTGTACTGGAAAGAATTAGCTATCAGCACTGTTTATACCAAGACCCCAAGGGGTCTTCTCAGGGGTCGACATACAAAAAAATTGATTTTGAGGGTCGACGGGGTCTAAAAATCGACCCATATTATAATGTTATTTTTTTCAAAAAATAATTAACTACTACCTACTATCATTTTATTATTAATTACACTATTGATATTAATTTACTGAATTTTATGTTTATTTGTTTTGTTAAATTTTTATGAGAAAATGATGTCAAGTTAACCACATAACCAACCGCAAAGTTTTTAAATTAGTAAGTATTTGATATCAATAGGAAAAAAACTAGAAATGGGATTATTAAAGTAATTTGGCTCAGGGGGTCTGAGGTCAGTTCATTTTGAAAAAGGGGTCTTTTGCTAAAATTGTTTGGGAATCCCTGGTTTATAAAATAACTAGTGTTTTTTTAAAAACCATTACTTGTAAAAAGTTTATGTTAATCCGGTAAATACGACCGGTTGACGACCTCCGTGGCGTAGTGTTGAGGGCTGTTGCCTTAACGTGCGGAGGTCCCGGGTTCGATCCCCGGCAGGGTTTGGAAATTTATAATTTCTAAAATTTCCCTGGTCTGGCCTGGTGGGAGGCTTCGGCCGTGGCTAGTTACCACCCTACCGGCAAAGACGTGCCGCCAAGCGATTTAGCGTTCCGGTACGATGCCGTGTAGAAAACCAAATAGGGGTATGGGTTTAATTAACTGCCATGCCTCTAACAGGTTAGCCCGCTACCATCTTAGACTGCATCATCACTTACCATCAGGTGAGAACGTAGTCAAGTAGTGGTGGATTTGGTAACTTGTAGTGGATTAAAAAAAAAAAATATTAGCTAGTATGTATAAACATTGATAGGTACGATTTCTTTCATACGCTTGTATTTCTATTTTTTATTTATTTTAAGTATTTTACTTAAGCCCACTTGCGCACACTGCCTAAGTAAACAGATTTAAGTTGAATATTTTGATGCTGTGACTTTTTGATAAGTTTATTTTAGGGTTGACATGAAAAGGGCACGCATAGAAAAAACTTAAACACCGTCGACACCGACACTAGTCGTGTTCTTAGTCTTATCCATACTAATATTATAAATGCGAAAGTGTTTCTGTCTGTCTGCTACGCTTTTACGACCCATCTGTTCAACCGATTTTGATAAAATTTGGAACAGGGATAGGTGTATTCCAGGAAGGACATAGGCTACTTTTCCCGGAAAATTAAGAGTTCTCGCGGAAATTTAAAAAAAACTTGAACCACGCTGACGAAGTCGCGGGCATCATCGAGTTTCTTTTATTTTACACGTGTAAATGCAAAACCAATTCCAGCTCAGTCTGCTTCTAAGATTCAGTTTATCTGAATATTTTACAGCTGGGACTAACAGATAATTTAAGAAGAATTGCAGTCAAGCGTTGACTTGACTTGATCGAATATAAAATTAGAGATGTCTACGTCATCACTCAAAGCCAAAATATTCAAATCAAATAAAATTCTCAGCGATAAAATTGTGAACGATGAAAATGAATGAACCTCGACCCCAGAAAAGGTCACTTTTTGTAAGCATTTTATCTTTCGCCCGTAAAATATTTTGTTAGTATAAAAGAGGACGCTTATCAGGCACTTAAAAAAGGGAGTACTGAAAGATAAAGCTGACTGTACTTAGTCACACACAAGAGTGGCTGAGGCTTATCACACTGAAACAAAAAAGCTTCAATAACTCTGATGTTAAGAGCTTATAAATCTGAAAGGTCATGGTCCATTCCTGTTACAAGGTCTAACCCCACCACAGAAGCCCGACGAGGCGCGGCACGTAGCTGCAAGTATTCTTTGTATGAGGTTGTAAATTCACGCCGCAACGGAGCAATGGACCGACGTGATTTTTGGCATGGTTATGGTTGAAACCTGTACCCTTACTCTGAGATTGATCGAATTTAAAATACGGTCTCACTAAGTGAGGTGAATCACATTTGAGTCAAACTAAAATGGACCCAAAAACTCTTGATTTAAAGCCACAAATTCAGTGCAACCGATTCAAATTTCGAAACGTATCGTTTGGAGCGCTAGCTGTGAATGCATACATGAAATTGAGCTCTAAATTAATAACATTAAGATTCATTTTAGTTTGATGCATATGTAATTCACCTCACTTAGTGAGACCGTATTTTAAATTCGATCAATCTCAGAGTAGGGGTACTGGAGAGTGACATAATATGCTACTTATCCCGGAAAATTAAGGAGTTCCCGTGAGAACAAAAAAAATCTTAAACCACGCGGATGAAGTCGCGGGCATCAGCTAGTCTTGCATAAAAAAATATAAGTTAAATTAACCTATAGAAGCTAAGTAAGTTTAAGAAAAACCTTTCGAGAAGATAAAATTTTCTCCAAAGGTTTTGGTTATTTTATTTTAATGAAGAATAACAAATAGTTTATTAAAAGCGAGCTAGATTGAACATAGCATTGTATTAAGATTTGAAAGATCTCTATTCCTTTTTCTTTGGTAATATCAAAGTACATGCCTTTGTAACGAGTACAAGAGATTTGCATTTTAATAATACTTCAATTTCGTATTCCGTTTGTTAGAAAGGGCAATATTAAAATTTCGTGAACCGCTATAACAGAAAGTGGAATACAATTTTTTTATTGGACATTCATTCATTTTCAATCTCGATGAAAGACTGTCTACAGAGAGAGGTCGAGAAAAATTTTAGCTTTCTCTTGGAACAAAATGAACAAAGATTGATATTATTACAAAGGTTTGTTTACAATACTGAAAAAGAAGGAAAAATAGCTACTTAGTTACTTAAACAAAATATTCTAATGCTGCTCCTGTAAGTCCAAACGCGACGCGATACGACTCCATAGAAAATGACAAATTTATCTATGCGACCACGTAGTCCACGTGGCAGGTCAGCTACCGTTTGTTCCTGTCGCGTCGTAACGCATTACTACGTGTGTCGTTCACCTTCAACGTGACTTATTACGACGCTATGCTACAGTGTCAAACAGTAGCTGTTTCTTCAAATTCACGTGGTTTATGTTGTATAGCGTAGATAAGGTTGTCATTCTCTATGGAGTCGTATCGCGTCGTGTTGCGTCACATCGTTTTCGTCGTGCATCTAGGACGACGGGAAAGGCATTGTTATACGTGAGCGAAAAACGCCTCAACGTGACTAGACACGACGCGACACGCAAGTATCAACAATAGACCCTTCACGTGGCCTCCATGTTCTATCGACTACTGAGTAGTATCGGGTCGCTTTGCTTCGTCACTCGCTTATTTAGCACACTCAAACTACTCGCGAAAATGAAGCTGTGTGCAACAGGTTCTATTTAATTCTAATCGACAGGATATATTTTAATGAGCCAAATTGATGGAACTGTAGGTAAAACAATCTATGTATTTTCACAGTGGACGTTCGAAATAGATTCGCTCTATTTTTAATCCTATCAATTTATTTTGCCCAACTAAAACATTCAGTGCAACCTCCCTGTCGCAGTGTTAAGCGCTGTTGTCAGAGGTCCCGGTTTCGATCCCCGACAAAGTCAATTTGGTAATTTATTATTTATGAATTTTCGCTGGTCTGGAAGTGGAAGGCTTCGGCCGTGGCTACCTTACCACCCTACTGGCAAAGACGTACCGTCAAGTGATTTAGCGTTCCGGTAAGAAATCGAATAAGGGTATAGGTTTAATATTACTGCCATAACCCTAACAGGTTAGCTCACTACCATCTTAGACTGCATCATTACTTACCATCAGGTGAAATCGCAGTCAATGGCTGACTTGTAGTAGAATAAAATAAGACGACGACCTTAAACCTTAACGGTACCTACCACTAAAATATCACCGAATATTAAAAGCAATGATTATTGTAGTATTCGCGACTTCGTTCGCCTGGATTAAGTTTATTCGATTCCCGCGGGAACTCCTCAAATTTCCGGAATAAAAAGTAGCCTATGTCCTTCCCCGGGATACAACCAATTCCTGTACCAAATTTCATCTAAATCGGTTGAACGGGTGGGTCGTGAAAGCGTAGCAGACAGACAGACAGACGGACAGACAGGTCTTCAACTATACCCATGCAAAAAATCACGTCGATCCATTGCAGCGTGATTGAAGGACAAACCAACAAACAAACACACTTTCGCATTTATAATATTAGTATGGAAGTATGGATTTTAACATCGCAAAGCAATTAACGCAGACCAATTCGTGTGATACAACTAGTTACGTTTACTACTTAAGTAATATGTAGTAAGTACGACCACCCAGAGCCTTAATAATATCAGTGCTTGCCGAGACAAAGAGCAATAAACGCAATCACGTCCGCAAAAAGATAATGATATCAGCAAAGGACAAAGAGAGCCCGAGGAAATCCCCTCACTTTATTGGTTTCGATGCCAACCAATTTATATATGGGTATCGGATACATGTCTTTTGGGCAACATTTTGGCCGAAGATTACATTGATAATGCTTTTTTTTGCACAAAAGAAGTACTTGGAAAGCTTAACGCTCGTGATACAATTTAATTACGACTATAGAAAAGGGATGGTGTTTAGCTTAATAACATCTTAAGGCTCCGTTTTCGCCAAGAATGAGACTATGGATATCACATTAATCGGGTATTTGACTAGTGGTCAAATTGTCACATTAGCTTAAGTTAGCTGGACGGTAATAACGTATCGACTGACACCTCGTTATTAAAAATCGGCTCAGTAGTTTTGGCGCTACGGTGGAAGGCACATAAATACAAACATACATAATATAGACTGCTAAAATCATAACTTTCCTTTTGGCTTTACGGTAGTCCGTAAAAATAATTACCAAATAAAACCTGGGATTACCATACAACAAACAAAAAAATCTTTGACTAAAGTTTTTTGTTCCAAAAAACAACATTGTAAAATCGCAGAGTTCACCGGATAAGTGTTTGTTTAAAAATTCCATCAGCGCTGAATCGCACTGGATGAGCCTTTTAATTATAACTCGTTTAAAAAGCGCTGCAAAACGGCGAGTGCTCGCCATCGAAATGTTGCGACATTATCAAAAACTTCTGTACACTCCAAATTTTAAAAGCTTGCGAAAAACGAGCCTTGTTTTTTCTGTTCTCTTTTTTGTGTGGGCGTAAATTATAGGTTGGACTGATTGGGGTTGATATGCCTACTAAAACCCCTTGATTATGTTTGTACCTACACATTTAACGTAATACCTAGGTATTTCACAATTAGTCAAACCATTACTTTTTTCAAACGTCGAAACGTGCGCTTAGTTAGGGATTTTGTGTGAAATACTGAACTGTGACGTCATCAAAGTTCGACGCACTTTTTTTTACTTTAATCGCTAGTTTAAAGTGACCATTCAACTTAAAACTAACAGGGTACATCGATATTACGTATTTTGGGAGATCCTCTATTTAATAATCACAATAAAATAATTTTCATCCCACCATCTCGGAAAGAGTATTTTTACTCTTCGATATCTGAAGGTAAAAGCCGTTATTATCCTCTAGAGGATAAAGTAAATTGAATTTAGAACATCGTGTGCACGTTAGTAAATATCACTCGTCTATGAAGTTTGTGAATTCAAAATATCATTAAAACCTATTTACTTGTACCTCTATGGTGCCGAATTTCCATACAATCGTTTTTAATTTGTTAAAAACTCACACTCGTAACCTTTTTGGTGTACTTTTTTAATTTGCTTTGCGCGCACCATTTTCTTTCAAGTCATATTGTTTAAAATTTAAACCGATTAAAAACAAGAAAATTGAAAATAAGTGAAAAACCTAAAATGAGTGATTCTAGTGACGAAGAAATTAACAGAATTGAATTGTGATTTTTTTGCATTTAGTCAATTCCTCGCTGAGGTGGGATGAAAAGTTACGTGTTGCACTCGAGTGAAAAGATTTTTCACCTCGTGCTCTTTTGATTCCCTCGCTGACGCTCAGGATTCTAATTTTTGAACCACTCGCTCCGCTCGTGATTCAATTTTAGGATCCTTCGCTTGCTCGGTCATCAAAATTGAGCACGCGGTTAAAAAACAACTTTTCACTCTTGTATAACAAATAACTATTATTTGAGTAGGTACAAAAAATTGTCAAATAACCAATTGGGAATGAAAAATAAAGTAACAAAAAAAGTTCAAAAAAATCTCACACCTGCAATGAACCTGCCCCGAATAAATCTTTATGAAAAATCCTGACCTCTCTATGCATATTCCTTAATGCTAACATAATATGACTATTTAACTTTGTAACACCTTATGTAATAGTAGTTTGTGATATAAGGGCGGTAAATAGGTTTTTACATACGAGTTGACTAATGTCAGCCCGATGACGCCAGTCGAGGGCTGACCATCGTCACGAGTTTGTTAAAACCTTAACGCCCGTGTATCACACGATATTTTTCAATACATTTGTGAGAAAACTTGAAAATAAAACTCGAGTAGGTAGGTACAAGGTACTCACTAGAAAATAGTTTCTCACGCCCGTACTTATTTCGAGATTTTTGGCGGCTATTAATAGCGCGATTTTTTTCTCACATCTAAAATACCTAATTATTGATTTAACTTTATTATTCCACAACATATAAACCACTCATATTTATTTAATAATTTATAAGAAAAACTCAATGAAACTTTTAAAAATAGCGCGCACAGATTAAAGATTTAGTATCTACGGCGCGTTGTTGTAATGGCTTTTTTTTAATTGGCTTCATGGCTCTAGGTTCTAGCTCTTAACTCCCAACCTGGACTATTCAGCCTTTATTTTTTTGATTTTTAATACTTAAAACAATTTTAATTAATTATATTAAATACAATTTTTAATTTCATGAATTGATTTCATCAATATACATCTAAATGTTATTATTTTTTAGGTTTTTTACTTACAAAGTCAATATCATTATGAACCTTCTTGCAAGAAAACTTTTTAATTAGAAGTGAAATAGACTTAAAAAAAATTAAAAAAAACTGCAAATTTACCGCACGAGGGCAGTAAATTCTGCAAATTTACCGCACGAGGGCAGTAAATTTAACTTACAAGCCCTGTTTACTGCCTCTGTAAGTGCATTTTTCGAGCAAGTGTATTGAAAATGTATGTTTCTGCAAAATAAAGAAATTGTATTGTATTGTAATATTGTATTGTATTGCTGATGGTCGCGTCCCCTTCCTATTAATTAGTATTGTCAGAAGTGAATATTGACGTGAAAAAATAGATATATATTTCATTTAATCACATATATCTGCCTCCCGATTGTGTAAGGAAATCGTAATCGTAATCGTTTTTCAAACGTATAATTCGACCTGTTTAAGGAGCTCATAGATGCCTGCTCGTCAACAAGCATGTATGAATTCCCTAAACTTCCCTAGTTCGAGTATTAAAGCCTTAAAGCCTTAAAGCCTCTGATTTGTGTATGGTGGACCTTAATTGCAAGAAAGTAAGTGAAAAAAAAGTAGGAAGTAGATAATATTAGCTTTTAAACATAACGACGAGGAAAAGGTGACGAGGAAAAATAAAAACAAAACTCTTTCCAAATCGGATTAGACTCGTGTATTTTTATAACACTTCCTATCGCTTTAAAAATGATATTCGTGAGAACATAAACTTAAGATACACTTAGCACTTGGACTTTCGGTTTGAAATGAAGAAATGCGTGATTCACAGTTTTTGAAAATTTTATCCCCAAGGATGTTAAATAGAGAGTTTGTCCTTCAATTACGCCGCAACAGAGCAACGGATCAACGTGATTTTTTGCATAGGTATCGGGTATAGTTGAGGACCTAGAGAGAGTGATATAGGATTTATCCTGGAAAATTAAGGAGTGCCTGTGGGAATTATAAAGCTTATGCCCCGCGAACGAAGTCGCGGGCGTCCTCTAGTTTTAAAATAATACTATAATAATAATAATAATGAGCGATTGTAGTGAGCCCACTGAACCCTGGACATCTCAAGTACGAGATTACCGAAAACTACGCCAAGGCACGTGTATCGAACAATTAAAAATGTATAGGTATAGATAATCTTATATCTATATAAATCTCGTGTCACAATGTTTGTCCTCAATGGACTTCTAAACCACTTAACCGATTATAATAAAATTCGCACACCATGTGCAGTTCGATCTAACTTGAGAGATAGGATAGTTTATATTATATAGATTAGTGCTACCCGTGCGAAGCCGGGGCGGATCGCTAGTTAATAATAAATTAATATTATAGTAATAATAATGAGCGATTGTAGTAAGCACACTGAACCCTGGACATCTCAAGTACATGATTACCGAGAACTAAGCCAAGGCACGTGTATCGAACAATTAAAATGAAAATATATTATTAATAAATTCCAGGAACTTGTCAAAGTCTAGATTCTAGGAAAGGACCCGACACTTAGATGGTTATTACGAGGAACTCTTTAAAGCACTTGCCTGATTTTTTGTTAATACCCTTTGTTCATTGAACATTACTCTAACGAAAAGTTTAGGAAAGTGCAGAAGGTATATTACTCAGCTCGCAGTACGCTTTGAACCCTAAAAGACAATAATTAACATTTCGATCTCCAGGAAACAATTGTGCCTAAAAATTTAATTCGGCAAGGTTTGATTGAGAATCAAAATCGGTTGAGCAAGTTTGTTGGAAATCGACAACTTCAGGCAGTCATTTAAGGAATTACTTTTTTCGTAACGTAATAGGTTATATTCTAGGCTTACTAATTACACGACTGCCCATAAAAAGGAGTGTAATGTTTCAGGATTCATTTATGTACGTAAGTGATTTTCTTTATTCCAATATAACTTCATAATGCCCGCTCAGATTTGGATGTATGGGGTATCGCTAGAATCCTTATATTATCCAGTCTAACACTGGCTATAATTTTTTTGAATAAACCCTTTTTTACAGGCCAGTTGTATTTTTTTTTAATGAGCTAGTTTTTGAACGTATTATTTGTTACGAGTAGGTAGGTTAAGTTAGCGTTACCGACCTAGCGAGTCAGAAGATAGATTCTGGCCTTTTGTCACTCTGAAAGATCACGTAGCTGATGGTCCGGTTCCATCACTCACTGGCCCTTTTATTTTTCATTTTTTTCGTGGGGGAAATCTGCATCAGATACCCCCGATCTCCTGGGGGAGAGTGCGGGTGATGTGGGGTTTTTAACCACTAAAACCCCCTCGGTGGCCATCCTCTGAGCATAATGGGAATCTCCGGGAACTCTCAAAGAACATGCGCCGGAGAAACTCACTGGCCCAATACTGTCAATCCGGAAAGCCAAGATTCTAATAGATTGGAGAGTTATTAAGGTCCAGCCCCACTACAGATCCGCGGCGCGGCGCGGCGAGTACTGGCAAGTATTCTATATAAAATTATATCAGAGTACATCTCCATGCCACGTCGCTTAAGTGGGCCCAGCTGTATACAAAATAATACAAAAAATATTTGCGGCGACGTGCCACGCCGCGCCCGTAGTGGGGCTCGACCTTTAGTTAAAAGCGTTCCAAATGGACTTATCTTCTAGCTTCAGTTATGATGCAGATAACCAAGAAAAAGAGCAAGAAGAAACTGTGAATGCGATTTATGATAGCGATTGCAATTAAGAGAATTCACGTAATAAGTGCCCTGAATACAATCCATTGATAAACGAGCTGTCGATATATTCGCTTAATATAAGGAGTGTTTCCGCTACGATAAGTTTGAGAAGAGCTAAATATAATATCGTAACTAATGACCTTTTTCTTATAATATTATTGCATTGGTTTTGTTGCTATTCGGTTCCATTAGTTACTGATATTACTATGATATTTCATCTGTCTATCTATCTATAGTGCACGCATGGACGTATTGACTAATTACTGCTAACAATAAACTAAAATGGTCGACCTGACTTTGCAGAATTTCTAATAAAATTAAAATTTGTCTCAAATTCGAACTCAAACTCGAAAGTTTTTATCCTAATACACTTTAACAAGTGGTTTTAATCGTCGAGTGAATCTACCAATATGTTCGGAATGTCATTCTTACCCAGGCACTAAACATAAACTTAGGCAAAAGTTACATAGGTACCTACCTATAATATTAAAGACATCAATAAATTTGCATTCCCCGCATCTAGGTACAATGTTATCATTCGTACACAGAATTATTCAAATTTAATATGAAAGTATGACAATTAATCCATACTAATATTATAAATGCGAAAGTGTGTTTGTCTGTCTGTCTATCTGTATGTCTGTCTGTCAGTCTGCTACGCTTACCCAGCCCATCTTTTCAACCGATTTTGCTGAAATTTGGTACAGAGGTAGGTTAAATCCCGGGGAAGGACATAGGTTGTGGTTTTATACTTTATTAACAAAATTCTGGATGAAGTTTGAAATAGATATAGATTATAGTCTGGAATAACACATAGGCTACTTTTTTTCCCGGAAAATTAAGGAGTTCCCGCGGGAATCAAAAAACCTTAATCCACGCGGACGAAGTCGCGGGCATTATCTAGTTAAATATACTTTTGCAGATATTAAAACCTGCAAATTTAATACATATAATAATAAACACGTCCATTTCTTGGATAAGCATTTGCTCGAATAAACCACTCTACAAAATCGTCCTACCCTCAAGAAAGGATATTAAATTCTTACAAGTCAGATTTCTACGTAAGATGCCTCAACCTGTGGCGCCTCATACCTCATTCCGTTTATTCTGCTACAGATGTTTATGCAACTGTGCTCTCACGTTATGAATAATTTTGCCAAATGTACGGGTAAAAACACTGGATTTCATACTGACGCTTTAAAAACTTAATTTATATATCATAACGTAGTTTTTTTCTTTAAATGTATACTAATTCTAGCTGATGCCCGCGACTTCGTCCGCGTGGAATAAGTTTTTTTAATTCCCATGGGAACTCCTCAATTTTCCGGGATAAAAAGTAGCCTATGTCACTCTCCAGGTCTTCAACTATACCAATGCAAAAAATCACGTCGATCCGTTGCTCCGTTGTGGCGTGATTGAAGGACAATCCAACAAACCAACAAACAAACACACTTTCGCATATAAAATATTACTATGATTAATTATTATCAATGCGAAAGTTTGGATGTAATATATGTATGAATGGATGGATGTTTGTTACTCAATCACGCTAGAATGGCTGAACGAATCTGGATGAAATTTGGCACAGAGATAGATAAAGTCTTGAATAACCCATAGGCTACTTTTATTTCTACCGCGGGAACCAAAAAACTTAATCCACGCGGACGAGCGAAAATATAGCTTCGTAAAGCTTTTCATAATTTATCTTACTTAGTTAATTAGATAGTTAATTAGACAGTTAGTTAGTTTAGTTAATTAGATAATTAGACAGCTTTTCTAATTATCGTTCATTTTTGGTAACAATAAACCGTCTTTGAACGGCCATATCTAGCGAAAGGCCCATCCACATGCAGGCAGACTGTAACTTTTGTGATCAGTGGAGAGCCCTACATCCACCTAACACTGAATCAGCCTTTCTGACGATGGTTACCAAAAGTGCAGTTATCTCTTGGTCTATTATGTGCTGCAGACGTGGCGGTCTGCAAAGAAACTCTTTTGATACATACTTTATTATTTAATATGACCCTTGAACTTTTAAGTAAATAATATCATTGATGATAGCATCGGCTTTTTTGTCTAATTTTTAAAAGCAAGGATACTAAAGATAGCAAGGTTTGAATAGCTGAGATATATCCAGAGCATTTTTTCAATATAATAAACATAATAACTTTTTAAATAAACAAATTGAAATTGAAAAAAAAAAAAAATAATAATATACGCTTTAACTCGTGTTTTTATTTATTCTGCTTCGTGCTAGCCCTTGACTGCGATCTCCTTGCAAACTACCTTTTTTTTATTCCACTACAAGTCAGCCCCTGGCCGCGATCTCACCCGATGGTAAGTGATGATGCAGTCCAAGATGGTAGCGGGCTAACCTGTTACGGGTATGGCAGTTATATTAAACCCAAACCCCTAGTCGGTTTCTACACAGCATCGTACCGGAACGCTAAATCGCTGGGCGGTACGTTTTTGCCGGTAGGGTGGTAACTAGCCACAGCCGAAGCCTCCCACCAGAACCTTGGTAGGGTTATGGCAGTTATATTTAACTCCAAAACGGTTTCAGAACCAGAACGGGTAGATCGCTTGGTAGCAAATCTTTGCCAAAAGGGCCCTGTTTCTCGAATTGCGATGTTTAATTAAAAAATTGCTTTCTCGAGTATTTTCACAGACCAACAACTTTTTGTCTTGTTTTCATTTCATGACCTTTTCCTCTTTAATTTATAATAATTACTTAATACTTGCAAGTATTACCAATTACCTATTCTGTGGTATTACTTAGTTCCTTTCACAAAGAAAGCAATAAAACTAATCTATTTTTCTACGAAAGTGAAGATAAAAGCCGTTGTCGGTAATTTACTAAGGCTCTATCCAGAGCTGTATTACCTACTCTGCGTTATTTATAGCGAACGCCATCCATTGCACGTGATTAGGGAAGTAAATGTTAGCTCAATTAGTTAAGTTTAAGAATTTGTCTTCGGCATACAAGTGCTTTGAGTTGAAATCGCTTCAGACTTAAATTTTTATAGTTTTCCTAGTAGAATAACAGTCTTGGGAGATAATATTACGTTCTTGTCTACCAGTCATCAAATCAAATCAAATCAAAGTATGTTTATTCAAAATTGGTACCTACACAGTACAATTTTTGTAGGTCAATTATCTAAACTTACTAATATTATAAATGCGAAACTTTGGATGGAAGGATGGATGTATGGATGGATGGATGTTTGTTACTCAATCACGCCAGAACGGCTGAACGGATCTGGATACAATTTGATACAGAGATAGATTATAGTCTGGAATAACATATAGGCATACTTTTTAAACCGAAAAATTAAAGAGTTCCCGCGGGATCCAAAAACCTCAATCCACCCGGACGGAGTCGCGGGCATCAGATAGTACAATGTATAAGACGTGATGGTGATAATTAACTACGGTATCTTAAAACTAAAGCTACAGGGGTTTCAAACGCGCCCTGGTCTGAGAAGAGCCCACAAAATCTCACCGACTTATCAGTCGGAGAAGTCTGGGAAGCAACTCTGCGAGGTTATAGGGGCAGGATGGGGTAGGTGGGGATGCGCTTGGAGATATCCAAGCTGGCAGAATTGTAATGGAAATTCAGCCATTCTATCACAAAACTAGTATGCAGCTTCGAGTTTGAAGTAAAACTTCTTTATTTAATACTTTATTGCACCCGAATACAGGAGATAGTTTACAAAGTTAAAAAAAACACAGTAAAAAGTTTTGCATGCAAAGGCGGTCTTCCTGTAAATGTATTAATGGATGCCTATTATACACTTTTATTACAAACAAGCACACGTTAACAATGGCGTTACTTTATCAGATCGTTAGTGGATGTTTACATAACAGAGGAACATTCAATAAAACAGATTATGTTTCACTTTAACTCTCCTTCTATCTAAAATTAAGTTTTCTCTCTCACGGCCTCCAAAACTTTGTTAATTAAAGTGTCTAGTTTGAGCTCAACATTTAAGTTTTTCAATTGCTTTTGAATTTAGAAACAACAGCTGTTCTTAATCAACGTATTTTTATAGAATTATAAAAAGTTTTAAAATATCTACGACATTATAGATAGAATATCTAGAGCACCCACATCTATACTTTACTAATAATATAAATGCGGAGTTTGGATAGATGGATCGATGGATGTTTGTTACTCAATCACGCCATCACGGATGAACGGCTGATTGGTATGCAGCACTTGGAGGCAGGTAAAAACATTGCTTATGATATATTGTTTAGCTTTTCTTTTACTGCTATGTTTTCATTTATAACCGAAATGCAAATAATTTCAAGTACTTATATGTTGATATGTATATTACATGATAACAGTATAGTAAGGTTGTGGTTTTATACTTTATTAACAAAATATCTGGATGATATTTGAAATAGATATAGATCATAGTCTGGAATAATACATATGCTAATTTTTATCCCAGAAAATTAAAGAGTTCCTGCGGGAACCAAAAACCTCAATCCACGCGGATGAAGCCGCGGGCATCAGCTAGTAAAGACATAAAGATACAAGATAGAAGACCGGTTCGGAAAACTGATTCTACTGAGAAGAGTCGGCAAGAAACTCAGCAGTTGCTCTTTTCTTAAAAAAGAAAGAGGTTACAATAAAAACAAATAAAAACAAAAATGTTTCTAAGAACTATTTAAATAAAAAAACACTTGAAAACGGCTTTTTGAGTGCAATTGAGACTAGACCGTAACATTAACGGCGTACAAACCAACAAGTGTCGTTGTTCGTTTACCGCTCTTGGAACGAGGCCTAAAACAGTTAACGTTAAAAGAGACGCTTTTTTACAGAGAGAGGATTTCCTTTTACCCTTTAAAGGTTGGTTAACCAGACATGATAACGCTTTCATCTCTGTGTAGTATCTTATATTGAACCAAATAATTCTACAAAGTTTCTACGAGACTCAAACATCATAATCACGTATCTACTTATGTAATTGTGGTAAGGGTTGCGAAGAGACAATAACTTAAATTTTAATTTAATTATAACTATACGATTCTATTAATACGAGGCATTTTGAACCAGTGGTAGATTCACTCGACGATCCAAATGCACTTTTAAAAGTTAATTTGAATAAAAAAACATAAGTTTGAGTTTGAGTTTATGAGTTATCAGCTGATATTATACTCTTTCTAGATTTCTGATATTCATATTAAATTATCCGAACTTCCAAGGCACGATATACGGACTTTAAAATTTTTGGACATCATAGAAGAAAAGTCGAAATCGAGATAATAATAATACTTCAAGTTAGTATAACAACTTAACAAACTTACAAAAAAGTAATGCGTGATCAGTACAAAACATACACACTAGATTCAAATTGAGGATTTTTGGTATCCAGATAAAGAGTTATCTAAACCCCAAAAAAAATACTTTCATTTCTTCACGGAGAGCGCTGGAAGCAATAACATAGAGATCGAAGATTCAAATTTCAATACACTGTATTATGGCCTAACCCCTTGGCTTTAGCAAACGCAACCGAATTAAGTATGTATTTATTCTGCACATCTGAGCTATTTCTTATGTCATAAAGGTTTGGGTACATACACAATACCCGCCCAGACTGCTCAACAGGACAATATTAAACGCGCGCGTACACGTGAGGGATACGTTGTAGGTCGAATGTAATTTTTCTGTGAATGCCTGTGTGTATAGTTAAAATGCCTGAAAGATTTTCCATACCTAATTATAATTTTTTCACGATTTTAAAAGCTTTTTATTTTGGGCTCTTGAAGCAAACAAGCCTTTCTTTTTTCTACATTCTGTCAGAGCTGCTATCAGTTTGAAATTGACTAAATTTGTGTTACTTACTTATTTGTTAGGACTTAAAGTAATATTATTATTATCATTGAGCCAACAGTACACAGACTTAGCATTCATATTCAAATAAGTGTATGGCCTATCGTCTTGCTTGGCAAACACAAGCAAACACAGTATGTATTTATTCTGGACACTGAAGCTTGTTTTATTTGAATAACTTTAGAGGATTTACTCTGTCCCGCCTTTTGAAAAGGTCATAGGAATTACAGTGGGTTTAATGTAAAATTTAAATTGTCTTTTTTTTGTATTTTATTCATTTCAGTTTTTTGCCAAATTAGGGACGTATCGGTAGGTAAGCAAGTAAGTAATAGTAATTATTTGTGTTATATGGGACCAAAGAAAATTTTTGTTCCCCGAGGGCGCTATTTTGAATTCAGAGCGAAGTGAAGGATTCTAAAGTAGAATCCTGAGCGTAGCGAGGAATTCAATATACGCCGCCCGAGAGCAAAAAATTTGGCCCCTAGTGACACACACTATTTTTCATCATTACGTATGAGAAAAAGCTAGGAGTATCAACCTACTATGTATGGACATTACCCTCTTATTAAGTGTTCTGTGGACATTACCTATACGTTTAAGCACCAATCAGAAGCACGAACGCGGACCAACCAGAAGATACTCCTATCAACCTTCTATGTATAGACATTATTTACGCACGTCTTATGGGCCTAAAAATTACATTTTGCTCCCGCTATCCTCTGAAGCCAATATTCGTTTTTCGAATAGGTATGATGAAAAAACACTTTATTACACTCTAACGAATAACAGAACATGGAGGCAACACGAATTCGAGATAAAAACAACTTGTTGCAGTGTAAAGGCGGCCTAATTTAGGAATTCCATTAAATAAAAAAAATATAGTTCAAAAAACTATTTATATTTCGGTTTTGTTAAATATTGTAATTAAAATTGGTTATATGGTGATGACGTTTTCATTGTTTAATGTACCTACCTATTTGATTTTAAATTATTAATTAATCACATTTACTTATTTAATCCACGTATAATTTAGCGTGGTCGTCAAATATATGCATTATTGTACTGCAGAATAACAATCGCGTTTTTTTTAAATTTTATACGTCTGTGGTATTTTTTACCCGAAAGCGCCTGCCGCCGCGCCGGGTCAATCTTAATTATTTTTTTATGAATTAAGTATGTTTAATAAATGTCTAATTATTTTAATGTTATTGTTAATTACATAAGTTAAGTACATTCTGTAGCTTGAGGAAATTGGGTTGACTGTAATGTCTCCCTGGTTTGTTTTTATAAAAAAGGAATAATTTAAAGACACTTTTACAAACGAAATCCAGCCTACTAACCCTATAAACTTTTTTTCTGGGTAGTTACTCGTATCTAAAAAGGTTCAATAAACGTCACAAACTACAGTCTCCTGGTAAATACCTCTGGATTAAAGTATTTCTTATGCAAATACAGGACATCTCTATGTTTTTAGAGATTAAGTTGTCCCCTCCGGCATGACGGTCCTCAGTCCCTAGAATTTATGACACTATAAAGTCCAGTCTATTCATTTTACGAGACGAATTTCATCACCGTTTCGTCGGAATCGCCTTCTAGTTATTAGTCCATTCATTCTAGATTTCAATGTATGGGGAAAACGGCAAAATTAATAATTGTTTGAAACTACTGTTGTTTTATACCTATGAGTGAGTACATTAAAAAACACAACTCTCCCCCCCCCTCCGGTGGTGGCTTCCCCCCTCCCCGCCTTGAAAAGTGTGCCATTTTGCAGATTTCCTAGATTTTCAAGAAAACTATACAAGCTAGGACAAAACTGTCAAAGAGAACATTGTTCCTTAATAAATTACCTACAAACAAGTTCATAACATTTATGGTGATAGGAGTTATAGTTTACAAGCTATGATGCGTTAAAAAAAAAGTTATTTAATTTCTATTTTTTCCATACTATTATGTAAGTCAAGATGACTACCACCGGTTCTTACAAAATAGCAAGGTATATTTCAAAAACTATTTGTCCTATCAAAATAAACTAAACACTATTTTATAGGTAAATTAATTATCTTTGTCCTAAGTCCTGACAGCTTTTTTCCTAGCTCTAATACTTCTTCTTGAAATTACAAAAAACATTCACGGATTTTACAAGGGTTTCTTTTTTTATGCAAGTTAGACAGCCATATTTCCGAAACTATTAGTTCTGTCAAAATAAACTAAAAACTATTTTGGAGGTAATTTAATGAAGTTCATTTTTGCTTATGATATTTTTTTCCTAGTTCTAATAGTTTCTGTGAAAATTAAAAAATATATACATGGTTTTTGAAAAAAAAAAAATTTCATGGAATAAAGGTAGTCATATTTTTCGAACTATTGGTCCTATCTAAATAAACCGTAACTTTTTTTGTAGGTAATTTAATGAAATTAATTGCTCTTCGAAGGATTTTTCCTAGCTCTAATAGTTTTTGTGCAAATTGCAAATAACACAGGATTCTAACAATTTTTTTATTTTTCTTCGTATAAAATACGTGGATATATATGCGAAATTATTAGTCCTATCTTTATGAACTAAATATTTTTTTATAGGTCATTAAATAGTGTTTATTTTTACTCCTGACAGTTTTTGCCTAACTCTAATAGTTTTCTAGAGATTACAGAATACATATAAAATGTTGAAAATTGGCTTATTTTACTGAGCTGCGATTTTTAGTCAACTTTAACGCACCATAGCTTGTAAACTATAACTCCTATCATAATAAATGTTATGAACTTATTTGTAGGTAATTTATTAAGGAACAATGTTCTCTTTGACGGTTTTGTCCTAGCTTGTATAGTTTTCTGGAAAATCTAGGAAATCTGCAAAATGGCACACTTTTCAAGGCGGGGAGGGGGGAAGCCACCACCGGAGGGGGGGGGAGAGTTGTGTTTTTTAATGTACTCACTCATAGGTATAAAACCACAGTGGTTTCAAAAAATTATAAATTTTGCCGCGAAAAAATCTAAAATGAATGGACTATATCTTTATTATACTTTTACGATACCTCTACCGATGAGGTTTGAATTAAATTGATTAGAATTATTGTTTTGAAGATGTTTTACAATAATTTTATTATTTTATACAGGCATTTCGTCGGAATCGCTTTCTAGTTATCTTCATCATACTTTTACGATGCCTCTACGGATGAGGTTCAAATTAAATAGAATAGAATTTGTATTGAAGATATTTTACAATAGTTTTATTATTTTACGCAGGCGTTTTCTCGGAATCACCTCCTAACTTATTATTATACTTTTACCGATAAAGTTTGAGATAAATTGAATGGAATTATTGTTGTATTGAAGAAGTTGTACAATAAGAAATTTTACTATTTAGGTAGATGCTTTATACAAACTTTTTAGTGTAAGTACATTTTCTTATTTTTTATATTATTCTTATACTTTCTTATTTCCGAATACAGGAACGTGTTTTAAGGAAATATCTTCACCTTTATTCCATACAACAAATAACAAAAACTGTTCTTATTTTTTTGGTTGATATTATAGATTTACATTTTCACCAAAAGAAAATGAAGGAATAGCGAGCTTTTGCCCATACAACTTGCAAACAAAATGAAACACCAGCGCGTAGATGCGTTATAAGAATTCCAGACAAATTTTATTAGCAGGACTCTTCTAAGGTAAAAATAAACAGCTAGTTTGCTGACCCAGCAGTTTACACTTTACGTTGATATTTTTAGTGACGAAAACACATTAAATAATATCTGAAAGAACATTTAATAACATAATACCTGATTGGTTTTAATTAGCAATTTAAACATGACGTTAGACAAAAGGAATTAATTTAAATCATTTCTATGCCAGATACAATTATTAATATAATACAGAGAACATAATATAATCATTTATAATTTAATATAAATTATTCTATTCTGACACCTTAAAGCTTATGCAAATGTAGGTTCAAATGTAGACATAATTCAATGTAGTCAGACAGGCAATAATGTCATCTGACCGCAAGCAAAACCACAGCTGATGCACATCCACATATACCGAAATATCCATACCAATATTATAAATGCGAAAGTGTGTTTGTCAGTCTATCTGCCAGTCTGCTACGCTTTAACGGCTCATCTTTTCAACCGAATTTGATGAAATTTGGTATAGGGGTACGTTACATTTCGGGGAAGGTACTTTTTATCCCGGAAAGTTAACGAGTTCCCCCGGAAATCAAAAAACTTAATCCAAGTGGACGAAATCGCGGACATCATATAGTATTCTAAATATTATATACGGCTAAACGATGGGCCGTAAAAGCGTATCAGACATAAAGACAGACATGCCAGTCACACTTTTACATTAATAATAATAATATAATTAGTATGGATAATAATTCTCATACCACTATTGATTTAGACTAAAGAATCAAAATTATTTTCTCTACCGTTTATCTAACTTCAATCATTTATTTTTGCTCAGTGGCTGCCCTTAAAATATACATACCGAATTAATAAGTAAGGCTATGAAAATAATTTGATCAAACTTATCAATTATTACTTAATTAGTTTCAGAGAATATAATATTAATAACTAAGTATCAAGATATTTTCGGACAGGCTCTTTCTTTGCTTTCGAATTTTTTTGTTACCTACTTTCCAATATTGTTCTCCGATCAGTACCTAATTCCTTTGATATTAGCTTTGAGTAAGGGAATTGATTACAATTTCCTATACATTCAGAACAAAGGGAATCAATTCACATGTCTCAATTCACAAACACAATCAACAGAATATTCGCCTTTTCACATACTTACTATTTATTTGTCACAATATACCTACCCGTGATTACGCAATACGCGATACAAAGTGATACTATAGCAAAATAAATATTTGATTTTTTTTTAAATGTTATAACACACAAAGTACTAAAGCATCTTACCAGATTATTTTGGAGTGTGTGAAGTATGCGTGGAACTGCTGTCAGACGCTATGCCCGTCTAATTTTATGGTCATTTCATCATTTGTTTTGAGGAAAATTTTAACAGTATAAACTTAAAATGACAATTGCAACCCAACTTGGTGTAGGTACTTTGGTCGTTGAATACCTACCTAATACCTAAGTTACCTTTTCAGAAGCTTTTCATATCGGAAATGCGTTTTCAGCAATCTACGTATTGAACATTTTGCGATTTGAATATTCTGCGCAATGAACATTTAGCGATATGAAGGTTCTGCGTATTGAAAATTCTGCGAATTGTCCATTCTGCGTACTGACCATTCTGCTTTCGGAAAATAACAAAAATGAAACAATTTGCGTTTTGTAAATTTTGCGTATTGAACATTCTGCGTGTAGACGCATTTATGCGTAAGTATCAGAGCAACCGCCAAGTTTCTTGCTAGTTCGTCTCGATAGAAATAGAAGGCTGAATATAAGGGTAGATTCAACTGAAAAACTCACAAAAAGTTTATATGAATAAAAAAATATTTTTTATTTTATTAGTATCTTAATATTATGTTGTGTTTATAACAATATTTAAAGCTAAATAGTTTGTTGTGAATGACGAAAAACGCAATATAACGAGCTATGAATTAATGTTATGAAATGTATCATGAGTTTCATTGTTACGCCACCATACCAACAAAAGTTTTGAATTTAGATTGCTATATTACTACTTGTATACACCCGTGCTAAACTTTCTAACACAATAACAAAGCTTTGTGGTATAAATTGTCCTGAAGACAAAGAGTACGTGACTCGCGATTCATTTTATTATTAACACCTTCTTCTTCTCATTTGTTCAATCTTGGCAGAGTGGTCGTGGCTATGAATGGGCCGTCACAGCAGCTCTTGCGATCTCCCTCCAGCGACTTCTGTTGGCGGCATCACGGGAACACTCGGAGACGGATAAATTTGTGGCAGAACGGATTGAATCCGTCCACCTAGTAGGGGAGCGACCACGTGGACGAGTGCTCTCAACTCTACCTTGTACAACGAGGTGTTCTATCGTACCAGTCTTCCTAGTAATATGCCCAAAGAACTTAAGGATTCGCAGTTGTACAAGCGACGAAAGCCTTTGAGTTATATTAAGCTCTTTGAGTATGGAGACGTTTGTTCGATGCGCTGTCCAGCTTATTCTTAATAGGCGTCTCCAGCACCACATTTCCAGAGCGTCGATTTTCCGCCTGTAATTTTGTCTGAGGATCAAATCAAATCAAATCAAATCAAATCAAATCATCTTTATTCAAAATTGGTACCTACAAAGTACACCTTCTGAACGTCATGTTTATAAAGAATAAGAATTGATGGTGATAATTAACAACGGTAAACATTCGAGAACATAAGAAGAACTCTCGGGCATGCAGGTTTCCTCACGATGTTTTCCTTCACAATTTTTTTTTTAATTTATTTATTGACGAACACTTTTTACATTTCCTTGGGTTCTTAACACCCTTAAGCCTCGTCGACTTGTCTGGGTGCTGCCTCCTCTTTAATAATATATTATGCGGATATAATAAAAATAATATAACTAATAGATATGCAACATACAATAAATAAGTACTTAGCGCAATACAAATTAACTATTAATTTTGAAGCAAGTGCTAAAATAATAGCTCAACTCATTCATGATTAGAAGTCAAAAAATCAGCAACTCTTTATCAAACTTAAAAACGCGCTTCTAGCATGGAAGTTCGTATGAAATACATAGTTGTGCTTGTGACGTCATCAACAACACACATTTTTTCCTTAATCGATAGTTTTAAATGATTGTCAACCTTAAAATTAACAGAAGATGTTAATTTAGGGTCTCATATAAGACCTATTTAATAATCAATAAGAAATATTTCACATAGACATCATCACTATTCAAATATCTGGTGGTCGAAGTTACTATCGTCATTGGGGAAGATTTATTATCGATACAGAACCCAAACCAATTTATCGTCTGCCTGTCTTTGACTTCTTTTTATAATAATAGGAAGCAGAAAGATGAAAAACACCTTAAACAATTCGGTTACTAGCTCTTCCTCTAATACCTCCAGAATGATTCTCAAAATTAGCATAATCCGGACTTTTGTCGAAATTATTCATGCGAGTTGTTGTATAAACATCTGTGCCGGAAACGGAATGAGGTAGAGGGCGCCACAGGTTGCCTCGTCTTATGTATAAATCTGCCATGTAAGAATTTAATATCCTTAACCCTCGTCTTGCATGTTTGCCTGGTAAGATAATTTCGAGATTTTCTCGGAATAAGCGGAAGCAAAATATGCGTAATTGTTGTATACCCCTATTCGGTTTTTACACGGCATCGTACCGGAACGCTTAATCGCTTGGTGGCACGTCTTTGCCGGTAGGGTGGTAACTAGCCACGGCCGAAGCCTCCCACCAAGCAAGAAAGAGGCAAGCTATAAGTTTTATTGTACCTACCTAAAAATTGCATGCCTGAAAGTTCTTCATAATGTCCTCAAAAGTGTGTGAAGTCTGCTAATCCGCACTTGTCGAGTGAGGAGGACTACGGCCAAACCTGGAGACTTGTGCGCAGCAGTGATTCGGCATAAAGACCCTAGTGGCATCTAATTTTTTTTAACTGATAAGTACATTTATCTACATACAAACAAATAAAATCATACTAATATTATAAATGCGAAAGTGTGTTTGGTTGTTGGTTTCTCCTTCAATCACGCCGCAACAGAGCAACGGATCGATGGTATGGTTATAGTTGAGGACCTGGAGAGTGACAAAGCTACTTTTTATCCCGGAAAATTGAGGAGTTCCCGCAGGAATCAAAAAAACTTAAACCACGCGGATGAAGTCGTGGGCATCAGCTAGTAAAAAGATAAATTAACTTAAAACTACTAATAAGTAATGATATAAATAATCCAAAATTTTGTAATAAAATAAATTTCGATCCCTATATTTCCAGATTTGGATCAGGATAGTGAGTAAGCGTCCTGATTGTCTGAGAAAGAACAAATTCATTAGAATCGTTGACATATCGACACAAGCCACGATACGAAGAAATGGAAGTGAGTCTTACCAAGAATCCTCAATCAAGAGGTACGAACCTACTCTAGCGGCGTTAGCGGTTGTATTACGTATCGGGATGTGCTTAGATATTTTACCTTTTCGCTTTATTTTTAAAGACAATAGGGATGATGCTTAAATCAAAAATAAATTATTTCTAACTGTTTATTAAATAGAGGGTCTTCCAAAAGACATAAAATTCACATCCTCGGTTAGTTTAAAGTTTGCCATTTTAAATTATAGATTAAAGAAGAAAGTGCGTTGAAATTTTATGACGTCACAACTGTGAATTTCATACAACTTCCATAGTAGAAGTGCGTTTTTAAGTTTGATAAAGAGTTACCGCCAAGCGATTTAGCGTTCCGTTATACGTGTAGAACCCGATTAGGGGTATGGATATAATATAAGTGCCATACGACCAACACGCTAGCCCTTTACCGTCTTAGACTACATTATCACTTACCTTCAGGTAAGATTACAGCCAAAGGCTTACTTGAAGACTGTGTATAAAAAGCCAATATTCAAAAATAAACTTTAAAACTCCATACTAATTAAACGCGAAAGTCTGTCTATCTGTCTGTTTGTCTTCTACGCTTTCTCGGTCCATCTGTTTAACCAATTTTGACGAAATTTGATACTAAGATAGATTGCATCCTAGGGAAGGATAATAAGCATATAATACATGCTAAGTACTTTTATCTCGTACATTCAAAGAGTTCCCACGGGAATAAAATAAACCTAATTCCACGCGGACGAAGTCACGGGTATCATCTATTTACTTTACGTTTGATTAAATTAGGGTTATTACCACTAATTTGCTGTATAGGAGCTTGGGTGTCTTAACCACAAGGCTATTACCACACTATTACATAATTACAATCAATAAAACTATTATAATCAGTTTCTATAACACGTAATAGAAGAACGAGTATTACAGAACGTAAGGCTCCCGAGTATCTGATCGTGACAGTAAATTACTCGCTAACAGCACACCACAAATTGGAACTGTACTATTGTCGAATTGGAAAAATGTGCAGATTAAAATAGGGGAATTAGTTTGGAGAGATTGCGGTGGGAGGAATTAAGCTTTAACTACTACCTACTATTACCTATTCTGTGCTACTACTTAGTTTTACCTCTAAAGATACTTCTTTGTAGGGCTCAGAACCTCAAGAGGAAAAAAGGGACACTTATAGGATCACTTCGTTGTCCGTCTGTCTTTCTGTCTGTCTGTTAACACCCTTTTTCTCGGGAACGCGTGGAGATATCAAGTTGATATTAATATCAAATACTTTTTCTCACCTCCGGGTGGAAAGCGTCAATTTTCCTCCCGCTGCGCTAAACGAAAATGCCGCTTTCCGCCTCCGTCGAGGAGAAAAATAGTATACACACCACGGGCAGTAAATAAGAAAGCCTCAGATCACATGTTTATTGACCTCGGCTTCGCCTCGGACAACAATTACATGTGATCTGAGACATTTCTTATTTTACTGCCCTAGATGTGTAATATACTATTACGGTCCCTTGGAGCTGTAAAAAAAATCATACTTCTCAACGCGATCAAAAGATACGGCCGTTTATGCCGCATATTTTTCCATGTATTTTGCATACTTATTTTAACACTCCTTCCACTTTACCAAACTTCCATACTAGAAGCGCGTTTTTAAGTTTATAAAGAGTTGCTGATTTGATTGAGTCGTCATCATCCCTATTGCTCTTTACCAATAATCTTCAAATTAGTGTGAAATGTTTACCAAATACACTTCAATGCTTTGTAACTAAAGCATCTTGAATTTCTCGTATTGCATTAACTCATTGATCCATCCCTCCACATCCACCCCGTATCATAATACAGAATTGCATTGTGCCTTTGAGTAATATAATAGGCACCTAATGAGGCTGATATAATATCGTGAAGGACTAATAATTAGGTACTACTATGATTGAATAGATGCATCGAAGGTAAAGCTATACCAACCAAATTATATAGTTATTAATAGTCAACAAATTTATTACCTACTCAAGAAAATAAATCTGAGAAGTACGTGACACATTTGGAGTAATTAATTAATGTAAGACCAATTTCACAGAAATATTAATGAATGAAATAAATACCTACTTGTTTCGTCATCATCTTTCGACTCACTATTTGCTTTAATCGATAGTTTAAAGTGATAACTTTAAACTTTTACTTAAAACTAACAGATGACGTAAATTACGTCTTTTGGAAGACCCTACAAATAAATTATTTATTTTTGACAGGGGCAACTTACCTATTGTACTGCACTAAACTATGTAGACTTAAATAGTAGTTCCAAGTGAGAGTCACAAGGCGTAACTAAACGCTAAACAAGAAATAATTGTACCATCTTTAATCACTAAGTTTCTAGTCTTAGCTGCATTTAGCCTTACCACGTGTACCGAAAGAATCAGTCGCTAACAAACCAAACATATTGACTACTAGCTGATGCCGCGACTTCGTCCGCGTGGATCGAGGTTTCTTGGTTCCCGCGGGAACTCTTTAATTTTCCGGGATAAAAAGTAGCCTATGTGTTATTCCAGACTATAATCTATCTCTGTGCAAAATTTAATCCAGATCCGTTCAGCCGTTTTGGCGTGATTGAGTAACAAACATCCATCCATCCATACATCCATCCATCCAAACATTCGCATTTATAATATTAGTATAGAAGACGTATAGATACTAATATAAAAATATTGTGTAAAGTAAAGCTTGGATGTTTGTAAGTTTGGATGTTTGTTACTCGTTCGGGCCGCACCGATTAAACCGATTTGACTGAAATTTAGATAGCTTATAACCTGAATTATCCCCGAAAATTGGAGAGTTCCCGTGGGAATAAAAATCGTATTCCACGTGGACGAAGTCGCGGGCATCAGCTAGTATCAAATTAAAAGATAGAAGCCAATAAAAATTGTTAGGTTGCTATGACACGTAATATCTCTGCAAACTTCACCCAGTCTGATTGTGACAGTGAATCACTTGGTAACAGCTACATAATTGGTACAGCACTAATTCTGAAATCCAAATTGCAACACATTTTGTATCTCAATAAAGTGAATAATCTTATTTAAACTGGTGTAGACGAGACACGCGTGATAGCCACTGCGTACCTCCGGCGCTCGATTAGACATAGTTATAACCATAAGACTATAATAATAAGGACGTAAATAAGCTAAGGAAATGTGTAAGCTAGGACTTAAGTCCTTTGTTGGTCGACCAAATGATGTAATGTGCCCCTATAATAATGTAGACAGAGAATAGTTCCGATTAGAGAGCTTGTGAGCGAAGACGTGATGTTTTATTTAAATCCTGAATATAATATTATTTAATTAACCCCTCCTATGATACCTTTTGCTATCACGCGCGTTAATAATTACGAATGGACCAACTGGCAGCCTTCCAAGTAACGACCAACCTCCTTGTTTGGTCATACAGTGGCCTGACATTGGCCCAACGTATATTAGTACTATTAAACTTATGTATTAACTTAAGGGCTCATGCGGCGTTCACGAATAAAGGTCTCCTTAAAGAAAGCCGGGCGGCGGGCCGGTGCGGCACGTAGCGGCAAACATTATTTGTAATAAATGAGATTGTATGGACTTGGGCCCACTTAAGCGACGCGGCACGGAGATGCACTGCGCGATGCGGCCCCGTACGAACTCATGCTAATAATATTCGCCGCTACGTGCCGCGCCGCTCCGTGCATCTCAAGTGGAGCTAGATCTTTATAGTGCAGTGTGGGACCACCGGCGCCTGTACAATGCATTATGATTCATAGCTGAAAAAATACCTACTTGTGAAAAAGTTGCACCCAAAACTAAATAATAAATTTAATGAGAAGCCGGAAACGGATATTATCAAATTAATACTCATACGTATTTTTATAGATTCAAGAAAGTAAACTGTAAAAGTAAATACAATTTCCAACAAATACCTACCCTTTTTAGAATCCCTGATCACACGCCTCCGGGATAAAAGAGCACCGGGGACAATAATATGGAGATCGTAGGTTCAAATTTAAATAGTTCCCGTGGCCTATCTGGAGACTCTGGCAAACGTAAACAAATCCAATATGCATTTATTCGGAATACCTCATTTGAATAAACTTTAGAGGATTCTGCAGCGTACACTTTTGTTTTCAGATAAACTGGGACCTGGGACCGAAACAACTTGTGGGAAAAATCAAACTCATTGTCTTGCTTTGCGAAAATTCGAGCTTGGGATTAGAATGAAATTATTGTTCATCTTTCAGCATTTTTGAAGTGAAAACTTCTTTAGCCGCGTTGAGCACTTTTTGGTAGGGGATAAACTTGTGGAATCGCGTTACCAACATGTTTCACGTCGACATGCTCGCGTTGTTACAAAGACAAAAGGTCTTAAATATAAATATACAACATTCGTAATTAATCTTTAATACCTTAGTTTTAAGGTTTGTATTTTAATTTTTTTAATTCTTTTTTTTTAATTATTTTAAATATTCGATTTCACTTCTATCGGCAGTCCCTATGACTGCCAATTTTTTTTTACAGACTACCGCTTGGCTGCGATCGCTTGCTGGCAAGTAGTGATGCAGCCTAAGGCGGAGCGCACTTGCCTAGAAGATCTTCAAGGCAAGAGTGAATAGCATCTTCTAGGCAAGAACGTTCCATCCTAGACCCCATTCACTCTTGATTTGAAGATACCAATTATATTTTAAGCGAAGGAAAAACGGAAGCCGAAAGTGGTTCGAATTAAAAACGATAAAATAAAATATTGCTTCATATGCGCCCGTGGAATTTTAACTATACACGGAAACAGACCCTATTTTTTTTATTCGGTGCGATAGTATTATAGCTACGTTTGAGCAATACATTGTAGCTATATAGAAACAGTCCATTTCAAGTAAGTTTATGTGGAGGAAAATGGACGAGTGGCCTATAGTAGTGACAACGCATGTCGATTGCGATTGTTGAGCAACGTTGACAAAGTCGGTAATTGGATAGGTGACGCGATTTTATCAGCGTACAATTAGGTACAATTAATTAGGTAGCGGTCAACTACCTCTTCGATTTTCCATGATGAGCCTGTAATACACTTCTCCGGGACGCGACCTGTCTGTACCAAATTTCGCTTTCACATTTCAAAAGATGTGCCATAAAAGCGTAGAAGTCATACAGATACGCAGACACACTTTCACATTTATAATATTTGTATGGATATTCAAAACCTGCCTATATCAAGATACGGCCCATAAACCTGAAGCGGATCTAAACAATTTGTATGGGTGTCGGGATAGGATACATCAAATAAATGGTTAGACACATTTCAATGTTACGTGACGCACACGTTACATGACCTGACTGGTAGACGCAATGCAAATAGGATGTGCAAAGGTTTACAAAATGTAAAGGTAACATAGACGTCAATTTCCTACTTAAATGACGTTACTGTTTTCTGGCGTGATCTTTCAGTGGTTTTGTACCTATAATTGCAAAGCTGGCTTTGATTCGTATAAAATGAATTCAACGTATAACGATGCCTTCGTTCTTTGATAGAGCAGCTGAGTCAATAATTCGCTACCATAAAATCATCAGGATAGTATCCTGATGATTTTATGGTAGCGAATTAAAAGGTAAGGAATGTGCACTATAGGATCGGTATTGTATATTGTTTACTGGGTTTTGCGTATATTTTATCTGCTTTTACTAATGATGGGCTTCAAGTAGGTTGCTTTTTATGCATTTACTTTTTAAAAGAGCAAGACTGTGCTAAGTTTCATCATACCGTTTCTTCTCAGTACAATCTTCTTTCCGAACCGGTGATAGAATCAAAAGAAGACGTTACATACGTTATAATATGTAAGAGACACCTGTATGTCCTACATAAATAAAAAAACCAAATTGAGTATGAGTGTTTACTTAATGATTGAAATTTTATTTGCATTTTACTTAATAGGTAATTATTGAGAAAATTGAATTTACGAATTGCAAATAAACAAGGCCATGGATATTTAATTAATTTAATTTCAATATTTGTTTAACGAAATTATCGATAACTAGCTGCCCAGCATCGTCCTCATTCGTGGAATTTCTGTAATTTTAAATTCAGTGTCTTCGTTGCTAACCAATAAACGTCAACTGCTAAACATAGGTCTCTTGTAGGGACTTCCCCACACCGTGGTCTTGCGCCGACTGGATCCAGCGGCTCCCTGCATCAAACTCACAGATAACGGAAACAAGGGAGATATGCCTATAAATCAAATTGTATTGAAACCGGCTGACTCCAGTTTATCCTTACCACTTGCTACCCACTCGCTTATAAATTCCCAAATTGACCCTGCCAGGAATCAAACCCGGGACCTCCGCACGTTAAGACAACAGCGCTCAACACTGCGGCAGGGAGGTCGACAAAATACTATGTAAGCCGTCTAAGATACTAATGTAGACCCCAGTAAACAGTGCTATGTTATGACTTAAGATTTGGACCAGCTCTACGTTCTACGTTTATATTGTGAGACAATCGGTTTATTTATTCTATACACTAGTAACTAGCTGATACCAGATTTGTCAGCATTGTCAGATTTAGTTTTTCAAAAATTCCATGGTGCGTTTACATTAGGTCGGTGTGATCGCATTCGATTGCAGGTGTTTTTTGCGCACCGATCTAATGTAAACGTGTTATTGTTTTCCCAAATCCCGTCTCCAGGATAAAGCTCTTTTCCAAATTTATCGTTCATTATTTATAATCTATATCTGTTCAACGGTTGAGCCGTGAAAAGTAATACACTGACAGACACTTTTCCATTTTTATTATTAGTACGGATTTGATTGGTTGATTCACAATAAAATTGGCTGTCGAAAGTTCGAGAACCCGACAAAACCATTTTCTATGTAAATCTCATCGAACTTTTGGTTTGCGTTCTGTGCGCAATCAACCGGCATGCTGGGATTTATAGTTTTCCAATCCGCTCGAGAATCAAGGGGGTTAAATTTTTACGGTTTTGTTTTAAAATAGATTCCGTTCACAGTTTGTAAATTTTGCAAAGTTTTTATAGTTACAACTGTTGCATATTTTAGAGCTTCAACATATTTTATTCAGATATAGAGGTCAAGATTGTCGTCAAGCGTAAGCATAACTCGCAATAAAAAAAAGTAATACTTAGTACTAAGTAATACTTACATACTTAATAAGGCTGCGAACCAAACAAATAATTATAATGTGAACGAAAAGGGCAAGCTAATTTAATCAATGAGATAAGATAACATAAAAGATCTCATCACGTTGATCCCGAACCAAGTACGAAGTTGAGTTATTTTTAATATAAAACCTTAGTAAGAGCACATAATAGGTAATAGTACGATAAAGCGTCCATTTTAGTTAAATAAGAGGACAGCCTCTTATTATTATTATAGAAGCGAAAGTTTGGATGGATGGATGGATGCACGATGGATGTATGGAAGGATGGGTGGATGTTTGTTACTCAAGCCAGAATAACGGATCTGGACGAAATTTAGCACAAAGATAGAATATAGCCTGGAATAACGCACTGGCTACTTTTTCCCGCGGAAACCGAAAAACCTCAATCCACGCGGACGAAGTCGCGGGAATTAGCTAGTTTATAATATTAGTATAGATAGATGGAATAATCTCACCTGGGCTCCAACCTAAAACGAATTCAGACGCTAGAAAATTAAATTGAATTTAAAATTAGATTCGCGGGGAAACTTATAGACGTTTATAAAAATATAACTTTTATAATACGCCGCCGTTGCGGGAATAGTGATTAAATGTATAGTTGCGATAAAATCATTCCTTCTTTTTACTAATCCCTAACATATTTATATAGATACTACTATGTAATATCAGTGTACTAGTGTAGGAGGACCTCCAGCTCGCTGGTCCGATGACCTAAAGAAGGTGGCGTGAAGCGGGTGGATAAGGCAGGCGGAGGACCGTGTTTGGTGGCGCGCTCTCGAAAAGGCCTATGTCCAGCAGTGGATGCATACAGGCTGATGGATGGATGGATGGATGATGTAATATAGGGGTATATTATATAACCCCGAATAAGGGGTATATTAGCTTCCATACCTCTTCCCGATTAGCCCGTTTCTATCTTGGACTACATCGTCTCTACTCTCTACAAGGTGAGATTGCAGTCAAGGGCTAACTTGTAATGAAGTGAAAACTTCTTTAGCCGCGTTGAGCACTTTTTGACAGGGGGTAAACTTGTGGATTAGCGTCACCGACACCTCGGTCCGACATGATCGTGAACACCGATATGCTCGCGAACACCGACATGCTCGCGTTGTTACGAAGACAAAAGGTCTTAAATATAAATATACTACATTCGTAATTAAACTTTAATCCCTTAGTTTTAAGGTTTATATTTAACTTATTTAAAATATATTTTTTTATAAAAATAAAAAAATAATTAAATATTCGTTTTCACTTCTACGAAAACGAATATTTAATTATTTTGCTGCCAATTTTTTATTATGATAATAAACACCATAAAAAATCTGCACCTATATCTCCTTGATTTATAATATATAAGTTTTTTATTTCACTACTAGTCAGCCCATGACTACGATCTCAGCTGGACAGTGGTAAGTGATGATACAGGCTAAGATGGTAGCGGGCTAACCTGTTATGGATATTGCAGTTGTATTTAACTCATACTCCATGGAATCGAACCGGAATGCTAAGCATTACGTCTTTGCCGGTAGGGTGGTAACTAGCCTTTTTTTTTTTTTTATTTGCTGGAAAAATGCATTTACGCATCCCGCACAAGGCGGGTATGTGGGACTCACAGATGAAGCAGAATACCCACTAAAAAACCAGCAGAAAGCAGTCCGCGTCTAGAAAAAGAGAAGTCTCAGGGTCCCAAGGTGTATAGGATTCAACTGAGACGTCTCGACGCTAAACCGACAATAGGGTCCTAGACACCTATACTAAGGCGGGAGAAGGTGAGCAAAGCGTCGCCTTCTTCCCCCCTGTCGTCTTCAGCGGATCAGTGGAGCGTTACTATCCACCTCTCGTTCCCGTTCCGCAGCCTCCTTCAGCTCAATAACATTTTCGCAGAAGGAGGTCATCACGTTCCAGCACGTCTCGCTGCCAATCATATCTTGGATGATGCTCGGCAACGAGAGGCTCCCCCTTAATGTAGATGACAGGATGTGTCGCTGAGGTCCCCACGCTGCACACTCCACTACGGTATGGTGCGCTGTGTCCTCTGGAGCACCACACTCATGACAGATGGCTGTTTCCTCCCGTCTCGCAATCTGGTGCAGGTACTTACCGAAACAACCGTGTCCCGTAAGTACCTGCACCAGTCGATACGTCAATACTCCATGCCGCCTTTGGAGCCATTGTTCAAGATGAGGCCGGATCGCCTCCACCGTCCAGATACCAGCAGCGGGAGACTCCAGGTCCTCTCTCCATCTATGAACCAGCGCTGTATTAGCAATGGTTCTCAAACTAGCTACTTCCTCAGGTCCCGGACGTTCGCCTCGGGCCCTCATGTCAGCTCGGTAGCGGTACACTTCAGTGAGTACTTCGGCCTGAAGTTCCCAGGGTGGATCACCTGCCAGAAGGGTTGCCGCTGTCCAAGATACCGTGCGATACCCACGGATTGCACGGACCGCGATTATTCGTTGTGGTCTCCGCAAAAGGATCTTATTTTGCGGAGTCATGGCATGTACCCAGATGGGTGCTCCATATAGTGCCATACTTCTCACAATCCCCGCGTACAGTCGTCGGCAAGTAGACTGTGGTCCTCCAATATTAGGGAGCAGTCTCCCCAAAGCGGCGGCAGCATTAACGAGCCTAGTACCCAGTTGCTCGAAATGCGATCTAAAACTCCATCGCCCGTCCAGGATAAGGCCCAGATATTTCATGTGGGCCTTCACCGCTATTGTTGCCCCCTGGACGGTGATATGCGCACCCCGGGGCGGGCCTTTGCGAGGGCCATGAAAAAGGAGGGCCTCGGTTTTGGAAATGGAGACGCTCAGGCCCAGCATCTGAATTCTATCTACGACCAATGACGCACCAATCTCTGCTAGGCGGGCTGCTTCTTCATACGTCCTTCCACGAGCTGTGACGAGGGTATCGTCTGCATAGCAGAGGATACCCATTCCTGGGAGCAGTGGGGCCCGCAGAAGCCAGTCAAATCCAACGTTCCAGAGCACAGGGCCCAGAACTGATCCCTGCGGGACTCCACTGCTGACACAACGTCGGAACATTTGTCCATTGCTTCCCTCCCACATAACCTTTCTATTTTGTAAGTACGACTCCAGCAATCTACGGAGGTATAGTGGGACCCCATGATAGCAAAGTGCCTCCAACAAAGTCTCGAAAGGAAGACTATTGAAGGCATTTGCAACATCGAGTGAGACCGCAAGGACTACGTTCCCATCGTCCACAGCCTCCATAGTCAGGCGCTTCAAGGCGTCCAGGGCATCCAGGGTCGAGCGACCTATCCTAAATCCATATTGTGCTTCAGACAGACCCGGACCCACCATCTCGAGATGCTCAGTGAGACGGCTAGCTAGGATTTTTTCAAAGAGTTTGCCCGTCTCATTGAGCAGAACTATTGGTCTATATGCTGAAGGAGAATCCAGCGGGCGACCTTCTTTGCGCAATAGGCATAACTTCCCGTCTTTCCATAATTTAGGGAACTGTCCGGCGCGAAGACAGTTGTCGAACAATTCTCGAAATTTGTCCCCCAGGTACTTCAGCGCAATGTACACAACTTTGCCTGGAACACCATCGGGTCCCGGTGCCGTCTTCCTGGCCCGCAAGCGATCAAGGGCAAGGTCCATCTCTTGCTCAGTTATTAGGGGAACACTGGTCAAATCCTCTCTCCCAGAGGGGAACGACATCGCCGGAGGGGCGTGTCTCTGGGGGTCGGGGAACAGTTCTTCCACCAGCCGTAGTAGGAGGTCCGGCTGCAAGGTCTCTGTGATTGGGGCACCCTGGGTACGAAGTTTGTTTCGCGCGCTGCGATAGGGGCGTCCCCATGGGTCCCTATTTAGCGCCTCGAGCATCTCTTCACGGGCAGACTGCTTACCTTTTCTTATGGCTAGCTGTAACGTCTTTTTTGCCAGTCGATAGGCTCTACGCAGCTGACCCTCTAGATCTGGATCAATTCCATTTCTTCTGCGGCTCCGAACATACAATCTGCGGGCTCTGTTGCAGAGCGCTCGGAGGTTTGCGATTTCAGGAGACCACCAGTAGACGCAATGACGGGCAGACCGTCGTCGGGCCCGTGGCATGGCTGCATCACAGATGTCCTTCAGGGCATTGCTCAACCTGCCAGCAAGTTCCTCTACGGTCGCATCGGCCCTGAATGAAGACCACCGCTGTACAATAGCGGCCTCTCTGGCCAGCTCGCGGTTCAGTAGGCTCAGATTCCAGCGCGGAAACCGACTTTGACCTCTTGAAGGGTTTGAGAGCACCGGAAGGGTGGAGATCTCAAAACGAATATAATTGTGATCCGAAAGAGTCTCCACCTCTTCTTCAACTCTCCAATTGACCACTCTATTAGCAACCGTGGGGGTGGCAAAAGAGAGATCCACTACTGAACCCCCCTGCCGCCGCACACAGGTATGTGCCGTCCCTCTATTGAGTAGGGACAAGCCCGAGAGAAGAGCCCAGATTTGCACCGCCCTTCCCCTTGCGTTAGTGGCGGGATTTCCGCACGCCTGGGACTTCGCATTAAAATCGCCAAGGACGATTATGTGCCCACCCTGGTGTCTGCATATAGCTGATCTAACAGAGTCCAGATAGGCTTCAAATTCCGCCAGGCTGCGGTTGGGCGAGAAATATATGCTTAAAATTACGTATTCCCCCCATTTCACCATCGCATATCCGGAACCTCTTTCTAACGCCGTGAGTGGGGGGTTGTTATTGCTCCCAGTCAGGATCATCACTGAACTATCCAAGTCTCCCACCCAGTGAGATTGGGGAGGAACGTAATAGGGCTCGCAGGCCACTGCCAGGTCTATTTCCCATTCTATCATTGACTGCAGCAAAAGGTCCTGGGCCGCTGCACAGTGGTTAATGTTCGACTGGAG
Organism: Erebia ligea; assembly: GCA_917051295.2. Taxonomy (NCBI): domain Eukaryota; kingdom Metazoa; phylum Arthropoda; class Insecta; order Lepidoptera; family Nymphalidae; genus Erebia; species Erebia ligea. Next base: position 3,567,612 of record OU785232.1, read on the forward strand.
GAAACTGAAATTATGAACCTGACTCATTATGACATTTCTGTTTCCTCCAGCACCTGAGCGCTGGCGCCAGCCTGGACTAATGGGACCGTCCTGCCCTTCATTGGAGAAGGGTTACAGCTCCTCCCTCCCATAACATGCTCCGAGGGCAGACCTGCATCTGCGCACACTGCGCATCGTAACGGAGCCATGCATCCAGATGATTTGTGGCCACTGCCACTACATCGGAAGCACACGTCACCCCGGTCTACTGGTGATGGACAGACAGGCCTTGTGTGCCCGATAGCAAGGCACCTAAAGCAGCGCAAGGGGCGTTGCTCTAGCAGTCGGACCTCCGCAGAGCTCCAACCAACCCGGAGTCTCCCAGCATCCGACAGAGCTATAGCAGCCTCGATGGGACAGTGCACAGTCGCTGTGCCCATCCCCCTAGGACCAGACCGCACCTCTCCAACTTTAACTGACTCTAATGGGCAATTTCCAGCTCGAACGACCGCGGTTATTATTTTTTCCCTTGTGACTGAGTCGTCGAGGCCGGTAATCCTCAGGGATGCTGTTTTAGTAGGCCGGACCACGGTAGCCACGCCATCTAATGCGGTGCGAAGCCTACTTGCAAGCAGTTCGGCCTGCTGCGGGGTCTGACTCTTAGGAAGTTCTAAAACTCTGGCCCAGTGGCCGCCCGCCGGATTTTGATGCCCTCGTCGATCCCAAGGTCATCCAGGTTTATGCACTGCTCTGCCCGCTCAAGGATGTGGGCGTAGGTCACCCCCTTATCCGCCGCTTCCTATTGCAAGGTTAACACAACCGCCGCGGTTTTCGGGGGCGTCAGTTTAGATGCAACCGGCTGTGTTGATTTGGCGGCGAAAGCGGCCGTTGGGGCGGCGGTGTTATTATTTGTAGACGGGGGGGCTTTACTTCCCCTTTTCCCTCTCCTCACGACCGTGGCCCAGTCGGCAGTCTCAGTCGCGTTTTTTTGGCTAGAGCCAACATCTGCCTCAGGTACACCGGAAGAGCTTGAGGTTGCTGTGGCGCTCCTGGTCACCGGGCCAGAACGAGAGGCCGGGAGAGCAGTAGCCGATTGGGTTACCGGTCTCCCTTGCCCACTTTTGCCAGAGGCAAAGGGTGGACGGTGCACCTTCTCGGGCAGCAGTCTCTCCTCAATTCCAGCAAATCGGGCGTCCAGCATGACGCCAACTGAGGCAACAATGGCGGCTTTCATGTCCTCAATGACGTCGCCGCTTACGGTAACAGCGGGAGCAGTATTCGCTGCCGCCGTTTTCATCTCCGAGAATTCCCGCCGGTGCGCCTTCAATTCCACCTTGAGGTTTTCCACCTCTTGGCGTAGGCGCCCATTATCGGATTTCAACCGGCGGATTTCTTCGCCTTCTGGTCTCGACACAAGAGAGTCTACCATAAGTTGCAAAGCAGCGGCTGATTCTTTAAGGAGCTTCGCAGACGAGCCCTTAATTTGCCCGTGTTTGGAGGCAACCTGGACTATATTTGCCACGTTTTTCCCGACTGCAGCTCGCAGCTCCTCGGCGCTGAGTAAATTGGGATCCTCCTTTTGAACCTCTGAAATTGTCTCTTCTGGGTCTAGAATGACCTCAGGTGCCTTGCTGCGGCACACGCGATCCCGCAAAGATTGATTGAAGGCCTCCTCTTTCGCTTCTTCCTTAGCCACTCTAAGATTATCCCTGGCACGGGAGATCCCAGTACCTTTCACTCGGCCTCTAGCACTGCCACGGCTTGTAGAAGAGGCCCTTGAGCTCTCAGAGTCTGGGTCAGAATCAATTCGAACCGACCGAAGCGGACTCCGAGTTCGCGAGCTGTCTCTCGGTACAGACGCAACTTGGCTGCGAAGTTTTCTAGCACCGGCTACTACCGTCTCCTCACTCGTGACGTTTTCCATCTCGGCTTGCTAGCCTAGTCAGGCAGGCAACCAATTAAATACACAAAAATAGACCTAACGTAAACCTTACCTAGCCTAAACCTAACCCTAACCTAAACCTATCCTAAACCTAAACCTAACCTTAACCTAAACTTAGCCTAACCTACACTAACCTAGCCTATACTAGCTTAATTTAGCCTAATCAAAGTCTCTAGGTCACTTAAGTGTCACTAGTTCACCAGCCGTCAGCAGCACGGCAGACTGCAGCACCACAGCAAAGGCACACCCCAGGCCGAAACCAAGTTTAGTAGGTGTGCATGGCTGATTGTGTTCAACTTGAAACTCCAAATTCACCGACACTCACTCACAATAGTTATTCAGACTCGATAACAAACATCCGACACGCGTAACCTTGTGCACCGAATACCTACGCCGCAGGTTTGCGCCCGCGCGCCGCGCCGGTCGCGCGCTCGACACACCGAGTACACTGTGTTTAACGACACGTCTGTCTCGCACGAAAAGCGACGCGCGACTCGTGGTAACTAGCCTGGGCCGAAGCTTCCCACCACCATACCAAAGAAAATTCAGAAATTATAATTTCCAAATGCTAGGTATAGGTTATCTCCTATAATATAATATCCTACACTTGCGCAACACGTAAGCCCCACGTCATAGCAATCAATCCTATCACCTCCCAACACCGTCACGTTCCACCGCTCTTTTACACAATCCCTGTAATCTAAGGCACTTACGCGGAACTTAAGGAGAATCCTCTTAAAACACCTTTCAACCATGCACTAGAATGCAATGATTAGTTAAACAGCTCGTTTGGAACATTAAAACCAAAGCGCGCAACTAATATCCTGCATTGCTCTTTCACGAGTGTGTGTTGGAATTTCATTATATCGCTTTGTGGCTTTAAACCATGCATTAGTCGAGTTTAAGATTATAAAACATACTTTAATATAATATCGTATCAGTATAATTTGAATCAACATCTATCAAACAATAATATTATGGTCGCTTTCAACCATGCTCAAAGCTTGCACACAAGTAAAAAAAATACAAATTCATGCTTTGAAAAATATTTTCGCTGTTCCTGAGTAATCTATGTGCAATTTATGTCAATCTATACTAATATTATGCGAAAGTTTGGATGGATGGATGTTTGTTACTCAATCACGCCAGAACGGCTGAACGGATCTAGATGAAAGGAGAAGGTTCACCTTCGGTCCACTCTTTGTACACTCTACCATGAATAGAGGAAAATACATAGATTGTATTAAAAATATAATAATTTAGAATATTAAAGTAAATAACGAGAAATAAAATAAAATGTATTTCAAGTTTTCGATACGTTTCCAAGGTGGCAACCTTTAGCCATAGAGATGGCAGTAGGCGCGAAATGTATCAAATGTCATTTCTGACAGTCACTGTCAAAATAACGTGTTTTTCCCTACGGTTTTTCCGGTGTTGTGTTGACACTTGACAGAAGACGTCAAAAAATATGAATCCGCCATTGTTACCCACTCGTGTTTAGTGTTGCTTATCGTGGAAAGATTAAATAATTACACCGCTGAAATTACGACGAATTCGCAGATTTGAACGATCAAAACTGGTTTAGTATTTTTTTTTCTTTCATTTCTCTACTTGTAAAAGGACTGGACCGACGCTCCATACAAATCCGGACCATCTCCTTTGGCACAAAGATTGATTATAGTCTGGAATAACACATAGGCTACTTTTTATCCCGGAAAATAAAAGAGTTTCCGCGAGAACCAAAAAACTTCATTCCACGCGGACGAAGTCGCGGGCATTAGCTAGTTTATTTATAAAGAAACCTAGAAAACCTAGACAGCTTAACATTGGTTAAACGGATGTGCCATGAAAAGTAATAGACAGACCGACTCACTTTCGCATGCCTAATATTAGTTGGTACATATTGTTAGATAATGTTGCATGTGTAAAAGTGGAAATCAAACATCAGGCGGTACTAAGTGCATGCTGCATTTTTTTTTAATCTACTACAAGTTAGCCCTTGACTGCGATTTCACCTGATGGTAAGTGACGATGCAGTCTTAGATGGTAGCGGGCTAACCTGTTAGGGGCATGGCAGTTCTATCAAACTCATACACCTATTCGGTTTCGACACGGCATCGTACCGGAATGCTAAATCGCTTGGCGGCACGTCTTTGCCGGTAGGGTGATAACTAGCCACGACCGAAGCCTCCCACCAGGCCAGACCAGGGAAAATTCAGATAAAATCAAATCAAATCAAATCATCTTTATTCAAAATTGGTACCTACAAAGTACACCTTCTGCACGTCATGTTTATAAAGAATAAGAATTGATGGTGATAATTAACATCGGTATCTTAAGACTAAAGCTACGAGGGTTCCAAACGCGGACTGGTCTGAGAAGAGATATTATATAAATTCCCAAATTGACCCTGCCGGGGATCGAACCCGGGACCTCCGCACGTTAAGACAACAGCGCTCACCACTGCGCCACGGAGGTCGACAAAAATAAGTGCATAAATTGTGCTCCATCGATTTTTCTTTTAATGAAAGTAGTTGTTCCTTCTGCCAACGAGATAATTATACTAAGTTAAATGTCGTACTAACAACACTTAACTTGTCTCGAAGGATACAACAGAAAACGTTCGGAGTTTTTGCAGCTTCCAATACTTTTAGCTCAGGATAAACGAATGTTTTAAAGAAAAACAAAAGTTTCGTTCTTGCAGGAGATTAGTCTTTGATATGTCTTTCTTTATTCTTTGCAGACATTCTGTTCGGCTAAGATTAAAACCAATGTCTTTACCCAAAACAAAAGTGGTTACTTTAATCATTGAAATATGGTTTTCTTAGAATACTTCTCATCAATTATTATGGATTCTTTATGAATGTAGGTATTGATTAGATAAGCATTTCAATTCATTTGCACATCTTTTTTAATTATATTCTATTCATTTGTTTTTCTCAAAGTTCCCAAGCAAAAGGTTCCTTCAATAGTTATTTTAATCATAAACAATTTCGATTTCACTATAATGCAATGATAGTTCAGGGGTTATAATATAAATCCCAAATATATTAACTTAAGTATATATTTTTTTAATTTTGAGACTGTTAATTCAACCTACGTCTGATTTGACTTGAAGTCGCGTTAACACAAATTATTTGGTAACTAACAAGTTAACTTGGCTGAACCGTCGCTGAACGACTTTGAATCGTATTATAACATGTATGGTTGGAAACTCATGATATTGTTAGTAGGTATTTATTAAAAGAGATCCCAAGGAATTTTTACCTGAACCGGTGTTTAAATTATTATGCAACCTGTGAAATTGTGGTGTTAAATTAATTTTGAATCGTTTGCGGTGGTACGGAACCATTCGTGAACCCACTCGTTCCTGGCCGGTTTTATGGAAATCCTAGGCGCATTTAATAACTATAAAACAATACGAGTAAAAGCCTGCAATGTTTACTATTGTTACATTTCCTATTAAAGCCAGCTATTGTTTACGATGTAGAACTTTTAATATGCACATTACGTGTGCTTTTTATTATTTTCATAATTTTGTAAGTACTCGTATTGTGTTTCATATTTCAACAATTTGAAGTTAATCATAGACTAGCAAAAGGCCTTTCGCCTCTAAAAATTATCACCATATACATACCGTTCAAGGTACTAAAATTCTACATCAATGGTTCAAACATAAATATTTTATTGAAACCAAACGTGATAATATATTTGCATCTACATAATAATATCCTATGGTAAGTTAAACTCGTAAGCGAAGCTAAGACAACTTATTTGTAATTATCCATACTATACTTTTAAATGAATTCATAATTATCTTTCGCTATCAAATACAATCGAAGAAGAAATAATAGTTTATTCATATCCATACTAATCCATATCCATACCTACTAGTATGTCTGACTACTACCTAATAACAGGCGGATAGACATCTGTCTGTCTGTCTGCTAAGCTCATCTTTTCAACCGATTCTGTTTTGATTTTATAAATGCGAAAGTGCGTCTGTCTATCTGTTTGTCTGTTTGTCTGTTAAAGAGTTTGACTGCCCCGTTGGTCAAGTGGTTAGTATGTTCGACTGCGGACGACGAGGCCATGACAAGTATTGGGTTTTTCTGACAAGAAATTCTCAGTACTAGCCTGGAGTTAGAAGTTGGCGGTGTCTCACCCGCGTGCCTCGGAGAGCATGTCAAGTTGTCGGTCCTGCTCCTGATCTCTCTCCGGTCGTGTCGGATTTTCCGTCCCGTTCCATACCCGGGCTATGAGGGTAAAGGAACAATGAATGCACCTGTGTATGCGCACACACTTATGCACTATAATAATATCTCCCGCGCAGATAGCTAATCTCTCTGGAGATAGGCCGCCGTGGCAGAAATTCGGTAGGGAGGACATTATTATTATATTATAGAGTTTCAATTTAATTTATCTCCGTCTCTGTAAGAAACTTGCGAACACTATTTAGTAAGAAATTAAAGTTTTAATTTGTCTATACAGCGTTCACAAAGTTTTGTTCATTATACTCTATGTAATTATCACCGTGAATACTAAATTGAACGGGTAATATGCTTGTTTATTTTTAAATTGTAAGGAAAATTGGGGTCGGCGATAACATCATACTTTCATACAAATATTATAATTGCGAAAGTGTGTTTGTTTGTTGGATTTTCCTTCAATCTTGCCGCAACAGAGCAACGGATCGACGTGATTTTGCACTTTTTGATTTGCATCAATTATGGGTTATTAGGACCGACTAATTACTAATTTACTATTTACATTTACTAATAATCTAATATTATAAATGCGAAAGTGTATTTGTTCGTTGGTTTATCCTTCAATCACGCTGCAACAGAGGACCGAATCGATGTTATTTTTTGCATGGGCATAGTTGAGGACCAGGTGACATATAGGCTGCTTTATATCGCGGAAAATTAAGAAGTTCCCGTGAGAATCAAAAATCTTATTCCAGGCGGCCGTAGTCGCAGGCATTAGCTAGTTAGGCATAAGTAGGGAGCGAGAAGTGAGAGAACAGTCATCCTATATACCTGTTATTACATTATAAATCACAAGACGCTGCTCGCAATTTCTTCCTCGTGGATTTTTAAGTATTTTGAAAATTCTGTGGGGTTTTTTTAATTCCGACGTAAATATCCTTAATTTTGCTCATGTCATTCCTCAGAATACAGCATATCACTGTGTTAAATTTCGTCAAAATCGGTTGTCGTATCAGTCCGTTAACACACAAGCAGATGTCCGCGACTTCGTCCGCAAGAAGTAAGTTTTTTTTCAATTTCCACGGGAACTCCTCAATTCCCTACTCGGGTCCTCAACTATACCCATGCCAAAAATCACGTCGATCCGTTGCTCCGTTGCTGTGTTGCGGCGTGATTGAAGGACAAACCAACAAACAAACATACTTTCGCATATTTATAATATTAGTATGATAGACACATACCTACTATCGCAATTATAATATTTCTATGCAGCAATACTTTAAACAGCAACTGCTGTCGTTGAATGAAAACACGAGAAAGTTTAAAATATCAACGCTGAATAGTGAAACTTTGCTCAACTATAATATTTAAGTAAAACGTTACGTTATGCGAGAGGAGGAAACGCTTGCACTCACGTCACAGTCCACACAAGTGCTGTTACAGTTATGTAAGTGCTTCATAATGTAGCCCGAGGACTTGCTAATGCCCGCGACTTCGTCCGCGTAGATTGAGGTTTTTCGGTTCCCGCGGGAACTCTAATTTTCCGGGATAAAAAAGTAGCCAATGTGTTATTCCAGACTATAGTCTATCTCTGTGCCAAATTTCATCCAGATCCGTTCAGCCGTTCGGGCGTGATTGAGTAACAAACAGCCATACATCCATCCTGCAAACTTTCGCATTTATAATATTTATTTGATTAGTATAGTTATAGACACATACTTTCACAATTATAATATTTCTATGCAGCAATACTTTAAATAGCAACTGCTGTCGTTGAATGAAAACACGAGAAAGTTTAAAATATCAACGCTGAATAGTGAAACTTTGCTCAACTTTAATATTTAAGTAAAACGTTATGTTATGCGAGAGGAGGAAAGGCTTACACTCACGTCACAGTCCACACAAGTGCTGTTACAGTCAAGTAAGTGCTTCATAATGTAGCCCGAGGGCTCTCCACAGGACTTATTTCTTTTTTAAAACATAAATGTAATCATTTTGAGTTGATGGATATGAAACATATTATATTATTTTTACCGCTCCGTATATTATTTCAAAAGGAAAAACCTACATACAATTTTTTAATTTTTCTGCAATGCGCCGTCTTTTCCTTAGAGCAATGTTCGGTGTTTTCATAATTTATTAGTTACTAGCTAATGCCCGCGACTTCGTCCGCGTGGACTAAGTTCTTTTTATTTCCGCGGGAACACCTTAACTTTTCGGGAATAAAAGTATGTCCTTACCCGGAAATGCCCGGAATACAACCTATTTATATACAAAATTTCTTCAATATTGGTTGAAAACATGGGATCTGAAAGCGTAGCAGACAGACAGACAGACACATTTATAATGTTAGTGTGGATATGAATATACTTACTATTACTTCTTCTTCAGTTGTATTTGATAGGAAAAATAAGGCAATATCTAAACAAAATAGGAGCAAACCTGTAAAATATCGCCTCAACAGCCCGACGAAGTCATTCTCAAGACTGGCAAGTACGAAAAGCGCTAGGTTTGGTAATAAGAAAAGTTACAAACTGCCAAAGTGTAATGGCCCATGCTATTGTGACAGCTTTCGATGTTATTTAAGTGCCATTCGCAATACTACAGGCCTATTGGTTGTGTAATTTAGCTGATAACTAGCTGATGCCCGCGACTTTGTCCGCGTGGTTTAAGTTTTTTGATTCCCGCGGGGACGCCTTAATTTTCCGGGATTAAAAGTAGCCTATGCCACTCTCCAGGTCCTCAAGTATACCCATGCCAAAAATCACGTCGTTCCGTTGCTCCGTTGCGGCGTGATTGAAGAACAAACCAACAAACAAACACACTTTCGCATATGAGATACAAGAGTATGATAGCTTCTTTGGTCTAGTGGTTAGCAAGTTCGTCTGCATATGACGAGTTCCAGGCTTAGATTCGTGGAATTAATTTCAAAGCCATATTCATGCGGGCCCGGGGGGTAGTTTAATTCATCGAAGCTGCAAGTACCTAAAGTCCGATAAACTTACCTGCCCCCCGATTCAGAACCTTACGATATCAAAATTATCGATCGATTCGGTTTCTCTCTCACTCACTCTGAAATTGAAAATACATCTTATCGTGCGATAAGAAACCGAATCGATCGATAATTTTGATATCGTAAGGTTCTGAATCGGGGGGCGGACCCGGCAACTAACGGTACTAAGTTATGTTATATCACTATAACCTATTCTGTGGTTATAATATCAACTCTATCAAACGTCGAACGCGCGATATGTACGGGAGCTTGTATGAAATAGATTCTTAGAGGTATGGGTTCCCCGGGAGTTACGTCTTTGCCGGGAGGGTAGTAACTAATTACTAACCAGAAGAGTTGACTTCAATCGATGGTTTTAAAAGACTATCAAACTTAAAACCAATAGAGAACGTGGATTTTATGGAACAGTTCGTCTAGTGTTCTATGCAGAGGCAGTAGATATTTTTTTTAAATTACATAAAAAAATCTAGGCATATAACGTTTCTTGGTTCATAAATAGAAGCCTTCATTTCGTTGTTATCATTAAGACGTAGCTACGTGTCCCGGATTAAGTGTTCTCCGGGAAGCTCTTTTAAGAACTCTGTATTTTTAATACCATCTATCTGTGTGTTTTGTTTGGGTTCCGTACATAAAATTGCATGACGTAGGTATTCCATTTCAATGTTAGCGTTTATTAATAAGGAGATTATATTCATAAAAATACAATTTAATAATTATTATATATTATTTAATAATTATTGAATTATGCTTTTACTATAAAAAAGAAGTTCTTTAGTTCTGATTTTTTACAAGCACTAAGAAATTATTTGCTAAACCCAATATTAGGGTTGTAACGGAATCTCGCCTCCGCATCCGTAAGTGCGGAACTTTCGCAAGAAATCGTACCTCCGCTTCCGCATCCGCCTCCGCCGATATTTTGCGGAGTTGTAACGGAGGTTTATTTACGTTGACTTACAATACGAGAGGTACAAATCGAAGCAGGTGACGTCAGTTACACCATAACAACAAGCAAAAGGCAACTGTCAGAACAATCCTAAAAAAAACAAATGTGGTATTCATCGCATCCTAAAGCACAAAAATGGACGATGTGGTCAGAGAAATCCACTTCCGCCTCCGCCTCCGTTAACCTCCGCATCAGCGGAGGCAAAGCCCTTTTACCTCCGCATCCGCCTCTGCTTCCGCTAAGAACGCCTCCGTTACAACCCAGGGTTTGGCCTGACCCGGGAATCGAACCTAGGATCTCATTATCCGCTTAATATTAAGATTACCATAAATACCTACACTCAATATTTTTCATTGAATAAATGAGAAGAGGAAAAGAGTAACTGCTTGTCCTTCTCGGTAGAACGGTTACAAATGGCAGATTTATTTGAAGATTTAAAAGACTACATGAGTGCTTAAATAAAAGAAAAACTATAACATTATATCATTATAATAATTTATTTTTATTAATTTATCACTCGCTAAATAGTCACTTTATTGCACGGAACACTAATCACACAAGGCCGTCTCGCGCCTGACCCGTTTAGTTTGGAGTGAAAAGTTCAAGATGCACTCTAGTCTGATGTTACTCAGTTGAGAACTGTTTTGTTTTTTAACACTGTAGATATTTTAAGACGTTTTTATTGCAATGAACTTGAAGAAATATGAAGTTTCTAAGACTTTTAGGTCTAGTTTATGCAACAAATTAAATAGCTAGATAGTTACTTTCTTATGGATGCCATTAATATATCTCTCAATGCTGCGTATCGAACACATATCAATAAATTATTCTACCTATTATAATTTATGTAAAGTATTCAGGCAATTACTTATAAGTTAGTTGCCAACATAAGGGATTTCTCGGGATACTAATCAACAGATTTACATAATATCCTTTCTCAAGTCCTTCTTTAGATGATCAAGGAACAAGCTTAATTCGCTATAATCCGCCTAAGCAGACAAATTTAAGTGGTACAACGTGTAGCTTGCGATATTCCGCGCACAATAAAGCCAGCAACCCACACCGACACAACACCACACAACACAAATCTTCCAAATTACTCTCAACGTACGTTTCACTTCGACACCGAAGCGTCCTCACGAGATGTTGACTAAGGAAAAAGTCCTGTACGTATGTATGTATGTGGGATACAAGCCATCTCTGTAGTCAAATTTCGTTTAAAAAATGGGCCGAGGAAAAGTAACAGACAAATACCACTACAGATAGGTTATATTATACAGTGTGCTTTCACGACAGTAATATTATTATGCACGAATGTCAAAATAAACCTATTTCTGTAGTTTCAAAACCAACCACCAATGAAAACGCAAAAAAAAAACATCATCGAAAATGAAATTGCTAAATGTGCATAGAAATTCTTTAAACATGCCACTGAAACCGCCTTTCAGAATTTAAAATTTCCCACGTAATGATTTCAATAGAATCGACGCGACGCGACGTGGAAAACTCGAAAGGCTTCTATTTAATACAGCTTTTACGAAGGTATTAATAAACTAGGGCACCAGAGCAAGCTACGTAATGAACTATTGAAGTAGACCGTAGTTTTTATGCTGTTTAGGTTATGGTACCTTCCAAAAAATTGTATTATAAACCCATCCGCCTATGAATAATGCCATCGACTTTGTCAGCATTGATATAAAAATCCCAGAGGAATTCTTTTGGTTTATAGAGAGATTTATTTTCCCAAAAAATACAAACTTACAATAAACTATGCTTATACGTATTATGTACCTACTGTATAGGTGACCTTATATAGAAACTAACAAACCACTCATAATATAAAAGTTCATCTTGAAAATGCTTGATCAATTTTTTTTATTTTACAAAAGATTTCTCATTGAATACTTCGTTTGGCAAGCTAGTATACAGTAGCGCTACCTCAAACTAGATAGTTTTCGAACCATAAGTTTTAATCCTAGCTTTTGATAATTTCTATTTTAATTTAAGACTTTTTCTTTAGGATTTTGGTCACCGCGCGCCGAGTCCGATGCCTTGAAGAAGCTTTGTGTGATGTGTTTTGGCTATGGTGTTAAGGGTCAATAACTGAAGCACTTCAATGCCCACATTTTAGACTTTTTATCATACTTAATACCTATTATAAATGCGGAAGTGTGTTTGTTTTTTGGTTTGTCCTTCAATTACGTCACAACAAAGCAACGAATCGACGTAATTTTTTGGATGGGTATAGTTGAGAAGGAGTGTGTCACAGGCTACTTTTACTTATTCTATAGTTGGAAATAAAGAACCGTAATCATACAAAATCCACGCTCTTTTGTCGCATTTTATTTCAGCGTGCCTCTAAAACTGACTGAAACAGTACAATAGGGGCCTGATGAGAGTCATTATCATATCAGTAGTTTCGTTATAGCCCCGCTGGGGCTGCGAATTTACATGACCAGCAGATTGTGTCTACGTACTTTTACGCTCTAGTGCTAAAAGTGTATTTTTGAAGTAAACTTTGCTATACAAGTGCAATTTTGTATCCTCCTCTGAAAAAAGTTATGTAAGTTTTCGTCGTCGTCTCAATTTATTATATACGTCCACTGCTAGGCATAGGTCTTCTGCATGGATCTCCACAGAACAATCAAGAATGTCTGTATTACTAATGTGTGTACTATAAAGTACAATTATCGTTTTTTTTATATATAATATATTATAATATTATATAGCAGGCGGGTCACCTGATGGTAAGTGATTACCGCCGCCCATGAACATTTGCAGCACCAGAGGAACCGCCAATGCGTTGCTGGCTTTTGAGGATCTGGCCTTTTTTGTTTTTTTATTAGGAACTTTTGAATGTGATAACAGCGACGCTGTCACCGGATCAGTTATGTTTGTGGGAGTATAATATGTCTCTTTCGATTGCGACGATCGAACTGGATTTCCCGTTCAATAGCGACAACGCTAACTACGTTTTGTATGGAATTGTCAAGCGCTTGACAGCTGGCGTTCTATCAATTCCATATCAATGGTAGCTAACGTTGTCGCGATCGAATACGAAAAAAATCTCTCCCTCTCTCTCTCTCTTTCTCTGCATCGTATTGTCACAGAGGAAACAAGAAGGCCGCATTCAGACTAACAAATTCGGTCACCCATCCAGTCACTGACTTGGGTCAACGTTGCTTAACAATCGCAATCGAGTTGCGATGTCGCAACTAGGCCACTCGTCTCGCAAGGGCTAACTTATAGTGGAAAAAAAGTGTTTATACATGAAAATGTGTGCTAACATGTCCATAAAATCTTCTAAGAATTTACATCAGCGTTACAGCACATCCAAAACCGATACAATACCGTTCCATCGTACAATTTTATCGTTCGATTCGATGTTAATGGCTGGGTGAATAATAAAATCAACAATAAACATCGGATAACAGTGTCCTTTGAATTATGTCAATTGGGATGATTATGACGTGGTCCAATTACTGAGGCCCAGTTTTATTGGCGCTATTCGTTTTACGTGACTGCTCGGATGGCTTTATAGGGCTGCGATAGATCAACGGTTTTACACGTTTAATCTTAGCAGCCCCCTTAAAACGAAAGCGGTGATAATCGCATTAAATTTTTAAGGCCAAAAATATGCCCTCACTTGTGTTCGTGAGTATCCCACTAAAATAAAGTTCTTTATCTTTAAAACATAGGTCTTTTTGGCACGATAAAACGTGAGGACGGCTAGAAAATCGTACGTATACGCTGTCTCGCTAGACTCTAGACTTGGAAAGAAACAATATCGAATCGATGAATGAAAAGATTTTTTTTTTGCAAAATAGTGAAAGTAACGTTCTTTTTAATTGTGGTGTCGTGGGACACCACAATTATCATACTTGTTTCTGTTTAATGGCACACATTAAAAAAAAGTACAGTCGAAAAGCAAAATTTATTATGAACTAGATGATACCCGCGACTTACCCGTGGATTAAGGTTTTTTCGATTCCCGTGTTAAGTACCTAACTTCTTAATTTTCCAAGATAAAAACAAGCCTACGTCCTTCCCCGGGATGCAACCTACCACTGTACCAAATTTCATCAAAACCGGTTGAAAAGATGGGCCGGATTAGCGTAGCAAGTAGACAGACAGACACACTTTAACATTTATATACTTCGTCAGCGTGGATTAAGATTTTTTGATTCCCGCGGGAACTCTTCAATTTTCCGGGATAAAAACAGCCTATGTCCTTTCACGGGATGTAAACTATCTCTGTACCAAATTTCAATCGGTTGAGTAGATGGGCCGTGAAAGCCTAGCAGACAGACAGTCAGACAGCCACAGTTTCGCATTTATAATATTAGTAATATTATATGGATTAAGTATGGAAGTAGGTATGGATATTATGACTTACAAAATTATATGTAAAACTTTAGACGTCAATTTTAATATGGTGACTCATGATGAATGTAATTAGTTTCACGACTTAATTTCGACGGGGAGCGGAAGATAATTTGATTTGTTATTCAGAACACGGCGCGGGAAATTTTGAGGCAATTTCCTTTTTGATCTCTGCTGTGCAAACAACAAAACTCTGGCCCGGCAGCAGACGGGCCTGTCTTTGCATAAAATATTAAGGCAACCTCGAGTACAGCAGTTGGGGATTACTTTTGAGACGTTTTCTCTGTACTTGAAGGTACATAAACGGAAATTTGATAAAATGCCGTGTATTTCCTGAAAGACTTTATTTGTAACTAGATAATGCCCGCGACTTCCGCGTCGATTAATGTCATATGATTCCCGCAGGGATGCAACCTATAGGTATCTGTACCAAATGACGTGTAGTTGCTCAAATTGATTGAAAAGATGGGCTATGAAAACGTAGCAGACCGACAGACAAAAAGGCATACCACCACCACAGCCCATTAACGTCCCACTGCTGGGCAAAGGCCTCCACTCTCATAGGAAAGAGGGAATTAGAGCTTAGACCCACCACGCTGCTCCAATGCGGGTTGGCGGGCTTTAACGACTATTATCATGTTAGTGATAATAACCGGGACCGAAAAAATTAAATTAATTAAATTAAGCTCCCCAAAAAATTTAAATATTTATTTCAATAATTCGGTAAGGGAGTTTTTATTCACATTATCATAATAATATTATAACACTTACTATACCTGTCACTTTAAAATACTTCGATAAAAGTTAGCGGCCATATAGCAGCTTTTCGGTGTGGCGACCAATTTCTGCGGAAATAACGTATGACCGTTATTTATTTCCATCCGAAAATATAAGTAACTCTCATGTCGCACCTTAAGAAGTTGTACACACAATCTCTAAACAGAACTAAATTGACAGGTATTTAATATCTAGTGCTGTGCTTTTCCACAGTCAGTAATAAGAACGTCAGTTTTATTGGGTGTTTGGACCACCACGAATACCTATTCCACGTGGTACTGCGGAGTTTAATTACGAGATGGAAAAAATAGTTTTAAAACTATTTTTTTAATAATGGAAGTACCTACATTCACACCAAATAGTTCATGTTATATTTTTTGAAGAATTTTGTTGAGGAATTGTGTTCAACAGAATGACCCACAATATCAAAAAATACTATCCAATTTAGATACAATGATCAATAATGATTGTTGCTCGCACAATAAAAAAACAATAAACATTCGCTAACAACCCGAGGTATAAGGAATTATGAGATCCGTAACGATTATGACGTATACCAATTACGGCGGCCATCTTTATTGGTGTCATTTGTTTGGGATGGCTTCGCAGGGTTTGTATACAATACCGATTGAGTTAAATTACAGGATGGGTTGTAAATTCAACGGGATAGACACAGGTGGGGCTTCGTTATCTGATACCCTGGCAGCCCTGCTTTGTATACAGGTGAGTAGATATATATTGGGGTTAAATTAAGAGGATTTAGGCCCCTTATGATAATAGGGCAAAAAGTTGAGCATTACTCCCATTCTAGGGGTGCCATGGACAAACATATTAGGTACTAGATGATGCCCGTGACTTCGTCCGCGTGGATAAATCTCTTTTATTTTCCGGGATAAAAAATAGCCTATATCCTTTCCCGGGATGGAACCCAGCTGCGTAGCAAAATTCGCCAAAATCGGTTGAAAAATGGGCCGGTAAAGCGTAGCAGACAGAGAGACAGACAGACACACCTTCGCATGTATAATATTAGTATTAGGTATAATTTGATTCGATTCGTTCAACCGGTTTGGTGAAATTTTATACAGTGATAAGTTACTTTCCGGAGAAGGACATAAACTTCTTTTTATCCCGGAAAATTTAAGAGTTACCGCGATCAAAAAAACCTTAATTCACGTGGATGAATTTTTTTTTTTTATCCACTTCAATTTAGCCCTTGACTGCGATCTCACCTGATGGTAAGTGATGATGCAATCTAAGATGGTAGCGGGCTAACCTGTTAGGGGCATGGCAGTTATATTAAACCAATACCCCTATTCGGTTTCAACACGGCATCGTACCGGAACGCTAAATCGCTTGGCGGCACGTCTTTACCGGTAGGGTGGTAACTAGCCACGGCCGAAGCCTCTCACCAGGCCAGACCAGGGAAATTCAGAAATAATAAATTTCCAAACCCTGCCGGGGATCGAACCCGGGACCTCCGCACGTTAAGGCAACAGCGCTCAACACTGCGCCACGGAGGTGAAGCTGCGGGCATCTTCTTGTCTAAATTAATTCAACAGCTTATTGTAAACGTGTCGCCCAATACAATGTAAATGTCGATTGGATAATAAAATCAACAATAAACATCGGGTAATAAAGTACGAGATCCTTAGGAATTATGACAAACGGATCTATTACGACTCGCTGCGATTACGAGGGTCCGCTTTACGGCTGTCTTTCGGATGACACGGTTATTTGTGTCGCTAGGAAATGAAATGAATTAATGATTTATTTATTTCACGTATAGTTCGCGCGCGAGTTGAATGCAGAGTAAATGTATGGTGACACATACAATTACTCTGCATTCAACTCGCGCGCGAACTGTAGGACAACTTGTGCCACTTACGACATTTTTGAAGTGACAACTTCTTTAGCCGCTATGAGCACTTTTTCGTTGGGGGTAAACTTGTGGATTCGCGTCACCGACATGCGACATGCTCCGCGCCGACATGCTCGCGTTGTTACGAAGACCATAAGTACTACATTCGTAATAATGCCTTAGTTTTAAGGTTTATATTTTTATTTATTTTTTCATTATTTTAAATATTCGTTTCACTTCTATCGGCGGCCCTATGTTTGCCAATTGTTGTTATCCACTACAAGTTAGCCCTTGACTGCGATCTCACCTGACGGTAAGTGATGATGCAGTCTAAGAAGGTAGCAGGCTAACCTGTTAAGGGCATGGCAGATATGACAAACCTATACCCCTATTCGGTTTCTACACGGCATCGTACCGGAACGCTAAATTACTTAGCGGCACGTCTTTGCCGGTAGGGTGGTAACTAGCCACGGCCGAAGCCTCCCACCAGGCAATTTATTATATTTAAATGTAATGATTTATTTATTTCACGTAGGCCAACTTGTGCCACATATGACATGTCAAGACTCTACCACCGGTTCGGAAAGTAATTCTACTGAGAAGAGAAGACAAGAAACTCAGCAGTTTTCATAAAAAGAAAAATGTTACACTATGTAAATAATATACAATGCATACGTTCCGTTACAAATATTACACTGACTTGTGGGTTGCTGGATGCGAAGCCGGTTGCTTCCATGACACTTCCCCGGGATATAAACTATCTCTGTACCAAATTTCATCAAAATCGGTTGAATAGGAGGGCCGTGAAAGCGTAGCAGACAGACAGATAGATAGACAGACAGAAACACTTTCGCATTTATAATATTAAAGTATGGATAATTAATTGATTTTCTCTGTTATAGTAGATTGCATGTAGGTAATACCTCTGAATATAGACTTCGCATAAAAGTTTGAAGCGAGTCATGTTTGTCCACAAGTTTCAAGCAAACAAAGTCTGACTTGGCCTGAAGGTGTGTTGAAAGCAGATGCCTGTTTTAAGCTGATATGAACTAAATTACGACAACATTTGTAGTGGAAGTTTAAATTTACGTTGAGCTGGTGGTGTTTACTATTATCTATGAAGTTTTAACTAAGTACAAGTAAAATGAAACAATGTTATGACTATTACATTATGATATAATCATCAATATGCTCAAAACGCAAACGCACACACACACACTCACTCACACACTCACTCATTCACACACACACACAGACACACACATACTTGCATGATGATAATTAAAAAATTGTATCAATAAATTTGTTATTATGTAATTGTTAAATTTGGAAGAGCTAGGCCTTCTGACACAGGTATTTTTATGCTTAACAGAAGGCCTCAGTCACAATTATTTGTTTATAAGTTATCTTTCATTTTCATTTTAGTTTCATTTTCATTTTTCATTTTAACGCATCGCCGAATGATGAGCTCTTACGTATTAGAAGAGCATAGGACATAGTCCACTACGCTAACCAATAGGCAGACTTTAGACTTTAGACTTTATAGGCGTACCTTTGAAAACATTTAAATGGAGAAATCTCCGGCATGCCGGTTTCTTCACACTCGCCACTATGTATACTTATTATTATAAATGCGAAAGTTTGGATGTATGGTTGAATGTATGGATGGATGGATGGATGTTTGTTACTTTGATAGAATTCTTATAAAACTTCTATCTTCTTTCTTCCTGGGTTAAACCTGTACTATTACCTATTCCCTGGTTAAACGTAACCCGGCGTGCCTGCAAGCGGGCCAAATATAAGCAACTACCTAATGCCCGCTACTTCGTCCACGTGAATTGTGGTTTTTTGGCTCCCGCGGGAACTGTTTAATTTTCTAAAGGGATAGGGATAAAAAGTAGCCTATGTGTTGTGTTATTCCAGACTATAATCTATCTTAGTGCCAAATTTCATCCAGATCCGTTCAACCGTTTTGGGGTTATTGAAATGGAGGATCTACTGAGGATCTATTTATCAAATACTAGCTGATGCCCGCGACTTTGTCCGCGTGGTATAAGTTTTTGGTTCCCTCGGGAACTCCCTAATTTTCCGGGATAAAAAGTAGCTTAAGTCACTCTCCTGGTCCTCAACTATAATAATCCATGCCAAAAATCACGTCGTTCCGTTGCTCCGTTGCGGCGTGATTGAAGAACAAACCAACAAACCAACAAACAAACACACTTTCACATTTATAATATTAGTATGATTGTATTAAGCTAAAATTAAGAAAACACGTACGTCGTACATTTTAAGTGTATGCGAAACCAAACTCTTGAGAGGCAATGTATTGTAACTTGTGCCCACTTGTATCACTAAACGGTGTATATCGGCCGCTATAAATCTATCCGCGTCGCCTTTATTTGACGTCAATAAATTTATTGGGCGCTAAACGTCGGGTTTCCTACTGAATAAATTATTATCGTCGAGGCTCAGTATTAGGTCAAACTGATAATGTCGCCTAACTAATCGATGGGCTTGGGTTTTGTGATTTAGCCATCCATGTTAATTTTGGGCTGGGTCTGAATAGATTATTTTGTGTTAACGATGATTTTGAATACTGAAACAAATTATGTTCCTTTAATAATTAAATCATTAACATGAATTAGGTACTAGCTGACCTAGGCTTCACTCGGGTGAAACACTTTTTTTTTACGCCCTTACAAATTAGCACTTGTAATAATACTGCAATATCACTTGATGGTAAGTGATGGTGCAGTCTTAGAAGGTAAAAGTCTAACCTGTTAGGTATACCTATTATGTTTAGGGGTATAGCAGTTAAATCAGGTAAACCCATAAAAAGCAACTGCTGACTTCCTTGCCGGCTCTTCTCAGTAGAAATATCTTTCCCAACCGGTGATAGAATCTTGACATAATATCTTAAGTGACACACGTTGCCCTACGTGAAATAAATAAATAAATTATTTATCATACCTTTAATCAGTTGCTACTAGGCATCGTACCGGAACGCTTAATCGATTGGCGGCACGTCTTTGCCGGTAGGGTAATAACTAGCCACGGCCGAAGCCTCCCACCACGCCCACTCAAGGCTTTCTTAGGGAGGCTACGTTATTCCAAGAAAACAAATACGACTTACAATACAATACAAAATATTCAGCTGGAAGGAAAATATTTAACATTTCGAAGAAACGTAAGTCCGTTTAGTGCCATCTATACAAAAATATTCCGCAGACAGAGTTGCCAACTTTTTTGCAAACATTAAGGCAAAGTACAAACTCCCCAACTTTGCCGTGATATTATAATATGTATAAAAGATCATTAGCTACTCGGAGTTTTAGGAGCAGAAGTTTCACAGAAGTGGTTTGTCAGGGGTGCTTCATACTTTGCTTCAAGTTTGTTTGTTAGTTGAAAACATACATAGAGCTTAAAATAACTACCTATAGAAACCTAGTACACTCGCGAAATGTAAGTCGTTCAATTGGTGCCATAAATGGCATCGTACGACGCTCGCGCAGTCCGAAAAAAGCTGATTAACTTAGTTTTAGAAGCTACAATGCTACAAACAAACTAAACAATTACTTACCCAACTTTTAGGTGGAAAACATTTAAACTGGCAACATTATGTTTGCGTTTACGAGGCAAGTAAACACAGCACACATAGCGAATTTGTAGCTTGCGTTATTTGAGAAGGCGTTGTTTGGAAACATACCTTTTATAGGTAGTTATTCTAAGACATAGAGTTGGAAAAGCCTGCTTCTGACTGATATTATGGAAAAGCACTCTTAGTACTGCAGTACAGATGTATTTTAATATAGACTTTTCTTTATTCAATAGTCCAATAATATGAATAATAGTACCTACTCTACCGCTAGTGGAGCCATGCCCAGGAAGTGTCACAAAATGGCCTTTGTATTTTGAAATCATAATTTTACCGTTTCATCATATCATTCTAATATTATAAATGCGAAAGTGTGTTTGTTTGTTGGTTTGTCCTTCAATCACGCCGCAACAGAGCAAGAGATCGGCCTGATTTTTGGCATGGGTATAGTTGAAAACCTGGAGAGGGACATAGGCTACTTTTTATCCCGGAAAATTAAGGAGTTCCCGAGGGAATCAAAAAACTTAAACCACGCGGATGAAGTCGCAGGCATCAGCTAGTTGTGAATAATTTACAGTTTAAGTTCTCAATATTACATTTTCAGCCTTATATACTGTAAATATTTATTTATAATATAAATATTTTACACGCTTAAAATAAGAAATAAATTGCTTTAGATTTTTGAAATAATTTGCACGCAATCCTTTGTTGAATGTAAGTATGCGTCAATGTGCTAATGTTACCCATCGTCACCTACACGTACCTACGTGCGTACAGCTCAATGTCTATGGTAATTCCTTCTTGTTAACAATAAGGAGAAAAATAATGTTGGTATTGCGGATTGCCGCGAAATCTCTAATATTTTTTTTGTAATTAATACATTTATTTAAAGGGATGTTTATTTAATCCATTTCGGATTTCGATGCACAATACTTAATACAAGGTGAAGGCATAGGGTAAAGAGAATGTGACTATTTATTTGTTAATATCATCAAGTTAAAATAAAGATCTTACTCCTACTATTAAAATGTAATAATAGAATGGCTAAAAATAATTAAAAATCGTTATTTATTTTATTTTCTCGCAATCGGAGTGAAAAGTAGAGTGTTTACCACGGGACTAAAAGCCATTCTACTCGAGACTATAGCATACCTCGCTACGCTCGTTAAGCTAAACATCTCGTATGAAATGGCTCATTTTAGTCCCTTGATGAACAATCTACTATTATTGGGCACTAAAATGACAAAATAAAAGAAAGAAATACTTAAAGAAATCTATTTCATTCAGCATTCAGTCGTCATTCAAGAGCTTACAGTGTGCATTTAAAAAGACAGAAATTGGTTTCTTTCAAATTCGCTAGGAAAGTTAAAATAGACTATTAGGATTAAGAAACTCGGCTGATTGGATTGGCTATTACTAGTTCAGTCTGGCTGAAAGTACCCACTAAAGCTATAAAATCTCGGGCATTCTCTATTATTAGATTTCTTTTCACCGTTTCAAAATGTCAGAGGCAAATTTTAAAGAAGTTATAAAAAGTTCTCTAAAAAAGTTAGTCGGACGCTAAGCTTACTTACTTTCTCAGTTCTAAATCAACTTTATGACAAATTTTCAGAATATTTTACACATAAATGAATCTAGGAATTTTCTACCCGGTTAAATTATCTATTTTAATAATATAAAGTCTTATTATACTAGCGGTCGCCCGATGATTTCCTATGAGGTAATGAAATTTTCCCGCGTAAGAGACTTAACTATAGACGTTTACTTATAATATAGCAATACAGGTTTTTGTTAATTACGAGTATTTAAAACTAATTACCTGAAATGCCTGTTTTCATGTTAGAGACATGAAAATAGGCATTTCAGGTAATTTCAAAAACATAGGACTTTCATACAACCCTTCAAACCCCATTTCACCCCATTTCACGTAGGGGTGAATTTTCTCAAAACTCCGTTCAACCGGCAATGGGCCGGTTTTGGCCCGGCCGGTTGGCCGACTTTGGTTAAGCAACGTTAACCAAAGTCGGTAACTATGGGTTACCGAATTCGGTAGTACGAATTAGGTCTTTTCGTTTCTTCTCGGAGAGCACGTTAAGCCGTCACACCCGGTAATCGTTAGAACCCTAAGAGTTGAAATAGAAAGAAAGAAAGAAAAAAACATTTATTTTCAAATTGTGCCATACATTACAAGCATACCTACCTAAAGAGGTACCTAAAGTACCTAAATAGTACTCTTAGTCGAGTCGTATGCGGAAGGATACCTGGGAACCCACCGCATTATTATCCCATTGCCAACCCCTGCCATTATGTAATTAATGGAAAGGCGGCACGACCCTCAGCAATGAGGAATACGACGCAGAGAGTATTCATATAAAACAAAAAGTTACAAGCTTACACAAATCTACAATTACACAAATAGCAGATGACACGAGAAGACGTGGAAACGAATCACTTCTGCAGTGTCGCGTTAGATTTCATCCATGTAGGATTGTAGACTGGGGACTTTTTCGATATAATTTGTCAAAGCAACCGATCCTTTTTTTTTTGAAAATTAATATCATTATAATAAGAAGTAATAAGCAACATTTTTTCTAGTAGAACTATGTTAAAAGAGGACACGACCCCTCTTATTGAATTCCTCTCAGGGAATTCCCGAGCGCAATAAAGACATTCCTCCGCAAACACGATTCCGGAGCTGAGATAGTGAGAGACTGATTTTTTATTTGAAACACTCTCCTTTGAACTTCGTCTAGTATTAGAAAATTCCAAAATAAGTTCAATTAATTTTTTTTTATTTTATTTATAGACTAGCACTTGCTGCAATCAGATTTGCTGGAAGTAGTGATGCAGCCTAAGGAAACGAGGAAGCAAATCGCTTCGTACGAATCCGTGGAATTTCAACTATATACGGATACATACCCTGACGATTCCTCGCTGTACAATATTAGCAAGATGAAGGGAGAACAAGATCAAAAAGTTCTTGGGCACCTCCGAAATACATAATTATATCCTGTAGAATACCAATAGACAGGTAACTTTGTGCCAATTTTCCAAGCTTTGGAGCTTAGAATTGACCAGCGCTTCATCACCAATGAGTCTTCTCATAAATAAATGCTATTATGAAATTTCTGAATTCCTTAGTGATAATCTCAAGTAAGTTATCTTAAATAATATATGTAAATTTGATGATGACGTGATTTACTTATTGGTTTTATAGTGCAATGATTGAGTATCCCCTCTTATATGGAATTTGACATAATATGTAATTGTAAGTAGTATTATTATCATATTATCATTTATTATTTTCTTCCGTTTTTAACTGTAATTTTGTATGACCGATTAATTTAATTTACTACTTTTCTTTCTTAACTTTAATTACAATTTTGACGATTTATACTAAATATTCATACACCATTAATTGGTAGAATGTATTTAAGGCTCACAAACTGTAATCATGTCAACTTTATATCACCTACATTCTCATGAATAAATTATTATTTATTTATTTATTTATTTATTATTCTGGCGCGACGATCCACGAAATAAGTAAATTTTATTTCACCCGTAACATAGGCGAAAATGCGATTGTATGGATATTAATGTTAGCATGTTCGGGCCATAGTTAAGTATTGGGATTTTCTGACTAGAAATTCTCAGTACCAGTCCGGAGTTAGGAAATTGGCGGTCAGTCACCCCCGTGCCTCGGAGAGCACGTTAAGCCGTCGCGTT
The DNA here is from genome assembly GCA_917051295.2 of Erebia ligea. Lineage (NCBI taxonomy): Eukaryota > Metazoa > Arthropoda > Insecta > Lepidoptera > Nymphalidae > Erebia > Erebia ligea. Next base: position 3,592,039 of record OU785232.1, read on the forward strand.
GGTCCCGGTTATTATCACTAACATGATAATAGTCGTTAAAGCCCGCCAACCTGTATTGGAGCATCGTGGTGGGTCTAAGCTCTAATTCCCTCTCTCCTATGAGAGTGGAGCCTGTGCCCAGCAGTGGGACGTTAATGGGTTGTAGTGGTGGTTTTTAAAACCTAAATCCACCTGGAGAATCCTATGTGCTATATATAAATATCATAAGATTATGTAGTAGTAATTGTTTGATGTGCAATTTGTTATGTGCATCGTCGAAGGTAATATTATTATCATTCAATAGACGAGTCGGCAATCTATCATTGTCTTCGTATTGACAATGATTGGTTGAACATAATTATGACTGAAAACTGTCAGTGATAATTACTTAATCGATTGATTAATTATATTCATTGAGGGACGTGTGGCCCAGTTGTGACAGAGTCACACCTGAGAGTTGAACCTAGTCTGTAACTGGATGAATGACCGTTTCAGAGGTCTGTGTTTGGATTTTGGACAAATCATTTGCACTGTGTGACCGCCCGATTTGATTTTTATCACTTATTATTACTTACATCTGATAGTAATCGTTTAACCTTAGAATCAAAATCGACCTCTTAGTCGAGATAACCTGGGGGCCCAACACATTATTATTCCGATAGAATCCTTTTCCAACTTTACGTTTAGTGGCAAGGTGTCAAGACCCTCAGGAATGAGGAATACAATGCCAAGAGAGTGCATGAGTAAGTAATTATTCATCTGTTCATGGCGACCTCCCGGGGCAGCGAAGAGCGCTTCAGTTAGGTTCTCAGGTTCAATCCCCGGAAGGGGCAATTTGGACTTTTAAATCCTAAATTTTTTTGTACTCTGGTCTGGTGGCTTCGGTCGTGGCTATTAATAGTTACCACCCTACTGGCAAAGGCGTTACCAAGCCATACCATTTTAGACTGCATCATCATTTACCATCGAGTATATCGCAGTCAAGGTCAATCCAAGTACTTGTAGTAGAATTTTGAAATCATGCAATATGCAATGGGAGGTATCCACATAAATATTATAAATGCGAAAGTTTGGATGGATGGATGTATGTATGTATGGATGTATGTTTGTTACTCAATCACGCTCCAACGGATGAACGGATCTGGATGAAATTTGGCACAGAGATAGATTATAGTCTGGAATAGCACATAGGCTACTTTTTATCCCGGAAAATTAAGAAGTTCCCGCGGGAATCAAAAAAACCTCAACCACGCGGACGAAGTCGCGGGCATCAGCTAGTCTATTATAAAGAATAAAGAATCCAACTAAATGGAAAATATTACTAAATATAATATTGTAACATTGTAGCCCAATCTGGAATCTAGCCATATCTTCTTAGACATTATCAATTTCAGGCTTCGGCCGACGACGTCAAATTGTCTCTGCAAAATAATTTATTCCCGACAGCCTTGACATTTAACGTCCAATAAATATATTTACGTCAAATAAAGACTATAGATTTATGGGCCCCTGAAATTACAAGTTGCAAATTATTGGTGCTCATTCTTTTTAAATTAAGTAATTTAAACAATTTATTTATACAATTTAATAATTAAGTAATTTATAAATTATTGTATTAACTAATTATCCAAATATACTCTTCTTTATTGTAGGTTTTAAATAATGCATGTATATTAATGTAAAATTAGTTATTAGATAATGTAATTTGTTTTTATTAGTAAATGATTGAGTATAGTAAATATAAGTAAATATAGGAAATGTTAAGTATAGTTGTGACAAAGAAGATAATATGTATTTATAATGAATGTAATAGTTGTGAAGCTTATTTATTTATTTATTTATTATTAATTTAACAAACGTTTACGCTTAAATTAAATTAAACCTATTAATTTAACCAAATTATATTTAAACCTATTCGTTATAGTTTAAGACGAAAACATACAACGGAACATAACCGAAGAAAAAGTTCACGCCCAAAGCCTGCGTCGTATGGGAAATACGTTTCGCCCTGTCGCAGTAGTCTGTCCATTTATGTATAAGAACTTGCGAGCACCAGACAAAAAAGTAGTCCGTAGTCGGTTTTTCCCTCACAAAAGTCGATAAGATTACTCGATAATTAAATACTATAAATTATAAGTATCTAACAATAATGACATATGCATACAATCCTGCAATATCTGGTGAAACGTCTCCTGCTATACACAAAGTCACTTCGTTCACCGTGATTATTTTTTCAGATAATGAAACTACCGCCTCAGCTTCAGCTGAATATGATTTAACCTCGTCAGTGACTATTGTACTTCTGTGCCAGTTTTAAAAAGTCACCTTTAGATAGAACGTGAATTCTCGTTCGGCTTCAATAGTTCATTATGGTTCTTTCATTGTGCATTAATAATACCTTCTACCATACCTTTCTATGAACGGTAAAAATGTGCTTTTGTATCGTAAATCCACAAGATCTTAATTGGAAACTAGATGATGCCCTCGACTTTGTCCATATTGTGTATTTAGTTTTTTTTTCCAAAATCCTGTGAGAACTCTTAAATTTTCCGGGGGCCTATGCCCTTCCTCAGGATGCAGCTTTTCTCTGTATTTACCAGATTTAGTCAGAACCGGTTGCACAAATGGATCGTGAAAACGTAGCAAACAGACAGCCAGATACACTTTAACGTTTTTAATGCTATTTTAAATTTGTATGGACACTCGTAGTACTTATAATCATGGCCACTGAATGAAAATGATTAAGGTCATAGTCCACCACTGGCAAAGGGTGGGTTGGCAAACTTCACATAAAAAAAGACTGAAAAAACCATAAAAAAACAAACAAAAAAAAACTGAAAAAAAAAGTTTTTCAGAAATTTGAACTCTCATGTGCAGTTTTTCTTACCATTATTTTCTTATCTTTACCGTCAGCGGTAAAGAATGTCAGCCAGTAATTCAATCCACATAGCTATTCTTCGGAATTTCATGAAAAGTGCTTCGCGCTCATAAAGTTTATTTATAATAAACGATCAACAATGGATCAACAATAATTTATAACAGTTTTGTTTTAACAGTGAATTTAAGTAGTTTTTGGAAAAACGTGATTATCTAGTGAATGGTTCAAAAATATAACGCAACTCTTATGTACCAGGTGAAAATAAGATTTGGACTTTATTGTTTTTCTATTTTCTTAGAACTATCATAAAACAAAACCTGCAAAACTGATTTTAGTCACTTTCTTGACAAGTTTATTCTATGGATAACATGAAAAGGACAGCTGTTAAAAATAAAATAAATGGAATGAAAATGGAATAATAAAAGTAGATGACATGTTTAAAAATGAAACGTTTAGAGAGTGCTTACTCACAACGGAGAATACAAACTCTTCTCATTAAAACTAGTTTTGTACGAGTAAGTTGGCTTTGCATTGTCTCTTGGAAACCTCTATGACAGCAACTGTAATTAAATTAAGTAGAAATCTGCTGCTAATTAACTTTTAGAAGCTTAGAAGTTAGTGTGTAACTAGCACTGCATTATTTAGATTAGCTGCTACTAATTGCAAATTAAAAATGAATAATTAATTTTATGAACATTTTCATTCTCCGATAAAATTACTACAGGTAGGTATCAATATTGCAACAAAGGATTCGTCCTCATTTATTCAAACAATATTTTTAATGAAAATAGCGAATGTAACAAAATTTTTATCCCATTACAAAATTTTAAAGAATTCAGCACTGATTTTTATTTAGGAGGTTTTAAATAAATAAATTATCACAAAACATTGGAATAAAGTAGTTTACAGATAATTTTACTATCAATTTTAATATCATACAATAAAGTGTTCATCTTTATTGGATAAAACATATAACTAGTCTAGGAAAGGAAGTTATTGGACCCGTAACGTATTGGAACAGTAATTTTCCTCAGGCGACGAAACTTTCCAGTATGATAAAGTATCAAGAATACGTACCTATCTGTATTTTTGGATCTTTTTGTATGAGTTTTGGTTCATAAAATACTACACCCTGTCAAGTTTTAACGACTGAGGATTTAATGCAGGCGTCCCCATACAACGAACCGCTCCGTTTCCTAGACTAAACCATTTGTGATTTAGTCGAAATCCGATTCGCCTACAGTCAAATGAAACCGTTTCCTAGTAATGCTAACACTATTATTGTCAGCTGGGTGTACAACCGTTGACCAAAGCTCATAGGTGCCGCTGAACTCAGGACCGACATCTCTGAATCCAATACTGCAACTCCTGAAGAACGGAGTAGCTTCCAATAAGAAGACATTGCTGTGAGGTAGACGGTTCAGTGGAAATGCTTCATACATAACTCGGTTTGGGTAGATTATGTGGCAGTTGGTCATCGTGTCCCAGGGTGCTTTTGGAATGCCGATAGACGTGCCGAGGTGAGAATGTCTGATGTATCTCAACTCTCTGTCTGGCAATCTGATCTCTGTGATAGCATATCCTGTGGAAACAAAGAGATATTTTTATTTAGTTATATAGCTGATGCCCTCGACTTCATCCGCGTGGTTTAAGTTTTTTTTTATTCTCTTTAAGTTTTTTTTTTAATATTGCCAGGGGAACAAAGATGTCTGCGTCACTGCGCACACACTAGCACGACAAAACAAAATGTCATCTGCTTCGTCGCGGACGATTTGCGCAGATGTTTTGTTCTGTTCGGTTCATCGAGTCAGTTATCGTAGAATATTAAAACAAAATCATAAGTCACTCCAATTAGAACTCTATAAAAATAACAGTGAAACATGTATGCGAGTAATCTACGAACCTTCAAAAATGAAGAGAGCGAATAAAATACACGTGATTTTTATAATCATGGTTGCAAATGTAGCAACCAAATGGAATACTACTTCATATAGACGTCTATGATATTTAAATATAATAATGGTAATCAAGATTTACCGATATGATTTAAATCACATTACAAATCATCAAAAATGTTATCAAGTATTATTACACCTACGAGTAAATATTGCTCTACCTCTTGCAAGTCTAAACTAATATTATAAAGAGGACAGATTTGTTTGATTGTTTGTTTGTTTGCGCCGTGGCGTACGCTGCGTAAATAGTAAAAGCTACACGAAAACAATGTATGATGAAATTGTTCCTCTCACAACGTTCTAAAAATAAGTTCGCGATAGCATGTATTTTTTAAAGTTGTCTCACAATAACCATTTTTATATATGATTTTCAAATTTGATCTAAACCAATGCTTTACTTGCGAAGGTGTTTTTAATGACATAGTATTAATTCTTATCAAAAAAAAATATTGGTCATCTCAAGTATGTAATATATACCAAATTCGCCCTTTACACCATTTAATTTAGAGGAATATCATAGAAATAGCGCGGCCGCGACCTGCAGTGGGAGGAGGTGATATCGCAGTGCTAATGTAAAACCTGGCTACTGGCCGACTGGATATAATTGGTTAAGGACTATTATATTATTACCTATTCTGTGCTATTATGATGATTAGTGCTACCCGTGCGAAGCCGGGGCGGGCCGCTAGTAGGTTTATATATTTGGATAACTATTGCTATAGATTTTTGAATATCTTAACTTTTTGTTAAAAATAGTAAAAGTTGAAGTACCTGATTAGTGCTACCCGTGCGAAGCCGGGGCGAACCGCTAGTAGGTTTATATATTTGGATAACTATTGCTATAGTTTTTTGAATATCTAAACTTTTTGTTGAAAATAGTAAAAGTTGAAGTACCTGATTAGTGCTACCCGTGCGAAGCCGGGGCGAACCGCTAGTAGGTTTATATATTTGGATAACTATTGATATAGTTTTTTGAATATCTTAACTTTTTGTTAAAAATAGTAAAAGTTGAAGTACCTGATTAGTGCTACCCGTGCGAAGCCGGGGCGGACCGCTAGTAGGTTTATATATTTGGATAACTATTGCTATAGTTTTTTAAATATCTTAACTTTTTGTTAAAAATAGTAAAAGTTGAAGTACAATTAAGTATTTATTAAAAACGATCTAGCTAAAATAAAATTAACTAGGTATCCAAACTTTGATACGTTTTTTTGATAAAAATATCGTATCTTTAATACGTGACCAGTGGTGGTTTTTACAAAAATAATTACGGATTAAAAATCATGAACTCTATCAGATGAAGATATAAAAAATGTTTAATTGTGAGTAAGTAGATACATATCACTTTATACACACAATATAAAATTATCTTACTATCAATCAAATCAAATATCAATCAAATAATCAAATAAATATAAATAAATATTATAAATGTGAAAGTTTGGATGGATGTATGGATGGATATTTGTTACTCAATCACGCCAGAACGGCTAAACGGATCTGGATGAAATTTGGCACAGAGATAGATTATAGTCTGGAATAACACATAAGTTACTTTTTATCCTAGAAATTAAAGAGTTCCAGCGGAAACCAAAAAACCTCAAGCCACGTGGACGAAGTCGCGGGCATCAGCTAGTTATGTTTATATTACGTTGAAATAGGGTAATTTCTCTGCCCAATTGCTTATAACTACTAACTACGTAACCTTTTCACAAAGAAAAACTTCACCTAGACACTCATACTTTCTTCCGAGTATCATACTTCATATTAATATTATACTAATTACTAATTTTTACTATTTACTTTCACTAATAAAATTATATTTTAAATGCAAAGGTGTGTTTGTTTGTTGGTTTGTTCTTTAATCACGCTGCAACAGAGCAACGGATCGTCGATATTTTTTGCATGGGCGTAATTGAGGGCCTGGAGGAGTGACATAGGCTCCTTTTTATCCCGGAAAATTAAGGAGTTCCCGCGGGAATGAAATAAACTTATTCCATGAATTCCACGCGGACGTAGTCGCGGGCATCAGCTAGTATTTCGATAAAGTAGCTTTCAGAATATAGTCGAAATTCCGCAGGCTCGTACGAAGCGATTTGCTTCCTCGTTTCTGATTCGAACCGCTAGGATATGGAATGCCCTTCCGGCTTCCGTTTTCCCCTCCTCTTTTAATATCGGTACCTTCAAATCAAGAGTGAATAGGCATCTTCTAGGCAAGCGCGCTCCACCTTAAGCTGCATCACCACTTGCTAGCAAGTCTGATTGCAGCCAAGCGCTAGCCTATATATTTAAAAAAAAAAAAAAAAAAGCAGTAAAACTGGCGTAGACTCAACAAAGTGTGATATAGCCGGACAAATAATACGTGAATGGGAACGCAGGTGGACGGAATGCTTTTACTCTGTTGCCAAGTTCGAGAGTCAAGTATGCACCTGTGATGCCAACTATTTGAAATAGTACGGAACTAAGTGAACGTGAATCGAACGACTCCAAAGAGGGGCACTTTAGGAAACTGTACCCGAACTGGTTTGGTGAGTCCTATAACAGACAACTTTAGAAATTAAATTCTGTGAATTGAGTTTCAGAGTGAAAACATAAGTAGGTACTTTTTTTTTATCCACTACAAGTTAGCCCTTGACTGCGATCTCACCTGATGGTAAGTGATGATGCAGTCTAAGATGGTAGCGGGCTAACCTGTTAGGGGCATGGCAGTTATATTAAACCCATACCCCTATTCGGCTTCTACACGGCATCGTACCGGAACGCTAAATCGCTTGGCAGCACGTTTTTGTCGGTAGGGTGGTTACTAGCCACGGCCGAAGCCTCCCATTAGGCAAATAACTACAGAGAAAATAATTTTGTCTCATCATTAGCATTGCTGACTCGCTACTGAGCATGGGTTCTCAGAATAAAAATGGTTTGGTCATAGTCCACCGCGTTGGTCAAGTGTGTATTGGCAGACTTCTTACTTCACACACCTTTGAGAACAACTCTCGGGCATTCAGGTTTCCTCGCGATGTTTTGCTTCACCGTTAAACCAAGTGATATTTTATTTTTTTAAATGCACAAAACTCCGAAATCTTAGAATCATTGTTTACCCGGGGATCGAACCCTCGCCAACCCGAATAGGAAGCTGGGTGTCTAAATATCTAGTCTATTCAACGCTTCCATCTGCCTCGTGGACAAATCAAGTCGATCACGTTGGACTGACGATATAAAGAGGGTAGTGAACGAATGAGGACCTGGTGTTATGGCGCTCTTTGGGAAATACCTTTGTTCAGCAGTTGATGGACGTCCGATGGCTGATGATAATGATGTCCATCTTCAAATAGATCTTCATAATGTAATAAAATTTAGGTAAAATAAGTAAAAAATCACAGTCTTGAATGTAGGTATATTAAGGAACTAAAAACCCCTTTTTTACTGTGAAGAACATATTTTACGAGACTGTGAGAAGTGTTAGTAGCTACTAAAAATATGTAGGTATCGTTACCTACTATTTTCAGTTATTGCATAAAGGCTTTTGATTTTATTTTTATTTACATTTTTCATGTGCATATTTAAGGAAGAAATAAACTTTTATTTGGAGTTACAAATAACATAATAATATAAGCGCTATGATCCCCAAAATGGTCTTCACTCTGTAATTTCTGGCACTATTTCTTTAATTCACATACCTAGTAAAACAAACTAGTAAATTTAAGAGGTCATCTTGTATAACGACGTAACCGCATCGTGGTCTTGTTGCCGAGAACTGAAAAGCTCGTTGCAATTAAATTTAATGTGATACCAGTTACTCCGTTAAAATGGGGCTTAATAGTACCACCTATACAGGTTTTCGTAGTATTCAGTTTAGTTCTGTAAATGTAGTCATTTTACGTGAACCGTTGAAAAACATTTTTATTTTCCTGAATGGGTAGTCATTTAAACATGGAAGTAAGTTTTTGGATATGAAATTCATTCGCTGGTGAAATCCTACTTCCAACTACAGTTACAGATGTGAAACTGAGTTTGTTTTTTGGTTTTTCCTTCAATCACTTCGCAAACGAGCTACGTCGTCGTGCATTTGTGTGAATGCATATTTTATCAAGGAAAATTAGAAGAGTACCTACGGTGTAATAGTAGATTGTTACACAAGGGACGTAAGTAAGCTATTACAGAACAAGATTCAATTTGGCGCCAGTGCGAGCGCAGCTCGCATAGGGCGCTAATGGATCACGTGCACCCGAGATATTTAGTCACACGAGCGAGCGCAGCGAGCGAGGGTGAATATAGTTCGAGGGTGTAATAGCTACTTGCAACCGAGGTAAGCATTCTACTTTATATCATTCTTGCGAGGTAAATAAAACATTGGTAATGCAAAATGAAATTTTAATTAGAATTTTTCAGTAAAAAGTTTTCTTACCATTTTATAAGAAAAGAGATTGTTTACCAAGGAGTTTTGCATAGCTTGAACTGTAATGTGAACATTACAATTCAAGCATAGTGCGACGTAATGTTGCCTTGAATTGCAAACACCAACTTACAAGGAGACTTTCCACCATAGTAATCCCTAGTTACTGAGCAAGTATGATATAAAAAATATCACTTACTTAATATACGGCATCACTTAGTTAATATATACACATAAAATTCAGTCAACCATTAGGTAATTTAGCTGATGTGTGGCAGAATTGGCCAGGTAGCGCTGTTACAACCCCGTATACCCTGGATAGAATTCCAGCCAATGGTCTTGCTCGATGTCGGTATGGACGTGTCGGATTGCTCATTTCTGATTTCGATCCTGATTTGATAGGGCTACATGATACTTCCACCACCACCACCACCACCACTACAGCCCATTAACGTCCCACTGCTTGGCACAAGCCTCCACTCTCATAGGAGAGAGGGAATTAGAGCTTAGACCCACCACGCTGCTCCAATGCGGGTTGGCAGTCTTTAACGACTATTATCTTGTCACTGATAATAACCGGGACCAACGGCTTAACATGCTCTCCAAGGTACGGGGGCGACTCGCCGTCAACTTCCAACTCCGGGCTGGCACTGAGAATTTCTTAATTGAAAAACCCAAAACATTTTTTTTTTATATTACCTACTAGCTGATGCCCACGGGAACTCTTTAATTTTCCGGGATAAAAAGTAGTCTATGTGCTATTCCAGACCATAATCTATCTCTGTGCCAAATTTCATCCAGATCCGTTAAACCGTTGTGGCGTGATTGAGTAACAAGCATCCATCCATACATCCATCCAAACTTTCGCATTTATAATATTAGTATAGATACATGATTTACCCATTTTTTGCGTATATTAAAGTATCATGTCAAAAATTGCGTATAAAATATTGCACAAAAATTGCGCATAAAATTGCGTAGGTATAATATTAAAGTATTGTAGCGCGTCACATTTTAACGAAATACAAGGGTCCGAGCGCGACCCGACGAAAGACAATAGTTTACGCGCTTTCTAAAGTCCTGCCATCGTTTCGATTTTTTCTATCGAGGCAAGATGGGCCGCCTGACGACGGCCGCCCCGCCACGCTAACGTCACGTGCAAAGGGACGCTTCCCCTTCCCGAAAATCACGCCGGACGAGCTGTATAAAAGCGGATAGCATCCCTTCAAAATGGTGCAGTCTTCAGTACGCATCCTGCAGTGCAAGCACACCTCGAGAGGCCATCCACCGGCCATCGAAGGAAAGTAGCACTAGCAGTATGTGACACTCACAGTACGCAGCTCCCCTAGCTAGCACACCTTGAGAGGCCGTCTACCGGCCATCAAAGGACAGCAGCACTGGAAGCTAAATACTGGAGGAACTAGCTCGAAAGCGCTAGCACACCTTGAGAGGCCGCCCACCGGCCATCAAAGGACAGCAGCGCCAAGAACCAGAATCTCGTGTCACAAGTGCTAGCACACCTTGAAAGGCCGCCTACCGGCCATCAAAGGACAGCAGCACCGATACGCCGACCCCGCGTCGCGAATATCCCCGCGCCGCCGCGGTTTAAAGTGAAAGTTACATTCAGTAAAAATAAAACCCATAGGACTCTTTGGACTGAAAGTGAAAGTGAATCCAATAAGATTAATCTTAACGTGAAAGTTAAACCAATGGGACTCTTATAGACTGAAAGTGCAAGTGAACTAATAAGACTTTTAAGTGAACGTGAACCCTAGTGTCTTATTTGCGTAATAGTGTAACTGTAACCTATAAATTCTCTGTACCTCACTAGTGTACTTATGTTGTTCTCTGTGTTAGACTCCTCGTGTAAATAAACCACCTCCTTGTGTTGTACCGAGTGTTTCTATCTTTCACGCCTGGCAGCACCCTCACCGGCTCTACCTACCTCAGCGGGAAAGAGAGTTTGTTACAGTATCATATTTATTGATACTTTATTATACGCAAAAATAGTAGGCACTTAGCACAATAGTGGCTGTCGAAATACTTGCAATCCATCAAAGTGTCGAGTTAACGTAACCGCATTGTCTCAGGGTTGCTTTGCTTAAACTTAGGGGTTTCAGCGGTCTTGATGTATCGCGGTTCATTTGCGAAATATACGGGCTGTTATTGTGGACGCTAACGTGTTTTATTTTACTACAAGCTTGCCCTTGACTGCGATCTTACCTAGTAAGTAGTAAGTGATGATGCAGTCGAAGATGGTGTCCAACCTGTTAGGGGTATGGCAGTTTTAACAAACTACGCCCCTTAATGGTTTTAACACGGCATCGTACCAGAAGGCTTAATTGCTTACCGGCATATATTTGCCGGTAGGGTAAGCACCGCCGAAAGCCTTAAAATTTTTAATCATTTGGGGTCTAATTATTTCAAAAATTAACGACATAAATTATTAATGATTGCCTAATCATCAACATGAGCAATATTGAGAATGAGTCGCCTCTCAGAAAAAGAAGGGTTTAGTCAAAGTCCACCACGCTGGGAAAATGTGAATCCCACTTCGCTCCCAACCACCCGAATAGGAGGCTTTTCTCTAAAACTTTTGTTTAAAAATTATTCAAGTTATAATATACTCAGTAGTTTAAGTTTCATGACGCAATTAAAATAATAGCAGCGGCTACAAACGTGGAACTGTCCCGTATATTTCAGGTTCGAAGATTCAAGTTATGTGCTCAGAGCTTTGTTGTTGTTTCTGATGCTTATAGCGCCTAAGCCTCGTTAATCTTCATAAGACAAATTAGAATGTATACCGCGTTGTCCTAATTGTTGCTCATACATATGTATCACAGCGTAAATACATAGTACAGTGAGATGACGCCCTTGACGGTTTTACGGTCGTAGCACATGCTCAATGCTCATACTAACCTGTGTGACTGTGTTGTATTGTGTGAGCAAATTGGCGGTGTTTCACCCCCGCGCCTCGGAGAGCACGTAAAGCCATCGGTCCTGTACCTGATCTCTCTCCGGTCGTGTCGAATTTTCCATCCTATCGGGCTATGAGAGTAAAGGAACAGAGAGTGCACCGCAAACACTTGTGCACTATTTACCATTGTGCATATTATATTTAATTATTTATTTTTATTTATTTATTTATAAATAATTGATTTCAATTTCTGCCGGTTGGTCTAAAACCTCCTCGCCTAATCATCGACAACAATTGCTCTGTCCAGACATAGGTACTAAAATTCTACATCAATGGTCCAGAGTCTCCAGACGTTGCTTTCGACCGACTGTGTGAAGCATCTCTTCAGGCCAATCATAGATTACATGATTGGCCTGAAGAGACTAATATTATCAATGCGAAAGTTTGGATGGATTGATGGATGTTTGTTACTCAATCACGCCAGAACGGCTGAACGGATCTGATTGAAATTTGGCGCAAAGATATAATATTTGGAAATAACACATAGGCTACTTTTTATCGCGGAAAATTATAGAGTTCCCGCGGGAACCAAAAACCTCAATCCACGCGGACGAAGTCGAGGGCATCACCTAGTATTCAATATACATAGATAATTAATATACCTAGCCGGATTGTTACTCGCAGTTGAAGATTTTTCCCTGATTATGCGCTTTAATATGTGACACAGGCTGTAAAGCCTGCCAGCCAAGGTATCATGGCTTGCATCGTCATCATTATATCATCATTATCAACGTCATTGTCATCGTCATCGTCATCGTCATCTTCGCCATCATCGTCATCGTCATCGTCTGCACCAGCGACAAGTCATGAAGTATCTTCATCGGTTTGTAGCAAAGGTGTGCTAAATGCGTAAATAAAATTACCTATTCATGACGTAGTTCGCTTATGTGACACTAGAGGATGCTCGCGACTTCGTTCGCGTGGCATAAGTTTTTTTAATTCCCACAGGCATTCCTTAATTTTCCGGGATAAAAAGAAGCCTATGTCACTCTCCAAGTCCTCAACTAAGTAGGCCCATGCAAAAAATCACGTTGATCCGTTGCTCTATTTCGGCGTGATTAAAGGATAAACTCTCTATTTGACGTCCTTGGGGATAGAATTTTCAAAAACTGTGAATCACATATTTTTTCATTTCAGACCGAAATCCCAAACACCAAGTTTCATGGCTACAGCTTGAAAAATGACGGACTTTCCTACAAACTTTCAACCCATGTTTCAGCCCTATGGGGGTAGAATTTTCAAAAATGGCGATACACGTATTTCTTCATTTTAAACCGATAGCTCAAATACCAAGTTTCATGAATATGACTTGAAAAATGACGGACTTTCATACAAACTTTCAACCCCTATTTTACCCCTTTGGGGGTCGAATTTCGAAAAATCCATTCTTAGTGGATACCTACTCTTTACAAAGAACACACCTTCCAAATTTCATGTCTCTAGGACCAGCGGTTTGGGCTGTGCGTTGATATATAAGTCAGTCAGTCAGGACTTTGAATTTTATATATATAGATTAAATTAAACGGCGTCCTCAAAAGTAGAGAAATCTTGTGATTCAAAACGCGCGCCAAGGGCTCTGCGTTAGTTATAACGCGTCACGTAAAACAATTTCCAAGCCCCTTATCCTAACCTGCGACGAGAATACAATAACATCCACTACTAGACAGAGTAGCTACAACTTAGAGACAGCTTCTCACTAAATGTTACTAGCACATACCTACAGTGAGTTAAATGGTCGAAGACAGTGAGTGAAGACGCACTGCCAAGCGATATAGTGTAACGCTTTCATCTTAGACTTCGTTAAGCTCACATTCACAAAAAATCTGTGATGGAACCTTCTATTCAATATAGACTACTAGCGATCCGCCCCGGCTTCGCACGGGTAGCACTGATAATCCTAATAGTCTATACCCAATATAGCTATAAAAATAGTTATTGTGAGTCAACCTTAAAAGATAGATGTATGCTATCACGAACTTTTTTTTAGAACTTTTTGAGAGGAATAATTCCACCATACATTGTTTTCGTGTAACTTTAAAACTATTTACGCAGCGCACGCCACGTAAGCTCTCAGAAGAGAGGCTTTTTTCCGACTTGGTTCACATAATTGCAATTTTCGTAAGGATCTCTAATTTTTTGAAAATAAAATATAGCCTATGTTACTCGCTGATAATGTAGCTTTTTATAGGTGAAAGAATTTTTAAGATCGGTTGAGTAGTTTTTGAGTTTATTCATTACAAACAAACAAACAAACAAACAAACAAACAAACAAATCTTTCCTCTTTATAATAATAGTATAGATTCACCATCTGCCATTCCCCTAACAGGTTAGCCCGCTACCATCTTAGACTGCATCATCACTTACCATCAGGTGAGATCGCAGTCAAGGGCTAACTTATAATGGACAAAAAAAAAAAGATGGAACATGTTATACAGGTTAGATAACATGTTTCATTTATATTTAATCGTAGTTAATATATTTTAAGCACTATTTATTTCTCTTTAATTAATAAATATAGAGAATAGTATTTTAACGAAACTTTCTTAAAGCCTCTACTCATCATTTCTCTATGCCACGATGTAAACCAAATCGTTCCCTTCATTGACTCACCACTACGCTGAAAGGAAGGTAAAAGGGACAAGAAATAGTTTCTGACTGATAAAATGACAAGTTGGATCACTCGATAAGCACTAATAAAACTTCAATCTTGTATTGCTACTTGATCCAGTGTATACTTATGGGTGAATCGACGGTCCGACAATCCGTTCTTACTTTTTTTTTGACTAGAAATTCTCAGTAGGTACTCGCCCAGAGTTAGGAAGTTAGCGGTGTTTCACCCCCGTACCTCGGAGAGCACTTAAAGCCGTCGATCCTGCGCGACTGATCTCTCTCCAGTCCTGTCGGATTTTCTATCCCATCGGGCTATGAGAGTAAAGGAACAGAGAGTACACCTGTGTTTGCGCACACACTTGTCCACTATTAATATCTCCCGCGCAGATGGCTAATCTCTCTGGAGATTGGCCGAAACAGGAGGACTTTATTATGTATGTATTATGTTAATTTGTGATAAGATGCAATAAAGACTTACTACTACTACTATGTACAGTAAGCTACCCCTATGAGGTTACCTAATAGATAGATAGATAGATAAGTGCTTTATTGTCACATAAAACATTAAAAAGAAACAAAAAAGTTATCAAGCAAAAAGAAATAACAAGTGCGCAAAGGCGGTCTTATCACTAAAAGTGATCTCCTCCAGACAACCTTTAATTATAGAAGCAAATGCAATGAAGCGAGACTGCAGTGCAACAACATTAATACACATAAACTATACATTCTAAGAATACATAAACAATTACACAAATAACTAATGAGTAATCATAAATAAATAATAGTAACAAATCATAATCAAAATCACAAAAAATAGTAACTAATAGTATTTTAAAATTAACTCTGTATAATATATTCCCAAACGGATTCTAGGGGGCAGTGAACATGGAAATCACTTAAAAAGTTACCATGCAGCGTTTTTTCCAATCTCGCTACGGATTCGAGCAATTAATTTTTATTTATGCGACTTATTATGGTTGCAGGCAGCAACTCGATATACCAAAATTGTTTGCTCCCGTATTTTTTTTCAACAAATTGCCTAAGTTTCTGCCATTAACTACACGCTGTCGTGTATTTATGGCTTCGAGTTAACATTTTTTGGGTACTTCCTTTTAATAAAAACACAATTGAAATACTTATGTTGCTTTTTACAGGATGGGATATTTATCATCGTTTTAATTTTATGGATACATTTTTGGTTGAGTTGAAAAATGTAAAAAAATGGTATTAAATTTAATACGGGATTTTGTATGAAATACTTACTCGAGACGTCATCAAAAGTCAACGCACTTCGTTAGTTTAAAACTGATTTCAAACATAATATTAGTTAGTCTAGTCAACAAGTGCTTTTTGGGTCAAACTTTTTTCTCCGCCTCCGAACAATATGAACGAGTTATCATTCGATTCGAAAGAGCGTGTAAATTACACATGTGCACATGAAAATCATTTTCATGTGGCTTCTGATCATAAAAAACGGATCAATAACTATATTTTAAAAAAAAAACTATGATTATTCAAGCTTTTTAATTCCAAAAAAGGTAAAAAATCTCAGATTTATCAAATCTATTTTGGAAAGGCATCAAAAGGATGAAGAAAATTAAAAATTGGAAAAATTTAAAAATTGATATTTTTCAATTATTTATCAACGAATTATGTACTTCGTTTATAAATTAAAAAGCTTGAATAATCATAGATTTTTTTTAAAAAATATAGTTATTGATCCGTTTTTTATGATCAGAAGCCACATGAAAATGATTTTGATGTGCACGTGTAATTTACACGCTATTTCGAATCGAATGATAACTCGTTCATATTTTTCGGAGGCGGAGAAAAAAGTTTGACCCAAAAAGCACTTGTTGACTAGACTATATTAGGGGACGTGGATATTACGTCTTTTGGCAGGTCATCTATTTAATATTCACTAAAAATAATTTATTTTTGATATGTACTTCGTCTTGTGAAACTCGTGTCTAGCATGTCCCAGCTACTCTTTTGAGATCGTCCGTCCACCAAGTGAAGGATCTTCCAACGCTGCGCTTTCTTGTACACAGCTTCCATTTATGCTAGTAGTTGTAGATTGGGTCAAACAAGCCTAAAATTTTAATACACACGCTTACTATTAAAACTATTAAATAATACAATAACAAACCACATTACTTATTCGGTGGGGCGAACTAATTGGCCGTACAAGCGTTTAATTCGATTATTCACAGAGTCTGCGGGCGAACGATCGGAGCCGCGGTCGAGTCCAATACCCTTACCACCTTTTAAATCCCACCGAGCGACGACGTTCAGCGTATTGGAGCTTCGAAACACTTTAGCGTTAAAGTAAAATAGACTTAAACGCCCTTGATGTTAACATCGAAAATTCTGTACCACCAATTTCAATTTCGCAACGTATCCGTTTGGGGTGCTGCCTGTGTTTGTATGGCCGAACTTGAACTCTAAAACAAGACTATTAAGGAACATTTTACTTTAAGGCCGACATGTTTTCACGCTTGAAATCCGTAAGATTTGAAAATCTTGTAGTAAGGGTATGGACACGGGTCACGGCCTGCTACGTTATCGTATTAAAACTGTTAATAATATTACTATGTTCACGAAAACGTTATTGGATTTGGTAATGAGGTGGAAAGTTACGCCCGTGTAAAGCCCTCAGTTTCAAGTTTTTGAATTAAAAAAGTTGCCTTGCTCATACTAATTGACAGATAATACGAAGGCCTTGCCTAAATAAAGTGACGTAAGGTCCCAAATTTGGCTCGCAGATTAGACCAAAAGAGTTTAGAGCATTAAAAATACCTAGTAGCAGCTTGGATATGGGACACTTGCCGTAGTAAGAACTAGGTTTGCTTGATCTAAATTATTTTACTTATGAAAAAATGTACCGTACGAGTATGTGCCCATATTGTATTCTTATTAAGGAACCTTTGGCAAAAACGTGACTTACTGTTATAAAATTATCCTTAAGCTTAATAATTATCTCAGGATCTATGCAACTTTTTAAACTTCCATCTTCTATTTAATATGATTTTAATATGGGGCTCTTCAAAGGGCGGATAAACAAACATCTCAAAAGCCGGCAACGCATTGGCGGTTCCTCTGGTGCTGTAAATGTTCCATGGTTAGCGGTAATATTGTGGTAATATCTTAACATCAGGTGACCTGCCTGCTCTTTTGCTCGCTTTATATATTTTAAAAAAAAACTTTGAATATACAGAAATGTAGATCTCAGTCTCTACATTCCGAATATGTACCTAATTAGTTATTTATGTATTATTAGTATGTATAGTTTAAGTAGTATATTATTATTGTTGCACTTTCCCGCTCCTTTTTAAAGTTCCTTATGTAATGGGTTGTCTGGAGGAGATCACTTTTAGTGATAAGACCGCCCTTGCGCACGCGTTGTTTTCCGTTTTTTTATTTATAATTAAGTTAATTCTAAGTTATGAATGGCAATAAAGAATTTATCTATCTATCTAACTCAATATCGACAAAAATGCGACTCACTGTGATTATCGTACGGACGGCAGAACTAGACTATCATAGTTCATAACAATAAGTAGTAAATAGCGTTTCATAGTCAAGCACCATCACAGTACAGCAGCTTCAGCAATTATCATTAGGCACCATATTACATGCGGCTGAATGGCAGGAAATTACGTAGCCAGTGGACCGTGCTTTGTATCGGAATCGGATAAGCTCTCCCTCGATCATTATGGGACACATATTGTTGTATGTAGCTAGCGATAATTTCATAATATAATAATAACTAGCTGATGCCCGCGACTTCGTTCGCGTGGATCGAGGTTTTTCGGTTCCCGCGGGAACTCCTTAATTTTCCAGGATAAAGAGTAGCCTATGTGTTATTCCAGATTATAATCTATCTCTGTGCCAAATTTCATCCAGATCCGTTCAGCCGTTGGGGCGTGATTGAGTAACAAACATCCATACATCCATACATCCATACATCCATACATTCATACATCCATACATCCTACTGACATACTGACTTCCAAAAAAGGAAGAGGTTCTCAATTCGGCGCGTATCTTTTTTTTTTTTGATGCCTCTTTTTTGGGGAATTTACAAAAGTAACGCTAGAATTGATTTGATTGATCAAGTTAGTAATTAAAAACGTACCTACACGCATTAACAGCTAACGAACGTACGCGTAAGATTTGTATCTAAAGCCATTACCTAAGCTGCATACAGTAATTTACAGTAGTAAATCTCGCTAATTGAGGAGTGTGGTTAGCTGCAGGTTACAACTATTGTTGGCAGCGAAGACGGATGCGGAATGGGGGTGCTAACTCTAATCGGTTCTGGTCCAATTTTCATTTATATTGGTCTTACGGCTTCTAACAATGTTAAGTAAGTAAATAAATCAATAAATAGAATCTTAATTTGGGATTTAACACAAAAACAAAGAACGTAATGTAATTTACAGTAGTAAATCTCGCTAATTGAGGAGTGTGGTTAGCTGCAGGTTACAACTATTGTTGGCAGCGAAGACGGATGCGGAATGGGGGTGCTAACTCGAGTCGGTTCTGGTCCAATTTTCATTTATATTGGTCTTACGTCTTTTATCAATGATAGGTAAGTAAATAAATCAATAAATATAATCTTAATTTGGGATTTAAACACAAAAACAAAGAACGTAATGTAATTTACAGTAGTAAATCTCGCTAATTGAGGAGTGTGGTTAGCTGCAGGTTACAACTATTGTTGGCAGCGAAGACGGATGCGGAATGGGGGTGCTAACTCTAATCGGTTCTGGTCCAATTTTCATTTATATTGGTCTTACGTTTTCTATCAATGATAGGTAAGTAAATAAATCAATAAATATAATCTTAATTTGGGATTTAAACACAAAAACAAAGAACGTAATGTAATTTACAGTAGTAAATCTCGCTAATTGAGGAGTGTGGTTAGCTGCAAGTTACAACTATTGTTGGCAGCGAAGACGGATGCGGAATGGGGGTGCTAACTCGAGTCGGTTCTGGTCCAATTTTCATTTATATTGGTCTTACGGCTTCTATCAATGATAGGTAAGTAAATAAATCAATAAATAGAATCTTAATTTGGGATTTAAACACAAAAACAAAAAACAAATAAGAAAAATTGGCATTTCTTTTGCCGATAGAAGTGAACACTTATACTCGTAACTTAGAATATTAGCATTATTATTTGAAAAAAAAAAAACAAAAATTTAAAATAATTAAATAATAAACCTTAAAACTAAGGCATTCAAGTTTAATTACGAATGTAGTATATTTAAGACCTTTTGTCTTCGTAACAACGCGAGCATGGGGCAGCGAGGTGTCGGTGACGGTGTCAGTGACGCGAATCCACAAGTTTACCCCCTACCAAAAAGTGCTAAGCGCGGCTAAAGAAGTTTTCACATCAAAAATTTCAAAACCATAAAATTAAAACTATAACTAAACTAACTTAACTTTTTAAACTTTGCCACAAATAATCCCTAAAAGGGCATCGCCTCAGCGTGGTGTTGAAGTACATCTTCATTAATGCTCATTAATGCAAAAAGACTGACTGAGTTTGTTGTGAGCTCTTCTCAGACCAAAGCGCGTTTGGAACCCTCGTAGCTTTAGTGTTAAGATACTGTAGTTAATTATCACCATCGCATTAATTATTATTCAACGTTCAAAAACTCTGCAGTGGTTATAACCATTTTAAATAAGCATCTTTTGACTTTGACTTTGACTTCGAATGTGTTAATAGCCTATCGGTTTAGACGCCCAGCTTCCTATTCATCTGATCTGGGGTCCCATCTCCATTCTCCAGGTACGTACCTCTAACTTTTCGGATATAATATTATGTGCGTTTTAAGAAATTAATTTTAAGAGCAACTGCTGAGTTTCTTGCCGGCTCTTCTCAGTAGAATCACCTTTCCGAACCGGTGGTAGAGTCCTAACGTATCATAAGTGACACAAGTTGTCCTATGTGACATAAATCATTTCGTTTCATAAATATTGCTTCAATCGGTGAAGGAAAACATAGTGAGCAAACCTGCATACTCGAGAATTCCTCATAATATTATCAAGGGCGTGTGAAGTCTACTAGACCGCACTTGACCAGCGTGGTGAACAATGACCAAAGTCTTTTCTAAACCTCCTTCATAAAAACTGATTGGGGGCATGGGTTTAATATAGCTGACATACCCGTTACAGGTTAGTCCGCTACAATGTAAGACTGCATCATCATATCAGTATAATATGTGGGGTAGCAGTTAGTCAGTTAGTTAGTCAGTTAGTGGGAGGCTAACAGCTTGTCTTGTGGTGGAAAAAAATTCAAACCTAATAGATTTAAAGTAATGAACTTAATATTTTTCACAGTCGAGTGGAAGTACTTCATATGTAACTAATGAACTCTCGCAGAATCGCACCCTTTCATGCGTTAAAAATTTAAAAATTCCACCGCGATTTTTGAATGGCGGCGGATTTAAATTGAGTGTAAAATGAAAATGGACTCTCAAAGTTTCATGGTTCACTCGGTTCGTTGCCACATTACGGTCAGCGCTGTTAAAACGTATTCATATTAATCTATACTATAAATGCGAAAGTTTTGATGGATAGCTGATGTTTGTTACTCAATCACGCCAGAACGGCTGAACGGATCTGGATAAAATTTGGCACAGATATATAATAATCATGATCTATCGATTATAGTCTGGAATACATACATACATACATACATACATACATACATACATACATACATACATACATACATACATACATACATACATACATACATAGGCTACTTTTTATTCCGGAAAAAATAAAGAGCTCCCGCGAGAACCAAAAAAAACCTCAATCCACGCGAAGTCGCGGGGATCAGCTGGTAGTTAATATTTCAACGTAAGTATTTGAGTTTTTATCCACCACAAGTTAGCCCTTGACTGCAATCTCACCTGGTGGTAAGTGATGATGTAGTCTAAGATGGTAGCGGGCTTGCCTGTTAGGGGCATGGCAGTAATATTAAGCACATTCTCCTATTCGTTTTCTATGCAACATCGCTCCAGAACGCTAACCGCTCGTCTTTGGAAGAGAAAATTGGGAAATTATAAATTCCCTTGTGGACTAAGAAGGAAATTATAAATTTCCCTGCCGGGGATCAAACGGGCCCTTCTATTCTTTTTCTTCTATTTATTCTACTTGTCAGTCATTATGAAAATTATTTAGAATCCCGCGCAGTCGTTTAAATGATTTCTATATTATACAATCTCTAAAAATATAAAATGACTATGATAGCTGCAAGTCCACGAGGCAACCCTATTCCCACCTATTACATTTATGGGAAAATATCAATCAAATTACACAGTCTTAACCACTGGGGTTTGGTTGGCCGGGTGTTTAATATATTATAATATTAA
This sequence comes from Erebia ligea, assembly GCA_917051295.2. Lineage (NCBI taxonomy): Eukaryota > Metazoa > Arthropoda > Insecta > Lepidoptera > Nymphalidae > Erebia > Erebia ligea. The sequence goes on from OU785232.1 coordinate 3,614,220, forward strand.
TAATTATCAATAATTAGATAATCATGATACGGCTTTTCAAATGTCAGATTTCGATAGTCAAGCAAATAAAAACTACTACCTACGAGTACTTTTATATAATACTAGCTGATGCCCGCGACTACGTCCGCGTGGCTTCAGTTTTTTGTCATTCCCGCGGGAACCCCTTAATTTTCCGGGATAAAAAGTAGCTTGTCACTCTCCAGGTCCTCAACTATACCCATGCCAAAAATCACGTCGATCCGTTGCTCCGTTGCGGCGTGGTTGAAGGACAAACCAAAAAACCTACAAACCAATAAACCAACAAACAAACACACTTTCGCATATATAATATTAGTATAATGATCTGTGACTACCTACCAACTTTTTCTCCTCGCGAATTCAAGTTATAGCAATATTTTTCCGTGCACTTTTCCCGGACACTTGAAACGGGAAAGTAATATAATTTTCGCGACAAGCTCCAGTTTTATAACGACACACTTGGACGCAGGAAAGTCATTACTTCGCAGCAAACTGTGAAAAAAGGGTGGAACTATTAAAAAACGTTTGGATAACCTTTTTACTTTCGCGCTTTTCTATTGTCTCTTTCTGTCGATAAAGCAAATTCAAGATGGCGTCTGTAGAGTAAGAATGCGGACGAATTTTTCGAAATTACTACAAGGGCAAAGCGGCAGGTGGTTGCTAAGAAAAATGCAAAAAAACCAAAATCGTGACAGAAACCTATATTCAAGTCGTTGTTATCTGTGTCGTCGTTGTCAATCGATAGATGTCTACTGCTGGGCATACAGGTCTCTTGTAGGGACTTCTACACTCCGTAGTCTTGCGCTGCCCGGATCCAGCGGCGCCTTGCGACTTATTTGACGAATTTTTGCTTGGCCCAGGGTTCAAGCGGTAAATAACTTCGGGGAGATACCTCTTCTCTATCTTTCGGAAGCTATTTACCGCTGCGTTTAAAGACTTTAAGCTTCTGGAGTGAGCACTGAGCATATCACTCACCTTCGGGTTTCCAATGATATAGTCATCATGGCAGACACTATGGGAGACCTCAACGACCTATACAAGCACGACAAACTAATTATTAAGAAAATCTGTTTCTTAAATGATACCAATTAGTATTAATCAACATTAAAATGTGCTAACTACTCCCAGAAAGCCCGACGACAGGAAACACCATACATTGTATACACAATACGAGTGTAATTCTATTTGAAACAATATATTCACACGTCGGCTCGGCTTGCTGGGCTTTCCTCGAATGTGTGGGAGCCATGAATGAACGTACGCAAACCATTTTAAGTATACACCTAAAAATCTACTTTTTATTTAACTATAGACCCTATTGAGTACAAAATAGGGTGTAATAAAGAGCTAGGAATGTCGTAAGCAATTCTTAACTGTTGTTCGAATTAATGCTGTCCTCTAAGCTTATTTTCCAACATGCTCCTTATGAACAAATTGAAGCGAATTCTTGCAAAGTTACATTTTCATATTTTAATGGAATCCCGCCTCCCATCGTCGCTGGAGTGTAATTCGAAATGTGACTGAGGAAATTTAATAAAGAGAACGACAAAAACCGCAAAGTCCTTGGAATATTTTGGCATATAAAATTATTGAGAATTCTGTATGCCATAAATAATTATGTTAATTCTTAGGTAGGTACTTATGTTACTGGCATACATAAAACATACAGGTTAGGTGCTAAGGTTGAGATTTTTTGTAATAGCAAATTGGGAGTTATATATAACTAGATGATACCCGCGACTTCGTCCGCGTGGACTAAGTTTTTTTTGATTCCCGCGGGAACTCCTTAATTTTCCGGGATAAAAAGTAGCGTATGTTTCATTCTACTCTACTATAATCTATATGTGTGCCAAATTTCATCCAGAACTGTTTAGCCGTTCTGGCGTGATTGAGTAACAAACATCCATCCATCCAAACATTCGCATTTATAATATTTGTCAGACTGGATTGAATATTATTGTGGATTATTTTACTGTACACAATCTCTACGCTAACTAAATTGACAGGCTCTAATCTAAACCCATGGAGAATTATGAAAGTGAAACATTATTAATGTATTTAAATACCTATCATTTTACATTGGGTTAAAATATTTGATCCTGGAAAATTAGATAAGTCGTACGGTATTACTGAAAAACCTACTCCACGCGGACGAAGTCGTGAGTCTTCTTAATTTATAAAAGGAAAAGGTGACCGACTGACTGATCTATCAACGCACAGCTCCAACCACTGCACTGGACGGATCGGGCCGAATTTTGGCGTACATATAGCTTTTATGACGTAAGCATCCTCTGAGAAAGGATTTTCGAATTCAATCCCTAAATTTCCTTCAATCCTTAAATAGGGGTTTGCAAATTGTACTTTGATAATCGAATTTAACGTTTAAGCGCAGCTGCGGAAAAGAGCTAGTAATCTATAAATAACAAAGTGTTTATCCATAATTTGTGTATCCATAGATCAAAGGTCTAACAAAACTAAAGTCGTAAATTATAAATTAACACCGCCATCTTCCACTAACCACTTTAACGGTTTCACAGAGTTAGACAAACTTTCCCGAGATCTAATGACAAGAAATTAATTAAGAAAACGTTTAACTATTGTTTGTGTTGTTCTATAGGTATTAGGTAGGTATCTGAATGTGAGTAAATACATTTTAAATACATACATTTCAGTTGTATGTATTATGTTGTGTTCAAAATTCTAAATTATTATAAGCAAATTACAAAAAGCCTTAGTACAACGGTAAGGGCGAAAACACACTATGGATATTATAAATGCGAAAGTTTGGATGGATGGGTGGAAGGATGTTTGTTACTCAATCATGCCAGAACGGCTGAACGGATCTGGATGAAATTTGGCACAGAGATATATTATAGTCTGGAAAAACACACAGGCTAGTTTTTATCCCGGAATATTTACGACTTCCTGTGGCAACAGAAATACCTCAATCCACGCCGAAGTGTGCATCAGCTAGTCTTTTATAGTTTTAATTTCATAAATATGTGGAGGAGGAAAGTCACGCGGCATTCCGCGTTACAGAATCGGAACACAGAAATCAGCTTAAAAAAGAAATAGATGCAAAAATATTTTCTAAAAAATGATATGAAATGTGCACATTTCATACCCTATAAATGAGTTCGAACGTTAAACTTCCCGGCCTAGGCCAGTAAAGAATGTATGTATTTTCATTACATATCATAAGTTTGAATTTGGAATCTTTCTTCCTGAATATGTTGTAACTTGTCATGATGTTCTTTGGCCTAAATAGTTTAAATTTGGAACTCTACCGTATTACGCGTTCAGCACTCACATCGCAAAAAAATAATTATATTTCTTAAGTAGGTTGCTTTTTTATTTACTTTCTTTTAATTACATAATATATTATATTTAAAAAAAAGTCACTTGTTTAATTTTTTAGAAAAGCACTATACACACCTCGACCGGGAGAGCATTTATGGTCTCTTATATAGCCGGCCTCGCGTAGCTCGGCTAACTAACTATCACTCGACCAGAAAACGCGTACTTCCCGGTCTCGCGATGTAATGTCCTATGAAACCTAAAGCCAAAACTAGCGTAAAGAGCTCGCTAACTTTTTATGAAGGCTGCTAATATCAATTGACGCCTGGTAATGAATTTCGGAGGCTTTACGTCAATCAAAGTTTTCCCATTTACGCGCCAACGCGTTTCGTGATGCGAGTTATGAGTGTACGTTTCAGTTATTGCCTAGATTGATTGACTTAAGAATGCCCAATCGCATAAAGACCTTTAGCATTACGTAAATACCTACCTTAGCCTAGTGGTTAAAGGTCTAGCCCCACTACAGAGGCGCAGCGAGTCGCAGCACGTAGTGGCTAAGAGCATGTCCGTGCCGCCGCGTCGCTTAGGCGGCCCCTGCTCCATACAAATTTATACAAACAATATTTGCTGCTACGTACCGCGCCGCGTTGTGCATCTGTAGTGAGGCTAGACCTTTTAAGATTTCAAGCCTCTGGTTGGGGGGCGCAAGTTAGATCCTGGGAACGCACCTCTTACTTACTACGCACTGTTACATGTTCCAAATAACTGAGCTTTCTGCATATAACCGCTAGTAGCACCTAAAATGTATAGTGCGAAAATTTAAGTGGCCCGACCCAAAGTCCGCCAACATAAAGCAACCATTACCTTTTAGCTAAAAGTGGCCGTCATAAAAATGGGCACTACAGTCCGTAATCCATATCACATTTATTCGCTTCTCAGTGACAAGTGAGAACGTAAAAGCCAACCCTTTTCCAAAGTCACAAAAAGTAAGGATATCTTATACATAACGAAATTGTATTGAATTTTTTACACCAACTTTTATGACGATCCAAATGCTTGTACCTAATGGCTGCGTGAAAATGTAAGGGACCCCGTTTTAATAAATAGTGTTAGAGTGGATAAAATGTACGTAAAATATCAAACCAATAGAATATTCTTTGTAACTGGATGTTTTTTTTTGTTATATACAGGAGGAAATTGGACGATTCTTGGAGGTCAGGTTCTTGGATTGTAGAATGTTCAACATTATATTTGTTTTAAGGTTCTAGATTTTTTTAATTTGAATGTATTGGAAAGATATCATACTTTTGCAAGTTCTCCAATAAGAAATAAAACATTTTATTTTAGTTCACTTCACTAAAATTTCGTTAAATTTCGTAGACAAGGCAGTGGTCACGTTCTTTACAATAAACTGCTTTATACTTTACTAGCTGATGCCCGCGACTTCATCCGCGTGGAATAAGTTTTTTTTAAATTTCCTACGGGAACTTCTTAATTTTCCGAGATAAAAAGGAGCCTTAGCCTATGTCACTCTCCAGGCCCTCAGTGTTGAAGTTAGAGTTATTAAAAGTTGAAATTAAACAACTAATATTGTATTATTTGAATAATTATTTTAATGAGCACGGAAGGACATGTTAAATTACAGTTGATCGAAAGAAGGGAAATTATAGTCGGTGACAGCTGACAGTTAAAATCACAGAACATAAAAATGGCTGTCACAGACAATAAACCATAGATATATTTTTTGTCTCTAACACTCAGCTATAAATCACGTCGATCCGTTGCTCTGTTGTGGCGTGATTGAAGGACAAACAAACACACTTTTGCATTTAGAATATTAAGTATGATATATAGATAAGTAGATAAGGTTGTATTTTCAATCACGCGCATTACTAATTAATCTACGAGCTACGCTTTATAACCACTTCTTTAGATATTTTCGATTTTATTTTTAAAATTAATTGAGTGGTAATGCTCTTTCATAGCGTAAAATCGGAAAAAATGAGTTTTTAAAGCTGTGTATCTAACAAACGGTGACATATTATGTATGCTTGAAAAATATATATTATTATTATTATTATTAAACTCTTTATTTGCACCACACAAGAAAAATACAAAAACAATGACAAAGGACAAATAATGAAAAAGGACAGGTACAAAAGGCGGCCTTATCGCTAAATAGCGATTTCTTCCAGGCAACCTTAAGATTAGGAAAACGCTAGGAAAATAGAAAGCAGGTGGCTCAAAATTATGCTACATAACAATACATAAACACCAATACACACAAATACATACACATACTATAATACATACATATACTACACATAATATAATACATAAATATTATACTCAAACTTAAATATATATATCTAAATAAGTACAAATAAATAATATATACATACGCATACATACGATAGAATTATATAAAATAAAATAAAGTCGTCTTCAATTTGAAAGGAAATATGTCTTTAGAGCATTTTTGAATGCGCCCAGCGATTTCGACTGTCTAATACTCAGAGGAAGTGCATTCCACAGTTCAATTGCCTGTACAGTAAAAGAATTTCTGTAAAATTTTGTTTTGTGTGTAGGCATTTTCAAGGTAAGAGTTCGACAAGGCCTTATGTCTGATTGCACCCCAAGAAATTGAAACTTCTCCTTAAGGTAAGAAGGAGTTTTTAGGTGAAATAAAACACAGTACAGAAGAGAAAGAACATGCATATCCCGGCGACGGCGAATAGGGAGCCACTTGAGCTTTATTGCATAGAAAAAATCTTTAAACATAGTTTACCTTTTAAATTAATTTTTCTCTGAAACTAATACTTTGCTCTAAACATAATATGTACCTACATAATATTTGAATTTCTAAATCAAATACATTGCGCGCCTATATTTTGAACTCGTGAACTCAGAGCGCCTTAACTCTGCCGCCGCGCCGTTTGGAAAGCGGCTTATAATAAAAAGAGAAAGAAACTGCCATCATTTATTTCTCAAATAAAATAGACCCAAATCAGCCCCAATTTACAAAATATCGTCCCTTGACATTCCCATTTCAACAGTACATAAATAAAATTTGAATAAATTCGGACAGAAACAAAATCAAGCGATTTCCATTTTCAGGTCAAACTAATTAAGGCTACCCTAAAACAATGTTTGCCTTAATTAAGCTGCTTTCGCACATTCAATTGGAGGTTGAGATTGGGGGGTGGATTTTTCTTTCGAATGTATGAAAGCAATTCTCATTATCGTAAAAGCACAGGTAGGCACCGTTTCATGAAGAAATAAAAGTTTTACGATTCCACGCTTCTTAAGATTTCCGTCCCATTCTGTTGCTACGGCAGAAGCAGACTAACATTGAAAGACGCTTCGTGCAATAAAGAGAAAATTCCTTACTCACTTACCCTCATCAACCCAACCCTTTGACCCTTTGACCCTTTGACCTAGGAAGCTGAAATATTTTACAGAGCTTCCCTTTATAACGCAGACTATGATATAAGGCCACAAGGAATAAGGAGAGGGCAGCTGCGGGCGGCCGCTAACCGTAAGTAAAAGTAAGGTTTACTTTTGTTCCTTAACTCCCAACTCAGAAAACAGTGGTGACTGACGACGACGCATGGACACGACATCCCAACAACCGGATTAGACACAATCACTAGACTATACACCCATAGAACTGAAACATGAACTTAATACATCCCCAAGGCCAACCTTAAACAGGTGCGGCCGCAGCCTAGTGTAGCGAAGCTGAAACAACTTTTCCAGGAAGCCCAAGCTACCTGAGAGGACACGCCCGGGCAAGGAGGCTCGGCCTCGAGGCCCGTACATCGACAGACTGTGAAGACACCAAAGCAAAAACGATACTTCAAGAAAGTTAAGTGTGCATCTATCGCAAAGTGAACCTGTTCGCATTGTTCCCGCGTCGGACATTTCAAACGTTTATTTAGGTCGCGACGTTTGCTGAAACGCGGATTAAGTGGAGTTGATTTTTAATGAGGAATTTAAGGTCGGTTGGGTAACGGCACGTAGAGGTTAGATTCGTATAATTTTTGAATCGTAACGACCTAATTGTTTTTCCAATTCTTTTCCACAATCATAATCTGTCTATCTATACTAATATTATAAATGCGAAAGTTTAGATGGATGGATGGATGGATGTTTGTTCTTCAATCACGCCAGAACGGCTGATAAAAATTTGGCACAGAGATAGAATACAGTCTAAAATAACACATAGGCTACTTTTTATGCCAGAAAATTATTGGTTCCCGCGGGAACCAAAATCCTCAATCCACGTGGACGAAGTCGCGGGCATCACCTATTATTAGGTATAAATGTGAAAGTCTGTCCGGTCAGTTGGTCTGTACTTTTCAATATCTATAGTAAAATATTGTAACTGACCTACATTTATATTAACACTGGTTTAACACTTAACAAAAATTTACCAATGGATCAATGTGGTTTATTTGAAGCACGTATTTCTCCCGTAACTTTTTGTCACTGATTGGCGCAAACATTTGCCTTTCGCTCCGTACCTATACCTACCTGCTACATTGATTGAATTAACATTGGTACCAATTCTTAACCCTTTACGAATTTATATATTACTAACCGTACCTGTCTACTTCTAGTACGTTTCGCGACGTACGTAAAAGACGTTTCGGGGGAAGAACGATTAGGGGAATCTCATCGCATTGTTATCCTAAGAAAATCCTCCTTTAAAAATCTCCCTGACGCAGTGGTGGCGATGTTTTCGTAGCGGGAGGTCCCAGTTGCGATCCCGGGTAGGGTCAATTTGGGAATTTATAATTTCTGAATTTTCTGCCCGATCTGTTGGGAAACTAGTTAGATACCCTCCTACTAGCAAAGACGCACCGACTTAGGACTTAAGCGACGGACTCCGGTAGATACGATGCCGTGTAGAAGCCAATTAGGGGTATAATACATAACTCCTACCCCAAATAGGTTAGCCAGCTACCATTTTAGACTGCATCATCACTTACGTTAGGGCTTCTATCGCGTAAAATTGAACCTAGGACCCGAAGTTAGTTATTCACCCACGTCAATAAACTCGTCCAATAATATTGTTGAAGTCAAACGCAAATCCGTTATCGATAAAAAACCAATCTGTTCACTCCGTACAATAACGTATTTCGCAGTATCGTACCAACCAATCTATGCCTGAATATATAACATCAAAAAATCATATCCTCGATGTGATAAATTACAGCTAAACGAAATTTATATCCAAGTACAGGTAGGCAGCGGTTTTTCATCATAGTTCGCTGGGGTTCACATTACATTGGTTGTACAGGATTATCAACTTTATTCTCGAAGAAATACGAGTTAGCCTGTAGGGAAGCATAACAAGAACCAATCTAAGATACTTTTCGCTAGTGATTTATAGCTTTTGTCAGCCTTCAGACCCTTCTAGACCTTTTCTTTGATACCATTAAGCTACTAAACTTATCCTGTAATATCGTCAGTGTTAGATAAAATGGTTGTATGTGCGTTTTTTTAAAGATATTTTTTTAAATTGTGTTTCCTTGATGCTCTCCCAACAAGGGATGTAATTTGGACTCTGTGATATGAAATACTGTAAGAAAAATTCAGTTAACTGTGAAATGTTTTAAAAAATTTTATCAAATTTTAATATTATTTTAGACTAGATGCTATATAGGCACCACCTCGTCCGCGTGGATTAAGTTTTTTTTATTCCCACGGGAACTCCTTGATTATGACGTCATAGTTTACAAAAAACAGAATAAAACAACTTAAGTTACAGGTATAGGTTACTTTATATAAGTTATATCGCAACTCAATTTCTGTTTTGATCATGGAAAGGAACTCCAAGAAAAAGTACTAAAATTTATTGTTTCGACATTGCTCTTTCAAATCCTTGAATTCAGTCGCGATACGTACAACAAACTCATTCTGAATTCACGCCGTAAGTTAAAACCTGAGGAAATATAAACTGGGACAGAGTACAAGAGAGATCAATTGACTTATTATCATAATGTAAGGGAAGACGTTCGTACACTCGATTTGAATAAAACACGGAAAGCTTTTCAACGTGAAAGTAATTATTAAATAGGTGTCTAAACTGATGAATAAAGTTAGGTCACTTCAAAAATGAAGTGACCTAACTTTAAGATTAGCCTAGTTATTTATACATCGGCCTCCTATTCGCGTGGTCGGGTGTTCGATTCTTGGTCAAGCACTAACAAATTTTCGTAGTTATCAATCAATCAATCAATCAATCATTTATTTATTGCAGATTTGGGTTTCGGTTATGTACGCTTTAAGTCTCTATCTATACTAATATTATGAATGCGAAAGTGTGTCTCTCTGTCCATCTGTCTTTCTGTCTGCTACGATTAAACGGCCCATCTTGTCCACCGATTTTGAATAAATAAAATAAAATAATTTAAAATAAAAGATCTTGGTATAGCGATTGTTACTATCCCGGGGAAGGATAGTATCCCGCGGGAAACAAAAAGGACGAAGTCGCGGGAATCAAAAAGGACGAACTCGCGGGAATCATCTAGTTAAATATAACTTGTTTGAACGGTGAAGAAAATAAACGTGAGGAAACGCGCATGCCCAAGAGTTCTTCATAAATTTGTCAAAGGTGAGAGAAATCTGTCAATCTACACTCGGCTAGTTTTGTCAGTTACCTACAACGATCATCAGTCATCCCTCTTGTAGTTTTCACATTTGATTCTGGATCGCAAACTTCATCTTTTGGAACTTTTTTACAGAGGTTAGCGTTGTTACTGGCATCTTGAACTTCTAACACTATAGTTCCTTGAAGTGATCGGGTGCTTTTCTTTCGGTATGCACCTACTAAATCTACGTCCTACGACCCTTCTTTTAAAGGCCATAATATAGCCACAAAAAAGGTAAAACAATGACGACACAGACGGAAGTGTTTCGACGATGTAAGGGAGAGCACCCGACCTAAGTAGCCTGAAATAAAAAAGTTAACACATGAACGCTATAGTTTTCAAATGATGATGATAATGATATTAAGTACCCGGAAATAAAGAAGTTACACACGAACGAAAAAGTTTTCAAATGATGATTTGTAATGCCGTCGTAATTAAAATAATATGACTAAGCCGTACAACTTCAAAACAAGAGCCCCCAACAATGATCCCACAGCAAAATAGCACAAAATTTACATTGTCTTGGCATTAATTACGCATGTGTACACAATGCCTTAATGTCCTTTGTTCGAAGCTCTACGCCTCTACGGAGCTACGACACCCCATTATTATAATATAAGTGATATAATAATAATCTTGCGCGAACATAACTTAAATGGCTTTGTATTAAGTTTGAATTTACAAATGTTTCACATTATTATTTAATTACATTTAACTACTGATAGAGGAACTAAATAATTTAACATAGATTTAGTTTTCCTTTGAAATAGTAAAAACACTGATCGAAAATTTATTGCTTATTTCTTTTTAGACTTGCTAAGATACATATTTTTTTAACTTTTTTGAAAGTGCCTCACAAAACTAACATGACGGTGGATATTTTTATTTGACTATTGAAATCAAAATAATTCATTTTGCTAAACGATACTAAGCTAGCAGATGCCCGCGACTTCGTCCGTGTGAATTTTTTTTTTTTAAATTCCCACGGGAACTCACTCATTTTTCGGGTTAATATTATATAGTATGACACTCACAAGTAATGTGGCTTTCTATTAGTACCAGAATTTTCAAAATCGGTTCAGTAGATCCAGAGATTACCCCCTACAACCTCACAAACTGTACCTCTTTATAATATTTAGAATAGGAGAAAAAAATTAAATAACTGGCAGAAAAAGAGTTTATGGAAGTGTGTGGACTAGAAATCCACGTATAAGCGATAAGTGCTAAACACTAAACAATACGTTATTCACGTTTACGTTTCGTTTAAACATCGAAATATAAGACCAAGTTAATCTATGTACACCGGCTAACAAGCGAAAGGCAAATGTTTACGCTGATCAGACAACAAAAAGTTAAGTTACCTCCACGTATCCCTAACAAACTCCAAAACGGCTTGCCGTGGGCCTATCGGACAGCAGAAGTTGCCTTTGTGTGAAAAATAAATACACCTTGATTACTGAAACATTTGTTCCGACAGGGGAAAGTAAATATTATGAGAAATATTTGCGACTTCATTCGCGTGGATTGAGGTTTATTTTCCTTAGGAGGATAAAAAGTCCTTCCTGGGGATGCAACCTACCTCTATCCCAATTTTCGTCAAAATCGGCTGAAAAGATGGGCCTTTAGAGCGTACAGATAGACGGACAAACACGCTTTCGCATTTATTTATGAATTCAGGCCAGATTAAAAAAGACCAAAAAACATCAAAGCTGGATTTTTTAGTGCAGAGAAGGCCTGCGCTTGATAATAATCATGTTTTATGCAGTGATGAGGTCTAGGTTGCAGCGCGCTTGCCTAGCCAATTTATTCACTCTTACCTTGAAGGTACTCATGTCATACGTGGCAAGATATACGTGCGCTGGTAGGGCATTCCACGTTCTTCTCAGAAAGAGCAAAACCGTTACGTTCGAGTAGACTGGACGTCAACCACATGAGCATGCCAACGCGGTTTGCTCTAGTCTGGTGTAGTCTGGTGTAAGGCTTCGGCCGTGGCTAGTTGCCACCCTACTGGCAAAGACGGACCGTTAAACAATTTAGCGTTCCGAGTATGACGCCGTGTAAACAACGATAAGGGGTAGAATATCTGCCGTTACTATATCAGGTAAGCCTGCTACCAATTACTCCAACTGCATCATCACTTACCAACAGGTGGGATCGCAGTCAAGGGCTAACATGTAGTGAAAAAATAAAAAAATAAAAACTTTAAAATACTTTTATGAGATTGCCTTGATTCATTAGGACCCAGCTGGTGTTGCAATGAGATCTAAAGATCTCGATGCACTTGATGTAGTTTAACAAAAGTAGCCTCGAATTTTGTGAAATTCCCAAGTGGCTAAGAATATCTGAGATACAACGAAGGATTTTTTACCCGACTGTTTACGTGATACAAACAAAAATGTAGCTAAGTTCACAATATCAACAATTTTTAATTACCTAACTGAGCACACTTTGTGAACAAAATTTTCATTTGAGTATGCGAACATAATTTTCATTATTGTAAAAGCACAGGGAGACAACGTTTCATGAAGAAATAAAACTTTTACGACTCGACCACGGTTCCAGGATTTTTCCCCGTTTTTTCCACTATATAAAGATGGAAACAGACTGGTTAGCTATCGCGCTTTTACTAGGACTGTCTTAATAAAAAAAGGTCCTCAGTGATTGAAGATGAAACTCTAAAACTTCTTGCACGACTGCCCAAAAAAAGATTGTAATGTATTCAGTGTCAATTAATGTATGTATGTATGAATGAAATAAAGAAACTTTCATTCATACATACATACGTATGTATACTGTATGTATGGGAGTTTCTTTATTCCACCATAACTTCTAAATGCTTGAACAGATTTGTTTACATCGTTAGAATCCTTAACATCCCAAGAACACCGGCTATAATTTTTTTGAAAAAAAATTAAATATGTCAGGGCAGTTGTGTTTTTATTTTTGTTAATTATGTTCATTTGTTTTAATACAGAATAGGCTTCCGCTTGACGACAGCTATTAAGCATGACTCAATCATGACGTGGTTGGCGTTGGAACGCTCTTGCCTAAGAGATGCATGTAATAAACTATTGCCTTGAAGGTAGGAAGTAGGTAATCGAGTTATACGTGGCAGGAAAACTGACGATGGAAGGTAATTCCACACCTTAGCGATTCATTTCAGACACGTTTCGAGCAAGTTGATTTGACGTCTGCCGTCTAAGGATGCTAACGTTAGTAGTTAATAATTGGCTTATCTAGATACACTATTCACTGAGTGATTGGATCACTCAGTATGCGTGTATCTAGATAAGCCAATTATTTTATTATGAATACTGAAAATGGCTATATTCGAATGCTTGAATACTGAATGATAGCTATATTTAAATACTGAATAGATACTTCACTTGAATACTAAATAACTTCAATACTCAAAGTAAATGAGTACCTACTATATAATGATTACTGAATACCAACTTCATTCGTGTATTGACGTGTATGAAAAATACTAGGTAGGTACCTACATTACGAATGAAATGAATAGTATAAGTTGGGAACCTACTATATTAGAATACTTAGTAACGAACTTAACTTACCTACCGAGTATTAATTAATATGAATAGTGAATAAGCTCATGAACATCATCTATTAAATCAACTTTCTGTTTTTCAATTCTTAATATTCGTGCTAATAGTTTTTGACCTTCATAACGAACTTTGAAATACGAGTATGTTTCAGGATTATTTTTATTCTGGGGAATTAAAATAGCATCATACTGATCGTAGCCAATAATTTTAACTAAGTGAAGACCACATAATCTTTTTTCAGTAATAATTATTTCTACATGATCTCCAATATTCAGAGACATGATGTTGATTTTTAGAGAATACTAAATTGAATTAGATACCTAAATTAGAATACTAAATAATTATTATAATAATATAATGTGTATATTATGATCGGACCGCATTTAAAAACTGATATAAGAACAGCACAGCTCTATTAATATAGAAATCTTTGATAGGACTTTGAGAAACTTACCCTCTTATTCATAAACATGCAATAGCGGTGGAATAGTTATAATCTGTTTTTTCTTTGTTTGTCAACAGTAATTTGACATTCGAAGGAAAAAGACAAAACAGATTTTAACTATTCCACCGCTATTACACATTTATGAATAAGAGGGTTAGTATTTATACTTTTTATTCGTACAATAAAATTCAAGTTGAATTTCAATTCATTTATTTGCATGAACAAATTAGTTTACATGGTTTTATTCTTAGATTACTTACATAAAGTTTTTATTAATATATACAATAATTTATACAAAAACAAAATTATACATCAGTGGAAACGTTAATATTTGACATACTTCGTTGAATTTTTGCAATGAGGTTGTGAGCACCATTATAAATTTCGTCAAAAAGTAAATTTTCATCGTCGACGACATATTGCACGCAAACGTTTGCATCACATTCACAAAACATTGTGTTTCGTAGTTTTTCTGCATCAAAAATTTCAAGTCTGATTATCTTGGCTCCATTTCTTGGAACTTTTATATATGAATACATCACATTGGGTTTTTTCTTTTTCGGAGTGGTTTGTAGGACGAGGTCTGATCCATTATTATGTTCCCTTTGGAAGTAATTACTAACACGTTGAGCAATACTCGCATTCGGTTGAAAGTTAAAAAGATCGTTTGAATCCTGAAAAAAAGAATAGACTATGTATGAGTGATAAAGCATTAGGTAATCAAACTAATAATATTTAAAGAATTTTAATAAAATTAATATTAACAAGATTTAGGACTTACCGACATATTGTTTGTTACACCTTCCCCTTCAGTTCAGATGCCCAATGCAATCTGATTTATTTTCCAAGTTTTTAGGAAATTTATATGTTTTTGAAAATGTTATTAAAGTTCAAAATCGTAGATTTTATTAGTCAACGACTGTTCTTTAAATGGATATGGAATGTGAAATATGAATCCTCCAGACAATAAGTTGCCTCGTGACCGATTGTAGGGCGACATTCAGTTCGTAATTTCATGGATTTGTCTAAGATTGTAGTGGGTTCGATGTTTTGTAATCGAGCAAACCGATTGAATAAACTAACATACCGCGTTATGTAGGCACAAACAAATCAACAGACAAATTATTCGTATTGTATCATACCTATTGTACATTCTAAGGTTACTCAAATCTCATCAATAAATCCGTTTAATAATGAACACAATGTTTTAAATTATAGTTATATTAGTAGAGGATAACATAACTTAATAAAACGTTTGTCCTAGTTTAATCATTTGATAAATGGTAACCTATTCTTTCTCTAAGAACAATGCTGTGTAAGCAATATTATAAGACTATGATTAAGGCTCTTACACATTATCCACTTCATCATAATATAAATATTCTGTTCGTGTGCTCCCTCATAACTCATAAACGATATTTTTTAGAATAATTTAGCATATTAGAAAATTCTATATTAATAGTAAAGTATGACCAAGTAAGAAGGTGGGAGAAACCAATCTGCTTTATACTGAATTAGGTATTATTTTGAAGTTAATGGTCTCAAGAATCCCTGCTTATTGATTTGTATCAACAGTCATCATAAAGCGAGTGGTAGTGTGAAGGAACCTTTAGGGATTTTTCATGACAAATCATTTTCGCTTTATTTAAGCAATTGTGCGAGATGTTAGAGCATCATTGTGTTATCCTGAAGCTGGGAGCCTGGTGTCTACTGATAGATTTTCCAAAGTTGTCTTCTCCACCAATCAAAGATAATGTAAGTACTTTTATATATTTTATTCATACATACTTAAGTGAGAATACTTCCAGTATTCAATAAATCTTTTTTCTTTAATTATAATAATATTATGCTATTTATGTGCTAATGGTTAGCTTGTTGGACTATGGTCCTGGGTTCGATTCCTTGGTCGGTCCAAAAATTATTGTTACGAGACAGATGAATATTAGATTGAGAATACTTCCAGTATTTGATTAGATTAAACTTTTTCTTTGATTATAATAATAGGTTATTTATATGCTAATTGTTAGCTTGTCGGAGCATGGTTCTGGGTTCAATTCCCTGCCCGGCTCAAAAATGATTGTTATGAAATAGATGAATACTAGATTGAATATACTTCTATTATTTAACTAAACTCTCTCTTTGATGATAATAATAAGTTATTTATGTGTGGTTAGCTTGTTGGACTATGTTTCTGGGTTCGATTCCCTGGCTTAGTCGACTCAAAAGTTATTGCTATGAGATGAATACTAGATTGAGAATACTTCCAGTATTCGCTTAAACTTTCTCTTTGATTATTATTACCACTAATAACTTGTGATTAAAGTTATTACCGAATTACTAGCTCGATTCACTTCAATGTATTCATAATACTGTACTATGTACCCAATTTGCTATAAATTATAGATAATACAATAAAAACAATACTTTCCAATTAATGACGCGTGGTTTATATTAATTCGTCGACACAATTGAATACTGACTTGCTAAGTAATCTAATCTAATTTTTAATTTTTTCTTATTACAGGTCACGACAGAATGCTGAAACGTTGTTCCCATCAGAAGATGACTCGCCGCAGCTTACGCCACAGCCTGAGCCTGAAAAGAAATCCAAGAAAAGGACGCACGAAAAATCAAAAACCGGTGAACCATCAAGTCCCGCACCGGCGCGTACTTCGAAGAAATCGATGAAGTTAGTTATCAATCCCATCGCATCGCCACCAAAAAAGATCACTGCAAACGAACTTTTCGGCACGGATAGTGAAGATGATGAGCCTGAAGAAACCTCTACACATGCTGCGGGTAAAAAAATACAGCCTTTAGTTTCGTATTTAACAAGAAGACTGGCTAACGGTCACTCAAGACAATCTTTCGAGGGTAAGACGGGATCGCACTTCATCGACCTTAAAGTGTACCGATGTGATGAGGTTGATAATGTCCAGCCCGTAAATAGGTGGCGTCATGCCATCATATGTGTGAAAAACCGCACGAATGAAGATACTGAGGCATGGCGCCACTTAACAAACCTCATTGAAGCGACTCGAAAAGAGTATAGAAAGTGCACTCCCACTTTTATCAGCAACTATTATTAGAAATTATTATTATTATTATTATATTCTTTGAAAAATTGTATTGTAAACATGTATTATGAAATTAATAAACTTGTATTGTATGTTCTGTTGTTTTTTTTACAGTCTCATCAGCACTGAAGATAAGTCAGATCAGATTAGTGAAATGTGAAAATTGTAACGTTGATATACCTGAAAATAGATATCAATATCACATAAGAACTAATTTACATAAGTCGAACTGTTTATTGAATACCAGATATAATAACATTGAAATAATTTCCACAGCTTTCAAAAATAGAATAATAAGTTATAAATTAAGTCCTTTTGAGGAATACCTCACACCTGAGGCGTTCCTAATAGATAACGAGAAATATGTTATTAAAATTATCCATAATTCTTTGAAAACATTTCAAAGTGTTAAATTAAACTTTGAGCTTTTTGTTTTCTTTTATCTCTCTAAAACAGGAGAAAAACAGTTGAAGTCATTTAACACAAAATATAGTATCTTAGCTAAAGGTACTGACATTCATGAATTATATTTAAACACAATTCATACATTTGAAAAAAAGTTATCTGAATTTCAACATCGCGAATCTGGTTGGACTTGCGAATCAATTAGTCATCTAGAAATAAATATAAATAAGTATACTCCTTTCAGGGGAGGTTCTTACTTAGCTTTACCAAGTGTTGTTAAAAATACTAGAAGTTGTATAAATATACGCAACAAGGACAATCATTGTTTTTTATGGTCTATTGTTGCTGCATTATTTCCAAAAAAGAATAATGTCTGTGTAACTAGTTCATATCCACATTACTCTAAAGTACTAAATATAGATGGTATGTCATTCCCACCATCATTTAAAGATATTAAAATATTCGAGAAAATGAATGAACTCAGTATTAACGTTTATGGATTGGATAATAAACATAATGTAACTGGACCTTTGTATGTAACTACTTCAAGAAAAAATAACCACATAAATTTGCTTTATATTCAGAATAATGGTAGAGGTCATTACTGTCTAATAAAAAATCTTTTGAAGTTGGTAAAACGACAAGTAACTAATCATACAGGTAATATGTATTTGTGTGAGTTATGTTTACAGACTTTTGCAATTAAAACAAAATTAAATTCTCACAATTGTAATGAAATATTGACTGAATTACCAGACAAAAACAGTTATTTACAATTTAAAAACTATGAGAGACAACAAAAAATTAATTTTATTATCTATGCCGACTTTGAAAGTATTCTAAAGAAGTGCAATGAAAATAGGTCTGAGAATACTCGATTATATGAAATTCATCAACCGTCTTGTTTTGGTTACTATATCTGCTGTTCTCATGATCATAAATTAAATAAATATGTTACATACAAAGGGTCAGATTGTGTACAAGTATTTGTAAAATATTTAATAGATGATATTCAAGAAATTTACCGCATATTATCGAGCAAATTGCCCATGAAACCGTTAACAGTAGAACAAGAAAACAGCTTTGAAAATGCAACAAATTGTTATATCTGTAATCATTTACTTCTTGATGACAAGGTACGTGATCATGATCACATAACTTCAGAATACCGTGGCGCTGCACATTCTTATTGTAATCTAATAAACAGAGTGTGTTCATTTGTGCCTGTGGTTTTCCATAACTTAGCGGGCTATGATTGTCATCTTTTTATTACAGAATTAGCAAAATATGAGGGTTATTTTAAAATAATACCTAAATCGAAAGAGAAATATATTACTATCACAAAAGTATTAAAAAATAAATATAGCTGTTCACTCCCCATTCAAATAAAATTTATAGATTCTTTTCAATTCCTTAATTCAAGTCTAGATATATTATCTAAAAATTTGAATGAAAAAGATTTTATTAATTTATCAAGAGAATTTCTTAACAAAGACCAATTGAAGTTGTTACTTCAAAAAGGTGTTTACCCTTACGAGTACATTGATTCTTTTGCAAAATATGAAGAAAATACTCTTCCTTCAAAAGATTGCTTCTACAATAGTTTGAAAGGCGAACATATAAACGATGATGAATACAAACATGCACAAAATGTATGGAATTTATTTTCTATTAAATCCTTGAGTGAATACACAGATTTATATTTAAAAACAGACGTATTACTTCTTTGTGATATATTTGAAAATTTTAGAAATACTTGCTTACGGCATTATAAACTTGATCCGGCTTATTATGTCACAGCTTCAAGTTTAACTTGGGATGCAATGCTACTATATACAGGAATCCGGTTAGAATTAATTAGTGACCTGGAGATTTATGAATTTATAGAAAAAGGAATACGTGGAGGATTAGCACAGTGTTCTCTTCGTAATGCCGTTGCTAATAATAAATATCTATCAGATTTTGATGAATCCCAACCATCAACATACTTGATATACCTTGACTGCAATAACTTGTATGGTTATGCGATGACTAAAAAAATTCCTATATCTGACTTCCGACTATTATCCGCTGCTGAAATTTATAAATTAGACATTGCAAACGTATCAAATGAATCAGACTTTGGATTTATATTAGAAGTTGATTTAGCTTATCCCGAACATTTACATGACACGCACAGTGATTTACCTTTTGCAGTAGAAAAATTCACTCCTCCCGGGGGTAAAAACCCGAAATTAATAGCAAATTTGTATGATAAATTTAAATATGTAATTCATTACGTTCATTTAAAAGAATGCTTGAAAAATGGGCTTATTATACGAAAAATTCATCGCGTTTTAACTTTCAGACAGCAAAACTTTCTACAAAAATACATTGACTTAAATACTCGATTACGCCAAGCATCAACATCTGAATTTGAGAAGGATTTTTTCAAGTTATTAAATAATGCTATATTTGGAAAAACAATTGAAAATAAGAGAAAACAGGTTAATATTAAACTAGTAACAACGTGGAATGATAACAACAATAAAACCAACAAACGGCTTAGTGCCGAAAAGTTGATTGCAAAACCTAACTTGAGAAATATTTCAGTATTCTCCGAAAACTTAGTTGCGATTCATCTGAGTCCAGAAAAGATAATACTTGATAGACCTATATATATTGGATTCACAGTGTTAGAATATGCAAAACAACATTTATATAAATTTCATTATGATTTCTTTAAAAATAAATATAAAAATAAAGTAAGATTGTGTTATACAGACACGGATAGTCTTCTGTATTATGTAAAAACCAAAGATTTTTATGAAGATATGAAAGACGAAATAAATAATTTTGACACAAGTAACTTTGATGAGAACAATTGTTATAATATACCTAGAATTAATGCGAAAATTCCAGGTCTGTTCAAAGATGAACTTGGAGGTGAAATCATTACCGAGTTCACTGGATTGAGAGCTAAGCTGTATTGCATAAACAGTAAAAAGGGCCAAATTAAAAAAGCAAAAGGTGTATCTAAATCGGTAACAAAACGATTGCAATTAAATCATTACAATAGCACTTTAAATAGTGATGTAAGTTTCAAAAGTAAAATGAACATGATTAAATCAATCAAACATATATTATATACTCAAGAAGTTAATAAAATAGTTTTGAACAAAAATGATGACAAAAGGCAAATACTTCCAAACAATATCGAAACCTTACCTTGGGGTCATTGTAGTACAATATTTTAATATTATAAAATAAATAATGTGAGATAAGTTGAAGAGATTTATTACTGTATTAATGATCATTTTAATTTTAGAATACACTACTATGAAACTGTTATTATTTTATTACTGTAAGTGTGTATAAGTAAAATCTATATTTTTCTTATATTATTATATTTTGTCAATAAATGAGTAAAGTACGTCTAATACTTTTAATTTTCTTAAAAATCCTTTTTCTTATTACCTATAAAAAGCTATGCGTAAAAAATATAAATCAAACGTAAAAATGAAACTGATTAAACAAGATCTTTCACTTGAAATAAATACTATCCATACTTACTAATATTATAAATGCGAAAGTCAGTTTGTTTGTTGGTTTGTTGGTTTGTTGGTTTGTTGGTTTGTTGGTTTGTCCTTCAATCACGCTTCAACGGCGCAACGGATCGACGTGATTTTTTGCATGGGTATATTTGAGGACCTGGAGAGTGACATAGGCTACTTTTTATCCCGGAAAAACAAACAGTTCCTGTGGGATAGCATGCTCTTTTTTTCGCATTTTTCGTCAATTAGGCGGCAACGGCGCAACGGATCGACGTGATTTTTTGCATCGGTATATTTGAGGACCCGAAGAGTGACATAGGCTACTTTTTATCCCGGAAAAATTAACAGTTCCTGTGGGATATAATGCTCTTTTTCTCGAATTTGTTTTTCAATCACGCTTTAACGGCGCAACGGATCGAAGTGATTTTTTGCAAGGGTATATTTGAGGACCTGGAGAGTGACATAGGCTACTTTTTATCCCGGAAAAACAAACAGTTCCTGTGGGATAGCATGCTCTTTTTTTTCGCATTTTTCGTCAATCAGGCGGCAACGGCGCAACGGATCGACGTGATTTTTTGCATCGGTATATTTGAGGACCCCTAGAGTGACAAAGGCCACTTTTTATCCCGGAAAAACGTACAGTTCCTGTGGGATATAATGCTCTTTTTCTCGCATTTGTTCTTTAATTAGGCGGCAACGGAGTTACAGATTGACGTGATTTTTTGCACAGGTATAGTTGAATAGCTGGAAAGTGATTGTAACTTTTTATCCCGTAACCAACAATTCCTGTGGGATAGTATGCTCTTTTTCTCGCATTTGTTTCACCGTTCCCACGTTCAGGTTAGCCCACGTTCAGGTTATCATAACCGTCCGGTTAGCCGACGTTCAGGTTAGCCGACGTTCAGATACACCGTCGTTTAAGTTAGCCGACGTTCAAGTTATCCGACGTCCAAGTTAGCCCACGTTCAGGTTATCCCACGTTCAGGTTAGCCCACGTTCAGGTTAGCCCACGTTCAGGTTAGCCCACGTTCAGGTTAGCCGACGTTCAGATACGCCGTCGTTTAAATTAGCCGACGTTCAAGTTATCCGACGTCCAAGTTAGCCCACGTTCAGGTTAGCCCACGTTCAGGTTAGCCGTCGTTCAGATTTATTTTAGGACCAGGAAAGTAACATGTGCTACCTTAGTAACATCCTATAATCCTAATATCCTAATATATTTTATAAATGCGAAAGTGTTCTTGGAAGTTGTTCTCATTAAAGTAAAAAACAAAGGCATTAACCCTTTAGTTCGCAGGTGAAAAAAAATCAAAAATTTTCTTTTTTTGCTTTTTGGGGGGTAAATAGTAAGTATAAGAATGACTAAAAAATAGAAAAAAATCAGAGTGCAGTGTTCAGAGTGAAGAGGTCAGAGTACAGAGTGCAGAGTGCAGAGGTCAGAGTGCAGAGTTCAGAGTTCAGAGTTTAGACTTCAGAGTTCAGAGGTCAGAGTGCAGAGGTCAGAGTTCAGAGTGCAGAGTTCAGAGTGCAGAGTTCAGAGTGCAGAGTTCAGAGTGCAGAGGTCAGAGTTCAGAGTTCAAAGTTCAGCGTTCAGAGGTCAGAGTGCAGAGGTCAGAGGTCAGAGTGCAGAGGTCAGAGTTCAGAGTTCAAAGTTCAGAGTTCAGGGTGCAGAGTTCAGAGGTCAGAGTGCAGATGTCAGAGTGCAGAGTTCAGAGTTCAGAGTGCAGAATTCAGAGTTCAGAGTGCAGAGTTCAGACTTCAGAGTGCAGAATGCAGAGTTCAGAGTACAGAGTTCAGAGTGCAGAGGTCAGAGTTCAGAGTGCAGAGTGTGGAGTGCAGAGGTCAGAGTACAGAGTTCAGAGTTTAGACTTCAGAGTTCAGAAGTCAGAGTGCAGAGGTCAGAGTTCAGAGTGCAGAGTTCAGAGTGCAGAGTTCAGAGTTCAGAGTTCAGAGTTCAGAGTTCAGAGTTCAGAGGTCAGAGTTCAGAGGTCAGAGTGCAGAGGTCAGAGTTCAGAGTTCAAAGTTCAGCGTTCAGAGGTCAGAGTGCAGAGGTCAGAGTTCAGAGGTCAGAGTTCAGAGTGCAGAGTTCAAAGTTCAAAGTTCAGAGTTCAGAGTGCAGAGTTCAGAGGTCAGAGTGCAGAGTTCAGAGTGCAGAGTTCAGAGTGCAGAATTCAGAGTTCAGAGTGCACAGTTCAGAGTGCATAGTTCAGAGTGCAGAGTGCAGAGGTCAGAGTTCAGAGTGCAGAGTTCAGAGTTCAGAGTGCAGAGTTCAGAGTGCATAGTTCAGAGTGCAGAGTTCAGAGTGCAGAGTTCAGAGTGCAGAGTTCAGAGTGCAGAGTTCAGAGTGCAGAGTTCAGAGTGCAGAGTTCAGAGTGCAGAGTTCAGAGTGCAAAGTTCAGTGTTCAGAGCGCCGAGTGAAATGTCTTCAACGGCGCAACGGATCGACGTGATTTTTTGCATGGGTATATTTGAGAACCTGGAGAGTGACATAGGCTACTTTTGCCACTCGATGAAATACGTCAATTCTGAACGTCTCAGTATTCTTCTCCATGGCGCCCTCTTGCATGCTAAATTGCTTGCAGTTTTTCTCCACTAAAATATCAAGATCTGAGTTCTTGGAAATTGTTCTCATTAAAGTAAAAAACAATTACCATTTTCAAGAAAATAATAAACCAAGTATTCTCAACAAAAACTCAGTTATTGTTCCCCTGAGCCACGCGAAGCGAAGCCGCGGGTAATAGCTAGTTGATAATATATTGGAAAACAAATTGTACGTAAAACATAGTCAACTATTACCTAATTCCATTCGTTGCATAATTTGTGGACCATCAAATTGTGGAAAAACAAATGTTATGCTTAGTTTATTATTACATCCTAATGGACTCAAGTTTCAAAATATATATCTCTATTCTAAAACAGCATTTCAACCAAAATATAAATTTTTGAGTGTTGTTCTTAAAAGTGTTCCTGAAGTCAATTTTTATATTCTTCATGACAATAATATCATTCAACCAAGTGAAGCTTTATCAAACTCAGTAATTATATTCGATGACGTTGCTTGTGAAGATCAAACTAACATACGTAACTACTTCGCGATGGGAAGACATAGGCAGCTAGATTGTTTCTACTTAACACAAACGTACTCCAAGATTCCAAAACAATTAATACGTGACAACGCAAATTTCCTGATTGTATTTAAACAAGATGATGCTAATCTTAAGCATATATTTGAAGAGCATGTTAATTCAGATATGTCTTGGCTTAAATTTAAAGATCTTTGTACGATGGTGTGGAGGAAACCATACGACTTTTTAGTTATTAATAAAGATTGTTCTATAAACAAAGGAAGATACAGAAAAGCTTTTGACACTTTTATTAAATTTGATTAAGATTTGATAAGATCTTGTTTTCAAATATAGTATTACGTCTTGAGTAATACAAAACTATGAAACTATTTACAAAAAATATAACTGTGAAAGCGATAAAAATAAATCATTAATGAATATTGCTTTATAGGTAACACACGTAAATTTCGTAACATGGATAAGAGTATTAAGCAACAATTAGTGCATTCGGTTAAATCTATAAAAAATAAATTGAAACATATACGTGATGTAGAGGATCATACTGATTTGACACTTAATAGACTACTTAAACCTATGACTGAGCCACTTAAGGTTTTAGTTGACAATTCTAAATCTGTGAATATAAATAAAAAGTTATTTAAAGAAAAACAAGAGACTTTACGTCCAGAAAACATATCTACTCCCATAAAAACTAAAGATATTGAGAGTAAGAAATACGAGTCACAAGATAAAGATACAGACGATGATGAAGATAAAATTGATAGTGTTTATAAATCAAATCAAGCAGATTTAGATAAATCATTACAAAAGGATGATATTATTGATATTTATGACTGTATGGATATATCTTTCGGAATACGAAAGGAACAAAATAAAAATATGATGATTGGAGATTCAGTGGTGCGGTTTTCTAAAATTGAAGATGCGAGCGGGAATAACACTTTTATGATCAACATTGGCGGACGATCTTATGAATTAACTCCTGGCCTAAAAGAGCTTTTGTTACGTAAGAAACCTAATTTATCAATTATCTTAGAAACTGATAAACTAGTGTATAGAGATATTTTACATCATACAAATGTGCATAAGAGAGATTATAACGCCAATGGACAAATTAAAGGCGATAAAGGTATAAAATATCGAGAAATAATAAAACCATTACTTTTTGATTCAAAGAGTAACTCAAAGCATGGCGGTAAATTGTCGACACTAAAAAAATATAAGTCTAACATAGATTTAGTTTATTGGGATAATCCCAATGAATTAGTTGACAGGTTAAAATTATTAATAGCTTCAAAAAGTGCTGGTAATACTAATCATGACAACGAGATAATATCAATAATTGAAGAGTTGAAAGAAGCGGATATCATCAAAGAATAAAAACAATTGTACCATGAACATTCATTTAGTGTTCAATTAACTTTCAAAGATGAACGTTGATATTTTCGGACACTTTTTGAATAAAAAACCAACAGTTAATGATACAGTGTTCATAAATAAATGCCCTCTTAAAATATGTAGTGATGGTAATTTAGATGCTGACAATAAAATAATAAAAAATTTACATACGCCTGTTGATTGTAATGATAGTGTGACGAAGGAATATGTTGACTGTAGTATTACAGACTGCACCAAAAAAATAACAACTGTGAATGATTTAGTTACAAGCTTAGTCACTAGAATAACTCAATTGGAAAAATATATTGAAAACAGTAAACCATCTAAAAATGAGCAAGGTAGACGTGATAAACGAAATACATAAATGTGCTAGAGTAAACTTTCCGCGGAGGTCAGTGGAAATGAGAGATATAGATGACCTGTGGCAAGCTGATTTGATAGATATGCAGATTTTTTCCAAGGAAAACTCAGGTTATAGATATATTTTGACAGTTATTGATACTTTTTCAAAATATGCTTGGACTATTCCGCTAAAATCCAAAACAAAAGAAAATGTATGTATGGCTTTTAAAACGTTATTAAAAAATGGACGTAAGCCTAAAAACTTGCAAACGGATTTTGGGACTGAATTTTACAACGATAATTTTAAAAACATGACTAGAATACATAATATAAATCACTATTCAACTTACACCATAAAAAAAGCATCGATCGTTGAGAGATTGATAAGAACATTAAAATCAAAACTGTATAAAGAGTTTAGCCTGAACGGAAAATACAAGTGGACTGATGGAACCTTAGATAGAATAATTTACAATTATAATAATTCACGTCATCGTACTATTAATCTAAAGCCAAGTGAAGTCAACATAGGTAATAAAAGAATGATTTTAGAAAGATATCATCATCAAAAATATCAGTGTAGATCTGTAAATAAATTCAAGTGTTTGAAAGTAGGAGATTTTGTGCGTATAAGTAAGCATAAAGGTGTATTTGAAAAGGGATATACACCTAATTGGTCAACGGAATTATTTAAAATTAGTAAAGTGAATGAAACAAATCCGATTACATATTTAATCGAAGATTCTAGAGGTCAACCTATTTTAGGTGCATTTTATACTCAAGAATTGCAGAAAACCAAACATCCAAACTTATACCTTGTTGAAAAAGTATTAAAAAAAAAGAGAAACAAAGTATTCGTAAAATGGCTAGGATTACCTTCCCTTGAAAATAGCTGGATTGATAAGACGAATATCGTTTCGTGAGTTTAATTAAATATCCTATTTAAATAGTTACTTTACGAGATTTAATCAGTGTTTTAAAGAGCATGATTAAGAGCAGTATATTAAATTGGTTAATTAATCATTTGCCTATTGAACTTCATCTACCTGGATATAACTATTGTGGGCCAGGTACAAAGTCTTATGAAAAGAAAGCTATTAACCAGTTGGACGAATATTGTAAAGAACACGATATAGCCTATCAGCAATCATCTGATTTAAGTAATCGTCATAAAGCTGATATTAAACTGATGAAAATGGCGCGGAACCGCATAACAGCATCAGACGCCAGTTTAGGAGAAAAAATAGCAGCTCATATAGTCAATAAAGCAATGTTGGCTAAAGTTAAATGTGGTGCCGGTTTGGGGATCAAAAATAAAGTAAGCGGCTTAAGTTCAAGTGGTGGAATAAAGAAACCGTTGAAACATATTATATCGCATGCAAAAAATCATCTTAAAAAATGTAAACCTAAGGGTAAAAGTATGGCGATTAAATTGGCGATGACAGCTGCTAAGGAACTAGCAACAAATGCAAAAGTTAAAATTCCACGTATCATTCCTATCCCAAAAGCGGGAGGTTTTCTACCATTGATACCTATTTTCGCTGGGTTATCTGCAGTTGGGAGTTTAGCTGGTGGAGCTTCTGGAATAGCTAAAGCAATAAATGATTACAAAGCAGCCGAAAAACGTCTGGATGAATTAAAAAGGCATAATGAAAAAATGGAATCATTATCTATTGGAAATGGATTAAGCATTAAGCCCTTCAAGAAAGGTCTTGGAATTTGTGTTTCTAGCAAAAAAAACTAAATAACCGGCTACCTAATAGAGCTCTCACTAATATAGATATTATGAATTATTCTAAAAATATTCCTTATTTTCGTGGAGTATTCATGAGAGATGAATTACCTAAACATTCCTTTAATAGAGAATGTGGTATTGTTAATTTAGATAGTTCAAAAAATCCTGGCAGTCATTGGGTAGCCTACGCAAAATACGACAATCATATCGAATACTTCGACAGTTATGGTAATTTAAAACCACCAAAAGAATTAATAAAATATTTTGGATCTGAAATATATTATAATTATGATAACTTTCAGCGAGATCATCCGTATAATTGTGGACATTTGTGTTTAAAGTTTTTGCAAAAATTTTGGAATGACAAGAAAATAAATAAATAGCTCGTAGACACTTAAGATCGTTTAGTTTGTAATCATGTCTATTGCAATAACCATCACGGGTCAAAAGTCATCACTTGAATCATATTTTCAACCACCTCTGAATATAGATGACAATTATGAGTGTGGTTTAGTTTACTTTTCAGTTCTTAATTCAATACCAAACATTAACGAGAACAATAATGTATTTGCTTACGGAAATGGTAAAAAACTAAAAATACCTTGTGGTACTTATGATCTCTATGATATAGCTGACTATATACGAAGTAAAGTCGTAGATTGTGATATTATGATCAAGCCAAATAACAATACTTTAAAATGTCTAATAAATTGTTCGAATACGTTAAATTTTGATGTAGATAACAGTATAGGATCTATATTAGGTTATCAAAATGTTAAATTAGAAGCAAATAAATGGCATGAATCGGAGAACCCGGTTAACATTCTTCCTCTGTCCGTGATAAGAGTCGAATGTGATCTTATAAAAGGATCGTATATTAACGGATATCCATCTCATATTCTGTACGAATTTGCACCAAACGTCCCGCCCGGTTATAGATTCGTAGAAATACCGAAAACAATTATTTACTTTCCTGTAAATAAAAATATCATATCATCGATAAATATAAAAATTCTTAACGAGCAAAGTCAGTATATTGATTTCAGAGAAGAGTGTATCTACTTGCGCCTTCATTTAAGAAAAAAGGATGATTGTGTTCAATAAAAATCCGTATACTCAAATAAAACGCATTACAACTCCTCGAGTTGAGCAAGGTCGCAGACGTATCAAATCTTATAAAACACTCTTAAAAATTAATAAAGAGTTTCTTCGCTCATTAGGATTTAAATTACGATGAATATACTTCAGATCACTGATTTACCACAACATGATAATTCTATTGAAAGCTATGAAATTCATACATATAGCCCTTATAATAATAGTTTTAAAGAAAACGATGAGATTCGGATTCCTATACACCAACAAGATATCTACGTATTACCATGCGCTAGTTTTATCTACATTGAAGGAAAAGCAACAATTATTGGGAAAGATCATAAACCTTTAAGTACGCTCGTTGAGTTCACCAACAATGCAATAATGTTTTTATTTCAAGACATCAGATATGAGATGAATGGTGTTGAAATAGATCGTATTAAGAATCCTGGAATAACAACAACAATAAAATCGTTTATATCTATGAATGCTGGTCAAAGTAAAGTTGCAGCTATATGGGGTTGGAACATAAATGGGTTTAAAAGTAATGATGGCTCTTTCAGTGTAATAATTCCTTTGAATAAAATAATGGGATTTGCTGAAGACTATAATAAAATAATTATGAATTGCAAACATGAACTTGTTTTAAATCGGAGCAATTCTAATCTAAACAGTGTAAAATTAGATGATGCTAACAATATACAAATAGAAATAGAGAGAATACAATGGCGTGTTCCGCATGTGAAATTATCAGATCGTGAAAGGCTAACGTTGCTGAAACTATTAGAAAAAGACAAACCTATTCAGTTAGCTTTCAGAAATTGGGATTTATATGAATATGCATTTTTGCCTAGGACTACAAAACATTCTTGGTCAGTTAAAACGGCTTCACAGTTGGAAAAGCCTCGATATGTTATATTAGGGCTACAAACAAATAAAAAAAACAAAAAATCTGCAGATAGTTCTCTTTTTGATCATTGTAAAGTAACTAATGTAACATTATTTCTGAATTCACAATATTATCCATACGAATCTCTAAATCTCAAATTTGACGAAAATAAATATAGTATATTATATGAAATGTACACAAAGTTTCGTCAGTCTTACTACAACGCTCCTGTGGACCCGTTGCTTGATTTGTTTAATTTTAAAGAAAAGGCGCCGCTTTTTATTATTGATTGTTCAAGACAAAACGAAAATTTGAAATCTGGACCGGTGGATGTCCGATTAGAAATAGAATGTTCACAAGATATCCCTG
The DNA here is from genome assembly GCA_917051295.2 of Erebia ligea. Classification (NCBI taxonomy): domain Eukaryota; kingdom Metazoa; phylum Arthropoda; class Insecta; order Lepidoptera; family Nymphalidae; genus Erebia; species Erebia ligea. The sequence continues at coordinate 3,644,131 of OU785232.1, forward strand.
AAAATACAACTGCTTACTGTCTGATTATAAACGATCGGCTAATAGAATATAAGCCGCTGAGTAACATAGTTCGAAAACTGTCATGACTCCTATAATAGTAGATATCCAAGGCTTCAAAACTGATGAAAATGAGTTCATTTTAAAAGAAATTGCTATTCATTCTAATAACCGTATACAAACTTTTCTTATCAAGCCGCCATATCCATTTTATGATTTGTCGAAAACTGAAAAAAAACATGTTTGTTGGATTGAAAGAAATAGAGAAATCTTTTGGAGTGAGGGATACATACCGTATTCGAAATATAAATATATTATTCAAAACATTTTACAAGATAAGACTATTTATGTTAAAGGTGTTGAAAAACGGTTGTGGTTAATGCAAATGTTAGAAAAAAGCACAGTTTATAATTTAGAAGATAAAGAGTGTCCAAATTTGTTAAGTTTGCATGAAAAATATATGGACAGTGATTTACATAGCTGTATTTTTCATACTAAAATATGTGCATTAAAAAATGTACTATGTTTAAGAAAATGGTATTTAGATAATAAATTTTTGTTATAAAGTTTGGTTGTTTTATTTGTTTTTTTTTTACTTTATTCAATCTACCGTTATGAATATTATAGTAATTATTGAATGATTGATGACGCATTTGAATAAATTAGTTATTCAAAATATTTATGTTATTGTAAGTACTTAGGTGCATATTATTCATTATTAAATGTTTATTCAAGCATTAGAATATACTCATTATTCATTATTCAAGTATTCGAATATATCCATTATTCAGTATTTAAATGTAGTAGTCATTCAGTATTCATGCATTCGAATATAATCCATTATTTAGTATTCGAGTATACGAATATATCCATTATTCAGTGTTCAAATTCAGATCTAGCATCATAGTTAACTCAGTATGCAATAGTTATTCAGTATTCAACCATTCGAATATACCCATTATTCAGAATTTAAATATAGTAGTCATTCAGTATTCATGCATTCGAATATAATCCATTATTCAGTATTCAAGTATTCGAATATATCTATTATTCAGTATTCAAGTATTAAAATAGACTCATTATTCAGTATTTAAATATAGTTGTCATTCAGTATTCAAGTATTCGAATATATCTATTATTCAGTATTCAAGTATTAAAATAGACTCATTATTCAGTATTTAAATATAGTTGTCATTCAGTATTCAAGCATTCGAATATAGCCATTTTCAGTATTCACAATAAAATAATTGGCTTATCTAGATACACGCATACTGAGTGATCCAATCACTCAGTGAATAGTGTATCTAGATAAGCCAATTATTAACTACTAACGTTCACGGTATGCAGGTAAAATAATATGTTTCTACCTTAAATAAAAACTTCTCATTAATTCCACGCCGAAAATTTGAACCGTCTATTTGGGTCACGAGGTTTGTAGGAAATAAGTGGAGTTGATTTAATGTTATTTGATTATATTTTTAGTAACATTTTGTAACATTGTGATACCGAGGTATCAAAAAGTTTAATTTTATAGTTCTTACGAATGCATAGAATTGATTTTAATTTTTTTTCTCTTGTGTGTAATGAGCCCACTCGTATGACGTTCGGACTTTTGATCACGTTGACTCGCTTTTGTGCCATCAGCTTTTAGTTCTCACTTGGCATCGAAATTGTGACGATTTTTTTTTAAATTTTACGCATAGCACAAGCATTTTTATAAGCGGATACAATTTTAAGGTTTCTATTATTAGAATATGCCGTAAGTGATAAAAAGTTTTATTTATAATTAGAGATAAATTCATACGTTATTAGTTTACAACTCTATTTACGTCAAACGTTATATAAAATTTAGGATACTTTACATTCATTCCAGTGTATGTGAACGCACAGTTGCGTAACTTTAACTCCTAAACGAAATACGTCATCGCAAACGAGCAAAGTTACAGAACGTTATAGTAAAGTTTGATTGATGAAATTCATTAGTCAAACCTGAAAGAGCTCAGAGTTCTTTCCTTAGAATTATGGAAAAGTTTTTTGGGGTATAAAATATAACTTTGTTTAAATGACATCGAGTTCCTTCATACTTTTACCGTAGTAATACTACCCTGTGCTTTTACAGGGAACAAAAAGAATCATAAAGAATATATTATGGTAGTAAGGGTTTACTATCAAAAATTTAGTTCCAACTAGATAGTTAACAATCAACAGACAGACTGTCGCCTTTTGTAAAGCCCGTCAACAGTCCGTGTACAGCCAAATAATCCATACTAATATTATAAATACGAAAGTGTGTCTGTCTGTCTGTCTGCTACGCTTTAACGGCCCATTTTTACAGCCGATTTTGATGAAACTTTGTATAAAGATAGTCTCTATCCCGGGGAAGGACATAGCCTAGCGGACGAAGTCGCTGGCATCATTTAGTAGTTAATAATATTCTATATATAGATGGCGCGATATCTTCTCAGAGAGATGTGGGCCAGATTGGATGACACAAGCACGTAACAGAAAGCTTTGGAGAGATTTGGGGGAGGCCTACGCCGTAGAAGCGACTTTTACGTAAAAGCATGTACCAAAATTTGACTAATAGTCCAATTTTAAGTTAACTTTATTGTACCTGTATGTTTATTATTATTATTTTTATCAATTGAAATTAATGTAAATCTTTATATTTAACTTTAAATTATGTAGGTACCGAATGAATCTTTGTATGACATTAACGTAATAGTGAATAAAGGGCTTTTTTATTTTTATTTTATTTATTTATTTAATATTCTATAACCAATATTATAAATGTAACGGAATGGTACCCAAGAGAGGGAAAAAGAAGAAGAGGTAGACCATTCCATAGGTGGGAAGACGACCTAAGAATAACAGGTGGAACACAGTGGAAAAGAAAATCTCACGACCGTGAAATATAGACGCGCCATTGCTAGAAAGCAAGACAATTAAAACTATCACTATCGGTGTATTTTTACTATTTATAATAACTTAAGTAATTAATAAACTGTTTAATACAAAATTGTTATTTTAAAATACATAAAATAAGATTTTGTAAAATTGTCAATAAAGACTTATCTTATCTTAACCAATATTATTAGTATTTTATTTTATAATAAGTTAGTATCTATTTTTATTTCATAGCGTAGCAACCCTGTAGATTATCTCAATTTTTTATAAGCTCCCAGTCTTGCCGCGACACTTTTCAGCGTATTTTATATTCTCGCTGTAAGTTGGATGCTCCAGGAGAAATACAAACCAGATCAGAGTACAAGAGAGATCAATTGGCTTATTATCATAATGTACCTACTTACCGTCTTTCTTTACGCTCGATTTGAATAAAACACGGAAACCTTTTCAACATAATCGTCTCGGCGTGACAATAATATTGTATTTTTTTAATCTTTGTGTTTTAATTTCCAGTTGATGATATTGAAAAAAATATTATTCAATCACCAAGTTAACCAAATTAACCAAAATAGCTGATAGCTTGACGATTCGTGAGTCTGGAGCGGAAATGTTTTTAATTTGAATTTTTATATTATCTTATTTATTAGGTTCACTTACGCTCACTAACACTAATACATTCAAAAGTAATCTTATCCTATTACAAAAAACGCTTACCACTCAAAAGAAAACATAAAATTTCCAAGTATTCGTTACAAAAAAATTAAAAAAACACAAAATATAACAACAGGAATTACGAGGAGATAAAACTTAACTACTCAATTACTTGCTACTGAGAATGCAGGGTTTCTTGTGAGAATTTGATTCAAAGTGGAATCAGTGGGAAAGTTCTTGGATAAGATCATTAAAACTCTGCAGTCATAAATAAAAACGTACTTCCTCAAAAAAACCTCAAAATTATTTAAAAATCATAAGTAAACAAAAATGTCCCTGTCGAGAGTCATTTATTTAGAAGTCGTAATTTCTAGAAACTTGGGAAAAAACTTGTGAAGAAACTTAATCCTCAAGCGGATGGCGTCAAGTTTTAAAGTTATTATCAACTTCTCAATTTGATTTTATTTACCTCCTTCAATATATATAATAATAGGTCACAGTCGTGCTTACAATATTTTAATTGGATTTTTTTCATTTGATTTTTATTCCACTACTAGCTGATGCCAGCGACTTCGTCCACGTGGTTTAAGTTCTTTTTTTATCCCCGCGGGAACTCCTTAATGTTCCGGGATAAAAAGTAGCCTATGTTACTCTCCAGGTCCTCAATTATACCCAAAAATCACGTCGATCCGTTGCTCTGTTGCGGCGTGATTGAAGGGCAAACCAACAAACCAACAAACAAACACACTTTCGCATTTATAATATTAGTATGAAGTATGATGGAAAGTTACAAAGTATAGCCTGAGTGTCTGTAGAGTGTTTATCGGGTCAGCCAAACTTGCCAAACAACATGATAGCTAATACAAGAACTAAATCGTTTGTTATATTCTTTTCTGCGCACAGATCACTTCCTGCCACAGTATACTAACTATATGCTGTGGACAGATAAGGCTTTCTCTTTTCCATTTTAGCCTGTTTATCCCTAAGGCCAGTGTCGGATTGGCCATAGAGCAGGATGCAGTAAATGCTACGGGCCCTGCGCCTTAGGGGCCCCCAAAGGCGCAGGGCCACACCTGTGCCCAATTTTTTTTTTTAAAGTTGAACGGTTTTATTAAAAAGAAGACAAAGCTAAAAAATAATTAAGTAGGTCCCACCACTCTCCTCATCAATGTAGGGCATTGATCAGACTCAAAAATTAAATCGTGGGGCGCGTGAAATTTCTATCAGCAGTAGCATGCCGCCAGAACATGTTTGACTGTTTCATAGCCAGGTCTCAACTTTTTTTTAAAGTAATCATTTTTGTTTCGCTACACGCGGGTTAGGTACTAACTTCAAAAGCTTACTTATTGTGACATTATGAGTTTCGTCCAAGATTAGAATCTAATTTAATACTTCGCTAAAAGTGACAATTTCCACGGAGAAACTGATTTTCGCTTGTAACAGCGACGATTCATTTTTCGCTGCTGTCTACGGTAAAAGTTTAATATCTTGACGGCAAAGAAAATTTGTCTCCTCGTTGTTCCCTTAATTGCTAAAGTTCAAACGCCGCTGAACTCACTATCATATTAAAACCGAAGTTAAATTTTTCGTTGAATACGATACTCCTTGGAAATCTATGTTAGAAAGTTTGAAGGCTTCGTAATTGTACTAAATACTTTACGTAACCTTTTCAGTAGAAATCCGGTCTTCCCATACTTCTTCTTCTTCCTACTGTGCCGTCTCCTTACGAAGACCTTTGAGACCGCTGCTCTAAACAAGGACCCAGTGCTCTTACCGAACCACTGGCGCAAGTTTTTAAGCCACGATATCCTTCTGCGGCCAGGCCTCCTCCTGCCAGCCACTTTTCCTTGCTTAATCAATTGAAGGAGTTCATACTTCTTCTCATACGTACATCACTTTGGAAAATAAAACTAGGTTAAACAACCCGTGAGTATTAATTTACAAAACTGTAACCCGACTATTTACTAGCGATAGCGAGAGTTATTTTTTTAATATTGTTTTCTATTAAATTGACCCTTATTCTCCACGCTCCCTCCACCTTCAAGCAAGGTCAATTCTATAGTCTTTTTTTCTGTTTCTTCCATTCTCCAGAAATGAATTCGCATAATTAAGTACTATATATTGATCTGTAATTGTCTTAGCGGCATTGTTTTTATTGGTCGAGTTAAAAAAAAGCTAATAAACTTAATTTAGTTCATTTCGTTCCGGTGCTAATCAATTTTGACCCGCTTTACTTCCTTTTAAGGTTGTAAGGTGTAAGGTCAGCGCATGACTACCTACTCTCAAATATTTAAGTAGGGATAATAAATAACCAGGCTTCTGGGATAAAACAATATGTATAAGCTGAAAGCGTTCGAGATATGGTTGAACAGCAGAGGTTAGTATGTTAAAAATATACCACATCGAAATGTATTTTTTAAGTTGCAAAGTAAGTAAGCGACATACAAAGTCAATATAATCATGAACCTTCTTGCAAGAAAATTTTTGTTTAGAAGTAAAGTGGACTTACAAAAATTTAAAAAAAAACTGTTAGCGTAACAAGCGTTTAGATCCCCATTCCAGACGTCCTTTAGGAACGGGTGCACCAATAATACTATGATTTGATTTGGGAGTTCTAATATCCACTGCTGAATATACCTAGGCCTTTTTCAAAAAGTGGCACCATACTCGTTCTTCAGCCTTCCTCATCCCGCCACTTCTCACCACCCTCTTTATACCGTCGCGTTGATCCATCGTTCTTTCACTGAGCCATGATCGTACTGGACTGGAGTAGTATCGGCCCACATGTTATAAGTATGTTTCCACCTCACCTCGGATGACTATCATGATATTACGGCATGACAGTGACATTTAGAGGAGTGTACCGTCCCTCCCTGAAGGCCGAGCTTCATTGTAACTGTAGCAAGGTCGTCTCTATGGCGTCCAGACGTAACGCGATCGATATGTGGCTGGGTTTCCATTGTTTTAAAAGTAAACTTAAGATTGCCGGAATCGCGCAAATGAATATTAATTCCGCTTAACCGATTTTGATGAAATTCGGCACCTACTACCTACAGAGGTAGCTTGCATACCGGAGTCTGATAAAGACCACTTTGCATGCTAAGAGAGAGTTTTACAGAATTAAAAATCTTTATCTGCAGGGTTAAAATCGCGGGTACCATCTAGTTTTTGATAAATAAGTATAGTATAGTTAATTTGAAAATACTGTTACAGTTTTTCCTTTTTATCACTTTATAAATCTTTTTAACTCTATTACGCAAGAATTTTATCATATTATTATTTGCGTAGCTTCTTTTTCTTGTATCTTGTCCTTTTCTTTTTAATAGTGCTAAGTAATTAATGTTATTAACCTTGAAAGTTTTCATAATATTGTAATCCGAGATTCATAACGTACGACAATCATGTGGGGAATTATAGGGACATAACAATTTGATTATAGCTATGTTAAACATCTTTATCTTAAACTATTGTATGGATAGCTATCATTTTATACTAGACATAGATGATATGAAACATTGCAAATTAATTACTACGTAAGCCCGCAATAATACGTCATGCCTTATTATAACCAAAACAAAGCCGTCGAACAGTGGAAACGATTATTAAAACACGCCATCACCACGACTTTAAGTTGAAAATTCGCTCTTATTTCCTCGTCATTAAAGTCGAATAAATAAAGATAGTGTGATTGTATGTACATATATTAAGGTTAAAGTCGACCGACTCGAGCGCAGTTTTAACGCATGCTATAGCGAGAGAGCACGTGTATACCACACATAAACATTCAAATCGTATTATAGTGAATAATTAGTGATAGTGAAAACATGGAACCAGTGAGTTTATTGGAACTAAATGAGAGTGAAATTAAGGAATTTTTGAGTTCTTTCGATCATGTGTTCTCAGATTGCGATGGTTAGTGATGTCATTTATGTTTTTCCCTGTGTTTCGCGTTTGGTTATTACCTCAGAGTAAGAATATAATCCATACTAATATTATAAATGCGAAAGTGTGTCTGTCTGTCTGTCTGCTACGCTTTCCCGGCCCATATTTTCAACCGATTTTGCTGAAATTTGGTATAGAGGTAGGTTATACCCCGGAAAATTAAGGAGTTCCCGCGGGAATCCAAAATCCTTAATCCACGCGGACGAAGTCGCGGGCATCATCTAGTAGTCTGTAGTATTTTAACTCTATGGTTATTAGTATTTCTGAACGGTTAACACTAACAGTATAAGTATTTCTGTGACATAATAATTAGTGATTAAAGTGTCGTTTAATGATAACACTCATTCACAATGTAATACTATCAGTAGGTATATTAACTACTTATTTGTATAGGTATTCTACATAGTACGTAATATTAAATAATCTTAAATGATAAGAACTTTTTTTGATTTTAATAATTATCAGATTTAACTGGTTGGGAATTTAGTTTTACCTATTATACTTATCTTACATAACTATACTATAACTGCGAAAGTATGGATGTATGGATGGATGTTTGTTACTCAATCACGCCATAATGGCTGAACGCACTGAACGGATCTGGATGAAATTTGGCACAGAGATAGATTATAGTCTGGAATGCTACTAAGTACATGGCTACTTTTTATCCCGAAAAATTAATAAAGAGTTCCCGGGGAAACAAAAAAACTTCAATCGACGTGGACAAAGTCGCGGGCATCAGCTAGTAGGTACATAAAAACGAAAAAAGACTTATAACAAAATATTATCATGGGTACTAAGTACATGGGTACTATGATTATGTGTTGCAGCTTAGACTGTTAGTATGTTGATTGTGTCTATAATGGCCGTCCATTAATCACGTGATGTTTTTTGAGCATTTTTTAGCCCCCCCCCCCCCCCTCCCCCTTGGTGATACGTGGTGAGGTTTAAGACTAACCCCCCCGCCCCCACCTAAAATCACGTGTATTTTTTAGTACCTACAAAGAATCTTAAAATTTTTAGAATATTATCTTTAAATACAGGTATAAAGTATAAACGGTGTACGCGTGTATTCGGCGCCACAATAACAGAATAACTGGCGACTGGCAAATGGCAATGAAGCCGAGCCGGGCGATCATCGCGGTGCGCGGCGCGCGGGTCTTCGTTCGTTGCCTGGCAACGGCGAGTCAATGTCACACTACACGCCGCTTTTCAGTTTAGAAATCGCACGTTTGACGAAAAAATAAATACACGTGATATCTTACTACACCCCCCTCCCCCCTTGTGATATTTCGTGATTTTTGTTAAACCCCCTCCCCCCCCTTTCAAGCCTCGCGTGATTAATGGACGGCCCCTATGACGTTTGACATTTCGCTCAATATCTACTGGCCTGGATCTGCATCCAATGGACCAGTTTTTGCATTACATCAGTGAAATATTGATAATAATATTATCTGCTAACCTGCTTCGCGCATATTTTTCGATAAAAAGCTACTAGAGGGTGTTACAGTCGTAGAATGAAAAAACAATTCTCACACGAATAATATAATTGAATAATAAGGTCTACCGTTTACAAACTAGAAACCAAACAGCAGAGTATGTCATTAATTATTTTTCAAATCAGAAAAACCTTGGCCATGACGTCGCATATCGTAATATTTTTATAACTTTTGATATTGACGACCACTATCTGTCACAGGTCACGGGTTCGATTCCCGGTTGACTCACTATTTTTTTTATTAAAATTTGCCTGGAAAGTTCAGCTCTTTTTCACCTTTTTTTCATTCCACTACAAGTTAGCCCTTGACTGCGATCTCACCTGACGATAAGTGATGATGCAGTCTAAAATGGTAGCGGGCTAACCTGGTAGAGGTATGGCAATTATATTAAACCCCTATAGTCGGTTTCTACACGGCATCGTACTGGAACGCTTCATCGCTTGGCGGTACGTCTTTTCCGGTAGGGTGGTAACTAGCCACGGCCTAAGCCTCCCTCCAGACCAGACCAGAGAAAATTCAGAAATTATTAATTCCCAAATTGACCCTGCCGGGAATCGAACCCGAGGCCTCCCACGTTAAGGCAACAGTACCCTTACTCTGAGATTGATCGAATTTAAAATACGGTCTCACTAAGTGAGGTGAATCACATTTGAGTCAAACTAAAATGGACCCAAAAACTCTTGATTTAAAGCCACAAATTCAGCGCAACCGATTCAAATTTCGAAACGTATCGTTTGGAGCGCTAGCTGTGAATGCATACCTACACGAAATTGAGCTCTAAATTAATAGTACTAAGATTCATTTTAGTTTGATGCATATGTAATTCACCTCACTTAGTGAGACCGTATTTTAAATTCGATCAATCTCAGAGTAAGGGTACAGCGCTCAACACTGTGCCAGGGAGGTCGTCCATGCCCGGTTGACTCACAATATTTTAGAAAGTCCAGATCGTTTCAATAAACAGCGTTATCAATTTATATTAATAAAAATATGGCTTAATTAAAGCCAATTGAGCTTAGCTGTTACTAAAATTTAAACAAAATGACAATGATATTTTCACCTTTCAGTTATATTAAGACTATTCGGGCATGATTTCATCAATGTGATATGACTATTTCTTTATCACTCATGATGATGAAGCAAATTCTCGAACTAGAAATTCTAAATAATACGAGGAAAATGGTGCTTACGAGTAGTCATGCCGTTTCCTCTTAGTAATCGTGTTAGTAACGCAGTTAGTAAGTTACATTGCCTTGTTGGTCTAGTATTTAGCATGTTCGACTGCAGCCGACCAGATCCCGGGTGGCCCGGGTTCGAGTCCCGGGTCGGGCCATAATTAAGCAATGGGTTTTACTGACAAGAATTCCTCAGAACTAGCTAGCTCGGTCCTGCGCCTGATCTCTCTCCGGTCGTGTCGGATTTTCTGTCCCATCGGGCTATGCGAGTAAAGGAACAGAGAGTGCACCTGCGTATGCGCACACGCTTGTACACTATAATATCTCCCGCGCAGATGGCTAATCTCTGTTGAGATCGGCCGCCGTGGCCGAAATCCGAAAATAAATGTCACAGGTATGAAACTTTTGACCAAAAAGAGATTTTTTGCTAATAAAACTGTTATAAAAATACTAGCTGATGCCCGCGACTTCGTCCGCGTGGTTAAAGTTTTTTTATTCCCGCGGGACCTCCTTAATTTTCCGGAATAAAAAGTAGCCTATGTCACTCTCCAGGTCCTCAACTATACACATCATCAACTATATGCCAAAAATCACGTCGATCCGTTGCTCCGTTGCGGCGTGATTGAAGGATAAACTAACAAACCAATAAACCAACAAACAAACACACTTTCGCATTTGTAATACTATATGATGCCCGCGACTTCGTCCGCGTGGATTGAGGTTTTTCGGTTCCCGCGTGAACTCTCTGTGCCAAATTTCATCCAGATCCGTTCAGCCGTTGGAGCGTGATTGAGTAACAAACATCCATACATCCATACATCCATACATCTATATACATCCATACAACATCGCATCGCATTTATAATATTTATTTGAGTGATTGGTATTATTAGGTAAGTATAAGAATGAATTGTTTTGTTCTAGGTGTGATTTGGGAAACAAATAATGCTTTCCCAGGCGCGGGGAAGTTCTTCGAGCTAATGAAGAGGCTGGGGAAGACTATTAACTTTGTCTCCAATAATAGTTTAAGGAGTAGAGAAAACTATGAGGCAAAGTTCAAATCCGCTGATATTGAAGATGGTTTTGTAAGTACTGCAACCATAGAGGTAATATTAACCCTATATATTACCTACTATATATTATATCTCTATGACTGCAACACTGCTTCAAATAAACAGCATCTAGGCACGTCCATATTAAAGTATAATATGACTAATTTCTGATATCCTATAAGAATAAGAAATTTCTGATATCCTATAAGATTATGAAATTTTCCCGCTATAAAAGACCCAAGTATCTAAAAAGGCTAAAGCTTATTCAGGTTTTTATTATTTAAAACTTAAATGCTAATGTTCATATCTCTTACTTCAAACCCCCATTTCACCCCATTAGGGGTGAATTTTCTCAAAACCAATTCTTAGCTGATGTCGACGCCATAGAAGGAACATTTAGTTTCTTTTCTTTAGAACCTATAGTTTCTTAGATATCGTGATTAGTGAGTGAGTGAGTGGTGCTTTTATGTAATAAAAAAACATAATATAGATTCAGCTGCGAAAATGCCGCGCGAGGCATGTTCGTGTATGTTTTGTATTTACTTACTCGTAGATAGCGAGGCAATTTCATCGGGATAGGTGCTCGCTTGGCGTGTAGGCAATTTGGCTAATAAATAAAAAATACGCACTGAATAGAGAACCTACTTCTTTTTGGAAGTCAGTTAAAAATTCAATAGTCGCCGTAGTAATTCAACCCGCATGATTTAAGTAAGTATTTAAAAATCCCGAGGGAAGACATTTTTCTGCGATAAATCCGGGATAGATCTCTCCGGTGTGCAAGCTGATGGCAAGCTGTCTCTGTGCTTCCCTTCAAATCTGTTAATGGGAGCAACTGTAAAAAGGTAACAAACAGACAGACAAGCTTTCTGTACTTTATAATAATATTTTTCACTGAAATAACTTTAATATTATGATAACGAAACCTTAGTTCCTATGTATTTCTTAGACGAAAATAAGAGTTCCAAATAAAGATTGTAACATTGACTGATACTTCAATTATATGCCCAAAGGAGGCTTTCTATTGTAGGAAAGCACATTTTGGGATCTTTTTATTTGTATATTTTTGTGTACTTTGATTACCAAATTAACTATACCTTTGTACGAGAAAACATACATTGTTACAGGAAACATAATATTGTGATATAAAACCATTTTCTCAGAAGGTTGATAGATGAAAGAATCTATTCGATTGTTATATAAAATTAGGGCTTTTATTATGTTTATTGTGTAGTTAGTTAGTTTCATAAAACATATTTGATGGAGTTTTACCATTATTTTATTAGTTTTTTTATTATTGCACTATATTATTAGTACGTAGGTATACCATCGAACAAATACAATGCCCGTAATTTAATGGTACAAAATCTATTTGGAAAAATTGTGAAAATATTTAGAAGTGCATTCGTTTTAAATTTGGAAATTAAAAATTCACGATACGGAATTAATACCTACCCTGTAATGTTTACTCGCTTTAATTAATATTTATTAAGTTTTAAAAGGTGGATCCGACTGACTGTCATATCGACGTAATTAAATTGAACTGTTTAATATATGCCTGGGTCAAGAAAATTAAGATCTTTCAAGGAGGTTTTCAAGAAAATTAAGATCTTTCAAGGAGGTTTTCTCTTTGACGAAGACCCGAATATCGATATATATATATGTAGGTACTAGATGGGCCCTTTCATAGAAAAAGTTGGGCGTCCGACTTGTAGGGCATGCCCCTCACCTGTATAAGCCTGTCCTTGTCCCCGCCATAGCGCTGTCCTGATTTACAGACTGGATGGCGTTAGTAAAATAAGCTCACATTCTTTGTTTGACAGGGCCCGTCTATGTAAATTGAGGTCGTTACCGAACAAAGCTAAGACGGGTCAGTTTGTCTTACAAAATAGTATATGAAATGTTGGTGGATAAACTGTCTGTTTTTGGACTGGGTGGATCGTTTCTTTCGTGGCTTTCTTCTTATTTGACTGGCAGATTCTCATTTGTAGCAGTTAAGGGCCATACATCCCAAACCTACAGCGTATCATCTGGAGTTCCTCAGGGATCAATTTTGGGACCACTTTTATTCAACATTTTCATAAATGACATCACGAACTGCATTCAAAATTCAAAATACTTCATCTTCGCAGACGATCTGAAACTTTCCAAAAAAATTGATAAGACAGATGACATCACCCTGTTACAAGAGGACATAAACAGAGTAGCAGATTGGTGTAAGCTAAATGGCATGGAACTCAATCCTGCAAAATGCTCCTTTATAAGTTTCACACGCAAACACTCTAAACTCGATGGCAATTATTTGATTAATAATAATTTGCTACAAAGACTGGATCTTGTTCGCGATCTGGGAATTACACTAGATGCTAAATTACGTTTTAACCACCATATCGACAACATTTGCAGATCTGCGCGTAAAATGCTAGGTTTTGTCTTTAGAAACTCCAAACCATTCAAAAAACTCCAAACCAAAAAGCTTTTGTACACGAGCCTAGTCAGAAGTAAACTCGAGTACGGGACGGTGATATGGAACCCTAGTTACCAGATTCACAAAGATCGAATAGAAAGTATACAGAGACGATTCACAAAGTTCTATTCCGGATCAAATAGAATAGTACCCTACTCTTCTCGCCTTAAAACCTTTAAATTAAACTCACTATCAGACAGACGAAAGTTACATGATATGTTGTTCTTATATAAGCTTATCAACGGAACTATAGATAACCCAGAATTACTAAGCCAGATTTCTCTCAAAACTCCCTCGCATCTGCCGCGGCACCCTATCCAACAGCTGTTTGCACACAAATTCAACAGAACCAACCTTGGCAATCATTCAATAATACCCCGGCTGAGCAGGCTGTATAGGGAACTTACGGTCAAGGATAAGTCTGTCGACGTGTTCCACGACAATATCAAAAAATTTAAAGCGAAAGTGATCAACACTATTAAAAGCGCTACTTAATTTAATTAACAATAAGTTTAGTAAGGTAATAAGTCTAGTTTAAATTTTTTAGCAATAAGTATAAGTAGTTGTTATAATTTAATAATTTATTTCGTTTAACTTAATAATTTGTTTATGTATTGTACGACCTTTATTTTGAGCATGATGTGGCTGCCTATAAGTGAAATTATGTGTGTTTCGCTACCCTAAGTTTATTTATGTCTAAGTTTAATGTACATGTAATTTTGTTGGTAACCCAAGTAAAAATAAAATAAAAAAAAATAAAAAAATCTACCTCTATCTTTTTTTACCTCCGTGGCGCAGTGTGTTGTTGTCTTAACGTGCGGAGGTCCCGGGTTCGATCCCCGGCAGGGCAATTTGGGAATTTATAATTTCTGAATTTTCCCTGGTCTGACCTGGTGGGAGGCTTCGGCCGTGGCTAGTTACCACCCTACCGGCAAAGACGTGCCGCCAAGCGATTTAGCGTTCCGGTACGATGCCATGTAGAAACCGAATAGGGTTATGGGTTAATATAACTGCCATGCCCCTAACAGGTTAGCCCGCTACCATCTTAAACTGCATCATCACTTACCATCAGGTGAGATCGCAGTCAAGGGCTAACTTGTAGTGGATAAAAAAAAAACCTACTCATACCAATTTTTTTTATACAGGAGCGCCTTACAATACCATCTACAGCAATCGCCGCGTACCTCCAATCAGTTAATTTCGACAAAACTGTATACTGCGTGGCGTGTCCTGAAACAATAGTTGTTCTGAAGTCACACGGATTCAAATGTAAAGAAGGGGTAAGATATTAAATAGTTTAAATATTACTAGTTGTTCGCCCCGAACTGAGACCTCGCGGTATCCATAAACTTTTACAGAGCGCTATCTATTGACATCATTGTGAAGTTCTGTTAAAAATACTGAAGCTCATTAAAAATTAAATAATTTCGTTTCCTTATAATATTTATCTAATTTTAGTATTTGTTGTTCATGTACAGGATATAATTAAAATAATTGATCAAGTTTCAGGCTCAGCCTTTCAGAAAATTGAGAGTTCTGAGGTCAACTTTGGACGTTCGAAAATCTCCACTTTGAAAGCCCCCCATTTCGTCAATTTTAAGGGAAAAATTAAAAAAAATATATTTTTGGACTCTATTCCTAATTATCTTTAAAATGACATGCCGCAACCCTATGTAACGCTAAAAAAAATATTTTACTTCAAATTCAAATTCAAATTTTTTAATAAAACAACGGTTGTTATCTTATAATTAGTGCCGTTCACAATTTACTGCTAGTAGCAGTGTGCAAAAATAATACAGTACAGTACAGCCTTAAATTACGTTATTTTTTTATCAATTATTTATAATATTTAACCAACATCCAATTCCCTTATGTCCAACAATTTAAAATGTGTCAATATAATAATGTATGTTGAAATAAATCATTTTCATTTTTTTTCGCATTCGCTTCTATGAGAGCCCCCCTGAAATAATATTATAATGTCGTATACTCATCACAGTCTATAACACGTAATATATACTCGTACGAACGCTTTGCTAACTACAGACATTATCGATGGGTAACACTAACACATACCCTAAAATATCACGATTTCAGTGTTGTTTTTAGAGCGGTATATATAACGCAAAAACATTATTATAAAGGCATGTTTATACTGGGTCAATTCCTGGTGGCAGCGTCGCTACTCCCTAGTGATCCACCAGCTATGTAAACACTTGTTCGTACCAGTCCAACAGGGTTTATCGACTTTGCCTCACCAAGATGCCCCAGTGGGACAAAGTCATGTTGTTAAACTTTTGCGATCGACTTTGCTACACTTTCATTTTAGTGGGTGACTTCCGCCAGCCACACCATATCTACAGTGCGAGCCTTATAATATGTTTAACCGCTTAGCGCTATTTGCGCACCTCTTGTAGTACATAATACAATAAAACCCCACGACAGACTGGATACATGTAAACAACACAGTCCAGTAGGGCATCGATTTACCAACTAAGGATACAACATTACCTACAAATTAATACTCAAAAAGCGTCCACAATCGCTTATACAAACACAGCATAGATAATACGGATAATGATACACCAAACGGTTTACAAAAATCAACCATATATAGCTTTATATTTAGGATTAAATTTTGTAATAACAATTCGACACATACGACATTTTGTCGCCTAGTGTACTCATGCGCGACTGAGGCGAAAATTGTTCACAATATCTATTTGTGCACAATTTGACCGTGCCGTTTTTTGAGTTTCGATGGTGCGTCTAAGGTATTGGTAAGTCAATGAGGGCAGTCCACAACGAGTAAAATCTCTATATGTCTACCGAAGCTAAGATGGTTACACATATAATGAATGGAAGTCCATGATAATGAATGAACTAGAAGTTTAATTCGCTATAATCTGCCACAGCAGACAAATCTATGTGGTACAGTGCGTGTCTTTCACCAATAGCATGTGTCGTGTGGTGCGGGTTGTTACGTTCCCTCAAATATGGTTGAGCGAAGCAATGGCTGGATCATGTGTCATGCTCGTGAACGGGTGCCACCGTCGGAAATGGGGCTGCCTCTGTCTGCCAGTCTTGGCGTGTATTGAGTGTTGTATGCTCGTAAAAAAAAGCTTACTATACAATCGAAGATTACGTAAATGATAAAAAAAAGCGTGGATTTGATTCGCTCCGGCTATGCGTGGGACTGCAGTTACTTGTATCATTAGGATGATTGTAAGTTTTGATGGAAAAGAGCAACCACCGAGTTTCTTGCTGGCTCTTCTCGGTAGGAATGGCATTCCGAACCAGCGGTAGATTCATATTATAACGATTCAAAAGCGCTTGTAAAAGCTTATTTGAATAAAAAACATTTGAATTTTGAATTTTGAATTTTGAATTTTTGAACACCCACCACCCAGCAATTCGCACCGGCACAGCACCACACCACACAAATCCTCCAAATCACTCTCAACGTACGTTTCACTCCAAAACCGGAGCATCTTCAGGAGATGTTGACTCGACAATGCACGATTGTAAAGATTGATTGGTTACACATATGACATGTCTCGTTACGTCAAAAGTAGAGATAAAAGTAATATTTCTTATCTGTGGTATTTTTCTCTACGAACCCTTACATGCTGACTATTTTTTCTTGTAGTATACCTACCGGATTTTGTGCATGTTAGAGTAAACGAGAAATTAGCCGGCATCGACAACATCTCTCTCTCTCGAAATATCTCGATGTGTGCATGCTAAGCCTGCGGAGATGAAATTCGCTGGCAACTGTGACTATCGTTACCCACCCTAGTTAACCTCCCTCTAGAGTCTACAGATACTTAAATAAAGAACTAAACTATGGAAGGAAAGTAACTTAACCTCTGTATATAAAACAAAAGTTGTAGACGTGTGAGATTTAAAAAAAAATCATAGCCAGTTTTTTTCAGCCTGATGTTGGCACGTATTACTACGGTGACTACATTGAATACCTAACCGACGACGAAGAGATAGGTGCGGTGGTTTTCGACAGTGACTTCAAAGTCAACCTTCCCAAGCTGTACAAAGCCATAACTTACCTCAACAGGCCTGACGTCATCTTTATAAATGGCGCTACGGACAAATATGTGCCTTTGAAAGCTGGAGTATTGACTTTAGGTAAGTATCAAGTAACAGACAGCTTTACTTCTACTACTAAGTATATTATATAACATACTAGATGATGCCCGCTACTTCGTCCGCGTGGATTAAGGTTTAATCTTCATTTTCCGGGTTCTCTGCCGCGGCCCTCTGTCCTTCCGGGATGCAACTTATCTCTATACAAAATTTCATCAAAATTGGTTGAAAAGATGGGCTATTTAAGCGCAGCAGACAGACAGACATAGGTAGGTGAGGTAGGGCTTTCGCATTTATAAAATTAGTATGGCTTATTGCATAATATTTTGTGAAGTTATAACAAGATGGTCAAATGCGAGTATAATTATTCACTCTCATACCATTGCATATTTTTTAGATAATTATCTTCTTTAATGCTTCAATAATTTTTAATTTTTTTTTGTTAATTTTGACGACCTCCGTGGCGCAGTGTTAAGGGCTGTTGCCTTAACGTGCGGAGGTCCCGGGTTCGATCCCCGGCAGGGTTTGGAAATTTATAATTTCTGAAATTGCCCTGGTCTGGCCTGGTGGGAGACTTTGGCCGTGGCTAGTTACCACCCTACCGGCAAAGACGTACCGCCAAGCGATTTAGCGTTCCGGTACGATGCCGTGTAGAAACCGAATTGGGGTATGGGTTTAATTAACTGCCATGCCTCTAACAGGTTAGCCCGCTACCATCTTAGACTGCATCATCACTTACCATCAGGTGAGATCGCAGTCAAGGGCGAACTTGTAGTGGATTAAAAAAATAATAATAATAATTAATATTAATGTTTGTTGCAGGTACGGGAATATTCACTGAAATAGCCAGCCAGGAATCAAAACGTGAACCAATATTGCTGGGCAAGCCGGGAAAGACATTCGGTGACTTCGCTATGAAACGAGCTGGTGTGTCAGACCCTAGTCGAGTACTATTTATTGGGGATATGTAAGTTAGAACTATAATTATGAGCTCTTAGAACTATTTATTTTATAAACTTACTTAAATATACATATCAAAAATTTTCGGAACCGGCAGGATTTGAACCTGCGTCTCTCTGGGAATCGCGCCCTGAGCGCCTTGACCACTCGGCCACGGTTCACTTACCTGCCAGTGACGTAATTTGAGATATGCATCTTTAATCCAGTCTTTTTACGCGACTGTTTATGCCATCTAGTAGCGATATATTAAAGTATCGAAACTACTTTCAAAGGCCCATATTCGATGGAACTCTTTGAACTAGGAATGACACATTTTGCGTTTTACTAAAAAACGCAAAACATTTTGCGTTTTAATAGTATTCATCTGGATTAAAGATGCATATCTCAAATTTCGTCACTGGCAGGTAAGTGAACCGTGGCCGAGTGGTCAAGGCGCTCAGGGCGTGATTCCCAGAGAGACGCAGGTTCAAATCCTGCCGGTTCCGAAAATTTTTGATATGTATATTTAAGTAAGTTTAGAAACTTTCCTCGTGTGTGAAGCACTGTAATAAAAATTATAAAATATTTATTTATAATATCAAGTTTAGCGGTCAAAGACATGAAAAAGCTAGCTATTTTTATGTAGTCATATTATCTATTAATTTCCAATACTTTTAGTTCTAACAAATTATTTACTAACGGCCGAAATTAATAATCAATCTCTCTGTAATCTGTCGATAAGTTGCTAAGCAACGTTGTTTTTTGAAGAAAAGTACAATACAACTCTGGACAAATAACAACGTTGCTTGGTAACAAATCGACAGATTACAGATAGATTGATTATTAATTTCGGCCGTTAATCATTAATTTTGCTTAAACTTCCAGTTCCTCTTTATACTTTAAGCTTTCCTCACAGTTCCGTGAAAACCATTTGTTTCATGAAAATACTTTTAGCAGAACTTTTAAACAAAAAAAAAATGGCAGCCATAGGGACTGCTGATAGATGTGAAAACGAATGTATTTAAAATAATTAAAAAAAAATTAAAATATAAACCTTAAAACTAAGACCCACTACATCCCACTAACGTCCCACTGCTGGTCACAGGCCTCCACTCTCATAGGAGAGAAGGAATTAGAGCTTAGACCCACCACGCTGCTCCAATGCGGGTAAACCCAACACTTAATTATGGCCCGACCCGGGACTCGAACCCGGGACCTCGTCGGCCGCAGTCGAACATGTTAACCACTAGACCAACGAGGCAGTTAATAAAACTAAGATATTGTAGTTTAATTACGAATGTAGTAAATTTATATATAAGACCTTTTGTCTTCGTAACAGCATGGGGCAGCGAGGTGTCAGTGACGGTGTCGGTGACGCGAATCCACAAGTTTACCTCCTACCAAAAAGTGCTCAACGCGGCTAAAGAAGTTTTCACTTCAAAAATGGATGAAAAAATATAAGTTACCATAATGAAAATTAAATGTTGACTTTTTTACAGGATTGAACAAGATATAGGATTGGGAAGAGCGACCGGCTTCAAGACGCTTCTAGTCTTGACAAACAAAACAAAAGAGGAAATGTTATCTCACGAAACCCTGAAGCCTGATTACTACGCTGATTCACTTGGCAGTATAGTCCCTATCTTAGAATCTATAGCTAAGTAGTTGATAAGCAAAAATGAGAAGCTTTTAGTTCCTTTTCTACTTAATAAGTAGATTTAAAAAGTAGTAGAAAATTGATGTTGTTGGCTACTACCGTATGAGGATGCAATTCGGTAAACTTTTAGTTCCTTATTTTTACTTACCATGAACCTGATCTTACCATCAGGTGAGATCGCTGTGACGGACTAACTTGAAGAGGAATAAAAAAATTAAAAAAAAGTACCTCCCTTCGACATTTGATGTTGTTGGCTAGATGGACGTATCGATGGACGCAATGTCGTAATTTCGAAAGTGTAGACTGGTATAGTTTTACCCGACTATGGTATATTATACTTGTTTACTGTAAATGAATGTTGTAAGTGCTTAATTATGTATTAGTCATTAATTTTTTTTACAACAATAGCTATTTTCTAAGCAGAAATGATTTTGTACTTACATATTTGAAACCTAGGCTAAATGTGATACAAGTGATACTGCTGTTTTGGATGCGGGTGGACTTATTTACTTATTCTTTGTACATACATATAATTCTTAATGTTAATTTTCTTTCTAGAATGTATAATTTATTTTTTTATTGTCATGAATTTTCTGAATCAAATTCGAATACTAAAAATATTGCCAGATTTTTTACTAACTTAGCGAAATATTTCTCAATTACATGAAGGATGTGTGTCAAAGATTTAACAGGGATACCCCTGTTAAATCTTTGACACACATCCTTCCCGTTCATGTAACGGTGTAATGATGGTAGTATACACTACCATCGCTTTGAGCAATATTGTTTTAATATTGTTACGTTCATGTTTATCGATTACTAGCTGATGCCCGCGACTTCGTCCGCGTGGATTGAGGTTTTTCGGTTCCCGCGGGAACTCTTTAATTTTCCGGGATAAAAGTAGCCTATGTGCTATTCCAGACTATAATCTATCTCTGTGCCAAATTTCATCCAGATCCGTTCATCTGTTGGAGCGTGATTGAGTAACAAACATACATCCATACATCTGTAATGTATGAAATGAAACACGGACTATCGCAGACTGGTTTAATGGCGGACGAAAGTACAAGTTGACAACTAAATTGTTTAACTACCTACATAACACTGCTCCTCTCTTAAATTAACTATAGGTAAGTTAAAGCTTATAATAATGATGAGAGAATATACCTAAAAAAACAAACAAAACAATATTTTGTTATACATGCTAAAACATACAACAACGAGTAGAATAAAAACGTTAAAAACTTAAGTGCTAATGGACTAATCAACTTATAAATAAACATAATAATATATTACAGCTTCATTACTTTTTTAATACGCGGTCTTAATGCCATGCGATAAGATTCATTATTAGGACTAATATTCATAGTCTTTTGAGAAGGTGAAGGTGCCTTTTTAGTAAGACTTTCTGCCTCTTTATTAGGCGTTGAAGCGATTTGTGCGTTTTCGGTGCTACCAATGACCTCATTACCACTTCCGCTTCCCCCCGTGTTTTCACTATCTGTACCTATTAATGAGTACCTAGATTTTCTAACGCCTTTGTCTAGGATTTGATCGACATGTCTTCTACAAGTGCGGTTGTCGTCGTTAGTTTTAACCACATACGAGACTGGTCCTGTTTTATTAACTACCACACCCTCTTTCCATTTAATCAAATTATCATTATAATTACGGACGAGAACACGATCGCCGGATTGCATTTCGCGCAATGAGCCGCCGCGACGTTCCTCTTGACGAAGTTGTTTATCGCGAATCACATCTCGAGTACTCGGTCGCAATAAATCTAATCTGCCGCGTAACCTATGTCCCAACAGTGCGACGGAAGGCTCTTTTTGAGTGGTAGAATGCTCTGTATTTCTGTATGTAAATAAAAATTTACATAAAGCTCTGTCTAAATCCTCATTTTCAATTGTCGCTTTCTTCAAGACTAACTTGACTGTTTTAACAACGTTTTCAGCCGCGCCATTACTGGACGGATGATAGGGGGCCACTAAAATTCTTTTAATTCCATTTTTAGTTAAATATGACAAATATTGTGACGAGGAAAAAGGCGGACCATTGTCACTGCAGATGACCTTGCAAAGACCTAGTCGGGCAAATATTTTGCGCAGGCAAGCTATAACAGTCGCCGCTGAGGTGTTCGACACTGATTCTACTTCTAACCATTTCGAATGAGCGTCTAAAATAACTAAATAGTATTTATTGCGGAAAGGACCTAGAAAATCAACGTTCAATCGCGACCATGGTTCCGTCGGCCACTCCCATGTGTGCAGCGGCGCAGGCGGCGGCTGCGCGCGCTGCGCGCTGCACGCCGCGCACTCACGACAAACGCGCTCGATATCGGCGTCCAAACCGCTCCACCATAGGTAGTTACGCGCCAGCTGCTTCATCTTAACGATACCTATGTGTCCTGAATGCAATTCGTCCAAAACGGCACTATGCAAGCTGACCGGTATGATAACGCGGTAACCCCAAACTAAACATCCCTGTTCTAAGAATATATTATCTCGTCTTATGTGATATTGCCTATAACATTCATTTTCTACTTGATCGGGCCATCCGAATTTAACATAACTCATTATCTTGTTCAAAGTAGTGTCTTTAACCGTTTCCTTTTTAATTTCATGACATGTAATAGGTAACTTGTCTTCGATAAAAAATAAATAACTATTGTTGCCACTGTCCTTTGGTGTACTACTTCGACTGCTAGAACATTCTACTAGCGGCAGACGAGACAATGCGTCTGCGAAACAATTCCTTGATGAGGAAATAAATTCGATATTAAAGTTGTAAGCAGCTAGGCGAACTGCGTATCTCTGTAAACGGCCTGCAGCGGTTTGTGGAATACCCTTATTTTTGCCGAAGATATAACTCAATGCCCGGTGATCACTACGCAAAATGAAATGCCGACCAAAAAGATACTTATGATGCCTAGTAACTCCAAAAATGATGGCTAAAGCTTCTTTATCTAGTTGCGAATAGTTACGCTCGGCATCATTGAGTGTACGCGAGGCGCAACTGATAAGACGTTCCGAGCCGTCGGGGTAGCGGTGCGATAGAACCGCGCCAAGGCCGTACGCGCTGCTGTCCACTGACAACAACAAAGGCAACTTCGTATCGTAGTGAGCTAGCACCGGCGAACTACTGAGGATTTTTTTAACTTTCATAAAGGCACTTTCACATTCCGGACTCCAATTCCAAGTTACATTTTTCTTTAGTAAATCGTATAAAGGTTTCAACACAGAACTCATATTCACACAGAATTTATTGTAAAAGTTAACAAGACCTAAAAAACTTCTCAACTGCGTTACATCGTTCGGTGACGGTGCAGACACAATGGCTTCAATCTTGTTAGCATCAGTGTGTAAGCCCTTTTTATCGATTTTGTATCCTAAATACGTAACACTATCTTTAAAGAACTCACACTTAGACCAATTTACTCGCAACCCGGCCTCTTGTAATCTAGCTAAAACAGCACGTAAATTTTTATAATGTGTCTCCCTATCCTTGCCCGTTACACAGATATCATCTTGGAAAGCTACCGTAGAAGATAAACCACATAAGGTTTCTTCGATCAATTTTTCGAAATATTCGGGAACACATTTTATTCCAAAAGGCACCCGCTTGTAAACAAAAGTACCTACATGTGTAGTTATAGCCGTCATGGGTTGCGAGTCCTCTGTTAACAAAACCTGCTGATAGGCATGGGACAAGTCCAATTTAGAAAACTGCTCGCCACCCCCTAGTGTGGCAAATATATCTTCGATTTGTGGGAGTGGATAGTGAAAATCTTTTAACAACGGATTAATTGTTATCTTATAGTCTCCACAAATACGAATATCGCCATTTTTTTTAATGATAGGTACAATAGGTGTCCCATAATCTGACCGATCTACCTTATAAATGACGTCATCTCGCTGCAACCGCTCCAACTCGCGCTCGACCGGGCCGCGGAGGGCGAGGGGGAGCGGGCGCGATTTCACGAATACTGGAGTCTTATCGGCTAGATGTAATTGCATTCGAGTTTTAAATGTCCCAAGCCCATCAGCGAACACATCTGGGAATTCCTTTTTTAACGATTCAATATTATTATTGTTTTCACACTTCTCGGATAGATTATGACAGTTAGTAACATCAATTTGTAATAGCCTGATCCAAGTGCGACCCAATAAAGGAGGGCCACCGTTTTCTATTACGAACAACTGTAACTTTTATGAACTAGATTTATATTTAACATTTACCATAATATATCCAAGAGGTTCAATAACATTACCGGTGTAGGATTTTAACCTTAAATTCTTATGTTGAAGACATAAATTAGAGAAATATTTATCGTACAAACATTTCGATATTGCAGATATCTTACTACCAGTATCTATTTCGAATTTTACTACTGAGTTTTCAACATTAAGTTTTAGATAATACGGGCCATCGCTGCCATCGCAGGTTATATTGTAAAACCCTACATCACTGTCATCAGAATCATTAAAAAAAAACTGACCTTTGGGATTCTTCTGGTTCGTCGAATCACTGCACTTATCACTGCACTTATCACTGTTTGGGCAAACGGCCTTGAGGTGGCCCCTGGATCCGCATGTATCACAGGTATACGATTTAAACCTGCACCTGGAAGGCGGGTGTCCACGCCCGCAACGCCAACAGCCGCGCCTCGTGGACTCGGCGCCCGCCGAGCCGGTCCCGACCGCCTGGCTGCCTCCCTGGCCTCCTCCGCTCCGCCGTTCCGTGCGCCCGCGCTCCCCGCGTGCCGTCGAGGGTCTGATGCGGTGCAGCGCTTCCGGGACGACAGCTGCGCTCGCCCCGGACGCCGCCTCCGCCGCGTGCCTCTCCGCCGCCTCGAGCGCCAACGCGAGCTCCACTGCTCGCTTATAATCGATGTTCCGCTCGGCAAACAGTCTAGACCTCATGTCTTCGCTATGAAGGCCGGAAACGAACTGGTCTCTTAGATTGACCTCAAGACTATCTCGAAAATTGCAATGTTTAGCCAGATGCTTCAAACTTTTCAGATAATCACTCACTGCCTCCCCTTGTAACTGTTTCCGCTGCCGGAACATATGCCTCTCTGCGATCTCCGACCTTTGTGGCTCCAAATGATCCTTAACGATTTTCACTAATTGTTCGAAGGTTTTGTTTTCTGGTAACTCCGGTGAGCATAAATCGCACATCAACTCGTAACACGTAATGCCGACGTGCGTGACCAACGTGGCCACGTGTAACTCTTTACTAATGTTATTTAACGCAATAAATTGCTTCACCCGTCGGCAATATGCATCCCAGTTGTGGGAACCGACGTCAAAAGGTTCAATTTTACCAAAGGGCATTATTTTAATTACAAAACCGAACTGCGCCAAATGTAATGTATGAAATGAAACACGGACTATCGCAGACTGGTTTAATGGCGGACGAAAGTACAAGTTGACAACTAAATTGTTTAACTACCTACATAACAACATCCATCCATCCAAACTTTCGCATTTATAATATTTATTTGATAATCCTTATTTTAGGGACCTCAAGGTCCGCGACATAAAACTGTCATTATGAAATACCTACTTAATACTACTTTAAGCGATAGTAGTAACCCTCCTGGTGTATATTTTGTCTGTTACTTTAAGCACAGTCTAAGAAGCCATTCATACATGGGAGACGCTAGACAAAAGGAGAGCTAGACAACGGAAAGTACCTATCTCCAAGCTTTTCAGAAAGATCAGGTAAAAATTCAGTCATTCTATCACTGTAATAGGTCAGACTGCGGTCTGCAATTTGTATTGGGTTCAGTCTACTTTAAGGATAATGTACAGTCGACGTCAAAAGTCCATATAGAATAAGCAAGCATAAGGCTTGTTATTTGCAAAGTCACCCTGAGTGAACAACTGTGTACATAAATAATATTCATCTTGTAGTTGGTTTTTTATACTTTAACGAGGTCCTCAAATAAAGTTTCATTTTTCAATTTATGACAGTTATTATTCTAAGCAGTATTAATAGAATGGTTTGAACCTATTGATGTTACAGATTATGTAAGTTGGTGTGGATGTGTGATTCAGATTGCTTGCAAACAGTTTTAGCAGTTAAGTTATGGCTGGACTTTTGACGCCGACTGTACTTACTCTGTATTAATAGTAGGATTAGTAACCTACACAGCTTTTGTGCAAGAAAAAAAACATATTTTTACAATATGAACATTTCAACTATCATGCTATACGTTAAATTGGGTAACAGTAATACAGAGTCCAAAAAAGTCCACATACTACTACAATGATAAAATACTGCCGACCACCAATTGTAAATTCCATTCTTCAAATTGCCAATGCCTCTGAAAGCCAGTAGTTCTGTTGAAAGTGAAAAATCCACAAGTATTCGGCCTTTTTCAATTGTGTCTGTCACTGAAAAGCGTTGTGTAACATGTGTGGACCAGTTTTATTGCGTTGCAGTTTTTTTTGTTCCTATTTACTTGCGTTTTTGGTCAAATTGGTTCATGTTATACACTTGTTTAAAGTATTATGTGTTTTTGTCTGCATATAGACGACTCTATGCAGACAAAAACGACGACTAAACAACTTTAATGACTTATTTAGGGCTCTTGACTTCTGCTCCAACCAATTTTCGGAGGTTATTATTATGATTGTTTTACAGGCAAATCAATAGCTGTTTATATAAAATTGCCATTTCTATCCTATTCCTACCCTACGTTTTTTGATTCCCACAGGAACGTTTTAATATGCCGTGATAAAAAATAACGTATGTCCTTTCTCGGGATGCAACCTATCTATGTACCAAATTTCATCAAAATCGGTTGAACTGATCGGCCGTGATAGCGAAGCAGACAGACAGAAAGAAAGGCAGACACACTTTCGCATTTTATATTACTTAGTAAGTATAGAATACTATTTAAGTAATAATTAATTAGATTAATATTGATTTAAGTAGCAATTTAATTCGTATCCATATACTCCATATAAAGTGTACCTGTCTGTCCGTCAGCCATCTGCCCATCTGCTTTACCAATTTGGACAAAATTTGGTGCAGAGGTTCCGGAAATGGACGCAAGCTTTTTAAACAACAATATTCTAGTAAAATAAAGCATGTAGTATAATAAATACAATTCTGTGTTGGTAAGTAGGTACTATTTTATAAATTCATAACTTAAAATTCAAAAGTAAAATATTGTTCACTATCACACTGCCAACAATATTCCATTATACTTGACCGCACTTCAGTATAGTAGCTTTCATAATATATTATACGCCCCAGGGTAGAAATATGTCACTAAATATTTCATCGGAGATCAGGTGCAGCAAACAAAATTCCTAAACTGTGACATAGATTTATTGGGAGGGTGCAGGATGAAATTGTTAAAATTGGGTTTCATTTTATCGGATTAAGCTGGCAGAGGTGCGGATTTAATATAGACTGTGGAAGCGACTCGAAAATATATTAGGTACGCTAGATATCAGCTATGAAAATACTAGCTATATTATGATGTACCTAGTAGATATCTGTTTAAAATGCAAATTGTATTGTTGGGGATACAAAATTATCTCGTCCATCTCCAGAATGCAGCCAAAAGCTGTGCCAATATTTATTTAGATTTGGCCGTGGTATGATTTTGTTATTTATTATTTAAGCTACTGGGGCTGATCCAGCAGTGCACAATATCTAAATTAAATTGAAATGACAGCATTAATATGATTGCTAATCCTTTCATAATACTCCCTGCCGAAAGGGACAGAACTAGATTTAAAGCTGTCATTTTAGTTTAGAGATTGTGTTATACAGAATTGGCCACAACTGTCTATCCAAATTGAAAAATGTACTTACGGCTTTTTAAATTATTACATTCATCATCATCATCGTCATAAACTTATGGCTGGCCCACTGCTAAAAACGAGTCTCTCTCCAGAGTGTGGATGCCTTCAAACACCTGTGAGAATAATATAGAGAACTAGACGATGCCCGCGACTTCGTACGAGTGGATTAAGTTTTTTTGATTCCCGGGGAACTCCTTAATTTTCCGGGATAAAAAGAAGCCTATGTCCCGGGATACAAACTATCCCTACACCAAATTTCATCAAAATCGGTATAACAGATGGGCCGTGAAAGCGTAGCATACAGACGGACAGACACACTTTCGCATTTATAATATTAGTATGGATTCTCAGACATGCAGATTTCTAGACTGATTTTGGCATAAAAAAGACTTACAGGCACTTACTTAGGCCACCGGGTCAGATTACTTAGTCGGACTAAATAAAGAAATTGAAATTATACTTTAGGAATTATACTTATTAAAGGAATTAAATTATACTTGATATTTTTTCGTAAACACGTGTTTAAAAGACTAAATTGCATTTCCAAAACCTTTAGGAAAATTACCTCAGCTCACGGTTTACCGAGGGCCGGCGCTAATCTCGACGTAATTAGGGGTCATCCTCTTACCCGTATAATTCACATTAAACTCGCCTCTGATGTTCCGCCGGAAGACCGAAGAATTCCTGACCTTAATTATTTAAACTTATATAATGGTGGACGTGCTGATTTATATCACCGTCAGTTACGGGACATGTTGAAAATAATATCGGTGCTTTAGTACCAATCATCATGTTAATAGGTTATTGTAAACAATATATTGTTAGAAAAATAATAGGTATAATTATCTTCTAAATTTATAAAAGGAAAAGGTGAATTTGACTGATTGACAGATAGATCAACGCACAGCTCAAACCACTAGATGGATCGGGCTGAAAGGCAAACACATAGCTTTTATGACGTAAAATAAAAAAAAATCTAAAGTTTTTTATTCAAATAGACTTTTTACAAGTGCTTATGAATAGTCGAATGAATCTACCAGTGGTTCGGAATCCATTCCGTAGGGATCCGTAGAGGTTAATTAAGGGATTGATAATATGTATGAAAATCGAACTTAACTAGAAGTTATAAAATATGGTTGAACTCACGTATTTTCAACTAGTTCGACTAGTTTGGAACCTGTCCTGGCCCCTGGGACATTATTCATGGACCTGTTCTCGCGGTGCGACCCAACGCTGACTGCGTGTTGTAAGATGCTGAGCGTGTTTCACGGGGGGCTGACGTAATGGGTAAGTAGTTATTTAAGTAGGTACAAATCTGGAGAGATATGCTCGAAATTTCCCTCTTTAATCATTATCAGAAATCAGGAGATCCGTAGATGAAAATAGAGTTTTCTAGCATAGCACAACGGGTTGCGAAACTGAAGTAGGAAAGGGCTAGGCACATAATTCGAGGACCGATAAACATTTGGATTCCAAGGTGCTGGTATGGCGACCTCGCAGCAGAAAGAACAGCTTTGGCTTTGATGCCCCCACTAGGTAGACGGACGACATCAAGCGAGTCGCAAGGAACCGCTGAATCCACGTGGTGCGTATAAGTCCCTACAAGAGACCTACGTCTAGGTGGAGGTATATTGTTGGTAGGTGTTGACAACGATGACAGGTAAACCTGTAAAAATGATCTATTACTGGATCAAATCTTCATCATTTAGGTGCCTTCAAGGCAAGAGTGAATAGGCATCTTCTAGGCAAGCGCGCTCCAACCTAGACCTCATCATTGCTTTGCACTAAGCATGATTGTCGTCAAGCGAAAGCCTATCTCACAATAAAAATAAAAAAAATCTATATATTGATATGTTTAACATAATGTTAGTAATACAGAGTGGATAGTTAGAGGGAAACGACTTTAGTTATAATTCCGCTCCTTGCCCATTGATTTAAAACTCTTGTTTATAGATAATCTTTAGCCTTACATAGATTATTCCGCTGAAATTGTAGGCAACGGATACTAAATGTAAAGTAATCCAGTTCATTACCAACAATTTAAATCTGCCCGGTCCCTACCAGTAACAAATTACCCCGAAGTATTAATTACCTTCCCACAAACTACCTTCACAAAGGTCGCCACTAATCCAGCTGAGTATAATTTTAATCAGCACTTAAGTTAACTCCCACGTATACTAAGTTAACCAGCGCTCAAGCTTTGCTTAGCATTAATCAATTGCCAATATGTAATTATAATTTTGCTCTAGATTATTTCTCATTAGGCGGATCAAATTGCTTTGAGATCAAATCAGATCATAAGATTTTGTAACTCCTGATGCAAACAAACGAGATTTTATAAGTAAGTTTATAAGGAGCCACGATGTCACAGACAAATGATACACACGTTAGTGTATCATTTGTCTGTGACATCGTGGCCCCCAAACGGATGAACTGATTTTGATTTTTTTTTCAATTAAATGTTTATTTCATTTAAGACAACTTGTACCACTTTTGATTTGTCAGAACTCTACCAAAGAACCAGTCTGTACTTTACCGAATTTTGTGGTCTATCTATAAACATAGTAGTTCACCTTTCCGAATATAGATGCCGCTAGTGTCTCATCCAGCAAGGCAGCGGAAACCCGCTGTCACTTGGAACGTCATACCCTCCACCAGGAAGAACTTCCTGTAACTGTATGTTTTCCCATTCGGCACATAATATCGATTTTATTTTGGTTCACAAAGCAGATTCTACTGAGAAGAACTAGCAAGACGTTTTTATATTTTATTGGTTCGGTTGATATGGTATTTTGTACAGGTATCTATTAATTGTCGATACTTCCAAAATAATCATAATTGTTCTCCTATTTGTCTAAGTTTAATACCGAATAATCAATTATTATTTTTAAAGTATTGCACGCTGTGACAATGGCAACAATATTTGTCTTTTTATCCATTGTACAACCTTTGTAATAATATGTGTATCATGCAATAAATAAATTCTGATTCTGACTCAGCAGTTGTTCTTTTTAAAAAGCAAAATGTTAAGTATACCAATAATTGTACTCGAGAATCGAACCCAGAACCCTCGACCACCCGAGCACGAGGTCGAACTAAAACTTTCTTCGCAGAATATTTTATTGTAGTATTTTCACGAACGATAGCACAAGC
The DNA here is from genome assembly GCA_917051295.2 of Erebia ligea. Taxonomy (NCBI): domain Eukaryota; kingdom Metazoa; phylum Arthropoda; class Insecta; order Lepidoptera; family Nymphalidae; genus Erebia; species Erebia ligea. Next base: position 3,675,497 of record OU785232.1, read on the forward strand.
GAGTTACGGTCTAGTCGATAGAAATTCCAATAGAACATAAATAACATCGCACGTACCTACGTCCAAGCAAGTAAAAAGGAATAAAGATTTAAGATGCAAGAACTACCAGAAGTTTCACATACTTTTTAGCAGCGGGCGATGTAAACAAGGTACTAAAATCTCGGTACGACACGCCCATAGAATGCGAATTGTAAAATGGCTTTATAAAACTGTGTGTGGAGCTTGTTCATGTTTGAGATTAATTTAACGTACTTTATACTTAAAGGAAAATATCCATCACCCGCCCACTACTAAGCATGACTACTAACTACTCTCCTTAAAATGAGATAGGATTAGCCATAGCTCACCACGCTGCCCAAGTGCGGATTAGCAGATTTTACACACCTTTGAGGACATTATGAAGAACTCTTGGGCATGCAGATTAGGTACATCACAATGGTTTCCTTCTAAAAAAAAGTTATATTATATTGAGTAGCCTAAAACACACATACCTACCTCATTCAGAAAAGTTAATGCCCGACGCCGGATGTTGCCAGAGGCATCATCTAATTATTATTAAAATATGCGATCTGCACGATAGGCAAACTAGAGGCCGTAATAGGCTCATGACTCCATCGCTCCGCCTCAAAAAAGTCAGAAGGTCATTCGTGGGAATGAGCATTATTTTCTATAACAAGATTCCACAACCTATTTTGGACTTGCCTATACATAAATTTAAGAAATCCATTAAAAGTATGCTCCTGAAAAAAGCTTATTATACTATTGAAGATTATGTAAATGATAGAGGAGCTTGGATTTGATCGCTCCAGCAATGCTAAGGACAGCGGTTACATATGTACACATTGATATAATAATAATTGTAAATGAATTATTTAACAAGAGTTTCTTGCTGGTTCTTCTCGGTAGGGATGGCATTCCGAACCAGTGGTAGATTCACTTGACGATTCAAAAGTACTTGTAAAAGTTTATTTGAATAAAAAACGTTTGAATTTGAATTTGAATTTGAATTATCATACTAATATTAAAAATATGAAATCCTGGATCTTTCTAAGTTTGTATGATTTATAATATTTTTATCTCAGAGAAAGTAAGAGCTTCTGGGGGAATCACAAAACTTTAATCCACGCGGACGAAGTCGCGCGCATCGTCTTGTAGTTTATAAACAGAAGATCACAAATGAATCAATATTTTTTTTATATCCCAATTATGTTTTAATTAAAGGGGAATTTCTCGTAAAATTTGTCTTCGGAACGTTTAATGTTGAAATAGTAAACTTTGTGATTACGTTGCCAATTAGAAATTCTTCCCGATAAAGTTCCCGTAACGCAATCAAGTTTCTTTTGTTCAATAATGACTCAGTAAATTTGCTTGCTAAGCAAGGTGGGTGAAACTTTTTGAAGATTTCCAATTAGAGCGAAGGCACAATGCCTCGACTTTAAACTAATTCCTTTGTTGTTAAACTGCTGAACTGCAAGATGTATTTTGAACTGGCTGATACCCATGAATTCGTCCGCGTTGATAATATTAAGCGCTAGCTGATGCCCGCGACTTCGGCCGCGTGGATTGAGGATTTTTGTTTTTTGGTTCCTGCAGGAACTCTTTAATTTTCCGGGCTAAAAAGGAGCCTACGTATTATTCCAAACTATAATCAACTGTACTGTACTGTGCCAAATTTCATCCATATTATGGGTAACAAACATCCATCCATCCATCCATCTATCTATCCACGTCCATCTACCCAAACTTTCGCATATGTTGGCACACACACATTTCCCGCGCAGATTATTTCTGTGGAAATTATAATATTTATTTTTTCCACTATAATTTTAAGAAACTCTGCCAAAGTCTTGCCTTAAATCTTACATTTTCATTGGAACAAAATGTTATTCACGTACCGATAGAGTTTCAATCGCTAAGGTCGTAACACGTTCGCGCAATGGTTCGTGTAATTTGTAAAGAAAGTTTTATTGAGACTTCGGCAAACCGCGCAAGAACAAACACCAAAAGTTGGGAACTGTTGGTAAACGTGGCAATATTTTTTAAAGTTGTTCGTAGTCGTCGTCTTGGTAAAGTAGCATGTGTATGTGTCTCAACCGATAGACCTCCAATACTGACGCTTGCTTCCAGCGAATTTGACGACCTACCTGGTATGTTGAGCGCCACATCACTTACCATCAGGTGAGATCGCAGTCAAGGGCTAACTTGTAGTGGATAAAAAAAAAAAAAAAGTGTTGAGCGCTGTTAATTTTCTCTGGTCTGGTCTGATGGGAGGCTTCGGCCGTGTCTAGTAACCACCCTACCGGCAAAGGCGTACCGCCAAGCGACTAAGTATTCCGGTACGATGCCGTGTAGAAGCCGACTAGGGGTATGGGTTTAATATAACTAACTGCCTTACCCCTAACAAGTTAGCCCGCTACCATCTTTGACTGCATCATCACTTGCGACCAGGTGAGATTGCAGTTAAGGGCTAACTTGTAGTGGTATAAAAAAACCACCACTCGCAACCACCTAGACTTTAATGCTTACCGGTTCTTCGAACTACCCATTACCCAACCATCATAAACTTTGTGAATCTTAAAGCTATGTGGGTTTCTTGGTTCTCCTACGGATCACCTCATTTCTTGTTTAATCACTCAGGGGTACTCCAAGTAAAAGTTATTTATGCAGGAAGTAAATCGACGGGGCAACCTAAAATCGTCAGTCGGCAAAGATAGAGGTCATAACTATAGAGACATAGCCTAAGACTTTGGTCTCTTATTTGGGAATTCAGGGAGTTTCTGACTTAGATTCGTAACACAATCTTTAGAGAACTTTTAATTTGAAGGAGAATTATTTCTTTTTTAATGCATTCAGGGTACTGCGTGATCAAGCGCCCAATGCGCGTCGATTTTGGTAGTTGCTGCCGGATATGTTAACAGGATTAGTTCTCTTGTGCCAGGTGTTTCAATGCGTGCTCTCTATTTTAGGTACGAAGGCACATTTCAGCAGCTGTTCTAGACCTTATCCCAAAGAAATAGGATTGACTTTTTAATGGCAAAGAATAAAGTCAGCTTTTAATGCAGCCGAATTTGAAAATGCTGGTAGAATTGAATTGTACCCATTAACCGGTGAAACAGACATGGTACTCGGTACGGAGCAATAAAAGTGTAATGGTCTATTGTGAGTGCGTTCTAGTAAATTTTTCTGGAAATATAAAGCTGTAGTGAAAACTTTTAAGTTTACATAATACTTACCTACTTCATATATAAATAAATATTTTGAAGTTTGAATTTGAAGTTTGATAAACCATTCGGTACTTAATGATGTTCTTGTAGTCTAAAAGTAGGTACAAGTGTAAAAAACCGGCCAAGTGCGAGTCGGACTCGCGCACCGAGGGTTCCGTACAAACCTGTAGTAAGTTTTAAATTATTAAAAAAAAACTACTTACTAGATCTCGTTCAAACCAATTTTCGGTGGAAGTTTGCATGGTAATGTACATCATATATTTTTTTTAGTTTTATCATTCTCTTATTTTAGAAGTTAAAGGGGGGGGACACACATTTTACCACTTTGGAAGTGTCTCTCGCGCAAACTATTCAGTTTAGAAAAAAATGATATTAGAAACCTCAATATCATTTTTGAAGACCTATCCATAGATACCCCACACGTATGGGTTTGATGAAAAAAAAATTTTTGAGTTTCAGTTCTGAGTATGGGGACCCCAAAAATTTATTGTTTTTTTTCTATTTTTTGTGGGAAAATCTTAATGCGGTTTACAAAATACATCTACTTACCAAGTTTCAACAGTATAGTTCTTATAGTTTCGGAAAAAAGTGGCTGTGACATACGGACGGACACACAGACAGACAGACAGACATGACGAATCTATAAGGGTTCCGTTTTTGCCAAATTTGGCTACGGAACCCTAAAAACGTGTAGAAGTCGTGGGCATTATCCAGTAGGTATTATCTAAAAGTTAGAATAAGATTTGTTCACACGTTTAAGTTATCAATTATTTTCACATAGTCCTACACATACCTAATTATTATTATTGCCAGAGATGTTTTGGAATTCGGCAAGCAAGTAATATGTTTGGAATATCACGGTTCGTGAAATTCCAAAGAGGAACCTTTTATTTTATTACGATTCCGCGAAGCTGAGCGATATAAAGTAACGAGACTGCACATTGCCGCATGATCTGCAAAATCCGCAAGAGTCGCAAATACCGAACTGGTAATAATGGAAATTTTCAGTACTGAAAATGTTAGTTATATAAAGCAAAAACACACTACGGACCGGACAGGAAAACGTCTGTTCCGCGTCGGCTTTCACTTTTATAAGGTGCTACACAGTGTGTAACCCCTTAGAAATGGAATTTAATACGAACGTAGACCTTTTGCGCTGATATTTTGTTCTGCCGACTGCCTGGTCCCTAGTGTGTGCCCTTAAATTAGCAGCATCAAGTGTGCAGTAAAAAATGCCGTAGAGGTCATGTCAAAACTGAACTCAGGTTAAAGTCAATCTTAAGCTGAAGTCATCGACCATAACTAATAGACTCCTAATAATATAGGGCGAACACTTTCAGACAACACATCAGACTTAATAGGTCTTATATAATTCCACGCCCTTGTAACAAAACCTACCGAGTTATTTAAATATGAATTAGAGTATATCGATAATTAATTATCGATAAATAATTATTAGGAGTTAGGACCCCATCCCATTTAATTTATGATTTTTTTGACCTTGAGTAGACCAATCAGTGTTTAGTACCCCGCGCCCGCTTACTTGAGTCATTTGACTGAATTGTTTGCATTACGAAAGCATAGTAATTAGGCGTCTATTGGTTGTGTGGTCGATGGCTAAAGTTCACAGTGGGTAGTACTGTACATGTCTTGAGTCTGGAGTGACCCAATATAGTAAAAACAAAAGCTATGAGGGTTTCCAACGCAAAAAGTCTGAGAAGAAGCCCACAAAAGATGGGTATAATTATCATGCAGGCACAATAATCCTCCATAACTTGGATGAAGCAGAATCGTACTGTGTGGTGAATGAAAACTAGCTTCATGCGTCTCTTGGTTCTAGGCTGCTAGCAGCTGATCTTCGCGGCTTTTGCGCCTCTGATGGATGCTAGGTATACGATCACCTTTATACTGGCTACGAGATCTAACATTATTTTTTAAAGGTCCTAGAAAAATAATGTGTGGTAGGCATTGTATTTTCTTTCTGTATTTTTGTGGAAATTTGTGCCGGAAGCAAAGTTTTTACCTATTTAAGAATATTAACAATTTTGGCTTTATTAACTTAGGCTCAGTTGTGTGACAAGCGGTTAAAGTTACGTCAGAGTTACGGTTAAACTTTGATCTTCTTCATCTTCAATAAAAGCAAATCGGGTAGCACAAGTGTAATATGCACAAGCAAGCGTTATTCATAGTTTTGTAGATAACTGAAACCGTTAAAAAAATTAAAGTAGGTACTGCTACTAGCCCACAGTTAAAATTTTGAATACCGCAATTTGCGCACCGATTTAATAAGGCCTGACAAATGACGGGCCGATTTAGTATATTAGCCGGCGCGGGCTGAGAGCTAATCCATCGGTTCACAGCTCGTTAGTTCAGGAAATGCAGCGCTACGTATCTGTTTAGCCGGTAACCTGCGCGCTTTGTCTGCTAAATTCAGCCATTATCTATATCTATTTATTAGGTACTAGATGATGCCCGCGACTTCGTCCGCGTGGATTATTTTTTTTTAATTCTCATACGGTGGGTAACTCCTTAATTTTCCAAAATAAAAAGTATCATCCTTCCCCGGGATACAACCTACCCCTGTACCAAATTTCATCAAAATCGGTTGCACAATTGGGCCGTGAAAGCGTAGCGGACAGACAGACACTCTTTCGCATTTAAAATATTGCTTTAAATATCCATAATAATTATACATACTCGTATTCAAATTAATGTCTGATGTCTGTCTTGTTGGTCTGAATTCTAGACTTCTAGAGGTTAGCATGTTCGACTGCAGATTACCTGTCAGAGACTCTCCAGAATCTGGAGGTTTTATTCTCATATAGCATTGAGTTTTTTTTACAAGAAATTCTCAAGAATTGGTTAAAAGCTATGAAGTTGGTGATGCCTATTGCCCCCGTGGTGGTGAGAGCACGTAAAGCCATTGACTTATTTAAATATGTAGTATACATATAAGTCAATGCGTAAAGCCGTCGGTCCTGCGCCTGATCTATCTCCGGTCGTTTTGGGTTTTCCATCCCATCGGGCTATGAGAGAAGGGAATATAGTGTGCATAAAGTATTTGTTTGTGTGCAATTTTATTTATTTAATACAACCGTACAGGAAATCTTTATAGGTACATCCAGTACGTCTGTACGTCTGCTTAAAAGTAAACTTCAACTTGAGCCGTCAACTTGGAGTTTAGTATACTTAGTTTTAAAAATATCAAATATAGAGATATATAGAGTGAATAGGCATGTTCTAGGCGGGCGCGCTTCAACCTAGACCTCATCATTGATTTGTATTAAGCGTGATTGTCGTCAAGCGCAAGCCTATCTTGTAATAAAAAAAAAAAAATCTAATCTGAATTGTGAAGAAGAATTCAGGGTACCTACCTAACATGAAATGTATTACTGCGAGGTCTTAGTTCGGGGCAAACCACTAGTAATATTAAATCAGGCCCGCCATTTTGTCAGGGCCTTATTAATTTGTTGCGGTTATTGGTTTGTGTATTGTGAAACCTGTGGTTTCATGTATTTTATTGAATACGCCAGAGATATTGGTGCAATGCGGGAAGGGAAATAATTGGACGTAATTTTATATTCAATCATCATCAATTTCACTACTTAATATCTTATTTATTAAATTGAAAATGTTAGATACGATAAAACACATTATATTATTATCTAGCCTAATCTAATAATCTCTGTACAATATCTGAATCTCAATCTGTTATTTCATATAGGACATACTAATAGTGTCGCCTTTATGCTAAGATATTAAGAGCTAAATAAATTATTTAAAAAAAAAACAACATACTTACTAGATCTCGTTCAAACCAATTTTCGGTGGAAGTTTGCATGGTAATGTAGGTACATCATATATTTGTTTTAGTTTTATCATTTTCTTATTTTAGAAGTTACAGGGGGGACACACATTTTACCACTTTGGAAGTGTCTCTCGCGCAAACTATTCAGTTTAGAAAAAAATTATTTTAAAAACTTCAATATCATTTTTGAAGACCCATCCATAGATAAACCACACGTATGGGTTTGATAAAAAAAAAAAATTTGAGTTTCAGTTCTAATGTATGGGGACCCCCAAAATGTATTGTTTTTTTCAATTTTTTGTGAAAATCTTAATGCGGTTCACAGAATACATCTACTTACCAAGTTTCAACAGTATAGTTCTTATAGTTTCGGAAAAAAGTGCCTGTGACATACAGGCAGACAGACAGACAGACATGACGAATCCATAAGGGTTCCGTTTTTTGCCATTTGGCTACGGAACCTTAAAAAAGGAGATTCTACTGAGAAGAGCCGGCAAGAAACTCAGCAGTTGCTCTTTTCATAATCTGTGCCTAAAAATCATGCCTGTGTGAAATGGAATGAAAAAACGGTTTTCCAAAAAAATTAAATTTTGTGCTTACAGTCGTCGTTATTTTAAATAGGCCACGAACAGTATAAATATAAATAAAATATCATTGGCCACAAGTCAATTAACAAGCGCCTGCATATTTCATAACGCAATATTTTTTAGAATAGGTAAACGTTTCTATTGCATTTTTATAGCAAAGTCATAAAGCCAACTATGACGATATAGAAAACTTTACCACACACCGGAAAACCGATTTTCCAGTTAAAAATACTGAACAAAACTTTATCAACATACATCCTAGTTAAACAACACCCGTTATGACGGTCATAAATTCGAAAAAATGGGTGAAAATCACCAAGCCTTTCCGGTGACAGAATTTGAAAAGTGGCATAGGTACCTATGCCTTTTATTTATATTTACGCCATATTTACGCATGTCCCTCCCACGACCTTCCAAATATTTATATTGTTTGTGGAGAAAACAGTACGTGACAGTAAGTACTTTGCATTTTTTATCCGCCTTTCTATTAGGGTTAACCGACCCTCGTAAATACAAACGAGGGTTTTAGTATTTCACTTACGATCTACGTAGCTTTCTCACGTATAGCACAGCACAAAATTTATATAATCGGAGCGCTGAATCGCTTGGCAGCACAGCTTTAGGAAAAACAATAAAAAAAGCAACTGCTGAGTTTCTTGCCGGCTCTTCTCAGTAGAATAGTTTTCCGAACCAGTGGTAGTCTTGACTTACCTATCGAAAGTAACACAAGTTGTCCTACGTGCAATAAATAAATCATTTCCGGGATAAAAAGGAGCCTGTGTCCTTCCCCGGGATTCAAACTATCCCTATGCCAAATTTCATCAAAATCGGTTGAACATATTGGCTGTGAAAGCGTAGCAGACAGACAGATAGACAGACGGACAGACAGACACACTTTTGCATTAAATATTAGTATAGATACAGATTATTTCTAGCAGTCGAAAAAAGTTTGTTACCTCCTATATACAGCATTTCTGCTACCTGTTGGGAAGTTCCAGGAAATAATTTCCGATAGGTACTCCTTACTTAAAGTTGAAGTTGGAAGACTGTAAAGTTTGATTGGTCCCCAGGGAGCCAACTTACTAACTGGTACTTACAAGAGGTGTATTAACTTCTGGACTGGCGGAGAATTGTTAATTAAGTAAGTAAAGTGCGACGAGTCGGTTGAGTTGTGATGTAAAGTAATTTAAGTAATTACTTTTATCTTAGGACCTATGGGTTTGAACAGACTTGACACAGGTATGTTTATAGATATACTTGCTCGACCTGCATCTAAGGATGCTATGAGTCTGTTTGAATTCATAAATCAGATTTCTTGAGCATTGTTTATTTTTTTATTTTGTTTGATTTTGATGTTCTTTTAGTGTTATACTTTGTTTTCTTATTTTGTAAAATACCCATTTTGTTTTTAGTTTTATTTATTAGATTATATTACTACATGATTGGCTGACATGTAAATAAAAAATATAAAAGCCCCTAAATAAATAAAGAAAAAAAAAAATCTTAGGACCTATCTATAGTTGTAACCTCCCTGGCGCAGCGGTGCGAGCGATGTACTTAGTAGTAAAACTGGAAAGTTCCGGGTTCAATTTCTAGCCGATAGGTACCACTTATTATTGACATGTCGCAAGATATTTAGTATTTCGGTGACGGTCTAGCAATCGAGGTAGGGTCGATTGATATTTACTACTTAAATTTTCCACACCCCCAATATTTTGGAAAGACTTATTCATACACCATGGGATAAATGAGAAAAAAATGTGTGTGTCAGCTCCGACGCACGACTGGAGTTTGCTCTTTACGAACGATTATAAAATATATAGATTAATTAGTAAATGAGGGTAAATGAACGCATTTTTTATATTACTGAAAGCATGCTTGAATAAACGTATATTTATATTATATATGTAATTTAAATTCATCAAATTACATTACAATAGTCATGGAAACATAAACAAGTGTTACCATGGAAACATAAAATCAATAACGTAACGGAGAAACTTTGATTTTATCCCATAGACTTATTATATTACTAGCGTATTTTATCCCCATATATTTTCATACCCCGGGATTATAATATTATATTAAGCAAATCGATTCTAAAGGACTCCAAAAAATCCCAACTTTACATGTAGGGGAGGTACCTACTTACGTTATCATTCATTCATTTAAGCTAACAGACAGACGGACGGACAGACATGGCTAAACTATAAGGGTTCCATGTTGATTACGGAACCCTAAAAAGTAGCTATGAAGATAAACTTTAATGCTATCATGCTTCAAAAGGGAGTCGCGAACATCAAAATGAAATGTTTCATCAATCCAGGTTACACTTCATAAAGAGTTTCGCGCCGAAATCAAAATGAACGTTTTCCTAATTCCGGGGAAAACTGATTACGAGCCGAAAGCTGCGTAACGACTCATTACGACTGCCGAAACTTTATTCCACCTGGATAAGGTTGACACTGATTAAAAATTAAAATGTTTTTTATTCATATATACCAACCTACTTCATTTTGAGGGTGTTAAAACGTGATAAGCATGACTGTCCCATGCTTAGGTACTGGATACATACGCATGTCTATGTACTTACCTAGTGCTCCAGCATACAAGTGCAGATATTTAAATTAGTTATTTTGTTTAGGTTTCATTTTGAGTGTACTAACGTAGTTTTTTAAGTTAATACTGTACTAACATTAATATGGACTTAATGAGGGTCTGAAATAAACTAATTTTATTTTATAAACTGTTACAAGTTCTTTAGAACTATCAAACAACTTTAGAACAAAATGAATCTACCACTGGTTCGAAATGCCACGCCTATCGAGAAGAACCAGCAAGAATGCATTTTATTTATAGGTACCTACTCTGCATGAATCTGCAAATAGCGCTCTTGTATCTTAATAAATAATGATTTTTAGTACCAAACACCTTAAACATAAAATAAACATTGAAAGGTCTTGCTGAATAGCAACATATCTTTGGAGGCATATCCATTATCCACGTGTCCATTATTAGATAAAAATATAGAAAATGAGATAATATTATGATAAGTAGATATTTTGCAAGATTGTCAATTAAGGCCGAAACATATTCAAGGTATTTACAGTTCAGCAAGTAAGATATAATCCAAGGTGATTTTCGCTTAATCCATTGGTCTGTGAAGGTTGTAAAGAGACAAAATCAGGTTCTTCGAAACAACCAAGAATTAATAGATTTAGTACTTACTTTGTCTACAGATTTGTATGTAACTTTGAACTATATATTTCTGGTAAATCACTGACACAGTTAATAACATTATAGTTTCTAATTAAAACTTGGGTTGGACTCAAATGAGAAAAAACTTAGTTTTTATGGAGTGCTCTCCAAATCCACTTTCTTTCATGCCTATAATATTATAATATGCATATTAAATTACTAGCTGATGCCCGCGACTTCGTCCGCGTGGATATACCAAGTTTCATCGAAATAACTTGAGAAATGACGGACTTTTATACAAACTTTCAACCCCTATTTCACCCCTTTGGGGGTGGAATTTTGAAAAACTGTGAAACACTTATGTTTTCGTTTTTAACCCGCAGCTCATATACCAAGTTTGATGGATATAACTTGAGAAATGAAGGACTTTCATACAAACTTTCATCCCCTATTTCATCCCTTCGGGGGTAAAATTTACGAAAACGGTGAAACACGTATTTCTTCATTTTTAACCGGTAGCTTGTATACCAAGTTTCATCGATATAACTTGAGAAATGAAGGACTTTCATACAAACTTTCAACCCCTATTTCACCCCTTTGAGGGTAAAATTTTGAAAAACTGTGAAACAGGTATGTCTTCATTTTTAACCCGCAGCTCATATATCAAGTTTCATGGCTATAACTTGAGAAATGAAGGACTTTCATACAAACTTTCAACCCCTGTTTCACCCCTTCGGGGATAAAATTTACGAAAACTGTGAAACACTTATTTCTTCATTTTCAACCAGTAGCTTGTATACCAAGTTTAATCGATATAACTTGAGAAATTACGGACTTTCATACAAACTTGCACCCCCTATTTCACCCCCTTAGGGGTGGAATTTCGGGATAAAAAGTATCCTATGTCCTACCTCGTAGTATGGGCTCAAATCGTGCCAAGTTTCGTTTGAATTCATTCAGTAGTTTCGGCGTGATGCGCGGCCAAGATACAGACAGACAGACAGACAGATAGACAGACAGACAGACAGACAAAAATGAAAAAAATTACAGATTTGGCTTCAGTATCGAATAATGAGTGCCCTCCAAAAAAAATTTTCAAAATATCTTCAATGTACAGAATTGGACCGTTTACAGTTTTATTATAAGTATAGAAGATTTTATTAATTTTGTAAAAAAATGAGCATAACTAAAGGATTTATTTTTGGATTTTTTTTTAATTTTATTTGCCGATGATTTAAATTTGGTATCAGGTTCTGAATTTTTAGATCTTATAGGTAGGTATAATAGGTATTATTTACTTTATAAACAAAAGTTTTGATTTGTGACAACCCTAGTGCTTAAGGACTTATGACCGAGGCCTGTTGTCCTGACAAAGTTTGATAATGTTGAAACTCTTCGCTTTGTTCCCTTCACCACAAATTGCGTGATACTAGATAAATTTTCAGATAAAGCAAACGCAAAATGAGGTTAATGAGCTAACTTTATTTCCGTAGGTAATTCTTTGGTAAATACCTACCCTTTACTGCGGACCAACTAGGTTGTAAACTTTCTGAACATGTTGACTGCCAATTTGCTGGTTTTTTCTGCTAGCAGACTAATCATATCATACTTCATACTATCATACTAATAATATTATAAATGCGAAAGTGTGTTTGTTTGTTGGTTTGTCCTTCAATCACGCTGCAACGGAGCCACGGATCGACGTGATTTTTGGCATGGATATAGTTCAGGACCTGGAGAGTGACATATTCTACTTTTCATCCCGGAAAATTAAGGAATTCCAGCGGGAATCAAAAAACCTTAAACCACGCGGACGAAGTCGCGCGTATCAGCTAGTAAGTCCGAATTTCGGCCACTGCGGCCAATCTCCACTGAGATAAGCCTGATCTGCGCGGGAGATATTATAAGGCACAATAAGTGTGTATGCAAATACAAGTGCACTCTCTTTTCCCTTACTCTCATAGCCCGATAAGACGGAAAATCCGACATGTCTGGAGAGAGATATAAGTTAGCTGTGATCTCAACTATTATAGTAGTAGGTGATGATGCAGTCTAAGATGCTAGCGGGCTAACCTGTTCGTTGTAAGGTAGTTAATAGTTATATTAATGCCATACCTACCCCTAATTGGTTTCTAACTTTATATGGCATATTTGCGGTAGGGTGGTAACTAGCCGCGGCCGTAGCCTCCCACCAGACCAGACCAGAGAAAAAATTCAGAAATTAAAAATTATCAAATTGACCCTACCGGGGATCAAATCCTCCCTTATGTAAGACTACAGCACCCACCACTGCGCCAGGGAGGTCAAGACAAGTTTTTTTTATCCACTACAACTTAGCCCTAGACTACGATCTCACCTGATGGTAAGTGATGATGCAGTCTAAGATGGTAGCGGGCTAACCTGTTAGGTGTATGGTAGTTATACATATTAAGCCCATACCCCTAATCGGTTCGTACTACGGTCTACACGGCATCGTACCGGAACGTTAAATCGCTTGGCGGCACGTCTTTGCCGGTAAGATGGTAACTAGCCACGGCCGAAGCCTCCTACCAGGCCCTCATTTATTTACATACTAGATGATGCACGCGACTTCGTCCGCGTGGTTTAAGTTTTTTTATTCCTGGTGGAAGTCCTTAATTTTCCGAGGTAAAAACTAAAAAGTAGCCTATGTCCTTCCCCGGGAAGGACATCTAAGGCTACTTTTTATTTATTTATTTAGTTTTTTATTTACCTATTTATTTAGTTATTTATGACCTATCCCTGTACCAAATTTCATCAAAATTGGTTGAACAGATGGGCCGCGAAAGCGTAGCAGACAGACAGACAGACGGAGAGACAGACACACTTTCGCATTTATAATATCGACGGCCCCTACGTAATTCATCGAAAGTCAAAATTGGCACTTTTCACCAGAGCCGTTTAAAGTTTGTTTCTGTTATATTTTGTTTTTTTAAAGAATTACCTCTAAACTTTGGTATCCATCATAAATTATTTTGTTTATATATTAATTCAAATATATACATTTGTGAAAATATATAATACTTTTCTGGAAAATTGAGTTTCAATAGTTTACGTCGTAATATTTTTGATTTTGGACAATGATTTTTATCGAAACTGCCACTTTCGATTTTGTACCTTGGGAATATTTTTGAAGTTATGATCGAAACTGGCAATTTCGATAATTTACTTTGGATATATTATTGAAGTATCCAAAGAAACTGGTAGTTTCGATGAGTTACGCCCAAATGAAATGTGTTTACTATTACCAGTTTCGGTATAATTTGGTAAGATTTGAGCTAATTACGTTTTAAAGAAAGTCAATTGGAAATCACAACCGGGTTGATAAAAATTTTTCATTGAAATAACGCAGTAATAATATTATTTTTACTTAGTAATACTATTAATAATTGAAATCAAATTGAGTAAATCAAAATAACGAGTAAGCAAAAATAAACTACGGATAAAAATAAATAAGTGTAATAAGAATGGCACTTTGGCAAGAGCAGTTTTTCATCGTGATGAATAAATATTAAAAATAACGATGATCAGAGATCATCGTTATTTTTAATATTTATTATTTTCTCACGTCTTCTTGTAATAACAGAGTTAAAGCGATGCTGCTCATCTTTTAACATAGTCGTTCTCATCTTTAACGTAGTAGAGTCTACTTTGGTGTTACATCCCCTCTGAGACCTTCAAGTTTGGGTGAGGATGCTGAGCCCGTTAGTGAGAGAGAAGTTCCACGTTTTTCAGCCTAGTACATACCAACATTATTTGAATAACATGAGTAGAGGATAATCTCCTGGGCACGTTGACCTTCTCATCAAGCACCTTGACGGAGTTTAGTTGCCTAGAGTGTTAGCTATGTTTTACTCTCTATGTTTTAGTCACTTCACACCACACCACGCATCATGTCATCCGCCATGACATGATGCGTGCAGTGCCTATTCCGAAGAACAAGACTGGAGACATTTTGGATTAAAAAAATTAAAAGGCTGTTACGTTGGCTACTATTATAGTTAAAATATTGGACAGTTTGATTAACAACAAACTGAAACCGATTTTGCATCTCCGTAATGGTCAATTCGGTTTAGTCCGTAATGGGTAACGCGGGTTATATACGGAGTAAATCAGGCTGTCCATTATAACAAAGAGAGACGAAAACCTTTCTATCTAAGCTTTTTTTTTGGACATCTCAAGGTTATTCGACATGTCTTATAATGTCTTTTGGGATAAGCTTAAGAGAGCAGGCATACCATTGGGGATTAGGAGAGTCTAAAATTTTGGTATTCATACCAAACTAACTATGTTGTGTGCGGTAATGCGCTCTTCCACGCATATAATTTGGAGTGTGATGTTAGGCAAGGAGGTTTGTCCCCGCCACTCTTCTTTAGCCTATGAATGACCTGATCGCTGCTCAGCTAGAGGCACGTAGGCTGCTGGATAGAAAACGTCTGTGTGAACGCGGACAACATGGTTCTGCTGGGTCCAATGGTTAGGTCAGTAAGGGAGTTATTAAAAACATGCCAAGAGTACGCAGCCAGTCATGGGCTGATTTATATGATAAAAAGTAGAGTGAATTTACAACATATTTAGGGCGACAGGTATACCGGAGAAGGAGGGCCAAGTAGAGCATAACACCTTGTTAAATGGAGCACTCATTAAGCGTGTTCAACAATTTAAGTATCTGGGACACGTAGTTACTGATGGCCTTAAGAATGTTGTAAACATAAGAAGGGAGCGTAGGGCATTGGCGGTGCGGTGTAACATGTTGGCCCACAGTTTTTCCCGTGGTAGCGAAGATTTGAAAATTAGTTTGTTCCTTTACACGGGATCATCGAGAACTAGCTATACACAGGCATCAATAAGCTTTTCTTTCCGCGATTTTCTTTAGACGTAGTCATTCTCTTTTGTTTTGATGTAACGCTCGTGCTAAGTGAATCACACTCCAAGACAGTTATGAAAAAGCTTCCGCTGGCAATTGGCTAGGTACGAACTATCAACAGGCGTAAGTTGTTATTGATTCTCAGTCAATACCGATGTTGATGGAAATGGGTAGGAAGTAGAACTAGTAATATTGTGGTTGGAGTTGTCAGTTTTCATTTACATATTATACAAAACTATTGATATCAAATTAATTGATAAGTTAAAAATAACTTTTTTTGTCAAAAATAACAAAAATATTAATGAAAAATATATCGAAACAACATAAGAAATAAAAAAAAAATCTGCGTAAATCATTGAAACTGGTAGTTTCGTTTTATTGAGGAGATTTAACTCCGCAGTAAAAAAATGAAACTGGTAGTTTCGTTTTATTATAGAGATTTAACTCCGCAGTAAAAAAATGAAACTGGTAGTTTCGATTTGTTTCCTTTTACTATCGAGCTTTATCTCCGCAGTATAAAAATGAAACTACCAGTTTCGATAAAAAATTAAACTGAATTACTACGTAAATTCTCGAAAATGGCAGTTTCGTCGTAGACCACTCCGGCGTAATTGATCGAATCAAAGACTTTCGATGATATAGCCCGGAGGGTTAGTGTTGCTTTCGATGTTTTACGTTTCAAATCTCAGCTAATATCTAGAATTTGATTTTTTTTATTAGCGGGGGTCAAAATATAGCTTAATATAAGCCTATTGAACTAATAAAAAAAAATCGCAAATTTTGACTTTCGATGATTTACGTAGGGGCCGTCGATATCAGTATGGACGTCGATTTATGATTAATGATTCCACGGGCAAAGCTAAGCACCCAAGTTTGCCAATTATAACTTTGCAAGACTTTTCCTTTACCAACATATTAACAAACAATGATAATATAAACATGAGCTTATTGAATACACACACAAATCGCGAATTTATATAAATAAATATTTAATCTATACTTATCTACTAATAATAAAACTGTAATTGGACAATTTCTGTACCCTATCCTATGCCATAATTTATGCCCTAATCGATTTCTACTGGAACGCTTAAGTCTTAAGTGGTAGGGTTGTATCTACCTACGACCGAAGCCAAATTTTAAAAAAATTAAAAATTCCAAAATTGACCCTGATCGTACCCGGCACCTCCCACTTATAAGACAACAGCGCTTACTATTGCGCCAAGACGGTCGTCTAATACTCCACTTTTGCCCAGAATTTTAGATTTCAATGTAGACTCCAGCCTGCCTAGCCAAGTTACATACGTTTCGTGACTATTCTCTTTCTTTAATCTGAACGCTTTAGCGAAAGCGATTAAAACGCTAACCATAGACTATTCGCTTATTTTTTTCTCTCCGCGGTATAGTTAGTCGTAACTCGTAAAGCGTTAGACGATTATAGAAAGAGAATAGGCACGAAACGTATGTAACTTGGCTTGGGGTAGTTGGTTTTCTGTGCCACGAGTTTCTCAGTCAGGTTGCTTTTATTAGTAAAGTGTCTTAGTAGGAGGCGAGATGACATTTTGTACTCTGTCGTAAATGACAGTACTTACTGCTTACGGTCCCTGCAATATCTCACAGACTTCTCAGAAAGTTCGGCAACAGATGTACTAGAGTCCTGTACGAACTTCCTAATTGAATTGCCAAGTTGGAACGTGTGTTTCCTTAAGCAATATTGCCATCGCCGATAATTGGGCCAATTACTACCGAATTTAAAGAGATGTTGAAAATTTTTTGACAAAGTTTGGAGAGTTCCTTACAAATCATCTAATCGAATTAAATAAACAAGAATTCTGAGTACCATATTATTATCTTGAGTCTCGTATTAAGAAGCAATTAACGCAGTTAACTTTTAGACTAACTTGGCCCACCTCTCTATAGACTATTGCCTAACTTAGAGTTGGCACATGTAGTTACCTGAAAGACTGACTTCAAACTTGAAGCTCCTTGTATCGTACAAACCTCAGTAAGTTCGCCTGCAGATGTACAGCTCTAAGCGAACTTCCTAATTGAATTAATAACTTTGAATATGTGTTTCCTAGCTGTATCTACGTCACTGATATAATTTGTTAAATCACTGCATGAATAATTTTAAATTAATGTTTGAAGTTGAGTGATTTGAAGACCGTACAGATAAGAGCGTGGGAGGATCTCTGACTACCTGGATGGAAGTGGCTAGATGGGGAAGGACTGTGTGTCAACCCCTTCAGAAATGGCAGAAGTTCAGAACCACAAATTCCTATTTCTGTGATCAGAACGGCCAATGTCAAGAAATAGTAGTGTGGGTCTTCTCCGGTTGGCCCATGAGGGCCAAGTGGGGGTACGGGCTTCGAGGCCTGGCCTCCGTACCTAGGTGGGGCGCGGGGTAACTTTGTACCCCGTTAAGTGTCTTTTAGCCGTGTGGTTATAGGATCATTTCTATAGTAAGCTCTTCACGAGATGTCAATCAAATAAATGTGTTTGGCGGTCTTTACCTTCATGTAAACAGATGGTGCTACTAGTATCTAGCGGAAGAATTTTTTTTATATACTATAGATACATTATATTATGTATATCATTCAGGTTAGTTAATCTTTTATGGTCTAGTTCTATTTTATCAAGTTTCATTTTATCTACAGTGAATAAAATATTTGCTAAAGGTAATGTAAAAAGAAACAAGTTAGAAGCAAGAAAACAACAAAATGTCCAAAAGGGCGTCGATGATTCGACTCTAGGGATATCAGTACAATCATAAAACTTTTTATATTGTCATATCAAATGGTTCTTTTACGACTCCTAAGAAGCCTCCGCCTTTACATCTGATAGTGTTCTTAAAAGACATCGCAAAGTCGCTGGAGAGCTATTATATAAGCAATACAATATTATTTAAATGAGGTACCTATAAAAGGGGTGGAATCTTATCTTGTAGTAAAATTGTAGTTCTTTTGAATACTTACCAAATTTTGCTAGCTTGAAAGCATCTATTACATACAATGTTATTCTCTTATTTACCGAATTTCAGCCACCTAAAGCCTTAACCGGAGACCAGCTAACTAAGCAGGATGTACTTGTATGTAGTGCACCCATTGAAATAGAATGAGTAAATATAATAGGTACTAAAATTCTACATCAATGAGTGCTCCAGTTTGTGCACAAATACAGGTGCCCTCTCCTCAATTCCCTCACTTTCAGTCCGATGGGACAGGAATCAGACATGACCAAAGAGAGATGAGGAAAAAGGCCAATAGATTATTTGGTTTTATAGTTCACAGTGCCAACTTCCTGACTCTGGGCAGAAACTGAGAGTTTCTTGACAATCCAATACGTTTTTGTCCCACCAGTGACCCGGGACTCAAACCAAGCATAAAAGAAGGTCTGAGGCTACAACTTTTCATACAGAATATCTAAATAGCTGTTTTATTTAATTTTATAAAATAGAATTTTCTACTTCGTTAAACTTCCGTGATAACCGGTTGAATTAAAGGTATATCCCACTACAGAGGCGCGGCACGTAGCGGCAAGTATTCTTTGTATAAGGTTGTATAGGGCCCACTTAAACGGCGCAGCACGGAGATGCACTGCGCGACGCGGCCCCGTACAAACTCCTACGTGCCGCGCTGCTCCGTGCATCTCAAGTGGGCCTAGACAATTTAAAGATAAACAGTCCAAGTATAGAATATCATGTCTTATCAATGTCTTATCACGTTTTACTCGGATTTGGGCAGATATTAATCATAATATTTAAGCAAGTAGCGCAAAACTTCCTCGACGTTATATAGTCTCTTGATAACAAGTTTTAATGAAACAGCAAGATAACCCTATACAGACAATTCTGCTGACGCTTTAGCAAGTTTTTAGTGTCATGTTTTTAGATTAGACTTGTCAGTAGAAGGTAATTTCAGTACCTATTCAAGTTTGCTAAACTAAATGCAATAAAAATGTGAATAAAGCATGTGCTTCATACAATTTTCTGAGTGCCAAAAGTACTACTACCTAAACTAATAAAAAATTGTTTATTTTAAGTTTAAACAAAAATTCTCCCACAACTTTAAGTAGATATTATGTAATATCTCCGGACAAAACTTCGAACGCAAATCTCAGTGGAGACAACAACAAAGTACAAACACACGCTCTATTCCTTCACTCTCTAAGTACTATGGCAATCTGATATGACCGGAGAAAGTCGCCGGGTCAGTGGCATGATCAACGGCTTGTGAATATAATACCGCCGATTTCCCAACTCCAGACTATTACTGAGAGTAACTGGAGAGAAAAATGCAACAACGGCTTTCTTGTTCTAACTTTTTAACCCGGGACTTGAACCCGAGACCTCAAAATCCATAGTGGAAAAAGCTACCTACTAGACAAACAATTTTAAAAGGTAAATGTGAATTGAAAAAACAATTTCATTAAATAAACTTTATTTAATTAAATTGAACTTACAATTAAATAGAAATTAGTTAATAAATATCAGTTCGGTTGGTCTGTATCTTAATCAACAATATTGACTTTGACTTGTTCCAGCAATTTAGATTTCGTTCTATTTATTTTCTTATACTTAGGATTAGCTTTAACCGATCGTCTAATGCTGCTTCTGGTCATGACTCTGTCAAATATTTCTTCACTGGTATCCTCGCTTCCATCGTCCGAGAAATGGTTATTCATACTGTCGTTCATTTTCTTAGGTCTTAATAAAACAGGTTCTGTTGTGTCATCTGAAAATACACTATCCTCGAATGTTCTATCATCGTCGCTCGTAACTTTTTCAGTACTAAATTGACGTACTAAAGCCCTCGTATCTGCACATGGTACTTCTAAGTTCTTTTTCTTTTCTTCCTTTTTTTTAGCACCTTCTCGGTTACTCGGTTTATATTTCATAGGTGAAAAGTCAACTCTGCGTAGAAAACTAATAGGATCTGCGAATCGTCTACTATACTTTCTTGTTGCTTTTGCTTCAGTCTTAACTGGTTCTGGTTTATCGATGCTATCATCATTTTCCATGGCAACACCGGAGTCAGAATTCGACTCAACATTAATTGTGATTTCGGGTACACTGCAGTCTTCTTTCAACTTCAGCTTTTGATTAAGCTCGTCAATAATTTCTTGCTGTTTTTGAATAATTTCATCCTTTTGTGCTAATTGTTTTTTGACTGCTTCTGTTCTCAGAGCTAGGTTCAGTTCATACTTTTGTAATTCACCAGATAGATATTCAAGTTCTTTTGTTCTATTCATTTCTAATTTCTTTATGACTTCCGATTGTTTAATGTGTGTTTCTTTCATTTTGGAAATTTCCTTTTTGTGCGAAAGTTTTAGGAATGTGATCACGTTCAAAGCTTCCTGTAACGTTGTCGGCTGCATCTCTTCATTGCTGCTATTTGACATTTTCTATTCTGTTAGGTCTGTAACAAGAGAATAAGGTCTAATTAATGAATGATTCGATGTATCCATAAACAATGTAAAACATAATTTAATTAATGAAAGTGGACGATTATTATGACAATTATAATTTTCATTTTTTTTTCTAATGTGATTCCATTTTGTCATTGTTATTCAAGAAATGGTAAGCTGTTAGCTACGCTGATGCAGTCGAAAAATATTTCAAAGGCGATTTTAACAACAAGTGTTTAACAAAGTTTTTTAATAAAAACAAAGAACATAAATACAGTCGCTCCCGCATGTTGCTTGCGCAAGCACAGAATAGGTAAGTAGCGCAAGGAAGAAATTAACTCGAAGTTTTTATTAATGGTGCAAAGATACGTCGGTATCTTGATGCAAATTATAATTTATTTTTAATGGCTTTAAAATATCAATGGTGGCAATTTTAATGGATTGTTAAGTAGCAAATAACAGTTACCAAAATCGATTAACAAATTGTTCTGAGAAGCTTTTCCACTGGTTTTTTTTTTTACTTTTACCGCAATGTTTATTTGTTAAACTAGCTTTTTACCAAGGCTTTACATATATTTCAACGAAATTGTTCAAACTATTGCCGTACTTTTGTTTAAAACTTGTTGTCTTTGGAACTTTTTTTAGAATTGACTTATAATAAATTTATATATTTATATTCCACAGAATATTAGTCAAATAATACAAAAAAATTAAAAGTTATTGTGCAACACATAATATTAGAATAATATAAAAGGCACTTTTATAAGTAACAGTATCATATTTTGATTGTAAAAAATCCAATTAGGTAAAATTTCGCTGTGGGCTTTTGAACCTGTTTTTTCAGCCTTTATTTAATTAAACCATGCACGAGTTATTGTGAATATGTGAACCGTGACGAAGCATGATGTACCTACCTACGTATTTAAAATCGGTTTGATTTGTTTTTTTTTTAAACCTACACAAAAAACTTAAAACTTATTGAGTTTATTCAATATTCGAGTTTTGTTTTGTTCAGTTTTATTTAATATTATTTATATGTGTTTTGTTTGTATTAAAACCCGACTATATCAGGTTTAACTATTAATGCTTAGCTGCCAGTTTGATGTTCTTTCTTTATAATGCTTATCACTTTGATATATTAAAACTTACTTCAGCACCAACAGCTATTCTAAGTAATAAACTGTGTCCAATTATTTTTAGATAGATATAATTAACATCTGTATTTAAAAGCTGGCTCTACAAAACTATCAATTTAAACATTTTATCAATTAAGATCTCCCTTATACATAAAACATTAATGATCAGCATTTTTATCAATGAATGTCTACAACCGTTATATTCATCAGCTTTTTTTAAATTCACATTCCCATTAGGTACTTCTACACTACACAAGTATATCCAATGAATTCCACGAATACCAACAATGTTTATATCGATCTAACCGTGCACCGGTCGCATCGATATAATAATAGGGTATTGTTCTCACAAAATGACCTTTTCCAAACAAAACAGCTGATATTTTTGTTTCATATCCTCGATCCATTGTATTGTATCACTTTGCAAGGTCGTTTTGTGTCATAAAGCTAGTATTTGAAAAGGCTTGAAGTCAACCATCGTGTACTTTTTAACTTACGGGCGACGATGATTTAATTTTAACGCGTATTTTTTTTATTTTTCGTTTATCTTCTTAATTCATATTATATTAGTCATATCTCTTAAAACTTAACCAACCGATTTCAATAATAATTCGTTTTATATTTAGGAGATGAGTCCGTTTGTAAAATCTAGTTAATTTTTTTTGAAGATAATAACATTTATGTAACAACAAAAAATGTGTGGTGTACCACACAGTTTTTTTGTAGTTAGTATTGGGTGCAACAATAATTTGAAAGAAGGTCTACAGATGTTTCGGATGAGTAGAGAATTCTTAACAACCAGCACTTCCTTTTGAATTTGAAAACTAGCCTGAATTTTTTCAAACCTACAAAAAATTTGTTACTATGCGTTTTAAGAATACAATGGTGCGGTCATACCACAGTATGTCATACAATTTACTTAACTATAAAAAAATGAATGTTAAACTATTAACTTCACATGAGACTATCATTGATTTAATTGTACTAAAAATCATATTATTATAAAGATAATATTATTATAACACTGTAGTCTGTATGTAATGCACACTATAACAATAGTATATTTCATTTTTTTTTTTTCATTTAACTATTAGAATATAGGTATTTAAGTTTATAAAACGAATGGATACACCTATTTAAAAAATAAACGTAGGCACAAATTAAAATACACTATTGGTATACCTACTCAATATTAACTACTATTATTACTATTTGATTCATAAAATTTATATTTTAATAATAATTAAATAAAATTGTTTTTACTACATATTATTAGAAAAAATATATGTAAAGAAAGTTGGGGGCCTCAGTCTCACTATACTTTGTATATAATTAAAATAATGGAACTATAATATTTAAACAAAATTAATAATTAGACTAATAATATAATTACCTGAATGCGAAGACCTGGAGAAGACGTATAAACAAGCGCAGATGCAATATGTATTTATCATTAACAAAGCACAATACACAACTTGACTGGTCGATTGTCGAACACTGACTGAAAGAAAACAATGAATTTGCAAGAGGACTAATTGTTTCCCTTCATGCAGCTCTACAAGTCATCTTGAACTCTATACAATCATCTGACATATGACTTTGGACCTTAAGCCTGTAGTTTTTAGGTTGTGGATGGTTTATAAGGTCGATAATCCCCTATTGTGTGAGTCAGCCAGCCAGGGCACACTACCTGCGTTCCTAAGACCCACCAAACGGGTTCTGGACCAGTTTATAAATAGATTGTGGGAGAAAATGCACCGTTGTCTAATACCAGTATATGCAGGTACCTTATGTATTCACTTGGCACTATGTAGTAGATATATAAAGGAAATAATTTGTATATAAGGAAAGAATTCGTTCTATTATTGTTTTGTTCGAAAGTAGAAACAGATGCTTGCGGCTGTGCTGCATTCTGCACAAGTAAACCTTGTGAACCTTGGGAAAACAATGCATTAAAGAATTTGGCTACCAAATGTATATTATTTCGACATCATCAATCAACTACCTACCTATATTTTGGCTGAACGAAATATGCCTTTTCTCTATTAAGGACGCAGATTTTAAATCCAATTCCAATTCTTACAAAGTATTTTTAATGTTTGTTACGGAAGACTATAAAAGAATATAATATATGTACATAATTTTGATTTAAAAAATATAAAATTATACCAAAAAAAAATGAAATTACATATTTCTTTTTTAATAAAGTGTTCGTAATTGTTCGTAATTGTCAGGATAAGGTTTGTATGAAAAGTAATAAATATATTATCGTCTTGCAGAAAATTCCAGAAATTACCTACATAGACCTATCAAATTACTTTATCCATCGGCGTTAGAGAAATATTTCACAATAGCGTAAGCTCTAATGTAGAATTAATTATGTACGGCAAATTGCTTTCATACTTGGAAGGTGATAATGGGGAAATAATTACTTGGCGAAATTATACAATAAGTTGCAATGTGGGAAGTGATGTCATAATGTGGGAAGTACATCAGTAGTTGTTCTAAGAGATACCTACTTAGTTGTTCAACTAAGAGAGAGTCTAAGCCTTAGACTCTAGACCTAGAGCATCTAGACTTTCAGAAATACGAATAGAAAACTTAACTCCCTGAGTCCTGACTCCTGACTGAGAATCGGCCAATGTCAACGGTGGAAATATAATTTTATTGTGTTTATTTTTATAAAAATATACAAACATACTTTACCAATCGACCAATTCGTCTCACCCGGACTACAAAATTTTTAGTAACAGAAACAAACAAAAACAACGACGAGTACTACGAGTATAACAAAAAAGCTCATATATATGCATCACAAGAGTCCAATAAAATCTTTATAATGAATATAGGGTTATCTTAATATAGGGTTAATATAATAATGTTATCATAGTGATAAAAAGTGTGCACTAACACAGGCGTATAAGAACATAATATCCTTATTCTCATGGTCAGATGGGATTGCAATCCGACACCACTGGAGAGAGAAAAGAGATTGAGAAGCAGGACAGACTTGGAGTACTCTAAGTGCCCATACATTATTATTATTAGTACAGTAGTTAAGTTATTATTTATACAGTGCCCATTTATAAACCAGGATTTATATGCTTGCTAATGCACAGCCCACAGGGGTGTAACAAAATTGATCCTACACAAAACCACGGAATTGCGAATCTGCTTAAAACTTAATAATGCTAATAAAGAACTATTTCCGAACATTCCGATGCAGCGGTAGATTCACTCGACGATTGTCGAATCGTCAAAAGCGCTTGTAAAGTTTATTTGAATAAAAAATATTTGAATTTGAATATTTAAATCACGGAACCTAAATAATGCTAAAGTACTATCTGGAATGTTAGTCAATGGTCAGGTTGGTCAGGTCAGGTGTAATTAAAAACAAATGAATCCATCCATTCACAAAACTCATTATCAAGCCTGTGTTTACAATTTATTGAATTATATTTATTGTTTGCATCTATTGTTACTGTTTTAAAACTAACTCAGTTTCTTCTACTTACTATTAAAATCTTCTCTACTATCTTTCTTTCAAACAACACGTGGTCATAAGCCTGTAAACATTTCTTAGGAACTTACTTATCTTTTAATCCATATCAACCCCTTTCTATTGTTCTTAGTTCTTATCGTTGCACGACAATTAATCCTCCTTTGTAGAACGCGACAGAAGCGCTTTTTTCATGAACTTATTGGGGATTCTAGTTAGAAACATTACATGCTACCTGTATACAGCTAGAATGCGTAATAAAGGGATTAGTGCTATTGTTATGCCTATGCTAAGCAAGAATACCTATATCTGAGGATAATCTAATCTATGGGGTATAATATGATTACCAGAAAAAGATAAAATAGTATCTTACCTAGGTCTTAAATATACCTAGGTCTAGGTATAAATCTACTTATAATGATATATAAAATATTATATTCATGATTAAAGGAAAGATGAGGAAATAGGTCTTGGAACATCAATGTTTGAACCATACTTTGTAGGATGCTGTATTGACGTATGCTACATTATAAATGAAAGGTAAGCGTTCATTAAAAATAAACTTAAAGAACCAAAGTAAACAAAATTTAAATACATTTTAAACAACTAGGTAGTAGGTACTATAAACCTATTGTATATTTAAGAATTTAAACATTCTTATACAATTTCCCGGTAAATTTTCAAATTGAGTTATACATTCTTATTTCTTAGAGCACTCGAAACCTCTATTGTCAGGGGGTCTACTCTCTTTCTCTAAAACGAAACTTCGCAAACAAACGAACGAAATTTTGTTAACTCCTCTCCTACATAATATTATCTCTATGCTCCTCTCTATTTCGTTTTCGTACACGCAGATGAAGTACAGATCTATAGAAAATTTTCGTGACCGATTGGATTGAACGATTTTGTGTGGGTCTAATAACAGACTAATTACGTTCGTTTGCGAAGTTTCGTTTTAGAGAAAGAGAGTAGACCCCCAGTAAAGAGCTTTGTGAAGAACAGACTGCGTATTATACACGGGGCTTCTTTACCTGATTTAAGCAGCATTATCTTAATTTTGTTGACGTTCTTGTCTTGTCTACTTGATAAAAAGTACATATTGTTTTTAACTATACCGCGCAAAAATTTCCGTTACGATATGATTGAAGGACCAACCATCAAACACACAGAATGTTTATATAATTATAGTCGTCGTCAACCGATAGACGTCCACAGCTGGACATGCTAGGTCTCTTGTAAGAATTTTCACATGGCCTGGCCTTGCCGCGCCGCCCGCGCCGTCTGGATTCAGCGGCTCCCTGCGACTCGCTTCATATGTGCTTGATATCGTTCGTCCACCGACTAAGGGTCTGTCAACGCTGCGCTTTCCAGTGCGAGGTCGCCATTCCAGCACTTTAGGACCCCAACAGCTGTTTTTCGAACTAAGTATGTGTCCCGCTCATTGATACTCCATAACACGTCAAACAATGTCGTTAACTTTAGTTCTTCGACGGATCTCCTCATTTCTGATTTGATCCCACGAAGAAACTCCGAGCATAGCTCTCTCTATTTTCATTTAGATTAATAATAAGATGTACCTATTTGAATTTCTGATCCCTTTGGGCCTTTAGATGTATAAAATACAAGATGATGCCCGCGACTTCGTGCGCGTGTAATAAGGTTTTTAATTCCTACGAGAACTCGATCTGTAGCTCTGTTGCGGCGTGATTGAATAACAAACCAACTAACAAACACACTTTCGCATTTATACTAATATTAGCTGATGCCCGCGACTCCGTCCGCGTGGATTGAGGTGTTTTGGGTGGACCACCCTTATCACATAGGGGTATGAAAAATAATTTACGTCCTATTCTCAGACCTACCGAATGTACACAAAAAAATTCATAAGAATCGGTCAAGCCGTTTTGGATGAAATTTGTTACAAACACTGTGACAAGAGAATTTTATATATTAGATTATTTAAATGCGAAAGTTTGGATGGATGGATGTTTGTTACGCAATCACGCAAGACCGGCTGAACGGTTAATTATAAGTTAAATATAATAATAATTATATGCCACATGTTGTAAATTCCTTTGCTCATTAACCTCTGAGTCTCACCAGGGAAATCAAAGACCTATTGCAACGTTAATTAACGCCATATTATAATAATTGTACAACGAACTGGAAAACGTATACAGTAGGTTGTAAAATTAATACGAACGCACGTGTTTTCATGTGTTTAATATTACGTACCAACTAATTTGAAATGGTGCGGTTTAGCTTAACTAAATAGGCGTACCTGTATTAATTTTGTTTGGTGATAAAATTAATGTTGGCTCATAAACGTTTATTAATTCCGTAAACTTTATGTGATTGCTTTAATTTTGTAATACTGTAAATAATGCCCTTGAGTTTTACTGACTCGTTGGTCTAGTGGTTACCACGTTCGACTGCGGCCGTAGAGGCCTAAATCACATCAAATCAAATCAAATATTTTATTCAAAGTAGGTACCATAGTACTCTTTTTGAAGGTCACATATCAAACATTAAATTCATTAAAAATAATCAAATAAATATTATAAATACGAAAGTTTGGATGGATGGATGTATGGATGTATGTTTGTTACTCAATCACGCTCCAACGGATGAACGGATCTGGATGAAATTTGGCACAGAGATAGATTATAGTCTGGAATAGCACATAGGCTACTTTTTATCCCGGAAAATTAAAGAGTTCCCGCGGGAACCGAAAAACCTCAATCCACGCGGACGAAGTCGCGGGCATCAGCTAGTATAAAATAATAACAAAATGAAATTAAAAATAGGAGCGAAAAAATAAATACTAAATAATGACTAATTAAAAATAATTATCTAATTCCCTCTATGCTATGAGTCTATGCTCTGATTCCCTCTCTCCTATGAGAAAGGAGGCCTGTGCCCAATTGCCCAGCAGTGGGACATTAATGGGCTGTAGTGGTGGTGGCCCTTGAGTACGTCCGCATGGATTTAGGTTTTGAAATCCCCGGAGAACCCTTTGATTTTTATTAAAGGTAGCCTATGTTACTCTTCAGTAGGGCTAGCATACGTACGACGAGTTAAATTATCCGTTATTTCTATTTGTCTACCGAAGCTAATGTGGTTACACATATTATGACTGGTCCCGTTACGTCAAAAGTAGAGATAAAAGTAATATTTCGTATCTGTGGTATTTTTCTCTACGAACCCTTACATGCTGACTATTTATTTCTTGTAATATAGGATTTAAGTTTAGTTTAAAACTTAGTTTAAAACGAGAAATTATCTGGCATTGACAACATCTCTCTCATCTCTCTCGTCTCTCATCCAAACTTTCGTATTTATAAATTATTAATAGGTACATAGAGGATTTGTATAGAAGTATAGATAGATGAAAATAGATAAAAATAAATGAACATTATTATAAATTTGACGTGTTCACGAATTTTAGCTATTTTAATTTGGCGTATTTAGCGGTAAGCAAAGCTCCGACAGTTTTACCAAACTTTGCCCAGACAAGGGCTGTCAATATTAATAGCTTACACAAAATTATTATGCTGAATAGCAACTCGTAGTTCATGCATACCTAATCAGATTAAAAGTTGCGAATCTCCCAGTAGCTAGCTAGCTAGCCTTAGCGAAGGTGAGATAAAATTGAATCTCTGTTGCTGACTCGACAATGCACGATTGTCAACATTCCCTGAAGATTCTCCGGTATCGGAGTGAAACGTACGTTGAGAATAATTTGGAAGATTTATGGTGGTGTGGTGAATATTGCAAGCTGCAAGTGCAAGATACACTGTACCACATAGATTTGCCTACTGTTGCGGATTATAGCAAATTAAATTTCTAGTTCCTTCATAATCATGGACTTCCACAAAATAACGCTTGCTTCTATCCAATAGAAGTTGCAGGCATTAGCTTGTTAACAATATTTAAAAAAAAACTGCGAGAAGAGGATTAAAGTAAGTACCTACTATGTCACCTTGCGACTTTCTTCCATTTTAACGTAAACATTAACTACGGTCTACGTCTACGAGGAAGCTAGTCAAAGATTTTAAACACCATACAAGATTGCAACCCTTGTCAAAATAAGGCCGTAGAAAAATAACTTTTAATCGGCAACCCTATCAGGGTACTCTATGAAGTCTGGCAGTTATAATGACTTGCGCAACTTTAAGTACCGTAATCAGTACGGCCCACCTACCCTTCCAGGTGGAGTATTTTGATTTCAATGCAAATTCTTTAAATGAGGTCACGAACGGTGGCATATTTTGATGAGATCCATACTTATATTATAAATGTGAAAGTGTGTTTGTTTGTCTGTCTGTCTGTCTGCTACGCTTTCCCGGTCCATCTTTTAAACCGATTTTGCTGAAATTTTGTATAGAAGTAGGTTATATCCCGGGGAAGGACATAGGCTACTTTTTATCCCGGAAAATTAAGGAGTTCCCGCGGGAATCAAAAAACCTTAATCCACGCGGACGAAGTCGCGGGCATCATCTAGTATTTTAATACTTCTGCCACGTTAGTTTCAAAATTATTATAAACTGGATGATACCCGCATCTGATTCCTCCTCAGGAAGGAACTCCTTAATTTTGCGTAATAAACAGTACCGTCCTTCCCTGGGATGCAACCTATATTTGTACCTATCTTGCTTTTCGATTGAAAAGCTTATCAAGCAAAAAGTTCACGGCCCATGAGAAAGCGTAACAAACAAACAAACTCACATTCACAAATTATAAAAGGTATGTATTAATTAGGATTTAAGAACATGGGGCCCTGTGTGGAAAAATTAACAGCATCAATGGGGAAACATTTGACAACTTAGGGAGTCTTTAAAAGATATATTGTCAACTTGAAACTTGAAGATTCCACATTCTATGCAATATTTTTATTCCACCCCAGTCTACAGTGAAGTTATGCCTCACCTGGTATCCAAACTTAGGTCTCTGAGGTGCAATCAAACTTTAGAATATCTCCCAACTTTAACGTATCGGAAAATTATTCCTTGAAGTTTTAACGTGTACCAAAGTGTGTTCACGGCAAGTTTTACTTTGCATACTAAAGACGTACATATAGTAAGTAAACACTTCTAGAATACGTTTTTCCGGAAAATTAAGAGGTAAAAACAACTTAAACCACCAAACGAACTAAGTCGCGGGCATCAGCTACCCTATACAGTCATAGACAGGGCCTCCCATTATAAGACCATAGCGCTCACCACTACGCCAGGGTGGTGATGAAGATGATGATACCAACGAAACAATCAAATATTTACTCTTTTATGTTACTAGCGGATATCCGGTGTGTGCTACTTACTACGCTAAAAAACATCTCATTATTGCCTTTATAATGGACATAGGTAGAAACAATTTTTGTGTTTTGTATATACAGAAGATAGGTTCTATCTAGGTTTTAGTAATTAAAAGCTTGTAACAGCTGAATGTGTTCTAAATTCGTTCCAAACTGTACGCGAGTAGGTACGTTCGATTCCCAATGCCCACTGAATTTCGGTCGACTTGGAATTGTTAAGGGAATTAGCGATCTTGTCAGGTGGAAAACCCTGTGTCCTCTATTGTAACGATAAACCTAGCTCTAGAGTCCTTATGTGGATGTGATAAGGTTTATTTTGACATAAATTAAATTACTAATTAAGTGAGTAGCATAAATTGCATCAGGTGAGAGCTATTGAGTATTGGGGTGCATCGACTAAATTGGTATTTGAATCTATATTCATAGAATGTGTAATAGGAATTCAATGGCGGTACATCAAAGGATCTTAATAGATAAGTTATAGTTATGGTACATAGTGGTTAAGACTTTAGCCTCCTAGCCGGGAGGCGCGGGTTCAATCCCTGGGCACACACTTCTTACTTTTCTGAGGTATGTGTGTTTGAAGAAATTAAAATATAACACTTGCTATTACAGTGAAGGAAATTATGGGGAACATCGTGGGGAAACCTGCATGCCTGAGAGTTTTTCATAATGCTCTCAAAGGTATAATGAAAGGCAATCTGCACTTACTCAGCGTGGTTGTCCAATGCCTTAATCTTTCACAATCTGAGAGTAGTCTCGTACTCAGTAGATAGCCGGCGATTTGGGAGTCATCTTGACCGAACGAAACTCAGGCTTGCCCCTTTTCAATTTTTTAAATCGTTTTTATAGTAGGTAAACTCGACAGTGGGTAGTTAAACTTTAAGTGAGTGTGAGAGTTATTAGGTTGTTAGGGGTAAGTTTTCAGAACTTAGTATGTAACGCGCACAAAAAAAAACATGGCACTGAAAAACTGACCAATTTTTTTCAATTGAGGATATAGCGCCAGAGAAGTCGTCCTCAAAGTGCCAATTCAATTAACAAGTTCGTACATCTGATAGCGGAACTTATTGAGAGTTCCGCACGATACAAGGACTTTTAAGTGCAAAGTCGGTCCTGAGTGCTGGTAATTAGATGTTCTATCTTGAATATAGGAGAAAGAATGGACAAGGTTACTTATTATGGAATTTTGGTTTGGTTTATGGATTTGCTTCATATTTTATGGAAAGCTTTAGTCGACTGTATCTAATAGTAATTTGTGAAATTAAAAGAGCTGTTAGTAGTTTTTTACATACGGCAAGTTGCCGGCATCGGCCCCCCTAGCATGGGCCGAGATAATTTTCTCTCCGAGGAAAGGATAAAATTTATATTCCTAAATAAAATATAAATAAAAACGCTAAATAACGGTGGATAAATAGTCCCCCGAGTCCCCGTGAAATGTCAAACAGGGATAAACTTCTCCTTTCCCCTGTTGCCGTGCTCTGAGAGTGGATAAAATAAAATAAAAAAAAAAAAAAAAAAAAAATTACAAGCGGTTTACTGCCTTTGTAAGTGCATTTTTCGAGCAGCTGTATTGAAAAATATAATAAAGTAGTTTTTTAATATTCCAACTCGATAATGCACTGTAACTGCACTGACTGCCTCGTTGGTCTAACTCTAGTGGTTAGCATGTTCAACTGCGTCCGACGAGGTCCCGGGTTCGAGGCTCGGGTCGGGCCATAATTAAGTATTGGGTTTTTCTGTCTAGAAATTCTCAGCCCGGAGTTAGGAAGTTGGTGGTGTTTCACCCTCGTGCCTCGGAGAGCACGTTAAGCCGTCGGTCCCGGTTATTATCACTAACATGATAATAGTCGTTAAAGCCCTCTAACCCGCATTGGAGCAGCGTGGTGGGTCTAAGCTCTAATTCCCACTCTCCTATGAGAGTGGAGGCCTGTGCCCAGCATTAATGGGCTGTAGTGGAATGCACTGTAACAAGTTCACCTACGCGGATTTACGTTTTCCAAATATCATAGAGTGACCAGACCAGACTGAAATAGCTCGAAGAGTCGCTAAGCTTGAATGGCAATGTGCAGGGCAGCGAGCACATAGTTCGAAGAACCGATAAGTCTCAACTCCCGCTATGTGGACGAAAAATTTCAAGCGAGTAGCTGGGAGACGCTGGAAGCAAGTGGCACAAGACCATTATCCAGTAGAAATACATGCAGGAGGCCTTCGTTCCTTAAACTCCCAAGATGCTTAAATGGCTAACTCCCGCTATGTGGACGGAAAATCTCAAGCGAGTAGCTGGGAGCCGCTGGAAGCAAGTGGCACAAGACCATTATCCAGTAGAGATCCATGCAGGAGGCCTTCGTTCCTTAAACTCCCAAGGTGCTTAAATGGCTTCCTCCCGCTATGTGGACGGAAAATCTCAAGCGAGTAGCTGGGAGACGCTGGAAGCAAGTGACATAAGATCATTATCCAGTAGAGATCCATGCAGGAGACCTTCGTTCGTTGTCTGGTGGGAGGCTTCGGCCTTGGCTAGTTACCAAAGACGCATCGCCAAGCGATTTAGCGTTCCGGTACGATGCCGTGTAGAAACCGATAGGGGTATGAGTGTAATATAACTGCCGCATCCCTAACAAGTTAGCCCGCTACCATCTTAGACTGCATCATCACTTACAATCATGTGAGATCGCGGTCAAGGGCTAACTTGTAGTGAAATCAAAATTTAAAAAAAAAGCTGCGGACATTTTACTGGATGAGATGATGACAATGATAGAAATGCGTCGACCCAGCCAAAGTACTTACCTACTTCATGATACCATATCAAAATACCCCACATATCAATGACAGCATTCCTATCTCATTAAAGCAAGCTGAGCGAATTCTTGTGCTGTCTAAACCAGGCTATCCCGTTAATGTAACGGATATGCAGTGTTTCACTTATCAAGTTATGTAACATGCATTCCTGCTCATTGAACAAAGATAACTAATAAAATTATATTGACATTTGACAGGAACAAAGTAGGTAACCTGTGTCTTAGAATCTTTATTTTTCTCTATTTTCTCTATAATATTATATTCGGAGTTGAAGCCTGTCTTTGTTTTTAGGTTTATTAAAGCCGTAAACAGATCTTACGACTATTATTATTAAGTATTAAAAGGTTATATAATATATAGTAGAGATAGGTTATATATATATATAAATAATATTACAGACTACCCAAATGACTATCAAATTAAGTTATTGTTGTTTTATAATTAAATAAATCGTTTTATTTAGTATTGCCAGAGATTTTGACATAGTGTTTTTAAATAATCAATAATTATTGTTATATTAATTGTTATTTATTTTATTGAAACTCGACATTTTCTAATTAATCTTATTATTATTATTATTGTTGTGTTGACGATTTATTTAAATATTAATAATGTAATACAGTTTGTTAAATGTATAATTTTGTAATTGTCTATGTGTAATTTGTGTAATGTAATGTAAATTGTTGTGGTCTACTATATAATTTAATTTATCGTGAGTGTTGCATGCAACTATTGTAAAATTGTGGTAGTAGAATAAATGGCTATTTTATTTTATTTTATTTTATTTATTTAAAGCCGTAAAGCGTAAACACATTGCGGACTTTTCACGTGTATGTACGTTTTGTCCTGTCCGGTCCGTAGTGTATTTTTGCCTTAAAATGACGTTTTAAGACGTTTCAGTCTAATATTCATTATTCCTGATCATCATCGAGATCTCAAAGCACGAGGCTTCTCAGAAGGACTAAGGCCATAATCACCCACGTTGGCCAAGTTCAGATTGGCTTAACCATTGAGGTTTAATGTACTAATATATAACACTTCAATAGGCTTAACTCTCAGACATGTATGTATGTGTCTTCACGATATTTTATTTCTTCACCATTAGATAAATTGAGTTTTCGCCATAAGATACATAATATCTTAATGATAATCACACTACCTAACTCCGAAAAGTTAAAGGTCTTGAACGCCGGACCCCCGAAAAGGGGGCAGACGTTTGAGGTATTTAACTAAGGGGCTATATTAAAGTAAAAGTAAAAGTAAAATATACTTTATTGTACACCATAAAAATAAATACAAACAATCAAAATGGATATGGCACAACAGGCGGCCTTATCGCTTAAATAGCGATCTCTTCCAGGCAACCTTAGGGCAGAGGAAACTTTTAAAAGAAAGCGGGAGGGGTGTACAGACATATAAACAAATAAATACCTATTAAGTATATAAATAAAAACACAGAAATGTATAATGTAATAATATATAGGATAGATACACAGTATAAAACCGGCCAAGTGCGAGTCTGACTCGCGC
This sequence comes from Erebia ligea, assembly GCA_917051295.2. Classification (NCBI taxonomy): domain Eukaryota; kingdom Metazoa; phylum Arthropoda; class Insecta; order Lepidoptera; family Nymphalidae; genus Erebia; species Erebia ligea. The sequence continues at coordinate 3,710,883 of OU785232.1, forward strand.
ACCGAGGGTTCCGTACAAACCTGTAGTAAGTTTTAAATTATTAAAAAAAAACTACTTACTAGATCTCGTTCAAACCAATTTTCGGTGGAAGTTTGCATGGTAATGTACATCATATATTTTTTTTAGTTTTATAATTCTCTTATTTTAGAAGTTACGGGGGGGGGGGGGACCAACATTTTACCACTTTGGAAGTGTCTCTCGCGCAAACTATTCAGTTTAGAAAAAAATGATATTAGAAACCTCAATATCATTTTTGAAGACCTATCCATAGATACCCCACACGTATGGGTTTGATGAAAAAAAAATTTTTGAGTTTCAGTTCTAAGTATGGGGACCCCCAAAATTTATTGTTTTTTTTCTATTTTTGTGTGAAAATCTTAATGCGGTTCACAGAATACATCTACTTACCAAGTTTCAACAGTATAGTTCTTATAGTTTCGGAAAAAAGTGGCTGTGACATACGGACGGACAGACAGACAGACAGACAGACAGACATGACGAATCTATAAGGGTTCCGTTTTTGCCAAATTTGGCTACGGAACCCTAAAAAAGTAATAGTAATAGGTAATAGACGACAGATGAATAAATAGATTTTATATCATACTTGCTCAGTAACTAGGGATTACTATGGTGGAAAGTCTCCTTGTAAGTTGGTGTTTGCAATTCAAGGCAACATTACGTCGCACTATGCTTGAATTGTAATGTTCACATTACAGTTCAAGCTATGCAAAACTCCTTGGTAAACAATCTCGACGACGACGACCTCCGTGGCGCAGTGTGTAGCGCTGTTGTCTTAACGTGCGGAGGTCCCGGGTTCGATCCCCGGCAGGGTCAATTTGGGAATTTATAATTTCTGAATTTTCCCTGGTCTGGCCTGGTGGGAGGCTTCGGCCGTGGCTAGTTACCACCCTACCGGCAAAGACGTGCCGCCAAGCGATTTAGCGTTCCGGTACGATGCTGTGTAGAAACCGAATAGGGGTACGGGTTTAATATAACTGCCATGCCCCTAACAGGTTAGCCCGCTACCATCTTAGACTGCATCATCACTTACCATCAGGTGAGATCGCAGTCAAGGGCTAACTTGTAGTGGATTAAAAAAAAAAAATCTCTTTTCTTATAAAATGGTAAGAAAACTTTTTACTGAAAAAAAAAAAACACTGAACATGGCGGCATATAATTTCCATACATTTCAAACTATGCAAAACTCCTTGGAACTCAGTAAAAAAAAAAAATGGAAAACTATTTACGAAAAAAAAACCATTTTTTTCTATTTTTTCTCTAAATTTGCTAATTATTCTAATTAAAATTTCATTTTGCATTACCAATGTTTTATTTACCTCGCAAGAATGATATAAAGTAGAATGCTTACCTCGGTTGCAAGTAGCTATTACACCCTCGAACTATATTCACCCTCGCTCGCTGCGCTCGCTCGTGTGACTAAATATCTCGGGTGCACGCGATCCATTAGCGCCCTATGCGAGCTGCGCTCGCACTGGCGCCAAATTGGATCTTGTTCTGTAATAGCTTACTTACGTCCCTTGTGTAACAATCTACTAATAATGATAGATAATGTTGTTTCAATATATTACCGCATTGTATTAACCTAAGCCGTAATCTACTATTAGATTCAAACACTGATTAGCCTTTAAAATACTTTAATTCAACAATTCAAACACAGACACAGCGCTGTCATCTTAGATGATAATTCATAGCGTACCCAGATCAGTGTTGCCGCCACTCTACGAAACCATAGCAGGGATACCATACATAAATTGTTTTTAACTTTCCATCTAACACTACAGGGTACTAAAACATCGCAACAACTCTTAAAAGAATCTAAAGCAACTGCCAACTAGGTTTTACGGACCGTAACAAAGAACATACGGTCCTTTCAACAATTGTAAAAGAAGCTCGTTTCCTTTATACACCCATGTCAGGCAATGGCCCGCGAAATGCAGCGCAGCCGAATTTACGAACACTACACTATAAAAGTTTTCAATTGTCTAACTAGGACTTAAGTAAAGATATAGACAGTGCTAAGTGGAATGTAGAATTTACATTTTGTGTGAATATGGAGCCTGTTCTGCTACAATTTAGCTCTTGACTGTGATCAAATCTCACCTCGATAATGATGAAGAAATCTAAGACGGTAGATGACTAACTTAGGGTAAGGGTACAACAGTTACATCCCTAATTGGTTTCTAAACGGCATCGCACCGGAACGTTAAATCACTTGCCATTACAATTTTGCCACTACTGGTTAAATCTTAATGGCTACCCTACGGTAGTAGAAACTAGCTATACGGTCAAAGCCTAACAAACCCACCAGAGCCAAGACAATTTAGAAATTATATATTATCAACTGCCTCTGCCGGGGATCGAACCCAATACTTCGCAGTTATAAGACCCAGTTTATTAGTATGCCAAGGAGGTCGTCAAAAAATGCAAGACAATGAAACTTTGCGAGAAATTGATATTTTCAACTAAAGATCGTAATATCGATAGTTAGCATTAACTTTTAAATTTCTACTCAGATCGTCTGGCTTCACATATAAATATGCTTGGAGTTTCATCTAGTTTTTCCTTTAGTCTGCGTCGTCAGAACAAATTGCACTCGAACAAATTTTACAATACATACAACTTTAGTGCCTATGTACCAAAGAATACAGCTGTAACTGCTATGTACCTACAAAGTTTGTTTTAGTTTTTGAATACTGGTTTCGAAGTATAAAGTGAAGTTTAGACAAACATGTTACTCGGTACAGCAGTGGGAATGTACTGAGTTTTTATTACTATTGATTTCGGTTTGACTTTACAATTCGCAGTCATCATCATCATCATCATTTCAGCAATAAGGTCGTTCAACAGTCAGATGTAGCTACAACTATACTTTTTTTTATCCACTACAAGTTAGCCCTTGACTGCGATCTCACCTGATGGTTAGTGACGATGCAGTCTAAGATGGTAGCGGGCTAACCTGTTAGGGGCATGGCAGTTATATTAAACCCATTCCCCTATTCGGTTTCTACACGGCATTGTACCGGAACGCTAAATCGCTCCAACTCGCTGGGAACCAACGGCTCCCAGCTGCACGCTTGAGATCGTCCGTCCACCTAGTGGGGGGTCGGCCAACGCTGCGCTTCTAAGATTATTATATTAACTTATTATATAGACTTATCATAAGTAGCACAAGTTGTCCTACGTGAAGTAAATAAATCATTTCATTTCATTTATCACTGGAATGCATCCTATACTGTCTAGTTAAGTGACATTTCTTTGCTGAAATAGGGTGGTCTGTGGTCATTAGCCATGACCGAATCTTCCCACCAGACCAGAGTTGAATCCGAGACCTAGTAGGAGGTCCAAGTTCCAAGTTCCAACCAAAGACCAAAGGGAGCTTTTCATTTTCCTGTATAAAAAGTACCTATGTCACTCTCCGGGTTCGCAGCCATGCAAAATTTACGGATCTATAAAGAACGCTTTCGCTTATAAGTAGCATTTGTCTGATTGTATTAATATTATACCTACTTACACTATTTTATTAGACAAGTATATTTAATAAGTAGCACGTGTTAATTGTTTATTAAAGCGTGTGTAATGAACATCATAACACTGAACCCTTTGCTAACCTAGTCATACATTTTAGCCTAGTGGTAAAGACACCATACCCAGTTGTATGGGGTCGCAGGTTCGATCCCCTGGTAGACGTCCAACTTTTCGAAGTTACAAAGACACTTGCTTCAAACGGTAAAAGAAAACGTGAAGAAACCTGCAAGTCCGAGAGTTCTTCGTTTTGTTCTCGAAGGTATGTGACGTCTGTCAATCAGCAATTGGTCAGCGTCGTGGTAGTCCACGACGCTGACCAATTGCTATGCATTGGTCAAATTGCTATGCAATGTCCAAACCATTCTCATTCAGAGAGGACTCACGTGCTCAGTAGTGACCCGGCAATGGGTTGATGAAGATGATGCGAAGCGAGAAGAAGGTGCGTATCTTTACACAAAAGGAGTGATCACGCCTTAAATTTAGGTAGGTACTTTACTAACCAAGCATACCACACTGTTAAGAAGTCATTTGTTCCTATCAGACATCCGACAGAGACGTCTAGATAGAACAACTCTGCGGGGTGACAAAGGCAAGACGGGGGAGGATAACGCCAAGTTGGCAATATCACAGCCTTTCCTTAGCCTAGTCCTCTTTGCTACCATTGCTTATTCTCTAGCAATGATCACTCTTACATACTAAAGAAGCATCGCTGACCACAGTCGTAACAATTGAATCAATTTATTCTGGATGACGTTAGGACTAGGTGGACGGTCGACATCATGAGAGTTGCGGGGAGCCGCTGGATCTTTGTAGTAGATCCTAAATCTATTCCCCACGACAGATACAGCAGTAGACGTGTCTATCAGTGTTTTACCTTTACACGGCCCAGTTTTAACCGATTTTGACGTTTTCATAAGTTGCGGGCATCAGCTATCATACTAATATTATAAATGCGAAAGTGTGTTTGTTTGTTGGTTTGTTGGTTTATTGTTTGTTGGTTTGTTGGTTTGTTGGTTTGTTGGTTTGTCCTTCAATCACGCCGCAACGGATCAACGGATCGACGTGATTTTTGGCATGGGTATAGTTGAGGACGGAGAGTGACATAGGCTACTTTTTATCCCGGAAAATTAAGGAGTTCCCGCGGGAATCGAAAAAGCGCCACGCGGGCGAAGTCGTGGGCATCATCTATCCCGGTACCAAATTTCATCAAAATCAGTTGAAGAGGTGGGCCGTGAAAGAGTAGCAGACAGACAGACAGACACACTCTCGCATTTATAATATTAGGTAAAAAATATTCTATGGTCATTTCAGTGACTGCAGCATGACTTGCCCGTCACTGCTTAGTGTTTACAGTGTGCTACGAAGATAATTAGCAGGTGAAGATAATCGCCACCTCTTATGCCTCACGCCACTTTACATTAAAACCGCGGTGAGCGGTCTCGCGCGCTCAACACGGTCAAAAGAGAGTTTAATATGAGCGCCCCAGATACTTTTCCGCAAAATAAGGAGTATTTCAACTTAATCCGAAGTGATATTTAAAAAGCATGTACGATACTTAAAGCAAACGGGAATTCTGCTGCACTTGTAAAAAGTATGCAAATGTTAACCTTTTTAAAATAAAATTTCTGAAAGTCTATTTGCATAATATTTGTAAATGGTTTTGTAAACGTTAGCTGTATTTTTTAATAATTATGTATTTTAACGAAGAAAATATCTAATGCCCGTTTGCACTAAACTCAAGTTAGGCTTGTCCTAGTTAAGATACACCTAGGCTTATGAACGGCCTAGCAAAAAAATTCGTTTGCACTGACAGTCTTGTCCTTGCTGTGTCGTAACTTAAGCATTGCCTAGTTAGGCATCTCTAGGAACGAATGGAATGAATGATTGTTTATGGTTTTTTTTTTAAAATATATCTTGCAAAGTAATGTAAACACTAGAATATTTTTTTACCTTATCTTGTCATAACCTCAGGCATGAGTTGAATAGAGACAAAAGCTAAAACATTGGTGTATTTTATTTTATTGGTTTATATATTGCACAGGTGACATTATGTACGAGGAGTTGAAGGTTATTTATTTTAGGGGATTTTGTAAATCAGCAATTAAAATGGAAAGACAAATAAATACATGAAAAAGAACTGCCAATTTTACGGCAGAGGAGAAGTTGCGGTTTGTACGGTTGTTGTGCGAAGAGGGGCAGTGCATTATTTCCAAAGTTGCACACGATACTGCATCAAATAAAGAGAAAGAACAGGCTTGGGCAAAAATCACCCAAATTCACAATTCCAGTGGTGACATAATGAGAAAGAAGAAGAAAGAATCTAATAAATCTTGTGCCATTTTGCTTGTGATCAGTGTAGTGTTCTACCTAAATAATAATCACAATAACAATGTAGGTACTCTGTGGTTGTGATACCTATCAACCACAGAGTAGGTACATATCAACCGTGAGACCAATCAAAATGGTGCACAGACTACAAAAAATTCAACTTAAGTATCGCCTACGCTTGGGCGCTTACTAATCGGGCTCATAAAGTTAGGCATCTCCTAAGTGGATTTAGGAATGGCCTAAGGTTAGTGCAAGCTTTTTAAACGCTAGGATAAGCCTAAACAAGTTGGGCAGGAAATTAGGCGATTCCTAAGTTTAGTGCAAACGGGCATAAGAGTCTTTTACTTGTAATCCTTATACTTATAATACTAGATGATGCCCGCGACTTCGTCCGCGTGGATTAAGGTTTTTTTTTATTCCCGCGGAAACTCCTAATTTTCCAGGATATAACGTACCTCTATACCGCAAAATTGGTTGAAAAGACGGACCGGGAAAGCGTAGCAGACAGACAGATAGACAGACAGACAGGCACACTTTCGCATTTATAATATTAGTATGGATTGTGAACTTATGCCTGAAAAAACACATTTCAGTTCATTTTATGTAAAATTAATTATTTAAAATTAAAGAAAATTATGTTTCACACTTGGGAGGATATAAGAATTCTAACGATACCCCATACATCCAAATCTGTTTTAGCAATTAGAAATTATGGTGAAATAAATAAACTCACATACATACATTATATGTATTATGAACCCTGAAAATATTACACCCCTTTTTTGGGCAGTCATGTAATAAAATCGAGGGTCCCGCTTTATGTTATTTTATAAGCAATCTTTGTCTTATCATAAGGGAAATCTGAAGAAATAATAAAAAATTCTAGCGGCAAAACAAGGGCTTTCCCACAGGACTGCGGTGTTTGCGGAGCGGGTGATATTGCTACTTTGCTATTTTTCAACTCGAGAGGTTTTCATGTCACAAGAAAACTATTGCGAGTAAATTAGTACATTACTGCAGCGGCCATCAAAACAGGCATTGAAGGACGAACGTGTAAATGCGGGCCGAGGCGAAGCCGAGGCACACATACGTAAGTCCATCAATTCCTAGTTGTGGCCAAGGCTTGTATAGTGCTTTTCTCAAATAATGCGCGGAAATTAAAACTAAGTGTTCATCACACTCATTGTCTTCACTTGAACTCATTTTGTCAAAAACATTTCAAAATGAACAACAACGACGAACAACGAACAACAAATTTTTCCCGCGTCAAAGTGTTCATTTGTTTTTTTTTTCAATAAACAGCTTTCTATTTGCAAGCTAGTTCGAAATTTAAATAAAACCTTTGATAAGTTACCTCCTTGGTTGCCATGTTTCGGAGTAAAAGATCGTTCCACTTTTAAACTACACGACAGATATGAATTTAGTATGTATATAATTTATTTGGCCGCTAAACCACGACAGATATGGATTTTCATACAACTTTAGAAGGCCGCTGCTCGCATGTATTTGGCCAGTACAGCAATTTCGATTTATCTCGAAGAATGTTGTAAAAATAATGCTCAAATTTCCAAGCATGTTTGAGAAAAAGTGCATTGTTACAATTACCGTAGGTACTAACCCAATGGTATAGTATTCAGAGGCCCAATCGTTATCGTTTGAGAGTTCAAAACATGTATTACTCGAACTTTTTAAGGAGTTCATACATGCTTTTTGACGTGCAGGCATCTATATAAACTTTTTAAACAGTTCTAATTATACGTTTGACAAACGTTTACGATTACGATTCTCTTACACAATCTGGGGCCTAAATTACAACACAATACAATACAATATTGACTGACCCATTCACATAATAAAATCCTTGTATTGACAATGCAACTGCAATAGAAATTTATTGCCACTAGTTCAATGTCTAATAATTGAAATATTCAATTGAACAAGTGTATAGAGACTCTTCTAGTTAGATTCATCTACACACTGAATGAAAACTGCACAATAAAGTCGTTAGAACCAGTCGACGGGAAGCAATTTGCAGCACGGAATTTTCTTTTAGAGAATACTTTCTTCCTTAGAAGATAACAATAATAAACAGTTCTCATGAAAACAAGCCTTTTCACAGTGTGATAAGAATCAATATAGCGTCCATGTTTTTCAAAAGTTTTCACAATGTGGGTAGTTGTACAAATACATGAGGGTCGATACAGACAATTGGCGCACTTGTTTTGAAATAATGAGTCCTGTTTTATACTAACTTGTGTAATACAGTTATCGTTTTATTCATGGTACAAGAGAAACTTGTGCAGTAAAATAACTGAGAGTAAAGAAAATATCAGTAAGTATAAGTATATAAGTAATATTACGCAGCTATTTTTAAGGGCTGATTTTTCAATCATGAGAATCACCTAAGGTGAGAAATAGACAGATTTCTCTTAAACTGTAATTGTTTTTACTAAAAGTTAAATTACAAAGTTATACACTAGTTAAACATTTTTGACGATTGAAAAATCGAAAAAGAAAGAGTTAATAAGCTAATACCAAAAAATATTATAAAATAAAGGATAAGCGACCATAACAAAGTCTATGGACTACACAGAGTGGTTGCAATTATGCGTAATCTGGGGCCTGTTTAGCTAAATCTAGTGTCGCAGCAAGGATGCAATAAATCCAGCCAATTAGAACAATTGAGACTGCAATAATGATTGATGCAGGTTTTACATTATAAGGACTGATTTATTTGCCAAAATTGCCAAAAAAAAATTAATTGAAATGCTTTAGTTGTTGTTCTGAGGGATCAAACCATGACGTTCAATCGGCATCAATTGTAGAAGTTTAGTAATTAACAGCTATTGCAGTGTGATGATCGAAATCATGATTGTACTGGTAGGTACAGTACATGAAGGTACTGGATAAAATGCACAGTTGCAGCAAATGTCGTAGAGGTAGTATTCAGCCAATCAATAACAATTACGATTGTTAAAAGCTGGAAAACTTGCAGTCATTTCGTTTGACAAAAAAATTCTTAAATATAGTTAGTAAGTAACTATTTATTTACGTAACGAAATTTTTAAAAGAAAATAAATTGCGCATTTTCCCAAAGAATATCTTTCGGAATATGCGCAATTTATTTTCTTACTTTTTTTAGACCTAGTAACATTTATTTTGTCTGTCAATTTTTTTTGTTCATACCCTCAGTATTATGGTTCCAAATAATATCGTTTATTTTTATGTTAATGAAATCTATTTATTTTAAATTATTAAAATGTTCGACGATAGTAGTTACTTTACTTGAATGTACGAAAAACAAACAAACAGGTGTCTGGAATTTATTGAGTGCTGAAATCTCAATTAAGTAAGTAAATTTTAAATACGAAGCTCTTTGTGCTGTTTTTGAAAAACTAGTCTCAAATTTTTGATTTGACTATTTGATTTCAGACATGTATAATAATGGCTCTAAGTAATATTTTCAAACAAAAATATATCGAAACTAACACAATTGCACAAAAACTATACAAAGTGAAGATAAAACAAACATTTAAAAAAAACACAGCCGAAATAAGAGTAAATAAGCAAATCGGCAACTTGCCGAAATAGAAAAAACTTGAAAATCAAATTATTTTACTACTACAATGGATGGAATGACCACATACTACAATCATTTTCCAATTCCACAAATGTACGATTTTCCAGTGATGTTTACTGAATGGAGTCCAATTGTTCCAAATATCTACACACCTCCTTTAGTACCAGTTAATGTCATATCACCACAAATAATAGCGCCTGTGTTATGCCCATATACTGGTGTTTTAGTTACGGAATCGGTAGTTCCAGTTATCCCTACAGTTGCAGTTGATGTCACGCCTGTAATATGTAACAGTTTATATAGTTATAATATATATGAGCCGGAATACAATTGTATAGAAAAATGTGAGTTTATAGAGGCTTTGAGTGATGAAGTTCAATATAATGAAGAAGATGTGTCAAAGGAAGTAGAAGTTGAAGAAGAAAGTGATAAATCAGAGAATAGCGAACAAAACGTTAATCCTATTGAACTGTATCTACGGTTACCAAAAGAACTTTTTCCAACAGCCAGAATGTTATCAATAGACCCAAATGCGATAATAGATGAGTTTTGCAAAATAGCAAGTATACGTGAAAATGTGTCATGGATATTAGATTTGGAATTCGGTGTACCTAGGGTACCAGTTACTAGAGCCATTGCTACCTACGATGTTAAATTTAACAGTGTTCATTGCAAGAATACTCCAGGTGCCATCCATCCTGGTTTTGAGAAGTGTAGTAGTGATTTTAAACGCATGATTTTATTTTATTATGACTGTATTGTATCCAAATGGTACAATGGCTACATCATTTTGAATTACGATAAATCCGTCGAGAATTTTCAGTCGTGGTTGCAGATACCGATGCAGATTTTCGGGATGTGTTGGCCTTAGCATGTGGCATAATTTTAACGGTGAGCACGCACATCATTTTGCTAGATTTTTTATTCATTTTTCATTTCTTCATTTTTTAAATATTTGTAAATAGAACCTGTACATTATTTTACCTTTTACGTGCATTGCTTGAATATTTTAAATAAATGCTAAACTCTTATGTAGTTTTCTTTACCTTAGATCTACTTTTTTGCCACTTAAATAATCCTCAATTTTCAGGAGCCAAATTTATTCGGGAAAACGTAAATGGCCTTAAATGTTATCTCCAAAATAGGATAAGTATGTACTACCACACACACTTAATGATTATTCTCATTAGGCCCATCATTCCCGAGAAAATATCGCCTTGATGCGTATGTAATTTCATTTCGGATTCCCCTTATCGCCAACCCGTCCTATATTACGTTGACACGTTTACATTTTATCGTGGTGTTCAATGTAACCATCTAGTAGTGTTGCAGAAAATATTTTTATAATCGATAGAGACACCAAACTCATTGATGACTTTTTTATAAATTAAATAAATTAGATCGTTTCTGGACGTTTTTTCGTTGCGTTTAATAAATCAATAAATAAATTTAATATCTGAAACAAATTTTTTTGCTGCTATCGATTTTTAACGATTTATAGACACAAATAGGTACAATCGATCCAATACCACAATAACTTCATCGATAGTGCTGTTGCCTTCTACTAATTAATATCGTAAGTATTTTCCCTAGAGCCATCCATTCTTATCGTATTCTATTCGTATCTTCTTTCGATAATCAATCGGCATCACTACAATACAGTTTATTGCCACTCCGCAATATTTGATATCAGAAAGGGATTTGTTGACGCATGTTACTGAACGAATATCGAAATATAGAAATGTGTTTATACAGGAATAGTTTGCTGGAAACTTTTGATAGGTACCTACGAATATAGGTATCTGTTTTGTTATATCGGTTATCTACTGTCAGATGCGGTTATAACAGTGAAATGCCATTGTGTATTTTTAAAATTGAGACTGGGATTTTATATTTTCAAACTTGCCTGATATTCATAGGCTTCCACTCCACCTGACATTGGCAAAGTGCATTGTGCTGGTGCGGCACTAATAAACGCCATAAAACAAAATAAGAAGAAGATATTCATAGGTACAGGATGATAGCCTTAGCCGATTGAATGATAATTCCTTGTTCAGATTTGTGAAATTTGTGATCATAAATTAATCATCCCGAGCTCGATTATCTTTAACCAAGCAAGCTTAATCCTGAAGATTGCAACACGGTTAACCCCATTTTGTTTTGTGTAGGTATTGTTTTTTAGATTGACCAAGTTGGTACTGAATCTGGTTTACTCGTAACATTCAATTACTAACTATAAACTATTTATGGTTTTACAGTAACATCGTAGTAAACCTATTTTGATGAAATTTAGTAGGTACAGAGCTTGAATTCTAGAGACGGACATAGACTACGTTTAATCAAGAAAATAATTGCCTTTAAAAATCCTTAATAATCGCGGGTGAAGTTGCCGGCGTCATATTATGCATAGTTAGAAATACAATAAGTGAACGTGTGCTATAATTCTATTCTAATGGTCGATTCAGATCGTTTCCACCGCGGGAATCCAACGCAGAATTTAATTTATTGACCACAGCCACGCTTCAAATTAATAATTCCACTTGGTAATTAACGGATTTGGTTTCGGTTATGACACCGGCATGAAACTTGCTTGGGCTTTAGTCATTCTCATTAGGTTTAGGTATCTCGGCCGTATTGCCAAATCCGTTTGCCAAAATCGTCTAACGACCGTCGACGCGAATTAAGGTTTTTGAAAATCCCTAGAGAGTCTTTTAATATTCCGGATTAAAAGTAAAACATGTCGCTCTACAGGACCTCGAGTCTATTATTCATGCGAAAGATCACATACGATCCACTCACTGATCCATTGCGGCATGATTGAAGGAAATACGAACAAACCCACGCGCGTTTTGGGTCACTCGTTGTCCTAGGTGAGTGACAGAAGCGACGCGACGCGATACGACGCCACAGAAAATGACAGACGTATCTACGTGACAACGTGAGCGACAGAAGCGATGTTACACGACGTGATGCGATGCGCCGTATTAGATGCTGACGTATCTACGCGACAACGTGTCATTTTCTATGGCGACGCATCGCGTCGCGTCACTTCTGTCGCTCACCTAGGACAACGGGTGAGGGTCACTACCGTTCGATGCTGTCGCGTCGCGTTGCTGCGTTTATCACGCCACCCAGAGTGACCCAGGTCAACGGGTAAGTGATGAGTTTACGACGATATAATATGGGTGAAAGATGAGTTTACCCCTTGGGTGTACCACGATATTTCAATAAGAAATAAATTATAACGATGTGCCGTTGCGAAAGTACTACCAAGACCAAAACAATGACAGATATTAGTACAATCAAGAATCACTATATGAAAATCCTTCTTGGAAAAAAACATACACACACAGTGCTTAACTACGTAAATAGGTATGTGCCTAATAGAAATCTACTCTCTCTAGCTATAATATTGCTTAGAAGAAAGGACGACTAAAAGGTCAAATGATAAACACAAGTTGAGTCAATATTTAATTATTAACAAAATTACTGTGCAAACGAACAATACATCAACATCATCATAAACTATCCATTCAAACAAAATTATAAAAGAATATACATTGATATAAACATCACTGATGTACATATTATACTTGATAAATGCACATACATTTCTTACCTAATAATTATTTAAAGAGATTATCATAACAAACTGTGATTTGGTAAATTTCACACTTTTTTGCTTTACATTAAATTAGATTAATCACTAAACTATACAAAAAGCTAAAATAGATTTAAGCTAAGTTATAAATTTGATCTTATCTGTTTACATTAGAAAACTAATTAAACGCTAATAGAAATTGTTTGAATAACAACGATCGGGATGCTATTTACAAAGAAAGCCAGTGCTGAGAAGGAAAAACTACAACAAATAATTAATTATTAATACTGTATACAATTATATAAGCATCTAAGGCAAGAAAACTAATTATTTACACTTAAAGCAAACCTTAAAAATATCATGAGAGGTAAAATTAAGACTGAATACAAAAAGTTAAATCAAATTTACACAATGAACAGAATAAACTTTTTTCCATTTTGCATAAATACTTACTGCAAATAAGATAATAAGTTAGATAATAATACCATTGGAACGGGGATAAATTCTACAAAATGTAGTTGTATTTACAATAAGCTCTTTGATATTGCTGCGATGCGTGAACCGGATAGTAAAATTGCGACGAAAACAAGCTGTGATTGCATTGTGTAAGGGCGTTTATTAAAGTCCAATCCTGAACGGTTATTGCAGATTACTGGTCGTAATTATTGGACATTGTGACGGCATTAAACGGAAATTTATTGTGTTGATAAAACAACACACATCAGTGGACGTATCAATAAAGATGTTGATTGATTAACGTTATCCCAATATAAATAAGCGATATCCAAAACAACACTAATCAAGCTTTCAGAAAATAAACCTTTATTATTAACACTACGATAGTAAATATAATAATATTTTTTCTTGTGCACTATAACAAATACAACATGGTATGGTAACCAATAAGATGTAATTGGATTAGCTAACATTATAAATATTAATCAAGAAAATTTAACTATAACTACCTACCGTTAAATATTGCGTAGATTTGTAGGCAATTTCTATGTTTAGTGATTGAATGCCTCATTTTTTTGTGCACAATTATAAAAACAACATTTACATGAATTTGGTTAATATCATTGTATGATAATCAAGACAATATAATATTGCGTAGATCTCTAAACAATAGTGTAGTAATTCTGAAGCCAGATTTTGTATAGTATCAAAAACAGTAATCCGCAATAACCATAGTTACTATATACATCACCGTTATACAAACGTGACACAGAACATAGCGTTACACTAGTCCTGTACAGCCTTAGGGTGGACTGCTCAATTAATAAAACGCCTCAGAAAACGTTGAATTCAATCAACATTTTTGAAGGTATACAAATCGTCAGTTCGTTATCGACAACAAAAAGTCACATCACATTATAGTCCGACAAAGTTATCTAATCCGGTGACAGCGTCGCTAGTATCTATGAAAAATAAAACAAAACAGGAATACAAATTAGTTCCAATTTTGACCACCGGGTCAGATAAGTTTGTGGTAGGTACTGTAGTTTCTTACGGACAATTCACACATTGACTTTTTCGAAATCATGATTTAGGACAAACGGTCGCGAATCGTGAAAAATTACGAATCAAATAAAAATAATCGTTCATGATGCATGTGAACAAGCCATTAGTTAATACAATAGGGTATTTGACACTAAAAATATGAACCACCTATGATATTATAGTTATTTTCAGGATAAAGTCTATTAATTGATACTTGATTTAATTACCATTATAATATAAATGGTAAGAAAATTGTTCGCAATTATATTCATTAATCATAATATTTCTTGACTTCTTTAAAACAAGAGCCAAATTCCCTATCATATTACAATAATTAATAACAACACTTGAATTTTTCTTTCGTCACACCGTGGTCACACCTATTTATATCAATCGTATGACTTAAATCACATTGTCTCGTAACTCTTATTTAAACACCACATATTTTTAGTAGTTCTCACTTTCACTTGAAAAGTCTATTGATCAATATATCAGTTGATAGACATCAACTGTATGGTTAAGAGTTCACAGTTTGCAATATCCAAGGTACAAACTTAGATATTCTCGTGCAAACTCCAGGCAGGTTCGCCTCGCCACAACCGATTCCCCAACTTATTATACCTGCCAGAAAATATCTTTGATCTTTTCCTTTTACCTGGAATACAGAAAAAAATATTATCTCAAATTTGAACTGCTGTAAGGCAATCGAGATAAGAATTGTTTCAATAAATTGCTTGGTTAACTATGGGATAGTTTGATTGACTTTTATAAAACTTAAAACAGTGTTGTTGCCTGGAATAGATCGCTATGTGCATGAGATTATTGTTTTTGTTGTCTCTTTTACCAGGCCCACCAGGCCAGACCAGGGAAATTCAGAAATTATAAACTTCCAAACCGGGGATCGAACCCGGGACCTCCGCACGTTTAGGCAACAGCGCTCAACACTGCGTCACGGAGGTCGTCAACTATCAACATAGAATAGGGAGCCCACGAGGGGCATATAGAAAATAGTCAAAAACCGCTCAAGATCCCTGAAATACTATATTACAACTATTACACAACAGTACCCTCGTAATCATACAAACTAATTGCAATAGTTACAACACACAGTCCAACAATCTTGCTGTCTAATACAGGAATATCACAAGCTTTACGGCCGTGTCTGAAGCAGACATTAGCACAAATTGCTAGTCGGGAGTAATGTGTTGCTTGACAATGTAATGTTGGAACCGTCTCCAGAGAGATATTAAGCCAGATCTGCGAACCGAGACTACATCCAACTTTAAATGCGGTTACTGTCTTAGCCATTAAACTTATCTGTCTTGCCTTCCCTTTTAGTTTATTCGCGAAATGTCTGCGAATGCAATTGTACTTTGTGACCAATTTATGGACAAAGAAGTAAAGTGGTGCGACATCTTTTTGAAATTGTATTATCTTCTGGAGCGATATTTTTCTTAACTGGATCTAAAAGTTCTTTGTGGGATGCCGTTTTTAGTATTCTATTCTATCTCTCTCAGGGATAAAATCCGGAACGAGGAAATTCGTAAAAGAACGAAAGTGACCGACATAGCTCTGAGGATTAGCAGGCTAAAGTGGCAGTGGGCGGGTCATATCTGTCGCAGAACCGATGGCCGTTGGGGCAGACGTGTTCTGGAGTGGAGACCGCGTACCGGCAAGCGCAGTGTAGGACGACCTCCAGCTCGCTGGTCCGATGACCTAAAAAAGGTGGCGGGAAGCGGGTGGATGAGGAAGGCAGAGGACCGTGTTTGGTGGCGCGCTCTCGAAAAGGCCTATGTCCAGCAGTGGATGCATACAGGCTGATGGATGGATGGATGGATGGATGATTCTATCGAATCGGATGCCAAACACTGATGAAAATAAACAAGATGACCGTAAAATATATTAAGGAATAACGCGGTGTAAAATCAAGCTAAAATGCTATGACATAACATGTAAATAAGGCTAAACCAATGTATATGTATCTACGTTTTGTTTAGTTGTAAATTACAAAAAGGAAAATACAATTGACCACAGTTAAAATTTAGTTGCAAGAGAATTTAACAGTAGGAAGAAGGAGAGCACGTGAAGCCGTCGGTCCCGGTTATTATCACAAACATGATAATAGTCGTTAAAGCCCGCCAACCCGCATTGGAACCCGTGGTGGGTCTAAGCTCTAATTCCCTCTCTCCTATGAGAGTGGACGTTAAATGGGCTATAGTGGGAAGCCTAATGATATTTTGGGTAGTCTTCACTCTTCAATGGTCCCTGGTTGTGCCATTCTGTAAGCTATATCATTTCCTCCAAGTTATCTTTTTGTTTTAATGTCGATGTTTAATAAAATCTTAATTTACATAATTTCTAGAATAAATATTATGTACCTGCAATGGACCTCCTGAGTCGCCTTGGCAAGAATCATGTCCTCCTCTTTCGTGACCCGCACAGAGGAATATTTCTGGAATAAACTCGTGTCTGCCCGCTCGAAGGAACATCGACTTACATCGCTCGTTTGAAACTATTGGCACTTGGACCTGAAATTTCATGGTAAAAATTAAAACATAGATAGAAAATAGTTACGAAAACCTAGTATGATGATCTTATAGACGACTTTTTTGGTTAATTAATGTGACTGGTTCAAACGATCTAACGACGATCTTTCAAAAATTACACCTCTCAGTTGCCTCACTTGAAAAAGTACATGACTTACGTATATACGAGTAGAAATCAATTATTATTATTGCCGCAGTTTTTATTCGTCCTCAATAATGGTGGTAAATTACAGACCTAGCAATCTATCCTTTCGTTACAATGTGTCTTTAAAGCCCACTTGAAGCCAATCTAAGATCGATAATTATGGGTGTATCATCAACCAACAAATGATCTGGGGCCATGCTACCAACGCTTAAAGTCATATTGTTTCATTAGAATGTCTAGTCAGAAAAACCCAATGCCTACATAATTATTATGGCCCGACCCGGGACTCGAACCTGGGACCTCGTCGGCCGCAGTTGAACATGTTAAGCACTAGACCAACAAGGCAGTTAGGCCTAGGCCTAGTTAGGCATAGTAAGCGAAAATAAACATAAATTCATTAAAAATAATACCTCTTGTAAAACAGAAGGTAGAACTCCACCCTCCGACAGTCTTCCCCATCCAGTCACGGTGGCATTTTCACCGACCAATAAATCGTCAGATGCTGGCAAACATATCGGCGCTATATGAGGCGCGAACTGTACGGCCGAGTCCAGTTTCACCAATGCCAGATCATATTCATACGTGTAGAAATTGTATTTCGGATGGACCGCCTTTCTGGCGACTCCTCGTTCGACGTAGGGGTATTGTTCGGATACTGATGAAAAGTCGTATTCGCCCACTCGTATCCTTATTTGCGAGGTTAGAAGACTGGAATATAAAATAAACAAGTTTTAATAAAATTGCACAACTTTCTTTGAAGGAACTAGAAATTGAATTCGCTATAATCCGCCACAGGTAATTAATATATGTGGTACAATGTGTATCTTGCACTTGTAGCTTGCGATATTCACCACACCACACAAATCTTCCAAATTATTCTCAACCTAGGTACGTTTCAGTCCGACACCAGAGCATCTTCAGGAGATGTTGAGGAGGGAAAATTTGTGTGGTGTGGTGAATATTGCAAGCTACAAGTGCACATAGACGTACTGTGGTGGATTATAAATAAATAAATAAATAAATAAATAGTGGTGGATTATAGCGAATTAAATTTCAAGTTCCTTCATTGTCATGGACTTCCGCAAAGTAACGCCTGCTTCAATCCAACAACTTTCTTTGTAAAAAAAACTGTCTGAAAGTTTAGTACGTTATTACCAAAACTTTTGAACTGGAAAGTGACTACTGATTACTCTTGTCTGTTAATTATTGTCAATATGGGATACTCTGTAGTATAAAAATAACTTCTAACTAAAGTAAAATGATATGTCTAAAATATCCATATCACTGTGTTCCCAGCGAAATGGAAATTACTAAATTTAAAACTTTTCAATTCTAGGCAAAATATTGAAACCACATTGGTGTACATTAAAGAATATTTCATTCATTCATTCAAAGTCAAAGAATATTTATTCAATTTATGTACACTGTACACTTATTGACGTCCAGTTACTTATAAAATATGATGGTGATAATCATTAAGGTATCTTATAACTAAAGCTACGAGGCATTCACATTGATTAAAGGATTTCTCTGGGGTGGTTTTCCTATTATGTAAATAATTATTTAATTGGAAATGACTGTAAAAGCGTAAAAAGTATGCATTAAATAAACTTATAGCGCTTTTTAAAGTCTTTTGTTTGCATATTGTTTGTATCCTTATAATAAGGCTATTTTGTAAAACTATAAATTTTCCTGCAAGTTTACATTTACTTATTATACAGATTATCCACGCTAGCAGGAATTTTAACAAGAATGTTAGCTGCAGCATCTCTGCGTTGCTTCGCTAAGCTATTTATTCTTTAATTATGTTAAATATTAGAGATCTCGTAAAAGCATGCTCCAAGATGATTTAAAGATTACTATAATGGGATCAAAGAATACCAAAAGTAAGTGTAATAATATTTGTTGAGCCTATCGAAATAGCTAAGGTGATTTTGCAAATACAGAACTATACAGATGATCTGCAATCGAACTTCAATATTGTAATTTGGGTGTAGTTTAATTGCAGATGTATATTGGACTGCATATCAATCATTCACTGTCGCAGCAAGAATACCAAAGTTTCAACCAATCACAATAACAGAGACTGTATCAATGTTTGATACAGGTTGTACATAATATAACAGGGCTTCAGGAATTCTAGCAGAATTGACAGAAAAGCCAGCTATAATGTGTAGAAATAAAATTATACCAACTCATCAACACAATGTCCAGCAGTAGCGATCCAGCCCTCGTTGATAATGGCACCTCCACACCGATGCGTTGAAGAAAAGCCGAAGAAGGAGTTGCGACGGACAGAGACCTGCCACGGCCATCGCCCAAAGCTGGAGTCTCTACCACCCATGATACGGGTTTCTGGACGCGGCCACATTGACGTTACACCACATTCTGGAAAATTGAGGTACAGATTTTATTGTAGAGGTTCAAAAAACATAGTCCCACCAACTTAACTGGCCCGGTGGCCAAAATTGAAACAATATTTATACCTTTTTAGTTTTTCATCACTAACTGTAATAGCAGCAACGCTGTCAGCGGATCAGATAAGATTTTGGGACTATACAGGGATCCAAAATATTAGAGGTATTAGTAGATGGCCTAAGGTTTGTTTGTGCATCTCAGAGTACCTATATTACTTGCTGAAACTCATTATTTTTAGGGTGTCTTAAAAAACTGAATAAGCAAGGAAGTACGTGTGAACCTCGCTAAGTCATAAGCCATTTCTGTTTGATGACGACTATGACAATTTTTTTTACTGACCATGACTAATGCATCATCACATTTTTAATGAGTATATAATATTATACTTTTGACTGAAATGTTAGACTCCACCGTCATCTAAGACTAAAGACCTGTCTCACAATCGCAAAGTAAACCATAATATCTGATGAATTTGATGTTTTGACAGATGTTGTATAGGAACCCTGTCAACATTTCAAATTTATTCATCAGATAAGGTATAAGTACTTGGCGATTATGTAAGAGTTCCCTAATAATAATCAATTTAGTTAAAAATACAAAACTTTTCAAAATTTCAAAAGTTCCTTCTCTCTTCTTTTCAAAATCGAGACCTCCTCTCTTAAAGACACATTTAAAAGCTTGTTCACATTAACAGATCCAAAAAATATTTTTGGGTATTTCATAATATCCTTTAGCAACACACTTACCAGCATTATTCGTAGCAGCCGTAGATTGAACAGGCGCAGGAGTGGACTCGTCAATCTTATTGATCGTGTTCACAGCTGGATCCTTTGGCTTCATGTAGTTCTTGTGAGGTTTACTCGTCGTTGTGGTGAACTTCTTCGTCGGCTTCGGTTTCCCCGCCGGCTTCTCCCAGTTCGGCCTAGGTTTCGTTATGAAGGAAGGCTCTGTTGTCACCTGCCAGTGGATTGTATTCAAGTTGCTTGGCCGTGACATCATGTGTGCTGAAATGCATACAATTCCACAATCAATTATTATGGTCATGTGGTATTATTCACATAATGGCAGGAGTTTTCTTTGGATAATAATGCGGTGGGTCCCCAGATCCTTCCAAATACGACTCGACTAAGAGTACTATTTAAACTTAGGGTTCTAACGATTATTATGCAATGTTAGTGATAATAACCGGGACCGACGACGGCTTAACGTTCTTTCCGAAGCACGGGGGAAACGAAAAGGCCAAATTCGGACTTCTAAATTCAGCAACCCATCCATTTACCGACTTGGGTCAACGTTGCTTATCAATCGCAATCGACTGATATGAGTTGTCGCAACTAGGCCACTCCGCACTCGTCCCTGATTTAGGTAGGTACGCACTCCACCTTAAGGCTTGGAGAAATAATATATATTACTAGATGATGCCCGCGACTTCGTCCGCGTGGATCAAGTTTTTTTGATTCCCGCGGGAACTCTTTAATTTTCCGGGATAAAAAGTAGCCTATGTCCTTCCCCGGGATATAACCTACCTCTATACCAAATTTAAAAAATGGTTGAAAATATGGGCCGGGAAAGGGTAGCAGACAGACAGACAGACAGACACACTTTCGCATTTATAATATTAGTATGGAAGTATGGATGTTTATTTAGTTTTGATGGAAACAATAATATGGCTGATTCTATATTGTACTTTCTCTTTAACCTAAACTAAACACACTGATCTTAATCTAGTGCTATACTTCTGCAGAGAGCATTTAGACGAATGACAATAAATTGACATGTAATTTTAGTTTATAGTCTGACTAATTTATCTGACCCGGTGACAGCGTCGCTCTATCTATGAAAAATAAATTAACAAACAAAACTAAACAGGCATAAAAATTAGTTCCAATTTTGGCCACTTGGTCAGATAAGTTTGTGGGACATATTATCTAAACTAATATTATAAAGAGGAAAGATTTGTTTGTTTGTTTGTTTGTAATGGATAAACTCAAAAACTACTCAACCGATTTTAAAAATTCTTTCACCTATGGAAAGCTACATTATCAGCGAGTAACATAGGCTATATTATTATTTTATTTTTAAAAAATTAGAGATCATTACGAAAATTGCAATTACTTATCAGGATTAATTACTTATTAGGAAAAATCCTCTCTTCTGAGAGCTTACGTGGCGTGCGCTTCTTAAATAGTTAAAGTTACACGAAAACAATGTATGGTGGAATTGTTCCTCTCAAAAAGTTCTAAAAAAAGTCCGCGATGGCATACACCTATCTTTTAAGGTTGACTCACAATAACCATTTTTATAGCTATATTGGGTATAGACTATTAGGATTATTAGTGCTACACGTGCGAAGCCGGGGCGGATCGCTAGTATTTTAATAATATCGTACGAGGCTCCAGCCGTATAAAACTTTAATTAAAGCGCCATCTATTTCTATTAACTGAAACTACGGGGTTCTCACCTGAAGGAATACTGTTCTCCGCGTGTTGCTCCGACACGGCCATCGGTCGCGCCCCCTGCATTAAGCTAAGACTAGACGAAATTTTGTTGTGGGGACTAGTTTCCACTTCACTGCTCGGCCTATGTACATTTTGGTACTTATTTACACTGTTATACGTTATTTTATTAACTATATTATCACTATTATGTTCGCTATGTGCTTCTATGTTTACTGAGGGTAAGTTGATTTCAGGCGGACGATAGCTGTATGAAGCGCCATCTATTGGCTTGGTCATGAACGACGGTCGTATGGTTTGGACGGTAGGTCTTGAGGTTGTTGTCGAAGGCTCGATTGGTGGTTGGGTTGTGCTTGGAGATGTGCTTGGTGGTGCGTAGGGCCGCTCTGTGATCGTTACTGGGGCCGGTGTTTCTGAAAAATGAGACGGATGCTGTTTAATGTTACTTTTTTTACAGACTTCAATAGTTCCAGCCTCGGCTGGACGGGATTACGATCAATCGAATTTGCAATGTAAAAACATAGACAAAGCAATACACAGTTCGAATCGATCGTTCTGATTCGTTTCAGTATCCAGTTTGGCTAACTGGTAAAATAACTGGACCGGACAGTTACAGATCGCGCGCGAGTTGAATGCAGAGTAAATGTAGGTATGTGTCACCATACATTTGCTCTGCATTCAGCTCGTGCGCGAACTATACCTGTCCGTAACGTCTCTGTAACGTCTCTGTCGTGTCTGTAACGTCTGCAATCTGCATGAAACAGTAGCGGGTGGAGCAAACATACGTTTAAAGTCGCACTAAATTATGTGCGGGTACTTACATAAATGTGAGTTACCTACGGGGAATTATTTTTCATCAGACAAATTTTGTGTCCCTAGTTAGTTTTCGCGCTAAGTAAGTAAGTAAAAAACAGAAAAACAGACCTTCGACAACTGGCCGGTCCGGCAACCGGCAGCATGAGCCAAACATAAAGCCGTCCACACACACTCCGGCGTGGATTCCGCCGACCCGGTTGCACTCCTGCACCCACATGCATGCGCCCCGCGCACCACCTACTGAACAGGATTTGCGCGACATTTGATAGCCTGGAAGAAAGAAAAGAATAATGTTTTTAATTTGTATTGCTTGACAAAGTTTTGGAACCTTCCAATCGCAACGGAAGCGCGGTTTGTGTGAACAAGATTCAGTTATATTGTGCAGGTAAGTACTTAATTTCATTAGTGGATCCACAAGGAACTCAAAACAAGGTTAAAAGAATTATTGTTATTGTGTTTCAGATAGTAGGTAAAGATATTACCTATTTAAAAATAGAAGTTTAATAATTATTATGAACTAGCTGATGCCCGCGACTTCGTCCGCGTGGTTTAAGTTTTTTTGATTCGCGTGGGAACTCCTTAATTTTTTGGGATAAAAAGTACTTAGTCTATTTCACTCTCCAGGGTCCTCAACTATACCCATGCCAAAAATCACGTCGATCCGTTGCTCCGTTGCGGCGTGATTGAAGGACAAACCAACAAAAAAACACACTTTCGCATTTATAATATTATTATGATTACCTATTAATAAAAATAAAATTTGTTCAGTGCCATCTATTAATCGGTGTCTTCTAAAATCAAGTTGTATTTGAGCGCTGTGCAGTAGTGCGTGGGTGTTTTCCTAAGCTGAAACCCTTTTGTGAAGTCACAATTTTTATTTGATCCCTAGATTGTTAGTAATTAATTTTGATTTTATAATTTTTTGACGCCTCTAGCACACTCACGCATATTATATGAGATTACCAAAACAAAACAAATTATACACTTTTATAATATTTTTTAAAAAATGGTGCCATCTATCGGTGTCTTCTCAATTCATGTCGTAGACGGCCGTGCACTAGTTAGTGCTCGGGTGTGTTTTCAAACTCGAACCCTTCAGGTAACCTTTCTTTGCCATAACTTTGGCTAGATGGCGTTACTGATACAAAAATTGAACATTTTGAAATAAAAGCTTCCGAAAAATAATTACTGTAATAGGTTTATATTATTTTTCAGTATTCCTACTTAAAATATTTAAATTTAAATTAAAAGTATATCCAAATCCCACAATATTTTGTGCTAATTTCTATTATTAGGTAAGAAATCCATGCTGATCAGGTTGCGAAGGTGCGATCAGAAAACCGGGAAGATGTATTCAAAGTTTTTAAAATGAATTGAACTACCTACTTAGGTACACATAATTCAAAATTTAAATGTTTTTTATTCAAATAAACTTTTACAAGTGCTTTCGAATCGTCAAGTGAATCTACCACTGGTTCGGAATGCCATTCCAACCGAGAAGAACCAGCAAGAAACTCGGCTCTTGCTCTTTTGAAAAAAAATAACTTCAAATTTTATTAATGTAGGTACAAGTTGTTAATCGCTGTCCTTAGCATTGCTGGAGGGAGTCAAACCATACCATACTCCATACTCTTTTACAAGTAAAGGTAAGTACTTAGGTACCTAGGTAAATAGGTACTTGAGTAAACCAATATTAGCCAATGGGTATTTCGAGGCCCAGTGTTTTGATGGGAAAATCAATTCCATTTTCCATTAACTCTCTACTGAAAAGCCTGAGAAATTCGCCACAAATACCAATGTTTTAAGGAATCTGCCTTACGTCTTAAAAATTTCATTGTACCAAACTAATTTAGACTTTGATCGTGCAATAATACGATTTAAAATTGTTAATTTAATCATGGCAAATACGATGTATTGGTATATGTATCTAATGCTATTAAGACGATGAAAAATGTTTTCCCACTGACCCAGGGACGTTAGGGCAAGGCTTTTAATAGTAGTTTGTGATATAAGGGCGGTAAATAGGTTTTTACATACGAGTTGACTAATGTCAGCCCGATGACGCCAGTCGAGGGCTGACCATCGTCACGAGTTTGTTAAAACCTTAACGCCCGTGTATCACACGATATTTTTCAATACATTTGTGAGAAAACTTGAAAATAAAACTGAGTAGGTAGGTACAAGGTACTCACTAGAAAATGGTTTCTCACGCCCGTACTTATTTCGAGATTTTTGGCTGCTATTAATAGCGCGATTTTTTTCTCACATCTAAAATACCTAATTGTTGATTTAATTTTATTATTCCACAACACATAAACCACTCATATTTATTTAATAATTTATAAGAAAAACTCAATGAAACTTTTAAAAATAGCGCGCACAGATTAAAGATTTAGTATCTACGGCGCGTTGTTGTAATGGCTTTTTTTTAATTGGCTTCATGGCTCTAGGTTCTAGCTCTTAACTCCCAACCTGGACTATTCAGCCTTTACTTTTTTGATTTTTAATACTTAAAACAATTTTAATTAATTATATTAAATACAATTTTTAATTTCATGAATTGATTTCATCAATCTACCTCTAAATGTTATTATTTTTTAGGTTTTTTACTTACAAAGTCAATATCATTATGAACCTTCTTGCAAGAAAACTTTTTAATTAGAAGTGAAATAGACTTAAAAAAAATTTAAAAAAACTGCAAATTTACTGCACGAGGGCAGTAAATTTAACTTACAAGCCCTGTTTACTGCCTCTGTAAGTGCATTTTTCGAGCAAGTGTATTGAAAATGTCTTTGTCCATAAGAGGTTGGTATTACATCACTGAAAATAATTACAAAGTAAAATACCTGCATGACAGTTTTGACATAGATAGTATTTAATTTTTAAAGATCCTTCTGCTCTGGTCTGGTGGGAAGTTTCAACTGCTTACTATACCTACTATCTTACACCATTCAGGTAAGTAGTAATATCACAGCGTAAGTATGATAATTGTAATATTCTTACAGTGGATTTACGCCCTTCCTAGTTGAACTTTTGTCCCGGAAAATTAAACAGTTCCCGCGGGAATGAAAAAAAACTTAATTCACGCGGACGAAATCGCGGGCATCATCTATCATCAGGCATCATAATTAATTATTCGTATGGATTCTGCCAGCTTGGAGATATCTATAATATACCCTCGTCCGTCTCGCCCCTGTCACACCGTATCGTTGCCACTAGACGTCTGCCACTGGACGTCGGCCATTGGATGTCTGGTAGGAAAATAAGTATCTCCTTAGGCTGTGGTAGATAATTATTAATATTCTGTGTTTTTTTTTTATAATTTATAGACTAGCGCTTGGCTGCAATCTGACTTGCTGGAAGTAGTGATGCAGCCTAAGGTGGAGCGCGCTTGCCTAGAAGATTCTTATACACTCTTGATTTGAAGATACTAATAAGCGGATGGAAAACCCGGAAGCCGGAAGGGCGTTCCATATTCTAGCAGCTCGAATTAGAAACGAGGAAGCAAATCGCTTCGTACGCGTCCGTGGGATTTCAACTATATACGGATGCAGACCCTGACGATGCTTTGCAGCATCTGGCAAAGAAGGGTAATTCCAATAGGTACCATGCCGGATACAAACTGATTCGGCTGAAACCCATTTCCGGTAAGCCTGCTTAGCTCTCAGTGGGAACATACATAAGTACTAATTTTGAATTGAAGGCTCAAGGAATTTCCTTTCCTTTTGTCCTCCTAGCCTAATAGGAAAGTCATTGGCACGTCCCATACAGTTTCTTGTTCAGAAGTAGGTACTACCTACATCAGATGTTTTGGTATGGGGAGGGTGGGAAAGCACAATAAATTTCAAAACCTCCTCGGATCACGCTTCTAGATCTTAAAGTGTTTGTAAAGGTCCGTTCTGATTGAATCTAAATTAATTGCTACTTTTTGTCATAGATGTCAGTTATAACCTGCTAGCAGTAGACCCTACGTTACCTACGTCACCGTTGTCGCGTGATTGAGTAACCAACATCCATCTATCCAACAAAACTTTCGCATTTATAATATTAGAATATGTTACTACTTTTCACTGATTTCCAATTTCAGATATCCAGTGGTAAGAACTGCAAAAAAAATCAAATTTATTTCTCAGCTGTTAAACATAATTTGGCGAGGGGAAAATTATCCACGAGTTGAGGTTTGAATTTCTAAAAAGGTTACTTTCCCAAACTAAACGAAAATTGGCATAAAAATAAATACATATAATAATAAGTAGCCGGTTGGTAAGTGTTATTAAACGTCGTGTCTAGTTGGAAAATAATGTCCAACTCCTTTCGAACTCGTCCGAGGTCCTAAATGAGCCGTTTCTCGCGACATCGGTAGCACGGGAAATCAGTCGGACACTTTCCGACAAAGTCGTGAGTTAACAACCGGGTACATAACATATGCTTAAACTATGTTTTTAATGAAGAATGAATATCACTGACGATAGTTTAAACGTAAAAGAATTTGTATGGTCGCGTTATAAATCAGACCGATATGAAAGCGCCCTATTGATAGGAAATTTAGCTTTGAAGCGCAATAACCGCTTATATACGCGAGATTGATGAATTCTAACACGGCCACGTGGGAAATGGGATTTTCTGTGGGAAATACGATATTTCATTTTCATGTTACCTACATAGGTTCGCTTGGTATTTACAATAGGTTTGTATTGTAGTGGAGTAGAGTACAGGGTCATGTCAACGGTAAACTTGATATAATATTAAATCACAGAAATTATGTTTTTTTTAAAATGAAATCCATACTAATATTTTCTGTCGGTCTATCTGTCTGCTACGCTTTAACGGCCCATCATTTCAACCGATTGTGATGAAATTAGGTTTTGAAATAGGTTGCATACCGGGGAAGCACATATACTATTATCCCGGAAAATTAAGGAGTCCCCGTGGAAATCGAAAATACTTATTCTACGAGAATGAAACTGAGGGCATCTAGGTACTAGGTACGTCATAAAGAGATCGTTTAATCTAAAAATATACTAGGTAAAGGTACCTAGCATTAGCAATACGCATATAGCAAGCGTTAAACCTATGTAAAACTAGCTGATGCCCGCGACTTCGTCTGCGTGGTTTAAGTTTTTTTTTGATTCCCGCTGCAACTCTTCCGGGATTTCTCTTCATAATTTTCCGGGATAAAAAGTAGCCTATGTGTTATTCCAGACTATAATCTATCTCTGTGCCAAATTTCATCCAGATCCGTTCATCCGTTGGGGCGTGATTGAGTAACAAACATCCATACATCTATATACATCCATCCAAACTTTCGCATTTAATATAATATTTATTTGATGTCACTCTTCAGGTCCTCAACTATACCTATGGAAAAAATCACGATGATCCGTTGCTCTGTTGCGACGTAATTGGAGGACAAACCGACAAACAAACACACTTTCGCATTTATAAAATTCGCATAGTAAAATAAATACGAAGAATTTTCTGTGAATTTTAGTGCCCAATTTATTAGGTAAATAAATACAATCTCCTCGAGAAACGAGCTTCCGCTTTAGCAAATGGAAATTTCAGGAAGGAACACATCCCTCAGTGCTTTTGTACCTACATCTACGATGTCTTCAGGATATTGCCTAGGGAAATGAAAATATAATATTATGTAATGTATAATATTTAATATAAGTATATAATGTATAATATTATGTAAGTCTGCACTACTTACATAATATTATACATTATATTACATAATATTGGAACCTTGACCAATCCTTATTAGCAGAGCATTAGAAAATCCCCAATCAGACAGAAAAAGTTAGCCAGTTTATAGTTGGTGGTCCCTTAATTTAGTATCTGTAAAATTTAACACTCGCTGAGCTCGCGATTTTATTCATTCGGTATGCCACATGCCTTCGTATGCTGGCTGGTCTTCATTTAGTAGGTACAATATACACTGATTTACCACAACATGCTACATAAAAAATAATCAACAGAAGAAATAGGACGTAATACTGAGTTGGGTAATGAGCTTATACGCCCAAATGAATAACTTATCCAAATTAACGAATGCATGTGTAAGTACAGAACTAGAGGCAAAGAGTAGAGTAGGGTAAGGTCTGAGAGCTTGCGAAGATATTATAGGAAATATAATAATAGGAAAAAAAAAATATTTATATAGATATAAGCCTTATTTTGTGGTTTAACGCAGTCCAGTCGCAGTCCCGTTGTGACCACGATCCATGCAAACTGGGTCGAAATATCGACAAATTGAATCATCATAAATTATAATCGTGGTATGCCCGTTTGATTACATTATACTAACGAATTCACAATTCAGTACTTTATGCAAGCTCCTAAACACGTTTAAACGTTTGCTAAAGATACGCTGATTTGCTGAGTTGGTCAATACCGAATTTTTAATTTAAAATTAATTTAATTTTTAGTTAAAAACTAAATTAAAAACTAAATTAATAAAGAGTTTTTATGTCTTCCTAATAGTATATAGTTCTCTATTTTATAGCATTATTTAGGACTCAAGGTTTAAAAGATCCTTGAACCCATCTTACTCCCAAAGCACTAAGGCGTCCCGAATTACATATTATATTATGTACACAGGATACGGGCATACGTTGATGAGGGCGGCTTTCAAGTTTACTGGAGTTCCTTGTAACGCTATAGGTATGCCCTTATTTACTCATTCAAAGGAACACTCCGACGTTGAGTGGGCTTTTACTTGGTACCTAACCACCTTTTAGTCTTCAGAGATTTTATTAAACGTACCTTTAACCTTTACAGCGGAAAATAATGCGTTTTTACTAATACCCCTCAAGAAAAGCTTTTGGCGGAAAAAGTCCACGTCACTTAGGTACCTACTGTTATATGGCGCGCACGCACATTAAAGGGGCAGGACACGTTCCTATCCGACGCGGACGCGCAGACGTTTTCCCCTTATCCAGGCAACAAGAAAACAAACTTGGGCCTGCACCAGGCCCAAGTTTGTTTTCTTTCCTAGAGACGCTGCAGCCGTGGCTGGTTATCAACCTACCCTCAAAGACGTGCTACCAGATGTGTCTAAAGCTCATCTGGTTGATAGGCTAGAATAAAACATGATGTCTGAGGTAACCTGAGATAGCAAGATAATTTTTTTTAAACAAGCTTTTATATGTCCGCCATATTGAATTTAGTGTGACTTCATTAATTTATTTTCGTATTCTTCTCAGCAAACCCTTTTAATTGATACCCATATTTTATATATACCTATTATATGGGGTGCATAAAAAATAACTAGTCCGCCATTTTTGGGAGTCAGCCATATTTGATTTAGAATGACGTCACTTAGCCATCCATGCTTTGTCTTCCAAACTAAACGTACTCGTAGATAGAAAATTTTCAGCTCAATTGGAAATCGGGGAGTGGGTTTAATTTAACTTGCAAGATTTGATTCCAGGCAGACTTCGGGACAGGTGAAACTAAATAGGTAAAAGTTTATAAAATTACCATCTCTGATTATTTAGTTCACAAATTCAAGATTTACTCCGGGCTTTAAACTATATTATCAGTGAATGAATAATGTATTAGGTACATGAATTCAATCAATTGAAAAAGCACAGTCAGCAATCTAATGATGAATGTAGACAATGAACCAGACAGTATTATGTTAACAAAGCTATTGTGATTCAAAACGCGAACAGTCGTAGATTGGTAAAAGGGAAAGTGCTCTAATACGATGCGTATAGTACTCACTTACGCATTATGTTGCATAATGTATGAAACCACGAGGTTCATTCATAAAAGTTACCAACAGTTTTACTTTATTCAAAAGATATTAAATAAAGAATAAAGATTTTTTTATATTCCGCACAAAACGTTTTCTAAGTAGTTTGAAAGTTCAGAAAATGCTTACTTCATTTCAAAGCATCCTAATGGTTAGCCTGGGGACTTATAACATCCGAAAAGCAAGTCGAGAGGTTTCGTCCCAAAACTCCGAGTTCCCGGAGCCTTTCATCATGCGCTGAGGATGGTCACCGAGGGGGTTTTCCCAGTCTCCCCCGTAGGAGATCGGGTATCTGGAGAAGATTTCCCCCCCCGTCTACAAAAAAAAAAAAAAGGTTGACGAACAAAATAATAAGCGGCTCGCAGTGCCGTGGCGTGAGAAAGTCCCTACAATAAACATTTCCAATAACCAACCAACCAACAAACCAATAAACCAACAAACAAACACACTTTCGTATTTATAATACTTCGTCCGCGTGGTTTAAGTTTTTTTGATTCCCGCGGGAACTCCTTAATTTTCCGGCCTTAAAAAGTAGCCTATGTCACTCTCCAGGTCCTCGACTATACCCATGCCAAAAATCACATCGATCCGTTGCTCCGTTGCGACGTGATTGAAGGACAAACCAACAAACCAACAAACAAACACACTTTCGCATTTATAATTATAAATTAGTATGATTAAGTACCACTAAGTCCACTTAAAAATGTACCCTTATACTTAATTGGTGGTTTACGTGGTAAACACGTGTTTTTTTTCCAATTTTTCAGTTTCATTTTTCATTATCAGCGGTGTACGTATATCGATTGACGACGACAAAGAATGGTCAGCAGACCATTCTACCGTAATATTCTGTCTATATAGTACCATTTTTAACCGACTTCCAAAAAAGGAGGAGGTTCTCAATTCGGCGCGTAGGTATGTTTTTTTTTTTAATGTATGTCGGTGCATATCTCCGTGGTTTCTTAACCGATTTGAATTTTTTTTTATTGGTTAGAGGAAGCTCCCGAGGTTGTCCCATAAAAAAGTCTGACTCCAAATCCTCAATCCTGATGCTGTAGGTGTACCATACTACATGAAATCCTCAAAACTAGGGAGTTAGGAAATTTCGATGGTGAATTCATATTGTAGGTATCAAGTCACGTGTATACGATTCAACTCTGAGTCCCAACTCCTCAACCCTGATGCTGCAGGGTACAGAACTCCTGAAAAATAGCGATTTAGGATTTTTTATGTTGAATTCATATTGTAGGTATCAAGCAACGACTTCATACTTATTATAAACCCAAGTCCCAACTCCTCAACTCTGATGCTGCAGGGTACTGCACTCCTAAGCCGTGCGGATTTAGAGTACATTAAAAAGTTAAAAATAAAAATTCTTTCCAAAAAACCGACTTCCAAAGCCACTGTAAAGTAAAAAATAATTTTGATTTCTACACACTATGTTGAAGTCGGGCGAGTATAACAAAGATAGGCAAAGTTGACGCGTCAGGCTCACCCGACTTCAACATAGTGTGTAGAAATCAAAATTATTTTTTACTTTACAGTGGCTTTGGAAGTCGGTTTTTTGGAAAGAATTTTTATGTAAAACTTAATATCATTGAATGAATACCTACAGCATGCATGCCGCAAAATTAATGATTCCATTTGTACAATGCATTGATGCAGAATTTTAGTACTGAATGCCACATTGTCGTATGATATTGCTCCGGCGTGAAACAACCTCAGCCTTCAAGTATAGAAGAAGTACATAAATAAAATTTCCTAAAAAAAATATTTTACACAACATTGTACGAATTTTCTCAGACACAATGAAACTGATTCAAACAAAGAAGTTAACAAATAACGTCCACCATTGTTATTACGAAATATTAAACAACCGCGAGGAATTGCGATCCGCAATTATCCGGGTGTAACGAAAACAAAGAGTCGTCAAAAATACTTGTTTAGGGTTAAATACGACATGCCCCAAATATGCCAGAAATTTTTATTAATTTGGAAATGTTGCAAACTGGTTATGAGTGAAAAAATTTGAGTATCTTATAACTTATTATGAAATATTGGCTGATTATGTTCAAATGTGAGTTTCCTAATAATGTATCCTTATTATTTTTGCAATTTTTGTTTATTATTTTTGAATTCACACTCGTATAGAAAATGGTAAGAACATTGCGGTGATCTGATCTAGTGGGACGCTTTAGCCTTGGCTATTCTATTCTACAAGTATAGTAATGTCCTCCAGACCGAATTTCGGCCACAGCGGCCTATCTCCAGAGAGATTAGCCATCTGCGCGGGTGAATTAGTGCACAAGTTTGTGTGCATACACAGGTGCACACTCTGTTCTTTTACTCACATAGCCCGATGGGACGGAAAATCCGACCCGACCGGAGTGAAATCAGAACGTGCTCTCCGAGGCACGGGGGTGAAACACTGCCAACTTCCTAACTCCGGGCAAGTACCCACTGCAAATTGTTGTAAAAAAATCCATGGTCCGACCCGCGACTCGAGCCCGGGACCACGTCGGCCGCAGTCGATCACGGTAACCACTAGACCAACCACCCAACCAACCAACCAACGATGCAGTCTATACTATATACCACTCTATCGGTATACCATCCAGTGATTTAGCATTTTGCCTGCATTCTGGTTTAATAATATAACTGCCATTCAAGAGTATGGTTCGCTTTTTGATTTGCCCCCACTATAGGCTAGCCCGCTACCATCTTAAGCTGCGACACCAACGTGGGATGGCATCATACCACCATTCTCAACCATTCGTTTCGTATCCAACGATGCCAATACTGGATTTGAAATGAAGCTTAGTATAACTAAAAAATGCATCCGCCTTAAGCACTTTAACGCTCTATATGCTACACTGATGTTTCTTTTCATGATAAATGCCCCAATAAGATCTTATATCCGCACAAACTCAAAACAATAAAGATCCGTAACAGGGCATGAAACTTCCCCACATTGTCTGAGAAGGAAATAACTAGGCAAGTACCTAATAACAATTGTACGTAACAATAAGCTACATTATGTGCGTTATATAACCATTTCCGACTGCCTCGTTGGTCTAGTGTTTGTCATGTTCGACTGCGGCCGACGAGGTCCTGGGTTCGAGTCCCGGGTCGGGCCATAATTAAGTATTGGGTTTCTCTGACTAGAATCTCTCAGTACTAGCCCGGAGTTAGGAAGTTGGCGGTGTTTCACCCCCTTGCCTCGGAGCACGTTAAGCCGTCGGTCCCGGTTATTATCACTAACATGATAATAGTCGTTAAAGCCCGCCAACCCGCATTGGAGCAGCGTGGTGGGTCTCTAAGCTTATGCTATGATAGCTTATGCTCTAGCTATGATAGGTTATACGGCAATGATTATATTATTAGGGTTGCTTTTGGTTTATTTAATTTTTGAGTGAGCGTCTACACTCTAGACCTCGTAGGTATGATTGATTTATTCCGCTACAAGTTAGCCCTTGACTGCAATCTCATCTGATGGTAAGTAATGATGCAGTCTAAGATGGTAGCGGATTAACCTATTAGGATGGCATCATACCACCCAACACCTATCATATTATTAAACCCCTAAAAGTATTAAAAGTACCAATAATCGGTTCCTTCACGGCATCGTACAGGAACGCTAAGTCGCTTTGAGGCAAGTATTTGCTACCAATGTATGGTGGTAACTAACCGAACCAGACCAGAGAAAATTTAGAAATTATAAATTTCCAAATTGAGCTGGTAGTGGATCGAACGCGGGACCTGCCGCTTATAAGACAACAGCGATTACCACTGCGCCGGGGAAAACGTCAAAGATTTAGTACATAGGTATAGATCTCTAGTCTCTATACTTCTTAAATATATAAAAGGAAAAGTTGACTGACTGAGTGACTTACTGATCTATCAACGTACAGCTCAAACCACTGGACAGATCGGGCTGAAGCTTTCTTTTACGACGTAGGCATCCGCTAGAAAGGATTTTGGAAAATTCAACACCTAAGAGGGCAAAATAGGGGTTTGACATTTGTACGAAAGTCGAACTTAACGTGAGCAAAGCTGCAGGCGAAAGCTAGAAGTAGATATAGGTATTGTAGAAAATACTTAAGCTCTAAACTGGTGTCCAAGCAATTCCTCGCAGGCTGGCAATAATTCGAAGCGTCAAAACCAGTAGCTATTAAGATCCTGGTTACCGTTAAATACCAAGGACGGACGCTCGTTCCAATGGCTCTTACTAGGGGTTCTCATTTGGTTGACTCGATGGCTAATTAAAGACTGCAGGTCTTTCCATTCATTGTATAGGTTTAAATATGCCATTTTAGTCATTAAAATACATCTTGAGTCATCATAATATGATGAGTAAGTGAAACGAACATCATAATATCTTTAATAATCAAATAAATATTATAAATGCGAAAGTTTGGATGGATGTATGGATGTATGGATGGATGTTTGTTACTCAATCACGCCCCAACGGCTGAACGGATCTGGATGAAATTTGGCACAGAGATAGATTATAGTCTGGAATAACACATAGGCTACTTTTTATCCCGGAAAATTAAGGAGTTCCCGCGGGAAACGAAAATCCTCGATCCACGCGGACGAAGTCGCAGGCATCAGCTGTTATTAAATATACCCCATATCGGGGGTAAGTGAAACAAAACCAAGGCGTTCGAAATTTTAAACACGAAGCTAGTTTTTTTTTCCACTTGAAGTAAGCCTTTGATTGCGATCTCACCTGGTGCTAAGTGTTTTTTTTTTCTCTTATTTTATTTGGGACTTTTGTCCGATACGAACAGCCCCATTGTAACCTAAATTATTATTACATAAAATACTTATTCGAACTATCATTACCTACTATACAATTGATCAGGTAATTACTCCCTATGCAGACATATTTCGATGATGTAGTCTAAGATTGTATCGGGCTAATCTGTTAGGGGTATGTCAGTTATATTTACTTAGTTATATTAATTTGCTTTCTACACCTTTTCCTGCATTTTTCTTTTTTTTCGTACCGGAAATCTTGGCGGGATGTCTATGCTGGTTTGTACTTTTAAAAATTCAATAATACAAATTCAGCTTCGTTAGTGGGGAAACTCAATTTAATTATGCTATCGTGAAACGAGCCCGTGGTAGTAACCATTTGCGGAATCTAAACCGCAAGCGGCGACAGAATGTAGCGACTAGCGTTCATAGTAAACATAACTCCGTTGCGGTTTGAGGCCGTGTCTCGTAATTAAACTAACTTTGGTCAGTACATTTGTCTATTAAGTACACTTACTAAAATTGACTACTAGCTGATGTCCGCGTGATTTAATTTTTTTTTAAATTTCTGAGGAAACTCCTTAATTTTCCGGGATACAAAGTAGCTTATGTCCTACCCCGGGAAACAGAGTAGCTTATGTCCTACCCCGGGACACAGCCTAACTTTATCCAATTTCATCAAACTTGGTTGAAAAAATGGGCCGTCAAAGCGTAATAAACAAACAAACAAATTCACATGAATTTGTTTGTTTGTTATACATATTACTATATAATGCCCGCGACTTCATCAGGGTTGATAAAGTTTTTTTATATTCCCGCGGAAATTACTTAATTTTCCGGGATAAAAAGTAGTTAAACAGACAGATAGACGGACATACAGACAGGCACGCTTTGGCATTTAGGTATATTAGTGTATGGATTAGTTAAGTTAAGATATTAAGTTAGGATGTAGAAATAGCTCAACAGCGTAGCTGAAATGGCAATGGCTGAGGAACATAGTTTAATTAAACTTTAAAGGATAATAATATACGTTGGGGCCCCAAGGTGCTGGAATGGTGAAATCTCGGCTCTCACTATGTAGCGTGAGTCTGTTGAAGCTATTTCACTTTACATTTTAACTATAAATTTTATCCATGCAAATAAACGGAATGAATTGATACCAACAAACAGACATACTTTCGCATTTATCATTTTGATATGACTTATTTCAAAGGATATATTATAATTAAAATGCTCAATTAAAAATTTCTTAGAAAGAGGCAACATTTTAAGTCCATACAAAAAATATGATGATTATCAAATTCTTGAAAATAAATTTAAAAAAGACAACATATTATCTGTACTATTTTTTAATATAAATAAAAAAAGGAGAAAGAACATTAACATTTTGAAAATAATGATGCGGTTAGTATAAATCGGGTTAATAATGGTGTATAACGGAATGATTTCATTTATATTTGGGCATCGTCAATTAATTTCGTGCGCAGTAGGAGCGGATCATCGGCACGAACAAAAATATGATAATCTCAAGTGCGAGAGCATCGGTGTTCTGAAGGTTCCGTACTTATTTAACCCCGCTAATTCATTTGATCCTGCTGATTTACATCACTCACTCACACTCTCTTTAACCCAATGCCATGCTCACTACTGAGCGTGAGTCGCCTTTCAGATTAAGAAGGTTTTGGCCGTAGTTCACCACGCTGGACAATTGCGGATTAGCAGAATTCACACACCTATGAGAATAAGATATAAATATATAAGAGAGTTCTTATATATTTATAAGAGAGATATAATATATATATAAGAGAGTTCCATAAATAATTCCCATTATATAAAAAACTCTGAAATTTTAAATGCAGGATTTTCACAATGTTTTCCTTTACTATTAGATAGATACATGATTTACATATTGTGGTTAATTCGGTTGTGACTAACTGACCTAAACAGAACTTAATCGAGTTATGTCCTTTACCGCAGGGGTATTATGTAAGAAATAGCAATAGGTATAATTAGTCCTGTCACATTGGTTTAGTAAGAGGGTTTTGTCTGATACAAAAGATTATTTTTCTTTAATAAATTGAAGAGTTTGTTCCACTCAAAGTACTTAATTCCAAACTCTGAAGTCTAAACCAAAGACATCATGAAATAAGGTTACAGAAAGGATTTCTAAAATAATACTTACTTGTAGTGTTAATAAAGTGCAATAAAATTATAGCTTACAAAGAGGTATTTTTTCCAGATACTAAATACTAGCATGGGATAGAGCTCCATAGATGCAACTGAAAGTTTTAAGTAAAAAAAATGGTAAGTAGGTATGACCTTAAAATATTTTTAAGGTCGGTACATTACCATCGTTTGCACCTGCTGGGTTTAATTAAGGTTTCTCGAAGAATTCAGGAGTGACTTATGTACATTCATTAGTCATACAACCGTTTCTTAAATTGCTAAATGGAACCCTATAATATATAAAAGTCCAAGCGCATATTAACAAAAAACAACACGAGTATCAATTAAGCCGCGATTCGTACACTGTACAAATAACATTCGCAATATTCTTTACAGAAAAACAGCTATTATTGCTAATGTAATAGAGCCGATTTTCATGTGTATAAAATTGTACAATAAATCTTCGTGTAGCATTGTGAAGGCTGTAGTTATTCGTAAGCTTCTGTGTGGTGAAATAAAATAAATACACTCAAACCGCAAGGTATTTGCAACTGTAACTTCATTTTCTGAATAAACTTACTTGTTGGTTTGCGTGTTTAATTGCCATGCAAAGATTCTCCAATCAATTTATGCACTCTTGGTACTTTGTGTAAATTGTGAATTCGTGATATTAGGTAAAATAAATTATTGTATCTTTTGGGAACAAGAAGGCTAAAATATATAAGAGAAAATCTCGGCTTTCAATTAGAAAACCAATGACAAATGCACGCAATATTTTTGTATTTTATTTGTTGAAACATTCTGATGAGTTATTGTAATTTTTTATTTTAGCTAAGTAAATTCATTTTAACTAGATACATTGATTACGATGTGCATTATCAGCACAAAATTTTTCAAACTTGTTGGATAATAATTTTCTGAAAAATAATTATTATGTTAGACATAATTTATATCTACGAATAATACATATAAGATGAAAAATAAAATACTATGTGCATTATATCAATTCAATCCAATACGATTATGTCGGGATTATAGTTAGGTTCGCTTTTTTTAAATCAGTCAAGATGACTTGCGCATGTCTACGCAGAAAAACAGAACATGATTAGGTCTTGAGTTTGTACGGTGAATAGCGCAACGTTGCAAAATTCCTAGGGTTGATAACGCATAGTTAATAATAATCCATACTAATGTCTGTCAGTGTGTTTGTTAAGCTTTCACAGCTCATCTTTTCAACTGATTTTGATGAAATTTGGTTTAGAGATGATTAGAATGCATTCCAGGGAAGGACATTGGTTACTTTTTATCTCGGAAATCAAAGATTTCTAAAACTTAAATCTATGCGAAATCGTGGGAATCGTCTAGTATTATTAAACAGCTGAATTTTGGCCACGGCAGCCATCGTTCATTTGAAAATGTGTCTGATTGTATCTCTGTCTGTCTGTTTTTATACTTTTCAAAGCCTACCCAACTAACCGAACCCTCAAAATTCGGTTCAGAAATAGCTTGCATCCCGACAATTTCCATAGGCTACTTTTATCCCCAAAAATATCATCAGAAATAATAGAGTTCCCCTGGGATAAAAAAAATCCACGAGACGAATCGTACATAATATTAAGCGATGATACTTACGGTTTAATTAGCTACTTTAAAGAACAAAATAGCTGTTATATTTCAATGTGACATCCCTAAGGCGTATTTAAGCTGAGTTATATGATTGTAACGGCGGGGTTCTTCCTCATAACCTGGAAGTTATAAACATTGAAAATTTACGAAAGGAAAGGCTTTATCATTATAATTGTAATAAATATTTTCATTTCACTGCTAAAAGTGTTTCTTTTATAAATAGAAATTTATAACGCGTGAAGTCGGTAATTTATCTGATATTTATCTTAGTAAAATAGAATTAAAGCAGTCATAGGTAGTTAATTGTGCGAATCTTGTGATTATAATGATCAGTTTAACGGATTTTGCTAAAACAGTATAACTCAAACTCAAGGTATATTTATTCAAAATAGGTACCTACAAAGTACACCTTCTGAACGTGACGTTTACAAATTAAAAGACGTGATGGTGATAATTAACTATACGGTATCTTAAAACTAAAGCTATGATGTATTTTATCAAATTAAGCATACAAGAAGAACTTAGAAAGAACTAGCTCTCTGTTTGCTGAAGTGGCAATGGATAGAATACATTCAAGTCTATTTCAATAGAGATGACCAACTTTTTCAACTTCTTTAACGTATGATCACGTAATCTCATCTGCCATTCCACCAAAAATGATGGAAATATCCACAAACTTGTCTGCATTCAAAACTACCATCACTATTGATCAAGTGGTAGATAAGATGATGTGATCAGACGTTAATGGGGTAGAAAAAAATAGCTCATCTCTATTGGAACAGACTATAGTTCGAAGAACCGTTAAGAGGATATGGGATGAACAGGAAACTTTGAGAATAGGTATTGAACAATTATATTGCCGTCGCGCTGCTCCTCGAATAGAATTCCATAACACCCGATAGGGACGTTCTTACTCTCGTATTTTTCTGTTTCCTCCTCCAAAACAGAACCGATTTTAATTTTTTTTTCAAGAACAATTTAAGAAGGACTCAGTCTATGTCGGTATGTTTTTCTTTTTTTGATTTTATTCGTCAAATTTATATGCGGGATATCTGATGATGACGCGAAAACTGGGCCATTTTTTGCAATTTTTGAAGGTTCCAAATTCTTAAAATTATTAATTTATTGAAAAAAGCAAAACATAGGGACATGGCACGGACTCGTATAAATTTTATGGTGCAAAAATATTTTCTCTATTGTAATTATTCACGGAGAAAACAGACTAATACGATTGTATGGGGGAAACCGCCCTCCCGTATCGTCTTAAGCATTGGGTTCTTATAGTGTTGGAATGACAAGCTCTCACCGGAAAGCACAGCACAAGACGATACTACGATATTTTAAAGCACTTTAAGCCGCCCAATACACAATTTCACTTACCATCAGGTGAGATCGCAGTCAAGG
Organism: Erebia ligea; assembly: GCA_917051295.2. Classification (NCBI taxonomy): domain Eukaryota; kingdom Metazoa; phylum Arthropoda; class Insecta; order Lepidoptera; family Nymphalidae; genus Erebia; species Erebia ligea. The sequence continues at coordinate 3,751,538 of OU785232.1, forward strand.
GCTAACTTATAGTGGATAAAAAAAAAAAATGAAACAACTTCGCTTCATTAAAACAAACATCTCTCATTATGTCACCTTTCAAAGCAGTTTTTCTTCCCATTGAAAAATATAATTTACTGTATAATTTAACATTAAATTTCGAATTGTAAATCACATCCTTTCTATTACCTATTTTTTTTTTCGAATTTACACTCATTTGCCATTGCCATTATCGCCTGTGCGATTGTTTTGATTTCGTGAGCGCACTTCACCTTAAAAACTAAAATTCTACATCAATGCCTTAAAATGATGATGATATTATCGTCCCAGTCTATGTTATACGTCCTGCAGTTAAGTCATACGTCATGGCACCGTTACTCTAACCATCATCGAATATAATCTGCGCTGGTTGACATCATACATTTTTTGTGCAACCAATTCGACCTTTCGTGGGTCAACAACATTGTCAAAATGATTGAGTAAGAGTTCCTGAATAGCACTTAAATAAAAAAACGTAAGTATCAATAGTAATAAAGTAAATAATTTTAGTCGGTATTCTACAGGATATATTTCGGAGAATGTGCTCAAGAACTATTCGATCTGGTTCCTCCGTCACCTTTTTCCGTCGAAATCCCGCGGGCTCGTACGAAACGATTTGCTTCCTCGTTTCTAATTCGAACCGCTAGGATATGAAATGCCCTTCCGGCTTCCGTTTTCCCCTCCTCTTTTAATATAGGAACCTTCAAATGTATAGTGAAGCATCTTGTAGGCAAGCGCGCTCCACCTTAGGCTGCATCACCACTTGTAAGCAAGTCTGATTGCAGCCAAGCGCTAGCCTATAGGTATATTTTAAAAAAATAATAGTAATAGCAGTAACTATTATATTTTATCTTTTTAGGATTCCATACCCAGAGGGTGCCAACGGGACCCTGCTACTGAGCTTCCGTCCGTCCGCCTCTCTGTCTACTAAAAACACACTACTGACAGGACAGCACAAAACGTGACACGTCGAAGTATATGATAGACCTGCGCGACGTGATGAGACGTGTATCCCATACAACGAAGGCGTTTCAAACGATTTTCAACATCTTCGTTGTATATGTAAGCCATCCCGGAAAACGTCGTTAAAATGACATAACTCGTAATAACCCGTTTTCAGAAGTGGGTTAAAGTTGTTACAAAAGGCAGCATTACAGAATTAATAGGTACTCCCTTCGAAACCGGTCTTGAAACGTATGCGAATAATTGTCGTAATGTGTTCTTTATATGCAAAACCATCAGGGGTAGTAAAATAAAATTTAATGATCCATTTAGGTACTTATGGTTATGATGAAATGCGAAACAGGATTACTATTAGATAATGTGTATAAAAAAAAATCTGGGGAAACTCTTTAATTTCCGGGATAAAAACAGTCTATGTCCTTCCCCGGGACACAATCTATCCCTGTACCAAATTTCATTAAAATCGGTACGTCTTAGCCTGTGAGGTGGTAAATAGCCGCGGCCGAAGCCTACACCAGACCATACCAGAGAAAATTCAGAAATTATAAATTCCCAAATTGACCCTTCCGGGGATCGAACCGGGGACCTCCCACTTTTAAGACCACACCACCACCACCACTCACCACTGGGCCAGGGAGGAAGGGAGGCTGTATCAAGTAATCGCCCACTAATTTAATTATTCTAGATACCGAACCCCGTTTAATTGTTGTGATGTGTCTCAACCCGATTTCCCGCAACCAAATATAGTACAATACATCCAAACAGCGAAGTAGAGAGACTAATTAATTGCTTCTAATTTGTAACACGTAAAAGGGCCTTTTCACTTAATTTGGTTCGTTTGTATTCATTTAAATCGGTCAGTGGGCACTGGGCTTGCGGGGAGGCTTTTCCCTTTGAAGTAACTAGGCTTTACTTCTATACTAATAATAAATAATAAATGCGAAAGTGTGTTTGTTTGTTGGTTTATTGGTTTGTCCTTCAATCACGTCGCAACAAAGCAACGGTTCGACGTGATTATTCGTATGGTTATAGTTGAAGACATGGAGAGTGACACAGGCTACTTTTTATCTCATAAAATTAAGGAGTTCCTGTGGGAAATAAAAAACTTTTTCCACGCGGACGAAGTCGCGGCCATCAACAAGTACTATCATAAATGCGAAAGCGTTTCCGTCTGTCAACCCCAGTCAAAACAAGACTACATACGTAAAGGCTTCAAGTACATAAGGTAAGCTCACACGTGCAAAGTAAAATAAAATCCGGATAAGTAGGAGGTTCCGGGTTCGAGCCCCGGCAGGGTCAATTTGGGAATTTGTAATTTCTGAATTTTCCCTGGTCTGGCCTGGGAGGCTTTGGCCGTGGCTAGTTACCACCCTACCGGCAAAAACGTGCCGCCAAGCGATTTAGCGTTCCGGTACGATGCCGTGTAGAAACCGAATAGGGGGATGGGCTTAATATAACTGCCATGCCCCTAACAGGTTAGCCCGCTACTATCTTAGACTGCATCATCACTTACCATCAGGTGAGATCGCAGTCAAGGGCTAACTTGTAGAGGATAAAAAAAAAAAAGTCAGGGCAGCCCTCTAATCTATGTTATATAAACATTATTATCATAATATATCCGTACGAAAATTAAAAATGCGCATATTTCAGTTATTTCTTTGAAATATTAAGACTTTTGAGCAACAAATCAAGTGTTGCTAACCGAAAAGAATTTTTTGATAACCGAAACATTTTATGCTGACCAAATAATATTACCGCATTTTTTTGCTAACCAACTTAGTACGCACGCGAGTTAAATGCAGTCGGGGCCTGAGGTGACACATACATAAGCTCTGCATTCAACTCGCGCGCGATCTATAGATTAATAGCAAATCATGTTAATAATTAACCAAGTATTAAAGTCTCGTGCGTGATAGGTGCAGTTAAAATCTGATGCCATACATTTATATTCTCTTACGGAGAATATCATGGATGATTATCATTATTTTGAAGCAAAGCCGCGGGCAAAAGCCAGTCGTTAAGGTGGTATTTATTGGCTTGTCGTGTTAAAGTCCTTTATATAAATAATTCCGCCGATTAGCATTGCCGATAGCGATTGGGAATTAACATCGATTTATACAGATCCTCTTACCTGAGTTATTACAGTTAACACCTAGATTTATTGCGTTGATGTGTGAGCTTTATAAATGCCGCTGTAAATAACTTGTATCTACTCTGTACACTGTAATCTATAAAGGTGTACTTGCGTTGAAAACTCGCCTAAACTTCAGTTCCAACTTCCTTCCTTCAGCCCAATCTATACTAATATTATGAATGCGAAAGTGTGGCTGTCTGGTGTGTCCTAGGGAAGGAAATCGGCTTCTATAATTGTGTGTCAAACCCGCAATAAAAGCGCTTGATATTCATAGCTTGGATCGCTAGACATTAGATGAAGCGTTGCTATTGGTGGGATTGACACACACCCGTAGCTTATCAACGTTGCACTTCTGTGGTGGAAAGGCACCTTTATTCCGGAATATTTAAGATTTCCCGCGGGATTCAAAAATATTTGATCCGCGCAGATGAAGTCGCGGACCTCGTTGTAGTTACCGATAAACAATTACTTCGGTTCCGCTCCACTCACCACTGTACGTTGCGCTTATTCCTACCAGGATTATAGTCTAAGAGCAGCAAATTAAACATCATCAGTATCAATACAGCATCCACGCCGCAATCTAGCCGAGAGGCGTGAAATTAAACGATGCAATCGGAGCTTTACTATGAAAGGTGAATGCGTTTGAGCGTTGCGAATGCGCTCGCACCAATGACGAATAATAGAACCATTTCAATTGCAGTTATAGTGCGATCTATAAACGCTAATGTTTTATAGGGAACTAGGTAATGCCCGCGACTTCGTCCGCGTTGATTATTCTGAAGTGAAAACTTCTTGAGCCGCGTTGAGCACTATTTGGTAGGGGGTAAACTTGTGGATTCGCGTTACCGTCACCGACATGCTCCGCGCCGACATGCTCGCGTTGCTACGAAGACAAAAGGTCTTAAATATAAAAAATATACTATATTTGTAATTAAACTTTAATTCTTTAGTTTTAAGGTTTATATTTTAAACATTTTAAATATACACCTCTCATTGTTACGAAGACAAAAGGCCTTAAATATAAATAAACTACATTCGTAATTAAACTTCAATCCTTTAGTTTTAAGGTTTATATTTTAAATATTCGTTGTCACTTCTATCGGCAGTCCCTATGACTGCCAATTTTTTTAATTCCCTCTCTCTTAAATTTTTCTTTACTTTTACGGAATAGAGTGATAATTCATAAATAATTCTCCCATTCGAAAGGAAAAACCTTTGAAGGAGAAAATCAGTAGGAATTTTAGTGAACTTTTTATCCACTAAACAAAATTTTTGTGTCCCTTGTGTTTGGTCATTCTAAGCTCGCAAAGCATGGAGAAGACCATTGACTCTACAAGAGACCTAGGATTTTGTCCAAACATGACATCTAACAGTAAATCCAATGACCAACCTCCCTGGCGTATAAGTAGTGAGCGCTGTGGTCTTAGAAGTTACGGGTTCGATCCCCGGCAGGCTGAATTTGGGAATTTATAATTTCTGAATTTTCTCTGTTCTGATATAGTGGGAGACTTCGGCCGTCGCTAGTTACCACCTTACCGGCAAAGACGTACCGCCAAGCGATTTAGCATTCCGGTACAGTGCCGTGTAGAACCCAATTGAATGCCCTTATTGGTATGGGCTTAGTATAATTCAAAATTCAAAATTCAAATGTTTTTTTATTCAAATAAGCTTTTAAAAGCGCTTTTGAATCGTTATAATATGAATCTACCGCTGGTTCGGAATGCCATTCCTACCGAGAAGAGCCAGCAAGAAACTCGGTGGTTGCTCTTTTCCATCAAAACTTACAATCATCATAATGATACAAGTAACTGCAGTCCCACGCATAGCTGGAGCGAATCAAATCCACGCTTTTTTTTATCATTTACGTAATCTTCGATTGTAAGCTTTTTTCACGAGCATACAATACTCAATACACGCCAAGACTGGCAGACAGAGGCAGCCCCATTTCCGACGGTGGCACCCGTTCACGAGCATGACGCATGATCCAGCCATTGCTTCGCTCAACCATATTTGAGGGAACGTAACAACCCGCACCACACGACACCACCACAGAAACGTTAAAGAGAGTGTGACGTGTGTGTGTGTGTGTGTGTGTGTGTGTAATTGCAATACCGCCAACAGGTTAGCATGCTACTAACTTAGACTGCATCGTCACTTACCATGTGAGATTCCAGTCAAGGGCTATCTTGTAGCGGTATAAACTAGTGGTTCGCCCCGAACTGAGACCTCGCGGTATCCATAAGATAGTTTTAACTATCTTTACGTTCAAAGACATCAGTACTATCAGTGGACTATTTTTTTATTCCACGTAAGATGGTGCTAACGTCTATTATTTGTAAGCACAAACGAATAAAATTTTACAGAGCGCCATCTATTGACATCATTGTGAAGTTCAGTTAAAAATACTGAAGCTCATTAAAAATTAAATAATTTCGTTTCCTTATAATATTTATCTAATTTTAGTATTTGTTGTTCAAGTACAGGATATAATTCAAATAATTATTGATCAAGTTTCAGGCTCAGCCTTTCAGAAAATTGAGAGTTGTGAGGTCAACTTTGGATGTTAGAAAATCTCCACTGTGAAAGCCACCCATTTCGTCAATTTTAAGGGAAAAATTAAAAAATAAATATTTTTGGTCTCTATTCCTAATTATCTTTAAAATGATATACCGCAACCCTATATGTAAAGCTATAAAAAATATTTTACTTCGCATTCGCTTCTATGAGAGCCCCCCTGAAATAACTTTAATTTAGCCCCCTGAGATTTTTATAACTTTTTAAGCCATATTCGGCTGGAGGCCATCGGGTTACATAATATTATATTTAAATTTGATCTAATTTTATTTACTTTCAGTAATTCAGAAGTTAAAAGGCTCTGACAGACGAACGGACGGACGGACGGACAAGTACAAATTCACTCAAGTAGACTCAGAGAACTTCGCTTCGCTCGGTCAAAAAACATGCGAAAGTGCGTAATTTAGTCTTAACCAGACAAACTAATTCACTGCCTCGTTGTCGACTAGTCCTTAGCATAGTCGACTGCGGATAACGAGGTCCTGGGTTCGATTCCCCTTCGGGCATAAAAATTGTTAGATACTGGATTTTTCAGTTAAGAAATTCTCAGTGCCAGCCCGGAGTTGAAAGTTGCCGGTGAGTCACCCCCATGCCTCGGAGAGCACGTCAAGCCGTCGGTCCCGGTTATTATCACTAATATGATATAATAGTCGTTAAACCCGCATTGGAGCAGCATGGTGGGTTTAAGCTCTAATAGGGATGATGCAGCCTATATCAAAAATAAATTATTTCTGATTATTAAATAGAGGGTCTTCCAAAAGATCTAAAATTCACATCCTCGGTTAGTTTTAAGTTTAATTACCATTTTAAATCATAGATTAAAGAAAAAAAAGTGCGGTGAAATTTAAAGACGTCACAACTGTAAATTTCATACAATTTCCATACAAGAAGTGCGTTTTTAAATTTGATAAAGAGTTGCTAATTTGAATGAGTTGTCATCATCCCTATTCCCTCTCCTATGAGAGTAGAGGCCTTTGCCCAGCAGTGGGACGTTAATGGGCTGTAGTGGTGTGTCTACCACCACCACCACAGTGGTGCCAGCCAGCCAATTAGTTTGTCTACCACCAGGTAGACAAACTAATTGGCTAGATAAACGGATAACAATCAAATCAGGAGAGAGGCTAACTGCGCATAACTGGACGCAAGTGGGTATAACATTGCGTGATACACTTGTCACTGTGATATCCGATGCACTGTCTGCGCATCCGCCGTGTTTCATCTCGAGAAAGCGAGATGGATAGATAACGGTTTCCACTTGTTAGTGCACTTTCCACTAAAACAATATTTTTGAAGTGAAAATTTTTTTAGCCGCGTTGAGCACTTTTTGGTAGGTAGGGAGTAAACTTGTGGATTCGCGTTACCGTCACCGACATGCTCGCGAACACCGAGCTCGCATTGTTACGAAGACAAAAGGTCAAGAAAATATAAATATACTACATTCGTAATTAAACTTTAATCACTTAGTTTTAAGGTTTATATTTGAATTTTTTAAAATTCGTTTGAAATTAAATTTATTTAAAAAAAAAAATTTAAATTAAAAAAAAAAAATTTAAATTAAAAAAAAATATATTTTAAATATTCGTTTTCACTTCTATCTGCAGTCCCTATGACTGCCATTTTTTTTATTTGGTTAACCAATATGACAAGCGAAGTTATCCCGCTTATTAAGACTTTAGCCTCCTTTTCGTCGGGTTAGGAGTTTGAATCCCGGGCTTGCACCTCTATTTTTTACACGACATTTTATACACACACCCACATTGATACTGTGTACAGATTTGGGAATTTGTAATTTCGAATGTCTGAATTTTCTACCTATCGGCAAATACATACCGCCACAGAATAGGTAATAGTACGTTACCGCCAAGAGCGTTCCGCTAGGATGTCGTGTGGTGACTGATTAGGGGTACATGTTTAATATATCTACCGTATCCCTAACAGGTTAGCCAGACAGAGATCGCAGTCAAGGGCTAACTTGTAGTAGAATAAAAAAAAAGTCCAAAAATTAAAACATCATCAAATCCAAGCGCCGGCGTATGTATATTCTATGTGGTACTAACAGAAACTTTAAATAACTTAGATGTATCCATGCTAATATTATAAATGCGAAAGTGTGTCTGTCTGTCTGTCCGTCTGCCTGTCTGTCTGTCTGTCTGTATGTCTGTCTACTACGCTTTAACGCCCCACCTTTTCCACCGATTTTAATGAAATTTGGTACAGGGATATTTTGTATCCTGAGGAAGGACATAGGCTACTCTTTATCCCGGAAAGTTAAGGAGTTCCCGCGGGAATTGAAAAAACTTAATCCACACGGACGAAGTCGCGGGCGAAGTCATCTAGTACTTAATATGTTACGGGGAAAAAGCGAGTAAATTTATATGTAGCGAATAAAACAATGACCATTGGGCGAAATGAAAGCGAAACGGTCCATAAACCGAGATGGTATCACTTTTATTTATTGCCGCAACATAGCGGTGCGGTACGATAGCGTTTAGACTTAGACACGTGATAACTGGTAACAGTGAGGCGTTTCTATTTGCTCTAGGGGATTTGTGTATGTTCATCATTAGGCCTCTAAAGGCTGCCTTTCCATCTGAGAAGTGCGAGGTAGCTAAGCTAAGTATAATATTGTGTGGCAAACCCATCGATACAAGAGCTTGATTTTCATAGCTTAGATTGCTAGTTATTATATCAAGAGCTCCTATTAGTAGGCTGTAGGTCTGCCACACATCCGTAGCTTAGAGCAACGTAGCACATCTTTGGTGGAAATGCACCGTAGGTAGTCCATACACATTGGCTCAATACGTTTGGGAAGTTTCACCCAGTGACTTCAACCTCACAACATTGTCGGCTCACTACTGACCACGATTCTCTTCTCAGAATGAGAAAGGTTTGGCAATAGTCCACCATGCTGGCCAATTGTGGACACGCAGATTTCCCACACATTCGAGAATATATTATGAAGAATTTTCTTTTTGATATTTGTACACATCAATAAAATTTTAGTTCCTCGAACTCCCAGATCAGGAACGTACCGGTGGCACTGTTATTGTATCTACGTGAAAACTGTTAGGTACCTATTGACCTTATGTGTTCCTCAAAATGTAGGCATTGTTGGTGAAACCGGGCATTATAATGAAGGATCTAAAAAATTCATCCGCCACAGTAGGTAAATCTATGTGGTACAGCGTGTATCTTACACTTGTACCACATTGTATTATCTTGTACATTGCGTTGTATTATCATGAACTTCCGCGAAGTAACGCCTGCTTCAATCTAAACTGGGCATTAGTCAGTAAAATCAGTTTTTGTCAGCAAGACGCAATATTTATTTACCTACTTCGTTTTTTTCCCATGAATAACTTTATTACTACAGACTATAGAGTAACAAATGCGCAGAGATCGTATTTGCATGATTTATCTGCGAGGAAGCTGTCGAAAGCAGCGTCAAGTTTATCTAATCTCATTTGGCACAAAGGCGTGATTTCAGTTGCGCCTCCGTAATATTATGTTACACACGGCATAAAATATTATCATGCAAAATTGATTAAAAACTAGGCTAGATGTTGCCCGTGAATTTTTTCATAGTTTGACTGTTCTGAAACTGTTTGATTTTCCGCGACAAAAAGTGCTCTATGTCCTCTCCGACATGGAACCTATCTCTGTGTCTATAATTTCATCAAAATCGCTTGAACAAATGGGCCGTGAAAACAGTAGACAGACAGGCAGACAAACTGATATACAGACAAGCAGACACAACCCATACTAATATTATAAATGCGAAAGTGTGTCTGTCAGCTGTCTGTCTGCTACGCTTTCCCGGCCCATCTTTTCTACCGATTTTTCTGAAATTTGGTATAGAGGTAGGTTATATCCCGGGGAAGGACATAGGCTACATTTTATCCCGGAAAATTAAGGAGTTCCCGCGGGAACCAAAAAACCTTATTCCACGCGGACGAAGTCGCGGGCATCATCTAGTTTATAGGTAATAATTATTAGTATAGAATGGAATAGATGACGCCTGCAACTTTCTCAGCGTGATTTTCTGTGAACTTTTTTTTATTTTCCGGGATAAAAAGTAGCCTTTGTCCTACCCGATATGCAACCTTTCCATTGATGTATAATTTTAGTATTTCGATGAACCTATCACTTAACTATAACTTCGCTTTTTCGATGAAATCGGTTGGACTACCGTGACAACGTAGTAGACAGACCGACCCACTTTCGCAACGTAGATATTAAGTATTAGTATGGATCAATAGTACATTATTAAAAGCTCGCCTAACACCCCGACTTTGTGTACCAATTAATCCGTGACCAACCGTCCATTTTGCCCCGTTTCACCTTAATGAACGAAACAATTGAACAAGACGGGTCTAATGAAAGAGATAATACGATAAGATTTATACCACCTGAAAATCTGGACGACTGGAAGCAAGTAAATTTTCTTCTTATTCCTAAGGTGTTTTTACCAGTACCTTACCTTACCTTACCACCAGGTGAAATATCAGCCCTTGGCTGACAGCTGATGGTAAGTGATGAGTATAAGGATGGCTGGTACCATCCACCGCTACCATCATAGATAAAGGGGCACGGTTATTTAATCGGTTTCTACACTGCATCGTTCCGAAACTTAATTATCGCTTGGGTGGTATTTTTTTGATCGGTAGGGTATGTGTCTTATCAAACCAGAGACAAAATAGGAATATTATTCAAGTTACCTGACATTTTATATAGGTAAATAAAATTATTTACAACAGAAGTTTGAATGGCAATTTTTTACTGACAAAACTAAGTAGCTTTTCTCCATTTCTCAGTTTTGTTTCAATACGTTGTAATCAAATATGCATGGTACCTAACTTAGAATTCCAAATAATTTAATGATTCAGTGTATTTAATATTAATGATAAAATAGTTATTTGTGTTACATGGGGCCAAAGAAAATTTTTGTTCCCCGAGGGCGCTATTTTGAATTCAGAGCGAAGTGAAGGATTCTATAGTAGAATCCCGAGCGTAGCGAGGGGTTCTAAAGTAGAATCCTAAGCGTAGCGAGGAATTCAATATACGCCGCCCGAGAACAAAAAATTTGGCCCCGAGTGAAACACACTATTTTTCATCATTATAGGTACGTATGAGAAAAAGCTAGGAGTATCAACCTACTATGTATGGACATTACCTATACGTTTAAGCACCAATCAGAAGATACTCCTGTCAACCTTCTATGTAATTGTATAGACATTATTTAGACGTATATTTAAAGTTTAAATAAAATGTAAAGACGTATATCCGATCAACAAATTGATCACGCGACTTCGGACCAATCAGAACAGAGAAATGCAAAGTCGTATATTCGATCAACAAATTGATGACGTGACTTCGGACCAATCAGAAGAGAGAAATGAAAAGTCCTATGGGCCTACAAGTTACACTTTGCTCCCGCTATCCTCTGAAGCCAATATGCGTTTTTCGAATAGGTATGATGAAAAATATATTAGGTATGACATTTACTTAATTCTAATTTAAAGCACGACGTCCCTTAAGCAATTTTCATCGCAAAAAGATAATTACCTATCCATAATTATTCTTAAGAACAACTTTTATAACGAGAAAACTTTTCCGAATTAAATCTGTTATAATTAAAGTCTCATTTTTGTAAGAAGCAAAGAATTATGTCTATAAAAGTTTGACGAGACCTTTTAGTATAAAATTTTCCGTACTTTAATTGGAAGGCATTATTAAAAAAGTTTTTGAGAAATAACTCTTCGTAGTACTCAATTACAGAATACAGAGAAAAAAAGTTCTGTATTCATGATTTTAACCAGATTTTTTGTCTTTTCTCATTTCGCAGTGAATTTAAAGGGACATGTTTTTTTAATAATGAAAAATACGGCTACAATGATATTTAAAAAAATCTTGATAAGTCTATATTGAAAGTTCCTGCACATAGTATGACAGAGTTCTATACCTAACCCTTAACTACGTACGTGAGATAAATTTCCACTCCACCCGTAACTTATTTAACTGATAACTCAGTTTCTAGTACATAGTTACACTATACATGATTCTACGTAATCTCAGGACTCAATGTAAAAACTACTATTACCTATTCTGTGGTAAAACTTAGTTTCACGTGCAATATACTCAGTGTAAAGCTTCTGACTTCGTTATCTCAGTTACATCTGTTTCATCTCAGTGTGTGAACGTATCGGCCATTAATGCGCTAGCTACGTGCCTATAGAGATCGATTTTACTTGAATCACATTGTTATGAAAAACAGTAAAAGCTTTACTAACCTCATACATGTATATGCCGAGTTTCTTGCTGGTTCTTCTCGGTAGGAATGGTATTCCGAACCAGTGGTAGATTCATTTGACGATTTGAAAGCACTTGTAAAAGTTTATTTGAATAAAAAACGTTTGAATTTTTTTTTTTTTTTTTTTATTCTGAGATAGGCTTGCGCTTGACGACAATCATGCTTAGTGCAAAGCAATGATGAGGTCTAGGTTGGATTTTGAATTTTTTAAATAGTTGGTTAAAAAATAGCCCATGAGTGACTCTGAATACCGAAGGTAGTAAAGGGTTAAAATTGATTATTATCCTCTTTTATTATTGTACAGACATACGTCGAACTGCAGACGCTACAAAATATAATAATTATTGGGTCTTTGCCCTTCAGCGAGAGGTATAATGGGCTACTTTTACTTTTTTCACTATTCACGCCCTGCCAAGGTCATGAAAGTGAATTTATTTACCGGTAACCTATATTTGTCGGTATGAAAGTACCGGTTTCACTTTCATACAAATTACAGTGAGATGAGATTTTAAACGATTGACGTCTGGCCCTTGGGGTAGGGTGGCCATTATTTTCATCAATTTCAATTTATTCATTTCAGACAACAGTTTGGTCTATTTGTTGGAGTAATTTAATATAAAGAATATAATATTACCTATGTTTTAATGAAATTAATCATAAAATAATATTATAAAATATGCGAAAATGTGTTGGTTTGTCCCTCAATCACGCCGCAACAGAGCAACGGATCAACGTGAATTTTTGCATGAATATAATCGAGGGCCTGGGGAGTGATATTTAGGCTTATCATAGCCTATTTTTTATCCCGGAAAATTAAGGAGTTTGAGCTGGAATAAAAAAACTTATTCTACAAAGACAAAGTCGCGGGCATGAGCTGGTAAGTATAATGACGAACGAGTATTTGTCTGTCTGCCTTTTCGTTTGTCTGCTACCTTTTCACGGTCCAGCCGTTTAACAGTTTTTGAAAAAATATTACGTTTAAATATATTGTAAGAAAAATCTGACCAATTATCATATTATTAGATATCATTTTATAATACATCCGGTAAAAACAGGTGAAAGTAGTGAGTTTAATACACTAACTGAGCACTATTAATCTTTAAAGATAGTTTTTTGCCTCTTAATCTAGTATTATATATATTTTTTTTTTATTCACTACAAGTTAGCCCTTGACTGCGATCTCACCTGATGGTAAGTGATGATGCAGTCTAAGATGGTAGCGGGCTAACCTGTTAGGGGCATGGCAGTAACCCATACCCCTATTCGGTTTCTACACGGCAACGTACCGGAACGCTAAATCGCTTGGCGGCACGTCTTTACCGGTAGGGTTGTAACTAGCCACGGCCGAAGCCTCCCACCAGGCCAGACCAGGGAAATTCAGAAATTATAATTTCCAAACCCTGCCGGGGATCGAACCCGGGACCTCCGCACGTTAAGGCAACAGCGCTCAACACTGCGCCACGGAGGTCGTCGTCTCTATGATTACATAGAATATAACATTACTATTTCAACCGAGAATCATTGAGGGCATGTAGAAGAGGTCATAACGAGTGGTAATGTAATTGGATAGCAGTAACCACTGCCATACTTTAGTGCTATGTTCTAATGTCATACGATTATTGCATGTTGTTAAGGCAATTAGTTTATATTACCGCAAGAATAAATAAACCTGTATCACATTAAGTACCTCGTACAATAAAAGAAAGGGCGACTCATCAACGCCAAGCCCAAACCCTTAGACCTAGAAAGGCACAGAGGTGCCCTATATACTGTAGACAAGGAATAAGCCGCAGATTCTGAAATTCCCACGGAAGTGAACACGCGAATTAGAATTTTTAATTTTCATCGTAAAAGTGAGATAGTATCTCTAAAATTAAATAAAAGTCAAAATAACATAATTTTAAAGATGTGTAATTTTCTTTGTTTCACCATATTTATACTGCGTATTAAAATGTCTGAGCCGTAATTTTCTTTTTTACAGCATTATTTTTACTGCGTATTAAAAATGTTTGGGCCGTTATATTTTTTAAAGAAAATAAAACATGTGCTACTTTTGAGTCACAAACAAAATATTTTGTGAGTCATTGTATTTTAAATCCACACTATTATAAATGCGTAAGCGTGTCGGTCTGTATGGCTGTCTATCAGTCCGTTGGTCTGCTACGCTTTCACGGCTCAAGATATAGACTTCAATAGATTTTGACAAAATTCAATACAGAGATAGGTTGTATCCCGGAGTAGGCATCAATTTGATTCAGCAAATAAACGATGGAGTAGATGCATAATGTGTGAAAATCGTTTCACCAAACTAGATTAAGTGGACAGCGGACTAAGTGATGAAAGTTTATAAGTTAGCTAAGCAAAGTTTGGTATTTACAGATAGGTAAGTATAAAATCGTTAGTTTGTCTAACCTTGTGTCACTCTTGTAAGTAAATTCAGCAAACAATCGATCGAGCACGTGCATAAAGTGTGAAAATCACCAAACTAGGTTCAGTAGACATCGCGAGTGGCTGAAGTGGGGGCCCTTTCCGCTTCACCTAATATTATGTGACCCCTGGAAGACGGCAGCTTGGCGTGGCTATAGCTGTTGGAATAAACACGAGGTTGGGTTTAATAATTGGCCCAGGGATGCGTCCAGCATGGGCGACGCGCATGGGAGGTACCAGCGCAAGATCAAATGATGCCAAATAGTACCACCTTTTGTGTAGTAAATTCATAGAACGAACTATGCATGTGTAAAAACCGCCTTACCAGACTAGTTTAAATGAACGGCGGATCAACAAAGTATGGGATCTATATATTGTCCTAAGTTAGTCAACCCTTATGTCACCCTAGTAGGTAAATCAGGAAACGTTCGATCGAGCGGGTGCATAACGTGTGAAAATTACTTCAACAAACTAGGATAACTGGACAGCGGACCAAATGATGCCAGTTTATAAGTTAAACAAAGCAAAGATGGAATATATTATAGATAACTATAGTGTCCAATGCCATTAAAACCTTATGTCACCCTAGTAAATTCAGCAAACGTTCGATCGAGCGGGTGCATAATGTGTGAATATCGCTTCACCAAACTAGGTTAAGTGGACAGCGGATCAAATGATCGTCGGTTTATAAAGATACATTGCCTAGTGAAACCTGGACGTAGCCTCGTAGGTTTCAAGGGCCAAGTTTGGATATGGAGAGAATGGAAGTGGCACCGGGCACGCGTGAGAATCGGGTCACTTACGAGTTATAACTATTTACAGACGTCTGATAAACTGTGGTTTATGGGCTTTGTCTATGAGTTAATATTATTGTAAGAAACTCTCGACGTAAGTAGGTACCTAACGCTCCAAACTTGCTGGTTCTTCTCGACAGGAATGGCTTTCCGAAGCAGTGGTAGATTCAATGGACTATTCAAAAGAACTTGTCAAAGTCAACTTGAATAAAATAATTGAATTTGAATTTGAAAAACTAATGATAATAAACTTGGCGATATTAGAAACAGACAGATGAAAATCAGCAATTGAGCCAATTTTGTGTATGTACAATTGGCGGGTTTGTACACCAATTGCTGCTCCAGTATTATGGCAACTCTATGGCTATATCATATAAAACGTTTCCCTGAGGGCTTGAAATGTCAAAAAGATTCACCGAAGCATCCGTGTCTCCAATGTGATATATTTACATTAAGAAGGTGATCTGCCTGATCATTTGCTTGCTATTGATTTTTAAAAATAAACGAGAAATAGAAAAATAGAAATAGAATATATTAAAGAGAATATAATAGTAAAGAAATATTACTGACGCTCTCGTACAATTTTTGTTCAGCGGACTTGATGCTGTAGTAACATGACAACTCTGTGGCTATATCATATAAAAATATGTTTCCCTAAGGGCTTGGGATGTCAAAAAGTTTCACCAAGCCATCCGTGTCTCGAGTCAGATGTGTTTACTATGAGATACGAGAAACGTGTTTACGAATACGTTCGGAAAATCGCTGTTTGCTCTTTCCTAGGAAATAGGCTGCAAATGTTTTATTAACGACACTGAACGAGGGCCTATTGCGCAGCGCGATTACAATCATTCTTGTTTTTAAAATAGTATCAAAAACTGATCAAAATTCAGCAGCCAAAATCATAGTAAGTAATAATTGTAAAGCTTCAAGTTTTTTATGAAATGACAATAGTAGATTATTAACCAAGGGGATAAAGCAGTGTCTTCTGTCGCGGGTGACGATTTAAATCGCGAGCGTAACGAAGGACCCGAGGTTTACTCCCAAGCGTAGCGAGGGTGTTAAAAACTTAAATCACGAGCGAAGCGAGGGATTTATGACGAGTCCTGAGTGTAGTAGGACTTAAGTTCACCCAAGACTAAGACAGCTTTATCACCGAGGAAAATACTCTACTTTTCGTACCATTTGCGAAAAAATTAACACAATAATAATATGAGATAAGCATTTATTAAAAATAATGACAATTAAAAATAAATTAAAATAAACTTAACGTTTATGTATTTGAAGAAAACAAAAATGCGGCAAATTCCTAGAATAATATTTTTTTGTCGGAAAAGCAAAGGCATCAAGCTCATACGGCCTCGTCGGTTTTCGTCATTTTATTTAATAATCATAACTGCATAATAAATGCGTATTCCTTTTTCAAAAAGATGTATAATGCTTTATATACAAACTCAATGGTGTAAACACAGATGTAGTTCAGTATAAATTTCGGTAAGTATTCCAAATTTAAATCATATTCTCCCCCTAGAGGATGAATGAAATTCAGTACAATTTTCTTTCCCTGTTTTTAACAGATTAAAAATGACTATTGTTATGTTCGCTTTTTGTGGCATAGAATGTCACTTTTTTGAGCAAGTGGTACGAAATAGTTATTTTCTCACCTCCGGGCGGAAAGCGTCAATTTTCCTCCCGCTGCGCTAAACGAAAATGCCGCTTTCCGCCTCCGTCGAGGAGAAAAATAGTATACACACCACGGGCAGTAAATAAGAAAGCCTCAGATCACATGTTTATTGACCTCGGCTTCGCCTCGGACAACAATTACATGTGATCTGAGACATTTCTTATTTTACTGCCCTAGATGTGTAATGTACTATTGTGTTACATGGGGCCAAAGAAAATTTTTGTTCCCCGAGGGCGCTATTTTGAATTCAGAGCGAAGTGAAGGATTCTATAGTAGAATCCCGAGCGTAGCGAGGGGTTCTAAAGTAGAATCCTGAGCGTAGCGAGGAATTCAATATACGCCGCCCGAGAACAAAAAATTTGGCCCCGAGTGGCACACACTATTTTTCATCATTACGTATGAGAAAAAGCTAGGAGTATCAACCTACTATGTATGGACATTACCTATACGTTTAAGCACCAATCAGAAGATACTCCTATCAACCTTCTATGTAATTGTATAGACATTATTTAGACGTATATAAATAAAATGTAAATGTAAATAAAATGTATATATATAAAAATAAAATGTAAAGACGTATATCCGATCAACAAATTGATCACGTGACTTCGGACCAATCAGAACAGAGAAGTGCAAAGTCGTATATTCGATCAACAAATTTATGACGTGACTTCGGACCAATCAGAAGAGAGAAATGAAAAGTCCTATGGGCCTACAAGTTACACTTTGCTCCCGCTATCCTCTGAAGCCAATATGCGTTTTTCGAATAGGTATGATGAAAAAATAATTAATCAATATAATAAATTAACAATAGACATTTGGTAGTCTCTTGTAAGCACTTTATTTGCTTTTGAACATCAAACTAACACAGATAGCGATTGCATTACGCGATTAACCCCCAAGACCAACTTCAGTAAGTTTTACTACGAGTAGGTAGGTATGTAATTTTTTAAAGCAAATATTTAATTTAATAATATTTTTTTTCCGCGGTACTAGAAACTTTAAACGAAAGGGATATATTATGTTTGGACAAAATCACTGTGTACCAGTATATAAATGTACATAACCAGAAAAAAATCAATAAAGTTAACCAATTTCCCCCAATTTTTGCAAACTAACTCGTTATGGTCTGCGTGAAATATTTTATGGAAATTTATAAAGCTTCCATTAATAAATTTAAGTATTAAATTGTCTTTTTTGTTTATATTTTACTAGATTACGCCTGTGACTTCGTCCGCGTGGATATAGCTTTTAATCCCAAACGTGAAAACTCTTTAAACTTCTGGGATAAGAAGAAACCTCGATTGACGACCTCCATGGCGAAGTTTTAAGTGCTGTTGTCTTACCGTGGGACGTCCCGGCTCCGATTCCCGGCAGGGTCAATTTTAAGAATTTATAGTTTCTGAATTTTCTCTGTTCTGGTCTGGTGAGAGGCTTCGGCTGTGGCTCGTTATCACCCTCGGCAAAGACGCACCTCCAGGCAATTTAGCGTTCCGGTAACGATGCCATGTAGAAACCGACTAGGGGTATGGTTTTAATATAACTGCCATACCCCTAACAGGTTGGCCAGCTACCTTCTTAGACTGCATCATTACTTACCATGAGGTACGATCGCAGTCGTATATGAGATATCAAGGAGTATGTTAGTTTTTTAGCAGGTTAAGTATATTATTTGATAAATTATTGTTTAATTTGTTTAGTATTGAAATATTTCCGGACAGTAGGTACATTGATTTATTATTTAGGTAAGTATTTAATTAATTATGGCAATCCCACAACTGTCTACCTACTTATTTCCCACTTTTAAAGAAAATTGCGTGTATCGAACATCGGAAAGCGTGTCAAAAATCACTTTCGATGGCCGCCGCTAAGTACAAGCCATCGCTCCATACACTGGTGTTGACTTAACGCATCAGACATGCACTTTCACTGATTAAATGCCACTTACGAAGATTATCAGCTTTATTGAATTAGTTAATCCATAATGCATCTATGCTTGTCATCATTACAAACATACTACATTATGCCCGCGTGTCTTATTAGCTAATGCCCGCGACTTCGTCCGCGTGGAATAAGTTTTTTTTAAATTCCCATGGGAACACCTCAATTTTCCGGGATAAAAAGTAGCCTATGTCACTCTCCAGATCCTCAACTATACCCATGCCAAAATCACGTCGATCCGTTGCTTCGTTGCGGTGTGATTGAAGGACAAACCAACAAACCAACAAACCAAAAAACAAACGCATTTATAATATTATTATGAACATACTTACTTGTTGTCTGTTGACACATGTGACTTCATCCACGTGGATTGGGGTTTTTGCAGAATCTCGTGGGAACTCTTTGATTTTCCGTGATAAAAAGTGGTCTTTGTCACCTTGTGAGTGACATAAACAGCTTTTTATCCTGGTGTTACAATTTTTTTTTTCGTATAAAACTCAATGAACTTACTAACTTCTGGTCGTTCCCTCTGCTAGTTATCTACTGATGAGAATTTGAGATCAAACGCAATACCTACCTATTTTTGGCCCGACTGGCGAGCCGGGAATTGAAGCCATGGGCTTCTTCGTCCATAGTCGGACATCCTAACCACCAAACGAGGTGAACCTAAATGAATAAGCTAAGTCGTCCAGCCAGATCAAAAAGATAAAGTATCATCGCAATTGCTCGTAATTTATTTTCTTCCTAGCTTGCTGTCCACGCTTTTGTTGGCATGTTTAATGTCACCGTATTTTTTGTGAGGTAAGGGTTGGGCCCTTTCGAGGGTTTAATAGCTTACGTTACTTGCGGATTTTCAAGTTTCAGGATGACCATTCTATAATTGTCTTTTAGGCGAATCCCACACTGCGACGCGACCCGCGGCAGTTCGTGGAACTGCGTACCTACTGATTCCACGCTCGCAGAGGCGAAGTACTGCGCTTAGATAATGTCTGTACAAATTAATGTATACTAGCAATCAATAACGGGTGCGTCGCAGTGTGGGGTTCGCCTTATATAGTATCCTACGTAGGTTTATGTTGGTTAAAAAATGTTGGTACAATTTAGTTATGCATCTACCTGCTTAAAGTTAGTATGGTTTGAACCTAAATCTTTTGCAAATCTATTAGAGCATAGTTTACTAAATTACGTTATGTATACTTTTGGAATCCTGGGAACTTTATGGTATTTCGGAATAAAGGGCCGCTCTCCAGATCCTCAACTATTCCCATGCAAAAAATGACGTTAATCCGTTGTGACATGATTGCAAGACAAACCAACAAAACTATTATTTCATTTGTGGTATAGATATTAAGACACGCAGCTTAACTAGTTTCATACAATTTCTTCTAATCTATATTGTAAGTACAAGGTACCCATTCCCTACGCGAAGTTCAGTGTATGCTTCAGCGGGCCTAGTGGAAGAATGTGTACCTAATCGACCGCTTTAAAGTTAGCTGCGATTTGTATGGATTTGAAAATAAAACCTGGCTGCGGTTGTTGTATATTCTTAAGAGCACGACGCATCTGGCATCCTCGTACCTCTAAAGGTACATAACAACATCAACAACAACAGAGAGATACTGATATTGATTAGGACGTTTAAAATTTTACAATTTACCTAATTTGAATTTAAATAAACATTGAATCTTGACAAAGTAACGTCAGTCATCTGTCAATAAGCGCTTGATAATTTCATTACAAACCGCAGTTAACTTTAACGCGATCGATTTTTTTTTTTTTTTTTTATCCACTACAAGTTAGCCCTTGACTGCGATCTCACCTGATGGTAAGTGATGATGCAGTCTAAGATGGTAGCGGGCTAACCTGTTAGGGGCATGGCAGTTATATTAAACCATACCCCTATACGGTTTCTACACGGTATCGTACCGGAACGCTAAATCGCTTGGCGGCACGTCTTTACCGGTAGGGTGGTAACTAGCCACGGCCGAAGCCTCCCACCAGGCCAGACCAGGGAAAATTCAGAAATTATAAATTTCCAAACCCTGCCGGGGATCGAACCCGGGACCTCCGCACGTTAAGGCAACAGCGCTCAACACTGCGCCACGGAGGTCGTCAAAATAAGAATACGTAAAAATCTCCGCCACTAGTCGCTCAGTTAGCCGCACCTAAACAGTTGATCTTGAGTTTAATTCACTCGCCGAGTGTTAAAGGGCCATCAAAATCTTTAGAGCTTCCGCTAGTCCGCTTCAAGCTATAAACAACTTGAACTTAATCCAATTTTATCGCCCAAGTCGGATATGCTATGAAATCACGCTCAGATTTCAGAATAGATATAGACGGGGTAAAGTTTCGTGAGCTGGCGACCTCCCTGGCGCAGTGTTTAGCGCCGTTGTCTTAACGTGGGAGGTCTGGGTTCGATCCCCGGCAGGGTCAATTTGGGAATTTATAATTTCTGAATCTTCTCTAGTCTGGTCTAGTCTAGCTTCGGATGTGGCTAGTTACCACCCTACCGGCAAAGACGTACGTCTACACTCTACACCAAGCGATTTAGTGTTACAGTAAGATGACGACTAGGGGTATGGATTTAATGTGACTGCCATACCCCTAACAGGTTATCCCTATCCCTATACCCACTATCAGATGAGATCACAGTCAAGGCCTAACTTGTAGTGGTATACAAAAAAAAAGCTTTCCGCCGCGCATAATATGTGTAGAGACACATTTTGGAATTATAATCTTTATTTTAAGAACGACAAGGTACGTGACATCAAACTGACATTTTGAATAGGTACCTATTGCATAAGTATTGCTTAAAGCGTTGGCACGGCCCATGGTAGGATGCAGTGATCAAAGACTATATCTTCGATTATACCTACATACCTATCGATCATACTATGCGCTCGAAAATAAAAAAAAACATTCTTAAAATATATACATTTTAAAAAAACAACAAGAAGATTACACAAGTGAGAGTTGCAAGATCAGTTTGCAGTAAAGTTAGGTTATAAAACGGAAAGGAAAGTGCATCTCCACACAAAATTGAAATGCACCACGAGATTGTCTCCATGTATTAAATAATTTTGTTAGTCCTTTTATTTATCTTGGTTTTAGGGGTCCCCAGTTCCTATACACAGACAATAACAATAATGTTCTCGCGACCGAATTTCGGCCACGGCGCCCTATCTCCAGAGAGATTAGACATCTGCGCGAAAGATATTATAGTACAAAAGTTTGTGCGCATACCTACACAGGTGCACTCTCTGTTCCATTACTCTCATAGTCCGATGGGACAGAAAAACACAACCGGAGAGAGATCAGGCGCAGCACCGTGCTCACGTCAACGTGCTCTCCGACGCACGGGGGTGAAACACCGCCAACTTCCTAACTCCGGGCTAGTACTGAGAATTTCTTGCCAGAAAATTACAATACTTGTTATGGCCCGACCCGGCAATCGAACCCAGGACCTCGTTTCTTAAAGTATAGGCTGATACCTATATTATTTGACTATATTAGGTAATCAGAATGATTGATTTTTTAATAAGCAAAACTTTGTATAATATAATTTATGATAAACTGACTGACTGAACATGATAATAGTCGTTAAAGCCCGCTAACCCGCATTGGAGCAGCGTGGTGGGTCTAAGCTCTAATTCCCACTCTCCTATGAGAGTGGAGGCATGTGCCCAGTAGTGGGACGTTAATGGGCTGTAGTGGTAGTGGTGGGTGGTGGACTGACTGAATGACTTATACTATATTGACACAAAACAAGGATCTGGAATCTTGAGATATTTAATTCTATACATAAGTAGCTGTTGGCCGCGGTTTCGGTCACATTTAATTAAAATTTTGATTTTTAAATTTATAACCCCTTATTTACCGTGACAAGGTTGGTATTTTAAAAAAATCCTTTGAAAATGCCTCCGTCATTATTGCTATCTGTATGCCTTATTTCAGCCCGATCCAGCCAGTGGTTTGAGCTGTGAGTTGATAGATCAGTCAGTCAGTCACCATCCCGGGACCCACACAAATACACACAAACCCGAGAAAAGCTAAATAAAGCTACGTCAGCTAGTATTCGAAAAACTACTGAACCTGCTACGTAGGAATATCTTATATAGGAAATACTTACTAAGCCAAAAACAATAATTTTTTTCAAACGTATTATATATACAATAAACAATCCAGTTCATACGCCTCATGGTGCGTGTTGTGAATACGAAATACAAGACAAAAAATACGAGTATAGACTACACGGCATATCGCATCAGACAAATCCCAAAACAGTGTTCACTTTCGCTTCAAATAAGCATCAGAGATAGAGCAATCTAGAGACATGTCGTGCGACAAAAATTTTAGGCTTTTTTTTTTTACCAAAAAAGGGTCCAATAATATTGTACAAAAATTAGTAGTTCAGCATACAAGGACTAGATTAGGATGTTTTGGATGTAATATTATGTATGCCTCCTTAATTTCGGCAAAGCAGATAGTAAAATACGCTTCTCATAAAAGCATTTCTATTTTGAACTTACACTAAAACCTAAACCTACTCAGATAAAATTACTACAAAATTTTAGTTATTTGGTCATCCATTAGTCTTTGCACGTTCATCTAGACACGGACACTTTTAAAATTAAAAACTAAGTAAAACACTTTGGGGTCGATCATTTTCTTGTCATTTTGGTGCGCATATTTGTTTCTTTTTGATGATTGATGACCAATCACTAAGTCTAACCCGTTGTCCTACGTGAGCGACAAACGCGACACCGCGATTCGATACGACGCAACGCGACAGTATCAAACAGGAGCTGACTCTTCACGTGGCCTACGTTGTCGCGTAGACAAGTTTGTCATTTTTTATGGCGTCACAATATGACATATTGCGTTGCGTCACTGCTGTCACTCACCCATTGTCCTAGGGGAGCGACAGAAGCAACGCCATGAGACGCGACGCCATGCGACGGCATAGAAAATGACAAATTTGTCTACGCGACAACGTAGACCGCGTGAAGGGTCACTACTGTTTGATACAGTCGCGTTGCCGCGTTTGTCGCTCACCTACGACAACAGACCACTTAGGACAACGGGTGAGTGACATAAGAAGTACAAAATCGTGTTTATTGTTATACACGAGCGATCGTCACAAGAGATCTTTGCCGTAACATGACAACGACGACGAAATGTCGCAAGTCTGAAAAGCTTTCCCTATGAATAATTTCGTCAATCATCCATCTCGTACCAAATCGTGTCGTGTCAAAGTTACACTTTCGCTCGCGTCGCTTCATATCAAATCATATTGTGTGTGTCGGTACGTTCTCGTATCAGATGTTATTACAGATAAACACGTCCCGAATGTAATAGAGTTAGTAGGTATAATGTAATGTTTTCTTTTTGCACGTTGCTTCACTATGTTGCTTCGACAATTGAGTTGATACTAATATTGTAGAGATTCAGTAACAATTTGTTACGGTCTATAAAACGGTCGCCACTCTCCTTGATTACAGTTTTTAAAACAAGAAAATAGAAAAATTAAATTCTTGATTTTTGTATACAAATAGTGAATAATAACAATTATTATTCTCTACTCAAAAATGTTTAACTGTGTTTGGTATTTAAAAGTCTTTGTATAATGTTAATGAGACGTTGTACATAGGTTGGTAAATAAAAATCACGGACAGCGCTCAACGCATTGAGCAATATGTTGCCAGTTGTAAAATCCACCCAGAACAGAAGAGACAGAGTGCCCTGTGAAGTTGCGTCTCTCAAAAATTTAGGCCAGTAGTGCGCAAGAATTACTGTAAAATAGCTCACTGGAACCGCTCCGGAGCGCGGTGCAGGCACTCAGCGCTAGAAATTTGCGTCTCTCGAAAAAGAATGCAAATGGTGCGCATGAATGCTTACTGTAAAATAGCTCACTGGAGCCGGCCCGGGGCGCGGCGCGGGCACTCAGCGCTAGAGATGTTGCAAGTTGTAAAATCCACCCAAAACAGAAGAGACAGAGTGCCCTGTGAAGTTGCGTTTCTCAAAAATTAAGGAAGTAGTGCGCCAGAATGCTTACTGTAAAATAGCTCACCAGAGCCGGCCCGAGGAGCACTCAGCGCTAGAGATGTTGCCAGTTGTAAAGTCCACCGGGTACAAGAGAGACACAGTGTGATGCACTGTGCAGTTGCATCTCTCGAAAGGGAAAGGAAGTAGTGCGCAAGGATGCTTACTGTAAAATAGCTCACCGGAGCCGGCCCGGGGCGTTGCGCGGGCACTCAGCGCTAGCAGCGCCAGCGCCCACCACCATGACATCACAACCACACCTGGAACATGAAATACGAGATAAATTAATATAAGCGTGATAAAATAAAATAAAAACCGGTCAAGTGCAAGTCAGACTCGCTCACAAAGGGTTCCGTACCACCACAAAATAGTAGTTATTTTAGTAAAAAACAAGAATAATTAAGATGTCCGAAATCAGCTGTGAAATTACTGGCTTACATATGGCGCTATACTAGTGTCTAGTGGTAGTGCCTAATAAACAAGCCTGTCAGTACGGCACCCTAATTACGATTTTCGGATTTTTCTATACTTGCGCTGTGAAACCTTGGTTCTTGTCAAATTTCATGATTCTAGGTCAACGGGAAGTACCCTATCGGTTTTGATTTATTTTGATTGCGTTGAGCTTGATATTTTTTAGCTCTAAGGGACCGTACAACACCTAAGTATTTGATATTAATTTCAACTTAATACCTCAACGCGTTTTCAAAAAAAAGGTTGTTGACAGACAGACAGACGGACAAACAAGTGATCATTTAAGGGCTCCTTTTTCCTCTTGAGGTACGGAACCCTTAAAATTAAATTCTTACCATACTAGTCATGCCTAAGTACCTAAAAAATAATACGAAATGCGAAACTACTAAGAACAAATAAGGTACAAGCAGGTCTCTAATCATCAATGCAACAACACCTAGTTCAACGCCAACGTCCCAGTTATGCGAAATAAATCCCTTATCACAGTTAGTACGTCGTGCTGGACGTATACAGGTGCTTTCTAGTTACGCTTATCGGCGTGCTAATAAGCCGGTCGTATTCAAACTGGGCCAACAAATCTGCTACACTTGAATGAGGAATAAATATTGGTCAGCTGGGTTTATGGAGTGATAGACAAGGCGTGGCTCCACTGACAAGGGCTTTAATACTGCGCAGATAGATAATGATTGACAAGCAAACTACAAATTAAAAAGGATAAACTTTGCATGAATTGAATTTTATTGTACATAAAGGATCAAGGAGCCCGCCAACCCGCATTGGAGCAGCGTGGTGGGTCTAAGCTCTATTTCCCTCTCTCATGAGAGTGGAGGCCTGTGCCCAGCAGTGGGACGTTAATGGGCTGTAGTGGTGGTAAAGGATCAAGGTAGGTATTTAACGTCAACATCAACAACATAACATGATGAAGCATGGTTTGCGAAATCGCGACTCCGCGCGCTGGAGTGTTACTACCACATCGCTTAATGCAGTATTATCTCAACCATAGACTACATAACAAATACCTATTATGACAGTTTAATGACACGTACCATGACGTCGGAAGTTTTTGTAAGTCGGTTGAAAATCCTACGGGCTTTCAATCCACCATCATTAATTTATTAGCTTGGATGAGTCAGTTAGTAGCTCTCTAGAGTCCTAAAAATGGTCATTTTTAATTCGTCGTTTCATGTTTCTATTATCTTTAGAGATTCATCTATCTATCTATCTATCTATCTATCTATCTATCTATCTATCTATACTTATAATAAAACTGTAACAGGTCCAATTCTGTACATTGAAGATATTTTGAAAATTTTTTTTGGAGGGCACTCATTATTCGATACTGAAGCCAAATCTGTAATTTTTTTCATTTTTGTCTGTCTGTCTGTCTGTCTGTCTGTCTGTCTGTCTGTCTGTCTGTATCTTGGCCGCGCATCACGCCGAAACTACTGAATGAATTCAAACGAAACTTGGCACGATTTGAGCTCATACTACGAGGTAGGACATGGGATACTTTTTATGCCGAAATTCTACCACCGAAGGGGTGAAATAGGGGTTGAAAGTTTGTATGAAAGTCCTTAATTTCTCAAGTTATAGCCATGAAACTTGATATATGAGCTGCGGGTAGAAAATGAAAACATATGTGTCTCACAGTTTTTCAAAATTCCACCCCCGAAGGGGTGAAATAGGGGTATAATATAAAAATTAATCCCTATTTCCCTTGGTCACGGCATCACGCGTGAACGGCTGGATCAATTTCGCTAATTCTTTTTTTGTTGGGTTTGTCTGGACGCCGGGATGGTTTATATTCACAATTGGACCCGGTAGGGGGCGCTGCAATCGGGTTCGAGGGTCCCGCCAAACCACGCGGACGAAGTCGCGGGCATCAGCTAGTATATATATAAAATCGTTACCTAATCAACGCACAGCCTAAACCACTTTGGTTAGAAACTTGAAATTTTGAGAGTAGGTTCCTTTTGTGATGTAGGCGCTGACTAAGGAAGGATTTTTCAAAATTCCACCCCTAAGGGGGTGAAATAGGGGATGTAAGTTTGTGTAAAAGTCCCTCATTTCTCAAGATATTCTCAAGTTATATCAACGAAACTTAGTATTTTGGCTTTCGTTAAAAAATAAAGAAGTACGTGTGTCACAGTTTTTCAGAATTCCAACCCAAAAGTGGTAAATAGGGGTTGAAAGTTTGTATGAAAGTCCTCCATTTTTCA
This sequence comes from Erebia ligea, assembly GCA_917051295.2. Classification (NCBI taxonomy): domain Eukaryota; kingdom Metazoa; phylum Arthropoda; class Insecta; order Lepidoptera; family Nymphalidae; genus Erebia; species Erebia ligea. Next base: position 3,779,112 of record OU785232.1, read on the forward strand.
AGTTATAGCCATGAAAGTTAGTATTTGGGCTTCTGGTTTAAAATAAAGAAATACGTGTTTCACAGTTTTTGAAAATTTTATCCCCAAGGACGTAAAATAGAGAGTTTGTCCTTCAATCACGCCGCGACAGAGCAATTCAATCACGCCGCGACAGAGCAACGGTAGGTACAACGTGATTTTTTGCATGGGTATAGTTGGAGAGTGATATAGGTTACTTTTTATGGCGGAAAATTAAGGAGTGCCTGTGGGAATTAAAAAAACTTATGCCACGCGAACGAAGTCGCGAGCATCCGCTAGTATCTAATAAAAAGTCCTAACAAACACTTTTCGACTAACTAACTCATTAACGTCGTCGTTGTCTCAACCTATAGACGTCCACTGCTGGACGAAGGTCTCCTGCATGAATCGCCACAGAGCACGGTCTTGTGCCGCTTGTTTCCAGCGGCTCCCAGCTGCACGCTTGAGATCGTCCGTCCACCTAGTGGGGGGTCGCCCAACGCTGCGCTTCCCGGTGCGAGGCCGCCATTCGAGCACCTTGGGACCCCAACGCCTATCTGTTCTACGAACTATGTGCCCCGCCCATTGCCACTTGAGCTTGGCGACTCTTCGAGCTATGTCGGTTACTCTGGTTCGCCTACGGATCTCCTCATTCCTGATTTGATCGCGCAGGGATACTCCGAGCATAGCTCTCTCCATCGCCCGCTGAGTGACCCGGAGCCTTCTTATCAGGCCCATAGTTAGCGACCATGTTTCGGAGCCGTAAGTCATCACTGGCAACACGCACTGTTCGAAGACTTTTGTCTTCAGGCACTGAGGGATTTTGGACGAGAAGATGTCGCGGAGTTTCCCGAACGCTGCCCATCCGAGTTGGATTCGAACTCATCGAGTCAACTCAACGAATCCAACTCATTAACGCCCAGCAGGAATCCTTGGGCCTAGAAAGCTTTAATTTTCCCTGTGCCTATGTCAGTATGGTAAAACAAGATGTTTTCGTAAGTTCATTATACAAAGTAAATTGTAGATTATTATAAGTGAAGTTAACATTATAAAATTTACTCCACTCATGCACCGTTAACTTAAGCGGCTTAATGCACACAAAGGAAAATAGTTCTCATATAAAATGCGCAAAGGAAAACTCAAAGCAGGAATGAAATCGCATTTTCCTTTGTGTGAAAGTTTTCAAACTATATTATTCTCCCGCAGCCGCGATTGAAAATGACATTTCCGCAAAGTGTTAGAAAATTGTTTGTTGCTAAAATATTACCTTTCGTGATTTTTTTTTGTCGATTTTATTTTAAACCAAGTTAAAGTTTTAGTTTTAATTAAAGCGTCACTATAGTTATTATTTTAGCGTTTTAGCTGTCGTGAGTGAATATTCAATAGAAACTTAACTACACACTGCCCCTCTCATAGTGCAAAGTGTCAGGCTGCCCACGCAACACGATATGACTCAAACTCATAGGTATATAAGGAACTCGAAGTCGGGCAATCTCTGATAAAAAATGTAACTAGGTCAGTCGTACCATAGTACAATAAGAATAGTAGGCTAACTAAGGCCGATCGGCGAGTTAATTACCTACTCCTGCGTTGACGCCTAGGGTTGTCACTTTTATTTTTAATTAAATATTATTTGCGTATTATGTATGACAGCACTAGGTTTTTAAATTCGTAATAATAATAATGAAATGTTTTACCAATTCATAAATGGGGTGTAAATAAAAGACGTTTTAAAAAGAAAAGACAAGTTTTAAAAATTATAAATTTGTCACTGAAAAATATTTTCTCCGATTTCGAGACGTTCGGAACTCTTTTGTTCGCCGTTAATGTAAAATTAATTCTCATCCTAACGTATAACTTTTGCAAAAAACTTTTAGGGAAGCATGGGCATGGCATCTTGAACTCTACTTCTTTAACAGTGGAATTCATAATCGACTGAACGGCTCTTTTCCGAGACGTTTCAAGCGCTATGTATCGAATTCAAGCTTTTTGCATTTCATAGTCGAAAGAGACTCTCTTTTGCATTTCATAGTCGAAAGAGACTCTCCATGCGGTCGCTAACAGCGGCTGAATACTGATTCGCCGATTTCCGCGAATCAGGCACAATCAAACGAGGCTTTTGCTATGACATGAGTTTGACATAGCTTTATTTTTGTATTTTGTGGGCTATTTGTGCGTAATAAATCTTGATTTTTAATAAAAAATCGAAGAAAAAATGTGATTTGAGTCATATACAACATGTTCTTCTAAGTTTGTACTTGTGGTAAAACCAATAAATCCACCAATTATCCAAAGTGTAGTGTAAAGCGAATGATGGCTTTACATTGATGATGAAATCGCTAATTACAGCCAGTGCATATAAAACTACGACGATTTATGCTGTCCTGATACAGACGGGTATTTCCGGAAGTTACCCTTCTCGTTCTAAGAAGAGGCACGTGCTCAGTATTTAATAGTGGGCCGGGGAGGGATTGAAACGATGGCTATGAATTATTGCCAGAAGAAAGAAGTGCCGCATGAGGACGGACTCTTGAAAGATACCACAATCGGCCAGCCTACATAAAGATGCAAGGCTAGTAGACGCAAAGGCTAATTGATGGTATACAGAACTAGGTAAACAAGAAAGAAAAAAATTTTTATAATGACTCTGTACTTATCTCATAGGACATAGGATGTTGACGAATAATACATAATATCGAGCGCAAAATAAAGGAACTACAGTTAATGTAGGTACTACACAGTACCTAAAGGCAATTCCAGAACATACGTTGTTCTACTATCCTCAGTTTGAGCCAAGATCTTGTGTGAAGAAGTTAGAATAAAGGTCGTGGATTAATTCATTTGGTTGGATGACCTCATATGATATGTGCATTTCTTGAGGCGAAAAGGAAGTGGCTAGCAATACAAGAATCATAATAGCAGTCAAAAATATAAATGATGTCCTTCTTCAGCCTGGTATTAATTGTTAAAATAATATTACATGGATTATAACATTTTGTAGTTTTCTGTACTTATTCATTCATAAATAAAAATAGAATTTTTATATAAAGCCATGTATAAATGCCATAAAACTAGCTCTGTAAGTACCTTCATGGTCTTTCAGTCTTGACTACTTACCGACGCTAAAAGAGGGTGTGTGTGTTTGTGCATCTGTGTATTTGTCTGCGGCAGCATTGCTCCCAAACGGATGAACCGATTTTGATTTATTTTTTTGGTTTAGAGAACTTGATCGAAAGTGTTCTTAGCAATGATTCAAGAAAATCTCTTCAGCTATTTGCAGATTATCATAATATGTTGAAGAAAGTATGAGAGCAACTACCAATACAGGTTTGATAGATTCGAAATTTGGTATCCTATTACTTCAGTGACTAAGCAAGAACATGATAACTTTGATCTTAACATTGAATTATTTATTTAAATCAGGCAACAATATTTAATCATAATTATAACACAATACAATATAATTCATAAAATACTATAAATACAATTCTAAAAATAAGTATATTATAGTCTTATGAAGCAGAAGGAATTCTTGTTCTCGCTTTCCTGTAACGACGGTATACTATGCCCTCAGGCCAAAAGTCTGCACTGATGAACACATCTTTGCACCATGCCGGAACAGTTTAGAACGTACTCGTAAGAGCTGAAGTAGTTCTACTGGACTTCAGTTTATGGAGAGTAAGCTGCACTTTTGTTATCTGCGAACAAACATATCTTCGCGATATTTTTGCAAAGGTGCTCCAGAGCGATTCTTATACGTGCCCAGGATGTACCGTCAGCCTTGGCCGTCTCATGGCCGTCTCTGACTTTATGCAGGATATACAAATCATGAAGTTGTGCATCACCGCTATCAAAGTGATATTATTCGTCAGCGTTTTACCACGTAAATTTCGAATTCGCTTCGGTCTTTGCTTTCTATTATTCCCTAAAATTGGAAACCATTGGAAATTGAAAACCGCGTCAATGTTTGTTTGTAAACAAACATTGACGTTCACTTAAGTGACTCAGTGCGTCAAAGTGACATCCATAGAGAATTTCCACAGATAACATGTCAATCAATAGACAATATTCTGTACATCTCCATTTCTTCTCCATTCAGCTAGGAGATTGTCTGGCGAACGTTTATGAATTGCAACAAAGGTTGATTCTACATTCAAGTCCTACGCGAATCGTGAACGGCATTTTGCCAGAGACTGGTTACCCAACGTTTATGAATTCCAGGGTTAGACGTTCGTAAATTGACGAGCCGATTTTAATATTAATATGGTCCTTTTTAAATTTACATCCCGGGGAAGGACATAGGCTACTTTTTATCCCGGAAAATTAAGGAGATTAAAAAAATCCTAATCCACGCGGACGAAGTCGCGGGCATCATCTAGTTATTAAATATATTAATAGGTACCTTAGTACATCCAGACACGGATCTTGGGCTAGCACACATAGGTACCTACCGACACATAATTTTATTACAAAAATTTTGGCTTTTTTTGAAGTCATAATTGTTATGAATAGGTTACTACTTTTATTGAAAAATTAAACACAAAAAAGAGCGAGCGTGCGACGTAATACCATGTAATACGCAATTGCGCGCGATTAGCTCGGCGGCGCGGCCCGTACCATCCCGCACTGCCGGCCGATTTAAGCCGGTTACGACTATGCGAATGTGTGCGTGAAACTTCCGTGCGTACACTGCGCCCGCTGCTCACGCATACATTCAAACCGGCGGCGGCCACTTTGTATGAAGTTAACCTACTATTCTTATTGTACTATGGTCGTACTAGGTAGTCGTAAAATCAATTTTAGGTTAATAATATAACGAGTGATTATTTTTAAATACTACCACAACAAACAATTAATGTACTTGGTAAAGTATTACAAGTAAGCTTTACGGTTCGAACAAGCAATAAATAATTAAGTAGGTATTTCTGGCGCAAAAGTCTTTGAAATATTACTTTTTTGCACGAATTCATTTCCTTTTGACCTTTGTACACGTTTAATGAATAATATTTTACAATTAAGGCCTCTACATACTCGAGTTAAAGCTTTTTTGTTTTGTTTTTTTATTTTCCTTTATCAAAAGTAGCCTATGTCCGTCTCCGGGATGCAAGCTTTATATTTACAGAATATTTTCAATATTCACTACGCGGTTTTATATTAGGTATATCAACGTACCTACATTAATTTATGTTATTTTGTAACTAAATGATGCCTGTTTTCGTCCGTGCGGATTAAGATTTTTTGATTCCCGGGAGATCTCCTTAATTTTGAGGGATAAAGACTTCCGAGGGATATAATTTACCTCTATACCAAATTCAATCAAAATCGGTAGAAAAGATGGGCCGTTAAAGCGTAGCAGACAAACAGAAAGATATAGACAGACAGACACACTCTCGCATTTATAATATTAGGTATGATATTAAGTTTTGAAGAATGAATTAAATCAATACAAGCCGTTACTAACTGGACTAGTTAAAAACTCACGCAACATTTCCGTCATATCTATCCAAGCCTTTACAAAATTATGCAAATGGTGAATCAAGCCGAAGCCATCAATTTGGCGGCTCACGCAATTTGCATTAAAATTACAGAGCATGATAAAGCTTGTTTATAGCTATACTATTGATTGTTCCATAACATGTAAAAGGTGTGAGCAAAATGAATAATTCTGTTATACATTGTAGCACACGCGTTTAAACGCGGATTTCTCCGCAAGATAGATAGATAGATAAGCTCTTTATTGTTACACAAGACTTAAAAATACATAGAAAAGAAAGCAAGCGTTACATTACACGAACTTAGAACACTTGCTTCCATAGCATCATAGCTTTTTTTATTAAGTAAGCCATCCCAAAGCCTACATCAAGACTAATGAATGTCCTTGTAATCAGAATGATGATTAAGGGGTCATATTTTGTCAGAATGAAAGGATTTAATAGTGTTAGTGTATAATATTACAAAACAGGTTGTATAACTTGCAAAGCCCTAAGCTCCGCGGGAATCGGGAATGACATCCTAAATACAGGCAACTAGTTAGGAGTCAGACCTACCACCCACGCAAATGGCCAAATTATTATGCAAGTCTAACTTTCATGTTATTTTTATGTTATTTTATTACTTTTATTTACATGATCTTAGTTAGTTTCTAGTGAATGTATTATATTTGTGTGTTTTGTGTAAACTTTTTAAATAAACAAATTGAAAATTGAAATTGAAATTGATATTCGATATTAAAAAATCGAACTTAATCCGAGTGAAGCTGTGGGCAAAAGCTATTATAATATTATAAGTCGGTGAAAAATCAGACTGCTAATCACGGAAGGAAAAAACACCTTTCATACAATTCTTAAGACCAGGGGTGTACTACCATCGCTTAAAGCAGTATTGTTTCTAATTGACAGTTTTAGTCATAGTCATAGTCATTTATTCATAAATATTTCACGTACCTTGACGTCCTTAAAATAAGGATTATATTTCTAATCCACGAACGATAACAATATTTAAAAAATACGGCTTTTAGCGTAGTAGTATGCCCCCAGGTAAAACTACGAGGAACGGAACGAGGAAACTCCACCTAAAACTTAAGTTAGGGACCATTGTCGCAAACTTTGCTTCCTCAACTTATTCGCTGGAAAGCGAGGAAAATTAAGCAAAGAATTCTTTTCTTTACAATAATGTAGTTCTAAGTGCTTTTATAATAGGTTTTAGTTAAAAGTTTTCCGTACAATTGCTTCAGCACTAATTGCGAAGCAGACTAATTGTAGAGATGAACTAGATAGATAGTTTACCTTTTTAAACATAGGGTATTCACTTTCAAGGGCCTTATCTAAAAAGTCTATTAATTTAGGTATTTTTAATAATATTAAGTGAATGAGTGATATCTTGCTGTGCGGTTTTAACGTGTACGCACGTACCTACTTTATAATATTATCCCCTCTATATTAAAAATATGTAATTGGGTAACGGAAGCCGGAGGGCTCGACAGCCTCTCTGGCACAGTGTTAGAGCGCTGTAGTCTTAACGTGCAGAGGTCCCGGGTTCAATACCCGACAGGGTCAATTTGGGAATTTATAATTTCTGAATTTTCCTTGGTCTGGCCTGGTGGGAGGCTTCGGCCGTGACTAGTTACCACCCTACCGGCAAAGACGTGCCGCCAAGCGATTTAGCGTTCCGGTATAGGATGCCGTGTAGAAACCGATTAGGGGTATGGGTCTAATATAACTGCCATGCCCTTAACAGGTTAGCCCGCTACCATCTTATACTGCATCATCACTTACCATCAGTTGAGATCGCAGTCTAGGGCTAACTTGTAGTGGATAAAAAAAGAGCCGTATACGTATTAATATTATACTAGCTGATGCCCGCGACGTCGTCCGCGTGGATTGAGGTTTTTTGGTTCCAGCGGGAACTCTGTAATTTTCCGGGATAAAAAGTAGCCCATGTGTTTTTCCAGACTATAATCTATCTCTGTGCCAAATTTCATCCAGATCCATTCAGCCGTTCTAGCGTGATTGAGTAACAAACATCCATCCATCCAAACTTTCACATTTTTATTATTAGAAAGACCTATAGAAGAAATGTTTTGTTTATTTTTATATATTTACACGCGCATTGGAAAATTCACACGTCTGGTTATGGTAGTCGTGTAATTTGATTCTCGCAACTACTTGATAAAATAAGTTCATATTAAAGCTTCTTGGAGGGAATACATATAGGTATTCTTTGACTACTCCAATATAGCTGAAATGCTAGAAAACACGAGCGTTTGCCTTATATCCAATAAAGAAAATTCTATTTTCTCAGATCAGCTCAGATACTTACATGAGTTCAAAGTGCTCAAACTAAGATTGCTATTTTCAGGTTAAAGAATGTATTATCTATCTCAAAAGAATTGTTACAAAATCAGTTAGAGAGAAACAATAATAATTTACAATATAAACTTACTTAAATACATTTCAAAAAATTTCGGAACCGGCAGGATTTAAACCTGCGTCTCTCTGGGAATCGCGCCCTGAGCGCCTGGACCACTCGGCCACGGTTCACTTACCTGCACGTTCACGTAAACGTATACGTGGTTGGTTCAAGGTTCACGAAAATTTTTGATATGTATTTAAGTAAGTTTAGAAACTTTCCTCGTGTGTGAAGCACTGTAATAAAATTATAAAATTTACAATATAAGTATTTCGGCAATCGAACAATTATTATACATTACACTCGAAAATCTACCCTCACAAACTCCGGTTGAATTTATTTCAGAAAATGTTTTCTTTCATGTGAAAGAAAATCATTGTTACAACATTGATTAACTTTTTAATTAATTAACCGGGCATTGGTTAAATAACTAAAAAGTATGTAGGTATGCGATCGGTAATTAATCTTCTTCTTCTAATTCTTTTTTTTCAGACAGCAATAATCTTTTTAAAGCGATATTACAAACCAGCAGTGTAATTTTTCGATTTGACCATTACAAATTATCCAAACCATGGTTTATTTAAAAAAGCGTCGTTACATAAAAAGCTTTGCTTGCACTTTGAAAAGGTTCAATAACATAAAAAAATATCATTTCAAGAAGCGGATAACAAAATATTTTAATGTGATCGAAATATCATAGTACCATTAAAATGAAGCAATAGTGATGATGACAACTCAATTAAATCAGCAACTCCTTATCAAACTTAAAAACGCGCTTCTAGTATGAAAGTTGTATGAAATTCACAGTTGTGACGTCATCAAATTTCAACGCACTTTTTTTCTTTAATCTATATTATGTTAAAATGATTATCAAACTTAAAACTAACCCAGAATGTGAATTTTAGGTCTTTTAGAAGACCAAAAAACTCGCCCCTAACAGGTTAGCCCGCTACCATCTTAGACTGCATCATCACTTACCATCAGGTGAGATCGCAGTCAAGGGCTAACTTGTAGTGGATAAAAGGAAGGGATAAGGAGAGCCTCTATTTAATAATCAGTTAGAAATAATTTATTTTTGATATAGGCTGATATAGGCGAATTTTGATATTCGGGTATTTTAAGTCTACAAATTGCTATGAAACCCTTATTTATTACGCCCAGTAAGAAAATCACAACAAAAGTGCTCACCGAGTCAAATATCAAAGGGCAGTCTCATCCGGGGCCTTTTCTATTATCCCTTTTGTAAATATAGGGGGAACATTATACAACCTTTTTCACATAGGGTTCAGATTGTTTTATAACCACGTTTCAGTTACGGAATTGTATCATGTAAGCAAATACGATTTAAGGTTAGTTATTTGCTTAGATTTAATATTTTTATAAATTATGGAATTTTACCTACTCCAAAGAGGAACATTAATAATAATTCAAATGTTTTTTATTCAAATAAACTTTTACAAATGCTTTTGAATCTTCGAGTAAATCGACCGCTGCAGGTTCGGAATGACATCCCTACAGAGACCAACAAGAACCAGCAAAGAAAATAATTATGGCTCTTTTAAAAAAAAAAATTCATTCGTAACTGCAGTACCAAGCATAGCTAGAGCGAGTCAAATCCACGCTCTTTTATCGTTTACATAATCTTCAACAGTAAGTCTTTCTAAGCTTTTTTGAGGAGTATTTATTATGTTCGATGAAAATTTTCAGAAGGTTTTTCATTCTTATTTTCTTACTTAGTTGGAAGGGACAAGGTATTACTTAATAGTATTAATCATTCTTTAAAACGTGATAGTCATGCGATTAAAGCAAAAAGTTATTTGACGTTGTGACCTAGTTGTGTTAAGTGAAATCCAGTTGCAGTAAATAAAACTACCAAAAGTTGGTGACTTCAAAAAGCTGTTCGCTCCCTTTGGCTTATATAGCACGCTTATTGAAGTTTTCACACCTTCTTTAGGGTTCCGTAGCCAAATGGCAAAAAACGGGACCCTTATGGATTCGTCATGTCTGTCTGTCTGTCTGCCGTATGTCACAGCCACTTTTTTCCGAAACTATAAAAACTATACTGTTGAAATTTGGTAAGTTAAGATGTATTCAGTGAACCGCATTATGATTTTCACACAAAAATAGAAAAAAAACAATAAATTTTGGGGGTCCCATACTTAGAACTGAAACTCAAAATTTTTTTTTCATTAAACCCATACGTGTGGGGTATCTTATAAGGATCTATGGTCTTCAAAAATGATATTGACGTTTTTAATATCATTTTTTCTAAACTGAATAGTTTGCGCGAGAGACACTTCCAAAGTGGTAAAATGTGTGTCCCCCCCCCTGTAACTTCTAAAATAACAGAATGATAAAACTAAAAAAATATAATATGTACATTACCATGCAAACTTCCACCGAAAACTGGTTTGAACGAGATCTAGTAAGTAGTTTTTTTTAATAATTTAAAACTTACATTACATTAATTTACTACATCATTATTTAAGGGCCAACGCCTCCGAGGGCTCGAGCCTCTATCAGCAAAAGCGAAAGTGAACCTATTCTGTGCGAACGTGAAAACGGTTATCTGCTTATTACTTGAAAGTAAATTATCGTAAACTTGATTCTCGAAATAGCTCCAATTAGGGTACAATGTTCTAAATAATTTAGTATGGATTAGAAAATTGCTACTTTCATATATTATTATGTGTTATAATTTCAAAGTTACGAGCCAACTTGTTACTCAGAGGTTGTAGGCCAAAGACGTGTTTGTCTAGGCGGACGGTGATACAACTTGATGGATTTAAATGCAACTTGGCATTCTTATAGCAAAAACAATAGGGTTCCTTTGGGATAGGGGATGAAATAATAATAATAATTTATAATAATTGTAACACCTTTTGTACCTACTGTATTCACAAATAAATAAATGAATTGAAAAAAAAAGTTTTTATCCACCAGTGCATAGTGGAATATAGCATCAGAAAAAGATTTTTAACCATACTAGGTATATTATACAAACCCAAGTAAAGGCTTTTTACATAAGGATGGCCCACCCGTGCAAAGCCGTTCAACTAAGTTATTTAGAAAATTGACTTATTTCTAAATCCATTCCAATATTATAAATGCGAAAGTATATCTGTGTACATGTCTGTCTGCAACGCTTTCATACCCCATCTGTTAAACCGTTTTTTTTTAAATTTATTACGGAGATAGGTTACATCCAGAGAAAGGACATGAGCCTACTATTTATTCCAGAAAATCGAAAATCGGAAACTTCAACAATAGTATTCCACGCGTACGAAGTCGCGTTATTATCTATTTAAATTTATTTTTTGTGTTATTCCAAAGCATTTTAACTGTTACCTTTCTGTACTTATTCAATTAATCAATCACCCAGAAAGGAAGTGGGTTAATATTCACCGTAATCAAGTACAAACATAGTAAGTAATTACATATTTATGTTCGTGTTTTATCAATTATCTAGAAAGTCGGAATGTGCGTCAATCATAGCGACAAAGTTCTTATCTCCTTATTCGGAACACTTGATATATCTATCCGTGAGCTTGATTTGTCAACATGTTATAAGTACTACAAGTATCTCAACTTATGACTATATTTGTAAAGGAATAGTACATTGTTACCCTAGGGATGAAAGTAACTTATTTAGTCCCGAGACGGGGTTTGGCGCCCGAGCGTAGCGAGGGGGCCTATAGTTCGAGGGACTAAATAAGTCTTTCATCCCGAGGTAAACACTGTGCTTTTCATTACGAATATAAGGAAAGTCAAAATAAAAAGTCTATGAATCAGTTGTCTTTACTTTATGAATAAAGTCTATCTTTCTTCTTGTCTATGGGTGCACTCGGGTATTTAAAAAAAAAAAAAAAAAAAAAAAAAATAAGTCGTGTTTCATTTGAACTCCAATAAAAATTCAGTTGAAAACGATTCTCCCTAGGGCTGAAAAGTATTACTTTCAACCCGCTTCTCAGGCAACTTCAAACCTACTTTCCGTGTATGAGTAATGAAAAATTATATTTGATTATGACATACAAGCTTTTTCTTGAGCTTCAGAGTTTTATGAAAATTCCAAAGTTTCTCATAAATCTTTCTTACAGGTTGTTAGGTTTCTAGTTATTTGTTATTCATTTGATTATTGATTAAAAGTAAAATTAACAACATGGATTCCGGGTCGTGGTTTTGTTTTAAAGAATAAATAATGGTTCGGTGTTCTGGGGCACGCGTCAGCTGTCAAGGGATGATATAATATGTGAATATGACAAAAATTAATTTGGTACGTTGCAATAGTGAAGAAAATAATTACAATATTGGTTTGTCCTTTAAAGTATAATAAACTAGAGTTACCATCTGAAGCACGTATCAGGGACAGATGTTTCCGTATATCAAACTATTAGGTAATTGTTTATTGAAAATAAAATGGAAGAGTACCTACAGCCTTCCTACAGCATCGGTATTTTCATTGTAGAGTCTTGTAGGAGGGATTTTCTTACAAGGGTATATATGTATCTATGTTATTATTGTACACACAAGTTTAGAATAAAATCAGTAAAATATGTTTTTTAAAATAAACGTATTTTACTCCTAAATTTGGGAAAGCAGGTTTTTAAAATCCCCAGGGTCCTCATTGAATAATTTCCGGCCGAAAAATAGACTTTATTTACCTCTACATTTTATAAAATCTATATTGTTTTTCCAGGATCTCCGTCAAGCTGTCGGTGTACCAAATTTCAAAATATATTCAACGAATGGGCTGTAACAAGGTAACAGACAGACAGACAGACACACTGTCGCATTTCACTATACAATTATCAATAATCCATGGTAATTATAAACGCGAAAGTATTTCTGTCTGCTACGCTTTTACGGGCCAGAACTTTCATGATTCCGATTTCGACGGAAATCGCGGTACAGACATGGGTTTGCCCGGGGAAGGACATAAGCCAATTCTGATGCTGAAGATTCTGCGAAATTAAAGAAATCCTGCGGGAATCAAAATCGGACGAAGCCGCGGGCATCATCTTATACATTTTAATTAATACTATAGTGCTGTAACTACAAGTATTTATTGCGTGTACACTCGAGCACAGAGAAAGGTAATCAAACTGGAAGAACCGCTTCACAAATGGATAATAACAATTACAAATCCAAGTGGAAATACTGGAACAATAAAAATGGGTCGTGGAGATATCAGCTCTATTTCTAATTACACTAGTTTCATACACTAGGCTGGTTCCCATATAAGACTTACTCGTGCGTATTAAAGTGTACAAGTTAGTTTCCTTTAGTTAAGTTGATTTTAAGTTGTTAATGTGAGAGGGTTAAATGTTAGAAGTTTCTGAAGGTTATGAAGGAGAAAAAAGGTCAAACTCAAGTTTGTGGCGCCCTTTAGCACAAATCTAAAGGAAAAGGAAGAATATATCAGCAATTGACGTCCGAGAACTCATAATTATAGTGACGATACATTGTTTATCTTCATTTTCATTTTAAGTAAATAATTTTATTTTTAAAAATGTGAAGTTATAACAAAATGGTTCCTGTCCATGCCCAATAAATGCAAAAACTTTTTTGCCATTAACAACTCAGGTCATACAATCAATACATGAACAGGCACAATACAAAAAGCAACGGTAAGTAGCCCCATACTGAAATTTTCTCGTATCTTAACTGCCTTGTCGATAAAATAAAACTTTATAAGGTCTCGCATAAAAATAAAAGGCTCAGTAATTTGAACAAGCAATCATCAGGTGCTTGCCACGCCCATGCAATGTATAAGATAAGGAACATGCACTAGTAATCTTGGAAGTAGAATGAAACCGAACATAAGTTAATTTAAAAAATATAAGCTTTTAACCATATACGTTTTAAGTTAACGTGTGTGCGACCTATTTCATTAATTAGCTACCTATTTTTTAATTTTGAAAAGAAAAAATAAAACGGGCAACAACAAATCAGTTGCGATCAGCTTTGGATTGAGTTTTTTTATTTCCGCGGGAACTCCTTAATTTTCCGGGATATAAAGCGTATAGGTACCATTCCACGGGATACAACCTTCCTCTGTAAAATTCATAAAAATCGGTTGAAAAGATAATAGGATATACGCGTAGCAGACAGACAGATACATTTTCGCATGGATAGTATATTTATAATACCGTAAAACAATAGGGTTCCTTTGGGATACCGGATGAAAGTTTTGGTCGATTAAACTCCATAATTATCGATTTGATTGCAAGCAAAATAAAGTTATTCAGTTAGATTTTATAAAGCAACTAATAATTAAAACTAGAAGAAGAACTTACATTTAAGAAAGAAGAATTTAAGTCATAACAAAAACCATTGAAACAACATAAAATTAGTTCGAAAACATTTTCAAACCTAACCAGAATATTATTATTATATCGGAATCTAGTTCCAGAATTTTGTACCCAAACGGGACGACTGACCACGGATGTCCAATTTAAAATTCTGCGGTACAACGGATTTCCGTAGAATAACAAGTAGACCAACTCAGGGTTTGCAATTTCAAAAGGAACTTTGTATTTTTACAAGTGTACTGTGCCCTTAAACTTTTGCGGATATTAATCATACTAATATAATAAATGCGAAAGTTTGTTTGTTTGTCCTTCAATCACGCCGCAACGGAGCAACGGATCGACGTGATTTTTGGCATGGGTATAGTTGAGGACCTGGAGAGTGACATAGGCTTTTTATCCCGGAAAATTAAGGAGTTCCCGTGGGAATAAAAAAAACTTAAACCACGCGGATGAAGTCGCCGGCATCAGCTAGTCAACAATATAACATGTTACATGTATAATATACACACCAACATCTCCCATGCAACGTGTACTTTCAACGTTCTCCCACGGGATTATTACAAACACGAATCGACGAGGAAGTCGCGGACATCAACTAGTAATTATTTTAAAACGACGTCCACTACCGAACACCTTCGGCTTCTGGCTTTATCTCTATATCATAAAGGAAACCTCTCTGCAAAATTTCAGCTTTCTAGGACCAAGGGTTTGAGCTGGGCGTTGATGAGTCAAGGTCTAGCCCCACTTCATAGCGGCACGTATCGGCAAGTATTCTTTGTATGAGATGGTATGGAGATGACGCGGCACGGAGATGCACTGCACGACGCGGCCTCGTACAAACTCATACAAATAATATTTGCCGCTACGTACCACGTCTCTCCATTCATCTCAAGTGGGGCTAGACCTTAAGTCAGTAAGTCAAATCTTTTCGTTGTATGACAAGATGTAACTACGAGTAGGTCAAATTGTAATAACAAGCTACATTCATTAACTGTTCGTGAAAATGATTTAGTATAACAATAATAATTTTATGACAAAGAAGTTAAACAATCTTACGCTATAAAACGTTAACATAGCGCGACGGTGAAAATTTTACGATGCCATTCACAATTTTGATTTCACAGCTTCTACTTGCAAGCACAACGACATTTATACACGACTAGCTGATCTTCGTCCAAGTTGCAATAATTTTTCAATTCCCGTAAGAATAACTTAATTTTCCGGGATAAAAGTGTTCTATGTCTGTAGACATGTGCGTATATTTCATCAAAATCGGTCCAAAAGGCGGGCCGTGAAAGCGTTACAAACACGCAAACATTCGTTATGCTAATTTATAATATTATTATAAGTATGATTTTATCTCTTGAAAGCAAATTAACTAATAATTGATCTTTGATTTAAACCTTTAATAATTATATAGCTAATGTGTATTAAACACTGGACTTTATGCTACGGGCAAAGTCTGGATGGTGGGTAAAGTTGAAAGTGCTCGGCAGAGTGGAGTTTGCATAATTATATAGTCCTTGGGTCCCCTAGGCAGAGTTCTCCTTCTCTCACGATACCCTTACGTTTTTGTTGCTCCTAATTAAATAGCCATAACCTAACCTAAGCCTCTCATCTTATAAACTAGGTTTTAAGCCTTACTTACATAGTTTTTCCTTTTTGCTTTTGGCATTTAAAAATGGCCACGTTTGTTAAAGACTAACCGATTTAATCCATGCTTTCATAAATCTAAATGTAAATGTGCTCGTAGCTAGTACTACTTAGCGCATATAAACTACTCAACAAAATACCAATACATTTCGACAGCATTGCTTTAAAAATATATTTTGCATGCAGCAGCTTTTCAATGATACCATTTCTATATGATGATTTCTTGAGCCTAACCTAAATATAAATGAAAAACACAAAAGGTAAGTAAATGGATAGTGCTTGAAATATACATACTGAATAACAACCAAAATTTAAGAGGCTAGTGGCAATTTTCTTTTACCTGGGCAATATGAACTTTGTACACCCTGCTAACTTCGTCCGTAACATAATATAGACTATTATAATTTTATACTGGCGCAGGTTTTCTCCGTTTCATAGCAAATTGGAAGATTAAATCGGACCACCCGTTGTAGCTACAATATTTAGTCTGGTACAGCACACTGCTGTACGCTGCTTGCGGTACGCTACAATAACTCAGTGTGGGGGAATAAATCATTTTAGCTGCATTAAGCACATTGTAGCATCATATAAAAAAAAATTATGCATTTATAAACTATATTATTGAAAAAAAGAAAAAAACAAAAACAAAAAAAAATGGATCACAAAAAAAAATTAAAAAAAAAAAACACATAGTTTTAGAGGTAGGCTTAAGTTAAGTTTAGTTATGCACATTGTAGAGTGTTATGGTTATGTTTGTAAATTTTTGAGGTAAGGTAAATTTGTTAACCAACCTATTAATATTAGAAGTAGTCTTATTTTGTAGGTAGGTTTAAGCTCTACTCAAACTTTACTTTATTCAAAAGCACTGTAAAGTCTACTTGAACAAATATGATTTGAATTTGAAATTAATGATTATTCGCTTTCATCTAAAATAAAAACCGACTTCCAAGCTATACCTATAAGTACCGACTTAAACTGAAAAGTAAAAAACATTATCTGGGTATATATTTTGTTTTTGTTGATTTTGCCGAAAAAGCGCAAAATCAATTTCGATAAAATTTATATGGGACCACCTCTGAAGTATAATCTACCAAACAAAAAAGAATCATCAAAATTGATGCATAATTGGCGGAATAATCACGTAACATACATACAAAAAAAACAGTCGAATTGAGAACCTCGTCCTTTTTTGAAGTCGGTTAAAAATCTAATTGCGTTTTAAAAAACCTATACCAACAAAAAATTTGGGGCCCGTAATATTTTCCCAGGTGTTGGAATGGCTATATGAATAAAAAAGAAGATACACGAAGGCTAATGTGTAAATAGTAGGTAGGTGTAACGTGTAAATCCTACACGGACGAAGTCTCGGGCATCAGCAAGTGAATTATAATTTTTTTTTTAAATCCACTACAAGTTAGCGCTTGACTGCGAGCTCACCTGATGGTAAGTGATCATGCAGTCTAAGATGGTAGCGGGCTACCTGTTAGGGGCATGGCAGTTATAATAAACCCATACCCCTATTCGGTTTCTACACGGCATCGTACCTGAACACGTACCTGGCACGTCTTTGCCGGTAGGGCGGTAACCACGGCCGAAGCCACCCACCAGTCCAGACCAGGGAAAATTCAGAAATTATAAATTCCCAAATTGACCCTGCCGGGATACACACTACGCCACGGAGGTCGTCGAAATATATCTTCCGGCGCATCTACACTATAATATAGTTAAGAGTAAATATTTTACGCATCACGCTGCTCTATGCAGCATACTGTCATATAATTGCATTAATTTTCTCTAACCAGCGGGAGAAAGTAAAAAATAGTCTCAATTAAAAGTAAAATACGGCCGCTACAGTTTATACAAGCCACCAATTATGGTGGGGAAAGTTGTCGGGCAAATTAATTAAAAGGCCATCAGGAACCGATCAACGTGTATTTATGGGGTACTCGCCATGGGATTATCTATTACCTTACACTATCGTTGGTATAAACTAACACATCTGTTAATTTGTCTATGGGTATACTTTGACTTTATGGCGATGGTTAGTTAGATTACGTAACAAAACATAAGTATCTTACCTACGTACGATGTATACGAGGTTATAGCCAGCGTTTGATGACCTCACTGGCGCAGTGGTGAGCGCTGCTGTTTTAACGTGTGGAGGTTCGGGGTTCGATCCCCGGCAGGGTCAATTTGGGAATTTATAATTTCTGAATTACCCAATCGACTTAGCTTTCCTGTACGATGCTGTGTAGAAACCGATTAGGAGTATGGGTTTAATATAACTGCCATGCCCCTAGCAGGTAACGCTACCATCTTTGACTGCATTATCACTTACCATCAGGTGAGATCGCAGTCAAGGGCTAACTTGTAGAGGATAAAAAAAAAAGTTTTGTGGTCTTAAAAAGTGGGACTCAATTTCTGAATTTTGTCTGGTATTTTCAGGTGGCAGGCTTCGGCCATGGCTAGTTTCCACCCTTATCCCTTGTCCTACGTGAGCGACAAACGCGACACCGCGACTCGATTCGTCACGACGCGACAGTATCAAACAATAGATGACCCTTCACGTGGCCTACGTTGTCGCTTAGTCAAGTTTGCCATTTTCTATGGCATCGTATCGCGTCGGGTCGCGTCGCGTCGCTTCTGTCACTCACCTAGGACAACGGTTTAAACGACAAAGACATACCGCCAAGCGATTTATCCGGCGCCATGCCGTGTAGAAACCGATTTATAGGATTTAGGGGTAGGTACATATTTGAATTATCTGTGGTATGGGTTTAGTATAGCTGCCATAACCCTGCATCGTCACTTACCACCAGGTGAGACCTGATTCAAAGCTAACTTGTAGTAGAATTCTAAAAAAATAGAGACGTTACTATCAGGTACTTACCTATACTTATAGTCAAACATTAGGAAAATTCAAAAAGTATTCATTTATAGCTACTAGCAGGGACGAATCTAGCAAAAATCGTTAGCTTCTAATTTCGAGCTAGAACCTACCAAAGACAAAGTATAAGTTATGTAATAATATATTTTAATCTCTCCATTTTTTGTCAGATAACCCCAAACTTAACTATGAAGGAACTTGAAATTTAATTTGCTATAATCCGCAACAATAGGCAAATATATGTGGTACAGTGTATCTTGCACTTGCAGCTTGCAATATTCACCACACCACATAAATCTTCCAAATTATTCTCAACGTACGTTTCACTCCGACACCGGAGCATCTTCAGGAGATGTTGACTCGACAATGCACGATCAACAACATCAACAACAACAACAACAACAACAATAACAACAGTCAACATCTCCTGAAGATGCTCCGGTGTCGGAGTGAAACGTACGTTGAGAATAATTTGGAAGATTTATGTGGTGTGGTGAATATTGCAAGCTGCAAGTGCAAGATACACTGTACCACATATATTTGCCTATTGTTGCGGATTATAGCAAATTAAATTTCAAGTTCCTTCATAATCATGGACTTCCGCAAAGTAACGCCTGCTTCTATCCAATATTCCAAACTTAACTGTTTTAGCCTGATCCGAGAATAGTACCCAGAACCTTGTCGTCTCTAGTCAAATATGCTAACTACTAGAACAAAGAGACAACCTTAAAACAGAGTTAAAGACCGTGAAAACGGAAATTCAAAAATCGCAGGGCACTTAAATAGACATGTAACGTAACCATCGAATATGAAATTGTACTAAATTATTTATCCAATGCATGTAATTTTTTTTGAACGGTTTTTTTGAATCAAATTCTTTTACTAGGGGTGATGACAACTCAATCAAATCAGCAAACTCAAAAACGCACACAAAGTTGTATGTAATTCACAGTTGTAACGTCATAAAATTTCAACTCAATTTTCTTTAATCTATAGTTTATAATGGTTATCAAACTTAAAACTAACCGAGGATGTGAATTTTAGGTCTTTTTGAAGATCCTCTATTTAATAATCAGTTAGAAATAATTTATTTTTGATATAGGCATCATCCCTAATATGAAACTATCAACAAGGTCTACTTATAGCACTAGAGACGTTTATCTACACCGCCCACTAGTTTAGGTTTCACTATTGTATCTATACTAATTTTATAAATGTGAAAGTTTGGATGGATGGATGAATGTTACTCAATCACGCCAGAACGGCTGAACAGTCTGGATGAAATTTAACACTGAGATAGATTATAGTCTGGTATAACACTTAAGCTACTTTTTGTCCCGGAAAATAAAAGAGTTCCCGCGGAACCCTTCAATTTTCCTAGAGAAAACCAAGAAAACTTAATCGAATCGCTAGTGTCGTGATAAAATATAAGGACTTGCCTTTGGTTTCACACGAAATTTCTGTATCTCGGGTTGGCTGACCATCGCGTCGGGTGACAAATTTATTTTTCCGAACTAACACTTTATAAATAAATAAACACACAAATATTGTGTCTGTAAATATTCCGCATGAATTTAGATTTTTTAATCCCGTAGAAGCTCTTGGATTTTCCGGAATATAAAATCGTCAAAATAATTTATAGACCCATCTAAGCAATGGCCCACCGTATAAAGTTAACTTATAGACCCTCAGATATTCTTTCGCATTTTTGATATTTATAAAGATATGGATTATCAGTGTGGGAAAAAACGCAAATCTCGGAATGAAAATTAAATTAAAGAAATTCTGAAGGCAGAAATGACTGAGTGTTTAATTTTGCGTTACCATTTTGCAGCTATACTTAAAAGGCAGACTTGCTACGAATTAGCGAGGACAATTTATTTCAAGAGGAAAATTTCCTTAGGGCGAAAACATACTACGGACAGTACAGGACAAAGCGCTAGCGCGAAGCTACCGCACGTGAAATTTATGTTTTCGTTTATGTTTTCTTAGCTTCATAGACTTGCGCGACACGACGATCCGTGTCTTCCAAACGACACGGGCGATTTGCGTAGACATTTTGTCCGTCGTGGCCTGTCCATAGTGTGTTTTTGCCCTTACAGTCTTAGCAGTTTAGCATTATTTTTTATACTTTTTTTACGTTCTACAGAAGCCCCCTGAAACAGTAGACGTTTAAAACTCACGTAATTAAATGAAATGAACATTTCATTTAACAGAAAACTGAACAGTTTTTTAACAATAAGGTACGGTTTTGAATTTAATGTAGTGTATAATGGAAATGAAATATAGTAAACTCTTAAATAATTATTATTTAAGTATATGTTTTCGACCCCGATAGTTTCAAGTTTTGTAAGCGATCGAAATATTAGATCCTGGTGACAATGATGCCGATTGCTAATATCGTCGATGATCTTATTTGACACTCACTCCTAGTAGGTAGATAGAAAAGTTACACCGTCAATCTAAGTAATGTTATGTCCATTTAACTATGAATATTATCATTCTGTCTGTCTTTCTGTATATTTGTCTGTTATGGACAGAGGCTGCTTTTTAATCAAAAAGTTCCCACGGGATTTAAAAAAACTAAATGAACGCGGACGAATTGGCGGGTATTGAGTCGTAATGCCACCCACGGCCTGATCCACTAGTCCCTACCATCGTATCCCCCGGCCATGGCCTTAGACAGTTTTAAAAACCTCCAATAAGACACAAGTAGGTACCTACGCACTTTTTACTTGACGCTAACGCTCTGATTCCCCTCATTAGAAAACCAAGCTTTTCCTCGCATCGCGACATCGTTTAGATTACTCGTTAAAAAGTGGACGTATTAACTTGAAACGAGGTATATGATACTCACATTTATCTGTAATCTATTACACATTACTAACTTTTTGTACCGGCTTTGCACGCGTGAGTTTTGTAAGATATATGAATGTGCTCGCATTAGGGAACCTTGCCCTTTCAATGTGTCACATGGAAATGTCAAGAGTACGCCATAAAATCTACACGGGCAAAACGCCGAAGAGAATAACCGCATGCGTTTTTCCGCTTGTCATTTTAGCTAACTTCCCGGGGCGTTTAAAACCTGCATCAATCATTGTTAGTCTCAATTTTTTTGATTGGCTGAATTTATGGTAATTTTGCTACGTCAAAGGATTTTGGCCAATAGTGGAAGAATGCTAACCAATCACAGGTGATTGCGACCGTTACGTTGTAGCTGTCATTTTTAGGCAATCGCCCTACTGCTAGATTTTCAACGTAATATCTTTCAAAGTAAGTACTTACCGAGAGCTGTACCTACTATCTGATAGCGACATGGCCATCGTTTGAATAAACTTCTAAATAATTATTGGCTTTACCAAAAAAATAAAGACTACTACAGCAGCGACTCTATAGCAGCGTTTCTTAACCTTTTTCAGTCCACGGACCCTAGGAAATCAAGTACAATTTCAAGGACCCTTAATAAAAATAAAAAAAAATAATAAAAGCATCAACGTGTTTTAATTTTCCAAATTTTTTTTTTTTTTTTTTAATATATTATAGGCTAGCGCTTGGCTGCAATCAGACTTGCTTGCAAGTGGTGATGCAGCCTATGGTGGAGCGCGCTTGCCTAGAAGATGCCTATTCACTCTTGATTTGAAGGTATATTAAAAGAGGAGGGGAAAACGGAAGTCGGAAGGGCATTTAATATCCTAGCGGTTCGAATTAGAAACGAGGAAGCAAATCGCTTCGTACGAGCCCGCGGATTTTCGACTGCGTAAGGGTGCAGACCTTGTCGATGCCTTGCGGTTCGATGATAAAAAGGTGACGGAGGAACAATATCGAATAGTTCTTGAGCACATTAATATAATACTATAATATTATCAACATGGAAAAGCGTTACATAGTAATATATTTCCAGGGACTAAAATGCGAGTGCGACTTCGCTCAAAAGTGTATTATATGTCACTAGAGCGACATAATATCTGCGCGGACAAAACGCTGAAGAATAATAGCACACGTTTTTCCGCTTGCCATTTTCCGCAAGCGATTATTTGCTAAATTTATCCCTGGCTTAAGGATATCAATGGTTCTCGTTGTGAAATCTTTCCCAGTAACCACCTAGTTATAAACGTTTCATTGTGAAGTCATGGTGTATTGAAAACTCAAGCATAAACGCGTATTTATGCGGTCGGATGCAGTTTATTGTGCCATCTGATAAAAACCTGCCATCGTTTTTGAACGGTCTTCTCAATTGTACAGCTTGCAGCGCATGTTTGATTTTGCTACTAACCGGTTCATTGTTTATGTGTATCAATGCTCAGTAGGTTAGATAGATAGATAGATAGATAAACTCTTTGTTGCACACACTTAGAACTAGGACAATAAACATTAGTTATGTTAGTTTACATTGGAGGATCTAAGAAAATCGAAGGAAGACATGGCTCTGAAACACAAGAGGGTGGGCTGAAATAAACAGTTGGACTGTTGTCACAAAGTGTGAACGTGAAAAACGTCGCGATTTGATATCTCCATTTACCAGACCAGAACCAACTAGAACCAACAAACCAGTTTACGTTGGCTTTATGTGCGTTTTCGGTGTTTGAACTAAAATTATGTAAAAGATACGTGATTGATTCCAAAGAAAGCTCTAAAATCTATGTATTATTTGTGTGGTATTTATTTATGTTTGTGTGTATATCTTCTATCTATCTATATAAATAAAAATTAATGTTGCTAAGCGCAAAACTCGAGAACGGCTCGACCAATTCGGCTAATTTTTATTTTAGTATGTTCCTTTAAATGGCACACGGAAAGTTTCAATTTAAAAAAAATATATTAAAAATTGCATAAGGCACACGGAGAGTTTTTATTTAAAAAAAAATTAAAAGTTGCGTTGACAAATGGATGTTTGTTACTGATCTGGATGAAATTTGGCACAGAGATAGATTATAGTCTGGAATAACACAGCTACTTTTATCCCGGAAAATTAAAGAGTACCCGCGAAAACCGAAAAACCACAATCCACGCGAACGAAGTCGCGGGCATCAGCTAGTATCTAATAATATTATATTGTTTTTATTTGTTTGGTTGCTAGATTTGTTTTTTATTTGTTATTTTAACGTCCCTCTCTCGCGCGCTGGTTAAATTCGTAGGTGACTTGGTTGCCTGGCAGATATCGCTTAAAAGCGATAAGGCCGCCAATTGTACCGATTTGTGTTTGTTGTTTTGTTGTTCCTGATTAGTTATGTTGTCTTTGGTGTACAATAAAAAAAATTTGATTCATTAATTCATTGCCATCTCTTACCCACTACACTAAATCGAATAAGCCTATCCTTTTCACGCTTTTTACATAGTTTAGGGCCCTCAAAAGCGCTCGTGTGCGGACACCTTAAAATGGACTTATTTGAATAATTCCGTCGCCATTAACGTTCCCACTTTATATGCAAATTGACTGCGAGGCACTTCCGACTAGATTAGATGTAAAACGTAAAAGGGTGGGTATTGATATCGTTTTATGTCGCGCGATGTGTGGAAATCCTATAAATTATTTATTACGTCTAGTCGGGAAATATGCTCACAGTTTTATGAACTGAAAGGATTCGAATTTTATAGATATGACTAGTGGGAATTGTTTTTGGAAAGATGTTATTGTTAATGTTAAGCTAGAAACGAATGCGAGAGTAAAATCAGCTGTCGTTCTAAGATTTTATTTATTATTCAACTAGCTGATGCCCGCGACTTCATCCGCTTGGAATAGGTTTTTTTAATCCCAACTCCTCGATTTTCCGTGTTAAAAAGTAGCCTACGTCACTCTCCAGGTCCTCAACTATACCCATGCAAAAAATCACGATATCCGTTGCTCTGTTGCGGCGTGATTGAGGACAAACGGACACACAAACATGCTTTCGCATTTATTATACTTATTAACCTCATTAGCATTGAAGTATAGATAATAATATAAGCTATTTTTCCAATACAAGATAACTATTGACTTTGCTCTCACCTGGTGGTAAGTGGTGGTGGATGATGCAGTCTAAGATGGTAGCGGGCCAGCATGTTAGGGGCATTGCAGTTATATTAAAACCACACCGCGGTCGGTTTGTACACGGCATTGTACCGGAACGCTAGAACGCTTTGCGGCACGTTTTTGCCGGTAGGTCAGTAGCTATCTACCCATGGCCGAAGCCTCCCACCGGACCAGAGCATGAGAAAATTCAGAAATTATAAAAATGTTAAATTGGATATTATAGTCTAGGAAAGGAAGCTAGTGGACCCCAACAGTAATTCCTCAGACGACGAAACTTTACAGTATGATAAAGTATCATAACGTAAAGGTATTTTATAAATATCCAACAAAAAAATTTACCAGAAGTTAGGTATTTTTACCTAAACTCTTTTATGTCTAATATCTTGGTCCGCAAAAATGATCCGTCAAAACTTTCTTCACTTGAAACATTCATGTAAAGGTATGGAAACTAAATAAGAAATATCCAACAAATACTCGAAGATGAAACAATCAAATTTTGAAAAAATATGTTTTTTTAATGTTACTTGCATCGGAAAATTTGCTCATTGAAACTTTTCACTGGAATGTCCTTTTATTGCCGTTTAATACCTAAAAATTTAAAATCCAACAAATATACTATCAGTCTATATTTTTTTCAAAAGTTACCTTTTTATTCGTAGTGAAAAATTTCTCCGTCAATTTTTTTTATTGATACGATTACAATATTTTTTTTCCTATCAACTATGAAAATATCAAATATACTTAATAAAATCAAACGCATTAAAAACTAAAATCATTTTCTAAAGAAATATTTTGTATTTAATTAATCAGGGAAAGCAGGAGCGTGGTGACGTCCTGAGACCGAGATAATATGCCTACGGCGACGCGAGCCTGTACTCGATAACCCACCGTATTTCGTTGATACGACAGTTCAATTTTCAATCAAAAGCTTTTGCAAATGACAATCAGTATGACGATCAATGCGTTCTGAACCGTATTGCCTGAGCGTTAAAGTAACTGATTGCTCTAAAACTGGTTTGTGCAACGAAAACTGCTTTAAAATATAATGTTTCTAGCCTCACAGTGATGATTATGGAATTACATTGTGTTCTCGATTGTATTTCCCTAGCCGTAAAGTAACAATTTTAACGTCCCAACACAAAATGGTCTTTGAAATTGGTGTGTCTTCGCACTGTATCCAAGGGTATTCTCGCATTTGGTTGTTTAAGGGGTCATACAATTTTTTTGCGATCTTTGAAAGCTTTTTATTTGAAAACTATTATACATACTAATATTATGAAATCGAAAGTGTATCTGTCTGTCTGTCTTCTACGCTTTAACGGTCCATCTTTTCAACTAATTTTGATAAAATTTGGTACAGAGATAGGTTGTATTCCGGGAAGGTAATTTTGGAAAATTAAGGAGTTAAGTAAAAAACTTAATCCACGGAGACGAATTGGCTACAATTATTTTCGATATACTTACTTAACTATTTTCCAAAAAAAAATTGGTAAACCTGTTAAGAATTCTTCTGTACTTTTTTAAAATTAAGTAGATAACAAAAATTTACATAATATTACTTATGTGAAAGTTAAATTTTAGTAACTTTAAGTACCTAGTTTATTATATAAAATATAATATGTATGATAATTTTCTCCCGTTGCGGCCAACATTGCTTTTTTGCCATCTCTTTCCCGGGACATACAGTGCATTATATATATAGAAGACAACTCTAGACGCACCGCGTTACCGAATATAATAAGAAGTTTTGTATGTTTAAAAGAAGTTTTGTAGTGTAAACGAGATTTTCATTTGTAATCGTCTGTTTGGAGCTGTTATTCTTTGCCTCAAAACGATGCAAAGAAAGTGAGAAAGATATTTTTTTTTCTCATTAGTGTACCAGAATAGAGATGGCAATAAAGCGATGTTGGCCACAAAGCGAAAAAATCAAATTATAGCATTTACTACACTACAATTTAAATTATTTATCTGCATCTATGGTTATTTTAATCAACTACAAAATTAAAGAAAATTAAAATTCTTTACCATCTCCGAAAAAAACTAAAGTAAAGAAGATTTAGAGCAAGTATAATAAGGGTTTTTACAGGCAAGTGCCTGATTTAATAGCTATAAAAAATCACAGATTTCGCAGTCCCCGCAAGAATCGGAGCATTGAAAATGAATACGTAAATCTCTTCAAAATTTTTCAAAAAAAATTCCAACTCGAATGCACTTCTCGCCTGCATCCGCATCTTTAAACAGCACTACCATTACGATGGGTCAATAATGATAGAAGCTACATCACTTTTTATATACGAAAATAACCGTTTTTCTACAACTCCAAATCTAAAGGGACCACCAACAGGTCACAATTATTAACCGATTTTCAGAACTTTTTCGCCATTTTGTAGCTAAACTAATACCCTGGGACCCTTTTTTATTTTTTTCTCAAGTCGGTTTTTTTCTGAAATATTTACAATTTCGAAATAATTCCAAAAAAAGTTACAAGCCGATTTTCAAAATTCAAACATTCACACAATATGTCTCGATAAATTCCTCAACTCTTGGTACTATTCCCATCTCGATCCTCCTAAAATCCTCGGAGCTATGGCCAAAAATACGTCTCAGGCGATTTGCATCTGATAACCATTTTCAATGGTAAAAAGTGATGGTTGTCTACTTGAAGCAGTTTTTTTTTGTTTTTTTTGGCAAAGATCCCATAAAATAATATGTTACGCGATCTATTTCAATCTTATTTAATAAGATGCTGCGGGATCTATTTAATCATTGCGACGAAAAGTAACCTATTTTACTTTTTGTCGCAACTATATCAGCGCAAAAACTCAAACTGTAACTGACAAACCGCGTAGTTGAACGCGTGAATGCGCCAAATGCGTGAAAAATAGCTAGCTCTCCAACAGGAACCATACATTTTCTGGGATTAAATGAAGCCCATATTAATTACCAAATCTTCAGTTCTATCCATGCAAAAATCACGACGAAATCAAATAAGTGACGTCATGTTATACTGCGGGTACTATTAGTTTTTCCAGGACAAAGGTAGCCCATGTTTCTTTCCTGGTCCTAAAAAATCACGCCGAATTGTTATTTCGTTGCCGTATGATTGAATCCAAAATACGTAAAAATCAGCATGAGATCCCACAGGAACTGTTAACTTTCTTGGAACAAAAAGGTAGATCACGTCGATCCGTTGCACCGTTGAAGCGTGATTGAAGGATAAACCAACCAACCAACAAACAAACATACTTTCGCATTTAGTATGGATAAATTAAGGACTTTTGTAATGTGTTCTACATGACGTGTTAGGAATACTGTACCTATTGATATGTGAATAAGATGTGAATACAAATTACGGGGGTGTATTAGGAAGACATAGAAACTCCTTGTTAATTTGTATTCGTAATATTCATATTTAGAATGAACGTATTTAAAAATATGTGTGTCACATCACGTATTTGTTTATTCTACTTCAAATAAAATCTTCACTAACAGTTCTTGAAACGCGTTCAACTTCTTTAGTTGTTGAAACGCGGTATCGTTATGGAAGAATTTTGTATTTTGTGCAACAAGAGCTTTGCTGGCTTTCACACTAAACTTCTTGAGCAAATTACCTTGATTTCGCACAAGCGAATTTTAGATCCTAAGTGCGGGACACGACGGTTGAATTTACAGTGCGCAAAATTACGTCCACTAACGTCACCGTCACGTCAAATTACTACAACGTCATCTAATGTTCAAGAAGACTGCCGGCAAGTAGACCAAGCATGAACAGTGCCGCCATTTTGAGGATAATTTCCGAAGTGCCATGTTGAGGATAACTTCCATTTTGCTGCATATTTCTGGTGATTCTAATATTTATTTGATAAACGTAAGTGCCATATTTTGGATTGCGTTACTTTTACATTTTCTTTACATGGAAGCGAAATTATTATAAGCTAAATTTAAAACATAATAAAAATTAAGTATATTACTGACTTCTTTTAATTTCTCAATGTATAGTTATTGTTACCATACTTGATTTATCATGCTTAGTTATTATTTACATGGCAAGAAATGTTACTATCGATATCTAACCTAATTTATTGTATATTTTATTAGGTATGGGTTAATTTTGAAAAGTATTATAATATATTTATTTCGACTCAGCTACGATTACGACAAGATAATGGTTCTTAACTGCATTTTTGAATATGCCCAGCAGCCCAGTGACTTAAATTGGCGTATGGCGTACAATTCATTTATTATATATAATTATATATATACTTACAAATTACAATAAAAGTCTAAATATGTTTACAGTAATAAGGCTTTATGCAGTTTGCCAATTTCTGGCGTGCAAAATACCAACTTAAACATAATATAATTAGTAAATTTTCTCAAATCCTAGAAGTAATGAGAAGAAATCAATTAAATAATAATAATAATAATAATAAATAAATAAATCGTTTATTTTCAATCATTATGTTACTATCGATACATTATAATTGATCTTGGAACTATTTGAAGATTTACAATATTATTGTGCTTACATCAAAAAATGTACCTTGATTAAATGTTGCAAGATCAAGAACTGGCTATCCTAGCTAGATTTTTTAGATCTGTGTTAAGGATAACCAGAAATAAATATTTATTCAAACAAAGCTCAAAAATAAGATTTTTTATGGGCCCTTAATTAAACTATGGAAATATACCTTGAAGGTAAGTCGTTACAGTTAGTGGTTTTTATTAATGTTGAATTTATCTTCTGTAATGCTATATTGCTTATCTAAACTAATATTATTAAGAGGAAAGATTTGTTTGTTTGTTTGTTTGTAATGGATAAACTCAAAACTACTCAACTGATTCTTTCGAAGGTGTTTTTCCTGACATTGTATTAATCCATATCAAAATAAAATGGTTAGTCATCTCAAGTATTTAATATAGACCAAATTCGCCCTTTACACCATTTGATTCAGATGAATATCTTAGAAGATATCATGGAAATTAATTAACGCGCCATAGAAATAGGGGCGGCCGGCAGTGCGAAAATATCGCAGCCCTAATGTAAAACCTGATGTGCTGCCCAGTGCCTGCTATTATTGCATTGTAGAAGACAGTAAGTGCTAACGAGTGACGACAACCATATCCACCCGTAGTATGGACACTGGAGTAATAATATGATTATGATGATAAGATTGTGATTTCAACGCTTCGCTCGCGCACTCTAAACTATACCCAATAGAAGAAGGATTAAGATACATTATCGCGTAAGCGCAGTTTAGTTTTCATACGTTCGGTTTAATTCGGTGTTTTGCATGGATATTTTGTTGGATATTTAGGTTTTGAGTGTAAATTTGCCTACTTACTATAATAAAGAAAAGAAATAGGTATGAGAAGTTTTCCATACCGATTTATAAATAATTTTAATTTGAAGTGAGATAAATTGATTTTGGTATAAATATTTTGTTGGATTTTTTAATATGTTATGCTAAACAGCATTTTAAGGACATGTGAAAATAAAAAATTGAATGAGCAATTTATTTGCCGAAATTACGGACAAAAAAAGGAAACCACTTTAAAAAAAATAGGTCCGTTTAAATAATGTTTTGGATTTTTATCGAGTACCTCATATTAAGGCTATTAATTAGTTTGGTAAAAAAAAAATGGAGCGAGATATTATTCAGTTCAAAATATTAAGCTATTTGTACTTTTAGGTATAAAAAACTAACTTCTGGTTTTTTTTTTTGGTGGATATTTTTGTGTAAGTTTTGGATCATCCAATACTAAAACCCTGCCAAGTTTCATCGACTGAGGATTCAATGTGGGGGGTCTCCATACAACCGACCGCCCCATTGCCTAGACTATTAATACTAGCTTAAAAAAGTATTTGACAACTAGTCAAATAAACTCTCTTGTAAGTACATAAATGAATAAAAAAAGATTGAAAATTTAAGTACATTTAAAACTTATAAATTTCCACCGCTTTCAAGAGTATCGGTATCCTACAATTCAACATTTCGAAAAGGAGAAGGTTTACCTTTGGAGCACTCTTTGTACACTCTACCATGAATAGAGGAAAATACATAGATTGTATTAAAAATATAATAATTTAGAATATTAAAGTAATTAACGCGAAATAAAATAAAATGTATTTCAAGTTTTCGATACGTTTCCAAGATGGCAACCTGTAGCCATAGAGATGGCAGTAGGCGCGAAATGTATCAAATGTCATTTCTGACAGTCACTGTCAAAATAACGTGTTTTCCCTACGGTTTTTCCGGTGTTGTGTTGACACTTGACAGAAAACGTCAAAAAATATGAATCCGCCATTGTTACCCACTCGTGTTTAGTGTTGCTTATCGTGGAAAGATTAAATAATTACACCGCTGAAATTACGACGAATTCGTAGATTTGAATGATCAAAACTGGTTTAGTACTTTTTTTTCTTTCATTTCTCTACTTGTAAAAGGACTGGACCAACGCTCCATACAAATCTGGACCGTCTCCTTTGCAAAATATTTGCAATATCGGCTCCGTAGAAGTTTCAACTTTCAATCCTCTGAGGCTATCTGGAATAACTTTAAAATGGTTTTCAACTGAAATCATTTCTGTATTGGATTCTCAAATTGATAAATGTAAGTACAGTAAAGTTTACGTGTACTAAAGATCACTTTAGTTGATTTGCTGTCTGAACCCGGTTTCTCACGGGTGGGCGTCCGTTAGTCTCGTTGGTCTAGTGGTGACGGGTTCGAGTCCCAGGTCGAGCCATAATATTAAGTAGCTTTTTCTGACTAGAAATTCTCAGTACTGGCCCGAAGTTAGGAAGTTGGTGGTTTTTCATCCCCGTGCCTCGGAGAGCACGTTAAGCCATTGGTTCCGGTTATTATCATTAATATCATAATAGTCGTTAAAAGACAACCCACATTGAAGCAGCGTGGTGGGTCTATAAGCTTCAATTCCCTCTCTCCCATGAGAGTGGAGGCCTGTGCCCAGCAGTGGGACGTTAATGGGCTGTAGTGGTGTTGGTATTAAAGATCACTTCAGTTGATTTGCTGACTGAACCCGGTTTCTCACGGGTGGCCCTACGTTAGAGCCTATACACACGGCGTATTTAAAACGCGCAGATGACGCGATACAAACGCGATTCTGACGCGACACATAGTCAAATTCAAAGTCAGTTTATTCAAAATTGTTTCCTATACAGTACACTTTATGAACGTCAAGTATACAAAGTATAAGACGTGATGGTGATACATAATTAAAGACTTAAAACTAAAGCAACGAGGGTTCCAAACTCGCCCTGGTCTGAGAAGAGCCCACAACTCAGCCGGGGTTTTTTATCATCATCTCAAAAAACATCGTAAATTACTAAGATCTATAATTATCAATTTGAAGAAGTATAACTTCACATACAAACAATACATTGTGAAGTAACTTAAAAGCTTATAAAAAAAACAATCAAGCTCTATGGAAAATCCACAAAAATTTGATACATTTGGCTCCAGCTCCAATTCAAGAACGGAAATCTTATTAAAACCGTACACGAGGATGTTTTTCGACATTTTGTTATTGATTTGAAATCAAAAGTTTGCGAACGCCCGAAGCAGAAAATGCCGGCATTTCGGTATTTTGGCGCTTTTTACGCGACATAAAACCGAACCGCGCTGGCGGCAGTTTTGAATACTTTGACCTATAAACCTATTTTCTTGCTCCCCACAGCCGCTGCAACTTAAGTCTTTAAGTTTGGACTAAACAGTTTTGTTTTATAACGACTTTATTTAATTTGTAGCCTCCTATATACCTAATCTAAGTTTGTACTTAGTAGCGAACAAGCTAAAGAGGTTAAGTATAATCCAGTGCCCTACCGCAAACTTTTAAGTATCTGGCCTGTTTAAATTGGAAATTAATACTAGCCTAAAAAGTATTTGGGTATTTGACGACTAGTCAAATAAATTATTTTTTAGTGATCATTAAATAGAAGTCTCCTGTTACTTTTGTGTCTGACAACCATTTTAAGTTATCGATTAAAGTAAACTAAAGTTGACTTTGATGTCGTCACAATTCAGTATTTCATACAAAATCCTATACTGAGCGCGCGTTTTGAAATTTGAAAAAAAGGTACCTGATTTGACTTGTTGTCAAATATCCAATTGTTACAGTTATGACTTGCACCATCGGTTACTCGAACCGCTAGGATAAGGAGTGCCCTTCCGGCTTCCGTTTGAATGAACAGGCATCTTCTAGGCACTTACTTACTTAAATAACTTTCCTAGATTGCATCACTAGATGCCAGGCGCCAGCAAGTCTGATTGCAGCCAAGCGCTAGTCTATAAAAAATGGTACTTAATTTTAATTTTGGTATAAAGTAGCAAAGCCCTGGCTGTTGCAGCCCAAAGTAGTTAAAAGTATGACAAAACAAAAATAAGACAGACGTTAGATATTTTTCAATCTAAATTACTTTAATTCTATCATCTCAATCGAATATATCCACTAGTGGACAGTTCTAATCTAGAAAAATTTTTCGTCCACAGTCTTGTGCCAGCATAGAGCCTATTGAAATCTAAAAACGACTGAATTTCATTCAAGTTTCCATCTCGAAAGATATCTTATTTCTCGAAAGTAGTTAGGTACTGGTTTCAGATATATTTTCAATTTTTTAAATTTTAAGAAAATATTTTCTATTTTTGCTCTTTATAAAGAAAATAAGGAGAAAGAAAAATGGTAACACGTATATTTCTACTGAACCAATATTTACGACTGGCGCGCCCTAGGTCAGTAATCGCAAAACACAAAAAGCATTTTTGCTTTACGATCTTTTATATCTTACTGGAAATCTCTTAACCACACTTTCATCCCATATTGAAATCTTTCACTCAATAATTAGTTAGCAATATAGCATTGTTTTTCAATGCTTAAAAGTTTCATTTTGTATACAATTTACAATAAATTAGAGATTTGGAGATTTAACCATCTTAAAGCGTCAGAAAATAAAGATGAAATTTTAATTTTACTCCTGTGCATGTGAAGCTCAACGATTAAGATATTAATCTTATTCGTCGACTATTTTATCTATGATTACATAATATGCATCTCATACTATGAAACACTGACTTGTGATGTCATCAACATTCGACACACTTTATCACTTTAATCGATAGCTTAAAATGATTATAAAACTTAAAATTAACTGAGGACGTGGATTTTACGTCCATTAGAAGACTCACCATTTCATAACTATAAAATAGAATTTATCTTTGTCATAGGATTCCCAATTTCCATGCTATCTCTACTAATACTATCTCACATCTTACACGTCTGAATCGTATCCAACGTCAGTCTGTCAAACGTTTGAACATACCTATATAACATTTCCGACAATAAATTGACGCAGAAATAATCTTTAGCTCCTCACAATAGCTTTGGATCTTTTATCTAGACTTTACTGCTCCAGTACATTGTGACAGGAGAATCAGATATATCGAATGTCTTATTTAGAGTGTTAACACACAATCTACTTTAGTCGCTGAAACAAAATCGCACTAATATTATCATTGTGAAAAATGTGTTAGTTTGGTGGTTTATTGGTTTGTTGGTTTGTACTTGAACCATGCCGCAACAGAGCAATGGATCGACGTGATTTTTGCATGGGTATAGTTGAGGACGGAGAGTGACAGAGGCTACTTTTTGTCCCGAAAAATTAAAGAGTTTCCGTGGGAAACAAACTTAGACCAAGCGTTCGTCACAAGTCGTTTTTGGCTTTAGATTTTCGCTCTATATAAAGTTAAATATTTTTCAATACACTTGCTCGCAAAATGCACTTACAGAGGCAGTAAACAGGGCTTGTAAGTTAAATTTACTGCCCTCGTGCTTTTTTTTTGCAGAATTTACTGCCCTCGTGCTATTTTTTTGCAGTTTTTTTTTAATTTTTGTAAGGCCACTTTACTTCTAAATAAAAAGTTTTCTTGAAAGAAGGTTCATAATGATATTGACTTTGTATGTAGAAAACTTAAAAAATAATAACATTTAGATGTGGATTGATGAAATTAATTCATGAAATTAAAAATTGTATTTAATTTAGTTAATTAAAATTGTTTTAAGTTTTATAAATCAAAAAGTAAAGGCTGAATAGTCCAGGCTGATAGTTAAGAGCTAGAACCTAGAGCCATGAAGCCAATTAAAAAAAACGCAATTACAACAACGCGCTATAGATAGGTACTACTAAAATCTGGAATCTGTGCGCGCTATTTTTAAAAGTTTCATTGAGTTTTTCTTATAAATTATTAAATAATAAGATGGGGGTATAAGTGATGTGTAATAATAAAATTAAATCAACAATAAGGTATTTTAGCTGTGAGAAAAAAGTCGCGCTTGTAATAGCCGCCGAAAATCTCGACTAAGTATGGGCGTGAGAAGCCATTTTCTAGTGAGTACCTTGTTCCTACCTACTCGACTTTTTATTTCAAGTTTTCTCACAAATGTATTGAAAAATATCGTGTGATACACGGGCGTTAAGGTTTTAACAAACTCGTGACGATGGTCAGCCCTCGACTGGCGTCATCGGGCTGACATTAGTCAACTCGTATGTAAAAACCTATTTACCGCCCTTATATCACAAACTACTATTACATCATCTAGTAATTAATAAAGAATTAATCGTCATAAAATCAACAATAAAAACTTTTT
Source organism: Erebia ligea (assembly GCA_917051295.2). NCBI lineage: Eukaryota > Metazoa > Arthropoda > Insecta > Lepidoptera > Nymphalidae > Erebia > Erebia ligea. The sequence goes on from OU785232.1 coordinate 3,814,540, forward strand.
GAACCGCAAAACACTTCTCGATTATTAAACTATAGAACAATATAATATTATCTGTGAACTAGTTGTTGCCCGCGATTTCTTCCGCGTGGTTTAAGTTTTTTTTATTCCCACTAGAACTTCTTAATTTTCCGGGATAAAAAGTAGCCTATGTTACTCTCCAGGTTCTCAACTATACCCATGCCGAAAATAACGTCGAGCCGTTGCTCCGTTGCGGCGTGATTAAAGGACAAACCAACAACTAACACACTTTCGCATTTATAATATTAGTATGATGATGAAGTATGATATGATATGATATATCGTATCGTATTACAAAAATATTTATTTAGTGTGCATAATCTCTTACCTACGTATTTACTTATATTGTGACAATGTATGATCGGATATTGCATTATGTCTTATTTGAATCTATGAATCGCAGAGTTGTTGGGGTCATAATTCACTTTCACTCCTATAAAGCATTTGAAATCACACTTCTAGTAATCGCCCGTAGCCGCTCGTGATCTCAAGATAAAAGATCTGAAATACTTTCTACTTTTATTCACGAAAAGGTTAAATTTGAATCATGAATCAGTAATCTAGACCCACAAACATAAATATTGCACTAGATCTTTCCAGTCTAGAAATAATAAAAACTTATTAATTACAGAAAACTAAATAAAGTCGCTTATACTTTAATCTAGAAAGATACACGACAATAATACATCGGGGCCGTATCTCGGGTGTCCTAAAGAAACTAGAGAAACATGATGAATTTTTAAAAGGTCTACTACGATTCTATCAATAGGTATTATTTCATATGAGAACACACATTGATTTTCAGAGAATTAATAAGACCAACTGACGATTGATCATAAAACACCAAAACTTCATTGCAAAAAAAGCACTATCGCTTTTGAAATAAAGTCGAATAAGGTGTAGATGAATTTTACCTTTTGATAGGCTATGTTATGTATACACAACGAATCCCCGAAGGAATGAAATGAAATTGAATTGAGGTGAATCTATTTGAAGCCGATCTAAAGGTTTTCCGCCAATCGGAATATGAACTGAGAAAAAATTGAAATCGGATGAGTTCTATTTTGGCTGATTGCGTTTTCGGAATAAGATTTTCACTTTGAGGCCAATAATTGGGAATGAATATTTCCAATTTGGCTTCAGTAATATTTTTTCTTACTCTTTTTGAATGTTTTCTTTTTAGCTGGATGGTAAATTTCTACGTGGTATTTGTTTGGAAACTTATTTTAACAGTTAAATATGAATGTTTTTTTACTGATTAAGAATCTTACTGATTCATGATTCCTAATTGACTTTTAACACGAATCAAAGTCACTTTTTTATTCTTATTATGCATTCGTAGAGATAATTTGGTGCTCAATCTACACTTTAAATAAGCGAATTTCTCTTGATTTAAACATTGATGCCTTTGATTCAATTTATTTTTGAGTAGGTAAAAAGTCTTTAAATATTAATTTTATGAGAGTTATCATAAATAATTATTATTCATTTGAGAACTAAACAGTTAATATTAAGTCATATTTTTTTACTTCACAGGGGCCGGTCTTAAATCATTACTAGCAATTTACTACACTGAGAAAAATTTCCTTGTTTACCTTCCGATTTTTACCTTCTAAAACCGATTCCTTCCAAAATTGGGTCTTTTCCTTCCACCGATTACCTTCTGAATCGGGGAACTGCCAAATTCCTACCGATATTTAGAAGGTAATGAATTTTATCCGTCTAATACGGAAGAACATAAAGGAAGGAAATTTGTTGGAAGGAATTAACAAAGAAGGAATTTCCTTCCAGCTAAATATTCCTACTAAATAAGGATGCATTATAATAATTCCTCCCAAATTTATCCTTCCAAATTAGATGTTAATGTCCTTCTGAATTCAAATCCAAAGTTGTCGGAAGGAAAACGCAGCTAACCTTCTGATATTGAAGGATATTTACCCTCTTAACTAGTGGGAAATAAATTGACATTACTATTCCATCAAAAAAGAAAGGATTAGAAAGGCTCGGTCGAAGGAACTACCATCCAAATTAGATGGATCACACTTGGAGGGAATAACACAAGGATTATCCTTCTAAATTAGATGATAATATCCTTCTAAATCAATTATAATTTTTCGGTAGGAACAGTGTCGGAAGGAAAATGCATTTACCCTCCGAAATTGAAGGATATTTACCCTCTTATTTAGTAGGAAATGAAGTGACATTACTATTCCATCAAAAACGAAGGGATTAGAAAGGCTCGCTGGAAGGAATTACCATCCAAATTAGATGGATCACACATGGAGAAAATAACACAAGGAACATCTTTCTAAATTAGATGATAATATCTCTCCAAACAAATTGGAATATTTCGGTATCGGAAGGAAAACGAATAAGTTTTATTAAATAGAAATTGTAACACCGAATGTAGTACCCGACCCGACCACTAGATGTCGCTACGCGTATATTGGCTCGCGGTATAGGGTGGCGCCGGTCAAACACATATATATCGCCAAGTCCGCTTGTATCGGTACCTGCATCGTGGCAAATGGTACTTCCACCTAGTTGGGACATTCATTGAAAGCGCATAGCAGAGCATAAATCATAGGCGGTATACGGACCCCTGCTTCCACCCTTGCTGGGACAGGGCGTTTTGAAAGCCTATAATTTTGGGAGGGGGGCCTTCGCCTTAGGTAGGTAATATTATGTCTTTACCTTCTAGATTTGGAAGGTTATTTATATTTACCGAACAAATATGACCAAGTATGTATTTACCGTCATTTATTTTCCTTCCAAAAATTACCTTCCCTTTTGACTCAGTAGGAATTTCCGACCGAAATTTGGAAGGTACGTATTACCCACCAAAATAGAAGGCAGACATTGTTTGGAAGGAAATTTTGGACGGTAATAATATCCTTCCAAGTTGAAAGGTAAATTTCCTACTGAGTCAAAAGGGACGGTAATACCTTCCGTATTTCGGAAGGTCTTTTTTCTCAGTGTAGTACATTTAAAACTCCTATTATTTTAGCCCCTTAGGAGGTTCCTTAAGGTCCTTTCTTAGCGAATGCAAAAATGTCTGTATCGATAAATAGAGCGAATGTATGTACCTATAGATATAGAGCTATATGTATAAAGGGCTATGAGGCGCGGCCCTTTCGCAATATACAACCAAATCACATTTTATTACCTTTATGAGCCCCATAACGACAGTAATAAGCTCCACTCTATATTCTGGAAGCCTGAGGGAAATTTATATATCTGATACGCGCATTTTTCTGTATTCAGGGAATGAAATGCCCGTGCGATTTTCTTATAATGACATTTTTTAAATCCACTACAAGATAGCCCTTGACTGCGATCGCACCTGATGGTAAGTGACGATGCAGTTTAAGATGGTAGCGAGCAACCTGTTAGGGGCAGGACAGTTATAATTAGCCCATACCCAAACTTATAAATTCATATCCATACTAAGGAGTTCCTTAAGTAATAATTAAGCTACTCTGAGAGCGGCGGTAAGAGATTTATTTCCTTCCTTCAGTGTAGGTATTTCTTCTTCTTTTCTGGGTTTTTGGCTTTCAGAAGGTATTTCTAAGCGATTGATCTACTCGTCACAGGGTGATTATACTCAATAAATAAAATTAAAAAAAGTAATGCCATAGTTAACTAATTTGTTTTTTAGTCATGCTCTCAAACGAAATCTTATTTAGGTACATTTCTATTTTACTAAAATCGTTGTTACGATAGCGCTGACGATTTTTGTAGATAACCAGCTAGTCTACATAATACCCTAGAAATAATGAGTCAAACGCTTCAAAAACTCTAAATTGAGTAGGTATTTGACAACTAATCAAATCAGCGATTTTTTTCAAACGTCAAAACTATTAAGCACGCTAGTACGGGTTGTCGTATGAAATACTTGCATGTGACGTCATCAAAATTAGACACACTTTATAAATTGATTTTAAAATGGTTGTCAAACATAAAACTGTGGAGACGTGGATATTTTTTTAACCGACTTCAAAAAAAGGAGGAGGTTCTCAATTCGTCGGAATCTTTTTTTTTTTTTTTTATTTTTTATGTATGTTCCCCGATTACTCGAAGACGCCTGGACCGATTTTGAAAATTCTTTTTTTGTTTGAAAGGGTATACTTTCGAAGTGGTCCCATATAAATTTGGTGAAGATCTGATGAATATCTTCGAAGATAGATAATGGAACTCCTCAACGGATAAGAGTAAATTGCTCGCGATCAGTGTGATAGTCTTGTAAACAGTATGTTTTAACCATGCATAGCATATCTCGTTCTGGTTACATCCTGTATTTTAAAACAGTGGGGCCACTAAAAATTGTGAAATAAAAAATTTTCAAAAAAAAATAAAAACCGACTTCAAAAATCACAAACACTAAAAAGTAAAAAAATAATTTAATTTATTATGTATACAAGAGTTAATTTAGTTCTATAATAGCATTCTTTGGAGTCGGTGCCAATGTGGAGTCACGTCAACAATAATGAAGAGTAGGTAGACGGTTCATGCGGCTAATTGGTACCGACTCCAAAAAATGTTATTATAGAACTAAATTAACTCTTGTATACATAATAAATTAAATTATTTTTTTACTTTTTAGTGTTTGTGATTTTTGAAGTCGGTTTTTATTTTTATTTTTTAAATCGCGAAATAGGCTTGCGCTTGAAGACAATCATGCTTAATGTAAAGATGTTGATACGTTATTTTACTTCTTTTGATAGAGCTTTTGATTATCACTAAAAATAATGGCTTTGGATATTGGCAACATCCCAATAATTGGTGATCAGGCTTTTCTACTCATGTATTAGCTTGTTATCGTTAAAAAATCGGAAGAATGAGATGGAAAGCGTATAATTGTTGTTAAAAGCTTTTGTCTTCGTTCAGAAAGCTTTTCACTTTGTAAAGAATAAAGACTAAACTAAACCTTTTAAAAGGTAAAATTCGCTTGATTTACATGCTTTCACCTTCTATTAAGATAATATTGCCAGCATTTCCCTTTTATTGCAGGTGACGGTAATTAATTGAGTTATGTATTTTCGGGGTTCCGCTGTGAAATGATATTTGTAACAGCTCTTTTCATGGGCTCGTAGCAATTTTTTATTCAACTACATTTATGTACTTACGTACGTAATTATACGCACATAATTTACGCACGTATAATTATCGCATGATCTCTAATTATTGCCGTCCCCTCCGAATTTGAGATTGAGGGTATAGGGAGTACCTACTCTTACACTAGAAATACAATAGGTACTGTGACGCGTCACAAGTCAATTAATCAATCTGTTTCATACATTTGTAAATTGTAACACGCAGGCAGTATGTTCGTAGACATGATACACGCAGATGATGCTTCGTATTGTATAATTCCATGCTTACTTATTTTATGCGTTTCATACTTGTAACAAAATTTAGTTAGCCCAGAATACTCAATCAATCAATTAATCAATCAATATTCATTTATTCAAACTAGGTTTACTGTACACTTATTGACGCCCTAGTGGTGGACACAAGATGTCCTACGTGAAATAAATAAATCATCATTTCAAAATCATTTCATTTCATTTGATATAATATGAATATGTATCTTGTCATACTACAGTACTTGTATACTGTGTGTGTGGTCCTGTCATACTATGGCTGTATTGTGGAAATACAACCTGCATAGATATCAGAAAAGAACCTACGCCATCTATTCAATACGAAGAAAATATGGTCCGACGTGTCATAGATAGGGCAACAGGTCTTAGTCTGAGAGATGGCTTTGAAATAAAATAAATTACCAATACACCAAAAAATTTAAAGAACCGAAAGGAAAAATTTACGTCTTTTTTTAATTCATTCATCAATTACATCTCAAGAGCACCATTGTATGTTTAAATAAAAAAGGTAACACCCTTGTTACGTTAAAACTAGCGTTAATCCACACTGTGACTAATTTAATTTACCTCAACACTAATGTCAATCAAGATAAAATTTAAATGTTACACTATAATTATTATACTCAAATATTCATAGAGCGTACTTACTTTGACTTTGTAAGACACATTTTTATAACGAGGCAGTTTTATGTCTCTCACAACATATTGGTCCCATAATATTGGAAATGCTAATTTTAAAACTGCCAAGTATGAGCAGTTAAGTAACTACTATCGCGATAAAACTTGTAGGATTCAGCTGTTATAGTCAAGCAGTGTTAAATCAGCAGTCTGTAATCAAGCAGTCTGCTATAGTTTAAACCATTGATTTGCTACAAATGCTCCTGCCAGTTTGATTGCTATTAGATACCTACCAAGTGTTGTAGGTATTTAATCAATCTACGTAAGAGAACATAAAGAAAATTATAGGTTTTCAAATCACATGTCTTTTGACGGTGGCCTCCTCGTCTATCAGTACCCATGATATTTCGCTAATGATAAAATATGCTCGCCTCGTAAATAAACGTTAGGCCGTAAACATAAAATAGATTATGCCTTTCTCATTGAATACAGGCTACAGCATGGCTACAGACCGCACAGCTTCAAGAATCTACTTCAACTGTGTATCGGTCGTAAAAAGTTATTTCGCATTGCTACGAAAATAACTCAAGAAATATACTTGTAATAGCTCAGGAAATATATGTAATGTATTTGTGAATACTCTGATTCTACCTTACCTATAATACCTATTGCGCATTATATAAAAAAAACTTGTGTCTTATAAGAAATGTCTTATAAGAAATTTAGTCGCAATGGTTGTTGTATGAGACCATGCATAGTACAAGATATTTTTTCTTGTGTCTTATCAGACACGCGCATACAAAATATAAGATAATACCTATTACCTATTCTGTGATAATACTTATAAGACACAATAGTACATTTTCTTATAATGCGCAATAGGCCTATAAGGGTGCAAGCACAAGGCACAACAGGACAAAGCGTCGGCCCGAAACTGAAAAAACGGTAACCAAAAAAGGAAAACTTTCGTTCTCTCGATTGCAAACAACGTTTTCCGATTCGGTAGATAAAATCGCCGAAGACGAAGTTCTCCCTTTCAAAAGGATAATAGAAAATCAGAAGGAATATGCATGTTTAGTATCGGTTCATATCGCATGTTGCACTACTTATCCTAGCGATTTGCTTGGTTTAGCGAATTAAAACATCTTGTTCCTTGGTCATACTACCATAGATACAAAATTTTTAGTTTAAGTAATAGTTAACGGACACAGTAAAATTTTACTAGTGGTATTTTGTAAGGTAAATAAAGTATTAAAAAGGTGTAAAAGGTTTAAAAAAAACGAATTAACGGAGATGAGTAATTAAGTTATTCAACACTTTACCTATACAAGAACTTTTTACAGAGACGCCTTAATTCGTTTTTAAGTGATTTTGAATGTAATGCTATGAGTTATGCCTACGAAGATTTATCTTTCTTAAAATTTTACTCATACTGAGAATGAAAACAGGTTCTATAGTTTTTATTAATTCGATTTCAATGCTAGTCACAAACAAAAGGGAAAGTTGATAATCTATGAGAGATAGGCGTAGCAAAATAATTTTTTCTCAAACATGCTTGGAAATTTGAGCATTATTTTGACAACCTTCTTCGAGATAAATCGAAATTGCTGTACTGGCCAAATACATGCGAGCAGCGGCCTTCTAAAGTTGTATGAAAATCCATATCTGTCGTGGTTTAGCGGCCAAATAAATTACATACTAAATTCATATCTGTCGTGTAGTTTAAAAGTGGAACGATCTTTTACTCCGAAACATGGCAACCAAGGAAGTAACTTATCAAAGGTTTTATTTAAATTTCGAACTAGCTTGCAAATAGAAAGCTGTTTATTGAAAAAAAAAACAAATGAACACTTTGACGCGGGAAAAATTATTGTTGTTCGTTGTTCGTCATTGATTTTGAAATGTTTTTGACAAAATGAGTTCAAGTGAAGACAATGAGTGTGATGAACACTTAGTTTTAATTTCCGCGCATTATTTGAGAAAAGCACTATACAAGCCTTGGCCACAACTAGGCATTGATGGACTTACGTATGTGTGCCTCGGCTTCGCCTCGGCCCACATTTACACGTTCGTCCTTCAATGCCTGTTTTGATGGCCGCTGCAGTAATGTACTATTATTATTCATTAATCAATTATTTATTGTGTGGATTCTCTGACCATATTAGTGTTGACATAAATTATGACGTTAAAGTCTATCTCTCTCCCTCTAGTACAGATGGAGAGGGACAAAGTACCTGTATGTAAATATTTTTGTTAATTTGTGCAGCTTTGAACGTTTTGATCATTTTTTATGTAGGTCAGTCAGTAGTCACTGTTCAGAGTAGAATTTCGATCTTTTTTCTATACCTATTTTTTTTAACGGAATAGATAAAATTAATTTGATCTTATGAGTTGTCCAACGACACTAAACAGCTTACTCATTAATTATTAATTATAATTTATTATGTGGGTGCTGTGACCAAGTTAGTGTTGACATTTTGATAGTTCCTGTAAAACTTCGTGAAAGGTGAAGTGAAATTAATGGAAACAAGTTTTATATTATGACTCGTATTTAATCCTACTTTGACACTTACAAATTAAATAAGGTCATTCTCGGATTATTACTTTTCATTATTAGTTAGTATAATAATGATTTACACTTTCTATTTAGTTCTGATTCTTCTAACGTCGAAATTTAAACCGACCCTAGGTTCCATCCCTTACATCTCCAAGGAAGTAGGACCCCTATTGTTTTGTGGGTTAAAATATAATAAAAAGAAAGTATAGGAGCTGTAAATGTACCATGTTGCATTCAAATCCATTTAGTAGTTTCGGCCCAAACAGACAGACAGACATTATAAAAAATTTACAATTGTGAAATGGTAAAAAAAATAATTTTGAAGAAGAAGATAATTTTTAAATACAACTGTCTATTTTACTTTAACAATAACAATTGGCTTGTCATGTTAAAAACACTGAATACTTATTGTCCAAGATCCCGCGACGATCAGACCTACGTTATTTTAAAAGCTGAATTTTTTTGTATGTATTTTTTTGGGGGGTTGCTTTGGAAGCTATCAGGTAAAAAAGTTGGCACCTCAAATTCGTTAAAGCATAAAGCTCCGTTTTTTTATATTTTGTTTTGGAATAATATTAGAAACCACGTTGTCCATTGTCAGACACCTAGTACGATTGCAACCCCCTGTCAGACACCCTGTTGTTTTATAATGTAAGAGTCCGCGAACCGCGATCCAAACTTCATAGTCGGGGATCGTCTATACCTCTATTAGAGACATACATACAAAAAAAATCAGCTTTAATAAAATAACGTAGGTCTGATCGTCGCATGATCTTGCTCTATTAGCTTAATTTGCACAAATCTTTACCATCTATTTCACACATTTCCCCCAGATAAGGAAAAGGCGGAGAGCGGAAGATAATTTATCAGATTGACAGTTCGACAGCCGCTCCTTTGAATAGTTAACAAGAATTAATTGCTGCGAGGTGTACGCTGTGACAATCCAATCCGGCCGTTTCTAAATTGACAGGCGCGTGATTGGTCCCCGCCAGTTATTTGCTAGATGTATAGACAAGTTCGAGAGCTTTGCTAGAAAATTGTCGATTGGATTGCTGTGGCGTTATTGTGGGAGGTCCTGGGTTCGATCCCGGAAGGGTCAATTTGGGAATTTATGATATTTTCTCTGGTTTGGTCCAGTGGGAGGCTTCGGCCGTGGCTAGTTACCACGTGCCGTCAAGCGATTTAGCGTTTCGATACTACGCCGTGTCGAAACCGATAGGGGTATGTGTTTAATAAACTGCCGTACCTCTAACAAGGTGGCCCGCTACGATCTTAGACTGCATCATCACTTACCAGCAGGTGAGATCGCAGTCAAGGGCTAACTTTTAGTGGAATAAAAAGTAAATTTATTCCACGATGCTGCTTTACTGTTTACTATCTATATACTATATCTATATAATAATAATAATAAAAGTTTTTATTAGAGGCATTAAAAGCCACTTGTATACATATTAACAATGTACCGTTAAAATATTAACCTAATAATTAATTACACAATTTAAAATAAAATATAATAAAAATATGAAACTTAAAACTATCTGGGAAGGTTAAAAATCTATGTTTACGTTCTATAATTTCCAATATCCCTCAAGTATAGACCAAGTACTCGCACTAGAAAGCTTTATACGTTTACTTGTATTGTTTGTTCACCACTCGAAGCGCGTTGTATTGCACCTAGGAGTTGTTGGCATAGTGATCGCTAGCCTCGAGGGTCCAATTTAAGAAGAAGTGTCTCTTTACAACTGCTGATATAATGCGATTACATTTAAGAGTACTTACGTGGATTATGCACACTTCTTTAAAAAAAAAGCTCTTTCTTTTTTTAAAGCTTTAATACACACTTGAGAATTACGAATTAGTATTGCAAATTTCACGTTTCTGTGAACGGTATTATGTAATACCGTAATGTATACAATACCGTTCACAAAAACGTAATAATTATAACGTCAAGAGTAATCCTCTTGACGTCATAATTGTTAAGTTTTGTGACCGGTATTATAAACGTAATAATTATAAAGTTATAACCCTATTGATACTAGAATCCTCTCTATTTTGATACCCGAATTTGCATAGATGTCTAATTATCCCCGATTGTATATTATTAAATTATGATTCTCTTTTTGAACGGTCAATCACGCTCGACAGAAATTCTGATAAGACATAAATAATATTTTACATTACCCAAAATAGTGTTGGATTCAATTAATAATGTCATTCGATACAATTTTAAATTTATAATTACTGAGTTCACGACAATTCAGAACATTCGTGATCAAGCTAGATGCTTGAAATTGTACGCAAACTATAATAGCTAGAGCTAGTCTTAATTTTACAAGGTCTAGTACCATATAACTGAATACGCCATGTATAGTTTGCTCTCAAACGTCGGTGTAAGACTGAAGTGCTCTCGAGGTACTCTACAACTCTCTAAATGTAATCTGCTATTTTAAGACCAGTCTTTCTTTACTCTATCCCTTACTAATGACCTTCCACAAGAAGCACACTACAAGCCCTGGGGCCGTTCTGCCAACGCTTAAAGCAATACTTATGCAATATTACTCATAATGACAATGTGATGTCACGTACCTTGACATTCCTAAAATAAGGGTTATAACTCAGAGAAGAAAGTCAACAATAATTAAACAATATGACGTAAGAGTTTCGGGTGTGGCAAAGGGCGCGTCTATACGGGCCTATACGCGCTTCTATAAACGAGCTTACTTACACACCGAAAGGACACTAATCTGATACCGCCCTTAGAAAATGTGTTTCCCATAGGCCGCAGGCGTTTCGCATGGACATTTTGTCCTGCATTTTCACCTTAAGATTTTCAAAATTTACCACCCGAGGCAACGCTTAAGTTGGATTAACTGAAGTGCCATTCTTCACCACATCCTGTATAATTAGCTCTTTAAACGTCCGCTTAAGAGGATGGAGAGCTCTCCAAATGCTCTTGGCATATAATATTATGATATTACGAGTGTGGGTTCATCTTCAAGCGTATGAAAGTGCCAATAATATTTTATCGTAATTTTTGCATGATCTCTTATGTTAAAAGTTGCATTTTTTTATAATATAAATAGTGTCAAGTAGTTGTAGTATAAAGCATATTGATAAACATCACATAAATTACAATCATCATTCTATTAATTTAACATACAATCATTTAAAAAAAACACAATCATACACGTAAAAAAAAGTCAAATTAGTATTTACTAGCTGATGCCCGCGACTTCGTCCGCGTGGATTTAGGTTTTTCGGTTCCCGCGGGAACTCTTTAATTTTCCGGGATAAAAAGTAGCATATGTGCTATTCCAGACTATAATCTATCTCTGTGCCAAATTTCATCCAGATCCGTTCAGCCGTTGGAGCGTGATTGAGTAACAAACATACATCCATACATCCATCCAAACTTTCGCATTTATAATATTTATTTGATAAGTCATTTGTAGGGATCTAAGTACTCATTAATCGAGTAGAAGCACTGAAAATGAAAATGAAAATGAAAATGATTTATTTCATGTAGGACCACTTGTGCCACTTATGATAAGTCGTAAGAATCTACCACTGCTCTAAAAGCCACTTGTTTAAGTGCGATTTGAGTGCTGGCAGTGACATAGTTTTAACGTGCAGAGGTTCTCAAATTTTAGGACTCGTTAGTGTCAAATTGGACGTAAAGTAAACTCAAGAAAAAACGCTAACTCCACCTGACATTGGCAAAGTGCATTGTGCTGGTGCGGCACTAATAAACGCCATAAAACAAAATAAGAAGAAGAAGAAGAAAAACGCTAACAACACAGAAAAGTTAGAATGTCTTGCGTTTTAAAATTAACGAGTATTGAGAATAATTAGACGATTGTTATCTATTTTTGCTGCAATTTCACATCAACTATGTCTTAAATCATATTATTATATTATTATCTCCTCACGCTAGGCAGTAAAACAGCTTAGCGTCGTGTAGACAAAGCTGTTAGTGGCGACAGCGAGTGAGCCGCGCGACCAGCTCGTGCTAGTCATCAAGATAGCGGCTTCCATACACACGACCAGCTAGAATACAGAACTAAATGTCTTGTAACGGACTCTAGTGATCCATGAATCAGTATGCTGCTACACGCCGCGCCGCCATATTGTAGTAAAGATTAACTGAACTCCTTAATGAAATCTATATTAATGAAAGTTTCTTAAGTAATGATTAAGCGACTCTGTCTGAGTTTAGTCAAAATACAGTCGTCGTCATTTGACTAGTAGCTACTAGCTAGTATCTGACAAGGCGGTACAAGCACGGCACGAGGTTACAGTGTACTTTGTCGATGAGAATCTCCCCCGGTTTATACCTCAAGTGTCAAATGGCTTATTTTATTTATACCTAACTAGCTGATGACCGCGACTTCGTTCGCGTGGTTTAAGTTTTTTTATTTTTGTTAATAAAAAAAACTTAAACCACTTTTAACTCCTTAATTTTCCTTTAAAAAGTAGCCATGTCACTCTCCAGGTACTCAACTATACCCATGCCAAAAATCACACCGATCTGATTGGAGGACAAACCAACAAAACAACAAAAAAACACTCTCTCGCATTTATAATATTAGTATGATACCTTTCCTTTTATTAAGGATTGATTAATTAAGACATAGTTTTTATTTCATTTTATTAAGTCTAGAGTTGACTAGAGTAGTTAACAGTGTATCACAGTACAGTCGTCGCCATCTGACGAGTAGCGTATCTGATAAGGGGGTACAAGCACGGCACGAGGTTACTGTGCTTTGCCGATGAGAATCTCCCCCGGTTTATAACTCAAGTGCCAAATGGCTTGTTTTATTTGCCAACAGAAGACGTTTCGCCTGTCGTGAACGGAACTATTGCGGATTTTTATAGTTGTTTATACTTTGTAACTTTATGCCAAATTATTTGCCAAAACGGTATTTTCTTGTTACACAATTGGATATTTATGCAAATGTTTTTATTAATATAATACACCGAGTAGTAATAATCTGTGATATAATAAGAGAAAAAGACTTAACTCTGTCTGAGACTAAAGACTCTTCTGATTGCAGCAATTTGTAGTCACATTGTTAAAATTTCAATGTAAATTCACGGACATAATAACTGGGCCAAATATTAAATGCTCATTATTTCTTCGAAATTGAATGTTTTAAACTTAATTATAATGCATTTTAATCATAATAATATTATGGCGAGTTTAAGATGATTTTAATTACAATTATTCGTAGACACAACAGGTATTGTCAATGTAAATTCTCGGATATAATAACCGGCCACATAAATGCTCATCATTTCTTCGAAATTGTGTTTTTAAATAATTGTAATGCATTTTAATCATATTAAGATCAGTTTAAGGGCTGATTTTTCAATCGTCAGATAAAGTTTATCGGAGGAATAAATTTGACGTTTTGACAGGTTTTGTATTGAAAATCTGCCAAAACGTCAAATTTATTCCTCCGATAAAATTTATCCGACGATTGAAAAATTAGCCCTAAGCTGATTTCAATCACAATTTGTAGATACATAGTAAATGTCAATGTAAATTCTCGGATATAATAACCGGGCCACATAAATGCTCATCATTTCTTCGAAATTGTATGTTTTTAATTTAATCGTAATGCATTTTAATCATAATAAGACAGTTTAAGCTGATTTCAATCACAATTTGTAGATACATTAAATACAGTATATATCAATGTAAATTCTCGGATATAAATAACCGGCCACATAAATGCTCATCATTTCTTCGAAATTGTATGTTTTTAATTTAATCGTAATGCATTTTAATCATAATAAGACAGTTTAAGCTGATTTCAATCACAATTTGTAGATACATTAAATACAGTATATATCAATGTAAATTCTCGGATATAATAACCAGCCACATAAATGCTCATTATTTCTTTGAAATTGTATGTTTTAAATTTAATTTTATTGCATTAAGTAAGACATCATCATCATAGTAAGACAGTTTAAGCTGATTTCAATCACAATAATTTGTAGATACATTAAATACAGTATATGTCAATGTAAATTATCGGATATAATAACCGGCCACATAAATGCTCATCATTTCTTCGAAATTTCATGTTTTTGATTCAACCGTAATGCATTTTAATCATATTAAGGCGAGTTTAAGCTGATTTCAATCACAATTTGTAGATACATAGTAATTGTTAATGTAAATTCTCGGATATTATAACCGGCCACATAAATGCTCATTATTTCTTCGAAATTGTATGTTTTAAATTTAATTATAATGCATTTTAATCATATTAAGACGAGTTTAAGCTGATTTCAATCACAATTTGTAGATACATAGTAAATGTCAATATAAATTTTCGGATATAATAACCGGCCACATAAATGTTCATCATTTCTTCGAAATTGTATGTTTTTAATTTAATCGTAATGCATTTTAATCATATTAAGACGAGTTTAAGCTGATTTCAATAACAATTTGTAGATACATAGTAAATGTCAATGTAAATTCTCGGATATAATAACCGGCCACATAAATGTTCATCATTTCTTCGAAATTGTATGTTTTTAATTTAATCGTAATGCATTTTAATCATATTAAGACGAGTTTAAGCTGATTTCAATCACAATTTGTAGATACATAGTAAATGTCAATATAAATTTTCGGATATAATAACCGGCCACATAAATGTTCATCATTTCTTCGAAATTGTATGTTTTTAATTTAATCGTAATGCATTTTAATCATATTAAGACGAGTTTAAGCTGATTTCAATAACAATTTGTAGATACATAGTAAATGTCAATGTAAATTCTCGGATATAATAACCGGGCCACTTTCCAGCACAATCAACGAACGGGGCTAATCCGGCAGTCGAGATAACTTAATAAGAGTAGCTAGTTACGACAATGGTATTCAAATAGCAATGAGGAGATATACCTATCTCGACGCCCCCGTGAATTAATCTTAATTGATTTTATGACTTGTTTTCTTGTACTTTTGAACGTCTCTCTCTTTCTCTCTGCGTCATATTCCTCTTAGCTGAGGGTCGTGAGACCCCTTTCCATTAATCACATAATGGTGGGAGTTTTATCAGGATAATAATGCGATGGGCTTCCATACGACTCGTTCCAACCCAGAGTATATTTCATCTTTCTAAGAGTGGTAGAGTCTTGACTTATCTTAAGTGGCAAAAGTTGTCCTACGTGAAATAAATAAATCATTTTTAATTTAGCTGTGTATTTTAACAATTATTAATGAGGTCAAATTTGAACCTTGTCGGTAATCTGTTACCCTTTCAGTTACTGACTTGGGTAAACGTTGCTTAAAAATCGCATTCGACTGATATATATGCGTTTTCACGACTAGCCCACTCGTCCCTCCTGTATAACGTCCATAGAATACTTACTCGAAGGATTCGTAAAGGCTTTCCTAGAATGAAGTGATAATATTTTCTGCTTTTCGGAAGTAGAACTTACTCAAAACATCAAGTTACAGTTTTGGGTCGTTTCTGATAAAATGTCTTACCTGAAAAGAAAAGAAAAGTATGATTAAAAAAGGTTTAAAATAACACGTATGAAATTAAACAAACAAAAAAATTATTAATGAGATAAAATAAGCAAGCAATTTGGGGATTTATCATTTCTGATCTAGAATAGTTCGGCTTCGGCCGTGGCTAGTTACCACCCTACCGGCAAAGACGTGCCGCCAAGCGGTTTAGCGTTCCGATACGATGCCGTGTAAAAACCGATACAGGTATCCATTGAATGTAAATGTCATACCCCTAACAAGTTAGCCCGCTACCATCTTAGACTGCATCACATCCAGTAAGATCGTAGTCAAGGGCTAAAGGTCTAGCCCCATTACAGAGGCGAGGCAAGTATTCTTTGTATGAGTTTGTATAGAGCTGGGGCAAGGAGATTCACTGCGACATATTATTTGTGACGCCGCGCCACGCCTCTATAGCGGGGCTAGACATTAACTTGTAGTGGATAAAAAAAGCTCTTTCGCCAATCAGACGTTATTTTGAAATGAAACATTCCACGGCATAATTCAATAAGAAAACACTCAGTCAAAGCTCACAGCTACTGTTTAACGAACCGTTATACGACTCGACGTGACAATGGCACTGTGGGCAGCAGAGGTTACACGATTACATGATGGATTGTATAAGATTACGACTTTTGTATTATGTTGTTTAGATTTTTTGGGGCAAGAGACCGTTTCGTTTTGATAAGCTTTGACTCGTTGAATTAAACATTACAAGGATGATGCCCGCGACATCTGGATTAAGGTTTTTTGATTACCGCGGGAACTCTTTAATTTTCTGGGATAAAAACAATCTCTGTATCAAATTTATTAAAAGGATGGGCCGTTAAAGGGCAGACAACCGGATAGGCAGACAGGTAGACTTTTGCATTTATGAGTAACTAGATAATGCCGCGACTTCGTCCGCGTGGATTAAGTTTTTTGATTCCCGGGGAACTCCTTAATTTTCCGGAATAAAGCTTTGCCTTTCTTATAGTTGTAACCTAGCTCTATACCAAATTTCATCAAAATCTATAGAAAATATGGACCGTTAAAGCGTAGCAGGCGGACAGACAGATAGACAGACAAATAGACACACTTTCGCATATATAATATTCGTATGGATTTTATGCTTTGATCCTACTTTTGATACTGTTCCGTGTTCTTAGTGTTCAAACATTGAAGTGTTTGTCTGGGTTATAATTTTTTTTTCAAAAATATAAATTAATATAAACCGTAACAAGTTCTTATTGGTTCGGAATGTTTTTCTTATCTAGAAAAACCAGCAAGAACAAACAAGGATACTTTAATGTCTCTAGTTCGCTATACATTTAGTAGCCTGATTAAAAAGGATAACTATATTGATTTTCCCGTCTTGCAATCCTAAGCTAAGTTCCAAGTATAATTTTCAACAAAAGAAAGGACATCTAGATTTCCATTTCAAACAAACATAAAGCTCTATCAAGCTGTGTATCATAAGTGCTGTACTTTCCTGCAAACTTAGCATAAAGAGCGCAAATAAATTATTCAAATGAACACCGTCTGATGTTAACAGACCGCTTAAAAGCAATGGGAGGCAAGGTTACACGATTACACCCTTTTAAGATTACAAGGAGGCAGAAGTAGGTAATTTGTACTTGGGGTTTTCGAGTTTAGAACTGTTTCATATTAAATCACTTGACGGTTAAAAAGCTCCTGGCAGATTTAATTGGCATCTTAATTTTAATAAAAGTTAATTGTATAGTTTTGATACAGATACAGACCGAATATAAAAAGGATACTAAAGGATTATAATATTATACCTACGAGGCCAAAGTCAGAATATATCTATTCAAAAACGATATATTAGGTAGGTACTTTAGATAAATACACTGTACATCTAAATGTCTATAAAAACTCATTAGAATGGAGTTAATGATGATCATTCAATGAAATGATCCGAACAAATCTAAAAGACTTTCTCTTCCTAAGTACCTACGTATATTTATGCACGTAATACCTATAAAATCGTACCTTATGCCAGCTGGGACTAATTGTTGACCCCACTACATGCACGTTCTGGCTTAATGAATAAAATACCCAATATTCTAATACCCCAATAAAGTTTTAATTATAGGTCTTGTAATAAAAACAGAATGAAATCAGTCACAATCATGCCTTCGTTCTTTATGAATTAAAGTTTCTATAAGCTACTTTATACCCTTTGAATTAAATTCACTGAATAAGTTAAAAGATAAAATATGCATAATATTACCTACTAGTTTAAATCCACCTGAATTATGATAAGCGTATACGACTCGACATTTGGTCTCCACCTAATTTACATGAAACAAAGTTTCAGACAGAGTAGATTTTGATTTTGAGCTGGATAATATTCCCTGAATTAAACTGTTTAATATAAAAACTAATCACACCGGACTCCTCAAATAAGACGCCGAAATCTTAAATACTACACCATGAACGTTCTATATAAACCCACAAGAGGTAGTCAGAATCAAAGACATTATAGTATACTACTCTATATTAAAAATATCTCTTTGTATCACGATAGTTTGAATATAATAAAGGCTATTAGAAGCATTGTCTAAAGTAGTATTTGTACGCAGTTATTACGTAGTTAATGTGCCAAAACATATTAAAATAATCACAATGTGTGTTCGGCATTAGTCGTCTCAAATATCTGACCCAGTTTGCTCTGAATCACTTACGGATTCACGTTGATTCGTAATGCAAGACAGGTATTTACATAATTACGAAACAAAGAGCTCAATGTACGGCCATGTAATATTAAATCCAGGATACTGATTCACCAATACGTATTTGGAATTAAATATTTTGTAACTCCTATCCTTTATAATTATCCTAGATGGATAATTTATTACGCGTTACAAGTGTGTCGTGATCATCTGTTCGACTGGCAACATTTGTTTATTATTTGTGGAATGGCAATACTGATTTCATGTTGGTATTGCATTATTATTGTATTGAGAGTTGGTAGACATGCATGATTGGACCAATAGCGGTCGAACGCGGGTGTTTTTACAAGATGGCGCCATTAGGAGTGGGGCAAAATTAAAAAAGACGAGGCAAAGAGTTGAGTGGGGCAGGAGAGTTAGTTAGTTCGTGTGTGATTTTTTGAGTGTTTAGTTTAGAAGGTGTCTGCAAATGCGGTGAGTCCACTTTGTGTCACTCCAATTTATTTATTTAGTAAAAGAGGGATTTTAAAGTAACCTTGAATCTGTGTCGTGTGATATTTCAGGATTTCGATAAGTTGCCTTATGGGTAGCACAACGTTCGCCATCCAAGATTATGCCCGTTCTTGTGACCACATGTAATTGTATGAACTTAAACTGAATATTCCTAGTTAGCCTATCGGGGGTAGATTGTATTTAGCTATAGAATAACTATGCATATATATGAGAATTCGTGACAAGTGGTTCATGCCTATAATGCCAACCATAGTAAAATACATAAATAATAATCAGTAAACAAAAACGACATCCAAAAAAAGGAGGAGGTTTTCAATTCGGCACGGTTGTCTTTTTTAATTAAATAAATTTTTTTGAGTGTTTTTGAGTTAAAGCAGAATAACATCTTAATAATATATATAAATCTCGTGCCACAATGTTTGTCCTCAATGGACTTCTAAACCACTTAACCGATTATAATAAAATTCGCACACCATGTGCAGTTCGATCTAACTTGAGAGATAGGAACCGAAAAACCTCAATCCACGCGGACGAAGTCGCGGGAATCAGCTAGTAATATTATAAAAACTAAACTATAGCTTATTATATTATAGAAGAAAATATAGTTCCTAGTCCTATCGAATAAATTAACATCATAATATTTTCCTGTTATAAAGTAATGTTGTTCTCAAATGAAATGATTAATGTTCTGTCAAACCACAAATCTGCGTAGGTGCTTAAGGAAACCTTTTATTAATTCCTACGAAGGAAACTAATCGAAGGAATTTTATTAAACTTTTTCCATTTCTGAGAATCTGAGATTGGAATGCATTTTTATGTCCTGACTAGGCCATATAAGGCCAAGAAAGTAATAAAACGCCTGTAAAATACGATCAATAATTATTGTTAGAACAGTGTTTCTCGAAAATTATTCATCCTAAGGCATCCTGTCTCTATTGGATACCACGGATAAAGCCATAAATTATATGAAAGCTGATTTTAAGCAGCAAAACCGAGCCAACGCTGAATCTGGTTACATTGTTAGTCGCAACGCTGTCAGCTTACAACAGATAATATCATCTGCAGAGCTATTCTTTAAGCTTACAGCCTCGTATTCAGCCCTGACCGCGCCGCACCGCCTGGAAATGAGACACATTTGCCACCATTAAAAAAAAATATAGCAGAGCCTTGTGTCTTGTGTAGTGGATGATAATTAATATTATAAAGGCTGTAAACAAACTACTTTAGATAATAAGGCAAGGCGATTTTTCACAACGTCATTTGTATTGCTAAACTAATCACGATTTATAATCTTATTTAGATCTAATTAATATATTAATAATAATAATAATCTAAATAATAGTAAAAAATCCATCGGAAACTTACTTTAAATTATCTTTAAAGTTGAGTGTCTTATCTTGCTTTCTTTCTGAAATTAAAAAAAAAACGAACATGCAATATTTTAAAAGTTGAACAGTTAAACGATGACTTTAAAAGCGAGCTTGTCAACGAACTTGAAGACGAATACATTGATTTAGAGAATAATGCCTAGTGGCATTGTTAGTACGACGGCGGACGCTTACACCCGATATCATCTGAAAGGCGAGATTATCAGCGTCGATCAATAATACTTAATCATAACCAGAATGGACCCGTTATCAAAACGGGTGTACGAAAAAAAGTCATTAGGCCTCATTTGTAGAGCATTGATTTTTGTTATCGATGACTGATTTGTGTGTTTTGTGTGTGTATCTACTCAATTGAGCTTTGAGTGAGTTTTGATTATTTGAGTGTATTTGCATTATAAGGGTGGTTGTATTTTGTGGGTAATAGTCGTCGTCATCCGAGAGATGTCCAGAGTCCACTGCTCGACATAATAATTATGTATCTTGGATGTTGCAGTAGTAAACTGCCCACCTAATGAGCTATGTACTATGAGGACAAAAGGACATTCCGATTGCGAATCGATGTTGTGGCTACCAGCCCTCCGATTGTGTAAGGAAATCGTAATCGTAATCAAACGTAGGTATTTAAATTCGATCTGTTATGGAATTCATAGATGCCTGTACGTCAAAAAGCATGTATTCAACTCAACTCCTAAAACAGTTCGAGTAATATGTTTTAAGCTGTCAAATAATTACGATTTGCTTAGACAATAATTGGGCCTCAGGTATAACCATATAACCATGAGGACAGAAATAATCCTTAAAAATATCTCCCGATAAAATATTATTTTCAAACAATTAAACCGATTTTAGTGTGCTACCGTTTCGTTTTTCTACCATAGTAAGTAGTTAGTGCGTAACCCTAAAACCGAATATGCAGTAATAAAAAAACTTAATTAAAATTCAAAAGCCGCCGCTCATTAGTCCACACGGTCCTCAAAAACAAAGCGCGCCCCAGAATTTTAATAACGACCCGATTCTTGTTATGATTGAATATTATCATCGATCGCTTCTAATAATCTGTTCCGATCTTTATCTCTTTGGGATAGTGGACACTTCTATTGTGCACTTCATAGTGGCTCACCGGCATCGCTTACCTTGAATTGAAATGACATATTTGTCTAATTATGTGTTACAATGATGATTACAGTATGAAAAGGCGCAGCATATCCAGTCAGGCAACCCTGACGTACAAATTTTGATGCAGTTAAATATTTAAATAACATAAGTAGTAGGTACAAGTACATCCTTGTGATTTATGCGGAAAAACTAATAATAATTTCCGATTTATATTCCTGTTAACCTAGCTGAGCCATGCGAATTCGTCCGCGCAATTTAATATTTTGTAATTCCCGCTGGTACCTACTCTTTGATTTTCCGGGATAAAAAATAGCCTATGTCACTCTCCAGGTCTTCAACCATATCCATGCAATTTTGTATATTTTTTCAAAGATAAACAAAAAACTTTCGCATGATACACGGGTTTTCAAAACTCGAACATTCAGTCAGGGCCGGTCCCTGACCGAAACACCAGTCGTGTATTTTACTGAGGCCTCCTTTTTCGTAACTTGCATCTGAAACTTCAGACTCATAAACATAAAAGTGTATTGATTTGACTCGCTATGCAGATTCCCAATGAAAGGAATGAATGATTTTCCCAATGGAAAAGCCGGCAAGAAACCCAGCAGTTGTCAATGAGCCAAATTTTACATAAAAGTACCTTTAAATTTTTACTTTTATTTTTTCGCGCGTTTTTCGTTTGAGCATTTTCAATCGCAGAAATTCAATCCATAGACAGCTAGAATAATTGCCTTCTTTGAATATGTACGAGGCTGCAACGAGTAAGTAAGTAAAATTAGACAAAAGAGATTAAATGAAATAGATTATATAGCTGATGCCCGCGACTTCGTCCGCGTGGATTGAGGTTTTTCGGTTCCCGCGGGAACTCTTTAATTTTCCGGGATAAAAAGTAGCCTATGTGCTATTCCAGACCATAATCTATCTCTGTGCCAAATTTCATCCAGATCCGTTCATCCGTTGGAGCGTGATTGAGTAACAAACATACATCCATACATACATCCATCCATCCAAACTTTCGCATTTATAATATTTATTTGATTCGCGATAAATGCTTTTTAATACTTACATATTAGGCTTTTGTCTAAACAGTGACCAGGTTTCCATACTTGCGTTAATGTTCAAAGGCTTTTCCTCGATTTAAGGACAAATCAAATATAAATAAAAATAATACTTAACCACTTGTACCATTTACCGAGACTCGGCAGGTACAGTTTAAAAGAAAATTACAATACAAATAGTACATAGATGAGATTTTTTTAAGTGACACTCCTTTAGAATCGTTGTGATTTGAAAATTCGATGAAACGAAACAGCGACACCAAAAAGAGACAAACATATTCATAAATAGCCTGCGAGAGAATGAGATAGAATACAAGTTCTCTCTCGTACGTTTGTGAAGTTTCACTTCTGCCGTGTATGAATTGCACATACACACTTTTTTATTTTTGTTTTTTATGTAATTCTTAGAAAGCTCTTGACGTCTCTTAGAACAATCTACCGAGATTTATACTTAACTACTTATATATCTTAATTTTTTCAACTTTGTTGGTAATTGATAGTTGGTAGTAAAAAAAAAAAAACATACGCGCCGAATTGAGAACCTCCTCCTTTTTTGGAAGTCGGTTAAAAATTAAACCATTGTTAAAAATGATAAGAAAAAACACACATATTTTACCAACCACCTTTTTTAAACCAACATTAAAATGTTAAATTGCCTTCCACATTTACTAGACTTATGTAATTTATTGAAGCAAATAATTATGGAATTTACTATGACGTTAAGAGGTAATTTAAACCAAGACTTGATTGAAATAAAATTTTCCTCTGAAATCTTGCTCGATATTGGCACGGCAGTTCGTACAGCGGTAAGCTGTAAAGCATTGCATTTTCCTAGCGATTCTATTTGCATGTCGCGTATGGCTGTATGCATTCTGCTCGCGACTGTACCCAACTGAGACACGGATGAAAGCGAAAACGGCCTTAAAACATGTATAAACAGCGAGTCTGGGGCTTTGACAAAAACAAACATTGGTTCGACCAGGCGGGTTAGTATGAGATAATCTCATACTATCCCGCCGCATCACACGGCACCGACGTTGATAGAATTCGAGCGTCGAAACAGTTCAGCATTCAACAGAAATTGACAGTGACCACCTTGTTGCAAAGCTTAAAAGTTATTTCCTACGTTGGTTTAATGTCATTATTTATCAGTGTTTTATATCAAAAACTTTTTAGACTAGTTCCATTACCTCTGACATTATGCCGTTGCAAACGCTAAAAGTCATCTATTTATAAATTGCACTTGACCGTTTTTGAGAATATATTTAATAATTTAACAACTAAAATAAAGATACTAATTACTACTATATTATTATTTATTCAGTATAATTACAGTTGCCGATAAAATGTAAAGTTATTTTCTTATACCAACAGACAGCAAACGAGCAAGCCAGCGACCTGAGAATTAGTAATTTTCAAACTAAAGCTACTCCTAAGGTTCTATTCACGCTTTCTAAAAAAAAGCCTCACAAAAAGGCCGGGTAATTTTGAAGTTTCAGCGTTGGTAAGATGTAAAATCTCATACTAGTACCACAGAATAGGTAATAGTAGTAACAGAAGAGTTACTCCGCGAAGGCCTTTTAACCACCAGCGACTCAGGTTACGTCGTAATAAAGTGCAATTCAGCTCGCACAGCGCTGCGAGTGAAAATAATTAAATACCTACCTCTATATATCTCTTTCTATCGCGTAACTCTTATCCCTTCAGACGCGGCGCGTGTAGCCTTAGGGTTGACTACTTCTAAATTCTTACTATCGGTATCATTACTATGGGTCGGTAATCGGTTGCAATGATGACGACAATTACTTTAAAAATAGATAAAAGATATATTATTATTATTCATAGATTTTGTAGAAACCAAATAGGGATATGGGTTTAACATGCTGCCATGCCCCTAACTGGTTAGCCCGCTACCATCTTACACTGCATCATCACTTACCATCAGGTGAGATTGCAGTCAAGGGCTAACTTGTAGTGGATAAAAAAAAGTCGTTACCTATATATTCCACAAGTAGTGAAATATCAATGAATATTTTACACTTATATGGGGTGGAAGGGGGCCCATGCCAGAGTTTACGAGACAAAATAATATACCCACATTATGGATTAATCATCATCGACTCATCGGCGGCCCACTAGTACCACTACTAAGCACGACTCACGAGGCTCTTCTCAGAATGAGAAGGGTTTAAGCCATATATTCCTCCACACTGGCCAATTTCTTGTTGGCAGACATATTAGAGTTTTTTATAATGATTATAGAACTTCAGGCATGTTTTCAGCTTTACACACGATTTTTGTTCACCGTAAATGATATATTTTAATTAATTAAGTTGGAGGTGCGTTCCCAGGATCGAACCCCAGACTTGGAGGCTGAAGTCTACCCATTAGGCTATCACTATAATATTGGATACTACCTATGGTTTATATTTACTTTTGTTTAAAACTGTATCTTGTGTGGATATAAAAATAAAACTACCCACATTATGTATTAATATTAGTTTTGTTTAGAACTCTAAGTAGGTCCGTATGTACTATGTACCTAGATAGGCAAATAATACAAACTTACCTTTCAGGGTCCTTAGGAAGTGCAAAGAGCGATAAGTTAGGTCTTAATAATTAGAGTTTAAACGACCTAATGTGATACGATATCGTTTACTGATCTTTCTTTGTTTATCCATAACGAGAACTTGAGTAAAAGTCAAACGTATAACTACGGTCCGCGCGCAACACTCGACTGATACGAGTGCCGTCGAGCGTCCACGCAGCAGTAATTAAATATCTCAGGTCACGTGACAAGTGAGCCAGGCCTGCTAGTACTACAGTTTTACGATAATACTACAGGCGGGCGGCACGCGGCCGGTCGGCACAAAACGACGAGCGCTCGAGAAAGTTTGATACGGTTTTATTTCTTTTCGGAATTTCAGCTGGAATATTGATGTAGAATGGGACCAGATTGCATAGTCAATCCATTTTATACTGTTATAGAGTTCTGATACGCACGTGGAAAAATGAATGGAAACTTTGATTTTCTAAATTGCAATTTTATTTCTGCACTTTTTGTGTAAGTGGTTCTATATGTTTTTCTTTGCGTAAATTATTGTTAATAAGTATTACCTATACCTATTGATATTATGACCTGTCCAGAATAATAAAAAAATCCCGCAACATTCGCCATGGAAAAAAATGGAACGAATTTTATATGATTTCTTTTTCTGGGGTCATAATGAGGGGTTGCCCCGGAGTACGTTTTTATTATTATTTGTCTAGACAGGCTATGAATGTTTAGAATCCTTTTTTCACTTTTTTTAAACTTCGTTTCTCGGCACTTCGTGCCTCAACGTCGCACGATTAGACGTCGCGCGTGGAACTAAATAAGTGTTTGTAATATATCATTAACATTATTAATATGATAAATTAATTGTTATTAGAGTCAAAATTCCGCACTTAGCAGAATCGTATGTGAAAAAACCTTTGTTTTTTTTTATTTTCACTGTATTTATGAATCCATGCCACAAAATTACATGATTTTATGAATCATTTCACATAATACAAAATATTTCGTATTTTCGTCTGTCCCAGCAACAATTCATCATTTTGTAACAACTCCATCATACATTATGTCACATTATTATTTATGGTGCGGTTTACGAAACATGTTCATGGAATATTAACGTGTAGAGCCTTTTGCAGGGTTTCCATGCTGCTCAATTTGTGTGGATTTTTTCATTTGCATTTAACATGAACAATACAATAATTAGCATGTCACCCCGTTAGGGATATGCTCTAACGGGGTGTCATATTAATGTCACCCACATGCCAATTATTGTATTTCAATTTGAGTGGCAGGGGTACTTTGAAATTATTATTTTTTCTATTATATTATTTATAAGTAGGTACTTAATAATGTCTTATGTCGAACAAATTAATCCATATGTCAAAAAATATAATAATCTACTAGTATCTGACCAAAATCTTCTTTGGGTCACCAAACTAGCAAAGTACATGGTCACCCTAGCCTGTAACATTAAAAGCTGCTACGCAAACAATTAGCAATTAATTTATGTTACTATGTAACCGTGAACTCATTAGATATTTCGGGCGTGTCAACCATTCCCATGCAATGGATCTCGCGACCTACATCAATTGCGTAAGAATATAACGTCACACTAACCAATGCGGTAATGTATTGTATGGACGTCGCGCGTCGATGTACCTACTACAAAAGTGTGGCAAAATATCCTATTGTAACTTTTCAAGTTAATGCGAATTAAGCTAACAAATCATTTAGCAAACGTCGTGATTAAACTCCGTTAACAAATTAACGTAACTAAAGTAGAACGTTGTCAATATAAAGAACCATATAAGTATAGAGAAATAGAGACCTTTATGTTATAGAGAACATTGTTACAGTTGCCTCATATCCCTATACAGAAATGAAAAAAAACTGGTTATAATATTATTTTAAGCGCGCCTTTGCCGGCGCAAGCTTAAACACGGGTGAAACTTCCGATAACTTTTTTTCCATCGCACCTGTAATTGCTTTAAATCTGACCGTATTCCTGCAGCTAAATTAGAAGCTAAGCTAATATCTAATTCACCATTAACCTTACAAACCGTAAGATTTAGTAATGAAAGTAAAAAATGATAATTGTGTGCAATTAAAACAGTGTTAGTTGATCAATATTTTATATATAAATCCATACTTTCTTATTAAATACTAATAATAATTCAT
Source organism: Erebia ligea (assembly GCA_917051295.2). Classification (NCBI taxonomy): domain Eukaryota; kingdom Metazoa; phylum Arthropoda; class Insecta; order Lepidoptera; family Nymphalidae; genus Erebia; species Erebia ligea. The sequence continues at coordinate 3,842,136 of OU785232.1, forward strand.
ACTAATATTATAAATGCGAAAGTGTGTCTGTCTGCCTGTCTGTCTGCTACGCTTTCCCGGCCCATCTTTTCAACCGATTTTGCTGAAATTTGGTATAGAGGTAGGTTATATCCCGGGGAAGGACATAGGCTACTTTTCATCCCGGAAAATTAAGGAGTTCCCGCGGGAATCATAAAACCTTAATCCACGCGGACGAAGTCGCGGGCATCATCTAGTATATTATAAATGCGAAAGTGTTTCCGTGTGTCTGTATGCTATGCTTTCACAGCCTATCTGTTAAACCGATTTCAACAAAATTTGGTACAGGGATAGGTTGTAACTTGTATCCCGGGTGCATACTTTTATCCCGGAAAATTAAAAAGTTCTCGTGGGAATTCAGAAATCTTAACCCACGCGGACAATGTCGCGGGCATCTAGTTAAATAACAATAAATTAAACGTCCCGCATTGGGTCTTTATCCCTTTCCATAAGGGATAACGACCCTGAGCTAAGAATATGAAATGACGATGTAGCGAAAAAAGAAAAAGATTTTATTCCTTAGAAAATGCGATGATAACAATATTTCAATACCATGAAAATTGAATGAACAGCAATATTCTGATTCACATAGGTATTCGCCGTTTACGGGTACGATCGGAGCATGTATTATTATTTTTTCAGGCAGCCAAATGTTCTCGCTACGGGTGAAATCGTAAACATATTCACTCGTACGTACAATACGAAAATTCGAAATTACCTATAGCACATTTTTCAGAAAATTTAAACACATTTGAATATTACTGTACATTTTTCACTCGTTCTTTTTTTTTATCTACTACAAGTTAGCCCTTGACTGCGATCTCACATAATGGTAAGTGATGATGCAATCTAAGATGGTAGCGGGCTAACTGTTAGGGGCATGGCAGTTATATTAAACCCATACCCCTAATCGGTTTCTACACGGCATCGTACCGGAACGCTAAATCGCTTGGCGGCACGTTTTTGCCGGTAGGGTGGTAACTAGCCACGGCTGAAGCCTACCACCAGGCCAGACCAAAACAACAACAAAACAAAAGAACAAAATATTCTATTTTTGAATCAGTTACGAGTACGTAGGGCGGCTGTCCCGAAGCAGGTTCAAGAATAATGAAGTCCTTTTTGGTGTATATGAATATAATAGATTGGTTTACATAAGAATATTGTACAAAAATGTAAGATAGGTACGTCCGTTCGTTCCGATGTTAGGTATACGAAGGCAGCGAGTATGGTCAGAATTGGATCTTCTATGGAAGTTGAGACGCGCGGCATACGTGCTGACGAAGCGCAGTCGTCCAGCGTAACAAATCACTCATTATTTACAAAATTTTAATCTCTATTTTTGAATCACGCACCGGCACAGCGGACGGCTTTATTTAAGTGCGGAAAATCTCAAAGAGAAAGAAGAAAGAGGCGTCGCAGAAATTTACAGAAAATTTAATTTTACATTAATTGGTTCTTTACATTAATTGTGTCTCTATTTAGGTCTAGCCCCACTTGAGATGCACGGAACGGCGCCACGTAGCGACAAATGACAATCATTATTTGTAAGAGTTGGTACAGGGCCGCGTCGCGCAGTGCTTCTCCGTGTCGCGTCGCTTCAGTGGGCCCAGATCTATACAACCTCGTACAAAGAATTACTTGCCGCTACGTGCCGCGCCGTGCCACGTTCTGTAGTGGGGCTAGACCTTTTTGGCTCTCTACGCAAAAGGTATACGAGTAATATTTTTGTCAGTGTCATAATATTTACGTAGTTAGTATACTAAACTATAGTTTCCAGGATCAAACCTACCTACTTCTGTTCCAAATTTCGTCAAAATAGGTCGATTTTATAAATGCCAAATAATAATTATATAAATGCCAAAATGTGTTTGTTTGTTCGTTTGTCCTTCAATCACGCCGCAAGGAAGCAACAGTTCGACGTGATTCTTGGTATGTATGTATGTAGTAAAGGACCTGAAGAGTGACATAGGCAACTTTTTATCCCTGTAAATTAAGGAATTCCCGTGGAAATCAATATTTTTTAAAATAATCAAATAAATAATACATTCTTGTACATTTCCATAATACTATTTTAACCACGTACAAGTTCATGTAAATATTGAGCGAAAAATATGTTAGGGTGAAGCCACATTCACTTGGGACTTAACATAGGTAATCATTACTTAACTGACATTCGTTAAATTCAATCACATCTGAAGCTCACTCATCTATGACAGCATGATTAAACAAATTCACTTTTACTGAATGTACACGCCAACACATCATTAATCATATTATTATATAATGCAGGTATTATATCACGCTATAAGAAGTGATAATGACGTAAACCTGACTCTTCAATTAAACGATTTCCGCTTGAATTTTCCGCGAAAAACATTATATCTAAGATGATAAATGCATTTTATCACTCGGTCGTGAATATTTTTAATTTTGCAGTTCATTCACTTAGGTATACCTCAAGCCTAATGTTCAATTAATAAAGTGAAAGTGAAAAGTGTGCCTCTCGACAACATCGTGACTAAATCCGTATGGCTGAAACTATGAAAGTTCTATTGGTATAATTTTCTCAAAATTGTATGCAATCTGCTTAACCGCACTTGGCTAGCTCGGTGAACTAAGGCCCTTATCTAATACTTTTCTAATTTGAGATTCAATGCTCAATAGTTGCTAATAGAACCAGCGATGAATTGAGATGATGATGATGAATCAAAAATCTTAAAGTGAAAGTGAAAAGTGTAAATTTATCCCAAATTCACTTTTACTGTAATTTCTTATATTACATAACACCATCTCCCACGAATAGGCAACGAGGTATTAATTCTATGAAACAGTTTCCATCCGTGACTGGCCTATCAGCTAGATACGTGACTGGCACTTAGTGAAATTAAAAGTATTAATTGCGGGCCCTTCGCACGATCAAGCGATGAATATATAAATGGACATATTATCTATTTTAGTCATGATCATCGTTTACGCGCATCGTGAATAATTCTATACCACTACAGCCCATTAACGTCCCACTGCTTGGCAAAAGCCTCCACTCTCATAGGAGAGAAGAGATTAGAGCTTAGACCCACCACGGTGCTCCAATGCGGGTTGGCGGGCTTTAACGACTATAAATCATGTTAGTGATAATAACCGGGACCGACGGCTTATTTAACGTGCTCTCCGAGGTACAGGTGAAACACCACCAACTTCCTAACTCCGGGCTAGTACTGAGAATTTCTAGTCAGATACTTAATTATGGCCCGACCCGGGACTCAAACCCGGGACCCGTCGGCCGCAGTCGAACATGCTAACCACTAGACCAACGAGGCAGTTTACAGTTCAGTAATTCTGTAGTAGTAGTAGTACACTGAGGATGTATTTAAATCGTAATAAAAGTCTATACTTCGATTGTAGATAATGATTTTCTTGGAACAATTTAAGTGACACTTCGCCTTTCGCAAAAACAAAGTATCTATTAGTAAAAAGAAAAATAACTTTATGTAAAAACAAAATGAATGTAAATAGGCGGGCGTTATTGAAAGACATGAGTTTTTGTAGTTCTATGGACGTATCACAATTCATTTAAAAAGGAATACATAGCCAAAAAGTGCTCAATGCGGCTAAAGAAGTTTTCACTTTAAAAAAAATGACCTGAACATGAAAATTCCTTACATAGCCTCGGGCCCAAAGGAGAAACCGCGAGGATTCGCCTTAAGCAATAGGTACAAAGAAACAAAAGCAACAACGCGTCGTCAGATGACCGCCGCGGGGGAAAGTGAGACATGCATGAACAATCGTACGCGCAGTTTTGTCATTTGCGCATCTATTTTACTCTCATTAGAGAGCGCGTGTTGATTTGTGCGCGCGGTCCGCCGCCGTTGACGCGTCGTTCGTTCGAAATTCAAATCTGATAACAGTGAAATATTTTACTCTTGAATGTTGCTTAAAGGCGCGAGCACATTGTTGCTTATCTGAGAGTCTCACGAACTTTCCGCAACAAGAAATGATTTTTCAACATGTTAAATAAATTTATAGAGAAAAAGTTCAATATGTTTGACGCTTCGAAGTCTTTATTTTAATCCATCGACAATGTTTCCTACGGAACAGAATAGCAATAATTTTATTACTAGATAATTTAGAAAAGTGTAGAGTAGCTTTTAGAGCCGTCGCGTCGCCGCATCGGGCACTGCTTTCCACCGAATAGACAATAGTCAACCAATAATTCGCCTACTGCACAGTTATAAGATTTTCGGTCTGTTTACGTGAAACAAACTGCTGAAACGACATTATAGTGCCATGACGCTCGCCACTTTACGAGCTTTAGTCTAGGATGAAAGAGGCTAACCTGTTAGGAGTATGGCAGCTAGGTATGAAACCCGTATCCCTAATTGGTTTCTACGCGGCATCGTACCGGAACGCTAAAGGGCTTGGCGCCACGTCTGACGGCACGTCTGCCGTCAGACGTGGCGTATTCTGGAGTGGAGAACGCGTACCGGTAAGCCCAGTGTATAACGACCTCCAGCTTGCTGATCCGATGACCTAAAGAAGCGCGGGAAGCGGGTGGATGAGGAAGCCAGAGGATCGTGTTTCGTGGCGCGCTCTCGCAAACAGGCTGATGGATGGACGGATGGATGGATGACTATGCCAGAGAGGTCGTTTTTCGTTTCAAAATTACTTTTTTAGGAAGCAATTCAAATACTGCCCAGCCCTGTCCACGGTAATGTGTCTGCAGCTTTACTCTCACGTGACTGTCTGAGCATTAACATAATTGAAGCATTAAGTGCGGAATTCAATTGGAATTAAATGATATTGTTATCTGTTCTCCAGATGTCTGTGTCGCATGCACATTGCAGAGGTTACTTTGTCGAGACATGCACATTACTGGAGAGTTTTGTATATACGAAATAAAATTGTGCACGGATAATCAAATAAAATGTTAATGTTTAATTCAAAATATTTAGTAATTTAATTTATGATTGATTGAATAATAAGTTTATTTCCACATATTATAATATAATACTAGATGATGCCGACGACATCGTCCGCGTGGATAAAGGTTTTTTAGATTCCCGCGGGAAATCTTTAATTTTCCGAGATAAAAGGTAGTGTAGACGTACCTTTCAACAAAATCGGTCGAAAAGAAAGAGGCGACACGCTTTCGCATTTATAATATTAGTACATTGACTTATTTAGTACGGATACGAACTTATACCTACCTACCTTAAACACAACATTAAATAAATGTTGTGAATGTTTAAGGTAGGTATAAGGTTCCAGGAACATTAAAAAAAATCCGTGTTCAAAAAATAATATAATGAGTTTCATGAATATGGAATACACGATTCCGTTTAATTTTTTTGTTTCTGTCACGTAAAAATAAAATAATAAAAATACACAAAAATTAGACAGTTTCGTAGTTCATTTTTTATGTTTGTCACGTAATATTAATAAATAATGCGTGAGTAAACACCGAGTGTGGCACTTTTACGAGCATGCCTCTACATTTTTAAAAATTCATTGCATTCTTATTTACTTGGCAATTCTATCGAATATACATGAATATAAATTGACGCAGAAAAATACTGTAGCAATTTAATAGTAATTTTTATTTTCCGTGTCAGTTTATTAACATCCATACTAATCCATAACCATATTTAGTACTATAAATCCGAAAATGTGTCTGTCTGTCTCAACCGATTTCGATGAAATTAAGTAAACCCGGGGTAGGTTACACCTTCCCCGGGGAAGGACAAAGGCTACCGGTACGGCATCGTACCGGAACGCTAAATCGCTTAGCGGCACGTCTTTGCCGGTAGGGTGGTTTGCCACGGCTGAAGCCTCCCACCAGGCTAGACCAGCGAAAATTCAGAAATTATAAATTCCCAAATTGACCCTGCCGGGGATCGAAACCAGGACCTCCGCACGCTAAGACAACAGCGCACACTACGCCACGGAGGTCGTCAACTAGTTACTAATAATAGAATGTAATGGACCTCAGATTACTGTGTGAGATAAAGAAAATTCTATTAAAACATGGCCTGAGCCGAGATGTAATTATAACGGGCGGGCAGTGAAAACTGTGAGATAAGATTATTGTTGCAATAAAGTTATTCACACATGCGCGTACCAGTTAATTGGCTTCGTCTGGATAAACGCGCCCTATTATCCTTCTTTCTCATCATCAATTTCCATTGGGAGTAATTGTGGTCTTTTATACAGGATGGCCCAAATAGTGACGTCCAAAGAAAAAAATTTAGATTCCTCGTACCTGTTTTTGTCGGCAGCATTGTAAATTATTGCTGGCAAAAACTCGTAAAAAAACTTGTAGGTGTGGAAAAGCTATACTTTATTGACAGAAAGATAATAAGATAAAGCTATTTTAGTACCTAACCTGGTGCAATTCGGTTCTTTTGGCCTACTGACTGTAAAAAACTAAAAAAAACCAAATAACTTTTACGTAACCTTAAAGTCACTTAATTGAAAAATATCGATTATTTTTGTAGAAAATACTTAAATTCAAAAATTTCCTACTTCAATTAGCCATAAAATTGTTAAAAATAGGCAAAACTCAATTTTAAGAATCAAATTTTAAGTTCAGAAATTACCGCCTTACCACATTTGAAGTCCGATTTCTCACAATAATGCCCCCTAAAGTACCCAATTTTTTAACTTATAAGGGAAGCTTAGGAACTTCAAAAGTTTTTGAAGTTAGTCGGAAGTGACGTAGACAGGTTTAAGTATTTTTAATCTTAAGTTGAAAATTCGTCTTTACTTCTGTCGAACGTAAACTTTTCACATTCGACCAAAAATTTTCCAATTTGGGCTAATGTTAAGATGGTAATTATTTTATGCAAAGTAGCACACTTCATAGCAAGCATGTTCAAAAAAAAATTTCGTAGTAAAACACTAAATAAAAAGAAAAAAAATTTAACACTCACTCCCTCAGAAATCTCACGAAAAAACTTAAAAAAATTATAACTCGAAAACTACCAAAAATTGCTGAACATACATGGGGTATTTTCTGATAGGTCTAGGTACGAGGAATCTAAATTTTTTCTTTGGACGTCACTATTTGAGCCAGCCTGTATATTAAAAATCGACATTTTTATCTTAAAATGGGTATGTACCTGTCTCTATAAGTACGATGATTATTTAGCTGTAGATAGTTATATAATTGCCCCTGCCAAGAATGGACCCCTGGACCCACCCACTCATAAAATCAGTGCTTACCTACTTAAAGGTAGTCACTAGTCACTATCTTTCATGCATCGTGTTCTTCATTGCTGAGGGTCGTGACTCGTGACCCCTTTCCATTAATGGCATAATGGCACGGGTTTTCTTGGGATAATAATGCGGTGGGTTCCCAGGTCCTTCCGCAATTAGAATAGATTTCAAACTATATTATAATAAATATAAATAAATAAATAAATAAAAGCTTTATTTTGATTCCTTACAATGAAAATGATCTTAAAAAACTATTACTATTATCTATCTTATTGTAACTAATCTTAAATAACATAAGTGTACTTATTAACTACTATTTATTATTATTATTATAGGTACTATATACATGACACATATGTTTGGTATTACTATTTTTACTAAATTATATTTACATGTAAGGACCGCCTGTAGCGGTGAAAGCCTCCTCCATAATTTTCCATGCGCACCTATTTCTGGCTAGAGTGCTCCATGTCTTACCCGCAATTTTTGCGATGTCATCGTCCCATCTTTTTATTGGCCTTCCAGGTCTACGTTTCAAGTGCAAAGGATGCCAGTTTGTCACCGTTTTGGTCCACCTTTCATCCTGGCACCTTTGAATGTGACCCGCCCATCTCCATTTAAGTTGTAGGATCGCCTTGATGGCGTCTCTTGCTCTAGTTTGTTGCCTTATGTCAGAGCACTTCACGCGATCTCTTAGTTTTAACCCAAGTAGGCTTCGCTCTAAGCCTCTCTGACATGTTCTTATTTTTTTGATCGTTTTGATGGAGAGGGGCCAAGTCTGACATGCGTAGGTAAGACAAGGTAGTAGGCACGTCTCTAGAGCTGTTGTTTTTATTTTTGTCGGAAGATTTCCCTTAAAAATCTCTTTCATACTCCAATATTTATTCCATGTATTTGTTACACGTCTGTCTATTTCTTTATCGATGGGTTCATCAAGCGAAATGAGCTGACCGAGATAAATGTACTCATCTACATACTCTATTATAACAGATTCTATCTGTATGTTTTTCCTTTCAGAGTTTGTCATCACTTTTGTTTTATCTCGGTTTATTTGAAGCCCTACTTTAACACTTTGTGAATTTAGTGTTTCAAGCATACACTGCAAAACTTCTGCTTTTTCAGAGAGCAGCACAATGTCGTCTGCAAATCTCAAGTGTGATAAGTATTTGCCATGTATTTTCAACCCGACGTTTTCCCAGCTTATTGTCCTAAATATACTCTCTAGTACGGCTATAAACAGCTTCGAAGAGAGCGGGTCTCCCTGTCTAACACCTCGTTCCAACCTAAACGGGACCCCAACTCTATCTAAGCGTATGCTGGACGTGCTATTCCGGTAGAGCTCCTTTATGATGTCTATGTATTCTTTATTAACACCGTGTTCAGTCAGAGCTCTCCAGATAGCCTTATGTGATATTGAATCAAAAGCTTTTGAGTAATCTATGTACCCAATATATAAGGGTTTCCCATATTCCTTATATTTCTCTATTATATTCTTTAGTGTATGAATATGGTCAATTGTTGAAAAACCCTGTATAAATCCTGCCTGTTCTATTCCTTGGCCTTCATCTATAGTTTTTGTGATGCGTCGTAATAAAGTGGTAGAGAATACTTTGTAGAGACATGATGTTAGACTGATAGGCCTATAATTAGATATCTGTTTCGCATCTCCTTTTTTATAAATCAGTGTTATTTCTGAATAAGTCCATTGCGACGGAAGTTTTTTAGTTTTAAGAATCAGGTTAAAGAGTGTCATTAGTGGTTTTACCAGAATATCCTTTCCTGCGATGATGATCTCGTTGCTTATACCGTCAGGTCCAGGACTTTTGTCTTGCTTTAATTTACTGATCGATAGCTCTATCTCTCTTTCCATGAACAGTGGGACTGGGTCACTAAAGGCGTTTACTTCTGTTTCAGTCTCATAGTTTATATTATTTTGGCATTTCTGGCTGTATAGAGTTCGATAGTATTGAGTAGCAACCTGAATAATTTCATCTCTATTTGTGACGATAGAGCCTGTTGCTGATTTCATTTGACTCATGATTTTTTTCGTGGTGTTTAGCTTTTTATTTACTTGTTTAACTGCTCCCGACCTCTCCAGTAGGCACTTAATAATATCTTGTCTATATGTTTTAGTATTATCTCTTATTTTTTTATTTATAGTTCTATATAGTAAGCTTAATTTTTTCTTTTCTTTTTTTGTTTTATTACGTTTATTTTTTAATGCATGTCTTTTACTTATTAAGTCTTCAACTTCTTTAGTTATGATGAATTTTCGTTTATTTTCTCTACTCGTTATTTTCGATAAGTTTGAGCTTTCAATTATTGCTCTCTCTATGCTGTTGTACAGATTTATAGGGTCTTCGGTACTTGCCCAGGATAATGTGCTTATTTTACTCTCAAGAGTTGCTTTAAATTTTGCTCTATCAACATATTTGGCTGCCTTGTGTTTGTAACGACGTCTTGATGGTTTTTTGTGGACAATATTGATAGTAGCTCTTACCATTCTATGGTCACTCGGATACATGAAATTACTTAGTACACTAATATTTTCTATCAACTTGGGTACATTTGTAGTAATGAAGTCGATTTCGTTTCTTGTAACTCCATTTGGTGACTCCCAAGTCCATCGAAGTTGCTGTGGTTTCTTAAATACTGTGTTCATTATTTTCAATTTATTTTGTTGGCAGAATTCAATAAATAGTTTACCCCTTTCATTCCTGTTCCCGTATCCGTATGGACCCAATGCATAGTTGATGTTTTCGTTTGTCTGCCCTACCTTCGCATTCATATCTCCCATACAAATAATGTGTCCGTCGCATTTTTCTATTAAACTTTGTAAGCCTTGATAAAATGAAGTAATCTCGGTTTCCTTAGCCTCAGATGTAGGTGCATATGCTTGTATAATTGAGAAAAAGTTATCTTCTATTTGAGCACGTAACAAAGCCATCCTCTCGTTTATACCTAAAAAGTCTAATATTTTTAGTTGATTTTGTTTCCTTACTAAGAAACCGATTCCCTTTTCTCCCTTCGTCTCTCCATAGCTGCATAGCGTATATTCGCCTCTATCTTCTATATTATAACCTTGGCGACGTACTTCGGAGAGTCCTATGATGTCCCAATTTATTCGTACTAGCGCATGCTCTAGCTGCACGACTCTATCTTCGTTCGCCAATGATCTGACATTGAAAGTGGCTATAAAATACTTTTTCTTTAATGGAGGGTTATTGTCTACTGCCCCCGCGGTGACAAGCCGTTCTGGGGGAGATTTTATTGTTGCTCTATTTACTAATAATATTCCGTTTTCTTTACTTACTTTGGAGTTTGGGGTTTTTGGCTTTGATCCTTGAGTTAGTTGCTATTGTTTTTCTGGTGTCATGCTATCTTTGTTTTTATTTTGTGTATACTGACGTATTCCGTAGGTCGTTATTTTATTCTTTTTAATTATCTGCGTAGGTACCGTGCTCGGATTTTGCTCATTAACATTTTTTTCCGTATTTTTCGTCTGCGGAGGAGTGATGCTCAGCGGTCTTTTCTGTGCATAATTTGATCTCGTTTTTGAACTGTCTTTGTTTTTAGTTACAATGATTTTGTCATATCTAATAACTGCTCTATTTCCCTGCTCTCTTTCCATTTTTACTTGCTCTTTCAGCGTTTTTCTAATTTCCAGAACTCTGTGTGGGTAATCGTGCTTAACATAGATATTTAAATTTTCCAGAGATTTTTTCAATTTTAAAATTTTTTTTTTTTTTTTTTTTTTTTTTTTTGTTCCTACTAACAATAAACTACAACTAAACTATATTACCTAAACTATATTACCTACCTAATTCTCCTAGTTCAGAGGTAGGTACTCGTATCTAATGTTATAGATAAAAAATAAGTGCATCTATTTTAAGACTCATAAGTACGTAAAGACCGCGTTCATAAGGAGGTCGATAAGGTAAAATAGATACAACCAGTGACCCATTGCAAAGTAAATTGAATAAAAAAAGGACGGTCTCGTCCGGGAATTAGCTTTAGGTATTTATTATTAATATCACAGAGTGCTCTAGAGTAGAGAATATCTACAAGTATTGATTTAAAGTAATGTATTTTGGAGATAAGAGCCTTAAGTAGATTTTCTCAACAAGTTGACGACTGTAAATCAATTGAACTACTGAAGGGCCGTGAAAATGTAGCAGACAGACAAACTTTCGCATTCGTAATATTACTAGCAGTTGCCCGCGACTTCGTCCACGTGTTTAAGTTTTTTTTTATTCCCGCGGGAACTCCTTAATTTTCCGAGATCACTCATGCCAGAAATCACGTCGATCCGGTGCTCCGTTGCGACGTGATTGAAGGACTAACCAACAAACAAACACACTTTCGCATTTATAATATTAGTTTGACGACCTCCGTGGCGCAGTTTGTAGCGCTGTTGTCTTAACGATTATTATATTGGTATGGGCATTTAATTATTTGTTACATTTCAAATGTGCTCAACCTTTCCGAAAACTCCAGTTACATTCTAACTGAATGTTTAATGGCGATTTACTTTTCATTATACGATCCGTGAAATTTAGTTTAATGATTATTAAAATACTTGCAGAAAGCTTGAGCTACCATCACCGGCAATAAAAATCCAGAGCCGGATTGATAAATATAAATGATAATCAAAGAGTTTCTAGAGTTACAAAATCCTATTTTCAAAACGATGTTCTTGATCTAGGCTAGGTCATTCTTTTTATAAAAATTTTACACTAAAACATACGTTAATTACTAAACTTACTTATTAAAATTACTTCCTGTAGTCTCATAAAATATCTACATAAAGTAAGGCCAATATAAGCGTGGACAAAAGTTCATTGACGTACCTTCACTATGAAACCCTCACGAAAACAACTAACTACGCCACAACTATAACTGTCTCTTTCGCGCATAGTGATAGACTTACGCGCGACGCGCTTACGTGGTCGACAGTGGATTTCATAATAAAAGTCGTGACGTCTCACCGGCGAAACATAGCGGTAAGTAACATTTTACGCGTCGGTCCGCCATTTGCCGTTCACTCATTCCATTTCGGAACGCGCTCGCTGGATGTACTGTATTTGATATCGTTATTCATAGTGGAAGTTATTGTTTGTTTGTTGTTTGTAATTAAATTCGAAAATGTGAAACGATTATTAAAAGAAGCCATCGATAGGGTAACGCCTCTTCGATGGCAAAAATGTATAGAGCATACAATAAAAGAAGAAAAATTTTATAAAATTGATTTCACTATCGATGATGTGACAGATAGTTTTATTATAAATGTTACAGACTCTGAAACTTCTAAATCTGAAGACTTTTCAGAATCGGAAGTTTCAGAGTAACAAGTGAATTATTTTAAAAGATTAAAAAATATGACTGCACATTTTATATATATACTAGCGATCCGCCCCGGCTTCGCACGGGTAGCACTAATAATCCTAATCTATATAATATTAAACTATCCTATCTCTCAAGTTAGATCGAACTGCACATGGTGTGCGAATTTTATTATAATCGGTTAAGTGGTTTAGAAGTCCATTGAGGACAAACATTGTGACACGAGATTTATATATATTAAGATTGAACTATAGAAGTTTTGGTGGAATATACAAACTCACATACATACATACATACATACATACATGCATACATACCTACATGAACCCTGAAAACAATATACTCCTTTTTTCAGGCAGTCGTATAAAAATATAAACAAAAAAAAACTAGTTATATGCATAATAGTACTATATTAGTACTAACGTATGTAAATATGTATATTATGTACTTAGTAGTTCAGTAATCAAGGATCAATTAATGTTGCAAATAATTACACAATTGCTATGTGAACCTTAAGAATTTGTGAAAAAAAATTTAATAAAAACATTAATTATTACTTCATTTGTTTATTTTCTTTGCCTTTGAATTAAATATAATAAAATAATCATATCTATCGACTTTCCAAATCACACAGTTGTTCAGACTGTAAGCAAAACTAAACCGAATTCTGCAACTAATGACTGAAAAATACTGTTTGTGTTTACTAAACTATTGCAACGGCTACGAGTGATTATTTTCTAAGATCAAAAAATCCGGGCTTCATCTTCAAACATATTAATACGTAAACGTAGCCCTTGACGGAACTTCAATACTTACATAGGTACATCTGATAATATAATATTTTTTACAGAAGACCAAAGTGTTGTTTACCCCTTCATTAGGCGAACGACCTCTCGTTTGTTTGTTTACATTTTGTCTACGCTTATATTGGCCTTACTTTAGCTAAGTATAATTTTGTCAACCTATTGGTTAACACCGCGATTCAAGAGGTCCATTATTTTCGGGTCAAGCCTAATATTGTTAGTTTTGGTTTTTTCTATCAAGCAAATCAGAACTAGCCCGGGATTTTAAGGATGGCGCTGTTTCACCCCCGTGCATCAGAGAACACTTAAAGCCATCGTTCTCGTGCCTAATCTCTTTCTTGTCATGTTGGATTGCCGTCGAACAATGGGTCTTTAGATGAATAGAGAGTTCACAATCATAATATGTCCCGCATAATATGGCTTATTTCTAGAAAAAAAGGTCATCATCGGGCCTTAATTCAGATCCATCCATCCAACCATCAGCCTGATGCGTCCACAGCTGGACAGCCTTTTCGAGATGGGAGAACAATATTTTATGAGTGAGATATATCGAAATAAAAGCTGCCCGAGTCGGTCTCTGTTAATCGCGAGTCGGTTAATAATTAGTTAGCAATAGCATCTAACTGAGCACCGTAAATCGCAATAGAACCGTTACGTTACCGCAGAAGTTTATAGCGCTAATGATCGTCAACGATTTTATAATTTAGTGCACAGACGATAATTACTCCAGAAATATGCCTTCTTCTGAGAAATGGTTATGAATGAAGCCAAGAAAATAGGGACAGTGCGCACTTGGATGGTACTTGATACATGTTTTTGGAATATTATTAACTAGCTGATGCCCGCGACTTCGTCCGCGTGGATCGAGGTTTTTCGGTTCCAGCGGGAACTCCTTAATTTTCCGGGATAAAAAGTACCCTATTATTTAATCCGGACTTCTAACTTTACGTCTGCAAAATTTCAAAGCAATCGGTTCAGTAGTTACGGCGTGAAAGCGGAACAAACATACAAACAAACTCACTTTCCCATTTATAATATTAAGTAAGGATAAGTATAGTATTGTTATTTTAATTTAATAACTATCATTACTTTCTATTATATTCCTTGTAATTTTTTATTATTTTCCATTCACTATCTTATTTTTATTTTTCAATAATTTAGACTTAGAGATTATCTTGTTTTACTATTACTTACTTTTACTACTGTTGTTTACTGCCATACTTAACCTCATCAACACCTAACAATGTTATTGTAAACAAGTTTCTACAGACATACTTTACAACTTTTGGCGGTCCTAATAATTAAAATACATACATAATTCCATACTTATCTATACTAATATTATAAATGCGAATGTTTGGATGGATGGATGGGTGGATCGATGGATGGATGGATGGATGTTTGTTACTCAACCACGCCCCAACGGCTGAACGGATCTGGATGAAATTTGGCACAGAGATAGATTATAGCCTGGAATAACATAAAGGCTACTTTTTATCACGGAAAATAAAAGAGTTCCGCGGGAACCAAAAAACCTCACTCCACGCGGACGAAGTCGCGGGCATCAGCTAGTATTATTATAAATGCGAAAATATGTCTGTTTGTCGTCTGTTTGTTTAACTAATTATGACGAAATTTGGTACAGCAATAGGTTTCATACTGGGGAAGGACATTGCCTACTTCTCATCCTGAAAGAGAGTTTACGGGAATTTATAAAATCCTAAACCCATGCCTATTAATTCGCAAATCATATTATCTAAAGCTGGTAAATGATATTTGCGTACCTAATTGATTTTTATTTCGTTCTGCAGATAAAATTTACTCTTTCGAATGAATAGTACATGAAACACAAGTATCAGATACTACAATTCCATAAACTAAGTGAATAAAGGTAGCCGCAACGTAATAAAAATACTTGTAAGCGCATCCCACTTCAGGGGAGCTCTGAATTTTTAAAAGAACATTTGCGGCTGAGCTTTATACAAGCATGAGCAAACGCTTTCAAAGAATTCCGCACACAAAGAAAATAAAAGTGGAAATAAAGGTAAAAAAATTACTTTCTCTAAATAAACATTTTGAGAGTAAAAATGCAAATGTTTGCAGTCTCTGACCTGGAAGCACGGTTACGAAAAACCGGTCAGGAGCGAGTCTGATTTATGTATTGGGTTCAATGACTTGTTAATCCCCCCATGGAAAAAAGGCGACTGCGTGTCTACGTTTCTGTCTGTGATATCGTTCATAACTCATTGATATTATAATAATACTAATATTATAAATGCGAAAGTGTGTTTGTTTGTTGGTTTGTCAATCACGTCGTAACAGAGCAACAGATCGACGTGATTTGCATACGTACATTTGAATACCTAGAGAGTGACATAGACTGCTTTTTATCCCTGAAAATTAGGGAGTTCCCGTTGGAATTTAAAAAAATATTCCACGCGGATGAAGTCGCGGGCATCAGCTAAGTATTGTTCATTTATTGTATAATAATAATTCTCACATATTACACTTGCTTTGGTTTACTATGTAGTGATTAATTCTGACTGTCATCACATTCTCTAAAAACTCGGAGTCCAGAGCCGTAAAAGGCGAGAAAAACGAACGACGGAGTCGATTGCGAATGACAGCTGACAGTCAAGCGTCACTTTGGCTTTGACTTTTTGGACTTAACGACGGCAGTGAACCTCAAAATTCTAAATTAAATATAGATATTCTTATTTTCTATCCAAACAATCCATGTTTTATTGATTTTATCAAGAGGATCACAACTAGTAAATAGAACGAGTGAAATTCCCTGCAGAAACAGGTATTTTATAGTGCAAATATTTTCTTAGGTACTAGATCACATTGTTCTACTACATTGTTATAAAACAATAATCCATACGCATCTCGTGTAAATATGATTATTTTCCTAACTAATCTAGTTAATATACTAACAATTTGGCGATATTACATAGTAAAAATTGTATTTTTCTACTATTATTTTTCTGCTTAGGTCAACTGAAACATAACTGCTGTCGTCAACTTACCTCATAAATTCTACCTAACCTAATTTTAATTATTTTAAGAACTAAGGCCTTCTGCCACACACTAATTCTAGTTTAACAATATTTAATTTAGTAACTTCTTGTCAATAAAATTATAAATAATTAATCAGCTTATTCTTTGTCCTCCCGGTCAGTCAACCTACACCCTATCTAGCTACCTTGACCCCCTACCGTGTCAAGGCTACCCCTACCTCTTGTAACAAAACTAAAAACTAAATGTTACAACTACTTGAATTACTTCGTAAGGATCTCCACAAAGTATTCCGGCGGCGTCGTCAAAAAATTTTATGGATGTCTTAACAACAAAGCTAAGGACCTGAGCACATAAGCTTAAGCAGGACATAAGCTTTGTTGCTGATCCAGTCCGGCAGGCAGAAACCAGGTCCGTCGGTGGACAGCGACAGGAAATAACAGCACCTATAAAATCTATACTCTATACTAATATTATAAATGTGAAAGTTTGGATGGATGTTTGCTACTCAATAACGGCTGAACGAATCTGGATGAAATTTGGCACAGAGATAGATTATAGTCTGGAATAACACACAAAAAACCTCAATCCACACGGACGAAGTCGCGGGCATCAGCTAGTATATTATACTTACGCAAACCTTTGCTTGAGATCGCAATGTAGGTTTATATCATGCGGGTACCCTAAAAGTGAGCGTTAATCACTGCGGATGCTAGCTGCAAATGATAAATGCGGCGTTTGCAGTGCTCTTTGATTTGCATAGCGAATTGCGATGCAATGATCCGAACTGCAGTGCACAAAGACTAGCAATTTACGCCCCAGATGCAAACGGTAACATTTACGTACGTTTTTTATTACACGACGACCTCCGTGGCACTGAATTTAGCAATGTTGTCGGTCCCGGGTTCGATACCCGGCAGGGTCAATTTAGGAATTTATAATTTCTGAATTTTCCCTGGTCTGGCCTGGTGGGAGGCTTCGGCCGTGGCTAATTACCACCCTTCCGACAACGTGCCGCCAAGCGATTAAGGGTTCCAGCCGTAGTAGAAACCGAATAGGGTTAGCCCGCTACCATCTTAGACTGCATCATCACTTACCATCAGGTGAGATCGCAGTCAAGGGCTAACTTGTAGTGGAATAAAAAAAAACACGAATTCGGTGTCAGGTTTTTGTAGTATGTTTTGTATCTGAGGTTTAAGTATCTAGTCACTTTTTTTCATTTCATTTATTAATCGCATTCATGTACATGTACATAATATAATAATTACAATGACATGAGGGCCTGTCTGGGCATTGCAATGGATTACATTTTAATATTTTTTAAATTAGCAATACATAGTCAACATAATTATTTCGGTTACTGCATATTTAATAATATATTACAAGACTGAAATTTTACTTTTTAAAATTGAATTATAGATTTAACAATGTCTATCATACCATGTCGAATTAACGTCAAAAGAATTATATACAAAAATTTACCTTTATTTATTTATTAGCTATTGCCCGCGGCTTACCCCCTTAGCGGTTGAATTTTCAAAAATCCTTTGCGATGACCGATGCGACGACCTCCCTGGCGGACAAGGTCAATTTGAGAATTTTAATTTCTGTAGAAACCGATAAGGAGTATGGGTTTAAAATAGCTGCCCATATCCTTACCAGGTCAGCCCGCTACCATCTCAGACTGCATTATCACTTACCACTTGGAAAGATCGCAGTCAAGGGTAAAGGATATTTTTTTTTTGAAAAATCCTTATACTCACGCTTACATAATTATAGCACACTTATAAAAATGCTAAAGTTTATATTCAGCTAAAATATTATCCCAACTTTCCGATTCTCCGCAAGAACAAGTTTTAAAGATGGCTGCGTTTGACATATCTGTCAACGTCAGCTAACTCGCTAAGAGCGGTCGCGGACGGGGATAAATGGAAAAGTATATAAAATATCGACTCCATTTTTAGATAAAAGCAATTTATCTGAACGATTGAGTGCTCAGGGGTCCGATAATGGTTGTCAAAGAGGACAGCCGAGCTTCTTACGGAACAAAAGGAGATACCGGAAAGATCAATAAAAGTATTCTATTAACTAAAGGTAAGTATATTTTTATAATAATTATGTCGCTTTAAGCTAAGTGTACTAGTAGGTACCCAAGTAGTCAAGTTGTGAGTTGTGACTTGTGACGAGCTAATAACGAGTTTTAGTCACAAACTTACCTGACCCGGTGACAGCGTCGCTGTTATCACATTACTAGCTGATGCCAGCGACTTCGTCCGTGTGAAATAAGTTTTTAATAACGAGTTTTAGTCACAAACTTACCTGACCCGGTGACAGCGTCGCTGTTATCACATTACTAGCTGATGCCAGCGACTTCGTCCGTGTGAAATAAGTTTTTAATAACGAGTTTTAGTCACAAACTTACCTGACCCGGTGACAGCGTCGCTGTTATCACATTACTAGCTGATGCCAGCGACTTCGTCCGTGTGAAATAAGTTTTTAATAACGAGTTTTAGTCACAAACTTATCTGACCCGGTGACAGCGTCGCTGTTATCACATTACTAGCTGATGCCAGCGACTTCGTCCGCGTGAAATAAGTTTTTAATAACGAGTTTTAGTCACAAACTTATCTGACCCGGTGACAGCGTCGCTGTTATCACATTACTAGCTGATGCCAGCGACTTCGTCCGCGTGAAATAAGTTTTTAATAACGAGTTTTAGTCACAAACTTATCTGACCCGGTGACAGCGTCGCTGTTATCACATTACTAGCTGATGCCAGCGACTTCGTCCGCGTGAAATAAGTTTTTAATAACGAGTTTTAGTCACAAACTTATCTGACCCGGTGACAGCGTCGCTGTTATCACATTACTAGCTGATGCCAGCGACTTCGTCCGCGTGAAATAAGTTTTTAATAACGTGTTTTAGTCACAAACTTATCTGACCCGGTGACAGCGTCGCTGTTATCACATTACTAGCTGATGCCAGCGACTTCGTCCGCGTGAAATAAGTTTTTAATAACGAGTTTTAGTCACAAACTTATCTGACCCGGTGACAGCGTCGCTGTTATCACATTACTAGCTGATGCCAGCGACTTCGTCCGCGTGAAATAAGTTTTTAATAACGAGTTTTAGTCACAAACTTATCTGACCCGGTGACAGCGTCGCTGTTATCACATTACTAGCTGATGCCAGCGACTTCGTCCGCGTGAAATAAGTTTTTAATAACGAGTTTTAGTCACAAACTTATCTGACCCGGTGACAGCGTCGCTGTTCTCACATTACTAGCTGATGCCAGCGACTTCGTCCGCGTGAAATAAGTTTTTAATAACGAGTTTTAGTTACAAACTTATCTGACCCGGTGACAGCGTCGCTGTTATCACATTACTAGCTGATGCCAGCGACTTCGTCCGCGTGAAATAAGTTTTTAATAACGAGTTTTATTCACAAACTTATCTGACCCGGTGACTGCGTCGCTGTTATCACATTACAAGCTGATGCCAGCGACTTCGTCCGCGTGAAATAAGTTTTTTCAAATCCCACGGGCACTTCTTAATTTTCCGGGACAAAAAGTCTAAGTCCTTCCGCGGGATACAACCTATCCCTATACCAAATTTCATCAAAATGGATGGAATAGATGGACCGTGACGCTCCTTTATAACGCCTATCTTTAAAAAGCTCTGCCTATTTAACTTAGCCATTTTATTTCCAAAAATATGATTCTGAGGCGAACTGTTGCAGAATGCAGATAATATGAAGTCTGCATTTTTTTTAAAGAGTCAATTATTATGAATGAATGAATGAAATACTCTTTATTGTACACTAAAATAAAAAATAAAAAATACATTTAAACAACAACACTTATGTATGACGATTCGGTCGGTTCGTACAAGAATTTTGCTCAATAGTTAGCTTCTCATGAAATATGCATACATCTCCACAGTCTTGATTAAAATCATCTCATTTTGAATATTACCCTATCACATATTTTCAAAGGATCTTAAAGGATGTCAAAATATAATCATTCGTGAGAAGATCGTATATTATTTTCAGAAAGAAATTCTGCCGCACCTTGCTGTAACATTGTTCGCTCTCATGAAATATGCATGCGTTGCTTTGGAAAGCGTTCACGTGCGCGAGTGTATTGGTTATTACTTTACTACCTACTCCGTACATTATAACTCATTATATTATGCTCGCTGCAAAAGCCTGCGAACCCCCCCGAAATGTAGGGAGGTACTGTAAGGGTAAGTTTGACTAGTTCGCTGGCGCTCCTATTCCATCTGTGGTATGAATAATCCTAATCTAATATTATAAATGCGAAAGTGTGTCTGTTTGCCTGCTACGCTTTAACGGCCCATCTTTTCAACGATTTCGACTTTAAAGAAATTTAGTATAGTCATATGTTGCCTTCCGGGGAAAACTTTATTATATTACGGAAAATTAAGGAGTTCCCGCGGGAATAAAACACTAAATTCACGCAGACAAAGTCGCGGGGATCATCAAGTAATAAGTAATTAGTAATTACATTCAAATTAGGCAATAGTTTAGACATCATAAACCCGAAAAACTGACTAAACATTTGAGTTTATTATATTTACTAGCTGATGCCCGCGACTTTGTACGCGTGGATTGAGGTTTTTCGGTTCCCGCGGGAACTCTTTAATTTTCCGGGATAAAAATGTGCTATTCCAGACTATAATCTATCTCTGTGCCAAATTTCATCCAGATCCGTTCAGCCGTTGGAGCGTGATTGAGTAACAAACATCCATACATCCACACATCCATACATCCATACATCCATCCAAACTTTCGCATTTATAATATTTATTTGATGGTTTACACAAAAATCTTTATCAAAGCTGCGTTGGCTTATATAAATGTAGGTAGGTACATACTTACTAACCAAACAGTTACATATGGAAGATTGAAGCTACCAAGCAAGTTTGAGTTCTAAACCTTGTCCATCTGTATCTATCTATAGCCTAACCGACCAAAGGCAAAATCTAGCTTCCACGCATCTCAGTTGATCAAACCCTTTTAAACTTGTATTTGGACTAATATGGCAATCCTGGATGCATACAGGAAAAGGAATTTCCCAGCAGCACAGTTAGAGAAATTCACATTAATCGATACGATATCGATATCGGATAGATGATAATCATCGAGTCCCCAGATCAGTGTTGCCACTCTACAAAACCATAGCAGGGATACCATACATAAATTGTATTTAAATTTCAATCTAACAGTTGATATTGAGAGGTTCATAAAATTTATAAAAAATATACAAAAATTACATTATTGATTTTCTCTTTTAATGTATGAACTCGTATTATAATATCACTTACCTTTAGAAATATATAAAGAACTTTTGAAACTGTCTAAGATGGTAATATTGTTTTTGTTTATCAATTTCATCGATGATTAGGGAACTTAAAATAGTGACGAAATATTTGTATTATTAATTCCTCTCCATTTGCAAACTTAATGCAGCACAGATAGACGAGTGCCTCACTAAGCTTTAAAAGTATAAAGCTAAGCCTAACTAATATTATAAATTAGAAAGTGGGTTTGTCTGTTTGTTACCGTTTTGCGGCCTATCTATTCACCAATTTTGATGAAATTAGCTATCTAAATCACGATTTTTAATAGTAACATCCTGAATACGCACCGTACAATTATATCCCTATCTGATACCGATATTGTATCGGTAAGTGTAAAAAATATTGTTACGGGCGGACTCTCGTTTCGTTATCAGTACACCGTTTACGGAGTTCGTTATAAATCAGTTAATAAATAAGCAGTAAAAAGTGCATTTGTTATAACAAGTATGGGAATGGGAGAAAGTTTATTTTAATAGCTCGAGACAAGTTTATGCTGGCGTAAGTGTCGTAATATCTAGTTTTTTACGACTCTAGGGACATTTGTACAACGTTTAACAGGTTATTATTTTGTAAGTATGAAGGCAGGTGCTTCTGTTAATAATTAAAATTAATAATTACGTGCTATTAAAACTTCTATTAAACTTACAGAAAAATTACGTGACGGGTGGGTGGTGGGGAAATTTTAAATTTTCCGGGATACAAAAGTTAGTCTATGTCTGTCTTGAGTCTCTAGAATGCAAATCATACAGACAACACATAAGCATTATTAATATTACTTTCGATTTAGACATAATATTGTCTTGCGTGTGAATGTAGTTTTTGGAAAATATCATATTATACGTAAATTGCCCATATATACCTTTCTTTAAATTGATAGATACCATACCATACATTCATACCATACCATACAAATAGATATGTCTAGTACTTTGCGTAGGTACCTATTAATTCTAATGTGCTTTCGGTTCGTTTCCGTGCATTTGGTTCGTTTCACAAATTGGATGCACACTTCTAGGCAAATGCAAACTACTGCTACTATACGAGTTTACGTATTCGGATACTCTTATTATATTATATTCTTTCGTTCGGACTTTTTACGACCTCCCTGGCGCAGTGTTGAGCGCTATTGCCTTAACATGCGGAGGTCCCGGGTTCGATTCCCGGCAGGGTCAATTTGGGAATTTAAAATTTCTGAATTTTGTCTGCTCTGGTCTGGTGGGAGGCTTCGGCCGTGGCTAGTTATCACCCTACCGACGAAGACGTACTGCCAAGAGATTTAGCGTTCCGGTACGATGCGGTGTAGAAACCGACAAGGGTATTTGTTTATTATAACTGCCATACCCCTAACAGATTAGCCAGCTACCATCTAAGACTGCATCATCACTTACCATCAGGTGAGATCGCAGTCAAGGGCTTACTTGTAGTGGAATAAAAAAAAAAGGACTCTGTCGTGTATTTGTCGTAGAGCTAATAGCAAAACTAATATCAAACTATAAATTATAAAGGTGTACACTCACCGGATGCGCGGGCGGCATGCATGTGTCGAACGCGGGCGCTCCCGGCGCATCACCGCACTTGCGCTGGCTGCAACACGCCCTGAAAAGTGAAATCCCTATATTAGTCGCACTTAGGTCACACGGGAAAGCGAAGTCAACCGTTTTATGTATTTTTAAGGTTCCGTGCCTCATGAGGATAAAGGAACTCTTATAGGATCACATCGTGGTCCGTCTCTCTGTATGTATGTCTGTCTACCAACCACCTTTTTCTCGGGAACGCGCGGAGGCATCAAGTTAAAATTATTAATCTATACTAATATTATAAAGAGGTAAAGTTTGTGAGTTTGTGAAGTTGTAGGGGGTAATCTCTGGATCTACAAAACCGATTTTGAAAATTTGTGGTACCAATAGAAAGCCACATTATTTGTGAGTGTCATATATTAAACCGAAAAATTAGGGAGTTCCCGTGGGAATTTAAAAAACTTATTTCACGCGGACGAAGACGCGGGACAAAAGTATTTCATACTAGCAGATTGGTATGAAATACTTAGGTCTACGTAGCGAGTCTAAGATGGTAGCGAGCTAACCTGTTAGGGGTATGGCACTAATATTAAACCCATTAAAACCCTGAACGGTTTCTCCGCGGTATGGTAATTACAACGTTTAATCGCATGGTGGCACATCTTTGCCACTAATTAGCTACGGTCGAAACCTCGCACCACACCAGAGCAGAGAAAATACAGAAATTGTAAATTCCCGCCGGGGATCAAACCCGGAACCTCCCTCTTGTTAGACAGCGCTCAGCACTGCGCTAATGCTACAGATTACCTATTCTGTGGCTACAGTCAGCCCCCCGATTACGTAAGAATTGTCGATCAAATGGTAAAGGTTCGGCGTCAAAGTAAAATAAACCATGACTGCATTGAATTAGAGCTCAATTTCGTCTGCCCATTCTTATAAGTTTAGGGTATCGTACATACCTAAACGGATAAGAATGGGCAGACGAAATTGAGCTCTAATTCAATGCAGTTACTATGGTTTATTTTACTTTGACGAAAATCTTTAACGTTTGATGGGCCATTCTTACATGATTGGGGGGCAGAACTTATCCGGTCAAAACTACTTTTAACGGAAAAATAAGTAACTGATTTTAAATCTAAGCCCCTCGATTCCACGTGGCCCTAAATATCCTATCCCTTAGTTGAGAATGAAAGTTCAATTTTATAGGATAGAGCGCATACCTACCTAGAGGGTAGAAGGTTTACCTT
Organism: Erebia ligea; assembly: GCA_917051295.2. Taxonomy (NCBI): domain Eukaryota; kingdom Metazoa; phylum Arthropoda; class Insecta; order Lepidoptera; family Nymphalidae; genus Erebia; species Erebia ligea. The sequence continues at coordinate 3,866,674 of OU785232.1, forward strand.
CAGGATGTATTTCAGAGTCGTTAGGAGCAAAGTCAAGAAAAGAGTCCCCCAAGCATTACCTTCTTGAGTCGGACTCAAGAAGGTAAGGCTTGGGAGACTCTTGTACCGAAAGTCTTTAAACAATACTAATTTTTAAAAGCTGACGAAATTTTCTATTACTACAAAAGTATTTATTTTCAATCGTTCTCAAGTTATATGCTCCTGAAAATCGCCTGAATACTTTACCTATAAAAGTACGATACTATATTTATAGACTATAGAGATAGTAGGTACTTCGCAGAAGGCAATGCGAAGAGAAAGCCTAGAAACCTAACAAAAAGTCGTCTACAGTAAAGTAGGACTTAGATAAAAAAAGCACTAGCCGATAACTAACTCGCAATACTAAGTATATTATTATAATAAAAATAATAACAGCGCCTCATCGAAACAATACGTGAGTCCACTTTGTTATAATAAGAGCGATTTGCGGCGAGGAAATGACTTCTATTTTAGCGTAGGAACGCCGGTAACAGTGGCCGCGGTTAGTTAAGAGCTTACGACTTACTAACTGGACATCTGCATTATTATCTATACTAATATTATAAATGCGAAAGTTTGGATGGATGGATGGACAATGATGATGATGTTCAGAACAGCTGAACGGATCTGGATGAAATTTGGCTCAGAGATAAATTATAGCCTGGAATAACACATAGGCTACCTTTTATACCAGAAAATTGGTTTCGCGGGAACCAAACAAAACTCAATGCACGCGGGCGTAAATAATAATTTATGAAATAATTTAGGTACTAAGTAAGTATAATATTTAACTATCTCTTGCGGTCACAACTGGCTTTACACTCGTTTGGGCACCTCTGATTGGTTAACATTCTTCCACTATTGGCCAAAATCCATTGACGCAGCAAAAATACCATAAATTCAGCCAATCAAAACAATTGAGACTGTAACAATGATTGATGCAGGTTTTACATAATCGCCCTGCTGGTCTTTAATATGTCAATTATTGATCTTATAGCCTACAGTTTGCGCAATAGGCAATAGGCACGTACTGTAGGTACAGGCAGACAGGCGAGCCGCCGGAGCGGCGCGACCGTTACGAGCCGTGTATCACTAACGCATCAGCAAGCCACCACCACCACCACCACCACTACAGCCCATTAGCGTCCCACTGCTGGGCACAGGCCTCCGCTCTAATAGGAGAGAGGGAATTAGAGCTAAGACCCACCACGCTGCGGGTTGGCGGGCTTTAACGACTATTATCATGTTAGTGATAATAACCGGCTTAACGTGCTCTCGGAGGCACGGGGGTGAAACACCGCCAACTCCTTAACTCCGGGCTAATACTTAGAATTCCTAGTCAGTAGATCCCAACACTTAATTATGGCTCGACCCTGGACTCGAACCCGGGACCTCGTCAGTCGCAGTCGAACATGCCCATAACCACTAGACCAACGAGGCAGTTAAAGTCTACGTTGGGATGAAATTCCCAGGTCTTTAATATGTCAATTATTGATCTTATTTTATCTTGTGGTACTTATGTAGGTCACGTCGAATAAACTAGAACAGTTATTGGACTGTGGATTAGATGTAGAAATTAATTAGGTATATAGTACTTATTAGCCCATAGGCTAGATGGTAGTAGACAATAATGTTGCCATTATATTGTAATGGAACTTTATGGTAAGAAAAAAAAAATTGATCCTTTAGCCTACAGTTTGCGCAATAGGCACGTACTGTAGGTACAGACTACAGACATATATATAGGCGAGCCACCGGAGCGGCGCGACCGTTACGAGCCGTGTATCAATAACGCATCAGCAAGCACTGGCTAGTATTTGTAGCTCCCAACATCCGCGAACACGGCTTGTTACTTTGTCTTGTTTGATTTACTGACATGTATCATTGTATCTTTTAGTTATTGCAGTTTTTTATTTCTTTCGCATTTATAGGCCAGGACTTGCGCATTCAATAAATTGTGAACACCTTTGAATAGTTTGTCTGGAAATTATACCTATCCTGGATACTAATGTAATCCATCGTCGTCATCAACAGATAGACGTCCACTGTTGAACATAGGTCTCTTGTAAGTTCAATAACGTATCAGCAAGCAGCATAGCATTTGTAGCTCCCAACATCCGCGAACACGGCTTGTTACTTTGTCTTGTTTGATTTATTGACATACTTATATCATTGTAAGTATATTTCAGTTAATGCAGTTTTTATGAGTTTTTTATTACGTTCGCATTTATACAAGGAGCCAAGAGATCAATAAATTATGAACACTGAAAATTATATTTTTCCATACTTATTCATATTATGCTTTTATAATAGCACAGGTATGGATACAATTTACGGCTCATAAAATTGTATCCATACTCATGATATTATAATTGCGAAAGTCTGTCTGTCTGTTATCTTTTTACAGGCCATCCGAAATTTGTATTAGAGATCCCGAAAACGCTAAGCTATTATATAATATACACGACAAGCTATTTTTACCCTAGAATAATAGAGTTCCTATTGGATTTTAGTAGATGCCAACACTTATGTGTGTCTCTGTCTGTTACATTATCAAAGCTAAACCACCGATCTCATCTTGTTGGGTTCCTACTAGCTACCATCATCCTTAAGAAAAACAGGATTTTTTTTACTGAAAATCGAAAATTCCCAAACAACTTTTAAAAATCTACATCGACGTGGATGAATAGGTACTACCAAGTGGTTTCTTATGAAAAGTGGAACTAAATAAAAGATAAGTTTTCTCATACATGAGCATCATACGACCCCACTTCTTTCTTCCTACTGGACAGGTAGGCACTTAAACCTCCAGTTGGAGGTCCGTTGTACGTGAAACGACCCCACTTATATTCGCCAATGTTTGGATGACACTCCATCTCTAGTGGTACTCGTCTAGTGATGGCAATCGTTAACGCCTTTGAAAGTTGATTGATCGATACCGACTGTAAAGGTCATCGGTAATCGCTTGAATACCGTGCTGTAGAACTGTTCCGGTTAAGAGTTTACTGGTTCATTTTAGTTCGTGCAGTGGTAATTTCAGAACAGACGTTTTGCATGCATTTCCATCACTTAGGTTGTTAAGATTAGTGAGTAATGTTTACTTTCTACCAGCGATCCATCATAGGAATATCTGAAGAGTAAGGTGAAAGACTTGAAACAATGAAAGACACAATTACAGAAAAACACAATCCCATACTTACATGTAAAAAGAAAAGTCCTAGACCACTCTTAATGACTCAGAATAAGGTTGTCAGAGAAAGGTTGTCTGGAAGAGATTGCATTAGCAATAAGACCGCCTTTGCACCCTTCTGTATTATCTTTTTTAAGTGTGTGCAATACAGAGTTTTATCTATCTGTCTCACTCATTGTTTCATCAATGCCCAAGAAAGCTGTGAGTTTACAGGTTCAATTTATTACGTAAGCTGAGTTCATTTGCTAATAACTTAATAAAAATCATTCCAGAAACAGGTATTATCAGTATTATACCCAATTCAATTTTGATGTCCTCTCGAGACACAGGTCTGACGCGTAGAGGATTATCGAGAGATTTAATACAATAAGTTAATAAGGTATTATCACTCTAGCCTGAGCTTTTTTTTATTTCTTTTTTTTATTAAACACAAGTTGGTTTCAAGGCTGCCAAGTTGCAGCAATCGCTTAATCAAAATCACGACCTATAAAATTATCTACATAATAATATAATGTACCAACTAATATTATTAGATATTAATGCGAATGTAAGTTTTTTTTATTACGCTTTCTTCCATATCCCCGGGGAAGGACAAACCTAGGCTAATTTCTGTCCTGGAAAATTAAAGAGTTCCCGTGGCCATTAAAAACTTTAATCACGCGGACGAAGTCGCATACATAAGCTAGTTATAAATATTTAAAGGGAGTTGATTTACTAATTTTACAACTTAAACATAAAAATAATCAATTTAATCAAACTTATAATAAAATTAATAAACCTAAATCATTTCTATAAATTCTAATCAATTTTTTACAAGAATCTAATAATTACGTAACCTACTCCTTTAGTAGAGGGATTCCGTCTTATGAAATGAAGATTATAATTTCTTAGTGATGCTGTGAAGAATCTCCTTTGGGCTCAAAGTTTGTATACCTGTGTAATAATTTAGCTCCCGGAATATATTCCAGGAATTTAGAGCAAAGTACTCTAATTATGTGTATGACATCCTTCAAGTTATACCTACTTCAGAATACCACGTGATACCACGTCTTCATATTTCAAAATCCTCACTAATAAAATTATAAGCTACCTGATGCCCGCGACTTCGTCAAATTTATAATATTAAGTATGATGTAGGTATTTTTGCTACGCTTTTATGTTTTACATTCAACAGATTTTAACGAAATTTGGTAGTGTGATAGGTTAAATCCCCGAGAAGGATATAGGCAACTTTTTATCCCGTAAAATCAAAGAGATCCCACGATATTTTACTAAAACTTTGATCCACACGAGATCGCGGACTATTCAACTAGTAATATTATAGTTATACTAGCCAAATGTGAAAGTGTGTACGTCTGTCTTTTCACGTCCCATCCGTTTAAATCCGTTTAACCTATTTAAACGAAAATATTTAATAGCTTCATTCCTGGGGGTCTACTCTCTTTCTCTCAAACGAAACTTCGCAAACGAACGTAATTAGTCGGTTATTAGACCCACACAAAATCGTTTAATCCAATCGGTCACGAAAATTTTCTATGGATCCGTACTTTGTCTGCGTGTACGAAAACGAAATAGAGAGGAGCATAGAGATAATATTATGTAGGAGAGGAGTTAACGAAATTTCGTTCCTTTGTTTGCGAAGTTTCGTTTTAGAGAAAGAGAGTAGACCCCCTGGGGCGGCTATTAGCTAGGAAAATACAAGTTCTCACGGGATTGAAAAGAACCGAAACCCAAGCTGACGAGGTCGCGGGTATCTACTAGTTGATTATCAATGTCAGTCAGTTTTTCTACTACTTAAAGTGTTCACTAGTAAAACTTGCAGAAGTCATTGTTTTTTTTCTGCTAGTTTAAGTACTTAATTAAAAACTTGCACAAACTAACTTGCTACGAGTGTTTATACAGTGGAAATACATTAAGTCTATGCCACACATCTGTAAGCTTCATTACTAGTGGACTCAAAGACGTATGACGAAAAAAAGTTTACTGAACTCTATCCTCAAGGTCAACGGCCCGAGTAATTTTAATTAAAGTACAATTATCTATTTTCCACTCTTTGCGCCCGGCATATATTACCCGTTAGAGGATTTGTCAAAATCTCAGGTCGTTACGCTAGCTTGGGTTTTGTTTGGACAGGGAAATTTGATCTCATGTAGGCTTTAATGTGTATGGAATAAGGCCTATCTTTTTGTTTTGATAATTTGGATGTTCACTTTGCTAAGCAGAAAAAGGTATAGGTACTGTCACAGCACAAGTATCGTATCGCAAGGCATCGTCAGGGTCTGCATCTGTATATAGTTGAAATCCCACAGATTCCACGGACGAAGCGATTTGCTTCCTCGTTTCTACGAGTAATGCGAACCGCTAGGATATGGAACGCCCTTCAGGCTTCCGTTTTTCCATCCGCTTATAATATTGGTATCCTCAAATCAAGAGTGAATAGGTGTCTTCTAAGCAAGCGCGCTCCACCTTAGGCTGCATCACTACTTCCAGGAAGTCTGATTGAAGGCAAGCGCTAGTCTGTAAATTTAAAAAAGAAAATTGCAAGCAAACCTACACCTACATACACTTTCATAGTGTGTTGGTTTGTCTTACAATCACACGGCACACCACAACAGAGCAACGGATCCACGTGATTTTTGGCGTGGAAAGAGTCAAAGAACTGAAAATGACGTAAGCGTCTTTTTATCTAAAAAAAATCAGAAGTTTCCCACAGGATTTAACAAAACCTGAGCTCACGCGGACGAAACCGCGGGCATCATCTAGTATCTTACAAAACGTAAGCAGATTATAGTGAATTTACATATTATGTTCTTGAAGTCAAAGACCTTACGTCCAAGACAATATCTTGCGTCATATTCCGCAATTTAATTACAACACTATCCTTAATTAAAACGTCAAATAGCGGTCAATAAACGTTTTAAGACGTCGTTAAATCGACGAAGGTAGATTCAGTGTAGGGGCGATACTTAACTTGATAAGTTGAACGCTTAGTTTAAATGTGCCATTACCATTATCTGCAATGAGTTTAGATGGATGTTTTGGGATTTATAGTGATTGAGAGCTTTATTTCTTGAGCTAAGGCGAATCTAAGCCTTATTATAGTGTACCTATAATAAGGCCTATCATCAATTCTATCCTATATTATCTTCAGGCCTATCTTACCAATACTTAGTGCAGTCAGGAGATACATTTTTTTCTAACAGCTATCGAACGGAGACGTCTAGACAGAGCAAATCTGCAGGGTTTGTAGGTATAATGCTGGGCACAAAGCTGAGCTGTACACACATTCTGGGTGGTGTCATAGGCAAACATATTTTTATGTACAATTGTATGTTAAATGTTTGTCTGTGTCACCATTGTGAAATAAATTTATTTTCTTTCTTTCTTTCTTTCAGGCACAAAATGGGGTAGGGCCTCTCCGAGCTAGCAGAATTTCTAGTAAGTAAGTACGAAACAATTTACAACAATAATACTAATACAACTATGTTTTACCTATGAGCAAATAAACAAAGATATTATATTTTCAATGTTGGCACATTCCCGCCGGATAACTTGGCAAATGTTCCCAGCCAATATTCAGATACCTATGCCACGACCTGCCAAACTTTAAGCTCGCAGAGTTGACAGAATACCAATTTATCAATTATTTATCTATACCTAAGTTTTCAAAGAAATATTTTTGGCTTTAGGCTGTGCTTTAGGTGTGTAATATTTATGTTTTGCGATATATTACGACGTCTCCTTGGAATAACATAAGAAGGTAAGAATTTTTAAGCCTGTTTAATTTTTATTTTTATTTCATTTTTCATATAAACTAGCGACGCCGTCACCGGGTCAGGTAAATTTGTGGGACTATAATTCCTTTGAGCTCTTTGATTTTCCGATATAAAAAGTACCCTATGTCCATCCCTAGAATACAAGCTACCTATAAAGTTTATAAGGTACCTATATTAGTAATACCTATTAATAATTATTGGGTTCGCCCATTTACGACAAAATCGGTCAGCAGATCACATTTAGATTTGTCAGATTTAAGGGTGAATTTTGAATAGTATTTTTGTTTGATGGTCATCGTCATCTGCTTATTTGTTTGTTAAAGTGTACAGAAATAAATAAAATTCAATTTCAATATTGACGGGATAGTGCGCATATTATTAAGGTTGCCTGGCAGAGATCGCTACTAAGTGATAAGGCCGCCTTTTTGTATTCTACTTAATTTTTTTTTCTGTGTATTTGTGTTTCCTTTATTTTACTGTGTTGTGGTGTACAACTAAAGAGTAATAATAATAATATTATAGGAATAAGCTACGCACTATCCCGTTTGTATTCTCTTTTCTTTCTGAGACCATAGGTTGTCTGGATCGCCATCAGCGATCAATTAAGAATAGGCCTTTGCAGTCCTATTCTTAATTGAGTTTAATGTATTTTGTAACTCCTTTTATTTTGTGCAACCAAGATTTTATAAAGATTTAAAATAAATAAAAAAAACTTCCTGCTAACTTTGAGAAGCACAGTAAAATTACGAATGTTAATGAAAAAGCATGCTTAATAAATTCCATGAGCCTTAAATAATTACCATTAAGTATTTAATTTGCTATCGGTATTTTGCCTATTAGGCTTACAATACTGATTGCATAGCATCATCAATCTATAAAACCTATCTATGATTACCGGCCTGGAACCGGTAGCGCAGGATCGACTCCCGGTACGAGCAAACTTATCTCTCTTATATCGCGGAATTTAAGGATATGGCCTGAGTAAGCGCGTTTTGTTGAGCGTGTAGCGTGCAATCAGAACAGTAGGCAAATAGTTAATTTTTTGTAGTGTTAGTGCAGTTTTTAGGCGCCACTAAGATTCAAGACAAAACGCTTGTGTTTCTGAAAATAATTATAATGTCGTCCAAAGTGTTTACATTGCAAATTTGATTGATCGTTCGATCACATAAGCGTCAAAGTAAAATGGATCTTAACTGTATTGGTTTAGAGCTCAATTTCGCTCAAGTTCTCAATTTCCAAACAATAGGTTTCAAAATTAAAATTGATTGTACTGAATTTGTTACTTTAAATCAAGACTTTCATAAAAGCCCAACTTTTTTAAAAGTTATCTCATGGATCTTAGATACTAAGGAACTTATGATCCTTTGCCAAATAAGCTAAAGCATTAGACCAAAGACGCAGTTAAAACGCTGCCCGCCCCGCCCCGCCTGTCGCTCAGCTAAAGCGGGCACTCAAGCCTTACTCAAGGAAACTTGTTGCGTCAAACAAGACCATAAGAGGGAAATAAAATATATCAAGCAACTTATAGCTAATGTACGTATTATGTTCGAATTAGTTTTGGTCTCAGGCTGCGATAGTTTCGTTTCACTTGTCGATATTTGTCGACTCAATTACATATCGTACCGATGCGGAATCGATGCGGAACGGGGAGACACAAGATATTTTTGACCGAGCGAAGCGAAGGTCTCTGAGTCTACTTGAGTGAATTTGCACTTGTCCGTCCGTCCGTCCGTCTGTCAGAGCCTTATAGCTTATGAATTACTGAACGTAATTACTTCAAATTTAAATTTAATATGTAAACTGATGGCCTCCCGCCGAATATGGCTTAAAAAATTATAAAAATCTTTATTTCAGGGGGGCTCTCATAAAAGCGAATGCGAAGTAAAATATTTTTTATAGCGTTACATAGAGTTGCGGTATATCATTTTAAAGCTAATTAGGAATAGAGTCCAAAAATATATTTTTTTGAATTTTTCCCCTAAAATTGACGAAATGGGGGGCTTTCAAAGTGGCGATTTTCTAACGTCCAAAGTTGACCTCAGAACTCTCAATTTTCTGAAAGGCTGAGCCTGAAACTTATCAATTATTTGAATTATATCCTGTACTTGAACAACAAATACTAAAATTAGATAAATATTGTAAGGAAACAAAATTATTAAATTTTTAATAAGCTTCAATATTTTTAACAGAACTTCACAATGATGTCAATAGATGGTGCTCTGTACAAGTTTATGTATACCGCGAGGTCTCAGTTCGGGGCGAACCACTGGTTTATTTATTTAAATCACCTGAATGGTGATGAAAGTGACGATGCATGCTATGATGGTAAGAGTATGCTGTATGACATATAAATTAAACAAAACCCCAAATCTGAGTCTACACGGTTTCGTACTGGAACGCTTAATCGCTGTATATTGATTGATGATTTATGATTTTTCCGAAAAAACACCGTGTGTAATCGTGTCTAACCGTGTCCGCGATGGACCGCGATATGGAACGCGATTATTTCAGTTTTTTTTAGGTTAGCTCGCTACCATCTTAGACTGCATCATCACTTACCTTCAGGTGAGATCGCAGTCAAGGGCTAACTTGTAGTGGATTAAATAAAAAAATAAATAAAACTCTTTTATTTTCCGGAATAAAACACTGAGTAGGTATAACCGTCTCCAAAATGGAAGCTGTCTATATGCCTCATTTCGACACTGGTACAACTTTTGAGCCGTGACATCAAAAAGACAGACAGACAGACAGACGAATTTAAATTTTATTCGTATGGATGCATTATTTGGGCACTTTTATATAAAGTAAATCGTTCAACATGAATTTATTACAAGAAAAAAGAAAAGAAGACTCGAAATTCCGCCATAATAATAATCACCCAATTAAGATAAAAATCTGCTAATAAGATAGAAAAACTTTTGCCGTTAGCCCAAAACTAGTACTTGAAATTGATCAAAAGATGTTATACTAACTAGTTAGTACCTAAATTGATTTTTGTAGGTACAGTCACGGTCTGAAAATGTTTACCTCTTTAAGATTCATAATTTCATGCACAAATCTATGCTAGAATGTAGATATGTGATTTGATTAGGCATCCTAGATTTTTTAACATGGCTTGTTCGCTGAAGAGTAGGTGGCTTCTAGTTAGGATAGATGATCTTGTGATGAGACGATGATGAGAAAATCTTTTTTAACTATTTTTGATGAATGTCACTTTAACGTGACACGTTCACTCTTTAACAAAAGCAATGAAGCTCAAGTGTCAAACTTTAAATAAGAAAATGAGTTTTATTTTTAAAATCTTGTAAAATCTTGATTACCTACCTACTTTTGTTATATAATTGGGTATTTGACAACAAGTCAAATCAGCAACTATTTTTCAAACGTCAAAACGCGCGACTGAATGAATGAATGAATTTCTTTATGAACAGTGACGTCATCAAAATGCTACTCACTTTTTAACTTCAATCTATAGTTTAAAATGGTTTTTAAACATAAAACTAACAGGGGACGTGGATATTACGACTTTTGGGAGATCCTCTATTTAATAATCACTACAAATTAATTTATTTGAATTGATGTAGCGTTTTACACTTTACTTCTCGCAGTGTTCAAAATAAATGAATTTGAAATCTTATAACCATTTTCTGACCGCGACTGTACTCTCTTAAGTTTCCCAGTCACTTAGTTTCAATGAAAATAGCAAAATCCCATTGAAAACTAGCTTTAATGGCTCGGACGGCAAAGGTCAACACGAACTTTGACATTAATTTTCAATGATTATAATTTATATCATTTATCAATAATAATGGGCTTTAAATTATAATAGGTCTTTAGGTATTCGATATAATCTTTTAATGTGCTACGAAAGTTTATAGTCAAATTCAAATTAGGTAGATACCTATGTAAAAGATTTATAATAATTAAATCAAATCAATTTAGTGTTTGCTTTTAAATTCTTATTAGTTAAAGATAAGACTTCTGAGAACTTTAGGTCACGATATGAATATTATCTGTAGATGAAGCCTAGTAACCTACTATTTAATTCGATAGCATAAAAACAAAAGATGGTAAGAATTTCGAGCTATCTATACTAATACTAGCTGATGCCCGCGACTTCGTCCGCGTGGATTGAGGTTTTTCGGTTCCCGCGGGAACTCTTTAATTTTCCGGGATAAAAAGTAGCCTATGTGCTATTCCAGACTATAATCTATCTCTGTGCCAAATTTCATCCAGATCCGTTCATCCGTTGGAGCGTGATTGAGTAACAAACATACATCCATACATACATCCATCCATCCAAACTTTCGCATTTATAATATTTATTTGATATTTGATTATAAATGCGAAAGTTTGGATTTGGATGAAAGTTGGCACAGAGATAGATTATAGTCTGGAATAACACATAGGCTACTTTTTATCCTGGAAAATCATATAGTTCCTCCAAAAAACCTCAATCCAGCCCGTATAATAAAAAAATGGGGTTTATATTTTTTTAATAATTTATACGAAATATCAATTTCTAAATTGATGCAGCTTAATAATATTCGTAATAGACCTAAATCCTGCGCAGAGGATGATTTTCATATCAGTTATGCCGTGCGATTGGTTTGTCAGTCAACATTTCATTACCAACCCTCACAAATTGGACTGACGACATCAAACGAGTCGCAAAGAGCCGCTCAATCTCCATCGACGATCCAGGTGACGCGACGCAAGGCCACAGCGTATGGAAGTCCTACTATAGACCTGTGTCCAGCATTGGACATCTATCGGTTGAAGACGACAATAAATAGAACAGTGCCAGTACGTAAATTTTTTTAGGAATCGCCTGAAAATCCGTGCTGTTATGGTGAATCTACAATTCTACGCCATAACAGCATCACGCTGAGTCGATTCCCTTTTTAACTGACTCCAAAAAAATGAGAAGGTTCTCAATTCGGCGCGTATTTTTTTGGAATTATTGTGTCACAGTTTAGTTCCCAAGTTATGTACTAGTAATTTTGTTTTGTATTTTATCTGTGTCCTTTGTAATTCCGAATAAAAATGTATTTATTTATTTATAACTATACGATGCCCGTGACTTCGTCCGCGTGGATTGATGTTTTTTCATTCACGCGGGAACTCTTAAATTTTCCGGGATAAAGAGTAGCCTATGTCCTTCCCCGGGATTTAAACTATCCCTATGCCAAATTTCATCAAAATCGGTTGAACAAATGGGCCGTGAAAGCGTAACAGACAGACAGACGGACAGACAGACAGACACACTTTCGCATTTATAATATTAGTATGGATTCAGTCCCCGGGGCCGGCTCCACAGACTGTCATCCACAGGTAAAAACTAAAAAAGTTACCTAAACCCAACTACACAAAAACTACTCGATGTGGGTTAAACAGAAGTTAAGAACACCAACCGCGATCGTGGGCAGCCATTAACTTAAACACTATAGCGCGGCCGGTACAGTTTTATTATTGTTATTAATTAACTTTATGAGCACTAATTCGAGACTCTGTTTCAGGTCGCTACACATTCTAACTCTCACTGGCGGGCCACTAACACACTCGACCAGCGAGTAGAGTGGCCATAACTCTGATATTTTAAAGGAAAAACCAAAAAAGTGATCCACTCAGCAAGGTGGAGCGATGTTATCCGGCGGGTGGCTGGCATCGATTGAATGAGGAAAGAGCACGTTGGCGCGACTTGAAAGAAACCTATGTCTAACAGTGGATGCACAATGGCTGATAATAATGAAAAAAGTGATTACTAAAAATTTTATTATTTTAAGGCGAAAATACAGGACCAAACGGGAAAAAAATCAGCGCGAAAAGTCCACGTTTGACAATATGTCCTGTCGCGCCCGTCTGTGCAGCTCTATACACTGCGAACGCGGACATTTCGCGAAGATAATAAAATAGAGATAAATAAATAAATAAAAATAATAAGATTAATATGTGTTTTTTTATTGTATTGTATTTTTAATGCTTTGTATATGTATGTGTAATTTTAATCATTTAAATATGTAATATTGTAGCCTGATAAGACGTATTGGGAAACTGTAATATCCTATCGGGTATGTCCTATCAATAAAATAAAATAAAATAAAATAAATAAATAAAATAAGATGTTTGCCATGTTTGCCGAGTTTCTTGCTGGTTCTTCTCGGTAGGAATGTCATTCCGAACCAGTGGTAGATTCAATTGACGATTCAAAAGCACTTGTAAAAGTTTATTTGAATAAAAACATTTGAATTTTGAATTTATGTCCGGTCCATAGTATTTTGCCCATAACGATAGACAATTTTGTTCTATTTTCAATTTAATTTCAATTTCAATTTCAATTTCAATTTTTCAATTTCAATTCTTTAAACGCTTGCAAAAAGCGTCTTTTAACAGCCGTTCTATGATCGACAGCAGCTGTCAAGCGGCAGAGAAAAGGGAAAAATCAAACAAACGACGCGACGTAACAAACTTTTAACGTTATTACCGTCCATAAAAATGCCTCAGTTCGTCACTACTTAAGAAGTTTTACTACAAAAAAATCAATAAAATAGTATGATTAAAAAGGTAAAATTATTTAAATTCCTTTAGGTTGAACGAGCAATAATTCAAATCGTTAAAGTTCATACCTATATCACTCTCACTGAATAATCTGGCTCACTAAAATATTCGATAAGATGACCATAAATATTCGACCTATTCCTAAATGGACTTCATAATAATTATAATTGGCTTTATAATTTCTGAATTTTCTCTGGTCTGGTCTGATGGGAGGCTTCGGCCGTGGCTAGTTACTGGCAATGACGTACCGCCAAGTGAATCAGCGTTCTGGTACGATGCCGTGTAGAAACCGATCTGCTATAACTGCTGTACGCCTAAAAGGTTAGCCCCCCACCGTCTTAGACCGCATTATCACTTACCATCAGGTGAAATCGCAGTCAAAGGCTAACTTGTAGTGGAATGAAAAAAAAACCGGTCAAGTGCGAGTCGGACTCGCGCACCGAGGGTTCCGTACAAACCTGTAGTAAGTTTTACGATTTATGACGTATTAAAAACAAGACGAAATGAACCGCAAAACTAACTTTGTTTGTAGAGGTTTATTGTTAATATCAAAAAATTACGTTTGTTGTATGGGAGCCCCCTTTTAATATTTACTTTATTGATATTTAATTATTTATTTTGAAAGGTAATATACAAGTTAATATTCTGTGAAAATTTGAACCGTCTACCTGTTACCGTTTTTAATATTGAGCAAAAAAATACGAAAAAAACACGTTTATTGTATGGGGACCCCCCTTAATATATATATTTTTTTAATTTTTAGTATTTGTTGTTATAGCGGCAACGGAAATACATCATTTGTGAAAATTTCAGCTTTCTAGCTATCACGGTTTATGAGATACAGCCTGGAGACAGACAGACAGCGGAGTCTTAGTAATAGGGTCCCGTTTTTACCCTTTGGGTACGGAACCCTAAAAAAGAGTTACCACGGGATATTGATAAATCCATCGCGTCGCGATCAATCATCGCGGACGAAGTTGCGGGCATCATCTAAAGTTTATATAAACTTTTACGTCTTCATAACATGTTAAGGAAAACTACTTACTTGGATAAAATAAAAAGCTAATGCGAGTATTCGATAAAACTAAATAAGAACTGAAAAATAATTGCAATTAAGATTATAAATATCTCGATGAAAGTGCCTGAGCAAAGATAGGACTGACGTTTATATTAAATTGAGATATTTTATTAGTTTATTATGCATTTTATTAGTCATCCGAGATGTTATAGAGCGTGCTTAGAGAGATAAACCTAATTAAATTCTTGTTTGATAAAAGTTATAATTGGAAACCAGTTACAAATTCTTAATCATTGACACTATATTAATATTTCAAAGTTTATTTTGTACGTTGTATAATTAACTATGATTGCGTATTAGTTAAGTGAGATAATTAGTGTTTAATAAGTTAATTAAATGGGAAAATTTGCCTGAATTATATATTCAAAATTGTGTGACACTAACCGTTTTATAAATACAAAAATGCGTCTTTTGGTAGGTTTTCCTTCAATCACACCACAGTGAAGCAACGGATCGACGTAGTTTATTGAATGGATATAATTAAAGATCTCGAAAGAGACATATTTTACTTTTGACCTTGCAAAATGAAATAGTTATTAATCTCTCTTTCTCTGCGTCATATTCCTCATTACTAAGGGTCGTGACCCCATTTCATTAACCAAATAATGGTAGGAGTTTTCTTGGGATTATAATGCGGTGGGTTCCCACGTCCTTCCGCACACGACTCGACTAAAATAATTTAAACTCTTAGGTTTGTTACGATTATTATCAGATATTAGTGATAATGACCGGGACCAACGGCTTAACGTGCTCTCCAAGGCACGGAGGAAACGAAAAGGTCAAATTTGAACCTCCAAATTCGGTCACCTATCCAGTTACCGACTTAGGTCAACGTTGCTTAACAATCGCAATCTTTGATACTGATATGCGTTGTCACCAGCTAGGCCATTCGTCCCACACTCAATAAGTCGGATTATTGATCAAAAAAAATTAAAAACACGACTGCTCTGCCAAAAATATTTTTTCCAAAATATTATAGCCAGTGTCTCTCGGGAAGATGTAAGGATTCCAATGATATCCCATACATTCAAATCTGTTCAAGCATTTAAAACTTATAGTGGAGTAAACAAAATCACATACATACATGAACCCTGAAACTCCGTTTTTTGGGCAGTCCTGTACTGAATGGGATTGAGTCGCGACTTTCAGATGGGAGTACTGAAGTACTCCCATCTGACGACAGACATCAGACGACATGTAGATATTCACATCATTTGCTGTTGAGATTATGTGATTAGACGTTTATTCCCATCATTATTGGCCGAATTGCAGATGAGCTTACGTGATAAGACGTCTATGAAAAAAAAAACATTTGAATTTTATGAAGTTGAAAATAGCTCATCTCTATTTGAACTGACTTTCCATCGATAGAATACGGAACCCATGGCCACCCTAGCAACACAGGAAGCAATCTTCACTGCGCCACCTCTAGATTCGTTGCATTTTGCATGAGCATTAGATATCGAGTGCTCTATTATTCCGCATTTGTTTTGCCTCAATCGTTTTCTTGTATGATAATGTTATTCGTATTTTTACCCGACTGCGGAACGCACAGGGTTATATATGGAGTGATCGTGAAATATACATTTCATATTTACCGCCGGCTGCTGTGACGATTGTATATTGATTTATTTGTTGTTCTATATTTTAATAAACATTTACGTTTTATGTCAGTTTTATAATTTACCTAAATACTATATTCATACCGGCTTACAGCTGCATCTTGGGATCATACAACGCTTAAAGCCATGTTGTTCCACTATTATTGACTTTCATGTTTTAGAATTATAATCCTTATTTTAGTGACGTCAAGGTACCTACGTGACATCAAACTGTCATATTGAGTAATATTGCTTAAGTATTGCTTATAGCGCTGGCAGTATGGCCCCTGGTCTATGTCATTCTCTCTTCGATAAGTTGGTCCTGCATATTATTACCTTATATCCTCACTAGCTGATGCCCGCGACTTCATCCGCGTGGTTTAAGGTTTTTTGATTCCCGCGGGAACTCCTTAATTTTCCGGGATAAAAAGTAGCATATGTCACTCTCCAGCTCCTCAACAGCTATACTCATACCAAAAATCATGTCGATCCGTTGCTCCGTTGCGGCGTGATTGAAGGACAAACCAACAAACAAACCAATAAACCAACAAACAATATTTCGCATTTATAATATTAGTATGAAGTATGATATTACTAGCTGATGCCCGCGACTTAGTCCGCGTGGATTGAGGTTTTTCGGTTCCCGCGGGAACTCTTTAATTTTCCGGGATAAAAAGTAGCCTATGTGCTATTCCAGACTATAGTCTATCTCTGTGCCAAATTTCATCCAGATGCGTTCATCCGTTGGAGCGTGATTGAGTAACAAACATACATCCATACATCCATCCATCCAAACTTTCGCATTTATAATATTTATTTGATAACAACCTCCCTGGCGCAGTTATGAGTGGTGCTATATAATGGACATAAATGTGAGGTCCTGGGTTCCATCCCCGGAAGGGTCATTGGGAATTTATAATTTCAGAATATTCCCTTTTCTGGTGTGGTGGGAGGCTTTGGCCGTGGTTAATTACCAACCTTCCGGCAAAGACGAACCGGTTTAGCGATCCGATTATGGGTAGGTATGGGTTTAATAAAACTGCCATGCCCTAACAAGTTAGCCCGCCACAATCTTAGACGGCATCATCACTTACCACCAAGTGAGATCGCGGTCAAGGGCTAAGTTGTAGTGAAATAAAAAAGCTAGCAGCAACTATTGTTAAGTGTATTACCATACTGAATACATATAATTAACCTACAATACTTACGTATTATAATATTCATGTTAAAAATTCAAAAGTTCGTGTGATTTGTACACATTCGTGCATCATAATTTTCGCATTTTTATTATATCATGCGGGCATTTTGTTACATAATAAGGCATACATTATGTCTAGAATATATTACTAGATGATGCCCGGGACTTCGTTTGCGTGCCTTTTTTTTTAATCTTGTTGAAACAATATTATGTCCTTTACCGGTATTGAAACTCAAACTCATATGTTTGTTATTCGAATAAGCTTTTACAAAAGCTTTTGTATCGTAGAGTGAATCTACCACTGGAAAAGAAGAATCAGCAAGAAACTCGGAAAAAATTATAAATTACAATACATATTATGCTCTTTTATCACTTACATAATATTCAACAGTTCAACATATACCTATAATAAGCTTTTTCACTTTCACGAGCATATTTTTTATGGAATACCTACTTAAACTTCTGTAAAGGCAAGTTTAAAATGAGTTGTGGAATTTTGTTAAATAGTATCCTTTTTTTATTGCGCGTCTGGCCAAAGCAATGATGAGCTAGGTTGGAGCGCGTTTGTCTAGAAGATGCCTATTCACTCTTGCCTTGAAGGTAGGTACTTAAGTTATACGTGGCAGGCAATACATGCGCTGGATGGGCGCTCATTCTCACGAACGAACTTCGGACTTTCTTGAGGCGGAGCGATGGAATCACGAGGCTATTGCGGTTTCTAGTTAGACTACAGTGCATATCGCAAGCTGTATCTGTATTAAATCTCGTCAAAATTCAAAATCTACACATACATAACGTATATCTAAAATCTGAATATGCATATGACACACGTGAGTTCGCATTGATATAAGCTTTTCATCATACAGCGGAAGTTCTTGGACTTTCTGGGATAAACACAGCCTTCCCCGGGATACAGCCTGTCGCTGTAGCCTGTAGTCTGTACCCAATTTCTGTAAAATGGGTTCAACAGATGAAAACGAAACAGACATAAATCATTTCGCATTTATAATTTACCTTTTGTGGATTACGCAACAAAAATGCTATTTGACTATAACTAAAGCAAATATTGTCAGGTATGTATTTGCATGACTACATTCTATGAAGAGGCGTAGCTAGACCGAACCCGGAGGTTGTCATTCCAAAAATGCCTTATCATTCAGCTGCAACCATTACTCCATTATAATACCACAGATAGACAGCTAACTGTACTCTTGAGACTTGAGTACTTAGGTACCTACTCGTAAATAAATTAAAAATTATTTTACGCTAGATGATGCCTATTCATCAGATTTAGGATTGTTTTAATTACCTGGTAAGACACTCATCGATTTTCCTTTGATACATTACAGTTACATAATATTTAAATAAGTATCTAGGTATACTAATATTATAAATGCGAAAGTTTGGATGGATGGATGGATGTATGGATGGATGTTTGTAAATCAATCACGCCAGATTGGCAGAACTGATCTACATGAAATTTGGCAAGGAGATAGAACATAGTCTGGAATAGCACATAGGCTATTTTTTATCCTGAAAATTAAAAAGTTCCCGCGTGAACCAAAAAACCTCAATCCACGCGTACAAAGTCGCGGGCATCAGCTATTTTTTTTTATTGCGTGATAGGCTTGCGCTTGACGACATTCATGCTTAGTGCAAAGCAATGATGAGGTCTAGGTTGGAACGTGCTTGCCTAGAAGATGCCTATTCACTCTTGCCTTTAAGGTACTTAAGTTATAAGTGGCAGGAAACACGTGCGCTGGGAGGGTGTTCCACACCCTAGCGGTTCGTATCAGAAACGTCGAGCAAAAACGTTTCGTGCGAGCAAATTGGACGTCAACCACATAAGGGTGCCAACAAACAAACAAACAAACAAACAAACAAACAGCTAGTTTCAAATTTAAAAAAAGAAATAAAAATAACACAGAAAATTACAAAACTGGCATAAGTATAAAACGATCAAAACATAAATAATCGAATCACATGCTTGATCACCGAAATTAGGTCACCGAAATAAAATCTAATCAATTAGAAGAATATAAATAAAATAAACTTAACCTATTTTTAACCGACTTCCAAAAAAGGAGGAGGTTCTTAATTCGGCGCGTATGTTTTTTTTTAAATTAAAATATTAGCGTTGTGCGTAAAAATAAGTAAGTAATAAATAAGTAATCTCACGGCCACAGAAATACGACGAAATGTAATAAATTAGAAAAAAATACTGCTTGGAAAAAAAATCTTATTTTCAGTTAAAATATCCGCGTTGCGCATAGCAACCAATGCAATGCACTAATGATTACAAACTGTGCACAATTTCACCAAATATTTTGCTATATGACGGGCAGAAGAAATTTCAAAAGTGGCTTAAGTATAAAACGATCAAAACATAAATAATCGCTAGCGTACAAGCGCCGCCGCCCCGCTCCGCTGCCTCCGTGCACTCTTTCGTATGACGAGACCACGAGAGCCGGCTGATTTCTAAATAATTTAAATACGCGCACGAGATCTGCAATTAATGCCATTCGGAATTGGGTTTGTATCGCGTGACGGGATTTGTCTTGCTTTTCATATCTATCGATTTTATTTTTGATTTCGTGGGCGAGTAACCTAATAAAATGTCAATATCATCATTTATCTGTCTCGTTAGTGTCTAGTGGTTACTTGGTTTGTATGTTCGACTGTAAATGACAAGATTCTGGATTCGATTCATGGTTTGGGCCGTACCTAATTGGGTTTTTCTCACAAGAAATTCTCACACCCTAGCTCCGGTCTAGGGATAAGATAAGGAAGTTGATGGTTAATTACTATCGTGCCACGGAGAGCATGTAAAGACGTCGATTATGCAGCTGATCTCTCTCCTATTGTGTCGGATTTTCCGTCCCATCGGCTAAAATAAGTAAGGGAGCAAATAATCCACCTATGATTGCGTTTACACTTGTTCATTAAATTTTATAATAAGTAGGTAACTCCTATGCAGAGGTCTATTTCTATTACCATGCATATAATTCTGTGGTACAATAACTAGGTATCTAGGTATCTAGGCAATATATTTACGTGTTCATTCCGCACCTAGATATAGGTACCTGTAAATTTTACGTGACTAGATACACAGAGATATCTTTGTCACGGTTGACAAAGTTCGCAAAATGTAGTCGAAAGATTTGTTTCGTATCTTTGGCATACCTACGCGCAATTTATTATTTCACAGGACTACGCCGGAACTCGACTCATCTATGCTACGGTTGGCTGAATTTATAGTTCCAAAAAAAAGGAAGAAATATCGCTAGCTACATACAAATAGAAATCCGCTTATTGTATCAGTAAATGTGCGACAAGAAATCGGAAGCTTCTTCGAATATTCCAGAAGTGGTAAATCATGGAGTCGCAATTTCCTCTTTAAATTATTGCTATTTAACTGATTAAGTATGAATTATTTTTGTCCGACGAATGGCTTTTGATTTTATTTCTAGTTACCACGCTGCTGACAAAAGCGACACAGCATTAAGGTCAGTGTCGGAATGCTAGATGGAATGGAGTCTAACGTGGACTTAGGATCTATACCTTAGTCCACGTTAGACTACACATCTTGTGATTTTGCTATCATTAGCTTATAGTAATTAAACAAAAGCAGAAGAAGATTTTAGATCCCCGGTTTAACGATACAACGTTAATTCTTGAAAGAAGATGCATCGGAGATTTTCTGTACCTATAGTTTTTGACAGTTTTCGATAGTTTACTTGAAGTCGGGCGTAAATTCAGTTAAAACTATTGAAACTCTCAGCTATATTTTTCGGCCACAGATCGTGACTTACGCTTTTATATTTAAAAGAAAAATACAATTAATTTTCCAAAGCGATTTCATGAAAAATTTTCCATTTTCACATTTCGTGAAAACTTTTAAATGTACCTATTCTTTATTTTTAGATTTATATCTTTTTTACATAATATGTAGATACTTAATTCAGGTAGGTACGTACCTACTTGATTTGTTAATTCTGAAAATTTAAATAGGTTAGATGGTAATTATCATAATTGCACGATGCATTTTTAAACAGTAGGTACGTAGTTAAATTTAAATCAAAATTACCCATAAGCATGGACTTATCATGCCCATAAGAAAGTAGTGTTCTATATTTTAAATTTTCATACTTAGCCATATCGTTCATCATCGTCGTTCGTGCCCCATCATAATATTATGTATAATCCCATGTAATGCCCATGCATATACTTTATAATACCTCCCTTCAAAAAAGTTTGACATAAACGTATCATCTACCTACCTACTTGATATAGCAGATTTTTCAATGATACTACCCCTACTGAAAATATGTGAATGATATCAATTATTACATATCCCAGTCAATTTAAGTCAATACCCGCTCATTAGCTGTCGCCATATTAATGAACAAAAAGCGCGATCACTTACGATTTCAATGGCACAGTAACGGAATCCGATCAACACACAAAACCATGTCACTAAACACTGGAACTGGCACTAGACGCGAGGCGCGTTCGAAGCGGATCGGTGCGCGGGCGCAACTGAGAAAGAAAAGAAACCCACCACCCGCCGGTGATTGCAATTTTTCTGACGCGAAGGAAATGGATTGTATCTTCCGTACCGAGTGGAAATAAAGCGTAATAAACTATGCATGTCTTGATGGTAAAAGTAACTGTCGGAATTACTGTCATCAGATGGCCACGGCTATGGTATTTAGTTGAATATGATTTATGATCGTTGTTGAGGGACGAGTGGCCTAGTTGTGACAACGCGTATCAGTCGATTGTGATTGTTTAGCAACAATGACCCAGGTCGGTAACTGGATGGATGACCGAATTTGTTGGCCTTTACTTTAACTCCGTTCTCGGAGAGCACGTAAAGCGGTCCGCGTTGGTCCCGATTGTTATCACTAATAGGTATCTGATAATCATCATTACAAACCATAGTAAAGTAAAAATACTCTTTAGTCGAGTCGTAAGTATGAGGAAGGACCTGGAAAGCCACCGCATCATTATCCCAAGAAAGCTCCTACTATTATGTTATTAATGGAAAGGGGTCACGACCCTCGGCAACGAGGAATACGACGCAGAAAGCGAGAAACTTGTATATAACATGTAAATTTTTAAGAAACCCACGACGAACTGCGAGGCTCCTTTGAGGCGCTCAGTGGCGCAGGACATTAATATTACCATGAGTTCACAGCCTCTAGTGTATCCTATTTGAGTCACTGACCCAGCAAAGGAAGTAACTGTATGAAGCCGGGAATAAAAACAATATCCCCGATCGGACAAGACGCTCCATTTAGGGCCTTTTGCGCATTATAAGAAAATTTCTTGTGTCTTATGAGTAACTAGCTGATGCACGCGGCTTCGTCCGCGTGGATTGAGCTTTTTTGGTTCCCGCGGGAACTCCTTAATTTTCTGGGATAAAAAGTAGCTTATGTGCTATTCCAGACTATAATCTATCTCTGTGCCAAATTTCATCCAGATCCGTTCAGCCGTTGGAGCGTGATTGAGTAACAAACATCCATCCATACATCCATCCAAACTTTCGCATTTAAAATACTTATTTGATATTTGATGTCCATAGTATTCATCCTCTAAAATTAATTGCTGATGCTTGTAGCATCATTTCAAAGCAAGGCACATTTAAATAGTATATCTAAGAGGATCACAAACTACTAATTGTAGGTACCTACCAGGAAAATTAATCATTTTCTGACACTTGACCGGTTCGCATTTCACTTTCAACAAATTTTTGAATTACATCACACACCATAAATCAATATGATGATTTATGTCTACGTATAACACGTTTATTTTGTTATATAACCCAAAAATTACTTATTTTATTACTCGAAATTGAGCGTCCATTAAGTTATCTTGAACCGCTCTATAACGAGTTTTTGATAGGAATGATTATTTCCTTTCCGGTGATTTCTGAACCCGTATCAACTCTTAAATCCGATAGCTATATAACTATTACCGACATAAACAGAGAGTTTTGCCTCAATTATTTAATTTCCGTCAATAATAAAGATAACTAGCGAAGAGATAAATTTTTTTTATTAATAAAACTACCTGATGCCCGCTATTTCGTCCACGTTGTAAGGTTTTTTGGTTACCGCGGGAACTGTTATATTCCGGTGTATAAAGTAGCCTATGTGTTATTCCAGACTATAATCTACTAGCTGATGCCCGCAACTTCGTTCGCGTGGCATAAGTTTTTTAATTCCCACGGGCACACCTTAATTATCCGGGATAAAAAGTTGCCTATGAAACTTTCCAGGTCTAAACTATAACCATGCAAAAAATCATGTCAGTCCGTTGGTCTGTTGCGGCGTGATTGAAGGACAAACCAACAAACAAGCACACTTTCGCAATCATAACATTAGTGTGATTTCTTTGAAAAATTTCATCCAGATCCATTCAGCCATTCTGGCGTGATTGATTAACAAACATCCATCAGTTCATCCATTCATCCATCCAAACTTTCGCATTTATAATATTAGTATAGATATGCCTGCATTATTCTCCCATAGTTATAAGCAATGATAGCCTAGTAGCTTTGATGCCAGGACTTCCTATTCCGGTAGTTGCGAGTTCGATACCCGGGCAAGCATCTCTTACTTTTCAAAGTTATGTGCGTTGTAAGAAATTTAATATCACTTGCTTCAAACGGCGAAGGAAAACATCGTGAAGAAATCTGCACGCCCGGGTTTGCTACTGCACGTGTTTCAACCTCTGGAGCATCCGTGGTAGCCCGCCTACCATACAATGCAAAACCCACAGAGCGTCCTTCGTCGCCCGCCGACACGGGACGTTTAGAGGGTTGCGCGTAATCAAAAAGCGATCTATTGTGAAAACTACTTTACTTGTCTCATTTCTAACTCTAGGATAATACTCGTAGACATCCTAACTATATTTTTGTCTTTGAAATTAGAAATTATTATATTAAATTTGTCTTTGGTTCCGAACTTCATGCATAGATCAGATATGTTTTCGAAGCTGTGTGAAGTCTGCCAATTTGGCCAGCATGGTGGACTAAGGCCAAATTCTTCTCATTCCGAGAGGAGACTCGTCCTCAGCAGTGAGCCGGCAATGGGCTGGTAATAGAGAGAAGTAAAGTAACTAAAACACATTGTTATAATTGTCAGTAACGGTGATCACGCGATATCAGTTGCTCAGAAATCTAGAGCTTTGCTAACAGTATCTTGAAGTTTTGTACCGCGAGTTCCCTGATTCGCAACGAAACAAACTGCTTGCTTGAAAAAACGAAGAGAAAACCTACAAGGCAAAATTTCAAACTTCTAGGCCCAGCTAGCTGTTCATGTGTTGTCACATTGATATATTTTGATAATAATTATGTCAGTCTGTCAAGATCAATTATTAAATGTAGTTAGAATATATAATGCTAGCTGACTCCCGCGACTTCGTACTTAATTTTCCGGGAATAAGTAGCCTATGACACTCTCCGTCCTCAACTACCTATACTCAACTACTCATGCAAAAATCTCGTCGATCCGTTGCTCTGTTGCGGCGTGATTGAAGGACAAACAAACACACTTTCGCATGTATAATAATATAAGTACGACGATTTAATGGCCTACATGAAATATATGGACTTTTAAAAAAAACGTTTCTTAAAATTCATCTAAATAACTAGGGCAAGTAAACATGCGTGTGCGTTGATGTCTTTTTGACCGACTTTGAAAAAATTTCGTCCTCTTTTTATTAACTTTTATAAATATTCTTGGACTCCGTGAAATTTAAACCGGTGGAAAAACGTAAAAAAATTAAAAAACTATTAATCAAAATTCTTTTAGTATAATATCGACAGAGAACTATATAAATTATACTTATTTGCTTCATTACATCAGGGTCTCTTATATGTATTTTCATTGCTAAAATAAAAATAAAAATTTGGCGATAATCCAAAAAAATTTACTGAGTAGCAATTTTTTTAGAAAGTCAAAGAAATGGCCTCACTGTTAAAATTAAAAAAATAATAAAGCTCAAAACATATTTACGATCGCTTTTAAAAGTCACAAAACCTCGCCGTGCGTGCAAAAGCAAGAGAAAGTGAATCAACTGATTGGTGCATCTTGCTCGCGTCGAATTCACTTGTCATTGACACCGGTACATTAGCCCAAGCACAGCCAGTGCGACAACGTTTTCTCGCGGTTTTTTTCACGGCTTTTTTGTTGGAAGAACCACGAGAAGGTATGTCACGCCGATTATGTTTGAGTAACAGTGCAACAAAGATTCGATCTCTAGCGTACAAAAAGTTGAAGTTCGATAGCGATTTGTATCGAATTCGTAGTATTTTTGGAGCGTGAAATTTACAAAGCTAGAAAATCTTTTTAATATTAAAAAAAATCTGAAAATTTTAAACGTTTCCGGTATTTAAAAAAAGTATTATCAATCAGAGTTAATTATGTGCGTTTATTAGAGCAATTAGGTATAATTAAGGGTCTTCGACACAGGTGCCATACTGCTAACGCTTAAAGCTATATTGTTTTATTATTGTTGACTTTCGTGTTTTAAAATTATAATCCTTATTTTAGGAACGTCAAGGTTCGTGACATTTTGAGTAATATTGCTTTCAGCGTTGGCAGTATGGCCACAGTAAACAGATACAACCAGTACTGAAACTACTTAGAAACGTCCGAAACAGCTCACTCACACAAACATGCGCATCCACGAGACCCATAAGCCACAGTAGTGAGTGCCGCGTCATGACGTGTCATGGATGCGCATGTGTGTGAGTGAGCTGTTTCGAACGTTTCTAGGTAGTTTCAGTACTGGTTGTATCTGTTTACTGTGGTATGGCCCCTGAAGGAAATTACCTATTGTGATGAAACCGACATGCCTGAATTTGCGACTTCTTCATTTAATGTACTCAAAGGGGTCTGCCAATTCATGCTAGGTATCTAAGATTTAGACATTGGAAATTACACGAACTGCAAAGATAACATTTTTATTTAAGCTCGTTATTAAGGCGGATTCTACGTAGTAACGTAGTGTTTTTGATTTTCCAAAAACTAACTATAATCTTTAGGTACATCATTAATAAAGTCTAAATTTACTGCCAAAAGCCTAATTAATACTTACTTCCACCTGTCACCAAATAGCATCCGTTATTTAGCTCAGAATGCCATAAAAGAAGTATAAATAATCCATAAAACGAGAAAATAGTGAAAATATCGGCCGGAGATAAACTTGACAGATTTATGGCGTTCGCACCGTTGTTAGCAAATACATTTTATAGTCTTTTTATGTAATAAGAGCGTAAATTCGGTCGCAGGTCAGTCCGAAGCATAAAGGCGTAAACACACTACGGACTACCTATTATTTTGTGTTCCTTACTTTTTCCTCCGACATGGCGATCGGAGACTCTTCTAGGTCGGTACTATGAATGTTTTTTTAACTACGGACTCTTTAGGCCATAATTCACTACTCTGCCAAAGTATGAGTCTGAACATTATGGAAAATTATCAGGCATGCATTGATAATTTTTATGCTCACGATGTTATCCTTCGTCGCTAAACTAATATAACTCATTTTATAACTCCGTAATACTAATGAGATCGCGGCCAAGGGCTAACTTATCCAAGATAAATAAATAGGTACAGTTTACAAATACAGATTAAAGACATATTATAATTAAGTAAATACATTTTACCACACTTTTATTACTTTATAGCTATAATGTAAATATAGGAGTGATCTTTTCAACGGCATGTTGTATGTAAATCGTATGAAAAATAATCCTTATAGTGTGTTGATGATAATAATATGATATGCAAATAAAAACACAAACAAGTGGCGTTTCTGTTTTATGACCGCGCGGTTGCGTGTCTATGGCGAAGGTAAATAACTCTTGATTAAGATGATCGCATACAGCGCTGCAAAAAGACGCAATACAAGTACAGAAACTAACTGGCATATATAAAAGTACCTACTGCTAAAACTGCTCGACGGGTCTAGGGATTTAAAAAAAATACTAGTAGCCCACTAAAAAATGATTTTCAGAAATTCCACTAGAGCGAAATCGAGCAGCTAGTCTGTTCTGTTTGTAGTTCTGTCATGAAAATGCATACTGTTTCATATTCATCGTGATTCGGCTACATCAATCGCATCTTACAACAATAATTATACCTCAGGTAACTTTGGAGACTTTTTACTATCTATTTGCAATCTCCTTAAAATAATGCCGCAAATGCTGACAGCCCTGAAAATATAATGAACTAGCGATCCGCCCCGGCTTCGCACGGGTAGCACTAATAATCCTAATAGTCTATCTATACCCAATATAGCTATAAAAATGGTTATTGTGCGTCAACCTTAAAAGATAGATGTATGCTATCACGAACTTTTTTTTAGAACTTTTTGAGAGTAACAATCCCACCATACATTGTTTTCGTGTAACTTTAACTACTTACGCAGCGCACGCCACGTAAGCTCTCAGAAGAGAGGATTTTTTCCGACTTGGTTCACATAATTGCAATTTTTGTAAGGATCTCTGATTTTTTGAAAATAAAATATAGCCTATGTTACTCACTGATAATGTAGCTTTCTATAGGTGAAAGAATTTTTAAAATCGGTTGAGTAGTTTTTGAGTTTATCCATTACAAACAAACAAACAAAAAACAAACAAACAAACAAATCTTTCCTCTTTATAATATTAGTATAGATAATGTCAACTGCTTGAACCCCTGCATGAACCTTAACCGAAGAACGTCTTAATGAAATTTTCTCTCCTTTGTTGAATTGACTGATGCTACTCACGTCATTTGCATTGTCATACTGGAAATTGCAAATTCTTTGATTCTTGTATAGTCCGACAAACATATCTGACCCGGTGACAGCGTCGCTAGTATCTTTGAAAAATAAAATATATACAAAAACTAAACACGCATAAAAATTAGTTCCAATTTTGGCCACGGGGTCAGATAGGTTTGTGGGACTATACTTCTTGCATTCTGGCAGCTCTTGCACCGCTTACGGCTTGCATTGTGGTATGCGATCCGCTTTATAAACTAGTTTCAGTCTCCTTCAGCTCTCTATGCTAATAATAAGAATACAATCTCTAATTTAATCTAACCATTATTAACCATACTAAGCTATTTATACCAAATGTAAATAATTGCGTTGGAAAATTAAATTATATTAAAAAGGAGATAAATATTAAATACCGAATAGGTTCTGAGATTTTCCCCTTGCATAGTATTCTATATTTCTGATTCCTTTGCATCTTAAACAATGTAAAGAAAGTCCTGCAACACTCACACTCTGACTAAATAATTAACGCCCAGCCCAAACCAGACCTGGAATATGTAATCTATGTCGCAGCTGTACTATAAAGAACCCGCCAAATTACCTACAATACGGCTAGCCGTATAACAAAACGGCGCCTTTCTGTAATCTGGCGGCTCGTCGGCTAGCCGGATTGTAGTTGCGATTCGTTCTTCAATACGGCCACATTGTAATCAAGTTGCATTGATTTGGCGGCGACATAGAACACTTGTAATTATAATAATAAAAAATAATAAAAACTTTATTTAGAAACATTAACCAAGGACTTAAAAAAAACATGTATGAACGATAATCCTGCAAAAGTTAAAAACTGCGTTGCAGTGATAATCGCCCTCCTCAAACATTGTACAGTGTTTCATGTTAGATCTAAGACAACGGTTACAAAAACTTACCTAAATTAATATCTAACAAACAAAAATTTAGAAACAAGGAGATTTACTTATCAATTATTTAAATTTACTTAGTCAAGTGGGAATGGCTATGTTAGCTCAAGCAATGTATTTTAAAATAAAAATATTTTCGAAATCACAACAAAGTAAGGCAATAAAAATGTGTTTAGATTATTTTTTAATTATTTTAAAAAAAAAAGCCTACTCGTATATTTTATTCCAGACTGTAATCTATCTCTGTGCTAAATTTCATCCAGATCCCTTCAGACGTCCTGGCGTGATTGAGTAACAAAATTCCATCCATCCGTCCATCCAAACTTTCGCATTTATAACATTAGGTAGTATTGTCAACACGTCTATATTTAAATGAAGTTACAGATAAGTACTTATGTATTTAATAAACTCCACAAAACGTCTGACTGTCTGCTGTAAGATGCCTGTAAGCGATTTGAGCGACGGATATTATTGAGACGCATCGGTTAATCACTTGGATCACTTTCGCTAGCTTCGCACGCAGAGAAATGATTATAATTTATGGTTTACAATTCTACAATAATGAAGTAACGACAAAATTATTACCAGCTTTTATGTCCTGAGTGGTACTTACTCCTATCTCAGACCTTTTACTATAATTACCCTTATACACTCACTTCGTTCACAGGATCACTTCGTTGTCCTGTCCGTCTGTCAAAACCCTTTTACTCAGGAACTCATGGAGGTATCAAGTTGAAAATAAACTGAGGTCTACGGTCCTCAATATCTTCAAACCATGTCAATCCATTGATTGTTTCTGTTTAATGTCAATGTTACTTGAAAAAGTAACATTGACATTAGTTTTTTTTCATGTGATAGTATTTTTTTGTTACAGGGGTGATATTTATAAAGAGTTTTGTTCAACGTTAAAAACCCCTTGATCCAAAAGTTGATTTTAAAGTGAAAAAGTACTTCGAATAATTATATTGATGATGACACAATTCAGTATTTTATACAAGCTTTCATACTGAACGCTCGTTAGACAATGTGTTGTTGATTTGATTAGTTGGCAAACGCTTACCCATTTCTAATCATGTAATCATTGAATTATATTATAAGTCAATGTACAGATTTTTATTGAGCAGTAAAACTACTCATGACAAGTGAAACCGACACCACGACCAATAAATAATCATTAGCAATCATTTATCACAATGCTATCTAAGATATATCTTAACAAATAAACACTTCCTTCCAACCGTGTCGGACACGACCGCTAATCGCGATCACTTTCACTGTCTGCCTCGATGGACCTGTCAAATTATTTTAAATCGTTTTGACGTTACAATGGCTCACTCGATATATCAGGAGTGTACTAGAATTTGTAAAAAAAAGATGCCAAGTTCTATCATTAATATATATATAGCTGCTCGTGCTGACTGACTCATTGATCACCTCTCCTGTAAAATTTTGTATGAACATTTTTTTTTTCACTCATCGTTTCGTATAGAAGACAAAAATTCATTAAGAGGAAAAATACGGAGAGAGCTGATGATTGAGGATTTCGAAGACGGATGAAGAGCACCAGCCAGGGTATCGAAGATAGGTGGGGGGTGCTCGACCAAATGTCACTCGAAACTTCATCCAATTGACAGTGAGCTGAAAAAAAATTCAAAATGGCGGATTTAAGATGGCCGCCATACAAATTTCGTCGGTGTCTATCTCGGAGAGTATAAAAGATGGAAGAGTGGCTTCTTGGCAAAAGATGATCAGGACATGAGGGTCTACCTGATGAACAGGAAAAAAATTCAAGATGGCGGAATTTTTTTTTCCATAGAAAATTTAGGTATGGCGAATATTTAAGAGGCTACAAGTGTACGGTTCCTTTTAAAAATTTGTTTTTATGGAAGAATTCTCATTTTGACGAATCGTTCGGAGACAAAAATATGGAGATGATCGAAGGTTCGGATGATGGGTGAGGAGCACGGTCAGGGTAGATATTAAAGATAGCTAGGGGCTGCTCAAACAAAAAACACTCGAAACTTCATAAAATTGGCAGTGAGCTGAAAAAAATCCAAAATGGCGGATTCAAGATGGCGGCCATCTCAGACAGTATTTAAAAGATGGAAGAGTGGTTTTTGGGTAGAAAATTATCAGGGCCTGAAAGTCTACTTGATGAGCAGAAAAAATTAAGATGGCAGATTCTGCCATCTTAATTTTTTGCTCATCAAGTAGACTTTCAGGCCCTGATAATTTTCCACCCGAAAACCACAATCTACGAACATTGAAGAGAGTAGAAGAAGTGATATATGCATGATTTTGAAATGGTTTTTTTACAAGATTTGTTCTTTATGGAAAAATAATTATTGTCGGTTCGCCATTACGAAAGCCAAGTTGCCGAAGTTCGATGGCACCCAAAGGTATACAAGGGGGTGAGGGGCGGGGGGTTGGTGGTCTTTGTTTTAAGTATGTTTTTTCCTTTATGAGAATTTTCTTTTACGTCGGACGCTTGGCGTGCTGGCGCTTCCACTGTGCTCACTAGCATAGCAGTGTGTTGTTCAGTTCAGAACACGTAGACAGTAAACCAGGATAGTATAACAGCGAGTAAGTAGACAGTGGACCGAGCGGTCCACTACGCGGTCCGCTTTAGCGGGCCGCGCAGCCACGCGCCATACTAGTTAATATATATATAGCTGCTCGTGCTGATTCACTGATTGATCACCTCTCCTGTAAAATTTTGTATGAACATTTTTTTTTTCACTCATCGTTTCGTATAGAAGACAAAAATTCATTAAGAGGAAAAATACAGAGAGAGCTGAGGATTGAGGATTTCGAAGACGGATGAAGAGCACCAGCCAGGGTATCAAAGATAGGTGGAGGGTGCTCGACCAAATGTCACTCGAAACTTCATCCAATTGACAGTGAGCTGAAAAAAATTTCAAAATGGCGGATTTAAGATGGCCGCCATACAAATTTCGACGGTGTCTATCTCGGAGAGTATAAAAGATGGAAGAGTGGTTTCTCGGCAAAAGATGATCAGGACATGAGGGTCTACTTGATGAACAGGAAAAAAATTCAAGATGGCGGAATTTATTTTTCCATAGGAAAGGGTATCGAAGATAGGTGGGGGGTGCTCGACCAAATGTCACTCGAAACTTCATCCAATTGACAGTGAGCTGAAAAAAAATTCAAAATGGCGGATTTAAGATGGCCGCCATACAAATTTCAACGGTGTCTATCTCGGAGAGTATAAAAGATGGAAGAGTGGTTTCTTGGCAAAAGATGATCAGGACATGAGGGTCTACTTGATGAACAGGAAAAAAATTCAAGATGGCGGAATTTATTTTTCCATAGAAAATGTATGGCGAATATTGAAGAGGCTACAAGTGTAGAACTATGCAAGACTACGGTTCCTTTTCAAGATTTGTTTTTATGGAAGAAATCTCATTTTGACGAATGGTTCGGAGAAAAAAATATGGAGAGAGATGATGATCGAAGGTTCGGATGATGGGTGAGGAGCACGGTCAGGGTATTAAAGATAGGTACCTACTTAGGTACTAAATGATTACCTACTAACATAGTTTTAAGCTTATGTTCTACTAACAAATGGGCCTGACGGTTGCCTAAATAAAGAAATTTTAATTTAATTTAATTTAATTTAGGGGCTGCTCAAACAAAAAGGGAGGGGCGGGGGGTTGGTGGTCTTTGTTTTATGTTTTTCCTTTATGAGAATTTTCTTTTACGTCGGACACTTGGCGTGCTGGCGCTTCCACTGTGCTCACTAGCATAGCAGTGTGTTGTTCAGATCAGAACACGTAGACAGTAAACCAGCTGCCCGATTATGTAAGAATTGTCGATCAAATCGTAAAAGTTCGGCGTCAAAGTAAAATAAACCATAACAGCATTGAATTAGAGCTCAATTTCGTGTTTCGAAATTGAGCTCTAATTTAATGCTGTTATGGTTTATTTTACTTTGACGCCGAACTTTGACGATTTGATCGGCCATTCTTACATAATCGGGGGGGCAGGATAGTAGGACAGCGAGTAAGTAGACAGTGGACCACGCGGTCCACTACGCGGTCCGCTGTAGCGGGCCGCGCAACCACGCGCCATACTAGTATATATATATAGCTGCTCGTGCTGATTCACTCATTGATCACCTCTCCTGTAAAATTTTGTATGAAAATATTTTTTTCCACTCATCGTTTCGTATAGAAGACAAAAATTCATTCAGAGGCAAAATACGGAGAGAGCTGATGATTGAGGATTTCGATGACGGATGAAGAGCACCAGCCAGGGTATCGAAGATAGGTGGGGGGTGCTCGACCAAATGTCACTCGAAACTTCATCCAATTGACAGTTAACTGAAAAAAATTTCAAAATGGCGGATTTAAGATGGCCGCCATACAAATTTCGACGGTGTCTATCTCGGAGAGTATAAAAGATGGAAGAGTGGTTTCTTGGCAAAAGATGATCAGGACATGAGGGTCTACTTGATGGACAGGAAAAAAATTCAAGATGGCGGAATTTATTTTTCCATAGAAAAGGGTATTAAAGATAGGTGGGGGGTGCTCGACCAAATGTCACTCGAAACTTCATCCAATTGACAGTGAGCAGAAAAAAATTTCAAAATGGCGGATTTAAGATGGCCGCCATACAAATTTCGCCGGTGTCTATCACGGAGAGTATAAAAGATGGAAGAGTGGTTTCTTGGCAAAAGATGATCGGGACATAAAGGTCTACTTGATGAACAGGAAAACAATTCAAGATGGCGGAATTTATTTTTCCAGACTTAATGTATGGCGAATTTTGAAGAGGCTACAAGTTTAGTGTAGAACTATGCAAGACTACGGTTTCTTTTCAAGATTTGTTTTTATGGAAGAATTCTCATTTTGACGAGTGGTTCGGAGAAAAAATATGGAGAGAGATGATGATCGAAGGTTCAGATGATGGGTGAGGAGCACGGTCAGGGTATTAAAAGATAGGTACCTACTTAGGGGCTGCTCAAACAAAAAGGGAGGGGCGGGGGGTTGGTGGTCTTTGTTTTATGTTTTTCCTTTATGAGAATTTTCTTTTACGTCGGACGCTTGGCGTGCTGGCGCTTCCACTGTGCTCACTAGCATAGCAGTGTGTTGTTCAGATCAGAACACGTAGACAGTAAAGTCTCAATTTCGTGTTTCGAAATTGAGCTCTTATTTAATGCTGTTATGGTTTATTTTACTTTGACGCCGAACTTTGACGATTTGATCGGCCATTCTTACATAATCGGGGGGCAGGATAGTAGGACAGCGAGTAAGTAGACAGTGGACCACGCGCTCCACTACGCGGTCCGCTTTAGCGGGCCGCGCAGCCACGCGCCATACTAGTTAATATATATATAGCTGCTCGTGCTGACTCATTGATCACCTCTCCTGTAAAATTTTGTATGAAAAATTTTTTTTTCACTCATCGTTTCGTATAGAAATCAAAAATTCATTAAGAGGAAAAATACGGAGAGAGCTGATGATTGAGGATTTCGAAGACGGATCAAGAGCACCAGCCAGGGTATCGAAGATAGCTGGGGGGTGCTCGACCAAATGTCACTCGAAACTTCATCCGATTGACAGTGAGCTGAAAAAAAATTCAAAATGGCGGATTTAAGATGGCCGCCATACAAATTTCGTCGGTGTATATCTCGGAGAGTATAAAAGATGGAAGAGTGGTTTCTTGGCAAAAGATGATCAGGACATGAGGGTCTACTTGATGAACAGGAAAAAAATTCAAGATGGCGGAATTTATTTTTCCATAGAAAAGGGTATTGAAGATAGGTGGGGGGTGCTCGACCAAATGTCACTCGAAACTTCATCCAATTGAAAGTGAGCTGAAAAAATTTTCAAAATGGCGGATTTAAGATGGCCGGCATACAAATTTC
Source organism: Erebia ligea (assembly GCA_917051295.2). Lineage (NCBI taxonomy): Eukaryota > Metazoa > Arthropoda > Insecta > Lepidoptera > Nymphalidae > Erebia > Erebia ligea. Next base: position 3,901,682 of record OU785232.1, read on the forward strand.
GTCGGTGTCTATCACGGAGAGTATAAAAGATGGAAGAGTGGTTTCTTGGCAAAAGATGATCGGGACATGAAGGTCTACTTGATTAACAGGAAAAAAAATCAAGATGGCGGAATTTATTTCTCCATAGAAAATGTATGGCGAATATTGAAGAGGCTACAAGTGTAGAACTATGCAAGACTACGGGTTCCTTTTCAAGATTTGTTGTTATGGAAAAGGTTTTGACGAATGGTTCGGAGAAAAAATATGGAGAGAGATGTTGATCGAAGGTTCGGATGATGGGTGAGGAGCACGGTCAGGGTATTAAAGATAGGTACCTACTTAGGGGCTGCTCAAACAAAAAAGGAGGGGCGGGGGGTTGGTGGTCTTTGTTTTATGTTTTTCCTTTATGAGAATTTTCTTTTACGTCGGACGCTTGGCGTGCTGGCGCTTCCACTGTGTTCACTAGCATAGCAGTGTGTTGTTCAGATCAGAACACGTAGACAGTAAACCAGCTGCCCGATTATGTAAGAATTGTCGATCAAATCGTAAAAGTGCGGCGTCAAAGTAAAATAAACCATAACAGCATTGAATTAGAGCTCAATTTCGTTTTTCGAAATTGAGCTCTAATTTAATGCTGTTATGGTTTATTTTACTTTGACGCCGAACTTTGACGATTTGATCGGCCATTCTTACATAATCGGGGGGCAGGATAGTAGGACAGCGAGTAAGTAGACAGTGGACCACGCGCTCCACTACGCGGTCCGCTTCAGCGGGCCGCGCAGCCACGCGCCATACTAGTCCACAAATAAACATATAGCTGGCAATCAACATGATAAATTAACGCAATAATGCTACAGAATTTTGTAAAACTCTTTCAAAAAAAATTTTCAGTTTCGGAAACGGTTAGGCACAACTCTACAAATATACAAAGGGACCTCGTAGTCGCGAGCGGCTGAAACTGGGGCTTTGGTCGCTCATTCTACATATCTATATATATGCGACTCCATGATTCATGATTGATGCATGAAATCAGGGATTTAACAACCAGGACAAGCCCAATGGCCATTGCGCAAGGGAGTCTCCGGCGCATGTTCTTTGAGAGTTCCCGGAGATTCCCATTATGCTCAGAGGATGGCCACCGAGGGGGTTTTAGTGGGTAAAAGCGGATCGGGTAACTGAAGAATATTTCCCCCTCGTTTAAAAAAAAAAGACACAACTCTATTTTCCTGTAGCATTATATTTTCAGTGAATCAAAATTTCTAAGCAATAATTAATCAGTGATCAATAATTTCTGAGCTTTTTGAAGAGTGAGCTTATCAGCATTATTGTCCCTTATTTGATTCTTCCTTTGAACACGTCTTTCAAGACCAGCATGAATAATATGTAACGGCGGCAAGCAAAAATAAGCATTTCTCTAATCTATTAGGCTTTTGCACAAGAAGCACAAAACCCCCAAACATAATATGACATAACTATTGCGTAAAAAAATACTTTAAAAAATATAACAGAAATTATAAGCACAATAAAGATGTGATGAGCGTGCGCTCGCTCTAGTAATCAAGTACTGAAATCTTCAGACGGCACGGGCTGCCGTGGTTTAAATTGGCTGAAATTTTATTTAAATTTGTTTTGACTTAAAACAAAAAGTAGAGGGTATGCGTTAAAAAATGATTTTGATTTTTTTGGGTCATCCGACTGGAGGTACTACTATTCAATTTAGTGGTCAAACTTTGTCTATCTGTGATATATACAATAGAGATACTGAAACGAGCTATTTATTTTAGAGGCTCATTACCTAGCGATATAAAAACACGAGTGTTTCACGCATGTACCTAGCGCGTCTCCATTCCTGACCTAATTACCGCGGGGCTTAATTAACGCCTCTCACAGTTTCTTAGTAGCTTTTATCGTATAACTGCGTAGGATTTATTTTTCAATTCAACGTTAAAAATGCTACACTTAAATTTAGTTTATTAATTACGATCAAATTCTAGACGTGTATTTATCTTAATAAATACTATTTAAACCATAAAGGGCTATTACTCGGTAAGAGTCGAAAAACGGGTACACCCTACAACTTGTATTACTTACCTACAACAAAGATTATGTGTTGCACCGGTAGTATAAGGGTAAAATACTCAAGAAAACAATGAACAAGATTGAGTTTCAGGCAGCTATTTAATTCAGAGGCTTTAGCTAAGCGATGCATAATCACGAGCGTTTCACGCATATGACGCGTCACCATGCCTGACCTAATTACCCCGCGGCTTAATTAACGCCTCCCACAGTTTCCCACTGGCTTTTATCGTATAATTGCGTATTTATTTTTCAATTAAACTACTTGCTTAACATGATTTAAGTACGTTAAAAGCATGAACCGTTAAATTAATACGTTTTAGTTCTAGATTTACTGTGTCGTGAATTGTGTGCTGATTGAACATGTTGTTGATTTCAAGTTTCAACACTATTTCAGTTATTACAATTATATTCATTAATTTATTAATACAATCCATATTGTCAATGCTATATTGCCAAATGTCCCCGACCCACGTAATTTTCTCCACAAGAATAATTGTCATCCGCTGTAACCTATGATTGAACCTATCTATGATTGTTAAATGAGAAACAGAGTAATAATTTGATATGGACATGACTAAGGACACGAGGAGGAAGATTCAGTAGAAATAAATAGTTTTTCAACGGTGGTCAAATGCTGCAATTCAAGTAGGCCAAAACAAAACACGCTCGCTCGACGCGCTTGAGTAGTAACTCAAGAGCGTCATAAGCGACATGTACCTATGGATTATAGCTATGTTATTCAGCGACTAATTTCCCCGCCATGTATTATTACCAACGCTGCGCGCATGCACCGCGGTTGACATGCCTGATCTAATTGCCCCAATTTTCAATTTAATTTACCTCAAGCTACACTATTCTAAACGCAGTTACTTACAAATCTTTACAGATAGAGATATGTATTTTAATGTGAAGATTCAAAGATTCTAATCTTCACATACAGGGCATTTTCTGCCAAAAATTTAATCAACAGGGAAATATTTTAAGACAGTCTATTCAGTAGAGATGGTTTTTCAAAGGTAGTTAAGCGCTGCAATACAAGTAGGTCAATACAAAACGTGCTCGTATTACTCAACAGCGTAATAAGCGACAGGCATGGATTATAGTTATGTTATTCAGCGACTAATTTCCTCGACATGTATTATTACCAACGCTGCGCGCATGCACCGCGGTTGACATGCCTGATCTAATTGCCCCAATCTTCAATTTCATTTACCTCAAGCTACACTACTCTATTCGCAGTTACTTACAAATCTTTACAGATGAGATATACATATTTTAATGTGAAGATTCAAAGATTAGTAAGGGCATTTTCCGACAAAATCCATACTAATATTATAAATGCAAAAGTGTGCCTGTCTGTCTGCTACGCTTTCACGGCCCATCTGCTCAACTGATTTTGATGAAATTGGGTACAGGGGTTGATTGTATCCCGGGGAAGGATATAGGTTTTTTATCCCGGAAAATTAAAGACTTCCCGCGGGAATCACAAAATCTTAATCCACGCGGACGAAGTCGCGGGCATCATCAAGTTTAATACATAGGAAAATATTTTAAGACAGTCTATTCAATAGAGATTGTTTTTCAACGGTAGTTAAGCGCTGCAGTACAAGTAGGTCAAAACAAAACATGCTCGTATTACTCAACAGCGCAATAAGCGACAGGCATGGATTACAGCTATGTTATTCAGCGACTAATTTCCCCGACATGTATTATTACTAACGCTGCGCGCATGCGCCGCGGTTGACATGCCTGATCTAATTGCCCCGGGCTGTGGTTTAATTAGCGAGGTCTCGCAGTATTCCGCGTGTGGAAACATTCATCTACTTAGATGCATACCTAATTATTTATATTAAACTATTTTTCCCAGAATATAACTTTGAGTTTTCCGTAAGAAAATTTAACAAAATGAATTAGAATTTTTTTCCAACGTACGTATCCCTACCTCAATTCTAATATTGTACAAGTCAAAAGTCTGTCTATCTGTTTGCCTGTCTGCTACGCTTTTACGTCTATTTATTCCGTAAAATCAAAGATGCAGTCAAAGTCGAGGGCATCTTCTAGTAGTTTTAAATTGATTCTAGCTTATTCTCGTTCATGTAACATTATCTGAAATACATTAGGACATGACATCAATACCACTCTATTGTAGTACAAAATTGTCGGTTAGCCGATATTACTCCATTAGTTAGGTATCTCTCAGAGCCGTGGGTTTCTCCGGACCAACTATCTACTCTAATTTAGTTGCTTTTTACGCCATTATTATAGTTAACTGTCCATCTTTCGTTATACGAATACATTGTATCATCTTTTTTAAAATTATTCACTTCAACCCATTTCCGGCTCACTACTGAGCACGAGTATCCTCTCAGAATGAAAAGGGTTCGGTCATAGTACATCACGCTGGTCTAGTGCAGTTCGGCAGACTTCAGTACACCTTCGAGAACATTAGATATGTAGGACTTGCGGGTAAGCAGATTTCCTCAACATGTTTTCTTCACCTTTAAAGCTATAGTGATCATTGACTAGGTCGGTAAATCGACGCATGTGATACCTACCTACTTAATTTCTTTAAACTGCACATTTATGTAACTCGTAAAGGTTATGGGGTATGTACGGGTCCAAGAATGAAACGCCGACCTAAAAGGAAGCTGACGTTTTTAACAGCTAGGCTATCACAGCTTAATACCAACCTTAGCTTGAACCAAATTCCACGCTGGTAAATGCGAATGGAAAATTTTGAAACCATCCTATTAATTAGTCAGAATGACCTAAATGACCAAAATTATCAATTCCCAAGTATCTTCAAAGAACGATGTTGGATGACGTATTCCTGGAATGACGATAGATATCTGGGTCAGCTATGCTACCCTGGTAGTGACAGCCATTAGTCTAGACTAGTCTGGTCCTATCTTTACGCTTTATCTTCTAACAAAAGACATAAATAACCTTGAGGAATACAAAGATCGGATCATTTAAACTTCAGTTAAATTATGTTTCGGCTTGTGGTTGAGGACACGGTCTCAACTATAGAAGGTGACAACGGCTTTTTACCTTTTACCGGAAATTCAAAATGAGGACGAAGTCGTGAGCAATATCTTAAAAATAATGCCAAATATTATCTCTTTAAAGGAAAAATAAATTCTGAACGGAGACCTAATTACGTCTGCTATCTGGAAACTGGCACGCTGGTCTGGCACTCCATCAAATACTATTTTATTATCATCTTACCTAAAATATTTAAAACGATTATCTGATTTATTTTATGTTATTAATTAATTATTGTCGCCTGATATTAACGCGTGTTTAAATAAATTAAATTATTTTCCACGTTTTAGTTTTGGTTATTAATGGAGTCGTTTTTATTTATTATTTAATTTATTTTTATTTTAAAGTGTGGTTATTTAACAATGTAGGTATCCCGATACTTATAACCTGCTAAATGAATCGACCCGGCTTCACAAGGGCAGACTTACCTAATGTGAAACCTAAGGCGCGGGACATACAGAAGTGTCGGGGTGAGTGGTGAGGTGCGCAAGATGCGCGACAGTGTCACGCTACTGGCGCGCATCTGTCGCGCATCTGTCGCCAAATGGCGCGTAAACGGTGAGGCTGTGACGTAGCAGTGGGACGTATTTGGGGCATACTAGTGTTTGATTTCGATGCGACAACATGTCTTCTTCGTCAGATGAAGATATGCTAGCTGTGGTGGTATAAATATCCAATAAAAAATCAGTACGGAAGTAAGGTTTTTTATGCTATACCCAATTGTTAAAGCAGGAAGGTACATCGTCGCGTAAACGCAGTTTAGGTTTGATAATAAAATCGGTATAAATATCGATGTTCTGCATGATTATTTCTTTTGGTATTTTGGTTTTGAGTGTAAATATACTACCTACTATTATTTTAAAAAGAAATCGAGAAAATATTCTGTCATAAATATTACGTTTTATGTATAAATACCTAACTTCCGCATGGATTTTTTTTGGATATTTTTGTATAAGTTTTGGTACATTACTACAACCGTGCCAAGTATCAACGACTGAGGACTTAAGGCGGGGGTCTCTATACAACGAACCGGCCCGTTTCCTAGACTATACAAGATTTATTAATTTAATTGAGAGAAAGAAAAGAAAGAAAGAAAATACATTTATTCCATAATGGTGACACAGACAAACATTTAACATACAATTGTACATAAGAATATGTTTGCATATGACACCACCCGGAATGGGTGCTCCTACAGCACAGGTTTGTGCCCAGCATTATACCTACAAACTAAAAAAACTAGTCTAGGTATTTTTCCACTAACTGGCAAAATCGATATTAAATTCCGTATCGTCGTGCATTTGCAATCCGGCCCTGTGCGTTTCGAGCGGTGTGCCACTGTCGAACGGGTGCGCCGTATGTCGAGGAAGCGTCGCCCCCACCATACCCGCGCCGCGCCTCTTCAGTATGCGGTATGTCCCGCGCCTAAGGCGCGGGACATACAGAAGTGTCGACGGGCGGTCGAGGGGTGTGTCGAGAAGCGAGCGGTCGCCGCCGCTTCTATGTATTTCATACAAAATGTATCCAAGCGGCGAGGCGCCGAGCATACTGAAGAGGCGCGGCGCGGGTATGGTGGGGGCGACGCTTCCTCGACATACGGCGCACCCGTTCGACAGTGGCACACCGCTCGAAACGCACAGGGCCGGATTGCAAATGCACGACGATACGGAATTTAATATCGATTTTGCCAGTTACTGGAAAAATACCTAGACTAGTTTTTTTAGTTTGTAGGTATAATGCTGGGCACAAACCTGTGCTGTAGGAGCACCCTTCCGGGTGGTGTCACATGCAAACATATTCTTATGTACAATTGTATGTTAAATGTTTGTCTGTGTCACCATTGTGGAATAAAGGTATTTTCTTTCTTTCTTTTCTTTCTCTCAATTAAATTAATAAATCTTGTATAGTCTAGGAAACGGTTCGTTGTATAGAGACCCCCGAATTAAGTCCTCAGTCGTTGAAACTTGGCACGGTTGTAGTAATGTACCAAAACTTATACAAAAATATCCAAAAAAAATCCATGCGGAAGTTAGGTATTTATACATAAAACTTAATATTTATGACTGAATATTTTCCGATTTCTTTTTAAAATAATAGTAGGTAGTATATTTACACTCAAAACCGAAATACCAAAAGAAATAATCATGCAGAACATCGATATTTATACCGATTTTATTATCAAACCTAAACTGCGTTTACGCGACGATGTACCTTCCTGCTTTAACAATTGGGTATAGCATAAAAAACCTTACTTCCGTACTGATTTTTTATTGGATATTTATACCACCACAGCTAGCATATCTTCATCTGACGAAGAAGACATGTTGTCGCATCGAAATCAAACACTAGTATGCCCCAAATACGTCCCACTGCTACGTCACAGCCTCACCGTTTGCGCGCCACTTGGCGACAGATGCGCGACAGATGCGCGCCAGTGGCGTGACACTGTCGCGCATCTTGCGCACCTCACCACTCGCCCCGACACTTCTGTATGTCCCGCGCCTAAAACGTTAAAAGTCCACTACTATTGTAATTAGACTGATCGCAATAGATTTTGCTGTTACTCGTTGAGTTCCGCCGCTATATATGCGACTAATCATCTGATCTTAACAAAATCCGCATGGGATGGGACCTAACTTTATTCGTGGGACGTAACTTTATTCGTGGGACCTAACTTTATTATTAATGGGGCAGCGTAAACTTTATTCGGAAAAAGAATCCGTAAAGATTTGACGGAGTTATGTAGTGAAATCGACCAAAACTTTCATCCTCTATCCCGAAGGAACCCAATTGTTTTCCAGGACAAAAAATATCCTATATAAAGTTAATCTAGAGTGTTTAGATATAGAGATAGATAGAGAGTTATGAGTGTGCCCAGTTTCATTTAAATCCATTCAGTATTATCATGTGTTGTCAGCCAGCCAGGCAGCCAGACAGGCTGACAGAGACGATAGTAAAATTGTGTCCAATATTGATATGGCGCCTTATAATAGTTAAAGTTGAAGCGCGCCAGATGGAAATTAATGCAGGAAATGTGTGAGATTAAATAGTAGGAGCACAAACACGCAATGCGTTTTCGAGTGGTCTCGTCACGCGGTCAAAGCTTGCCGATGCTTTAATTGCACTAATCAGAACACTATCTAGATGCCTGCCCGCTTGTTAGCGCGAGGCGAGATACCATCGAGATTTATTTAATACGAGTAATGCGACCGTGGTACCGGCTCCGAGGATGATTCTAGGAATCGTGTTAATTAAGCTAATAAAAACCAAGTTAGCAAAAATATGAAGACGTACAGGATATTTTTGGAGTGGTTTTAAAAGGTATCTACTTAGTCGACATTTTCACATAAGCATTGCAAGCATCCCTCAATCCTACTAGGATCCACTGATTGCGATCCACCAGTGGTACTATGGCCTCTATCTGAATGACAAAATATGAGTTTTCAATTTTCATTACTTGTTTCAGCTCTGCTTATTTGAAAAACGAACATTAATAAATAATCAGAGAGAGAGAGCTAGGTTTCATGGCATAGAAAGACATTTATGCTACTTTTTATCCCGGAAACCCAGAGAGTTTTCACGGGAATTAAAAAAAGGTTAATCTATGCAGCCAAAGTCACGGGCATCATCTAGTTAAACGATTACAATTTTCCAATTTACTTGACACGCAAGAAATTGGAAAATTGTAAAGAGGTTTAAGATCTATATTTCTAAGATAATACGAAGTGAATGAAACAATGTAAGTACTAAATTCCTATCATTATATTGTTACAGATTGTTAATTTAGAATTACGCTTTCTTACTTTTTAGGTGAAAGTTGTATTATTACATTTTATACCTAAACTTATTATTGAGGTTCCGTAATTGCGTGAATTGTTGCAGAAAGAGAGATACTATCTTTTTTCTGTTAATAATATGGGTATTTATTGCGTAAGATAATTATTATTAGTGAAAGCACATTAACTAAAAAAAATGCAGCTCACTATGAATGCAGTCTAAAGAATTAGTCTAGCTAACTAGGGTATGGCAGTTATATTCAACCTAGGGTTTCTTTTTTCCTGACTATTTATACTGAAACTCCTTCCGAAATTCTTAAGCTGAATAATTTTTCGAAATGTTGTTTGTTTAGTATTTTTAACTACTAAAAGTCAAGAATAACACGGGATTTAAATATTGCTATTTTTTCTCTCAAAAGTAGTAAAAAAATTATCATATCTTATATTAGTTACATGTACATTCTAGTTATAAACCAATATATTATTTTGTTATAGCAAGGGTTGGTATGCTGCATGCTATATTATATGGTGCCATCATCAACAAAAATAAAAGCGAGGCGCGTCTTTTAACATTTAAAACGTAACCCAAGTCTGCACGTTTTGCAACTCTTTTCACTAGTGTCAATCATTATTTATTTATTCAATAAAAACTATTATTAGGATCGATTTATTCAATTTCGTAATAATAAAAGCTCACAAAAACACACTGTCACTCAAAGCACTAACAAATATTGAGCAACCAGCCATAATACGACTTTCTAGATGCTATCAATAAAAACTTCAACAAATAATTCCTGTTTGACACTATGTGTACGGGCACGAAACTAGCGGTAGCGGGGCGACGGCGGTAGCGGGGCGATGCGATTAGTCGGAGAGCTGGCGAAGAATTTTGGGAACAATTTGAAAGAGGTCTGGTAATACTTTATAACCGACAAAAACGTCTGGGATTTATTTTTTCGAATTCTATAAGTATAAAATTTAAAGATAAAAAAATCAAGTTGCCAAAAAAATGATTTTTCGGATTTTTGTTTTGCAAATGTTATATGCTGCGCAGTAGCGAAATAACCGCACACGCTCTGCGGATCTACCAGACTGACAGAACTGGATTCGCCAATGAACGAAATTATATTTTTCCACAATTTCAGCTTGCTTAAAAGACTATCCCGAAATTCATTGACAACTCTCGGCCGTCGCTAGTTTCGTGTCTGACGCCTAAGTTACATTCGTTAGTTGCTGCCCCGGGCGAAGAAATTGGTGATACGTAATATTTACTTTCGTATCTGAAGAAATTTTGCTCCAACCACGTACCAGCTTCAATTAGAAGACAAAGAATTTGAACGTTGATTTATTACCTTCTACACTCTCGCTTTTTCAGGCAATTTCACTTTTCAGCACGTCTCACATCGCCATAAGTAAGACGTCATGTCATTTCATTTTTTCATGTAGATATTTCTGATAGAAAATAGCCGAGTCGTCCTATCAGACCAGACCCTGAGCTACGTAGAATAATAAAATTCTTACCTACTATATAAGTAGTAAGTTGTAATAGGTACCCATAGCCTACACCAACTAAAGTCGGCAAAGAAACCTATAATAGATAAATAAATATACCTAGACAATTTCTTTAGAACTTAAAGACCGTTATACGAGTATAATAATTTATAATGAAAAAGATACTCGCGACGGCGCGTCGTCTGCGTGGATTTTGATTTTTAGAAATCCTGTATACCTACGCTCATAGATTTTCCAGGATGTGTTATCCATTGTAACGTACAGGTAATATAGCCCTAGTAAGGATGGAATGAGAATGAGAAGGGATATCATCGTGAGGAAACCTGCAACAACGAGAGTTCTTCATAATATTCTCGAAGGTGTGTGAAGTCTGCCAATCTGCACTTGGCCAGATTGGTGAACTATGGACAAAACCTTTGTCACTTTCAGTACATACTTATAAAAAGTTTATTTTATTTATTTTATTTTTTATTTTATTTAGAAAGCACACAGTTATATAACATACAATAGGTAATACAGATATAATAGCACTTAAACCAAAACAGTTTCCAAAGAGTAAGTTGAACCATAAACGCGATAAAGTCTTTGAAATCAGGTTGAATTTAATGATTTACATAGGTATAGTTGAGGATCTGGAGAATGACATAGGCTTCTTTTTATCCCGGAAAATTAAGGAGTTCCCGTGGAAGTTCAAAAAACTAATTCCACGCGGATGAAGTCGCGGGCATCAGCTAGTTATTGATAACTTTTGTATCTACTTGACAATATTAAATTGCAGACGTGCCTTTGAGAAAATGTGCCGTTCATAAAGTCGATAATATTATAGAGACGACTTTGCTAAAAACTTTCAAAAACTTTGTCACCGAAATTTCTGACGTGACAAAGCAGCAAATTTTAAAAGCAAAGCCCCAATTATAACTTTAGCATTAATTTACATCAAAAATTTACAGCAAGAGTCGACCCTTCCATGATGAATTAATGTTTTAAAAGCCATTTTATTGCATTACTAGATGATGCCCGCGACTTCGTCCGCGTGGATTAAGTTTTTTTGAATCCCGCGGGAACTCTTTAATTTTCCGGGATAAAAAGTAGCATGTGTCCTTCCCCTGGATACAAACTATCCCTATAGGTACCAAACTTCATTAAAATCGGTTGAAGAGATAATTTTTAAAATTTCGCTAAGTATATGGAAAAACCAATTAACTTCAGATAGAATCTCGGTTTTTCTTTATTGCTGCATCAAATTGCTGTACCTTTATCATTTTGTTTAAGTAAAGGCTTTAATCACATTTTTTAAACGAAATCTTAAATTACCAAAAATATTTGAGCGCACCCAGGGCTGAACGTTAGTGAACCCAAAATAAAGGGAAATCCACCAATTTTCGCACTGCTATAAACTTCAGCACATGATGTAAGATTACTGGTCTTTTATTAGATAAAGTGGGTGGCTGTAATCTGAAATCTTCTACGAAACAATGAAAGTTCCAGTTTCGAATAGCTAATTGGCCATGATTACATCCAGAGAATGCGAATGTATGGAATTGTCAATAGCAAACGTATATCATTAGAAATATAGCTTGCACACTAACCAGCAATCAATACTATACATACTAATATTATAAATGCGAAAGTATATCTGTCTGTTTGTCTGTCTGCTACGCTTTCGCGGGTCATCTGTTCAACCCATTTTCATGAAGCAGGTATAGGGATAGGGTGTATCCCAGGGAAGGACATAAGGAAAGGCTACTTTTTATCCCGGAAAATTGAGGAGTTCCGCGGGAATCAAAAATCTTAAACCACGCGGACGAAGTCGCGGGCATCAGCTAGTTGAAGGCATCAGGTAGTGGCCACGTATCCACCACCACCACTACAGCCCATTAACGGCCCACTGCTGGGCACAGGCCTCCACTCTCATAGGAGAGAGGGAATTAGAGCTTAGACCCAACACGCTGCTCCAATGCGGGTTGGCAGTCTTTAACGACTATTATCTTGTCAGTGATAATAACCGGAACCGACGGCTTAACGTGCTCTCCGAGGCACGGGGGTGAAACACGGCCAACTTCCTAACTCCGGGCTAGTACTGAAAATTTTTAGTCAGAAAAACCCAATACTCAATTAGGCCCGACCCGGGACTCGAACCCGGGAACTCGTCGGCCGCAGTCGAACATTCCAACCACTAGACCAACGAGGCAGTCACTTCACGTATCACTTCTAGCATATTCAAAGGTTTATATCAATGTAGCTCTGTAATTCTACTACAAGTTTTTTTTTTTATCCACTACAAGTTAGCCCTTGACTACGATCTCACCTGATTGTAAGTGACGATGCAGTCTAAGATGGTAGCGGGCTAACCTGTTATGGTTATGGCAGTTATATTAAACCCATACCCTTAATCGGTTTCTACACGGCATCGTACCGGAATATTGGATAGAAGCAGGCGTTACTTTGCGGAAGTCCATGATTATGAAGGAACTTGGAATTTAATTTGCTATAATCCGCAACAATAGGCAAATATATTATGTGGTACAGTGTATCTTGCACTTGCAGCTTATCTTGCACTTGCAGCTTGCAATATTCACCACACCACCCATCTTCCACCTCCCGTTATTCCAGGTTATTTCTGCCTCCAAATTATTCTCAACGTACGTTTCACTCCGACACCGGAGCATCTTCGCCTGTCAAGGGCTAACTTGTAGTGGATAAAAAAATAAAAAAAAGACCTATCATTTTAATTTAGTCAAATTATTGGGAAGGATAATTTTAGCAATAGCTCATGTCCTACCTATGGGTGAAGGGATATATTATAGATGATCAAACGAACTTCCTGAAGTGAAGTTCGATCATTATTATATGAGTCGCTTCATTCGAAGATATATACTATGTAGTTTCCTTAATTATACAACAACAATCGTACGATTTTTAGAGATGTTTTATTTTAGTTTATCGACAAAATTCTCGCGCTTGAGCCATCTCTACCAGACTGCGTCATTCTTTTTAGAGATATATACCTAATGTTATTGCAAAAATATGTTTCGGGTTGGGTGGGTTGGGAATTTATTTATATATCTTCGAATGAAGCGACTCATATAATAATGATCGAACTTCACTTCAGGAAGTTCGTTTGATCATCTATTATATTTCGTCGCTTCATTCTTCAGATATATACTATGTAGATGTTTAGAGATACAGAAAATATCTATTTTTGCAAGAACTGTATCCACGTTGAATAGATACTAATTATTGTTGTCAATAATTTTTTTTTTTTTTTTTTTATTCTTCCCAATCTCTTATTTGAGTCGTAATGTTTTAAGCAGCTTTATGCTTTTAAGGTTGGAATCATGTGCGGATTTCTTGAGATTCTCATCTACGTATAGTTAAGATGAGTCTAAGATTTTTCTTAAGTATTCATTTTACTTTAGAAATACAATGTTGCGCTTTTTACATCAGCTCCTGAGTAACAAGCTTACAGATTGGATGCAAACCAATAATTATTGATGTTAATGCTGCAAGATTTATAATCTAATCAAAAGTATATTAGCTGGGCCAGTATGTACTTGGTTTTATTTACACACAACAGACGTCCAATGGGACGTTTGAACGTGTGGAAACCTACCCAGAAGGGGGGAGAAAATTATTATTTTTCAAAACGCGGCGGGAGAAGAACGGGTTATTCTGGTCCTGTTGTAGAGGTCTACTACAGGCACATTATTTAATAAAATTATTAATAATGGTACCATTTTAAGATGTTTGTCAAAAAATTATGCCTTATTCAAGATTATGGAATACGACAAATTCCTATCTGTGTATAAGTTCCCCGCAGAATATAAATGAAAAATGATGCATATACTCGGTCGATATTGTGATAGACTACTAGGTAGTAATAATGTTGACTTGGAGGTGTAAATCGGTCGGTTTGGGCTTTAAACCCCACTGACGTAAGAAGTTTTAATTAAGTGAGATATCAGGCTACTATACTTTTTTAACAATGGACAACCTAGTTGTTCATGTCGCTAAAAACATGTGTCATCAGTCATTATAAATTATTTAATATACATAAGTACCTACTTATTTTTGAATAAATGCCAAGTGTTTTAATTTTGCATTAAGCAAGTTATTATGGAGTATGTTGTTAAGGCGGAGTAAATTGTATGTTTTCCACGAGTGATAACGATGTACGTATTATAATAACGACAGTTTTATGACGGTTTTTCAAAGATTGTTTCCAATATATGGACGATGTATAGATACTAAAGTTAAGATCCCGCTTCGGGCAGCATTATCCCGAGTTTGCAGAAATGCTTGCCCGCTAGCCCGCGAAAAATCTTTTTTAAAAAACAATAATACGATAGAAATTTTACATTGTTAGATAGGTACATCATACGAAGTCTACTTCCGGTCGTAAAAATACTCGCCGTTTAACCGACTTCCAAAACGGAAAAGGTTCTCAATTTGGTTTTTGTTTTTCTGCCGTCTTCTAAGTTTAGTCAACCATTCTTACACGTCACCGGATGTATGATAAATTATGCTTCCAGCACGATGGAGATATAAAACTAGAGATTTGAGCCCAAGAACATGTGGGTAGGAAAAACATAAAACTTGTGGGTAATTTTTGCAATTTTACCACACATTTTCGTTGCAAATTTTCTTTGCACACCACTATGAGGCAAGATGCTAGCAGCTTTTATTTTCGTTTTCTGTATCTACAGTATTCGTAAATAAATTGAATATATATAACGCTAAAGTACCTAGATAACTGATAAAAAGGATATATTCATTATCTCCGACCTCTTGTTACCACTCTGACGGTGTATGTATATTTATACTGAGAGGTTTTATATTGTGAACAATTACATCTGGAAATTTTGAACCTGAGATCTTGACTATTTCATTCACTGAATGATTTACGTTTCTTTCAGGTCTATTCATTTATTATATTTTTCACCAAATTTTGGAATATTTATTTCTCCGAGTACCCCGAGGAGCTCTGGATCGAGCTCTGGACAATCTTAGAGCATCTATTAAATCTTCGTGTTAACTCCCGGTTAACCGCCAGGTTTTTCGGTTACAGAATATTATCGTATGAAACATACAAGGCGTAACTTCTATCATCTGTTAAACCTTCGTGATAACTCTCGGTTAACCGCCAGGTTGTTCGGCAATACAACATTATCTTATGAAACGTACAAAACGAAACTTTTAGTAGGTATTTATTGAACCTTCGTGTTAACTCTCGGTTAACCACCAGGTTGTTCGCCTACACCCCATTGTTGTATGGAACGTACAAGACGAAACTTTTAGCGTGTATTTAAACCCTCGTGTTAACTCTCGGTTAACCGCCAGGTTGTTCTGTTACATAATATTACCGTCTGAAAATGTAGGTACGAGACTAAGGTTTTATCTCTATAAAACCTTCGTGTTAACACTCTGTGAACCGCCAGGTTGTTCAGTTACACAATGATTTGTGATTTCTTGAGAAAAATGCAATCGTAAATATGTTATTCTTACACAGGTATGATTAAAAGTAAGGTAGACGGCCATCGTTTTAACTCTTGGTCAATCACCAGGCGTTTGTACGTTCGAATAAGCCGGTTTTCTGCTTTGAAAGCGATAGAATTTAGCTGTATTTTAATGCAATATTATGATAGTGAAAAAATATTCTTATGAGAGGGTAGGTTGAATTATGAATGCATACCGGGAGTCTGATGAGGATTTTATAATAATCCTTCGACGATTACGTTTCTATTGTTCGCGTTTTCGTTTCGGCATTTCACTTAAATATTCACATTTAAAAGTTTTAACAAACAGTGCACGTGCGTTTGCTACCTCGCACGAAAAAAATATAATAAGAGTAAAAAGTAACCTTCTTTAAAAGTAGGTAAATAATAAATTTACCTGTGTTCCGGATACTTCTCGAGTATTTGTGAACGAAACGAAATCAATTTGTGTTAGGCTTGCTAAGCCGGTCCTTAGTGACGAATCTGATATAGTTGGTCGTACAAGTTAGCCCTTGACTGCGAACTCACCTTATGATAAGTGACGATGCAGTCTAAGATGGTAGCGGGCTAACCTGTTAGGGGCATGGCAGTTATATTAAACCCATACCCCTATTAGGTTTCTACACGGCATCGTACCGGAACGCTAAATCGCTTGGCGGCACGTCTTTGACCCTCCACGACTTCCCCCTTGTTCAGAGAATGGTGAATTCGTCTTGTGCATGGGGCTCAACCTCATTTGGATCTCTAAAGAATACAATAAGTGAGCGGACGAATATGGAGGTAGTATGTATTTACGCATTTTGCGTTAATATTGTCTCGCGGACAAAAACTTGCAGTTAATGTGCATATCTAGTCAAGGTGATATATATTCACTGCATGAGTGTCATACGAATATGACTCATAATTAGCTCGCAGCTAATTATGATCTCGCAATTGACTCGCAGTCAATCCCGAGTTAAAAACACTTTTTTAGCTTGCAGTTAATGTGCATATCTAGTCAAGGTGACACATATTCACTGCATGATTGTCATAAGAATATGACTCATAATTAGCTCGCAGCTAATTATGATCTCGCAATTGACTCGCAGTCAATCCCGAGTTAAAAACACCTTTTTTAGCTTGCAGTTAATGTGCATATTATCTAGTCAAGGTGGCACATATTCACTGCATGAGTGTCATAAGAATATGACTCATAATTGGCTCGCAGCCAATTATGATCTCGCAATTGACTCGCAGTCAATCCCGAGTTAAAAACACTTTTTAACACTTAGTAATAGAATTTTCGGCTAACCTGCAAAGTTCTCGTCATCAGACAAGTCTAACGGGCGCCAATATTTCTCCTTATCCTGCTATCGCTAGGAGTGTCTAGCTGGAAGGTTTGATTTCCGTCGTGTTACTTCGCTAGTAACCTCCCAGTAGATTAGCGTACTTTAACACGTACTTCGTGTAAGTACTAAGTAACTATAATTATTAATGCAATAAATACGCGAGAGCCACAATGAAAGTGACCGAACTGTTTTGTTTAAGTACCCACATACCACATAGTGTAATTTGACACTGCATGAAAATATAATTCCTCAGGCGCGTCATGCTGAATGGTTTATTCTCCTTTGTTGATACCTCTCGGGTAACCCCTCAAAAAACCTTTAGTGTAATTTAACACTGCATGAAATATTAATATAAGTATAATTTCTTAAGCCTGTCAAGTGTCAGGCATGAAATAAATTGCTGAAAATGACAGATTAAAGACTCACCGTTTTCCTGTAAGAGGCAGCGGCTGTTTCTTTTTATTTAGATATAAAATAATAATATTAACTTTGTTGAAAGTGGGAACGTCCGATCGTTGCTACGTACGAAAAAAGAATGACGCAGTCTGGTAGAGATGGCTCAAGCGCGAGAATTTTGTCGATAAACTAAAATAAAACATCTCTAAAAATCGTACGATTGTTGTTGTATAATTAAGGAAACTACATAGTATATATCTGAAGAATGAAGCGACGAAATATAATTTTACTCGAACACAGTTTGACGCCTGTAAGTTCATCTTGTAACTGTTCATCAGAGATTAAATGTATTGAATAACTTTAAATCGATTTTGTTGTGAGCAGGAAAATACTGAAGTTACTCTCGAGCTTCGTTCGAAGATATTAGCAATTATACATTGTAGTTTCACGTTAGACTCGCCGTTTCGCACTTTATTTTGGAGGTAGGTAGAACAAAAAATAACTCGATGTCGCACCACCTCGCCCCGATCACGTCATTCACAGTTTAGTGCATCGCTGTTTCGTACGTTTTAAATCTAATTTAGTATTTCTTCGAGATAAAAGAAGTTTTAAAGGTTTTATCATGCCAAAAAGGAGAAAAAATAGAAGTGATGATTGTGATTTAGATTATCTATAGAAAAAATTACGAAAAATATAACGTAAGATAGCAAGGAAGCGCCGACGTCGAGCATCGTCATCGGATAGCGATAGTATTTCGCTGCAAGACCCGAACGGTGAGAAATATAAAATGTAGGTACTTAATACTTTCTATGTATATTGATGAATTTAGATTAACACAATATCACAAATAGGTTACGTGTTTCTCAAATAGGAGTCACACATATACCTTTACAATAGGGTTGCGTGTTTCTCATATCGGAGTCTCACATACGCCCATACTATATAGGGTTGCGTGTTTCTCAAATAGGAGTCTCACATACGCCCATACTATACAGGGTTGCGTGTTTCTCATACTGGAGTCTCACATACACCCTTACTATAGATAAGCGAAGCATATTTGCTTCACAGGCAGCGAACCGATCGCCGCCATTGATGTCAAAGTCACAGAACCTCTAGAAGGATGTTATTACTGCGATGAACTCCTGGAACAGACCAATGTGAATTCAATAATCACCATACCGACGTTGCTGACACCGTTGCAACAGTGGCGGTTCTTGTCCCCAGCGCGCCGCTGCAGCTCCAGCCCTCAGTCGACCCAGCTACCTCAGCTGTTGAATCGACTGCTGCTCTGCCGGATGCACTTACAGAGCCTACATTAAACCCAGAACTACTGAGTATTTTAGGAGAGGATCCAACCACCGTCAAAGACAAATATTATGCTGAAAATATTCAAAAAGACTTAGCTTTTAGGTTAAGTCACATAGTGATTACTGGGTTGAGCAAAGAAATCCGAAAGGACGTGAAAGAGAAATACTTAGTTCCGGTTTACTAAAAATTAATAAAAGCACCGGCGCTGAATGCCAAAATTCAGGCATCCCTGAGAGAAAGTCAAGCTAAACGTGAAAAAGGGATAGAAAATAAGCAAGTATCAATATCCTGTGCGCTGTCATCACTCTGCGCAGCTTTTACTTTACTCTTATCATCTAATGATGCAAATCAAGAACTGCTCATTTACTATTAATGGATAATCCTTGGTGATATTCAACATAGTGACTCAGTTCTAGGGAGATTTTTTATTCTTACTGCAGTAAAGAAATAATTAAAAGAACAGCTGGAAAAAACAAAAATCGACGAGTTATTTTTTGGCAACAATTTGGCTGAAACTTTAAAGTCAGCCAAGATTATTAATAAATCTGGTGCAGATAATATAATATCTACAACTAGGCCTGGAGCGAAAACGCCTGTGACCGCTGCCGCAACTACCAGCAGGCAGACTTTAAACTTCGGGGCGTCCCTCTCGAGTTATCGCGCGCCGCCGCCGTCGCAGGCGGCAGCGAGGGGCTATCGCCCACCAGCGCGGCAACCGACAGCGAGGCGGACGAGGACGTCGACGCAGCACGCCGCTGCCTCGAGGACGTCGTCGCATCAGCAGCCTCCACGACTCAGGCGATAGAAACGGTAAAGCCGGCAGGCCGCTTGACTTATTTCTATAATGAATGGTCATTGATTGCTAATAATTCAAAAATTCTATCTTGGATATCAGGTTATGAAATTCCATTTTCATGCTCTGTGACACAATCGGTTATACCTACAGAAGCAGACTATACTTGGACTTAAAATTCTTATAAAGAATCTATAGATACTGTTTTATAGGAGTTATATCATTAAGTCAACCATGTGAAGGCCAATTTTTTTTCAAACAATTTTCTTATTCCAAAACCGTGCCAAAACCAGATGGTAAAAATCGTTTTATATTTTTAATGGAATTAAATAAGCTACTATTAATCTAATAGACGCTTATTTCCTTAAAAATGTACCTTCATCAAAATTCAAGGAATTATTTACGTTTTCGATGGAATTGCAACCTTTATGAATTCAATGTTTTACAATTTGGATATTTATTTACGTATTCTTAAACTTGTTGCAAAACTATTGGGATATTAATAATTGTCCTCCTTTTATTTAGAGGATTTACTTCTAGTCGGGCAGTCTTATAATCATTACTTAAAAAACATGCCCGATACAAGATCATTAATAGAATCTTTAGGATTCATTATTAATACAGCAAAAAGTACCTACTATAATATTATACCTCTATGGAAAAAAGGGTTTTTACGCCTAATCGATGCTGTAAATATTTGAGCAATATTATAGATTCAAAAAGTTACAAATAAAATTAGCAGATAGTAAAAGAGAAAAAATTAAAAATAAAATAAGTATTAAAATTTAAAAATTTGAAAAGCTGTATAAAATTAGGGAATTTGCTCGGTTTTTTGCTTACTTACTTCCGCGTGTCAAGCCGTAGATTACGGCTGGCTATACACAAAAGATTTTGAGAGCTGTAAATATTTGAATTTTATTTACCTATTTATTTTTAAATATTTGAATCTAACGGAAGATAAAAACTATGATAGGTTCATGACAATACCAGACAATTTAGCTGGTTTATTGGTGACTAAACAATATTGATTATGCTGTATGCAAAATTAAAGGTGACACTTATGACATGTAAATATTTACTGATGTCTCAACAATGGGTTGGGGGCCTCCTGTGGTGAGGATACTGCTTGGGGGCCATGGAGTGAACAGGAATGGCAGTTACATTTCATACTTAGAGTTATTGGCAGCCTTTTTAGAACTTAAATATTTTTTAAATAAACTCCAAAACTGTCAAATTTTGCTTGGAATTGACAATATGAATGGAATATTCTTATATAAATAGAATGGGGGGACATCCAGTTTCCACATTTAACAAGTAGTACACAGCAATAATGAAAATGGTTCGAAATGCGTAAAATAAGGTCCATGCTAGTTACATTCGTAGCTCTGATAATAAGATTGCGGATGCAGAATCGCGATGATCGCATCTTAAATATCTGATATGTAATGGGAGTTATCAAACAACGATTATTTTACAATCACGGCGATAATTGGCATTGCCTCCATAGATTTGTTTGCGAATAGGATAAATCTAAAACATACGTGTTTCATACGTTACGTGTAAACATCTGGATGCCTTTGTAATCAATGCATTTACTATATCGTGGAGAGATTTTTTCTTTTACATATTTCCTCCAATTTGTAAACATCTGGATGCCTTTGTAATCAATGCATTTACTATATCGTGGAGAGATTTTTTCTTTTACATATTTCCTCCAATTTCTATTATCCTAAAGACCTTACGAAAAATAATTAAAGATAAAGGAACGGGGATTGTATTTGTGCCTCAATACAAAACAATACAATAGGTACACAACCCACTCTACAAGAAACATCAAAACCATTGATTTTAAAATCACAAGATAATTTGATAATTTCTCATTGTGACAATCGTGCTGTACACCGAAAGATTACCCCAGTTACATCTGGACAGATTATCCGGACTTCGCTACTCCGCAGAGCCCTCCCTCAGTCATCCATCCCAGTAATGCTGGCATCACTTGCAGACACTTACACTATGACACTTGTCTTAAAAAATGCTAATAGATGTTTTTAATGTTACGATTACGAACGTTTCGAGTTTTCTATTGTAAAATTTTGATATGGAAAAATAAATACTTGTAGATCCGCTCTTTCATTACCTACTGTTAGGTCAGGATGTAGTTAACAATGATTTAACGAAGAGATACCTTAGAGGCGTTTTTTTGTTAACGGCCTACATTGCCAAAATATTATCTTACATGAGATATTGACCAGGTTTTATATTATTTATCAAATATTTAGTACCTAATGAAAGTTTAAACCTTAAGTGAGCAAAAAATTAATCACCCTGTTGGCACTGGTCACAGCCCACAGAGTTCAAACACTTTCGGTGCCTGATAGATATAAATAATATTAATTTCACAAATACTCAGGTAATAATAAAAAATCCAGACTTTAATAAAGACTTCACGGCTAGGTGCTTTACAACCAATTTTGTATTTACCTTTCTTTTCACAAAGACCGCAAATAATATGTCCCGCGGACACTTTGAAAGTATATTGTGAAAGAACCAAAGACTTACGATAAGCTAAAACTACGTTGTTAATTTCATTCAGAAAGCCTCATGGTAAAGTTTTATCTCAAACATTGAGTAGGTGTGTGAAAAGTACCTTGAATTTGAGTGGAATAGACACATCCATATTCACTGCCCACAGTACAAAGCATGCATCGACTTCGAAAGCCAGTCAGGAGTCAGTATAGATATTATTAGAAATACTGCAGGATGGAGCTCAAATTCTTTGGGTTTTTCGCAAAATGGTTTTTCGCAAAATACTATAATAGAGCAGTATCTAATGAGACTTATTCGAATATAGAATTTGCAAGGAATATATTGAATAAACTACTAATAACGGTGTATTTCACTTATGTTATTATACCTAATTACCTCATTACAAGAGATTAATGTAATTAAATTATAATCATTTTAGTAATTAATATTTAGAATGATTATGAATAATTTTATAATTTACATAATTATTTTTGCTATTATTGTGATATTATTTAATAATTAATTTGTCTGATTTTCAGAAAAACTTATTACAATTTAAATATCTACATATGTTTCACCACAATTACTTTCTCTCAACATCTACAATGTATAATTGCTAATATCTTCGAACGAAGCTCGAGAGTAATTAATGATTAAACGAACTTACCTGTACGTGAAGTTCAATCATAATTACTCGAAGGGCTTCGTTCGAAGATATTAGCAACCCTCCCTCCCTTACATGAACTAGTCAGGCCCCTGGGCGTGAAACATACGTAAGATAATTACTTAATTCTAAACAGCTCTGCATTCTCCAAACTTAATGACGTGATCGGGGCGAGGTGGTGCGACATCGAGTTATTTTTTGTTCTACCTACCTCCAAAATAAAGTGCGAAACGGCGAGTCTAACGTGAAACTACAATGTATAATTGCTAATATCTTCGAACGAAGCCCTTCGAGTAATTATGATTGAACTTCACGTACAGGTAAGTTCGTTTAATCATTAAAAATAAAATACAAGCACTCTGGTACAAATTTGCTTTTTAAAGTTGCATTCTTAATACCTAGGAATGTGAAATCCATGTTCTATACATTTCCTCCTAACTAATATTTATAAAATGCATCGTGTATGTGTTCATTCATACATTTTGAAATCGTGTCTCCTCTATGGTTGAAGCCAACGGTAGATCAGGGACACCTGTATACAATATATTAACAACAAGGTGATGCCCGCGACTTGTGTCTTGTTTGTTACTCAATCACGCTCCAACGGCTGAACGGATCTAGATGAAATTTGGCACAGAGATAGATTATAGTCTGGAATAGCACATAGGCTACTTTTTAACCCGGAAAATTAAAGAGTTCCCGCGTGAACCAAAAAACCACAATTCACGCGGACGAAGTCGCGGGCATCAGCTAGTTAGCAATATAAACGTACGTTACTCACTTCTATTTTTAGAGAGTAGCTTTATTTATGTGTTGAGGAAATGCTCATCTCTCCATTGTTGCAAAAAAAAGTAAAATGTTTCATGTTTTCTATATCCCGTGTTTCCGCTACGGGAAACTGACACGACGTAAAAAGGCTTCTGAGATAAATTGCAGAGAATACTTTAAGCCGCTTATGTAACATAAGGAATAATAATTGTGGTACTGTGTACCTGAACTACCTGACGCTTAGAGCTTTGTGTTCACATCAATCACTGTACGATATTGTGCTTACGAATAATTTCAACTAAATTCCGCGGGCTCGTACGAAGCGATTTGCTTCCTCGTTTCTAATTCGAACCGCTAGGATATGGAACGCCCTTCCGGCTTCCGTTTTCCCCTCCTCTTTTAATATAGGTACCTTCAAATCAAGAGTAAATAGGCATCTTCTAGGCTAGCGCGCTCCACCTTAGGCTGCATCACCACTTGCTAGCAAGTCTGATTGCAGCCAAGCGCTAGCCTATACCTACCTATATTTAAAAAAAAAAAAAACATTTCAATTTAATTGCGACTTTTATCATTTCTACCAAGTTTCTACCTAACTTGACGTTATTAGCGTGGACTTTTTTTTTTTTTTCTTTATTTATTTAGGGGCTTTTATATTTAGATACATGTCAGCCCCATTATAATCTAATACATAAAACTAAAAACAAAATGGGTATTTTACAAAATAAGAAAACAAAATATAACACTAAAAGAACAACAAAACACTTTCGCATTATAGGAGAACCACATAGGAACTAAGACAGTATCTAAAACACATAAAAGTAATATTGATCTTCGGTCTCAAATGGAATTTACCGGATATTTTTACCTGATATCGCATTACATAAAAGTAGTCTACTGAAGAAATCAGTTATAGAATGAGACGTGAAAATAAAACATCGGCTATAAATGCAATTGAGGTTTCAGATTCACACTTTCTACGGATTGTTGCAGTCGGTTACCAAAATATAATAATAATATGATCGATAGACAGCTTTCTCTTGATTTTAAGTGACAATCTCAGATGTTAGACAATAAACGCGTTTTTCTACAGATCTTTTGTGTGTACGGCATAACGAGTAGGGCTGCCAAAACTTTGAAAATTAATAACGCATTTAGTAGTGCTACATTGTACTATTACCTATTGTTAGTACACTGACGCATTCAAGCGCCTTTTATAGTCCCATCAACTTTATCTTTGAAGGAATTTTTATGCCTGTTTAGTTTTTTTTTTTTTAATATACATACATATATACTAGAGATGCTGTCTCCGGATCAGATAAGTTTGTGAGATTAAACTTTGAATCGCATACGCATTGCAAATGATGTTCAGTAATAATTGTGGTTTTTGTACTTTTGTTTTCCTCTAAAATAGCCTTTACCAGAGAACAAACCCACGGCCTATCTTCGAAGTAGAAGAACACAATGCTCACCGGTCACCACTGTCCCATCGAGGTCTTAAAAAAAGGAACTCCTTGAAATGAGCAGTGTCACTCCGCCGGTGGCGTGCAGTTCATAGAGGCATAAAAGCACTGCTTACCCAAATGGAAATACGTCGATGCTCATTTTCATTATTACAGCCAGTAAATAGGTATTCTGACTGACTAATGCCTACCCTAGCTTCAAGCCATGTGCACGCCATAGAGCAGTGGGCATCTGTCAGTTGTGATAACGACTGCTACAAAAGTGACAGCCCTAATAACGAGCCAGAGAATCATGAAAGTTTGTTTGGCAGTCTTTTGATGTTTGGGGAAAGGCGCAATTAAAAATAAAAGTATTTACGTGCGGCATTAGATACTTTGAATCAATCTGCAAATTGTTTGAAAATTTGTGTTTATTTGATTTAGTATTCAATTAAACGTTAAATGTCAATGATTATTGATTTTATTGATCGACGTGATACCAACATAACTCGTTCGAATAAGCACCGTGTTCTGTAGAATTCCATGTAGAAGGCCTTTGTCTATTGGACGTCTATTTGTTGAGACGACGACGTCGGACGTTTATACACTGTAGTCTGTGGTCGGACGGTTGCACTTGTTATTTCGTGAGGTACATAAACGAGTCAACACTAACAATATTTGAAATTGTTAACACTTAACTTAATAAAATTGAGGCTGTTCTGTCGCAAGTATAGACTAAAAATAGGGAAGATGCCTTTGTGAAAAATAAATTATTTCTTAGTAATTAATAAATAGAGGGTCTTCCAAAAGACGTCATCGAAGAAGATCTACGTCATCTATTTGTTTTTAGTTTGTTTACTTGTAAATTTAGGACAATGTGAACTAACGACCAAAGCAAATATGCTTTGAATATTGATGACGTATCAAATATGTATTTCATACAGGGTGGGTTCCGAAATACACTGCGAACACTGTAAGGTGTGACGTCAATTCAGTACACTGCGAAGCCGTTCCTTTATAGTTAGGTATACTGGGTACTGCTTAAAACGGAACGCAGTCAGCACTGAGACAAACACTGAGAGCACCTTACCTCGAAAACGCCAGTGCTCACAGTACAAAAATGGCGTCGATTAATGACGTCATATAGTTCCCTAGGATACTGCGGCAGTTTACTGTCAGTCATAACGGAACGAATTTCTCCACAGTAAAGAGCACTGAACGTGACTGAACAGTGCTCTCAGTCTATAACGGAACGCACGGACAATCTGCCATGCTGAACGCAAGTTTTGACATTTGATAAAGAGTTGCTGTTTTGATAAGTTGGCACCATCCCTAACTATCCTAACTCTCCCTAAAAATAAAGAAATTAATTCCCAGATTTATAAGCATTTACTTTTTTTTTTCTAAGTGTAATTTATGCTGGAAACATAAAGCTTTATCAGCGTTACCGAGGCGGGAATACGCGGCATTATCGTCGAAATCCAATATCCAGTTTATTTTGATACGTCCAGTCGGGAATAATGGAAAAAGAGGATAACTGCCTGGATTTATTCATGGACTCAATAAAACCGGCTTTTTTAATTGGATTCCGTGGAATTGGTGGGACATTATGCAAATTCTACGTTTAAACCACATAAATAAACCCAAAAGTATTTACTTGTATCCTTATAATGAGTGTAATTTTTGATTGAACAGAGCAACCACCTTTTTGTGACGACCTCCCTGGCGCAGGGTTGAGCGCTGTTGTCTTAACGTGGGAGGTCCCGGGTTCGATCCCCGGCAGAGTCAATTTGGGAATTTATAATTTCTGAATTTTCTCTGGTCCGGCCTGGTGGGAGGCTTCGCCCGTGGCTAGTAACCACCCTACCGGCAAAGACGTGCCGCCAAGCGATTAAGCGTTCCGGTACGATGCCGTGTAGAAACCGATTAGGGGTATGGGTTTAATATAACTGCCATACCTCTAACAGGTTAGCCCGCTACCATCTTAGACTCATCACTTACCATCAGGTGTGATCACAGTCAAGGGCTAACTTGTATTTGATAAAAAAAAAACAAAAAAGTTTTTATTTTAAACCAAGTTTCTTGCGGGCTCTTCTCGGTAGAAAAACATTCCGAACCATGCAGCGGTAGATTCACTCGACGATTCAAAAGCACTTGTAAAAGTTTATTTCAATAAAAAATATTGAAGTTTAGATAAAAAAGAAAGACATAGAAAGAGACAAAGGCTAAATTTAACTTGGAAAAGCAAAGTCCGCCTAGTAACCCCGCAGAATAGAAATGGAGCAGACTGAAAACCAGCGCCGCGCATTGTGGTCAATGCTCGGTAATGCTGAGTCTGCTTCCAATTGTTTAGTGTTAGATTTTAATTTTGTCGTAAGATAAGTTTGACGGCGCGTCGATGTTTTTAGAGTGGCAAGGAGCGCATCCGACATTTGGCTGTAGTCTGTGGCGTTTGACAGCTAACGCTCTTTGTCCAATGAGTCTTTGTCACTCTGGCACAACTCCGAGCGCTAGTGTGACTCACGCGCGGTGAACTGAGAAGAAATCCATTTGCATCGCGCGGGACTTGCTACGTGTTCGGTGGAGTGCTTGTTGGAATTAAACCATAAAATTAACGTGATTGTAACTCAAATTATATTTCTGTGATTCTAGATGCAAGTTTTAATTGTTCTCCTCGCCCGCCTACCCACAAAATATAGTATGGAATCGGCCACTGATGATGAGGGTACCCGTGTGCCTTTAAGTTCATTGTGACTATTGTTCTAGTGAGCCCGTTGTCTAACTGATAAATGATTTATTTATTTCACGTAGGACAACTTGTGTCACTTATGAAACGTTAAGACTCTACCACCGGTTCGGAAAGCTGATTCTACTCAGAAGAGCCGGCAAGAAACTTCCCCTCAACCTAGAACTCGATAGCAGCGCCCGGGTCCTATTGTGAATATAAACCATGCCGGGACCTACTCAAACACACACGAAAAATTCCATCAAAATCGCGGCCATAAATTAATGCGAGAACATACATTTCGGAAATTGATTTTTATATAAATACTAGATGATGCCCGCGACTTCGTCCGCGTGGATTAACGTTTTTGATTCCCGCGGGAACTCTTTAATTTTCCGGGGTAAAAAGTAGGCTATGTCCTGCCCCGGGACAGCGTAAGCGTAGCAGATAGACACACTGACACACTGTAGCATTTATAATACTAGTATAGATAGATTGATTAAATAACTAGTCAAACTTAGTCAAAATATATTTATAGCAGAACGCACTAATCTAAAAGTAAGAGATAGATATACGACAGCATAATTTATAGATAGGTACATCCACTAATTAGTTTCAAGATAGGTAGTTAGGCATGAGTATGTGAAAACCTACCTCTACAATAATCAGACCTGAGCCAATTAAGATCAAATTAACCCAAGCATAAGCAAACCTTTTCTCTTCGAATATTTCGCGAATCATTTACATTATCTCCCAATCATTATGAGGGTTTGATGACCCCCCTAGTACAGTGGAGAGCGCTGTGGTCCTAGAGTGGGAGGTCCCGGGTTCGATTTTCGGCAGGGTCAATTTGGGAATTAATTATTTCTGAATTTTCTCTGGTCTGGTCTGTTACCATCCCACCGGCAAAGTCGAGCGATTTAGCGTTCCGGTACCATGCGTGTAGAAGCTGATAACTAGGGGTAGGTATAGGTATGGGATTAATAACGAGCATACCGGTTAACCCTCTTTCAAGTAAGCCCGCTGCCATCTTAAACTGCATCATCACGGTACCACCAGGTGAGATAGCAGTGAGGCCAGTTTGCAGAAGAATAATGAAAACAACATTCGAACAATTAAAAAAACTGAGATTCCTCATTCAAATTAAATTTTACTAGGTATATCTGGAGTCTACCGTCGCGAAAAAAAACTCTTTGTTGTAAGACCTTTCTTTCATTCTAAAAATGGCCTTCTAGAGACGAAAATATAAACAAAGCATAATTAAATCTGATCACAACACAATAAGCGGATCTTAATTAAGTTTCTTGCATTTGAAGGCACTCCAATTAAATTCAATTACTCCCTAACAGCACCTCTGCCTCACGGAATGAATAAGTTATTATTTGTGGGAGCTTGTTGCCTCCGAGTTTAACCAGGCGCCGACCTGTGAAGTATTCACACTGCCTCTTTATTAATTTACACCGTTTTCGCTGTGGCGCTTTTGCTATAAAATATTAAAAGTGTTTTGACCGCCTAATTTATATTTGCGTAAAAAGGGGAGCAAGAAACGGCCGAGATTTTATGACTCATCCAGTAGCAATTTAGTCAACAAGTTTTAGTTAACTGAATTATATTTGATATGACGTAAATTTAATAATTATGCTTTATTGAAAACTTAATAAATTTAACTTAATAAATAATCCGCCACAGAAGGTGTACAGTACAGTATGTGGTACAGAGCGTATATTGAACTTGCAGCCCGCGATATTCTCTACACCACATAAATGTTCCAAAATACCCTCAACGTACATTTCACTCCGACACCGGAGCATCTTCAGGAGATGTTGACTCTACAATGCACGATTGTGACTTCATATTATAGCGAATTAAACTTCTAGTTTTTTCAAGTTTGTAAATATCTAGGTATAGGTTATTGTAACCTATTAACTAATTCTTGTAAAATAATCATGTACCTTCCTATCCTTTTATTGTCTGTAATGTCTTGTTTGGGAATAAATGGTTAAATTTATCCAGTAGCAAAATATGACATTGAAAGCATTTCGATGCCTAGAAATTCCATATTTAGGCAATTCAATTAAGATTTGAAAATTAATCTAAAAAATAAATCAAATAAGTTGTAACTAGATCAAAAGCTAAATTCATACTAAATTCTTAAATCAGAATTCGAAAGACTGTCTAGACATTCTTTTGATTCGATCCGAGTTTTCTAGATCTGAATATTGTCTCGGATACGAATCGGATGCAGTGAGTAGGGCTGACCCTCACAAAATCAAACTCAAGGGTAAACTTGCATTTGAAATTTAAAAAATCCACAAATCGAACCAGTGTACCAGATGATCATACTTACTTATATTTCAATCACTGTACAAGAGAGGTAATATCCAAATTACAATACATGCAATTGATTCCCAACAATTTTAGTTAAAATATAGATGCCGAAAACTTATTCAGTGTACCTCTAACCTTTATTTGAGCCCTCGACATATATTTTTGGCGTAACAAAACAATGACGTGAAATCGTTTAGTTTGAAACGAGGTCATAATTTTATAGAGAAATTTAACAGCCATCAAATTGTTTTAATTAATTCCTAAATTAGCTGTTTAGGCGGGCAGTAATTAGATTTAAGACAAATTACCAAATAAACAATTTGGAACCAATATTTCAATTGAAAATTTCACGGTTTCAACTGCAGCTAGCGTTCGTAGAGAGACAATTGCAGAAATTATTATAATATATCGTTTAACGTTTTCAAACACCTCACGATATAGGTATTAATATTTGTAAACCATACCAGATTGCATACGTAACTTATAATTGAATTACTATGAAACTAGCTATACAATAGCTCTAGCACTCTCGATAAATAAAATTCTTCGAGAAAACGTATCACCCGTAATGGGTTGCGTAAACGCCCCACTGCCGCCTCCAATGAACTGGAAAGCAAGGTCTTCGGCTGGCTTATTGTAGTTGACAGTAGCGTTCTGATTAGGACCAGTTAAGACAATAACACAGGAAGGAAACCAGCTGGCTGGACTCCCATGCCCTGTGAAACGCGCTACAAAGACACCGCTTCGTTCCACTGGATTTAAGCAACTATAAATAAACTTTGCAATCCCAAAATGACATTAGTCTTACAATATTGGTGACAATTACATCAGTAAGATGTTCAAGTTAGTTTTTATGCTTTTCCTTGCGTTGATGGGAACGCAAGGGATAAAAGTTGAATTAAATAGTGAGAAGACACCATTCGACTATGTAAAGGACCGTTTGAATTCAATGCAAACGGATCGGAAGTTTGGGCTGCCAATATCGGACGCATACGAAGTAGAGGAAAGTGAAGACTATCCACAAGAAGAGGAGAAAATTAACGTAGCAGCGTCAACAGTTTTGAATACAGTGTCGGGTGCAAGCGGAATTGGCTTTGGCCAAGGATTAGGGTTGGGAGGAATTGGCTTTGGTGGATACGGCATTGGCCAAGGATTGGGCATTGGCCTTGGTGGCTTGGGAGCTGGTGGAGGAGCAAGACTAGGAGGAATAGGAAGTGGAATTGGTGGTGTTGGTATCGGTGGAGTTGGTACAGGTGGAATTGGTTCTGGTGGTGTAATCGGCCCTGGTGGTGTAAGTCTTATTAATCCCGCTTTGGGAACTATTGGCGTTGGAGGAATTGGTTTTGGAAATGGTCTGTTGTATCATCCAATATTAGGCTCCCAAGTCGGTGGTGGCTATGTAGACAAAAAAGCTTATGACGTTGAAGAGAAAAAAGGGGCAGATGCCAATATAGAGAAAATTGAAAAGAAAGCTGGTGAAGAAGCTAAGCATGGCCAAGAAGGATTCCAGCAAGCCGCTGCTGCGGCGAAAGCTGAAAAGGGTGAATCGAGTTTTTACAAAGATGAAGAGGCTAAGAAAAAGGCTGCTGGAGATGAAAAATTTTACGAAGGTGGACAGAAGATTGATAAACATGGTAAGTAAAGCTTTTATTTATCCTGTGAGGGCTGATTATATATTCACGAGAACTTTGAAGGACATATTTTGATAAATACTTTGAGGAAACGGTGAAACATAATCGTTTATAATTCTTATTTCTCTTTAGGTGCAAATGAAGAGGAAATTAAAAAAGCTAAAAGTCACAAAAAAGGACATGTTCATAAAGGATTCAAGTCATCTAGTAGCAAAAACGAGGAGGAAAAATCTGAAACATTTTATGACGAAGCACATGACGAATCAGATCACAAGGTTGCTGGACATAACGCTGGATCATTTGGAGAAAATGCTCAACAAGGATTCAAGGGTGCCCATGAAGAGAAAATACTTGACGCTAATGCTCAAGGCAAGGAAGGACATCATGCTGTGCAAGAAAAGATTGACGATTCTAAAGCTAACAAGGTAATCCAAGATATGTCCACTTTTACCTATGACTTCTATAAAAATTAAATTTTTGTATTTTAGGTCATCGCCATAGCTCCCTTTCGATATTTCTGGTGAACTCAAATAATATTTCAAAATAACTTAAAGAAAGCCATTAATGAAATTAAGAACAAAATTCTAAATATCTTTAAGTTATTTATTATCTTATTAAATGCTGAAGTATCGAGAAACCATTGCGCTAATTGCTCAAGTAAACACAAAGTTAATTATAACATTAAACATTAACCTACATGAACGCTTTCAAACTGTTTGCTTTTCATAACTTAGGTAATTGAAAGTGCTTAATTAGAACGTAGGTACTTAGTTTACGATGATTTAATAAAATAACTAGAAATGTTATTCTTTTTCAACTCAAGTATCGTACAGCTATTTAGTTTAATACTTTCAATTTTTATAGTGTGTATACTTAAATCATAATTCGTTATTTTTTCCAATATACCATCGCCAAGTTTCTTACTGGATCTTTGATTGAATTTTATATGGAGCCGCTACACATTAGCGTGACAGGTAAAAACGTCATCTCTTCCAACGCGATTTTTTTGCCATGTGTTTTCGCTCTTATTATATTAGTCAAAGTATATAGGTAGTAAACAATAGTAAAAGAAGTAACTAACTATTGTAGATGCTTATTATATATCGAAGGCCGACCGCGCTATAAAATTCAATCGTTGCTTGCGGTTTTCATTTGTTCAGATACAAATACTTTATTATCTACGATAACAGTTGGCGTGATTTCAGCGCAAATAGAAAACTTATTTCTTATCGTTAGAAGTTAAATATCAGTTTTGAATTAATTTTCAACACAAAAACTATAAAATAACACAAGCATAGGTCTCTCTTGTCGGATTTCCAAACGCCGCGGTCTTACGAAGATGCGCTGCCTGAATCCAGCGGCTCCCTGCGACTCGCTTGATGTCACCCTTGTTGTGTTTACCAACATTTCCTACCCTTTCCAGGGCGGGGTTGCCATTCCAGAACTTTTAGCTAATTAAAATTCTTAATTATCAAAATTTCATAATGAAGAATTATCAATTCAGCATTAAAAGCTCTAAGCTAATTGGTAGTTATAATCCTAGATGCACACTAGATGATATACCGCGTGGACTAAGGCTTTTGTATTTTAATTCCCGAGGGAACTTTTTATATTCCAGGATAAAATGTACCCACCACCACCACTACAGCCCATTAACGTCCCGTCCCACTGCTGGGCACAGGCCTCCACTCTCATAGGAGAGAGGGAATTAGAGCTTAGACCCACCACGCTGCTCCAATGCGGGTTGACGGGCTTTAACGACTATTATCATGTTGGTGATAATAACCGGGACCGACGGCTTAATGTGCTCTCCGAGGCACGGGGGTGAAACACCGCCACCTTCCTAACTCCTGGCTAGTACTGAGAATTTCTAGTCAGAAAAACTCAATACTTAATCATGGCTTGACCCGGGACTCGAGCCCGATCCCTAGTCAGCCGTAGTCGAACATGCTAACCACTAGACCAACGAGGTATAACATACTTCGAATTAATTCAGGGTATAAGTTTATTCATTGCTCATCCAGGATATAATTCAGGGCAGGGAAGTCGGGTGTCTAAGCCACTATAGGCTTTAGTAAGTTAAGATAAATTACTATTTTCTTTATTTTTTTTCTTTTTATATATATTTATAGCGAGCAAACGAGCAAGCGAGCCACCTGATGGTAAGTGATTACAGCCGCCCATGAACATTCGCAGCACCAGAGGAACCGCCAATGCGTTGCTGGCTTTTGAGATGTTTGTTTATCCGCCCTTTGAAGAGCCCCATATTATAATCATGAGGGAACACATAAGATGGAAGCATGGTTCCATAATTTGCAGGGCAGGTAATTAATTTGCATAATTTATATCCACAGGGCGAGTTCTTGCAGAAAGGCTTCCAAGAAGGGACAGAACTTCTGGAGAAATTCAACAACCTTGGAGCTCAGGCAGTGCACGGTCACCAGGAAGCGAGCGGCGGATTCCAGCAGAACAAGGGAATTCTGCCGATACATTAGTCACGTTTAGACATAAAGTCTGGCATACTAATCGTGAATATTTGATCAATAAATCGGTTACATTGTTATTTAATGATTGTTTGTTTTTCATTTTCTGATTTAGAATATCTTTTAGAAGGTCCTCACTAGCTGATGTGTAATACGTTTTTATGATTCCCGAGGAGCTCCTTAATTTTCTGGAATAAAAAGGCAAATAGACTATATCCTTCCTCGGGATGTAACCTACCTCTATAACAAAATGAATTGAAGTTGCAGACAGACACAGTTTCGCATTTTTAATATTAGTATGGACTAATATTATAAATGCGCAAGTGCAGTCTGTCTGTCTGTCTGCTACGCTTTCACGGCCCATCTGTTCAACCGATTTTGATGAAATTTGGTACAGGGTTAGGTTGTATCCCGGGGAAGGCATCATCTAGTATAATATAGTATGGATTTCTTAATTTTCTCGGGTCACATTCCATGAGTAGGTACATAGGCTCTAGGTAGGTAGCTAGGTGCGTTTAGAATATAAATTTTCAAATCCCTTTGGAGCTGGGAATACCAAATTTTATTAAAATTCATAGATAAAATAAAATTAGGAAAAAATGAAACTATTTTTAGGTACGTAATAAATTACGATTATTATTCACCAAATCGACAAAATAATTGCTTATCAAACTAAAATATTGTAAGTACTACATACTAACTGTTTTTAAACTAGTATTTCGTATCAGCTATCAATATTAAGGAATTCAAAATACTTATTCAGAAGACGTGCAAAATTAATCCAAATTGTTAAAGACATAATATCATTTAAAGTTACATGCAAATTAATTTTAATTTATATAAAGTGCCTATAATATCAGTATGTAAGGACCTGGACAAGCACTAAGCGTGTTAATGCAGTGTGATTTTTTATTATTATCGAATAAGATGACAATATTACTCGAAGACATGCAAAATAAATCCAAATTGTTATATTATTATAGACGATTAGTTATGTTACATACAAAGCGAATATATAAAGTGATAATCTTATCGATTATCTATTGTAGTATAATAGTAATAAAGGCCTGGACAAACAGAAAGCGTGACGTGCGACGGCTGCGGTAGTACAGAACGTAAAACTGTTTTAAATACGCGTACATTTCCCTGTACGACACGTAATAAATTAACGCGTATCTTCTAGTTAAAGAACTAATCAAAACGAAGAGGCACTAATCATTTCGTCTCACTTATACACTAATCACTATAGGTCAAAGGTATGGAGTACACTAATAAGTGACATCAAATGATTGACACCAATCCGTTTCAGATGAATTGGCAGGAGTTCTAAATAAAAACATAGAAAGCTCGCCACCTCACATTGTACTCCGGCTGGCTTCACCGTTCACGTAAAAGAGCTCTATTATATTATTTTATATTGTTAGTATGTTATTTCATGTTGCAATAATTTAACCTACCACAGCAGAGCGTCTTCTACGCGCGCTTCGCGGACTGAACTGAACTTCGCAATTTCCCCAATTATTACAGACTGTCTTTTCGCGTTTTGTATGTCCACGCCTTAACACTTAAGGTAAGTAAATTATAAAAAGCAAATACACTAAAATTAAATATTAAAGTAGAAAGTAAAAATAAGAACTAAAACTCGCTTCATCTTCCGAAACGCTTAAAATTACATTTAGCAGCGAAACCATTGCAGTACACGGGGATGGGTGATTTCCATGAGCCACTTGGCGAATCGCATGACTGGTAGCTTGACTGACTCGAGAATAAACTGTAAATATTAATATTGTATGATTTTTTATATACAATTTCATCAGATTCGCTAGCTATGAGTATAGTCCGACAAACTTCTCCGACTGGGTGACAGCGT
Organism: Erebia ligea; assembly: GCA_917051295.2. NCBI lineage: Eukaryota > Metazoa > Arthropoda > Insecta > Lepidoptera > Nymphalidae > Erebia > Erebia ligea. The sequence goes on from OU785232.1 coordinate 3,937,830, forward strand.
CGCTAGTACCTATCTATGAAAAAAAAACTAAACAGGCTTACAATTTTTTTTTTTTTTTTAAATACATAATTTATTTATTCAGACAAATGTTACAGTGGTACCTTAATAACTAGGTAACGGTAACAATTAGTTCCAATTTTGGCCACCTGGCCATATAAGTTGGTGGGACTAATAATAATACTTCCTTGTGTATTAAATACTAATAACGTAGGTATGTCTTTCTGACACAGGAGTTTTGAATACTAATGTTTTGTTTATTTATTTATTTATCCCAAACATGACCAATAGTCCATTTTATTTAGTAAAGTCATACGTAAATTATAAGAAATGGCGGAAGACCTCGCAAAATCTGTTCAGAAATATCGAGAAATGGGTGTAAAAAGTAAAAACATAAAACAGAATTTAGTTCTCGTAACTATTTTAGGAGATGGTTAAAAATAAGTATCCAATCCAGTTTATAATCGATTTTCCAATTCTTGATAAAGGATTGCAGAAAATTATGCGAGTTTTCAAAATCATGTAAACATTTCTATAATGTAAATATTTGCAGTTAACAGAGAAATTCTATATAAAAAAATCACAAAAGATTCATATAAAAAAGTTACGGAAACTTCTAACTATATAAAACATGAAATCCACCAGTAGGTAAATGTAGTTTCTAGGATAACTTAATGCCCCTAAGATTCACGTAATTTCAACTGACACGGAATAAAACATGAAATGCAGGAATTACGGCACCACAGGGCACATATAAACTTTATGGCCCAAGAATTTACGGAGTAAAGTTCCGCCTTTTGAAAGGCTCAGTTCCATGGCAGGTAGTTAAAGTTACGTTACACTATAAAACTACGAAGTTCCAGCTTTTGAAAGGGCCAGTTGCATGGCAGGTAGTTAAAGTTACGTAACACTATAACTACGAAGTTCCAGCTTCTGAAAGGGCCAGTTGCATGGCAGGTAGTTAAAGTTACGTAACACTATAACTACGAAGTTCCAGCTTTTGAAAGGCCAAGTTGCATGTCAGGTAGTTAAAGTTACGTTACAGTTTACACTTATAACTACGAAGTTCCAGCTTTTGAAAGGCCCAGTTGCATGTCAGGTAGTTAAAGTTACGTTACGCTATAACTACGAGTAAAAAGCGAAGTGGGTTTGCGTACTTCTATGATTAGGGTTAAAGGTAAAATTTTGGTGCAACGTACTTGAACGTACCTTATTCTAAGTTTTAATTCGATTGATTGTATATAAGCATTCGATGGCATTAGCGTCAAAGTGAAAGAACCTTAATTGCATTGATTTAAAGTCTCAAATTCAATACAACTCATTTTTGTTTGGAATCGTATCGTTTGGAGCGCTTGCTATGAAGGCATCCATCCATCAGCCTGTATGCATCCACTGCTGGACATAGGCCTTTTCGAGAGCGCGCCACCAAACAGGGTCCTCCGCCTTCCTCATCCACCCGCTTCCCGCCACCTTCTTTAGGTCATCGGACCAGCGGGCTGGAGGTCGTCCCACACTGCGCTTACCGGTACGCATAAAGGCATACGTGACATTATTGAGCTCTAAGTCAATAATATTAAGGTCCATTTTACTTTGACGCTAATGTCATAAAATGCTTATAGGTACGATCAATCGAATTGAAACTTAGAATAAGGGTACGATTAAAAAAAGTAATTCGCAGAGCAATCGCAAGCGTAATTTCAGCGCTTGCAATACCATTTTAGAGGTTCTTTAAAAAGTGGCAGTACCCGGCCGACTCGGGCGTAGGCGGGGTGAAAACCGTCGACGAGATCTTGTTCGAGTTGTTCGATTTCTGGAAATAGAAAACATCAATTTAACATGCATTTTTCTCCGGTATACTATCTATCACTGTGCAAAACTTCATCAAAATCGGTTGAAAAGATGGGCCTTGATAACGTACCTAGCAGGCAGACAATCACACTTTTGCATTTATAATATTATTAGTATTTTTTTTGAATTATTAATAGAAACTGTAATTAATTAGCATTTAAAAGTTGTATGGATATATTATGAATGGAAGAAGTTTAAATGTTAAAAATGAATGAAAGTATGGATAATATGGCTAGCTTTTGTCCGCGTGAATTTTCAAAAATCCTTTCTGAGCGGATATCATCATAATAGCTCTCTGCATGCCAAATTTCAGCACGATCCGCCAAGTGGTGATCTGTGCGTCGATAGATTAGTCAGTCAGTCAGTCAGTCAGCCAGTCAGTCAGTCAGTCACCTTTTTCTTTTACCTATATTATATTTAGATGCATAAGTTATACCTGACTGCAGTGAATGCTAGTGTTGCCAGACCGAGGCATGATAAGACGCGTCGGGGTCATCAGGTTCGTTTGATACGTTTGCTGGGATAACAATAACAAAATACTTAATAATATGTTTAAACTCAACATCAAGCAGGTACTTAGTTCATTGTAGCTTATAGGTACCTAATGATTTTTCTGATATTAGTAGGTATATTACTTTTTAAAGCGTTAATTAACTAATTAATCTATTAATACTAATAGAAAATGTAGCTAAAGTCGTCAAAACTCGTATGACGTAAGTACATTCTTCATGAGATCTGAAACTTCAGATCGCGACTCGCGTTGTCTCGGTTTAAAGGACACTCAATTTACACAGACGGGCCCTGCCAAACAAAGAATGTGAACTTAATTTACTAACGCCATCTAGTCTGAAAAGCGGGACAGCGCTATGGCGGGGAGAAAGACAGGCTTATGACGGCTTATGACAGGTGTGGAGCGCGCTCTACAGGTCGGACGCCCAATTTTTTTTCTATGAAAGGGCCCATCTAGTACCCACATATATATCGATAACATTAATTCATGCCCAAGTCCCAAGTGCTAAATCGAGGACAAGACATTGGGTAATGGTCATTAAATAAACAGCATCATTATCGCAAGTTGCAACCTATCGTCTTGTCGGCCTACTACTGTACTCTCAGTTTAAGTTTTAATTCGATCGATCGTTATGCATTCGATAGCGTCAAAGTAAATGAACCTTAACCCCATTTATTTAGAGCTATTTCGTTTCTCATTAATTTCGTGTATGCATGCAATAGAGTGTACTGAATTTATTGAGTACCTACGTACTGAGTTAAAATCGGTTGTACTGAAATTGCGACTTTAAATCAAGTGCTTTTGTTTCGCTTTCGCTGATGTCATCGAATTATTATACGATCAATCGAAATAACACTTAGGCTGAGATCTATAGACTTAGCTTTACTTTGACTTAGCTCAGACTTTACTAATTAGAGTTAAAACAAGATGGACTTATGCGTGAGTAACATAAATCTGTCTCGTTTTAACCATGTCTAAGCAAAGTCAAAGTTCGCTATATAGATCTCAGCATTAGACTAAACATACTGACCGACTCTCCGCTTAGAATGTGAAACTGAAGGTACCAGGCCAGAGTCTACCACGCTAACAAAACGTGGATAAGTAGACCTCATACACCCTTGGAAACATTATGAAGAACTCTTATCAAGCAGCTGATATCTTACCGATGTCTTTCTTCACCATAATGTAATATACAAAACTTCGAAAAGTGCGTCTCTAGGATTCGATTTTTTATCCACTAGATTCCCAACTATTAGGGCACTTATAAGTAAAGGCTATCAACGCTTCTATAATATAGGGAAAACCCTTAACTATCTTAACTGTGGTCCATGACCTTTTAAACTATTAAGGTTATATACTTAGTGATAAGGGGGAGATCCGTACAAACTAAAAACATCCACAGCGTCACGTATCCTTATCTTTCTTCATGATATCCAAATATAACTTTATTATTATTATTATTTTAAGATAAACAAAGAATTTAAGAGATGGATAAAATCTCCAGTTCTTTTTGTACAATGTCACACCAAACAGATATCTAAAACAGATTTTTCATAGAGTACCTAAATATTTCTTTGAGCTAAGTACAGACTACAGGATATTGATATAGGTATTCCGCAAATTTATTTTATTCCCGCGAGAACTCTTTAATTTTCCGGGGTGAAAAAATATGGCCTTATATCCTTCCCCGGGAGACAATCAGCTGAAAAGATGGGCCGATAAAGCGTAGCAGACAGACAGACAGACGAAAGACAGACACACTTTCGCATTTGTTATATTAGTACGGATGCGATAGTGTGTAGGTATGTCTGCTACGCTATAACAGTCCGTATTTTCAACCGATTTTCTCAAAATTTGGTACGGAGATAAGGCACATCCCGGGGAAGACACATTTTTTACCCCGGAAAATTAAAGAAATCGGCGGTAGAAGTATTTTTATCAGATTGTGTGTAACATGTGAGTATTAGTATGTAATAGGTACTGTATGATACATTCTGAATCTTACGCTATACGGAGTGCTTTTAGCGGGTCGCTTGTAGGTGGGCGTTGACTGGATGTACCCGGGAGATATATTGGCGCCCGGAGAAATCGGCACGTTGAAGGGTGATGTTTGCCCTGTAAATAAGTGGGAAGTACAACGATAAAAAATCAGGAAGTAAAAAAATATTTTTGGTAATAATTATTATCATACCAATATTATAAATGAGAAAGTGTGTTTGTTTGTTGGTTTGTTGGTATGACCTTCCATCACGCCGCAACGGAGCTACGGATCGACGTGATTTTTGGCAAGGGTATAGTTGAGAACCTGGAGAGTGACATAGGCTACTCTTTATCCCGGAAAATTTAGGAATTCCCGTGGGAATCAAAAAAACTTAAACCACGCGGACGAAGTCGCGGGCATCGTCTAGTTCTTAATATTTTGACTATGTGACCCCCGATAGATGAACGGACGATCCCAAGCTAGTAGCTGGAAGCTGATGGAAGCAAGCGGCAAAAGACTGTGTTATGTGGAGATCGATGCAGGAGACCTTCCTCCAGCAGTGGACATCTATCGGCTTAGACAAAGACAACGACTGGTATAGTCTTGTTTACAATTTAGTAGTACCATCATAGTAGGTACATCGATGATCTTACATCAACCTCATATGATGATCCCCAGGGGAAATAGTAACCACTAATAAATTACAAGTAATAGTTCCAAGGGTCGATACCCGGCAGGGATATTGTCTCTGGTCGAGTAGAAGGCTTTGATAATGACTAAAGTTCCTTCCCATACGATGATAATTATATGCTTAAAACGGGTATAGGTTTGGGTTTAAAAAACATGGTAGGTTTTTTCCCTCTTTCCAGGTTAGTAAGCTTCCAGACTGTACTAAATTATACTAATATTATAAATGCGAAAGTGTGATTGAAGGACAAACCAACAAACAGTGTTGGTTTGCCCTTCAATCACACCGCAACAAAGCAATAGATTGACGTGATTTTTGGCATGGGTATAGTTGAGTACCTACCTACCAGCCCCCCTAGCATGGGCCGGAGATAAAAATTTTATCCCCCGATTTTATCCACTGACAAGGGATAAAATTAACTTATCCACCTCTCAGAGCACGGCAACAGGGGAGAGGAGAAGTTTATCCCCTTTAGACATTTCACGGGGACTCGGGGGACTATTTACCCACCGTTATTTAGCGTTTTTATTTATTTATTTAGGAATAAAAATTTTATCCTTTCCTCGGGGAGAAAATTATCTCGACCCATGCTAGGGGGGCTGGAGAGTGACATAGGCTACTTTTTATCCCGGAAAATGAAGGAGTTCCTGTGCGATTTAAAAACCCTAATACATGCGGACGAAGTCGCGGGCATCAGCTAGTCACTTATAAATCGCAGTAGGTACTTGCTTATTGAAGAAAACAAAAAATAATCCTTTCGCTTGAATCCTAATCGAGCGCTGAAAGCTTTTCAAAGAAAAAGTCGATTGCGCACCTAAAAGCTTTTTTATGGGAAAACTCTGTTTCGGACACGGAATTTCCGAGCATTAAATTAAAAAGTATTTTTATGGTTCTTTAGTAAAATACGGAACCCTTATAGTTTCCTCCATTCCTTCTGTCCGTCTGTGTCACAACCATTTTAAAAGAACTCCATACTAATACTTACTACTATTACCTATTCTGTGCTAATACTATATAATATGCGAAAGTGTGTTTGAGTGTTGGTTTTTTAATTTGTCCTTCAATCACGCCGCAACTGAGCAACGGATCGGCGTAATTTCGGTATATCGAATCGTGTTTCGAATCGCACTTCATACGTACTTTACGTTCCCCAAATTGTATTTTCACTTTCCTAAAGCCATCCATTAAACATTTCGCTCAGGAATCCCCAAGAGGCAGATTTCATAAAAATAACGTAGGTATCCAGTACCTTTTTTAGGGTTCCGTTCCTCAAAAGAAAAAAAGGAACCCTTATAGGATCACTTCGTTGGCTGTCTGTCTGTCAACGCCCTTTTTCTCGGGAACCCGTGAGGTATCAAGTTGAAATTAATATCTATCAAAAACTTAGGTCTAATCGATCCCTTGGAGCTTTAAAAATCAAGCTTCTAAGTCAAAACAATCAAAGGATACGGCCGTTAATGCCGCTTAAAATATGTATTTTGCATATTTTATCACTCGCCAATAAATCAAAACCTATAGGGTACTTCCCGTTGACCTAGAATCATGAAATTTGGCAAGAAGCAAGGTCTCATACCACAAGTATAGGAAAAAATCCGAAAACCGTTAATTAGGGTTCCGTATTTATAGGGTGTCGAATTGTTTGTCAGGCGCTACCAGCTTAGCGTCATAGTAAGCCAGTTATTTTACAGCTGATTGGGTACACGTTGTTATCTCATATTGCTTGTTATTTACTAAAAGAATATACCTCCCTGCCAGTGGCGTGCAGTTCATAGAGGCATAAAAGCACTGTACCTATACCCAAATGGAAATACGTCAATGTTTATTTTTCATCATAACAGCTAGTCAATAGCTATTTTAACTTATGCCTGCCCTAGCTTCAAACGATCTGCACGCCACTGCTCCCTACATTGTCTGGTGGTACGGAACCCTTTGTGCGCGAGTCTGACTCGTACTTGAACGGTTTTTACTCAGTAAGTCTGGTATGCTCTACTGTCAGCCATTAATTATGCCCGGCCCGTCTAATTAAAAACGAGTGCTTTTGACCGGCCGCTTTTTAGGAGGATTTTCGTATGAATAAAGATGAGGGACAAATTAACGGGGGCCTGAGGGCTTGTTCAGAAAACTAATTATAAATTCATTATGAGGGTATCACAAAAATTTGCTTTTCGTATGAGCGAGGGAGGTTTTAAAATCCATGTTTATATTACTGAAAAAAGCCTGGCAGGTGTTTTACAGGGTTTAAGCAGACGAAACGCACATAATATATTTTTTTATGTTTTTTACAGTAAAACGATTGCATTCACCTCTAACTAACGTACTTTCTCTGTTGGAAAACAAAACTGTCGCAGTAAGAATACAACCAGAGTCTTTCACTGTAGATATGTAGTCGTGACCGCGTTCTGTACCTACACGATCAGACACTAACATAGGAGGGAATCGGGTCTTGGATATTCTAAGTAAGTATGCTATATATCGGTTTAAAAGTCCTCTATTACATGCAGCTTTTAGGTCAAAGTTTCCTTACTCGGCATTGTAGAGTTCTGGGCTTCCAATCTCTTGATAATCTTTTGATACTCCTTCAATTGTTTGTGCTGTTTCTGGCAGATCTCCGTCATACGTTTCAACTCCGCCCTCGTTGCGTAGAACTTCTTCGTCTGAAATACATTTTAGGGACTAACTATTATATACAGCAAAAGTAAGACTTGTGCGTAAATTTTATTACTACTACGACTACTTATTTGAAACGTAATTTTCATCAAAACACATTATGGACTTCTTTTACTTCCGTCGCGGACATTTTTCCAAGGACGTTTTTCCTGTCCGATCCCTTGTGTTGTTTCTCTTAAAGTATAAAATTTACGAATCTCATGCTAATTGCCAGTGAAGCCAATTGTGTTTAACACAATCTCTAAACTTAACTAAAATGACAGCCCTGAAAATTTTATTTTGTTAAAGGCTCTATTACACTACATACTAGCAATTTGTACATTAAAGTCCAAATGTAAGAGAAAATCACAAGAAGCTTTTATTATGTTCTAGATCTATGATATTATGTACATAATATTTCTTTTACAACAAGACGTCATAGGATCAATAATTATTGTATTCTGTATTTCTGAACAAAATATTTCGGTCACGGCTAACATCTTCAGCCACGGCTTTAGCAACGGCGGTTAGTCTCAGTGGTGAACACTAGATATATTACAGTGCACACAATATGTAAGTGCGCGTTTACAGGTGCACTTTATATTTAAAAGTGCTAGAATGGCAGTCTAGCACCGGAAAAAGCGGAAACACTGCTGGAAGACCCCCCAAGGCAGACGGACGCTTTCTAGCGAGCAGCTGACCGTGAAGACCGCCAACTCTAAACCATAATTTCTTGACACAAAATCCCGATTTTTTGAAGTAAAACTTCTTTAAAATTCTTTCTTCTTGAATGAAATGAAAAGAAAAAGCGACACCAAAAAGAGACCAACATTATTCATAATAGGATTTAGCCTGCGAGAGAATGAGATAGAATACAAGTCACACTTATCTCATTCTCTAACGGCCGAAATTAATAATCAATGTCTCTGTAATCTGTCGATAAGTTGCTAAGCAACGTTGTTTTTAGAAGAAAAGTACAATACAACTCTGGACAAATAACAACGTTGCTTGGTAACAAATCGACAGATTACAGATAGATTGATTATTAATTTCGGCCGTTAGGCTACTTTTCTGAAGTTTCGCTTCTGCCGTGTGTAAATCATACTTTTTTTGACCGACCCAGAACTTCACCAGATCTAGAGTCCAGAAACCGTATGCTTCGCAGCAGGTTAAGCTTAGTCACGAGACCAACTAGACCAATCAGTAGGCAGCAAGGACGAGTCTCTTGTCATGTTACCAAAATCCGCCTATTGGGTTGAATAATCGCACAGACCAGAGGCCCAATTGTCTAAGCAAATCGTAATAGTTTGACAGCTTCAAACGTATTACTCGAACTGTTTAAGGAGTTCACACATGCTTTTTGACGAGCAGGCATTATCCGTTTGACAAACGATTACGATTTCCTTACACAATCGGGGGCACTGACTAATCGGGTCCCCGATTTTGCACAAAACCCTAGTTTCACATTCTCGCAAATTGCCGGTGGAAGAGCAGCCTAACGCCAACAAAATAAGTTTTGTTCAAACATACACCCGTTTACAAACTCTATGTTGCAAAGGCCTAAAAGACCGCGGTTTGTAACTGTCAAAGGGGCCTTCGCCTAACAATCTGGGTACGTAATTATATGCTTCGTTAACATCCCAAAGAAGTTAATTTTGTGTACACAATACAATGTTAAATAACAAGGACATCAGTCTGAATATGTATAGCAAATATAACTTACCAACCTAATACCTAACAGCTAATAGTCAAATACCTAACTAATATTTTGTACTGGATGATAACAGGAACTTCGCGTGAATTTTTTTTTTTTAAATCTTGGCTGCGATCTCACCTGATGGTAAGTGACGATGCAGTCTAAGATGGTAGCGGGCTAACCTGTTAGGGGCATAGGCAGTTATATTAAACCCATACCCCTATCCGGTTTCTACACGGCATCGTACCGGAACGCTAATCACTTGGCGGCATGTCTTTGCCGGTAGGGTGGTAACTAGCCACGGCTGAAGCCTCTCACCAGGCCAGACTAGGGACACTTCAGAAATTATAATTTCCCAAATTGACCCTGCCGGGGATCGAACCCGGGACCTCCGCACGTTAAAACAACAGCGCTCAACACTGCGCCACGGAGGTCGTCAAATTGTGAGGGCGTGAATTTAGTTTCCTATAGAAATCCCGTGGGAGCACCGATAATTCCCCAGGATGCTTTCTCTTTGCCACAGTAATCGACAGCTAACGGATGGATCGTGAAAACGTACGACTGAATAGACAAATAGACAGACACTTTCGCATCCGTACTTTTAAATTACTGTTTGTTGGTGTCTCCTTCAATCACGCCGCTACAGTGATGTGATTTTTTACATAGGTTTTCTACTTTTTATCATACAAACAGAAGAAATTTATAAAATCCACGCGGACATCATTCAGGAATCGGCGTGAGGGTCTTCTCCGTTTGGCACGTGAGGGCCAAGCGGGGGTACGGGCCTCGAGACTAAGCCTCCTTACCCGGGCGGGGCGCGGGGAAACATTCAAGTGCCCCGGTGAATATCTTGAAGCCGAGTAAACCGGGTAGGGCTTGCCTTGTAGGCTACGGGCCACAGGGTACAGGAATCATCAAGTTGGATAAAATGCTACACAGGAATCTTCCTATCCCTGCCATTTGGCAGCACCGTAGCAAGATGACTATAAAGATATAAAGTATAAACAAAGCCAATCACATCAATTGTGATTGTAGCAATGTGATTATCACAAGTTTCGTATCTGTGGCATCTAGCATTATGGAGCAGTTCTACCTACCTAAGGTCGACTGCCCCATAGCGCTTAGATTGACTTTTAGGGCAATTTATGTATGGGAAATCGCTCAGATTTAAAATAAACACGAGTTCAACGCTTGTTGGGATTTCGTTCTAAGGCCGTTAACAAACATTAATTACTTACCGACTGCAATAAATAAGAAATCAATCGGCGTCTATGCCGCTTTTGAAACTCTAAAACTTCACAGCATTTTTTTAATAAATCATCGGGATCTGCGAAATAATCTTGAATTTCTGGATTCAACTGCAACATCGAAAATTATAAATCCCAATGATTGAAACTTTATTAGATAACTGTTTCAAAACAAGTAGCTACGTACTTACGTCCGGGACCAGTTTCATAATAGAGCATGGCACTTTGCAAACTAAACATGTGCCTTCTTTCGCACCTAAAATGTGAATTTTTCAGCTCATTAAAATTATAACATCTCAAATTATTAAATCTCATTCTCTCACTTGTTATCAAAATAGGTACAACAAGTAATATACAACTTTTAAATTGAACACACCATTGTTCAGGCAATTGTTACAAAACATATGGCCACATGACGTTAAATGGAGCGTTATTCCAGGTTCTAATTGAGTAATACAATTATTGCAATGAATCCAATCCATTTTCAATTAGAAATAAATGAAAATTCAATAAATCTTTTCGATGATGACATGTTTTAATTTTAAAACTGTAATAGACCCGTCTTTTGCTTTTTTTTCAGTAGGTACTTAAGGTTTTTTATAGAAGAGCGATTGTTTTTTTAATTTGAAAGTTCCTTTTATGTACGCTAATATTCTGCGTGAAATGAATATTGCTAAATTTTATGAATATTGCTTGATTGATGCTTGTATTTTATCATTGAGAAAATCAGGCTAAACTGCTGCATAATTTTGTATACTAATCTATTCGTTACTCATTAATTAACATTTTCAACTATCATTATCAGCATCATTTTTATGTAAAATCATTACCGGTTGCTCAAATACGGTTAAAATGGAACACAGAAGTTAGGATTACTTAGGTAGGTTATTTGTCCAAATAATGAACGGTATTCCGAACCAGTGGTAGATTCATTCGACTATTCATAAGCACTTGTAAGAAGTATCTATATTTGAATAACCAAACCAAACTTCACATATAAAGTGTCATCGGTTCATCACAATTTGCTGTCACCAAATCGACATGCAAAAAAACCTTTTAAAAACAATCATACCTACAGTAACTTGGTGAGTAGGCACCACGAATCACGATACGATAGCACATGGATGTCACGTTGATAAATACAAGAATCCGTTGAATCAACGTCCAGTTGTGTTTACATTCGCGCATGGTCGCCCGCATGACCATGACTTTCAAATATATTTTAGTTTTGGTAGCTCTGATCGGTGCAAATGTCAACTGCAAATCAGCATGTATGTTTTGATTATTACTATGAAATATTTATGCTAGTTTATTCGTCGTACCTACCTATTAAACAGAAGTTAAACAGTGTGCATGCCCCTTTTAACTAAGTAAATTAGCCCTATGAGTGTTAAATAATGCTTTAGGTATTTGAATTTGGAAATTGCTGGAAAAGTTCGTTAAAATCTCAGGTCAAAATAGTGTAAAGTTTGTGTAGGTATATATTTTAATGTAATTTTTAAGTTTATTTGTTTTACTGCATTTTGAATTGTGTGCCTTCAAAGAGGTTATCTACAAAATATAATATATAAACATTTAATAATTTATTAGGACCCTCTAAATCCAAGTAACGCTGTTTGGTTCGAAATTTGAATTTGACGTGCTCATTAAAATATTAAATTGCAATGTATTTAAATTTCCAAAATATTATTAATTACCTACTCATTATTGTGTATTATTTAATAAATAAGATTTTTAAAATTGAAACAAATAACCATAATGTAACAAAATAACATACCTAAACTACTGTTTTCTGAAGGTTTTCTGAATAGGTACAGGTACCTATAAAAAGGACGTCTGGAACCCAGAGCCGTAAAGTCATTTTAAAAAAGGAACCTTCTAGTTATTCTAAGAAAAGGAACCCATTTGTATTTTAAATATACTGAAGCACCATAAAAACATAGGTAATTTACCTATGTCTTGAATAAGTTTATTTATACTTCAACAAAAAAATAAACAATGCTATGTTGGAGCAGTAGTTATTCACTTACAGTAGTTAGTACCTACTTACTTACTCCATAATTTGTTTAAAATATTAAACTAATAATGATCTAGTTAGTGGTCAGATTTTGTACGCACAAAATTGTGGTTCCTTCTAGACAAAATATGCGTGCCGTCGCAATACATGAAGGCATGCGAGGAGATGCTCCAAGTGGACACGAAGAGTAAGGCTGCATTGGAATGTATCCCGGCAAGAGACAGGTAAGAAAGAATTATTTTGCTTCTAGGCTAAACATGCGTACCGTCGCAATATAGGTATGAAGGCATGCGCGGCGATACTACAAGTGGACACGAAGAGCAAGGCGGCATTAGCATGTATCCTGGCAAGAGATAGGTAAGAAAGAATTATTTTCCTTCTAAGCTAAGCATGCGTACCGTCGCAAATCGCAATATACTCAGGTATGAATGCATGCGAGAAGATGCTCCAAGTGGACACGAAGAGTAAGGCTGCATTGGAAATTGGAATGTATCCCGGCAAGAGACAGGTAAGAAATAATTATTTTGTTTCTTTTCTAACTTTTCATTTACAGATTTACTTAGGTAGGTATATTCTAAAAATCTTCATCTTGAGTTATTGTGCTAACTTTGTCAAGCCTATTTTTATAAATCTGTCCTTTATGTATCTAGAGATCTACATCTAGCTTTTATTTACATAAGTAAGTTTAACTTAATTCTTGCACAATTTATCACTGTCATATTGAGATCTCACTAATTACATCCCTGTCGTATTTATGTGAAAAGCCTTATTCCCTAGTTCGTTGCAATTCATTAGTCATTGTTCTACTACAACTTTTATATTTACCGCACTAGAGCTGTAATAAGCTTAAACACAATTTATCAATGTGACATTGCAATCCCACTAATTGCATCCCTGTCGCGATTCTGACAAGCCTTGGTCCGTAGTTAGTTAGTTGAAATCCTAACCATTGAAAATAACTAGCCATTGTTCAGCTACTAGGTATTTCACAGTAGAATTTCCATCGTGAAAAAGTTTTCTATTTTATTAATTAAACCCAAGGGCGGAAACAATGTAGGTATGGACTACGGACCGGGCAGGACGAAAAAAGTCCGCGTCAATCACGTTTATATTGAGAGCACACACTAGGCAACCGGACATGTGGGACAAACCGTCGTTCCCTTTCGACGTGGTCGCGTTGCGAGGACGTTTTCTTCTGTCCGGTCCGTTGTGTTTTCGCTCTTAGAACATACATAATTATTAATGTCCCGCAAAATGAACAGCCGAAGTAGGTCCATACGATTTCGAACTCATTATCGCAGTTGCTTGTTTGCTATTACCGACTGTCTGTTACCTACCAACTAAAATTATTCACAGAACATTGAAGTGTCTGGTAACACAATTTGACAAAGCGACGTGTATTGGAAGCCCGCTATTTGCATTGGTGTCGGATTTGATGGGCTTTGTTCATACTTACCTGCTTTGAATATTTACCATCGAAATAGAGTAGGTACTAGGTACGTACTAAAATTATACATCAATGATATTTACCTACTGAATAATCACAGCCTTCCTCATCATCAAGCAAATTCGAACTATTGCCTGAACCAATCTTCGTGACAGAAAAATCTAACTTTTTAAATTTTCCATTCAGCATCTGCAAAACTATTGATTGGTAGGTACCTAGACCTACCTACTTAACACGTTAAAACAATGTGTCTACTTACCTCACATGTAAGAAAAACTGTTATAACGGTAGACGTACCTACTAAGTAGGTACCTACTACCTACTGATAATACCTTTTTTTGGTGAACTGTTACTTTTGGTTCAAAAAAAAGGCAGTGACTAACAGGTAAACGAATAGTGACGAATATGCGCGAATACTTACCTACCTAACAAGTAACACGTGGTAATGTAATAACAAAGCCAATAATCCTCCAATTCTGTATTCACTACCTGCCAAACTGTACCTACGTGTTGAGAATTTCAGTCCTCCAAACCCAAGAACACGTAGCGCCCATTTATTATCTGCTATATCGCCTTTATTGCTTGAGCAATAAGGACAGGGTGGAGTTTTAAGCGGTCAGTGAGGCGAGAATAAAAACAAAGTACCTACCTACTTACTTATCTAAGTACTTATTTTTTTATTGAGATCAACTTTCAATTTTTTTAAAGAACTGCACCAAAACGCTAATAATAATACGTGTAAGTATACAAAAATATTGTGATGAATTTCCTTGTGATTTCCTCTAATTAAAAGGTAGTAACCTAAGACATATTTTTATGTAGAAATGAATGTTGTAGATACATAATTAACCTAGCATAAATAGCTCGCTGAAATAAACGGCAATAGGTTTCCTTCCCAAGCTTGGTTTATAATTTATATAAACTTTACGCCCCGTGTTGCTTCATAAAATCTTTCATAATTTTACATACCAAGGTACCTACCTAGTAATGAAAATACTCAAATGTAGCGTCGTCTTCAAATTTTCTCATAGTTTCCGTTCTAACGTTACCTACTGAAGTTACTCCCGATGCTTTGTTCGCTTAGGGACAGATTTTTATATAAACCTGAATCTATGTGCTCGTACGAGGACCTCGTAATATTTTATATTATTTAAAACCTACTGAGACACCCGAGTAAGAGAATAAAATCGTCTTTTATCTTCAGAACTGTCTTGGAGGATTCCAACTTCTAGATCAATTTATCTACCTACATAATCTAAGTAAATAAATAAGTCGAAGTAGATAAATTGATCTTCTCAGGTCCCTGTGATAAATGATTTAGTAGAGATGATAAATGCTATGAAATAAAGAGGTATCTATCGGTTTTCTAAAGGACTTGCCTACATTGTTCCCGAAAATACCCGCCTAAGCCCAAAGCTTCATAATATGACATACGTACCTAGTAGTAAGAGATAACTGCACTTTTGGTAACCACCGCCTGAAAGGCTGATTCAGTGTTATGTGGATGTAGAGCTCTCCACTGATCACAAAAGTTGCAGTCTGCCTGCATGTGGATGGGTCTTTCGCTAGATATGGCCGTTCAAAGACGGTTTATTGTTACCAAAAATTAACGATAATTAGAAAAGCTGGTTCTTGTACAGTATTAAAGTATGCGCAGTACCTATGTAAACAGAATAAAAACTGACGCATGGGGATGGGTCTTTTACTAGATATCACTTCTCAAAGAAGTTATAAGCTATACTTACTACTTATGCGTTCCTGTAAAAAAATATTAGCAATTATTATGTCGTCCCGTAGCAATCAACGGGAGCGTAGGTAGGTAACTATCTATCTTTGGATAACCGAGGATGATGATAAATTGAGTTACCGATTTGACTTCAAAGTTCAAACTCGTGAAAAATCCTTTGAAAAAGTATCTACTATTATGCTTTAGTAATTTGCTCTAAACGATTTCGAAAGTTCAACGGACCAGGCTCGCTGATTCAAATGTCCTTGAGGATCCACAACAATAAATTCAATTGTCAGTTTGAATAAAAGACGCCTCGACAAAGTGCCGAATCTATTTTGAGACCGCGTCGCGTCGCGTCGTTTGAAGTCCTATAAGCTTGAGTTTGGGTATTTTGCAAATTGTTATTTTGCGATCTGACGAGTAAAAGCCATCAAGGTAGAGCTCAAACCGCTTTGTCTAGAAACTTGGGCATTTAGATTTTCTGCATATAACTACATATATCTATCATAGTTCATAGACACTCACTAAAAAGGATGTTCATAAAATTCAGCCCTGAGTGAAGCCAGTGCGGATTAGCAAATAATAGCACAGCGTAAGTTACAGTGGATCGGCGCCCATACAAATTGCAGCATACGCACTACGAGTAAAATTATGTCTACCCGTTATCTCTATCTGTCTACCAAAGCTAACATGGTTACTTGTCTCGTCACGTCAAAAGTGGAGATAAAAGTAATATTTCTATCTGTGGTATTTTTCTCTACGAAACTTTACATGTCGACTATTTTTTTCTTGTAATATACCGCATTTTGTGCATGTAGGGTAAATGACAAATTTGCCGGCAACGACAACATCTCTCTCTCTCTCTCGTCGCGAGACCATATCGTTGTGTGTATGCTATGCACACTGATCCACCACATTGTTCTAATGTGGATTAGGGACCTACACTGGAGGACTTGACAGGAAATCTTCTCAGATGTTCCACTTCTTCCGTAGTCTATTTCTTCTCAAAAAAAAAAGATAGCTTTTAATACTTATCAAATAAGCACCATTTTTTTTTAGAGATTTTATAGAAGACGCTTATAAAGCGTGCCGGCCAGGCTACTTGATATCCCAAGTTAAACAATCCTTTGATAGAAACTTGCGGCAATCACCGTTTCCGGCTTTTCACTGTGACTGTTTGTGTTTTTCGCAAGCTTACAATTAGGGGCTTACAATTCTGAGGATGTAATAACCTAAAATACTTAGGTAGCTAGTTGTAGGCACTTATAATTGGAGTCTATACCTCAACTAATTTATTCTTACTCCTTCTAGGGTGGAATGCTTAATGTTCGTGCAGCAGCGACAGGCAGACCTGGTCCCTGTGGACCCTGAGGACATGTACGTGGCTTCCAAGATCCCCAACCAGGATTTCGTGGTTTTCCAGGAGTACAGGACTGATGAGGAACCTGATGGTTAGTTAGTTTTTTAACTTACACGTCGTACCTACTTAGTGTGAAACTGGAAGGAAGGAACTAGAAATTTAATTTGCTATAATCCGTAACGGTAGGCAAATATATGTGGTACAGTGGATCTTGCACTTGCAGCTTGCAATATTCACCACACCAAATAAATCTTCCAAATTATTCTCAACGTACGTTTCACTCCGACACTCTTTACCTACTTCAATACCTACCAGTCATGTCTATCCAAGACAGGTAATTAAATTCTGAGGAGTGAAGGCTCTATATTATATTCTACGAGTCTAGATATTGTAAGAAGGTAACCTGATTTTTCCTTTGATCATTTTTTTATATCCACTAGCCATGTTATCTCCTCATCTCCAACACATTTTATACCAACAAAACATGATATACTTTTTGTTATTTCCCATGACTTGCAATGACATCCATAACGTCTATATCCTTTTGGACTATTGCGCTATCAACGCACTTATCTCCTAAAAATTGAGCGTCTCTATTTAAAGAGATAATATTGTTTTGGTTATGTAGATCCTATCGCTAGGAGTAAAGTAGTAAGTAAGTCTTTAGTAATTAGTATTTAGTATTTACCATAACTTGCATGAATGACATCCATTTAACGTCTAGGTATGTCCTTTTGGATTATTTAATTGCGCTATCAACGCACTTATCTCCTAAAAATTGGGCGTCTCTATTTAAAGAGATAAAATTTTTTTGGTTATGTAGATCCTATCGCTACGAGTAAAGTTGTAAGTTGCAGCAAAAACGATTCGTAGCCAAATCAAGTTTCACAACTCCCTGCAAACAAGCTTGAAACTTAGATAGGTGCATTCATATGCACGGGAGTATAAAATTAGATATACGAATAGATATTACATGCGGCGAGACGGCGAAACTTGGTCGAACTTGTTTGACTAATAGATTGGAATTAATTTGATAGAAATGAGTCTGTGAATAGCCTGCTCTGAATACGGCGTGATTTAGTTTTAGATCGATAGCCTGAACGGATTTACCGCAAATTATTGGATTTGAAATACGCAAATATTGCAATAATTATCCGTACTAATATTATGAATGCGAAAGTGTGTCTGTCTGTCCGTCTGTATATCTGACTGTCTGCCACGCTTTCACGGCCCAACCGATTTTGATGAAATTTGGTAAGTATATGGATAGTTTGTACCCAATATACCCAATAGGTACATATGACAACCTTAATACAACGTTATTATAACGTTTATTTCTGTTAAATCAACGATTAGACATGAATGCATAAAAAGCGAATAAGAATAAGAATATTTTGCGTACCTAATACACGTTATACAGGTGTTACATAGAATAAAGAATTGAAGTTACAGTGTATTGCCATGCAAGACGAGCAAAATTAGCTATGTTAAAAATTTCATTTTTTTTATATAGGTAAGTAGGTATAATGTCAAGTACTGTAGTTCATATAAAGCATATTAATTAACATCAAATAAATTACAATCATCATAACTAGATACAATCTTAAAAAAGACAATAATCATACACGTAAGAATTTGTGTGTTTGTTGGTTTGTCCTTCAATCGCGCCACTACGGAGCAAGCAGCAGATCGACGTGATTTTTTTAATGCATATAGAACTGAGGGCCTGGCGAGACAGGCTAATTTTTATCTAAACTAGACTCATCCTACATCTATGCCTAAAGTCTAAACGATATCACAATGACGGGGATCTTTGCAAAGACTCCCCGTGATTGTTAATCTTATACAATAGGCGGACGGACCACATTTTGATTATTATGGCTTACAAAGAACTTATCAAAGGTCAAAGCAACATTACAACACTTCAACAACTTTCAATATTATGACTTTCAGGTTACGTCACTTTAATTGGAGAAAGTAGGTATGTCATAGCTTTTTCTTGATAGAGCCAGTGGCTGCTTATCGGACTATTAACTTTTTATCTGCCACTTGGACGAATGGTTTTTAAATTATTTGTTAACTATGAATATTTAATTTGATAATTTCATAGATACCTATTCCACGCCTTGTGGTAATGTTTTGAAGAACGGTAATAAAATTACATAAGTAACCCAGATTTAGTAAAATCCTTACCTATTTTGAAGGATCCCTAGATCCTTCAAAATAGGTAGGCATGAAAATTAGTTCGATTTACCCATAGGCCATATTCCATTATGTAATTAACAGGCCTGAAACATTTTTTTTAACCACTACAAGATAGCCCTTGACTGCGATCTGATGGTAAGTGATGATGCAGTCTAAGATAGTAGCAAACCTGTTAGGGGCATGGCAGTTATATTAAACCAATACCCCTATTCGGTTTCTACACGACATCGTACCGGAACGCTAAATCGCTTGGCAGCACGTCTTTGGTAACTAGCCACGGCCAAAGCCTCCCACCAGGCCAGACCAGAGAAAATTAAGAAATTATAAATTCCCAAATTAACCCTGCCGGGGATCGAACCCGGGACCTCCGCACGCGCTACACACTGCGCCACGGAGGTCGTCAAAACACGTCAAGTACGTACCTCACAGAACATAATTTATTAAGAGGTGTTCTGTGACGTACCTATACCTATTTATTATACGTTCATGGCCTGAAAGGGCAATTTTCACAATGTTTCGTTAACCATGATTTGAATGGCAAATAAGTTACACTGAGTATCTACCTACCTCACCAGTAGTTTTATTTTTTTGTTAGCGGGGACAGATACTTACATAATTATACGAATAGATTTGAAAATACGAGAATATAGAGATATCTGGAAGAACAATTCATAGGAATAATCCGGGAAATAGGAAAAAGGATAAATCAGGCTTATGTCGAAACACAACTGACATTAATGGAGGTTACGATAGGAAACTGCCCGAGGCTTCTGACAATGTACCTATTGTAATATTAATATGTATCTATATTCGTAAATCACAATACGCTAGCTAATCAGCTAAGAGTTAAGACCAATGACGCTGCAGTCAAGGCAAGGCGGGTTAGAGTCCCGGGTCGGGCTAAAAAATGATTTGTTGAGTGCTTGTGTCAAGAAATTCTCGTAACAGCCCGGAGTTTAGATTATGGCTGCACTTTGTGTGGTCCCTTGTACACAAAAATATTAAAACGAATTGTATTCACAGCGGAGTTCCGATACGAAGCGGTCATAGTCATCCACAAGGACCTTCCGATCAACAATTTGGACCAGCTGAAAGGCTTAAAGTCCTGTCACACCGGCGTCAACAGAAATGTTGGATACAAAGTAAGTATACTCACTTTGTACATATACCTGCACTGAAACTTTAAGTATATCATTTTTCATTCCCTGAAAGAATCTTACTTCTTGGCTTTGGTTTTGCACCACCTTACGCCAATCGATTCTTTCGGGCTTGCATGAAAAAAGCTTGTTCTTCTCAGTAGATTCTGCTTTTCAAACTGGGGGTAGAGTCAAAACAAGACGCATCATAAGAGACACTGAAAACTTTTTTGAGTAAATATTCATTGAGTATTGAGTATTTATCCAGGATGTTTTGTTTGATGATTGATATGATTGTTCGCTGTAGGACTTAGAACTAGGAAACAGGTCATAAGAATTTCCTCATAAAACTTTAAAAAAAAAAAGTGAATGGAAGTAATTGCAGGCAAAATAGACTAGATAAATAAATCCCCCTCTCTCCCTATTCCAAAATGTCTGTTTTTCTTCGACGTATCTGACATAAGTAACATAGCGAAGGCCGAAAACTTTACCACGAACTGAGCGGGAAACCCAACCAAAATCTCTAAATTTTCGATGCTGTGCCACGAACCCAACCTTTTACCCAAAACTATTTCAATTACAACAAAACTAGTTTCATCCGAACTATTTGTCTTTACCAAGCACTTGTTCCCAAAATACCTACCTACATACAATAATCTGTCTTATTACAGCTACTTTTTATCCCGGAAATAAAAGAGTTCCTACTGGGCATACCTATATCACAAGCGCAGTCACACTCACATGTGATTAGGTAATTGTACATTGAAATCCACGTGGACTTAATCGCACGACACCTATTTTTTTATAATAAAATAAAGATAAAACTAAATCAAGAGCTTCAAATGAAACAAATGAGCGAAAGAAAAACTCGTTTTAAAATAATAGTGTCTGGTACCTAATGATGTTACATAATTTAATAAAAATGGCGAGAATTCTGTGAACAAAAAATGAGTTCTGGAAGCTTGGCAAAATAAATTATATTTTGGCAAGAATAGAACATCTTCTGAATAATACTCCAATAAGACGGGCTACACAAAATCTTTTTTATATTGGAATTTTATTCAATAACATAGAATACTGTCTGTATCGATCGAGTGATTTGTCCTTGTTATTTGATATTTCTTTGCATTTTAATTTTTTTATCTTCATTCCCGACATCGAGGTGCTAATAATATTAAATTATAACATCTCTGAATTTGATTAGAAGAACGATTTACGTCCGACTTCCATAGTACCAAGGGACATACAGGTCCCTTGGTACTATGGAAGTCGGATATAATATATATATCTCCCTATTTTATATCTCAGGGCTATCAAAAATTTAAAGCTACTGACATATATTTTTTTATTATTAAAAACACATCTGTGATTAAATAACAAAAACCGGCCAAGTGCGAGTCGGACTCGCGCACCGAGGGTTCCGTACAAACCTGTAGTAAGTTTTACGATTTATGACGTATTAAAAATAAAAATTACGTTTGTTGTATGGGAGCCCCCCTTTAATATTTACTTTATTGATATTTAATTATTTATTTTGAAAGGTAATATACAAGTTAATATTCTGTGAAAATTTGAACCGTCTACCTGTTACCGTTTTTAATATTGAGCAAAAAAATACGAAAAAAACACGTTTATTGTATGGGGACCCCCCTTAATATATATATTTTTTTAATTTTTAGTATTTGTTGTTATAGCGGCAACGGAAATACATCATTTGTGAAAATTTCAGCTTTCTAGCTATCACGGTTTATGAGATACAACCTGGAGACAGACAGACAGACAGACAGACAGACAGACAGACAGCGGAGTCTTAGTAATAGGGTCCCGTTTTTACCCTTTGGGTACGGAACCCTAACAACATTTCATAGCAAACCTTCAATGGAGCCCGGTCTTGACCATCATATTTGTTCAAACGATAAAGTGGAAAGAAAAATATTGAATTGAAGAAATTTCACCTACCTACTGTTGCAACCACTTAAATGTTGAAACCCTCCATTTAATCTCGGCTCTATGTACCTACCTAACTAAATTAAGTTTGACGGTAAGTTGGAGGAAACTTCTGAAATATGAGATATTATCGTTGGTGTGAAAGTATTGTTTCTTTTCATTAATTTCTTCTTTCTTTCATTTTTTCCATTTCTCACTTGGAACATAAGAATTTTTTTTTTTAAATATTACTGTTTTAAGTGATGGTAGTAAGTCCATGTTTCTAAGCTGAAAGACAAATCAGTGTCTTTTATATGTCCTCATAATATGTGTCAATTTACAACAATTACTTTCTTCATAACAGATCCCGCTAACAATGCTGATGAAGCGATCGGTCTTCCCCAAGATGACAGACAGAACAATCTCCCCGAAGGAAAACGAACTTCGCGCGTTGTCTACCTTCTTCAAGAAATCCTGCATAGTTGGAAAATGGTCACCCGATCCAAAGACTTTATCAGTTTGGAGTAAGTGTTATCTGTAGGTATAGGTACCAATTTCGGGTGGTGATCCCGATTTAGTTTGGTAATTAGATTTTGTGGATTGGCTTAGGTCCGCTCTTGTAGGAGCTGAGCTGTGTCTCAAACCGACAAAAGACCTCACCATCGAAACGGTTACGATTCTGTACCTAGGAGCTTAGCTACTTATTACTCAAACCGTCAAACCTCACCATTAAAACGGTTTGCGATTCTGTACCCATAAAAACCTTGGCCCGAGGCCTAAAATAGTCAAGAAAACTGACGTAACAAATTATGCACAGTTAATCTGTCATTTAGTCATGGATGTAGGTAATAATTATTACTTCCGTGACTAAAAGTTGACTGAAGAATACTTTGGTGTGACGCTTTTTATTGAAAACTAGATGATTCCCGCGACTTCGTTTCGATTCCCGCGGGAACTCCTTAATTTTCCGGGATAAAAAGTAGCCTATGTCAGGGTCCATATAAACTAGCTATCCTTGTACAAAATTTCATCAAAATCGGTTGAATAGGTGGGGCGTGAAAGCGTAGCAGACAGACAGACAGACATACTTTCGCATTTATAATATTAGTATGGATTTAGACATCTTAAAAATAAGGAAAAGTAGCTACCCATAAAAATAAGTTTTCTTTCGACGAAAATAGAATTTAAGTAGGGATTATGAAAATGGCTGCCATAATAATATCGCCTTTTAAAGTTCAAACATAGAAACTTTTAACACCCCGCTTTGAGAAGTTTCAACAAGCAACAAAAGACTTAGGTAAGAGTTCCTCCAAGTAGGTAGGTATAACATTCTCGATGTTCACAAAATTAGAGACTTTCGCGTAACGTTAACTCCCGAGTAGACGTTACTTTTTCAGTAAAGAAACTCATCATTTGAGTAAGGAAGTTCTTTCAAATCGCACAAACTGCACACTGAATCAGAACTTTTTAAAAGTTCTTAATTGTTGATCCGATAAAAAGAA
Organism: Erebia ligea; assembly: GCA_917051295.2. Classification (NCBI taxonomy): domain Eukaryota; kingdom Metazoa; phylum Arthropoda; class Insecta; order Lepidoptera; family Nymphalidae; genus Erebia; species Erebia ligea. Next base: position 3,961,766 of record OU785232.1, read on the forward strand.
ATTTATCAAATAATCGGGTCCCTTTAACACAGAGTACTAACTATTACTTGACCTTCTTAACTCAACTTAGTCATCACTCATCAGCGTAGAAAGCCGTAATTTCCGAAAAGCAAGCAAAAAATACGAAAACTAACAAAAGCAATTAACAAGGAGGACGGACACGAACAATAAATTCCAATTCCATTTTAGTTAAAAGTAATTATTGTTTACGAAAAACGCTTTATTAACAAGAAGCCTGAATTGACAAACTTCAAGTCGCTTTCATTTAAACAAGTTCAAAGTCACTCCAAAAGTCCAAACTAGAAAAGTTACACCTCTGCTCTGAAAATTTTAAATAGGATCTACGAGTAACAAAGGACTCTAGCTAACTGGTTACTTAGTTAACTAACTAGGTCTTCTAAACATTTTCACGAGGGAATTCTCTGAAAAGCTTGTATATTTTGTAAAATCATAGTTCAACAAACTATCATTAAATAAGTCGAAAATAACATTTGTAGTTTGTACTTACTGTATAAACATAGGTTAGTAGGTAGGTAGGTATAATATAGTTTGAAACCCTGAAAATACAACATAGAGATAGATTATAGTCTAGAATAACACATAGGCTACTTTTTATCCCGGAAAATTGAAGAGATCCCGTGGGAACCAAAAAACATCAATCCACGCGGACGAAGTCGCGGGCATCAGCTACTTATATTTTATTAGCCCAATCCATTTCTAAGCGACATCGTACTGAAACGCTATATTCTCATTACAACAGCGCTATTTAATCTGAGACCTCTCACTTTTCAAACCAAATCCGCGCTCTTCACTGAGCTAGAGATGATGCAAAAACCTGCCTGATACTGATGGCTGTTTGTCTGCCTCTTTGTCCAATGTATTTCTATCAGTGCCTTCGCCTGTTTGTCTTTTAGCGAGCAGTTGTGTATGCTGATTCTTTCTCCTGTGGACGCAGATAAAGAAAAATAAAAGGATTTCTGTAGAGTATCTATAAAATATCACCAAGGCTATCGCTATTGGCTATTCGCAAGATCTTTATAGAATCCTTGTTTATTAGGTTGACTACAATAGTATTGTTATTAGTTTCCTTAGTTTGCCGAGTTTCTTGCTGGTTCTTCTCGGTAGGAATGGCATTCCGAACCAGTGGTAGATTCATTCGACGATTCGAAAGCACTTGTAAAAGTTTATTTGAATAAAACCCATTTGAATTTTGAACTTTTTGAATTTTACAGAGGCGCAATACAGTCAGTTATGTGCAATGTGCGAGCATCCAGATGTATGCGACTATCCAGACATATACAGCGGTTACGAAGGCGCTTTGCGGTGCCTAGCTCACAACGGTGGTGAAGTGGCCTTCACGAAAGTCATATATACCCGCAAATTCTTCGGGGTATGTATTTTCAAATTCTATTTTCTTGTTATCATCATTAAGTCCTATGTCCCCCCTTCGGGGCAGAGGGCAGGCACTACTCTTTTCCAAGCCGATCTGTCGGACGCCCTATTAGACCGGGAGATGGTCGTAGGTGATAGTCTCCCATTTTCTACTGCATGCCTTTTTAAGAGTTGATAACTAACCCTAAAATATGAAAGATAGAGGGGTTACTAGCCCTTGCGCGCTTGCACGTCATAAACAAAATGGCTTCTCTTTGTGACAGAATTTTAGTTTTTGCCGTGACAATAAATACTGCATGCCTTTGTAATATAACGTAGTTGGAACAAATTTAAGCTATAATAATTGATGGCATGCAATTCGCAACGGCCGACGGGGCTCAAACGGTTACGTAGAAATGTAAAAAAAAATAGAACATTTCCGTGTTTACAAATTGCATGCCGTTGTAAAAAATTACTTTTTTTATCTCAAATATACTCTACGAAAATTGGCATGCACCCCTCGTATGACCAAGGGTGGAAAATATTAGGAAAATGTTGTGAAAATTCAATACAGCTTTTCCGTGATTTCAAACTACTTCTAATAAAGATAAACATTAATTTAATGACCAAATAATTCTGAAATACAAATGGCATGCATGTTGCTCATGATCATTATATTATAAATAATAACAAAAGTTGCAAAAATTTAATAAACATTTCCGTGTTTTTTATTTGCATGCCGTTTTGTATTTCATAAAAACGTATTATTTTAAGTATATACCGAAAATGGCATGCGTATTAAATAATACCATCATATTTTAAATAATAATGAAAGTTGCAAAAAATTTAATAAACATTCCGTGTTTTTAATTTGCATGCCGTTTTGTATTTCATAAAAACATATTATTTTAAGTATATACCGAAAATGGCATGCGTATTAAATAACACCGTCATATTTTAAATAATAACAAAAGTTGTAAAAATTTAATAAAAATTTCCGTGTTTTTAATTTGCATGCCGTTTTGCATTTCATAAAAACATATTATCAAATCAAATAATAAATATTATAAATGCGAAAGTTTGGATGGATGTATGGATGTATGGATGTGTGGATGTTTGTTACTCAATCACGCTCCAACGGCTGAACGGATCTGGATGAAATTTAGCACAGAGATAGATTATAGTCTGGAATAGCACATAGGCTACTTTTTATCCCGGAAAATTAAAGAGTTCCCGCGGGAACCGAAAAACCTAAATCCACGCGGACGAAGTCGCGGGCATCAGCTAGTAAATATTATAAATGCGAAAGTTTGGATGTATGGATGTATGTTTGTTACTCAATCACGCTCCAACGGATGAACGGATCTGGATGAAATTTGGCATAGATATAGATTATAGTCTGGAATAACACATAGGCTACTTTTTATCCCGGAAAATTAAGGAGTTCCCGCGGTAACCGAAGAACGGAACCGAAAAACCTCGATCCACGCGGACGAAGTCGCGAGCGTCAGCTAGTTTTAAGTATATATCGAAAATGGCATGCGTCTTAAATAACACCATCGTATTTTTAATAATAATGAAAGTTTCATAAAATATGTGAACCATTTCCAGTGTGAAACAGAGATCAGAGATTTGGATTTTGGCGCTAACCCATCACCTACCTAGCCACGTTTCCGCGGGAACTCCTTAATATTCAGGGATAAAAGTAGCCTTTATGCTATTCTATATACTTAGCAGACTATAATCTATATCTGTGCCAAATTTCATGCAGATCCGTTCAGCCGTGATTGAGTAACAAACATCCATCCATCCATCCATACATACATCCATCAAAACTTTCGCATTTATAATATAACTAGCTGATGCCCGCGACTTCGTCCGCGTGGATATACCAAGATTCATCGAAATAACTTGAGAAATGATGGACTTTTATACAAACTTTCAACCCCTATTTCACCCCTTTGGGGGTGGAATTTTGAAAAACTGTGAAACACGTATGTTTTCATTTTTAACCCGCAGCTCATATACCAAGTTTCATGGATATAACTTGAGAAATGAAGGACTTTCATATAAACTTTCAACCCCTATTTCACCCCTTCGGGGGTAAAATTTGCGAGAACTGTGAAACACTTATTTCTTCATTTTTAACCGGTAGCTTGTATACCAAGTTTCATCGATATACCTTGAGAAATGAAGGACTTTCATACAAACTTTCAACCCCTATTTCACCCCTTTGAGGGTAAAATTTTGAAAAACTGTGAAACATTTGTTTATTTTTAACCGGTAGCTTGTATAGCAAGTTTAATCGATATCACTTGAGAAATGACGGACTTCCATACAAACTTTCACCCCCTATTTCACCCCCTTAGGGGTGGAATTTTGAAAAACTGTGACACACGTACTTCTTTATTTTTTACTGTAAGCCAAAATAAAAAGTTTCGTTGATATAACTTGGTAAACATCTTGAGAATCGAAGGACTTTCACACCAACTTTCATCCCCTATTTCACCCTTTTGGGAGTCGAATTTTCAAAAACTGTGAAACACATATGTCTCCATTTTCAACTCGCAGCTCATATATCAAGTTTCATGGCTATAACTTGAGAAATTAAGGACTTTCATACAAACTTTCAACCCCTATTTCACCCCTTCGGGGGTAGAATTTCGGAATAAAAAGTATCCTATGTCCTACCTCGTAGTATGGGCTCAAATGGGCGCAAAAAAAAACAGGGAAATGTTCTTTATTTTTAATTTTCGTTAAAAAACCTTTTTTTAATTTTATTTTTGCACATTTTTTATGTCAGGCTTGTGTAATATGCATGCCATTTTTTTTATCAACTTAAAATAATGTTTTTTAATGAAATATTGAATGGCATGCAAAATAAAGTCACGGAAATTATATCAGCGTTTTTTGCAATTTTCGTCATGCATGCCACTAATTTACAACTTTCTGTTGTGCATGCCAAATTTGCTAACGTGAAGTAATTATAAAAACTAAGTATTGTTCAAATGGCATGCAGTTTGAAATCACGGAAAAGCTGTATTGAATTTTCACAACATTTTCCTAATATTTTCCACCCTTGGTCATACGAGGGGTGCATGCCAATTTTCGTAGAGTATATTTGAGATAAAAAAAGTAATTTTTTACAACGGCATGCAATTTGTAAACACGGAAATGTTCTATTTTTTTTTACATTTCTACGTAACCGTTTGAGCCCCGTCGGCCGTTGCGAATTGCATGCCATCAATTATTATAGCTTAAATTTGTTCCAACTACGTTATATTACAAAGGCATGCAGTATAATGTCACGGCAAAAACTAAAATTCTGTCACAAAGAGAAGCCATTTTGTTTATGACGTGCAAGCGCGCAAGGGCTAGTAACCCCTCTATCTTTCATATTTTAGGGTTAGTTATCAACTCTTAAAAAGGCATGCAGTAGAAAATGGGAGACTATCACCTACGACCATCTCCCGGTCTATATGCTTTATCGCCCCACGTAAGGCCGATCTTTTTCGCCTCCTCAAGTATGGTACGCCGCCAAGTTGGTTTTGGATTTTCTTGTTATAATAAGTATTATTTAGAAATCAACTAAATTGATCCCACTTCTTTTTGTTTTTATATTTTGTTCACGTGTTTATGAAATATTTGTATTAGGCAGCAAACGCAAAGGTATGAGATATTTGCAAGTCTGCATTAGGGAACTATATAAAAGAGTTAACTAATTACCTACTTTGTAACCCGTTTTTACGTCAGTAGACAGACATTAATTACGGTTAGTGCAGGAGCACTAACGAAAATTAATTGTCTGACAATGACTATGAAATATGCATTATTTCAACATCTGAAACTAAGCACACGTACTTAATAAAAATTAATGGAACCAGAGTGAAATCCATTACTTCTAGATACCTACACAATGCACACCCTAAAGATATAAGCAATATCTTTGATAACCTTTATAAAAGCCACTTTACTCCCTTTGAAGCTTTGCCAACAAAGCCTTTAAGGGGTCTTAACAGCTAAGTGGCTTGAACCCAAACAAGTTGAAATAGAAAAAACAAGGTTTTATAAGAGCTTAGATATTATGTGTTTTATACGTAACATAATATCTTCACTTGAGTTGTTAACAAATGCCTGCACAACAAATCCGAGTCCCCATTAGCACGCACATGAAAGCTGAAAAGATTATCACATGACTACAAATCTGCTAACCCAAACTACAACATGTCTCATTTCAAGGGGTGGATAAAGAAATTCATTAAAATCCCGTTACAAATTGGCGGTTCCTCTGGTAACACAACGGTGGTAGACCGTAGATTTTAATTAGAATTTATTTTACCAGTTGCCAGTTGGAACTATCCCTGCTAGCCAGTCACCAGAAAACCCTGATGAGTTCGCATACCTTTGCGTGGACGGGTCTAAAAAGCCGGTTAGGGAAAAGGCTTGTTCGTGGGCCGCTAGACCTTGGCAAGGATTATTGGGCCATAATGACGTATTAGCTCAACTGTCACCTTTAAGGGAGAAGATTAAGCAATTGTCTATCGCTGGTAAGTGGAGAGGATGTTTTGTTCTTAGAATTAAAGCAAAATGTCCTTATGACGGCTAACTATCACCTTCGTGCTTGTTGATGAGATATTGATAACAAAGGATCATCCACCTCGATGGAAGCCAGTCACCTAGCTGGTCTTAGTTTGTAGATGAGACTTCACAGTCTATTACTATGTTGAAAAACATGAAATTGAGCAAACGTTGCAGTTGTAAACGTGCATAGTAAACAACTATACAACCTTACGGAAATCGAACCGCGGATGTTTTTTTTTGCCGGAGTGTGCATTTCAAACCCGTTGGGGTATTATTAGTCATGATTATTTGGTGCAAGTCCCGAATTTATTGCGAAACCTAGTACAAAATAAGTGAAAATTTACATAATTATTATATTTTTTTCAATAGGTGCTGAAAGTAAACCAGATTGGTTTACGAAAGTCCTAGGCCTGTCCGATAAGATCCACCATGTAGCCGACAACATCCCCATCAAACCTGCCGACTATTTGAGCAAGGCCAACTATACCGAGGTCATCGAAAGAGGACACGGACCGCCAGAACCAGTTGTAAGGTAAACACTATGCCGAAAACAGACAAAATTACTCGTACTTACGCATAATGGCCGGGTTACAATATTCTAGTCGCTAGATCCAGTAAATTCGTTTCAACGCTAGACGTAAAGGTATGCTTGCTGTAATGTATAGGCATGTACTTATAGATTATTATTATTAATTTATCAGCTGTGGACTTAAAGCACTGAAATAAATAGTGGACTACTTACCAATCCTTGTTGTTAAGACAGCTAGTTGTATGTACTCTGTACTAGGATCAAAATGCTCTTCGTGTTTCATTATTTTGCTGGACTGAAATTCTACTAATATAGTGTAAACCGCCCGTAATACTTAACGAGCCTTAAACAAGTAGGTATTATGAAATTTATTTTTAAGCTAAAGGCTCGAAGATTTTCCTGTTATTTTTTTTTCTCAAAGTCATTTCGATGAAATATTTGTCACTTGACCGAAATCTCACTGAAATTGACTAATGATGATTGATGCATTACTAGGTCCACAATGCCTTATAAGTATAATAATATGCCCGTAACTTCGAAAAATAAAATTAAAAAATCCAAATCACAAAATTTGACGAGAGCATCCAAAACATACCAGAAAACTTTTAAAAGATGGAAACTCAGATAGGTACAGTTCCTAAATTGGCTGAATTAACCACAAAGTTACTTCGTTTTTAACCGACTTCCAAAAAAGGAGGAGGTTCTCAATCCGGCGCGTATTTTTTTTTTTTTTTTAGGTAGGAACTGAATAGGACATAAAAAGACATCAAAAATCTACTGCAAAAGAAAAAAAATCTCCTGCAAAATAAATTAGATCAAAATACATGGTCGTCTACCTAATAAAAACCTTATGCTGACCTTACTCATTTTGCTACTTTTATCCGTTTCTTTAGGCTGTGTGTAACTTCCAACGTGGCTTTGGCCAAATGCCGGGCAATGTCAGTCTTCGCATTCAGCCGGGACATTCGACCCAAGCTAGACTGCGTCCAAGAATCATCTGAAGAGGCCTGCCTTAAAAGCGTAAGTTATTACTTAATTTAATATTACCCACGACGGAACGGAGACGGTATTGCTCTAAGAGGTTGTGCGTTTGTCTGTTTGTTTGTGCACTTCTTTGATACCATTTTCCTCCAAAACGATTTGACCGATTATAATTTATAATACGGGTTTCTGCATTAGAATCAGCGTGGAAAAACTAAAAATCAGCGTGGTGAACTTTGCCCTTAAAATATATCTAAGATTATTCTCTCAATCTTTTATCTTTATCTTTTCACATTGAGGTATTATGTACGATGTCTTTTCAACCGAGTACGGTAGTAAGTACCTATAGTAATAGGTTGTATCCCGGGAAAGGACATAGGCTACTTTTTATCCTGGAAAAATAAGGTTCACGCGAGAATAAAGATGTTACTATAAAAAATGAAACTGATTTAAAATAATCTTGTTTAACGTTACTTTAAAAATTGTGTCCAATAAGTATAATTTGATGTAGGTTTTTAGCCCTATTACGGGGATAGGGCCTGGTGACTTGAACCACAAGCATTTGCTTAGCTCAAGCACCATAGCAAATAGTACCTAATCTAACTATAAGTATTGTGTATGTAAAGTAATGTGGACAAATAAAGAAAATAATTCATTCATTCAAAGAAAAACCTCATCCACGCGGACGAATTCGCAGGCATCATTTTACCATCACCTGTTTTTCTTGCCACTAACTGTTTAGGTATAGGTAAGTACTTTCTACTTCAATGAGGGGTATTTCAAGGATTTGTTATTAATTCATTCTTCAAATATACCATAGGTCCAAGACAACGGTTCAGATTTAGCAGCCGTAGATGGCTTAAAAGTAGCATCGGCTGCCAAACAATACAACCTCCACCCAGTCTTCCATGAAGTGTACGGTTCTACAAAAACGCCCAACTACGCCGTGGCAGTTGTAAAGAAAAACACTGCATACAATAATGTTGAGGACTTGAGGGGAAAACGGTAAGCCTGCGGAATTCTATGATTTTGACCCATAAGAACATTTTGATTTTGTTTGAACAGCGAATAATCTATCCTGACTGTAAACAAGCGATGGTTCCTCATAAATAATCTAAGATAAAAAATCATGCATTCTTCATTATAGAATGAAACGTCATTTGCTAGAAGTTATCTATGAGTCATTTTGGCCAAGGATATAAGGCGAGAAATGTGTAAACAATTTGGCGGTATTTCGTTCAGGTCCTGTCACAGCTCGTACAACAATTTCGGAGGCTTTGCGGCTCCACTTTATTACCTCATCAACAAGAGGAAGATATCCTCAGACCAGTGCGTTAAGAACTTCGGAGACTTCTTCTCAGGGTCTTGTCTGCCTGGAGTTGACAAGTCAGAGAACAATCCAAGAGGTAAGTAGGTATGCCAAGATGGAAAGATTTAGCGATGAAAAGTATTAGATCCTTAGATAGTGTTCTCTGATCTTGACTTCATTTATTACTTGTCAATTATTTAGCAGGATAAACCACTGTTCTATGTTTAACCAATTTTTAACTGACTTCCAAAAAAGGATGAGGCTCTCAATTCGGCGCTTTTTTTTAATGTATGTTGTGGTTATACCTACTGTCTGCTTACAAGCTGATATGTTTGTCTTCAGAGTTCAGGTATTAGATAATTTAATCTTTTAGGTCAATTTGTAGATTACACGATACATCAGCCATTGCGCGAAAGTTCTTTTTAAATTTTTCTATTTTACAAAAATTGTCACTAGATTTCTAGACTTAGAATTTAGATATTATGAATAATCAAAATATCTTGGCATAGTTACTTAGTTGTTAAAAATATTAGTGAAATAAATACTTCAGGATGAGTAGGTAAGTACTTATAGTGTTGTTAGATACTAATAAATTTTGCTCTTCGTATTTGTCAGGTGAAGATGTCTCCAAACTGAAGAAGCAATGCTCAAGTGACAACAAACCATGGGTGTGTCTCCAAGAGGACAGAGCTGATGTCGCCTTCGTGTTGAGTAAGCCATTTTTAAATACTTACTTGCTTATGTATTGTTCCTTTATGTAATAATTTATGGTAAGAAAGGATAGGTAGAAGGTTTTTAGCTTCACTGCAAATATGCCTAATATTAAACAATGATGGTACCTACCAAATATACCTACCTTGTAGGTACAACCTTGTCAATCATGGTAACAAGCAACAACTTGGTGGTGGGCATCTAGATTTTCAACATCAATATAATTAATTAGCAAAAATGAAGCGGTCAAATAAATAAATATGATAAATGTGAACTTCTATAATTGTACAAAAAAATCGGGATCTTATGCAAGAGTCGCAAGAGGTCTTCCACTAAACCATCAACCATCAATCTACCAATAAGTCTACAATAATTTCCAGATAAATTACTCTGAAGCCAAGACCTATAAAATATAGAGCTAAGTAATAATAAATAATTATGAACCTTAACAATAACCACTTAACTTCTTACAGGTGCAGATCTACCCAAGTTTGACACATCACAGTATGAGCTTCTCTGCCTCAATAGAGAAGCCGGTGGTCGAGACAGTCTTGCCAACTTTGCTACATGCAACATCGCATTAGCGCCCACAAGGACCTGGCTATCAGCTAAAGACTTCCTGTCAGATGTATCCATAGCCCATACTCCATTGAGCTTGGCAGAACTTCTCAATGATAGAACAGACCTGTTTAATATTTATGGAGAGTTCCTCAAGAATAACAATGTCATCTTCAATGTAAGGATTTAAAAATCTTGTTTTACACTTCACCTATCTTCACAATTATTTTTTAGTTTTTTTCAGTTCTGATAGGCAATTTTACCAATGTATACCTACTCATTACTCACCATACAAACCTAACAAGATATAGTGTGTCTTTCTGCCTGATTTGTTTTTTTTTTAATATGTTTTCAGAAAGAGTTCATTTATCTAAGAGCAAGTAGCAACTGCCTTATTAAAAATATTTTGATTATTTCAAATAATAAATTACCTACTTACAAGAAAGCAAAATAATAGTCTGTTGGGTTACTCACATTCTCTTTTTGTTTCAGAATGATGCAAAGGGTTTGGCGACTACAGAGAAAATAGACTTCGAAAAATTCAAGAATATCCATGATGTTTTGAATAGTTGTGGAGTTGTCTAAATTATTTGTTTTTAAGAATTATTTTCATGTTAACTATTTCATAGAGTTAAAAGAGACTGGAAAATAAAATCTCATTATTAAAACAAATCAATTTATATATATTTTATTGAATAAAATTTTATACATCGCTTAAAATGAGAACAAAAATAAATAATAATACCAAATGGTCAACAATTTCTATTACCTAATCCTATGATCTGTGTCATAATTATAATGCGGCTAAGAATAAAGTTACAGCAAGGGCTCCTCCTAACATCGCATAACCAGTGGAATACACTTCTTTGATTGATAAACCTTTAGCGGTATCCCAGTAAAGATGTCTGATTCCATTAGCAAAATGGTAACCAAATGGTGCTGCAATTAATACCTTAGCTAGAAAGATGGTCGCCGGAGATAGATTTAAGCCTTCGACCATTGTAATATAGTGAGAGACATCATGGGGCAGCATCAATGCTCCTAGGCCGAGAGTGGTCGCATATCCAGTCAAGATGATTCCTAAAACAAAAGTACATTACCTAAGAAATTTTAATCAATTTGAATCTGGATACCTATATAATTTCTATGTATCAATAACGGTGATCGGAATAGCGTTAGCGGAATAACGTTTTTTTTGCAAGTCTGTCACTCTCCCACTCCTTTAGGTCTCACTCAAATAGGGAATATGCATGTATTTTTTTTATTTTTTTAAACTATTCTTTAAGTGATTATATAACCGAAAAAAAATATAACACTTGCACAATTTTATTAAATAAGCTAAAAAAAATTAATTAAAACTACTATCATTTTCGGACGATTTAAACGCCACCATTTTGGCGCGCTAGGTCTGTGACGTCACCGTGCACACCAACGAAGTGTTTGATTCACAGTTTTAATAAAAGTGAGTGAAGTAAAGCGTAAAAGATTAACTTATTGTGATGGAAGAGCACCCAAAAGCTTATTATAAATATTGTATTGTCCCTATGTGCAGTAAAACAATATTAAAACTGCACCTGACAAGATATATTTTCATATACCGAAAGATATAAATATAAGGAAATAAATAAAAAAAATTAAAAATTAGCGGTATTATTTTTCAGGTTATAATAATTTGATTGACTCATCTCACGAGTATAACAATAAGGAATATGAAAAATCGAATATGTAGGTAACTAAGTATAACTTTTTTTTTATCCACTACAAGTTAGCCCTTGACTGCGATCTCACCTGATGGTAAGTGATGATGCAGTCTAAGATGGTAGCGGGCTAACCTGTTAGGGGCATGGCAGTTATATTAAACCCATACCCCTATTCGGTTTCTACACAGCATCGTACCGGAACGCTAAATCGCTTGGCGGCACGTCTTTGCCGGTAGGGTGGTAACTAGCCACGGCCGAAGCCTCCCACCAGACCAGACCAGGGAAAATTCAGAAATTATAAATTCCCAAATTGACCCTGCCGGGGATCGAACCCGGAACCTCCGCACGTTAAGACAACAGCGCTACACACTGCGCCACGGAGGTTGTCCCACCTTATTATTATCCTTGCTGCAAGGTTATTTACCTACCTTGCAGTTTTTACTCCTCTTAACTAGTTCAGCGGACGTAAAGTCAAAATTATTTGCGAAGTACGTAGTCATCATGAACACATCATTTTAGGCAGATTATCCGACTGTGCCTTGACAAAACCGCTTTCAGTCATTGTGGCGAGTCTTTTTTCACAAGGAATTACTGCTTTCAGTTAATAATTCCCAAAAACACTAATGATTTATCATAAACAGCGGCAAAACAATGCGAATAACTTTCAATAATCATACAAAACAAACGACCTGTGAACAGTCGACAGGCTACAGAGTGGACGATGACGTCATGTTTCGTTCCGCCAATAGCGTTGCGTTTTAGAAATTTGAGCGGGAATTCGAAAAATACTACTTTTAAATAATTAAATTTATTAATAGAAACATGATAATTTGTAAAAATAATCATCTGCATATATTTCTTTAGCAATAAAGATTACACATAATTTTTTTTGTCCATTTCTAAATCACATGCATATTCCCCATTGTCAGATTATTTGAATGTACACTTTTCAGCATGTAATTAACTCACTCTACCTTAATCCGACGCACTCAAGTATTTCTAATGATCGATTTCAAAAATCCCTTCTTGGGCTACCCTACAATAAGATTACATCATGAAATCCCGCAACATTGCACTACATATTCCGATCACTGATCATTATACCAAAACAGTATATCACTTGTTAGTGTCATAACGAGCCATGTTTAAAGAAAATATCTGTTCCAAAAATTTGCTGTAGCAAACGTTATACTACTTTATTGCATAACTAGCTGATGCCCGCGACTTCGTTCGTGTGGTTTACGTTTTTTCGATTCCCGCGGGAACTCCTTAATTTTCCAGGATAAAAAGTAGCCTATGCCACTCTCCAGGAGCTTAACTATACCCATACCAAAAATAACGTTGATCCGTTCCTCCGTTGCGGAGTGATTGAAGGACAAACCAATAAACAAACAAACAAACACACTTTCGCATTTATAATATTAGTATATGTATGATAATTAACAGCCACTCATTAAAATTATCAATAATGACCCACTCAATTAGGAAAGTTTTAAGACCGATACTATACTTATTCAATTTGCTATTTAACTTTTTACCAATGACCCAAAAGACCATGTACATGGTGTCATCTAGGGCTCAAGCTATCCCGCAAAGTCACATAGAAATTGGAGATGCAGAAATAAAACATAGTTTGGTCTTCGTATACTTAGGCTCGCAAGTCACATCTATTAATGATATATCCACAGAAATAAGGCGGAGAGTAGTCAGTCCTGTCAAACCCAGATGGGCGTAGGAGTATCGGTCGACCAAAACTCTGTTGGTTGGATGGGGTTAGCCAAGATGCAAAGCAGATTGGTTTAAAAAGCTGGAGAACGAGTGCGAACGATAGAGATAGATGGAGAAATCTTCTGGAGCAGGCCCGGGCCCATAAAGGGCTGTAGCGCCGATGATGATGATGATATAGTGTTTTTACTATAGCAGGCTATCTTTACTGTTATAGATGTCTCTGAATTAGTTCATTTTGTTAAGGTTGTTGACCCTGAAATCTGGTCTTGTTACTGCTGCAAAAAGAAGGCGCCGGACTCGTGTCTCCCCTGATTGGCCCTCTCGGGGAGATATCAGAACTTAATTTTTAAATAATCTTTTGAGTACCTACTCGTGTATCCCCTGTCAAGCTTTATATTGAAACCATAAAAAGAAAAAAACCAGTCAAGTAAAGCAATGCATACCTGTAGTTCTGTGCGTAATAGACAGAATAGTTGTCAGCTGAAATTGGTAGATAGTGAGGTGGGGCGATAATGGCCTGTTCAAGCGTTCGTTTTTAATATCATAGTGCTCCTGTTTTGGGGGTTCAAATTTTTTAAATGTAATCTTGGGTACAGACGCCGCTTGAGCGTATGTCGCAGTACCTAGTGCGGTCCGAAATTTCGCCACACTCCCCAACAGCGAAGCATTTCCTAATCTGGAAACCAGTCAATAACATTGAAATGCCTATTCAATTTATGTAAATTCACATAAGGCCAGAACAGTTGGTGTTAATTATTACATAATAATAAAATGTCAACATACCTGCCGCAGCAATAAAAAGCCATTTCGATTTACTGCCTGTTTGTATACCGATTACAAATAAATGGCTACCAAGTTAATAGCAAACTTAAATTTATTGCAATATTTATTTTTTTACTATGAAGTCGCGCCACCACTCGATCACCGTTGAAAAAATGACAATTTATTGACATTTGCGTTTGACAGCCGACAGATCAAAAACCTTGTCCAACGCGTTTATAAAGTAAGTTACGGTCGACAAAATTCTTTGATTTTAGGTGAACTAAATCAAATAAAATTTATTTTTATTACTGTTAGATCTTATTTTGTTTCAAAAGAGAATAATTAAAAAAATAAGTCATGCTGCCTATTATAAAAGCTTTTTATGTTTTTCATGGTTAAGGTTAAATCAAGCTAGCTTTATAAACACAAAATTGAATTTGTTTTTTTTCGTCAAACGTCACGTTGGTCAAACTTCAAAAGTTCAACTTCAAAGCACTGCAGGGGCAATCGGCTAAAAATTGCATCAATCATCGTTACAGTATCAATTGTTGTGATTGGCTGAATTTATAGTATTCTTGCTGCGTCAATGGATTTTGTCCAATAGTGGAAGAGTGTTAACCAATCAGAGGTGATTGCGATCGTTACACTTTAGCTGTCATTTTTAGCCGATTGCCCTACTGCAGTCAAGAAAAAGCTCTCGTGCTGTCAAAAATTGTTTGAATTTCAAATTGATAAAGTTTTTACGTTTATTTTTATTTGAAACCCGTAAACGTAAATGATTCGCTTGTTACTACTAACAACAGTGACCAGTTGTTTAAGGCCCGGTAAACATTTACCCCGCGACCACTTTAGCACGGCTGCTGCGTCCATGGCGCTCAGGAGTGTAGACTTCGAAGTGTTTGGCCGGGTTCAAGGAGTATTCTTCCGGAAGGTATGCAACACAGCGCATCTATTTTTAAAGCAATGATGTTTTATATGTCCCTCAATGATAAAGAGATCTTCCTTTATTGTTACCTGTTGAAATGACAAGAGTGTACAACCAACAACATAAGAAAATGTGTGAAATGTGAATCAATAAGCGAGATAAATGTACTTACCTACTGTATGTATGTCCTATTCATACTGAAATGTATTTAGGTACTTTACGCTATGTAATTCTTTGCTCATAAAATTCAGGTCATGTTGTGATAACTACAAAAATGACTATACTACTTACTACTAAGTACTAAACTAAGTTAACCTTAGGCCCGCTTGCATATACGCCGGGTTATCCTTTTAACCCAGAGCTGCTACTTTGACAGAATTCATACAAAACTTCTGTCAAAATTTTTTTTTTTTTTTTTATTTAAAATTTATTCCTTTGTACAAGCTCTGCAAGCAAGCCTTAACCAGTTGAAATTATAAGAATAATATACGCCATGCACTGGCTGCTGCTGCCCTTCTTCTTTCCTACTTAGGTTAGTTTAGAAAAAGCAAGAAATCTAGCCAGAAATATGCACCACAACCCTATCTAATGCCCTAATCCATAGCCCTCTTAATCTAATTAATTTAAACTCCAGATGGTATATATAAGTAACTATATTATGATGGCTTGTTGTGTTTTTTTATTATGCTTATAAGTCTATTATTAGGGTTCCGTACCCAAAGGGTAAAAACGGGACCCTATTACTAAGACTCCGCTGTCTGTCTGTCTGTCTGTCTGTCTGTCTGTCTGTCTCCAGGCTGTATCTCATAAACCGTGATAGCTAGAAAGCTGAAATTTTCACAAATGATGTATTTCCGTTGCCGCTATAACAACAAATACTAAAAATTAAAAAAATATATGTATTAAGGGGGGTCCCCATACAATAAACGTGTTTTTTTCGTATTTTTTTGCTCAATATTAAAAACGGTAACAGGTAGACGGTTCAAATTTTCACAGAATATTAACTTGTATATTACCTTTCAAAATAAATAATTAAATATCAATAAAGTAAATATTAAAGGGGGGCTCCCATACAACAAACGTAATTTTTATTTTTAATCAAATAAATATTATAAATGCGAAAGTTTGGATGTATGGATGTATGTTTGTTACTCAATCACGCTCCAACGGATGAACGGATCTGGATGAAATTTGGCACAGAGATAGATTATAGTCTGGAATAGCACATAGGCTACTTTTTATCCTGGAAAATTAAGGCGTTCCCGCGGGAACCGAAAAACCTCGATCCACGCGGACGAAGTCGCGGGCAGCTAGTACGTCATAAATCGTAAAACTTACTATAGGTTTGTATGGAACCCTCGGTGCGCGAGTCTGACTCGCACTTGGCCGGTTTTTTACAGTACACAAAAGCGCAAGCAGACAAGCTAGATCTCAAAGGATGGTGCAGGAACACATCCCGTGGAACTGTAGAGGGGCAGATGCAGGGACCCTCTGACAAAGTGGATTCTATGTGAGTTAGCAATAATAGCAAATAATTAAATTGAAAAATATAAATAAAGATGCTTCGTTTAACTTCAATTTTGCTAACCTCAATAAGTCTAATGTTGAGATCTATAGAGCAAACTTTGACTTAGCTTAGACTTAAGACTGGTTAAAACGAGACAGATTTATGTTACTCACATAAGTCCATCTCGTTTTAACTCTACTGAGCCAAGTCAAAGTATGCACTAGAAATCTCAGCCTTAGACCTCTGTGGTCTTAATACTTACTAAGGACTGACTGCATATCCCTTACCACAATAATAATTATGATAATATGAGATTAAGACCCATTTTAATAAACTGACATCAGTAAAGTACAAATACATTTTCAAGTAGTGGTCAATCTATGATTAAAACTTTTTTTAAATATATAGGCTAGTGCTTGGCTGCAATCAGACATGCTTGCAAGTGCATTTAAATGTTATTTTCTATGAAGTATGAGCTGTTATCATTTCACTGTCTTGGGCCCGTTGTAATATACAAACAGCTAAGAACACATTCTCAAGTATTTGTCATTCTAAATATCTTTATTTACTTAACCATCACTTGACTGCCTCGTTGGTCTAGTAGTTGGCATGATCGACTGCGGCCGACGAGGTCCCGGGTTCGAGTCCCGGGTCGGGCCATAATCTAGTGTTGGGTTTTTCTGACTAGAAACTCTCAGTACTAGCCCGGAGTTTAGGAAGTTGGCGGTGTTTCACCCCCGTGCCTCGGAGAGCACGTTAAGCCGTCGGTCCCGGTTATTATCACTAACATGATAATAGTCGTTAAAGCCTGCCAACCCGCATTGGAGCAGCGTGGTGGGTCTAAGCTCTAATTCCCTCTCTCCTATGAGAGTGGAGGCCTTTGCCCAGCAGTGGGACGTTAATGGGCTGTAGTGGTGGTTGAATGGATGAGCCGTGAAAGCGTAGCAGACAGACAGACGGACACACTTTCGTATTTATAATATTAGTATGGATATGTGCAAAAAAACACATCAATCTGTTTCTCTGTTTGTTTATTTATAACAAGTAGGATTTAGCTATGTGATAATTTGACATGAAAGTAATGAAAAATCTGACGAAAGCAATTTTGACTGAAAATAACCCAGCCTATCTGTAAACAACTAGTGATTGATAAGCCAATGCATTGGTTGGAATGCACTATGCACAAGTTTCCTATTAGAAAGGCTGGGAGTTGATTTTAGGTCACATGACATAAAATCACAATAATATAACAATTCAGAACGAGTGTCGCGTAGGATGTATACCTACTCTTTTCATTAACATCCGTGTGCCTTTGAGGATGGCTCGAAATGAATCTGCACTGAATAGAACGCCACTTCAATGAACTCATTTGGCTTATTGAAAGTCGCACGTTTCAGTTTTCGACTTTTTACCCGACTGCGGAACGCACAGGGTTATGTGTTCATCAGTCTATATATGTATATTTCCTTTGTGTCGCACTACAGACAAAACGGCTGACCCGATTTTGATGATACTTGCACCACTAGATTTGTCTTAATCTTCCGAGTGTCATAACGGAAGCCGAATTTGAGAAAAAACAAAATGGCGCCCACTAGAAGCCATATTGTATTAAATTTAAAAATGAAAGTCAATAAACTATGGCAAGTGGGGTATCGATTAATAGGTCTTGTAAAATCATAGTTAGGTTCCCTAGACCATTTTCTCATTTTAATGATCATTTAGGATTTACGAGGTTTCAAAGCTTCATTTTTAGTGTATTCCTTTGTGTCGCACTACAGACAGAACGGCTGAACCGATTTTGATGATACTTGCACCACTAGATTTGTCTTAATTTTCCGAGTGTCATAACGGAAGCCGAATTTGAGAAAAAACAAAATGGCGCCCACTGGAAGCCATATTGTAACAAATTTAAAAATGAAAGTCAATAAACTATGGCAAGTGGGGTATCGATGAATAGGTCTTGTAAAATCATAGTTAGGTTCCCTTGAACATTATTTCATTTTAACGATCATTTAGGATTTACGAGGTTTCAAAGGTTGTATTCCTTTGTGTCGCACTACAGAAAAAACGGCTGAACCAATTTTGATAGTACTTGCACTACTAGATTTGTTTTAATCTTCCGAGTGTCACTATGGAGGCCGAATTTGATTTGGTGCAACTTCGGGCCGATAAAACGTCGCCTGTTTACAATAAATACTTACTGAACTAAAAAGTTTGAAATAAAAAAGTAATTTAATAAAACAAAAAACCCGACTGCTGGGATATCAAAAAGTATAAAACAAGACATGAATTGAAGTATTTCATTATTATCAATTTACATCGTATAATATTAATAAAATTTATCAAGGCGCAGTCGCACGTTAAGGTTAAGGTCTAACTATTGGACGTGCGACTGTGCCTTGATCAATTTTATTAATATTATACGATGTAAATTGATAATAATGAAATACTTCAATTCATGTCTTGTTTTATACTTTTTGATATCCCAGCAGTCGGGTTTTTTGTTTTATTAAATTACTTTTTTATTACGGATACACTTTTGCGAGAAATCGCAGTTTTGTTTTTAGAGTTGGAGAGTGTTTTCTTTATGAATATTATACACTCAATCAATATTTTATATAGGGGCTGTCACAGTGGACGAATCGCCATGTTAGTCTAAAATATGTCTTCAAATGTCAATACACATACCTACCTAACCTTCTACCTTTTGTACCTTCCTTTACAAGAGCCACCCACCACTGCCAAGGGTCATTGGTAGAGATCTCTTATAGAGATAAGTGTTTCCTTGTCCACTATGTTTCTGTTCTAAGTATTTCATAAGTTTTTGGTACAAAATAAATTTAAAAATAAAAAAAAAGTTGAAGGTGCGTGCCCCCGAGGCCCCGAAACGAAGCCGCGACCCCGTACAGAATCCCGGGTGTCTTAACCACTAGGATATCACTGCTTCATTAAGAATTTAATCAACACTAACGGGAGTCCTAATGCATTATCAAATGCTTGGTTCAAGGCTCTCAAGGGAGACAAACGAAAGATACTGTAGAGCAACTGAACTCAGCCATATGTACCGTCTGTCGTTGCAGAAAAGGGTTTTTAAGCAAATGAGCAGTGTCTTTTTATTCTCAAAAGTGGGCAAAGCGATTTAGCAGTTTTATATTATGATTTATGACGTAGCTCCCTTGACGTCCCTAAAATAACTATAAGGATTATAATTCTGGAACAAGAGCGTCCACCACCACCACCACCACTACAGCCCATTTATGTCCCACTGCTGGGCACAGGCCTCCACTCTCATAGGAGAGAGGGAATTAGAGCTTAGACCCACCACGCTGCTCCAATGCGGGTTGGCGGGCTTTAACGACTATTATCATGTTAGTGATAATAACCGGGACCGACGGCTTAACGTGCTCTCCGAGGCACGGGGGTGAAACACCGCCAACTTCCTAACTCCGGGCTAGTACTGAGAATTTCTAGTCAGAAAAACCCAATACATAATTATGGCCCGACCCGGGACTCGAACCCGGAACCTCGTCGGCCGCAGATGAACGTGCTAACCACTAGACCAACGAGGCAGTTAAAATATTAAAATAATACTGCTTTAAGCGATGGTAGTTAGCCCCCTGTCCGGTGTGCCCTCATGTTGATTTCGTATGACAACTTATGCTGAAAATATCCGGCATTAATTTGGTCTGCTTCAGGAGATTTGTAGGTAATTCTACTGAATGGCCAATCCCACAGAGCCATTAGAACAAGAACTGTTCTAATTATGAACTATAAAACTGACTTGTGACGCAATCTAGAATGCTTCGGAAGGCCTTACGCTAATTGCCTATTGAGCAAAGTAACTTTCTTTGTTGAAATTGCTTTGTGAATGCTCCGTGACAGCCTTTGATAGAGATGAAAATTTCTGGTCATTCGGGCTAAAAGAAAATCTGGCGTTTGATATTTTTACTGTTTTTTTTGGAGGTTCGCGGTCTTTCCCTACGACTATTGGTTCTCCGAATTATGCAAAAATACACAGATATTTTTGATTTTGTATTTGATATACAGTTTTCCTTTCTTTGAATGAAGTTTCTATTTTCCCAAGAAAATGATTCTTATACATCAAACTACTTGATTACCCGTTTTACGCTTTTATTTCAAAATATCAGAATCGTATCTGAATTTGAAACTCCGGGGTAAATGGTAATATTATTTCGAAATGATTCTGGGTCACATATTCAAACTACAAAGTAGCCTAACAATAACCAAAGGGGCTGGTCTAGGTCAAACATTTCAAATCTATTCGCGCGCATCCGCTTTTCTCTAATGAGAAACTGGAATGAATTCAGCTTTGCTGAACCTATTCAGGCGGGATCCAATGCATAAATAAATATTGAAAATACGATGCAAATTACAGTTGGAAAATTCCAAACTGTAGATATTTACTACCCTAAAGGTACTCTGGAGATTAAGTCAATCTGAAAATGGCTACTATATTTTATGAAGCAGAAATCTTAATAACCTTCTGGAAAACAGGTCGGATTATTTAGAATTGTTCTTCTTAACTAGATTACGAAAAGCTATCATCAAATAAGTACGTTTAAAGTTATTAATAAATAAATATAAATGTACCGAGACTGGATTGGATTAAAACCATTAAGTTGATGAGAAACTTTCTGGAAGATGTGATGTAGGTAGTTGCTTTTAAGGGTGGACTAGATAAAAGTAAGGTTCATGTTCTAAATAAAGAATAAAGTCGTTCATCGTATGTTTACGATAATTCTAGACAGCTGTTAAGTTTGATAATGATGAAAGTCCGTAATTCTTTAGTGGTCATAACTCATAACATTAGCAGTATGGCGCTAAGGAGTTAATGTAGCCAGCCTTGTTAGATATTGCAGCCGCTATGTGTTAGTAGAAACATTGAATGGATAAGCTAGATTATTTTGATATTTATCGAGAAAAGATTAGACCATAATTAGAAAAAAATACGCGCCGATTGAGAACCTCCTCCTTTTTATAGTCTGTTAAAATATGACAACAATCAACCAGGGAGTGTTTTTTTTCCTCTAGACCCTAGTCCCCACTACTGAAGGATTTTCAGAAATTCCACAAGTCATTAGTTTTTGGGATTGGATGTTGTTTTAAAAGTCCAAATCTGTAAGTACTTAAATTCCAAATGATACCAAAATTTAATCTGCTTTGAGACTTTCGTCCTCGCGCGTACCTAAATGTACCTAATAGAAAAAGAATTCTCTTGATGCCCTCGCACCCTCTTTCATAATGAAAATGCCTTAATGGCGGGCATTATACCTCACGTCTATCTCAAGGCTAATGAGAAATTTGGGCGAGTCTTCATCGTGAGCTTTAGTAGGAAACATAAACGTCATGCTGTGCGACACAACATTGCCATACCGTTTTTACGAAAGTTAAGACAGCAAACAGTTCCAAGACGAGGCCAATAATTAATGTTATATTTTCCTGTTTAAATCCAAATTTTCAAATTGATGCTAAATTGCTTCCTTCCTATCTTGTATCCGAGATTAAATGTGAACTAAGCAACGGGACCGTTCAAAGTGAAATTGGCTATACGGCCTCTCATTTTGGAAGCTAAACGTACGAGATTGACGGAATCGAAAACGTCGGGAATGGTAGCAATCCATTTAGGACTTTGCCTCTTTTGTTTTGCGGCAACTCCGTGCAGGATGGACATTGGACAATACAAAATTAATTGCTCCCTTGACATTGAGGTATAATTCAATGTCCCTTATACATATAATTCAATGTCCCTTGAGCATAAACTTTTTGTCTCTCCCTTGTAATCTCAAGCTTAATGACAAACATTACGCCACACATTTATCTCTAAGCTAATGAGATCTCCGGACGCGTCTCCATCTTAAGTCGTAACTAAATTCAGTTAAAGAATTCAAGTTTTACAGCGCTCGTTAAAAGTCGAAATTATCTGAGCTGTTTGAAGAGTACATAATGTTGGGAATTATGGGCTAATAGAATCTCTTCAAGTAATAATGAGGATCTGCATTTAATTTCACGTAAAATGATAGGAAAGTTGTGTGCTCAGTAATTATGGCAGTTCCCTCAATACTATCAATTATATCATATACAGATGCTATTGAGATGATAGTTAGCATTCTATTCTTTTCTCTCAAGTGACTGTAATCTTAAGAGGAAAAGAAATGAACCAATTTTTAACCGACTTCCAAAAAAGGAGGAGGTTCTCAATTCGGCGCGTATGTTTTTATCATCCTAATAGCATCTGGATTGGGTTATACTCAATGTGTTTCTTGGGCATAGGACGTATAGGTGTTTCTTACTCACTGTGGACCAATAAAAACCTGCAGTTGATTGATAAACCATGTCAATATCAGGTCGTGTATCAGGTCAAGTACGAGTATACCATGTCAACTGCCTCGTTGGTCTAGTGGTTGGCACGTTCGACTGTTCGAGTCCCGGGTCGGGCCATAATTAAGTAGAGGTTTGTCTGACTAGAAATTCGTCGTTAGTATAAAGTCGTTAAAGCCCGCCAACCCGCATTGGAGCAGCGTGGTGGGTCTAAGCTCTAATTCCCTCTCTCCTATGAGACTGAAGGCCTGTGCCCAGCAGTGGGACGTTATTGGGCTATAGTGGTGGTGGTGGTCAATATCAGGAAATATTTGTTTTCTCCGAATATTCTGGGCTGATAGAAAGCAATGATGTGATTATGAAAAGTAGGCTCTTTTTAGATGTTTCCCTGTTTATTTATTAGTTTTTATTATTTCTTTTTCTTTCTTCCCTACAGGATACACTGGCTGAAGACAACTGGCAGTCCTAGCAGCCAAATCGATAAAGCGGAGTTTAAAAACAACAAGGATATAACCGAATATAGCTTCAGCAACTTCGATATAAGACGTGACAATTAGTTTGCGAGCGTAAACGGGCTATTGAAATAATTGCTTTTTGCTGTAATCTAGCTGACAACTATTTTCTAGTCCTAAATCATGACTTAATCCTGCTACAGAGTGGAACTTGGCGGATATTTTTGCTTGTAGTATTGGCTATGATCCTAATTATGAGCTTCTATTGATTGTACTGTCATTAACAAAACTTTAAGACGAAATTTGATAGCACTAAAATATTATATTTTTTTAAAATGTTACCTTGAAGTATAACTTTGTACACAAATGGTATTGTTTTTTGAGTATTTTGGGTATCGAAACTATATCCAAGGTACGTACAGTCTAACCATTTTTTTATTTCCGCGGGTGTCTTGGTGTCAACTTTGTATATTTCATAGTCGCCTTTTTCGACGTGAACAAATTTCAATAATTATTTTAATTAATTATATTAAACTTTATAGTTAAGATACTCCTAAATTTTCTACATTTGTTGCTAAGTATTTCTAGTTAGTAATAGTTTGTTATTATAATGACTTTAAAAGTCCCCAATGTGATATTGTACCCATCTGAGTGATATTATGCTTATCCAGCAGTATTTCCTTTATTAGAATACAGAGAGTTGAAAATATTATGCTTTTTGTTTCATTATCTTATTTGCATGAAAAGGGTCGGGTTTTTATTGTCATACACGTCCTTTGAAAATAAAATTTAAACTTCCATTCTTCTAACTTAGGCGCTTTGTTCATATTTTAATAAACGAATGTTATGGAATTGCAACTAATAAAGAAAATGAAATTGGTTCGCTTTACCAGCCAAAATAAAATCTCCCAGATTTTCATTTAGGTAGGTATACTCTATATCAACAAAAACTCTGGTGGAATATTCCTTTAAAACCACTCCTGTGTTTTGCAAAGTAGAACATTGAAAAACCGGCCAAGTGCGAGTCGGACTCGCGCACCGAGGGTTCCGTACAAACCTGTAGTAAGTTTTACGATTTATGACGTATTAAAAACAAGACGAAATGAACCGCAAAACTAACTTTGTTTGTAGAGGTTTATTGTTAATATCAAAAAATTACGTTTGTTGTATGGGAGCCCCCCTTTAATATTTACTTTATTGATATTTAATTATTTATTTTGAAAGTTAATATAGAAGTTAATATTCTGTGAAAATTTGAACCGTCTATCTGTTACCGTTTTTAATATTGAGCAAAAAAATACGAAAAAAACACGTTTATTGTATGGGGACCCCCCTTAATATATATATTTTTTTAATTTTTAGTATTTGTTGTTATAGCGGCAACGGAAATACATCATTTGTGAAAATTTCAGCTTTCTAGCTATCACGGTTTATGAGATACAGCCTGGAGACAGACAGACAGACAGACAGACAGACAGACAGACAGCGGAGTCTTAGTAATAGGGTCCCGTTTTTACCCTTTGGGTACGGAACCCTAAAAACTAGGTTGCAAAACAGCGTGGTAAAGTTCCAATCAAACTAAACAAATTAGCTTTTGTTTTGTTTAGTGTTTTGAGAACATTGACCGCGGTTGGTTTTTTTTTGTTCATTTTATGAAAGTAAAAACAAGCTTTCCCTTTAATTGCTAATGAATGGTTTTCCTGTTTCGTTTTCGTTCACAAATATTCGTTCGATATTCGTACTTTCTGCTACGTAAAAAGTTAAATTTTGATTCGGTGTTTTAAAATTAATTATGTTTGTTAGAGGAAATCAATTCATTCGAACTGTATGTACCGGAATTTGCTACCGCTTTCTGTGGAAACTTAAAATAACGTTAATTTTAACATGAAATATTTCATTTGCTGTATATCATTTAGCTGTAGGTACTAAAATTTTACAGCGCTATTTTAGACATCCAACTGAAATAAAAGGAAAGCTTTATAGTTCCCAACTCCGAAACACGAAAACAAACGCTCATTGAGTAAACATCACCTTGTAAATTGTTGATTCAGTGTGTAGTCACAGAGTTTTACTGTAAACAGTGGCCGTGAATGTGTCGCAACTTCCAAAGTTTTCGGAAATAATGAACCATCTGCTAGCTGATAATAGCTGTCGACCTTGAAGGTTCTGAAGAGTTCGGAATGAAGGGGTAGGAAATGATTACGTCCAAGTCAGTAACCCGGGCGTGTGTTATTGATGGGAGGGCGCGGGTGCGGGCGGCTCGGGAAAGTGGGTCAGAGGGGCGCGCAGTCGCGGCACTGCGCCCTCGCTCTCCAGCCATGGCGGACGCGCCGCCCGAGGTCCTCGAGCTCAACGTCGGCGGCGTGCACTACGCTACCACGCGCGACACGCTGTTGCGCGAACCCGACTCGCTGCCGGCCGCCGCGCTACACGACCCGGACCATCCGCGCGACGCCCGCGGACGCATCTTCTTTGACCGCGACGGCGTCCTCTTTAGATACGTTCTCGACTACCTCCGAGACGGCGGACTCGTCTTACCCGAGTGTTTTCGCGAGCACAAGCGCTTAGCGCGCGAAGCTATTCATTACAGACTTGTCGGGCTGGAAAACGCGGTTCGAGATGCCGATCCACGGCCGCCGAACCGCGAAAAAGGCTGTATCACAGTCGGATACCGTGGAAGTTTCGCCTTCGGGCGCGATGGGCTCGCAGATGTGAAATTCCGCAAGTTGTCACGGATTCTGGTGTGCGGGAAAGTCACGCTGTGCCGGGACGTTTTTGGGGAGACCCTCAACGAATCGAGAGATCCTGACCACGGGCTGGCCGATAGGTACACGTCCCGGTTCTTCCTTAAGCATTCTTTCATCGAGCAGGCGTTTGACATGTTACAAGAGCAGGGTTTCAAGCTGACGGCCAGCTGTGGGAGCGGCACGGCCGGTGGAGCCGCTGAGCTCAAGCCTGGCGTCGATTCCGAAGAGAATCGCTGGAACCACTACAACGAATTTGTGTTTGTACGCGAATAACTGCCCTGCCAAATGTGATACTGTATCTGCTTTATAAAGTTTGGAGTGCAAGACTTCTGTGGTTGAGCTACTGCATTTGAAATGTTCTCATTGATATCAGCCAACAATGAACAGCTCGCAGGTAAAATAGTAGACATCGTAACGAAATTTTATATTTCTTTATTACTGTATTTTTAACTGATACTTATTTAACTTAAGAAACTTTTGTCTTCTTAATTTTTACTCAACAACAATTCAACTGTTTCGACAATTATTAGACATGTTTAATATCGTACTAGAAATATGGGTATATATTGAAAGATTATTATAAAATAAAGACATGTTTACATAGATATAGGTAGATTATGTAGATAAATTGAACTTAAATGTATTCGTGTATCAAATAAGTAGTAAAACATATTATGTGTTAGATTAAATGTATAAAATAATATTAAATGTAGAAGTTAACTCCTTTTAGAACTGGTCTTGTTTATTGTAACAGATTCAATTTCTAACGTATTAACTATTTTATAAAGAAATTTTATTATTATAAAAATTAATAAGCAATTTAACTATTTTTGGGATTGCATTGAAGCTTTCACATCTACAGTACAGATGTTAAATTCTTGTTTTAGTAGTTAACTATACTTACAATAACACTTTCAAATGCATCTTTGAAAATATGAATCAATAAAAAAACTAAAAAAATGGGTCCCAGTTTAGTTTAATAATAATTGTCATAGACATTTTTAACTAGAATAATACTTTCACTAGATACTTTAAGTTCCACTGAACGTGATATTGTATTCAGCTGAATTTAAAATGTTAGTTGTACGAATTATCTACCTACGTGTCAACGGTTATTGTTTTATTCAAATTTTAAATAAAATGATTGTATATGGTAAAAGTATCTTTGGAAATAGAGGTAACTTTTTTCAGGAGGAGAGGATAGATGCTCTATATAAATTTATTGCTCTCGCATTTAGTATCGCACGAAGTTGTCTAGATTCCTCAAACAAGTGAATTCTATTTAAAAAGCAGTAAAGGACATCATCCACGATTCATACATTTTTGGTTACAAAAGTGAAAGTGCCGGCAAAAAAATGTTTTGCTGTATTTCGTTAGAACTTATCCACAAGCGAATGTATGAACTAAAATTGAATTTTAGTGTTTCGTTAAATTCTGGAAGAATCGCCTGAATATTCCATTGCTATTCTCAACTGAGAAAAACTACCTTAAAGTTTCAGCTTTTGAGCATCTCTTCAAAATAAAAAAAAATCAAATGACGTCATAAATCATAATCACATGATCCTTCGCTTTGCGTGCCTGACATCTGCGTAACTATCAGAGTGGAAAAGTGCTTCGTATAGACCAATGAAATTTTTCGGAGATACCTAACTTCATAATTTTTATCATTTTATAATTTTACTAACAGATGCCCGCGACTTCGTCTGCGTGGATTGAGGTTTTTAAGTTCCCGCGGGAACTCCTTAGTTTTCCGGGATAAAAAGTAGCCTATGTGTTATTCCAAACTATAGTCTATCTCTGTGCCAGATTTCATCCAGATCCGTTCAGCCGTTCGGGCGTGATTGAGTAACAAACATCCATAGATCCATCCAAACTTTCGCATTTATAATATTCCTTTATTTGATTACAGTGCTTCACACACGAGGAAAGTTTCTAAACTTACTTAAATACATATCAAAAATTTCCTCCTATCCTGCCGGTTCCGAAAATGTATTTAAGTAGGTAAGTTTAGAATTTTTATCATGTTTTCCTTAAAAAATAATCTAATTGGGCTGCTATTTGCTAAACACTTCTCCGCTTCAGTGGACAGGTTCAAATTAACTCTGTGTACTCATCAAACAGCGGTGATTACCTATCTAACACTTCGGTTTCCTAGTCAGAGATTGGGATTCGGGCATGCACCTCTTGCTTTTCAGAGTTGTGTGCATTTAATGCAATGTATAGTGCCACTATACATTGCATAGTGGCTACATATAACGGTGAAGAAAAAAACGTAAGAACCTGCATGCCTGATAGTGCTCCATAATATTTTCAAAGGTATGCGAAGTCAGCCAATCCGCATTTGGCCAGCGTGGACAACTATTACTTATGTACAGTCCTACACACTTATCATTCTAATGCTGAGATCTATAGAGCGTAGGTACTTTGTACACACTTATCATTCTAATGCTGAGATCTTTAGAGCGTACTTTGTCTTTGTTCAGACTTTACTCTAAAGTTAAAACGAGATGGACTTATGTGAGTAACGTAAATCTGTCTCGTTTTAACCATGTCTTAAGTCTAACCCGCTGTCAGCTGTAAAGTAGGCCGGGGATAGGTTGCTGATGATGACGATGATCAAATTGGACTATACATACCTTAATCCATACTTACATGCTTATATTATAACCGCGAAAGTGTCTGTCAGCCTATCTGTTCCACCGATTTTGATGAAATTTTATAGATATAAATAGAGATAGGTTGTATTCCGGGGAAGGACAGGCTACTTTTTATCCCGGAAAATACTTCGATTGGACTAATGTCTGGTCAGTAGTAGGACTGTAAAGTTTGGACTTTGGACTAGGTAATGGTATCGGTATTTTGTAACCTTATATTCGACCGGACCTTTATATTACACCTATTATTTATTTAAATCGAAAACCGTTACGTTAATGGATATCGATAAGTCACAGCTGAATTTACTTAGGTAGGCTAGTGGATACCTACTTAATTTATTTATAGCTTTTCTTGGTCATTAAATTTATATAGAGTACCTACCTACCTAACTCTTTTGGAACCGATCTTATGTGATCGACCCATTTTCTACTCTATTGTTGTTTATATCTCATATATTAGTTGTAAACTTGTAAGAAATGTTTAATAATGTTATTCGATATAATTAAAGCGCGTATAAAAATGTAGATACCTATATTGGATAGTAAATGATTAGATACGAGTGCGTATACCTACTGCTCTTAAATAGGTATGTAACAGCATTTCCAAATTATCCGATACAATATTTGGGCCCGTAAAATGTATGAAATATTGTTCACATTGTCATTTTATTAGTAAAGTAGATTTTCTAAGCCAAAACTGCACGTTTCTTCTTCTCACTAATAGACCGCCTAAAGTCTATACTAGCTGAGGTTATGTCGGCATTTGCCTGACTAATTTTGAACTCTCTACCTACATATTATTATGTTCGACCACATAATAGGTAATAGCCTCGGTTTTAGATCACGCAAAAAAGCTTATGAGTAAGGTAAGGTCTACATTCTTCCAAAAAAATTGAAGTCAAAACTAGCCGGATACCTATAATCCGACAAAATCGAAGTCAATGGACTTTATTTGCATTTGTAGATACCTACCTACCATTTACGAAAGATACTTTAAATTATTCTAAGAGATGCTTTTTGAAAAGTTTGAAAGCCTAAACTTATATTGCTTGGAATAAGAAAGGATCTTTACAATTAATAAAATAAGTCATATCACAATTATTACCTACATTTTACGTATATCCTATAGGATAATGTGGAAACGCTTGTAGAAGTTTTATAAAAAACCGGCCAAGTGCGAGTCGGACTCGCGCACCGAGGGTTCCGTACAAACCTGCAGTAAGTTTTACGATTTATGACGTATTAAAAATAAAAATTACGTTTGTTGTATGGGAGCCCCCCTTTAATATTTACTTTATTGATATTTAATTATTTATTTTGAAAGGTAATATACAAGTTAATATTCTGTGAAAATTTGAACCGTCTACCTGTTACCGTTTTTAATATTGAGCAAAAAAATACGAAAAAAATACGTTTATTGTATGGGGACCCCCCTTAATATATATATTTTTTTAATTTTTAGTATTTGTTGTTATAGCGGCAACGGAAATACATCATTTGTGAAAATTTCAGCTTTCTAGCTATCACGGTTTATGAGATACAGCCTGGAGACAGACAGACAGACAGACAGCGGAGTCTTAGTAATAGGGTCCCGTTTTTACCCTTTGGGTACGGAACCCTAAAAATACCTACCAAGTTACACTAGGTACTACGTTCGTCAGTAAAAAAACTAGAGCAGAAGTTCGAAAGACAAGCATACGACGGGATCGCAACTTTTGCTAAGAATTTGTGAGACATCTTCCGTCGTACGTATAATATAGAAGTAGGTACTTACTACTTAGTAGATATTTAAAGCTTTTCGAAACTTTGTATAACTTTGCCGGTTGACTGTTTTCAAAGGCGCCAAGCCACTTCGAATTTAACAATTTCGTAGGCATATCATTAGATTACAATAAAAGTTTTAATAAGCTAACATGAAAGAAATTCATTTGTTCTCAAAAACTACGTTCTACCAAACATATTAAAGATCACTACAATATTTTTACAACCGTCAAGAACCTAAGTTTTTAAAATTCTTGTCAAAAATCGTGGTCAGTATTGGCAAATATTATCGAACACGAAGCTTCATCTTTTAAATGCGAAGGTTTGGATAGCTGGATGGATGTTTGTTACTCAATCACGCCAGAACGGATCTGGATGAAATTTGGCACAGAGATAGATTATAGTCTGGAATAACACATAGGCTACTTTTTATCCCGGAAAATTAAAGAGTTCGTTTTTTACGTGGCCTACGTTGTCGCGTAGATACGTCTGTCATTTTCTATGGCGTCGTCGTCTTATAGCGTGGCGTTAGTTAGAGGACAACGGGTTAGAGACCTTTGGGTAAAATATTGCAAGTTAACTTACTAGGAAAGCTAATTTCTAGTTATGGCCGTAAAACCTAAGGCAAAGTGTCCACTAGCAACAATACCTGCAGTAGAAGAAGAAATCTCGCAAATCATTTGCAACAAACCGTCGATTTCTGCAAGTTTGGAATGGAATTTCCATTCTGCAATTTGACTAATGCAACTTTAATTGCTAGTGGATACTTGACCTAAGGCAGGCGGGCGGTTAGTCGGGGACTTGGAACGAGATGATTGAAATTTTCCGGTCCGGTAGATTTAACGTGGTGTTGTCTGAGGAAAATTTTAGAATTTTCCATTCCTACCTACTCGAAAACTGAGCAATTTAATTTTCATTCAGTATCATACCTGAATGTACTTACTTAACTAAGTAAAAAAAATCGACACAGAAAAGTATGTTCGAGAATCTTTGTAATATGATGTTGGCCTCCCATAACGACCCCAAACCCATCTCTGAAGTCAAATATACATATACCTACGGCCTCCATGAAGTCTCTTTTTACGGCTCCAGAATATCCATAGTCGACTAAGCCTGGGAACTGAGGAAGTCCGTAACATATTATAGTCCCTATCTGCTGATTACTTTATTTAAAAAAAACTCACGAAACTGTATACTTAATTACTATACCAAGTTTAGTCTTTCCGTATTAAATATTAAAAGTTTTTACGATAAAGAATGTAAGAGAAGCCAATAGGTACAGATGGTTCCAAATTTGTCAGAAAATAAACCTTTGTATTTCTTAAAAAGAGTTGGTTTTATTTTAATCTTAATTAACTATACAGAGAATATTCTCTCTACTCTACTGGAATCAATCACCATAATTAAGTACTTAATTATGTCTTCTAGGGAAATACATATTACTTAATATGTAATTAAGTAATTAATCTACATCCTGAGGAGGCTAGTCGGAGAAAGTGCCTGGCGGTCAGAAGTACCTAAGTAACTAGGTACCTACCTATTGGCGAGGAAATCTTATGGTTCGGGCATGATACCGGCCACCTACGGAGTTGTACAGGCAAAAGGAATAAGATCGTGGTCGCTTATCGTAATGAAAATTTTAAGTTAGCGGGACGTTAACCGGGTTCGAGTCCCGGGTCAGGGGGTCTACTCTCTTTCTCTAAAACGAAACTTCGCAAACAAACGAACGAAATTTCGTTAACTCCTCTCCTACATAATATTATCTCTATGCTCCTCTCTATTTCGTTTTCGTACACGCAGACGAAGTACGGATCCATAGAAAATTTTCGTGACCGATTGGATTGAACGATTTTGTGTGGGTCTAATAACCGACTAATTACTTACGTTCGTTTGCGAAGTTTCGTTTGAGAGAAAGAGAGTAGACCCCCAGGCCACAATTAAGTACCTATTGGGTTTTTCTGACTAGAAATTCTCAGTACTAGCCCGGAGTTAGGAAGTTAGCGGTGTTTCACCGCCGTGCCTCGGAGGGCACGTTAAGGCGTCGGTCCCGGTTATTATCACTAACATGATAATAGTCGTTAAAGCCCGCCAACCCGCATCGGAGCAGCGTGGTGGTTCTAAGCTCTAATTCCCTCTCTCCTATGAGAGTGGAGGCCTGTGCTCAGTAGTGGGACGTAATGGGTGTGTATTGGTGATGGGGACGATATTTGATTTTCTCAAAACTATACCCAGCTCAATATCGAACCCGTGACCTCTATACAACTAAGATTAAAAAAAAAGAAGAAACGAATGATTTTTAGTAAGTAAATAGGTATAGGCTATAGTTAATTTATATTTCCCTGAAACACGAAATATAACAATTTAACGTAGGACATCACCTTTGACCTTGTGTTTATTAGGTTATTGTCCTGAATTCAGTATTCAACAGGCGTCAGCTACTTTTCAGTTCCAGTAGGTAATCCAGTTTTCTTTAAGTGAAAACTGACGACCTCCGTGGCGCAGTGTTGAGCGCTATTGCCTTAACGTGCGGAGGTCCCGGGTTCGATCCCCGGCAGGTTACCACCCTACCGGCAAAGACGTGCCGCCAAGCAATTTAGCGTTCCGGTACGATGCCATGTAGGAACCAAATAGGGGTATGGGTTTAATATAACTGCCATGCAGTGGCGCGCACAGGGTTTGAAGCTAGGGTAGGCATTAGTTAGTCAGAACACCTATTTACTAGCTGTTTTGTTGAAAAATGAGCATTGAAGTTTTCCATTTGGGTGAGCAGTGCTTGTATGCCTCTATGAACTGCACGCCACTGCTGCCATGCCCTAACAGGTTAGCCCGCTACCATCTTAGACTGCATCATCACTTACCACCAGGTGAGATCGCAGTCAAGGGCTAACTTGTAGTGGATAAAAAAGATACCTACCTAAGCAGTTTTAGTCACAACCGCCAACCTTCTATTGGGGATGGCACACGAAGATGATGGAGTAGATAGGTAATGCTTTAAGCGTTAAATCTCACGGTGAAGGAAAACATTGTGAGAACACCTGCTTGTCTCTGGTATTAAGTCGAATTCGGAGGCTTTGATTAAATTTTCAGAGAGCAAGCATGCCACGTAAAGGCAACGGTCCAGCGCCTGATCTTTCTCCGGTAGTGGCGGATTGCCCCACCGGACCTGAGAGTGACTTAATTGAGAGAGCAAGTGTATTTCTACATAGTAAGTATAAGTATAACCATCTCCGTTGAGATTTGCCGCCGTAGCCGACGAGCCGATAGGACCTTACCGAAATAAGTAAGTAGGTACCTAATTGTTCTAGATTTTAATGAGACTATTTATCTACGGCGCCT
Organism: Erebia ligea; assembly: GCA_917051295.2. Classification (NCBI taxonomy): domain Eukaryota; kingdom Metazoa; phylum Arthropoda; class Insecta; order Lepidoptera; family Nymphalidae; genus Erebia; species Erebia ligea. The sequence continues at coordinate 3,995,717 of OU785232.1, forward strand.
ATTCCAAAGAGAGAACAATAGTTACGTACGCTGCTAAATAATTCCCGAGCTTCGTTCTACGTCTTTGTCTTGTTTACCTCACGACTCGCGACTCTTGATGTAAGCAAACAATAGACGCGAACAAGACAGACTAGGGTAAGGTTGCAAATTGCAATCATTGGACCAGTGCTTTGTTTGGACCACTTAGATTTCTTGAAATTAAACAGCCCTAAAAATCGTCGTTATTGACGAGACGCTAGCTATTGGACCCCGCACCCTGCCCCTCAACCCTCAGTCTCGCCGCAGGCTTCGTTGAGGAAGGACGTACGTCGGTGTGTTTTACGAGCTCCCGATATAAAATTTGTGCGTCATTATTTACCATGTAAGTACAGATTTTTAAGGTATTTCTACCCAATTATTTTCACTAGGATTGCATATTTATTCGTTTAGCTAACCTATAAATAACATGTCACAAAAATTATATACTTTTTTTTAAGTTATGGTTTGATTGGTATCACAGTGAGTTGCCATGAATGAACTCATGCAAGTTTCTTTCATTGAACCGGTCCAATCAAAGGAACTAAGTTTTTGTCGTCACTTAAACTTTTTTTTTTTGTTTTAGGATGGCAAAACGAGGCCAGTATTATAACTGGAATGAAGGCAGCATGAAATTAGCGTTGTTAGCATTGAGTAAGCTAGCAGGTATGGTGTGCCAAAAGCAACATTAAAAAGAAGATTTGACAATAAAAACTTAAAATTTATCTTTAATAATTTCTTTATATTACGAGTTTATAAGAATTACTGTTTTATTTTTGTTAAAATGTGTTAATTGGTGTGTAGTTCAATTTTGTTTATTTGGTAAATGGAAGATGGACCCACAATGTACAATTAAAAATCGGTGCCTATTTGATAGTTATTCATAACTTAAAAATATATGGTAAAAGTTGTTATAGTTGATTATTACCTATTACTTTAAACGACTGTTCAATTAAAAAGACTGAATTTAGTAATAACCTAGCCTTTTATTTATTAAAACTCCTTGGGTGCAATGAATGGACCAGTCGATAAAACTTCCTAAGTCCGATTATAGCAACTTGGTGGTTCAATCAAGGAAACAGTGGTCCATACAAGGAAACCATCCCAAAAATGTTTTTTTTGTAATATGTGTATTTATGCTCAAAGTAAAAAATCTAAAATCACAGTTGGGTACTTCTCAGGCGCCTCATTATTTGATTGACTTCGGTGGCACAATTTTTTTTTTGTATTTGAGACATACTAGCAGGAAATATCAAATCTAGATTTAATTTTGTTAATATTGGTAGTAAAGGGAACTTTATAGGCCCAGCGGTTACATCGTAATTCGATTTTCAAAAAATGGTGTCCACCGAAATCAATATTTTAGTCACCGAAATCAAAATAAAATTATTTATGGAGGTATTTAATATGTTGAAGACTAAACGTAAAGAATTTCAGGTTAATTTTACAATAAAATATTTTATTTTATCAACATATTTACTTACAACATAACTACCTACTTTAATTACTTAACTTGATTTAGGAAAATTTACGAAAATCAACTTTGTACTTATGTATGTATTTTAAATAAATGACATACTAAATGAAATTAAAAATAGTAACCATAACAAAGTAGGAACTTAAAACAGTCTCTATTTAGATCTATCATAACACACATAGTCCAGTCGCTTATTTTAAAGCGAAAAAAAAACAAAATTGTTAACAGGATGGGAACAGTTGGAAATAGTAAAGTGGCATATAATAAACGTAATAAAAATGCGTGAGCAGGGGTTTTTCCAGATATATTTGGGGGATGAAAAGGGGTGGAATTTTGGATTATTGTGATTTCCGGCGAAAGTTGACTTCGGAGAGAAAAGTATACAATAGAAAAGTTGCAGATCATAAAAAGATCTACCACTTTTGTATGAATGGTTTTTTCACATAACCTAAACATCTCCGAGTAAAATGCGAAAAACCGCTTTTATCTTTTTTTATTTTTCATTTACACAAAAATAATTTTATTTTGACGAAACTTGGTGAAAGTATACATTTTTGTATTTAAAATAATTACAAATTTTTTCAGATAAAAATGTTAAGAGACTTCCGAGATAATCACGTTTTTCGGCCCAAAAAAATATTTTTCAAATTAAAATTCTCCTTTGGAAAATTGTCGTAGAGACTTCTTTCAGGTCGTAATATTTTCGTTTTGAGTTATACTTTCTTGTGAAATAATAAAAAAATACAGCCCCCATTTAGAAACATGCTCAAAAATTGGAAAAAACAAAAAATGAATTTTGCAACCATCTTTTTTTACTAAATAGATTAACTATTTCCACCGAAAACACTGAGATCAATCCCACTGAAATCAAAATAATGAGCAATATCCGAGATTTTTACAAAAGTATCCTAAATTTATAATAATAACCTCCATAATTGCAATCTATCACTCATACGATACACGTTTGTATAAATTAAATAATAGTAGTTTAAATAGATATGGATAGAATAGTTCCACCGAAATCAAGTTTATGGGTATACCAAGCCACCGAAAGCGATTATTTACCTTAATAAAAGGGACGCACAGAGAGGCACAGACGTGTTGCCTTTAACCACCGATGCGGCGTGACGGATAGTTTGTCTTACTCTTACTACTATTCTCGCAGTTATTAAAGTACAGAAGATATAAAAGAATTGGAGTGCGCCACCGGTATCAATTCTAAACGTCGGACGCGAAAACAATTTGTTGTAAGTTGTCAACTAAGGCCTATTATTGATTATAACTATTATAATTTGAGCTAGTAACTAACTAGTTCCTTGTAAGCACCTGCAAAATAGTGGCATATTTTATAGAAAAAAAGAAAAAAAATAATGTTCAACGCAATATGGGGTGCGGGACACGGCACCGAGGTAAATATTTCCGCGGTTTTCTTTTTTTAACTTGACTTACATAATGTTTACCTAAAAAAGGACATAGGCCCCCCCTAATATTTTGCTCATATCTACCATACATAAAATTATCAAGTGGCTAGCAATCTATTTCATACAGGTTTTCGACCCGGACACGCTTTTTTGAGCCGTTTGAGAATGACCCAGTTGTGAATACCTGAGTTTAAGCCCTAAGAAACTGATGAATCATATATCCATATACTCTCATACTTTTGATGTTATGGCAGTTTAAAGTTAAGTGGTCCAATAGTGGCAACCTTACCCTAATTACAAAGGGCAGACCTAAACTAGAATTAAAAAAAATAGCACTTACAATGCGGCTTTTTAAAAGAGTAGCTTCTCAACGAATTTTTCTGATGGAGATATACCTACTTACCTAGGTATAGATTCTTTCAAAGGAAAGAAGAAAGAAGATAGGTATAGATAAAGGTAAAAGGAATGCGGCGAATTAACGCAACTCAATTTTTATTCTTATCCTAAGTATTAAGTACAAGTTCATATTATCAATAATGTACCTAAGTATATATAGGTAATTGTTTACTTATTAATTTGTTATCCTAGTTTCTACAGAGAGGCATATTCGCCAAGCGAATAATCTCTTTAAATAAAGATTTTTTTAAAAAAAGTACAAGTTATTAGTTATCGTGACGGTAAAATAGTGAGTAATGATGCAGTGTAAGATGGAAGCGCCAGCGGGCGAACCAGCCTCTAATGGGTTTTTAGTTTTTACACACCATCGTACCGGAATGCTAAATCGCTTGGCGGCAAGTCTTTGTCGGTAGGGTAGTAACTAGCCACGGCCATAGAATACAATTTATACACAGGGAGGCCACGGCCGAAGCCTCCCGTCAGGCCAGACCAAAGAAAATTCAGAAATTATAAATTCCTTATTTGACTCTTGGAGGGATCGAACCAGGGACCTCCCACGTTAGGACAACAGCGCTTAACACTGCGTCAGCGAGGTGCTCAGTAGTGAGCTGGCAGTGGGTTGAATAGGGATGATGACAAGTCAATCAAATCAAACTTTAAAACGCACTTCTAGTATGGAAGTTGTATGAAATTCATAGTTGTGACGTCATCAAATTTCAACGCACTTTTTTTCTTTAATCTATAAGTACCTACCATTTTAAAAACCTTAAAACTAACCGAGGATGTGAATTTTAGGTCTTTTGGAAGACCCTCTATTTAATAATTACTTAGTTAGAAATAATTTCTAAGGAATTTCTAATAAGGAAGCAACCGACTCTGGATCAAGCTCCCCACAGGACCAGTTTAATTTAACTTACACTTTTGTATTTCGTTGCCCCATGCTCGCGTTGTTACTTCGCTATGACTGCCAATTTTTTTATTTTTTTTTGTTTCGCACTCATTTATCCTTCAGAGGATTACCTATCTTATAGGATTAAGACGTCAGAGACCTTTTTAATGCGAGTTTACCTAAAAGTAGCTAAGAAGTCTTTGTCCACTAATGGCATATAAATAAAAGCCGGTTTACGTGAATTAATCCAATGTTGCGTGAATGTTCAGTGGGCAAGAAAAACTCACTGATCACCGATAGATAATACTTACGTAGCGGCCTTTGATCCGCAGCGAGGCCATTAATCAATTTGAAAAGGTTGAAGGCGTACGAACTTACACTTACCCTTGTTTTCATATACCTACCTTAGGTACCTACTTAGTTTTTTTTTTTAAATCCACCAAGTACAAGTTAGCCCTTGACTGCGATCTCACCTGATGGTAAGTGATGGTAGCGGGCTAACCTGTTAGAGGCATGGCAGTTAATTAAACCCATAACCCCTATTCGGTTTCTACAAGGCATCGTACCGGAACGCTAAATCGCTTAGCGGCATGTCTTTGCCGGTAGGGTGGTAACTAACTAGCCACGGCAGAAGCCTCCCACCAGGCCAGACCAGGGAAAATTCAGAAATTATAAATTTACCTGTACCTACCTACCCTTGTTTTCATATACTTACCTACTACTAAATACCTATACCTACCTTTCTAGCTAGTTTAATAAATATAATATAGGTTCCTATACTTGCCAGGATATAATATTTATTAAAGTACTTAGCTGATACCCGCGACTTCGCATGGATTGAGATTTTTCGGTTCCCGCGGGAACTCTTTTATTTTCCTTGTGTTATCCCTGACTATAATCCATCTCTGTGACAAATTTCATCCAGATTCGTTCAGTTCTGGCGTGATTGAGTAACGTTTGTTACTCAATCACGCAAAATGCGAAAGTTTGGATGTTTATCCATCCAAACTTTCGCATTTATAAAATTAGTAGGTACTTACTTAAGTACCTACTTAGTTAAGTATAGAAGTATAGATTACACTACACTACAAGTTAGTCTCATGACTGCAATCTCACCTAGTAAGTAGTAAGTGATGAATGATTAAGCAGTCTAAATTGGCAGCGGGCTAACGTCGTTGTGGTAGGTTTGAGTCGTTAGGTGTGCGGCAGACCTTAGGCTGGTTGAATTCATCAATTCAAGACAACGCGCTAAAAATAAAGGTCAATGGAATAACTACACGGAAAATGTGGAGAAAACCCAGAAAGGATCTGGTGTTTTATTTAATAGTACCTAAGTAGGTAATATAAGTACCTAAGTACATATCCATTAAGTATTATATACATGTTCATCTATGTACCTAACCCGAAAGAAAAATTCGTAGAATAAGTAGATTCAAATCGAGCCCATAATAAAATTATCAAAGAGAATTCATCACGTTGCTAACAATTTTATTGATGCTTATTTACAAAAAAATAAAAAGTGCTAGGTACACATTCATAAATATTTCCTTAAATACATAGGGTAGTGCCACACATTCATAAAAGCAGCTGATTTATATAAAAATCCACTGGCAGCAAGAACAATTATTATTATTAAAACATTACTAAATTCTTATGGACCAGCCTTTTATTTCTTTACTAGACAACGCCCACGACATTGTGGCCTATTGGGTATTTGACAACTAGTCAAATCAGCAACTTTTTTTCCAAAAATAAAAACGCGTGCTTATTAGGTATGGATTTTGTATGAAATTTTAAGTTGTTACGTCATGAAAGTTCGACGCACTTTTTTTACTTTAATCGATAGTTGAAAATGGTTATTCAAACTAAAACTAGCAGGGTACGTGGATTTTACGACTTTTGGGAGATCCTTTATCTAATAATTTAATCACTAAAAAATAATTTATTTCACCAGTAGTCAAATACCCAATTCTGTTTTATCACAATCTCTAAACTAAAATGACACCTCTAAATCCAGTTCTGCCCCTTTCAAGAGCCTAAGGTGTCCGACAGAGCGGCTTGGGCAAGAGAAGTGTCCGCCCTAAGCCCCGAAGGAGAGACAGGCCTTAATGAGATAGGTACATATAACTTACCTCAATCTTGAGATTAACCTCAATAGATTGAGGTTTTTTGGGCCCCGCGGGAACTCTTTAATTTTCCGGGATAAAACGTAGCCTATGTTATTCGAGACTATAATCTCTCTCTGTGCCAAATTTCATCCAGATCCGTTCTGACGTAATTGAGTTACAAACCATCCATACATCCAAACTTTCGCATTTATAATATTAGTATAGGTACAGATACCTATTTGTTAGTAAACTTAAAACCTACGTCTTAAACTAGGACTAGGTTCATCAACACATACAACAATCTTACAACGGTGATTCAAGTAGTTGCCCTCTAATGCCCACTAAATGCCCTCAGGACGCTGTTTGAGATGAACCGATCTCTATGAAACAAGGGTGTGCACGCTTTCGCATAGTACCTACAAAGTGTAAAACTAACGTAGTCTACATGCGTCTCGGCGAACATTCTTGATGTTGTGGAACGAATGATATGTACTCGTCCGCACCAATAAGATCTTCCTCCAGGCCGGTGTTGTGCCCGGGCATTGTAAGTTTGAACGGTCTATATATAGCGCTATTCTCAGAAAACTTCGATACCGTGATATTATACGCTTGTATGTATCTATAATTAGCGCCATCTAGTTTACACTGTGGTAACCGCTACAATGTGCTGCAGAATCATGGCAGCCCCATCAGCATCCTGAATGCATTGTTATATTGTACCCGCAGGGCGCTATACTGCTTTTGCGTGTAATCGATCCACAGGCTGCTTGTGTAAAAGGAGGTGCAGTTTGCTCTGAAAAGTGCGATTCTGACGGGTAGGTACGGAACGGCGAGAAAAACTGCGAATGATCCGTTTGTATAGAAGAAAAAAATAATTTAAAAAAAAATTCTCGATAGAAATGAAAACGAATATTTAAGATTTATTTTTTTAATTTTTTAAACTTTTTTTAAAATTTAAATTAAAACAAAAAAAATATTAAAATAATTAAAATATAAACCTTAAAACTAAGGCATTAAAGTTTAATTACGAATGTAGTATATTTATGTTTAAGAACTTCTTCGTTGTCTTCGTAACAACGCGAGCGTGTCGGTGACGGTGACGGGAATCCACTAGTATGCTTCCTGGGGAAGGCCCCAGGAAGTACAAAATTTCGTCAAAATCTTTTGAGCAGATTTGAAATTTTATTGATTTACTCCATGAAAGCGTAGCAGACTGACAGACAGACATTAGTATGGATTTCCAAACTATGTTTATATAAACAGTGTTCAATACAATCTAGAATAATTTCGCTATACTTATAGTATATTATTATTATTATTTATATTAGCTGCTAGGCAGCATTCTCTGATGGGCCTGTATCAAATCTTGTGTTTTGTCTTTTTATCCAGTCTGTTTTTGAACTGATTTACAGAGGTTGACATTGAACCACATCCTCGGGCAGTTTATTCCACATATGCACTACTCTGTTGCTCAAAAAGTGTTTAAAGGGATTTGATGATGCCAATTGATGACACAGCTTTCAATTGTGTCATCTTAGACTGGGGTTTCTCTTTGTGACAAATATTTCCTCCATATTTGCATGTCCTTAATTTAAAAAAAATTAGCTTCTATGACCTTCCCCAGGAAGCCCTTCCCAGTACAAAATTTCGTCAAAATCTTTTGAGCAGATTTACAATGAAAGCGTAGCAGACTTACTCATTTATCTATATATATATATTTATCTATCTATATATATATAAATCTCGTGTCACAATGTTTGTCCTCAATGGACTTCTAAACCACTTAACCGATTATAATAAAATTCGCACACCATGTGCAGTTCGATCTAACTTGAGAGATAGGATAGTTTATATTATATAGATTAGGATTATTAGTGCTACCCGTGCGAAGCCGGGGCGGATCGCTAGTAATATTATAGTATGGATTTCCGAACTATGTATACAATACAACTGTGTTCAATACAATATAGAATAATTGCACTATACTTATACTATACTAACATTACCTAAACAGTTTTAAAAATATGCTGCTTAAAATACTTCAACTCCTCAATACTTTCTGTAATATCACTTAAACATCTGTGCTTAAATTTCTTCTGTGGTGTCCTTGAGTACTCCCTAGGATACCACCTTTTCGCCAGTTCCTTAATTGTACTAACATCAATTATCCTATAGTGTATGTAGTTGTTTAAATTGGGCATGTATTTTCGTAAGAATAGTCTGTCAATATACACACTGTTACCTGCCAAAGGGCATTTATTTTCTGGTGCGTGAGCCTTTACAAAGGTTAGTATTTGATTTTCGGCTTCATTGACTGATATATTTGATTCACGACTTTCGTCAGTCAGGCCATTCTGAAATAAATTATTGTAATCAATTATTAAAAAAAACCAGTTTCTTCCCGGCTTTTCTCCGTAGAAAGCAGTTCCGAACAGGTGGTAGAGTCTTGACTTCTTGAGAGTCTTGAGAATATCATAAGTGACACAAGTTATCCTATGTGAAATAAATCACCCATTCTGGATGGTATCACTGACGAAATTGTTAAAAACTCAAAATTTAAAAGTTTTTTATTCAAATAGACTTTTTAACAGTGCTTATGAATAGTTGAATGAATCTACCACTGGTTCAGAATGCCGTTCCTATCGAGAAGAACCAGCAAGAAACTCGGCGGTTACATCTGTAATCTATGTTTTGTCTGTGACACCATTGTTGAATAATTTTGTTTTTCTTTCTTTATTTTATTTCATTTCATTATTGCTTGTGCACTGTCTTCTTAACTGAATTTTGGCCACTGGGACCAATTTAAAAGGACACTAGCCAATTACGCAGGCGTTCATTAAAGCTCACATAGTCCAAGGAGACTCATGGGATGGCCATCCATCACTACTGGAGAAATTATACAGATCATGAGAAGGGAATCCTAATTTCCGATTTTCGTTTTTTTCCTATATTTGTGATGTGAGACCTTCTTGCCAAATTTAATGATTCTAGGTCAATGGGAAGTACCCTATAGGTTGATTTTTTCAAAATAAAATGGGAATTGTTAGTTTTATATAATCAAACTTAATTAATTGGCGAGTGTCAAAATATGCAAAATTTGCAGCATAAAGGCTGTATCTTTTGATTGCGGTGACTTAGAAGGTTGATATTCATTTCAACTTGATACATCCATGCACTCCCAAGAAAAAAGTTGACAGACAGTCAACGAATTCCAAGAAGACCAATCCGCTAGGCTAGGCTAGACTAATCCACTAGGCTATCACGGATCACTGCATAAAAAATTAAAATCTTTGGTTTGAAGTTAATAGTTTTAAAAAAAATGCAAATAATACCTCACCATGTTGCGTAGTACACCACTCGTTCATATTATTCAATATTTCATCTGTCTGATGTATAATGATATTTGGTCCAGTTGCAACAACTTCCAGATTTGCATCAGTGACCAGGCAGGCTATCTCCAGAATGTGGTCCTTGTCTATGTCTAAACCTGTCATTTCTAGATCCACCCACACTATCCTCTTAGCTTCACTTTTCACCTCTGCTGTAGTTTTTATTTTCATTTTCGACTGACACACTGAAAATAATAAATATTTTATAAATAACTAGATGATGTAGTCTTTGTGTTAATTTAGGTCAAATTAGCCATATCCATCCTAAATTTCAGTCAAATTGGTACAGTCATTGCAGTATGAAGGAGTGCAAACACCCAAATTTCAATTCAATTCTCGGATGTTGGCTTTTAGTTATGCCACAGGGGCACAGGTTTTTTTACAGTGATGAGTATAAGGTACGGATAAGGTACGAATGAGATTGTTCGGTGAGCTGAGTTAAAGTTGAAAGAACTTATATTAGCAGGATTAGAATTGATATTATGTCAATAGACATGATAACCATCATCATCATTTTAATCCATTGCTCGCTTCTCCTTCCAGTATCAATCGGAATGAGAAGGGATGAGAAGGGACATCAACCATTGACAGATTTCACATATCCTTGTGTCAGCTTTATAGCGGTATACACCATATTGGAATAACTTGCATAAATACGAATATTTTGAAAGTCAGTCTCCTACCGGCAGACTCAGCGGTTATTGAATACTTTTGTGTTTAGATCGCAATTTGATTAAGAGCTTAGCAGTAGCAACTGCAGCCTGATCAAATGATTAATTTATTGTTGTGATACTTTGGGCAAGTTTTTTATAATTAACTGCATTAAATCTCTCGTGAAACCACTACACGTTTAACTATTTATTCGTGCACGTGAATCTAAATAGTAGAATCCCATACACTTAACCTTTAAAAGAGAACATTAATCATAATATTTTTGAATTGTGACATCTCTGGCGTTGTGGAAGGTGCAGCCTCCCTGCTGTTGTATCACAACTCGCTGGCACCAAACCTTGCGCAGATACCTGTTTTTTTACAAAGGGCAGGGGCTGCCTTCCCTCCACTCCTCCAGCTTTACAAAAACACTCTAGGGCTAGGGTATACTAGACTGTGGCAACGTAGTTGGCTAATTCAGTTCTGCAGTTGTTTGCGACGGGAACTTCTAACTCAACTGTAAAGATTTCTGGGTGTAATACTCTAATTATTATGTGTATTTTGTACCCTGCTCTCACATTGATATTGCATTAGTTTTCCATGTAACTACTACCAATTTAGAGGTAAGTAAGTATTTTTTATGAATTATGGGTTTTAATGCAAGTGGGGGTTGGGCTTTAGTATACATACCGCGAGGGGGGGGGGGGAGAGGGGGGGGCGAGGGGGAGGGGGGGGAGGGTGTCTACTCCCCCTCCAAGCCAAACTTGTAGGAACCTAATAGTTTTCGAGATATTAATTTTTTTTAATTTTGAGGTTAGGTTCTCAAATTTCCTGCCTAACACTGATAGTTATGACGGAGATTGGGTAAAAGTAGCTTGGAGGGTGGGAGGGAGGGAGAAGGAGGGGGTATTACATACCTACTCTAACCTACCCTTATATCTTTTGTTTTAGGTAGTGGAAAAGGTTAATTTCTGAAATGGAATGGGCTACGCCAGAAGACTCGCTTCGTCGCCCCTGAATGAAGCTTCGCCTACTCGACCTTCGTTTCGCTGCGGAGGTCGCCGGCTCGCTTCGCTCGCCACCTCCCCCCTTCGCTCCACTCGGCCTCGTAGGCTCGCTTCATTCAGGACCTCCTACGCGAGCTTCTGGCTTCGCGCTTACAAAAAACACTCTAGGGGCAGGGCAGACAAGACTGCGTGGAGTCGGGGCGTGCCGATTCGGTTTTGTGATCAAAAGTACCTAAATAAACATTTAATAACCTACCTTTATACCTTTTTATTTAATTTTATAACCTTGAAACTCTGTGTTTTATTCATGGAATTAGGAATTACCATAGAAATAGGAAGATAATTCCATGGGAATTACGACTATAGTCTTCCTATTTCTATGGTTTTATTCGAATGATTAGAAAAAAACGTCAAATAACGTCCATGGAACGGATTTTAATCACAGATTAGGTCCTCAAACGCCAACGAGTCTTTAGTCTATGGTACAATCTACGGCAAATGTCGTAAGAAATAGCGAAAAGTGGTGAAGATTGCGAATTTTCAAAAAATTATTTCTCGAAAAGTATTAGTTTCCGACGTAAAATATTTAGTTTCCGACATAAAATATTTTATTGCAAGGCTTACCACATCAGAATTTTTCTGTAAAAAAATATGTGAACGTCCAAACTCCGCGGTATGTATTCTAAAGCTGAGCCCAAGTGGGATTGTTAGGATTGTGGACCAAACCAAACAACACCATATTATCTAAAACACATTTCCAACCTTACTCCTTCAAAACGATTGTAAATCAACCCCATCAACTGTGTGTTCGTATAGCTATAGTATAGAGAAATAATTCACCACTATTGTAATTTATTTAATTTAACCACAAGATGTACTAAAGCCACTTTAAATAATTGTAAGTCCTAACCTCAAACGAACTTAATCATAACGAAATATTAACCACTTACAACTTGTACTTGGTTTGTTAAACATATTTAAAACACTTGTTGTCCGAGAAGCTAGATATTGGCGACAAAATATCATTTGTATTAGTAGTAAAAACCTCAAAAACTATTTTTTTAGGACCATTTAAATTATAAAATTGACAGTTGAAACCAGAGGAGTATATCCTGTAGGCTGTATATGACGTGTTCTATGAACCAGAGACATGTTAAGTTGAAACCGTAGACTAGAGAGTAGTCGCCGTTAATGATGTCAATAGATGGCGCTTTGTAAAAGCTTATTCGTTTGTGCCACAGGTTTGTGCTTACAACTGCTTACAATTAATAATAGCGAGGTCCTTAGAACACGTCATATACTCCTAGCGGAGGCGAGGTCTCAGTTCAGGGCGAACCACTAGTATTATATTATTATAATATGTAAGTATTTATGTATTGATATAGATTAAACTATTATTTTTTTTTTTTTTTTATATATCATAAAGTACTAAAAACAGTTAATACCCTATTAAAGTTACGATCTAGCCTATGAGTAAATAAAGCTAATGAGTAACATTATTTTAACCTAAACTTATACTATAAAATTATATCTAAGAATTGGTCCATTGACTTATCTTAGTTTACGCTAAATTTTATTATGAGAAGCTATTATTTATGGCTGAAAATAAATGATCCGACAAAAATCGCAGCATTCCATGTCCAATAAACTTACGATCTTTTATCGACTCTTGTAACTTGTTCATGTTAATCAACCAATGAGCAACGGCGAAATTATTATTGACCACATTTACTAAATCTTGATTGTACACAAGTAAGGTAAAGACGAAAGGAATTTGCTTAATTTTTTATATTTTATCAAGTATTCACCTTAATTAATTGAACCTAGGTAAAAAAATAAAATATTTAGGGAATCTTTTTTGATTATTTAGTTCCCGTTTCTCAGTTTAGTGTTACCATTTTATGCATAATCTACCTAGTAGCTAGAATAAATCTAAATTAGTAGATTATTTTGTATCGTTTTAAAAAATTTAATTATTTCGTCTGATTAATGTTTGCATAAATAATAGTATTGCTCTTTTTTTTAGTGTATTTTATATTATTTAAGTGAATTTTCTTGCATACATTATTTAATAATCTCTAACACAATGGTAATAATTGAAAGAATATTATGGCAGCACTGATGCTGATTGTCTGTGGTTGTGCCGAATGTTTTACTGGTCTGTGGTTGTCATCTGTCTTTGTTTTTGTGGCTTTCTTCCGGTTGTCATTTTTAGAAGTGACATTACCCATAGAGATATATTACCTCTATGGACATTACCACTCATCCTACAAAACTTTATAACGAAATATCTTTTTTTTCTAGGCTCATAAAAAAAAATTCTAGCTGCTGTGAGCTTCATATTCGACGCTTATAAAAACATATTTTTTTCACACGTGTACATAATTATTTTTTCTCAATAATATTGATGTATGGAAGTTCGCCGTTGCTCTTTCAGGATATTTTCTATTTAAATGTCTGTGATTTTGAATACCTACTGAAAAAATCCATGGTTCAAACTTCAAGGAAGTCACAGACACATAATAGAAGTCGTGATCATGGGTCGCACCTGTGGGTCGCACCCATTGATGTAGAATTTTAGATGGTCGTACATAATATACCTATTGGAGATCTATATAGCTAGCTCAGCCCACGAAGGCTGACGAAGGCGCAGATGCACTCCAGCCCTTACTTAAAGCTTCGTGGCTCAGCCCTATTTGCGAAATATAGATTTTTAGATACTAAATTTTTAATCTGTGGTATAAAATAATAAATTGTTCTACATGGTGCTTACAGGTTGAGTTTGTTTATTATTTGATCATTTCAATTTATTGAGCATTATAAAAAAAGAAAAATGAATAGAATAATAATTATGAACCATTGTCGGTGTTTAAAAAAATCGAGTACGTACAATTTAATCACAAACTTCATAAACTAGTGGTTCGCCTCGAACTGAGACCTCGCGGTATCCATAAACTTGTAAAGAGCGCCATCTATTGACATCATTGTGAAGTTCTGTTAAAAATATTGAAGCTCATTAAAAATTATATAATTTCGTTTCCTTATAATATTTATCTAATTTTAGTATTTGTTGTTCAAATACAGGATATAATTCAAATAATTGATAAGTTTCAGCCTCAGCCTTTCAGAAAATTGAGAGTTCTGAGGTCAACTTTGAACGTTAGAAAATCTCTACTTTGAAAGCCCCCCATTTCGTCAAAGGAGACGGTCCAGATTTGTATGGAGCGTTGGTCCAGTCCTTTTACAAGTAGAGAAATGAAAGAAAAAAAAGTACTAAACCAGTTTTGATCATTCAAATCTACGAATTCGTCGTAATTTCAGCGGTGTAATTATTTAATCTTTCCACGATAAGCAACACTAAACACGAGTGGGTAACAATGGCGGATTCATATTTTTTGACGTTTTCTGTCAAGTGTCAACACAACACCGGAAAAACCGTAGGGAAAACACGTTATTTTGACAGTGACTGTCAGAAATGACATTTGATACATTTCGCGCCTACTGCCATCTCTATGGCTAAAGGTTGCCATCTTGGAAACGTATCGAAAACTTGAAATACATTTTATTTTATTTCGCGTTAATTACTTTAATATTCTAAATTATTATATTTTTAATACAATCTATGTATTTTCCTCTATTCATGGTAGAGTGTACAAAGAGTGCTCCAAAGGTAAACCTTCTCCTTTAGGGAAAAAATTAAAAAAATATATTTTTGGTCTTTATTTCTACTTATCTTTAAAATGATATACCGCAACTCTATGTAACGCTATAAAAAATATTTAACTTTGCATTCGCTGCTATGAGAGCCCCCCTGAAATAAAGATTTTTATAACTTTTTACGCCATATTCGGCGGGAGGCCATCGGTTTACATATTATACTTAAATTTGAAGTAATTACGTTCAGTAATTCAGAAGTAATAAGGCTCTGACAGACGGACGGATGGACGGACGGACGGACGGACGGACTGACGGACGGACGGGCATGTGCAAATTCACTCAAGTAGACTCAGAGACCTACGCTTCGCTCGGTCAAATAAACATAGTATTTTATATTTATAATCGCCATAACCTTTCACAACATTTGATTGATTATGACTTCATCAATGTATTTAGTTTACAATTAATTACTACTTACTAATGAAAAACCGTACTGCATTTAGAATTGATAACTCTGCCCACGAAGGCTGACGAAGGCACAGATGCACTCCAGCCCTTACTTAAAGCTTCGTGGCTCAGCCTTATTTGGAAAATATAGAATATAAACTAAATTTTTAATCTGTGGTATAAAATATTAAATAAAATACCTATTGTTCTAGATTGTCATGGTGCCTAAGGTTGAGTTTGTTTATTAGTTTGATCATTTCAATTTATTGAGCCCTAAAAAAAAAGAAAAATGAATAGAATAATAATGAACCATTGTCGGTGTATAAAAAAATCGAGTAAGTACCATTTAATCACAAACTTCTTAGAATACACATAGTATTTTATATTTATAATCGCCATAACCTTTCACAACATTTGATTGAATATGACTTCATCAATGTATTTAGTTTACAAATAATTACTACTTACTAATGAAAAACTGTACTGCATTTAGATTATTTTGTTTTAAATGATAGACCAACCTTTAATTAACAATTAAGGTTAATTATTGATTGAAAATAATTTCGGAATCCTAGTTGTATTTTTTTGTCAAATAATCACATGTCGATCACTTTTATGGGTATAAAGAATGAATTTATGTGCAGAATGCTTAGAATGTAAAGTAGCTAAGATAGTTATTAGTTGTTAATGTTTTAATTAGGTATACTTACTATAATAAATATAGGTAAGTACTTACTTACATTGCTATGACATTGCCGTGATTTTATATTAATAATAATTCATTACTATAGAATAAAGTTATATATTTTTCTAGCTTTACAATGGGAGACCAGGCAGTATCAAAACTTTCCATACTTAACTCTCTCAAGGTCATTATCCTATTACACAACTCAGCCCATCGGATTGCACTATGATATTAGTCAGAAGCCTTATAACACAAGAATGTTTTATCATCCCTATGTAAGAACAATATCTACTAGTAAATGCTACTATGAGAAAGAGCCTTTGAAGCCATCGTCAAAGGTAGAAGCGACAGTTGAAACTATAAAGAAAGGTATTGAGGAGAAGGAAAACCTGCCAAAGAAGGTTGAGGTTAAAAAGAGTTTAAAAGAAAGGATAATGGGTGAACTGAGACACTATTACCATGGTTTTAGACTTCTATTTATTGAAGTCAGAATATCTGCCACACTATTATTTAAGATTCTAAAAGGTCAGTCCTTATCCCGTAGGGAGCACAGATTGTTGGTCACTACAATTGGTGATTTGTTCAGAATGGTGCCATTTATTGTGTTCATAGTTGTGCCATTCTTGGAATTCGCATTACCAATTTTTATTAAACTGTTTCCAAATATGTTACCGTCTACCTTTGAGAGTCGCAGCCAAACAGAAGCCAAGCTTAAACAGCATTTGAAGGTGAAACTGGAGATGGCAAAATTCTTTCAAGAAACATTAGATCAGATGGCACCGCAAGCTAGTAACAGACATTCTGGACTAGCAAAAGAGTTTACAGTTTTCTTCAATAAAATTAGAACCTCAGGTGATGTGGCTACCAGTGAAGAAATAATGAAGTTTTCTAAACTATTTGAGGATGAGATTACGTTAGATTCTCTACAACGACCACATTTGGTTGCGTTGTGTAAAGTTTTGAATGTTTCCACCATCGGGATAAGTGCAATGTTGAGATTTAACTTGAGGATGAAGTTGCGATCGTTAGCTGCCGATGACAAGATGATTGCGAAGGAAGGTGTGGACAGTTTGAATTTCAGTGAGTTACAGCAGGCTTGCAAAGCTAGGGGCATGAGAGCTTACGGAGTATCAGAGGAGAGGTTAAGAAAAGAATTGAGGAACTGGTTGGATTTGTCATTGAATGAGAAAGTTCCACCATCCTTACTCCTGTTATCAAGAGCACTGATGGTTCCAGAGCATGTGCCCACAACATACAAACTCAAGGCTACAATTTTGGCATTGCCGGAACAAGTGGCTACACAAACTAGTGCGGCAATTGGTGAGAAAGAGGGCAAACTTGATTTTAAGGTAATTGTTTTTAATGTAATGTATTCTATAAAGTCTGGGGTGTTTAATTTACACCACATAAAGGATGGATCTCATTGAATTGCATATTTTAATCACTGATAGTGATGACCTTCATTGAACCTTTTTCATTGTGCATCTCACATCATAATATAATATTATGATCTTATAGTATAAAAATCATCCTTCTTATTGAAATATTATGATTCATGCAAAAGGTCTTTGACAGTAGAAGTAAGTATAGCCACTGCTTAGTTAAAGTGCATACTTAGAAAAGTGTGATTATAATCATACTAGATGATTCCCGCGACTTCGTCCGCGTGGATTAAGGTTTTTGATTCCCGCGGGAACTTCCCGGGATAAAAAGTAGCCTATGTCCTTCCCCGGGATATAACCTACCTCTATACCAAATTTCAGCAAAATCGGTTGAAAAGATGGGCCGGGAAAGCGTAGCAGACAGACAGACAGACAGACAGACAGACAGACACACTTTCGCATTTATAATATTAAGTATGGATTTACTTGTTTTTCCATGATTATCGTCATAATAACTTTTCGCAATTATGAATGTTACTTGAATGCCTTGGCAAATTGTAGCTTAGTTTGAGTGAAGCCAAAAAAATATTGAATCTTCTGTCAATAAACTCTACTGTAAACAATAAACTGTTCTACACCCAAGCCTTCAAGCCGATATGTAGAGTAATGTCAATATAATAGATTAGTAATGTAATAGATTTTACATCTCTCATATTCGGTAAGTAGGTCCTTATTACCCCCAAATGGAGCTTGTAGGTGACCAATTAGCGCTCTAGGGTAATAATGTAGCTAGAAAAGCCCGAGGGCGGTAAGTAATTAAAAAAAGTATGATGGTTAGATGTACGCGAACTTTTTGAAAGAGTCAAGAGTTTTTTTTTAATTACTTACCGCCCTAGGGCTTTTCTAGCTACATTATTACCCTTGAGCGCTAATTGGTCACCTTTAAGCTCAATTTGGGGGTAATAAGGACCTACTAACCTCACAATCGAGATGTAAAGCAGAGTAGTTAGCTCGGGTGTAAGCATCAATTGCACCCTCGAACTATAGGCGCCCTCGCTGTGCTCGTGCGCCTAAATATCTCGGGCTGCAATTGATGCCTTACAGCCCTTGGCTACTAATCTACTATTATCATCCCATGGAAATACAAGAGTGAGGAAATAGAGAGCATACTTGTGTTTGTTGCAAAAGTGTGCACTTTGACTGTATTCTGCATAGTCTTGAGATTGGCCGCAGTTGCATAATTTTCAAAAGATCCATTAAGTAGTTATGTAAATAGATATTGAAATTAAAAAAACCGGCCAACTGCGAGTCGGACTCGCGCACCGAGGGTTCCGTACAAACCTGTAGTAAGTTTTACGATTTATGACGTATTAAAAACAAGACGAAATGAACCGCAAAACTAACTTTGTTTGTAGAGGTATACTGTTAATATCAAAAAAAGCATTGGCTATAGTTTTCCTGTAAAATATACATAAATTCCTATTGACCATAATTATTTCAGATTTTTCGATTGGTAAACTCCGGAGATAAGGGGGGGGGGGGGGGGGGGGGGGGGGGACGGTATTTTTTTCGACATTTTGCCCGATAAATCAAAAATTAGAATGTACAAAGTAAACCCTTTCTTATGATACCCCACACAGTACAGTTATCTCACTTTTAAATTTCAACCCTCCGATTTTCCCCCCTTTTTAAATAAGAACAAAAATAATTTCCAGTTTTTAATTCCAGTGTCTTTGGGCCACTAATATACACAACTATTCCAAATTTCATGTCGATAGCTTCGGTAGTTACTGAAATAATCGAGTGTGACGGACGGACAGACAGACGGAGAAAGTCGCACCATAAGGGTTCCATTTTACCATTTTGGTACGGAACCCTAAAAATTAGAGGCTTTGGGAGAACACAGCAATAGCAAGGAGTAGACAATGGGTGTTAACAAATGTTGAGAATGTTAGGGCTCATGCACAAAGCTGGTTGGAAGAAATATTAAGTCAGTACTAATAACACTACATTGCAATACTTACTTCTTTTTCTTCTTGCCCTTTTCCCACGCTATGTGGGGTCGGCACAACATGTTTTCTTCTTCCACTCACTTCTGTTATCCGTCAATCTCTCATTCACCCCTTTTATACACATATCTTCTTTTACACAATCCATCCATCTTTTCTTTGGTCTCCCTCTACTCTTTTTTCCTTCTACATACATATCTATCATTCTTCTCGTAATATGCCTTTCTTTCCTCCGCATTACATGCCCATACCATGCTATCCTATTACTCCTCATCTTTTCTATCACTGGCGCTACTTTCAAACTTCCCCTTATATATTCATTCCTAATCTTATCCATTCTAGTCACACCACACATCCATCTCAACATTCGCATTTCGGTCGCATGTACTTTTCTTTCATCCGTCCCTTTCACCGCCCAACATTCAGAACCATAATAATGCGACAGGTCTAACAACTGTCTTATATATTTTCCCTTTTAGTTTAAGGGGCATTCGTGGGTCACATATAACACCTGAGACCTGTCGCCATTTCATCCATCCCGCATTCATTCTTTTTCATTGCAATACTTACTTAATCATACTAATATTATAAATGCGAAAGTGTGTTTGTTTGTTGGTTTGTCCTTCAATCACGTCGCAACGGAGCAACGGATTGATTGAACTTGATTTTGGCATTTGTATACTTGAGGACCTGGAGAGTGACATAGGATACTTTTTATCCCGGAAAATTAAGCAGTTCCCGCGGGAATAAAAAAAAACTAAAACCATGCGGATGAAGTCGCGGGCATCAGCTAGTCTAATTATATGTATATTTAAAAAATTATCTTACATTCTACCTACCAATATTATATTTAATAATTTTGTGTATTATTATTATGTACTTACTGGATTTGGATGAGAGATAAACTTCCTCGATGACAATATAACCTAGGGGAGGATATTCAATGGAATACTCCTCAATATATAACTAGCAAACCAATTCCTAAGATCTGATTATCCCTTTCGGACCGGCGCTTAAACTACAAATAAATTTGTAACTTTGAACTTGAATCTTAGGTAATTTGGGGCCGCAGATTACGAATCTGCTATAATTTTCCAGGTTTTCCGCCGCCATTTTGGAAAATTCATATATCAACAATTGTATCAATCTGGGCCTTATATTTCCTACGTACAATTGTGAGGGTCACAATTGTATCAAATTGGGCCTAAAGCCTCCTTTTATACGGTTTTCTGAAAAGAAACTATGAATGAAATAAACATAAAATTTACAAAAATATTTATTAAAAATTACAATCACACTCGTAATATCAACTTAATCACAATAATCGATTGAATAGTTACTAGCATCTCTTGGCAACTGCAGGCATCTGTTTCGGACGGCATCATTTTAATATCAGTTTATTCTACTGGGTCACGAACAGAGTCATTTGGAAGAGGTTTGCCACTGAAGGGCTTCTTCTGCCAACCTGCTAGCATACTCAAAGGTATGTTATCGTCATCCGTTTCTTCGTATTCATCAGAAGAAGAGGAACTCGAATACTCGGGGTTTTCTTCAATAAAGTTATCCAAATCGATTTCGTCGTCGTCATCGCCCTCGTCTCCAGAGTTATTGAGCATCTGCGATAGCAGCGTCGCTTAAAACCACAAACATGGTGCGGAAACTGTGAAAAATGAATAATAATTAGAAAATTAAAATACACATGAGATAGTGTAGGGCCCACGTCGATACAATTGTGTCAATAAAGTTCGATAAGCCGTTACGCCAAAGCGTTTGCTTGTCTATTGTCACTGTTATCACAAAAACATCCTATGTTTAATTATGTTATTAATCAATAACTCGTATTTTACTACAGTTACAAAATAAAACAATAGTAGGTACTTACTTTCGCCAAGTCGGGGAGCTCAATCAGTCACGAAGTGTATAGGTTGAAACCTGCTCGCCTACTGCGCGTCGGACAAAATTTGTGCAGTAGGTAAAAGTTCGCTTCTCGCACAATCGTACTGTACTCGGCCCGTCCACTGCCAACGTAAAACTACTGAGCTATACTCGACTTTGTGACCCGCACAATTGTATTGGAGCGGTCCGAAAGGGTTATGGCTGGCGATGGCAGATAGTAGAAATGGGAAAAAAAAAAAAATATTATTATTTCAAATATCATTTTCGCTTTCCATCGTAACCTATGATATCGAATCAGTCTTTTCACAAGCCAGGTCACAGGTAAACAATTTTCACACTTTTAACACAAGTCCGTACTCCGTACCGAACAGAATGTTTAAGCACACTAAAAACTCGTATAGTAAACGCGGCTTTAGTGGCTAATCTCTGGTCAATAATAGCACAGTTTTCTCGTCGTTTAAAAAAAATAGAGTATAGTATTAAACACCGTCATCAAAACAGCTTTTAGTTTTTTTTTTACAAAATTTTTTGTACAACTTGTTTGATTCTCCTATATTTTCAGACTAAACTAGATGCCATCAAACTGGAAGAACTAAAGATCAAAGAAGAAAAGAAAGAACTACAGGAGGCGGAAAGAGAGAAGCAAATTATTGAAGCCAAGAAACGGGAGAAAGAAGAACTCAAGGACAAAGCACTGGTTCTGGACGAAATGAGTACTCCAGTTATGGTGGACCCTGCACCAGTTATTACAGTTGATGCTGTCAAGCCGAAGTCAGAAGAAGGCTTGTCTGGCAAAGACATAGAAGTGATTGAGGATGCTCTAGAGAAATTAGGTAAACTTGGCACTTGCTCAATATTTTGTTTGTAACAAGCCAGTTCAATGTTTTTGTTTTGAAGTTCATTTCACTGAGTTTCATGGAATGATGTGCTATTTATATATGATAACCACGACTCGTCAACGTGGTTACGTTTTTCTTATATACTGTGGGAAATTTTTGTTTTTCTGTGTAGTCATGATGCAACAAATTTTTCAATGTTAAGAATAAGTTATTTATAGACACTTCTGTAACTGTAATCAAAGTCCCATGGCTATAATATTATAGTTATTGTGCATAGTAAGAAAAATAACAAAAACCTTTATCTACACAACTACTGTTTATCTGAATTGCTATGTGGTTGAATGTTTATTATAACTTCTCGGTAGGAACAACATTCCGAACCAGTGGTAGATTCATTCGACTATTCATAAGCACTTTTAAAAAGTCTATTTGAATAAAAAACTTTTGAATTTGAATTTAAAAATTTGAATAACAGTTTTAACTGACTTCAAATAAGAGGAGATTCTTTGTTCAACCAATTAAATTATTCCAATGATTTTTTCAAAAATGTAATTAGTTCAAAAGGTTTCAAAAAAAGGATAATACGAAGCGTATCATATTATTATTTCTTATAATTCTTATGTACAAATTAATATTATGTATAAATGTATAGTTCGCGCACGAGTTGAATGCAGAGCAAATGTATGGTGACACATACATTTACTCTGCAATCAACTCGCGCGCTAACTGTAGGTTCTATATCACCCTTATTTTTGACTAGATGTACCCTGCGACTTCGTCCACGTGGATTACGGCTTTTTATTCCCGCGGGAACTCCGAAATTTTCCGGGATAAAAAGTAGCCTATATCCTTCCCTGAGATGCAAAGGTAAAGGCAAAGGTTGAACAGATGAGCCGTGAAAGCGTAGCAGACAGACAGACATACTTTCGCATTTATAATATTAGTATGGATACTAATATTACTACCTCGAGATCGCTGGTCTGATTTGCGTTTGTTTATTTACCTTATTCATATCTCCACAGCTATACAGAAGAAGTCTCTCCTCCTGGAGAAGGAAAGCATCCAAGAGCTGAAGACTGAGTTGCTGGACTACAGCGAGGATGTGAAGGAGATGAACGAGATTGTCAAGACGAAACAGGCAGACCTAAAACTCACTAAGGGCGCTACGAGGTATGGAAATATTTCCTTAACCCGTTGTTCTAGGTGATCGACAGAAGCGACGCGACGAGATACGACGCCATAGAAAATGACAAACTTGTCTACGCGACAAAGTAGGCCACGTGAAGTGTCAGCTACTATTTGATACTGTCATGTCGCGTCGTATCGAGTCGCGTTTGTCGCTCAAATAGTACAACGGGTTATGGCTTTGCGTGACCTAAGCGTGCGTTACTTAAGTAACATTATCCGTAAATTAGGTAACGCTTAAACGTGACTTAAGTAGTCCATTTTCAAAGCATCTAAAAGTCTATTTAATTAGTCGCGATCAAGGAAGCCAACCCGCATTGGAGCAGCATGGTGGGTCTAAGCTCTAATTCCCTCTCTCCTATGAGAGTGGAGGCCTGTGCTCAGCAGTGGGACGTTAATGGGTTTTAGTGGTGGTGGTGGATCAAGTAAGAAGGGAGCATTAAGCAGTTCTAAGCCACCCAAGCTATGAAATAATAAAATTAAGGAATATCAAGTCACACATATGGTTATACACTAATTGTGCCATGCGACCTAAACACTTTTAAAGTCACGGATAAGCCTTACGCGGTTTTAGCAATAAATTAACCACTGTACGATAATCGTGACATACCAAGGTTAAGTTTTTTTATTGCAAGGCGCGTGGCGTTCTCTTTAAGCTTTAAAGACGACGAGTCATCTTTAAAGAAGGCACCTAATTACCACCTTTAGGTGCCTTCTTTGTCACTCAAAAATTACTCAACGATTTGACTCAAAAAGCCTACAATGACGTCCATTCTTGTTACAGGCGACAGGCGTTCACTCTCGCTTTGCAATCTATACTTATATTATAAATGCGAAAGTTTGATGAAATTATTATAGACTAGCTGATGCTCGCGACTTCGTCTGCGTGGATCGAGGTTTTTCGGTTCCCGCGGGAACTCCTTAATTTTCCCGGATAAAAAGTAGCCTATGTGTTATTCCAGACTATAATCTATCTCTGTGCCAAATTTCATCCAGATCCGTTCAGCCGTTGGGGCGTGATTGAGTAACAAACATCCAAACATCCATACATTTATACATCCATCCAAACTTTCGCATTTATAATATTTATTTGATGGATGGATGGATGTTTCTGGATGAAATTTGACACAGAGATAGATTAATACTTTACAATAGTCTGGAATAACACATAAGCTACTTTCCATCCCAGAAAATTCCCAGAGAGTTCCCGCGGGAACCAAAAAAACCTCAATCCACTCGGACGAAGTGGCGGGCATCAGTTAGTAATGGATAACTAATTAACTATCACAGTTAACTTGTGTACTGATTAATATTTTTTTCACAGACTATACCGAGCAGTAAACAACATGATAAGCAAATTAGACGCAACCCTCATCGAATTGGAGAAGAAAGAAGAGGCATTAAAGACCACACTCGAGCAAACCAAGTCCGAGCCAGAAAAGGCCAAAGCGCAACTCATACAGATCGACGAACTGATGCATTCCATTAAGAGTCTACAGAAGGTTCCAGATGAAGCCAAGTTGAAGCTTATACAGGATGTACTCGGAAGGTTGGATGATGATTTTGACGGACAGTTGAAGGTTGATGATGTTTTGAAGGTGAGTTTGATGATCATTATCATTGTTTTTTTTTTTTTAAATATTATTCCCTGACTTGTAAAGATCGCTCTTATAACAATTTTATCCAGAAAGTATCATTGAATGCCTACATAAAGCTTTGGTTACCAACTAAATTAAAATATTACTGTATTAACAGCAATCTATACTAATATTATAAATGCGAGAGTTTGGATGGATGTATGGATGGATGTTTGTTACTCAATCACGCCCCAACGGCTGAACGGATCTGGATGAAATTTGGCACAGAGATAGATTATAGTCTGGAATAACACATAGGCTACTTTTTTTAAAATTAACGAGTTCGCGCAGAAACCGAAAAACCTCAATCCACGCGGACGAAATCGCTGGCATTTATGGCTGGCTATTAAAGAAGAAAAAAATTATTAATTAGAAAGAAAGACTTATTAGCAAAGAATTGTCTTTGCTTGCAAGTTTCATATTATGCCATGAGTAAAGCCATTTATTTAAGAAGTGAAGCGAAGTGAAGTTTCATATTATTGGAATGTCGAATATCTGGAATATATTTAAATTGAGTAGGTGGTAAAGTCAAAACAAGACCTATTAGAAGATACACCTCGGTGTTCTATAAGAAATAAACAGTTTGGTCTGAGTGTTTAGATTTATCTAGATCAAGTAATCATTAGTCTAGATCTTTTTTTATCTTATCTTATCCTCAGCAACATTCATGCTCTGTACTCTATATCCATTACTAGCTGATGATCGCACCTGGAATCCGCGTGGAATAAGTGTTTTTTAATTTGCATGGGAATTCCTTAACTTTTTAATTGAGCTTTCAAAAGTAAAATGGTTGGTTGGATGGAATATAGGGTGAGCTGGCGGATGGATTATACCAGCTGGCAGGAGTCAGCCGAACGAACTTTACTTGAACCTTATTTTGCTTAGTTCGGGGTTTGGATAAGTAGGTGAAATGCGAAAGTTTGGATGGATGTATGGATGTATGGATGTTTGTTACTCAATCACGCTCCAACGGCTGAACGGATCTGGATGAAATTTGGCACAAAGAAAGATTATAGTCTGGAATAGCACATAGGCTACTTTTAATCCGGGAAAATTAAAGAGTTCCCGCGGGAACCGAAAAACCTCAATCCACGCGGACGAAGTCGCGGGCATCAGCTAGTTGACTATACAACCTCTGGTTCCCAGTATCAGGGTCCAACCTGTCCTGGATTTGATAAGCTGGATGAGTCTTGACCCTTGGAATCAATGCGACCTTATTATTATAGGCAAAAATATTGTAGACGCCCACTGAAAACAAATGTCACAGTTTTCTTGGTACTGACATGACGTTATCCGACTATTAATAATGGTAACTTCTAGTTAGTAAATTATTTAATCTGTGCTTCTTTAACCAGAGCCTTCCGTTCCGTTCCGTTTCGTGTACGAGCAAGCAACTGCTAAGTTTCTTGCCGGCTCTTAGCAGAATGTGCTTTCCGAACCGAGTCAAAACAGATTAGAGTTAAGACGTAGCATAAGGGACACCTGAAAATGATAAATGATTTATTTATTTTACGTAGTACAACTTGTGTTAGTTATGATACGTCAAGACTCTACCACCGGTTCGGAAAGATGATTTTACTGTGTCCTACGTGTTATAAATAAATTGAGTTTGTACGCATATTATCCCAGTCCGCAGCCTTCAGTAACCCAATAAGAAAATCCCTTTCACTTCCAGATGCTAGAAATAGTAGGCAACGAACACGTGAATCTGTCAGAGAAGCAAATGTCAGAGCTGATCGAACTCCTGGACAAAGAGGAGATCCTAGAAGTGGAGTCCAAGATACAGAAGGCGCTGGAGAAAGCCGCCAGCGCCGCCAAAGAACAGGACAAGGCTGATCCTGACGGCAAGGTACGTCATTTCTACGTTTTTCGTACGCATAACGAGATCCTCAACGTGGACATACACACACTCACACATACACACGCACGCACGCACGCACACACACACACAAACACACACACACACACACACACACACACACACACACACACACACACACACACATACATACAAAAAACCAGCGCGCGCGCGGATGCGCACTCGCACACACACACACACACCTGAAAAGACTGTAAAACGAACATGAAAATTTTTTGTTATTCTCCCTTTTAGAACTTTTTTTCGGAAGTCTTTTTTTCTTTTTTTTTTTGAGTCTTATACTTTGTATACTTGACGTTCATAAAGTGACGAAGTGAAGTTGTGTAGTTAGTCCGTCAAACTTATGACCCGGTGGCCAAAAATGGAACAAATCTTATGCCTGTTAATTTTTTTTTTTCATATCTGCTAGTGACGCTGTCACCGGGCAGATAAGTTTGTGGGATTTTACCAATTTTGAATAAACGTACGAATTAGTCTCTCTCTACGTAGCTTTCCTCATTTATTCAGAGTAGAAACTTTCGAGAATCAGTATGATTTGTACTGAACTTAGACCGTAACGCAAATTGCCACAGCTTATTATTACCACAAACACGAATGAAACTCGTTCACACGAAATCGGCTTTAAAAAATAACTTTCAATAATTTCCAGAGTCTATTCGATCTGATCCGAGAAGCGCAGAAGCGCAGAGAAATGAAGAAGGCAGTGGAGAAGTTTGGAGAACAACGGCCCACCATTCCCAAGAGCGAGGACATCGTTACCAAGCAGGAGACACCCAAACGACCGGAGAGCCACTAAAACCACTAGAAATTAGTGTTAGTGGTTGTTTTATCTAGTGAATTGTGTAAATATGACTGTCGGTTAGGTTACGCTTTCCAGTCGGTTTGTGGTGACTTTGCTAGGATGTCGTTTATTGAGGGTATTTGACTATTTTTTCACTCTATAATAGTCACAATATGGACTCGGAAATGAGCTAAACCCCAGAGCCGTGAATCCAATTAAAAATACTCTAAATTAAGATTACTTGTCTGTATGTACCCGAATTTGGGCACCTGGCATTTAGTTTTACCTCAATTTGGACTAATTTGATCGAAAGAGAAAACGACCGAATGTATTCACTCTTATGTTTTATTGTACTACTAACGTCATCTAGTTTGAATTGGGTATTTGACAACTAGTCAAATCAGCCGAGCGATCGCGTAACTTCTGCATCAATCATTGTTACAGTATCAATTGTTGTAATTGGCTGAATTTATGGCATTCTTGCTGCGTCAATGGATTATGTCCAATAGTGGAAGAGTGTTAACCAATCAGAGGTGATTGCGATGTATCAATGATTGATGCAGAAGTTACGCGATCGCTCGGCTGCAACTTTTTCAAACGTCAAAACGGCTGCTTAGTATGGGATTCTGTATAAAATATTCAATAGTGACGTCATCAAAGTTCGACGCGCTTTTTTACTTTAATCGATAGATTAAAATAGTTATTCAACATAAAACTAACAGGGGACGTGGATATTACGACTTTTGGTAGATCCTCTATTTAATAATCACTAAAAAATAATTTATTTGAACAGTTGTCAAATACCCCATTTTTTTTGAGTTCATCAATCACAAATCTATTTTGGAAACAATCCATTAACTTCTTTTTTTAGTATAGAATTTTAACTAGGCATAAGATATATAAAAAAATATCAAATAGTCAAATACCTCATAATAATTAATAGTATATCGCTTTAAAAAAATTACTAGGGTGCATCCGATTTCTTACGAATATTTAATTAAAAATATTAATTGTGTTACCTTGTGACAATAAGCATTTTTGTATTAAAATACGAGAGAATGAATACGCGTAGATCTTAATCAGTGTATGTTATACTTTTAAAAAGATATATAATTCCATACCGTACAAATTTACATTTAAATCTTTTCATTATTTATGTTTATTTTTCGTTGGTTTAGAGATTTATTGTTATTATTTATATGCATTTCTGTGATCGCCGTTCCATGATAATATATCCTAAACTTTATGGCTTTGTGACCACAGAATTTAAAATTGGTATAGAACTGTTCGTGAAATTCTCGCCGTGCACATGTGCTATACCTATACTGATAACCATGCTCGTTATTGTAAAATCAGACTTATCTGCATAGCATTACAGTTTAATTTACGTTGCATCGGATGCTATATGTTCTTTCGAATTACCTTCGTATGAGTGAGTTGCTCAAAATCGTGGCAACCCCATCTCCCTGTGCTAAAACAAGCATATACATTTCTATGACCATATTTAGAATTATGTGACGATTGCAAAGTTTTCCGAAGTTTTTTAGTAAGCAAGCCTTTGAATTGTTAGTGTGAATGTGGCTTAAGATTATTCTAATCTTATAGTAGGTATTAGCACAAAATTGTTTATGTGTACCTACTGTACTATGTAACCTGTTTTTTTTTCACATTTTACTTTTAAATATGTACATACTTTTTATGTATTCTAAATAATATAATATATTGTGAATGAATTACTAAAATTGTTCATTCATAATAATTATTGGGTATTTGACAGGTCAAATCAGCAAATCTTTTACCTCTTAGGAAATCAGAAATTGTACGCGGACGAAGTCGCGGGCGACCATAATATATAGGTAACGCTTTTTATGACCGGCTTTATACGGTTTCGCGTCGATAGATGTGGTGAGACCCTTGGAAATCCTTCTTTGCCGAAGTTAATTATGTCAACAGTTAAATATATCACCAAACTACAGGTAGTTTCGTACTGATGACAGGTCGTCATTTCATCCCTAATTGACGTGACAACGTCTTATAAATTGGTTTGCCGGGAGACACTTCAAGAAACTGCGTTACGCTCCGCGCGTTATGCGCTTACAATGAGAGCGAGTGAGAGGCACGCGTCCCTTCCACTCGGGCATGGTTAGCCCGCCTAAGAGCGAGAGAGACAGACATAAAAAGTGAAAGGCACGCGTAAGTCGTTGTCACGTAAAACTTTCGCCCGTATATCGACTTTACAGGCAACCAATTTTTTTTTTATTATTATTTATTATTATCAAAGAAATTTTTACATTTACATGGTTTCTTAGCACCCCATAAGCCTTGTCGTCTTGTCTGGGGTAATAGAGCCTTTAAATTGGTCATACAAAAGATTATATTATATTATAGATTTCAAATTGAAACCGAACTTATGCATCGTATTAAGATTAAAATAGATATTTAATAATATGAATAAACCTAAATATAATTATTTAATTTAATTAAAATAAATCTTTTATTGCATATAATGCTGTTGATATAGTATTGTTCGCACCTGAGTTGAATGCAGAGCTTAGGAATGTGCTAGTGCTGTGACCTTATTACTGACAGTCATATCGATAAATTACAAAAACAAGCAGTGGTTGTAATACACATTCGGTGCTCAGAACTAGTCTGGTCAGTCGAGTCGTACGCGACAGCAGTGCTCATGAAGTCGCCTTGGCGCCTACCGTAAAACGAAATCATATAGCTGAATTGATCATTTCATGAAATAATCAAGTATATCATTGAATGGTCATAGTTTTCATCAAGAATGATCACCTAATTAATTGATTATTTTATGATCAAACGTCTAATGTTGGGTGTCCATAAAAATGTAGAAGTAATAAAAAGGATGGGCTACACCAGAAGACTCGCTTCATCGCCCCTTCATTCAGCCTCACTTCGCTTCATTCAGGACCTCCTTCCCAAGCTTATGGGTTCACACTTTTCAAAAACACTCTAGAGGTAGGGCAAACAATACTACGTTGATTCGGTTTTGGGACAGTCCACAATCACCACCACTGACACCACCACCATCACCTATATTCTCAATTCTAACGAACGCTTGGCCGTTAGACTCCGTATTATCTAGGACATGTTAACATAACCTAGGTAGTATGAGGAAGAAAACAATTAACTCTAACGGATTTGATACGCTAATGTTGAATCACAGCGTTAATGTTAACGGTTTTTATATTATCCAATTTATAACGGTTTTAACATCTTTAACGGTTACATATAAATCACTCCGTATACGTATGTATATCGTACGATAGATGTCAAAGACAGCACATGACAACACTATCCACGGGGGTGAAGGCGGACGGGGGAGGGAGATGCACCCGCCCGTCACCTCAGGCCCCGACTGCATTCAACTCGGGTGCGCACTATAGGTATATATATATCAGGGATGTAACGGAGGTAAATTTATCGGAACCGAAGTCGGAATCGGAGTTTTTAAATTTGATTTATCGGAATCGGAACCGGAGTCGGAGTCAGAGGCAGAGTCAGAAGTGGTCATAAGAGAGATATTTTTCATTTAAGTAAGAACACATAAAACATCATTCAGACAACCTTTTTTCATTTTAATTATAAAATAACCTTTTATCGTATAAATTTCTATTTGCTATTCGACCTCCGATTAAAAAGTTTCGGAACCGAAAGTGTAATAATAATCGGAAGTTCCGACTTATCGGAATCGGAATCGAAGCTCCGTAACATCCCTGATATATATGTATATTTTTTTGTGTTTTTTTTAAAACATCCGAAGGCGATACGTATGGATTATTTTTCATTATTTAAATAGAATGTTTTGACTGGTTTTGACAAACTGTAAAGTTTTAAGATAATACAGATGTCGTGAGGTTATATACGATTTTGTGTTTTATTTGTTCCTTTTCCTAACACGAAAAATGAAATGAAATGATTTATTTATTTCACGTAGGACAACTTGTGTCACTTATGAAACGTTAAGACTACCACCGGCTCGGAAAGCTACGGAGAAGAGCCGGCTAGAAACTCCGCAGTCGCTATTTTCTCAAAAAAGAAAAGGTTACAAGTAGACAATACAACACACAACTACGTTACAAATATTACACTGACTTGTGGGTCAATAGATACGACGCCGGTTGCTTCCATGCAACTTTGTCATGAATAAAATGGCATTCTGAAATACGTAAGATAACGATATTATACAGCCCATTATTGCACGGTCAATTAGCTAATACCTAATACGTTAATATAGATAATTAGGAATAGTCCTAAAATATACTTATTTTAATTTTGTGGCGATTTTCTCACGTCCATAGTTGACCTCAGAACTCTCAATTTTCTGAAAGGCTGAGCCTGAAACTTGATCAGTTATTTGAATTATATCCTGTACTTAAACAACAAATACTTACTAAAATTAGATAAATATTATAAGGAAACGAAATTATTTAATTTTAAGGAGCTTCAGTATTTTTAACTGAACTTCACAATGATGTCAATACATGGCGCTCTGTAAAGTTTATTCGTTTGTGCTTACAAATAATAGACGTTAGCACTTATTACGTGGAATAAAAAAATACTCTACTGATAGTACTGATGTCTATGAACGTAAAGATAGTTAAACCAAGGAACATATTTACTACGGGGTTAAAACTATCCTGGATACCGCGAGGTCTCAGTTTGGGGCGAACCACTAGTTTATACAAGTCTATAATATTATCATATTATCACCCAATAGGTTTTACCCGCTTCCGAGCTAAGCAGACTGGCGATGTTACCTATATAATACCTATGTCTATTTTTCGGTAAAATGTTTCATTTGGAATATTAATTCAAATGTTGGCGGCACAATTACGGCGCGAAAGTATTTTTATATCTGTAGCATCTTGATTACCATTGGCTGCTTGGCGATATTCTTGCCCAATAGCATAACAGACACACATTTCGACGAATCACAAGAGTTAATCAATGTAATCACGAAAATCATGGGCTTGTATTCCGCCATGTTTGATAAATTTAAAAATCGAAGGATTGTCATTGGTCGAAAAACAGACGTCATTACAATCTTTTGACGGCGTTGCGCAAAATTTATAATTTTTGACTCTCTCATTGCGGCTGCCATGTTTTTTTTCATGTGGGCTGTGTGCATTAACATGATAATTTCCCCATTTATACTACTAATGGTGAGTACATAGAATATATTATCCGAACTCCGAAGTATCAATGATGCGCACGCGGAAGTGCATCGCGCAACCTCAGTGAAAGTGTATCATGTAATCCTGTCGTGTTCTTGTGAAATTGTATCGTAGTTTCTAACAAGGTACGTTACAAGACTGTGTCAACACAATAATAGATTTACGAGATGCGCGGCAATCTCTTTGTTCCCGGATGAAGATTATATTAAGTTTTATCTAGGCATGGAAAGGCGAATCTTTCACCGTAGCGGCGTAGCTCCGTTGACGTTGGTTTGGCGCCATCGACCCATGTAGCGCGCAGGGCGGGTATGGGTTTCCATGCAATTCTTTGTGCCCTTGCAAGTCATAATGACCGACGTAGCAAAAACACGTGACATCATAGTAAATAAATTCGTTTTTGTGTTGCAGCAGTAAGGGGTGCACTAATTGCGTCATTCGTCAATAGCTAGTGACAATGAGCAAATATTAAAGCGATAGCCAACCTGAGCGAAAAACACTAGCAAAGAAAAAGGCCAAAGAAACAAGAATGTATTAGTAAGGCGGCATCATAAAGGATCGATATTAGCACACGGCCCCCGGCGATTGAAAAATGGACACTCGATTTCTGAGCATGATGATTGTGTTTGATAGCGACAGATATTCTACCGGGCAGGATGCGTAAGCATAAGAGAGGGAGCCAGGCTCCTGCCTGTTGGCCCGCCACGGCCCGTGAACTGCACCTCACTCCGAGCGACTTCTGATACTGGCCAACTTCAAATAGGTGAGTTATTACTTACAACATTTGTACCTAACCTAGACTAGACTAGACTCAACTCTCAATCTCAATATTTAAGCTTCTACATCTGCCGAACCTAGTACAATTTAAATGACCATTTACAATGTGCTATTTTTAGCTCCTTGTCACTCAAGTAGAATCTGTTGCTAGGATAAACAGTTTGGGCGACTTCATACCTTGTTTATATTATTGATAAAATCTGAGATGCCTTACCTTAGATTTGAGTATCTGCTTACTTTCATTATAAAGGTCAAGGCTTAAATAATTCAAATTTGAAATTCCAGTGGTCAACCCAATTTTTTGCATTGTTAGCAGACTGTTTGGTATACAGGAAGCCATGCCAAATTAAGTGACTAATAATAAAGATATAGGTACATTCAATTTTAGTAGTTATGAGCTTATGTCATATATGCAATACCCTATGAATCTATGACGAGCAAGTCCATAAACATGTTTCAATTTGTAGGATGTATCAGCTGATTCATTAGCATCAATATCACATTGAACAACATTAGATATTAATAAGTAAACGTTAATACCTAATGAATAACGAAAGCCAATCAATTCTCTATCAGCAATTTGAAACACCGTTGGTCCATTTGCCCTTATTTCTGTCTGTTTGACCTGTATAATTTTCAAGGTGCCTAAATCGATTTTGGATATTGAAGTTCCTCCTTCAGGGAAAAGGTCTGGTCAGGCATTTCTCAATATTGATCTGTTCTGAGGGTGCATTTCCAGCAGAGATGTGCTACGTTGCTCAGCTTCAGATCTCATCAAACCCTTGTGTGATCTTTGCAATGAAAATCAAGAGCTCCTATTGGTGGGTTTGAGACATCTGTAGCTTAGCAACATGGCACATCTAGATAGATATATTATTTATTTGTCCACGAAAACAATTCACAATATGTGTTTACAGAAATAAGTCAATAGTTAATTAATTATTGCCTATTATAATCATTCATAAACAAATAAGGCTCCTCACGCAGCACAAAGCCGCAGCAAGCTGCAGCACTGGTTTTCAGGAGGAGCTTTAAAGTGTCCATAGACATGTTTCCGACCTTATAACTAAATCAAATTAACTATAACTAATTTCTTTGATGGAAACGCACCCTAAACCTTGGGAAGTGAGATTTGATACTAGTAATTATAAGGTGATTTGATAATTTGCTTTTCTACTACTGAAGAAATTATACATGACTGTTACATGCATTGCATTTTTGCTCATCATATTAATATCACAAGTATTATCAGTCTGTTAAATATTAATCAGCCAGGTAACAGATTAATATCTTGGTGTTGTTTTATTAATTGATATTAAACAGACAGATGACTGACAGACAATTGCCTAATAGATTACAAAAACAAGAATAATTTATATCTAATAGTTAAAAAACAGCATATTAATCAACAATAAGTAATATTTTATTAATCTTATTTAATTGTAGGTATTTATAATAGCTGTGTGATAAGGATCTTAGTATAATAATTATGATTGTGAAATAGCTTGAACAAACAGCTTTGTTTATTTTAACCATTTATGATAAAAACAAAACAAAATGCATACTATAATAATACTGAGGGATAGAATGCCAGTAATAAGTCATTAGAAATTGGATAGTTTACTAATCAAACAATTTTGTTGTTGAAATGTAACAGGCACTTGAAACCTAATGAGCATAGTTAACCGAGATCATTAGTGATAAATTAGATTATTGATTATTTTGACATATTAACCAGTTATTAAGTTTAATTTACTATTTTCTGTGCCGTGAAGAGGATATGCAGTGCCCAATTGTTCAGGAAAGGGATGGTAACTGCGGAAACGTTAAAATGAAGACTATTAACGGTTTTAAGAATCCTTACAGACAGGTCGGTCTAGTATTGCACTTTAGCACTGGCAACTGAAATTCACAGGCAGCATGAGTAAATATAATTCAAACTAGATGATGCCCGCAATTTTGATACTGGTCTTTTAAAATCCTATGCTAATTCATACATTTTTTTGGGATTGTTTTGGTCTATTTCACTTTCCAAAACATTAATTTCATCCATGCAATTGATGCGCAAACCAACAAACACTTTTCTCATTTATAATATTAGTAGGAAGGGTTCTAATTACTATAGCATTGCCATATTAGTGACAAATTATATTTATATCATAAACTGCCTGTGGACTGCATTTCAAGAATTTTATGTTCCCCTTGGTTTGCATACTTCCACCTTTGTTCCATTGTTTCATATTGCTGCCTCTGTATTATAATAATTATCTTATTTATTTGCATTTTTAATTTTATATGTCTCATTAAGATTCTTTTGTCACTAGAAGTAATTTCTTTATTCTTCCATCATTCATGTTCATGTAGGAATTAGTCATTAATTAAATGCAATTTTAATAATATGTGCACATGTAAAAACACAAAGGTCATATTAGTGTTGCTGAGATTTTGAATTTGGTTAATTTTTTAAGTAAACTAAAAGTTAAAGTTAAGTTAGTTTTTTAAGTTCTGCACTAAAAAAATATTAAGTTAAGCATTTGTTTTTCAGGAGTCTAATCTGGACAACATTGTTGATCAGCTGTGCACAAGACTTCAAGATATCAAAGATAAAGAAGGTGCTTCACTCGTAGGCATGCCCACTTGTTCTCTAGAACAAACAGAGGCTGTGCGTCGATATTACGCTGCATTCCCGGCTCTGAAGAAAGGAGAAGAGTCACCATTGCAGTACTATCTGCCGCCGCCCGCCTGGTGCCGCAAGGCTACACCGCAAGCGAAAGTCAAAATGCAAAGTGAACTGTTGATGTCCAAGGATTGGAATTCCAAAAACAAGAAGCACTCAGTGGGCAAGGAGCGCCGGAACTCGTACCACGGACAGAAGAGGAACAACAGAAAGCGCCAGAACAGCTACAGCAGGTCTTTGGAGAGCAAAGAGAATCTGCCCGAGTGGGTGACGCACGAGGAGGCCTGGGACATGGAGACGCAGAACCCCGTCACGGAGTTCATCCGCGCGCTGGCGCTGGACGAGGGCTACGGCACCTGCGAGAACACGCTCACCGACGACGCCAAGCCCGCCGCCGTGCCCGACTGGGACGACGGCCTCGACCTGGCCGCAGAGTGGCTCGTGACCGAGGACCTGGCGCCGCGCGCGCGCTCGCCCGTCCAGGACGAGCTCTACGCCAAGTTCGAGGCCAAGTTCGACCGCAGCATCGAGGCGCTGTGGGCCAAGGACAGCACGCCCGACGACGAGTACCAGGACCTGCCCATCGACTTCCAGGACCTGCTCGCCTCGCCCTCCGACCGCCTGTTCGCCAACCCGTCCGCCGAGAAGTGCAGCCTCGTCTCGCTCAGCGAGAGCATCTGGTCCACCGCCGAGCCCGCGGGCGCCGACTCGCCCACGCGCATCGCCGAGCGCCTGCGCCCGCTCACCATCGAGGACGCGGAGCCGCCCTGTCCGCGCGAGATCGACTCCTTCACGCTGTACGACGGCGACGAGCTGTACGACGCGCTGTCCACGGTCGCCATGACGATGCGCTCCTTCACCGTCATCAACCACAGCCGCGAGCGCAGCGGCTTCGCGGAGGTGCCGCCGCGCCGCCGCGCCGAGCCCGCGCCCGCGCCGCGCGCGCCGCCCGCCCCCGCGCGCCTCACGCCGCTGGAGCGCAACGACGCGCTCACCTCGTCGCGCACGCACTTCCGCCCCATCCGCCGCGAGGCCGAGGCGGCGCCCGCGCGCTACGCCGACGGCGACACGTTTGACATCCGCGGCGACCTCGACTCGATCGAGTTCCGGCGCAGCGAGTCCGGCGGCGTGTACCTGGAGGGCACGCGCGAGCGCTACCTCGAGTACCGCGCGACGCGCACCATCGACTACGGGCGGCTCAACCTGACGGCCGCGCAGCGCTGCCCCGACCTCGACGACCCGGGCTTCCGGCTGCGCTTCCCGGTGCGGCAGACGGACGCGGCCGTGCAGACGGAGCGCCGCGCCGCCGCCTGGGAGTGCGACGAGTGCGGCGGCTGCGCCAAGAAGATGCGGCCCAGCGCCATCCGCAGCATCTGGAGCGAGCACGCGTGCCGGTGCGCGGGCGAGGCCGGCGAGGGCGCGGGCGGCGGGGCGGAGCGCGCGGCCGCGCCGCCGCCGGACGAACTGTCGCGCGAGTGGGAGGAGCTGCTGCGGGACATCAGCGCGGCGCACCGCCAGTACGCGGGCGAGGCGGACGAGGCGATCGAGGCGCCGGGCGCGGACCGCAAGCGCCGCCACAGCGCCGCGCTGCGCTGCGCCGCGCCGTGCTCGCGCCCGCACGCGCGCTTCCTGCACTGCGCCGGCGCCGCGCTCGACCGCCCGCTCACGCGCTGACCCGCCCCGCACGCCGAGACATTCGATGACCGATTCCTATCTGATTTATTATACCCTTCAATTCCCTATTCCTCGATTGTTTCCTTCGCTGAGCCAAGTCCCCGAGTCTGGGACGACTCCTCGTTAGACGCGTTGCAGTATTTTGACCTATAGTGCCTTGTCCAGAATGGCTCCCAGATAATTTATGTAAATTCTTGACAAATTTTCCGCCAGGAAATGCTCTCTGGCGTCTGTTTCGATCGAATCTCTCGGTGAGCGCAGCCGTCGACATTGTTTCGGTGAACCGTTTCGGGTGATGTTTTGTTACGCGTGCGACATTCTAATGTTAAGCAGATAGATTCATGTGCCGGTGGCGAGTTACACGACCGGGGGCCACTTTGACGCAGTATTCGCAGAAACCTGAAATAGTATTAGCGACTCCATCGACTAGCGTAGCGATCCATGAAGAAAACCTATCCTTCCGAATTGTTTATTATGTAATCACAACTTCGTTACGCGAATATTGTGTCAAGGTGGCCTCTATCGATTATTTCCTTTACTGAACGACTATATTCCGTTCACTGTATATATCGTCTATCGAAGCTATTCTTGTTCGAAATAAATATTTAAAAGTAATTTAGTGATTCTCTATTGTTACGCTCACGTGCGAGCAAGTAACTGCAGAGGGTATGCAATATAAAATCGCAAATAACTCAGATTTGTTACAGCTATTTAATGCACTTTAGGTAAAGTCTTAACGGCTTTGCCTTTTTCGAGTGTGATTAAAGTTCAGAATTGTAGCAATAATAAAATAATAGTTATATTAGAAACTCCTTGACTTGCCGAATGGAACAGTCGAGATACAAGGTGACTATCAAAAGTACTAACATATCGTGCGATATTTAGGTGTTGAGGGATGGAATATAATAATTAATCAATATTTTAGTTCAATGTTTTCTTTGTAGCGATTTTATATTGAGATAGGCGTGTTCTATGAAATGCTGACGCTTAGGACAGTATAAAAATATATTATTTTGACAAGGAATTATATCTGAATAATTTATTCATATTAATACCAAAATGATGAAATTCGGCCAGTGTATATAGTATTTATTGATAATGTTATTTACACTCAAACACTTGTGTATAGTTCCCATGAATTCTGAAAACGTAGGCGTTCGCATTTCATAATGAACACATTGGACGATTTTTATATAATTCTTACAATGATATCGTCCCAAGTTGTTTTAAACGATTTGTTAATATGAGAAACTAGTTAAAAATGGTATTTTTTTTTGTTAGTATATTTTTCGTTTATGTTTTCTGGGAATCGAAATCATTCAAAATTTTTAAATGGTAGGAAAATTGTTTTCTGTTACGAAAATTTTGAAGGCGATCTAGATTGGGGGACGCATCTGGACTGTCGGTGTTGGACCGACTCATGACTAACTTTCCGATTTCAATATTCTAGCAGTTATAATCTGGCGATAAGTTACTTAGGGCCGCTTGCACAAGGACATTTAAACTGATTTAGTTAAATTTTGTAATGCTGTCCCTTTTTGGTAAATGCATATTGTAGTTGCCAAAAAGGGACAGCATTAAAATATTTAACTAAATCAATTAAGAGTCCTTGTGCAAGTGGGCATTAATAACATATTCATTATTATCAACAATGTATTTTATAACAACATAGTTGGGTAACTCATCGACAGATTACAGATAAATTGAATATTTAATCCTGAAGTATTTAAGTGCTATTTGTATTACTTGGGCGATAATGGCAAATCGTAGTATTTTCTGTGTACTTACAGAATCACACTATAAACATCTCACGCTTTGCGTCAGGTTTTTATAGTGTGCGCTGAATCGAGTGGCTATTTATTAGTGTCCGGCCAGGTACTGTCACGTAAAGTTGAGACCTGACGTGTCCACGTTATAGACAATTTGTGGATGTGTAATATGGAATTTCGTGCTAATTCGGTCGTACGCAAATGTAAAATTGACACGTCCAAAAGTAGTGCCATCCTTTTCCGCGGTAATCATTGTGAAAAGGATAGCACTATGTACTTTTAAAGGTCAATTTACATTTTGTGTATAACCGAGTTGCACGCTGTTGTCCAACTTGACAGATAAATGAAGTGTCAACCTCACAACCTTGACAGTATAAAGTGTCAAATACGACACAAGGTGTGTTTTGCGCTTTGTTACGGTTTCAAAGGATAGAGTTTGGGACTCAACTTACGTCATTTCAGTACTTTAATTTGTCCAACACTGTCGTTGCCCGCAAGGTAGGCGGCAAGACGTCTAGGTGCTTTATATATTATATTAGTATTCGTTATTAGAAGGCGGACAAAGGTGGACGGTTTGTTTTAATGGTTTGTCCACGTCCATTGTGCGTCTTAAGTTTTATACGCGGCGATTTTATTGATTTGCCGCATAACGTAATGGTGAATGGCAGACGAGTGGTTTGAGAAAGTGATGGTTTTAGGAGGCAAATATGTCTGCCCGGTAGATGTAAAAGTGTAAAGTTTTTTCTATGATGTTGGACAATTAACTCTGGGGTGGACTAGTGTCGCCCCCTAGTGTGTTATATTGACAATGGTGGAGTGGTCTTGATAGTAGTACCGTCCGACACTGTTCAATGTTTTTTTTTTCTATTTAAATGTTCGCTTGATTTATTTTACAGATTATTTCAACGAATTGACAACATTTTAACATGTCATTTTAAGATCAAACCTTTGGTTGGCGTCTATCATAATCTTATAATTTTCGTTTACGATTTTTAATGATTTTCTTTTTATTATGTTTCTAATCTTTATTTATAACTAATGCTATTCTTCATAAGATGTTGTCAATTCAGGCACATTTTTTGATGTTAGCTAATAAACTTGTTTAAAGTAGGAATGTAATTAAGTCCATTGCAGGAAATATTGAACAGTGGCAGATAATAAATTGTAATATAATTTACAGCTCCGAATATGGATGGTGACAGTTCATGTAGGCGTAACTGTTATTATGTAGTTTATGTAAAGCATAAGAAGTGTATAATAATATGTTATATTTTATATTTTCATTTTTTGTGGAGGTTCTACGTATAGAGTACAATTTTACACGTTATTGAGTGATTTTATTCGCTTGTAACATTGCCACTCTATATGGGATCCTGTATATCATATAAGGCAGTAACAGACTTATAAATCGCCACTTGAACCAATGACATGCGGCGTCTGTTGAGTTATATCACTGTTATAAACAATTTGAAGAACAAAACAGACACAACATGGTGTTCAGTGTTTTTGGGTCTAAGCGGAGTGGATATGAGTTCAATCAGATTATTGAGAGATGACGTTTATAATTATCACGTCATCTATCAATAATCTAATTGGTTTGCTGAATATCTTCGCTTTATTTGACAGACTAACGCCGTGAAACTCGTATACGTTACGTGTGACATCGGTTAGGGTCGCGTTTTGTAAGTATGACACTGCCTCTATTTATTTCATTGAAATGCCTTCCGTAGTTACATTTTTGTTTTTAAATATTTTTCGGAGACTTTGCTACTTTTTGTCGTGTTTATATATTGTATTTCTTATTTCTGTAGTGTGATTTTACTTCTGTTTGTAATAACTGAAAATATTAAAAAAAAAGAAAAAAAAATATGTCATTGCAAAAAGTTAATCGGTATGGGCTATTATTGTATATATTTAATATTATATTGTGAAATTTTACCTATAAGCAATTTCAGTTCTATATAAATGTACTGTTATGTTATTATTTTGTTATCAACTCTGAAATATAACTGCTATATTATGTATTGTAAAAGCATCTTCTAGATGTAATCCATCTTATCCGATCTATGTCTTTGCATGTGTTTGTCAATTTTAAGCTTAAAATACTTCAGAACAGACAACATTTACATAGTTTTCAGTCACTAGCAAAGTTTTAATTTTTCACCTCATCAAAACTAATTAAATATCGCTCTCGTTTAGTTTGTTTCACATAATTTTATCGTTGCATCTTCATTTTGTTCCGTCATAATTCATATTGTATTGTACTTATTCCATTTACGATATTCGCTAAAGATTACTTGGAGAAAAAAAAATGTGTAGAAAATCCAAAAAAAAAATAAACAATTGTAATAAAATTAGATACAATTTCGCATATAATATTATGTTGGATTAGAGATTAATCTTATGTAATGTGCTTGTGATTTTGTATTGCGTCCGTTACATCTTGGATAGTGATGTTGTCCAACAGGATCGGTGTTGTTGGCTGTTGTACAACAATATTGATGTTGTTGATGACAACACAGGGGTTCGCAACTGCCTTTTGCACGGGGACGTTAAAACCAGGTTGTTGCAACTCCATAAACGCAACACGCGCCAATAAAACTATTGAGGCAATCGACCGAAACTGTTTCCTCATTACTAAATGCCACAATCGTATTATTGGGTGGCGTGTTATCCTCGCCTATAGATTAATAAGTGGCAAGTATTTGAAATGAGGGTTTTGTGTAATGTGCTTATTGTTTTGAATAAACATACAGTTGGTTTTATAATTTCGTTATTCACTAGACGATTTTTCCTGGTCTATGGAATGACAGGAGTCGAAAAAATCAGTGCCCTCAATACATTCTACGTGGCAAATAATAGTTTTCAATATGACAAATGGTATGATTATTGAAGTCAATATTGCAGTTATAACAGAAAGTCATATAAATAATTTGTTACCTAATCTATAGGCAATATTGTCCCCAAACTTTCGCCAGCCACAGTATAACTTCTTAGTGGCAGATGAGCTTTTGTCAGTAATGTAATTTAAAATTTGTAAAATTTTCTCATCACCAAATAAAAATTATGTATAATTTACTATTTCGTTGAGGTGAGAGCAGTTAACGTTTTGTATTCATAATTTTTGGGTCACATCGCTAATCAGCACACATTTAAATTTAATTACCATTTTAAAATTATGGAGATGTTTCCAAATCTTAAATCTTGTGATGCTCTCTCCTCATGAAACAAGTGGGCTTGTAACCGATCGCCGACAACTGGCCTTGGTTACATGCAGATTTGTTGCAGTTTACACTAATCTATATTGTTTTTCTTTTCTTTTCCAAAATCTCTGTTACTCATTAGAGGAAAAAGTATCTTATAAGCCGGGGTAGTAGTACTCAAGGGATTTCACATTTTTTTAAATTATTTGGTGCCAAAGTCTACTTGCAACTCATATTATGCCATAACTTTCTCACTAAGCTACGTAGCGATACTTGCGCAATTGCAGTTTTTGTACTCATGAACATAATAATTAATTATTGTAAACAGCACGATCAAATGCAAATTGCATCAAAGTATACATAATGTACACATTGGCACCTATTATTCTGTTCTAAAATATTGTGTAGACGATTTAGCTTAGATGTTAAATTCATTATTAAAATTGGAATTTTTAGATGTAACAGTGTCCTCGATTAATTAGAAGTGGTTATCCCTGAAAATAGTTACCATTTTCGTTACGTTAGGTTTTGTGCTCACTACTCTGGTTCTTGCCACCTGTGGGAAGAAATAAAAAAACAAACCAAAGTGTGTCGTTTTATTTAACAACAACGTTACAAAAAATCTTTTCCTGCAACGAAGATATTCTCAAGATGTACAGAATTTATTAGAATAACAATAAAATAGTGGGCGAAGTCGCCACTTGCTCATATCCAAACTTGAAGCGGGACAGGTTGTCCTCGTCTTGCGCACGCGCAGAAATGAGAGAGCGCTATACAAAAACCACAGTTTACACTTTCATCTATTGAAATGCACGCGGTGCGTCGTTGAGAACGAGCCACGCCGGTTTATCTTCGAAATAGAGAATCCGGTCGATCGTCAAACAAAAACTTAATTCCGTGGACTTTGTGTTAAAATTGTGTGGACACTGGACAATTAGTGATATCCTTAAACTTTTGCTGCGGGTTACGGAGCAGCATTTATTTCTTTCGTTGTTTGATAAGGTAAGCTTTTATTT
This sequence comes from Erebia ligea, assembly GCA_917051295.2. Lineage (NCBI taxonomy): Eukaryota > Metazoa > Arthropoda > Insecta > Lepidoptera > Nymphalidae > Erebia > Erebia ligea. The sequence continues at coordinate 4,039,784 of OU785232.1, forward strand.
ACTTTTCAATTGGGATTTATGAGGCAACTTTTGGAGCTTTTTGCCCCTATTCTTTACTAAAAATTACATAAATCTTGTTAAACAGACAGATCTTAATGAAGACTCGAGCTTTCCAGAGTATTTTACGGTAGCAATAAAATGTTATGCAGTCGTACAGTTAAAGATAAAATCTAGGTTTATGGCAGTGTACCAGGTCAAAGCTCCAGCATGTGTTACGGCTGAAACACATGAGACCTGTGTGAAAGTAGGTATTATACTTGCCTATATGCCTTGCTTTCCGATAAATTCAACCTGTTACCTTCTAGATCTAAGACTGACCAAGATTGTTTAATTTGGAATTATCCTTGGGTATTAGGGGTTTGGCGAGTCCGCAGCGACTTATGAATTTTGCGATCTTTGCCAGTATAGTTACTTAAAAGTTGAGAAGTGACAATGTAGTCGATTGAAAAATGGTACCAAAGACCAACTAAGGACATATACCGATACCCCTAGTCTCTTTACAGCGTCGTCGAAGTGGTTGATTTTCTGCGGTAGAAAGGGTGATGCCGAATGCTCCCCTGACCAGGGGGTCTCTTTCTCTAAAACGAAACTTCGCAAACAAACGAACGAAATTTCGTTAACTCCTCTCCTACATAATATTATCTCTATGCTCATCTCTATTTCGTTTTCGTACACGCAGACGAAGTACGGATCCATAGAAAATTTTCGTGACCGATTGGATTGAACGATTTTGTGTGGGTCTAATAACCGACTAATTACGTTCGTTTGCGAAGTTTCGTGTGGGAGAAAGAGAGTAGACCCCCAGGCCTGAATAGGGTCGTGAGTCGTGACCCGTGAATGTAGTCCAAATATACCTAAGGTTTGTTAGGTATTCAAATAGTCCTTATACTACCTAAACCCTAACCTAACCTTACCTTACCTTACCGCGACTTAGTCCGCGTGGATTTTTTTCAATTCCCACGGAAACTCCTTAATTTTCCGGGATAAATAGTAGCCTATGTCCTTCCCCGGGATACAATTTATCCCTGTACCAAATTTCATCCAAATCGGTTGAACAGGTGGGCCGTGAAAGCATAGCAGACAGACAGACAGACACACTTTCGCAATGGATATTAGTATGGATTAATAAGAGCACTTACTTATTCTAAGAATAGGTAAACCAATTTAAAATAGTTCGAACTTTCGACCTTTAGGAATAGGATTTCAGTCGGCGAGTCGCGACCGATTGCCTATTGAGTTATTGATTTAGACTTTGTTGCCTATTTACCTACCTACTGCAACGTGTCTTGGGTTTCTTTCCGCAGACGTCCTTACTCAATCGCCTGCGGTCCACGTTTGCCCGTACTAAGTAGGGATGATGACAACTCAATCGAATCAGCAACTCTTTATCAAACCTAAAAACGCACTTGGAAGTTGTATGAAATTAACAGCTGTTGTACAGTTGTTGTGAATTAACAGGGCTAACTTGTAGTGGATAAAAAAAAAAAAGTTGTGACGTCATCAAATTTCAACGCACTTTTTTTTTAAATATATGATTTTAACCCATTAGAGGTCGCCGTACTCAATTGAGTACAGCCATATAATTAAGTGTAGATTTTATATTTCAAATAATTGACGGTAGTTTTCTTGTTATTTTATATCATTACAATACTGTTCAAAGCTATAGATAGTTATTATGTGGGTATTGTGATTTTTTTTAAATAAAAATATCAGTTGAAGTCGTGTCACGGGAGCACTGTGCAGGTAAGTGAATTATTTAGGAAATAATAAAATAATTACGGTATAATAATTGGTTTTTCACATTCAATTTCCATAAAATACATGTCAGCGTATGTTATAAACAACAATATAATCAAATAGTTATAATTACAACGAAACTATAGCCTTATAAATATTGGTGTACTCGATTGAGTACAATGACAACATACATAAGTAAAATAACTTTTATTTCTTCGGATTCCTAATAATGAGCAAACAACAATTTTTGGTTCAAAACAGCTACAAAGGACTTGAAGAAGCGATTGATGTCATTATATATTATGATAGTGACGATGATGAATTGAATATGGGTATCAGACCACCTGATCCAAGTGCATTGACTGATGAAGTAGAAGTGGCCGAGGAAGATATGGCGTCGTCATTCATACCGCATGATGTGCCTACTATTGAGAATGACGAATCGTGAGGATGGTGGTAATGAAGACAGTGGTTGTGATGATAGTGACGATGAATTGGTGGCGTCGAAAAGACAGAAGACAAGATGTATACCTCAACTTCTCAGTGTACTTCTGACAGAAATCTGTGGTAAGACAAATGCCATTCGTGAAGAGCCAAGGGGCCTAAACCCTGTACAAACATTTAAAAACTCTTTGTTGAAGATATTTTTGATAACTGATGAACAGGATCAGTCCATCTCAGTATATAGAATTGTTATTCATGATAAAAAGTGGTGGTGGCTGTTATTTCGATAAATAAATGTTGGAAATGGCTATTGCTAATTCCTGGCGTTTGCGTGCAATGACTAATGATGCTCCCTTGGATCAACTCATGTTCCGCCGTCATTTTGCGGGTATTATCTACGCCAAGGTGAAAAAAGAAAATCGCGCCAGTCTGCATTAGTGGTTCCAGAACTATCTCAAGATGGAATAGGATACTATCCCATCAAAATTGATGAACAGCTGTGGTGTCCTATGTCATTCAAGAGTTCGTTGGCAATGTAAGAAGTGCCGGAAACACTTCGATTTTTCAAATTTTGTTTATACTTAGACGGTCAGTGTACTCATTTGAGTACACCCCTGAAATTTCCTGAAAATTATGTTTTTATAATTTTTTCTTTGATTTTATGTTTCTTTGTTCTTATTTTAACATATAAATAAAGTTAGTTCCAAAAAAATATTTATGCTTTTCATTTGACCTCTAATGGGTTAAAATGGTTATCAAACTTAAAACTAACCAAGGATGTGAATTTTAGGTCTTTTGGAAGACCCTCTATTTTAATTATATAATCAGTTAGAAAATGGTTAGAAATAAGGTATTTTTGATATAGGCATTTATGCCTATAATCCCTATTATCCCTATTATCCCTAGCGATACTACACTCTTTGGAGAAATTTTACCTAAGCCTGTTAACGCGTGTTAGATATGTATTATGAAGGTAGGTATGTGTCCAACGCGGCTCCTAGAAGTTTTTATGGAAAAAGCACTGTACCTACCTACCAAGGACCAAGCTTTTCCCGTAGTTTCGCTACTGCAAAGCGCGGTGTATCTAGTCGTTACAGCGCGCAGAATTTTGATGTAAATTCAACGATCATACCTAAGTAGGTACATAGTTCGGAACTATGTAGGTTTGGCCGTTGAATCAGTTGAATTTAGTTCCTTGTATAAGTTCACATATACGCGCGCGATTAATGTTAGGTTTGCTGTGAAGTTGTACCTTATAGTACCCACCTTTCTTATGTGTTCTGTGGTACCCACCTATTTGTTTCAAGCTTAAACGTATTAAAACTTATTTTAAATTAACCACTTTGAAAGGTATAGGTATGCTCCGTCATGACTACCACCAGTTCCGCTATTCTACCACTAATAATAATTTATCTGCGGCATCAAAGCTTAGGTCATAATATTATATTTAGGAAATTATTGGTGTCATGCAAGGTGTCATGTATTCGGCATAACTGTTAAGTTTTCACGTTAAACAAATTATAGTTAGGTATTATCTTTTGCAATAGTTGCTTTAATAGGTATGTATTGAAATTTTATATTTTAATTAAAACGTATTGGAAAATTTAAGTCGTCAAAACTGATGCAATTTTTTTTACACAACAGCAAAATGGACAAATGGTCACAAATACAATGCATTCGTTGCAAAATAATATTGTGGTTTCGGATTTCTTCCTTGTGCGTGTGATCTATGTTCCCTATGCATGACATGCAAAAATCATACTAATATTATAAATGCGAAAGTGTGTTGGTTTGTCCTTCAATCACGCCGCAACGGTTCGACGTGATTTTTGGTATGGGTATAGTTGAGGACCAGAGTGACATAGGCTACTTTTTATGCGACGACGTCGCGGGCATCAGCTGGTATTTCCCATTAATTAAATTTAGTGTTTGCACAAAGTATAAAACACTGTTGAAATATAATATTTTTTTAAAAAACCGTGGCCTTGTTATCATAAGAATAGGTACTTATGTATATTACCACTATAATAATCCAATAAATATTCTAAAAGATCAAACCGTTAGTATTGCATACAAAAGCCATTTTATTCTACTAATTTGCTATTTAACAGCAATATCAACGATTTTTCAATAATTTATTCATTGTAAATTGCAACAAAGTTTATGCTGTTACATTCCTTTTAAATTATTTGCTAATCGAGAGTCAAATAACAAATTAAAAGCTTGGGGTTAAATGAACATTTAATTAAAAGTCTAGACAGGTAGTTAACATGATTAATTTCAAAACGTAAATAATTAAGTAAATCAAAAGATCTTATACCCCTGGTGGGACTCGAACCCACAGTCCCCGGCTTAGGAGGCCGATGCCTTATCCATTAGGCCACAGGGGCTGACGTAAAGCTGGCTCAAATTGAATGGTAGGTACGTGCCTCGATAACACATAAAACAACCAAAACCAAAACTTCCTATTGCGTAGGTAGGGGTTTTAGCGCTTAAATTCAATTCACGGTTGATTAAATTATGATGGTCTGGCATAATGGGAGGTGGAACTTGGAAGACTCTAGCTAGAGTCTAGACAGACGGAGGATGACCTGTCTAGACTCTAGATTTGGAACGCAAGTAGACTGCAGAGTTATAAGAATTTAAGAAAGTCAAATAAAGTGAGAAGACCGCGTTGTCACACCGTGCAATTTGTTAGCGCAAGTACATATATTAGGGTTACAGAATATAAAACACTTTTATAAATAAAAGTTTATTGACCAACACTACAATTATTACAATTAGGTAGGTACTTACATTTAGTTTACACCAATAAAACTTATACTAGGTACGTGTGATCAATAAATACTTAAACGGAAATAAATAAATAAACGGAATAGAAATAAACGGTTACAGATTGATTGATTGGGTTACAGTAGGTCTGTATCGTTTCTGTTTCTGTTAAAAGTGTTTCTGTTTTATAACACTTAAAAAAAACAGTGTTTAAAACACTTATTTCGGTTACTGTTTCAGTCTTAGTTCTTACTGTGAATTAATTGTATTATGTTTACAGATTAGGTAAGTAGTTAATTGCAGAACTTCTAAACATAAGATAGTTAGTAAATGTACCTACTTATGTATCATAATAATAATACACTTTAACCTTGCATACTACTTTGTAGTTTCCGTCATACCATTTTCAGCAACAACGTGATCTATAAATACAAAATATTGTACCGTTCTCAGAAACGACCGGTCACGAAAACAGAGTCCGTTTGAATTTCAAATTCTTGACTGCGGGGTTACCTACTACCATCACATATTATAGCAGTATTGCTTCAAAATGTCAGATGTACTTATGTCACGTACCTTGACGTCCCTCAAATAAGCATTATAATAGGGATGATGCCTATATCAAAAATAAATGATTTACGCTGAGTTGCACGAAACAAATACAAAAATTTAAGTGGTAGGTACTTAGACTAATTTAATCGCAAGAATCGTATGGAGTCTTGTGATTAAATTAGTTTAATCAACACTTAAATTTTTAAAATAGTTTCGTGCAACTCAGCGTTAGCTAACTAACTGATTATTAAATAGGGTCTTCCAAAAGACCTAAAATTCACATCCTCGGTTAGTTTTAAGTTTGATAACCATTTTAAAATATAGATTAATGAAAAAAAGCGCGTTGAAATTTTATGACGTCACAACTTCCATACTTACTATTATTACCTACTAGAAGTACGTTTTTAAGTTTGATAAAGAGTTGCTGATTTGATTGAGTTGTCATCATCCTTATTCTAGAACACGAACGTCAACGATAATAAAACAATGCGGATTTGAGCGATTGTAGTATGCCTCTGATCCGTTCAGACACCGTGACGCATTCGGAGTTCGCGTTTGTTATGCACGTAACATTATACGGCGGGCTAAATAAGGAAGATATTAAAAACTATGGGAAAATGTCCACAGCGCGCTTTCCTACCTTCCTATAAGGAATGGAATGACTCTGGATTGCTCTGAGATCTTTGATGTTATTTTTCTAGCTTAGCTCTCTTCCCACTACTTTTACTTAATCTCAAAGGAGATGGTATCCCTGACGCAGTGGGGAGCGCACTGCGTCAGTGTCTTGCAAATAGAAGGACCTGGGTTCGATTCCGAGCAGTGCAGGGCTAACTCATTTGGAAATTTTGATTGCTAAATAAAATATAAATGCCCAAGTTAAGTCCTACTTGCTAAGTACCTACCTAAGACATATTTAAAATGGTAAGTAGATGATACTTATACATATTAATTATTATGACTAGCTGATGCCCGCGACTTCGTCCGCGTGGTTTAAGTTTTTGATTCCCGCGGAAACTCCTTAATTTTCCGGTATCAAAATATATAATAGGTATAAATAAATAAATACATAAATAAAATCTTTATTTGCAAAATTACACGGTTCAAAATTTTTGTTTGGCCTCTAACTCCCAAAAAAGTAAAGACTGTGTTAAGGGAGTTAGTGCCTTCCCAAGTACATAGGTGCTATTTTTGCAATTATTGGCTAAGGTTAACATGCAAAATAAAATTCAATAAGATAGTATTATTGTGACGTATGTGTGTGAGTATGTGTGTGTGTGTGTGTGTGTGTGTGTGTGTGTGTGTGTGTGTGTGTGTGTGTGTGTGTGTGTGTGTGTATATGTGGGTGGGTGTGTGGGTGTGTGTATGTGTGTGAGAGTGCTAGCGTAATTTTTAAATGGTAAGGTAATAAATATATGTATATTATATGTAAGTATATATATCTTTTTTTATACTTATATAAAATATATAAAAAGATAGCCTATGACACTCTCCATGGGCCTCAACTAATTGCCAACCCATGCCAAAAATCACGTCAATCCGTTGCTCTGTTGCGGCGTGATTGAAGGACAAACCAACAAACAAATACACTTTCGCATTTATAATACTTATTAGTATGATGGCGTACTTAATAAAGGTCTAACATAAGTTATAGGTGTATAATATGTTAAGATAAAGTCCTTTCAGACTTAAGTGGGTCCTTTCACTTTAGGAATCAGCTTAGCTCATAAAGAGTGACTTATTTATCGTAGGTACGGAGTACGGACTATACTTCAGTGAAATCGTTTTAGAAATTATACAAACGGAACTTGTTGTGATGTTATCTTACGAAATTGTTATGCCATTGTTGTAATACAGAGCAATTTATTTGTATTAACGCTGACAAAACCGTCGTCGTTGTTACGTCTTTAGGGTCTAGAGTCTAGACTTTAGCTACAGTCTAGACAGACGGAGGATGGCCTGTCTAGACTCTAGATTTGGAACGCAAGTCGACTGCAAACTTTTATTGTATAATAATTATTATTACTGTATCTCAATTCACAACTGCCTAACGACCGCGTAGTCTGTATCGACAATAAAAAAAAGACTGCTCAATTTTTAAATTGTATTCTAACCATAATGCAGTGGGGTCAGGGGTAAACAGGAATACCCCCTCGCCCCACTGGTGGGGCAAGCCAGTGGTGCCATGGGGTGCGACCCGCAGTGCGTTTGGCGTTCTGGCACAGACCTGCATACAACCTACTCGGTGCGTTCAGGAGTTCATACTGCCAAATATAAAAACCATATTGTTTCATTATTGTTGTTCGTGTTTTAGAATTATTATTCTTTTTCTTAATTTTAGGAACGTCAAGGTACGTGACATCAAACTGTAATTTTGAGTAATATTGCTTAACAGTCCGTAAACCTGTAAACCGACATTTTAAGAACTTTTGATGAGCTTTGTGCATGAGATATTAGAATTATAACAAAACTAGTATGGCGCGTGGTTGCGCGGCCCGCTACAGCGGACCGCGTAGTGGACCGCGTGGTTCACTGCCTACTTACTCGCTGTCCTACTATCCTGCCCCCCGATTATGTAAGAATGGCCGATCAAATCGTCAAAGTTCGGCGTCAAAGTAAAATAAACCACAACAGCATTAAATTAGAGCTCAATTTCGAAACACGAAATTGAGCTCTAATTCAATGCTGTTATGGTTTATTTTACTTTGACGCCGAACTTTTACGATTTGATCTACAATTCTTACATAATCGGGCAGCTGGTTTACTGTCTACGTGTTCTGATCTGAACAACACACTGCTATGCTAGTGAGCACAGTGGAAGCGCCAGCACGCCAAGCGTCCGACGTCAAAGAAAATTCTCATAAAGGAAAAACATAAAACAAAGACCACCAACCCCCCGCCCCTCCCTTTTTGTTTGAGCAGCCCCTAAGTAGATACCTATCTTTAATACCCTGACCGTGCTCCTCACCCATCATCCGAACCTTCGATCATCATCTCTTTCCATATTTTTTTCTCCGAACCATTCGTCAAAATGAGCATTCTTCCATAAAAACAAATTTGGAAAGGATATATCCGAAATACATTTTCTATGGAAAATAAATTCCGCCATCTTGAATTTTTTTTCCTGTTCATCAAGTAGACCTTCATGTTCTGATCATTTTTTGCCAAGAAACCACTCTTCCATCTTTTAAACTCTCCGAGATAGACACCGACGAAATTTGTATGGCGGCCATCTTAAATCCGCCATTTTGAAATTTTTTTCAGCTCACTGTCAATTGGATGAAGTTTCGAGTGACATTTGTTCGAGCACCCCCCACCTATCTTCAATACCCTTTTCTATGGAAAAATAAATTCCGCCATCTTGAATTTTTTTCCTGTTCATCAAGTAGACCTTCATGTCCTGATCATCTTTTGCTAAGAAGCCACTCTTCCATCTTTTATACTCTCCGAGATAGACAGCGACAAAATTTGTATGGCGGCCATCTTAAATCCGCCATTTTGAATTTTTTTTCAGCTCACTGTCAATCGGATGAAGTTTCGAGTGACATTTGGTCGAGCACCCCCCACCTATCTTCGATACCCTGGCTGGTGCTCTTCATCCGTCTTCGAAATCCTCAATCATCAGCTCTCTCTGTATTTTTCCTCTTAATGAATTTTTGTCTTCTATACGAAACGATGAGTGAAAAAAAAAATGTTCATACAAAATTTTACAGGAGAGGTGATCAATCAGTGAATCAGCACGAGCAGCTATATATATATATACTAGTGTTTCGCTCTGTGCGCGAGCTGCTAAAGCAGCTCACGAGATGTGGTTAGCCCTAAATATCGATTTTGAACGAAATCGGTCAATTAACAAAGAATTTCAAAATGGCGCTGATTTTTTTTAAAACTTTGGTATCAGTTTCGTTTTGTAATCCCAGGTAGCCCTAAATATCGATTTTGAACGAAATCGGTAAATTAACCAAGAATTTCGAAATGGCGCTGATTTTTTAAAACTTTGGTATCAGGTTCCTGTTTGATTAGCCGGTAGGAGTCCGGCACTATCCGGTCCGGACTGGATGTCCATGAGGATTTTCCCCTCCTACAACAAAAAAAAAAAAAAAGGTTCCTGTTTTGTGATCCCAGGGAGCCCTAAATATCGATTTTGAACGAAATCGGTCAATTAAGAAATAATTTCAAAATGGCGCTGATTTTTTATAATTCTGGTATCAGTTTCCTGTTTTGTTATCCCAGGGATCCTCAGATATCGATTTTGAATGAAATCGGTAAATTAACAAATAATTTCAAAAAGGCGCTGATTTTTTAAAATTTTGGTGCCATTTTCCTGTTTTGTAATCCCAGGGAGCCCTAAATATCGACTTTGAACGAAATCGGTCAATTGATAAATAATTTCAAAATGGCGCTGATTTTTTAAAAGTTTGGTATCAGTTTCCTGTATCGTGATCCAAGAAAGCCCTTAATATCAATTTTGAACGAAATCGGACAATTAACAAAGAATTTCAAAATGGCGCTGATTTTTTAAAATTTAGGTACCAGTTTCCTGTTTTGTAATACCAGGGATCCTCAGATATCGGTTTTGAACGAAATCGGTAAATTAACAAATAATTTCAAAATGGCGCTGATTTTTTAAAACTTCGGTATCAGTTTCCTGTTTTGTAATCTCAAGGAGCCCCGTCGTGGGTAAAACGAAACCGTATCAAAATCTTGAAAAATCTTGGAAAAATAAATTCCGCCATATTGAATTTTTTTCCTGTTCATCAATTAGACCTTCAGGTCCAGCCCCCCAATCATGTAAAAATGGCCGATGAAATCGTTAAAGTTCTGCGACAAAGTAAATAAACCATAACCGCATTAAATTAGAGCTCAATTTCGTGTACCCATTCTTATACGTTTAGGTATGTACGATACTCAAACGTATAAGAATGGATAGACGAAATTGAGCTCTAATTCAATGCAGTTATGGTTTATATTACTTTGACGCTGAACCTTTACCATTTGATCGAACATTCTTAAATAATCGGGGGGCTGATCATCTTTTGCCAAGAAACCACTCATCCATCTTACTTTCTGAGATAGACAGACACCAAAATATAAATTTGTATGGCAGCCTGAACATGATCTACACCGTTTCGGATCTGTGGCGCCGCGATTCGGGGTCGAAAAATCAAAAATTTGAAAACACTACAGCTCGGCCGCCATCTTGTTTTTCCAATTTTTTATACTTTTTCTACAACAACAATAAATTATGTGAATGAGTCCAAATCGCCATATAATTTTGTATGAAAAAAATATTCCGCCATCTTGAATTTTTTTTTTCGCTACATAGACCTCCTCGTCCTGATCATCTCTTGCCAAGAAACCACACTTCCATCTCTTAAACTCTCCGAGATAGACATCAAATAAATTTGTATGGCGGCCATCTTAAATCCACCATTTTGAATTTTTTTTCAGCTCATTGTCTATTGGATGAAGTTTCGAATGACATTTGGTCGAGCACCCTCCACCTATCTTCAATACCTCGGCCGTGCTCTTTACCCGTCTCCGAAATCCTCAATCATCAGCTGTCTCCACATTTTTCTTCAAGTTTAATTTTCTGGCATGTAAACCAAGCCATCAGTGAAAAAAATATTTTTCATACAAAATTTTACAGGAGGAAATTTTGGGGAAAATCTCGAAAACTACCCCAAATGTGGCAACACAGTTTAGATATCTCGATACTGCCGGTCGAGTTACACAATCGATCCATACATGTCAACTTTCCCAAATGTTGCCAACTGCCTCAAAAACGTGATCGAAATTTTCAAAAATACAAAAAGAATACAAAATGTCCGCCACCTCGTTCCACAGAAACATTTTACATAGTTTTATAATTTTCCCGTAAACTACAGGATATACCACTCCTGATGACGTTTCATCTCGCTCGCACCCAGACGAAATGATCGCCCCTGAAAAAAGACCATTTCGAAAATCACTTTTACTTTGATGAATTCCAGTGTTGCCAGACCTTGGCGACCAAAACACCCAAATGTCATTCGTACAAGTGAGACACGTGGTTGCTCGTACTCAAATTTTACAAAAAGTCTGTATTTCGATTTTTTTATTTTTGGGTAAATCTTGCTTTCCCGAGAAATAGGGTAATTTTTTTTTCACCAATCCATACCTCGAGTAGGTACACACAATCGCCCCGTAGAAGTCAAAACGCTCCGACGTTGCCAACTGTGAGAAATTGGAATTTTAAAATTGCGTTTTTTCGTACCTCACACAGAACGGCCGCCGCGACAGCCGACATCTTGAATTTGTAAAAACCACTCCCATTCTGTCAAAATACAGGATAATTGTAGGCGAAAAAAAAAAAAATATTGTGCTCGACCACGCCGTTTCGGAGCTGCGGCGCCGCGGTATGGGGTCGAAAAATCAAAAATTGTAAAACACTACAGCTCGGCCGTCATCTTGTTTTTCAAATTTTTCCACTTTTTCTATTGATCGTTTACTAATTTCTTAAATCGTTGCGAGTTGTAACGAAATTGGTTGGAAAACAAAAGAGTTGCAAGAACCACGTCGGCTGCCATTTTGTTTTTCCGAAATGTCATAATTTTTCCCTACTTGAATTCCGCAACTGAACACATCTCTCCTACATTATTATGTCGTTTTCTGTCTCTTTCTAGGAGAACAATGACGTCTTTTATAGTTCCTTATCGCCATATAATTTGGTATGAAAAAAAAAATTCCGCCATCTTGAATTTTTTTTCATTTCGCTAAATAGACCTCCTCGTTCTGATCATCTTTTGCCAGAAATCACTCTTCCATCTTTTATATTTTCTGAGATAGGTACACCAAATAAATTTGTATGGCAGCCATCTTAAATCCGCCATTTTGAATTTTCTTCAGCCTATTGTCTATTGGATGAAGTTTCGAATGACATTTGGTCTAGCACCCCCCGCCTATCTTCAATGCTTCGACCGGTCTATTTCGGCAAATCGGCCGCCATCTTGATTTTCCGAAATGTCATAATTTTTCCCTACTCCCATCCCGCACCCGAACATATATCCTATACATGAACTACTCCGTTTCGGATCTGCGGCGCCTCGGTTCGGGGTCGAAAAATCAAAAATTTGAAAACACTTCAGCTCAGCCGCCATCTTGTTTTTCCAATTATTTCCACTTTTAATATCAATCGTTTACTAATTTTCTTCAATCACTGCGAGTTGTAACGAAATCGGTTGGAAAATAAAAGAGTTGCAAGAATCACGTCGGCCGCCATTTTGTTTTTCCGAAATGTCATAATTTTTCCCTACTCCCATCCCGCACCCGAACATATCTACCGTACATCATTGTATCGTTTTCTGTCTTTTTCTAGGAGAACAATAAATTATGTCAATGAGTCCTAATCGCCATATAATTTGGTATGAAAAAAAATATTCCGCCATCTTGAATTTTTTTTCATTTCGCTAAATAGAACTCCTCGTCCTGATCATCTCTTGCCTAGAAACTACACTTCCATCTCTTTTACTCTCCGAGATAGAGATCAAATAAATTTGTATGGCGGCCATCTTAAATTCGCCATTTTGAATTTTTTTTCAGCTCATTGTCAATTGGATGAAGTTTTGAATGACATTTGGTCAAGCACCCCCCTCCTATCTTCAATACCTTGGCCGTGCTCTTTAACCGTCTCCGAAATCCTCACTCATCAGCTGTCTCCATATTTTTCTTCAAGTTTAATTTTCTGACATGTATACGAAGCCATCAGTGAAAAAAAAATTTTTCATACAAAATTTTACAGGAGGAAATTTTGGGGAAAATCTCGAAAACTACCTCAAATACGGCAACACTGTTAAAATATCTCGAAACTGCCGGTCGAGTTACACAATCGATCCATACATGTCAACTTTCCCAAATGTTGCCAACTGCCTGAAAAACGTGATCGAAATTTTGAAAAACACAAAAAGAATACAAAATGGCCGCCACCTCGTTCCACAGAAACATTTTACATAGTTTCATACTTTTCCCGTAAACTACAGGATATACCGCTCTTGATGACGTTTCAATTTTTCATCTCGCTTGCACCCAGCCGAAATGATCGCCCCTGAAAAAAGACCATGTCGAAAATCACTTTTACTTTGATAAATTCCAGTGTTGCCAGACCTTGACGACGAAAATACCCAAATATCATTCGTACAAGTGGGACACGTGGTTGCTCGTACTCGAATTTTGCAAAAAAGTCCGTATTTCGATTTTTTAATTTTTGGGGTAAATCTTGAAAATTTCCTGAGAAATGGGGTAATTTTTTTTCCCCAATCCATACCTCGAGTCTGTACACACAATCGCCCCGTAGAAGTCGAAACGCTCCGACGTTGCCAACTGTGAAAAATTTGAGTTTTAAAATTGCGTTTTTTCGTACCTCAAACAAAAAGGCCGCCGCGACAGCCGCCATCTTGAATTTTTAAAAACCCCTCCCATTCTGTCAAAATACAGGATAATTGTAGGCGAAAAAAGAAAAAATAATTATGCTCGACCACGCCGTTTCGGATCTGTGGTGCCGCGGTTCGGGGTCGAAAAATCAAAATTTTCAAAACACTACAGCTCGGCCGCCATCTTGTTTTTCCAATTTTTTCCACTTTTTTTATAAATCGTTTCCTAATTCTTTCAATCTTTGCGAGTTTTAATGAAATCGGTTGGAAAACAAAAGAGCTACAAGAATCACGTCGGCCGCCATCTTGTTTTTCCGAAATGTCATAATTTTTCCCCACTCGAATCCCGCACCCGAACACATCTCCCCTACATCATTATATCGTTTTCTGTCTCTTTCTAGGAGAACAATTATGTCAATGAGTGAGTCAGTCAGTGAGTGGTAATTGAGCTATATATAGTATAATATACTAGTGTTTCGCTCTGTGCGCGAGCTGCTAAAGCAGCTCGCGGGCCGTGTTAGTCTCAAATTTTGAAGGATGGGTGGTGGTGTTTCATTTTTATGCAAAAAATATGGGATTAGAAAAGGAAAATTAAAAAAAGGAAGATCACAAACATAAGTTCTCTAAAAGGAGTCGCATGCATGAGCTACTTTATAATATTTTTTTAAAGATATACTATTTTTTAAAGAAACAGTAGGTAGGTATACGTTATGTGAAATTAAACAAAAATTGTTATTTTTTTTAAATCAGCCACGTATTTAAATATTTATAATTTTAGCCAGGAGTAGAATTAAAGATAATGTATATTGAAGATTATTAAATGGCAACAAAACGGTTTTTTTTTAGTTCAAGCCTGTATTTAAATTCCTTCTTGTAAATAATTTAAGCTACGTGAAAAATCATTCATTCATTGTTCATTGGAAATTATTTTATCTACTCCAGCATCGGAAAGTTCCAACGAAACCGGTCAATTTCAAAATGACGCTGATTTTATAAATTTTGGTAACAGTTTCCTGTTTTGTGATATTAGGGATCCTCAGATATCGAATTTGAACGAAATCGCTACAATAACAAAGAATATCTAAATGGCGCTGATTTAAATTTTGGTAACAGTTTCCTGTATTGAAATCCCAGGGAGTCCTAAATATCGATTTTGAACGAAATCGGTTAATTTTAATAAATAATTTCAAAATGGCGCAGATTTTCTAAAATTTTTGTACCAGTTTCCTGTTTTGTGATATTAGGGATCCTCAGATATCGATTTTGAAAAAATCGGTAAATTAACAAATAATTCAAAAATGGCGCTGATTTTTTTAAATTTTGGTAACAGTTTCCTGTATTGAAATCCCAGGGAGCCCAAAATATCGAATTTGAACCAAATCGCTCAATTAACAAAGAGTTTTAAAATGGCGCTGATTTTGTACAACTTTGGTATCAGATTCAGTTTTGTATTCCCAGGGAACCCTAAATATCGATTTTGAACGAAATCAGTCAATTAACAAAGAATTTCAACATGGCGCTGATTTTTTAAAACTTTTGTATCAGTTTTGTGATCCCAGGGAGCCCTAAATATCGATTTTGAACGAAATCAGTCAATTCAACATGGCGCTGATTTTTTAAAACTTTTGTATCAGTTTCCTGTTTTGTGATCTTAGGGAAAGCTAAATATCGATTTTGAACGAAATCGGTCAATTAACAAAGAATTTTAAAATGGCGCTGATTTTTTAAAACTTTGGTATCAGTTTCCTGTTTAGTGATCCCAGGGAACCCTAAATATCGATTTTGAACGAAATCGGTCAATTAACAAAGAATTTCAAAATGGCGCTGATTTTTTTAAAATTTTGGTACCAGTTTCCTGTTTTGTAATCCCAGGGAGCCCTAAGTATCGATTTTGAATGAAATCGGTCAATTAACAATTAAATTCAAAATGGCGCTGATTTTGAAAACTTTGGTATCAGTTTCCTGTTTTGTAACCCCAGGGAGCCCTAAATGTCGTTTTTGAACGAAATCGGTCAATTAACAAAGAATTTCAAAATGGCGCTGATTTTTTACAACTTTGGTATCAGTTTCCTATTTTGTGACCCCAGGGAGCCCTAAATATCGATTTTGATCGAAATCGGTCAATTAACAAAGAATTTCAAAATGGCGCTGATTTTTTTTTACTTTGATATCAGTTTTCTGTTTTGTAATCCCAGAGAGACCTAAATTATATCGAATATGAAAGAAATCGGTACATTATTAAAGAATTTCAAAATGGTGCTGGTTCACTTTTTCATTAAAATCAACAGAAAATAAATGTAACGGAAAATCGACGACATTAAAATTGCAGGATGTGTGCTATTTGGGGTGTACGTACGGGTCTGTTGGTAGGTGGGTATGTCGGTTGGCGGGTATGTCGGTAGGCGGGTATGATGGTAGGCGGGTATGTTGGTAGGCGGGTAAGCAGGTAGGCGGGTATGCAGGTAGGCTGGTATTCAGGTAGGCGGGTATGTTGGTAGTTTTATGTTTTTTTTTTCATGCCTTTGGTCGAACTCTTTCTTCAATACCCTGGCCGTGCTCTTCACCCGTCTCCGAAATCCTCAATCATCAACTCGCTTCACATTTTTGCTCCCAAAGATTCGTTAGAATGAGAGTCCTATAATTAAAACAAAGTTTGAAAAGGAACTACAAGTACCCAGTCTTTTAAAGTTCCTAATCGCCATATAATTTGGTATGAAAAAAAAAATCCGCCATCTTAAAAATTTTTTATTTCGCTAAATATACCTCCTCGTCCTGATCATCTCTTGCCAAGAAACCACACTTCCATCTCTTATACTCTCCGAGATAGACACTGACGAAATTTTTTGGCGGCCATCTTGAATCCACCTTTTTGGAGTTTTTTTAAACTCACCGCCAATTGGATGAGGTTTCGAGTGACATTTGTTCGAGCAGGTATCTTCAATACCTCGGCCGTGCTCTTTACCCGTCTCCGAAATCCTCAATCATCAGCTGGCTCCATATTTTTCTTCAAGTTTAATTTTCTGACTTGTATACGAAGACATCAGTGAAAAAAAAATTTTCATACAAAATTTTACAGGAGGAAATTTTTGGGGAAAATGTCGAAACCTACCTTAAATGTGGCAACACTGATTAAATACACTGCCGGTCGAGTTGTACAATCGATCCATACATGTCGACTTTCCCAAATGTTGCCTACTGCCTCAAAAACGTGATCGAAATTTTTAAAAACACAAAAAGAATAGAAAATGGCCGCCACCTCGTTTCACAGAAACATTATACATAGTTTTATAACTTTCCCGTAAACTACAGGATATACCGCTCTTGATGACGTTTCAATCTTTCATCTTGCTCATACCCAGCCGAAATGATCGCCCCTGAAACAAGACCATGTCGAAAATTACTTTTACTTTGATAAATTCCAGTGTTGCCAGACCTCGACGACGAAAATACCCAAATGTCATTCGTACAAGTAGGTCAAGTGGTTGCTCGTACTCGAATTTTGCAAAAAATACGTATTTCGATTTTTTAATTTTTGGGGTAAATCTTGAAAATATCCCGAGAAATGGGGTAATTTTTTTCCCAATCCATACCTCGAGTCTGTACACACAATCGCCCAGTACAAGTCGAAACGATCCGACGACGTTGCCAACTGTGAGAAATTTGAATTTTAAAATTGCGTTTTTTCGTACCTCAAACCGAACGGCCGCCGCGACAGCCGCCATCTTGAATTTTTAAAAACCACTTTCATTCTGTCAAAATACAGGATAATTGTAGTCGAAAAAAGAAAAAATTGTTATGCTCGATCACGCCGTTTCGGATCTGCGGCGCCGCGGTTCGGGGTCGAAAAATCAAAAATTTGAAAACACTACAGATCGGCCGCCATCTTGGTTTTCTAATTTTTTCCACTTTTTCTATTGATCGTTTCCTAATTTCTTCAATAATTGCGAGTTGTAACGAAATCGGTTGGAAAACAAAAGAGTTGCAAGAATCAAGTCGGCCGCCATCTTGTTTTTCCGAAATGTCATAATTTTTCCCCACTCTCATTCCGCACCCGAACACATCTCCCGGACATCATTATATAGTTTTCTGTCTCTTTCTAGGAGAACAATAAATTATGCTACTTCCTAATCGCCATATAATTTGGTATGAAAAAAAAAATTCCGCCATCTTGAAATTTTTTTCATATGTTCGACCACGCCGTTTCGGATCTGTGGCGCCGCGGTTCGGGGTCGAAAAATCAAAAATTTTAAAGCACTACAGCTCGGCCGCCATCTTGTTTTTCCAATTTTTTCCACTTTTTCTATAAATCGTTTCCTAATTTCTTCAATCGTTGCGAGTTTTAACGAAATCGGTTGGAAAACAAAAGAGTTGCGAGGATCACGTCGGCCGCCATCTTGTTTTTCCGAAATGTCATAATTTTTCCCCACTCGAATCCCGCACCCGAACACATCTCCCGTACATCATTATATCGTTTTCTGTCTCTTTCTAGGAGAACAATTATGTCAATGAGTGAGTCAGTCAGTGAATCAGTGAGTGGTAATCGAGCTATATATAGTATAATTAAAGAAAATTAAAACATTAAAGATTAATCCCTCCTTAATAGACTGTTGCAAATAAAATTTTAATTTTATTGAAATATAATAGTGAAATTCTCATTCTTGCAGAATACGTTTACCATTTTTGCACTTTTGGGTGACACTTTTCACCCATATAAATCCACGAAAAATTATAATAAATGACTTATAAAAAATACTAATATGATAAACACGCTCTTTAAATTGGACTGTTGCAATTCGTTTTTATACGTTCTATACAAAATTAGTTAATAAAAAAATCAAATCAATGTGCACGATTTATCAAAATTTACGCGTCACAATAACCTGTATTTCTTAAAAGTTTGACGAAATTACTGATAAAATAAAATTTACCATGAATGTTTAGTATTTATATAACACAAATTGTGTAAAAATTAAGTTCTATAAAATACCTATATGACCAAAAAATATTATCAAAGTCTGATCAAATTCACGTGTAAAATGGTACTGCAGATCGTACGACCGCACGTACGTACGAACTTGACTACGCAAAGTATCAAAGTATCTTTACTGGCCTATGTCGTCTATGTATGAGTGCAGCCTAACGGTCTACTGTGCGGTATACCTACAGATTCCAAAATTGACCGATGGCGAGTATACGGCCTCTTAAGTACATACTTAGTTCTTTAAGCGTTGCCAGTATGGCCCCAGTTCGTTTATTCATTCCTAGTAGATAACTAATTGTTTGATCAAATTTGTAATGGCATAAAAACACGTTAACAAGGGATAACAGTTAACAACTTTATGAGGACGGCATGAACGGGAAACTTTGAGAATAGGTATTGAACAATAATTATATTGCCGTCGCGCTGCTCCTCGAATAGAATTCCTTAGCACCCGATAGGGACAACTGCAGCTTGGACCGATATACTACCTATGAAAAACAGTTGAATTCTTAGATACTCTCTTTTTTTTCTGTTTCCTCCTCCAAAACAGAACCGATATAATTTTTTTTTCAAGAATAATAATTTAAGAAGGACTCCGGCTATGTCGGTATGTTTTTCTTTATTGTCAGTCAAAATTTGCGGGATATCTGATGATGACGCAAAAACTGGGCCATTTTTTGCAATTTTTGAAGGTTCCATATTCTTAAAATTATTAATTTATCGAAAAAAGCAAAACATAGGGACATGGCACAGACACAATATATAAGTTGAGTTTTATGGTGCAAAAATATTTTCTCTATTGTAATTATGCACGGAGAAAACAGACTTTAATACGATTGTATGGGGAAAAAGCCCTCCCATCGTCTTAACGCCCCATGGAGAACAAACAGCAAAATACACATGCAGCTATGTTCCATGGCAGTAGCCTAGTAAGTATAGCCTGTGGCGACCGGCGGGTATGACAAAAGGCAGATCCCGCATATTATCTGCCATCGCCCATCGCTGATCGATCGTGACTCACCCGTGGACCGTGGTGCGATTATCTCACTGGACCGGTGAACCCGTTCAAGGCGAACGATATTGAAACTAAGACTCCACGCACACCGGCAAAGTGGAGTGAAGTTAGTGGAGTATCTTTCTTTATAAAGAAACTAGCAGATGTCACGGGGACTTCGTCCGCGGGAAATAAGTTTTTTAAATTTCCTTGGGAACTCCCTGATTTTTCGGGTTAATATATAGCCTATGACACTCACAAATAATGTGGCTTTCTATTGGTACCAGAATTTTCAAAATCGGTTCAGTAGATCCAGAGTTTACCTACCCCCTACAACCTAAAAAACTTACAAACTTAACCTCTTCAATATTAAAGTATAGTTAGTTAAAAGAATAACCTTTATTTAATTTGGGATAAAGGCGACGTTTCTCGGCTCCTAAAGGCGTTTAATCCGAGTAGTTCTGTTGACCAAAAACCATTGTTAACCTTGAACCGCCAAGATGTGGAACACCCTCCCAGCGTACGTCTTTCCTACCACGTATAAATTAGGTTTAACTTAAGGATAGGTACCTTCAAGGCAAGAGTGAATAGGCATCTTATAGGCAAGCGTGTTCCAACATCATCATTGCTTTGCACTAAGCATGATTGTCGTCAAGCGCAAGTCTATTACGCAATATAAAAACCATTGTTGCAGCAAGAATAAATTAAATTCACTTATCACTACAATGACTGATAGGCTTTACATAATAGAGGTACAGTGGTGTACCGTGTCCTACGTTTCTTTTCAGTTACATACCAATTTCAGCTGTAGACACGTCAACGAACATAAAACCTCAGTTTAAATCGCTACTTTGGTTTGTTTTCACACTGTCTGTATGCGGTGCTCCTTAGTTTCCAAACAAGAACTTTTCATCTGTGTTATCTTCGATGTTTTGACAGTTCACGGTGGTTTTAAGATTCCACATCTTTTTAGGCTAGGAACAATTTATTTATATTTTTACTTACATCCATTTTTTCAGCCGTTGCTAAGTCCAGGGGCCAAGCAGTGGGCTGTGGGACCAAGGCAACAGTCCGAAACGTAACGCTTAAACCTAGGTTTATAGGTAAAAACTTTATAGGTATAAACCTAGGGTAGTAGTGGTAGTAGAGTAGGTACTCTCCAAAGGTTTTAGTGTATGGGTGAATCCCGAAAGTGCGTATGATGAAGTATTTTATTATGGATAGTCCAACGCGCATTAGTTGCGGTTATAATAATACTAAATGATGCCGCGTTCATTAGGTTTTAAAATCCTGTTTAAACTCTTTGGTTTCCCGGGATAAAAAGTTCCTTAAGTAAGTATATCATTCTCATGTTCCCAATTGACCGACATTCATAATATGTCAGGTCATCGCCGCGACGTGATTGAAGGACAAACCAACAAACAAACATACTTCCGCATTGAATATATGGGCCTACGTATAAGTCTCCCCGACCAAATTTCCCGAGCAGCCAACTCGGAGATATTTTAATAGTGCAAACGACTTTATTCTCTCACTCTCTTATGAAATTTAAGGATATTGAAAAAACTAGAAGTTTAATTCGCTATAATCCGCCACAGATGGTAAATCTATGTGGTACAGTGCGTATCTTGAACTGGCAGCCCGCGATATTCTCCACACCACATAAATCTTCCAAAATAACCTCAACGTACGTTTCACTCCGACACCGGAGCATCTTCAGGAGATGTTGACTCTACAATGCCCGATTGTGAAGTCAATTAAATTAAGTAAATTTAAGGAACCTACCTAACGTAAATAAATAGTTACCTACGTATTAAAAGAAAAAAGACAACTGCCTCTCAGTTGCAGTTCTTGACCATAAAACTTACCTACTAAATGTAAGTATATGGTACTTATGACAAAAATAAGTAAGTAGGTAGTAGGTACCTAAGTATACTTACTTTGGTCCTTATTTTTGCTGTACCTAAATACCTAACTACCTGAGGTAGGTACTTACCTACTGTAGAAAGTTGCCTTTATAAAAACTAGTTGGTAGTAGGTATCTACAAAAAAATGAAAATAATTGAACAAAACTATCGGAACTTCATCGACAGTACGATTATCTCTAAAAGCTCGGGCATAAAAACTGAATGTCATGAAGAAACGGTCGCTGAGGCAAAAACGCATCGGGCGGCTATCCATTATCAGGATTCTTATCAGGCAACGTATCCAAGGATAGATACTGGATCTCCTTTGTGTGGATTTATTAATCTACTTTCAATGTTTTAACTTTTTAATCGTGAGCTTCAGTCGTGGACAATGATAAATGTATGGAATTAAATAATATAGGTAGGTACTTTCGGTTAAATGATAGATATTTTTTCCCACTAGCTGATGCCCGCGACTTCATCCGCGTCGTTTTAGACTTTTAGTTTTTTTGGATTCCCGCGGGAACTCCTTAATTTTCCGGGATAAAAAGTACCTAGTAAAAGTATACTCATGCCAAAAATCACGTCGATCCGTTGCTCCGTTGCGGCGTGATTGAAGGACAAAACAAACACACTTTCGCATTTATAATATGAAGTACTAGATGATGCCAGAGTCTTCGTCCGCGTGGATTACGATTTTTTGATTCCCGCGGAAACTCTTTAATTTTCCGGGATAAAAAGTCACTCTCCAGTCTCCAGTAGGTATATCTAGCATTAAGGCGCGGGACATATAGAAAAGTCGACGGGTGCTTTCGAGAAGCGAGCGGGCGCCGCCGCTTCTATGGTACCTATTTCATAGAAAATGTATGCAAGCGGCGAGACGCCGAGCAATGAGCATACTGAAGAGGCGCGGCGCGGCTATGGCGGGGGCGACGCTTCCTCGCCATACGCGGCGTGCAACTCACCCCTCGCCACTTCTGTTTATCCCGCGCCGCTTAGGGAAAATAAAAAAGCCGGCAACGACAACATCTCTCTCTCTCGTCGCGAGATAATCTCGTCGTGCACACACAGGTCCTCAACTATATCCGTGCCAAAAATCAGGTCGATCCAATGCTACGTTGCGGCGTGATTGAAGGACAAACCAATAAGAAAGAAAGAAAGAAAGAAAGAAAAGTCTTTATTTGAGCACTCCTGCATGTTACATTTGAAATTTAAAAAATAAACATAAACTAAATGGTTTATTTACAAACAAACACACTTTCACATTTATAATATTAGTATGAAGTATGATGTATACTTTTCTTTAAGTTTTTATCGAGATTTTCACTTTAAGGATAATAAAGATTTATATTTTACTAGCTGATGCCGGCGACTTCGTCCGCGTAGTTTTTTTTCCCCAGGGCTCCTTAATTTTCCGGTATAATTCCGGTAGCCTAGGTCACTCTCCAGGTCCTCAACTATATTCATGCCAAAAATCACGTTGACCCGTTGCTCTGTTGCAGAGTGATTGAAGGACAAACTCTCTATACCTATAACGTCCTTGGGGATCAAATTTTCAAAAATGGTGAAACACGTACTTCATCATATTTAACGGAAAGTTCAAATACCAAGTTTCATGGCTTTAACTTGAAAAATTAATGACTTTCACACCAACTTTCAACCCCTATTTTACCCCTTTGGGAGTGGAATTTTCAAAAACTGTTCTGTTTCTGAAACACGTATTTCTTAATTTTTACCGGTAGTTTGTATACTAAGTTTCATGGATATAACTTGAGAAATGACGGACATTCATACAAACTTTCAACCCCGTGGAATTTTGAAAAATCCTTCCTTAGTGAGCGCCTGCGTCACAAAAGAAACCTACTGTCAAAATTTCAAGTTTCTAGCCCCAGCGGTTTAGGCTGTGCGTTGATATTAATTTTAATATTTATGTCAGTCAGTCAGGACTTTGAATTTTATATATTTAGATACCTGATAATATTATAAAAAAATTACCTTATTTAAGTAGGTAAGTAAAATAGGTAATTTTAGGGTGTCTTAATAGATCAGACCTCCTTTCCGAAATGAAACAAAATTATGTAAGTAGGACTTAAAACTGTGTCTTCACTCTGCACTCTGCCATCGTTACATTCATCAAAACTTTTTTAGAGCATTTACCCATGATTTACCCGTCGCGTCGCGTCGTCCCGTTACACTAGGGATGACAACTGGTCCCATCAATGGATCAAATCTATAGGACCACGGGAAAACGCTCCAAAAAAATAAAATTACGAGTATTATGCAGACTCTAGAGCCGAGCCACACGGCGCGGCGCCGCACCGCACCGCATTACTCCGCACCGTACTGGCGGCCGTGTGGCGAGTAGTGCGTCGTCGCGTGGTCGTCGCAATGTTTTTACGGCGCCGCTGCGGCACCGCAACATGGTTGGCTGGTACTCTTCCCTATGCCGTACAAACAACTGTGAACTGAGCGGTGCGGCTGCGGCAGTGCGTGCTTGCACCCCTCCCCGCCTCGTCTGCCTCGTCCTGTTGTCCGGTGCACCTGCGGTGCGGCGCCGGACCGGGCCCGATTCGCCGTATGGCGTAATTTAAGTACTTAGTAACTACTAAGTACTTAAATTAACTCAAAAATATGCTAAATACTTACCTATGTCTGAAACATAAAGGGTATTGCATTTGAGTAAACCTTACCTTTTGTTATCTTTTACAAGGCATCGTACCGGAACGCTAAATCACCGGAACGGCCATGCCGTTTAGGGCTTTCGAATACCGGTTTTCCGGATCCCGGGATCCCGGTATTGGAAAAAATTTAAAATGTGGTAGATGTTTTTTAACTTAAAATTAGTCTTTTCTGAAGCAAACGGCAACATAAAAAACAGTTTCTTCATAAAAAAATTTTTTCACCAAATTAACTCAAAAAAGTGCCTTTTCTGCATAAATTCAGTGAAGAAAAGCCGTTAAGTAACTCCTTCACTCTATTTTATATCATGCAATATTTTATGAAATTGTAAGTTTTCTTTAAAAAAAATCACCAAGTATTGATTTTTAGATTTATTTGTATTTTGAGTATTGAGATAGTTATTTACGCGTTGACTTAATTCTTACGAAACTATCGTTTTTTCATGTATGTATAAGGTGAAAATTACGGACCACGTAATGTTCTGAAACTCCATCACATCATTTTAAATACAATCTTATTAAGTAATACTTATATTATTATCATTTAATCAATTTCTTATTCATATAAATCAGAATATCAACTATATGATTTTTAAAATAGAACTATTTTTGGATGAATTCTTACGAAAATATATATTTTTAACCTCCATTGAATTTTGAACTTTTAATATAAAGTATATTTGTGACGCATTTTTTCGACGTACACACAAAATTAAATAAATATGGCAGGGAATTTTAAATAATTAGGTAGTGAAATTAGTGTCGAAGATTGTAATTTAAACTACTATCGTCGTCGTCGTCTCAACCTATAGACATCCTGGACGTAGGTCTCCTGCATAGATCGCCACAGCCCACGGTCTTGTGCCCCTTGTTTCCAGCGGCTCCCAGCTACACGCTTGAGATCGTCCGTCCACCTAGTAAGGGGGCGTCCAATATTGCGCTTCCCGGTGTGAGGCCGCCATTCAAGCACTTTGGGACCCCAACGCCTATCGGTTCTACCAACCATGTGCCCCGCCCACTGCCACTTAAAGCTTGGACTCTTCGAGCTATGTCGGTTACTCTGGTTCGCCTACGGATCTCCTCATTTCTGATTTGATCACGCAGGTATACTCCAAGCATAGCTCTCTCCATTGCCCGCTGAGTGACCCTGAGCCTTCTTATCAGGCCCAAAGTTAGCGACCATTTTTCGGAGCCGTAAGTCATCACTGACATCACGCACTGTTCGAAAAATTTCGTCTTCAGGCACTGAGGAATTTTGGACGAGAAGATGTCGCGGAGTTTCCCGAACCCTGCCCAGCCGAGTTGGATTCGGCGATTGACCTCTTTCTCGAAATTGGACCTACCTAACTGGACTGTATGTCCTAGGGTACTCATCAACAATTTCGAGTGCAGAATTCTCAACTAACACAGGTTGGGGCTGAACGTGTGCATTAGAAATGATCTTTATCTTGCTCATATTCATTTTTAGGCCCACCTGAGGAACTACTAAATGAGTAATTAACGATATTTTTGTAAGAAGTCGATCGAAGTCGAAGAAAACGATAATTTTGTCAAAACATAAATTAATCCAAAATCCAATAGTTATTATTTAAAAGAAAATATGCATTATAATCATAATAAAATATGCATTATATCATAATAAAATATTCATTAGACTTTATTAATCAGATTTCTGAACGTTTTGAGAGAAATAGAAATGCCAAGCCACAGGAATCTAAATTCAAACACTCATTTTTCCCTCTGAGTGAACAAAAACGACTTTTCTTCACTGGTTTTAAGCAATAAAGGCGCTCTTTTTGAGCTAATATGCTTAAAATACAGGTTTTAAACTTAGCCGAATAAAAAACAGTGGCATCTACCAAGAAATATATGCAATAGTCACTGTTTCGTTTCACCAATACCGGTATCCCGGTATTAGACATTTCAATACCGGTATTGAAAACCGGCGAAAAAAGTCCGGGATCCCGGTATTGGTCAATACCGGGATCCCGGTATTGGAAGCCCTAATGCCGTTAGTGGTAGAAAAGTGTTAAGATAGCTATGTAAGGTTATTAGGCTGTTTACTTATTGAAACGATTTTATTTGATTAAAACTGGATTCAATTGCAAAACGCAGGAAGTGACGTCAATACCCTTTTCTATGGAAAAAAAAAATTCCGCCATCTTGAATTTTTTTCCTGTTCATCAGGTAGACCCTCATGTCCTGATCATCTTTTGCCGAGAAACCACTCTTCCATCTTTTATACTCTCCGAGATAGACACCGTCGAAATTTGTATGGCGGCCATCTTAAATCCGCCATTTTGAAATTTTTTTCAGCTCTCTGTCAATTGGATGAAGTTTCGAGTGACATTTGGTCGAGCACCCCCCACCTATCTTCGATACCCTGGCTGGTGCTCTTCATCCGTCTTCGAAATCCTCAATCATCAGCTCTCTCCGTATTTTGCCTTTGAATGAATTTTTGTCTTCTATACGAAATGATGAGTGAAAAAAAATATTTTCATACAAAATTTTACAGGAGAGGTGATCAATGAGTGAATCAGCACGAGCAGCTATATATATATTAACTAGTATGGCGCGTGGTTGCGCGGCCCGCTACAGCGGACCGCGTAATGGACCGCGTGGTCCACTGTCTACTTACTCGCTGTCCTACTATCCTGCCCCCCGATTATGTAAGAATGGCCGATCAAATCGTCAAAGTTCGGCGTCAAAGTAAAATAAACCACAACAGCATTAAATTAGAGCTCAATTTCGAAACACGAAATTGAGCTCTAATTCAATGCTGTTATGGTTTATTTTACTTTGACGCCGAACTTTTACGATTTGATCGACAATTCTTACATAATCGGGCAGCTGGTTTACTGTCTACGTGTTCTGATCTGAACAACACACTGCTTTGCTAGTGAGCACAGTGGAAGCGCCAGCACGCCAAGCGTCCGACGTAAAAGAAAATTCTCATAAAGGAAAAACATAAAACAAAGACCACCAACCCCCCGCCCCTCCCTTTTTGTTTGAGCAGCCCCTAAGTAGGTACCTATCTTTAATACCCTGACCGTGCTCCTCACCCATCATCCGAACCTTCGATCATCATCTCTCTCCATATTTTTTCTCCGAACCATTCGTCAAAATGAGATTTCTTCCATAAAAACAAATCTTGAAAAGGAACCGTAGTCTTGCATAGTTCTACACTAATTGTAGCCTCTTCAATATTCGCCATACATTTTCTATGGAAAATAAATTCCGCCATGTTCATCAAGTACCTAGACCTTCATGTCCCGATCATCTTTTGCCGAGAAACCACTCTTCCGTCTTTTATACTCTCCGTGATAGACATCGACGAAATGTATGGCGGCCATCTTAAATCCGCCATTTTGATTTTTTTTTCAGCTCACTGTCAATTGGATGAAGTTTCGAGTGACATTTGGTCGAGCACCCCCCACCTATCTTCAATACCTTTATCTATGGAAAAATAAACTCCGCCATCTTGATTTTTTTTCCTATTCATCAAGTAGACCTTCATGTCCTGATCATCTTTTGCCAAGAAACCACTCTTCCATCTTTTATACTCTCCGAGATAGACACCGACGAAATTTGTATGGCGGCCATCTTAAATCCGCCATTTTGAATTTTTTTTCAGCTCACTGTCAATTGGATGAAGTTTTGAGTGACATTTGGTCGAGCACCCCCCACCTATCTTCAATACCCTGGCTGGTGCTCTTCATCCGTCTTCGAAATCCTCAATCATCAGCTCTCTCCGTATTTTTCCTCCGAATGAATTTTTGTCTTTTATACGAAACGATGAGTGAAAAAAAAATTTTTCATACAAAATTTTACAGGAGAGGTGATCAATCAGTCAGTCAGTCAGCACGAGCAGCTATATATATATTAACTAGTATGGCGCGTGGTTGCGCGGCCCGCTACAGCGGACCGCGTATTGTACCGCGTGGTCCACTGTCTACTTACTCGCTGTCCTACTATCCTGCCCCCCGATTATGTAAGAATGGCCGATCAAATCGTCAAAGTTCGGCGTCAAAGTAAAATAAACCATAACAGCATTAAATTATAGCTCAATTTCGAACACGAAATTGAGCTCTAATTCAATGGTGTTATGGTTTATTTTACTTTGACGCCGAACTTTGACGATTTGATCGACCATTCTTACATAATCGGGCAGCTGATTTACTGTCTACGTGTTCTGATCTGAAGTACACACTGCTATGCTAGTGAGCACAGTGGAAGCGCCAGCACGCCAAGCGTCCGACGTAAAAGAAAATTCTCATAAAGGAAAAACATAAAACAAAGACCACCAACCTTCCGCCCCTCCCTTTTTGTTCAAGCAGCCCCTAAGTAGGTACCTATCTTTAATACCCTGACCGTGCTCCTCACCCATCATCCGAACCTTCGATCATCATCTCTCTCCATATTTTTTTCTCCGAACCATTCGTCAAAATGAGATTTCTTCCATAAAAACAAATCTTGAAAAGGAACCGCGAAATTGAGCTATAATTTAATGCTGTTATGGTTTATTTTACTTTGACGCCGAACTTTGACGATTTGATCGACCATTCTTACATAATCGGGCAGCTGATTTACTGTCTACGTGTTCTGATCTGAAGTACACACTGCTATGCTAGTGAGCACAGTGGAAGCGCCAGCACGCCAAGCGTCCGACGTAAAAGAAAATTCTCATAAAGGAAAAACATAAAACAAAGACCACCAACCTTCCGCCCCTCCCTTTTTGTTCAAGCAGCCCCTAAGTAGGTACCTATCTTTAATACCCTGACCGTGCTCCTCACCCATCATCCGAACCTTCGATCATCATCTCTCTCCATATTTTTTCTCCGAACCATTCGTCAAAATGAGATTTCTTCCATAAAAACAAATCTTGAAAAGGAACCGTAGTCTTGCATAGTTCTACACTAATTGTAGCCTCTTCAATATTCGCCATACATTTTCTATGGAAAATAAATTCCGCCATCTTGAATTTTTTTGCTGTTCATCAAGTAGACTTTCATGTTCTAATCATCTTTTGCCAAGAAACCACTCTTCCATCTTTTATACTCTCCGTGATAGACACCGACGAAATTTGTATGGCGGCCATCTTAAATCCGCCATTTTGAAAATTTTTTCAGCTCACTTTCAATTAGATGAAGTTTCGAGTGACATTTGGTCGAGCACCCCCCACCTATCTTCAATACCCTTTTCTATGGAAAAATAAATTCCGCCATCTTGAATTTTTTTCCTGTTCATCAAGTAGACCCTCATGTCCTGATCATCTTTTGCCAAGAAACCACTCTTCCATCTTTTATACTCTCCGAGATAGACACCGAAGAAATTTGTATGGCGGCCATCTTAAATCCGCCATTTTGAATTTTTTTTCAGCTCACTGTCAATTGGATGAAGTTTCGAGTGACATTTGGTCGAGCACCCCCCACCTATCTTCGATACCCTGGCTGGTGCTCTTCATCCGTCTTCGAAATCCTCAATCATCAGCTCTCTTCGTATTTTTCCTCCCCATGAATTTTTGTCTTCTATACGAAACGATGAGTGAAAAAAAAAGTTTTCATACAAAATTTTACAGGAGAGGTGATCAATATGTCAGTCAGCACGAGCAGCTATATATATATTAACTAGTATGGCGCGTGGTTGCGCGGCCCGCTACAGCGGACCGCGTAGTGGAACGCGTGGTCCACTGCTTACTCGCTGTCCTACTATCCTGCCCCCCGATTATGTAAGAATGGCCGATCAAATCGTCAAAGTTCTGCGTCAAAGTAACATAAACCATAACAGCATTAAATTAGAGCTCAATTTCGAAACACGAAATTGAGCTCTAATTCAATGCTGTTATGGTTTATTTTACTTTGACGCCGAACTTTGACGATTTGATCGACAATTCTTACATAATCGGGCAGCTGGTTTACTGTCTACGTGTTCTGATCTGAACAACACACTGCTATGCTAGTGAGCACAGTGGAAGCGCCAGCACGCCAAGCGTCCGACGTAAAAGAAAATTGTCATAAAGGAAAAACATAAAAGAAAGACCACCAACCCCCGCCCCTCCCTTTTTGTTTGAGCAGCCCCTAAGTAGGTACCTATCTTTAATACCCTGACCCATCATCCGAACCTTCGATCATCATCTCTCTCCATATTTTTTTCTCCGAACCATTCGCCAAAATGAGATTTCTTCCATAAAAACAAATCTTGAAAAGGAACCGTAGTCTTGCATAGTACTACAC
Organism: Erebia ligea; assembly: GCA_917051295.2. Taxonomy (NCBI): domain Eukaryota; kingdom Metazoa; phylum Arthropoda; class Insecta; order Lepidoptera; family Nymphalidae; genus Erebia; species Erebia ligea. Next base: position 4,070,487 of record OU785232.1, read on the forward strand.
TTTTAGCCTCTTCAATATTCGCCATACATTTTCTATGGAAAATAAATTCCGCCATCTTGATTTTTTTTCCTGTTCATCAAGTAGACCTTCATGTTCTGATCATCTTTTGCCAAGAAACCACTCTTCCATCTTTTATACTCTCCGTGATAGACATCGACGAAATTTGTATGGCGGCCATCTTAAATCCGCCATTTTGAATTTTTTTTCAGCTCACTGTCAATTGGATGAAGTTTCGAGTGACATTTGGTCGAGCACCCCCCACCTATCTTCAATACCCTTTTCTATGGAAAAATAAATTCCGCCATCTTGAATTTTTTTCCTGTTCATCAAGTAGACCCTCATGTCCTGATCATCTTTTGCCAAGAAACCACTCTTCCATCTTTTATACTCTCCGAGATAGACACCGAAGAAATTTGTATGGCCGCCATCTTAAATCCGCCATTTTGAATTTTTTTTCAGCTCACTGTCAATTGGATGAAGTTTCGAGTGACATTTGGTCGAGCACCCCCCACCTATCTTCGATACCCTGGCTGGTGCTCTTCATCCGTCTTCGAAATCCTCAATCATCAGCTCTCTTCGTATTTTTCCTCCCCATGAATTTTGGTCTTCTATACGAAACGATGAGTGAAAAAAAAAAAGTTCATACAAAATTGTCCAGGAGAGGTGATCAATATGTCAGTCAGCACGAGCAGCTATATATATATTAATAGCCAAGTTAGATGGGAACTTACCCAGAGTATAAAAGAGGATGGATGAAAGAACGAACCAACGAAATGGAAGAAAGAACCAGTATGAAGAATGAAAGTGCGAGAAGCATAATTGATAGAAATTGAATGAAAGAGTAGTAATTAAAATTGTAAACAAAGTCTCCTTCCCCCATGTTGGAGGTTTAGAATTTAATAAAAAAAAAAAGTTAATTATTCTATTTCGTCGCTATATTGCACAGTCATATAGGTACCCAATCTCGCATCATTATTATGTTTTGTATATATTAACATATAATATATTTTAATTTCATCAACAAATAGTCATTTAAATGATAATAATTCTTAAATCTAGGCAACAAGCCCCATTACCTAGATATATTATGAAGATTGCAAGCTTCAGCTTTATACCTAGTTGGTTGTTAATTTGACCTGTGGAAATTGAAACCGGCAGGTAGGTATGGTAATAGATGTTACCTTGAAACCAATCTGTTGTAATATGTTTTATAAAATATGTATTACAACAATAATTATATAGATGATCACGACTACGTCCGCGTATTGTTTTGAGAATCCTGTGGAAACTCTTTGCTTTTCTGGTATAAAAAGTGAGTTTTTACCCTTGGTCCCATTGATGGGACTACGGGTAATTTAGTAGCCTATGATTTTCCACAAGTGCAACCTATCTTCTGTACCAAATTACGTCAAAATCGGATGAACAGATGTGCTGTAAAAACGTAGCAGCCGGAAAGACAGACAGACATTTTCGCATCTATAGCATTCGCATGGATTCTTAAATTTATTTCATTAAAAAGACAGCCTTACTCCTATATATATTGATGCAGCAACAACAGCATCCTGAATGTTAGGAATCAGCTGTGGGAAATTTTAATAAAAAATTGGTGTCTGTGTCTTAGAAGCATGTCACGTGACCCAAATCCTGAACCAAATTGTTGTAATTCAATTTTAAAAAAATACACGTCGTATTTTTAACCTCCTCCTTTCTGGATGTCAGATGAAAGTGGCACCATCTTTATGTTATAATTAAGGGGATAAGTATAGCTACCTAACTTATTGCCATTTCAGGTATTTTATCTTATTGATCTTCACTTGTTCGAGGCTCAAATTAAAACAAAAACCACTGAAGTTCTCTATAAATAAAGTCGCGTAAATAGGGTTACATAAACAATACAAAATATTTCGCAATCAGTTTGTATGGAAGCAAAGTAACAGTTTAATTAGTGTTGTAGATCAAACAGGATGTAATTACGTCTTACAGTGTATCCGATCTCGTAATCTCAACTAATATAAATTGCTTTCGAGATAAATGTAGAGTTTTAATGACTTAAATCCTAAGGGTAATGTAATTAACGTCGTAGGTGGTACATAAATATAATAATACATATAATATAATATATTATGGGTACCCACATAGTAGATACATCATATGCTCATTTATCGTTTCGCTTGAGCTCAGCGAGCGTTGGAAAGGGTTTGCTCGGAGTGTCCCTACGTGATCAAATCAGAAATGAGATTTATAGGAGAACCAGGCAAATCTCATTTCTGACTCTGAGTGTGATCTGTAGAGCATACTTTGACTTAGCTCTAACATAAGACTGAGTTAGAATGAGACAGATTCATGATACACAAATAAGTCCATCTCTTTTTAACCCTAAGTGAAGCCTGAGCAAAGTCAAAGTAGGCTCTATAGATCTCAGCATGAGAGTCACCAACTTAGCTCGAAGAGTCGCTTCGTGGCAATGGGTGGGGCACATGGTTCGAGGTACCGATAGGCGATGGTGTCCCAAGGTGCTTCAATGGTGCCTGGTGGCCTCTCCTAAAGCTGCACGCAAAAGCGCAAGCGCTCGACTGACTGCGATCTCACCTGGATTATAGATAAGGTTGAGGCATTTTAAGATGTTAGCGGGCTAACAGCTGTAAGGGTATGGTAGATAAGTGGCTTTCCCACGATGTTTTCCTTCACCGCTTAAGCAAGTGTCATAGATCCGAAAAGTTGGAGGCGTATCTGTAACAAATTCTCGTTAGACTCTAGTTAGACTCTAACTTCTAGTTAGATTAAGACTTCTTTCTTCTCTTAATCCAGCGATTTCTCGATGTTATCTAATAGTGTCCATGCACTAGTATAATTTATGTCAGAGCGGCTGATCGGTTCTCACGGCCGCTCTGTTCCGATCCCGCGATAGTAGTAATTTATTACTCCCCTCGGCCATCGAGTCGCCGACCGCCTGAGACGTAGTGTAGTGTCATTCGTACCTTATCCTATGAACAATACTTCTAACACCAGTTTTAGAAAAAAAACTAACATAAGTATACTTTTTTCGGATGGAGTATGCTTCCCTACTGGCCGCTACAGCATCACCTGGTGGGTAAAATTGGGCGTGAGTCTTACCCGTTGTCCTAGGTGAGCGACGAAAGCGACACGATGCGATACGACTCCATACAAAATGACAAACTTATCCACGCGACAACGTAGATAACGTGGAGGGTCAGATACCGTTTGTTCCAGTCGCGTCGCGTGACGCGTCGCTTTATACACGTTGTCCTAGGACCTAGGTCCCGCGTTTGTCATTCACCTATAGGACCTAGGTGAAACGCGTCGCTTTCGTCGTTCATCTAGATCAACCGTTTAGAGCTCAAAGCCTTCGGGGGCCACGCCTTCTTAAGGGCGCCTCCTTTTAGGGTATCTGCAGGATGACATTGGGATTGGTGGATGGTCGGTTGCACCGATTTACTTCATCTCCCGCGTAGATGGCTAAACTCTGGAGATTGGTCGCCGCGCCTTTGGAGTTTGAATATTTTAGCCTACTTGCCGTTCCACCATTTTTATTTTTTTCTTGCAATAGCGACCACTCAATCAATTAATATTAACCATCAAAGCTGTGCTGGCGGCGTCAGCATCGAGTACCTAGAGTCTAGACTAATACTTTGATAGCTTATATCTCGGAAACCTGACATTTAGGAGCATTTTTTCACATATATATTAGTTGCTTGTAGTAATACTAGCTATTGATTAATACAGGTTTTATGAGTGGCCGTTATTTAGAAAACAAATTGGCGGAACGCTAGGTGCTTTCCTTAACAGATGAAGTGAGGTAACTGGCGCAGTCAAGGTCTTGTTAATGAATACTTACCGAAAAAATTATGGCATTTCACACGTGAGATTAACTGATGGATTTTATTATATAGGTACTTATAATAACTTGTTACTTGATACTGAGTAGGTAGGCTTAGTAAGAGATAGAGAAATTCGGTGTCAAGTTGCCAATGTCATTGCGATGTCACTTTAATAGCAGCTGAATGGTGATTGGTGTTATTGATATTGGTTTCATTGATATCGCCTTGGGCATATCTATAAATAAACTTGATGATGCCTGCGACTTCGTCCACGTGGATTAAGGTTTTTTATTCCTGCGGGAACTCTTTAATTTTCTGGGATATACCTACTTAATGTAGGTAGCCTATGAGTTAATTATAAACTATGTATCTCCATTCCAAATTTCAGCCAAGTCGAGTGAATTAACATCGAAACACAAAAATCAAAATTTTCAGATTGATAATATTCGATGCTTTTGTAGCTAAGATGTGCTAAAGGGGTTTACCTAACTGCCATACCGTTCCCAGATTAGCCCGCTTCCATCTTAGACTGCATCACTTACGGGCTTAGGGGCTAACTCGTAGTGACTAGTGGGATAAAAACCTATAAGAAAAATGATCCGACTTCAAATTCAAATTTAAAAGCACTGAAAATTTATTTTCATTACTTTCATCTAATGTAAATACCTACTCTTAGCCAATGAACAAAAAATCAAAACTTAAATTTTGTGTCTATATACCTAAGTAGTTTTTGAAGGTGGCCGAATACAGAACCTCCTTTTTGAAGTCGGTTTAAAATAACACACACACGACCTCACACGACCTTAGATACGAATAGCAATAACGTTGTCATTTCAATTTTAAATTAAAGATTCCGTCTCATTTAATTAACTTCCCAATAAAACAAATGACGATACTCACAAAGCTTTTATGTAAATTTAAGAAATATACGCAAAAAAGTTTGATTTACCTATTGACATTTATGCAGATCGTAAGATGTGTTGCATAATTATTATTAAAGCTGGTGTACACTTACCTATGTAAAAAGCCACAATAAAATGCGACCGACAAATTATATGTTCTGCCCCCCGATCATGTAAGAATGGCCGATCAAAACGTTAAAGTTCGTCATCAAAGTTTATAAACCATAACAGCATTAAATTAAAGCTCAATTTCGTGTACCCATTCTTATACGTTTAGGTATGTACGATACTCTAACGTATAAGAATGGATACACGAAATTGAGCTCTAATTCAATGTAATTATGGTTTATTTTACTTTGACGACGAACTTACCGTTTTGATTGGCCATTCTTACATGATTGGGGGGCAGATTCAGATTCTTTATTTGCATTAATAGGTAGGTTGGTACATAGAGATGGGTAATTGTAGTACAGAGTCCAACATATTACCCGAGCCGGCGCGGCGTGCAAAATAATATTATTTTGATTATAACTATGAGCTTCTCCATTACAGTTACATTTTTTTTTGTTCTGATAAAAACCCTGAAAAAATGACGTCATTTTTGAAATGTGTATAAAACTTTTGAGCAGATTACAATATTATGTCAAAGCGTTACTGGAAGGGGTGGCAAGTGAAAACTTTTGGATTATACAGACTTTAAATTTTCAAGCATAGGATAAATTAATGTGAATAGACATCTTCAATCAGGGCCGCTCCGATCTGAAACAGGGAAAGTATAACCACAGAATAGGTAAGTATAACCACACTATTTCCTATTCTGTGTTATAAGTAAGTAAGCTCTACTTACTACTTACCTGCAGGCTTAGCATGCGCACAACGAGATATCTCGCGACGAGAGAGATCTTGACGTTGCCGGCAAATTTTTCGTTTACCCTAACACACAAAATCCGGTATATTACGAGAAAAAAAAGACGGCAATCAGGATGTAAGGTAAAAATATTACTTTTATCTCTACTTCTGACGTAACGAGACAAGTAACCATGTTAGATTCGGTAAACAAAAAGAGATAACGGATGGACATAACTTTACTCGTTGTGCGCACTGCGCATGCTAGCCCTGCTAAACTTTAACCCTTCAATTCTCTCAACCCACTTTGCTTATATTCATTAGTAATAGTATTTCTCTGTATTTTTTGAAAGTTTTTACAAAGACAGTTGAGAAATTTGAAGCTCTGAAAAACTTAATGCCAATCTATCGGTGAATATCGCCGCTGCGGTTGTGCTCTACATCTGCGCCAGCCGTTATGGCGACCACATGTGACACACCGCGAGCGGCGAGGTGAACAGTCGGCCTCGACCGCCAACTCTTTTCCCAATCAGCCCCCCGATTACGTAAGAATTGTCGATCAAATGGTAAAGGTTCGGCGTCAAAGTAAAATAAACCATGACAGCATTGAATTAGAGCTCAATTTCGTCTGCCCATTCTTATACGTTTAGGGTATCGTACATACCTAAACGTATAAGAATGGGCAGACGAAATTGAGCTCTAATTCAATGCAGTTATGGTTTATTTTACTTTGACGAAAATCTTTAACGTTTAATCGGCCATTCTTACATGATTGGGGGGCATATCCCACGAACATCCGCAATCCGTTGACATAATCGTGTTTTACAAGTTACCATATAAGAGGTGGTATTCGATATAGGTATTTGGGGGTGGAGCTCTAGAAGCTATAGAGACGAATCTTCATTGATCAATCTGCCTATTTTGTTGGTCTTTTTGCCATGATAAAACCTTACATGTGCTAGAAAAATTGTGCGTGACAAAAAAGCGCTAACTCTGTCTCCTCTTCCTCTAGTATAGATGGAGAGATAATAATATATGTAGAGTAGGTACTAGGTACCTACCTGTATGTAATTACTAGCTAATGCCCTTATAGACATCGTCCGCGTCAATTGAGGTTTTTTTCCCCGCGGGAACTCTTTAATTTACCGGGATAAAAAGTAGCCTATGTGTTATGCCAGACTATAATCTATCTCTGTGCCAAATTTCATCCAGATTCCAGATCCGTTCAGCCGTTCTGGCTTGATTGAGTAACAACATCCATCCATCCATACATACATCCATCCATCCAAACTTTCGCATTTATAATATTAGTATAGATATAGATTTTAGATAAATAGTGTTGAACATTTTGAATACTTCCAATGAGCTCTCAGGGCTTATTCGGATAATATAAGAGTCACATCGTAAGCAAGATGCCGAAGTTTCGAATTGCACTCGCGAAATTCGCTTTATATTTTTGACTTTGTTTTTTATTAAATAGAGTAACGAAAGTAACTACGTATAATGTTCTTACGGGGTGTCCACAGTGACTATCTACTTACATAGATAGCTAGTTAAGTTGAAGATAATAAATTCGTGTTATTAAAAACCTTCCTACAATTTGCTTCTGGTTTCACAATAACAGTCTTGATAGCGTCAAGCGGATAGAAAATGAAACAAACATAATTATATGCTAAAATACCACTAGTGGATAATTAATATTCATAAAGCGGTATATTTATAGCATTGCGGCATGAATGAGACGTCTTCATATTCTAATTTCCTCATTAGCTCGTATTATAATGTAAAACCTGTAGCGAGGTGGAAAATAAACATTCCGTTGCGTGAGGTTTCAGGTTTCTGGGACATCTAGGGAGCTTGTAATCCTTGAGAATGTAGATTAGCGAACTAGTGTAGAAAGCCATTTTATCCGACACCCTTAAGGTGGACTACACAGGTCTGCCCGCGAAATTCAAATTTAATTTGGTTTTTCGCAATTTATAAACTAATACGACAAAGTAGGCTTATGGCATTCTAATTCCGCCAATGGCTTCACAGGGTTATATAAAAATATTTATTTGAAAGTGTCCAGTTTAAGTAATTAATCAGATTATCGACTAATTTGTGAGTAACTCACATCCAACTCGATAGTCTAACTAATTTCTTAAACTGGAAAAGTAAAGATTTTTATATAACCCTGTGAAGCCATTGGCGGAATTAGAATGCCATAAGCCTACTTTGTCGTATTAGTTTATAAATTGCGAAAAACCAAATTAAATTTGAATTTCGCGGGCAGACCCGTGTAGTCCACCTTAATATAGTAAGTCTGTACGACTGCTTCGTTAAACACTAAATGGTTATCATGTTTGATTGCAGATGATAAGGTCCTGTGTTCGATTCCCATTTATTTTTTCCACCACAAGTTAGCCCTTGACTTCGAACTCACCTGATGGTAAGTGATGATGCAGTCTAAGATGGTAGCGGGCTAACCTGTTAGGGGCATGGCAGTTATATCAAACCCCTATTCGGTTTCTACACGGCATTGTACCGGAACGCTAAATCGCTTAGCGGCACGTCTTTGCCGGTAGGGTAGTAACTAGCCACGGCCGAAGCCCACCAGGCCAGACTCGTGAAATTTGGCACAGACTTCACTTTGCATCGCGATTCCCGAAGTCAGCCCAACTTCGAGCCTTGAGCTCGCGCGCACGTACAATTTAAAAAGTTGCCGTCAACTTTTTGTTTTTCGTGCAACGGCCATGGAATTGATGTCCCGACGACACGTGCGCGCACCCCAAAAAATGCGCGCGGGCTCTAAATCCCGGAAGATTAGAGAGTCCCCACGGGATTTTAATGAATCTAAATCTACCTAGGTAGTTACATGTTTACGACAATGATCTTAATATCCCCATAAGCAGAAAGCAGCTCACACAACCTGGTCAAGGAAGGCTGTATGTAGCAGGGAGGTGTTTCCAAAATTTGCCCTTATCATAGTTAAAGTTCCTAACAGGGGGAACGGAAGCACCTCCGTGTATAGTTGTCGCATTATCCGTGTACTCCAATGGAGGATTGGAATTTTCATAGTTAGACTTTGAGGAAAAAGACAAAGATTTTTGTTTGTATTTGTTTTCGTTATGGTTAAGTAAAATAAGTAAGTTATAGTTAAGGTAATATTATTAGTTAAATAATATTATTAGTTAAGGTAGACTTAAGACTAAGAGCTTTAGTTACCTAGTTAGTAGTTCCAGTTCTTAATTGTTTTAGTACTCAGTCAGGTAATAGTTAATTATTTCCACATTAGTTTTTAAGGTTGTTGGATAATCAATACCATGAGGAATTTCCGGTAGAAAAAAAATCCCCATACTTAATTACCGTTTGCTTGTCCCCAGTGATGCATAGTGAGTGACAGCATGGGCCCGACGGACGAGCGATCAGGCTCGAGGCGCTCTCCGGAGCCTCCTCAGCCTCCCGCCATACAACCTTGCAGCGGCTTCCTCGGCAATGTGAGTACCAACTTTGTAAACTGGTGGGTACGGCGCATAATATAAAAAAAAACTGGCAGTCATAGGGACTACCGATAGAAGTGAAAACGATTTTTTTTAAATTAAGTAAGTATTTTTTTTTTTTTATTATTATTAAGTAATTTTTTTAAGACCTTTTGTCTTCGTAACAACGCGAGCATGTCGGTGTTCGCGAGCATGTCGGTGACGCGAATCCGGTAACGCGAATCCACAAGTTTACCCCTTACCTACCAAAAAGTGCTCAACGCGACCAAAGAAGTTTTCACTTCAAAAAGACAGAGTCATTACTTTGGAGGAGAATGTTACTTTGTTTGGCAAATTCGTAAGTTTACAAAAAGTTTGTTTACTTACTTACTGGCTCGTGTAGCGTTTTTTTTTGTTTGATTTGATAATGATAGGTATAATGTGTGAATTCGGATTATTCGTAAGTAGGTATAAAACTTCTGTCAAAATTTCAAATTTATTCCTGGGTTTATTTATTACCTATTCTGTGGTTAAACGTAACCCTACGTCTTTGCAAGCGGGCCTAAGAATACGGGAAGGGATCCTAAGCCACTCGAGGTTCGAGAGTTTTCATCAGGAAATCATGCAATGTATCATAATTTACCATCAAGTAAGATCGCGGTCAAGCGTCCGTCCACAAACCTGTCATTGATAAAAAAAGAGCGTTCGAGCCTCAGCGTCTGGTGGCGACGTCGTTTCCATCCATCAAGTCAATTAATACTGATCGCATATACGTCACTGCCGTACGCACCGCACGCACTGAATCAGCAAGATTTCTTCCATACTCGTCAGCACTCAACATTTATTTTCATCCCAAATAACATATAGTTATTGTATGCAATTTGCTTTCATGGTTTTCCTCAATGAAAATCATTAAAACGCCTTTGATATCGACCGATTATGTCATGACTTGTTGTTACTTATCTACGTAGTATGTTTAAATTGAATGCTGCTTGCGGCATAAATATTTTGACAACATTTTGAATGTTTTTCCACGTAAAGACGCTCTTTCTATACGGACAAACTTTTTCGACATTACAACGCATGTCACGCAAAATTTTGTAAACGTAGATTGAGACATACAAAACACAGGTATTGGTAGTCATTATAGTCCGGTATAAATGCGAAAGTGTGTTTGTTTGCGAGTTTGTCACGTCGAAACAAATGAACGTTATTTTTACATGGATATAGAGACCTGAAGATTAAAACAGTAGATTTTAAAGACCTGAAGGGTGATATAGGTTACTTCACATCCCGGAAAATCAAAGGGTTTCCAAGAGTTCCTAAAAACCCTGTCCACGCGGTCATCATCTAGTCAAATAAACCTATAATATTTTCTTGATAGTTTGCATGTTATTTTTGGCAGTGCTGTGTACACTTTTAATCGATGTACATATTATATCAGTAAATGTGTCACTATTTTAATAACATGTTATAGTTTGTGTTTGTGTTCGTTAAATGTGTATATTGTTAGTGTAGGTACCTATGAAAATAAAATAAATAAATAAATAAATAAAAACTTAGTTTTTTGCGATACGTACGGTTTAATAATGTGCGATCCACGCTATCGGCCGGTTGAAAGCGACAAGAGTCTCGCTCCGATTTGATTTACACCTCACTTTCGACGCTGTACCGTTAAAGCTTTTAAACTGGCTGATATGAAAGCCGGCGAAGCAAGACAGATGGTCTGCGGGCGGCCTTACTGCCTAATTATTGGAGTTCCTTACACGGAAATGCCGGTGAAATTGTGAAAATGGGCGATCGCCTTTTATGGGAAAAAGATGCGCTAAAACGATTATTAAGCGCTTAAGTTATAGTGTATGATTAATTGCCTCTTGTTCAGGGTCGGAGTACCGGTGGTGACCGCGCTTGTGGAATATCTACTCTATCTAGCGACAATACAATAAACACAAAATTGTCTGGCAAGAAGTCCGCGTAACTTATTTTTATATTTCGCACACACTACGACGTCTGGACATAACGTTGTTCTCCTACCCGGATGCGGATGTTTTGCAGATAAGTTTTCTGGCCGGTTCCTAGTGTAGGTACGCTCGTAGGTCTAGGTATGCAGGAATAGGTAAGATTAAGGAACTACCGTTTAGACAACAGTCTAATCTTGCCTGGTGGGAGGCTTCAGCCATAGCTAGTTACCACCCTACCGGCAAAGACGTGCCGCCAAGCGATTTAGCGTTCCAGTACGATGCCGTGTCGAAACTGATTAGGGGTAGGGGTTAGTTAAAACTGCCATGCCCCTAGCAGGTTAGCCCACTTCCATCTTAGACTGCATCATCACTTACCATCAGGTGAGATCGCAGTTAAGGGCTAACTTGTAGGGGATAAAAAAAACAGCGCCCACCACTGAACCAGGGAGGACTTCACAGTTCTGTGTGCGGAACCTATACAATGGATGTTAGATAAAAGCTTTACCAAAATCTTCTGAATATTACCCATAATGATTGGCGGTAGCCGATTGCCGGTCGGAATAAGGCTCTTTCCCCACTGCATCCGATCCGAATCCGAGAATTTGTGAACCTAAGTAGCCGTAATTTTTTCCGGAGCGAGCCGAGATTAACTCCAAATAGAAGCATTGTTTATGGACTGCGCTTGTACACTGCGTCCGATATGATCCTAGTCATCATACAAGCAACATCCGTCGAAACGGACGCAGTGTTAAATCGACATCCGGATTCGATCCGAAACCCGATTATGTAATAAGAAAATCGTAATCAAGGAAGGCTTATCAAACGGCTAATTCGAACTGTTTAAGAAGTTCAAAAATGCCTGAAAAAAATGAAAATGAAAATGAAAATGATTTATTTCATGTAGGACCACTAGTGTCACTTATGATAAGTCGTAAGAATCTACCACCGGTTCGGAAAGCTGATTCTACTGAGAAGAACCGGCAAGAAACGAACACTGCAACAAGCGGCCTGCTTGTCGAATTTATGAACTCCTTAGTTCGAAGAATATGGTTTAAGCTTTCAAATGATTACGATTTTCTTTAGACAATTTTGCCCCTGAATTGGGTATTTGACAACTATTCAAATAAATTATTTTTTAGTGATTATTAAATAGAGGATCTCCCAAAAGTCGTATTATCCACGACCCCTGTAAGTTTTATGTCGAATAACTATTTTAAACTATCGATTAAAGTGCGTCGAACTTTGATGACGTCACTATTTAAAATTTCATAAAAATCCCATATCTACCCTGTGCTATAAGCACGCGTTTTGACGTTTGAAAAAAAAGTAACTGATTTGACTAGTTGTCAAATACCCAATTATCTCTGATTCTGATCGGATACTGTACGCAAATGCACTAAAACCGGCGTGTGAAGTGGGACGCGTCCTCGTGTCGGACTTCGAATTGGCCCAGATTCACGAATTGGGCATTTATCGATGCAAATGGGCGACTTTAATGTTTTCAAATGCCATATTGTTTTTAAAAGTTTTCTCTTTTTTAACTTATCTAGGGTGTCTGGCCATTCACGGTTTGGGTCGACCATTTCGAGCCTAGATATTTTGGTCGAAACTAGGCCTATCGACGAAGTGTTGAAATCCTAAAACATTGGATGAAACTCGAGTGAAAATTGCGTCAAACTAAACGAGGGCGGGTCCAAACCAACCAAACAAGAGTTGTACTTCATAATAAATAAATAAAAATAAGTTCAATCCGCGGACGAATGCGCAGCTTCTATTTTCTGCGTTCCCTCATATATTATGGGACTCTTCAAAGGGCGGATAAACAAATTTCTCAAAAGCCGGCAACGCGGCGGCGGTTCCTCTGGTGCTGCAAATTGCAAATGTTCATGGGCAGCGGTAATCACTTAATACCAGGTGACCCGCCTGCTTGTTTGCTTGCTATAATAAAAAAAGGCGCAATCCTTTAAAACATCATCGTTCGGGGGTAATATTAGTCAGTACCTTAGAGGACTTTAGTACCTTACCATACTTTAGTACCTAAATGGCTTATTTTAACTCGTTTAAGGGGTTATTTTAAATTATCAATTTAAAATAACCCCATAAACGAGTTATAGGTAAGTACACTAAAGAATTTATTAAAAGCTTGCAATGTGATGCACGCCGGATTCCAAGCACTTGAAAGCTCATTTTTAAGCATCCTTTCCTTTAACTAAGTAAACTTGTAAGTTGTTTAAAATTGTCATAATCCACCCGTTAGTAGATACCTTACAATCTGATTCCATAACAATTCTCTGAACCCAGCGAGCTACATGCATAAGGCGTAGACATCAGACATAGACCTGCTTTTATTCGATTTTTTTTTTGCAGCGATAAATATTATTTAGTGATTTAATCATGTCACTCCTCATTCCGTTATCTGTGACCTCATGTGAGTACATTTCTACGATTCCACTATATCTTCAAGGAAATTGTACAAGTAAGAAATTTATCTCAACGGCCACGACACTTCAAATTTTACAAATTAATAGACTTATGTACCCAATAGAATTTTACTTTAAACTCGATACTTACCTATTATTGCCCATTTTCCGGAGCATGCCAAGGCGAGCTGCCGCCCGCGCAGCCTGAAATTGGATTTTTTTGGATCAATTGGTCCAGTGCTTCGTCAGACGAAAACTTAGCGTCTCCCCCGTAGGCCGTAACAGGAGGGAGTCTCAAGCCCGTTGTTAGATATCACAAATCGCAACAATTTATGCTGTGGGAAGACGTAGCCGGAGGCTGCGCAGATTACGCGAAGCGCAATCTTCTTACGTCCATAAATTGCCCTTATTACCTATCTCAGACTTGGCCTCTATTCATAATTCAAGATTTGAGTGTGCCTGATATTTTCTTAACGAAAGATGTGAAGAGTCTGGTAAGTAATCCTAAATACCGTTGAATAACCTACTGGCTGGTAATAAGTCACGATCCTTTTATGAGGTCCAAATACTGTCCAAATTATCCCTAAAAAGCCGAAATAGTCATTTTTTAGAAGATAGATTTTTTTTAAAATAAATCGAGCAATTATTTCAAAAAGCTTCCCTTTTTTTTACAAGGTTTATCGATACATACTGTCAAACGAAAGTTTGGGCTTGGGGTCGTTAGAAGGTATTAACTTAGCTAAAGAGGTGAGCCATCAGCCAAGTGCAAGGAAAGAGGCAGGCAGGCCTTAAATTTTTATTTTTTTAGCTTTTAACTCGAAACTATTGATTCTGCAGAAAAATAATTATACCTACACTCTCATGTCATCTTTTTGCCCTGCACGAGCATAATATCTGATTCTGAAAGGTCGCAAATTCCTGAAAAAGCTAATCTAACCTGACGTATTTTTTAGCTAAGTAAAAAACCCTGCCCACTCACTTTACCCCCATTGGATTTTTCAACTTTTTTTGGGAATGCAAACGACCATACTTCCAACGTACCTACCTATCGAACAGTATATCGACCTCTTATTAAGTGTTCTGTGATATCGACCGTACCTACTACCTACCGCGTTTCTATTATCATACTGACTCTCAACCATCACAATTTTCCAAGCCTCTCATCACCATAAACCAAGCAATGGATACTTATACCTCGTAGTGGCAATTTAAGTATACAAGGCTTCGGTCGGTTATGGCTGCAGTCCAAAGGAATGACGGGGCGGTATTCTTGCTATATTATATTTAAAGACAATGCAGGCCACATCACGCTTGACCTCGGAACGGCGCAAGATTATGCTTATGTTAATTCACCATCAATTCTGTTTTTCAAAGACTGTCTTGAAATACACGCGATTTTCACTCTTTAAATCGTGCTTGGTTTTTAAGTTCTTTGGGTAGAAAGAATCATTATTTCAATCCATTATGATCATAATATGTGGTGCTGGAGATGGATGCTCAACATTTCTTGGACAAAACACAAGACCGATGTCTTGATCCTAAACAAATTAAAAATAAAGATGCGGTCTCAAAGTTGAGAAAACGACGCGAGAAGAATTATCATATTACGATTTTCATGATTTGATGAGTCGGTATTTTGCGTTTTTATGACACTTTCAGACAAACACCTGATGTTTTTGTCAAATAGGGGTACCAACTGACGTAAAATACACGTCCCCAGTGATAAAGCTGTCTTAGTCTTGGGTGAACTTAAATCCCTCGCTACACTCAGGACTCGTCTTAAGTCCCTCGCTTCGCTCGTGATTAATTTTACAATAATTAATGTCTATAATATGACGATTGACATCTATGTAAGTTCCAATAAAGCGCGCGTTTGAGCTTTACGCTTGATAAACAGTTGCTAATTTGATATGCAAAATTGTAAGTGTAGACCCACCTAATTGAGCTGTCCTGTTTTAACTTATTATGTGGTAAACCTAAGCATATTTGCCTTTTATTTTATAGAAAACGGGCAATTCAACAGACAGGATGCATTCAAGAGGTTCCTATGTGCAACTCGACTAGTTTTATACTTTTTGTGTAATAAAACGCTTTTTTAATAATTTTTTTCAACCTATCGGACGCTCACTACTCGGAGGAGCACGAGTCTCCTCTCAGAGTGAGAAGGGATTGGCCAAAGTCCACCACGCTGGCCAAATGCAGATAGGTAGACTTCACACCACCACCACTACAGCCTATTAACGTCCCACTGCTGGGCACAGGCCTCCACTCTCATATGGGAGAGGGGGACTTCACACAACTTTGAGTAATTATAATATTGTAGCTGGTATACCGTATATTACTGTACACTGTTTTAACTGCCTCGTTGGTCTAGTGGTTAGCATGTTCGACTGCGACCGACGAGGTCTCGGGTTCGAGTCCCGGGTCGGGCCATAACATGTACCTATTGGGTTTTTCAGACAAGAAATTCTCAGCATCCCGGAGTTAGGAAGTTGGCGGTGTTTCACCCCCGTGCCTCGGAGAGCACGTTAAGCCATCGGTCCGGCGCCTTATCTCTCTCCGGTCGTGTCGGATTTTCCGTCCCATCGGGCTATGAGAGTAAAGGAACAGAGAGTGCACCTGTGTTTGCGCACACACTTGTGCACTATAATATCTCCCGCGCAGATGGCTAATCTCTTTGGAGATTGGCCGCCGTGGCCGAAATTCGGTCGGGAGGACATTACATTGACATTACCCCACCAAAAAAAAAAGAGTTTCGTGCCGGCTCTTCTCAGCAGAAATTTCTTTCCGAACCGGTGGTAGAGTCAAAACATGACGTAACATAAGAGACGTCTGTATGTCCTACATGTTATAAATAAATAGAGTTTGAGTTTACTGTCCCACAAGAAGGACAAAGTATAATGGTTAAAATTTTGCCTCCCACTTTCTTGTGGGACCGTTGACTTAAGGGGCCGGCGACCGCCGCTCGCAACTTCTACTCGAACCGCAAATATAAATTTGCCGGTATATTGCTATCCCTATTTGGCTGAAGACACATGATCGCGTGCAAGCGCGATAGCAATATGAGCGTACAGAATTTGTTGTACATTTAGTCTTGTTCCGTGAATACCAAAAATGATGAATGAAAAATTGTTGTGTTTTTAACTTCGTGTTGTTATTCTGTAACTTGACAATATAGGCTATGTTCCTGATCAATAAGTACGTGAGGTATCGTTGGTTTTAATATGAAACAAATAAGGAGAAAACATGTCGTTTATGTCGCAAAAACATACAAAACGCAATGCACATTTAATTTTGGGAAAGTATTTTGGAAAAATAATTATCCAGGGACCTAGATAAATACAAGTTCAATCTTAATAATCGCATAATATGGAGGAAATATGCTCGAATTACTAATTATTTTGGTATTACGTTTGTATGAGCAATTCACCCTCCGCTGGCGCCTTAAAACTCATAGTTGAATTTTCCCCACTATGGTTGGAAACGTTAAGTTTATGTCATACTAATATTATAAATGCGAAAGTGTGTTTGTTTGTCCTTCAATCACGCTGCAACGGATCGACATGATTTTTTGCACGGGTTTAGTTAGTTGAGGACCTGTAGAGTAACATAGGCTACTATTTATCCCAGAAAATTAAGGACTTCCCCCAAGAATTACAAAAAACTTAATCGACGCGGACGAAGTCGCGGGAATTAGCTAGTTAACTATACAAAAAGGGCAATTTAACAGGCGGCAGGATGCATTTACGCACCTATGCGCAACATGACCAGTTTTGTACTTTTTGCGTATTAAATGTATTACCGACGTATTAATAATATAGATTTTCTTAGAAATTTCATATTTCGCCGTCTCAAGGTGCGTTCTAGTCGTAGCCTGTATTGCTTGTAGTGTAGTTATGTAATAGTCATTTTTAATATCCTTAGTACCTTAAATTATATACTGGTTGAGTTAGAACTACACGGAAGAGTGGTTACGTAAAACCTGAGATTTTATTACTATAATATAAGTGAATTGATGTTATCTTGTACCATGATTTTTTATATAAAAATTAGTTACTTACATACTCAATTTCTAAAGCAAGTCCAGCGAGTATAGAGTGGTCCAGTGAGTATAATATAATATGTAATTTGAAAAATTACGGGCTTTATTATAAAACGTACAAAACTTCACTTATTTGACCATCCTGGGTATATCTAGCGGCCCGCTAGATATACCGCGAAAATTGCACCCGCTAGTAGCGGGTGCAATTTTCGCAAATCATCAAACACATGCATCCCGAAAGTTCAAAATACTTCTTAAGTAGGTACCAATTTTCATTAATATAACTTGAAAAATGACAGATTTTCATATAAACTTCCATTACAAGTAACAGCATTATAAATAGACCAAAATGGATCGACTCGACTAAATACAGCAATCTTTTATATGTATAAAAAGTATTAAATTTTTGGTATTCAGATTTCAGACATGTTTAATAACTAAATTACTCGCTACTCGACTAAAATACTAGCGTAGTCCGAACTAGCCATAAGCGGCTTAGATTGACGCGGCGGCGTTGATAGATTAGTCAATCAGCCAGGATAAGTCACTATATATAAACCTGCTGATTTCAGCCGTGATTAGGTAAGTAGGTACATTACAATCAACCATCGACCACACAACCAATAGACGCCTAATTACTATGCTTTCGTAATGCAAACAATTCAGTCAAATGACTCAAGTAAGCGGGCGCGGGGTACTAAACGCTGATTGGTCTACTCAAGGTCAAAAAAATCATAAATCAAATGGGATGGGGTCCTAACTCCTAATAATTATTTATCGATAATTAATTATCGATATACTCTAATTAATATTTAAATAACTCGGTAGGTTTTGTTACAAAGGCGTGGAATTATATAAGACCTATTAAGTCTGATGTGTTGTCTGAAAGTGTTCGCCCTATATGAGGAGTCTATTAGTTGTATGGTCGATGCAATCAACCAATATTGCATCTCACAATTTATTCTATGATTGTGTTGTTGCTCAAGCACTTTATGAGTCTCAGGGATCGAGGGGAGAGCTCAGTCACGACTAAATCTAAGTACCTAGTCCGTCATTAATTGTATTGCAATTAAATTGGAAATCTCAATCGATCGTTTGTTGCAATTGTATCGCCCTGGAGGAAGCGGTCGGTTCCAATTAGTTGTAATAAGTAGACCATTACCTCTGCCTTTCTTTATTACTATTTGCTATCCGCTTTGTTGCTAGTTGCTACTTGCTGCCACGTTACTTTACAGTCAGTCAGTCACTTCAATACATTGCCGGTTTACTATTGAGCACGACTCACTTCTCAGAATTAGAACGGTTTGGCCATAGACCACCACGCACCTCTATCTTTTCGGAGTTATAACTGCCGATAGAAGTGAAAACGGATATTTAATTATTATTATTTTTTTAATAATTTTTTATCTTTTTTTATTAAAGAAAATAAATTTAAAATGGTACCTAATTAAAAAAAAAAGTTTACCCCCTACCAAAAAGTGCTCAACGCGGCTAAAGAACTTTTTCACTTCAAAAATTAAATATCACTTGCTATATCGGTAAAGGAATAAATCGCGAGGAAACCTGCATACCGAGAGTTCTTCATAATGTTCTCAAAGGTATGTGAAGTCTGCCAATCCTTGGCCAGCGCGGTGGACTATGGCATAACCCTTCTCAGACAAAGAGACTTTTGCACAGTAGTTACTAGTGAACCGGCAATGGTTTAAAGACTGAAATAATAATTTAAAATCAACGACCTCAATTTACTTATACGGGCCCTGTCAAACATAGAATGTGGGCGTATTTTAGTAACGCCATCTAGTTTGAAAAGCGGGACAGCGCTATAGCAGGGACAAGGACAGGCATAATACAGGTGTGGAGCGCGCTCCACAGGTCGCATGCCCAATATTTTTCTATGAAAGGGCCCATCTAGTACCTACATATATCCATGTTGAAAAATGCCGGTGATAAATAATATAAACAATGTTATCTAAGACCACACGCACTAGCTAACAGTAAACCTAGACCGTCGGATAGATCTGATACGGGATAATTACTGGATACCAGATGGAACGACTATGCTAAACGCCAATTAGCAACTTTCTTGTAGTGTCAGCACAAAAAGATACAGATAAATCTTATCTTACTGTTTAAAAAATTTTATAAAATGTATAAACTTTCCAATTTGCAAGACAGTCTGTCAGAAAAAGATGTACCTAAATTGGTATATTGTGTGAGTTCATGCCAAAATAAAGTATATATTATTACAATTAATCCCCTTTTCCGTCAACAGTTGAGCGTTTAATAATAACGTGTTATTCTAATCTGTTAATTAATTTCGATAAATGATTGACGAAACATAATATTATTTTCTCTTCTAAACATTTAGTTATTTTGAAATAAATTAATAATTGAAATAATTCAATTATTAATTTATTATTACTTAGGGTCCTTTCAGACGTGCCACAGCCACAACATCACAATCTGTGATTCACAGCGCAAAAATATTTCCTCTGACAAAATTTTATGAAAATGGTACTTCAGCCTGTCGTGGACTTGCGGTCAATACGATAACCGCCCTCGTAGGCGAGCGATTAACCAAGTTGCGTATACCTTCATTATTGAAGATTTATGGTAACACCCCTTGGCCCTTCAGAGACCATTCCATAATTTTTGGCAATAATTACGCAGCTGTAGTGTGGTCCAATGGTCATGGCGTCCCGTCTGAATATGCTCTTACAATAAATACTGTATCAATCGTCATCATCGCTATCATCAATCAGTGGTATTTTAATTCTAGAAACAACTTTTACTTTAAAAGTATTAGATTATACTCTTTAATAAATGTTTACTGATTTAAATTGATTTCTATTAATTAATCAATCACTATATTAAAGAAGACATCGTCTATAAAACATAAAACTTTTAATTAAACAGGACTTGTGTATGGTTAATAGATTCTAATTTATATTGCTTTTTTAAATTTAAACATTTTGTGATATTTTTGAGTAGAAGAATTCTTATTTCGTTATTCTCTATACCTAGTAGAAAAATGTTTATTTAAGATAAAACAATATTGAAAAAAGCAAAGTTTATTTTAGGAAAACCCATTTATGTAATAATTAAAATACTTACGTAAGGTTGTTCAGCCTTCAAAGTAACACCACGTTTGTTTTGTATTAAACTAATCTAATGAATAATTTGTGCGTCATTATCAGCTAAGAAGTTTTATCTAATCTTATTTTATCTTATCTTTTATTTCTAGATTCTGTTCAGTTATAATATTCTAAATATGTAAAAGGAAAAGGTCGACTGACTGACTGATCTATCAACGCACAGCTCAAACCACTGAACGGATGAGGCTGAAGTTTGGCATACAGATAGCTTTTATGACGTAGGCATACGCTAAGAAAGGATTTTTGAAAACTCAACCCCTGAGGGAGTCATAAGTGTTTAATTAGTGTAGTCCAAGTGGATGAAGTCGCGGGAATAAGCTAGTTGATAGCTAAAATAACTCCATGTTCTCAGATTATGACAGCTCAGAACAAGTATTCAATTAATTCTTATCCATCCCCTAGTCGTACAACTTACACGCAAATTGCATAGCGAGTGAAGGCAGACAGACACTTCCTTTTACGACGTTGAATGTAAATTAATAAGATGTAAGTCTATGGCTCAATGATTCATTTTAATTTTTAATATAGGTATATATCTAGCTGACATAACGAAATATTCATCAGATATCTTCAAAAGTTTACATGGAAGGAACCTAACCTAAAAAATATTAAAAGGATGTTGCCTACGTACCATTTATTTCGGCGGATTAAGCGAATTACACTTCTGGCAATTACCTATTCTGTGCTTCTGGTTCATTCTGCGTTAGGGACAGGATTATCATGACGGCAGGTACTATACCTACATTAAAAATAAATCTATTTATAATAGGTGTAAATGGCTTCTGGATTATGACTTCTCCAAGTACCTTGAACCAAGATGCAAACGACTCGTAACAAATAAGGGAAAGTGTAAGTTTCCCTTACACCACTTTTGTGTTTAGTGTATTGACATTGAGTGATGATAATACGACTCCTTACAATGCGAACAAGACACAATAATGGTAGAGACACGAAGTCGAAGGAAATTGGTTATACTTTACGATTTATTGAAAATAGGTACCTATCCTCATTATAACTTGTTCTGTAATCTGTCGTAGTGTATAATATGATGTTAGCCTACATAGTAGATAATATCTAGTTTCTATAGTATCTATAGTTTTTTACTCATTCACACCAGAACGGTTGACGTTCTGGTGTGAATGAGTAAAAAACATCCATCCATGAATCCATCTATCCAAACTTTCGCATTTATAATATTAGTAGGTACCTACCTATAGATTTGGTCATACCAACTCTTCCACTTTTAATATTTACGCATTATACCTAGTATATTATTACCTAACTTTCTTTGCCAATCGATCAGCCAGTCAGCAACTCAACACCCATTCAGCAAACTCTTTCAATCTTTTGACGCAATTTCTTATTTCGCAAAATCATACCGATACGACCTCTTGAAGCACTTTCGTTCGGGCACAATGGACCATCGTGTTATTATTCTTTACCCTGGACTTTCACTGCCATTCATCTGGTCACTATTACAAAACGCGAAACACGTTTTTAATATAACACCGAAATGAACTTTATAGGCTGACTATCCGTTCAGGTTTTATAGGATTTTAACAAAACAAAGTTCATCATTATCATCATCTTTACCCATCGACTGCCCACTAGCTCACGGGTCTCTTCTCAGAATTAAATAGGCTTTTAACCTTAGAATAACTACCTACTTTTAACCCATCTATACTTATAATAAAACTGTAACAGGTCCAATTCTGTACATTGAAGATATTTTGAAAATTTTTTTTGGAGGGCACTCATTATTCGATACTGAAGCCAAATCTGTAATTTTTTTCATTTTTGTCTGTCTGTCTGTCTGTCTGTCTGTCTGTCTGTATCTTGGCCGCGCATCACGCCGAAACTACTGAATGAATTCAAACGAAACTTGGCACGATTTGAGCCAATACTACGAGGTAGGACATAGGATACTTTTTATCCCGAAATTCTACCCCCGAAGGGGTGAAATAGGGGTTGAAAGTTTGTATAAAAGTCCGTCATTTCTCAAGTTATTTCGATGAAACTTGGTATATCCACGCGGACGAAGTCGCGGGCATCAGCTAGTAGTTAATATAAGACTGGTCATTGGCCAAGTGCATATTGGCAGACTTAGGCCCGTTTTATTAAATCGACATCGGTTTGAACGACGTACCTAACTATATCGGTCAATTTATGGTAAAACCGGTCTTAAGCCTAGATTGACCGATACAATTGAGAACGTGTTCTTAGCTGATGTCGGCTTATTATTACGGACACGGTAGGTATGACACGGGATTTTAATGCGACGCGACGATTAGAAAATATGTAACTTAATTTTATAAGCATAAAATTGAAATTTCAATTTAATTTTCATACTTATAATAGTTATAATATTTCTATTCTTCGCGGGGTAAATCCCCCCTAAATCTACTAGGATCCATGTTTTGGATCCACCAGTGGATCGAAAAGCACTCTGTAGTTCATTAGGTTAATCCAGTTTAGTATAATAAACTATTTATCACTAAAGGATAAATACGATCTTGATCGAATCACGATCTTAGAGGATCGAAATGGGCATTGAAGTGTTACAGGCTCCACTAAGAACAACTTGGTGGATCACAGTGAACTCTCAAAGTGCTATTCGATCCACTGGTGCAGCCAGACGGTGAATCCTAATGAAGTTAAAGTGTTATAGGATCCACCCAGTCCATTAGTGGATCCTAGTTGACTCCAGAGTGCTATTCGATCCACTGGGTGGATCCAAAAAGTGGATCCTAGTGGACTGAGGGATGGCTGCCGTGCCGTGCTGTCTACGGGCCCAGGCCCATAACACACCTATGACAACATTATGGAGAACTCTCAACTCTACTCGTAGGTAAAGGTTTCCTCGCAACGACATTTTGATATTTAATTGCTTAAAAAGTTAAAATGCACGTATACTCGTAGCTCTGATAAGTTAGAGGTGCGGAAAACCCTCAGAGTAAGAATCTATGGGAAAAACAAAATATGTATCTACCTACTAATTGCTTATGGTTTTTCTGATTTTATCATAGTTATTTTTTCTCTAGGCTTATTGATTACTTACTGATTGGCAGTTGGGAGTTGGGACTGATAATAATATGTTACTTAGTAATGGCGAACCTACTTTTACAAAGCATCAATTTTTCATTTGCGAAAGAAGCGAAAGTACGAGTATCTATGGCGCTATACCGATCGTAAGCTTACCTAATTTAAAAAAGTAATAAGAATCTTTTTTTATTTAAGTATAACTATAATTAATGTCGCAGGTTAAAAGCTACAATTTGTCAAAATTGTTGTCTTGTGTTTTGCATATTTGACAAATGTTAAAAGCAGATAAATAAAGCCATTAGCCAATGATATTTATATGTTAAGTAGGTACCACTATTAGAGAATTTCGAAATTTAGATGTCACTTTGGGGAATTCCATGACTTTACTTGCACAAAGAATAATCTAATAGGTGCTCTAATATATATAATAGGAGATCAGGAAATGAAATACGGTGCTACGGTGCCCATTTCGAAGCCAAAAATGTTTTCTTTTATTATATTTTTAAGTATAAACCATAGACAATTATTATATAAGTGTCTTATACACTACGTAACACATGCCATCCCCAATCCAATTAGGTGGAACGATATGAGCTAGAAGGTCCAATCGCGATGGTCGTGAAAGCAGTGGCGCCG
Organism: Erebia ligea; assembly: GCA_917051295.2. Lineage (NCBI taxonomy): Eukaryota > Metazoa > Arthropoda > Insecta > Lepidoptera > Nymphalidae > Erebia > Erebia ligea. The sequence continues at coordinate 4,094,791 of OU785232.1, forward strand.
CCGGCTCTGGCGCACTGGGGCGGGTATGAAGGTCAGCCAGCGAAAGTTTAATTTGTGCCCACTGCCCACCGCCGGCCTCACGGTCAAGTGCAAGAAAGTGCAGCGAGAATGTGCCCACCTGAAAAGTTTGTTGATTGCTCGATGTTTAATAAAGTCATTATAGCGTATTTCGATACAAAATCTCATTTTCAGATATCACATGTCACTTTGGGGAATTCCAAGAATTTACAAGCACACATTCTTATTTTAAAATATATATTAATTATTCGCCAAATGTCATATCTAGGTACTTAGGACCTTTTTTATTTATGGGCTAAGTCTAGTAGGTATCCTTGAGCGTTCCGTAAACCGTAGTTCAATAGTGGTAACAAGTACTTATTTCGTCTAATTAACTTCATTAAATGTGCTGATAATATGTTGTTCAGGTATACTGAAACAAAATTGTATGTTTAGAGGCGCTTATTTTTTGATAGCGGTGTCGCTATCCTAGCGTTCCAGTAGCTACCATAGAAAACCATATAAAAAACCTCTGTAAGCTCTGAAATGAGCTCTGTAAGTGAAAATTAAAAACTTGTCTACCAATCGTTAAAAATAAAAATATTCTCGGTAGAATTGGTTTTCCGAACCGGTGGTAGAGTCTTGAGTCCTGACTCATCATAGGTGACACAAGTTGTCATACGTTGTGAAATAAATAAATCATTTATCATAAAATAACCTTCAAAAAATAATTAAGTAAGTATTATCTTTACGAATGACAGGTTTGTAAAGGTCACAATTTCATGAGGTAATGATGCAGATCGAGATTATTCCTGAAAAGAGCAAAGAGCTGTCAAAAGTTTGTGAATACAAATCTGAAATATTATCGCAAAATTGAAGCTCCCTTACATTTTTGAGCTCGAGAAAATTGGTAGTGGTGGATCAAACATAAAAATTTGAGATATTTCTATTCTTTAAATAGATTCATAATCGGCCCATATAGTGAAATCCAAAGAAAAAATTTTGATTCCTCGTACCTTTCATAAAATACCCCATATGTATGTTCAGCGACTTTTGGTAGTTTACGAGTTATAATTTTTTTTAGTTTTTTCGTGAGATTTCTGAGTGAGGGAGTGTTAATTTTTTTTTCTTTTGATTTAGTGTTTTTTCCGAACATTTTTTTTTGTGAACATGATTGCTATGAAGTGTACTACTTTGCATAAAATGATTACCATCTTAACACTAACACGAATCGGAAAATTTTTGGTTGTAAGTGAAAAGTTTAGTTTAGTTTAGTAGTTTAGTAAAGTCGAATTTTAAACTTGAGATTAAAGGTACGAGGAATCAAAATTTTTTCTTTGGACGTCACTATTTGGACCACCTGTATACCTACTTGTAATTTAAAAGAGAAATGTAGGTAACTAAATACGCGGTCTAAATGTTAGATCATAATTCATAATTCATAATCATAATATCATAATCATAATTCATAATAATATTATAAATGCGAAAGTGTGTTTGTTTGTTGGTTTGTTGGTTTATTGGTTCGTTGGTTTGTCCTTCAATTACGCCGCAACAGAGCAACGGATCGGCCTGATTTTTGGTATGGGTAATTTGAGAGAAATAGGCTACTTATTATCTCAGAAAATTAAGGAGTTCCCGAGGGAATCAAAAAAACAAACCACGCGTACGAAGTCACGGGCATCAGCTAGTTGGTTCATTAATTCGCTTATGTTTTTGTAGCTTGTGTCTTTTTACATGACTGCACATGAAGGAGGCAAATGTTTTTCCTAATACTAGTGGTTCGCCCCGAACTGAGACCTCGCGGTATCCATAAACTTACAGAGCGCCATCTTTGTGAAGTTTTGTTAAAAATAGTGAAGCTCATTAAAAATTAAATAATTTCGTTTCCTTAGAATATTTATCTAATTTTAGTATTTGTTGTTCAAGTACAGGATATAATTCAAATAAGTGATCAAGTAACAGGCTCAGCCTTTTCTTTTTAAGAGGATATGGCATGAACGGGAAACTTTGAGAATAGGTATTGAACAGTTATATTGCCGTCGCGCTGCTCCTCTAATAGAATTCCATAACACCCGATAGGGACAACTGCAGCTTGGACCGATAATACCTATGAAAAACAGTCGAATTCTTACTCTCGCATTTTTCTGTTTCCTCCTCCAAAACATAACCGATTTTAATTCTTTTTTTACGAATAATTTAAGAAGGACTCGGTCTATGCCGGTATGTTTTTCTTTTTTTTATTATATCCGTCAAATTTATTTGCAGGATCTCTGATGATGGCACGAAAACTGGGCCATTTTTTGCCATTTTTGAAGGTTCCTTGTTCTTAAAATAATTAATTTATTGAAAAAAGCAAAACATAGGAGCATGGCACGGACACATATGGATTTTATGGAGCAAGAATATTTTCTCTATTGTAATTATCCACGGAGGAAACAGACAAATGTTTTTGTATGGAGAAATCGTCGGGAGAATTCCTCTTAAGCACAAACGAATAAACTTGTACAGAGCGCCATCTATTGACAACATTGTGAAGTTTGTTAAAAATACGGCAGCTCATTAAAAATTAAATAATTTCGTTTCCTTATAATATTTATCCACTTTTAGTATTTGTTGTTCAAGTACAGGATATAATTCAAATAATTAATCAAGTTTCAGGCTCAGCCTTTCAGAAAATTGGGAGTTCTGAGGTCATCTTTGGACGTCAGAAAATCACCACTTTGAAAGCCCCCCATTTCGTCAATTTTAGGGGAAAAATTAAAAAAAAAATATTTTTGGACTCCGTTCCTCATTATCTTTAAAATGATATACCGCAACCCTATGTAATGCTATAAAAAATATTTTACTTCGCATTCGCTTCTATGAGAGCCCCCCTGAAATAAAGATTTTTATAACTTTTTAAGCCATATTCGGCGGGAGGCCATCGGTTTACATAGTATATTTAAATTTGAAGTAATTACGTTCAGTAATTCAGAAGTTATAAGGCTCTGACAGACGGACGGACGGACGGACGGACAAGTGCCAATTCACTCAAGTAGACTCAGAGACCTTCGCTTCGCTCGGTCAATAATGGTTTTCATCCAACATAAATCTTCTATGTATTATGTTGGATAAGACTTTCCAAGTATCACTTACTACTATTACCTATTCTGTGGTATCACTGTGAACAAAACTTTCTTACGCGCGTATATTGAACGACGACCTCCGTGGCGCAGTGTGTAGCGCTGTTGTCTTAACGTGCGGAGGTCCCGGGTTCGATCCCCGGCGGGTCAATTTGGGAATTTATAATTTCTGAATTTTCCCTGGTCTGGCCTGGTGGGAGGCTTCGGCCGTGGCTAGTTACCACCCTACCGGCAAAGACGTGCCGCCAAGCGATTAAGCGTTCCGGTACGATGCCGTGTAGAAACCGAATAGGGGTTTAATATAACTGCCATGCCCCTAACAGGTTAGCCCGCTACCATCTTAGACTGCATCATCACTTACCATCAGGTAAGATCGCAGTCAAGAGCTAACTTGTAGAAGATTAAAAAAAAACGAACGAATTTATGCACCGACCCAAACGTGTGCCCAATCTGTCTGATTGATAAAGTTACAAGTTTATTAACAAAATTAAGTAAATGACTCATTATAATTCTACAGATGGCTGTTTAATCGCAGAAGTCATTTCGTTTTATTTTAATTAATATTTTAATTTGTATGGTCTCAATGTTAGCACCTTAAAATATTAATTAAAGAATAAATAACACCGATATCTGCGATAAATCGATTTGAGACGCCCTCAATAATATGTATGTTGTTTACTTAACTTTATCAGCTGATATATTTTTACCGTTACGATTCTTGTAATGAAGCAGGGCAAAAAGGAGAACAAGGAAAATACTTCCTTTTTCCTTTTAAAAATAAACATCTTGATAAGAAATAAACTGACAAAATATATCAGATCGCTGAGGTTCTTAAAAGGCAGTTTCCTCAACTTAAAGTACCTAACAGATGTTATTATACTCGATTACGTAGATAATTACGTAACTATTGACGTCAACAAGTACCTACTAATGCAATATTATTTTCTAAAAAATAACTGCTGTTTTAATTAACTACAAGCACTCAATACAGGCTAGGTACATAACTAGGTACCTATATGTACATTAGCAATCTCTCCTAGGTATAATAATATGCCACTCATCAAAGCTACTTGATCTTCAATTATTAGGTACCAGGTTTATAATTTTTTTTAATGTTTTGAATTTTATTTGAGTTTGAGCGATTGTAATCCGAAACCCAAAATGTGTACTTATCTTTAAAAAGGAGGATGCAGCGCATAATAATTTCTGCAAACTAACCGACTTCAAAATACGTCTACAATCAATTCTGAGCTATAAACCACCAAAAAAATCTCAAAATGAAAGTAAGGAATCCTTAAGACTAAATTGTTGGTAGTAAACATTCTACTACCATCTGATTCTATTTCTGATTCATCATATTCTGATTCTGATACACTGGTAAATGTAAATGTGGATCGTTCACTTTATGCTAAATAGCAGTCATAAATTTTCTTATACACTTGATTTGATTTATATAGAAAATGTTTTCAACAGACTTCGTCCTATTCATTAAGCACTTGTTGTATCCACGCACGATTGCTTGGTTTAGTTGGCTTCATTAGTCCGCATTGTATTGTAAATAGGGTCCAATTAAATAACAAAAGGACTGTTTATCAGTTATTTGAATAACAAGAAGTTATACATTCAAATCTAAATCGACAGGAATCTTTTGGCAACATTTTTCTTAGTAATATAGGCAATAGTTAGTATTCTATGATATAGGCAGTAGGCACCTACATAATAATCTAAATTCTAAAGCTATTTAGAATCAAGAAGGAAACGATTCACTAAAACATCATCAGCTAATAACTGATGAAATCGCTATAGGAGGAGAAAACTTTGCCTCCTTGCTTGCCTACTTGCTTGCTTGCTATCGATTTTTCTTCTTCTTTACATCCATATTTAAGGGTATAACTAAAATTTTGGTATAAAGCAAAAGAACTCTGACTTTTGCAACTCAAAGTGGTTTTTGCATAATATAATATTTAACCCATGGTATTATTTAGTATCTTTCATTTTAGACTTGATTTACTACTGTTGCTTAAAGCGCCAAACTGTCATCGAAGAAAAAGTCGATAATTTATATTTTATCAGTATCCTTAGTCCAAAGATAAGATCAATTCTTAATACCGTTGCGTGTACGCCTCATTTCTAATTAACGTTAAACAAAAAGGTCTGTTTTGTCTTTTTAGCAGGATAAATTATGAGAGAAGTGGCCGTGCAAATAATAAACGTTTTGGCAATTACCGTTCTGAAATTACTGTATGAAATTCTAAAGTCCGAGTTGTGAGAGAGAATTCCGTACAACAGTATTTTTTCTTTTTCTTTATTTGCTTTTTTCGACTTCAATCACAGTGATAGCAGGATGTAAGTTTGCCGCCAGCAGTAGAAAAAATGACTGAGATAGTTGTATCTACTAGTCTGAATATTTGAATTTTCTTAAAAGGTTTCCTATTACTACCTATATAAATTAGAACTAACTATACTAACTATATAAACTAAAACCTATTTTCTAATATCCAAATTGGCTGGTGGATGATAGAAGATAGATAGTTGTAGCTGGTAGATGACCAATAACTTCTAATCGCATTGAGAACAATAATTTAAAACGCAAACAAACAAAAAACAATCTATTCTCGCGAGAGCGATCCTCGAGTGGAACCCATAAAAGAGAGACTTGACCAGCACATTGTACTTCTTAACAATAATTTATATTTTTTCGATCGAACCAAAACAAGCCCTAAATTATTATTTACGTGGCAGGTCATTGGCTCCGGTGCATATATTATTTTATCAAAGTTTTTTACACGCTTGTTACTGTATAGCAATTAATCAAAGTAGACGTACAAAACTACAAATTTTATTTTATACTTATCTTATTAAAAATTACGTTTCGTTTTGTCTGCATATGATAATGAAAAAGTTTATTCAAGACATAGACAAAAAAGCTATCGATAGCTTTTTGTCGAGTGTCAAAGCTCTATGCTAAATAAATATTATTGCATTTAAAATATCAAGATAAATAGCCTGATACCTATTTGCAAAGGTAGAAAGAGTACTTACAGATAATATAAAAAAATATGCTACACATGTTATTTATTCGCCAATGGTGTCAGAGACAAAACAGATACAGAAGCAGAGGCAAGATAACGTACAAAATAGCGTGGCAATTACAAACACACGAAAACATTACGCACACATACACAAAATTTAGGGCCGAACCTTGTTGCTGCATAAAACATTATATTAATATTATGTAGGGTTAGGTTGCGTGAAAAAAATTGACCTAATTTGGAAGCTATAATTTGTAAGGATTTTAAAAATAATTATTATTGGTACTTTTATAATTTCCTCATCACAAGCGATCACAACTGCAATATAGTAACACTAGTAATGGTAATCATCACCACGTGCGGGACCCTAGTTAATGTTTTGAATATAGATGTGAGCTCCGCGCTGCGTGTGATATCGTCACCGTCGCGCGCGGAGTTATAGTTCCTGTTACAACTCAAATCCTGAGGACTCCGTCAGTATCATGGCCAGTGGTTCTCGCGTCGTTCTCGCTCTGCGTCGACGCGCAGGTGATGGGGATATTATTTAGAAGAACAGTACCAACGGATATCGTGTAAATACCGCCAGATTTTAGCTCAAAGTTCCTATTGACAATAATTTCTTGGCAGTAAGCCAAATAAATGTTAATGTCGTTATTCCAAAAAGAGGTTAAATAGAAAATTACAACAGGTGTTTTAAAGTCACATGTTTTTTATTCAAATAAACTTTACAATTAGTGCTTTAGAATCTTTATTGAGGTTTTCAATAAAAATTAATGAAATTCATCCACCTAATGGAAGATAAGGTAAATTGGTACCTACTTAGTATAAGACCTCAACTAACTTTTCTTTGAAAATGGTCGGTATTGCACCAGGAGATAGAATTGTACGGAATATATTACGTTCTTAGATTATCTGTAAAATGCTTGGAGCATATAGCACTCCATGAGTTGGTCTGCCAGTCTTTTCTATTAATATTTTTATGCAAAGGTCTTTCAGGTATTCATCCTTTGGAAACCTGAAATTAAAAGTCGAAGTTATATACTTAAAATAAAAGAGTCGTCGAGTCCGGCCCTGTAATTTGTTAAAGTTCTCAAAATGTCAAAAAAGATTATTCAACAACTTAAAGCATGTATTTCTACAGAAAACCATAATATTATAGTTTTAATATATGTGTGACGATCAGTGATTATGATATATGAATAAACGGTATAGTCGTGGACGCAGACCGGGCGTCAGTAGTCAGTACTAAGACGGCGGGCGACCGGGGTGGACGGCGGCCACGATTATAACACAGACACAACGAAGCGTATTAATTACCTTACCCCCCGTGACAAGGTGGACGTCACAAGTGGCGACGAGACTAGGGGTAAGTGTGCACATAATAGTTATATACAGAGAGAAAAAATAATTATAAAAATAAATACCTTACCCACGTATCAATGTTTGCACGTCTAAAATATCATGTGTCACAATAATATGAAATCAACGTATTCAAGCATTCCAGGCTATAATATTAACTATTACGTAACAAATTCTAAACTATTTAGTTCACAATAGTTTACACAATAAGTACGGTTCTTCTCTAATTTTGATGTTAAATTTCATGTTCTATTCATGAAACGCATTATGAACGAAACGAAGTGACAAAGTAACGAATATTTGCGTATATAGGAATATAATATTATGTAGGCGGTATCCAAATAAAAAGTGCATAATGTTAGACTAGCCATGCAGCTGTTGCGATGGTGAATGGATAAACATTTTATCGATAATATTGTTACGTACTTTATGATAATAGTCTAATAATTAGAGAATGCTTGAAGGAATTTTTTACGTTGCTACAGTACTTTTAGATTTTTCCATTGATTAGAGTGACCACATACAAAGTGCAAACTGGAGTTCGAGGGTTTCGTAGTATTGTGCAAACATAAGGAATATAATATATTAATTGTATATTGTTTGCCACGGGTGCGCCTATTAGTATTGAAGAGAGATACTTATTTGTCTGTTGTGTTATAATTAATATTATGTATACCACTCCTACGTTTATGATCTTAGTAGCGATCCGAATGACGGCTGGTACTAAACGGATTGTATACCAAATTATAATACAGACAGCGGGTAGCCCAATACTAATTAAGCTAAATAAATATTTGGCTGGTATTCTGTTTGTACTATGGTTTTACATAGCTAAACGCCTGAGTAGTAAAGTACTGGTACTAATACAAATAGTAAACTGGCAATGCTAGTTGGTACTACCAGAAATATTTTACCTGTGCACTGAGTAGTAAACTGACATCTGTCGGTTGGTACTAATAATAGAAATAGTAAACTGGCAATGCTAGTTGGTACTACCAGAAATATTTTATCTGTGCACTGAGTAGTAAACTGACATCTGTCGGTTGGTACTAACAATAGAAATAGTAAACTGGAAATGCTAGTTGGTACTACCAGAAATATTTTATCTGTGCGCTGAGTAGTAAACTGACATCTGTCGGTTGGTACTAACAATAGAAATAGTAAACTGGAAATGCTAGTTGGTACTACCAGAAATATTTTATCTGTGCGCTGAGTAGTAAACTGACATCTGTCGGTTGGTACTAACAATAGAAATAGTAAACTGGCAATGCTGGTTGGTACTACCCGAAATATTTTATCTGTGCGCTGAGTAGTAAACTGACATCTGTCGGTTGGTACTAACAATAGAAATAGTAAACTGACATCTGTTGGTTGGTACTAACAATAAAAATAGTAAACTGGCAATGCTGGTTGGTACTACCCGAAATATTTTATCTGTACACCGAGTACCAGTAGGGCGAAAAGGCGAAAGAGTGAAAACTCCGTGGGAATACACTGCTATCATGAAAATGATGGTACTTGTACAAAGGTGGTACAAAGTATGGCCAATGAGTGAAAACTCAGTGAAAATACACTGCTGTCATAAAAATGATGGTACGTGTACAAAGAAAGTAAGTATGCCAAATGAGTGAAAACTCAGTGGGAATACACTGCTGTCATGAAAATGATGGTACGTGTACAATGAAAGTAAGGCAAATGAGTGTAAACTCAATATGATGCATAATTGCATACGCTGTCATGAAAATGTCAGGTGATAAAAAAAAAAATATAAAAAAAAAAAAAACTACGTGTTACGTAGGCACAACGTAGGTTGTAAATTAAATTTTCTGTTTATAAAAATATTTAACCTGAAAAAACAGGTTCCTCAGAATGACTCAAATACCAGCTTTCATTGAGGCAAAGCCCATGAGTAAGGGCGGAAAGATGACAATAGTAATTATTCATCAATTAGCTTTTAGCTAGGTAGCCTCGATCTAAGCGTGAATTACTTTTATTTGTATCTAGATGGAGTACCTTGCACACATGTAAAGGATGGAGAATTGACTGATGTTTGGAGGTTGGTTTCTATTCTAAAATATTGAATAAAATAATTAACGACTTGTTTTTCTATGCATGCGGGGTTATACTTTAGCGGCAGTACCTACGTGATAGAATCTTATCAATAACTGAAAAGTTAGAAAAGTCGTTATATTTTTTTTGGGTACCTAGTGGTATTTCAAAAGAAAATAAAATCTCCAGGCTGCGGTGATGATTTTAATCTCAAAAGGCATCGCGTACGGGAAAAGAAAAGACGAACTAATATCATGTTATTAATTATTTTTTGAAAAGAGGAGGATTGGGGATGTATAATTATTTGAGACTTAAGATTTTGTACTCTCGTTTAAACTAAATTGTTTACATGTAGAAGTCTCATGACAGACCTAATCTAGTAATTTAACTATTGTACTAAAATTATACATCAATGATTATCACACTTGTCTTAGCTTAAAGACAACATTTATACGATTAGGGTGAAATTGTTATCACAGCTTCTATCAAATCGCGACTTAAATACCAAATTATTCAATAGTAGATAATAGAGAAATATTTAATAGTATAAACAGAGTCTGCGGAAGGAAACTGAAATTGTCAAAGAGCACCCATATTCATGCAAATATTTTTTATGGATTCATGAGTCCAATGAGGCGTTCCTGCCACAGTCACGATAGATGATAATACGTGTGAGTTGCTGTTTCAATATTTTGAATTATGGATAAGTAAATACAAACTCTATTGTTTTCACTTACTTTACTTCACTAAGTAGTCAAAGCACCACAACAAATACATAATTTGAAGGTGTAGAATCAAGAGAATATTATTAAATAAGTGGCCATGAGTTGATGGATCCTTTCATCGATATGATTACAGTTTCAAAATTCTATTAGGAAAGTATTACCTACCTGTCTGTTACCTAGAAAGTAAAGACAATATTATGTAACGTCTCAAAGTTAAGTTATTTAAATTGAAAAATGGTTCAGATTAACACCTCAGCACATGTTTTACTTGTAATTTAAGTCAGCTCACATTGCGGGTCATATCCATATTATTACTTATCATAATAGTATGTTATAAAATATAGAAATTCATTATTTCCTAAAACAGAATGCTACCTATAACTAAATTAATGATATTAATACATTTTGCCTACTGATATACTTATAGAGGAAACTTGGTAATGTCATTCATGATGTCATATTTTATGGACAACTCTGACAAAAAAATATAACGATAATATTATGAGTATTAACATTTTAGTAACAATAACGTGATGTTAGATAGAATTTAAAACATCTTAGTGTAACATAAAATCTGGTTATTAAAGTTCATTTTACGCACTGTTGGTATAATTAATAAGAGCAATAATAATGTAGTGACATGGATATCTTGTGAAGCTATTTTAATATATTAAAACTATAATCCCTATATATATACCTACTTTCAAAACGATGGAATTGACGAATACCTTCTTACTGGAAATTAGAGGAGTAAAAAGTATTTTAGTTTTAACATACCTATTTGGTTTACTAATTATTGAAATTGAGGTAAAATTATGCGGTCTATATTAGACTTTGAATACAAAACAAAAGTTCTTATTAAGGCTATTATAGTAGACCTAAGTTATCCATCGACTACAGATAATTTTGTAATTTCCTACTAAGTATCTAATATTACGTTATATTGTATTAGATATATCGTTCAGTTGTGTAGCAAGTACTCATTTCGGCATGAAGTTTGTAACCACACCAAAGATTGCAGTGGTAATATGTAGGTACTTTACTTCAACGAAAAGGAAGGCTGCACAGACTGACGGATGGAAAAGTTGATGCTGGTATGATGCATATGCATGCTACAAATATAGAAATTGGAACGGTCTAAAACATTTTACAACAGATAACCAAAGCAAATTGGAATCGAAATGAAAAGAAGAAAATATAAAAGAAAAGATGATCGAGGCGCAATTCCTCAAATGTGAACGGTGATAGCAAAATACGTTACTTATTGTTATAGTATAGTGGGTAATTGAAAACATAAAGGACAATTATTATTAAGAGTTATCATTTAATAGTAGTTACTAGCTTACTATAAAGTTAGAAAGATTCATTTACATTTTTATCAATAAAATGTTCGGAGCAATCATTGATTGTGTGTCAATTAATTTTATAGGTACTAAATGTTCAATTATTTGCTTAGTGGGCTCTAGTGTCAGGAGATTAAACTTAGTAATTGTTAGAAATTTATAAAATGTTATTTGTTACGTCTCAACTATGAATGATTTGATAATATTATTACAAAATACTAAGTGTTTATAAAATATAATGTTTACATCCACTTACTTTATAGATTGTATACAAAATAAATGAAAAACACCCCTGATTGTTGGAAATATGATGATTTTAATGTGAAATCTATTTGAGGGGACAGAATTTGTGACAAAGAATTTTAATGATGTAGGCAGTATACCTGTATTTTATGTATTTTAATGACATATATATTGTAACGTTTCTACGTACACTGATTTGAACAACGATTTATTACAAAAAGACGCGGCATACGCGAACATCATTGCACTAAAAAACGGCGTTAATACTACGTACGCGGAGAAAGGGAAAGAACATAAAGGTCAACATACGCTATACCTGTTGTTAGAAAGAGAAGAATATAGATTCTGAGTTACACTGTTGTTATCTGAAATGTACGCAAGTGAGGGCAAGTGCCTTCTTAAATTCTTGCCAAAATAAAGCGCGGGTAACGTATCTAATGTTTTAAATATCATAGGATTTGAACCAAAATATTATTGCTATTATAATTATAAATATAAATTAAAAAAAAAAAAAAAGAGAGATATAGATCCATGATTGGATCTATATAATTTGTAAAGTAAAAATATTAATTATTACTACCTCTAACTCAGTGACCTACCTACCTATATTACTATTGTAATGTTTCTACGTAGGTACACTGACTTGAATCAACATAAAATAAATTATGAGCTTATTTAATTAAAAGAGATAGATCAATGTAATAGAAGTACTGATTATTATGTAATTGTAAATTAATTCTTTCAAAAGAGCAACCGCCGAGTTTCTTGCTGGCTCTTCTTGGCAGGAATGGCATTCCGAACCAGTGGTAGATTCACTCGACGATTCAATATCATGTCAAAGTCAAATGTCAAAGTCTATTTGAGTATTTAAATTTAGAATCTTGGTGAAATTTATCAAGTACTGATAAATTGAAACATAACTTTTATAAGTAGATTGACTCTATTTTAAATATAAATTTATTGAAAGGGAGAGATGTGATGCATAGAGCTAAAATAAACAAAGTGATCTATTGTGCCGGCCGTTTCCCATCGCTAGCTAGTGACTACTACTGTCATTAAAAAAATATTTAAAAAAAAACCTGATTTTGTCTACACTAGTTATTTTGATGATTAAAGATACTTTTTATGAATGTAACTTTCAAATATGATAAAAGGGGAAAGGTGTGACGATCAGTGATTATGATATATGAATAAACGGTATAGTCGTGGACGCAGACCGGGCGTCAGTAGTCAGTACTAAGACGGCGGGCGACCGGGGTGGACGGCGGCCACGATTATAACACAGACACAACGAAGCGTATTAATTACCTTACCCCCCGTGACAAGGTGGACGTCACAATATGCATGGCTACATATTTCGTCATAACAACTATAAAATATTAGATATCTTAGCCTTGATACGATGCGATACGAAAACATTCCAAAGCTACATGATAGCATGAATTTTACTCACCGATGGAACGTTACTTCTGGGGTTTTCCTGTACGAAGCGTTGTAACACAGGGGGACACAACACTTCACCATTTTATTTCAGTAAATATTCATATAAATCTCCAAATTTCACAAAAAACTTATGACACCCAAGACAACACAATGTAAACAAACGCCATAGGTCTCATAGATGAATTTTTGTCAATGTGTGCGTTGGTGTAGCACAGTGTTGCAGCAAATTAATACATACACATTTTTGCTTGCAGGGACACGGTCACACTAAGTCACACTGATTCGCATACACTTGTCTATGTGGGTGTGAAATTTATGTTGCGTCTGCTTCTATTTATATGTCTGTGAGATACAGATGTAACAATTTTGTTTGTGACACCACCCAGAATGGGTGTACAGCTCAGCGTGCAAGGGTGTAATCCCTGCATTGCATGCCAATAAATTGCATACAAAGGCAAGGCGCTGGTTTTCAGCTGTGACCCGTGTGACGCTTTAATTTATTTTGATATAAAATAAAATAAAATAAAATATATATTTATTGACAATAAGGTTTACTTACAGTAATTTTTTCCTTAACTTTGGACTCCACACTAGGGAACCTGTATCGCGGAGACCATGTTATGATTACCTAAGTTTAGACTTAACCGTTAGTACTATTATATTATTCTGTGACTTAACCGAGGACTAACTAGGTGAGATCAGTTTGAATTATGAATGCCACAAGTATACATATTATACGAAGTTGAAAAGGTAAGGTGTTAAAAAGGTAAAATAATGCAAGTATATTTAATTATGATGTGTATCTTTATATTTCACTAGCTGATGCCCGCGACTTCGTCCGCGTGGATTGAGGTTTTTCGGTTCCCGCGGGAACTCTTGAATTTTCCGGGATAAAAAGTAGCCTATGTGCTATTCCAGACTATAATCTATCTCTGTGCCAAATTTCATCCAGATCCGTTCAGCCGTTGGAGCGTGATTGAGTTACAAACATCCATACATCCATACATCCATACATCCATCCAAACTTTCGCATAATTATAATATTTATTTGATTATATTTTTAACCGACTTCCAAAAAGGAGGAGGTTCTCAATTCGGCGCGTATTTTTTCACATAAAATGTATTTATGTGGGATATCTTTATATTATAAAATTTGCAAATCAAGCAATAAGTATGTTGCAACTTGCAAGTGGTACTGGTAGGTATATGTACCGTTAATACATGTACTAGAGCTACGTAGTCTACGAGCATTAATATTATATTATGTTAGTCTAGAAATCTAGTTGCTGGTCTTTAGATTTTAAACGCATAGTACCTAGGTATGAGGTAGGAAGATAAAATGACGACTTCCAAAGTTTCCATTGCATAATGAATAATGATGGAAAGTTTTGAAGTCGGTATTCTTTATTCTTTACTTATAGGTATGAAGTGAAAAATTACAATAACTTAAATTCTTAAAAGGAAGCATTAATTAATATTAAATTAATGCAAACAAATTACTGTTGATATATAAAAAGCGTCAAGTCATTTGGTTCCTTCTCTTTTTACTCGAATGTGCTTATCGTTTTACGTGTTTATTAATAAAAATTATGACGATAATCATCATTATTTTATTTAGTTTCATCGCTTAATTAAGTTATCTTAGGGCCGATTTTTCAATCCTCAGATAAACAACTAGATAGTAGATATTCGATGGATAGCGCAAATTGTGGCAAATTCGTATTTATCAACAGGCAGATATGAGTTAACTGTCGAATAAAGTCTGTAACTGACGAATATTTTTATCTGCTTCTTTGAGAGCCGGATAAAGGGCTATCTGCCTGTTTGTTATGACGTTTTCAAGTTTTTAGGTAATATTGTGTAGCTAGTAGGTACCTGTGACCAGTGGCGTGCACAGGGTTTTGGCTTAGGGTAAGCACTAGGGCACCTACGTCATACATTAGGTAAATTGATAAGTTTCGGCGGTAATATACCTAGAACATAGCTGCGCTATGAATTATTAAATATCCCATATCATTCCATACCGATTACAAAATAAGACGCACGGAAAACAAAACAAACTATTAGTGTGCAGCCACTTATCCAGTTAAAAGAATCGTAATATTCACGTTAAATACTTACTCGAGTTACCTTTTCATTTTTCTTTGTGATAATAGTAGGAACCTTTTGTAAACACAAAGCGCCTATACAGATTTCACACGAATAATCTTCCATTTTCCAAATAATAATTTAGTACGTTCTATGAATAAACCTTTACACAAACTTTGTAAGTCACAAATCCGATTGCTTTTTATTTACTTTACTAATAGGTACTTACTTATTTCCGCAAAAACTTTATAATATTCACAAATTAAATCAAAACACTGAATACGAAAGGAAACAATACAAATATGGCGTAAAGAGTCGAAAATCACTTTTAATTAAATGTAAACAAAGAAACTTTAATTTTCTTTACGAGTTTTACTAATTAAATTAACAAATATTATCCTCATTTTCTATGTGTAGTCTAGTAGGGCTTTATAGTGTTTATTTTTTTAATCGGACTATCCTTTGTTTATTTTATTGAATTCAGGTATGAAGAACATTACGTGCTTTTTTCGATCTTAATATTTTTTAAGGATATAAAACCGTTCTTAAATTTAGGGAAACAATCTGAATAAATATAATTGAATTTAAATGAGTTTATAGTTATAAGAAATCAAGCTACTTATTTGGATTATAGAAAATAAAACCTTCCTTTGTTTCACTTTCGAGCGCGCGCGCTTTTTAAAATACAATCTAGGGTATGTTCCGTTAAGCGCTATGAGCACTGTAAGGTGTGACGTCAATTTAGTATACTCCGAAGCCGTTCCTTTATAGAATATTGTAAGTTATACTGATTACTATGGTTGGTTGGTATTAAACGGAACGCAGTACAGTATACTGTCATCTATGTTTTTTTGGCGCTGTTTTGACGTGAAAATAAGAAAGAAAGATTGTTTTAGAAGAAAATATTGTTTTTTGATTTACCTAATTTACATAATAACTTTATAACCAAATTAATAATGACGTTATGTACGGTAAACTAAATACTGCCAGTTCATAACGGAACGAATTTCTCCCCAGTACGAGCACTGGAGCAGTGCTCGCAGTGTATATCGGAACATACTCCTAGAGGGCAGACGCTTACGGGCTACGGTGGCTTGTGATTGGTCAACAAGCTCTGCCTTATATGCGCGTCATTCATTGATGATTTAGAGTGGAATCTTGAATGAATGACGAGAATATAATAAAGATATCTACCTACGATGACGCGCAAAAAAGGCAGAGAGTTCGTGAGCTTTTCGGCTTCGCGCGTTCTCTTCTAGCGATAGATGGCGTTCATCGGTTACACCGACTGACGCGAGTTACGCCGTGCGGGAACTATGTAGTTATTTGAAGGAGTGTGCTTAGAATGAATTTTATTTTCAATATTTTGAAAGGGCAATTTACTAAGGTAAGCAGTGCTTTTTTGCCTCTATGAGCTGCACGCCACTGCCTGTGACCCTTTTATAACATTATTCTATCATTCAGAATTATCAATTTTCAATCCGTGTCCTCCTTGTACGAAATATAGGGTCATTAGTGGTAGGTACCTATTGATAACAATTGATATTTTCCACACTTGTTCCACGCTGCATCTTTGTCTGTGTTGGTCACAGCGTCTGTTTTTTTTATTTTCTAACTAGCTGAAGCCCGCTGCTTTGTCCGCATGGATTGAGGTTTTTTGGTTCCCGCGGGAACTCCATAATATTCCGGGATAAAAAGTAGCCTTTATGCTATTCTATATAGCAGACTATACTGTATATCTGTGCCAAATTTCATGCAGATACGTTCAGCCGTGATTGAGTAACAAACATCCATCCGTCCATCCATCCATCCAAACTTTCGCATTCATAATATTATAGTAGGTTTTGACCGGTATTTCGTTGCAAGTTAGGTTAATAAGTTTACTTCCGACTTTTTTGTTAATTGACGCACTATCACGTTTCTTTACTTGCTCCATATTTTTAAGAAAGCACTTAAATGTGGGACCCTGTCTAAAATATAATAAACACAAAACCAAAAACGAAATGAAAATTACGCAAATTCGAGGTTATGAATTCTTGCGATAAACGTCATTAGATAAACAAACATCCTTTCCCAGTCGTACGCATTGAATGATATATGTGTCTATCTCGCTTGCACATATTTAGTGTGAAGTTGCTCCGAAAATACCATAGATAGCTATCCATTGGTTAAAAAGTGATTGAAAAATTGAAAAATTATAATCCCTAGATAAGCTGCCAGATAATTTTATTCTCACGATAGTTATCCAGTAGTTTATCTGAGGATTGAAAAACCGGCCCTTAGAGTCTTAGGTACGTGTTTATTGGTTAAAAAGAGCCTATATAGTTTGGCTTTTTAGTTTTAGTCATACTAGGCAAACCTAACTAACATTTTCAGTGAGGTAGGTATTTGACAACAAGTCAAATCAGCAACTTATTTCAAACGTCCAAACGCGCGTTTAACTTATTAGGTACCTATTATTACGTATGAGGTTTGACGTATGGGATGTTGTATGAAATACTGAACAGTGAGTTGTGAGTTGTGACGTCATCAAAATTCGACGCCCTTTAATTACTTCAATCGATAGTTTAAAATGGTTTTCAAACATAAAACTAACAGGGGACATGGATACGATATTACGACTTTTGGGTTATCCCCTATTTAATAAATACTAAAAAATAATTTATCTGAATAGCTGTTGTCAAATACCCAGTATACCAAGATTTCATTATATTTTTAACCGACTTCCAAAAAGGAGGAGGTTCTCAATTCGGCGCGTATTTTTTCACATAAAATGTATATAATGTGGGATATCTTTATACCTACCTAAATAAAATTTGCAAATCGAGCAATAAATATGTTGCAAGTGGTACCTACTATACCTACCTATACATACCTATATATACCCTTAATACATGTACTAGAGCTACGTAGTCTTCAAGCATTAATATTATAATTATGTTAGTCTAGAAATCTAGTTGCTGGTCTTTAGATTTTAAACGCATAGTACCTAGGTATGAGGTAGGAAGATAAAATAACGACTTCCAAAGTTTCCATTGCATAATGAATAATGATGGAAAGTTTTGAAGTCGGTATTCTTTATTCTTTACTTATAGGTATGAAGTGAAAAATTACAATAACTTAAATTCTTAAAAGGAAGCATTAATTAATATTAAATTAATGCAAACAAATTACTGTTGATATATAAAAAGCGTCAAGTCATTTGGTTCCTTCTCTTTTTACTCGAATGTGCTTATCGTTTTACGTGTTTATTAATAAAAATTATGACGATAATCATCATTATTTTATTTAGTTTCATCGCTTAATTAAGTTATCTTAGGGCCGATTTTTCAATCCTCAGATAAACAACTAGATAGTAGATATTCGATGGATAGCGCAAATTGTGGCAAATTCGTATTTATCAACAGGCAGATATGAGTTAACTGTCGAATAAAGTCTGTAACTGACGAATATTTTTATCTGCTTCTTTGAGAGCCGGATAAAGGGCTATCTGCCTGTTTGTTATGACGTTTTCAAGTTTTTAGGTAATATTGTGTAGCTAGTAGGTACCTGTGACCCTTTTATAACATTATTCTATCATTCAGAATTATCAATTTTCAATCCGTGTCCTCCTTGTACGAAATATAGGGTCATTAGTGGTAGGTACCTATTGATAACAATTGATATTTTCCACACTTGTTCCACGCTGCATCTTTGTCTGTGTTGGTCACAGCGTCTGTTTTTTTTATTTTCTAACTAGCTGAAGCCCGCTGCTTTGTCCGCATGGATTGAGGTTTTTTGGTTCCCGCGGGAACTCCATAATATTCCGGGATAAAAAGTAGCCTTTATGCTATTCTATATAGCAGACTATACTGTATATCTGTGCCAAATTTCATGCAGATACGTTCAGCCGTGATTGAGTAACAAACATCCATCCGTCCATCCATCCATCCAAACTTTCGCATTCATAATATTATAGTAGGTTTTGACCGGTATTTCGTTGCAAGTTAGGTTAATAAGTTTACTTCCGACTTTTTTGTTAATTGACGCACTATCACGTTTCTTTACTTGCTCCATATTTTTAAGAAAGCACTTAAATGTGGGACCCTGTCTAAAATATAATAAACACAAAACCAAAAACGAAATGAAAATTACGCAAATTCGAGGTTATGAATTCTTGCGATAAACGTCATTAGATAAACAAACATCCTTTCCCAGTCGTACGCATTGAATGATATATGTGTCTATCTCGCTTGCACATATTTAGTGTGAAGTTGCTCCGAAAATACCATAGATAGCTATCCATTGGTTAAAAAGTGATTGAAAAATTGAAAAATTATAATCCCTAGATAAGCTGCCAGATAATTTTATTCTCACGATAGTTATCCAGTAGTTTATCTGAGGATTGAAAAACCGGCCCTTAGAGTCTTAGGTACGTGTTTATTGGTTAAAAAGAGCCTATATAGTTTGGCTTTTTAGTTTTAGTCATACTAGGCAAACCTAACTAACATTTTCAGTGAGGTAGGTATTTGACAACAAGTCAAATCAGCAACTTATTTCAAACGTCCAAACGCGCGTTTAACTTATTAGGTACCTATTATTACGTATGAGGTTTGACGTATGGGATGTTGTATGAAATACTGAACAGTGAGTTGTGAGTTGTGACGTCATCAAAATTCGACGCCCTTTAATTACTTCAATCGATAGTTTAAAATGGTTTTCAAACATAAAACTAACAGGGGACATGGATACGATATTACGACTTTTGGGTTATCCCCTATTTAATAAATACTAAAAAATAATTTATCTGAATAGCTGTTGTCAAATACCCAATTCCACGCGAGCGAAGTAAGGGCATGCCAGCTAGGTTATGCTTAAAACCGTTAGTACCAGAAATTTTGCCAACAATATCCGTTTCGACTTGGTATTCGCGATTGATGTAATGGTCGTGTCGTAGGCGTGCGTACGCGCATTGGAGTTTTATTGCCGCCATTTTAAGGACAATTTGTGTGCAAATTTATTGTTATATTGCTCCTAACAAGGCTGTCAGTCTGTTCTCTATATAGCCAGCCTGTGGATTACGGTAAAATGACAGCTACAGTATCGTAACGATCGCAATCACCTCCTGATTGGCTAACAATTTTTCGAAAATTCAAGCTCAAAGAAATATTCGTAGGAAAATACCAAAATTTCAGCCACTCAAATAAATATTTTTTAGTGATTATTAAATAGACTATCTCCCAACTCCCAAAATAAGTAATCTTCACGTCCGCTGTTAGTTTTATGTTGAATAACCATTTTAAACTACCGATTGAAAAAGTGCGTCGAACTTTGATGATGTCATAATTCAGTATTTCATACAAAATCCCATACTCAGTTGACTCAACTTGACTTGTTGTCAAATAGGTACCCAATTATTGTAGAAATGATTGATGAAGCTTTCTGATTTTCCATAATCGAGCAACGGATTAAAGGGGTTGCCCGTAAGTTTTTTCTAATCCGGAGAAGGACATGGGCTAATTTTTATCCCGGGAAATTAAGAAATAAGGAGTTCTCTCGGTAAATAAAAAACATATTCCAGGCGGACGATTAAGTCGCGGGCATCATCCAGTACAGCATAAAGCCGCAATATAGACTGATGGGGTCGCATGTTGAAATCCCGGTCACACGTCTAAAGACTAAAGCAAAGAGCAAGGTCCCGTGGGACTGGCGCCTTATCTGACGGAGCACGGCTCCGTGTTAACATTTCTCCCCTTGTTCTCCGCTAATGAGGTACGGTGATGGTAGATATTTTAATGAGCCAGCTATTTGTAGCTTAATTCTGAGAATTCCTTAAAGGTAACCCGACTTGCAAAGAAGATCTGATTACATAGAGACTTTGAGTCTGGGCGCAGTGGCGTGCAGTTTATAGAAGCGTAAAAGCAGATCTTACATAAAAGTTCAAATAGCTAGATTCTCATTTTTTATTATGACAGTCAGTAAATAGGTACATATTTACCCGGTACCAAAAATTAGCCAATTTTCAGTTCTCCACCCCTATTCTCTAACTCAGTGGATATCAGCAAAAAATTAAGCAACTGGCAATTATTTTTTATCCATTGAAGGTTTGATATAAAATATTATTTTTTATTTCATTTTTTGATAGGCACTGAGT
This sequence comes from Erebia ligea, assembly GCA_917051295.2. NCBI lineage: Eukaryota > Metazoa > Arthropoda > Insecta > Lepidoptera > Nymphalidae > Erebia > Erebia ligea. The sequence continues at coordinate 4,116,328 of OU785232.1, forward strand.
TAGAGAATATGGCCAGTTACGTTTTATCAACTATGTTATCAATAATTACTAACGGAAACCCAGGCAAAATTTAATAAGCTAAATTGAGTCCTAGATAATTGTTGCTTAGATAGTTGCTTAGATAGTTGCCTAGGTATAGTTGCTTAGACTAAAATTTTAAATACTCAATTTACCGACATTTTTCTTAGCGCTAGAGACAGTAGACACTTTAGGCAATAAAATTGCTTCCAAATTACACGTATTAGGTACCTGCTTATTACGCTGTGTGCTCCAAATAAATTATTCATCTAAGCAAATTACCAACACATAAAAACTTTACCATTGGATTAATCGTTGAATTAATCTGTAATTACATACAATTTTAGATTTAATGATTCACCGAAAGATATCAATCATTTCTGATACCTCATGAAACGCTGTAATTTTAATGATTCAAATATAATATCCTAATTTGTATATGTGTGCTCTCCTATTTTCATAAACATCGATAGGTACATAGTTATTGACTACATTTTTCTGCAACTCTTTTTATCTAGCCTTGTGCTTTTTTCAATAAATAGATATGAATATAGACGAAAAGATAAGAAGTGAAATGGTAAAGAGTGAAACGTATCTAAAATCAAAGTTCACAACGATCTCACAATCAAACCAAGCAATAAACTGAAGAGCAGCGCAGACAACATTGAATAACAAACAAACAACATAAAGGCAATAGACGACATTCGATCACACGATATGACTGTCTGCAGAGCTTTTAGTCAAAAAGCAGTGCGGCCATATTCTGAGAGGAGAGAAAACTTTAGGCACTGACAAAATATCATATCATCGGGTCCGAAACAAAAATTAAATTGTCATCGAAAATAATGTGCTCGATTTGATGCTACCGTTTAGTGTGATGAACCGAATGATACGAATGCACGCGCGGAGCTTTACTAATGAGAGCTCAGATTCGTATTATCTGTTAATCTTAGTCTAATCTAAATATGTAAAAGGCAAAGGTGACTGACTGACTGACTGACTGACTGACTGACTGACTGACTGACTGACTGATTGACTGACTGACTGACTGACTGACTGATCTATCAACGCACAGCTATAACCACTGGTCGGATTGGGCTGAAATTTTGCACTCAGATAGCTATTATAACGTAGGCATCCGCTAAGAAAGGATTTTTGAAAATTCCAACCCCAAAAGGGTTAAATGGGGGTTGAAAGTTTGTATAAAAGTTAGTGATATACGAACGTCAACGAACGAATCGGGATGGACGTGATTTTTGGCATGGGTATAGTTGACGACCTGGGAGTGACATAGGCTACTTTTTATGCCGGAAAATTAAGGAGTTCCCGCGGGAATAAAAAAAACTTAAAGCACGCGGACGAAGTCGCGGGCATCAGCTAGTAGCTAATAAAGTTGATATTTAGATTTATCTATTAGATATGTCTTCGGTAATTTTGATGGATTTATCGAGTTTCCGCGTTCTTTCGCGTTGAAGTTAAGATTTCTACGCTTCATATTCCTTTCCTACGTGAAAGGAAGCTCAGGTTTAGTCCAGCAGTTTCGTAATAATAAGCTGTGGCATTTATTTGGTCAGGTAAGGGTTACTAGCAGACGAGAAATCTATGTCTACTCGTACGCGCATTGCTGGTTGACTTGGTGATTGAGACGCGTTCAGTACAATTGTTTGAGCTTCGGAACAACATAACGGGTTGTAAGTCGGTCAACTTGCTTCCTCGTAGGGTTTATTCCCTATATGAATACGAGTGCGAGTGCATTTCAGAAGATTATGAAGAACAACTAACCTACAGATCGGGGGGCAAGTCGAGCTATAATAATATAATCTGTAATTTGAGATAGGTAGGTATTTGTGGGAATATTGATGAAGGCTAAATAAATTTATATCGATTAGCGAGGTGTTAGGTGAGGTAAATGATATTATTTATTTGTTTGAATATGCAGTGAATAGTGAATACAAAATGTTTACAGTGTGAAAATCTCTAACATAGGTATCCACAACGTAGTCTTGGTCTCTGTATCTGGAGTTTCTGGAGTTTTTAGTAAGTCTTAAAGTCTCAGTTAGAGTTTACTAGTTTCACGGTACAGTATTTGCCTTAAGAGCAAAAACACACTAGACTAGAGACTGGACAGGACAAATGATTTTCTGCGTCAAACTGGTGCTTAACTAGTTGTGCGAAAAATTAATAAATCGAACTTTATTCCGCCAAACAGATTTTATACGACCCTATAGTTTTTACGCTCTAAAAACTTTTAGTAAACATCTTCAATACCTATATTAAGAAAACGTCCTAAGAAGATAATAAATATTTACACAGAGGTTACCTATATAAGGTAGGCAAGGAAAAAGGCAGAATCTTTGGAAAGAAGGAGGAGGAGGAGAGTGGGATTTGCCGTGGTTGCTAGCCTAGCACATAAAAATCCTTTCCCACCTTACGGAAATTAGGTATGTTATGGTGGTAACTATACTAGAAGCCGACAGAAGCAGTTAAACGGAAAGAACGGTATTTCAGTAAAAAGTCGACGTCAAATCGAGCGTGCAAACAGCTATTTTCACGCCTAATTTCTAGATACAATACAGATTTGAGCGTAAAAATAGCGACTATGGGAAATTGAATTCCCGTAGAGCCGTAAACGTTTCTCCGTTCCAATTAATCTTTAGTCTAGTTCTTTTAGAGTATAGATATGGTAAACAAATCGCAGATTCAAAAACCTTTTTGATGAAACTTCCTCGAAATCACCAGTCATCAGTATCACGCTAAAAAGTTCTCCATTTAAAGCCGCATCTTTAATTTTTAATTATATTTAGTATTTTTTGGCCTTTATCCTAATAAAGAATAATATTAACACTAGATAATGCCCGCGAATTCATCCACGTGGATTAATTAACTCTTTTTCTCCCGCAAGAACTCATTAAATATCCGAGACAAAAATTAGCCCTTGTCCTCCCGGGATGCAACCTATCTCTATACCAATCAAAATCGGTTAAAAAGATGAACCATTAAAGCGTAGCAGAAAGACAGAAAGAGAGACACACTCTTGCATTTATAATATTAGTATGGATTATTTCTATAACCTCTATACCTTCCTAAATCTAGCACATCACAAAATTTATGCAATATTTGAGTGGGATCCCACTCTCAGCGTTAGCATTTTATAAAGCATGTATTCAAACCTTTACAGGCTTCTTGTAAAATATTACTAACAATAATTGCAAACATAAATTCAGGCACGTGTGTAAAAAGCATAACAATGAGCATTGTCTGCCCTAAGTGCAATGATGTAGGGTTACTGGATGTGGCCGAACATTGATTAAAGCAGTTTAATTCCTACTTAATTTATTGTACCAATAAACGTCTACTGTTAAGCATACCTACTAGGTAGGTAAGTCAAGGTTTCAGCAGAATTCAGCCAGAGGACGGCTACCGAGGGGGGTTTAGTGGGTAGGTACAAAGTCTACATAACCCGTTCTCACCCCCAAGAGTTAGGGTATCTCAAGAAGCTTTCCTCCCCGTCGTTAAAAAAAGGTCCTACCTTATTTAAACTTAAAATGAGTAAGAAAGACGAAAGGTCGACACTCGACAGGGTTAAATTAAATCATTGATTTAAAATCACCGTAATTTGTTAAAAAAAAACATATCGTTTCTGACGGTCTCAGATATAATTAGCATCAAGCGATCCTAACAATATTTTTAGGGTTCTTGATTTATGGGCTAAAATTTAAAAAACCGCAAGATCAAATCCCGTTGGAATTTTCTTAATCGGATAAAAGTACCAACAATAGAGCTTACACGTCGTGCCTTTTCCATTGTCTACACCTCCACGTGAAGGAAATGAACTTGAACCTTTGCGACGCCTGCATTTCCATGTAACACTGCGCACGCGCATGGACACAGACCATGAGTGTAGCGTGTCTGTTGCTATCTAATGACTTCGATATGCCGCAAAATATACGTTTATACTTTTAAAATGAACGGTCCTTAAGGCGATAGATTTGTTTTTAGTTAGTAGTTGTTGATAGTTGTTGAAAATGTTATGTTTGAATTAAACCATTAGGGTCATATACGTTGGCCACTGCTTGTTACTATCATTAACTATACGCATTAAAATTACTTTTATTGTTGTATATATTATGGCATAACTCTTGCTGTAAAATTATGAATTAATTTCAAAAACTAAAATTTTCACACGTGGTTTGAATCATTATTTAATTAAATGCTGCATTGTGAAATATAAAAGAACCATACGTATTATTATGAATCAAACAACAATGTTGTCATAATCATCACTTCATCACTCTTTCGGATACAATCAGGAAAACAATGGCAAGGAAGAAAATAGCTGGCAATTTTTTATCTAGAAATGTTTGTTTTTACCGTAGAATTTTAAATACGATGGTATCTTCAATTCCCATGCTTGCTTTGTTTTATGGGAATGCTTATTTTTCATACAGTATCTGCAATTTATATTGCAATCCATCTTCAGACCAGAGTAATGAATTGGAACAATAAAAATTCGTTAGAAGCTACGTAGCAATTTTTCGATATCGATTAAATTACCTACGAAGTGATATCTAGTGACTAGTGAGCTCCCATGGTGCACCCCCTATTGTTACAAACGGGTAATAGATCTCCTTTATATTTTTGTTTTAGTACTTGTACCACAGAATATGTAATAGTACTAACTTGTACCCTTAAATAAACGCTTTAAATTTCGAAGCTTTAAAGGCTGTAAAATTGCAGATTTTATCCTATAGTTACATAATCCTACATATATAATAATATACTCTATGACTCTTTATTAACGTAATAAGTACCTCAAAATTATTCAGACAAAGCTTATTATCTAATTCGATTTCTATGTACTATCAAAAGCAAAATTATAATCCAACAAAATTCGTGACATTAAAATAATACTAAATTGTCCAAAGCGAACTTATCCAATTATAATAATTTAAAGAACAAATGATGTTTTGATGACGACTACGATCAGAATGCTATAGGAATTAGCCATGTCTAATTCCAATCCAACCTTGTAAACCAAAACAAGATGAAACAGACAACCACGATAAAGTATTAAACTAGCCGAAGAATTGTTACCGTGCCTGATCGATTGTCACGATCCGCCGCCGTTTCTAGTTAGACTAGTGATCTTTGGGCTACTTTTCGTGGATGATTGAAAAAAATGTGCAATTCAAGTACACGTACACGAGGAATGGGAAGTTGGTGAACAGTTATTTGTTATTTTATTTTAGGACATACCCGGTAAGACATTACAGTTTTGCACATACATAAAAAAAGCATTAAAAATACAGAACAATAAACAACACACTAATAATTAAATTTAAATTAAATTGCCAAAAAATAACAATACTATAAGGACAGACAAATTACCCGACAGCGAATTAAACTAAATAATTATTCAGTTTAATTATAATTAGCAAAGCAAATTCCTTTTGCCTGTTACCGACCGCCCATAAGTTATGCTACTATTAAGAAAGATAATCTCCATTGATCTAATTGTACCTATAAGTCAATGGGTCTGCCGCATCTTTTTTTGTGTTAACAGGTGGTTTGGAATCTTTATTATGGGTCCATTATTTCTTGATGTTTTGATAAAGTGACAGACATCAATTTACCGTTTTACGTAATTGATTTGGATAGTATAAGGTTGTATCCCTACACTAGCGGCACGCTATGATGGCCGGTTGACACATTACAATAGGTCAATTTATTCTCGAACAAAAAACAATTAAGTTTTTTTAAATTTATGAATCTCTGCACATCACTATCGTCATAGCTATCGTCAATAAAGTAATACAATTATTTCCTTCAAAGTCGTTATCAATTAATACGGAACGTTTGTCCAACCGGCCATCATAGCGTGCCGCTAGTATAGTTTTCTTTCAATCGTTGGAAAATTTTCGAAAAACGCCGGCGCGCTTACTTTTTTATTAGGTACTAGCTGATGCCCGCGACTTCGTCCGCGTGGATATACCAAGTTTCATCGAAATAACTTGAGAAATGACGGACTTTTATACAAACTTTCAACCTCTATTTCACCCCTTTGGGGGTGGAATTTTGAAGAATTGTGAAACACGTATGTTTTCATTTCTAACCCGCTGCTCATATACCAAGTTTCATGGATATAACTTGAGAAATGAAGGACTTTCATACAAACTTTCAAAATTCAACCCCTATTTCACCCCTTCGGGGGTAAAATTTACAAAAACTGTGAAACACATATTTCTTCATTTTCAATCAGTAGCTTGTATACCAAGTTTAATCGATATAACTTGAGAAATGACGGACTTTCATACAAACTTTCACCCCCTATTTCACCCCCTTAGGGGTGGAATTTTGAAAAACTGTGACACACGTACTTCTTTATTTTTTACCGTAAGCCAAAATAAAAAGTTTCGTTGATATAACTTGTAAAACATCTTGAGAAACGAAGGACTTTCATACCAACTTTCATCCCCTATTTCATTCACCCTTTTGGGGGTCGAATTTTCAAAAACTGTGAAACACGTATGTCTCCATTTTCAACCCGCAGCTCATATATCAAGTTTCATGGTTATAACTTGAGAAATTAAGGACTTTCATACAAACTTTCAATCCCTATTTCACCCCTTCGGGGGTAGAATTTCGGGATAAAAAGTATCCTATGTCCTACCTCGTAGTATAGGCTCAAATCGTGCCAAGTTTCGTTTGAATTCATTCAGTAGTTTCGGCGTGATACGCGGCCAAGATACAGACAGACAGACAGACAGACAGACAGACAAAAATGAAAAAAATTACAGATTTGGCTTCAGTATCGAATAATGAGTGCCCTCCAAAAAAAATTTTCAAAATATCTTCAATGTACAGAATTGGACCTGTTACAGTTTTATTATAAGTATAGATGGAGCTATGCAGACCTGCGCGACACGACGAAACGTGTTTCCCATACGACGCGGGCGTTTTGTCTTTTGATGTCCGTAGCGTGTTTTCGGCTTTCGTTCGACACATAACATATTTAATCTTATCCATTTCAAAGCAGAAGTATGGATATAATAAAGTATCCATTTCTTTATTCATTTCAAAGATTCATTTTCATTTACCTGTGCATTGAGCTGAGCTGTAATACTACCCGACTCTGATATAAGTAGGTAATACGAGAAAGAACTTGAACTTTACACGTAACATAATACCAAGTGGCAAGTACCTATCAACTTATTGCTATTGTAAGTAGGCCAACACATTCCGCTTAATAAATTTGGGTACCTAATGAAGAAAGTTTCGTCAGCTAATTGTCCTGATTGCGACAGACCTGAAGACGTACACAATATATTATTGGAATGTGTCCGTAACGAGCTCGAGAGATACGAGATTTTTACCAAATTTCCCTCACTGTGGCAGATTGGCGGCTGTAATGGTGCCCTGGCCCAGCCTCTATCAGAGGAGGCAAGGGCTCTGTTACGGCTATACAAGAAAGCCCTACGAAAAATTTAAGTTGTAATAAGAATTTTGTGTGGAATTTTTGAAGCCCTACGGAGTGGCGTATTCCTTATGGAACAAACTCCAAAGATTAAAAAAAAAAAAGTAGGCCAAGAATCACGATTCATAATGGTATCGCAATGTCTAATAAGTCTATCGATTGTTATTTTCGTGTTAAATTATTGTGATGACTGCATTTGCTTATGAGTTCAATCAAAATTTAAGTCAAAAAGGACACTTACGATACCCAATCATTAATTATGGCCCGACCCAACAATCGCACCCAGGATCTCGTTATCTGTAGTCAACGAGGCATGCAAGCTAAATACCAATATTCTTGTAAGTGAAATCTTACATCGTCAGAGTGCTACCTAAAACCGCTAATCTGATTACAAAAAAAAAAGTTTTTTTCGGTACTCACCTTACGTGATTACAAGTACAGAATCTCACGTGGACACAACTTTAGGGTTTCAGCCACTGGTATGCAAAACCAAGATGCACAGGAAGCAATAAGTTCTGACGCCCCCTGGCGTAGTGGTGCATGACTGGTGAGCGTACTTATGCGGTAGATCTCAGGTTCGATTCCCGGTGATATATTTAACTGCAAGTGATATTAAGGCCCACTTGCACCAGGCCGCTAAATGTGTTTAAGCTCAATTTTCTTTACCTGTCCTTTTCATATCATCGGCGGAATAAACTAATGCAAAAGTGACTGCATCATAAAATTTAACTAATTCTTTTGCAATTAAATATTATGCAAAACGCACATTCTCAAAAGTTAAGCCCTTTATTTTAATATTATTCGTAGACCTTTTAGACAATTCATTTATAAGTGAACTCTTTTAGCTATTCGACACTGTGTATCTTTGGTATTCTTACTCGTATGTCAGTGGTTGCAGCAAACCGCATGCGTTTAATCCGGTTTTTATGACAACTTTCTAGTGATTCCCGCTTCGAGGATCCTTATGAGTGCTAATGGATTTTATTGTACGGCAAAGTTGATTTGTTTATGTGTGCCAACAAAGATATTCAAAATTAATATTAGTAACAGATTTGACAAAGCGACAAAATTCAGAAAGGCAAAAAAACAGCAGCTTTATTAACTTTTCGCTTCAATTATATAAAATTCAAAGTCCTGACTGACTGACTGACTGACTTATATATCAACGCACAGCCTAAACCGTTGGGGTTAGAAACTTGAAATTTTGACAGTAGGTTTCTTTTGTGACGTTAGCGCTCACTAAGGAAGGATTTTTCAAAATTCCACCCTAAAGGGAGTGAAATAAGGGTTGAAAGTTTGTATGAAAGTCCGTCATTTCTCAAGTTATGTCCATGAAACTTTTTATACATATGAGCTACCGGTAAAATTAAGAAATACGTATTTCACCGTTTTTGAAAATTCTACCCCCAAAGGGCTGTTATAGGGGAGTAAAGTTTGTAAAGAAGTCCTTAATTTTACAAGATATTTGTCGAGTTATATCTACGAAACTCGATATTTTGGATTTCGGTAAAAAATAAAGAAGCACATGTGTCAAAATATTTAAAAATTTCACCCCCAAAGGTTAGATAGGGGTTGAAAATTTGAATGAAAGTCCGTCATTTTTCAAGTTATAGCCCTGAAACTTGGTATTTGGGCTTCCGATTTAAAATTATGAAATACGTATTCCACAGTTTTGAAATTTCTATCCCCAAGGACGTTAAATAGAGAGTTTGTCCTTCAATCACGCCGCAACAGAGCAACGGATCGATGTGATTTTTTGCATGGGTAGGTATAGTTGAGGATCTGGAGAGTGACATAGGCTTCTTTTTATCCCGGAAATGTTTAAGTTTTATAATTCAACATATGTAAATAAGTTTTTTACTTAGTTCTAATTTTTAAACTTACGCAACTGATGACTTTGTAGTTATATCCTACTTTCGAGGATGGAGGATGGAAGGAGGGTGGAGGCAACAGAAACTCTCGAATTATAAGTTGATAATCAATTGAATCTAAATGATAAGTTAGTATGAAACTTCATTTGACTTGTCTTAGTGAAAATTTTCTTGATATTTCCCATACTCGAGTAAATCCATACTAATATCATAAATTTGATGTCTGTTTGTCTGTCTGATACGCTTTCACGGCCTACCTATTTAACCGATTATGTCGGAATTTGGGATAGGTTATATCCCGGGCTACATACATACATACATAGGCTACTTTTTATCTCGGAAAATTAAGGAGTTTCCGCGGGAATCGAAAAAACTTGAATCATCTAGTAAGTAAGTAGGTAAATGAGTAATAAATACTATGATTACAAGGGAAGTACATGTTTTGTACAGTTTTAAAACTTATAAAATACTTACTAGATACTTAAAATGTCAGCTGAACTTTCTGAGTAGCTACCATGAAAATTTTTGGTACGAAAACATGAGCCGCTCTAAACATCAAGTTATCTCTTTGTATGTTAACGACTGTAAGCATATTTTATTGTGTGCTTAACATAATATGGACACGAAAGCTTTTGTGGTCACTCAAAAGCTTATCGCGTTTTTAATACTTTTATTGTAAGAGACGGCTATAGATTGAAGCCTAAAATATTTCGCATCAATGTGTAATTTAGTATTGAACTTTCTTTTCCGGCGTCTAAGGCTTGGCACACATCTGTAGTACAGATGTGTGCTTTATCTTTTATCTTTTCAGCTTTATCTTGCTATCGTATCGATCTAACATCGATCGATCAGCCAACACAATGGCGAGGAAAACTCAGGCCGTGTAACCTATTTGCATGTAAACCGTAATTAATTTGCATTTACGAGTACTAACACATTGTAGGTACCCACAGAATTATTCAAACTAATGGAAATGGTATGTAATGTCATGAACTCATACTGTCATGTTTCATACGATAGGTGTACATGGCAACGAAGGTCTCCTGCATGGATCCCATCCCACATTCCAGATCTCCTGTTCCCAGCTATTCGCTCGAGATCGTCCAAACGCTGCGTTTTCCAGTTAGAAACTGCCATTCAATCGCCATGAATTTCATCGCCTATCGGTTCTTCGAACTACCGTCCGTAACGACTTTGACTTAGCGTCTTTAACACTCATACAAAAATAATTAAAAGGAACAATTAATATAGGTATCACTAGTACCCAAAGCTACGTAGTTTTTACGATAACGTAACGTTTTCGACGACCTCCGTGGCTCCGTGGTAGTGTTGAGCGCCACCCGGGTTCAATCCCCGGCAGGGTCAATTTGGGAATTTAAAATTTCTGAAAATACCCTCGTCCGGCCTGGTGGGCTTTGGTCGTGACTCGTGGCTAGTTACTACCCTACCGGCGAAAACGTGCCGCCAAGCGATTTAGTGTTCCGGTACGATGCCGTGTAGAAACCGAATAGGGGTATGGGTTTAATATAACTGCCATGCCCCTAACAGGTTAGCCCGCTACCATCTTAGACTGCGTCATCACTTACTATCAGATGAGATCGTAGCCAAGGGCTAACTTGTAGTGGTTAAAAAAAAAACGTTCACTGATGTTCCACTAGTCTGACTCTGTGGGGCGACAGGACCTTGACCACTTCTATAATTTTCTGAATTCTGCAGTATTTACATACATATTGGCAGTTCGAAACTAAATATAGATTAGATTGTTAGATTCAATAGACATTTAAGTTAAAATGTAGTTACTAGTTACCTAGACTGCAACTTGTAGAGATAATCTAAATTATCGACTTATACAACTTTCATGAACGCTGTATTAATTAGTATTTACAGTGCTGTAGGTACCTACTTATTACATACACACTGATACAATAAATTTATTCACAGTCCTTCTGAAATTTTTAGTCCTTCAGAATAATATCTCTCCCAGCGAACGTTTTTTACTTCCACGTATAACCTAGGTACCTTCGAGTCAATAGTGATAGGCATCTTCTAGGTAAGCGCGTTCCAACCTAGACCTAATCATGATTGCATGATTGTCGTCAACGGCCAGCCTATCTCGCATTAAAAAAAACCGGCCAAGTGCGTGTCGGACTCGCGCACCGAGGGTTCCGTACAAACCTGTAGTAAGTTTTAAATTATTAAAAAAAAAACTACTTACTACATCTCGTTCAAACCAATTTTCGGTGGAAGATTGCATGATAATGTACATCATATATTTTTTTTAGTTTTATCATTCTCTTATTTTAGAAGTTACAGGGGGGGGACAAACATTTTACCACTTTAGAAGTGTCTCTCGTGCAAACTATTCAGTTTAGAAAAAAATTACATTAGAAACCTCAATATCATTTTTGAAGACCTATCCATAGATACCCCACACGTATGGGTTTGATGAAAAAACATTTTTTGAGTTTCAGTTCTAAGTATGGGGACCCCCAAAATTTATTGTTTTTTTTCTAGTTTTGTGTAAAAATTTTAATGCGGTTCACAGAATACATCTACTTACCAAGTTTCAACAGTATAGTTCTTATAGTTTCGGAAAAAAGTGGCTGTGACATACGGACGGACACACAGACAGACAGACAGACAGACAGACAGACAGACAGACAGACAGACAGACAGACAGACAGACAGACAGACAGACAGACAGACAGACAGACAGACAGACAGACAGACAGACAGACAGACAGACAGACAGACAGACAGACAGACAGACAGACAGACAGACAGACAGACAGACAGACAGACAGACAGACAGACAGACAGACAGACAGACAGACAGACAGACAGACAGACAGACAGACAGACAGACAGACAGACAGACAGACAGACAGACAGACAGACAGACAGACAGACAGACAGACAGACAGACAGACATGACGAATCTATAAGGGTTCCGTTTTTGCCAAATTTGGCTACGGAACCCTAAAAATCAGAGGCCCAATTATTGTCGAAAATCGTAATAATTTGAAAGCCTCGTATTACTCTGCTGTTAGGAGTTCATACCTATGTTTTTTAACAAACAGGCATATAAACATATAAAATGGCTAGTTACCACCCTACCGGTAAAGACGTGCCGCCAAGCGACTTAGCGTTCCGGTACGATGCCGTGTAGAAACCGAATAGGGGTATGGGTTTAATATAACTGCCCTAACAGGTTAGCTCGCTATCATCTTAGACTGCATCATCACTTACCATCAGGTGAGATCGCAGTCAAAGGGCTAACTTGTAGTGGATAAAAAAAAATATATAACATTTCGAATTATGTGACAAACGTTTACGATTGCGATTCTCTTATACAATCGAGGAGCTGGACCCACCTTAAGAAGTGAGCATCTATTTCCCCTGATACCAGCTCAAGGAGAAATGGTATTTGATACCAATTTGCGCGCACAACATTTATTGCTTATCTTCCCGCGATCAGACAAATTGCGCGACTCGCCGGCCATTCATTACTTTTATCATGCACTTAGAACTGCAACTTTGTCAATATGACTACGTGTAATAATCTATACAGGAGCGAGATATTGTTTGAGTGCAGAAAATTACTCATTCGAGTGCTCAAAGTTTACATAATGGTAAACCTAGATTTGAACTCTAGTAAATATAAAAACTACAGACGCGTGCGTTCAAAGAACTAAAATCATGACCCTACCTGCTATTTACATATTCGAAATGTGTAAATTCGTAAGAAAAAACATACACTTTTACTCCAAAAAGAAGACAAACCTCGCCGATTCTTTGAGACATACAAACAAATTGATTCTCCTAGTAATGCAGTTCTTCTCTGTAGGAATGTTATTCCGAACCAGTGGTAGCTGCACAGCTCGAGTCCCTATGTAATGACAATAAAAATATATACTTAATATTCTACCAGATTACATAAGAAACATTGAAAAAGAAATAGAGTTTTAAAACACACTAAAAAACTATTTAATTAACAAGTGTTACTACAGCATTAATGATTTTTTTTAATGATACGGACAAACACAAATAAAATCGGTCTCCCTACTAAAATGCACTGCGCCTACTTATACGTCTGCGCTCCTCTCCGCTCGTCTCACGCAAACGCATCCTTGACCGGGATAAAAGCAGCATATCTAATTCCACATAATATGCTACTTCCTATCCCTGAAAATCACAGTTCCCACGGGATTTTAATAAAAAAAAATCCAAGCAAACGAAGTCACAGACATCATCTAGTACTATTATAGAAGAAACTGAGATACTGTTAAGTAGATATTAGATTCACCTCGTTAATAAACATTCTTCCATGGATTTAATATATCTAGTGACATTGGCAATAAACTGTAGCGGCTGCCTTTGTTTTTTTTCCCACGTTTGTTCCGAGCACGTAGGAGTCACCGATTGTCGTGGGAAAGCGATGGATACTCCGCATCGATACAATCCAAGCCAGTTTTTATCTCCTTATGTATTGCTACCGTTCAACGATCATACAGTAACGAAATTGATAAGGAGTCGAATCCTGCTGGGTATTGGGTAAGAGAACTTTATTTGGTTCATACAGTGATATTAAAACTTGGCACAGATCGCACTATAATACTGAGGATTTAAAAAATATTTGCGATCGCTACGTTCAATTTATCTCCGTAACGTATCACATAGGACATTTTATTTTACATAGTGACATTTTTGTTCGTAAAAATGAGCGAGAGAAAAATCTGATGCAATCCAAATTTATACAAGTTTCAATAGATATGCGACGCGATTTTGAAAATAAAGGCAATGATGGATCAATTTCTACGCCGGACTCCTAAGTCCTAACCCCTTTCTGAAGTAAGCATGAAGTAGTGCAGGATTCATTTTAACTATCATTTGCCATTGTGATTAGATTTACCATTTCGTATTTCAGTGCATTTTCGTTCGAAATAAGTTTCGCGAGTACCTACTTTGTAAATCGAGCTCTTACATATCTTGAACTGTATTGGCCTACCTGTACCTACTGCATGATTGCTAGCATGTGGTGCAATGCGTCATACACTAATGATTGAGGAATAATGGTGTGTAGGTTTTTGCCAGGATAATTAGCTTCTTTATTGTTGACATGCTTAAAAATAGATTTGTGTTAGAATTGCTTTTTATTGTCTGTGTAATCACTCGCGTACCTAATTTAAGGTCTGAGGCGAAAAGGGCAAATTCGCAGCTCCAAAGTCGGTTACTCATCCAGGTACCGATCGAATCTGGGTTAGGGTTGCTTAACCAGCATAATTCATTAAGTCGCACGATTGTTAAATGTAACTTGGAAGACCCGGCGGATGTGCTACCTCACCTACCTCATTATCTCTTAAGATAATGAGGTAGGTTGAATTAACGCGTTGACATAGCATAACTTTTCTGCACAATGAAAAACAATCTGACGGCAGAAAGTGCTAATTAAGTAGGTGCTCAATTTATTTGCAATCAGTCGATAGGTTACCAAAAAGGACCATGCAATTTTTGATCATTATGATAAGTTACACTACAGATAAGTAAGTTAGTAGAGTCCACGTAGAGTTTGAACCAAATTGGCCATTTCATTGCTATAAAGCGTTTGCGTAAGCCGTATTCTTTTGTTTGTTTTAAATTCTTTAATTAAATGTAGTTTTATATATTTTTGGAATCTACTCATCACTTTCTTGATGGTGACAATCATCATCAAGAAATTAAAATTTATAGTTTAATCTCATTTTGGAAAAAAAAATCAACTTTAGTCTTTGATGCGGGACCATGCATTACCATTTTTTTAAAATTTTACTAGCCTATGTCACCCGGAATAAGCTAAGGATTCTAACGATACCTCATTCATCAAAATCCGTTCAGGCGTATAGCAGTTATGGTGAAATATACAAACTCGCATACATACATACATGAACCCTGAAAACAATATACTCCTTTTTTCAGGCAGTCGTATAAAAATAAGTAGGTACACTGTACAAAATAGGTGCTCTCTTCCAGTTAACCCGCTACCATCTAAAACTTCATCGTCACTTACCATCAGGTGAGATCGCAAGCAAGGGCTTTACTTGTAGTGGAATAAAAAAAAGTTACCCTTTCGTAGTGGCGAAATGGTTAAAAAAAGTGCGTTAGAGGAGGATTTTATGTCATTAAATTATTGTCAAGAACCAAGATCTATCTAAACTTAATCTGTTATTAGCTCTTCGACGTAGCTTCAAGTATACGTACCTACTATGTGGATAAGCAACATTTCGCAATACTTCATAAGTACACCCCTACTCATACCTCTGTAACCGATCTGTCTGTGTCGAGAGTTGCGTCTTGCGAAGGCTGTGCTCTATTAAATCCCGGGACAATGGCAAGCGTAACTCGGTACACGGTGCGCTCAACTGTGCAACTTCTTTTGCAATAACGGAACGCCCCTAGCACCTCCCTGTACATTTGTTAATCGGTGTTTAATATGCAAATCTCCATTCAATTAGAAATTATGTAGGCATTTGGTCTGAGATGCAAATATATTCGCATAACCATCCTAATATACCCGCGTTAAGATTTTTACACGTATCTTTACCCCGCTTCGGTCTCTGGAATCGAAAATTTTAGACCTTGTTTTTAGTTTATACTCGTATGTTTTCTTGATACTTCTTTTGCAATAACGGCGTTTATATAACCATCTTATAATATATAGTACTTACATATTTTTTTTCATTTAAGTAGGTAAGTTATTTTTTTTCCACACCTATCTTTTCTAAATCAATTCAATACTTTTTAATACAGTCCAAATGAGAAAATGTGTTCATAAATCAATTAGGATTAAAATCCACGTCGGACGATCGGAAGCTTTTGCAGATGTTTTTTTTTTAAATCCAATCATTCACAAATAAATATTCCTAGAGCCATTCACTGCCACACCTGTCCGTAAAAAACCTAAAATGTCCTAAAATGTGGAAGCAATCCTTTTTGAACTAATTATAAATGATTTGCGACGTTTTCAGAACCTGTTTCTAATAATATAATATAGGAAGTAATATATTATATTATATTATCATTTTATGTAAAGGATAGTTGGTACAAGTCCTAAAATTGATATTTTTATCAACGACGCATACCTAAAGTAGAATCAATAATTCAGTAGAGTAAACTGACGTTTACAGTGTTGTCAGTTTCTAATGAAAATGAAATAGTGTTGTGACTAAAGTGTATAATGTTGAAATGTGTATAAAGTGAAAATTGTTGTCATTGACTTATAATATGTATAATACTACTAGACAAGCTATGCGGCCTTCAATAATTGCCCACTGAGTTTCGGTTAATTCTCGTAACTCGTTTAGTCCACTGCGAGCAAGCGAGAAGACCAGTGCACTGTTTTGTAAACTGTGAACGTTGTTTTCGACAAACTAACACTGATTTTATTTAAAGTGACCAATAAAACACTGTTATAATTTACGTGCGTAGTTTTTCCAGGTAATTTGAAGTTTATTTCAGTAATTACCAGAGTAATTTATTTCGTATTTGTCTAAATCAATAATTATCGTAAATATAAATACACAACTGCCATCATAATTGTCAATCACGCTTGCTCTTTACTAGACACGTTGACAAACATTATGAGAATTATTTAAACAAATGTGCCCAAGTGGAATAGGGTAAACCAGTAGAAAAATAATTTTAATTGTTATATAAATAGGTACTGCATTATAATTTTTGTGTTTTAGATATTGGATTAATAATTGAATATTTACGAAAATGCCGAATTGCATAGATAATGCAAAAAATATTCGGTAATTCCGTAATTTTTACGCACCGTTAGCATTATAAAGTTGTGTATATTTCTTATCTAATATTTAAGACTTAAGATATTTGTATTAATAATAACAATAATAAACGATCGGTACAAGATTATCTGCGTTTAAATTAATACTTCCTATACATAGATATTAGGTAGGTTCATAAAATAATACATTTACCACAATATTTGTACAATAATAGTTATACCAATTTTACTTGTTACATTGAGCCGCAAACTCTGAGAGACAAACAAGAAAAAGGTACAAATCACTTGAAGTCGCATCTGCGTTTGCAAGGCATATTCATTATTCACCATGCTTGCTCCCCTCTCTACCCGCCCGCGCGATCCTAAATTGCGACACAATTTCTTTTTTATTATTATCAAAATAAAAATCGATACAGCTTTGGTGGGTAGCACTGCGAAAAACCACGTAGGTTTAAATTGCGTGCTCTTCCGTCAACATATCAGAATTTTAAACTATTTAAAGCTATTAAAAAAATATTATTCTAAATTGCTTGTCTAGTGTATAAATATAAGTCAATGATTGTTGTAACTCTTTTTCTTTGGAGAAAGAAAGTCTTGTTGGCGTGATGTACTTGGAATATCCATATCTTTCTTATTGATTAGGTACAAAACAGTACAAAAAACAGATTACCAAAACACAAAATCCGTCGTAAAAAGTCGAATCCGTCGTAGGTACCTATGTGTTTGTTTGTCGTACGAAAGAATATACAACGTTGTTGTTCGTCAATTTCATTAAGTAATTCTGCATTATTAATAATTATTTACAAATAATTAATATCCCTATTGCAATCAGTTATTTATTTTTATAAATAACTGATTGCAATAGGGATATTTAAAACACTTAAATATAATAGGTACCTATTTAGAATTAATATTATTAGGTATTAGGTATTTTTCCATTGACTTTGTGCAAATGATCGGAATCAATACCATAGAGTACCTACATAAAATGTACATTGTACACTACCTACTCAACTAGAACATCACTATTACAATAAATATGGCAATATTATTTTACAAAGTGACATTAGCAACTGTCATTTCACTCTACTGAATTAATGATTCTACTTTAGTATGTGCGTACTGCGTAGTGCGTAGGATACATTATATTGTATCCATCACTGTTTTTTTCTAATGAGCATGTATTGAAGCCACTAGCCAGTGGCAAAACTGGTATTCAAACTATCCGAGCCGAGTTTTCCAAATTCATCAAATATAACCAAGAACAAAATATATTGCTTACGTAAATATGTACTTAATTCTACTTATTTACGAGTAGGTACCTACATATAACAATATTTTTTTTTAATCATAATTTTACAATCACGAAATATCGACCTATCAGTAGCCATATATAACTAAAAAAAAAATCATAGGTACCCACTAGGTACGTACTTATTAGCCACAAAAAAATGTAAACAGACATTGGTTCTAAAAAACGTAAAAAGTTGTGTCGTCACTCGCAAAACGCATGTATTTTTCTCAAGCAGGAAAACAAAAGTAACAACTAAAACTGGATAATTGAAAAAAAGTAAAACATTTGATCCGTTACTCGCCACTCGTATTATTCGCGTGCAAGTTCCACTAATTAGTTTCCGTAATTGGTAACAGTAACATGGCTGTCGACGAACGAGTCAATCAAACCTTTAAACGCTTCGCGCAAAAGACAAGCAGTCGTGGGAATAAGATTCTTGGACTGTAATACAAATAATTATTTGTCTGATCCATTGATATCTATATTATTTCAAAGCTAGAACTACGATAAATTCTAAGATCATTACCCACGGCCGTAGCTAGGGGGGGGCATTGTGGGGCAATGCCCTACCTTGAAATCACAATGCCCTATCTTAAAAATACCAAAAACTAAGATAATTTATTATAATTAAATTGTTTGTTTATAGTTTGCAGAAACAATCTAAATGTATCTTTGGTCGTATCTATTTACTCGTATCACCCCACCCAACAATTAATTACTACCTCACTCTCACTCAGACGTGGGTCTTTATATCCAAATCTGGAAGTTCAACCATCTTGTTCGCTTGTCCTTCGTCATTGAGGATTTAATAATTCTTAGATCCATGCTCATGTTCTGTCACAGAAATTATTTATCTACCAATAGCTATTGAATGTAATGAAGCAAGCTATTGAATATACGTATGGTGATTGATTTAGGAGCCCGTGCTGCGAGGGCAGATTAATTATGATATTTTTTTTACTTCCGCCCTACCTGTGACCAATGCTGCCCTACCTGAAATTCGACTCTAGCTACAGCCCTGTCATTACCCCTTAGGTTTAAATGATAAAAGCCCAACAAAAGATTTTCCGTAAATTATTCTATAGCATAAATATTAAATACAGCTTCTTCAACATACCTCGGGCAAAAAAAAATTGCTTTGATGCAATAGCCTCGGTTCACCTTAGTCCTTACCTTCCATTAAAAAGGTCGTAAGTATGATTCTACTAGCTGATGCCCGCGACTTCGTCCGCGTGGTTTAAGTTTTTTGTTATTCCCGCGGGAACTCCTTAATTTTCCGGGATAAAAAGTACTCTCCTCTATGTTACTCTCCAGGTCCTCAACTATACCCATGCCAAAAATCACGTCAATCCGTTGCTGCTTTGCGGCGTGACTGAAGGACAAACCAACAAACCAATAAACCAACAATCCAACAAACAAACACACTTTCGCATTTATAATATTAAAGTATGATGAAACCGGTGCTATAAATTAAAACGTTAGTTAACTAAAAAAAACTTCTACAATTAATATGTTTCATTGTAGGTTTATAGGGTAGAGAAATTTGAATCGAACGCCAGGGGGTCAAAACAACCGCTGACCTCCGAACTCGAATGCTTCATTGAGCACGTCTGAGAGCGTCACCCATTCAACCGTTCACCGCCATGGCCCATGGCGCGTCGCCGTTCAGTGTCGGTTCTAAACTCTGAACGTGTCACACGCGCTGGCTGAATATCGACTATTCCTTTGCCTCTTATTTACGCGCGCGCGTTTGGCGGGAAACTTCAAATTTGACAGCTGACATTTAAAATATTTTCTTTTTTTCGTCAATTGTTTTTTTTATTGTTGAGAATAGACTCTAAACATTAAAATTTGACAGTATTTTTTTTAAATTGTAAAATGTGTGCATAGGCTGTGGATTCATACGGATATATAAGTGACCTTCCGAAATGACGTCGGTATACCATGAGGTGAGTGTACGACGAATGCCGTTGGCATTTTAGATTTTTGCTAATTTGCGCTGCAAACTGGTCTTTTGGAGTGTACCCTACACTTATCTGGTGGTGTACTTACGGTAATTAGGGATGTAAAAACACTTTTAGGTCCTTTAAAATATTTTGAAATGTTGACGAAATGTTTAGCAGTTGTAACGGCTTTAAATGATTTTTTTACGCTTTAATTTTTAATTGAAGCAGAGAGCTTCTGAAATACACACATTACTAGATTTTTTTAATTATTTAAATAGAATACTTAATTATTTTCAATAAAGGTCATAAAACATCGGGGAAAATTTTCAGGAATTCAAGATTGCTACGTTCTAGCGCCGGAAATGCATAGACCTACTCGTATATAGTATGAAAAATTAAAAAAAGTAAATCCATGCTTGTTCTTTATTTGAATATCGGTCAAGAATAATAAATTTATTAATTACTAGCTAATGCCCGCGACTGCGTCCGCGTGGTTTAAGTTTTTTTACCCACAGGCACACCCTAATTTTCTGGTTTAAAAAGTAGCCTGTCACTCTCCAGGTCCTCAACTATACTCATGCAATCACGTTGATCCGTTGCTCTGTTGCGGCGCGATTGAAGGACAAACTCTATATTTCACCCCTTTGGGGGTCGAATTTTCAAAAATGGTGAAACACGTAACATCTAGGTAACTGAAAGCCCAAATGCTAAGTTTCACGGCTATAACTTGAGAAATGAAGGATTTTCATACAAACTTTCAACCCCTATTTTACCCCGTGGGGGTGGAATTTTGAAAAACTGTGACACACATACTTCTTTATATATTACTGTAAGCCAAAATACAAAGTTCCGTTGATATAACTTGAGAAATATCTTGAGAAATGAAGGACTTTCATACAAACTTTCATCCCCTATTTCACTCCTTCGGGGGTAGAAATTTCAAAAACTGTAAAACACATAAGTATGTCTTAATTATTTACCTGTAGCTTGTAAACCAAGTTTCATGGATATAACTTGAGAAATGACGGAGTTTAATACAAACTTTCAACCCCTATTTCACCCTCTTAGGGGTGGAATTTTCAAAAATCCTTTCTTAGCGGATGCCTACGTTATAATAGCTATCTGAGTGCAAAATTTC
Organism: Erebia ligea; assembly: GCA_917051295.2. Classification (NCBI taxonomy): domain Eukaryota; kingdom Metazoa; phylum Arthropoda; class Insecta; order Lepidoptera; family Nymphalidae; genus Erebia; species Erebia ligea. Next base: position 4,137,852 of record OU785232.1, read on the forward strand.
AGCCCGATCCGACCGGTGGTTAGAGCTGTGCGTTGATAGATCCAGTCAGTCAGTCAGTCAGTCACCTAGCTGCTTTGCCTTTTATATATTTAGATTTAGATTAAACCACAGTACTGCGTTTAACTTAAAGAAGTCGGTTAAATAGTTAAAATCTTTAAAGTTTTTACAAAAATGAACTTCCAGGTTGGTCACTCCTGAAAAAAAATTAGAATAAAAAATTTGGTGCTCCAAAGAGAAAGATGCTAAATGCTGAAATTACCATGAATTATTATTATTTTCGAGATTTTATTGTAAAACAAAGAGTTTGTATAACCCTTTCGCATTAAAATTATACTTTCCTTTAATCACGCCGCAATGGAACAACGGGTCGACGTGAATTTATTCTTTCGTAGAGATGATTCCTAAAAGTTCTCACTCGGAAAAAGTCGCAGGCGTTTCTTCTATTCATTTAGTAAATTCATAATTAATCATCTTTTAAGAAAATTAGCATCATGGTAAGTAGGTATATCTATAAAGTTGTAGACAAAGGTACATAGTAATAAGGCTAACTTACTTACTAAAGGTACTTAAGGCTCTGCCTGAAAATCAGCGCTGCAGTTATCACACACTGCAGCAACATGCTGAGGCAGCAGCCTTTTTAGCTGACACACGGGGCAATTTATATTTTGACCTAGTTAAATACATCTTGTATTTTAGTAAGTAAGCTTAGTTAGTAATTATCTTGTAGTTATAATTTTTCATTTTTGTACTTCTCCTTTGTTATCCGTGTAAAAGCTAAATAAACATTTATTTATTTATTTAATTAAATCTATACTATAAATGCGAAAGTTTGGATGGATGGATGTTGTTGATCTGGATGAAATTTGGGATAGAGATAGATTATACATCTGAAATACTACTTTTTTCCCGGAAAATTAGAGAGTTTCCCCGGGAACTAGAAAACCGCAATCCACGCGAACGAAGTTGCGGGCATCAGCTAGTAGATAATAGATAGATCGATCGATTGCGAAACAAAATGTCCTCCCTAAGGTACAATGAATGAACTTTATAGGTGCAAGTTTCGACACAGCTCTCCATACAGTCATAATCTAGGTGTCACGAATTAACAATAGAGCGCTAGTGAGAGTCGTTTGTGTCCTTATTGGAAATAATGAATGCAATTTCCTGCTATTGACGGTTAGTTATTCAATGAACCTACACCAACTTGGCTTTTAGAACAAAGGCAATTTTTGAATGGAATACACATTTTTTTTCGAATCTCAATTCGAAATTCAGGGGGTCTACTCTCTTTCTCTAAAACGAAACTTCGCAAACAAACGAACGAAATTTCGTTAACTCCTCTCCTACATAATATTAATATCTCTATGCTCCTCTCTGTTTCGTTTTCGTACATGCTTCCGATGTACGGATCCATAGAAAATTTTCGTGACCGATTGGATTGAACGATTTTGTGTGGGTCTAATAACCGACTAATTACGTTCGTTTGCGAAGTTTCGTTTAAGAGAAAGAGAGTAGACCCCCAGGTTCGAAAAAAATAATTAAATTCGGAAGTGCCTCGATCGATCTGCTGTATTTTGAAGGCTCGTCAATTTTTTTCCACAAGTTAGCCCTTGACTGCGATCTCACCTGATGGTTAGTAATGGTGCAGTCTAAAATGGTAGCGGGCTAATCTGTTAGGGTTATGGCAGTTAAATATTTAACCCATATCCTCTAATCGGTTTCTTCACGGCATCGTACCGGAACGCTAAATCGATTAGCGGCACGTCTTTGCCAGTAGGGTGGTAACTAGCCACGGCCGAAGCCTCCCACCAGACTAACCGCTTCGCTTAACCGATTTCGACATGTAGACAGACATAATATTCAACAGAAATATAGTTAGCTTGAGTTTCGATGACGGACAGAGGGTAGAATTATTGTTTTACCCCGAGATATCGTAGTTTATAAAAAAATCTTAATTCACGCAAAATTCACTATGGCATCAATCTCCATTAAATATTTATAAAGTCTCTATAGTATTGCAATCAAAAGTATGCCTGTCTTTCTGTCTGTCCATCTGTCTGTTACCTTTTCACGGCACACCCGTTTAACCGATTTTGATGAAACTTCTTATTAGATACTAGAGGATGCTCGCGACTTCGTTCGCGTGGCATAAGTTTTTTTAATTCCCACAGGCACTCCTTAATTTTCCGGGATAAAAAGAAGCCTATGTCACTCTCCAAGTCCTCAACTAAGTATACCCATGTAAAAAATCACGTTGATCTATTTCGGCGTGATTAAAGGATAAACTCTCTATTTGACGTCCTTGGGGATAGAATTTTCAAAAACTGTGAATCACATATTTTTTCATTTCAGACCGAAATCCCAAACACCAAGTTTCATGGCTACAGCTTGAAAAATGACGGACTTTCCTACAAACTTTCAACCCCTGTTTCAGCCCTATGGGGGTAGAATTTTCAAAAATGGCGATGCACGTATTTCTTCATTTTGAACCGATAGCTCAAATACCAAGTTTCATGAATATAACTTGAAAAATGACGGACTTTCGTACAAACATTCAACCCCTATTTTACCCCTTTGGGGGTGGAATTTCGAAAAATCCATTCTTAGTGGATACCTACTCTTCACAAAGAACACACCTTCCAAATTTCATGTCTCTAGGACCAGCGGTTTGGGCTGTGCGTTGATATATAAGTCAGTCAGTCAGGACTTTGAATCAAATAAATATTATAAATGCGAAAGTTTGGATGGATGGATGTATGTATGGATGGATGTATGTTTGTTACTCAATCACGCTCCAACGGATGAAGGGATCTGGATGAAATTTGGCACAGAGATAGATTATAGTCTGGAATAGCACATAGGCTACTTTTTATCCCGGAAAATTAAAGAGTTCCCGCGGGAACCGAAAAACCTCAATCCACGCGGACGAAGTCGCGGGCATCAGCTAGTTTTATATATATTAGATATTTATTGCTCTGTTAGGCCAAACCTAAGAAAATCTGGTAATGTTTAACAACGACCATTTTTCACCGTGGCTTTTCTTGGACTCTCATTAGTGCACAGGCGCCCTTATCCATAATACTCCTATCATCACAGTAGAGTTTCGACATTCAATCCGATGCATAATTTAAGTGTCACGAATTAACAATAGAACTGAATGCATTAACGGCTTCATGCTTATAGTTCTAATGAAAGGTTTCAATGCAGTTAATTGATTTCGTTGCTGAGAACAATATCCAATGGTAGGTATTGAAATATGCTATGAATGAGGACAGTGTAGTCTAGAAGTTACGAATTAAATTTTGACGACCTCTTTGGCGCAGTGGTGATGTGAATATCTCATTTTGGGTCCTATAAGTTTAGTTCCATGCTGATACCTAGCAAACACAGAGGTTATTTTAATCCGTGACGATCCCTGAATTTATAACCCCCATAATCTACCACCCTATATTCTACCATAACTATTAAATGCCTGGGGTATCGTTAGAATCCCTACATTCAATTGACGTGAAAATGGCTATAATTTTTTTTAATTCAATATAATGCTAATGCAGTCGTATTTTTTAATTTTTTGAGTATGTGTACTTGTTTTATCCGCTGCAAGTTAGCCCTTGACTGCGAAGTGCGAACATACACGTCCGGTGGTAAACTCCGAACTCCCAGAACCCTCTTGACGTTTTCCCTCGTGCCTTTTTCGACCTCTATGGCCCTCTGATTTGTTGTCCAACAATTTGTCTTAATAACTGCAGCATTTCACTAAGCACTGAGGCAACAGTAGTGGTGTGGTGTGGATGTTTCATAGTCGTAACCTAAGCATGGACGAAAATGATCGAAACCTAAACATGCATATTATGAAATGTAAATGTAAAAATGTAATGTAAAACTGTACTGTAAAATGTATGTAAATGTAAGTTACGGAAATTATGTAAGAAATAATAAAAGCTATTTTATTTATTTAATATTTTCGAGCTCACAATACATCATGCTCATCGCATTCTTTAAAAGTACTAGACACTACACAGCTATCGGTTTTGATTACATTCGGTTCTTTAATCAAGTACGTGCTATGTACAGTTCGTGATTGTAACGAATGCGCTTAAAATCATTATTCCGAACAGCATCGAAATCCCGCCTCAGAAGCTGTCGTCCGAAAAACTTTGGAACAAAATATTACCCAAACAAAAGTCTTCCTTCCAATACTGAGTTACGTTACTCGTATGTTTGTATTGTACATTATCGAGTGCAATGCACCTATTTATAGTAGGCAACGGATAGTGCGGTGCGCTCGCTAGCCTTGTTTACATTGCTTCGTTTGCTCACAGCGCTCCCGCTGAGGAATTCATTTACGGCTACAGTAGGGTGACCTACACCCCTATTTTCTTTTTCCCTTAGGACTTTTCTATTCCTAAGGGCCGGTTGTTTCAAACCATTGGTTATCGTACCTTACGTTCGTTAAAATTTACCACGCGTAAGAACTTTAACGTCTGCTAAATTTCTAGTATCGCTTCATGGTAAAAATGGTAAATCAACGCCTTCTTTGACTTACGTTCGTTAACGCCATATTTAAAGGTAACATGTCCGTCAAAATGTGTTGATGCAACCCAGCCTGTCTCTACCCATCACCAGCCCACTACTGAGCTCATGCTCAGAGACTATGAGACTCACGTTCGACCTCCCTGGTGCAGCGTTGAGCGCTGTTGTCTTAACGAGCGGAGGTCCCGGGTTTGATCTGCCAGGTCAATTTGGGAATTTCTAATTTCTGAATTTCCCCTGGTCTGGCCTGGTGGGAGGCTTCGGCCGTGACTAGTTACAACCCTACCTACCTGTACCTACGTGGCCTGCAAAGTCAAATATAATCCAAGTAATTATCTACTAATAATTTTGATGTCGTGTTTTTAAAATAATTGTGTTTGAAGACTAATGAAAATCGCGTTAATTTAAAATAATTATTTATTAAAATTTATGTTGTTAAATATTTGTTGTTTTTAATCTACCAGCATTGATATAATTCAATTGTAAAATTTTAACATTTAATAAATGAATAAGTTCAACGCATAAAGTCCCATTACAAAAGGTAGGTTATGGAAGCCCTATGCTAGAGGATTTTGTTAGTTCTGCTTTTAGTACACACCAGATATTTTCGTTGGGTTGTTATGATTTCCGTTTGATGTTCTCGTAGACTAGAGTTCTTCATTGTCATATGTTTATATTAAATGTCTTTGGTTTTTAATTGAGATCTCAGCTCCTTGAAACACCTAACTTTTTAAATTACCTTAGATACTGAATTTGTATACTCTACTTCAATAATATTTTCTAATAGTATGTATCATCATCATCATAGCCGTTATCTATCTTCAGTTTAGATTTTATCTTAACCGTTAAAAATATAATATTGATTCATATCGTGACATTTTTATCGGTTGCGATAACAACTTATCATTCATCAACATTTGAATTACTATTGATTTTATACTAGAATTAATATGATAATATTATTCTAGTGGTAATAAAAATACGCATTTCCACTATGTTACGTCTCTTACTTAAAAGTAACTAAGGGCTAAAACAAACATAGTCATGATGTTGCAAAAGTTTTACCTAAGTATATCATGTCATGCTAGTGTAGGTACCTTTAAGTAAAATGTAATGGAACTTGGCACTTTAAAACACCTCAATAATGTAATATGGTGGCCACCATATTACATTATTGAGGTGTTTTAAAGTGTGCTTGTATGCTTGTGTAAGTGTCAAAGTATGCTTCTGAAAAAAGCTTCTTAAAAGTATGCTTCTGAAAAAAGCTTATTATACTGTTGAAGATTACGTAAATGACAAAGGAGCATGGAATTGAATCGCTCCAGCAATGCTAAGGACAGCGGTTACGTATGTAATTACAAATTAATGAAATTGTAATTTATTTATTTTTTTCAAAAGAGCAACCGCCGAGTTTCTTGCTGGTTCTTCTCGGTAGGAATGGCATTCCGAACCAGTGGTAGATTCATTCGACTATTCATAAGCACTTGTAAAAAGTCTATTTGAATAAAAAACTTTTGAATTTTGAATTTTTTGAATTTTCAAACAGCTGTTGTAGTCATTTACAGCGGAAGAACATCTTGGAGTTAGCCTTAGGTAAAAAATTTACAACCTAGGACCAACATAGTGATGTTGCAAAAGTTTGAAATGAATTAATTAATATACTTTTATTATACACCACAAAGGAAATCATACAATAGTAAACTTAGCTAATAACAAAGTAAGTATACAATTTGGCGGCCTTATCGCTACATAGCGATTTCTTCCAGGCAACCAATGGTGTAAAGTAAAAGGACATAGCTACAAATTATAATAAGTAACTACATATATAAATTAAATATAACATCAAAGCCATAAATACTACAAATATAACATATAAATATACATATATACCCACGAATAAATAAATACTTACATAAATAACTAAACGTAAACCTCATAAAAGAAATAAAAAACAGTAGGTATCAAAATATTAACAAAAAAAATACTATAGTAAATAATATTATTATTGTGACAAATAGTAATTTTTTACAAGCCTTTTAAAGATATTTATCGATTAAGCCTCTCTGATGTCAAAAGGGAAAGCATTCCACAACTTAACAGCTTGTACAGAAAAGGATTTATGGAAGAGAGAAGAATTATGTGTAGGCGTCCTTAAAACAAGTTTCCTTGTAGTACGGAGAACTTCTCCTGGACGGCCAACGAATTCAAACTTCTCCTTTAAATAAGGAGGAGATGAAGGATTAAATAACACACAGTACAGAATAGAAATACCATAAATAAATAAATAGAATAAATGATGATAGAATAAATGATGTCATAACTAAGTAAAATGTAATGGCACTAACAACTTGGTACTTATAAACACCTCAATAATACATAAATGGTGGCCTCCAAACAGCTGTTCTGTAACGCGGTCAATTTCAGCGGAAGCGATGCTTCCACGTTGTTTCCGGCCGTAAAATTAAGTTACTTCAATTGAGTTACTTTCAAGTCCTAGATCACGTCTAACGATATTTTACTTCAAAATCTTGTTTATCAATCGAGTCAAGAGCCTCGGAATTGTGTTCAATAGCGATTCTATAAAAGGTGAAAACGCGTGTTCAAACAGCATGGGGTCACAACAGTAATGGACCAAATTCAGCCGTTACTACAACTTTCACCTCTCAAAATTGTGATAATGTGCTATATCTGCCATTTATTTGTTTAAAAGCTCATTGGATGCTTTCACTATCATTATTTTGTTTCAACCATTATTACCTTCTAATGAGGTAATTTTCTTCACGTTTTCGTTGTAACACTTTACCTTACCATTTATTGTAGCTAATTTTGCCCAGCTTCGGTATGAAATCTCCATTTTAGCTCTAAGATGACACCACACAGACCCATCAGGTCATCAGTCATCACCCAACCCAGCTCAAAAATTCAGAAGCCCATTTATGGGGTTCCCATAGCGCTCAACTCTCATACGAGTAGGTTCAGCGTTCAGATTGCGCAGTAGAGAAAGAATTTTAAAAAGTTTTTAAAATGATGCAACTAAGTAGTTTGTCAATAATATGTAAATGCTGTGATCCTTCAACCATATTGATGATGATTACAAGAAGAATCTTATCAACTAAAAGCTTCGGTGTTGTTTTTATAAAATTTTGTATGAGTCATTTTGATGCATCTCCATGTCATTATAATTTCTTCGAGTCTTTGTTGACATGTCTGATATTTGATGATTCTCTTTATCTTTGAGCTTTGCTTGACCTAAAATTTTGCTGAAAGTACTGCTTTAAAAAAAAAACTTCTTTATTTTAAACTTATAATCAACTGCAACAATCACACAATCAAGTTTTACAATCGTGCATTGTCGAGTCAACATGCTCCGGTGTCGGAGTGAAACGTACGTTGAGAATAATTTGAAAGATTTTTGTGGTGTGGTGTTGTGCCGGTGCGAATTGCTGGCTTACTGGGCGGTGAATATCGCAAGCTACACGTGCAAGTTACACGCTGTACCACACATAGTTCGCGCACGAGTTGTATGCTGAGCAAATTTATGGTGACACATACATTTACTCTGCATTCAACTCGCGCGCGAACTGTAGATTTATGGCTGATTATAGCGAATTAAACTTCTAGTTCCTTCATTATCATGGATGAAGTCCATGAAGCAAAGTAACGCCTGCTTCTATCCAATATTTATAAAAAGTATTAACTTATTTTAATGATATTATGTATACCTCTCATACTCATGTATGTTAACCTCTAAGTATATTACATCTTAGCTACATAAAATTATTTTTAAATTTAATTATCTACTGCTTCTACTTTTAATAAAACCGGGCGCGCGCATTTTCAATGATTTTAAAAATCAATCATCTGTAGGTACACTTTTTTTTACGACGTTATTGGATGCCAATGTCCGGAGCTCGGCAACCGTATGAACCCGTCTGCCGATCCCGCCATGGGATGTTATGGAGATGACGCCATCGGTGACTCATCCCGTCATCTGGCGGCTCCATTCACAGTCTCCTTTCTAGAGCCGTGCACGATAAGATTTATGATTTGGGTTCACATACGGTTTGACGACCTCCGTGGCGTAGTGTTGAGCGCTGTTGCCTTAACGTGCGGAGGTCCCGGGTTCGATCCCCGGCAGGGTTTGGAAATTTATAATTTCTAAAATTTCCCTGGTCTGGCCTGGTGGGAGGCTTCGGCCGTGGCTAGTTATCACCCTACCGGCAAAGACGTGCCGCCAAGCGATTTAGCGTTCCGGTACGATGCCGTGTAGAAACCAAATAGGGGTATGGGTTTAATTAACTGTCATGCCTCTAACAGGTTAGCCCGCTACCATCTTAGACTGCATCATCACTTACCATCAGGTGAGATCGCAGTCAAGGGCTAACTTGTAGTGGATTAAAAAAAAAAAAAAAAAGACTCGATTGAATGTTTCACTAAAAGTCACTGCACCCCTATCTACTACTGCACCTATTTAGTTGAGGAAACCTTTACTAAAATATTATTTAATCGAGATTAAAGACTTTTTTATCTATTTAAATAAAATTCAAAGTCCTGACTGACTGACTGACTTATATATCAACGCACAGCCTAAACCGCTGGGGCTAGAAACTTGAAATTTTGACAGTGGGTTCCATTTTTGACGTAGGCACTCACTAAGGAAGGATTTTTCAAAATTCCAACCCTAAGGGGGTGAAATAGGGGTTGAAAGTTTGTATGAAAGTCCGTCATTTCTCAAGTTATATCCATGAAACTTGGTATACAAACTACCGGAAAAAAATTAAGAAATACGCGTTTCACAGTTTCTCAAAATTCCACCCCCAAACGGGTAAAATAGGGGTTGGAAGTCGGTATGAAAGTCATTAATTTTTCAAGTTCTGGCCATGAAACTTGGTATTTGAGCTTTCCGTTAAATATGAAGAAGTACGTGTTTCACTATTTTTGAAAATTCGATCCCCAAGGATAATATAGAGAGTTTGTCCTTCAATTACGCCGCAACAGAGCAACGGGTCAACGTGATTTTTTGCATGAATATAGTTGAGGACCTGGAGAGTGACCTAGGCTACCGGCATTATACCGGAAAATTAGGGAGCCCCTGTGGGAAAAAACTTAAACCACGCGGACGAAGTCGCGGGCATCATCTAGTTTAAATATAATTCAGGTGCTGTTTTTATTAGATCAATTAGCTTAATTTGTAATGCATGTTTGTAAGCAATTAGATATCACTTGCTAAAGCGCTGAAGAAAAACTTGCATGACTGAGTTCATATTGTTCTCAAAGATCGATGAAATGTCTATATGAAGTGTCTAATCAACCAATCCTCACTTGGCCATCAAAGTTCGCTATGACCCGTAAGGAGACCCGTGATGATTAACTTATAATACTGGAATACTAGCTTTTGTCCGCGGCTCGATTTTCATACAAATCTAAAACCCCCTTGGGGATTGAATTTTTGAAAAATCCTGTCTAAGCTGATGCTTACTAGGGCTTTCGAATACCGGTTTTTCTCAATACCGGTATTAATACCGGAATGATTTTTTTCAATACCGGGATCCCGGGATCCCGGTATTGGAAAAAATTTTAAAGGTGGTAGATGTTTTTTAACTTAAAATTAGTCTTTTCTGAATCAAACGGCACCATAAAAGACAGTTTTTTCATAAAAAAAAATTTTCACCAAATTAACTCAAAAAAGTGTCTTTTCTGCATAAATTCAGTGAAGAAAAGCCGTTAAGTAATTCCTTCACTCTATTTTATATCATACAATATTTTATGAAATTGTATTTTCTTTAAAAAAAATCACCAAGACTTATTGATTTTTAGATTTATTTGTATTTTGAGTATTGAGATAGTTATTTACGCGTTGACTTAATTCTTACGAAACTATCGTTTGTTTCATGTATGTATAAGGTGAAAATTACGGACCACGTAATGTTCTGAAACTTCATCACATCATTTTAAATACAATCTTATTAAGTACCTAATATGTACCTACTTATATTATTAATATATATATAGCTGCTCGTGCTGACTGACATATTGATCACCTCTCCTGTAAAATTTTGTATGAAAACTTTTTTTTTCACTCATCGTTTCGTATAGAAGACAAAAATTCATGGGGAGGAAAAATACGAAGAGAGCTGATGATTGAGGATTTCGAAGACGGATGAAGAGCACCAGCCAGGGTATCGAAGATAGGTGGGGGGTGCTCGACCAAATGTCACTCGAAACTTCATCCAATTGACAGTGAGCTGAAAAAAAATTCAAAATGGCGGATTTAAGATGGCCGCCATACAAATTTCTTCGGTGTCTATCTCGGAGAGTATAAAAGATGGAAGAGTGGTTTCTTGGCAAAAGATGATCAGGACATGAGCGTCTACTTGATGAACAGGAAAAAAATTCAAGATGGCGAAATTTATTTTTCCATAGAAAAAGGTATTGAAGATAGGTGGGGGGTGCTCGACCAAATGTCACTCGAAACTTCGTCCAATTGACAGTGAGCTGAAAAAAAATTCAAAATGGCGGATTTAAGATGGCCGCCATACAAATTTCGTCGATGTCTATCACGGAGAGTATAAAAGATGGAAGAGTGGTTTCTTGGCAAAAGATGATCAGAACATGAAGGTCTACTTGATGAACAGGAAGAAAATTCAAGATGGCGGAATTTATTTTCCATAGAAAATGTATGGCGAATATTGAAGAGGCTACAAGTGTAGAACTATGCAAGACTACGGTTCCTTTTCAAGATTTGTTTATATGGAAGAAATCTCATTTTGACGAATGGTTCGGAGAAAAAAATATGGAGAGAGATGATGATCGAAGGTTCGGATGATGGGTGAGGAGCACGGTCAGGGTATTAAAGACAGGTACCTACTTAGGGGCTGCTCAAACAAAAAGGGAGGGGCGGGGGGGTTGGTGGTCTTTGTTTTGTGTTTTTCCTTTATGAGAATTTTCTTTTACGTCGGACGCTTGGCGTTCTGGCGCTTCCACTGTGCTCATTAGAATAGCAGTGTGTTGTTCAGAAATCAGAGCCCCAATCATGTAAGAATGTCCGATCAAACGTTTAAGATTTTCGTCAAAGTAAAACAAACCATAACTGCATTGAATTAGAGCTCAATTTCGCGTATCCATTCTTATACGTTTGAGTATCGTACATACCTAAACGTATAAGAATGGGTACACGAAATTGGGGGGCAGATCAGAACACGTAGACAGTAAACCAGCTGCCCGATTATGTAAGAATTGTCGATGAAATCGTAAAAGTTCGGCGTCAAAGTAAAATAAACCATAACAGCATTGAATTAGAGCTCAATTTCGTGTTTCGAAATTGAGCTCTAATTTAATGCTGTTGTGGTTTATTTTACTTTGACGCCGAACTTTGACGATTTGATCGGCCATTCTTACATAATCGGGGGGCAGGATAGTAGGACAGCGAGTAAGTAGAGAGTGGACCACGCGGTCCACTACGCGGTCCGCTGCAGCGGGCCGCGCAACCACGCGCCATACTAGTACTATATATAGCTCGATTACCACTCACTGACTCATTGACATAATTGTTCTCCTAGAAAGAGACAGAAAACGATATAATGATGTAGGGGAGATGTGTTCGGGTGCGGGATTCGAGTGGGGAAAAATTATGACATTTCGGAAAAACAAGATGGCGGCCGACGTGATTCTTGTAACTCTTTTGTTTTCCAACCGATTTCGTTACATCTCGCAATTATTGAAGAAATTAGGAAACGATCAATAGAAAAAGTGGAAAAAATTGGAAAAACAAGATGGCGGCCGAGCTGTAGTGCTTTAAAATTTTTGATTTTTCGACCCCGAACCGCGGCGCCACAGATCCGAAACGGCGTGGTCGAGCATGATAATTTTTTCTTTTTTCGACTACAAATATCCTGTATTTTGACAGAATGGGAGTGGTTTTTAAAAATTCAAGATGGCGGCTGTTGCGGCGGCCTTTTTGTTTGAGGTACGAAAAAACGCAATTTTAAAATTCAATTTTCTCACAGTTGGCAACGTCGGAGCGTTTCGACTTGTACGGTGCGATTGTGTGTACGGACTAGAGGTATAGATTGGGGAAAAAAATTACCCCATTTTTCGGGAAATTTTCAAGATTTACCCCAAAAATAAAAAAATCGAAATACGGACTTTTTGCAAAATTCGAGTACGAGCAACCCCGTGTCCCACTTGTACAAATGACATTTGGGTATTTTCGTCGCCGAGGTCTGGCAACACTGGAATTTATCAAAGTAAGAGTGATTTTCGACATGGTCTTTTATCAGGGGCGATCATTTCGGCTGGGTGCGATCGAGATGAAAAATTTAAACGTCATCAGGAGCGGTATATCCTGTAGTTTACGGGAAAATTATGAAACTATCTAAAATATTTCTGTGGAACGAGGTGGCGGCCATTTTGTATTCTTTTTGTATTTTTGAAAATTTCGATCACGTTTTTGAGGCAGTTAGCAACATTTGGGAAAGTTGACATGTATGGATCGATTGTGTAACTCGACCGGCAGTATCGAGATATCTAAACAGTGTTGCCACATTTGGGGTAGTTTTCGAGATTTTCCCCAAAAACTCCTCCTGTAAAATTTTGTATGAAAAATTTTTTTTTCACTGATAGCATCGTGTACAAGTCAGAAAATTAAACTTGAAGAAAATATGGAGACAGCTGATGATTGAGGATTTTGGAGACGGGTAAAGAGCACGGTCCAGGTATTGAAGATAGGTGGGGGGTGCTCGACCAAATGTCATTTGAAACTTCATCCAATTGACAGTGAGCTGAAAAAAATTTCAAAATGGCGGATTTAAGATGGCCGCCATACAAATTTATTTGGTGTTTATCTCAGAAAGTATAAAAGATAGAAGAGTGGTTTCTCGGCCGAAGATGATCAGGACGAGAAGATCTATTTAGCGAAAAGAAAAAAAATTCAAGATGGCGGAATATTTTTTTTCATACCAAATTATATGGCGATTAGGAACTATAAAAGACGTCATTGTTCTCCTAGAAAGAGACAGAAAACGATACAATGATGTACGGGAGATGTGTTTGGGTGCGGAATGGGAGTAGGGAAAAATTATAACATTTCGGAAAAACAAGATGGCGGCCGACGTGATTCTTGCAACTCTTTTGTTTTCCAACCGATTTCGTTACTGTTTTGTCGGGGAGCACAAGTAAAACGCACGACTGCTATAGTGACACTCGTTTATTAAAGAGACAGCGCTATGAGGTACATCGCACACATACGCACGTGTACACACTACACATACACAACACTCCTTCCCCTAGATTAACAATCTATTATCTACTTAATTATTACGTAGGTATTTATCTCTATAATCTAATTATCGGGATGCTGGCGTAACAACCTCCTTCGAGTTCGGGCAGAGGGCCTGCGGATGTCACTTTGTATACATTCGAAGAACTCACGGCCCTCATCGTCGGATGACTGAGGTCGGCGGACTCCTCTGGTGACCGTCACTCTGCAAGGCGTATCCGGTGTACTGCTGTCCGTTATTGGAGAGGATGCCGTGGCGGACGCTTCGGACGTAGCGGCCTCGTCCGGCGTACCGGGTGCCAGGGATTCTGATGCTGGTTCCGTAATCGGCACCTCGGATGTGGCGGTCGTGACAGACGAGTCAGACGTGCCGGACGACACGAGTGCTGGTATTGGTTCCTCGTCCCTCCCGCCGTTAGCTCGTGTCGGGCTAGAACCAGTCGATGATTGCTGTTGGTCCCAATCATCGTCCCAGTCGAGGTTGCTACTTAACCCTTTGTTCATAACAATTTGGTTTTTATGTTTTTTAACAATTAGTGATGTTTCACAATCTTTAACTAAGTATATTACTCTGCCTATTTTTTTTACAATTTTTCCCTTGCACCAATTAAACTTATTGTTATGAAATTTTTTATATAACACATTTTCACCCAAAGAAAAAGCTTTTTGTTCCTTACCCCCACCCGCCCTAACCTGCATACACTGTTGATTTTTCACAACATTAGCCAAGGCGATAGACGAGGGCGGTGATGATGTCGGATTCAACAAATCCAATCGCGTTCTTAACCTACGGCCAAATAATAGTTGCGCTGGTGAGGATCCCGTGGTGGAATGTAAGGAATTTCTATAGTCAAATAAATATTTTAACATTTTCAGCTTGCATTCCTTAACATTGCGACTGGACATAAGACTCGATTTTATGCCTTTCTTTACTATTTTGACGTAGCTTTCAGCCTGGCCGTTACTAGCCGGGTGATACGCTGGAGATGTCAAATGTGTGATACCATTTACTTCACAAAATTTTAAAAATTCCAGCGAACAAAATGAAGCGAAATTTACTGTTACCAGGAATTCCATTGTCCCGAACCGTGACATGAACTCATACAATTTCTCGATGACCGCGGCCGATGTCGTGGTCGTGACCATATCGCATACTTCGACCCATTTGGTATACGCATCTACAATAACTAAATAGGTACGACCGTTTATTGGACCGAGGAAATCCATGTGGACGCGTTGAAATGGATGCGATGGAAACTTCCAAGGTGAAATTGGTATGCGAGGCGCTGCAGGTCTTAACTGTTGACAGATGTCGCAACTACCTATTATTTTTTCTACGGCGGCATCGATTCCTGGAAACCAAAATCGTGATCTACATTCCGCCTTAGTTTTTACCATTCCTAAATGAGAAGAATGTAGTTCAGAAAGTACCTTCGCCCTTAGTGTGCTTGGAATTATAATCTTATGGCCTCTCATGAGGCAACCGTTTTCCAGCGAAAGTTGTAATCTACAATGATAATATGGCTTAATTTTATCATCATTGACCTTGGGCGGCCAGCCCTGTAAAACAAAATTTGCAACTCGCGACAGTACGTTATCTTTTTTTGTTTCGTTACGTAACTCGTCTAGCGACACCGGGAGCGATCCGTCTATCACGAAGCATACGTAGGCCGCGCGATCATGCAATGCCGCAGCGGCGTCCGCGCACTGGCCCGAGTTCCCCTCCGCCGCACCCGGCCCGCTTCCCCCGGACGCCGCCGGAGCGGGGAGACTCGCGCGCGACAGATAGTCAGCGCTGTTGTCTGCACTTCGTATGTATTCTATAGTATAGTTATAGCCGCTTAAAAACATAGCATATCGCTGTAACCGATTTGCTGATACTTCCGGAATGCCTTTGTGGGGACCGAATATTGATATTAGCGGCTTATGGTCAGTGCGCAGTACGAAGGGATCGGCCCTACCGTACAAATACTGGTGGAAGCGCCTTACGCCAAATATTATAGCTGTGGCTTCTTTCTGTATTTGAGAATAATGTTTTTCAGCAACACTAAGTGTTCGCGACGCGTAGGCTACTGGTTTCTCGATTCCGTCACTCTCTATTTGGGACAAAATTGCGCCTAGCCCGCTTGGCGATGCATCGACCGTTAATATTACCCTTGCGTTAGGATTATAATGTGTTAGAACTTGTTCCGAACCTAACAGTTTTTTAATTGCATTAAATGCACTGTTGTGAGCTTTATCCCAATTCCATTTAGCACCCTTTTTTAATAAGTCATACAGGGGACTTAGGACTGTTGACGCATTGGGTACGAAGCTGCGATAGTAGTTCACTAGCCCTAAAAATGACTGTAACTGACTAACATTTACGGGAATCGGTGCCTCTAAAATTGCTTTAACCTTTGAGGGTGATTTCTTCAACCCGTCTTTGTTTATAATATATCCCAGATAACTTACTTCGTCCTTAAAAAATTCGCACTTTTCCTTTTGTAACGTTAACCCTGCATCCTGTAACCTTTGTAACACCGCATGTAACCTATCCATATGTTCCCTGTCGTTGACCCCGGTTATTAAAACGTCGTCTAACAAACAAAGCACACCATCCATACCAGATAACACCCCTTCCATTGCACGCTGAAAAATAGCCGGCGCACAGGCCAGTCCGAACACTAACCTAGTGTACCTATATAAGCCGCGATGTGTGTTGATACAAGTCATTTTCTGAGATTCCTCATTTAGAACAAATTGGTTATAGGCCATAGAGAGATCCAATTTTGTAAATTTTTCGCCACCGTGTAGCTTTGAAAAAAGTTCACTAACTGTAGGCAATGGATACTTTTCAATAACTAATTGCTTATTTATGCTCACCGAATAATCAGCACACAGTCTCACCGAGCCATTTCGCTTGAGCACGGGTACGATCGGTGACGCATAGTCTGAGTGTTCCACAGGTTCTATTACGCCTAACTCGATCAACCTGTCGATTTCCTTATCAACCTTATCTCGTAAAGCGAACGCGAGCGGTCTTGCCTTAAAAAAAATCGGTTTCGCATCATCTTTTAAGGTCAAAGTCACTTTATATTTATTGAAGCAACCTAGCTTACCCGAGAATATATGAGGATATCGCGTTTGAAGATTTTCGACTTCATTTCCGGTTTGGTTACAATAGTTAATCGCTCTTAACTCTAATTTGAAAAGCGAAATAAAATCCCTACCCAATAAAGATGGACCGCTGCCGCGTACGACGAATACGCTAAGTATATGCGAATGGCCATCGAACGACACGGGCGCGCGAATCATACCTAAACACACAATTTTATCTCCCGTGTAACTTATGAGTTTTTTGTTGCTTTTTTCTAACGGTACGTCGCTGAAATGTACTTTATAGGTATTCTCGGATATCACCGTAACTGCTGAACCACTATCGATTTCAAACCTCATTTTTACCCCGCGGACACACACTGATTCCACCATAGGCTCGCCCCTCACCGAACGTATATTAAGCAACTTACCATCATCATCGTCGTCCTCGGCGGTATCGCCTTCGGCTACGTAACTAATCTTAGGACAGGCCCTCTGAAGGTGCCCGCTAACATGGCACTTGTTACATACGTGGTTTCTAAATTTGCAAATTTTTGCTTTATGGAAAAAGCCACAACAACCGCATTTTGGTTTTGCCGCACTAGCACTATTTTTGTTATCACTTTTTCTTCCCGACCGTTCCTCGCGAATCTTGAACATGGCGCTTCCTGCATCGACTGCGCCCGCATCCGCGCTTGTCGAGCCGGTAGCTGAACTACTGGCCGCACCAGCGCGCGCGCAGCGTATACTCTCCGCCAGTTCCACCGCCTTCGCGAGGGTTAGCTCCGTGATATCCTTGGCATACAGCTTTTCCTTCTCCACTCCCGGCCGCATCCCTATTACGAACCGATCTCGTAATGCTTCTTCAACGTTGCTGAAGTTGCAGTGGGCCGTTAGCCCTCGTAATCTAGCCGCCCATTCTGTGTGCGACTCTGAGGGTAGCTGAGTGGCTGAATAGAATTTATGCCGCTCCCCAATGCCCAACCGCTTCGGAGTGAAATGGGCATCCAAAATAGTGAGAATATCTTGATACGGGACCTCTTCTAGTGCTTTTGGCAGCGCCAAATCTGCTGCCAATTGGTAAGATCCTTCTGCGAGTGCACTAAGTAAAATAGCCCGGCGTCTGATCCCCGTTGCATCCGTTGATCCGTTTATTTCGTTCGCGATAAACCATTGTAGAAGACGACCTTTATATGACTTCCACGAGTGAATACTGTGGTCGAAAGTCGTTAAAATCCCGAATTTTTCACCGGCCATCTTTTAACTATTTTAAAACGCGGGTAGGTACTCGTCGCCACTGTTTTGTCGGGGAGCACAAGTAAAACGCACGACTGCTATAGTGACACTCGTTTATTAAAGAGACAGCGCTATGAGGTACATCGCACACATACGCACGTGTACACACTACACATACACAACAGTTACAACTCGCAACAATTGAAGAAATTAGGAATGGATCAATAGAAAAAGTGGAAAAAATTGGAAAAACAAGATGGCGGCCGAGCTGTAGTGTTTTCAAATTTTTGATTTTTCGACCCCGAACCGTGGCGCCGCAGATCCGAAACGGCATGGTCGAGCATGATATTTTTTTCTTTTTTCGCCTACAATTATCCTGTATTTTGACAGAATGGAAGTGGTTTTTAAAAATTTAAGTTGGCGGCTGTTTGAGGTACGAAAAAACGCAATTTTAAAATTCACATTTCTCACAGTTGGCAACGTCGGAGCGTTTCGACTTCTGCGGGGCGATTGTGTGTACGGACTCGAGGTATGGATTGGGGAAAAAAAATTACCCCATTTCTCGGAAAATTTTCAAGATTTACCCCAAAAATAAAAAAATCGAAATACGGACTTTTTGCAAAATTCGAGTACGAGCAACCACGTGTCCCACTTGTACGAATGACATTTGGGTATTTTCGTCGCCGAGGTCTGGCAACACTGGAATTTATCAAAGTACAAAGATAAAGTAAAGATTTTCGACATGGTCTTTTTTCAGGGGCGTTCATTTCGGCTGGGTGCGAGCGAGATGAAAAATTTAAACGTCATCAGGAGCGGTATATCAGTAGTTTACGGGAAAATTATGAAACTATGTAAAATGTGTCTGTGGAACGAGGTGGCGGCCATTTTGTATTCTTTTTGTGTTTTTGAAAATTTCGATCACGTTTTTGAGGCAGTTGGCAACATTTGGGAAAGTTGACATGTATGGATCGATTGTGTAGCTCGACCGGCAGTATCGAGATATCTAAACAGTGTTGCCACATTTTGGGTAGTTTTCGAGATTTTCCGCAAAAACTCCCTCCTGTAAAATTTTGCATGACAATTTTTTTTTTCACTGATGGCTTCGTATACAAATCAGAAAATACAACTTGAAGAAAAATATGGAGACAGCTGATGATTGAGGATTTTAGAGACGGGTAAAGAGCACGGCCAAGGTATTGAAGGTGAAGGTGGGGGGTTCTCAAACAAATGTCACTCGAAACCTCATCCAATTGGCGGTGAGTTGAAAAATCTCCAAAATGGCGGATTCAAGATGGCCGCCATACAAATTTCATCAGTGTCTGTGTCGGAGTGTATAAGAGATGGAATTGTGGTTTCTCGGCAAGAGATGATCAGGACGAGGAGGTCTATTTAGCGAAATGAAGAAATTTCAAGATGGCGAAATATTTTTTTTCATACCAAATTAAATGGCGATTAGGAACTATAAAAGACGTCATTGTTCTCCTAGAAAGAGACAAAAAACGATACAATGATGTAGGGGAGATGTGAGTGGGGGTGTAGAGATTCGGGTGCGGGATTCGAGTAGGGAAAAATTATGACATTTCGGAAAAACAAAATGGCGGCCGACGTGATTCTTGCAACTCTTTTCTTTTCCAACCAATTTCGTTACAACTCGCAATTATTGAACAAATTAATAAACGATCAATAAAAAAAATAGAAAAAATTCGAAAAATAAGATGGTGGCCGAGCTGTATTGTTTTAAAATTTTTGATTTTTCGACCTCGAACCCCGGCGCCACAGATCCGAAACGGGGTAGTTCATGTCCAAGATATATTATGTTTGGGTGTGGGATGGGAGTAGGGAAAAGTTGTTATGACATTTCAGGAAAACAAGATGGCGGCTGATTTGCCGAAATGAACCGATCGAAGCACTGAAGATAGGTGGGGGGTGCTCGACCAAATGTCATTCGAAACTTCATCCAATAGACAATGAGCTGAAAAAAAATTTAAAATGGCGGAATTTATTTTTCCATAGAAAAGGGTATTGAAGATAGGTGGGGGGTGCTCGACCAAATGTCATTCGAAACTTCATCCAATAGACAATGAGCTGAAAAAAAATTCAAAATGGCGGATTTAAGATGGCTGCCATACCAATTTATTTGGCGTCTATCTCAGAAAGTATAAAAGATGGAAGAGTGGTTTCTTGGCAAAAGTTGATCAGGACGAGGAGGTCTATTTAACGAAATGAAAAAAAATCAAGATGGCGGAATATTTTTTTTATCATACCAAATTATATGACGATTAGGAACTATAAAAGACGTCATTGTTCTCTTAGAAAGAGACAGAAAACGATACAATGATGTACGGGCGATGTGTTCGGGTGCGGGATTCGAGTAGGGAAAAATTATGACATTTTAGAAAAACAAGAAGGCGGCCGACGTGATTCTTGCAACTCTTTTGTTTTTTAACCGATTTCGTTACAACTCGCAATTATTGAAGAAATTAGTAAACGATCAATAGAAAAAGTGAAAAAAATTGGAAAAACAAGATGGCGGCCGAGCTGTAGAGTTTTCAAATTTTTGATTTTTCGACCTCGAACCGCGACGCCACAGATCCGAAACGGGGTGGTTAATGTCTAAGAGATATTATGTTTGGGTGTGGGATGGGAGTAGGAAAAAATTATGACATTTCGGAAAAAATCCATATTTAGGGCTCCCTGGGATTACAAAACAGGAAACTGATACCTAACAAAGTCTTAAAAAATCAGCGCCATTTTGAAATTCTTTGTTAATTGACCGATTTCGTTCAAAATCGATATTTAGGACTCCCTGGGATCACAAAACAGGAAACTGGTACCAGAATTTAAAAATATCAGCGCCATTTTGAAATTATTTGTTAATTTACCGATTTCGTTCAAAATCGATATTTAGGACTCCCTGGGATCACAAAACAGGAAACTGGTACCAGAATTTAAAAATATCAGCGCCATTTTGAAATTATTTATATATTGACCGATTTCGTTCAAAATCGATATTTAGGGCTCCCTGGGATTACAAAACAGGAAACAGATACCAACGTTTTTACAAATCAGCGCCATTTTGAACTTCTTTGTTAATTGACCGATTTCGTTCAAAATTGATATTTAGGCTCCCTGGGATCACAAAACTGGAAACTGATACCAAAGTTTTAAAAAATCAGCGCCATTTTGAAATTCTTTGTTAATTGACCGATTTTGTTCAAAATCGATATTTAGGGCTCCCCGGGGTTACAAAACAGGAAAGTGGTATCAAAATTTTAAAAAATCAGCGCCATTTTTAAATTATTTGTTAATGGACCGATTTCGTTCAAAATCGATATTTAGGGCTAACCACATCCCGTGAGCTGCTTTAGCAGCTCGCGCACAGGGCGAAACACTAGTTAATATATATATAGCTGCTCGTGCTGACTCATTGATCACCTCTCCTGTAAAATTTTGTATGAAAAATATTTTTTTTACCTATCGTTTCGTATAGAAGACAAAAATTCATTCAGAGGAAAAATACGGAGAGAGCTGATGATTGAGGATTTCAAAGACGCATGAAGAGCACAGCCAGGGTATCGAAGATAGGTGGGGGGTGCTCGACCAAATGTCACTCGAAACTTCATCCGATTGACAGTGAGCTGAAAAAAAATTTAAGATGGCCGCCATACAAATTTCTTCGGTGTCTATCTCGGAGAGTATAAAAGATGGAAGAGTGGTTTCTTGGCAAAAGATGATCAGGACATGAGGGTCTACTTGATGAACAGGAAAAAAATTCAAGATGGCGGAATTTATTTTTCCATAGAAAAGGGTATTGAAGATAGGTGGGGGGTGCTCGACCAAATGTCACTCGAAACTTCATCCAATTGAAAGTGAGCTGAAAAAATTTTCAAAATGGCGGACTTAAGATGGCCGCCATACAAATTTCGTCGGTGTCTATCACGGAGAGTATAAAAGATGGAAGAGTGGTTTCTTGGCAAAAGATGATCGGGACTTGAAGGTCTACTTGATGAACAGGAAAAAAATTCAAGATGGCGGAATTTATTTTTCCATAGAAAATGTATGGCGAATATTGAAGAGGCTACAAGTGTAGAACTATGCAAGACTACGGTTCCTTTTCAAGATTTGTTTTTATGGAAGAAATCTCATTTTGACGAATGGTTCGGAGAAAAAAATATGGAGAGAGATGATGATCGAAGGTTCGGATGATGGGTGAGGAGCACGCGGTCAGGGTGTTAAAGATAGGTACCTACTTAGGGGCTGCTCAAACAAAAAGGGAGGGGCGGGGGGTTGGTGGTCTTTGTTTTATGTTTTTCATTTATGAGAATTTTCTTTTACGTCGGACGCTTGGCGTGCTGGCGCTTCCACTGTACTCACTAACATAGCAGTGTGTTGTTCAGATCAGCCCCCCAATCATGTAAGGATGACCGATGAAATCGTTAAAAATCTGCGGCAAAGTAAATAAACCATAACAGCATTAAATTAGAGCTCAATTTCGTCTGCCCATTCTTATACGTTTAGGTATGTACGATACCCTAAACGTATAAGAATGGGCAGACGAAATTGAGCTCTAATTCAATGCTGTCATTGTTTATTTTACTTTGACGAAAATCTTTAACGTTTGATGAACAATTCTTACGTAATCGGGGGGCAGAACACGTAGACAGTAAACCAGCTGCCCGATTATGTAAGAATTTTCGATCAAATCGTAAAAGTTCGGCGTCAATGTAAAATAAACCATAACAGCATTGAATTAGAGCTCAATTTCGTGTTTCGAAATTGAGCTCTAATTTAATGCTGTTATGGTTTATTTTACTTTGACGCCGAACTTTGACGATTTGATCGGCAATTCTTACATAATCGGGGGGCAGGATAGTAGGACAGCGAGTAAGTAGACAGTGGACCACGCGGTCCAGTACGCGGTCCGCTAGCGGGCCGCGCAGCCACGCGCCATACTAGTTAATATATATATAGCTGCTCGTGCTGATTCACTGATTGATCACCTCTCCTGTAAAATTTTGTATGAACATTTTTTTTTTCACTAATCGTTTCGTATAGAAGACAAAAATTCATTAAGAGGAAAAATACAGAGAGAGCTGATGATTGAGGATTTCGAAGACGGATGAAGAGCACCAGCCAGGGTATCGAAGATAGGTGGGGGGTGCTCGACCAAATGTCACTCGAAACTTCATCCGATTGACAGTGAGCTGAAAAAAAATTCAAAATGGCGGATTTAAGATGGCCGCCATACAAATTTCGACGGTGTCTATCTCGGAGAGTATAAAAGATGGAAGAGTGGTTTCTTGGCAAAAGATGATCAGGACATGAGGGTCTACTTAATGAACAGGAAAAAAATTCAAGATGGCGGAATTTATTTTTCCATAGAAAAGGGTATTGAAGATAGGTGGGGGGTGCTCGACCAAATGTCACTCGAAACTTCATCCAATTGACAGTGAGCTGAAAAAAAATTCAAAATGGCGGATTTAAGATGGCCGCCATACAAATTTCGACGGTGTCTATCTCAGAGAGTATAAAAGATGGAAGAGTGGTTTCTTGGCAAAAGATGATCGGGACATGAAGGTCTACTTGATGAACAGGAAAAAAGTTCAAGATGGCGGAATTTATTTTTCCATAGAAAATTTAGGTATGGTGAATATTGAAGAGGCTACACATGTAGAACAATGCAAGACTACGGTTCCTTTTCAAGATTTGTTTTTATGGAAGAATTCTCATTTTGACGAATGGTCCGGAGAAAAAATATGGAGAGAGATGATGATCGAAGGTTCGGATGATGGTTGAGGAGCACACTCAGGGTATTAAAGATAGGTAGGGGCTGTTCAAACAAAAAGGGAGGGGCGGGGGGTTGGTGGTCTTTGTTTTATGTTTTTCCTTTATGAGAATTTTCTTTTACGTCGGACGCTTGGCGTGCTGGCGCTTCCACTGTGCTCACTAGCATAGCAGTGTGTTGTTCAGATCAGAACACGTAGACAGTAAACCAGCTGCCCGATTATGTAAGAATTGTCGATGAAATCGTAAAAGTTCGGCGTCAAAGTAAAATAAACCATAACAGCATTGAATTAGAGCTCAATTTCGTGTTTCGAAATTGAGCTCTAATTTAATGCTGTTGTGGTTTATTTTACTTTGACGCCGAACTTTGACGATTTGATCGGCCATTCTTACATAATCGGGGGGCAGGATAGTAGGACAGCGAGTAAGTAGACAGTGGACCGCGCGGTCCACTACGCGGTCCGCTGCAGCGGGCCGCGCAACCACGCGCCATACTAGTTATTATCATATAAGCAATTTCTTATTCATATCAATCAGAATATCAACTATATGATTTTTAAAATAGAACTATTTTTGGATGAATTCTTACGAAAATATATATTTTAACCTCCATTGAATTTTGAACTTTTAATATAAAGTATATTATTGTGACGCACTTTTTCAACGTACACACAAAATTAAATAAATATGGCAGGGAATTTTAAATAATTAGTAAATTAGTGTCGAAGATTGTAATTTCAACTACTCAACCTATAGACATCCTGGACGTAGGTCTCCTGCATAGATCGCCACAGAGCACGGTCTTGTGCCCCTTGTTTCCAGCGGCTTTCAGCTACACGTTTGAGATCGTCCGTCCACCTAGTGTGAGGCCGCCATTCAAGCACTTCGGGACCCCAACGCCTATCGGTTCTACCAACTATGTGCCCCGCCCATTGCCACTTAAAGCTTGGACTCTTCGAGCTATGTCGGTTACTCTGGTTCGCCTACGGATCTCCTCATTTCTGATTTGATCACGCAGGTATACTCCAAGCATAGCTCTCTCCATTGCCCGCTGAGTGACCCTGAGCCTTCTTATCAGGCCCAAAGTTAGCGACTATTTTTCGGAGCCGTAAGTCATCACTGACATTACGCACTGTTCGAAAACTTTCGTCTTCAGGCACTGAGGAATTTTGGACGAGAAGATGTCGCGGAGTTTCCCGAACCCTGCCCAGCCGAGTTGGATTCGGCGGTTGACCTCTTTCTCGAAATTGGACCTACCTAACTGGACTGTATGTCCTAGGTATATGTACCTACTCCTCAACAATTTCGAGTGCAGAATTCTCAACTAACACAGGTTGGGGCTGAACGTGTGCATTAGAAATGATCTTTATCTTGCTCATATTCATTTTTAGGCCCACCTGTTGAGGAACTACTAAATGATAAATAAGTAACTAATAAATAAACGATATTTTTGTAAGAAGTCGATCGAAGTCGAAGAAAACGATAATTTTGTCAAAACACAAATTAATCTAAAATTCAATTTTTCAATAGTTATTATTTAAAAGAAACTAATATTACATATATCATAATAAAATATGCATTAGACTTTATAAATCAGATTTCTGAACGTTTTGAGAGAAATAGAAATGCCAAGCCACAGGGATCTAAATTCAAACACTAATTTTTCCATGTGAGTGAACAAAAACGACTTTTCTTCACTGGTTTTAAGCAATAAAAGCGCTCTTTTTGAGCTAATATGCTTAAGATACAAGTTTTAAACTGAGCCGAATAAAATACAGTGGCATCTACCAAGAAATATATGCAATAGTCACTGTTTCGTTTATAGTGTCACCAATACCGGTATCCCTGTATTAGACATTTCAATACCGGTATTAAAAACCGGCGAAAAAAGTCCGGGATCCCGGTATTGGCCAATACCGGGATCCCGGTATTGGAAGCCCTAATGCTTACGTCATAATAGGTATCTGCATGCCAACTAAGGTATGTACGATACCCTAAACGTATAAGAATGGGCAGACGAAATTGAGCTCTAATTCAATGCTGTCATTGTTTATTTTACTTTGACAAAAATCTTTAACGTTTGATGAACAATTCTTACATGATTGCCCGCCCTGATTACCCATCTGAGCTATTATAATTTTGTACATAGTGGCGAAATTTACTTTCGTATTCTTATGATATTGTAGCAGTTTTTCATTGCCTGAAAACAAGGATAAAACGACATTTTCTAAAAATGAATCCTAGCTAGATCGATTTATCGCCCCCGAAACCTCCTGCATACTAAATTTCATGAAAATCGTTGGAGCCGTTGCCGAGAATCTATGTATATATATATAGACTAGAGGACGCCCGCGACTTCGTTCGCGTGGCTTAAGCTTTTTAACATTGGCACGCCTTAATTTTCCGGGCTAAAAAGTCTGTGTCACTCTCCAAGTACCCAGCTATACCCATGCAAAAAATCACGTCGATCCGTTGCTCTGTTGCGGCGTGATTGAAGGACAAACTCTCTATTTGACGTCCTTGGGGATAGACATTTCAAAAACTTTAAAATCCTTATTTCATCATTAGCGGAAGCCCAAATACCAAGTTTCATGGCTATAGCAGTCTGAAAAACGACGGACTTTCATACAAACTTTCAACCCCTATTTAACCCCATTGAGGGTGGAATTTTTAAAAATGTGACACATATCCTTCTATACTTTTACCAAAAGCCAAAATACCAAGTTTCGTAGATCTAACATAACAAAAAATTGTTAAATAAAAGACTACCCTATTTCACCCCTTTGGGGGTCGAATTTTCAAAAATGTTGAAACACATACTTCTTATTTAACCAAAAGCTTAAAATCTAAGTTTTATGAGGCTATAACTTGAGAAATGAAGGACTTTCATACAAACTTTCATCCCCTATTTCACCACTTCGGGGGTAGAATTTTCAAAAACTGTGAAACACGAACTTCTTCATTTTTAACCGGTAGCTCATATACCAAGTTTCAGGGATATAACTTGAGAAATGACGGACTTTCATACAAACTTTCAACCCCTATTTCACCCCCTTAGGGGCGGAATTTAGAAAAATTCTTCCTTAATGAGCGCCTACGTCACAAAAGAAACCTACTGCCAAAATTTCAAGTTTCTAACCCCAGCGGTTTAGGCTGTGCGTTGATATATAAGTCAGTCAGTCAGTCAGTCAGGACTTTGAATTTTATATATTTAGATTACAGAAATAGATTGCACTTCGCAGCGTCAAGGAAAATTAGCGTCATGTAGGACAATCCAGGGTTCCAACAGGATTTTAAAATCACAAATCCATGCGGGAATCACTATTATTATGTACTAGTAACTAGACGATGCCCGCGACTTCGTCCGCGTGGATTAAGGTTTTTTGATTCCCGCGGGAACTCCTTAGTTCTCCGGGATAAAAAGTAACTTATGTCCTTTACTTTATTCTTCCTTTATTTTTATTATTTCCTTTATGTACTAGTTTAACTATGCCTATGCCCGCGACTTCGTCCGCGTGGATAAGGTTTTTTGGTTCCCGCGGGAACTCTTTAATTTTCCGGGATAAAAAGTAGCCTTAGTATGCCCTTCCCCGGGATACAAACTATCCCCATACCAAATTTCAGTAAAATTGGTTGAAAAGATGGGCCGGGAAAGCGTAGCAGACAGACAAACAGACAGACAGACAGACACACTCACGCATTTAAAATATTAGTATGGATTTTGTGCTATAACTATAGTTCCTGTTCTAGTAAGGGGCATGAATTAGGGTTTCCTATTCCAATGAATTAGGAAATTATAATATCTCTATTATAATATCAAGTTTCTTGACCGCATTCATTCAAGACTTTGTTCCCAACAACCAAATTAACACGAAAATAAGAAAAAATCGTTGCGCGAAAGTTATTTATGGACATCTTAATACATATGATCATAATTTACACTCAAAATTCTAATTCTCGCAACACAGTAACCTCCATATGGGTCTTCGCTTCAGTCGCAGCCGGTTTTATATGACTTTAAGTCTGGTATATGTTATAGAATTTATGATTTCGGGGCAATGTGGTCGATTACAGTTTAAATGGGTTTTGTAATCTTGGCCCTATAAAGCTGTTTGATTGACCTACATTAAATTGTTGGACATAAGCTATTAAGGCCCTCCTATCTATTGACGACCTCCGTGGCGCAGTGTTGAGCGCTGTTGCCTTAACGTGCGGAGGTCCCGGGTTCGATCCCCGGCAGGGTTTGGAAATTTCTAATTTCTGATTTTACCCTGGTCTGGCCTGGTGGTAGGCTTCGGCCGTGGCTAGTTACCACCCTACCGGCAAAGACGTGCCGCCAAGCGATTTAACCTTCCGGTACGATGCCGTGTAGAAACCGAATAGGTTTAATTAACTGCCATGCCTCTAACAGGTTAGCTATCTTAGACTGCATCATCACTTACCATCAGGTGAGATCGCAGTCAAGGGCTAACTTGTAGTTGATTAAACACAAAAAAAAAGCGTAATTAAGGCGTGGGCCATGGCATTCGAGACGTGCTAGAAGCACAGACTTATTGAGGGAGACAAATGCAACGCCAAAATAAGTTGTGCATCTCTCTCTCTCTGCGTCGTATTCCTCATTACTGAGGGTCGTGAACCCATTCCATTAATCAAATCAATGCGGTGGGCTCCCACGTAGTAGGATTTAAACTCTTAGGTTTGTAACGATTATTATCAGATATTGGTGATAATAACCGGGACCGACGGCTTAACGTGTTTTCCGAGACACGGAGGAAACACAAAGGCCAAATTTGAACCTCCAAATTCGGTCACCCATCCAGTTACCAACTTGGGCCCACGTTGCTTAACAATGGCAATCGACTGATATGCGTTGTCACAGCTAGGCTATTCGTTCCTCATAAGTTGTGCGTAGTGACCGATATACCATTCACAAATCTTCCATGTACGGGTATGATAAATGATTACGAGGTTCAGAATGAATGTAAAGCTTATAATAGCAAAGACAAATGATGCATCGCGATGACCGCGACAAGACAATACACACAATACCGTGTACAACAAATAGGACGACCGATTCTCATCATAGACTCACTTTTACATCGTATGTTGTACATAACTGGTTTTCACCCGCGACATCGTTCGTATTCACTATTCACCTTTAATAGACTTTTAGAAACTCGTAGGTCTATATCTTCCACTATCTCCCTGACAACCTCCCTGACGCAGTGTTGAGCGCTGTTGTTATAACGTGGGAGGTCCTGGGTTCGATTCCCGGCAGGGTCAATTTGGGAATTTATAATTACTAAATTTTCTCTGCTCTGGTCTGGTGGGAGGTTCGGCCGTGGCTAGTTATACCGGCAAAGACGTACCGCAAAGCGATTTAGCGTTCCGGTACGAACGCCGTGTAGAAACCGTGTAGGGGTATACATGGGTTTAATATAACTGCCATACCCCTAACAGCCTAGGTTAGCCCGCTACCGTCTTAGACTGCATCGTCACTTACCATCAGGTGAGATCGCAGTCAAGGGCTCCGAGCCATGCCAATCATATTAAGGCGTGCAAAATATTAATTTTCATACATATTATTTTGATATTTTATTATTATTTTGATTTTATAAATCAACGTTAAAAGTTAAAACTACTACAAAACACTACCACAAAATAAATTTTTTAACTTCTTTAAATTTGTAGCTCCATCTTCATTATTTAGAGGTCGAATAATAATTTAACCAAATCCTTCAAAGGTACGGAAGTCGTAAACCTCGGGGCGCAGCGCGAGTCCTACTTTATTAAATAAGGTGTGGGCCCTGCAGACGTTGTCCTGCCCTGAACCTTGAACCCGGTTGCAGCGCCACTTCCGGGTCCAATTGTGAATGTAAAGTGTAAACCATCCCGAGACCCACATAAACACAGACAAAAAATCCCTTCAGTATCGGTCTAGCCGTTCTGAAGTACATGCGCTTACATACACTTTACATCGGAAAATCAAAGTTCCCAGTTCCCACGGAAAATAAACAATCGCTCAGGCAAAAGGAGTCCTTTAGCCTCAAAGCCTGTCTTTTATGCACGACTCTTTATACCTAATAGTAATTACTATATCTGCGTGGTTGAATGAGCGGCTTCCGGCGATTTTTCTCACGAATTGATAAAAACTGACTATAAAAGCCGCGCGAAGTCAAACAGAGTCAAGATTACAGGAAGGAATAAATAAAATAAAAAAAACGTACATAATGCCGCAAAAACCTTGCTAGAAACTAATCTAGCGGCTTACAATTAGAGCATATCGCTTTATGTTTGTAGTCTAAGAGCTGGCGCTTCTACAATCAATTGAAGGAAACATTCAGTTTCATTTTCCATTATACTCTCTCTGCGTCTTATCGTATTCCCCATTGCTTCAGAGCACAACTATTTCATCTCTTATTAGATTTGTTAGATTTTGCAATTGGAAAGTTCAAGTTATATTTAAATTCAGCTTTTGTTGTGGGTTTGATGCTTGATAATTTTGAAAATAGTGATAATTCTTGTGCATTATACAATATCATGATACTTATTAATTAGATAAATGATAATACATAGTAGAAAACTGTCACAAAGCATTGGTAAGATTTTTTTGTAAATACCTAGTGACTATTTACTTATATTAAAGGTTGATCTATAAAATGCTTAGTGGTTAAGATTTTGTAAAAATAAACATACAGAAAGCAAAAACTGAAACTTCTACCAAACTCAGGCAATTTTAGGTACTGGTTAGCTCTGCCAAGTTTTCGATATCCATTTTATCGTGCGCATATCAAATTATGAGCGGTATAATGGCGCGTTTATAGGTCAGTGGCCCAATGCGTCGCCGTGTCCTATTTACATTATCGGTCAGTTATAGATCGGTGAACAAAGTCGTCGGGTGTATTAGATTTGCGGCCAGTTTCCATTAACTTATGAGTTTATGATCGAATACGTCCCAATATACTTAGTATAGCTGAGCTTGTTGTGGGTTCTTGTCAGACCAGGGCGCGTTTGGAACCCTCGTAGCTTTAGTTATAAGATACCGTAACTGATTATCACCATCATGTTTTATAAGTAACTGACGTCAATAAGTGTACCTACAGTGTAACTAATTTGAATAAATAAATATTGATTTTGATTTGATTTGATATATCTTTGCGTCAGCTCTTAGGTTATAATGAGTCACCCGTGAAAAAAAAAACAGCCTTCACATCGAATCGGCCCACAGAGAAGCCTTAGTAAGCAGACAAGAATTTCGTACACTACAGTACCCATTATGCCAAATTTAGCAGCCATGTCCAAATTAGCATCTTATGAAATTACTTGTTACTGCGCGCCTTTGTTTGTAGATTATTCCTAAGTAGATATAAAACTTTAATCTAGCTATAGACATTAAATCTGACGGGTGCACAGAATAAATTGATTAAGACCATTGATTATTCCTTTTTCATATGCCTATTTTATATTTAATTTTATTTATTTATGCACTTTTTTGGCAATTTTTCCTTATCCAGCTGATATTATGACGCTCCAGATTCCTGCGTGTCAAAAAGCATGTATTAAAAAGTTCGAGTAATACGTTTTAAGCTCTCAATTAATGATAACGATTTTCCTAGACTCGAACTGTTTAAGGAGTTCATATGAACTTTTTAAACTGTTCGAATTAAACGTTTCACAAACGTTTACGATTTTTTTACACAATCGGCGGGCTGATCTGAATATAATTCAACGTAAAAGGCGTAAAAGCTTCTTTATTTCCAACGAGTACTCTTGCGAGTCAGCTGTCTTGGCTACAATTACAATCCCTCCTCGTTTCGATTGGACGTGGGAGCGTGTACCCAGTATACGATCTCCGTAACGCTTGACTGATGTTACCAATGAGAAACAGACGTGAAGCAAATCAATGACTCGCAACAGCGTTAGTATACAGGGTTATAGTACCTATATGTAATGTAATAACTGCCTCGTTGGTCTAGTCACTAGTGATTAGCATGTTCGACTGCGGCCGACGAGGTCCCGGAATCCCGGGTCGGGCCATATTAAGTAGGTAGTAGGTACTAGTAGTACATATTGGGTTTTTCTGACAAAAATTCTCAGAAAAAAAAAACAAAAAACTAGCACAGAATAGGGAATAGTACTTTGTAGTACTAGCCCGGAGTTAGGAATTTGGCGGTATTCCATCCCCGTGCCTCGGAGAGGTCCTGCACCTGACCTCTCACCGGTCGTGTGACGTGTCGTATTTTCCGTCCTATCAGGCTATGAGAGTAAAGGAACAGTACCCTTACTCTGAGATTGATCGAATTTAAAATACGGTCTCACTAAGTGAGGTGAATCACATTTGAGTCAAACTAAAATGGACCCAAAAACTCTAGATTTAAAGCCACAAATTCAGTGCAACCGATTCACATTTCGAAACGTATCGTTTGGAGCGCTAGCTGTGAATGCATACACGAAATTGAGCTCTAAATTAATAAAATTAAGATTCATTTTAGTTTGATGCATATGTAATTCACCTCACTTAGTGAGACCGTATTTTAAATTCGATCAATCTCAGAGTAAGGGTACAGAGAGTGCACCTGTGTGCAAAGTACGAGTCGGACTCGCACAGAAAGGGTTCCGTATCGTCGTACAAGATTTGACACTTTTTTACGCAGTTTAAAATACTTTCGTAAAAAAACAAGAAAAGCGATAAAAATCAAGAGCCTTGTATGGGAGGGCCCCCCTCCATTTTTCATTTTATTTTTATTATTTGCTGTTATACCGACACTAGAATTTTACTGTCTTCCCGGTGATCTATTGCGGTTCATGAAGGACGCACGGGCGCGCGCGGGCGGGCAAAAGAGGCTTATTATTAGGGTCCTGTTGTCACTCTTTGGGTACGAAATCCAACGAAACCAACTCCGGTTCCCGGGAGAAAGTATCGAAGTCTCGGGTACGAAACGAAATTGACACAAATCGTCTTCTCTTTTTAAAAATATAGTAGCTATACATACCTACTCTGCCCACCGTTAAATATGTTACACGTGTTTCTATTAATTCTATTCTATCATTCATAGAAAAAAACTTGGCTTTTATTTGAAAAGAATGCCTCCACAAAAACGTGTATAGATAAAGTGATATCATCGTAAAAGATTAATAGTTTACAATCGAATAAAAATCGCAATAAAAACCTAATAGAATTATCCGTTCTGAGACGAAAACCATGTCGATTGTCGATGAGTCGATTATTTTTATTGTGCTGTCTTCAACACTTCGTAGCTATCGCCCAGAGGGCAGCCTTAAGTGTCGATAAGTAACTCGACAGGCGAGAAGGTTTCTAGGTGTTACGATCCAAAGCCGAAATGCCGGCACATCGTTATTGGTCTAGACTCTAGACTAAACGGAAATATGACCAATAAACTTCTATTTAAATTAAATACCAAGAATTTATTTAATTATTTTTCTATCTTAATTCTACGGTTCTACTAAATTTGTTTTGGTCATAGCTTAAAACTTAATTAAGAATCGTTGTTTTCAGTATTTGTTGTTTTTTTGGAACATACAGAAATACCGGTCACTTACGGACCGACGGACAGCTAGAAAAACAGACAGACAGACACCGGAGTGTCACTAATAGGGATTCGTTTTACCCTTTGGGTAGGTACCTACCCTAAAAGTGGAGCTTTGACTTTGTACCTATTCTGTGCTTTGTACCAGGAATTGAGACACACTTAGACTCCTGAAAACTCATTACTCGCTAGGCAGAAACCGAAATTATGGCTATTGTAGCATTTTGAGGCATAACTGAGGATTGACTAGGCCTATTGCGATACGCCGGCATTTTGGCTTTAGACTACAACACAGGCAGAGCAAATTAATTGACCTCGCCTCTGGCCATTGACAGAACTCGATCTCATCCGTCTTCCGAACGCCTACGCGTCACATTTTTGGCGATAGCTAAAAAGGAATTGATATACTTAAGAATAATCATTAAAATTCCATCAAAAGTATAGTTATATATTACATACAAAATACTAGATGATGCCCGCGACTTCGTCCGCGTGGATTAACGTTTTTGAAAAATCTTGGGGGAACTGAGTTTTTCCGGGACCAAAAATTCCCTATGCCCTTCCCCGGTAAGTAGGCTGTCACTGTTCCAAATATCGTCAAAATCGATTGAACATACTCAGTACATAATACATACTCAGTCATAATTTATTTCAATTATGTACCATCTTCATCCATTATACTTATCGATAATTTTAACTTTCGTTCAATTCAATTCAATCAAAACGTTATAGGTACAAAATTTAAAAGTAAAGGAGGAAACAAGAACTTAATAATTTTCTCACAGCTTGAACTTGATTGAACTTTTTATTAGAAAATTTGATATTGACATTTTATGCCTTACAGAGCATTGGCTCAATAGTTACCAATTAATTATCAATCTTAAGGATTACTCGTTGTCAAGTGCGTTCTCTAGAAAGAATGCTATACGCGGAGGGTCTTTGATTATAACTCGTAGTAATAATAATTGTAAGGAAAGAAAAGACATTGTTAATCTTTCTGTTGAACGCACTATTGAGCTGTCCTGTGTTGAGCTGGAGCGATACATTATAGTTTGCGTGTACCGACCTCCCTCAGGCGACTTTCTACTGTTTGAGGATGTCATGGAGGAGGCCCTAAGACGGATATGTAGGTCATCGAAAAAAATATTAATATGTGGAGACTTTAACATAGATATTTTGCTTAACACCTCTCTTTCTGACAGATTACTCAACTTATTTAAAAGTTTCAATTTACACAACATTTTTATTGAACCTACACGGATAACTGCAAGTTCCGCTACTTGTATTGACAATATTTTCAGTGATTGTAAAATTGTCAGCAAATCTGTCATTACTAATCTAAGATCCGACCACTGCGGGCAAATGATATCTGTTCCTAGCTCTAAACAAAATACAACTAAAGTAATAAAGTATAGGCCAGTTACCGGTAAAAAAATACAACAATTCAAACAAAATATGCTAAATATTTTACCTACACTTGATCTTACACAGGGTGGTCCGGATGAACACTACAATACATTCTTTGATTTGTTAAATTCTCAGTTTAGTTCCATTTTTAAAATAGTAGAAAAAAAATTGTTTAAGAACCTTAAATTTAGCGACTGGGCTACTGTTGGCATTTATAAAAGTAGGAATAAGTTGTTTGATTTGTATGCTGAAAAGCAGTATAATTACACTCCTAGATTTGTCCAATATGTAAGAAATTATTCAAAATTATTTAGAAATGTCTGCATACAAGCAAAATCACTTTATATAAAACAAAAAATCATTAATTCTGATAGTAAAATAAAAGCAGTTTGGGATATTATCTCAGAAGAAACTGGGAAACATAAAGTGGAGAAGCCTAAATTAGAGCTAAAAATTAATGACCGTATTACTGACTGCGATACGGAAATTGCAAATACATTTGAGAATTTTTTCCGAAATATTCCGGTAACCACTACTAGCTCCCTTAATTCCTCGCCAACAGAAGCCCTTAAGCTTCTTAAGGGTAATGTCACCGAGTGCAGTGTGCTGTTTAAGTTTGAACATGTGACCCCATATGATATTATTAAAATATTCAAATCTTTGCAATGCAAAAAAACCGGGGATCTATGGGGGATATCAGTAAAAATAATCAGCAATGTTATTGATATAATTGCACCATATCTTGCTCTAATATTTAATGAGTCTGTAGATTCAGGATCCTTTCCAGACCTTATGAAATGCAGTAAATTGATTCCACTTTTTAAATCTGGCAGTAGAAGTGACCCTAATAATTACAGACCAATTTCTATTTTACCAGCACTCAGCAAGATATTTGAAAAAATTATGCTCAACCAACTGCTTCTGCACTTTAACTCAAATAAACTACTTCACTCTGAGCAGTATGGTTTTACTAAAGGCCGATCAACAACCGATGCGGGCGCAATGCTGCTAAAGCATATATTCGATGCATGGGAGAAATCACAGAATGCTATTGGTATTTTCTGTGATTTGTCTAAGGCATTCGATTGCGTTGAGCACGAGACGCTTTTAGTTAAGTTGAACCACTATGGAGTCAAAGACACTGCACTTGGCCTCATTGCGTCTTATCTCAGTGATCGCATTCAAACGGTATGTGTTAACGATGTGAAGTCATCCGGATCAGCCTCACTAATGGGTGTTCCTCAAGGCTCCATTCTGGGCCCCTTCATGTTCTTGGTGTATATAAATGATTTACCATATTACGTCCAAAACACTTGTGATATTGTGCTATTTGCTGACGATACGTCCTTGATTTTTAAAGTCGATAGAAATAAGGACAATTATGACGACGTAAATAATGCAATTTCTCAAGTCACTAACTGGTTTACTGTAAACAATTTACTTTTAAATGCAAAGAAAACCAAGTGTGTTGAATTCGCATTGCCAAATACCAAGTCCACAGGAAACATGAATTTAACTGCAAATAATGATATTTTAAAAATAGAAGAGACCACTGTGTTCCTGGGGGTGACCTTAGATTCAAAGCTTCAATGGGGCACCCATATATCAACTCTGGCTGGCAAACTCAGCTCTGCTGCTTACGCTGTTAGAAAGATTCGACAATTTACTGACGTAGAAACTGCAAAAATTGTATATTTTGCTTACTTTCATAGTATTATGTCTTACGGAATCTTGCTATGGGGTAAAGCAGCAGATATTCAAAAAATTTTTGTATTACAAAAAAGGGCAATACGTGCAATTTATAATTTAAAACCGCGCGAATCCCTTAGAGAGAAATTCAAGGAAATAGGTATTCTTACAGTAGCCTCGCAATACATTTACAGTAATTTAATCTTTGTGAAACAGCGCCTTCAGAATTACAAAAGAATTTGCGATCTGCACGATAGGCCAACTAGAAACTGCCATAAGCTCGTGACACCATCGCTCCGCCTCAAAAAAGTCCGAAGGTCGTTCGTGGGAATGAGCATTCTATTTTATAACAAAATTCCACAATCTATTTTAAACTTGCCTTTACACAAGTTTAAGAAATCCATTAAAAGTATGCTTTTGAAAAAAGCTTATTATACTGTGGAAGATTACGTAAATGACAAAAGAGCATTTCTATGATAATATATTCATTTAAACGATAAACTAAAACATAAAGATCAATATTTTTTTACAATTTTTTCCGACTAGCTGTTGCCCGCGGCTCCGCTCGCGTGAATTTTGGTTTTCACAAATTGTGTAAAGTTAATGATCCATGGATTTTTCCACGATAAAGAGTAGCCTATGTGTTAATCTAGGGTATAATCTACATCCATTCCAAATTTCAGCCAAATCGGTTAAGTAGTTGCCGCGTGAAGGAGTAACAAACATACACACATACAAACTTTAATATTATTATTGCCGATAGGTGGCGATTTGCACCCTTAAACAGTATTCAATTCTATGCCTTGATATGGGTAGTCGGGTATGTCACACTCTCTTTAACGTTTCTGTGGTGGTGTCGTGTGGTGCGGGTTGTTACGTTCCCTCAAATATGGTTGAGCGAAGCAATGGCTGGATCATGCGTCATGCTCGTGAACGGGTGCCACCGTCGGAAATGGGCTGCCTCTGTCTGCCAGTCTTGGCGTGTATTGAGTATTGTAGGTATGCTCGTGAAAAAAGCTTACTATACAATCGAAGATTACGTAAATGATAAAAAAAAACAGCGTGGATTTGATTCGCTCCAGCTATGCGTGGGACTGCAGTTACTTGTATCATTATGATGATTGTAAGTTTTGATGGAAAAGAGCAACCACCGAGTTTCTTGCTGGCTCTTCTCGGTAGGAATGGCATTCCGAACCAGCGGTAGATTCATATTATAACGATTCAAAAGCGCTTGTAAAAGCTTATTTGAATAAAAAACATTTTGAATTTTGAATTTTTGAATTTTGAACAGCAAAGGAAAGTATACCGAATTATAGACTCACAACGCTAAATCCAAAAAAAAATGCGCTAGGGGAGCGATGAAAAGGTTTCCTATAGAAAATATCTTTCTATCTATTTCTTAGGTTTTTTTTTATGAAGTCCACCACCGATGAAGCCCATAATGATTATTGTTCATAAAACAACTTATTTGACAATATAAAAATAGTAGATTGTATTATAAGGGAGCAAAATAATATTTTTACGGCGAGGGCGCTTTTTTGAATCCAGTACGAAGTGAGGGATTCTAGAGTAGAATCCTGAGCGTAGCGAGGGATTCTTTAGTAGAATCCTGAACGTAGCGAGGGGTTCAAAGTACGTCGCCCGAGCCAAAAATATATTTGCGCCCGAATGATACACTCTACTTTTCATCACCCTGTATGAGAAAATTTGGTTCCCGCGGGAACTCTTTAATTTCCCGGGATAAAAAGCATATGTGCTATTTCCAGACTACAATCTTTTTTTTTTTTTTTAAATCTACCTCTGTGCCAAATTTTATCCAGATCCGTTCAGCCGTTCGGGCGTAATTGAGTAACACACATCCATACCACCATACATCCACACATCCATCCAAACTTTCGCCTTTAATAATAATATTTATTTAATTATAATTTTTTTTTTTTATTATTATTATTTTTTTTTTTTTATTATTATTATTTTTTTTTTTTTTTTTTTGTTTTTTTTTTTTGTTTTTTTTTTTTTTTTTTGTTTTTAGTATAATATATCCATATAGCCCTTTCGTTAGTTAAAATAGAGTTAAATAAGAGGATTAAAAACTCATTACTGCCCGCTAAAAGTTTCTTATAGAAAACACCACCTTTGGGCGCACATAAAGGCGAACCAAGTCGTCCTTTTCGAATACATGGGATGAAAAGGTTATTTTACTATGATAAGAAAATTCAGAGACAGTTGTCAAGCTGGCGCAATAACTACTTAATTTGTAAATCAGAAAAGGTCAAAGTACTATCGTAGTGAGCTTGATCAGTAACCAAGACACCGCAATCCCGCATAGGTACCACTGGATTTAGAACTAGAACGTACCACAGTAGCCTTT
This sequence comes from Erebia ligea, assembly GCA_917051295.2. Lineage (NCBI taxonomy): Eukaryota > Metazoa > Arthropoda > Insecta > Lepidoptera > Nymphalidae > Erebia > Erebia ligea. The sequence goes on from OU785232.1 coordinate 4,176,775, forward strand.
TGTCCACCGATACTTTCTAGTTGACCTTTACAGAAGTCGATAAAGGTGTGTGGAAATAGTCCAAGGCCGGCCACCGGTGGCGGATCTGAGTCTGAGATCCGGTGGTCACGACTCGATCAGACTGTGTCCGACAATTGACCTAAACAAATGAATAATTTGCTGTAGAATATCGTCGCTGTAGTTGGAAAAATGAATAACTAACAAAACCAATATCGCGAGTAAAACGCGATTTACTGTTTTTTTGCGTTAAAAGTGGGGATAACTTTTTTTTCATAAACAATTTAACTGTCCATGTTTTTATATGTTATAGATTGTTGCTGTATCTACTTTAGAATCTACTTGTCATACATTTTTATTCATTTGTTTGTGTTCACTATTTAATTTTCCCTCGCCGAACTTTTGAATATTTGGTGCACTTATTTATTTGTGCATGTTAGTTATTCAGTTCTTCTTCGTCAATATTGCGTTGAAGTTCGAAAAGTTGACGATATAAGTACCTTTATTTAATTTTTCCCCTTTAGTGAGATGATTAAATGACCTATTATTTACTTATTTTATTATGACTATCCTATTCATGGAACTAAAAATAGGAAGTTTTTTAAAGGGAAACCAACAAATAAACTTTTATTTTTATTAGAACTGTGAAAAGTAATCAACAAAACTACTGAAAAACTTAGATTCTTCTGTCAGACGTACAAAATTAAATATAAAAAAAATAAAACCACTTATCAATCTATTAATCAACTCTTCTCATGAATTCAACAAAATTTCACTTTTAATAAATAACAATTATACTTATCAGAAACTTAGTATCAACTGAAATGATAACTATCAACTTTTCTTTAGTTAACAATTGAGATCAGCCTTTTCAAACCAAATAGCTTAATAATTTATGAGTAACGTACAGTATAATCAAAACTATGTATTTAAAGATTATTATTAACTAAGAATTAACTAAGAATGGTTTAATCGAACTAGGATTATGTAAGTGAAGCTAGTAATTGTTATAATAATGACTCTATTCATAAAATAATAACAATTTACACAGTTTGTAGAACACAACGATTAAAGACTAGCTGATGATTGATTCCCGCGGAAGTTCTCTTAATTTCCGGGATAAAATATTGTTTATGTGCTATTCTGATGTATAAGCTATTACATCATGAAGTTTTATCAAAATCCGTCGTGTAGTTTTTGCGTGAAAGTGTAACAAACATTCATCCATCCACTCTCACAAACTTTCGCATTTATAATAGGTAATTATTACTAGTAGGCATAGACTTATTATATTAGTAGGACATCAAAATCAAAAAGGTACACACGTCCATTAAAATTTAAACTAAGTAGTTATCTATTAAAATTATAACAGCTATCAACTTTCCTTTAGTTTTACCTCTATAAATTTTACATTTTAAATCAGATCAGTTCAAACGAACTAAGCTTAAGTAACGTTCACTAAAATCAAAACTATCAATTATTATAAATATAATTAAGTAACTGAGAAAGGTTTAATTATAAAACTAGTAAGATTGAACTTATTTCAATGTAGATAGGTATGCTAAAAAATTACTATGCCTGTAAGATTTAGCCTAATTATTCACGTACAGTTCTATAAACCATTCTTAAGCAGTCCAATCAGTTATTAATCAACTTTTTAGTTAACTACGAATTATTAATTGGCTATTGGGAATTATTTCCGGATTGCTTATAAAATTTTTATAGTACGTATATCTTTGCAATCATGGGATGAATAATTAAATAACTGACTTTGTTTAATTTTTCCGAACTGAATTGCCCCTGTAAAGAATATACGCGTTGAGGGAAAACTAAATAACGAACTTTATGCATTTTATTCGCTCTCGAAGTGATGCATGAGAGAACTTGTTTATTATTTGATAAGTTATTCAATTTTCATTCGCTACTTTTTTATCAATTTTTCAATGTTTATTTTTCCACCTTTGCCGCCTTGCGAGATTAATTTCATATTATCTTTTTAATTTAAACTAGCTAAGAAAAATTAGAAATACAGAAAGATGCGGCTTTAATTGGACTTTCAGGAAATGCAATAAAGTCGATTTCGCAAAAAGAGTAATTATTCATTTTTCCAACTACAGCGACGATATAGTCTGTGTCAAGTTGCTGGGGCTATAAAACAATTTTACTCAAAATGACATTTAATGTCACGTACCTTGACGTTGCTAAAAACAAGGATTATAATTATTATTCTCAAACACGAAAGTCAATAATAAAGAAAAAAAAACCAATACGGCTTTAAGCGATGGCATTAAATGGCTCCTGATCGAAGGATAAGAATAATCCCAAGTGTTTTATTAAATCAAAGTGCCCTTGTCTTCAAAACAAACTAATACATATTATCACATACTAACATATGCGTTCGCGCATGGTTCCTTTGATTTAGTTGAAACTGTATGCAGTTGTTGTTGGCACTTGCGTAAAGATTACTAGTATAGTGCTATCAACGTAAAAAGATAGCATGCGAGTTGCATTGCAACGCATGCCAGTTATATAGAACTAAACTAAATTAAAATTATAATTTATGAACAGCCCTGCCTTATTTTTCGCAGAAAAGATATATAGGTAAAACGCTAGCAGTAATTTTTAAATCTCCAGTTGCCCACACTTCAGTGTAATACTTGTAACGTAACGTTTGTGGTGTATTGTTTACTTATTGTAAAAATTTTTTTTTGAAATAACAGCAACTGCTAAGTTTCTTGACGGCTCTTCTCAGTAGTAGAGTTTTCCGAACCGGTGGTAGAGTCTTGCCGTATCATAAGTGACACAAGTTGTCCTACGTGAAATAAATAAATCATTTATCATTTAAGTTCCATCTATGTGCCGATTGCACCAACGCCGCCGGGTCACGTTTAACCCAGGAATAAAGGGGTTGTTTCATCTTGGGCCAGGTACTTGTACAGTATTCCAAAAAATAGTATAAAAGCATAGAAAACAAAGTAAAATATTCTTTTTTGCAGTTTTACAGTGATTAAGAGGTACAAAAATAAAATGTTTAATAAGGTACATTTGTAGAATAGCAACTCTCGCAGCTCATCCATCCATCCATCTGACTGCTGTTGGATATTTTAAGTTTAATTCTCATTTCTCAGGTTATTTTTATGTCAAATGTCATCATGACCCGTGTAATATACGTCAATGTCAAAATGGACGCATGTTGTTGCGCTTTTATTTTGCAAAATAATTTCGCATTGTACCTCGTAAATTGAACTTTTTAGTAAGAAATAAAGAAAAAAATGTTACTATTTTATGACCCCGAACATTTTAAAATACCGTACAAATACCTGGCCCAGGCTCCATATAAATTTGAAACAACCCCTTTGATAAATTGACAGATGTTTCATAAGAATTCTGTCATCGTTACGCTTTTATTCCTAGGTTAAACGTTATTCGGAGTAGGCGCAATCGACCCTTAGTATGTCTTTTGTACAAACGGATTAGTCCTACTACTAAAATTTGAGACTTCAAAAGGCTATACACCAGCATTATCGACCCATATTACATGCACTTAGGCTAGGCAGGTTAATACGATAGAATTGCAGATATGAAATTGACGTATTCTCACGTGAATGAAAATGAATTAACGGTTAACTATCCGAGGCTAGGTAATAAAGTAATACAACAGGTTGCGGTGAGACATGTAAATGTGCCCGGTCGGTGGTCTCCGATGCACAAGATACAAGACGTGCTTTGTCTTATTTTGATCTGACTGTTGTTTGTAGGACCGTAGACAACGTGCATGTTAACAACCATGTCCTTAGTACTCAAGATATTAATGATTCAAACTATCTCTATGGAGCTATAAATTTTAGAGTAACATTTACATATGAACAAAGGGGAATAAAATTTATATGTGATACGGAGGTAACTTAGTAGGAAGACGAAGGTCTGGGTACTGATAAATTAATAATTTTATAAAGTTTTAAGGTATTGTTAATGTACATAATTATCTCATACAACTTTAACAGGGTTAAATTTCGCTGTGGTGCCCCATAAATCAGATTTAATGACAAATTATAATAACAAAAGAACTGCCCAAAACCTGTTATACCTACTGTGTACAATAGATATCAAGTCCTTTATATTCTGTTGATGAATAAGATTAATTTGAAGATCGCTATCTCAAATATAATGCGATGAATACGTACGTAGCTAACATGTGTGAGGTTGCGGATTATCCACGCTTGTCGGTTATCTCTTGTGATGTCTGTAGATTGCATCGCCCACGGCCGGTGGGTTAACACTGGATTAACCGTGCGCTGACAATTCTATTTTAATACCGCTGATACCCTCAAGACAACAAGCAAACAATGTAAGAGTAGACATAGATCCATTGTTAATCACTAGAAAATGAACCCAATATCTACTTTTACTCGCATGCTCGATAATTTGAGAGACAATGCTTTAAAAATCATAAATTTCCGTTTTTCTACTAGTCATTTCTGATTTTGTTCTTTAAAGATAAAAATATCCAAATTTTGATTGAGGGTTAAACTTTATTGTGGGATTGTACGTTCGTTCACCTATCTATGTATTTATTTAAAGTGTCGAAATGCTAACTTCATACAACTTTTATAGATTAACGCAAGCTCTAGTACAGATTCGTTAACTTTTGAGTTCTGATCACTGATAATTAAAAAATCTCTGAAGAAATATGTCATTCTGAAGCTCGGTAACTTTTAGCCGACTCGCCGCGTATAATATTGGAATGAGATGAACCTCAGCCTATTTGACCCAATGGTCCGCTGCTTTATCAGTGGAGAACGTTGTGTATATATTGACTCCCTCGCAAGTGAAGGAGTTTGATTAAATAGTTTTGCATTCAAGATTAACTGATACCCGAGTTATTTAAATAAATCTGATGACAAGTTACATTTTATAAGCCACTAGCGATCCGCCCCGGCTTCGCACGGGTAGCACTAATAATCCTAATCTATATAATATAAACTATCCTATCTCTCAAGTTAGATCGAACTGCACATGGTGTGCGAATTTTATTATAATCGGTTAAGTGGTTTAGAAGTCCATTGAGGACAAACATTGTGACACGAGATTTATATATATATAAGCCATAGTTTGTTGCAACAAGTTATGACGTGAGCACCAGCTTTCGTTTGAAGTGTAGTGCGTTGGAAAATTCAATTAGAAGTTGCCTTCTGGAATGGAAATAGCATCAGAAAATCGAGTGAGGTGTCATCTCTGAGTCTACTTGGATGAATTTGCATTTTCACGCATTTGAACATCCGTCCGTCCGTCCATCTGTTCGAACCTTATAACTTCCGAATTATATAATGAATATGATTAAGTTCTTCAAATGCTCTAAAATATTATATGCAGATTGCATAAAATTATTGGCAGATCGATTGCCCAAAGCCGAATATATTTAAAAACTTTATTTAAACTCAAAGAAACAAATCGTCAAGGTTCGGAAAGCCCTTCCAACTTACCGAGATTATGATAGTAAATTAATATTAATATGTCTTGTGTTTCCTAGAAACTTCATGTGATCCTACCAATTTGATATTAGACACCACAATGATTTTTGAACCAAAGTTTTAGTAAAACCGTTAATTTTTAGTGTTCAACGTTAATAAACCTACAAAAATATTTATAAAGAACTAACTTTGAATTTGGGTATGTGAATAGTGACTACTAAGCTAAAGTAATGATTACACTATCACACCATACCAATCTTTCATAGATTAATTGTTTTTGAAATCGTATTCGAAATGAGAAAGTCCTAACGATTCAGCATTACAAATGAAAATAATATTAAATTTTAATTTGCGGATCATGAAATCAGGTTTTGATACGGCTGGGCGGTTTAGTGCTTAGTTTCGTTTTCTTTTCGCATTATAATAAAGTGAACTCATTATAGGCGATGTTTAATACATTTCGTGTACCACTCTCACTTTCTCGGATGTACGAACAAGTAGGTGTACTATCGTATGACGTAGGTATCCAGATTCTATTAGGATAATACCTTTAGGAATTGAGCTATGTGTGACGTTATTGGACGCAGGTTAGTAACGTTAGCATTTAGCAACGCTATCGAGAATTTAATATTTTCAGCTTCATTGTTTCTTTGTGATTCGTTAGTTGTAGTTTGTAAATAAAATGAGTGCTAAAAGATGATAATATGAGCGTAAATGATTATATTGAAAAGAAAGAGACGATAAACTCGTCTTCGACGAAAATTACGTATTCTTTGTTAAATAAGAAAGAATGCCTAAACATCCGAAACAGCGTTTCAAACAATAACTGAATCTTAAAATCTTATTCACGCGACAATTTTTCTGACGCTACACGTAATTTCTGCCATGCAACACAGTTCCAAAAGATATGAACCTATAGTATCTGGATATGATAGTAATTTAGATTCTTAATTCAAGTTGAGTTTCAAGTTTGTGGGTTCATCAATTCATCACACTATGGGAACTGTGGCTAAAATGTTCAAAGCACTCCAACATTGATATTTGATAGCCATGAATGACATGCAGGGCGAATACATATTAAATTATTTTCAGGTACCCAGGTGTAACTCTTACTTACGCAGTAGGTACTCAGTACCCACCTATATATTTTTGTTGAATTGAATTGAAAGTTTTATTTAAAATGCTTATTGGCTATGCCTATTGATTATCCGAACAGGCGCCTATTGTTCGAGGGCTGACGGTTTTGAAAAGAAACAACTATAATGACGAAGTACCCATATGTTAATGTTTAATTAAATCGAAAGTTCTGTTTATATGCTTATTGCCTATGCCTATTGATTCTCCAAGCAGGCGCCTATTGTTCATGGGCTGATGTTTTTGAAAAGAAACAACCATAATGACGCGCCTGCTCCATTGTTTATTAAGGAGGTTGTTTTAATGGAACGCATTTATTTGCTCATTGTTCTACGATTAGATGAAACATACAAAATTAATTGGGTCCAAGTCATTCACTTTCGCGACTTGAAAGTTATTATGTAATTATTTATTGTTAAGTTAATATTATTCAATTTAAAAAGTAATTAAATTGATGTAGATTAAAATTGATTAGAGGTACATACTTTAGGACCTGTAACCAGATGAAATCGTGATAGGTACGAGTGAGAAATCTAATTCGAGAACGTCTAAAGCGCCGGACAAAGCGCGTCACTTACGCTTTTTGCAAATAAAGTTTTTGCGATTTGTTTACCTTTTCTATACTCTAATAAGCCATGCTCAAAGTGTGCTCCGCGGAGCCCTGAGTTTCTGAGTTTATAACATGGACTAACTACAATATCTATTCACAATCGGCAGAGCCCAGGACTTCTGGGCTTTGGTGAGCAGAGGTAAGGAGAGGTGAGCATTATAAATAGTACATTGTTCACCGAGGGGAGAAAGTGACCGATTACTATCGAGGGTGTAGTTTGAGGCCCGAGGCGTAGCCGAAGGGCCGCAATACACGCGAGGTAGGAATCGTACTTTCTACCGAGTGATACATAGTGCTTTATACTACACCTGCGAGGAAAATAAGCGATAATTAGTGATTAAACGAACTTACAAAGGTTTAAAATAATAAATAAAATAAATATTTTTTATTTCAGGCAATTTTACAAACCCATATTCAAAATACAGAAACATAAAAAAAAAAAAAAAAAAAAAAAAAAAAAAAAAAAAAAAAAAAAAAAAAAAAAAAAAAAGAAAAAAAAAAAAACAAAAAAAAAACAAGGTTTAGGTTAATAGTTAATAATAGTTAATAGTCCTTAATTAGGTTAGGCTAGCTAGCTTTAATTTCTAATGTATTGTTTTCAAAAAATTAAAAATAAAATTAAAAAACAATAAAATGACGTTCTATCATAACTATATGAGTCGCTTCATTCGAAGCTTCACTATCACAACTAGACTACATTTTGAGGATTACTTCAATATAGATTTCGATATCGACAATCGACATCGATATCGACAATCGACATCGATACCGACAATCGACATCGATACCGACAATCGACTTCGATATCGATATCGACTATCAATATCGGATATCGATATCGACTATCGATATCGATAATCGACGTCGATGTCGACAAGCGACATTCACCATATTATTTGACTTTTCTATGTCAAATATGGTGAAGCTGCTTCTAATATTATATTTCCTTAAGATAAGACATCCAAATTCTCAACGTCCATACCATATTTACTTAAAATTAAAAAACAACAGCGCGTTAGAAATGGATTTTCATACAGTTTTCTCCCCGCTTAGCACGTTAGAAATGAAATTTCATACATCTTTTCCTCCCGCTTAATTGGTTTGTAGCAATGACGTACTTTCTACCTCGTTTTGACAAAAGCAAGAGGGTACTTTCCGAGCGGGTGTAGTATAAAAACAATTTCATACTTCACATTAGATGCAAAATGTTAATGTCAAGAAATATGACTTGATTACATAAAATCAGTTTTTGATTGCTAAAGGGCTCCGTCAAATGTTCGATTCGCTAGTAACTTGCACCAAGCAAAATTCATTATGTTTGGAGCACAAACCATCCAATACAATATTCTAAACAGCCTAGACGCCTACATCCAAGCAATACAATTAACTTTGTTGTGCAAATCCCAATAGTGTGCCAACAATCAACATGATTCGATGATTCTCTGATTGGAAATACTTATTAATCATCATTATCTATTACACAATACGGTTTTGTAACTCCCCCGTGATTTGATGAAACTTTACTGTCGGAGTTACCTATTGAAATCTTGACACTAATAATTCTTGTAATAATCAATAAGTAAAGATGTTAGTTTGTATAGTTTTTTAGTATTCATTTTAGTATAAGTACGTAGGTATCATTTATTATTCGAACATTTTACATGAGTTTCCTCATAGCAGAAGACTCATAAAGCCTACACTAATAGCTATGAAGAAAACAAATTATAAGACAATAATTGGAAGCGTGCATTAGTAAGTATTAAAATCAAGATTAAAATTGATATTTAAAGGTATCAAGCCTAAAACTAGAAAGGTAATCAAATCAAATCAAATAAATATTATAAATGCGAAAGTTTAGATGGATGTATGGATGTATGGATGTATGGATGTATGGATGTATGGATGTATGGATGTATGGATGTATGGATGTATGGATGTATGGATGTATGGATGTATGGATGTTTGTTACTCAATCACGCTCCAACGGCTGAACGGATCTGGATGAAATTTGGCACAGAGATAGATTATAGTCTGGAATAGCACATAGGCTACTTTTTATCCCGGAAAATTAAAGAGTTCCCGCGGGAACCGATAAACCTCAATCCACGCGGACGAAGTCGCGGGCATCAGCTAGTAAATATTATAAATGCGAAAGTTTGGATGGATGTGTGAATGTATGGATGTATGGATGTATGGATGTTTGTTACTCAATCACGCCCGAACGGCTGAACGGATCTGGATGAAATTTGGCACAGAGATAGATTATAGTCTGGAATAACACATAGGCTACTTTTTATCCCGCAAAATTAAAGAGTTCCCGTGGGAACCGAAAAACCTCAATCCACGCGGACGAAGTCGCGGGCATCAGCTAGTAAATTATATTATTCTAAAGTTTAGATTTCAAACAAACATAGTAATAAACTTAATAAGAAAACAATCATTAAGAAAAATACATATTATGTACATAAATGTTGTAATAATATAGATAGTGAAAGATGGTATATTATAAACAGCCCTCAAAACTCGTTACTAAGTATCTATTTTAATAAAAATTTCCACCCAAGGGGCAGTAAGAAGTAGTAAGAAAGAAACAAACTGGATACACACAAAAGGGGATAAACATTTAAATACAAAGATGGTTCGCAATGAATCAATGATCATATTTCGCATACTCGAACAATCAACACTACGGAATTACTGCCAAAACGGAATGCTGATGCGAGTCGGACATGAGCTGCGTGAGCGCAACACGCTTTTGGCAGATATTTTATAAGGCGCGTACAGTTTTAGAGATCCGCTACCTTGTTATAAAGAACTTCAAAATTTGTGACAAACAGTATAAAGGAAATCTCTGGGAGACCATTGGCATTAGGTACTATCTCATGAAAAGCTGCTGTATGGTTAAAGGAAGGGTTAAAATCATCCTTGGAAATCAGGAAAACCAAGCAATCAGGGAGAATAATAATGAAACAATAATCGATACAAAAATCACAGAATGCTTGCTAACTATGTATTCCTAATATTATTATGTCTTTATACCTATCCATAGGCAAAAAAAAATCCTAGAAAGTAGTGGCAAATAATTAATGGATAAATACTACCCTATCCAGTATCCACCCAAGCAGAGTTATCAAGTCCAATGATTCGTCAAATGTGTAAAAACCATTACGTACAAAAATTTACCATCAGCAAGAATGGTAAGGGTTACCTCCTCTACAATTTTAATCATTTAACTCTACCCAAATAGTAATTACAAATTGCAAGTAATCTCGTGAAACGATATTATATACGATACTTATTCGATCAATTTTCTCGGCATCTCGATCAAATAGTACAAAACTAATTTTAATCAGTTTACTACAGAAACATTGAAAATTTAAACCGACTCTAACTTGACCACTTTTTTTGCAGAGATACAATCAATAGATGGTCAGATCTGGTCACATGTCACTTATCTTTCGGAGAAAGTTGTCACTGGTTGAATACTGACGTAAACCAAATGAGAAGTTACCGGGAATCCGCATTGGATCATATTCATAAACATTTCCTTCTTTAATATTAATGTGAAAGCTTGGAGCAAAAAGGCAGCTTAAATTCCTTTTATAATGTCTAAATCTTGCCTTTTTATTATAATATTGTAAGATATGTAAAGAGTAACTTGCTATGATAAATCGCCTTTGGTTTTACAGTAAATTTACAGGGCACGCATGGTGACCAGGGCCTGATTAACCCTTAGGCTAATTAGGCTGCAGCCTAGGGCGCGAGGATCGGGGGGGCGCGCTGAAATCGTGTCTTCGCATGCACTAGTTAATCTAGCATTATTGCATCTACCCTACATATTTCAACTAGACCGAGACAAAACACTAAAACTAAATGCGCTTGAGAGTCCCTGATTTTAACAATAAATTTTGAAATTTTAAAAAGCGCGCGTAAAACAAACGCTGACTTGTTTACTCGAATCGGTCGGTGGTCGAGCGAGTGGGTGAGCTGGCAACAGAGTGCCTAGTGCGAGTTTTGTTTAATCCGCCTCGCAATAACGGGCGTAAATTTTAACTTCATTTTGTATGGGAAATTCGGAATTTAAACAGTGCTACCTAGATCTCGCGTTTGCCGCTAGACGACTCTGTATCGATTGTATCGTATTCTATTCATATCTATTAATACTCAAGTCGAAGCAACTTCACACATGACCACGCTCATGGTCAATGGCAATGGCAACTAAGTTCAGTCACTTGTCAATTCCTTAGATAGATAGCTTATATCCAATACAATACAATACAATACAATACAATATCCTTTATTTGCATGAATACAGGTACAGTGGGTGATACTTATATTATATGTATTATGATCCAATGTAATCAGCCATTTCTGGCATGCAAATTGTTAAACTTTACAAACAGGTCAGTTAAAATTGAATTATTCGTTAAGCACATACATGACAATACAATTTTTTTAAAAAACATAGGTAACTCAAAACACAGACGCAAACAGCAGGCATTTCAACTCCAATAAACCAGGTAGAATATAACCATTTTAATTGAATAAGCATTATAATGTCCAAATTAAATCACAATGTCAATATTAAAATTATAGATATTTTTTTTTACTCTGTCAGCATGTCATTTATTGAATAAAAACATTTATTTAACAACCACGAGAAAAGATCTTTCTTAAAGCTGTGTAAAGCTAGCTGACGTAAGCCTGGGGGCAGTTTATTATATATTTTTATACACATGGCATTACTACACTTTCGGTATGCCGCATTATTGGCCTTATATGTTGTTACTAATCGATCCCTGTTTCTTGAATTTCTCGGGTAAATGTCGCGTGCTTTACTAAATAGATATTCATGTTGCTTAACAAATACACAAATATCGAAGATATACATAGAAGGAAGTGGGAGAATGTGTAATTTTTGGAACAATGGTCTACATGAATCTAGGTAGAAAGCTCCTGTCATCGCCCTTATACATCTTTTTTGAGCAATAAATGCCCTGTGTGCTTCACTTGAGTTTCCCCATAGGATTAGTCCGTATCGAAGAACCGACCCAACGTAGCCGTGGTAGGCTGCAAGAACGGCATTTGGTAAAGCTGTTTTACGCAACCTATAAAGTACATAAACATACCGATTAATTTTTTTGCATACCGTGTCAACATGCTCCTTCCACTTAAGATTTTTATCCAGTAGTAATCCTAAGAATTTAGTATGCAGTGCTTCTTCAATTGGAGAGTCTTTGTATTTAATATTAAGATTAAAGTTATTCGATCTATTACTTAAACTAAATTGCATGTAAGTTGTTTTACTGATATTTACTTGGAGGTTATTATCCTGGAGCCAATTTACGATAGCAGTTATTTCATTATTAATGTCATTTTCATATTGTCTAATATCAGTATTTTTATTACTTGTTACAATTAAAGATATGTCATCTGCGAATAAATAGCAATCATTTTTTGTCACACACGGTAAGTCATTAATATAAGTCAAAAATAGTAAAGGTCCGAGGACACTTCCTTGTGGAACACCGAATCTGTTGAACTTAAAGTCCGAACGGTGGGAAATTACAGTACTACTGTCGTCCACCGAATTTATTTCCACACATTGTTTCCGATTTGTTAAGGCCCTTTAAACATTTACCCCGCGACCAACTATAGGTAAAAAAACTCAACTATAGGTATAAAACTCGTCACACTACAGCATATATATGCACGCTTTACGAGAGCGTAGAGCTATAGAGCGTAGAGACGCTCGATTTTATTGCCAACTAACCAATTTTGTTACTTGAAAATATTAGACGATTATTTATTTACTAGGTACTTGTTTACGCTGTTGGCCGCGGTAAATATTATGTACCTATTTATGCGCCGAAACAATACTCGCGGCTACAATAATACTCAGTTTTTGAGATTGTAAAATAATGTATAAAAGATTATCTTACCGATTTCGTTCAAAATCGATATCTGGGGTTCCGTAGGATCATAAAATAGGAAACTGTTACCAATATTTTAAAAAAGTCAGCGCCATTTTGAAATTCTTTGTTATCGTACCGATTTCGTTCAAAATCGATATCTGGGGTTCCCTGGGATCACAAAACAGGAAACTATGAACAAAATTTTAAAAAAGTCAGCGCCATTTTGAAATTCTTTGTTATCGTACAAATTTCGTTCAAAATCGATATCTGGGGTTCCCTGGGATCACAAAACAGGAAACTGTTACCAAAATTTAAAAAACGGCAGCGCCATTTTGAAATTCTTTGTTATCATACCGATTTCGTTCAAAATCGATATCTGGGGTTCTCTGGGATCACAAAACAGGAAACTGTTACCAAAATTTTAAAAAGTTCACTGTTGACTTTTTTTTGATTGACTGCTGTTTTGTGATCCCAGGGAACCCCAGATATCGATTTTGAACGAAATCGGTACGATAACAAAAAATTACAAAATGGCGCTGACTTTTTTAAAATTTTGGTAACAGTTTCCTGTTTTATGATCCCAGGGAACCCCAGATATCGATTTTGAACGAAATCGGTACGATAACAAAGAATTTCAAAATGGCGCTGACTTTTTTAAAATTTTGGTAACCGTTTCCTGTTTTGTGATCCCAGGGAACCCCAGATATCGATTTTGAACGAAATCGGGACGATAACAAAAAATTTCAAAATAGTGCTGACTTTTTTAAAATTTTGGTAACAGTTTCCTGTTTTGTGATCCCAGGGAACCCCGGATATCGATTTTGAACGAAATCGGTACGATAACAAAGAATTTCAAAATGGCGCTGACTTTTTTAAAATTTTGGTAACCGTTTCCTGTTTTGTGATCCCAGGGAACCCCAGATATCGATTTTGAACGAAATCGGGACGATAACAAAAAATTTCAAAATGGCGCTGACTTTTTTAAAATTTTGGTAACAGTTTCCTGTTTTGTGATCCCAGGGAACCCCGGATATCGATTTTGAACGAAATCGGTACGATAACAAAAAATTTCAAAATGGCGCTGACTTTTTTAAAATTTTGGTAACAGTTTCCTGTTTTGTGATCCCAGGGAACCCCGGATATCGATTTTGAACGAAATCGGTACGATAACAAAAAAATTCAAAATGGCGCTGACTTTTTTAAAATTTTGGTAACAGTTTCCTGTTTTGTGATCCCAGGGAACCCCAGATATCGATTTTGAACGAAATCGGTACGATAACAAAGAATTTCAAAATGGCGCTCACTTTTTTTTAATACATACATACATACATGCATACATACATATATATTCCTAACATACCCTTTCCTTGTGGCTTTGCCGTAATCGGGTAAAAAAAATACGCCTACACTTGAGAACTTCCTTCTTTGTGGATGTCGGTATCAAGTTTTTCTAAGCGCAGTACACATAGAGAATATTATATCTCTATGGCAGTACACAACACGTTGTTCATTTTGTCGTAATAAATTTCGTGCAAAAAAGCGATACACCCACCCGTCCACGAGCGCGTCTCAGCGCGTACTGAGCGCCAAACGCCTAGCGCTCGGCTTCTTTTCATAGAAAAATGTATGAAACATTTTTTTTTTGCCACATAAACTATAAACATATTTATTTGTATGCTTAATGCTTTGCACCATGGATAGAGGACTATATAAGCCCCACTTTATTGTTAATATTCAATTTAAAATATGCAGCGGATCTAGCTTTATGGGTACCTATCCGGACCCCATTTTTCGTCATTTTCAGCAGATCTTGCGTTCGGAGAAACGTATTTATGCAGAAAATTTGTATTGGAGTGTGCATTTTTATAAGGTCAAACGAGAGATGAAGAAATGACCTTTAATTTGATACCATGACATCCCCACAGCTGTGACTCCCGATTCTTTAAAGTGTACCTGGAAAAGGATGACACATCATGAAATCCGTATAAGGCACCTTAAGTATGACTCCAACCAGCTAAGCGCTGGTCCTCTGATACCATTTTGCTCTAACTTATTTAGCAAGATGCTATGCGATACAAAATCAAAGGCTTTGCTCATATCAAAGAATATGACACACGTGGGTTTTTTAGAGTCTATGTTTTCCGCTATTCTGTTAGTCAGTCTAAATGCAGCTAAGGTCGTAGACTTATTTTTTTGAAATCCAAACTGTTGGTTATTAATTATATTATTTTTTGTCAGGAAATTTGATAGTCTATCATACATTGCTTTCTCAAAGATTTTTGAGAGGATAGATATAAGTGTAATAGGACGGTAGTTATTGATGTTTTTCTTATCATCTTTTTTATGTAATGGTTTGACTATCGATATTTTTAGAGCATCTGGAAATTCACCATTTACGAACGACATATTAACTAAGTGCGTAAGAACAGGTACAAGTTCATTCTTGCATGTTTTGATAACTTGTGTAAGAAGTTCATCATAACCTACTGCTTTAGTACTGCGCAATGATTGTATTAGTTTTACCATGTCGTTTTCAGATATAGGAGTAAGAAAAATGCTAGTTCCTGTTTTATTTTGGTTTATGTTACGGCTTATGCTGGATTCAGCGGTGTTCGATCTTTTGCCTATATATTGATGGGTAGCTATAAGAAATGGTTGTACATACCTATGTATAAGTCAACGTATTGGTTCGTACCTACAACGCGCCGAGACCGGCGCAGGCGCCGACGGCGCCACCATCTTCACTTGCGCTGCTAACGTCGGACAAAGCAGACATACATACTGTCGATGTTGTGAATTAGCTCCACGTGGATGCCGTGCATCCATCAGTGTCGCCAAGTCAACCAAAACTCTTGAACTCCTGTGCATTCTGTGGGTGTTGTGCCAGCTTCTCCTTGGATACTGCGCCGTGCGTGGTCACGTTCCATTCGAGGGCGAATACGAGGTAGGTGCAACTATTTTACTACCCATTGAATCATTGGGCAAGAGATTGAAACCCTATCGTTTCACCATCCATACAATATACAGTCCACTCCATACAAACATACATACATTGTGCAAGAGAACCGCACAATTTTTTGGTCCTTCGAACCGGATTTCCTACAATTTTAGGTATCCGTGAACCAAGATTCTTACAATATTTTGGTTCTTCGATCAGTTCCATAATTTTAGACCATTTAATGTCTAAAAATAGCTTTACGAACAATAACCCGTGAGTGCTGACGTTCAGTGACCACGCAGCAGTTATTGCGTAAAATATTTAAAATTACTAGTTATTTAGTAAAAATATAATTGTAATAACGTTTATTACACTTTTCTTGACGTTCAAGAATACATATTTTAATCATTTAACATCAATTTACGTTAAAACAGACCATTCATTTTTTCTTGTTAACTTGTAGGTAGTCACAGTTAACATGGCTCCTAAGAAAGATCAAGAAGCCACGAATGTGCCTATTGCGTTGTCCGTTTTAATAAAGCGTAAAGAAAGATGTTTTGAGCAAATTCAAGCCATTTTTGATTTATCGAAAAATGTTAACGATGATCAAGCTAGGGATTTATTTTTATTGCGGATTCATGAAATTGACACATTAAAGTCAACATTTGAGAAAATTATTTTTAGTATTTTTGAAAAAGAACTTGAAAATGACCAGTCATCATTATTACATAGCCAAGATTTAAAAAACTTTGAAGATTTATATTATAGAACGAAGTTAGTTGCATCCAAGTATCAACCTAACTGCACTAGTAATAAGGAACAAGTTCCTTCGACAGAGTCGAGGCCACGTCTTCCTAAGTTGGAGTTATTTTGCTTTGACGGTGATATTGAGAATTTCACAACCTTCTACGAGACCTTTTGTTCATTGGTTCATAATCAATCAAGTATATCCAAAATAGATAAATTTCACTATTTATTATCGTGCACGAAAGGTTCTGCGCTAAATATCGTCAAAAGCGTTCCGATCTCTGCCAGCAATTATGATGTTGTTTGGCAAAGCTTACTTAATAAGTACCAAGACAAAAGAATGTTAGTCGGCAGATATTTAGATAAAATGTTGAACTTTACGCCTTTGACTAAAGAAACTTCCGCACACTTAAATACATTTATCGAAAATTTTGAACACTCGTATAAGGCTATTGAAGCGTTGAACATTGACAACTTAGGAAGTTATATTTTATGCCATATTGCGTTAAGGGCCCTAGACCCACAAAGTCGAAAGTCGTTTGAACAACAAATAGATCAAGATTCTATTCCTGACTTCACCGATTTAGTGGCGTTCGTACATAATCAGATCAAAGTGCTAGATCATTCTGCGTCATATTCTTGTTCAAATAATTCTATAAATCAGAATCAGAATAAAAAACAATTTCCTAAAAATAGACCATATAAGGCTGAACAAAGTTCACTTAAAAATTACACTCACGCGAGTTCTAACTTTAAGAACGTTATGTTATGTGCCCACTGTGGGGAAAATCATATGATTTATCGCTGTAATCAATTTCGTAAATTGACCAGCGCTGAACGAGTCAGCCGTGCTGATAGTTTGGGTCTATGTAAATCTTGCCTAAAAAACCATAAAGGTGAGTGTAAAAGTACGTTCTTATGTGCAGCATGCCAAAATCCTCATCATTTTTTATTGCACACCGATAACGGAATTGAACCTGTTCCTGCGTCAGTCTCGAACGCCACGACTGCCGTGCCGCCGCGGTCCGTTTCGATCTCCGATAGCACAGCGCTTATGAATCACGCGTCATCTATGAATAGCTATACCTCTGTCGTACTCGGGACGGCTATTGTCCGTGTGAAAGATAAGCATGATTCATATCAACCCTGTCGAGTTCTAATAGACTCCGGCGCTCAGTCGAATTTTATTTCTATAGCATGCATGCAGCGTTTGGGATTGTCTCAAAGGAAATGTCCTTTTAATATTTTCGGTCTTGCTGGCGAAAGTGTAAAAAATCATGGTATGACGTCATTCAATCTAATGCCGCGTCACAATGACACTCCGAATTTTAATATAGACGCCGTGGTTTTAACTAAATTGACTTCTGATTTACCTACGGTTAAAATTCCGCAAAATACAATCAAAGAATACAACAATTTATTCTTAGCTGATCCTCAATTTTACAAATCATCACCGATTGATATCATTTTAGCTGGTGATATTTTTCCTCACGTTTATGACGGAAAAAAGATCATTTTTGATCGCGACATTCCTGCCGCGTTAAGTAGTGTGTTCGGTTACGTCATCTCGGGAAAATTGGCGATTCAACCGTCTAGTTATAATGCTGTAATGTTAACTACCTCACTCGTGTCGTACACCTGTGAAGACGATAGTCTCAATGATACTCTCAAGAAGTTTTGGGAGGTGGAGTCTGCGCCGTGCGAGACTCCAATGAGTCCGTCTGAGGAGATCGCTGAAAAATTATATAAAGAGAACCATTATCGTGATGAAACTGGCCGTTATGTTTCTCCGATTTTAATCAACCCTGACCACGAACCATTAGGAGATTCGTATGACACCGCCTTAACACGTCTCAATCAAATTGAACGTAGATTAGCGCGTTCGCCCGACTTGCGTGCCGCATACGTTGATTTCATGCGAGAATATGAGTCATTAGGGCATATGGAGTTATATACGGGTACGGAACCCTCCAAATATATTATCCCTCATCATTGCGTCTTGCGCCCTTCTAGCACTTCAACACCCTTGAGAGTGGTTTACAATGGATCAAGTCCTACGACGAGTGGTGTTAGCCTAAATGATATTCTTTTAACAGGTCGTAAACTACATAACGACATTTCAAATATAATTTTAAACTTTAGGCTATATGACGTGTGTTTTACAGCCGACGTATCTAAAATGTATCGTGGGGTTCTTATTGACCCTTCGGAACGAAATTATCAGCATATTCTGTGGCGTGAAACTCCGTCGGAACCGGTCCGTATTTATGAATTGAAAACTAATACCTACGGTCTTCGAAGCGCACCGTATGTTGCCGTACGGACTTTACATCAACTTGCACTCGATAACTCGCAATGTCGTGCGTCAGCCATACTTACGCAGGGATTCTATGTCGATGATTTGTTATGGTCATGCCAAACAATCACCGAAGCTTGTGCCTTACAGGAAGAACTAATGTGTCTTCTTAAAAGTGGGGGTTTTGAGTTAAAAAAATGGGCCAGTAATAATCCAGAATTTCTTCAGAGGCTTAATACAGAAAACATTTCAAATATTAACTTCGAAGATGATACGTTATCAAATTCGTTAAAAGTTTTAGGATTGACTTGGTTACCGTCTACTGACTGTTTTTCCTTTAATTATAATTTGACCGACATTAAGTTTACGAAGCGCTCAGTGTTGACATTACTTGCGAGTATATTCGACCCGGTCGGATTTATTTCACCTTGTACCTTTCTAGCTAAATGCATAATGCAAGACTTGTGGAAATTAGGTCTCGGTTGGGATGATTCGTTACCTATTGAGATTTACGAAAAATGGAATAAATTTATACGTGAATTGCCAACCCTAGCGGACTTAAGGATCGAAAGACATTTACTAATACCTAACTTTTTAAACGTGCATGTGATAGGCTTTTGCGACGCGTCGTCGCGCGGCTATGCAGCATGTGTATACCTACGCAGCGTAGACACGGACGGTAGGGCTAAGGTTCAATTATTGATTAGCAAATCGAAAGTTGCGCCCTTAAAACCAATTTTATCAATACCTAGACTTGAATTAATGGCGGCCGTGCTGCTAGCAAAGATTCTCCAATTCGTAATTAAAAACATTACTGATTTTAACTACACTCTAGTAGCCTTTAGCGACTCCAGTGTCGTTTTATCGTGGTTACAAACACCACCATATCAGCTAAAGACCTTTGTCTCGAATAGGGTCAGCGAAATTATTGATGTGATTCCACCAAATCGTTGGTATCACGTAAGCAGTGAGAACAATGCTGCTGATTTGTGCTCACGTGGTACATTGCCTAGTCAGTTTCTCGCCGTCGAGAAAATTTGGCTGCGTGGCCCGGAGTGGTTATTACGAGACCCTAGTGACTGGCCTACCAGTACATTTTTCGTAAAAAATAAAGATATTATTCCCGAGTTAAAATCAAATGTAGATACATTTTCATTACCTTCAAGTGAAAGTAAGATTTTAATCAATGACCTTGAAGAAACATTTGAGAAATTTTCTTCTTTCAATAGACTGCAACGAGCAATAGGTTGGTGTCATCGGTTCATAAACAATTTAAAATCTCGGTCAAATAGAACTTCCGGTCCGTTGAATACTTCTGAATTAAAACAGAGTCGAGACACTATCGTGCATGTAATTCAGTCAAACCATTTTGGATCTGAGATTGAAATATTAAACAAGAAAGGATATGTAGCTTCACTGCGTAAACTTTCACCCTTTGTTGACCCCCACGGGTTTCTCAGGGTGGGGGGTAGGATTTCACAATCTGATCTACCCTATGACACTAAGCATCCCTTGTTGCTTCCTAAAAAATGCCATACTGTAATCCTATTAATTGAGTATTTTCACAAGGTTTATTTACACTCGGGTCCTCGCACGTTGCAAGGAATTTTATGCAAAACCTATTGGATTATAAATGCTCGTAGCGTTCTGCGTTCAGTACTTTCAAAATGTGCTAATTGTTTTAAATTTAATCCAAATATTATTCAACCCTTGATGGGCTCATTGCCATCTTCTAGATTAAAGCCCGGGAAAGTTTTTGACCAAGTGGGTTGCGATATTGGGGGTCCTTTCTATGTTAAGGAAAGTCAACGTCGCAACGCAAAAGGTTGCAAGTCCTATTTGTGCCTTTTTGTCTGTTTTGCCACCAAAGCCGTGCATTTGGAGGTACTAACAGACTTAACATGTGACTGCTTCCTTGCGGCAGTAGATCGCCTAGTATCACGCAGAGGTCTCTGCAGCTGCATGTTTTCTGACTGTGGCAGAAATCTAATTGCAGCAGCAAAACATTTAAAAGAAGTAGGCAATTTTTTTCGTAATAAAACCAACAGTGATACCATCTTAGATGGTCTTGCGTTGCGCAGCATTGATTGGCGAACCAATCCACCTATCTCGCCGGCCATGGGAGGCCTTTGGGAATCGGGGATAAAGAGTGCAAAGCAATATCTGTATCGCACAATTGGATCTCGAATTCTTACCTTTGAGGAGCTTAACACCATATTCTGTAAAATAGAAGCTATGATGAACTCACGTCCATTGTGCTCATTATCTAATAATCCGAACGAGTTTGACGTGCTTACTGCGGGGCATTTCTTAATTGGACAAAGTTTACTAGCTGTTCCCGAATATGACGTTGAAAACGTTCCTCTGAACAGACTCTCTCGGTGGCAAGCAATTCAAAAGATCACTCAGTCCTTTTGGAAGCGTTGGTCAGATGACTACGTTCACACACTCCAACAAAGGGAGAAGTGGTTCTCTTCAAAACCTAACGTTAACGTGGGAGACCTGGTTATTCTCAAATCAGATCTCGCTAAACCATTACAATGGCCTTTAGGTAGGATAGTAGAAGTTCATCCAGGTGTCGATAACATTGTTCGCGTGGTCACTGTCCGCACAAAAACTGGTCTATATAAAAGACCTGTGAATAAAATTTGTCCTTTGCCTTATGCAAATTAATATAAATTAAATATACTTAGTTACCTTAGCTCATAGTTTTAACTTTTATATATTTTTTTTTGAGTTACGTATAAGTACACTAAACTTCTTTACATTACACTATACATGTAGATGTAGGTACACTCTCCACTTAGTTTCGTAAACTATAGTGAGTTGACTTCACAACTCATACCTTTCAAATTCATTGAAGGGAAATCATCATACTGATTTCGGCGGGGGGTATGTTCGATCTTTTGCCTATATATTGATGGGTAGCTATAAGAAATGGTTGTACATACCTATGTATAAGTCAACGTATTGGTTCGTACCTACAACGCGCCGAGACCGGCGCAGGCGCCGACGGCGCCACCATCTTCACTTGCGCTGCTAACGTCGGACAAAGCAGACATACATACTGTCGATGTTGTGAATTAGCTCCACGTGGATGCCGTGCATCCATCAGTGTCGCCAAGTCAACCAAAACTCTTGAACTCCTGTGCATTCTGTGGGTGTTGTGCCAGCTTCTCCTTGGATACTGCGCCGTGCGTGGTCACGTTCCATTCGAGGGCGAATACGAGGTAGGTGCAACTATTTTACTACCCATTGAATCATTGGGCAAGAGATTGAAACCCTATCGTTTCACCATCCATACAATATACAGTCCACTCCATACAAACATACATACATTGTGCAAGAGAACCGCACAAGCGGCATGTCTTACCGAGTTTTTATTGCTGTTATTTGTCAGATTTATCCAGAAATCATTAAAACTATTAGCTATATCTTTCGCATTATTAATTTCGCTGTTATTTACTACTATTGCTTGTATGCAGGTGTCATTGTTGTCAGTTTTTGTCTCATTTTTAATAATTTGCCACGTGGCGTAGCATATGTTTTTACTTTTTGCAATATATTTAGTATTACTAAGTTTTCTTGCCGTAGCTATACAGTATTTTAATGTCCTTGCATATTTAGTATAGTTATTCTTGCTCTTGTTGTCATCATTTTTAAATACTGAATATCGCAATGCTCTTTTTGTCTTACAACTTATTCGAAGCCCTCTTGTTATCCATGTTGGCTTTCCAGATAACCGCGTGTTTTTTATCTTTATTAAAGGGAAACAAAGTCTATATAATAAGGTAAGCAGAGAATGAAACTTATTAAACGCTCTATTTAAACTTTGTTCTTCGTACACCTCACTGAAGGACAAGCTTTTAAGGTGATTTTTGAACATATTAATGTTATAATTACTGTAATTGCGTTTGAACCGGAACATACACCTTTTTTTCTTAATGTTATCGAATTTGAAACTTAATACTTGTGCTGTGTTATGATCCGAAATATCATAATGGTGCAATGTACCTACAGCTCCGTCAATGTTACTCATAATATTGTCAATGCATGTATTTTTTCTAGTTGGTAAATTGATGTGTAGCTTAAAGTTAAAGTTTTGAACTAGTTGCTGTAACTGTTCAGATACTTTATTACAGTGCAGTGTATTAATATTAAAGTCACCTGCTATGATTATTTTCCGATTTTTTTTACAATATTTCTGAAGTACAGTTCTTAGTTTCTCAAAGAATATATTAACGTTGGAATTAGGTGTCCGATAGACACATATGACGAACAAATTTTTGTCCACTATTTCTATACCACAGCATTCAAATGTTTCAGACTCACTTAAACTATTTAGGTATTCTAAGTTCCTCGATACAATTTCCTCTGATGCTAATATACAAACACCACCCCTTCTTTTTATCCTAGAGTAATGAGACGCTAGTAAATACCCATTAAGTTTTAAATTATTTTCATGTCCCTTTGAAACGAAAGTCTCAGTGAAACACAGTATATCAATTTTGTCGGGGTTTTTTAATTCCTCAATCATTATTTCTATATGGTCTTTTTTTGACAGGAAACCAGCAACATTTTGGTGAAGAACATTACAAATGGAGGTAGAGTTGTTAGTTGTTGGTACGAAAAAACTGCTTATTTTTATTTTTTATGTCATCAGTTTTTATCGGTTTAAAATAATATGGAATAGTTCCTTTTTTTGCTGATCGATCCCCAGGACATTGATTAGATATATTTTTTCCCGTATTGCTATAACCAGGCTTGAGATTTTTAAAATTCAGAAATTTTTTAGTATAATCCCAATGATCGATTGCAAGATTGATTTTATGGCACATATTAGATAGCGCGGTATGTCCATAAATGTTTTTATTCAAATTCACGAAAGTACAATTAGAAAATTTACTACATATTAGTCGCAACATGTCATTCAGTTTCTGCTCATTTAAATGCTTATTGAAAATTACACTTGTCACAATAATCTGAATTTGTGGTAGAGAGTGAATCTTAGCATATAATTCAGATGAGATCCTTACTGGATCACAGTCATTTTCACCTACACTTAATATTAATTTGTCATTACAGGTAAATTCATACAAGTCACATGTCTTGAGAATTTCCCCAGTCGATGCGTCAGGCTTAACGAATGCTTCAATTGAATATTTTTCATAGGGATTTTTAATTCTGGATTCAATTAGTGCAGTTGATAATTGTTTACATTGTTGACTTCCCAGAATATATACCTTCCTACCAATTATTTCCTGTGCAGTACTGTTTAGGACTACTTTGTCATTATTTCCAGGTTTTAGCGATGCTGATTTAGTTTCTAATTGTGGCAGCATTTGTTGTATCGATTTGTCTAAAGATACTGAAGTAGTAGTTTCCATTGCCGGCGGTATTTTTTCTATTGGTTGATTTAGTATCAATGGCGTGTTTTGCTCATCTATAGTTATTTGTGTCTTGGGGGTTGAAAAGGATTCGTTTTGACCATTTATAGAGATTGGTGTATTTTGAACAGGTGTAGAAACTAATTCTTTTTGCAGATTAGCAGTTGGCGTGTTTTGTACAGGTGTATTCCTTGAAGGTGTGCGTTTTGACTTCTTTTTCTGTGTTCGTACTGGCGTTGAGTTGCCAGAGGTTGTTCCATCATTTAAAATAGTCTTAAGAATTTTGATTTGTTTTTCATTTTCATCAATTAACTTTCTAAGATTTGAGTTTTCTATATTTAGTTTTTCAATCTCTTCATGTGCACTCTCTAATTGGCTAGATAGTGTGGCTATGTCTTGTTTTAGGTCTAAGACTTGAGAATTGTCAACTGTAGAGAGATCTGGTAGACTACAAGTACTGACGTCCCTTAATGAAGAGTAATGTAAGTCTTCCATTGAGCTACATGTTATATTATCCAGTGATTGGTTTTTTAATTTTGTTATCGTTTGACTGGGTAAATCATTATCAGCCGTGGTCGAGTTGTCTAATGTGACACATTGTTTAGGTTGTTCGACGTTTGAAGCATCTAACTCTACTTGTGTTGGAGTTTTTCTACATTTATGACATTTCCATTTGAGTTTCTTGTCTGTCGACATTGTGTTATATCTCTTTAAAGTAATGCTGGCACATTTTAAATCAAACGAGTTAATGCAACCAACACACTTCAAGTACTCTTTAACTTTAATAATGTGCGTGCACACTGAGCAGGTAATCCTTCGTTTTGATCTGGTAGACATGCTTGATACTAAATAAGTAACTCTGTGAAGAAATAAAAACAGCCGTATGTCCTCCGGGCGGCGGGATTTGAACCAGGTACCAGTCCTTGCAGGTTGACTTGAGTGCACCACTACACCAAATTGGCTAGCTTGCGTGAATGGCCATTATCTAGATAAAATTATATTTTTGTATTTTCTTTAAAGTATTACTTAGGATGATATTTTATAATAATTTTCAAAAAACAAAAAGTCTTGAAAAAATGTCTCTTGCAAAACGATAATTACTACTTATAATATTTATTTATTGTGCGTTGACAGATCCATCTATGAGTATATTGGAGAAACTATTTCATTAGTAGGCACGATCTAGTGATTTAGTTATGCCGGTGTCCAGTAGATGGGGTTAGACACTGCAACAAATCAGTGAAATCTTACACTCAAACGTCAAAATTTAAAATCGCAACGTTCACTTGAAAATTTTTCAATGTTCATCACAGATTTGTATGTGAAACTTTTATTAATGTGCACTTGAGACCGATAATACCAAGTTTGTAGTAGTTTATTATTAAATACACATAAGATATGATCTTTTCATCACTAAAACTGGCGTTATTATGGTGTCCGTTAGTCACCGCGTATTTTGAGCAATAAGTTTTCTTAGAGTACAATAATATTGTAGATAACACTTTTTGATCGTATTTGTACACTTTGCTACACTATTCACTAGTTCCGGGGATATTATTCACACGTTTTCTAATTTTATTAAAAAATTTCACGGAGCTCCTTGTTTATACTTGCAGCGCCACCTGGCGACAAATATGTATATATATCTATTATTTGTTATATATTTAAGTTGTGTGTATAATATATTGTATGTATGTATATATGTATGTATGTATAATATTTATGTATTATATGTATTTTATATGTACAGATTTGTGTATTATATTATATTATAATAGTCTTTAGATTTGTTACCTTTGTTTAAGTGTTTTATCCGTTAATTGTATTACCTACTTTGTGTGCACCCTCCTTCAAATTTTTTGTTATTATTTCCTTCACTAGGTTGCCTGGAAGAGATCGCTTCTCAGCGATAAGGCCGCCTATTGTACAGTTTTTCATAATTTCTTGTTTTGTTTAAATGTGTTTTTTTTTTAATGTATGGTGTACAATAAAGTATATTTTCATTTCATTTCATTTCATGATTTTGGTCTTATAATGCGTGAGGTACTTTGCCTTTATGTACGGTCAGCTTAAAAAATGGTTTGCCACCCTAAGGTTGAATGTCGTGCAGATGAAAGGACAACGTTAGTTTCGCTTGCAGATCGATCTGAAAACTTTTATAGGTAGTATTGAACCATGTTAAAATTTTCACACTACTACTCTACTCTACTCATCCATCCATCAGCCTGTATGCATCCACTGCTGGACATAGGCCTTTTCAAGAGCGCGCCACTAAACACGGTCCTCCGCCTTCCTCATCCACCCGCTTCCCGCCACCTTCTTTAGGTCGTCAGACCAGCGAGCTGGAGGTCGTCCTACACTGCGCTTACCGGTACGCGGTCTCCACTCCAGCACACGTTTGCCCCAACGGCCATCGGTTCTGCGACAGATATGACCTGCCCACTGCCGCTTCAGCTTGCTAATCCTCAGAGCTATGTCGGTCACTTTAGTTCTTCTACGTATTTCCTCGTTCCGGATTTTGTCCCTGAGAGAGATTCCCAACATAGCCCGCTCCATAGCCCGCTGAGTGACTTTTAATTTGCGGACGAGGCCCATCGTCAGTGTCCACGTTTCCGCTCCATACGTCATTACCGGCAGGACACTCGTTGCAGAGTCTTCAGGCTTTGCGGTATCGACGAATCGAAGACCTGACGTAGCCTTGAAAATGCTGCCCAGCCCAACTGAATTCTTCTGTCAGCCTCCTTGTCGAAGTTGTTCCTACCGAGTTGTATAATCTGGCCAAGGTAGTTGTATTCCTGGACAACTTCGATGCTGACATTTCCGACGTTAACGTTTTGTCTATTTGCATATTCATCTGAAGACCCACTCGTGCTCTGGAAGAACAGTTAAGCTCGGCCAGCATTCCTCAAGGTCCTGCAGCCATTCCGCCAGTATAACTATGTCGTCTGCAAAACGCAAGTGTGAGATGTATTCGCCATTAACATAACTACCACGACTTTTCCAGTTCAAGACCTTAAACACGTCCTCCAGGGCGCAAGTGAAAAGTTTCGGGGATATATAACATCTCCCTGTCTTACCCCTCTTCGTATAGGAATTGGATTCGTTTGTTGGTCTTGGACTTGAACTGTCATAGTAGCGGCCTCGTACAAGCATCTCAACACTTGGATATAGTGCCAGTCGGCTTGGCATCGCTGCAATGAATCCAGAACAGCCCAGGTCTCGACGGAATCAAAGGCTTTCTCGTAGTCCACAAACGCTAGACAGAGGGGCAGATTATACTCCTGGGTCTTCTGCATAATCTGCCGTAGCGTGTGAATGTGGTCTACGGTGCTGTAGTCTTTGCGAAACCCAGCCTGCTCTGGAGGCTGAAATTCATCAAGCCTTCGGGCGTGACGATTCGTAATAACCCGCGAGAATAGCTTATAAACTACTCTACTCACTTACTACTTTTTAGGCTGTCCGTAATACAACTGGCGGGGGCGCGTCCTCCTAATTAGCCTAGGGCGGTCAGAACGCTTGATCAGTCGCTGATGGTGACTAGGTATTTCCTACACTTTCGAGCCGTTCAGAAAACACGAAAAAATTGTAGCATTTTTCGTGAATGAAATTGTTCTAGTGCACAAAAACAAGGTTTTTTGAAGAGACTTGTACTGGACAACAAAAAATACCTCTTTGAAGTATACTTTTAAGTACTTTAATGATATAATATTATGAAAGACTTCTCCGCGTGGATTGGATTTGTTTTTATTTTTCTTTTTCTTCGTGGAACCAAATCTGATCACTGTTAGAATATATAATGAAATACCAAGCTGTAAAGCTGGCAAGAAAAATAAATAGTTTCAAGGAACAAAAGGCCGAATGTATTATTAATTTTATCAAGGACTTTAATCAAGTATAGAAAATATTAGAGATCAAGTCATTCATATTTCAATAGACAATTTAATAAACCTAACAAAGCACTTCGAGGGATTTTGATTGATCGTCGAATGGAAATAATGAGCCCTATTTACAACGTCAACTCGAACAATACCTAAATCATTTGGATCGCACTGTGGATCTATTTCCAAAAGCTCCGTTTCGGCACAGAATAGGTAATAGTAGGTTTCGGTCGTGAGATCTTCGAGATTGCTTTTATTCTCGTCACGACGCTGGTTTTACATTTGTGCCAAGGTCTCACATATCGCTAATGTAGTTTAAACAACGATAAAGTTTCATATTATTATTACGTTTATTATTCTGACGAGCGACTTGTACGTCGTTAAATTTTATTTACCAAGCTCGTGTTGGTTGTCTATTCATTTTTATCTGGGTCATAAGTTAAACTTTATCATGGAAGAAAATATTAATCAACATACATATTAGTATATCCCTTAGAGAGAAATTCAAGGAAATAGGTATTCTTACAGTAGCCTCGCAATATATTTACAGTAATTTAATCTTTGTGAAACAGCACCTTCAGAATTATAAAAGAATTTGCGATCTGCACGATAGGCCAACTAGAAACGGCCATAAGCTCGTGACTCCATCGCTCCGCCTCAAAAAAGTCCGAAGGTCGTTCGTGGGAATGAGCATTCTATTTTATAAGAAAATTCCACAATCTATTTTTAACTTGCCTTTACACAAGTTTAAGAAATCCATTAAAAGTATGCTTTTGAAAAAAGCTTATTATACTGTGGAAGATTACGTAAATGACAAAAGAGCACTCGCTCCAGCAATGCTAAGGACAGCGGTTATTTATGTATAGTACACATTAATTAAATTGTAAATGATTTTTTTTTCAAAAGAGCAACCGCCGAGTTTCTTACTGGTACTTCTCGGTAGGAATGGCATTCCGAACCAGTGGTAGATTCATTGGACGATTTGAAAGCACTTGTAAAAGTGAATAAAAAACGTTTGAATTTTGAATTTTCATCATCATCATCAGCCTTTTAACGTACCTACCTACCTATTTACCAATCAAAACTAATTTTAGGCCATAAGCTATTAGACACACACAACACTTAATTAAACCTATATAATATATTAACATTACATAAATAAATCATTTTGAACTTTAAAATAATTAATTTAACCTAAGTTTAGGAATTAACTGTTCTTTTACTGTTTATATTTTTTTAACCTGGATGTATTTTCGTTCATTAGTTTTAAAAGCATCCATGGTACCTACTCAACTCAAAAATTAAATCAATGTCATATTGGAAACTATAAATAGTAATTATAAACTCTTGAGATGTATTATAATTAAGTCATTTTAGATTTTTGAA
Source organism: Erebia ligea (assembly GCA_917051295.2). Lineage (NCBI taxonomy): Eukaryota > Metazoa > Arthropoda > Insecta > Lepidoptera > Nymphalidae > Erebia > Erebia ligea. The sequence continues at coordinate 4,206,534 of OU785232.1, forward strand.
ATATATTATTTTCGATGAACGTTGATTTAGAAATTTATGCTCCAAATGCTTTTTTAAAAAGGGCTTATCATTTATTAATCTTTAAAAGCCAATAAGGGTCATAATATAATTGTAGAGAGAAAATAAAGGGAGTGTGACGAATAAGCAGATGGGTCGCAAGTTCGATCCCCACATCTGCCGGGCACGTGCAAGGTTTGACCCTAGGGCCTTTTGGAACCCCTGTAAAAACTGTGTTATTTCACCTGCTAGGATATGAAAGATTTTAATGGTTCAGTAATAATAGGTTTTTTTTGCACGGCCTTTAAAGAGACCTTTATTTTTTTAGCCCCATAGAATATTATGGTAAATTAATTAGTAGGTAGGAAAGGACAAAAATAATATTATAGAAAAGGGAAGAAATTTAAAATTAATCAATTCAATTCTTCACTCCTAGTTATTCAGTAGGTATTTTAGCTTTATACCTTATTCTATGAATTCGAATTTATCTAATGGAATCAGGATTTGTGGTCAATCAAGTGATATAATTCAGGCAGTTGATTGATGACACAAATTTATTTAAAAAAGTCGCTATTAAAAAGTCCAAACTTTTTAGTAGCTAATAGCTATAGAGACACGTAGAGAGTAGAGACTATAGAGACCTGCCAGATAAGAGGATGGGCGGTCTTTCAACTTTGGTATATCAATATATCATTCATACGCTTTTCTTTCATACGTGTATTTTTATCAATCTTTCAATCTAATAGTCCGATTATGCTAATAGGGATGATAACTCAATTAAATCAGCAACTCTTTATCAAACTTTAAAACGCGCTTATAGTATGGAAGTTTGTATGATATACATAGTTGTGACGTCATCAAAATTCAACACACTCTTCTTCTTTAATCTATGTATAGTTTAAAATGCAAATTCGAATAAGTACCTACTTGCGTATTATATATGCTAGCCCGTAAGTTATTACCTGCTCCTTTATTAATCAGATTACCCTAACTAAGCAACGTTAATTGAATGAATGCGTTTAGGAATCATTCAATTAACGTTGCAATTTGCCGCAATTTAATTAAAATTGCGGCAAATTTTGCGGCAAAATGGATGCTTTTAAACAAAATGGGCGTTCAAGTACCTACTTGCTATAAGTACCTTTGTCTTGCGTGTAAGGGATTTCCGTAAAATACTACCTGCTTCTATGTATTAATCAGAATTCCGTAGCTGGGCAACGTTAATTGAATTAATGCGTTTAGGATTACACCGTCGATCGTCCGCCTCCGACGATCGCTGACTCGAGATCATGTTGATCTTAATCGACTAATTTACGACCGTGTTTTACAATCCTACTCGCATTTCATTGCCTCGGTAAGAGTTAATTATAAATACTTTTTCTATTGATGACAAGCTTTTACCCACGATTTCAGTTGATTTCAGTTTTGAACACTTCGTTATGGACCTCATTTGTTTTCCCGGGATAAAAGGCAGCCTAGATCATTCTTAGCAAATAATTTTGCAACAATGAAAGGAGTTTTCTTGGGATAAAAATTCACGTAGGTATCATACCTACTAATATTATACTCGTAAATATGAGAAAGTGTGTTTGTTTGTTGGTTTGTCCTTCAATCACGCCGCAATGGAGCAACGGGTCGACGCGACGTGACTTTTGGCATGGGTATATTTGAGGGCCTGGAGTGTTACGTAGGCTACTTTATATAACCCAGAAAATGAAGGAGTTCCCGCGGGAATAAGAAAAACTTAAACCACGCGGACGAAGTTGCGGGCATCAGCTAGTAAGTAAATAAATATGTACTAAAAACAGAATCATAACGTAAACATTGTTCGCTGATTGATTTCAATTTGCACGAATGTGTGATTATCAAAAACTTTCCACGCGCAGAATGAAAATTGTTCAAAGCGCCAAAACTGCATGCAACCAAATAATTTAGCGAAACCACTGACATTTCGTACAAACGAATCAATTTAAGAACTTTAATGCTAGCACTTCACGCTGGGACGAGGCGCTCGGGCGCGGCACTCGGCGAGTGCTGCCGAGGCGAGAGGTACCTCTCCACACGCTCGGGTACCTCATTTGCCGGCAAACCGTCGAAGATGCAGGTTGACACTGAAAAAGTCGCTGCTGCAACAGCTTTGTGCGCGCTTACTCATTATAAATTATAATTATGTGCGTACCTATTGCACAAAAAAAAATTGAAATACATATACTTCTTCATATCTAACTGAAAGCCCAAATGCTAAGTTTCCTGGCTATAACTTGAGAAATGAATGACTTTCGTACAAAATTTCAACCCCTATTAAAATAGGGGTTGAAATTTTGTACGAAAGTACCCCCTTTGGGGGTAGAATTTTGAAAAACTGTGACACACGTATTTCTTTATTTTTTACTTTAAGCCAAAATACCAAGTTTCGTTGATATAATATCTTGAGAAATTATGGACTTTCATACAATCTGTCATCCCCTATTTACACCCCTTCGGGAGTAGAATTTTCAAAAACTGTGAAACACGTATTTCTTTATTTTTAACTGGTAGCTCGTATACCAAGTTTCATGGATATAACTTGAGAAATGACTGACTTTTATACAAACTTGAACCCCCTATTTCACCCCGTTAGGGGTGGAATTTTGCAAAATCCTTCCTTATTGAGCGCCTACGTCACAAAAGGAACCTACTGTCATAATTTCAAGTTTCTAACCCCAGCGGTTTAGCCTGTGCGTTGATATATAAGTCAGTCAGTCAGTCAGGACTTTGAATTTTGTCCGTGCGCACTCAATTGGTTTGCTCTGAACACTGACGACACGAGCGTATGGAAGGGCCGCTCGCGCTGGCCACTCGTCACTTTGATCTTTCGTCGAAAAACCGCCCATCAAAGCGAGCGGCGGCGAGGCGAGGCGAGAGCGCACGAGACGACCCGAGCGGGCCTTCTTCACACTGGCGCTCGCCGCCACTCGCCTACACTCGCCCAACGTGAAGAGCCGGCATAACAGCCTGGGATATAGCCTGCGGCTTTTTCGAAGCACTTCTTAGCTGCCATGCTGCAGGTTTTTAACAAAATTATTTGTTAAATACCTACTAGGTACTATTTATTTTAAAAAACTTGAGGTTTCCGATTACGAGTAGGTTTTTATTAGGAATTTTTACAAACCTTCAAATTAAAAAGCAAAACTTAAGGAAAACACGTAAAATTCAAAACAAGAAGGAGTTCCCACGTTCATCTTTAACTTGTAAATACCTACCTACAAAAATTATAATATTTAAAGGTCTTAATTTAATTTAATTCTCTAAACCTAGTTTAATTATACTCCTAAATTTTTCATGTTTAATAAAAATAATAAATAACCTCGCAATTTAAATGTTTGTTCTTTGTTATAATATTATGTTTCGACTTTCGACCCCATTGATATAATACCTATTATTAGAATATAATAAATGCGGAAGTGTGTCTGTCTGTCTTTCTGTCTGCTACGCTTTCACGGCCCATCAGTTTTGATTGATGATACTGGTTTTGATGAAATTTGGTATAGAGGTAGTTTACATCCCGGGGAAGGACATAGGCTATCCCAGAAAATTTAAGAGTTCCCGCGGGAAACAAAACACGCGGACGAAGTCATGGGCAACATCTAGTGATAAATATTTTACTTTAAAAAAAACTTACTAAAAATTCCCAAATATTCGGCATGAGTTACTTCATTCTGTATAATTCAAAAGCCTGGGAATTCGCTGAGGGCTATTTTCGAAACAATTAATGTGCGATAATTCTTTTCGAAGTAATTTATTGTTATTGGTAAAAGCACGTGGTTTCAAATTGCGTGTTTGATATTTGAGTTACCATGATTTCGGAGCATCTGGGATTGTCCGAGTTTTGAAGCTTTGCAAGCTTGCAGTTTGATGTTCTTTTTAATTTCTTCCTAAATCTTGAATGTCGTCTTTTGAAAAGTTTAATATAAATAAAATAAAATAAAAATTAGTTTCTAATGAATCTATTCTATCAGCTAAACTAGCCTGTTAGGTTTAACATAATTGAAATCGCTGACGAACGCTGAAAATTTAGCGTAAAGAAAGATGCTTGTTATTCCAAAAAGAAACGTTAAATAGTAGTCACCATCGTTCGAAGCGTGGGAGAAGCCCTGGGGTGTCGCAAAACTGGTCCACTTTTGACACTCGTTTAGACTTTAGGACATGGAAACTTCGCCTTAGTAAGTGTGACGTGTGAACTAAAACTGAAAATCTAGCATGAAGAAAATTACCTATAATCCCAAAAATGAATATTTAAATAGTAGGGGAGACCGGGGTGGTTGACTAACTTTTCACTTATGCTCGTATATCTCTGATTTTTAACTTAATATAACAAAAACAACAGTTGACACAGATAGAAGAGCTATTCAGGTACCTAAAATACTAATCTATAACCTATATATGTATCATTATAATTCTTATTTAGTCGATTTTCTAAACCCCTGACGCTTGGTCAACCTACCCCATATCCGGGGTAAGTTGACCATAAGCATGGGGTAGGTTGACCTAGGCAGTAATTAGTGTAAATAAAGAGGATAAGTATAAAATAAAACATTAAAATGTACTAAATGATAGAAACTTTTTATTTAATTATAAAAAAACTTAAATTTGAGATCCATTCTCATTCCATTTGTATGGAATTTGGTATTTCTTTGATGTGGCGTTTATGCTATTATTATCGAAGATTACTGCGTGGCTAGCTCTTTCTAGGATATCTTTTGGTACATCACCCCTTTCAGATTTTCATATGTACGACCTCATTTTCTGTAAAAATACAACTGTAATTTAGTATGTGAGAGAGACCATAATAGTGTTTACATTGATGATGCACATTAACCATTAGCCCACACAATTCTTTAAAATAAGTATAAAATTTTATACTTATTTTAAAGAATAACTTTTTTTTAATAACTAAACTAATAAGTCTACCTACCCCGAAAAAAATTGGTCAACCAACCCCTGGCGCCATTTTGAATTTTACCTGCGTATCATATGCAAACTCTGGCACTAACATGGAAGCAATACAGTGTAATATAGAATAAAACTATCGTATTTACATTAGGCATAACAACTACATTGTTTCTAACAGATCCATAGACACGATAACAAAAAAAGTACGAACGAAAAAAGTTACTTACCGTGACCAAAAATACAAAATATGATGCCACTCACGAACCCCGCGCGACTGCGGCGGCTCACTTCGCACAAGTTAGCGGGTCGCGGGGAGGCATCGTCACTCATAATTGGTTGATGAAAAACACGTGATAGTGGCGAGTTATTGTTGATTAGTCTACCTGCCCCTATAGCCAACCAGCCCCGGTCTCCCCTAGTCAACATCGTTCGAAGCGTGTAAGACGCCCTGGGGTGTCGCAAAACTGGTCCACTTTTAACAATCGTTTAGGACATGCAAACTTCGCCTAGTCTTGGTTTGAACTAACGCTGAAAACCTAGGATGAAGAAAACGGCTAGTTGTCCCAAAAAAATATTTTAAAATAGTAGTCATCATCGTTCGAAGCGTGGGAGACGCCCTGGGGTGTCGCAAAACTGGTCCACTTTTGACAATCGTTTAGGACATGCAAACGTTGACGTCGTCTTGGACGAAGGTGGGCGTATCGAGCACGGACTTGTTTGGAAAGCCGTAAACTATTTCGTGTTTGTTAATCTGATCTTTTGATCTGATTATGTCGATACTAAATTGGGATGTTGATTTATTATTTATTTACGTGAATAAAGCATTGTAGTTCCAATAGTATAAGTACTTATTTATGTGTTTAAATAATATAGATAAATCATGTATTATACTATACTAATATTATACGCATATATATAAAGTTTGGATGGATCGATGTTTGTTACTCAATCACGCCAAAAGAGCTGAACGGATCTGGATGAAATTTGGCACAGACATAGATTATAGTCTGGAATAGAACATAGGCTAATTTTTATCCCGGAAAATTAAGGTGTTCCCGCGGGAACCAAAAAAACCTCAATCCACGCGGACAAAGTCGCGGGCATCAGCTAGTAATGAATATCAATTATTATGCTTTGCACAGTATTCGGAACCAGGGTAGGCTTTATAGTTAGAAAGATACCTAAGTATACCTATATTCGGGCAGGCCATGATAGGAAATAAGCATTGAGCTTTTTTTAACAAGGGTAAGCAATGCTTTTATGCCTTTATGTCGTGTACGCCACGGACTTTGGTGTGTTTCTTATGGCGGTAACTTCTTTAATTTTTTAATTCTTAAAATAAATGAAAATATTCTTTGATTGTATACCTACAGAACAGGATAATGAATCAAAGAACCTACCTCAAAATTAAAACCAGGAGCAGATACCTACTTAGGTACTAACTTGATAGAGGCAAAACATATTTACTATTCCAAATGTACAGTAGACAGAGCACCAAGGTAAGCATCAAGGAAGTCGACTATTGGATAAAATTATACACAATGAGTAATATTCACACGAAACCCTCATAATACGTGCTAAAGGCAGCTTCCAACTGTATCAGATACCGTTGGCTCCACAACTTACCATAATATAATTTACACTGTGCCAGTAACTGGCGTGACACTAGACAGTGGACTGGCGTTAATGCCATGGGCAACTCGCACTCGATTAGCCTATGGATTTATTATAACTAAACCATCTTCTTTCCCCTTTATCTACCTAGATGTAAAATTTGTGCTAAATGGATACGAAAATACTTCAAAATCATATTGATGATTCTATGAGGTAAGGAAATTGGATAAAGCCAAATGGTTCGATTTCTTTTTCGCGAGTTCTTTTGTCTGTTTATAGTTTCCATATACCTAATGTTACAGTCGTAAAATACCTACTCGCAAAAAATACAAGTAGGTAAGTAGTTTTAATTATCTTTGGCAGTTTTGAGTAGCCTGTAGCAGTATTGCCATAACTGATCACTGTGATCAGGTTAACTTGCATGCCAGCTCTCTCTATCTAACAAAGGCTTAACATCTCTAATTCCTATAAATCCATACTATATATGGGGTTACAAGACATATTATTATTCGTTGGCTTACACTTTGCGCTATTCAATGGCGATTTAAAATATTCCCGTGGAAACAGCCAGGATATCATGCTGAATAACAGCTCCTTATGAGGCAAACGCGTTAACTGTAATCTCTGCGACAGAATTCTAAGCTAATAAAGTAATAAATGCACCGGAGTCCGCGCGCTTCGTATTTACATCTCTAGACTGGAGCAATGACTGGAGCCTATATTGCAGGGCGGCATCGTTTATATGCTGTAATTTGTGAATTGCCTTCTGAGACACCTTAGGCCCGACTTGGGCATAGCTGAAGTGTCTATTCACTTGTAAATTTAGGAATTCTTACAGAACGCATTTGCAAATTGCTTATAATAGGAAAATAGACAAAGTAAAGGACTTATTGCATATCCTGTATAGGAAGATTTTTTCAATTTATAACTCTTCAGTATTTTCGAGATCTTTGGCCTGATGGGGGCAATCTCTTTGCCTGTAGGTTGGAGTAATTTCGTAAAAGTACTACAGCGTAAGTTTACCCAGGACACCCATAACTTTAATCGCATCGGTATCGTACCGGAACGATAAAACGCTTTACAGCACGTCTGTGGCACGTCGTTGGGTGGTGGCAGACCAAAGACTATAGCTCCTGGCGGAAATCAAACCTGAGACCTCTCATTTAAAAAACGCCGTTCACCACTTGGAGGTGTTCAAACACTCTAAACAACGAGCTTACTAGGTTAATTTGTTAAGAGTTCATGCAGTTGTATACGTTTAACTAAAACCCAGCGGGCAGCAAGTTAATATGAATTTATAATAAGGTGTACTTGTAATAAAGTTGAAGCCACGCAGCCACCCAGGGCGATGTAGGCCGACCGCAGATCCGTTCGGAGACTCACAAGTTTTCGCATAAATATTCATATACCACTATACCATCATATTGTATAAATATTCCTGAAGGATGTGTGTCACAAGAAAATACAAAATGAATTATACGGGATGCACTTTAAAGAAGAAAAAGCAATCTGTGAACCGCAAGATCTTGTTTTTGGTTTTTTACGACTGCACAAAATCAAGAATAAGTTATCAAGATCTAGCCAGATCTAGTTATTTTACTGCAACAATACGTCTTGTACCTACTGTAATGTTTGTGTGTAAATGTGGGTAGTCAAAGTTTAGTTGTCATCTTTTTGTATCGGGTCAGTTGTCGGTAAACAATGGTTCTTACTTTACGATCAAAGTTCAAAATTGCCTCAAAATTGCATCGAATGCAAGCTATCTCTAGACCAATATTCATCCCTGCGGATGGGCGATGAAAAGATGACAGGCAGACAGATACACTTTTGCATCTATAGTGCTTAAAATATGTATATAGAAATCTCTGTAAAAGATCTAGAAGTTCTAGAACCACAAAATAGAATAATCTATGTATTTTAATGCGTAAAAAGGACAGTGCGCAATTAGTATTACCTAAAACCTAGAGCTATTGCTTTTGCTATAGACTTGCTATTGTACCTATATCTGTGCTAATGCTGGCCATTTACGGTAAGTCATTTGACTTAAGTCACTATATAAAACCTGTGACTGTGAAATATGATACGATGATACGTTCATACTGACCTAAAACCGCATTATCACTTGTAAGTATTACTCACGTAAGTTGTAAATAACTTAACGGTTTTGTCATTCACGTACCTCACATCGTTTGCAAAAATGTCAGTTATGGAAGTTACGTAAAAACTTACAAGTGTAATTGTGGCCTTAGTATTTGGACTTAAGTCAAATGGCTTTACCGTGGATGGCGAGCTTAAAGGCCTAGGCTAGAGCCTAACAAGTAGCAATACACAATACAGAATCTGTTAAGAGCTTTTCTCTGTTTAACAACACTATTAAGCTGTTCTCTGTAACATCGTTACATACAAATGCGACGTCTATATTTCTTGTCCGTATGTCGTGGATAGGTACTCGTGAGACTGGACTTGGTGAAGTGAAGGGTGGTATACTTTTGTTGAAAAGATCGATTTCTCCTTATGGATTCACTGCTTTTATGTCTGACACACTTTCTTAGTTGGTAAGTGAGACTATCCCGAATAAAATGTATCTAGGTAACCGATAGCACCTACTAGTACCTAGGTACTCCGCTAAAAAGAAGCTTTGCGCCGAGTAGAAGGTCGAAGTTCATTTGCAATAATATGAAATACTAATATTATAAATGCGAAAGATTGGATGGATGGATGGATGTTTGTTACTCAATCACGCCAGAACGGCTGAAAGGATCTAGGTGAAATTTGGCACAGAGATTATAGTCTAGAATAGCACAAAGGCTACTTTTTATTCTGGAAAATTAAAGATTTCCCGCGGGAACCAAAAAACCTCAATCCACGGGAACGAAATACATACAAATCGTAATATTTTAAGAAGAATTTTAATGTCATAAAAATAAACATTAGAGACTTCAAATTTAGCATGTAGACCTACATAAATATCTCAAATAATATTTATCTAATGTAGATAGAGAAGAAACAATTTATATTTTCGCTATAAAGTTGCCCACGAGCTAAGCCGAGGGCCTGGCGTAGACCTTCAATTTCCTTAGTTTTTTTTAGCAAATGCAGATTTTAGCAGCTAATTTATAGCAGCGATGTGATTGTATTAAAATGAGCGTGTCTAAGAAATAATCCTCTTTGAAATACAAATAATAACTAATTAAAAACAGCCCGTCAAGCATGCTAACTTTATCTCACTCTAAGTATATATAACAGACACAGTGTAGAAAATTACAGTCTGCAACCCATAATTACTCCACCACGGCCACTTTCCATGCCTATTACCACAAATACTACACCGACTGCGCTTGCCATTGCAAACCTATTCATTAGTACTTAGTAGTGCAAAACAAGTGCAAAACCATGGTACTTACCTACTTATCTACTTCCATAATAGACGTATTCGGTATTACTATAATACTAGAAAAGGACAGCACTAGTTTTAGTCCTGTCAATGTAGAAATAATTTAGGACACCAGAATTAGCCATGATTTGATTTCATTATTTTTGCAAAAAAAACATAATATATTTTTAATAGCTAGGAAATTACAAAATACGCATAAAGCATGCAGTTATCACAATTGATTTATACAGTTTCAATTGACAAGCCATAAATAATAATTGAATGTAGAAGCTAGTCCCGTTTTACAACTACACTACCAGGTTTTAGCCTGATTCATAAGAATTAAGCGATTTTCAATCTATACATTTTCAATCTATTGTATATTCTATGTAGATAGATAGATAGATAAACTCTTTATTGCTATACAAGACATAAAAAACACATTAAAAATAAAACAAAACAAAACAAAGTGCGCAAGGGCGGTCTTATCACTAAAAGTGATCTCCTCCAGACAACCCACTAATTAAGAACCTTTATGACAGGAGCGGGATAGTGCAACAATATAGACTGCTATACAATATACTACATAAACTTTACATACCAATAATACATAAATACATATAAACATAAATATATTATACCTATAAACCTACATATACAATACTTAAATATTCTATAGCATACTAGTACTAGATAAGTAATAATCTTTTAAACGATTCTTGAATATATTTATAGATTTCGATTGTCTAATGTCATTCGGTAGGACATTCCAAAGCTTAACCGTCTTTACTGTAAAGGAATTCCCATATACCTCCGTATGACTAGATGGTATTCTCAACCTGTTGTCATCTTTAGACCGCAAATAAATAGACAAGTCTATGTATTGAACTAGGACTACCGATGAATTTTAAAAATATTGAAATATGTCAGATATATTATGTATTGGTAATTTTATAGATAACTGACTGAGCTTTGCTGGTTCTTCTCGGTAGGAATGGCATTCAAGAGCACTTTTAATAAATTTATTTGAATAAAAAAATATGAGTTTTGAGGAGTATTTACACATAAGCCAAGGACACCGATCCGCACGTGAACCCCGAACCAACAGTACACACATTATAATAAAAATAAGCCTGTGTCACTATATCGCACCTTTGGTAGAACAAGGGCATAATTGTCATAAATTGCGAAAATGACTTAAATATGCAGAAATGCTTCAAAAAGGCCCTTTTAACTGGAGGGACAAAGACATTCGTTTAATTCCTTTTAAAAACCGCCAGAGAGATATAGTGGCGTTGTCTTTTTGGCGACATTTTGTTACTCTCTTGGCGCGACAAAGTCTCCTTGGTCAGTTGTGCCATCGGCGGGGAGAGAGGTAGTCGTCACTTGGAGCGCTAACACCGTAAAGGTAAATATGCCCTTTAATGTTTTGTTTTTCTGGTGCTACAAGGCCACATCTGTCACACTTATGCCTACTTTATAATTTTAAAATTTGGAGGACAAAGTCGTTCAGACAAATGTGCCCTTGTCTGTCCAAGATTTGTTGACTTTGTTGTTGACTCCTTGGTCTTAAAAGTAAATGTGTTTTTGTTATTCCAATTGCAATCAAATCTGGATGGACTTAATAACAATTACTTCTTTGTCATTCCAAAGTGTAGTCTTATTAGTGTGGATTAGATTATAAATTAATGTTTTTTAATGCAAATAACTGAAATATCATAACCTAAATTCAATTATGTACTCTTTCAATTTATTATTCGCACGTTTACAACTATAGTGACCATACAAAAAAATGGTGTTTGAGTTTGAGCCCGCTTCCAATTAATAATTTCTTTACTTTAAGAGTGACGTAAATTGATTTATAAAATGTTTTTGATTTGAACATGGAAATGAAATCATGGAAATTCGATTAAGACCTCGGATATCAAAGCGATCAAATTTACGAAAGATTCAGAGACATACCATTACAGGTGCAGCTTCAAGTCAGACAAGTGGACAGTAGCAAACATTCGAGTAGGCCGTATTGGTAATAGAAGTAAAAGAGTGAAAGATGTCACATTAAAACAGCTATACAAAGTTACCAATCCCTAACCGAAAAAAAGAAGACATTCTTCACCTGATATCCTCAAATATAGGTAGTTCCTAAGTTTTATGAACAATATTACCTCTTTTAAAAAATAAGAGAGAGTGTTGACTGATTTAGAAGTGTTAGTTTATTTTTCTTAAAATTATAGTTTTTGACTTATATTTTTTAAGTGTGATTCCTAATAGTCGTTTTAAAAAACAGAAACTGGTAAATTATACGAGATTCTTCTTGATACGTTTAAGTTACTTTAAGTTTTAGACTGGTATCTTATTTTAACCTATATTTAACCTAATAGGAAATAATGCCAATTTAAGTAAAACCTCTATTATTAAAAGATTGAAATTTTATTACAAAATAGTTACCTACCTATTCTAACTAAAAAAAGTAAGAGATTATTTAGTTACGTTTATATTACTTTTATTTTGATACTATTATCTTATAATAATTATTATTATTATTTTTAAAGCGATTCTAAAGATTTTTGCTAGGAAACATAATTGCTTCAGATTGTTGACGACGTGTGATGGCTGATTAGTGAGTTTTGATCTCTATTTTTGTGATAAGGTACTGCGGAATTGTTGATGTTTAAGAAAATAAAACATTTATGCAAAAAACACGTTATTTTCATTCCAAAATTATCCAAACTTAAAGCTTAAAATATGGTCATATTTACAAATTAATTTTCTTATTGGTGGAACAAGGGCACAAATGTACACTTACTTTAGAAAAATAATTATTAAAAAAAAACTAGCAGTTTTTAATTTTTGTAAACCACACACCTAAAAGAATATAGTATATAGTTTATGTCATACAAAGTAGAACAACCTTACAACATTAATAACAGAGCAAGACCACATTAAGTACAAAAAATATCTTAAAATTGCTCTCCTGTAAAATTGCTAAAACTGCAATTGTGCCCTTGTTCTACCAAAATAAGTGTACAGTGTACCTATATTGAATAAATGAATTGAATCTAAAAAAAAAAAAAAAAAGGTGCGATATACAGATAGTGCTGCTCATCTGAGCTATAAACTTTCAATTAATCACAAAGCAGCGAAAAATAAAATAAACTCTATAAAAAGTGAAACAAAAATGATATCTTCATACAATAAAGAAATCCTGACTCCTGACTCACTCACTCACTGGTTGACTTATCAAACTGGACCGAGTAAGCTGAATTTTGTACAAAGGTTCCCTTTGTAATGTAAAGGAATAATAATTTGTATTGTATTGTGTTATTTTTATATGTTGTATTTCATATTATGTCTCTATTTATATAGTTGCATGAATTAAACAAAAAAAGTGTGTGTGTGTGCTCACACATGGCAGAAGTGAAACTTCAGAAAAGTAGCCTACGAGAGAGTGAGATAAATATAACTTGTATTCTATGTCATTCTCTCGCAGGCTAAATCCTATCATACTAATATTATATCATACTAATATTATAAATGCGAAAGTGTGTTTGTTTGTTGGTTTGTTGGTTTATTGGTTTGTCCTTCAATCACGCCGCAACGGATCAACGGATCGACGTGATTTTTGCCATGGGTATAGTTGAAGACCTGGAGAGTGACATAGGCTACTAAAAATCAAGGAGTTCCCGCGGGAATCAAAAAAAATTAAACCACGCGGACGAAGTCGCGGGCATCAGCTAGTTATGAATATGTTTGTCTCTTTTTGGTATCGCTTTTTCGTTTCATCAAATTTTCAAATCACAACAATTCTAGAGAAGTTTCACTTCAAAAATATAAAAAAGGCTAGATTTTTCGAAAATCTCCGAGAGCGAAGCTGTGATCGAGCGAGAAGTTTTCAAACAAAACTGTAGTCTGTATTCCGCCATTGCTAATAAATTACGCCATACGTATCTTATCTGAACGATGAAAGGCTTTCTCACGGATAACCTACTAATGTGGCAAGTTTCAACTGTAGGTGGTAGTCATAGTCATAGTCATAAATATTTATTCAATTTAGGTAGATGCACTACACTTATTGACGTCCAGTTACATAAAAATATGATGGTGATAATCGGTTACGGTATCTTAAAACTAAAGCTACGAGGGTTCCAAACGCGCCCAGGGTCTGAGAAGAGCCCACAACAAACTCAGCTGGGGTTTTTTTTTTTTTTTCATTATCACCATCTCACAAATCATCTTAACTAAGGAACTATGGTGGTATTTGTAATACCACTTGCAGTGGTACGATAAAGTCCTGCTACTTACATTTGTTTATCTCCTACGAATTTGTATCTAATTTGCAATACGATTTTTATCGATAACAGGATTTGTAAGTACTTCCATTTCAGCTGCTGGGTGATTTTGTGTGGGCATTATAAAATAAACCTTAGACCACATTTTTTTTAAACGGCAGTCTATAATCTATATGATTAATGTTATTAATTGAACGAATACTTACTAATATTACAAATGCCAAAGTGTGTTTGTTTGTTGGTTTATTGGTTTGTTAGTATGTTGGTTTGTCCTTCAATCACGCCGCAACGGAGCAACGGATCGACGTGATTTTCGGCATGGGGGAGTGACTTAGGCTACTTTTTATCCCGGAAAATTAAGGAGTTCCCGCGGGAATCAAAAAAACTTAACGCGGACGAAGTCGCGGGCATCAGCTAGTGAAATATAATTAACTCATTCTTTACTATCATTCAATCATTGAGCTTTTATTTGTAGGAAATAAATAGGACAACTAAATCGATTCGATTACAAATAGGTACCTACTACCTACTACCTAGTACCTACATCATGCCCATAAAATTTAATAAATGAATTGCCTTAATGCATTAATTGAATTGAATTATAATTAGTAACTTGAATTTATTATTAAATTATAATTATTATTTTTAAAAATTAGCTATAATATTTAAGCCCAAAATAAAAAAAATAAAAATTTAAATATCGATTTTAAAAAAAGGTGATGCTATTTTATGCACCTAGGTGTGAAAAGCGAACAAAAACGCGTCAGCTGGTTAAGAAATAATTAAAGTCATTTGAGAATGTCTAGATCTATTATCTAGCTATTAGGAGTCCCAGTGGGTAATTGATCAAGATTTGCATTAGATACGGAATCGCAATTACCACCGCGCCGCGCCGACTCCACGCCGCGTAATCGTTATCGAACAGAGTTTCTATCTTTTTTTATATCCACTATAAGTTAGCCCTTGACTGCGATCTCACCTGATGGTAAGTGATGACGCGGTTTAAAATGGTAGCAGGCTAACCTGTTAGGGACATGGCAGTTTTATATAATCCATACCCCGAATCGGTTGCTGCACGGCATCGTAGCGGAACGCTAAATCGCTTTGCGGCACGTCTTCGCCGGTAGGGTGGTAACTAGCCACGGCCGAAGCCTCTCACCAAGCAAATTATCTAATTAATAGGTCTTACAATTTACAATGGCATTTACTGATGTCTTTCTTTAAATGGGCACGTAGTGGAGCTGAAATTGTACTCCTAATTATGTCCTCCCCATCGAATTTCAGCCACGGCGGCGGCGGAGATTTTATAATGAACAAGTTCACTCTCATAGACCGATGGGAAGGACAATTCGTGAAGACCGGAGAGAGATTATGCGCAAGACCGACGGCATTACCGTGCTCTCCAAGGCACGGGGGTGAAACACCGCCAACCAATCCAATACATATTATGGCCCGACCCGGGAATCGATCACGGGACCTCGTCATCTGCAGTCGAACATGCTAACCAGTAGACCAACGAGGCAGTCTTGGCCACACTATCAGTCAGTCCTAATACACACCAATCAGCAATAGTAAAAAAGATTTGACGATTTTATATTTTGTTTAATATTAGTCTTTTTGTACCGCTTAGCCGAATTGGTAAAAGTAAAAATCTGCGGATCTGACACAATTTATAATTGACCAAGTTACTTAATTAATTCCGGCCCACTTTTAAGCTCGCTTTAAATTTATTAAGCCTCGTTAATCTAAAATTTGTGCCTTTTACTTACTCTACATTTGGGAGTGCCTCGATGTTAGATACTTAATATGTACCTATAGTTTTCCAGGAGTTCCTGGCTGAACAAATTGCTAGTTTTACTAAGTAAGGATACCGCTAAACGGGTAGGATGGTATTTGACTATTGACATAGTATTAGAACTGACGATTGAAGAGGCACATGATTATTTTTACTTAATTAAGTAATTTACGATATTTGTGAGATGGTGATACTAAAAAAAAACTCCGACTGTGTTTGTTGTGGGCTCGAGACGGCGCGTTTGTAACCCTCGTAGCTTTAGTTTTAAGATACCGTAATTGATTATCACCATCATGTTTTTTAAGTAACTGGACGTCAACAAGTTTATTGATTTATTTATTTATTGATTTATTAGTTGTGAACACAATATTAACATGCATTCTGCCATTTCTGGCGTAAAACATTTAGAATTATTAATATCTAACATTTTACAGTGTACCTAAGAGTTTAACTGACTTGCCGCGATCTATTAATAATTGGATCATATTAATATGATCATAATAATATATCATCGCTTGATATCCTAGCATAATATTATACACAGTCATCAATAAAAAAGCCGTGTTTGTTAAAGCTACACCATTATTTTTACCGAGGCAATGAAATGCGAGTAGGATTGTAAAACAAGGTCGTAAATTAGTCGATTAGGATCTAAATGCGATCTCGAATGAGCGATCGTCGGAGGCGGACGATCGACAGTGTAATCCTAAACGCATTAATTCAATTAACGTTGCCCAGCTATGGAATTCTGATTAATACATAGAAGCAGGTAGTATTTTACGGAAATCCCTTACACGCAAGACAAAGGTACTTGTAGCAAGTGGGTACAGCGCCCATTTTGTTTAAAAACATCAATTTTGCCGCAAAATTTGCCGCAATTTTGATGAAAATATTTTTTTTAAAGAGTAAGTACATACATAGTTACTCGTATGTAACTATTTTATTCACGACATTGGTGCTTTTCTTCAATTTAAATAAAAAAATGTCGTCAAATCAACTTAAACAAGAAAAAATCATATTTTTATTGTATATAATATAATATGGTTAGTTATATATATTTTTTCTTTTTATCCACTACATACCTTAATAACAGACGCTTTATCTACCCTAATCCTTAATTTCAGACAGTAAAGCAATCGCAAAGACACTACGCTGATCGATTGATCATGCAATCGATGTAATCTGCGGTCGGATGATTACCACGACACATTACTGATTTAATCGTTAATCCACAGTTAACGATCGACGGTTATTAGACTGGAAAATTGTGTGTATGTTCTATGTTGAGGCAATTTATGCCTGCGTCTACAATTTGATTAGAGTTAAATAAACATAATTTGCCTTGAGCTATAATTTTAGTCCACAGTTAATAATTCTTATATTAAGAATTATTATTTCACAGAGGAGGGGAGTTTTAAAAAAGGTACATTTTCTTAAAAATATTGTTATGTCAATGACTCGATAAAATGATAATTATGGATTAAGTACCAATCTTAGGTAAATGAAGATTTTGTGATTTATTCACCTCGATCTGAAATCCCCTGTTATTATTATCTGTTAATTTGACTCATAAATATGTACTTACTAGCTGATGCCCGCGACTTCATCCGCGTGGTTTAATTTTTTTTGATTCCCGCGGGAACTCCTTAATTATCCGGGATAAATGTCACTCTCCAGGTCATCAACTACGCCCATGCAAAAAATCACGTCAATGCGTTGCTCTGTTGCGGCGTAATTGAAGGACAAACCAACAAACAAACACGCATTCGCATTTATAATATTAGTATGATATTTAGTTAAGAAACAATATCTCTTCCTATAATGTGATATCCCGCGTCGCCCATAAACGGTTACATTGTAGTATTTTACAAATCCTCGTCGTATAGAGAAGTCACAATTATACTCATCATAAATCTTTTCTTTTACTCAGTGGCAGTCAGTGGTAAGAACGAGCTGATCCGTTATAGATAAAGTTTAACAGCTAATTGAAAAACTTGTCGAAGCATCGCCAGCCCTGCACCAATTAGCAAGGACGTTTCAGGTTGCTTTAACCGTTTACTGGCTAACTGCGGGCAAATTGTGATCTAACAATCGGGATCGGAATTCGGAATAGAGATTTTCAGCAAATTTATATTTTTAAAAAGAATTAAATAAATACATAATTTAAATTCAATTAATTGAATTATATTTTTTGAATAAATAATTGATTTTAATTTCAATGGATAAATTATGTTTTACCATTAATTGCAAACAGTAATTATTATTGTATGTACTGAATAAATTATTTTGTTAACTATTAATTCATATTTTTTTTTTTACAAATACCTAGATTACGTACTTACCTACTGGCCTAATTACAATGCGATGAAAATTGTTTTTAAGCATTGCAATTTGCAGCTGACATCTCCGAAATATTTAGACCAATTTGCGTGTTTTTTTTTTGATAGAGAAGGATATTAAGTGCCCGAATAGATTCTCGAGTTAAAAGTTTTTCTATGCTATGGAGCTATGGTCAAAATACGTTTTAGGCGTTTTGCATCTGTTAACCATTTTCAATGGTAAAAAAGTCATCACACCTACCCGATCGCGATTGCAGATTATTTACAATTGCACCGACGTAAAGCTCGTGCCCGCATCTCGTTTAGCGGTCTACAATTCCGATCCCAGTTTTTGTCACCACTCAATCGGCTCAGCCGCTCAGCTGGCATTCCAGGCCCGGTGGTTGGTTCGACATCGGTGGTTCCAAGATATTTATTTTTTCCGCTTGATTGATCAAATGTAAGGCTTATTCGTGTGCTTATACTCAGCTCTTCTAACGTCTTTACTTTAACCGCGGCGTTTTAATAAGGTGAGGACATTATTTGTCGTTTGCAGAGGCTTGGGTAGAAGGTGCCGAAAAGCTCACAAAATGCGTCCCCGT
Organism: Erebia ligea; assembly: GCA_917051295.2. Lineage (NCBI taxonomy): Eukaryota > Metazoa > Arthropoda > Insecta > Lepidoptera > Nymphalidae > Erebia > Erebia ligea. The sequence continues at coordinate 4,225,454 of OU785232.1, forward strand.
GGGACAACATTTAATTTTAAACCATGCCAGTGTGGTGGACTTTGGTCTGAGCCCTTCTTATTATGAGAGGAGATCCTTGCTCAGACCTGGATTTCCCTACTCAGTGAGGCCGCGGCGCTCGGTGGGTTGTGTATTGTCATTATCATCGCTATCAATAATAATAATGTCCTCCCGATCAAATTTCGACCACGGCGGCCAATCTCCACAGAGATTAGCCATCTGCGCGGGAGATTTTATAGTGCACAAGTGTGTGCGCATACACAGGTGCACTCTCTGTTCCTTTGCTCTCATAGCCCGATGGGACGGAAGATCCGACACGACCGGAGAGATATCAGGCGCAGGACCGACGGCAACGTGCTCTCCGAGGCACGGGGGTGAGACACCGCCAACTTCCTAACTCCGGGCTAGTACTGAGAATTTCTTGTCAGAAAAACCCAATATCAATCAGTATCAATATCAGTATTGGGGTATCAATAATAATAGGTACATGTTAAACTTGAATTTTGATTTACAGAATCCACAATATGGTACGGAACTTCTATACCTACCAATTGTGCTTCGATACTACCTACTTGCTACTTTTCTAATAGAAACAAAAGTGACATAGTATAAATCTGTCTATGGTCTAAATTTTGTCCCAGTTTCCGCGTTGATTTGAACCACTAACTACGCAATCAGAGTTATCTTTGTATGTAGGAAGGTAAATAGGTATGCTTATCAAAACGAACAAATTACTTTTTCCAAACATGTCGCTATTAATTTTACTACCGGAACCAAACCAAATTATGCAATTTTGATTGACTGGACGTAGCGAATGAACTAATCGTTATTGCGCAGCGAAATCGAAAATATGTTTGTTATAATAATTGTAACCGTCGCAATCATTGTTAAATTATTAACAAAAGTCTTGTTGAAACTGATTGTAGCCCATAAGAATTTAAAAAAATAATTATGATTCAAAGTTTGCATTTACTTATCTAAAAAATTAAAATTGATAGGTAGTTAATTTCGATCTGCCTTTTGAACGTTTGGTCGCCTTTGGTCGGCTGATCCTTTGAAATCAACAAATTTGCAATAATTGTTTCTTCTGACCCTTGGTCACTAATGATTGCCTGAAATAATTTAGGTAATGAAATTATAATATAGGTAAAGCAAAAATAACTTAATAAACAATAACGGCATTGCATTCAATGCAGTAATATCAGTTGAGTAGTCCAGTTTCAGAAGGAAGTTCTCTCCAATTTAATTACGTACCTACGCTAAATTAATTCTCAATGAATGAATTAACCGCGAATGAACTTCGAAGGCGATTGTAATTGCAGTGCGTAACTAACCGCACATTTGCGTAAGCGCGGTTACGCGTTGACACCCGGTTAGTTAAATTGTGGTTTTATAAATGATTCTTATCTTGATTGCCATCATACTAATATTATAAATGCGAAAGTGCGTTTGTTTTTTGGTTTGTTCTTCAATCACGCTGCAACAGAGCAACGGATCGACCTGATTTTTTGCATGAGTGTAGTTAATAAGGACCTGGGAAAGTGACATATAGGCATACTTCATGACCCGGTAATTTAAGGAGTTCCCGTGGGATTTAAAAAACGTATTCCTCGCGGACGAAGTCGCGGGCATCATATATATTAATAGCTGCAGTTAAATGAAATGGTTTAGGCACTCCTCAAATAAATCAGGTGACCCTAAAAGTAAGAATTTACGCACTATTCCCTATGTCGTAACTTCGTAAGCATGCACGTAGGTACGACCTTTGTATTAATTTGTAGTGACATTTTACTGCGTGCCTAATACGAAATGCCGAATTCGTGCGGCGGCGTTGCTAACACAAAATTAATATTGCAAGGTTAGGGTACATCACTTCAAAGTTCTACTTCTACCAACTTCTACTTCTGTACAGTCCGTCAAACTTATCTGACCCGGTGGCCAAAACAGGAACTAATTTCTATGACTGTTATGTTTTTTTTTCATAGATACTAGCGACGCTGTCACCAGCAGGGTCAGATAAGTTTTGTCGGACTATAGCTATTTATTAACTAATTTGACGTCCTCCCTATCGCAGTTGTCAGCAGTCAGCACTATATTACCTATTCTGTGCTATGGTTGCAGTTCTGGTGTAAATGGGAAGCCCGGGTTCGAACCCTGGCAAGATTGCTGCATTTTCTTTGGTCTGATTCTGGAAGCTTCAGCCGTACGGCTAGTTACCATCCCAACAAACAAGTCTTGCTGCGAAGCGATTTAGCGTTCCGGTACGATGTCGTGTTGAAACCGATTAGGTATGGACTTTAAAAATACTAGTTGATCCCGACTTCGCCCGGATAGAATTCCTGAAATCCTCTATTAATGCGGGTCTAGGTACGTAATAAAGAAAGTCTGGTCAAAAGCAATCCTTCTACACCATACACCTGTTTTATAACAGGCAGAGTATGTAAACAACTAAACACTAAATAGATACATCGATAAGTACATGGCACGTTCTTCGAATAGCTTTACGATTGATGAATTGATAAGTGTTTAGAAGCGAACATAGTGTTGAGCGAAGCGGATTTAATTAAAAATATAAGCATATTTTTTGAAAACCCTCGTTCTCAGAAAAGTGAGAAACTACCTACCCGACCATGTAAACAGGACTCAGGAGCCCAACGTCTAAACCACTATTGACTAGAGTCTACAGTCTACACTATCACCGCTTGTATAAAAACCTACTGTTAGGAGGAAAATTAAAGCGAGCTGTACATGGCATGGCATGGACAGACCTGTATGGTTCTCGAGATTGGCAACACTGGTCTGGGGACTCGATGACGGACGATATTTATGGCTGCTGTTGTGAATTGAAAAATAAAAGTACCTCTATTATTTATCTATCTATACTTATAATAAAACTGTAACAGGACCAATTCTGTACATTGAAGATATTTTGAAAATTTTTTTTGGAGAGCCAAATCTGTAATTTTTTTCATTTTTGTCTGTCTGTCTGTCTGTCTGTCTGTATCTTGGCCGCGCATCACGCCGAAACTACTGAATGAATTCAAACAAAACTTGGCACGATTTGAACCCATACTACGAGGTAGGACATAGGATACTTTTTATCCCGAAATTCTACCCCCGATGGAGTGAAATAGGGGTTGAAAGTTTGTATGAAAGTCCTTAATTCCTCAAGTTATAGCCATGAAACTTGATATATGAGCTGCGGGTTGAAAATGAATACATATGTGTTTCATAGTTTTTAAAATTCCACCCCCGAAGGGGTGAAATAGGGGTTGAGAGTTTGTATGAAAATCCTTAATTTCTCAAGTTATAGCCATGAAACTTGATATATGAGCTGCGGGTTAAAAATGAAAACATATGTTTCACAGTTTTTCAAAATTCCACCCCCGAAGGGGTGAAATAGGGGTTGAGAGTTTGTATGAAAATCCTTAATTTCTCAAGTTATAGCCATGAAACAGCATTTGGGCTTTCGTTAAAATATGAAGAAGTACGTGTTTCACCATTATAGGGGGATTATACCGTGGGATAGTAATATAGGCTATTTTTTAACCTGGAAAATTAACTGAAATACTTATTCCACGCGGACGAAGTCGCGGGCATCAGCTATAAAGAATATACATACATACATAGGCTACTTTTTATCCCGGAAAATTAATGAGTTCCCGCGGGAATCGAAAAAACTTAGTCCACGCGGACGAAGTCGCGGGCATCAGCTAGTTATAAATATATTATAATAATAAGTGGATAACCAGTGTTTCTTTCTATTACTACCTACCTATCATAATATAAACAAAAGCTCATGATTATTTCTTTCTTGTTGCAGGGCAAATCGGTGATAAGGCCGATAGCGTTCAAGCCGCTGGGCGGGCGGCTGTCTGCGGGCGGGGAGCGGTACGGCTCCACGCCGGTGCTGGCCAGTCGACCGCCTTCGCTTATGACACTATACGGAAGTAAGCTCTCGTAGCTTTAGTTTTAAGATACCGTCGTTAATTATCACTTATACTTTGTATACTTGACGTTCATAAAGTGTACTTTGTAGGTGCCAATTTTGAATAAAAATAAATAAATAAATAAATCCTTTATTTGCTAGATTCTAGGTTTACAAAAGAGGTGTTACAGTTAAACACGAAACCAAGCCACAATCAGCCATGAAATGGCATGCAAACATAACTTTTGTCTTAATTAAATCTATGAATTAAACACATTAAATTATGATAATTACTTCAAAAATGTCAATTTAATGGCACTACACTAAATTGAATTAGTATTATTATATTATTTATAAAAACACAAATTTATACATATTTTGGCTTGACTTCACTTGACTGATGATGTAAGATACTTGATATTATACAATGTGATCATAACTACTATTCTATTCTTCATACTATCATACTAATATTATAAATGCGATATATATACTAATTGTTATTATTTTTGGTTCCCGCGGGAATCAAAAAACTTTAATACACGCGGACGAAGTCGCAGGCATTATCTGGTTTAAGTAATGTCCTCCTACATTACACCTAATTAATTACCTATAGGTACTATTATTAAACTTCAGGTTCTTCCGACGTCCGTGAGTCTCGTTGGTGTGGGTCCCCGCAGCCAGCGTCTCTGTCCGCTCTGCCGCCCTCCACGCTCTCCGCTCCGCTCCACCAACGGCACCACTCTGCGATCGTGTGAGTTTGAATTTAAATGAATTTTGGTGATAGATCAATACATAAATATAACATCTTTTTTATCATTAAATCAAATAGTAAATAGTAACCGCAATGTATTGGTAATCCGTAATCTTGTAGATTATACCCGCGACTTCGCTTGCTCAGATTTAGATTTTTTCAAAATCCTACGGGAACTCTTGATTTTTTTGGGATAAAAAGCCTATAATGTACGTCTCCGGGATGTAAGGGCCCTGAAAAAACTGACGCACTTGCGCTTTTGTTAGGTTTACTTATTACTTACCAATTGGTATGGTTTAAAACTTTAAATCCTCTTTTGTGGATATTTTTTTTTAATTTTAAATTCATTATAGGCTTACGCTTGACCACTATCACACCTGATGAAAAGTGATGATGCGGCCTAAGATTGGACGCGCTTGCCTAAAAGATGCCTATTCACTGATACCCGGATTGTAATTGGGGGGAAACACAGTTTTTGTTATAACAAATATTCAAATAAGTAGCTATCTGATGAAATTATAAAAGGAATTTTTATTTTATCAAAATAAAAGCCTATGTGTAGGTAGGTACTTAGAATTAGGTACTCGATAATATTATATACCGACATGGTGGTCCTACGACGCTACAATTACATCTCTTGAAATCCAGTTATGAATGAGTAAGCTTACTTACTTTTATTGCATTGCACATAATAAAAATTAAAAAAGTTAAACCATCTAGCGTTCTTATCGCTACATGGCGATCTCTACAGACCCACAGCTAAGGCTCGGGCCAATACAGGGTGTTCGTATCCAGATAATTGTTGTTTATTACCCGCATTCATCAATTTTACTCCTCCGTAGGATGCTGGTCGTTATCTTAATAAACTCATCAATAATAGCGCCCTATGCGTCTCGATTTTGCTTTATAATTAGACCTTAGAATAAACATTGTGTTAACAAAATTCTCTGAGATCAATCCAAAGCTCCTAATCTATACCTTCCTAACTATAATTACATATCTACCTAACTAGTTTATTCATACTAAGTAGGTAATATAATAATACTTAAAAGTGAATATGTGTCTGTATGTTAGCTTTTCCACGCCTCACATGCCTGACCAATTCAATGCAATTTGGTACAGAGATAGCTTGCATCCCGGAGATGGATATATCCAAGCTATACTTTTGCATCAAAGAGTGACCATCAAAAAGATTCTACAGGACATATATTAATTATGTAGATGTCATTATTGAAATCCACGCACACTTGAGCTAAGTAAGTAGCGAGCCATGTCTGAATCCTCTTTCCATAGACACCAGAGACAATTTCAGAAGTAATTAGCTCAGGTCAAATTGTCAGTCGTACGACTCACAAAATCCCCCTTTTAAAAGAGTTCTTGCCACTGTGCCGGGGAGGTCTACGAAATAATAGGTTCGATCAAAACATGCTTAGACAACCTCCTTTACCTTAGACCAACCCAACCTTAGAGACTACTCTACCTTGCCTACTAAGGCAATAATGCCATGCCTGTCCTATATCAAAGCAAATAATAAATTGTGGCAGATAGGTGGAAAAATCTCGCCCGGCGAGCTTAGATATGGTAGAGACCATATCTAAGCTGAACGATTTTACTCTTGGGTTTAGGAAATTAATATGGTAATCACATCAGTTCTTAGCCTGAGGTTTCTAATTAAACTACTAATCACTCACATGATTGACCCTACAATTATTATATACCGGTTCAAGACGGCCTATAACATGAGTATTAAAATACTAATGGTCAATACTACTAGCGTAATGAATCTTGTGCACGTCCCTTATTGGCTGTGAAATAGCCAATTAATATGTACCTGCTAGGTACTTCATCAACACGGACTGACAACGAGAATTCGTAATTACCCTGATGCGATGGTAGGCAATTCAACAATGTCTGCCCTATTAGTAAGTCCCAAGCTACTACCTCGTCTAGAAAAACTTAGGTCGGTTAATATGCAGGTTAGGCAGGGTAGGTTTAGGTAGAATAAAAACGTTTTTAAATTAATCTAAACTTTTAAATTAGCTGTGCTCTCGTATGTGGGAAATCCCTGGGTCGATTCTTGAGAGGGGAAGTATTCCCCTCCCATTATAGGTACGAAATCACTTCAATTTCGTAACTCATCGAGCTATATCGGTGGATTCAGGCTCTCCGACGGACTTTACTATTTCGGATAAGATTACATGGGGATACTCTATCACTGTACTATCACATCTCTCTCTATCACGCTCTTGGTGACCCTGAGCCATATCAGTATTTCGTATATTTTTCGTATAGAATGGAACACTAAAAAAGGCAAATCTGCACGCTAATAGAAATAAGTACCGATTGCTAAAGTCAAGTTGGTAGTAAGAAAGCAATCACACCAATAAACCCACTATCTGATGCCCGTGGCGGACATTCCAGCACACACGGCGTTCTCAGTAAGCTATGTGTGTCGGGAATTCATTTCCACCGTCTGGGCCGGCATACCCAATAACACTGTTATTATTCAACGCTTGTAACTAATCCGTTTGTCGTAGCGCTGTTCCATTGATTATTACATGTTTTTTTATTCCACTACATGTTAGCCCTTGATCTCACCTGGTGGTAATATGATGCAGTCTAAGAATCTCGTCATCACAGTCGACAGTCGTCTAAATATGTTTTGATCGGACTTTTTATTTCGACGGCCTCCCTAGGCCCTAGCACTGGCCAGAACTCTTTTATCGGAATCGGATTTTGTGAGTCGTACGAGTGACAATTTGACCTGACCTAATTACTTCTGAATTGTCTCTGGTGTCTATGGAAAGAGGATTCAGCCATGGCACAACCCCCACTATTGAATCAGATTTAACGTTCCAGTATTGAACGATGTTGACTTACAATCGTGCATTGTCGAGTCAACATCTCGACACGCACTGTACCTGTAGACAAATCTATGTCTACTGTGGCGGATAATAGCGAATTAAACTTCTCGTTCATTCATTATCATGGACTTCCGCAAAGTAACGCCTGCTTCGATTCAATATTTAATCCTAGTGTGGCAACCACTGCCCCAATAGTTCTAACCGAAAGTATTGTGATGGTTTGTAACAAATAGATGAAATGAAATGAAACTATTTCTGTCATTATTATTGTTAAATTTATTGCCCAATAAGTCTATAATGTTAAAGTCTATATTATTTTATTTACAAGCGGTAAATACCTTTATGGATATTATGGCGATAGGTATATCCGGTACATTCATTGTCGTATTATGTGACATCATCGAATTCCAGTTTGTGTCTGTAATGGTCTATTTTAAATTACTATGTCGCCTTTAAATAGAGATTTATATGATATTTTATCTATCAATATAACTTTTTATGTAACTTTCAAATGTCTATATTCTTTTTACGACGTTTTTTATTTCACGAATTTATTATGCGACTATGTGAGGATTTTAATATCTAATTTTATTTTATTTATTAGATTTTTTTGTAGAGACAGGTACCTACTTAAATTGTTTCGTTTTAATTTTCTACTTTATGTGTTTTTTAACTAGAACTAGATGATTACATCGTCCGCGTGGATTTAGCATCTTCAGGAGATGTTGACTCTATTGCTCCGGTATATCGGAGTGAAACGTACGTTGAGAGTATTTTGGAGTATTTAAATGTGGTGTGGTGAATATCTCGGGCTGGAAGTACAAGATACGCACTGTACCACATAGATTTACCTTCTGAGGCGGATTATAGCGAATTCAACTTCTAGTTTTTTCATTGTCATGGACTTCCGCAAAGTAACACCTGCTTCTATTCAATATTTGATAGATTTTCTTGTAAAGTAGGTACGTCATAATCAGCAGTTAATAACTAAGACCTAAGATGGCCGTTCAATTTCCATAATTGCCTCGAAGTAAGCCGCTTGCATTAATCATCGTTCAACTACAGATCTCAAGGAGCGCATTATACTTATCCAATTTGACTGAAAACGCTAGAAAAGGGAAATAGGTTCACCATCTCAACTGAGTATGTCGGACTTTCCCGTCACCTGCCATCGGTGGAACATTTTGAACCAGTGATAAATTAACCATAGATTTAGGTTTGGTTGCGCTCGCAGCGGATGACCAATCCTAAATCTATGAAATTAACTTGATGGTTTTAAAATACTTTTAACAGTAGTTTGTGATATAAGAGCGGTAAGTAGGTTTTTACCGTGTTTGTAACCTAACCTTAGTCCTTAACGTCCCTGTATTACACTTACTAAAAAGGTACTTACCGTGTTTCACATGAATTGAAAAAGTTTTTCTAAAAAAAAATCTTTGCGTTCCTAATAGAATAGATTGAAGACAAATAGCACAAGTGCTTACTTTCATAACTTGATAATTCATAACAACCTCCCTGGCGCAGTGTTGAGCGCTGTTGTCTTAACGTAGGAGGTCCCGGGGTCGATTCCCGGTAGGGTCAATTTGGAAATTTATAATTTCAGAATTTTCCCTGGTCTGGCCTGGTGAAAGGTTTCGATCGTGGCTAGTTACCACCCCGGAAAAGACGTGCCGCCAAGCGATTTATAGTTCCGGTACGATGCCGTGTATAAACCGAATAGGGTTTAATATAACTGCCATCCCCTAACAGGTTAGCCCGCTACCATCTTAGACTGCATCATCATTTACCATCAAGTGAGATCGCAGTCAAGGGCTAACTTGTATAGTGGATAAATATAAAATAAAAGTAAAATGCTAGATTTACATCGAAATCGGATGTAAAATACAGCCCATTAACGTCACACAGGCCTCCACTCTCATAGGAGAGAGGGAATTAGAGGTTAAACGCTGCTTCAATGCGGGATGGCAGGCTTGTGATCTTGCGGTAAAAAAAAACTTGTAATAGAAATTCAACTCCGAATTCCTCTTATCACGTCTTTGTGGAAACGCACCCTTACGCGATCACCAGCTGTCTACATGTTATCCTTATCTGCTGTGAATTGTAAATATTGAGTATTTGATTATTAGTATCAGTCTCGCCTCGTTCATGTAGCGGTCTCGGGTCAGGCCAAAAATATGTATTGGATCTTTCTTTCAAGAGATTCTCAATACTAGTCCGGTATTAGGAAGTTAGTGATTTTTTTATCCCCGTGTCCTAGGAGAGCACGTAAAACCGTCGGTTCTGCATAAGATATTTACCGGTCCTGTAGGATTTTCCGTCAAATGGGACGTTAAAGCTGGGCAGGCTACAGGCTAGGCTAGGAGGAGAGTAAGGGAATAAATAAATGTGTATACATCTGTGTTTGGGCATACACTTGTGCGCTTTACTTGGATGAAATAAGTGGTATAGGAAACGTAAGAAAAATGTATGAAATCACGTTCGGCTAACTTTTGCGGGGCGAGGCAAGAGTGCCTTGTCATTTTTCTGTCCAATTATTGACTAGTGTATGCAAAAGTCGATCATTATGACAACACAATATCATTGGTGGCTAGAGGGGTAAGACGAACATCGCCGATATCACGCGTCCCGTGGTTAATTCGTCTAACTCTAAGGCTGAGATCGATAGAGCGTACCTACTTTGACTTGGCTCAGACTTTGCTTAGAGTTAAAACGAGATGGACTTATGTGAATAACATAAATCTGTCTCATTTTAACCATGTCTTTAATTTCATTTTTGATTAAATTTTAGCTTTTAACAAAATTTAAACAAACACATAGACACTAGACGAAGACACACACATACTCACGCAGATACACACACACAACACACAACACGCATACACATTACACACACATACGGGCGCGTGCGCCCGCGCACACTTTCTCATACATAATTACATACCTCACACACAATTCAATCTATTAACTATGTAGTAAGTAATTAATTGCTGTATTTGTAAATTTATTTCTGTTAAGTACCTACTATTATTGAACACACACAGGAAGAGCGGGGTTCCTGGGATACAGGTTTTATATAAACTTACTTCAGGATCCCCAAAAACATTGTAAAATGACGTACTTTATAACAAATAAATTTTCATTTCATTTTCATTTCATTTCATTTCATTTCATTTCATTTCATTTCATTTCGTTTCGTTTCGTTTCGTTTCGTTTCGTTTCGTTTCGTTTCGTTTCGTTTCGTTTCGTTTCGTTTCGTTTCGTTTCGTTTCGTTTCGTTTCGTTTCGTTTCGTTTCGTTTCGTTTCGTTTCATTTCGTTTCGTTTCGTTTCATTTAATTTCATTTCATTTCATTTCATTTCATTTCATGTATAAGCAAAGTTAAAGTTCGCTCTATATATCTCACACTCAGGCGCAGGCGCTATAATACCTACCTTCCGCGCAGATGGTCAATCTTTGGTCTGTGGTAGAGAATGGATAGAGATTTTGGCCGACGCGCCGTTGTCGAAATTCAGGCGATATTATGAAAATGGAGTCCTAGTCTATTTCTTATGGTCACCCCACATAAGAGGCAAGACGAGCGATTATGTGATTATGCCGGGCGAACCGTGACAAGCTTTAAGAGTTTATGATTGTAAGCACTATGGTGAAAAACTAAGCCATTTAAAATTACCTCTATAAGAGGCGAAGCGAGAAGCAAAAATGTTAGTCGGCAGTGTTTGTAGACTTTGTAACTAACTGTAACGGGGTATTCAATTCAAATACACATAGGTATCTATATTTAATATGTGTATTTTAAATCCATATTGTAGGTAGCTAGGGTAACTTAAACAAATTTTAATAATTCGAGGCGTATGTAGAACTAGTATTGCCCAATTAATCTTGTTCAATAAATAAAGCATGAAGCACCTAATCTACAGTTGCATTAGTAAAGCTATACATAGACCACCAAAATAAAAGTCAAGCACAAATAGGTACACTACCGGTCGCTTTTCGGTATAAGGTTTCTGCGATTTGTTTACTCCTTCTATACTAAATACTCTAAGGAAAACTAGACAAAATACCTACCCTGTTGACTAGTTTTTCCAAATTTAACGAACGTATGTTTGGTGGTCCGTTAACCTCAACTACACCCCGACTGTCTGATATTAAGATGACATCCTAGAAAATGCCTTACGACTATACTACCTACTTAAAATAGTTTTACAATTTACCTACTTTTTCTTTTTTTAATAGAATAGGCAGAGCATAACCAAAATAATATTCCGTTAGTAAGACTGATTGAGGATTACGAATTGCGATGGTTTTGTGGTAAAACATTACCGTTTTATTAGAGTTACTAAACTTGATGTAATTTGTAATGGTCTACTTTCATAACTGTAGTTTATTTATAGTGTAATAATATATCATAACAATGCGTAACGCTTTAGGAACATTGGCTTGTGTAAGGCAAAATAATAATGGTTTTACATAACGACTTTGATTCAGATCAAAAGCGAATTAATATTTTGGAGCGTAGAAACAGTACTGGGGCAATACTGCCAACGCTTAAAGCGATATTGTTACATTATTGTTGACTTTCGTGTTTTAGAATTATTCCTTATTATCCCTTATTTTAATTATCCCTTATTTTAGGAACGTCAACGTACGTGACATCAAACTGACATTTTCTGTAATATTGCTTAAGTATTGCTTTAAAACGTTGGCAGTATAGCCCCGAGGTGTTTCAGTGGAGGCACGTAGTACCTATTTTTCAGTAATTTAAATAATAGCCCTATATTTTTTCAGAATTGGTTCAGAATTTCAGCGCTTTTTGGTCCCGAATAATAACGAAATTGAAAAATTGCGAGTGAATCGTGCGTTTTTCTAATTTTGAGCTATTTTCAGACTTTCTGGGACAGCATTTTGTACCCTGTAGTCCCCTAATGCCGGGATACCTTAGATTTTGCAATATTTCCCTGCCAAAAGGAAACTGCGCGCTCTATTTTTCAATTTTCTAAAGCAAATTATAGGAGAATATTTGTAGGTACTCGTAGAAGAAAGACGTGAAAAAAAAGTACCTTCCTAAAGTTTTCTCGTTAACTATCTTAGATATTACAGGATATTACATAATATTTTTTACCGTCTTCCAAAAAGGAGGAGGTGGGTACTCAATTCGGCGCTTATTTTTTTAATGTAAAAAATTATAAAAGAGAAGCAAGAGTATACGTTTTAATAAGGTACGTCCCACTAAGAATTTTGAGAATTTCCAAAGGAATCCTAAAAACCTAAATCCAAACGGGCGCAGTTAATACTTTAATTGATATTGATCAGTAGGTGCATTGTCCAAAGAGCGTTGACAGACAATTCGAGCTGCAAAAGTCAATGACTCACGGTTCCCGTCCATTAGCTGAACAATTAAAAGTTATTAACAACTCGCGTGATGTGCACCCGCCTTAGCTACTCCTGAATGGACTCGTGTCTTTTATGGTGCGCTAAAATGGCGCTTAGAAAACTACGCGCTTCTTGGTTTTCTTTTTTACAGTGAAGCTGCTCTTTATATATTTTGCTAAACAATTATTCTAAATTTTTTTTATAATAATTATAAGTAATAAAATTAATAGGAAGCAATAAGGATTCTTACTGAATATGTAGTTTTAAGGTGGTTTTAAGTTTTAATTAAACACGCCTACGTATTTATAACTCTTAAGACTAAGACTAAGTTAACAAGCCGATTAAAACATAGAGTATAAGAGGCATTATTAAATACTAAATATAAATGAAGTTGCGTAGAATACCTACATACATGATAGTTATTGCCTACTCGGTCATTTATACGGCATTCTTAGATTAGAAACTGACGAATGCACTGAGAGGCACTACGCATTGTCTTTAATGACTGCTTACGCGTATCACGTCTTAAACATCAAGATAACAAACATTTGCATGCAGTGCCGGATTAAGCCAGTGCGGGGCCTGTAGCAAATTCTGTCAAGGGGCCCTTGGTTTGCTTTAGGTTCTCAAGTTTAGGGTATTAAATAAAACAAAACTGTTACAAATAAACTTTTCTAGATTTAATATGGGCAAATTTAGAGATAACACTTTCAATATTGAAGGGTAGAAACGTGGTATAGATGCTAGTCTAAATATATCGATTATAATTAAACATTAGAACATTAACGTTAAAAAGTTCGTAAAATACCTACTTATTTTTACGATTTAACGTGACGAAATCGAGTTTTAGATTTTCAAGTGGAAGTGAAGCATAGCCTAAGCGCTTCGCGTTTAAGTCATGCAAGATATTTTTCACCTCTCATGCTCTAAAAAGATGTGCGGACTAAAGTTAGCATTTAGGGTCTAGGGATTAAAGTAATTTTTTTTAATAATTGCTGGCGTTATTATTTTTTTAATAATTGTTGGCGTCATAGGTAGTAAATGGGTAGTAAAAATATATAGTCTATGGTTAATGTCACAGACACAGCCAAGAAGATAGGTTCTTTCCTACCTACCAGTCGTTCAACGAAGGCATATAGACAAAGCAAAGCTGCGGAGTGACAGGAGCATAACGAATGAAACTAGCAGAATTTTTATATTAATACAAAATTCTATCACTCTAATGTCTTACAGTACCGTACATCTAGGACATGATGCTAAAACTATTATGGTATGATGGTAGTGAGGTCTGACATTTGTGTCATCGTCACTTACACGCAAGCTCAATGTCTATGGTTCTTAATGCGTTTTTTTTAAATTCCTTCTTGTTATTAACAATATGGAGAAAAATAAAGTCGGTATTGCGGATTGCCGCGAAATCTCTAGAATTTTTATTGTAATTAATACATTTATTTAAAGGGATGTTTATTTAATCCATTTCGGATTTCGATGCACAATACGGAATACAAGGTGAAGGCATAGGGTAAAGTGAATGTGACTATTAATTATTAGTTAATATCATCCAATGAAAATAACGATCTTACTCCTACTATTAAAATGTAACAACAAAGGCAAAAAATAATTAAAAATCGTTATTTATTTTATTTTCTCGCAATCGAAGTGAAAAGTAGAGTGTTTACCACGGGACTAAAAGCCATTCTACTCGACACTATAGCTTACCTCGCTACGCACGGTAAGCTAAACATCTCGTATGAAATGGCTCATTTTAGTCCCTTGATGAACAATCTACTATAACGCTCCTATCTAAATTAATATTTTTTTATTACGGTCAGACAGGCGTTGGAGCGCGGGGCCCCCAAATTCGCGGGGCCCGTAGCATTTGCTACTCTTGCTACGTGGCTAATCCGGCACTGTTTGCATGAACACAAGGCTTTTCTACTCAGGTGAAATATATGTAATTAAAAATGTGTTCTATCACAAAGCTCATGGGCAGCTCTTGCTCGTATTATTTTGGTTACTAGGGCACAGATGGCAGTTCGAAAGGGTAGTTTATTTTAAATGTGTTCCTTCCTTTTTTCATCCGACATGGCGATCGGAGACTGTTCTAGGTTACTATGAATGGCATTTTTTTAACCTTTTTCTTTTTGCTGTAAAATATTGTTCGAAAGGGTAGAAAAGGGCAGCTAGATGTGAAGCAAACGGCCATACATTTAAACGAGGTGACTGCAATTAGTGGGCTTTGACATCCATGCCGAGCCCAAAGTATGACGCCCTTGCACAATGCGTTTATAAGAAATCTCAGCGCCTCTCAATATGTTTATGAAATAACGATGGCCACCTTGGGGTAACATAAATCCTACATAGTCCGATTTATTCTCCGAGACGTTAGATATATATAGACAAAAGGTTTTTTCCGTCAACAAAAAAAAACTGATGAAGTGCGTGTAAGAAGTCAGAACACGTCATGTTGTCATGTAAACGGTAGTTTTTTTTCCAAAAACTGTTTGAGCAACTTTATTATGATTTTAAATTTCCTGTTCAAAAAGTCTACCAGCCATCACTCTAGGGGGTGAATTTTTGCTCTTGGCTCTTGACCCTTATCTTTGCAGGATTCAGGAGCTACATTGTTTGTAACTTTCATTTCATTATGACTCTGTGTAGCGTTAACAAGTTTTTAATCACTATTGCTTAAAAATGCTATATGACACACAGACAGACGCACTGGACTAATCTATGGATCTCTTGTTTAACTCCGGAACCCCAAAAATGAACTTAGATGACATGAGGTTCAAGTTTGATTTGATCCACTAGTATATTCTCAAGTCTTAAAGGTAACAATACATCAAAATAACTACTTTATTAAAATCTTTCTTCTGTGTCGCCTCTGTAAAAAAAAACACTTTTCATACAGAGTTAAACTTAATAATAACGTCTTCTTAATAATAATTATTAAACAAGACTTGACTTAAACTTAAATATTAAGTAGTTACTGACAATACTTTTTTAAACATAAATGAATACAGCAATGCAATTTTAATAGATGCCTCCAGCGGCATTTTAGCGCCCCGATACGGCACGCGCTCGCATAGTCGCATTCACACCTAACGTACTGAGACGCATCGCCGCGTGTGTCCATCACTCATATTGCCTCTGTATTTTATTAATCTGCACGCTTTTCATTATAGTTCCAATTTTGAATTGAAAGTGAAGTGAATGAAATCGTAAATGTGTCTACCTATATTATGAAAATGTTGTTTATAATCTGTGATCAAAGTCTGTGATATTATGGTTCTGTGAAGTGTGGATTTTTATATGAAAAATGTTTAGGTAAGTAGATAAGTAATTATTGATATTATGTTGAAATAAATAACGAAGCTTAGATTTAGGTACAAGGATTATGATTCAAAGCATATTATTACCTTTTATAGGGTGCAAATAATAGACGGGTATAAAGCTGTTTCTTATTGTACTATGTCCATACTATCTAATATTATATATGCGAAAGTGTGTCTGTCTGTCTGCTACGCTTTCCCGGCCCATCTTTTCAACCGATTTTGATGAAATTTGGTACGGAGGTAGATTGCATACCGGGGAAGGACATAGGCTTTATCTCGGAAAATTAAAGAGTTCCCGCGGGAATCAAAAAACTTAATCCACGCGGACGAAGTCGCGGGCATCATCTAGTACTTACTATAGATATTATTAAGAGTGAAGCATACAGGATCTCGCAATAGTATGGAAAATATGGGTGAAAAGCCCTATCGATAACAAATTTTCAAAACAGCCTTCCACCGCTGTCACGGTAATATTTTAAATAGATAATATTAGGTACCGTGCCGCTGTACTAAGTTGGTAGGTATAATATTACTAGCTGATGCCCGCAACTTCGTCCGCGTGGTTTAAGTTTTTTTTATTCCCGCTGGAACTCCTTAATTTAAAAAAGTAGCCTATGTCACTCTCCGTCCTCAACTATACCCATGCCAAAAATCACGTCGATCCGTTGCTCCGTTGAGGCGTGATTGAAGGACAAACCAACCAACCAATGAACCAACAATCCAACACACCAACAAACCAACAAACAAACACACTTTCGCATTTATAATATTAGTATGATAGTCACGAGTATAGTCTTTAATAAGCATACTCTTTAAACATAGCTATTCGCTAGGCGGCACTAAAAAATAATTATAATGACTTTCACGTGATTGTAACTATGAACATAGTAGCCATGGCAATAACACCCTTATTGTTTAAGTAATAGAGCCTGTATAAACCCCGGGAAATGTGAATACAACATTCGATAGACAGTGAATAAGGCAAAAACAGTGAAATAGTTATATTAGCTGAAGATAATGATAGATTTCATACAAACTTTTACTATCATACTAGATTATTTACCGTGATTTGTCCGTGTAGGTTTTGTTATTTGAAAGATTTGATGGAATGGAAATTGTTAAACTAAGACCCTGCATGCAATAGGTATCCCAATTATTTTCCAGAGACCATTTTTTCATGAGGTCAGTCAAGTTTTAATTTTATGTATTGGCCAGGATTCAAGTTACAACCTATCTCTTTACCCATCAAAACCGTTTAAAAAGATGGGCCGTGAAAGCGTAGCAGACATACAGACAAAAAGACACGCATTTGTAATATGTATATTAGTACAGAGGTGGTGAATATGCTTGTAATTAGTCAAATAAGGTTAAACCACAAAACCATTTTGATAACATGTCTCTGTTTGTGTTAATTTTTGACCCCAGAAAAATTTTGTCGGGATTTTCGTAGGCAGACAAGTGATTTAGGTCCGTTTTCACCAATTATGCTCAAATTTTGGGGAACACCTAAGAAGTTTCACGTACAATCCATACTAAAACTAATCCATACTAATATTATAAATGCGAAAGTGTGTCTGTCTGTCCGTCCGTCTGTCTGTCTGTCTGTTACGCTTTCACGGCCCATCTGTTAACCGATTTTGGTGAAATTTGGTACAGGGATAGGTTATATCCCGGGGAAGGACATAGGCTACTTTTATCCCGCAAAAATAAGGAGTTCCCCTGGGAAACAAAAAAACTTTTTAACCACGCGGACGAAGTCGCGGTCGTCATCAAGTAAGTACTTAGTCAATAACTCGTAATGGTTTTAGGTTAGGTTTTCCCTAAGCTTCAGAGTTCAGGCAAACGGGCATTAGGATTTTAAATTAATTCAGAAAAAACATACGTTTCTTACAACATTTAAGAAAACCTTTCCACATGGACAAAGTCGCAAGAAAGAATCAGTCATAAAATAAAAAAAAAACATACTTAACAAATACCTACCTAGTACCTACCTCTTTCTATTCGCACATTATTCATGATAACGAGTAGGTACCTACGTAGACACTTGGTGGCTACTAAATAAACATTTGGAATCCGTTTTTAGGGTTCAGCATAGGTACCTTATAATGTGGACAAACCGTAGAAAAATTGCAGCTTTAGAACTAGGCCTTTAATGGCCTGGAGGGTGGATTTAATCTTGTAATTCATAACGAAGGAACGTCTTTTAGGAATTGAAGGAAAAATCTGAAAATTCCCTTCAATGTTTAAGTCAAAGTCAAAAACAATTTGTTAAAATTAGGTAGACTGTACAGTGTAAAATTTAAGACATAGACGTTGGATACGTCTTATTATAACAATTATTATTATTATCATAACTCTTTTTTTTAGAACGTCAATAACGTCGTTGTAGACGTGATGATGATAATAATTTACGGTATCGTAATTAAAACTAAAGCACAGATTAATAAATAGTTTAAATTAGTTAAAATAGGTTAATTAGTTTAATTAGTTTAACAGTAAAAATACGAAGGTTCCAAATTAAAAAGGCGCCCTGGCCTGAGAAGAATGCACCGCTAACTAGGCCTAGTAAGTACGTACCTACTTATATTATTTGAAATATTTCACGGAACCCTAGGCGCGCGAGTCTGACCCACACTTGGCCAATCTTTTTTTATCGACGCAAGGCATTCTTGACCCCTACTTTTAAAGTTAAACCAATCCAAGGAATACAACATTCGTCTCCCTCCATTTACATACACATTGCGTATTCAAATTATTGTAATGCAGAATACTTGTTGTCGCCAACGAGTTGTCTTATTGTAGAGCAGCACAATGGGCTCAACCTGACTATTTAGTCATGTCATGCTTTGGCCAGACAGCTATGCAAACGTTGCTCTTTGATGTACTTAAATCAATGGGTACTTGTAAATACTTGTTTTGTTGGGAGTTTTCGCCGAGCTAGTTCCTTTGATTTCAATATCATCAAAATAATTTAAAAAATCCTCCATAAACAAATAGTTTGTAGTATTGCTGCATGACGTTGGTAGTTGTTTTTTGGCAGTTGTCACTAATATTTCCGAGCTATGTGCGGTAAACATCGTTAGGAAGCCTGCAGGCCTGAGATTTCACTAAAATATTCTTAAATGCGTGTAAAATCTGCCAATGCGCATTAAGCCAGCGTGGTAAACTACGGCCATGCCTATTTGTGGACCGGCGATGGATTCAGATGATGAAGTTGGAGGCACTTTCTTAAGGCCTGCGGCCTGATAGATGAGGTTTGCTGCTCTATGACCCAACTCAAACTCAATGGAGACTTGTAAAGCTAGCGGGAGTCATCGTCGAGTTATTTCCTTTGATTTAATATTATCAACAATACAATACCGTTTCCTCCGTTGTGCAATCGTTTCCTGAAATACGATATGCTTGCATGTTGTAGATATGCAAATTTTTGTATGATTTGTTTCCTGTCAGTGGACTAGACTGATTTTTAATGAAGGCAGCACGATGACCTAAATCAATACAAACCTTTCTGAGTTCTATTAAGTACTTACTTCGGTCACAGGGGTACAAGAATCGTGATTCGTGACCCTTTTCCATATGAAATTCAAATTCAAATGTTTTTTATTCAAATAAACTTTTACAAATGCTTTTGAATCTTCGAGTGAATCTACCGGCTGGTTTGGAATGCCATTCTTACCGAGGAGAGCCAGCGAGAAACTCAGTGGTTGCTTTTTTTTAAATCAAAATTATCATAAAAGATAATATTATAATGTTCATAGGTTTTCTTGGGATATAAATACCGAGGGTTGAAAAGTTCTCCATTTACTCATTTATATACTTACTAGAGGATGCTCGCGACTTCGTTCGCGTGGCATAAGTTTTTTTAATTCCCGCAGGAACTCCTTGATTTTCCGGGATAAAAAGTAGCCTATGTCACTCTCCAGGACCTCAACTATACCCATACAAAAAATCACGTTGATCCGTTGCTCTGTTGTGATTGAAGGACAAACTCTCTATTTAACATCCTTGGGGATAAAATTTTCAAAAACTGGGAATCACGTATTTCTTCATTTCAAACCGAAAGTCCAAGTGCTAAGTTTCATGGCTATAACTTGAAAAATGAAGAACTTTCATACAAACTTTCAACCCCTATTTTATCCCTTTTGGGGTGCAATTTTGAAAAACTGTGATATACGTATTTATTCGTTTTTAACCGGTAGCTCATATACCAAGTTTCATGGATATAACTTGAGAAATGACGGACTTTCATACAAACTTTAACCCCCTATTTCACCCCCTTAGGGGTAAAATTTTGAAAAATCCTTCCTTAGTGAGCGCCTACGTCACAAAAGGAACCTACTGTCAAAATTTCAAGTTTCTAGCCCCAGCGGTTTAGGCTGTGCGTTGATATATAAGTCAGTCAGTCAGGTCTTTGAAATATACTTATTAACCTTTATAGTCCCAACTCCCAATGATCCACGCAAAGACTCTATAATATTATGAACGGTGCCCTTCACTAATGTTTACGTTAATAAATTACTGCAGTAAGTTGTGTGAAAGGAGCATCTGTGTTTCTTTTTTTAGATGAATTCTCCGGTTCCTCTCCCATGTGTTTAGGGAATGTTTAGTTGGCACGTGAGCATGTAGATTATAGACGATTATTATATTTACACTCTCACATTTCATTCTCCCGATAATATGTACATAGTTTCTTGTGATCTGTTGCCTTAATTCTTCTGCATTATCTGGCAAATATTGTATACTTACTAGATGATGCCCGCGTCTTCGTCCGCTTAAGGGGGTCTACTCTCTTTCTCTCAAACGAAACTTCGCAAACGAACGTAATTAGTCGGTTATCAGACCCACACAAAATCGTTCAATCCAATCGGTCACGAAAATTTTCTATGGATCCGTACTTCGTCTGCGTGTACGAAACCGAAATAAAGAGGAGCATAGAGATAATATTATGTAGGAGAGGAGTTAACGAAATTTCGTTCGTTTGTTTGCAAAGTTTCGTTTTAGAGAAAGAGAGTAGACCCCAAGGTTTTTGATTCCCACGGGAACTTTATATTTTCTGAGATAAAAAGTAGCCTATGTCCTTCCCCGGGATACAAACTATCCCTGTACCAATTTATCAAAATCGGTTGAAACGATGGGCCGTGAATGCGTAGCAGACACATAGACAGACGAACAGACAGGCATACTTGTGCATTATTTATAATATTAGTATGGATAGGTACGAACTACGAATCCATATTGCTGACTATGCCGAAAAAATGACCCTAGCCACAGTACAGTTAATAAAACTCATTTATTTTATAAGAAACTAGATGATGCCCACGACTTCGTCCGCGTGGATTAAGTTTTTTGATTCCCGCGGGAACTCTTTAATTTTCCGGGATAAAAAGTAGCATATGTCCTTCCCCGGGATGCAATCTACCTCCGTACCAAATTTTATCAAAATCGGTTGAAAAGATGGGCCGGGAAAGCGTAGCAGACAGACAGACAGACAGACGGACAGACAGACAGACACACTTTCGCATTTATAATATTAGTGAGAAATGAGAATGGGACTTACAATAGTCATACTTGCTTGTTTTGACTCTACTACCGTTTTTGTTGTATACACTATACGTATCTACGTCATTTATGTAGGTAATACAATAAAAACGGTGGTAGGGTATTTTCTTCGTAGATTTATAGAAAAACTTCTATTAACTAGGTATATAATGTATATAATATTTGAAGTTATTTAACTGCCTTAAAAAAGGAGCACCTAGTTAATGCGATAAAGTGATAATAAAAGTGTTTACCTACTCAGAAAACTCGGTCAGTTCGAATATTTTTATGGGATCTTTATAATTAGCAAATTAATTACCGAAATTGCATAGTAAATAATTTAGGAAGTACCTAATTTCGACGATGTTTCCGAGCGGAGTCTGCATAACAATAGATGTTGGTCAGATGGTCAGGAACCACGGTCTGTGCTCATCTGATTTACCTACATTCGAGTTTCTACACTGGTGTTTAATTAAATATTATATTTTAAGTTTTAACGAATTTCGCAATAGCCTTGCCTGATAACTCAACAAATATTGTATATTGTTGAGTTGAAAGTTGAAACAGCAAGAGATTGTTGATGGCAAAAAGATCCACGCGATTTGTAAGAAACCGCGCGGTCGCAACACGCAACATGCAGCAGTTCATCCATCCTCAACGGAGCGGAGCTGGGCGGAGCGGAAATGTCTTAAGCAGACCCAATCAGATTGTGTATTGATCGGTACTTAGTGCAGCCCCCCGATTGTGTAAGGAAATTGTAATCGTAATCGTTTGTCAAAAGATAATTCGACCTGTTTAAGGAGTTCATAGATGCCTGCACGTCAAAAAGCATGTATGAACTCCTTAAACAGTTCGAGTAATACGTTTTGAGCTGTCAAATGATTACAATTTGCTTAGAAAATTAGGCCTCTGCTTAGCACATCTCCGCTCCGCTCCTCTTCAGTGGTCAGCGATTAATGCACCTACACCTACAAATGCACCTACGGGCTACGAGATATTTCCTTTCATAGCCGCTAGAGTAGCATACGAACTACGAATTCTTGCTTTGCAGAACCGCACACCGCTGCGGCATGCGGTGCCGAATATATGGTGCCCCAATATACTTACCTAATATTTGAAGATAACAATATTTCACAAATGTGGTAATGGTAAATAGGTTGGCCATTTTTCACCATTATTTTATTAGTTTAACTGGAAAACCTTGTATACCTATCAACGTTACGACATAAGCGATTGGTTGCGGAAGGATTTGGACGTGATTGTTAGCAGTATACCTAACATTGTTTCCTTTAATTACTATCTTTAATTGTTCCGTTCCAATTAATGCTTATGTGTTACAAGGTCGGTTGTTCCTTCCATTAGTTATCTCGTGTGATCAACTTGCGTTTTGAATTCCGTGACACTTGACATAAGTCTAGCAAGAGCGTGGATTTCACTTGCTCCAGCAATACTTGGGACTGCGGTTATGTATCTATTGACACTATAATAATTATTTTAATGTTTATTTATTGATTGAATTTAATATGTACTTAGGTACATAAGATGTTATCTAAAGTAACAAATGAGAATTTACGATCTGCCATATTGTAGCGCAATTCTTATTTATTTTTTATTACAGTACCTAGTACCTAGGTACCTATTAATACTTCTTTAATAGGTTACTTACTAATATTATGTAATATCAAACATCATGCATAATACACAAACACAATATACCTACTTATTATCCATCAATTTCAACATCAATTTATGATTGTACATAATTTGTTTATTTTTTCAAAAGATCAACCGGCCTCCAGGGTCTTGCTGGCTCTTGGTAGGAATGGCATTCAGACAAAACTTGGTAGGTACTTTATGTAGATTCAACTTCAAGGTAGGAATTAGATAAGAATATAGAATCAGCAGACACTAGAGAAGGTCAAGTCGGATCAACTTAACTATACGTCATGCTCCAGAGCGTAACATCCGGACATGCTCACATATTACTGATAATACATCACCTTCCTCGCCATATTCATGTAATTATACATTTCTCCTTGAAGTTGCTCCATCTATTCGTATAATAATTGACTTATCGTATGATAATGTCTTTGATTAGGTAGATGTCTGTACATATTGTGATAAAACATCGCCTCTATTCTATTCTATCTGTCTATTCTCCGTACGTCTTAACGTGCGGAGGTCCCGGGTTCGATCCCCGGCAGGGTCAATTTGGGAATTTATAATTCCCAAATTGTCCAATTTTCCAATTGTCCAATTTTTCCCTGGTCTGGCCTGTTGGGAGCCGGGAGGCTGCGGCCGTGGCTAGTAACCACTCTACCGGCAAAGACGTGCCGCCAAGCGATTTAGCGTTCCGGTACGACGCCGTGTAGAAACCGAATAGGGGTATGGGTTTAATATAACTGTCATGCCCCTAACAGGTTAGCCCGCTACCATCTTAGACTACATCATCACTTATCATCAGGTGAGATTGCAGTCTAACTTGTAGTGGATAAAAAAAACCATACATGCACTAGCATGACTATATTATTCCACTAGGCACCTTGGATGAATATAAATCACTAGTCTGAGTTGATACTAGAATATAATATCCCGTAAGTCTCCAAATCGCCATCCCTACGCCACTATTATATTATTCTGTGCCTACGCTACATCGCTGTAAATAGCTTGGCGGCACGTCTTTACCGGTTGGGTGGTAATTAGCCACGGCCGAAGCAGCCCAGAATAGAGAAAAATTAGAAATTGTAATATCCCAAATTAACCCTACTAGGGATCTAATCCGGGGCCTCCCAGTTCCCACTTATAAGACCAGCAGGCTTAGCATGCGCACAACGAGATATCTCGCGACGAGAGAGAGAGATCTTGTCGATGCCGGCTCATTTCTCGTTTACCCTAACATGCACGAAATCCGCTATATTACGAGAAAAAAAAATCGGCATGTAAGAGTTTTAATTTAATATACTTACCACAGATAAGAAATATTACTTTTATCTCTACTTTGGACGGAACGAGACGAGTAGCTTCGGTAGACATATAGTGATAAGTGATAACGGGTACGGGGTAGACATAATTTTACTCGTCGTGCGCATGCCGTACCTACTGACTACTGAGCTTGTGTAAGCTCAGTAGTCAGTAGGTTACTGTAGCACAGTAGTGTTACTGTGCTAGAGAGGTTGTCAAGGTTTACCTTTAGGCAAACCCAGATATTACATAAAACTTGGTTTCAAATCTTGAGTGCCTTAACTGCGGTCTAACTCGAGTTGCCACGCACCACCGCTGGAGCAAGACAGGCTGTCGAGCGAGACGTTCATACCTTCATACCTAACTTAACATAAGGCTCGCTGGTCGAGAGGGTTTTTAACGGACTTCAAAAAACGAGGAAGTCGTTAAACTTACAATTCTATTAGGGCGAAAACACAATACGAGCGAAGTCCGCACGCGCGTCTATATCGAGCTGCACAGACTACCGAGACAGAAATAAACGTGTCTACCATAGGAACAGGCGTCTCTAGCGGATGTTTGTCCTAGCAGTAGTGTGTTTTCGCTGTGGTTTTCGCCCTTACCTATTTGAAGCTGCGCAGACTACCGCGACAGAAATAAACGTGTCTTCCACACGGAACAGAGGTCTCTAGCGGATTTTTGTCCTTACAGTAGTGTGTTTTCGCTGTTTTCGCCCTTACCTAAGTATATGAAGCTGCGCAGACTACCGCGACAGGAAAAAACGTGTCTACCATAGGGAACAGGCGTTTTTAGCGTACGGTTGTCCTATCAGTAAGTAGTGTGTTTTCACAGCGAAAACATACTACATTTTCGCCATTTACCTATATGGAGCTGCGCAGACTACCACGGTAAGACGAAACGTAAATAAGATTTCCGAAGGGCTTAATCTGCCGCCGCGTAAATACATAGCACAGCAATGCGATCAGATACAGGCTAGCCTTATAGGTAACGGGTGTTCAAAGTAAATTATTCTCACCTATTTGTAGGTTTTCCGAGACTACGATAGATACGAAATACCGTTAACAGGCGCCCTTATTTACCTTGTACCGTATATTAAATGAATCGAGATAGGCACAGTAACAACCAAAGTGTTATTAGAGTAGAGAGGCGAGCGGAAAGAAAATGGCTTGGAAGATTTTGCGCGCATGCAAATCGGTATTTTCTTACGGTTTTCTTAAAAGCTTGGCTGGAATTGATGAGGTTCTAAATGGTAAAATATGTGAGCAGAGATTTGCGAAATTGCAAAGTTAAACAAAGCCGGCAGCCGGTTAAGTACCTCGTTAATAATAAGTTCAACATAAAAATATTGTTCAATATACTTAAGTATTTTTTTTTAATTTAAAAAATATCGCAAATCATTCGGCCAAGTGCGAATCGAACTCGCACACGTAGAATTCCGTACAATATTTAACACTATGTACTTTTAAAATACAAGTCTATTGTATGGTCCCCCTTTAATTTATAACTTTGTCGCCTGGTTCAAGTTTTTTTAGATTTCCGCGGGAACTCCTTCATTTTCCGGGACAAAAAGTACGGCCTACGTCACTCGCCAGGTCTTCAACTATAACCATGCCAAAAATCACGTCGATCCGTTACTCTTTTGAGGTATAATTGAAGGACAAACCAACAAACAAGCGAAAGTGTGTTACTTTCGCTTTTATAATATTAGTATGATTTTATCACTCCTTGAAAATTCCATGTGTACCTATTACGGTTCAATAGATACAGCAAAATACGCCGAAAAAATCACGTAAATCTTTAAAATCAATTTAATTTTTAATATTTGTAGGCAATAGGCAATATAAGTATTTTCACACACTGAAAATTTAAAACTGTCTAAGCTATTACGGTTCATGAGATACAGCGCGCTGACAGACAGACAGACAGACACACGGACAGACAGCGGAGGCTTAGTACCTAATAGGGTCCCGTTTGTACACTTTGGGTACGGAACCCTAAAACGATAGGTAAATAATCATTAAATAACCCACCTGGAAATAAAATCAATAAAAGTATTGAAAGAGACACCCAGAAATTAATAAATAAACATTCTTGTCCACCAAAATACATAAAAGAATACCTTATTTTGTCGTGAAAGAGACACGTAAAATTGCCGGTTTCAAAAGAAAGCCGCAAGTAGGTTTAAACATAATAAAGTAGTCGCAAGCGGCAAGTCGATAAACAGTTTAATTTTATTCAATTTCAACTTGTGCCATGTACAATCGTAAGTATTTGGATGATAAAATCGAGGCAGTAATAAAACGATAAAATCTTTTTTAAAAAGTTGCTACACGTAAGAATGAATGAATATTGTAAGGTAAAGAATTCATGGAATTATTTTGTGGGAGCAACAGGTATTACTAATTATACTAATTGCAAATATCTTATATAAAAAAAAAAACTACTATATTGATTCCATGATTAGATAATACATAAATATAATTTTCGTTAGGTGTAAGCTCTCAAATTTGGTGATTTTCTTCTACATAAATAGATTTTTAACTGATTTCATTCAACTCACACTTTAAAATAATATTACAAAATTGCCTACAATCTATTAGAATAAATTGTTTGATATCGAATCGCGTTATCAAATTCATTTAGTAGGTATGGCAGTTTCAAATAATGATAATTCAAATTTTATAGAACATAATCGTTTAGTGATAAGGAAATTGCTTCAAAGGCCTCAGCCTTTGTTGAAAAATGTACCTAATCCAATTAACTTAATGGCACTAGCGTTATTGCTACAACATATTAAAAGCAATAAATAAAGATTTATCTCCCAAGATAAGCAGTGATCATTTTATGCAGACAAAAAGGCACTGGTAGGTACATTGCGCGAACCTACACCACAGATAATGAAAAAAATTGGCAGTTGAACTGCCGATAGAAGTGAAAACGAATATTTAAAATAATTACCTAAAATATAAACCTATTAAAGTTTAATTACGAATGTTGTATATTTATATTTATGACCCTTTGTCTTCGTAACGTCGCGAGCACGCGAATCCACAAGTTTACCCCCTACCAAAAAGTGCTCAACGCGGCTAAAGAAGTTTTCACTTCAAAAATCTAAATATGTATATAAAAGGCAAAAGTGACGGGCTGACTGATCTATCAACGAACAGCTCAAACCACTGGACGGATCGGGCTGAAATTTGGAATACAGAAAGCTTTTATTGCGTAGGCACCCACTAAGAAAGGATTTTTGAAAATTCTACTTAACATGAGCGAAACTGCGGGCTGAAGCTAGTAGAGAATAGAAAATAATAATATAAGAGATCCCAATTAAAGCCGACTTTCACCTCACCTATAAGTTAATTGATCACCGAATCAAGATCAAGAACCGAACATACTGAGAATGGGTGTATGTCGATCCCATAGAAGATCAGACCAATTAACAACTAATTCATATTAGGTAGGTACGCTTGTAGTATTAAAAGACAACGGGAAATAGCTTCCGTTGCCAGCAGAAATTTATAGACACAATCAATCAAGCAATATTTATTTATTCAATTTAGGTACACTGTACACTTATTGACGTCTGAAACTTATAAAACATGATGGTGATAATAATCAATTACGGTATCTTAAAACTAAAGCTACGAGGGTTCAAACGCGCCTTGGTCTGAGAAGAGCCCACAACAAACTCAGCCTGGTTTTTATGTACAGATAGATTTTTTAGCTCAAAAAACAGGGAAGTTGCAACATTAGATCGTTATCATACCGATTTCTCGGCCCTAAGGTCTTACTATAGACAATCATCTTGAATTCTTCTAACCATATTCCGTTACTGCATAAGGTTATGTTCGCGTATATTATCCACATTATTATAAGCGCGAAATTGTGTCTATCTGTCGTTTCGTCTGTCTGGTCTGTCTGTCTGCTACGCTTCACGACGCATGTGTTCAACCAATTCTGTCAAAATTTTGTTAAAACATGGGATGCTAATGCTACTTATCATCCCGGAAAATCAAAGCATTCCCTCGGGTTTATCAAAAACTTAAATCCACGCGGACGAAGTCGCGAGTGCTCTATAAAAAATCTGCTATACCTTCTTAGCATAAGGCATATTTTTTGATAACAGCTGTTGATTTTCCCCGAAAGCCAATATTTTCTTTGTGTTTTTAATACGTGTTTTTATTTAATTTCCAGGACAAAATCGAGCTCTGTGCTGGGGTCGGACACCAAAGAGCCAGTGCCCGCGCCTTCACCTGCTGACTCCGGTGTAGCTGAACTGGAACGAGATCAGCATGATTACAGGTAGGCGTAGCCACGTCCCACTTACCTACAGACTATTAACTCTTAATACAATTCGATCCATAATGGCCCTAGCACCATATAAGATCGATCTAGTGGCGATTCTGTGGTAAACTCACGCTCACAATGTTGCTCTGGTGTAAATGAAGATTTATACAGCTGGCTATCATAATCATAATCATAATATTTATTTGCTGATTGTAGGTACATAGAAAGTTCTTACAATAAAGCCATAGACTCGAGCCACAATCTACCAATCATATGGTGTGCAAATTAACATAAAATACAATTATTGATATGTAAGTACTTACTTAATTAATTAATAAACTCAAGAAAATTCGTACAATTTACCACTACAATTTATCTAACATATCAATGACAATTAACAATCATTATTATAGAACCTATCATTACATTATATAATTTAAGTCAGAATATAAATAAATCATCATATAATATTATGTCCAAATAGGTAAATGGTAAAATGATGTCACATAAATTCTAAATTATACTTAGTCAGTAGAAAATAAAAATACCATTAAGAGTTATTTAAATAGTCTTTAACAGAATAAAATTGGCGGGCCAGTGACCAATCAATGATTTTAGTTTTAAATTTGTGCAAAGGCAGGTCAATAAGATCTTTTGGCAACTTATTATAAACCTCAATTGCCATACAATAAACATTTTTTTGATATAGTATCAAGTGAACCATTGGCCATACCAATTTATTTCCCCGTCTGCTGTCCTTCCCATGGATATCACCAAAAGTTTTAAAATATTGATGATGGTTTTTTACAAAAATACAGATTTCTTTAATATTAGGCAAAGGCATACAAGGCAAAGTTAAGATATTTAATTTTTTAAATATTGGTTTAGCGCTATCCAAAAAGTGTGCTCCAGTTATTGCCCTAACACACTTTTTTTGGGCTTTAAATGCTCTCTCAAAGTCTGTGGAATTACCCCATAGTATAAGACCATAGTTTAGCACAGATGACACATACCCATGATAGGCACTCAATGATGCCTCTCGTGATGAAATCTGGCTTATCCGTCGTAAGGCAAAAACAAATTTATTTATTTTCTTGCAAATTGCATCTATATGCGGTTTCCAATTTAATTTATTATCAATTATCAGGCCTAAGAATTTTATGTTATCTACTTTTCCTATTGAACTGTGGTTATAATGTATATTTAGGGAAGGGTGATTGGAGTTGGTGGTTTCAAGTTGGATAAATTTAGTTTTTTCAATATTAATATTTAGATTATTTTCATTTAACCATTGAAAAATATTATAAATTGAATTATTAATGTCATTCTCAAATTTAGTTTTGTCAAGAAACTGTTGTTTGTTTTGGCTATGCTCAAGAATTAATGTATTTCAAAGTCCAAATTCCATTCGTTTTCTCCGTGCCTCAGAGAGCACGTTAAGCTGTCGGTCCCTACTAAAATTCTACATCAATGTCGGTCCCGGTTATTATCACTAACATCTGATAATAATTGTTACAAACCTAGGAGTTGAAATTACTCATAGTCGAGACATATGCGGAAGGACCTGGGAACCCGTCGCATTATTATCCCAAGAAACCCCCTGCCATTATGGGAATAATGGAATGGGGTCACGACCCTCAGCAATGAGGAACACGACGCACAGAGAGAAAGTACAAATTATTTCCTCTCTACATTATAATAGCGGCCGCCTGCAGTTTCGCTCCTGAGAGTTACGAAAAATCCTACCTTTTTCCTTGTTTCTATTATAAAGGTAACCTCTGTTCAAAATTTCAGCTTTCTAGATCCAAAGGCTTGATGGGTTAGTCAATTAGTGACTCAGGAATTTTCTTTTCACGTATAGAGTTTTTGTCAGACATATTTTTTAATGTTAATACCTTACCATTCCAGCACAGCAGACCGTCTTCGTAGTCACGACGTTCGTCTTCGAGCGCCGCGTCTCATGCTGCAGAGCTACGGGAGTAGGACCAGAGATGAAAGAGATGCGGAGTTGGCAAGAGTTAGAAGAGACAGGGCGTTGCTGAGACAGAGGCTAGAGGACACTGAGTGGAGCTTGTGCCAGAGAGCTGGAGAGATTTCTCTGTTGAAGACTCAGCTGAAAGATGCTCAGGTAGGGCACATCATCTAGAGATTTTTTTTTATCCACTATAAGTTATCCCTTGACTGCGATCTCACCTGATGGTAAGTGATGATGCAGTTTAAGATGGTAGCGGGATAACCTCTTAGGGGCATGGCAGTTATGTTAAACCCATACCCCTAATCGGTTTCTACACGGTTTCGTACCGGAACGCTAAGTGGCTTGGCGGCACGTCTTTGCCGGTAGGGTGGTTACTAGCTACGATAGAAACCTCCCACCAGGCCAGACCAAGGAAAATTCAGAAATTATAAATTCCTATAGTGGTTGCCGGGGATCGAACCCGGGACCTCCGCACACTCTCACTGCGCCAGGGAGGTCAGGTCTAAATTACGTAGAAGAAATTAGGTTATAGAACCTATGCGTACCTATGGGTACATATGCGTTAAAGCGTACCTATCAAAAGTGAAATGAAAATTATGATCGATGGTTAAAGATGCAATAATCAGTTAAAATAGTTACGTAGAAAAGTTTGAAAAGAACGAGATTGCTAAAAAAACGCTATTTAAATCTTCGTTGCTGGCATATTGCATATTATAATTGAGAAAATAAGATGAAAAAATACATCTTAAGTTAACAAAAATTCTCTTTTTTCATCAACAATGTTAAAGATTGAGACCATGTGGAAATTAAACTATGTGATGGAAATACCTAAATAATGACTAAACAGCTATTCTGAAATACAATTCAAATTCAGGTGTATGGCCTGAAAATTTCGTATAAATGAATTTTCGTAAAATTTTGTGTAAAGCAGTTTACATCAAAGTACCAAGTGCTTAATATGAACCAGAGCCATAACTGAATTTTTTTTTGAAATTTTTCAGAATGAACAAACTGCCAAAGGCCACGAGTACCTAACCCTGAAAGCTGACAGCCGTCAACTTCGAGAGGCTATGGACAAAAAGGACAAAGAAATAATGAGACTGCGATCCGAATCGGACGAAAAGGACAAAACAGTGAAAAGGTTGCAGGCAGAAGTTGATAGACTAAAGAAAGACTTGATGGAAAGCGTCACTGACCTAACAAAAACTAAAGAGAGTAGTAAAAACGAAATTGAAAAACTAAAAACCGAAGTAAAAGAACTAAGACAGGAACTCTCAGACGTATCACTGAGCGGATACGAAGGAATCGAATGCGGACGAACTATGAGAGGAATCTACGATGTTTGCAAGACTAATGAGTATCACTGGACGTCCAGCGACAGTGCTTTAGAAGATGCCGAAGTACAAAGACTGAATGGCGAACTACCGGATGCCTGTGGAGACCCTTGTCCAGCCAGCGCTATGGTCGAACGGCTCAAATGCGAAATAGAAAACAAAGATGCCCAATTCAACAATGAAAGAAGAAAATGGTCCGAAGAAAAAGACAAAGTATTGAGATACCAGAAGCAGTTACAGATGAACTACGTACAAATGTTCAAACGATCGCGCAACCTCGAAGCGGAGATCGACGGTTTGAGGCTAGAACTCGAGCTTTGCAATAAAAATATGAAGAATCTGAACCAACACAAAACCATAGAGTTGTAAATGTACCAAATTCTATAGAGTTTAATATTTATTTAGACGTTACTAATGCTTTTGTAAATAGTTTAAGCGTGTTCTTGCCTTGTGTGGTTTGGATGGTTGTCAGTTACAAATAATATTATGAAAATATTGTGTGTTAATTTTCACGGATAATCAAAATAAAACTATACATAGATACTAAAGTAAATGTTATAAAGGTATCAACTGATAGATAAAAAATATCCTATGCTCTCTATTCTAACTTACCATCACTCCAGTTTGCCACCGTAATTTTTTATTATAAATCAATAGGTATTATCTTTAGCTTTGACAGTTGAAAGCCTACTATCTGACTTCACTTTTATGAATACGTTAGTCAGAGTGCCCGTCTACTTTTCACATAAGTTTGTGAATAGTGTCATCCTTTTCACAGTGTTCCTTGCGGAAAAGGATAGATACAATATTGTAATTTTAATACTCTGCACACAATACGAATTAACGGTGATAATTGTTTGCCCTAACTTTTGGCAACTGCAGAGATGGTACCCATAGTGGATTTTTTTTAAATTTAACTGATTAGTACATTTTACACGTCGACGCGCCTGCGCTGCAACTGCAAGCAACGTATTTTTCCGAGAGTACGGGGTGTATGCTACGTATAGTCCGACAAACTTATCTAATCCGGTGACAGCGTCGCTAGTAGATATGTAAAATAAAAACAAAACTTATCAGGCATAAACATTCGTTCCAATTTTGGCCACCGGATCAGATAAGTTCGTTGGATTATAATGAGTGAATGATGGATGTCATCTGACGTCGCGCCGTTCAGGCACTAAAAAAGCGTCAGAGTAAAATGGACCCAATCAGATTTGATTTAGAGTCACAAATTCAATACCACCGATTTTGCAATTTTAATTCGCAAGGTTTCCACTTGGAGCGCTGCCTGTGGATGTATTTAAAATCATTTGATCGAATTTGAGCTTGTTCCTCTCATCATAATGAATCCATTTGAAGCGCGATTTCGTAAAAGAATGCGTTTTTGTTTTTTAAAACAATGCTTTTAGTATTGCTTGCGCCAGCGTGAAGCGTCATGCATATTGTAGGATCAGTTTTATTTTCAAAGAATACTCAACTGACAATTAATTTAAATGTCTCCTTTAAATTATTGTACATTCACTAGCATAATATTAATAACAAAGTACTTTCGAAGAAAATAATACCTACCTACTGTTTTTACAAAAATATTACTAAGTAGCTGTATATTGTAGATACCTATCTAATATTATTAAAAATATTTGTTTTAAATACATAAATATTTGTCTTTTATTTGAATGAAACACAGGTTATTTTACTACTACTTTTAATATTAATAGGTACAATCGGAGCAGATGTGCAATATATCTAACTTTACCTACTTAAACGAGTAAAATTACAAGTACTTAAATAAATCGAGTAAAGCTTATTTCATATTATAGTAAAATACAGATTTAGATTAGATGTATCAGGTAAATATAATATTTGAACTATCATGAAAATACCTCTTAAAAATAAATCATTGATTAACTTAGAACTTTGATCTCAAATGAGCAAGACCCATATTCCTTGATCGAAATGTAAATCGTTCACCATGTTTGTCCGTATTATTTGCCAAGTTATGGTTTTTTGCAGTTTTTGCAGGTTCCACCTGAAAAGGAATATCATTTCTTGAATTAAAGTGAATAAAACAGTGGAAACGTGGAAGTTAGATACCACTTATCCTTACTAATATTATAAATGCGAAAGTGTGTCTGTCTGTCTGCTACGCTTTCACGGCCCATCTGTTCAACCGATTTTGTTGAAATTTGGTATATAGGGATAGTTTGAATCCCAGGGAAGGACATAGGCTTTTATCCCGAAAAATTAAAGAGTTCCCGCGGGAATCAATAAAAAATCCACGCGGACGAAGTCGCGGGCATCATTTAGTATTAATATAATAAAAAGTGGAAACTGAAAAATATAATAAACTGGAACTGGAAAATATAATAAATCGGTGGAAATTATCTAAGTACTAAGTTGTAACTTGTAAGTGGTTAGATACCTACCTACCGCTAACTTAATTCAGTGGATAAAACGAGCATAATTTTTTGTTAGGTGTAGGTTTTTTTGTGATCTACTTTTGTTTATACCTAAACCAAAATGGCAATAATTGATTCCCGTTCTTTTGTTTCCCGTATCAAAATTCCTCAAGCTCGATGACAAAGAAGATTACCTACAATACCTATTGCCTACCTACTGAGTAGGTACCTACTGTTCTTAATCTGTGATGCACGGGTAAAAATATTATATGCTTATTACTGAAAACTACATATTTGAGTAGATAAGTATGTAGGTAGGTATAATATTATAGGAGATAACTGCACTTTTGGTAACCATCGAAAGAAAAGCTGATTCAGTGTTAGGTGGATGTAGAGCTCTCCACTGATCACAAAAGTTGCAGTCTGCCTGCATTTGGATGGCCCTTTCGCTAAATATGGCCGTTCAAAGACGGTTTATTGTTACCAAAAATGAACGATAATTAGAAAAGCTGATTCTTGTACAGTATTAAAGTATGCGCAGTACCTATGTAAACAGCGTAAAAACTGACGCATTTGGATGGGACTTTTTCTAGATATCAGCTTTCAAAGACGTTATAACCTATACTTACTATGCGTTCCTGTAAAAAAATATTAGCAATAACTTTGTCGTCCCGTTGATTGCTGTTAATAATTTTTAATAGCGATCAACGGCGACAAAGTTATTGCTAATATTTTTTTACAGGAACGCATAGTAAGTATATGTTATAACGTCTTTGAAAGCTGATATCTAGAAAAAGTCCCATCCAAATGCGTCAGTTTTTACGCTGTTTACATAGGTACTGCGCATACTTTAATACTGTACAAGAATCAGCTTTTCTAATTATCGTTCATTTTTGGTAACAATAAACCGTCTTTGAACGGCCATATTTAGCGAAAGGGCCATCCAAATGCAGGCAGACTGCCACTTTTGAGATCAGTGGAGAGCTCTACATCCATCTAACACTGAATCAGCCTTTCTGGCGATGGTTACCAAAATTGCAGTTATCTCTTAGTCTATAATGACCATAGCAAAATTCGTAAAAAATCATAGAGATTATTACGAAATAAAGATTGTTCCCGCCAAAAGCAAGATGACTAGGTCACAGATATAATAATACTACACGTAACTAGGTACCGCATTGCGTTCGGCTCCGCTAGACAATTTGCGTGACCTTGGAATGGAACGCTAACCAGCGCGCAAAAATTAAAAGGACCGAAAACAATTTATACGTAGCTGTCAAAAATATATCCATCCTTTTCTACTGCACATGTTGCGAATGATGCCAAATCACAGGATATATTTAATTATGTCAGACTCGATGGATTTGATCTTGTTGATGGTCGGACATACTTTGCCAATTTCCATGACACTTACTGGAATGTGTCATGGAATTTTACAAAGAAACACCAACTTCACTTTGCAGGCTATTTGTATTATAATAAGAAGTGGTGTTTTCTTGTTGTTTTAAATCCGTGTTGTGTACTGTTATTGAGCTCTACTAGCTTTCTACTAGTTTGAATTATTTTACTTTCTAGATAGATTTATTGATATTTTAAATACGGCAGGCGCTAATCGAACAAAATCGGTTATGGAGACGGGCCTAAAAAAATAAAGGCATTCTAAGATTCTTCTTTAGGGTAAGACTTTATTTACTACTAGCTAATGCCCGCGACTTCGTCCGCATGAATTGAGCGCGTGGTTAAGTTTTTTATATTCCCGCGGGAACTTCTTAATTTTGCGGAATAAAAAGTAGCCTACGTGCTACTTCAAATTTCATGCAGATCCGCAGGGCAATCGGCTAAAAATGTCAGCTACAGTGTAACGATCGCAATCACCTCTGATTGGTTAACACTCTACTACTATTGGACAAAATCCATTGACGCAGCGAGAATATCATAAATTCAGCCAATCACAACAATAATTGATACTGTAACAATGATTGATGTAGGAATTACACAATCGCCCTACCGTTCAGCTTCAGCCGTTCTGGCGTGATTGAGTTACAAACACCCATCCATCCGTACATCCATCCATCTTAACTTTCGCATCTTATGTATAAAATCAATTGCCGAATGTATGTAAGCGCATCACCTCAGAACGGCTGGACCGATTCTGATGGATTTCTTCGTGTGTGTTTGAGTGGGTTCCGTGATATGGTTTATATTCACAATTGGATCAGGCAGGTGGCGCTGCAATTGGGTTCTAGATTCAGGGTAGGACAACGTCTGCCAGACCCACTAGTTTTTAATATTAGAATAGATATACCTAGTTACTATACCTGAGTAACATCGCCAATCATGGACCGTTTTCTCCACTTATACCACCAGTACTCGACGCCTAAAGTGATACAAGCCAGGCCGATGCCCATGAATATTACAATGAAGACACCACCGATATTCTGTATAGAGATCCCGTCTGACTGGTCATCCTGTTTCTCACACTTGATGGCGTTAGGGTTGTTGTTCCACCAGTTTTCCTTCAGTTTCTCCAGTTTTCGCTTGTTTAGAAGTTGGAGAATTCTGTAAGATTGTGAGACAAGTACATTTTATTTATTTTAACTGCCTCGTTGGTCTAGTGGTTAGTGGTTAACATGTTCGACTGCGACCGACGAAGTCCCGGGTTCGAGCCCCGGGTCGGGCCATAACAAGTACCTATTGGGTTTTTCTGACATGATATTCTCAGTACTAGCCCGGAGAGCACGTTAAGCCGTCGGTCCTGCGCCTGATCTCTCTCCGGTCGTGTCGGAAAAGTCCGATGCCCGACATAGCCCGATGGGAAGGCTTTCCTTCCCATCGGGCTAGGTATGTCGAATCAGAGTAAAGGAACAGAGAGCGCACTTGTGTTTGCGCACACACTTGTGCACTATAATTGACCGAGCGAAGCGAAGGTCTCTTGAGTCTACTTGGGTAAATTGGCACTTGTCTGTCCGTCCGTCCGTCTGTCAGAGCCTTATAACTTCTGAATTTCAGAACGTAATTACTTCAAATTTAAATATAATATGTAAACTGATGGCCTCCCGCCGAATATGGCTTAAAAAGTTATAAAAATCTTTATTTCAGGGGGGGCTCTCATAGAAGCGAATGCGAAGTAAAATATTTTTTATAGCGTTACATAGGGTTGCAGTATATCATTTTAAAGATAATTAGGAATAGAGTCCAAAAATATTTTTTTTTGAATTTTTCCCCTAAAATTGACGAAATGGGGGGCTTTCAAAGTGGCGATTTTCTAACGTCCAAAGCTGACCTCAGAACTGTCAATTTTCTGAACTCTCAAGCCTGAAACTTGATCAATTATTTGAATTATATCCTGTACTTGAACAACAAATACTAAAATTAGATAAATATTATAAGGAAACGAAATTATTTAATTTTTAATGATGATGATATTTTTAACAGAACTTCACACTGATGTCAATAGATGGCGCTCTGTGAAACCGCGAGGTCTCAGTTCGGGGCGAACCACTAGTATCTCCCGCGCAGATGGCTAATCTCTCTGGAGATTGGCCGCCGTGGCCGAAATTCGGTCGGGAGGATATTATTATTTATTTTATTTATTTATTTATTTTATTTATTCATATAAAAATAATAAGTTACAAACATAATCTATTTGGTGTCGCATAAACTCAAGTGAGTAAAGTTTATTTTAGTGATTTAATTTTCAGCTAATGAGTCTCTAATTTCAAACTTAAGTATCTGTTGAAAGTGGTCTCATTTCATGGCAATAATTATGACATTCTCTAGGATGAAAAGCGTTATCTTTATGAGGTTCCTAATACCTATATCAGTTTTAGTAATCATACAGGTCTTAGAGGTCTACTAGGTACCTGTTTCATTCGGTCTTTACGTAAAATAGTTCTTTGGTTTTATTTAGCGGACGCCAAAGAGGTAAATGATAGGTAAATGATTTATTTATTTTACATAGGACAACTTGTGTCACTTATAATATGTTAAGACTCTACCACCGATTCTACTGAGAAGAGCCGGCAAGAAACTCAGCAGTTGCTCTTTTCTTAAAAAAGAAAAATGTTTAGGAAAATGTTTAGAAATTAGTAAAAATACAACACATAGGTACGTTACCAACTTACAACTTACAAGTATTACACTGACTTGTGCGTCACTGGATGCGAGGCCGGTTGCAGCTTCCATGCAACTTTGTCATTCAGAAAATCATCGATCGTATAATAACCAAACCAAGATAAGACCAAACACGGGATCGATTCAGTAATTTTCAACATTTTAAGCCTGGAGTTTAGAATTCTGATAAGACTAGACTGATTCATCAGTTAACAT
The DNA here is from genome assembly GCA_917051295.2 of Erebia ligea. Lineage (NCBI taxonomy): Eukaryota > Metazoa > Arthropoda > Insecta > Lepidoptera > Nymphalidae > Erebia > Erebia ligea. The sequence continues at coordinate 4,264,528 of OU785232.1, forward strand.
AACATGAGATCATTGTCAATTTGTGAGATCATTGTCAAGTGTAAAAACACCTCATTTTCGCGAGGGCGCTGATTAGTCAGCCGGGACGCGAGCTACATTCACACATTCGTCTCGTCTTGTGACCACAAAAAATGGTAAGTGAATAATCGGACATAGCAGTGGCACATATCCCTACTCAGTGGGAATTGGCGAATATGGTAATGCGGAGTTAGAAGTTGATCGTTATATAAACGTATTCCAACTAAACATGAAAAGTATAGATTTTAAACAATAGCGTTCACCAGTTATTGACGTAACCAATCATTAAGGTAATTTATCGGTCAGTAATGTTAGCATAAGTGGAACAATCCATTTAAATTTCAATAGCAGTGGCGACTAAAGTTAATTTTGTAGCGAGGCTGAATGTCACCCGGTCACCTGCCAGTGCATTATAAATTATGTTCATTTACCTACTACGTGCATTTACCTACTAAATAATATATGTGAAATAACTGAAGATTTTATATTCCAAATTGCTATTTGAAATATAAAATCTTCGAAAGTGTCGAACTTCTTTGGTTTTCGCTACATTCTCGTAACCTAGGTACTTACATCAAATGATAAAATATTAATGTAGAATACATACTTATACAATTCTAAAGCAGACCTAAGAACACTGAAAGAAGGTATCATAAGGTGTCATAATGTCCAAAAGAACTGGTGAAAATAGACTCCTTAGGCAAAGTAAGCTTAATGGCCTAAATATTGTGTTTAGTAAATAAACAAGTAAATCAACTTACGCATTATTAAACTGGTCTTTCAACGGTGATCCCTGCTGGACTGCAATCGCATATGGTTTCCTAGAGAACTCATCTCCAACCATTTGCAAATCACAACTCGTTAGCACATGGTATCTGACGTCAGTAGCATCTCCAAGCCAAGCGAACCCTTCACTGGAACTCTTAGAAGCCAGTACTCTTTCTAAGGCTTCGTCTATAGAATTCGGGAGACCAGCTTCCTTCATGGCTTGCCACATTTTGCTGTATTTGTCTGACACAGGATAGTCCCATACGGCCAGTTTTGCACGTTCAACATCGCTCAGGCTATCGTTCAGACTCATTTCCTTCCATATTCTAGACAAAGATAAATTCTTATTTATGCCTATAAAGTGACCAGCTTGGATGAAACTTGGTCCGTCCAAGGTGCCCAGTTACCAGCTAATCACCAGTTACCAGACAGTAGGTATAATACATTGTATCAGTAGCTTAATCAGATTATTATTATTTTTATCCACTACAAGATAGCCCTTGACTGCGATCTCACCTGATGGTAAGTAATAATGCAGTCTTAGATGGTAGCGGGCTAACCTGTTAGGGGCATGGCAGTTATATTAAACCCATACCCCCGGTCGGTTCCTACATGGCATCGTATCGGAACGCTCGCAAATCGCGGTAAATTGCGGTAATCGCGCAAATGGCAGTACGTCTTTGCCACGGCCAAAGCTTCCAACCAGGCTAGGCCAGGGAAAATTCAGAAATAATAAATTCCCAAAATTGACCCTGCCGGGTTTGGACCCGGGACCTCCGCACGTTTAGACAACACTGCGCCACGGAGGTCGTCAAAAGCTTTATCAGAATCCAAAAACTTTGTTTTTATTCAACAAATTATATTTACTTGTTTTATCTTTAAATAGCCAAGTTATTTGCGAACGACAACACAGCCCCATTGCGAGATAAATTCGTGTCAAATATCGTTATCATTTTATCGGTCATGACTCATGTACTTATTTAACCCAAGGATTCAAACAAAATAATGTTTATCATAATATTTTAACACCTTAAGATTATTATTGGTGGATGAGTTCAACATTATTTGTTGTTTCTTGATTGTTTTTGGTTATTTTCCTCATGATAAGATTTATTAATTCCATATTTTGTTTGCAAAGTTCAAGGTGATATTAGCTAACCTTAGTATCATGATCTTTTTGGAAACATATTTAACAAACACGAAATTATTAATTTACGAATAATTGTACTGGTGGCAGATATCTCTGGTGCAAAATATGTTGTTATTTTCCGGGAGCAAGTACTCAATTATTATTCTATGACAATATTCAATACCCACGTTGAATTTAGTAGTAGTAGTATAAGTCTTTATTGCATCTTAACACATAGGTACAAAATTATGCATATAAAACAGAAAACAGGAAACTGTGGTAATGCTTTTGGTGGCCTTTAAAAGATCAAAGCTCAATAGAAGCAAATTTAATGGAATAGTATCTTCAAAATAGTATATAGGTACGTAGATATAAGTAGATACTTCTCCTTCTATTCTCTGCTTTTGCCTCTATCTGATCTACAACTTACTCATAAAATCGCACTTCAATATCAGCCATCCTTTCAAAGTAAGTCATAGCGGCTGATCCGTTGAGCGGAGCGTACTGAATTTTGTACTGTTTAGACAAGTCGTCCAACGATTCTATTGGGGTGTCCAGGCGGGATACTGTGAGAAAAGCAGCCAAGTTCGCCGTGTACGATGCTATGATGATGAAACTGAAAAAAAATATCATCATTATTCATTCTGACTTAGAAGATATAATTTATCTGGTAAGGATACGCATATATCCCATCATAAAGGTGCTGGTGACAAAACATGGTCGTTATTTGAAGATTTATTTTCTGGGCTAAATTACGTCTGTCTGTAGTGTGAATAGATAAGTTGGGGGGTATGCCATTTTTTAATTTTGAGCCTAGAGCAAAAATAAGCATATCGAATAATCATGTAGGTAGATACACTGCAAGGACAGGAGTCAGGAACCAATCCTAATAAATTTTTAATCTTATGGAGTACCATAAAAAAGACCGAAATACCCAAAAAGCCACCAAGTAGCTGCCAGCAGGCGTCCGGAGAGATTCTTAGGGGCCTCCCCACCACCCTGAGGGGTGAGTGACGTCATGCAAAACCATAAGCATTCCTTCAACGTAAATTCTCTCTTCTCCTCGTCATCTTTGTACTTATCACGGTTGTTCTGGTAGCTGTATGGACTCCACTTATCGAAGACCCACATAAGGAGGCTAAAAATAAAATTTGCATTTGAATCTTTCAAAACGAAACATTAACGTGAGTACATAACATTAACGTGAGTGACATGAGGTTCCTCATACAACTAAGTACTGACTTAATAATAAATTAGAAACGCATTACGCATTTTTTAAGAATACTTTGAAAGGTACGCTTTCTGGTTCTATATGATGCTGAGGACATAAGTATCTTCCAGGTACCTAAATATTTTTCATTTTAGGCTGCTAATTTAAACAGTAAAATATTTGCAATGAAGTGATATTTTATAAGTAATATATAAATTCATAACGCATAATATATTCCATATTCTTGCCAAAAGTATCGTCATAATGTCTATGAACAGAGTTAAAATTCAGATCAAATATCATTATAGGGAAAACTGCTAACCGATTGGCTTAAAGCCAACCCATAAAGTACGATAACGTAAGTTCACGCTTCATATTATACGGGAATTAGAACAAACAACCCATTTAAACTATTTCAAATCTTAAGCTAATGGTTTAACGGTCAAAATAAATCGACATTTTGTTTAACAATAGTTCTTGTTTTGCCATCTATCGATACAGTTTATGGTTTCAACTGTGTCAGACCAAGAGTGAGTATTGCAGGAAATTTAATAGAGGCTAAGTAAATAATATCATAAATATTATTCGTATTTCGCATTTATTTATAAGTAATATGATTAGAAATTATTGGAATCCTAGATAAAATTAAAGAAAGAGGTTTTCTAGCCACAGATTGTACCTAATTTATATTTTGGTGTGTGACATAAAAAAAAATCTAATGCACAAAAACAATTTCGCCACAAAAGCTATTGCAATCTATTGCTATCTGCAAGAGTTTGAATTGTATGTCAACTACTTCTCAACGCTTTTGGAATGCACTACGAGTTTATATTGTAACGTGCTTTCCATGACCCATCTTTATAAGTTGCATCTTTTTGCTAGGCTTATTAGCCTCCCTCTAAAAATTAACTTTGGTTTTCTTTTTTTTTATATTTCTTTCTTTCTTTTTTTACTTATCTTATTGTTTTATATACATTTTTTAATATTTATTTTAACACTAATATTTAGACGTCATCCCAAATAAAAGCACCTCCCCCCCTCTTCTTCCAATGATCACTGTTGGCAGAGATTATTTCTAATTTTGCTTGCCTCTGCTGTTGGCGACCGGAAGAGTCCAAAGTACATCGAGGTCATCAAACTCCTCCAGCATTACGCCAGCGGGTGCGCGGCCGGCCATGAAGACGCGCTATGTAGCGTGGACACCATACTGTGCTCAGTACAGTATGGGGCCTTATTACGTAAAAATTGCTACAGTGTTACGATCGCAAGATAGCTATTCGGTTAACACTCTTCCGCTATTGGCCAAAATTCATTGTCGCAGGAGGAATACCATTCACAACCATTGAGATAGTAACAATGATTGATACAGATTTTACATATAGGGCTACACTCCATATTACACCAACATGTTTGACATTTCAAGATCATTCAAGATTTGAATGTGTGTCAGCAATGTTGAGCAATGCATGGTCTTTGATGCTTGCACTTCGAGCATGTATGGTGTACCAGATTGAGATTAAAATTTTGATAAGAATGTCATTCCGTTGGGTCGGAGCTTCGGTAGAAATAAAGTTTGGAAACATTTCAAGCTGCTGGTTGGTAGGTACATGTGACTATCGTTCTAGTGCCTATTTTTCTAAAGGACTAGCAGTTAGATTACGTACTGAAGGTGCGACGTAACTTTGATGACACGTGGAATTCATTCAATGAATGTAATACTAACCTACTTTATTACCTAGGCAACTTCCCTATCTAGCAAAATAGCACACTCTGATAACACGGTTCTCTATAATACCATGTTACTTATATTACCTTCCAAAGCACGACAGCGGCGTGACTATTTACTTAGATATCTAATTTGCATATTATTGGGGCTGATTCTGTAGTGCACAATCTCTAAACTAAACTAAAATTAGAGCATTACAAATATTGCTAGCCCTTTCATAATACTCCCTACGGAAAGGGACAGAACTATATTTAAAACGGCCATTTTAGTTTAGTTTATAGATTGTGTTACACAGAATCAGCCCCATTATCTACCATGGGACATATAAGTCTACCTTATATAAATGGGTATTTTGCATTCACTGATTATTTTCATTATTGGATCAACTCCTTAAAAAGGTATGTAGTTAGAGAAGCATAATGTAAGAAGAATCAAATAAATATTATAAATGCGAAAGTTTGGATGGATGTATGGATGTATGGATGTTTGTTACTCAATCAGGCGCGAACGGCTGAATGGATCTGGATGAAATTTGGCACAGAGATAGATTATAGTCTGGAATAACACATAGGCTACTTTTATCCCGGAAAACTAAGGAGTTCCCGCGGGAACCAAAAAACCTTAATCCACGCGGACTAAGTCGCGGGCATCAGCTAGTATAATATTATGATAATATGCGAGGTTTCATTTTTGGATCTCGCTAAGGCTTTTGACAGAGTAACTCAATTCAACATTTACGACGTAAGATGTATTAAATTATCCAATTTGGATGCAATACCTACTATCAAAATAAAGATTTACGACTTTGCCTATTTACTATTTCGGATACTAACAAGACATAGAAAATAAAGCTGTATAATTGTTGCATTCAAGTTTGTCTTCATACTCTAGTTAGAATTAACCAAACCAATGCAATGCATACAAAATGACGTAACATCCACGTTACTGAAATTACTTATTCTTATATTTTAGTTAACAATGTAAAGAGGTTGTTGAAATGAAGATTGTTGCAAACATTAGTATAGTGAATGTTACCTATATATGCGAATGTAAAAGTGAATGTAAGTAAAATGATTACTTAAATATATTACCTACTAACTACCAAGCACCTATTGCTTTTCAAGATATATGGAGCTATGCCTTATTTTCATCTAATAGTACCTACCTAGAGTAACAACTTAGTATAGAGCTTACTATATTATGTATCGGCAAACACTGTTAAACACATTAATGAAAAACTTTTGAACTAAGTGGAAAAGTCGAATTTCTGGTAATGGTTACATTTGTGATTAAAATGGCGAGTGGACAGAATGTATGAATGTATGATGAATCTATGAGAAATAGAAAATTGGTACGTGGTCTACTAATCAAGAAGGCTGTATTGATTTGAAAAAACAAGGAAAAAAAAATGTGGGATATACCAACGTAGAAGAAATGTAGTCCATGAAACAGGCTGCAACTATAACTACAACATGAATATTATACATTTTCAAGTAAAACTACTCCTTATATATATGTATATACGTTGATATATCAAGTATCGTAGCCTGTAGCAGGTTATCAGTGATCGTGATGGGCGACGACTATCGTATATTATAACCTCGATCGAACTGGTTTGTTGTTGCACGAGGAATGTATGTCTCTCTAGCTGCAGTTATATCTGCTTATCGTTAACAATGTAAGCTTAAAGAAAACTAATGCCAAGATTCAATTACTTAGATAAGCACTAATAAGACCAAATTAAAACCGTCTGTGATCATAATAAAACTGATTTACCTACCTCGTGAAAAAGTACGCAGCCAGAATAGACAGCCATACATCATTTTCTAAAACAGTGAGGAATTTGAACAGCGACGTTGGGGTCCTTGGCAATTTCATCAGTATAGTTATTCCAACTAGATCATAATAGGGAACCGTAAAGTCCACAACGTTTTCCCTTTCCGCCATTACAGACAACGATGTTAGACCAATATCAGCCCTTTTCTCAATCAATTCCTTGATTATCCCGTTCCAATTACCATTTTCGTCCATCGTGCCGAAATTTCCGTCTGGAGTCAAAGTTATTTCATAATCGAATTTTACTATTTGACGAATCTCTTCTATCAGATCAATACAGTATCCTTTAAAGCCTTTTGGGGCGTCATCATCTCTTATGATGAAAGGTTGTTGCTGCAAATAAATTATCAGTTTGAAAGCTGACGTCTCATGGGGTGATAATTCTGGTAATTCTAACAAGCCAAATTAAAGTTGACTTAAGTCTCCTTATCCTAGAGAGGATTTGGTAAGAGAACCAAATGCGCTTTGCATTTGGTTCTCTAACCAAATCCTAGGATCCTAATACTAACCTATCCTATTGCGCTAGGAACATGCTCAACAATAGTCCAAATGGGCAGAATAAATTGTAGATCTTTTTCATCTAAGATTTGTTGTTCAAATAAATAGGCAGACAGTAGACGGTCTAGATTAAATACCGGGAGCTAACTAGGTAGGTACCTAGTTGTAAAAACCCTTGCATTATTGAATACTTCAACATTTAAATATCGTCACGAGTCACGTAAAACAGCTAATAACCGCACGATTATGTAAACAACTGTAGCTAAACAAACCAAAAGAATTTTATCAGAAGTTTAAACAATGACGGAAAGTTCATTTACCTACCTCGACGGTCACAATTCTGTAAACCAACTGCGCTGAATAATCGCTCATATTATCAGGATCGGTTAGTGATAACGGGTTCAAGAGACCGGCTTTCCATGAACCTAAGGATTTGCTCCCAATAGATGCGCCGTCTTTAATAGTTACAGCGGTTAAATCTGTGCTGAATTCCATAAAACTTCGGCCATTCATTGGGTCGTCTTCGGGAATGTAAAAGGGAGCATACGCAGGGGTCTCTTTTATCTACGGCAAAAGATCATAATATTATCATTTTTAAAACCTAAATTAAGTCTTCAACCGTCTTTGATTCTATTTCATTAAGTACCTACATAAGTAGGTGATAGGTACTACTTAGATGTAGGAATCGAAATTTGATATATGGAAACCCAAGAAATAGTAACATATTTACTTTCTATTCTGATGCAAAATAATAGTACTTAGTTGTATTTATAACGAAAATTTTTGGAGCGTAGTTACTTTGCAGAATTCCACTAGGTAACTTGGTACTCCAATGGAACTTTTCTGGAATATTATGTTCCAAGGAAACCAAAAACTTGTTGTTCCTGTCGTGGAATTCTGCAAAGTAACGACTGCTTCTGCCATCATTTTATGTGTTACAAAATAAACTATGGTAAGTAATGATAATAAATAAATTATGTAGGTGAGTACTTAATGTCAGGTTCTTATTTTACCTCTTGGAATGCGGTTTTAAGATCCAAGGTCCTGTTAGGAGTATTCTTACCATCGTAGTCGTCGCAGCTGATATATTTCATGTCATTTGGCCATTTGCCAGAATCCAGCAGTGATCTGGAAATTCATAAAACGGCAAACTTTATGGAATAAGCCAGAGTTATAATTAGACGTCCTACATAAAGCGCGCGCACTAAAGTCTAAATCGGAAAATAAGTACGTTAGCACTGAAATAGTAGAGGTCATTACTTGATAGCTAAAAATGTTCTCAGTGACAGATCGAAATAAAACGCAGAGGTGATTTCTGGCTCCCCATTCATGCTGTAGGTAGTTTTTATCTTCCCCAATCGTTCCCTGCTTTTAGCATCGGGCGTCGGCCTCATGTAAACTATCGTCGCGTCTTTGCATCCACAACTAACATCTCCTTTGTCTAAAGATAAGGCGAACCAAGCAGTTTTTCTCCCAAAATACTGGTTCTCGTTAGCAGCATCCAAAACATTCTTTATGGTCCTTAAACTGCCCACAACGAAGAAATTGACTATGTCGAGTTCTCGTAAACTTCTCAATTGGTTTTTTATTTCGTCTTTACTGAAACTTTTTACTGGAGTGATGACGTGACGCGTTGGAATGTTTTGCAACAGCGATTTGTATTTATGATCCATAACTAGAAAGAGATGAATACGTACCTATGTCAATAAAATCTGCAACGTTGTAATTATAAAAAGACAGGTTTTTAAAGCATACAAACCGAAGAACTCGTCGAATATAATAGCAGCATTAGTGATATCTTGCTTGGTAACAATAGCCCGAATCGCCTCAGGTAAGATATCTGCTGGGGGCATGATTTGCAGAAGAAATTTCGTTTGGTTTACGGCGAGGGTACGCCATTGCCGTAAGTCTCCAGTCTGCCCGAAGGATCCAGAAATTGTTGGCAGGGCTAACGCTGCGGTAAACGATTTTATGGTCTCTGAACCGACTCCGGTCATTGTGAAATCCAACACGATATGTGGTGTTTTTTGCGCAGCCAGCATATCATTGTATTTTCTGCAAACTAATCATAACCAACGTTACTTTAATTTTCAAGGTGAAAAAATCAAAGAACTTTACAAGATCGTATTGTACGACCTTGCTAAGCTAGCAATCTCAATAACTTAGGTAGGTATATTATAATTCTCTTGAATATAACAATTAGGCGTATTATAATTTTCTTAAATTGTTCTTAAATAAATCGTTCGTTCACTTGCCTGTATTTTTACTTTTTGATATAGGTAATGATTTTGGCGCTATCTAACTACAAACACCCTCAAGGATTGTTTTCTAATCTTACCATTTTCTAAAAATGCTTTAGCGTCCGTCCGATTTCCTACCACGATCACTGGATCAATCGCTAGCCCTAAACTAGGATTTCTCCGAACATACTCTTTGGCGACTTCGAATGCCTTTTCGGCCAGTGCGTTGTTCTCTTCGTTGACAAGTACTAGAAAAATAAATAACAGTCATTACTTCTTCACACGTAATTTTTTAGAAATAAAATTAAAAAAATTAAACTTGTTAGAAAAAAAATTCATTTAAGTACTTACGAACGTTGATATTTTGCGTAGTCTGCGAAAATGAAGAGTGAAATAAAGAAAATACACCAATAATCGCCAGTAAGTTCTTCATTTCTTACACTCCAGTTCTAAAAGCTAAATGGGAGTCGTATGCATCATTTTTATGTCCACATTGTTACCTGTCGAGGACATACTTGTACTGGAAGGAATAGCGATAGCAAGTAATGTTTGTACAATCTAGTAACCAAGGTGATGTCCGGCCTTGATTCGCCCTAGGTAATTGGACTTTTCTATGCTCATCAAATAATAAGGTCGTTTGTATATACACGGTAAATAATAGTAATTACATACCTACTTAATATGGGTATAATTTATTGACTGTCTAGCGCTTCCAAGCGTTCAATACCCAGGCCAAAGGGTTCTCAACTTCTCACTGTAAGTAGGCGCAGGTGACGTCACCCACTACTATGCTGTTGCTATGGTTACTAATTACTAGATTTTATTTTTAGAGGCGTTTGTCCTTACGCGTGAATTAAGATTTTTTGATTTCCGCGGGAACTTTTTTAATTTTCTGGGATAAAAAGCCTAACCTATGTCCTTCCCTGGAATAGGTACAACCTGTACCAAAATACCAAATTTCATCAAAATCAGTTGGACTGTTGACAGATGGGCCGTGAAAGCGTAGCAGACAGGCAGACTTTCGCATTTATAATATTAATATGGATTCTGTGATTAAACCATGATTAAACTCAGGAAAATACTTACTTAAAATGTAAGCATATAGCCGATTCTCGACCACGCAGCAGATAAAATGACAAATGAGCAGTCATTAATGAGTCGACTTTACTTGCAACGATAAGTGTCTTTCACCCTGCAGATACGTATGAAGGTCCTTTGATTATGTATATAGATCAAAGTGAAGGTCTAATTATGACTGTATCTCTTTATATTTCGAAGAAAATTATATATTTTAGTCATACAACTATAAGGTTAATATTATATTTTTTTAATTAGAGATTTTTAAACATAGGATTCCGCTTAATTATTCAAAGTCATCCTTTTCTGACAATCATTTTTTTCCCGTGTAGTCTTCACTTGCTGTCGAAACAAAGGCTAACAATAGGTCACGTCAGACCGCCTAGATTTATCAAACAAAAACTTAAAATTGTATGATAAACTTGCATAACCTCCGCCCTGGATTCTTTCAGACTCTAAAAGAAAACACAAGTTCCGATTCGACTATTTATTGCCAGAAACCTTTTACAAACACTGACTTTACAAAAAGTAGTGTTAACTGTACATTCTACTGTCTAATACTAGACGTAATTCCGAATTACATTGAAAATCTGAACAATCACAACTGTCAAATAGTTATCTGAAAAAAGTTAGTCAAAATCTTATATAAATTATTCCTTAAAACTTGGAACATCCTTACAAAATTGCTGAATAATAAAAATGAGGATTCATATCCACATGGATAACTTACATTCGAGTTTGTAATCCATATTATATTAATAATGAGGAAAGCAAAATAAATTAAGAAATAATCAGAAATAAAGTACCATAGAATCATAAAAATAGCACACGCAAAATATTATGTCATTAATAATATGAAGTATCACCTTTTGTCAACTTTGAACTTTATAATTTTCGTATTATCTTATAATAAACTGGAGAACTGTGAACTCGCTATTAACCGATTCAAGTGAAAATGTAACTGTTTCACTTGAAAGCATGCACAAGTCCACAGAGCGATCCAAAACCCAAGTCAAAGGAATGTTTAAATGGTTAAGTAATAATGCCTATGTAAAATAAATGTGCAACATTTACCAGCTAACTTAAATTTACAACTGAATTATTTATCTAAACACATTAATTAAATCTTATCTTTATGCTAAATTCTTGTATGGGAAGCTGTTTATAAAAATCGCATCGTTCACAGAACGGATCGTGAATTGACTTCACATAGTGTGAATTACTTTGGCAGTACCTACTGGCGGAATAGTTAGACCGATGAGTTGTTTTTCTAACTTCCCATTGACTTATACATATACCCGCAAGACATGAACGATAAGATACATAGAGCAAGTACAATAGAAATTGCACCTTAGTGTAACTCAATAACGTCGAATTTTCTTTTACAGTCTTGGTTATACAGTAGTCAATGGAACTTCCATATCAATTCAATCCATCTAATGGTCTGGTGAAGTACCGATACGCAAACAGCTCACAGGGATGTTCTCAACACGGGGTCGGTCCTCCGCAGCGCACGTCACAAGACTGACATAAAAATTTACACTTTACAGGTACATTCTTCACAGGTAGGTAAAAATACACAACAGTATTCGTAAACCTAAACATATTGCGGTCACAAAAGGGCCCAACTCTGTAAATATATTAGTGTACAAATACGTAACAATGTATAAAAACTATAGTTTTGGCATTGTGTAAGGCTACATTCACACAACAATACACTGGCAGTTTTTCCTCATTAAAATCTTATGATGCCCAACAAATGCTCATTAATTATTGTACAATACTATTAAATCTAAAAATATATCTGCAAAATGCACTTATTAGTTTTAGCGAGGCAGTCGTGCAACTAATCTAACATCCATATTCCATACCTACATCCGTTTTGCTGCCCGAGCAGCACGCAGTTTGCATTGCGCCGCGTAGGGTGAATGTCATGAATAAGGCCTGCAGTATATAGGTACGGAACCAGTCCGATAATAACATGAGTTAACTTGATAAGCCATATTTAATATATTTTATGTTAATGAAAAATTGGAAATATTAAGACAGAAAACATTTAAAAACGTTAGTGTATTGCCTTGTAAGTCCATCCCGAGTGTATATAGAGGATATGTGGTCAGGAGTTGAGCCCTAATGGTGGGGGTGCGGTGCGCGGGACCGAGCGCGCGCGGGCGCTTAGGCGGCGGCTTCTTCCTCCGCGGGGGGCGCGTCGTCCGCTTTCGCCTTCTTCTCCGGCGCGGCCTTCTCCGGTGCGTCACCGTTGTCTGTCGCCGCTGATTTCCTCTTTACTCCCGCTTCTTTCTTTTCTGCAATTAAAAAACATAAAACTCATTGTAGTTTGTACACCAAATCCTCAAAACTCTTTGGAATTATCTATGCATTTACATGTCAATTTATTCACATAAACGTATAATATCTGGGATCTGTACATAAATATGCATCATTAGATTTTTTCTACCACTCCTGTTTACAAAATGACTGAAAAACACAAGATATGTACATTTCAAGTGAAACTATTTTCAAATTACACATACTTCTTGCTTGGGTTTTATTCAAATATCACAAGCCTACCAAAAACAGAATTAACAATTAATTAACAAACAAAGGTTGGCCATAATAGCACAGAATATATAATAGTACCTACTATACATAACCTATTTCTTAGAATAGAAACTACTGTTCTATTCTAAGACAACTTTTATGTTGAGTTGGATGGGAATGTCAACTAATATAATATGTAATGTGAAAGGGTGTTAGTTTGCCTTTTAATAACATGACAGAGCAATGGAAAGAAAATATATTTTGCATGGGTTTTGAGAACCTGGAGAGAAAATAGGCTTTATATCCTGGAAGATGAGAACCTAGGGATTTTCAAAATTTAAATCCACGCATAAGCCATCTTGTATAACAATTATTATATAATTAACGAACCTGTTGCTTCTCCATTTTCAACAGCGTCATTACTGTCTTCTTCGGCGTCTCCATTCTCCGCTGGTGTGTCATCTTTGTCTTCCTCAGGGGCGTCCCCACTGCCATTCTCCTCCTTGCCATTGCTCTCTGCCGGTTCCACTGCCTTTTTGGCTGGGGATTTCTTTACTGGGGACTCTTTTGTCGCCTCAGTGGAGGTAACTTCCTCGGGTGCGGCATCTCTGAAAACATTTAAGTGTCCAATCAATATATTTGCTCAAGTAGCCCAACACAAGTAGCCAAAAACTGGCAGTCAAAGAAGGTTAAGTGCAGAAACCTGCCTACAAGAAAGATGAAGGCTATCCACGATCAAGTAACTGCCTAAATTTATCACACAAATTATGCCATTATAATTTGCAACCGTTTAATCCTTAAATAATGATAGTGCCTTCCTTATCAATAAGAACATTTAGTAAATATGGCATTACTTTAGACCTGTCAGTAGGTATTTAGTTCTGAGTTAGATTTTGAATTGTACACCTACAGAAGCTACAAAAACTATTTGATATCGCAAAACTAATTGTTTTTGCCATTTCAAATAGAGCCGTTTTGACTGTAAATAATATTATAGGGTCAAATCATAAAGTATGACATCTTTATGATTTGACCCAATAAGAATACATATTATTACCTAATATGTATTTCCCTTCAATAATTTTGTTATTCTCTGGCAACGTGTAACTGCAGAACCTTGTGCTAAATGCAACTATCAACATCTGTACCTACTACAGATGTTGATAGTTGCATTATGTTTAGTGCTACTGAGTGCTATATATTATAGCAACATAGCGAAGTAATAAAAACATTACTAAATGGATTATTCAAGGTACCTCTACTCAGCAAAGTTCACAGCCTGTTTAAGTGTATAACGTACGTAACTAGCATTTATCAAGTGGGGCGATAGAAAGGAAGTGTGTCGGCACAAAAACCGCGGCAATTGTTGCGCAAGGCTACCTGCATGCATGTGGGAAAGTTACGTGGAGATTATACGTAAATGATACGAGGTAAAACGTGATGAATGAGTTACGGCTCTACGGAGTTACTCGCTCCAGTGGCTCGCCTCGAGAAACTGCTTGGAAGCTTTAAAAATAACTAGTGACAACACGCGGCCCTCGCGAGCGATAACGTAATCGCAGTGTTGCCTCGCAAGTCGCGGCGAATTTGAAACAAGCGCGCGCCGATGACGCTACGGCGCCGGAACGCCGCGCACACGAGCGCCATCTTGGCCAAGCTTCTCGCGCTCACCGCCCGGCGTGCTTTCAATTTTTCCGTTATATTTATGCACGGAAACACCTTTATCCACTTACTAATTAGTTCCACACACTTGTTTTAATATTGAACAACGCACTTGTATGCAGTTTAGAATTAAAAACTGCATGATATCAACACTTTTTTATAATTTGACTTTTCCCGCGTGTCGGCGTCTACAAACTATCATCATTAAACTATCACAAATAAACTCACAGATTGATAGAAATGATATACATTGCTAATTAATTCTAACTAACGCAGAAACACACAGGGAAATTAATTTTTTAAAGGAAAACTCAAGAAACATAATAAAGGGAAGCCATTTTGATCACGTTTTTATAAAGCCGCCAAAAATATAATTTCATACTGTAAACAAATATAACACGATAAAACACTTATAACTTACTTCTTTTCGACTGCTGCGTCTGCCATAGTTAAATTAGGTACTGAAATTGCTAAAAATGTATTTAAATAATATCCGGCACGTGCTTCACACAACGTACAACAATGCTCACTCCACAAACACCGGCGACTAAATGAAGGAGAAGGAAAACAGAAAAGGTGCGCAAACAAAGTTCGCGGGGCCGTGCGTTTCCCGTGAAGTTTAAGGAGGCCATACACGTAAGGGTTTGCATGATGGTTTTAGCCGTACATGCATAACCGACAGGCAAACCCTAGCGTGTATGTGATAAAACTGTACAGTCATAGGCGCATGTACATGCAACCAAGCAAATATCAAAATTGATATTTTTTGCCGCTCGGTTAAGGAGGCCATACACGTAAGGGTTTGCATGATGGTTTTAGCCGTACATGCATAACCGACAGGCAAACCCTAGCGTGTATGTGATAAAACTGTACAGTCATAGGCGCATGTACATGCAACCAAGCAAATATCAAAATTGATATTTTTTGCCGCTCGGTTACGTTTGCGCGCGAGCATGACCGAGCGTGTGTGGCGTCCGGCGAGCATGCCTGCACAGTTCTCAGTTTGTTGTTGTAAAATTGACGAAATGGGGGACTTTCAAAGTGGAGATTTTCTAACGTCCAAAGTTGACCTTAGAACTCTCAATTTTCTGAAAGGTTGAGGCTAAACCTTGATCAATTATTTGAATTATATCCTGTACAAATGTATAGTACCATATAAAATGTATATAAAATTAGATAAATATTATAAGGAAACTAAATTATTTAATTTTTAATGAGCTTCAGTATTTTTAACAAAACTTCACAATGATGTCAATAAATGGCGCTCTGTTAAAGTTTATTCGTTTGTGCTTACAAATAATATAGACGTTAGCACCATCTTACGTGGAATTAAAAAATAGCCTACTGATAGTACTGATGATGTCTATGAACGTAAATATGAGCGCGCATCTAGACATGCTCGCAAGTTAACTATTACAATATATAGTTAAAACTATCGTATGGATACTGCGAGGTCTCAGTTCGGGGCGAATCACTAGTACGTTACGTAATAAGTAACGTTAGACGAGAGAAAAAAAAATACGATGATTTTTCTTTTTTTGTTCTGTAGAACAAGACGTGTTATGCCAAGTATAGCTATCACATCGCCATCGTCCATTGTTAAGTGTGGTATACCGTACACGGTACACAGTACTTAGAACTGTCCTTCACAGTTCGTCACGTAGCTCCAACTGAGAGTTTATGGCAAAACTGTGCATGCAAACCCTAACGTGTATGTGTTATATGAAACTCGGTTATACCTGTTGGTTATGCATGTACGGCTAAAACCATCATGCAAACCCTTACGTGTATGGCCTCCTTTACGCGCGAACTTCAGATTATGAAATAGCATTATTACTTTTCTAACGTGTAAAAGCGAGACTACTATAGTTGCATTATTCCTCTTCGAACAACCTTGAATTTCTGTTCAAGCCAGGCAGGGAATCATCTACCTTGCTCTGTCTTGTTTAAAAACAATCGTTAAATTATTATTCCACAGCGCAGCTAAATAAAAACATAATACGTACTTATTTCTACGAAAAAAATTATATTATACGAATTGAAACATCGAAAATGTGGAAATAGTAAAATAACATAAATTATTATCTACTCGTACTTATGTAGAAGTTACCTATTACTTTTTATTATTATCATGTCTTTATAATCAAATAAATATTAAAAATGCGAAAGTTTGGATGGATGTATGGATGTATGGATGGATGTTTGTTACTCAATCACGCCCCAACGGCTGAACGGATCTGGATGAAATTTGGCACAGAGATAGATTATAGTCTGGAATAACACATAGGCTACTTTTTATCCCGGAAAATTAAGGAGTTCCCGCGGGAAACGAAAAACCTCGATCCACGCGGACGAAGTCGCGGGCATCAGCTAGTATAAAATATAAAATATATATAAATATTATAAATGCGAAAGTTTGGATGGATGTACCTACTACCTACCTAGTACCTAGTACCTACCTATGGATATTTGTTACTCAATCACGCCCGAACGGTTGAACGGATCTGGATGAAATTTGGCACAGAGATAGATTATAGTCTGGAATAACACATAGGCTTTTTATCCCGGAAAACTAAGGAGTTCCCGCGGGAACCAAAAAACCTCAATCCACGCGGACGTACCTACCTAACCTACCTAGTCGCGGGCATCAGCTAGTATAAAATATAAAATAGAGGCAGCTGGCAGAGAGGTAGGTAATAGGTAGGTACCTATATCACAATACTCGTGTGACAAAAGCAGAACTCTACGCGATACCTATCTAAGTATCTACCTACTCAGGCAAGAAATGGGTAGGACTGTAGGACTAGGACATAAAAACAAACTGAACAAGGTACCTAGTACCTACCTAGTACCTACCTAGCTAGCTAAATAAATTAATGATAAGCTAGGCCTAACCTATCGCCTTTATAGGTAATTGATTGAAAGCCCGTGGCTACAATGTTGATTGAATTTATAAATACCTACCTAGGCTATCTAGGTAGGTAATTAACTAATTAGGTATGTAGCACTAAAACCGCATAATTTTCAAAGTTCATTTGCTTAAGGGGCCGGCGAACGCCACTCGCAATTTCTATTCAACCCGCAAATATAAAAGGTTTTAAAGATCATAGTTTGCCGGTATATTTCTCTGATGACACATGATCGCGTGCAAGCGCGATAGCAATATGATCGTACAGAATTTGTTATACATTTAGTCTTGTTCCGTAAATACCAAAAATGATGAATGAAAACTTGTTGTGTTTTTAACTTCGTGTTGTTATTCTGTAACTTGACAATATAAGCTATGTTCCTGATTAATTAGTACGTAAGATATCGTTGGTTTTAATATGAAACAAATAAGGAGAAAACATGTCATTTATGTCGTAAAAATATGCAAAACGCAATGCGCTTACATTAAATTTTGGGAAAGTATTTTGAAAACATTATTATCCAGGGACCTAGATAAACACAAGTTCAGTCTAAATAATTGCATAATATGGTGGAAATATTTTCGAATCAGAAATTATATTGGTATTACGTTTGTATGGGCAATTCACTCTGCGCCGCCGTCTTAAAAGCCAAAATGACTCAAATGCCAACCAAAACCCAGGTATCTATTGAGTAGATAGTAGGTAGGTACCTAGTAGCCGTAGGTACCTACTACGTAGATCCCAGCCATTTGGCGAGGAATACGTATTTTTATTAATAAGTACCTAACTAGTTATAATAACTTTTTTTTTATTTTTTATTTAACTTGTAGTATAGTGGACTTACTACAGTCTACGACTAGCAGTGGCGGCTTTAGGGGGTGGCGAGCAGGGCAACCGCCCGGGGCCTCGCTCTCGCAGGGGCCTCGCGCCCTCGCGCTACAGCCCAAGTAGAAAAAGTCATTAGATATTAATGTATATTTGAATCACTCGCCCGCCGCGCATTACAAAACTCACAATGTGTGAGTGCAAGCATGTAATGGCATTAGCTACTAAGCTGGACATCCCTCTCTGGAGGTGCTGGAATGGTGCACACATCCGTGCTAGGAGGCCCTAAAGAGTCTCATAGTTTTGCCGAGGCCTTAAATATACGAGTTGTTCGTAGTTAAGTATTTTGCTTTTTGACTAGCATAGGTTAAGTGATTGTTACTAACAAAATATAGGCTGACATCCGTTGCCTGCAAATAAAAGTTTTTATTTTTATTTATTTTAATGGTCAGACTCAGTACTCTTGCCGCTTGCGTAGTATAATAACGCGTTGACCCTTGTCCTAGGTGAGCGACAGAAGCGACGTCCCGCAACGCGATGCGATACGACGCCATAGAAAATGACAAACTTGTCTACGCGACAACGTAGGACATGTGAAGGGCCAGCTACTGTTTGATACTGTCGCGTCGCGTCGTATCGAGTCGTGGTGTCGCGTTTGTCGCTCAGGTAGGAGTTAGGACGATAGGTGATATATCGGCGCGAACTATGTTGAGAATATTTCTTCCTGTCTCTTTCACACTGACGAAATTTCGTGCCAGTCATGGATGTCGGATAAATGGATCTCGTACTAAAGTAAAAACTGGTTATTATATCTTTTAATTTATTTTTCTATTAGAATCACAAAGTGTGAGTAAAACGCAACATCGCTGTTTGTTTTTATATTTGATCGCTGTGTGTAACCGGTCGCTGTCGTCAATTTTTAAAATACCCTTTTGCTAGTTCTGCGCGTGACATTCTGTAAACTTAATTAGGGTTCCGTACCTGAGGAAGAAAGGAACCCTTATCACATCTTTGTCCGTCTGTCTGTAACCTTTTTCTCGGGAACGCGTAGAGGAAACAAGTTGAAATTAATTTCAAATAGTTATGTCTACGTTCCTTAGGAGCTGTGAAAAACTCAAGCTTCTTAGTCAACGCAATAAAAAGATGCGGCCGTTTATGCCCCATATTTTGCACTTCCCGTTGATCTAGAATCATGAAATTTAGCAAGAAGCAAGGTCTCACAGCACAAGTATAGGAAAAATCCGAAAGTCGTTAATTAGGGTTCCGTACTCATAGGGTGTCGAATTGTTTGTCAGGTGCTACCAGTTGAGCTCCATATTTCACAGTAACTTATGACATCTTTCTTGTAATTTTCTAAAATAATTTATATTACGTGGTGGTAGCCGTGGTACGGAACCGTTTATGCACGAGTCTGACTCGCACTTGACCGGTTTTAGTCGCATAATATTTTTGTCTTGAAATTAGAAGTATACCTAGATGAAAATCTCCCACCTCTCCCACTCCCACTTGAAAATGAAGTAGCTCATTCGTTAGAATATTATTGTGATTTAATTCATGTTTTTAGTCACAGAAAAAGCCGCAAACAAATCTATTTTCTGAATCCCTGATTATATTTTATGGTACCTATTTTAGTTTAATTACAAAGTTAAAACTAAAATATATAACTTTTGCATTTCTCGTCAAGCATCATGAATAAAAATAGGTACCTAGGTACTTTCAATTCACATAACCAAATTCCTCAAAACATAAGGGCCTCGCAAATATACCTAGGTAGGTATACCGCCCGGAGCCTCGCAATGGCTAAGGCCGCCCGGCGCCCCTGACGACTAGGTACCTACTACCTACTACCTATTACCTACTATCATATTATTATCATAGTAATATTTTATATTAAGTATACCTAAATGTGAAAGTGTGTTCGTTTGTTGGTTTAAGCACAGAATAGGTAATAGTAGTAAGTTTAAGTATTGGTTTGTTGGTTGGTCCTTCCATCACGCAGCAACAGAGCAATGAATCGATCGATGGTTTTTTTGCATAGATACCTATACCTAGTTGAAGACCTGGACAGTGACATAGATTTTTTATCCCGGAAAATCAAAAAGTTCCCCCGGGAATTAAAAAACTTAAACCACACGGAAGAAGTCGCGGGCATCGCGTCGGCTAATATCGTTCCGACTAGGTAGGTATGTTATAAACTCAATTTGCAATACCTTATTTAAGTACTTGGCGTAGGTACATTGGTAGGTACAAAAATGTTAGTTTATTCCCTAAGTTCACTTCTTGAATCTTGCCAGAAAAGTCAAGATTCAGATTTGAAACAACGATTTAAAACAAAGTATTAATATAGATTAATTTAAATTGAATAACGTTTCCCTTGTAATAACGTTTTTTGACTGACATTTGCAGTCATTTTTACGTGGCATACAGGCTACGTTATAGGTCGTTGGCTTTTGAAAGAAAATGTTGGCACTCGGTGGCGATTTCGTCAGAATATTATGAATTCGTTAACCGAATCGTCCGAGCATTTTTAAATCTCCGGCAGGTAAAAACATTGTACCTACAAAGTCAATCGCTTGAGCCTTGTTAAGTAGTTGCTGCTTCGTATAAAACATTTTGAAACCCTAGAGTCTAACGAGTCTAGGGCCTAGGCTATAGCCTATAACCAACCCAAAGGCAGAAGCTAAAACACTTCTTCTTTTAGCTAGAAGAATAAACTGATTCGCTATTCCTTAAGTGTCCAGATGGAGTACCTACCTAGGTACCTATTCCAAATTATTCTAGTTAAATAGGTAGGTAGGTACTAGTGGTTCGCCCCGAACTGAGACCTCGCGGTATCCGTAAGATACCTAGTTTTATCTATCTTTACGTTCATAGACATCAGTAGTCAGTACTATCACTATCAGTAGACTATTTTTTTATTCCACGTTAAGATGGTGCTAACGTCTATTATTTGTAAGCATAAACGAATAAACTTTCACAGAGCGCCATCTATTGACATCATTGTGAAGTTCTGTTAAAAATACTGAAGCTCATTAAAAATTAAATAATTTCGTTTCCTTATAATATTTATCTAATTTTAGTATTTGTTGTTCAAGTACAGGATATAATTTAAATAATTGATCAAGTTAATTGATTGGTCAAGATTGATTGGTCTCAGCCTTTCAGAAAATTGAGAGTTCTGAGGTCAACTTTGGACGTTAGAAAATCTCCACTTTTTTAGGGGAAAAATAAAAAAACTAATTACTTATCTTTAAAATGATATATCGCAACCCTATAAGTATAACGCTATAAAAAATATTTTACTTCGCATTCGCTTCTATCAGACGGACGGACGGACGGACGGACAAGTGCAAATTCACTCAAGTAGACTCAGAGACCTTCGCTTCGCTCGGTCAATTAGTTATGTGCAGGAATACTAAGTAACACGTCTAAGAGCAAGCTTAGCGAAAGATAGTTTTTAGGGTTCCGTAGCCAAATGGCAAAAAATGGAACCTTTATGGATTCGTCATGTCTGTCTGTCTGTCTGTCCGTCCGTATGTCACAGCCACTTTTTTCCGAAACTATAGGAACTATACTGTTGAAACTTGGTAAGTAGATGTATTCTGTGAACCGCATTAAGATTTTCACACAAAAATAGAAAAAAAACAATAAGTTTTGGGGGTTCCCCATACTTATTTTGAGCTTGCCGGGGTAAATTGCACTGTTCTATATTATAGTTAGTTACATACCGAATACCGAATGACCGATCTACTGAGGTCTGAGAATATAGGTAAAATAGGTAGATAGGTGACTGATACTAGATACCTCGTTGGTGCGGTGTGACACATTACAATTAGTATTTATGCATTCATTCAATGCAACACTTCAAAATATTATGTTCCTAAAAATTTAATCCAATCACATCGGCATGACTTTTTTTAAGAAGCAATATCGCAGCCCCATTATTTGCCAATGCAGAATGATAAGTCTTACTTGCTTAATTAAACCTTTATAATAATATAGCTTCATTCCATCGAAGCGAAGGGCCACTTTTTACATTTGGCTCAAATTTGAAGGAATTACGATATTATTACAGTAGTATGTTCATGCTACGCAACATCCACACTCAGCGTTGCGACTAGCGATTCTAATTATGAATTAGTTTTCTTTAGCTGAAAATCAACCTTGAGATGGTAGTAATACGATTTGGATTCTTTTGCGATCAATTTTCATACGTAATCCTCACTTGAATAATAATATATTCAGTAGAGAAATGAAATAAGAATTTAGAAGTTATATCAGCTGTATTTTATATCTAAAGCAGACTTGAACAACACGTTTTTTACATGATACACAGTGAAAAATATGTAGAGACTATGCGCTTCAACAACGAAGACCATGGCGGTGAAGCCGGTGATTTGAGATTTAGTTACTTATTCATATTCTATTGTTATATATTTTGTACAATTTATTTGAAAATGGCAGTGGCACATGGAAGGAAGGCTCTTAGTTTCAGAGGATTACTTACTAGTTACTTCTTTTGCTATGAAAAAATAGGAAAAATGCAGAAAATGTTAGTTTGGCAGCAGGTACTTATAAGTTCAATGAAACGAACTACCTCGCCGATGGTTTTTATGTGACATACTTAGTACCTAGACATAAATTCTTGAGGGCAAACCCTAGAGTTGACAGATTTTTTGCTCTCATGAAGTATTTCCAAAGAAAATACATCATTTTCCCAATTGATATCCATACTTATATTATAAATGCGAAAGTGTGTCTGTCTGCTACGCTTTCACGGCCCATCTTTTACTGATAGAGATAGGTTATACCCCGGGGAAGTAAAGTATAGTTCAATAAAAACAATAGATTGGTTCTATCGTTATGTACACACTAACATTACAGACTGCAGTTATCAGGTTGCCATATTAATGTTCTGCAAAAAAACAGCTTTTATCATAAAAAAATAAAAATACCGTCCATCAACGAGGAATAACAAGCCAGACACATTAATTAACGAAGCAGGCCAGGCGAGCGAAGAAAATATAATATATAATAACATTATTATATTGCATTAGCGCTATGCTATTATGAGTAGGTAGGTAATACAACATAAGAAAGGAACAAGTGGAAATAGTTCTCAGGCATAGGTACGGTCTATAGCTTTCGATATTTTGCTAACTTCACGGCTATAATACTTATTGATTAACAGTAAATGATTAAAAACGTGGTTAGATTATGCTGCTGCTCATTTTCACGATTTCCTTCAAACTTTTTTTTTTGCTATCTGGATAGTAGGTACTTGCACTATTCAACAATCAACACACACCCTGAAATCATCCATCCGTTTGTACAACATATCACATAAAAAATAGAAGAAAATATGATATGCATGATATAATATATTTTAGTCGATACCTACATTCTAAATTTATTTTTTTATTTGACCATTTGGTCCATTTTAACCAATTTGAATTATCTGCTCCCCTACCTGTGATAGGAGGTTTCACGTGGTTTTCTTCTAAATTGGCCTGACTATAATCACAGCTATAATGTCACAATAAACACCCCTGACCTTGAAACTGCGCAGTGGTGAGTGCCAGATTGGATGATTTAGTACATACAAAGTGAGCTGAAAGTGAGTTACGACGGTTAGGGTCTCTACTCTCTATTCCGTCGCACAGTGGCTCGTCAAACTATTGGGGAATGGGGAACTTACCCCGGCCTGGCCCGGGTTTAGAGTTTAGACGTTTACTATGCCCCGGCCGCTTTTATGTATAAAACAACAATACACAGCCATACTTAATTACTTTAACATAATCATTGCATCGAATTTAAAGTAAACCAATGTTATACCGGTCTACGCAAAATTATTAACCTGTTACTATGTAGCCACCTTGTAGTCACGCATGTATTAGTAAAACTAATACATGCGTGACTACAAGGTGGTCGACAAGTGGGTTGTATAATATATACTTTTGACTTTAAACTCTATGTCAATGTGTTAGAGTTCATATTGCACATGCCTAGTTTAAATTAAAATGGCGGTTGGCGGTCCTCGAACGTAATTTAGTGCGGTAATAGTAGGTAATTGAACTTACATTGACTTTAACTTTTAAAAAATCTTTTTCAATACACTTGCTCGCAAAATGCACTTACAGAGGCAGTAATCAGGGCTTGTAAGTTAAATTTACTGCCCTCGTGCTTTTTTTTTGCAGAATTTACTGCCCTCGTGCTATTTTTTTGCAGTTTTTTTTTAATTTTTGTAAGGCCACTTTACTTCTAAATAAAAAGTTTTCTTGAAAGAAGGTTCATAATGATATTGACTTTGTATGTAGAAAACTTAAAAAATAATAACATTTAGATGTGGATTGATGAAATTAATTCATGAAATTAAAAATTGTATTTAATTTAGTTAATTAAAATTGTTTTAAGTTTTATAAATCAAAAAAGTAAAGGCTGAATAGTCCAGGCTGATAGTTAAGAGCTAGAACCTAGAGCCATGAAGCCAATTAAAAAAAACGCAATTACAACAACGCGCTTTAAATAGGTACTACTAAAATCTTGAATCTGTGCGCGCTATTTTTAAAAGTTTCATTGAGTTTTTCTTATAAATTATTAAATAATAAGATGAGTGGTTTATGTGATGTGTAATAATAAAATTAAATCAACAATAATGTATTTTAGCTGTGAGAAAAAAGTCGCGCTTGTAATAGCCGCCGAAAATCTCGACTAAGTATGGGTGTGAGAAGCCATTTTCTAGTGAGTACCTACGACCTACTCGACTTTTAATTTCAAGTTTTCTCACAAATGTATTGAAAAATATCGTGTGATACACGGGCGTTAAGGTTTTAACAAACTCGTGACGATGGTCAGCCCTCGACTGGCGTCATCGGGCTGACATTAGTCAACTCGTATGTAAAAACCTATTTACCGCCCTTATATCACAATAGTATATTTCATTACAAGTGTGGAAAGGCTGTCATTGCAAAGAGTTGCGACAAATGTTTACCCGAGCCGAGGCGCAGCCGAAAGCGAGGGTTGACAGTCGGAACAAGTTGCAATGACGGTTCCGCACGTGTACTGAACGACTATTTTTAATACAGTTGCGAAAAAATGAAGCAATTTAATAAAATAATAAAAACACAATAAACTCAACTAACTTAACATTTATTTCTTATAAAAGTTATAATTCACATATTACATTGAAATTGGTACAGTTTTTTATACTAACTGGGGAAGTTTTAGGTTGCATATTTACTGTTTGAGACAAACTATTATTAATTTCGTATGATTGTTCATGTATATTTGTCATACAATGGCGTTTGCTAGTTGATGGAGTTGGATCTGATGAATTATCATTATCAACGAAGGTAGATGGACGAACGTTCTCTGCAACATGTGAAGGAGACGGACTGGACCTTAAATTAATGGAGTGTGTGATTTTTTTCCCAGTTTCTAGTTTGTTGCATTTTCAGCATACTTTTTATCATCGAAAACCTCGACCATAACGTAGAAGGTTTTAATTTTGCTGAGAGTTCGGAGAAGTATGCCAACATAACATTTTCTGAAAAACTATTTGCTTTTTTCTCTTCTCTCCACGCAATAAATTCGTCGTATGTAGATATGTAGCGACTTTTTGACTTTTCCGGTAAAATGTTCTCCGAAGCATTTTGTGCAATTATACTGAGTTCCGGTGGTGTTAATTCAAAAAAACTAGTTTCGAAATTACTCATTTTGTGCAACAAACAACTAAACTCGCAAAGAAAATTTCTGAAAAATGGCGCCAACCGTAGAATATAAGCAGTTTTTTTTTTCTTCACCCATTCTGGTAGGCAAAGGGAACTATGCCCATACAGTCAAGTCTTCAGTAGAATTTTTTTATTGATATGAAATGAAATTTAATGAGATGAAATGAAATGAAACCTAACCAAACCATTAAATCTGATATTGAAACAAATTAGTAGCTTCAATGCATGAATCATAAAAACTTCTATGATTTTTTTTAGTAAAAACTTCATGGTTGGCTTTTCTTTTTAATAGACATTATTTTGACAGTTGGGAAAGAGAACGCACGAGTTCGGGAAAGGTAAAAAAAAAGCACGAGTATGTAATAGCCCACATCCCGAACGCTATACGTCCCTGCAATACGCCACTTTTTGAGCAACTGTATTAAAAACTACTATTTCAGCTTTCTTCTTCACAACTATGCCAAGGTCGGGGGGGCTTGAGCCCAATTCAAAAATATCATCACTCAACAATGAGACTAAAATGTAGATAATTGAAAACTTTAATAAAGGTATCATCAGGCTTTCACAATGTCTTTATTGATAGGCTTTGTTGATAGGTAGGTATTTAGTACTACATCTGTGGTACCTACTTACTTTCCTAAAAAAAGGTAAGGTAGGTAAAAAGTTCATAAAATTGTACTTTTATTATTACCTACAATGATGTTTTAGTATTTAGGCGTAGGTACCTATCTACTTCTATGAGTATGATTACCATATTACCTAATAGCTATCTACTACCTAGTACCAGCAGGGTTGGGCAGTATTTGAATTACTTGTAATTAAAATACGTAATTGAAATACAAATACGTATTTGGTATTTGTATTTCAATTACTTACTTAAAATGTAATTTGTAATTGGTATTTCAAATAGGCAGGTACCTGACGCCGAGGTATTTTGTAATTAGTATTTCAAATACTTGAGGCTTCAAAATACATTTGAATAAAATACATTTTACCTTCGTGAGTGTGAGTGCGAGCCGAGAGTATAATGATGGTAAAGCAGCTAAGAGTTGGCAACACTGCACCTATTATGTACCTATAATACTGTAGTTGTACGATAGGACTGTACGTCAAAATCTTGCCATTCATGCCTTGAGACAAGTTACAAAAAACATGAAATACGTTTTACGATTACGTCTTATTTTGTATTTTGTAATTTGTATTTTGTATTTCAATTAAAAATAGCTAAAATACTGTATTTTGTATTTTATATTTCAAATACCTTACATAAAGGTATGTATTTTGTATTTCGTATTTTAATTACTTGCGTAAAGTATTTTGTAATTTGTATTTCAATTAAAGCAAAGCATGTATTTTGCCCAGCCCTGAGTACCAGTTACCACTTACCACCGACTAAAATTACTAATTTTGCTACGCTACGTCATTAGTTCTAGACTTCAGCTGTGGCTGTGTTCAGTATGGCCATAGAGATGTTGCCTCTATGTTGCGATGAACCATCGACCATACAACTAACTGATGCTATGCAGTTGCTATGCCGATTGCCGGGTGCTGATCAAACGTGAAATAAAATGGATGTCGAATTGTAGTTCTTATTTTTATGTAGTTAAAGACGCGTGGAAATTCACCGTGATTACGACGCGACGTCACACTAGAATGGCGGCCTCTACCAAACCAACGGAACTTACCGCGGTCATTGTTCCACGTAGAAAGGAGAGGTTTTCTGCCTGTCTCGCTCTTTATGTTTCCATCTTTTTTACTCGGTGAAGGAACTGCCACAGTGTAGCGACTTACAGTTGGAATTATTGGAAATAGGTACCTAGCTGAACAATGACCGCGAAGAACGCTGCGCACCACCCGCGCTTTCAGCCGACCGATATTTTGGTTGTTTGCCGATGATTTGGATTTTAATTAGATACCTACCTATAGGTACTGGATATTGCATTCAGCTCATAGCATGCGGATCGTTGGGTTCACGTAAGTATTAATAAGATCACCGTTTTAATTGAATATGAACATTAATATCATTTATACTAACGAAACATTAAAATATAATGCTTCAGCCACACCTGCGCGCCCGATTGGGTAAGATTATTTCATAATATTGGAATACGTGTCGTGTTTTTATTATAGGAAGAGTCATTAATCATTATCAAACACCTGCGCATCTTATTTTACACGTACCTACTACTATACAGTAGGTACTAGGTACGCCGTACGACATCAATTTCAATTTCATTTATTTGATCAAAAACATACAATATACATGATGCACAGTTATCAAAAAGTAATACAACACAATAAAGTTTTATATAAAAACTTAAGGTTTTTCATTAATTTAACACTTAATTAGTCTTAGATATACATCATATAAAACAAAGCATTTTGTTACTGCTGCGCTAGGGAACCTGTATGACAGCAGTAACGACTTCCTCCAGGATCTCACTGAGTGACTTATAAGTGACAGGATTACTTATAATATATTAATGTTAAACTAAATTAAATTAACAAGCAGTGCGCGTTATAAAGTGTGTGCATCTATTTGTGTGGGGGGGGCGGGGGGAAGGGTGAGAGTGTGTATGAGTGTGTTTGTGTTTGTTAGTGAGTGTTTGTGAGTGAAAGTGTAGTTTTAGAGCTGTGAGTAAAACTAAGAGTTTATGGGTAGCTTCTAATGGATAGAAGTTAATGGGATTTTAAGAAATTAAAAAAAAAAAAAAAAGAAATTAAGAAACGACAATCATTTTTTAATTTTTATTATATCTTCAGTTTCTTCGTAACTCTTACCTAAGAGAAATTTAGTTATTTCTTCTTTGCATTGAAACAAATTCAAGGAATAAATAGGAATAGACTTACTTATGGTATTATAAAGAAAAGGCCCTAGAAAACATTGCTGTCTGTGAGCATGTGAAGTGGAGAATTTATCAATCGTCATTACTCTGTCCTTACGTCTTTGATTATGGAAATCCTTCGATTTGTACAAATTAAGATTTTGATGATATTTGAAGACAATTTTTAGAATATATGACTGTCTTACAGTCAGGATTTTAGTTTCTAAATATAATTCTTTGGTAGGAAATAGCTTAGGTTTATTATGCAGTATTTTGAGGATGGCTCGCTGAGCCCTTTCAATGTTTAACATATAGGTTTTATATGTCCCGCCCCAGATATTGATACAATATGCCAAAATAGAATGACAAAGAGCAAAGTATGACATCCTCAGAATTGATGGATCAGAAATAGATCTTAAACGTTTAAAAATTACAATTAATTTTCTAATTCTACTTGTTAAAATTTTGGAGTGTTCAATCCAACTAAGTTGGCTATCTATTTGGATTCCAAGATATTTAAGACAAGAAACTCTTTCAACTATTGGGCAACTGCAGATAATTTCATTAGAGGAACATGAGTGAGCTTTAATAATAATATGTCCTATATCAGGCATAAACCGTAAAGTTTTTGAAAAAGCAATGCACTTAGTCTTGCTAGTATTTATTGATAATGAGTTTGCCTGAAGACATTTAATGACCTTAGCAAGACCTGTTTCCGCTAATCGAGAAACTTCATTCCATGTGGAACCATGAAATAAAAGCGTCAGCAAAAGCGACAATTTTTCCACCAGTAAGCTCAAGGTCGCACAAATCATTGACGTAAATCAAAAACAAACAAGGCCCCAGGATACTTCCTTGAGGTACACCAAAAGAAACAATGGATTCCTCACTCAAAAAGTCCCCTAGTTCAACCCGTTGAGTTCTATTTGAAAGGTAACTTTCAAAAAGACTGAGCGCAGTTCCTCTGATACCTACTGCTTCCAGTTTATTTAATAAAATAGGAATAGAAACTGTATCGAATGCTTTAGCAACATCTAAAAAAACACCAATACATTTCTGTTTATTATCAAGTTTACGAGTAATAAAATCGGTTAATTCAGAGATAGCACTTTCTGTTGATTTTCCTGATAAAAAGCCAAACTGATTCTTCGATATAATTTTGAATTTATCCAAGTAAGATATTAATCTTTTATATAAAAGTCGTTCTAGAATTTTTGATAAAGATGTCAAAATAGAAATTGGGCGGTAATTGGACAAACTACTTCTATCGCCGCCTTTAAAGAGGGGCTTAATCAGAGCTTTTTTGAATAAGTCAGGAAAAATTCCTTTTTCAAAGCTTAAATTGCAAATATGCGTAAGAGGGGCAGCAATTAAATGTTTAGACATCTTTAGTATTTTTGACGGGATACCATCACACCCAGTCGCACAATCTTTTTTTAATCCTGTTATAAGGGAAATAATCTCAGAAATATCAGTGTCTAAAAGGCCGAAAGTATTTATAGGACTATTATAACCGAAGCTGGATGTAGGATGGCTTCCATCAGTTCTATTTTGATTAATACTGTTAGCTAATTCTTTCCCAATATTTATAAAATAATCATTAATTTTATTAACAGACAGCTTAGGATCACCAAACATTCCTAGAAGAGGGTCTTCCAAATTATTTTCTTTCTTTATATTAGTGTGAGTCAATTGTTTTAAAATATCCCATGTTTTTTTAATGTTATTACTAGCTTTCATTAATTCAGAGTTTTCGTACTCTTTTTTGACTTTTTTTAGAATAGAATTACAAAAATTCCTATACCTTTTATATGAAATTTTAAGAATTTCATTATCAGGAGCCCTTTTGCTCTTGCGATGCAAACAATCACGGTGCCGGATACATTTTAAAAGTCCTGGAGTGATCCACGGTTTTAGTATACGCTTGCGAGAAGGTATAGGTTTGATTTCCGTATTATTAACAATAGCTGTAGAAATTTCATTAACTAGGATTTGGGCTGCTACGTTGACACCAGACTCGCTCATTACAGTGCTAAGGTCAACTTTTGCTAGGTCATTCACTGCCTGTTCAAAGTTTATTTTTTTATAAGTCCTGTTTATTGTATTTCGGAAAACTAGATTTTTTAGTGCAAATACTATAGTGTAGTGATCTGTTATAGTAGTGGGTAATACAAGTGTTGTTGCCGGACAGATTGTTTTTAGCATCAAATGATCAAGACAGCTTGATCCTCTGGTAGGGATAGAATGAGCCGGCAACAAACCATTAATGGCCAGTAAGCTTAAGTATGGTTCAGTTAATTTATTGTTAGTGTCGGTACTAAGTATGTTAATATTAAGATCACCTGATAAAATTATGTTCTTAAAGCTATTTAAATCGGAAAGTACCTCGTTTAAGGAGTTAAAAAAATTATCCAAGTTCAAGTAAGAAGGTGGACGGTAGATGGCAATTATCGCTGTTTCTTTCCCTATTTTTATGACTAAACAGTTACAGTCGCATATGTCCGGTTCAGAAACTGCTACAGAAATTTTATTCTGAATATAAACCGCAACTCCTTCATTTTGGGTAAGATGTTTAGTCGAGCAATAAAAACTATAATTTTTTAGTGCAGGTGGGTAACTGTTATTTTTTAACCACCACTCAGTCAATACTATGATGTCCAGATGATAATCCAATTGTGTCAGCAATATCTCCAACTGAGAGAAATTTCTATTAAGACTTCTTATGTTCTGACACATTAGCACTAATTGGTTAGATTTGTCAAGAATATATTGTTTTGATGCGCTGATGTCACATAGACTAGAACTAGATATACTATAATCATCAATTTCAGAGATAAGGACAGATAAGATAAGATTTCAGACATCCCTACATTATTAATTATTATGTTACGGCATACCCACTGATGTAGTAGATTTGTCCCTATGTTCGAAGATATACCTATTATGTATGTGTGCTCAACTCTACTCTATCCCTATCGATGCACAGCCATCATTCTAGGTATTGTTAGGTGGAATAGTTTAGCTATAATGCTGTTGATTTTATGCATGCACAACATAGTTAACAAACTCTCAGCATTTAAAACGTAATTTTGTGCATAGTTAACTCACCAGTCTCCAGTCATATTATTACCACCCTTCTTATTAAGTAGGTACCTACGTAGGTTCAGTGTGCAGTGTAACGATCGCAATCATTTTTGATTGGCTAATACAATAAATTCAGCCAATCACAACAACTGAAATTGTAACAATGATTGATGCAGGTGTTACACCAATCGTGTACCTACATCATTTACTATGTAACTTACAATTTACATAGTAAATGATGTAGGTACACGATTGGTGTACTAGTACGACCTTTTATTTGCCTGAGGTACCTAGGCGTCTTCCGTTTAAATTACTAGTTTTAATTAATTAAAATTACTTTTAATTAAATCGTTTCCGCCATGTGGAGTGCTGACTCAGCGATTGATAGCTGGTGGATAGACCTACGGCCTATCTAATTAATTATAATGTAGGTAGGCCGTAGGTACCATTCAACGGTCTTATTGCGAAAAGTTTCGACCAACCTTTCGTTTGGTTGTTGGTTAAAGGGACGGTAAAGGCATTTATTACTAATGGAGACGGTGCGAATTGTGAGCATTTTCCTCTCTTATCATTACTTATAATAAAATTAATATCATCATAGGTATTTTATCTAAAAGTTTTGCAAGTATCGAACACTTGTAGGTAGGTAGGTAGGTATATGATGGTAACTAAAATCACTAAAATACTCAACTGTGTCTCTCGCTATAATAAGTAGATCGCCAGGAATCACAGAATACATTGAATATGCCAGGAACACCCAGGAATTAGGATTTCTTCTAATAATAAAGACAGAAGTTAGTTTATGGGCTAATAGAGAAGTATTTTTAGGGCTAAGCTATAGCGTTTTGTCATTTTGTGATCTAGCGCCATCTAGTTTGCTATTATTGAAATACTTGCTATTTCGTTCAGAGTTGCTATATTAAAAATTTGGAATGGTTATTTTGAATGGTAGTTTTTACGTTCAGAAAATGAAATAATATGATTATATACTGTTTGTCTTTGTGTGCCTAGTTACCAATTTTTGTTTAAATATACAAATCATATATCTTGAAATCAATTGGATCTTTGTAAAAGTATAATCCATCAGTTAATTATTAATAAACATAATATGATGTTTTTATATTAAAAAAATAACCTTAAACATACAATAATTATTAAGTAATACAATAATAAAAGATTTGGCCTGAGGATAACTTGTGCTAGGAAAAAGTGTGTTCATTTTAAATCTGTTTGATAATTGACTTTTTTTTTGTACCAAAAAGTTATACAATACGTAGAAAAACAGAAACATAGTGGACAAGGAAACACTTATCTCTATAAGAGATCTCTACCAGTGACCCTTGGCAGTGAGAAAGGTTGTGCAGGAGCTTTTGTTAGTATTTACCGTTTAACTAAAGGATGTGCCTGAAATGGAGAACACAAAAGGGTCAAAATATTATTATCAAATATACCTAAAATCGGAGCGTAGATCATGACGTATATTACATTAGTTTTTATTTCACTTCAATACAGTATTTCCAAAGTTATAACGACGAGAAGTTTCAGCCCTTTTTTGAATTTCCGAGATTACGCGCGCTCATACTATGACGTCACACTCCCGGTTACCCGCAATCGTGAACGGTGAGCCGCTAGTCCGGTGCTTGCATCATACTAATATTATAAATGCGAAAGTGTGTTTGTTTGTTGGTTCGTAGGTTTGTTGGATCGTCCTTCAATCACGGCGCAACGGAGCAATGGATCGACGTGATTTTTGGCATGGGTATAGTTGAGGGCCTGGACAGTGACATAGGCTACTTTTTATCCCGGAAAATTAAAGAGTTTCCGTGGAAATAAAAAAAAGAGAGCTACGGAGATGATGCCATAGGGTATATATTATATATACAGTTAAAAAGAGAGAGAGACGTATGTACCGTCAAGTGCCGAATAATAAATAATTCCTCATTTTTGGGTCCTCGGGCACTTATAAAAAGAGTTTATCAGGTGTTTTAACTGTTGGATTGAAGCACAAAGGCACAATACAGTATTTTTTTTCCATTTTTACCACAGATAACTTTATAATTTTGATTTTTACTGCGCAGCGGCGTGCGAACGAGAGCGCGACTGTTGAATGACCGGGAGTCTGACGTCATCGGCTAGTTAGCGCATGCCCGCGTTTTTAAAAACCTTCGGCCGGAAATACGCACTTTGATCGTAAATATCTCAGCCATTTTTTAAGATATGAAAAAAGTAAAGACACAGTTTTTCTCGTAATTTTTTGTAGATTTATTTCGAATGTAAAGTAAAAAACGTTTGTCAGACCCATTATACGTGAGTTTCAGGTTTTCATGTAAAGTAATTAATAAGGACAAAATTGGTCCAAAGGAGCAACTTTGATAGCCTTCTAGTAATAAATCTAAATATATAAAAGGAAAAGGTGACTGACTGACTGATCTATCAACGCACAGCTCAAACCTCTGGACGAATCCGGCTGAAATTTGGCATGCAGATAGCTACTATGGCGTAGACATCCGCTAAGAAAGGATTTTTGAAAATTCAACCCCTAAGGGCGTAAAATAGGGGTTTGAAACTTGTGTAGTCCACGCGGACGAAGTCGCGGGCATAAGCTAGTTAGTCATAAATCTTCGTGCAAAAATTTATGAAAAATATTTAGTACGCTGATTAAAAAGCTCCATTCAACGATACCTCAACTTAAGTAGCTCAAAGTTGAAATAATACTTGCTTCAATGAGAGCCCCACTTAAACAAAATTTTTTATAACATTTTATATTATAATTTTCAGCTGTAGGTTATCAAATTACATGTCGGCAGTGAATTTGAAGCAGGAATATTTATCAATTTGAAAGTTATAAGACCTTGTAAACAAAATTCAACATTTAAATATTTTTTATTCAAATATTATACTTCTACAAGTGCTTTTAAATCGTCGAGTAATCTACCGCTGGTTCGGAATGCCTTCAGACGGATAAGTGTCAATCCATCCAAGTAGACTCGAATAGACCTAGAAGTAGACTCGCTTCGCTCGTTCAAAAACCGGCCAAGTGCGAGTTGGACTCGCGCACCGAGGGTTCCGTACAAACCTGTAGTAAGTTTTACGATTTATGACGTATTAAAAATAAAAATTACGTTTGTTGTATGGGAGCCCCCCTTTAATATTTACTTTATTGATATTTAATTATTTATTTTGAAAGGTAATATACAAGTTAATAATCTGTGAAAATTTGAACCGTCTACCTGTTACCGTTTTTGATATTGAGCAAAAAAATACGAAAAAAACACGTTTATTGTATGGGGACCCCCCTTAATATATATATTTTTTTAATTTTTAGTATTTGTTGTTATAGCGGCAACGGAAATACATCATTTGTGAAAATTTCAGCTTTCTAGCTATCACGGTTTATGAGATACAGCCTGGAGACAGACAGACAGACAGACAGCGGAGTCTTAGTAATAGGGTCCCGTTTTTACCCTTTGGGTACGGAACCCTAATAAAACAGCTGAATTGATTGAAATAAAATTTGAAACGCAGTTCTGTTATATCGTGTTCGTGTAGGGTATGTACTCTACATTAAATTAAAAATTACAAGAAAGAAAAGATTCCTACGTACTCAAATAAATTAAAATCACGCGGATGAAATCGCGGGAAAAAGGTAGCTATTTATTAAATGGTAGCTTATTTGTCTACAATGTGGCAACATCGGTATAATGAGCGCCACTCGTGAGCGAAACGTTCGCTCGATCTCGCTCTGTCGATCGAGTTTGGCAGTGGAAGCCATTTTATTCTTGTGAATGTTATAAAATATTTTTCGGGATTTCTCGATTTAAAACTAATCGTGTCAATGTGTGCCTACAACAAGTGTCTTTTGTGACGTGCATTCGTGCTGTGAAAGTTGATAATGTACGTGTTTCAAATCGGTTTGTGTTGACCTGCCCGTTTCTCAAACGGACGTAAGGCAGGCATCGATTAGTGCAGACGGCAGCCTCTATAACGGCGAATCGAGGCCCTGGAATAGCAAGTGGTGTGCGCCATGGGCAACAATGCTGCCACCGCTAACAAAAAAGTGGATGCCGCCGAGAGCGTCAAGGAATTCCTTGACCAGGCCAAGGAGGACTTCGAGGAGAAATGGAAGAAGAATCCTACCAACACCGCCGGACTGAACGACTTCGAGCGAATAAAAACGCTCGGGACAGGCTCGTTCGGCCGAGTTATGATAGTTCAACATAAACCTACGAAGGAATATTACGCTATGAAAATATTAGATAAGCAGAAAGTTGTAAAATTGAAGCAAGTAGAGCATACGTTGAACGAAAAACGTATCTTGCAAGCGATTAATTTTCCTTTCCTCGTAAGCCTTAAGTTTCATTTCAAGGACAATTCCAATCTGTATATGGTGTTGGAGTACGTTCCGGGCGGTGAAATGTTCTCACACCTCCGCAAGGTGGGGCGCTTTTCGGAGCCTCACTCTCGGTTTTATGCCGCCCAAATAGTCCTAGCGTTCGAGTATCTCCACTACCTGGACCTCATCTACCGGGACCTCAAGCCTGAGAATCTGTTGATCGACTCGCAGGGTTACCTCAAAGTGACTGATTTTGGTTTCGCGAAGAGAGTTAAAGGCCGCACGTGGACGCTGTGCGGCACCCCTGAGTACCTCGCGCCCGAAATCATCCTCTCAAAGGGCTACAACAAGGCGGTGGACTGGTGGGCGCTGGGCGTCCTCGTCTATGAGATGGCGGCTGGTTATCCGCCATTCTTCGCCGACCAGCCGATACAGATATACGAAAAAATAGTATCAGGTAAGGTTCGCTTCCCTTCGCATTTCGGCTCGGATCTTAAAGACCTCCTACGCAATCTTCTACAGGTGGATTTGACGAAGCGATACGGCAATCTAAAAGCGGGAGTGAATGACATTAAGGGACACAAGTGGTTTGCGAGCACTGACTGGATTGCAGTCTTCCAAAAGAAGATTGAAGCACCGTTCATACCTCGCTGCAAAGGCCCTGGGGACACTAGCAACTTTGATGATTATGAAGAAGAGGCATTGCGTATCTCATCGACGGAGAAGTGTGCAAAGGAGTTTGCCGAGTTCTGAGCCCTCAGATGGAGCCTGCGCATGGACATTACCATGCACAGGTGTCTTGTTATAGTGAATCTTCCATGACGGAGTCGTGGGAAAGCAGTGTCTCTTGCGGGCAGCTTTGGGTGTATATAGACATTGAAGAGCCCCAAGTCGGCACCACAAGTGTATCAAATGAGTGTAGGATGATGTAGAATTGACCCTGATAATTTTGTGGCATACATTTGCTTAGTGCCCTTTCAGTTGGAATAAAATATAGAAGGGGAGGTGTGAAGGTCCCTCTGGTGATATTCTCCGAGACAAAAACTGATAGTGTAGCAGTGTTACTGAACCTTATTGTCAGTACTAAGTGTTCTTTTGGTACTCCGTAGTTTGCCTTTGATAGCATTGGAATGTGGTAAGCTTTAGCCTTTTTTTAAATTGTTTTTTATGCAATTGATACAGATTATGTAACAATAATTTAGGTTTTCTTGTCGCTTATTTAGATTTATAAATTCTCACATCTACTCTTCTTAATTTTTGGTAATATCAAGAGGCAAATTACTCTCATGTTATTTTCAGTCACTAATTAAGTAAGTAAGTCTGTTGTTTTAAGGGACATCTTTAAGTGAGTTCGGAGATTTAAATGCATAGATTGCCTTAATTGTACAAAAAAACAAACTTGTATCACATTTTTATTCTTTTATTCATATATGTATAACTACTCTAATTAAGTACTATTGGTCAGTAAGTATCTCATAAATCAGATATGAATTCTAAGATAAAGGCAACTCTATTTGTTTAGATATCTTAGTTATTAAATAACGTTTAAGTACTGATAAGGTGGTCATTCATCACAAATGTGACATTTACAAGTAACCACCACCACCACTACAGCCCATTGACGTCCCACTGCTGGGCATAGGCCTCCACTCTCCTAGGAGAGAGGGAATTAGAGCTTAGACCCACCACGCTGCTGCAATGCGGGTTGGTGGGCTACAAGTAAAATTAATAAATTTAAAAGAGTCAAAAGTTAACCTGGAAACCAAGTTGTAGGTTCATAGTCGTACAGGATTGAGGAAATATTAGTATTTAGTTGCTTGTCCTAGCTATAGGTAACTGTAGGGCATTTTGTGTGTCATAGTTTCCTGAACCAGTTTATTAATGAAGTAATACTAATTATTGCAGTTTCATCATAGGATATGCCTTATGTTACAGGTAAAGTTAAATTTTATACCAAACAATTTTTTTTTTAATAAATATTAAAAGTTTGCTGAGTAAAGAAAGGAAGGAAAGAGGTTTATTGAAAATTACACCAAGCTTTTAACTAAGAAAACCATTTAAGTATCTGCATATATACAAATACTAGGTAAGTACAGTGTTTATATTAACAATATGTGTTTGTGTTTTGTAGGTACAATTAACTATTTGATTGACTAGGTATGATTTAGAAAAAAATGCTGTCTGCACAACTGTGAAAATCTAAAGGTGTACCTATTCTCAACTTTCCCTGGCCAATCATTAAATAGACTCTTGTTATTTAATTAATTTATTATTATTTATTTAAAAATATTACTTAATTATTATACGAAGTTGATGCCTTATTTTGCCAAACTGGTGAAGGTCAAAATGCCATATTTGCTAAGAAAAGGTAGTCAAGAACTCCAAGGTTAACGGTCATGTTTTCTCAAGTATAACAGTTAGATTCTAAAAATAATAACTAAGTAAGTAAATAGAAACACCAAATATTTGATATCTCACCAGTAGAAAATAGGCAAAAAAGTAAGGTAAGTAATAATGAGAGATCATTCTGAGTGAGAGATCATCAATCAATGTTAAAAAAAGTCGTATAACATTAATAAAATTGATACTAAAAGAACAGTATTGCCATCTTTATGTTCCTGCAGAAAGGGATAGTATGTATGTAATATGTAGGTACATACTTCTCAATGTAGATTGTTTGCACAAACAAATTAAGCATAGCACTTTGTCAGTACTTAAATGTTAATTAAGTAACTAACTACATACTTACTTTGTTAATAATTATTATACTGTAAAAGTTATTTTTTTTGACTTTGTTATTGTGTTTATTTAAAATATTAATGTTAGATCAGCTGATATTTTTAATTAAGGAATTGCGTAACTACATAAATTTAATTAAGTAAAAGAGATTAATTTATTGTATTTTGCTGTAGTAGTGTTCATTTGTGCAATTCCACCAGTTTGTGATCTGATGAAAGAATTTGTTTGGATTTAAGTGTAATTGTATAGTTCCTTATTTTGTAGATTTAGGTATTGTAAAGGTGAAGTGAGACCATGTGCACCGGGCTGCATGCAGTGATCACAGCTTGCATAATCTGATACTTATTCTCTGAGCTTGCATGAAATACACACACATTACATTAAGTTGAACATCTTACTACTACAG
This sequence comes from Erebia ligea, assembly GCA_917051295.2. NCBI lineage: Eukaryota > Metazoa > Arthropoda > Insecta > Lepidoptera > Nymphalidae > Erebia > Erebia ligea. The sequence continues at coordinate 4,304,084 of OU785232.1, forward strand.
AACATCGTCTGTCAGTTAACTATGTCACATCGTGATAAAGGTGTAAAAGAAATTTCACAATGTGGGATAGACTAAAAGGGAATCAGTACCATGGTGACCACATATTCTCATTGAATCAGACAGGTAATCACTTATCAAGTGTCAAAGAAGCATGCATTTCCAGCAATCATGACTTAAACAATGAACTGTAACAAGATGAAGTGAATTACTTAACTGTTAAAAGTATTGTTTTGAAATTAAAACAATATTTAAGATAACAAAGTTATCCATATCCATCTCATTTACTTCTTACAATGATATTTTTGACATTATGAGAAAGACCTTAGTACAGCACAGGTCCAAGGTATTTAATAATTTAAGAAGTACAATATGAATCATAGTTTTGTTTCAAAAAGAACCAGTTATATTAGCAACAGATGTCGCATGCAACACTTTATAAAAGTCAAACATAAGCCTAGTTTTGCATTTAAGTTTATTGGTATGCATGTAAGGACCACCTTATTATTATTCGTGTGCACACTCACACATGCATAGCTCAACTTACACCTTTCAACCAATGCCATCATAGCCTCAAAAATGAATGTTATTTTAGTACAATGCTTTGGTGGCTATGATTTTAATTTTTTATTGCATTGGAATTTCAAATTATTGTAAATAATAAAAAAACTATTAAGTAATAATTGTGAAAAATAATACCAGTGCTTAGAGTGTGACATAATTGATGGATTGCCCTATTTTATACAATAATAATAACTATAGACTATAGAAAATAAAGTTTAAAATTGTCAATGTTAAGTAACTTATAGATTGCTGTCCATAATTAGTATGAGTTCAACAATTTTGGTTTGTTCAATGCAAGTATTTATTTGATCATATGGCAAGTTTATATAAAAAAAGTTTTTTAGCATTAGGTGTAGGTCTTCAATCCAGTCTGTAATCAGTGTTCAAAGTAAGAACAGGAAAGTCAATGAACCTCAACTACTACCTATCAACTGTCACTAGAATATTATGATTTGTAAGGAAAATAATTTGCATAAAAGTAATAATTTAAGATCTATTTAAGTATAACTAGTTGAAAATACCAGGCCGAGGCATCCCTATTTTTACTATGAATACGCTATACAAATAATTATCTTCCTAGTTATTTGTAGAGAATTCTGCATTGTGAAAGCATTGAACACAGATGTGGTTATAGTCATTAGGTTAAAAACAACCTGGGATGGTTACTTAACCAATTTTGCACATAAATTATAACATATATAATATTAAGAACATAATATAGTGTGTAACCGTGAGAACTGCTCTTTGAATGTCAAATTTTTTGTTGATTGAAATCCACTATATATATATATATATATATATACCTATTATATTATATCACTATGATATATTATATCAGCAGATGCTAAAGCATATCAACTCTTTAATCATTAAAAGAATCATTCTAAATGACATAAGTAAATAAAATTGTTGTCCAGCAACAATAGCATTAGTCAGTGTAATGTTTATTTTTTTTTATTTCAAATGCTTAGGAGTAGATTTACTGTTAATTTTTAAAATATTTGTACTTTGAAATATCATTAAAGAATTACACTGTTTAAAGTTAAACTTATTAAAGTCTTTGTTATTCAGGATTTGTTTTGGGAAAGAGTCTCCTACAAAAACATTACACTAAAAATGTAAACAATAAAAGTATTATTTTTTTGGTATTAAGTAAAGAACAATGAACCTATTTCACATTGAAACAAAGACTAGGACAGCCAACCAAACACCAACAAAGGTTAGGACCTGTCAACTATCACTTCAAAATAACCCTTTGTAAGGCTATTTTTTTGCATTATGAAACAATTGGCAAACAAATACTCAAGTAGGTACATATTTTGAATCGTTTATTCTCAATCTGCAAAATATATTTCCAGCTGTCCATTTTTAGTTTGAAAATATATTTTTGATGTCTTTTTTAAATACTTATTTACTATTAAAATTCTATTTTTCTTGACTTGAACAGCAATAATTTTTCTCTAAAATTTTTCTTGTTTATTGTGGAAATGTACCTACTTAAGTAAATATTTTTTAAAAACAAAACATGTTCAGACCTTTGTAATGCTGCTCGAGTTTCGTGCCATAAATATAATTTCCTAATGTATAAGCATTGTTTTTATTACATTTCCAAATTAAACTTGACTTTCTCATTACAGTACTAAGTAAACCTTGCACTATTATACAAAATCATTAGAACTCGAATTAGTTGTAAGGATAAATAATTTCCATAGTATCATTATGTCTTACATAATGCTAATGTTCATTATAATAAACCCAGCCTTACCGATTTTGATTACTTAGCTAACTTAAAATTTACACTACTAACGAATTAACTTTATTCAACTTTTTAATTCAGTTTTCGTGACTATTCGTGGAAAAAAAAACACATGAGAAAATATCAGCAATTTTCATACTATTTTGTTATATAGGTAGATAGTTAATGTAATGTGCCTAGCATTCAGAATTTATCATGCAGAAAAGTATATCTATAGCTGTGGATAACATCTTGAGATATAGTGGAGCATTAATAATCTAAGATTACTTACTTTCATGCTATTGTTCACTAGACTTTTATTTTCATTGTCTCTTATAAGTAATTACTGGGCGTTTTTGTGATAACTCTCACTGTTTCAGCATTGTTTAGTTATACATATTTACTTAGTTAATGTTGATGTGTTTCTACTTTGTTTGTTAATTTATAAGGACCATGTTAGATTTTCGCATTCACCTTAATTGTTCCTTTAGTGGCAAGCATATTTTTTGGATTGGATTTATATATTTAGGGATTAATGATGTGTACTTTTTATCATTGTATATAAACTAGAGTGATTGTGTCCCCATCAATATATTTAGGAGTTTCAAATATCTGCTTGATATCTGCAGATTTTCATTCCATAAGCTTCACAAAGTGCTTACCGTCGACTCATTAGACCAGTGGTTCCCAATTAGACTAAGTAACTATTTCAAGTACCTACTTTTTGGAAAATATAGCAATAATGTCATTTTGTACCACCCTATAAAAGAATCAAACTCTTAATTCGTTTCGATGTTCTATTGATTACTTGTAACTTTTGAAGAATATTTTCAATCAGCTAAAGATAAAGGTAGATAAATGTTTATATTGTCTACACTATCTACCTATACTTAACAATCGTCTAATTACAAACATTTACTTATGTAGTTACAAGAGCCAGATCACATGTAGCTTCATTAACCAAAATATAAATAGTTTATATAACTGTGTATTTGTATTTACTTAAGTCGCCTGATTATGGAATTCGAATATTTTGACTGAATGCATTGACATCGTGGCGATCATATTGTAATTACTTATGTAGTTGAATTTATATCATTGTCACTAAAAACGATGAACTATTGCAAACTTAATTATTTCATCAAAGTTTCGTTATTGGCCCTTAGTTTATCGTGATTATCCCTTAAATTATTCATAGAAGGGATACGCACTGATAACTTTTTTTATCGTAATTGGGAAACACTGTAGAAGACATTCTAATGTGAACATTTTTAAGGCCATTTTGGATATTAAGTACATAATATAAACATTAGCGTGTATGTGTATTTGCGAACAGTTTTTTTGTATCTGTGCGTATAGTTAATGTTAAAATGTTCACGTCTAGATCTATATTATATCGAGTGCCTATAGCATTGAAGAATTCAAATGTAAAAAGTCAGTTAATTTCAAATAATTATTTGTCACCATGTATTGATCTTCCATAAAATTACGATGAAATTAAAAATATCGATGTAACAGTAAAACATTTGTTTGATTACGATCCAATTTAAGAGCAATTTATTTCTGGTGCCACAAAATGATTGTGCTGGTGCGGCTATTTGTGGGTGCATTGGGATTTTACATGATCGCTCACTATCTGATTGCGCTAATGTATCTTGGCTGATGCAAATTGAAGACGTATGACGTCTGTTCCACATTTTACATACTTAACTATAAGAGAGTATAGCTAAGTATTAGGTAGAATGACAACATTAAAACCTATCTGTAAAAAGTCTATGTTACTTAACCACTTCTACCTTGGCTATGGTGTTAGGTATTTAACAAAAAGATCATACAATTCTTATTAAAGTATAAAATAAATAGAGACAATTACTTGTATTTTCTTCAATGTTTTAAGTAACTAATCGACAGTTAAAACTCTGAACTCCAGAGTTGAACCTCTGGCAGTGGAGTCGTTATGGACGCGCATTGTTTACCCAAGATTTCTTCTTGGCTTCAGGTTTCGTGAATGCAATTTGTAATAAAAGGGATTAATATTTCTTAAATGTTTGCCTAAGGGTCTCCACCCAATCTATCGACGCAGAATCTGGTTCAACGTTCCGCGTCGATAGATTTGGGGAGACTCTTGCACGATTTCGATGCGTGTACGAAACCACCGACAGGATCTAATGGTAGGTGTTGGTAGCTACAAACGGTACGGAACAATTTGTACAGCACATTTGGCAAGTTCCGGCTTAATGTACGTGGGGACTGAAACATAATGTGCGGCTTCCTAATAAAGTGGAATATTCCGACTGTAACTCTTATGTCGAATGACAGATAAAGAACGAATTGTTTCAATTTGCTATCATTTAACCAGTTCAGGCGACGTAACTACCTACCGAGTTCGCCTTCCACGAGACTATATTATTTTCTTTGTATATTGTTATTGGAAGCGAATATCGACTGTTTGATTTGGCTTGATTTATGAAAATAACATGCTCTTGTTTTATTATACATTCGTCTCTTCCATTGTCAAAGTAGTTAGACCATTCTAGAGGAATTTAGTAAGTATACTTTTATTGAATTATCTGTCTATAATGGGCTTAGTTCTCTATTCAGTTATTTCTCTGGTTCGAAACCAAAACAGATTCATGATTTCAGTCTTGATTATTTCCGTAAATATTCAATTTTTTTAAAATAAATAGATAAGTAATGGATAATAATTCAACCATCGATTTCGAAGATTGAGATGCTTTTTCTTCACTTCTTTAGAAATTTATTTGGATTTTGGATTCCATTTTACTTAATAACATTTTAGTTTATTCTTCGACTGGCGTGTTTCTAACGAAGTGGCATTTGCTTCGCTGCATTTTCTCATCTAGGTACTTGACGTGGTCTAGTTAAGTATATCATTCTGTAAAATCTCTTGGCTCATAGACGATAATTATTTAAATGTCTATCATCTTGACTTGATGTGATAATTGTTCTGTGTGTCTCCCATATGAATCCTAATACTACTACCTAGTTTTACTATTTTTCTAGCAGTACATAATTATATTATGTCATTCAATTTTCGTATAATACTCTGCTTCCTCTCTACATATAACATACGAGTAGTTAATCCTTTGCCGATACCGTGGCATTTGGATGGGTTTCCACTTTCCAACGAGTCACACCTATAAATGTCTCGCTCTCATTGCTTTATTAATAAATTCCATCTACTCGATCCGATATATGTTTAGTTGTACCTTTTGTAGTCCCAGAAGGCAACTAGGAAAATGGTTTTATTTTTGCCTCTTTTATTCAATTCGAAATGTTGTGAATCCGGTTTTATTGCGCCGTATTCAAAGTTAAACTGTATTGACAATTTAACAGTTGGTATAACTCAAACGTCAAAACATTTTTAGTCTTAATAGTACATTACTATCCAGGCCGGAAATAAATCAATTCACGGCTGAGTATTATTGGAAAGACCAGAAGAATTCGAGGACTTCCCAAGTGGTTTTAAAAGGACGAGGCGCCAGCCGAGGCCTTTTTAAGTAATCAAGGCCGTGAATTGCTATTTCGAACGAGACTTATATAGTAAGTACTTTCCTCTAATTTACGAAGAAACAAAGCCTTTCTACATTGCTGATAGATGGCGTTGAATATCCTTAATTCACGCTAAAACTAATGTTGAATGGCAATGATACGATTTCTTTTATTGATTTTTGAATTCTTGAAGCATTTTCCGAGCAAGTAGGAGTAAAACAAAATATACATGTTTATAACATGTGGGGACATACAGGTGTCTCTTATGTTATGTCATGTTCTGACTCTACCACCGGTTCGGAATGTAGTTCTGCTGAGAAGAGCCAGAATAAATTGTGTAGGTACATTATTCATGGTCTACTTTGTCAGTTCTTTTTTATCCACTACAAGTTAGCCCTTGACTGCAATCTAACCTGATGGTAAGTGATGATGCAGTCTAATCGATGGTAGCGGGCTAACCTGTTAGGGGTATGGCAGTTATATTAAAGCTATACCCCTGTCTACACTGTTTGCTGGTAGGCTGGTAACTAGCCAAGGCCGAAGCCTCCCATCAGACCAGCCCCCCGATTATGTAAGAATAGCCGATCAAATGGACAAAGTTCGGCGTCAAAGTAAAATAAACCATAACAGCATTGAATTAGAGCTCAATTTCGTGTATCCATTCTCATTCGTTTAGGGTATCGTCCATACCTACGTCTTTGTAACAACGCGAGCATGTCGGAGCGAGGTGTCGGTGACGCGAATCCACAAGTTTACCCCCTACCAAAAAGTGCTCAACGCGGCTAAAGAAGTTTTCACTTCAAATCTTAATCCACGCGGACAAAGTCTCGGGCATCATCTAGTATGTATGTAGTTCCATGAAGCTTCTTGTATTACAGGTAAGTAAGTATTCCATTGTTGAAAGAAATCTAGCTTTGAATTTTTAGCGCCAGTAAAAATGGACTCTTATGTCACCCTGGCAGGCTAGCATGAGCCGGAGATAAAAAATTTATCCCCCAATTTTATCCACTGACAAGAGATAAAATTAACTTATCCACTTCTCAGAGCACGGCAACAGGGGAGAGGAGAAGTTTATCCCCGTTTGACATTTCACGGGGACTCGGGGGACTATTTATCCACCGTTCCGTTATTTAGCATTTTTATTTATTTATTTATTTAGGAACCAAATTTTTATCCTTTCCTCGGGGGGAAAATTGTCTCTGCCCATGCTAGGGGGGCGTCGTTCTTATCTTACGGTAGCGGTTAAATTCAAGAGCACTGATTAACCTACTTTTGTAAAGTCACCTTTAGCGAACGTTTTACCTCAACCTGTTTTAAAATAATTGGTAAGAACAAAAAATTCAGTCTATTAGAGAAAAGTTTTTTTTATTCCACCACAAGTTAGCCCTTGACTGCGATCTCACCTGATGGTAAGTGATGATGCAGTCTAAGATCCTTTAAGATTATACTTTTAGGAGCATGGCAGTTATATTAAACCCATTACCCATACCACAGAATCCCAGACTAACTAGACGGTTTCTAGTTTCTACACTGCATCGTAATTAGTACCTACCGGAACACTAAATCGCTTGACGGTACGTCTTTGCCGGTAGGATGGTAACTAGCCACAGCCGAAGTTTTCCACCAAACCAGAGAAAATTCAGAAATTATAAATTTCCAAACTGCCGGGAATCGAACCCAGGACCATGTAGCGCTCAACACTGCGTCAGGGTCATAATATTTCGATTACGTTGACGAGGATGAGCCAATATGCGTTTCGTTGCAGTTCGGACTTCGGATCGCTATTTAGTATAATGAGCATATTTTTGACACTAGTTTCATTTTCAGCTGAATAAATAACAGTTTAGGTTAAACATTTTCAAAGCTTTACTGATGGGTCTGGAATCTGGATACTATTATATTATACTAGCTGATGCCCGCGACTTCGTCTGCGTGGTTTAAGTTTTTCCTCAACTATACCCATGCCAATAATCACGTCGATCCGTTGCGGCGTGATTGAAGGACAAACCAACAAACAAACACAGTTTTGCATTTATAATGTTAGTATGATTCTATATCCTGGGTTTTAGCTTGGTTAAGCTATTTCCAATGGCGGTGCTCAGAAGAACTTTTTTCCAAATTCGAACTTCCAAAACCTTGGAAGGCTTCCTTTCTAAACTCATGCTCAATTTAAGGCACGGGTTTGGGCCAAGATAGGCGGATTTATTTCCGTGTTCAATAGAAGGCAGTACTTGCCTTGACGCACGGATCCGTGTTTGTTGACTAGGCAAGAAAACTCAAAATTTAGAGGCAGATAGTAGAGCAGGGGCAAGGGCCTTCTATTGAACACGCAAACGGAAATACGCCTCCCTGCCCTACACTAGGTAAAAGATTCGTGATCTTTGGCCTCTACGAGAGAATTCTTCGGGGCTCTTATGCCCATTATGCAATATGTTTTGCTCATCTCATTCTTATCAGTTTCATTTAGTTAGAATGAACTATTTTTTCATATAGGTGGTATATAGCGAGCAAACAAGCAGGCAGGTCACCTGATGCTAAGTGATTACCGCCGCCCATGAACATTTGCAGCATCAGAGGAACCGCCAATGCGTTGCTGGTTTTGAGATGTTTGTTTATCCGCCCTTTGAAGAGACCCATATTATAATCAAGAGGGAACACAGAAGATGGAAACTGGTTCCATAATTTGCAGGTACGTGGCAGAAATGACCTGGAATAACTAAACAATGGGGTCTAAAAATAACATTTTCATGATTGTCCACACCTGTAATCTTATAGGTAAGTACTTACATACAAATACTAAATGTATTGTTAAAACGTGGTAGTGGTGATAAAATATACACTAAAAAACTTCTAGCTAACTACTTACCTACTACCAGGGTTGGGCAGTATTTGAATTACTTGTAATTAAAATACGTAATTGAAATACAAATACGTATTTGGTATTTGTATTTCAATTACTTACTTAAAATGTAATTTGTAATTGGTATTTCAAATACCTGACGCCGAGGTATTTTGTAATTAGTATTTCAAATACTTGAGGCTTCAAAATACATTTGAATAAAATACATTTTACCTCCGTTTATACACTGTAGTCTGTGATTTTACCTTCGTGAGTGTGAGCTGTGGTGTGAGTGCGAGCCGAGAGTATAATGATGGTAAAGCAGCTGAGAGTTGGCAACACTGCACCTGTTATGTATAATACTGTAGTTATATGCTATGACTGTACGTCAAAATCTTGCCATTCATGACTTAGAGACGAGTTACAAAAATCATGAAATACGTTTTACGATTACGTCTTAAGTATTTTGTATTTTGTAATTTGTATTTCGTATTTCAATTAAAAATAGCTAAAATACCTACTGTATTTTGTATTTTATATTTCAAATACCTTACTTAAAGGTATTTTTAACCGACTTCAAAAAAAGGAGGAGGTTCTCAATTCGACTGTTTTTTTTTTTTTTTTAATGTTTGTTACCTCAGAACTTTTGACTGGGTGGACCGATTTGGATGATTCTTTTTTGAAAGCTGGTGCTTCCCGTGTGGTCCCAATTCAATTTGGTGAAGATCTGATGAATATCTCCGGAGATGGAGAACGGAACTCCTCATGGATAAGAGTAAATTGCTCGCGATCAGTGTGATAGTCTTGTAAACAGTATGTTTTAACCATGCATAGCATATCTCGTTCTGGTTACATCCTGTATTTTAAAACAGTGGGGCCACTAAAAATTGTGAAATAAAAAATTTTCAAAAATAAAATAAAAACCGACTTCAAAAACCACAAACACTAAAAAGTAAAAAATAATTTAATTTATTATGTATACAAGAGTTAATTTAGTTCTATAATAACATTCTTTGGAGTCGGTGCCAATGTGGAGTCTCACGTCAACAATAATGAAGAGTAGGTAGACAGTTCATGCGGCTAATTGGTACCGACTCCAAAAAATGTTATTATAGAACTAAATTAACTCTTGTATACATAATAAATTAAATTATTTTTTACTTTTTAGTGTTTGTGGTTTTTGAAGTCGGTTTTTTTTTTTTTTGAAAATTTTTGTATTTTAATTACTTGCGATAAAGTATTTTGTAATTTGTATTTCAATTAAAGCAAAGCATGTATTTTGCCCAGCCCTGCCTACTACATTGAAGAATTACCACGTGAGTGGGGCTTGCAACTTAGCACGTTTTGCATAACAATGACAGTCACGGATCTTCGTGACGTACCTTGCTCTATAATATTATGAGAAGTAGAAATAGACTGCGGATGATAAATTTGAAAAAAAAATATATACATAGTCCAGGATGATCGATGGAAAATTTCAAGTAAGGAACAAGATAGATATTAGTATACCCGCAAAATAAGTTAACTGTATTACCTACATAGTATGTAATTGTTTTGCTTGGAATGATTTGGAAGTTCTCGCAATTATTTCGTAATTTTAGCAGCAAATTACACCACAGTTTGTGAAAATCCCTCACCGGACCCATGTCTATTGTCTAGCAGTGGACGTCATTCGGTTGAAACGACGAAAGAGGACATTTTGACAATTAATTTACGAACGATGAGAAGGATTCACATTTCGGACGACACGATTTTATTGTTAAAACTAGCTGATGCCCGCGACTTCATCCGCGTGAAATAAGTTTTTTTAAATTCCCACGGGAACTCCTCAATTTTCCGGGATAAAAAGTAGCCTATGTCACTCTGCAGGTCTTCAACTATACCCGTGCAAAAAATCACGTCGATCCGTTGCAGCATGATTGAAGGACAAACCAACAAACAAACACACTTTCGCATTTATAATATTAGTAATGATAATGATGATAATAATCGATGATAAATGTTTAGTCTTGATAGCAAAAGTTTGTGATGGTGACTACTGACTTTAAGTAGGTACCTATCCTAATATCAGATTGAAATGCGGTAGCCAGAGCTCGAGTAATAAAAAAAGTAAGTAGGTACCTACCTATCTAACACAATAGATGTTTTGCAACACACACCAGCTGGCTCTAGTAAGAAGCGATTATTTTTGTATAAACAGTGTCTGGCTGCTATGTACTCGGTTCAATCCAGTTGCTATAGTAGGTATACGGTCTCGTCATAGATTTAAGATTCCGCCAAGACCGGCCTCCGCCAAGACCTATTCTAAATCTATGGGTCTCGTTTACGCATTTTTGTTTAACCAGTAATAATAGTGCAGTTAACAGCTATCATATTATCATACTAATATTATAAATGCAAAAGTGTGTTTGTTTGTTGGTTTATTGGTTTGTTGGTTTGTCCTTCAATCACGCCGCAACGGAGCAACGGATCGACGTGATTTTTGGTCCTCAAGGACCAGCCCCCCTAGCATGGGCCGAGACAATTTTCTCCCCGAGGAAAGGATAAAATTTTTACTCCTAAATAAATAAATAAAAACGCTAAATAACGGTGGATAAATAGACCCCCGAGTCCCCGTGAAATGTCAAACGGTGATAAACTTCTCCTCTCCCCTGTTGCCGGGCTCTGAGAAGGGGTTAAGTTAATTTTATCTCGTCAGTGGATAAAATCGGGGGATAAAATTTTTATCTTCGGCCCATGCTAGCCCTGCTGCAGGGCTAGCATGGGCCGGATCTTTTGGATTGTCTCGGCCCATGCTAGGGGGGCTGGAGAGTGACATCTAAGGCTACTTTTTATCCCGGAAAATTAAGGAGTTCCCGCGGGAATCTATAAAACTTAAACCACGCGGACGAAGTCGCGGGCATCAGCTAGTCTACTATATAATATGGTACATTTCATCAATAAGTACTTACCTACCAGTTGCACATCAGGCGGGCGAATAAGGTACCTACCGTTCAATAAAAAAAATCTGGTTTGCACGAGTCAGGTTTTTGTACCTAACTTTGTATCAAACTTGGACTTTTGACTACTCTGCTGACTACTGAGTACTGAGTACGAATTTAACTTTAGCAACCATTGAATTAATTTAGTGTTTTTCTAGTGGGAGAGTAACTGCTCAGGCTGCAGGTAATAGCCTAACGTGCTGTGTAGGTACCTACTTTAATTATTGTAGTTATACTTAGTACTCGATACGAGTATTAAAACTACAATAATTACTACTATCATAATAGACCATATCTTTTGACCGGAAACAAGTGAATATAACTCAAAGAATTAAAAAATATGACTGCCATAGTTAAATGTTTTTTTTTGTGAATCACTGGATATTGAAAATTGAATATATAGTCTTATATATTTTTGGAATCTACTCATCATTTTCTTGATGATGACAATATACTTAGTTTTAATCTCATCTCATAAGTCTCAAAATTCAACTTTAGTCTTTGATGCGGGACCATGGTCACCCTATCAATTTTTTTTTAAATTTGACTAGCCTATGTCACCCGGAATAAGCTAAGGATTCTAACGATACCTCATTCATCATAATATGTTCAGGCGTATAGAAGTTATGGTGGAATATACAAACTCACATAGATACATACATAGTACATACATAGACATAGTATACATTGAACCCTGAAAACAATATACTCCTTTTTCAGGCAGTCGTATAAAAAGAACGTGTACGGGAAGATTCTACATATTATACAGCTGTTATTACCCACAATTTTGCAAAATAAATGATTTAAATAAATGATTTAAGAGCGACACGTAATTGTGTATGAACTATGAACACTGATTGATGTGTTTTTACCAAAAAACAGTGTAATTTTTTTTTTTTTTTTGTAATTTTTTAGCGTCGCTGTTTAAAGACAGTAAATTATTATTGTAAAATAGTAGATATTGTACATACGGCAGTATTCATAAAGCCGTCTGACTCGGGCGTCAAGTAAAAATAATTTTAAAACGTCGCCGACCGTTTTGCCAACGGGTTTATACATAGTCGATCTTGCAACATGACCTTGGTACGGGAAAGCTAGTGTAGGTATGTACCTAGTATGTGATAATGTTTTTTTAATGTATACCGTGTAATCGTCTTTTAATATTAAAATGTGAATTTTCAATGTGGATGATGCCTTTCGACCGTAACGAGTGTCTGTGCCACGCCCTATATCTATTTACTTAAATAATAGGTAATTTAATAGTAAATATTGGATACTAGATGATGCCCGCGACTTCGTCTGCGTGGATTAAGGTTTTTGATTCCCGCGGGAACTCCTTAATTCTCCGGGATAAAAAGTAGCCTATGTCCTTCCCCGGGATATAACCTACCCCTAAACCAAATTTCAGCAAAATCGGTTGAAAAGACGGGCCGGGAAAGCGTAGCAGACAGACAGACAGACACACTTTCGCATTTATAATATTATTATACAAATATACAATTATAATATTATATTGGAATAAGTATAATATATTGGAATATTGGATATTTAGGCAAATCACACATCTCATATCATACTTAGATAAGATCCTTTTTTATTAGATTTTCATTTTTCAGGAGTAGGTAAAGCCGGGGCGGGCTGCTAGCCCTAGCACTAGATAACGGTAATTTTATAAGTTTGCCATCGTGTTAGAGTGGGCACATTTTGGCCAGCTCGATCATACCTATCATACCAATCATACCATACTGGTTTCCATATCAACAAAACTATAAATATTTATGCATAATAGCACATTGTATTGTAAGGTAGGTCGCGGTCGCACTACGCGTTTACGTAGTAATTGCAAGTTTTATTTTTAAAGCTATTTTCGTGGGATTTGCCCACAGATCAGAGGTTTCCGTTATCTGTGGATTTGCCAGTGTCTACGTCATGGTCTCTTTTTTTTTATATCAAAGAATGGGCATGCGCTTGACGACAATCATGCTTAGGTACAAAGCAATGATGAGGTCTAGGTTGGAGCGCGCTTGCCTATAAGATGCCTAAGTATTCACTCTAACCTTGAAGCTGGTACTAAAGTTATACGTGGCAGCCTTGAATACATGCTCTGGAATGGTAGCTATTCAATATCCTGGCGGTTCGAATCAGTAACGTAGAGCAGAACCGTTTCGTTCGAGCAGACTGGTCGTCAACCACATAAGAATGCCAACGCTGACGGTTTCTTGCAAATATTAACCGCCAATTATCAGGTCTGAACCGGGCAGCAGCAGACAGTTGGACGTAAACTGGTGTGGTGCGTTAAATTCGAGTAACGACCCTTGACCCTATCCTTCAGACTAAGACATGCCTCCAAACCTACGACCATTTTATTCATTCAAATTAGGTACACTGTACACTTATTGACGTCCAATTACTTATAAAACATGATGGAGATAATCACCTCTATGTAATGTTCGTCTCTTCACACCAGGAATGCAATCTTTCTTGGCTTTTCATCGAATTAAAACTTGTCAAACTAACGCGTCTGTCTTGTCGTACCGACTTGTCATCTTAACTTAGATACATAATATCCGGATAAACTCACGTGTTCTGTCCCACAGAGCCATCCATCCATCCAACGCACAGAGCTGCACGACATGCGAATCGCAGCAGTCGAGTAGCGGCCGCCTTTGTCGCCAACTGATTTAAGCCTTAAAGAAACTCAAAGGGGTTGTTTCAAATTTATATGGAGCCTGGGCCAGGTATTTGTACGGTATTTCAAAATGTTCGGGGTCATAAAATAGTAAAATTTTTTTCTTTATTTCTTACTAAAAAGTTCAATTTACGAGGTACAATGCGAAATTATTTTGCAAAATAAAAGCGCAACAACATGCGTCCATTTTGACATTGACGTATATTACACGTGTCATGATGACATTTGACATAAAATTACCTGGGAAATGTGAATTAACCTTAAAATATCCAACAGCAGTCAGATTGATGGATGGATGCGCTGCGAGAGTTGCTATTCTACAAATGTACCTAATTAAACATTTTATTTTTGTACCTCTTAATCACTGTAAAACTGCCTAAAAGCATATTTTATTTTGTTTTCTATAATTTTATACTATTTTTTGGAATACTGTACAAGTACCAAGTGAGACCGCGCCCTAAGGAGCTATTGTTTGCGGAATCTTTCAGTGTCAGGCGGTATTGACGATCCATAAAAGCCTTCTTGCGTTACGTAACATGGAAGTGGAACACATTAGCGGCACTTCAGCCACGAGTTGCGGCACCTCGAACCTTTGAGCACTCTATTCAGCCACCTACGTATAACTTAACTTATATCTAGCTCATGCTTCACTTAATACTTACTGGTGTTAATTACAGTTCGCCTTTGTTTCAAGCATCATTATCTATACTAATATTATAAAGAGGTAAAGTTTGTGTTTGTGAGGTTGTACGGAGTAATCTCTGGATCTACTGAACCGATTTTGAAAATTCTGGTACCGATAGAAAGCCACATTATTTGTGAGTGTCAACTGTCAACTCACAAATAATGTGGCTTTTTTTTGTGGCTAGGTATCCATACTATCCATACTAATATTATAAATGCGAAAGTGTGTCTGTCTGTCTGTCTGTCTGTCAGTCTGCTACGCTTTCCCGGCCCATCTTTTCAACCGATTTTGCTGAAATTTGGTATAGAGGTAGGTTATATCCCGGGGAAGGACATAGGCTACTTTTTATCCCGGAAAATTAAGGAGTTCCCGCGGGAATGAAAAAACCTCAATCCACGCGGACGAAGTCGCGGGCATCATCTAGTATTATATAAACCCGAAAAATTAGGGAGTTCCCGTGGGAATTTATAAAACTTATTGCACGCGGACGAAGTCGTGGGAATCTGCTAGTCATATTATAAACTAGTACTAGATGATACCCGCGACTTCGTCTGCGTGGACTAAGTTTTTTAGATTCCCGCGCGAACTCCTTAATTTTCCGGGATAAAAATCCTACCTATGTCCTTCCACGGGATATAAACTATCCCTAAGTAAGTGTACTACGCACTACACTAGTCATTCGGAAATCGGAACAAATAGGTATTTTTGCGGGCTCTAAGTTCTAATACCTTACATTCTTGAATGTATATTCTTTGATGGACAGAATACTAATAATATATTGTCAGCTTCATAGACCTCGATTTTTATTCGTAATAAACTTTCTATACATTTAACTCAATGGTTTCTAGTTAGTTGTAAATTTTCATACAAAAAGCGATAACGTTTTTCTTCCCGTAAATGTTGTCCAATTTTCATAATTTTTAGAAATGTTGCAGATACAATGAAGAACTATGCTCGTACGTTGTGAAACAGATAGCATTATTGAAAATACTTACTCGCGTCGCGTTTCGTCACTAGACGATCCTCTTAGGTTCCGTAGTCAACAAAGGTAAACCGTACTAAAAAGGCGACTTCCTTCCCTCGGTTTTAATTTCCCTAACTGAGGGGAGACTGCCTACCGTTTTTAGTACAAAATTCCCAGAGAATCCTACTCAATAGGTATGATATTTTATTACCACGTTGATCCAAATGAGCGCACTATCGTCTATCGCTGACGCGGTGTTACAGAGCGCAAACGCACATCTGGCACGCATAATTATATCTGGGCTAGATGCGTACAGTCTAGATTTTCCGAAGCAGTTCTATTAAGTAGGTACCTGAGTGAAAATCCTCGGAAAATCGTGATCTTGAGAGTGGTCACTGGTCAGTGAGGCGAAAATTAACTAGGTAAGTACTTACCTAATAGAGAAATAGGGATTTGGTCAAAGGACCATAATGGAAAGGCTTTTTATTTTGAAAGCTTTCAAACTAGGTATTTAGGCCAATCTTTTATAGCCAAAAAAGGTGGCATCATTAAAATGCGTGGGCCGCTTCTAATAAGGTTTTAAAGAGTCTACGTGATATGATTTTATGCAATGTGTTTTTGTGTCGCGAATTTTGTGTCGCGCCCACGTAGGACGTTGATATTCACGACAGGTACTTTCTTATACTTAGCACTTTTTATTTCGGCGACTCAATGTAGGTCAGGATTTGGCTGTGCTTTCATTTAGACCCTTGGTCTAAGTAAAAGCAAGACGAACGTGTTTGTAAAAAATGGATTTCTCAAATTGATCCCGAGAAATCCTCATTTTCGGAAACGGAACCCAAATAATGTCACTCTACTGTCTGTCCGTCTGAATGTCAAGGGTATCTATCTATTCATCCTGAATCGAAACTGAGACCTCCCAAGTCTCACTTAGACCACAGAGCTCATGAATGCGTCAGGACTCAGGAGCCAGGACCCAGGGGGATTATTAAAACTGGTAATATCGCTACGTACTTATAGCTTTCCTTATTCTCTGTCATCTTGGGGTTTTGTCCGCACTTGCCTAAACTTAGTTGTCCTTTGTAAGAGACCGCTGGTTCAGCTTCTCAAATGACACTCCAGCCAGCCGTCGAGCACTCGAGCTCCCTCCAACCGTCGAACTCCCTCCGAAATCTACGCAACTGTCGGGACTTTTTGCAACGCTAAAAAGTACCTAAATAGACTACCAGAGCATTTTAGCGATTTAGCGTTCAGGATACCGTGTAGAAACCGATAAGGCCGGGTATGTGTACCTATATAAAAAACCAGAACACCAGGTTAACACGTAGGTTAGGTTAGCAGGTTAGGTTCTGACGACCTCCCTGGCGTATTGAGCGCTGTTGTTTTGACGTGCGGAGGGGTTCGATCCCCGGCAGGGTCAATTTGGGAATTTATACTTTCTGAATTTTCCCTGCTTTGGCCTATTGGTACCACCCTGCTGGCAAAGACATGCCGCCAAGCGATTTAACGTTCCGGTACGATGTCGTGTAGAAACCGATTGGGGGTAGGGGTTAATAATAACTGCCATGCCCCTAACAGGTTAGCCCGCTACCATCTTAGACTGCATCATGACCTACCATCAGGAGAGATCGCAGTCAAGGGCTAACTTGTAGCTTGTAGTGGATAAAAAAAACTTAGCCCGCTAGCTACCATCCTGCATCATATCTTACCACCAGGCAGTCAAAGATTAACTTGCAGTGTTATAAAAAAAAACTTAATATGATTGTATGATATACCTACCTGAGGCCCAATTGTCTGAGCAAATCGTAATCGTTTGACAGCTTAAAACGTACCTATTACTCGAATTAGACTGCATCATCACTTACCATCAGGTGAGATCGCAATCAACGGCTAACTTGTAGTGTATAAAAAAAAACTGTATAAGGAGTTAGCATATGCTTATGACGTGCATGCATCTATGAACTCGAATTACACGTTTGACAAACGATTACCGGGGGCATTATAGGGGGGCAGAAACAAGTAAGAAGATAATAGTAGGCACTGGCAAAAAATTGGTATAGTACGAAACTCGTTAGTCGCTCTTTCAATTACATTGTTGCCGAAAAAAGACCGATACCCAACAGCGGAAGCTATTTGACTAGGCGAGATAAATTTGTCATTAAGTAGGTAATCGGTCTTTTTTGAACGGTTTTCGTTTATTTACTTTATTTTTTACTATCAAATTCTCTAGTCAAGTCAGTAAAACTACGAGTCAATTTCATTCTTCGGTAAAAAAACCATAGAGCTTAAATCAGGGACTCTCAACCTTTCTTGTGTTGAGTCGTATCGTATTTTTATCCCTGGTGTAATGGATCTACGGGTTTATAAAATTACCCGTAGTCCCATCAATGGGTCAAGCCAGTGGGACCACGGGTAAACGCTCTCTATTTCAGACCGCACAATCACTGTGACCATTCACCACCACCAGCCCCCCAATCTTGTAAGAATGGCCGATCAAAACGTTAAGTTCGTCGTCAAAGTAAAATAAACCGTTCGTTTATCCATTATTATACGTTAGACTTAGAGTATCGTACATACCTAAACGTATAAGAATGGGCACACGAAATTGAGCTCTAATTTAATGCATTTATGGTTTATTTTACTTTGACGACAAACTTAACGTTTTGATCGGCCATTCTTACATGATCTGGGGGCAGGTGAAACCGCGATTCATCTACATTCTTACGTCGTCATGCGGCTCATACGCTACTTACACGACTCTTGCGCCTTTCGGTCTCTTATGCCTCACACCTAAAAAAAAAAATTTACACCGGTTTTAATCATAACACCGGTTTGGTAAGTGTGAAATCGAATTAGAATGCTGATAAGAATATGACTATCGCTAGCCAAACTAGGATAACCAATTTTAAACTCTGTAAGGAAGAGTTTAGGTTTAGAGTTGCATGTAGATTTGGTCAGGTGGATAGAGACGCGATACCTACGTCCTTGCCATTACAAAGTAGGTAGGTATGTAAATTTTCAATGCTGCGAGTTGAATGCACGTATTCGTGAGATAATGTTGGGTGATAGGGCTGCCTCATAGTTACCAATTACTATGTTACCCATCGATCGCTTTTGAATACGCATTGAATATTGATGCCTTGGCTTTTCCTGAACTAGTTATCTTTTAGATATTATAGATAACTAACTGATGCCCGCGACTTCGTCCGCGTGGTTTAAGGCTTTTTTGTTATTTACCCGCGGGAACTCCTTAACTTTCCGGGATAAAAAGTAGCCTATGTCACTCTCCAAGTCCTCAACAGCTATACCCATGCCAAAAATCACGTCGATCCGTTGCTCCGTTGCGGCGTGATTGAAGGACAAACCAACAATCAAACACATTTTCACATTTATAATATTAGTATGATAGAGGTCGTCTTATCTAAAAAACCGGCCAAGTGCGAGTCGGACTCGCGCACCGAGGGTTCCGTACAAACCTGTAGTAAGTTTTACGATTTATGACGTATTAAAAACAAGACGAAATGAACCGCAAAACTAACTTTGTTTGTAGAGGTTTATTGTTAATATCAAAAAATTACGTTTGTTGTATGGGAGCCCCCCTTTAATATTTACTTTATTGATATTTAATTATTTATTTTGAAAGGTAATATACAAGTTAATATTCTGTGAAAATTTGCACCGTCTACCTGTTACCGTTTTTAATATTGAGCAAAAAAATACAAAAAAAAACACGTCTATTGTATGGGGGCCCCCCTTAATATATATATATTTTTAATTTTTAGTATTTGTTGTTATAGCGGCAACGGAAATACATCATTTGTGAAAATTTCAGCTTTCTAGCTATCACGGTTTATGAGATACAGCCTGGAGACAGATAGACAGACAGACAGACAGACAGACAGACAGACAGACAGACAGACAGACAGACAGACAGACAGACAGACAGACAGACAGACAGACAGACAGACAGACAGACAGACAGACAGACAGACAGACAGACAGACAGACAGCACAGTCTTAGTAATAGGGTCCCGTTTTTACCCTTTGGGTACGGAACCCTAAAAATGAACGCGTCTCCAATGTGTTTATGCTCACTTGCAAATTAGGCGTATAACAGTAGGTATCTACCTACTACAGAATATTTAGCAAATATTCTGTAGTTATAGGTACGTAAATATTAAAGTACCTAATTGCCTTTCAGGGCAATACTAACAAATTGGACGTCATCATTGGTCGTTCTGCCTACCGGTTAGTTATACTTTTGATATGACACTCCGTGTAGGTACGTGTAGGTATAGGTACCTAATTATGGTCCTTACCCAATTTATTTACGTGTGTAAATTACAGTAATTTTATATTTTCTATAAGTAGTAAGGGTAGGTAAGAGCGAAGAATAGAGGTAGGGTAGTAAGAGTATATAATCAAAGGGTAGTAAGTTAGTAACTGATGGAAAGAGTAGACTGATCCAAGTAAAAGTGAAAACCTCCTCTAGGATTTTTATTTTATTTGGATCGCCTGACGCCAAAAAAGCCAACCACAAAGTGAAATCTTGGGGAAAAGTGAAAACCCTGTACTTGTGTATATACCTACCCACATACTAAGTACATGCTAAACATTTATCTCTCAGCTTCTTGTCTTCAAGTCTCGATGGTATCTCGGCGCTTATCTCTCGCAGGCGATAACGAGTGCTCATTTACTGAGGCGGGGCGGCGAGGTTACTGTTCACTTGTTGTCATAACTCACTTCACCTTATGTTCTCGGTAGAACATCTTTCCGAACCGGTGGTAGAGTCTTGACTTGTCATAAGTGGCACAAGTTGTCCTACGTAAAATAAATAGGTAGGTACCTACTAGGTAGGTAAGTATATCTTTAGTAAAACTTTTTGGAGGTATCTGCTCACTCTCTCTGCGTCGTATTTCTCATTTCTGAGGGTCGTGAGTCGTGACCCTTTACCATTAATCATATAATGGCAGGGGTTTTCTTGGGATAATAATGCGGTGGGTTCCCAGGTCCTTCCACATACGACTCGACTAAGAATACTATTGCAACTCTTAGGTTAAGTAAAGTCTAATGATTATCAGATGTTAGTGATATTATTATATTGTTGTATTCGGGACCGACGGCTCTGAACGTGCGAGGAAACGGAAAGGCCAAATTCGGCCTACCAAATTCGGTCACCCATCCAGTTACCGACTTGGATCACCGCTGCTTTACAATCGCAATCGACTTAGGTATGTATGTGGTATGTATGCGCTGTCGCAACTAGGCCACTCGTCCCTCAATGTTCAATGTTGTCTTCTACCCGTTGTTAATTCGCTTTTTCTGGTAGGTACTTAGTAGGTACTTACCTCCTGTACTTTACAGGCGAGCAAACAAAGCAATCAATCAAATATCTTTAAATTTGATACACTTTATCAAATAGTTTACACTTTTTGAAAGTCAATTAAATAAGTAGGTATGAGACGATAAACTGTGATGGTGCAGATAAATTTTATAAAAGCGCGCTGGTCTTAGAAGAACCCCACAGGTTACCACAAACTCATCCGATTTTTTTCATTATACCATCACACAAATCATCTTGAACTAATTAGCATCTTAAAATAAATTTTTAAAAACTAAAATCCTCTAACATAATAACAAAAGACGAATAGATACAAGGATTGAGAAAGCCCTACCTAGTACCTACTAAGTAAACGGTGAAAGGTCATCTAAACACCCTATAATTGAGGACACGCCCTTGGGATCAGCCGAGGATAAGACGCATTAGAAGTATCTACCTCGGTAGTGAATATAAAAACTGACCTAGACAACAGCTGATAACATCAAATTTTGAAGAACAAAACAGGAGTTCGCAAACAGGAAAAGCAATGAAGCTGAAATGAAGCAATGAAGCTGAAATGAAGCAATAAAGCTATCGTTTACCCGTGGTTCCACTGGGTTGACCTATTGATAGGACCACGGGTATTTTTTTAAATCGCAGACCAAAGACAATTCGATTAATAATTTAGTATCTTGGCGATATCGATAAAATGAAAACCACCAATTAAGATTATTAGTGCTCCCATCAATGGGTAAATGGGACCACGGGTAAACGTACGAGGAAAGCGCTTTTTACTAGCGAATCGAAGCAGTCAAAGCTGGTAGGTATATAGGCTGGTAGATAGCTAGGTAGCGACCTGAATAATGTAAGCTCTCATTAGACGTATTGGAGACCAATTACCAGATAACATTATAGTTGAAAGATTTATCATGTCTGCGATCAAAACCGTTAGTAGAAAAAAATAAAGGTGTGTCCAAACATTAAGCGGCAAAACTTGCTCGGCTACCACGTTCCGAATGTCGTGCTGATATTGGACGTCTGTTGCGCATCTTTACTAATGTTATAAATGCGAAAGTTTGGATGGATGGATGTATGGATGGATGTTTGTTGCTCAATCACGCCCCAACAGCTGAACGGATCTGGATGAAATTTGGCACAGAGATAGATTATAGTCTGGAATAACACACAGGCTTCTTTTTATCCCGGAAAATTAAAAAGTTCCCGCGGAAACCAGATAACCTTCAACTCGCGCGGACGAAGTCGCGGGCATTAGCTAGTAATCAAATAAATAAATATTATAAATGCGAAAGTTTGGATGTATGGATGTATGTTTGTTACTCAATCACGCTCCAACGGATGAACGGATCTGGATGAAATTTGGCACAGAGATAGATTATAGTCTGGAATAGCACATAGGCTACTTTTTATCCCGGAAAATTAAAGAGTTCCCGCGGGAACCGAAAAACCTCAATCCACGCGGACGAAGTCGCGGGCATCAGCTAGTATTATATTCGTGGAATAGTCCTCAAGTCCTTACTAGGACGCGGTAGAATAAAAATAATTATCGTGTCCTGAAATCGCTGTGTTTTAGGCTTCATGTAGGTAGGTACATGAAGTCTTTACTGCCGCGCTCTTGCCGCTCTATGTTTGGACACACCTTAAATGTTTTAAGCATAGGTATATTAAACTACATTTGAAATTGAACTAAGTACATAAAATATTGATTTATGTCCATAATTAATTGATAATGATACAGTAATATAGGTAACTTTAGATTTTAAAACATACCTACTTAGGATTTAAAAGCAAAGTCAGGTTAAAAAATGTATCTTGTTTGTGATAACTGATAAGATCAGAGATTGCATTGCTGATTGCAACTTGTAATGGCATGTTAGTTGTTACTGAGATCGTTATCGGAGTTATGAATTATTTCTGCTAGGCAGGAAAGTAACTAAGTATAATGTACAGGATCAGGCATTCGAAGACAAAAAGTAGTACTTAGGTACCTAAGCAAGTATTTTTGTACTGCGCAAACTGTACGACTGGACAATGGTGAACACAGAACACATGATTATGTGTTCTGTGATGGTGAATGTCCATAATATTTCAGAAATACCTAGGCATAGTTAGGCAGCAAATAGCAATAGCATATTTTGCTCAGGGCTTCAAATCTGAAAGCAATAAAAATACTTAAGAACTCCTGTGTTTTGGCAGTCCCGCGGGAGCTCTTTAATTTTCCAGGATATAAAGCAGCGTATGTCCACGGTAATATTATCTATATGTCCTTCCCCGGAGTGAAACTACCTCTGTAATTACCAAATTTCGTCAAAATCGGTTGAAAAGATGGGCTGGGAAAGCGTAGCAGACAGACAGGCACTTTCGCATTTATAATAATATATTAGTATGGAAGCATGGATTTTGTGGTTATGGACAGCTGAGTGCAAACTGCAATCTCGATTCTCGATAGCTACCTATTATGAAAGATTATATAGAAGTTATACCTAAGCAATAACTATGAGAATTGATTCTTTGTCAGGATGGAAATACTATGAAAATTAAGACTGAAAGGGAAATAGGTATGTTATCCCAGTAATACTTACTTACTAATATTATAAATGCGAAAGTGTGTTTGTTTGTTGGTTTGTCCTTCAATCACGCCGCAACGGAGCAACGGATTGACGTGATTTTTGGCATGGTTATAGTTGAGGACCTGGAGAGTGACATAGGCTACTTTTTATCCCGGAAAATTGAGGAGTTTCCGCGGGAATAAAAAAAACTTAACTTATTATTAGAGCTTATTGAAAACATTAATTAGGTACAATTGAAACACTGAAACTAAAGTAGGAAAGTTATATCATTTTAACTACACTATCAAAGTATAATTTAATTTAATCCAACATAAACATTTCTCATTTTCAGGCACATCATATCCAATTCACAACAGCTAAGCCACAGTCGACAGAATATAAATAAAATATGAAGTGAAAAAGAAATAAAACATCAGCAACACGAGTCTCGGACTTAGGTACCTATATATGACTAGCTGATGCCTGCGTCCGCGTGGTTTAAGTTTTTTTGATTCCCTCGGGAACTCCCTAATTTTCCGGGATAAAAGTAGCCTATGTCACTCTCCTCCTCAACTATGCCCATGCCAAAAATCACGTCGATCCGTTGCTCCGTTGCGGCGTGATTGAAGGACAAACCAACGAACAAACACACTTTCGCATTTATAAAGTATGAAGTATGATGAAGTCATGAATAAAACATCAGGCTCCGTCCATTAGCATTTTGGCTGGCCTGACGTGTCGTCGCCCATTGATATGATATTTGGCAGCACTTCAACGCGTTTCAAAAAAGAACGTGCTTTATATATCCTATTTCTGGAGTGGCGACATTGATACAACATTGGCCTTGGCTGGGGCCTGGGATGACGAAGGACAAAGTCGTAAAATAGCGGTGATCATTTCAAATGGTACCTAACTAGGTTTCAAATAGATGTGAATTTCCGCGATTCACACAGGTAAATTAGGTATACTTACCTGTATTAGCTTTTGCCCGCGACTTCGTCCGCGTGGACTACCCAAATCAAACCATTTTTTCACCCCGTTAGAGGTTGAATTTTCAAAAATATCTTTTTAGTGAATGCCTGATTATACGAATTTAAAAAAAACCGGCCAAGTGCGAGTCGGACTCGCGCACCGAGGGTTCCGTACAAACCTGTAGTAAGTTTTACGATTTATGACGTATTAAAAACAAGACGAAATGAACCGCAAAACTAACTTTGTTTGTAGAGGTTTATTGTTAATATCAAAAAAATACGTTTGTTGTATGGGAGCCCCCCTTTAATATTTACTTTATTGATATTTAATTATTTATTTTGAAAGGTAAATATACAAGTTAATATTCTGTGAAAATTTGAACCGTCTACCTGTTACCGTTTTTAATATTGAGCAAAAAAATACGAAAAAAACACGTTTATTGTATGGGGACCCCCCTTAATATATATATATTTTTTTAATTTTTAGTATTTGTTGTTATAGCGGCAACGGAAGTACATCATTTGTGAAAATTTCAGCTTTCTAGCTATCACGGTTTATGAGATACAGCCTGGAGACAGACAGACAGACAGACAGACAGACAGACAGACAGCGGAGTCTTAGTAATAGGGTCCCGTTTTTACCCTTTGGGTACGGAACCCTAAAAAGAAAAGTGACTGACTGATCTATCAACGCACTGATCAAACCACTGGACGGATTAGGCTGAAATTTGGCATACTCGTAGCTATTATGACAAAGACATCCGCTAAGATAGGATTTTTGAAAATTCAAACCCTAAGGGGGTTTGAAATTTGTATGAAAATGGAACCTAACATGTGCAAAGCCGCGGGCAAAAGCCAGTAATTTATCAAGATGTCAAGGTGTGACAGCGATTTTGGAAAAATCGAGGGTGGTAGCTGACCACTAAGGCTATAAATAAATAAATTTTCGAACCATCTTCTAATGGTGATTGAATTCGGAACTTTGGTAGCAAATTCAGCGCACTCTCGAGTCGACGGAGGTAGCTGACCATTAAGGCTATAAATAAATAAATTTTCGAACCATCTTCTAATGGTGATTGAACTCGGAACTTTGGTAGCAAATTCAGCGCACTCTCGAGTCGACGGAGGTAGCTGACCATTAAGGCTATAAATAAATAAATTTTCGAACCATCTTCTAATGGTGATTGAACTTGGAACTTTGGTAGCAAATTCAGCGCACTCTCGAGTCGAGGGAGGTAGCTGACCATTAAGGCTATAAATAAATAAATTTTCGAACCATCTTCTAATGGTGATTGAACTTGGAACTTTGGTAGCAAATTCAGCGCACTCTCGAGTCGAGGGAGGTAGCTGACCATTAAGGCTATAAATAAATAAATTTTCGAACCATCTTCTAATGGTGATTGAACTCGGAACTTTGGTAGCAAATTCAGCGCACTCTCGAGTCGAGGGAGGTAGCTGACCACTACACTAAGGCTATAAATAAATAAATTTTCGAACCATCTTCTAATGGTGATTGAACTTGGAACTTTGGTAGCAAATTCAGCGCACTCTCGAGTCGAGGGAGGTAGCTGACCATTAAGGCTATAAATAAATAAATTTTCGAACCATCTTCTAATAGTGATTGAACTTGGAACTTTGGTAGCAAATTCAACGCACTCTCGAGTCGAGGGAGGTAGCTGACCATTAAGGCTATAAATAAATAAATTTTCGAACCATCTTCTAATAGTGATTGAACTTGGAACTTTGGTAGCAAATTCAACGCACTCTCGAGTCGAGGGAGGTAGCTGACCATTAAGGCTATAAATAAATAAATTTTCGAACCATCTTCTAATAGTGATTGAACTTGGAACTTTGGTAGCAAATTCAGCGCACTCTCGAGTCGAGGGTGGAAATAAATTGTCGAACCATCTTCCAGTGATTATTGAACTTAGAACTTTGGCAGCAAATTCAGCACACGCTCGACTAGATATAAATGTGACACATATATAGGTATACCTACACAGAACACAGCGGTCATACAGCGGTTTAATTAATGTAACGTTTATGAGTGGCGCACATAAAATAAAGCTAAATTGGTCAGCGAGGTGACGCGAGGTCGTCGTGACATGGGCTTATTTGGATAGAGACATAGGGCTGGCACTTGGAAGTTGGAACAATACAGATAAAGGAATTACTCTGACGCCAAACTGACGATAATAGTGAGATAATGAAAAGTGCACCTGTTTTTGCTCACTCTCTTCTGCGCTGTAATATTTCTTGCATTTAACGACCTTCCTGGCGCAGTGGTGGTTTATATACTACGTATATCCACTTCAAGTTTGCCCTTGACTGCGATCTCACCTGATGGTAAGTGATGATGCAGTCTAAGATGGTAGCGGACTAACCTGTCAGGGGCATGGCAGTTAACCTATACCCCTGTTCGTACCGGAAGGCTAAATCGCTTGGGGGCAAGTCTTTGCCGGTTGGGTGGTAAATAGCCACGGCCGTAGCCTCCCACCTGGCCAGACCAAGGAAAATTCAGAAATTATTTTCCAAATTGACCCTGCCGGGGGGGGGGATCGAACCCGGGGCCTCCGCACGCAAGACAACAGCGCTCAACACTGCGCCACGGAGGTCGTCAATCTTATATGTATTGCCATTTGCCTATACATGGGCAGAGGTGAAATAAGACATTTCATATTCATAAGTTGCCTACAGGGCTGTTCTGTCCGTGTTTTGGCCATGGCTTTAGAAACACCCTACCGGCAAACGTGTCTACTGTCCACTGACAAGCGATTTAGCGTTATAACAGCTGTCATACCCACAGAACATATAATAAGAGGTAACAAAAAGAGCCTATATATATATATATAGCCTATATATAACCTCTATTATATGTTCTGTGGTCATACCCCTACCGGTTACCCCGCTTCCCTCTAAGACTACTTACATCATCCAAAATTGTAACAAAAAGAGTAGGTGCTTAGGTAGGTAAGAAGGTCTAGTATATTTTGTGTACATGCAGCCAATAGAAATCATTGATGAGCAATGATTGATCAGTGCTACAATTTCAGGTGCTGATTTACGATAGTAATAGTACATTACTGCCCAGGCAGGAAATAAAACAATTCACAGCTGAGTGAGGCAAAGCCGAGGACTTCTGAGGCCGTGATTTGTTATTTATTTTGTCTACCCCTTTTTTCTGATTTGTGAGACTTCATCGTCGATAGATGGCGTTGACGTAACTTAACTCACGCTAAGCACTTATGCTATACTAGATGATGCCCGCGACTTCGTCCGCGTGGATTAAGGTTTTTGATTCCCGCGGGAACTCCTTAATTTTCCGGGATAAAAAGTAGCCTATGTCCCTCCCCGGGATATAACCTACCTCTATACCAAATTTCAGCAAAATCGGTTGAAAAGATGGGCCGGGAAAGCGTAGCAGACAGACAGACAGACAGACACACTTTCGCATTTATAATATTAGTATGGAAGTATGGATATGGTTAGTGGGCAATGCTAATATGAAATCCTACTTGAATGCCAGCTGTCAGATGCCCGAAAAGAGCCATTCTTTTAAATTACGAAGCAGTTTCTGAGCAAGTAAGATAAAAGTACTTTATATGTACAGAAGTTTCAGGATTATTAATATTAAGGTCAGCACTCAGCAGTAAAATACAATGATTGGAACGTTTCAGTAGGTTTTTATTCAATTACCCATGCGGTGTGCGAACTAACTGAATTAATTGGATAACTGCATAATATTATACTCATGTTTCCATAACATCCTCATAATAAAAGAGGATAAGTACTTACAATAGATTGGTTCTGTAAAATGTAAATGTGTGCATTTCGTCGTAGATATTATTTTAATGTTGAATGAAATAGTAGATTGTTTTCCTACCTAACTAAGTACCTTCCTACGTCATTTTTAAATGGTGACCAAGATTTAGTTTAGGACAGGAGTTTCCTTAGTAGATATAGAGGGGTCAAATATAAAATAACATTGCGAGTATCTACAATTTTTTAAGACGTTCTTACCTTTACAACTCAAAAAATTTAATCAGTTGGACTCCGTTGGCTAAATTACTTAGAGAGAATGGAAAAGGATAGTCAGTGTTAGAAGAATATACTTACTTTGGTTGCAAGCAAATATAGTCCAAAACCGAAACACTGGCGCCCCGAGTTTGGGCTCGGCAAGCCGAAAGTTGTGAGCCCTAAACATTGGCTAAATCCCCCTCGGCTTATGTAGGTAGGTACCTAACTACCTAGGTATATATTGAATTTTTGGTTAGATAGATAGATAGATAAATTCTTTATTGCCACACATAACATAGAAATAACTTATAAACAGAAAACAACGCGTGCGCAAGGGCGGCCAGACAACCCGTTTCTAAAGGAACTTTAAAAAGGAGCGGGAAAGTGCAACAATAATAATAACTATTTATTTAAATCTTAATTCGAAATAACCCGACGTCTGATTCACCTACGTTTTAAACATCGAAAAACACCTCAGGCAAGTCAGAAACCGCTCTGAAATTTAAACAAACTAGTAAAATTGGATCAATGGACAGGACAACCCACGGCGTCCTAGTCGTGTGCAAAATATAAAAAAACGGCGTTCAATCTTTGGCGTCATCGCGTGTCTTCGATAAATATAACATAATGTATGTGTTACAGGCGAAGTCCAGAGAATGGGCAAGTTTAATGTTGCCCGGGTCGCCCAGGGGACTCTAGGCAGAGTTGCACGGAATGGGCAAATGACGCCCTGTCATTTAATAGGTACAACTCAAAATATTGTAAAATTATTGATATTCTATTATGTTATTGTATTTAGACATTTATGGAATTGTTATTTTAATTATTATTGACATCATTGTATCTAATCTTATTTATTTATTTATTTATTTATTTATTTATTCTGTACAAAATACAAATTAAAACTAAACTTAAATATAGAAAGGACGTGTACAAGGACATCTTATCGCTACAAATGTGGATTTCTTCCAGATGCCCTAGGTGTGAGAACAATTGATGTCTAGAGATGCATAGCAGGTACAGAAACGACAACTACGGAACTTTTTTGCAGCTACGGAACTTTTGTGCATATTGTGTTTACTTTAAAATGATTTTACATGCACTGTGAATGTTACATACTTCTTGCATACGTATAACTACCTATAGGTACCTACTAAGTTTATTGATGTAAAATCGCTAGTAAACATTTTAAATAAAATAAATGTATGAAATAATAAATTTCAGCTAACTTTTTAACTCTATCTGGGCATTGTCAACTTTGCAAATCCTGGAACTTTGCCCGTAACGCGTGCAAACTTGATGTAAACAAATAGCATTGGTGATAATAGCAGCATTCAATGACTTGTGAAGTTGTGTTTGGAGTACACAATATTATAATGTATTGTTATGACGTGTATCATGTTAAACATTGCTTTATACGTGTATTATCGGGTATCTAAAGATACGTCATTCTATAGACCTATGACTTTTGAATGACGTAAAACTGTACTATAGGCCGTCAAACTCATAGACATAGAATTTTTTCGCTACCAAACTTATCTAACCCGGTGTCAGCGTCGCTAGTATAATAAATGAAAAATAAAATAAAAACAAAAACTTAACAGGCATAAAAATTAGTTCCAATTTTGACCACTGGGTCTGATAAGTTTGTGGGACTTGTGTAGCTGATGCTGATGAACTTTAGCGCAGTGTTTTCAATGCGCTGTTGTCTTTTTATTAAAATGATCAAGATTCGATTCCTGGCTCGGTTAGTTTACTCTACAGTGTCGCCTGCTATAGATATACCTACGTGGTAACCAGTAGTGTCCATGTAGGTATTTCAGGCGACACTGTAGTATCTGCCCTCTAAACAAACACCTATTTATTCTAGGTATCACCGACAGTCCTCTATGTAGAGCCTGCATGGAGAACGACGAGACACCGAAACACGTGCTGCTCGAGTGCAGCGGTGTTTCCATCCAACGAGAAGCCTACATTCAGGGCCGTCTTTAAACTATTGGAGGCCATTTTGATAGTGGGGCCCCTATGAAAAGGCAAATGTATGTTTTAAGGAATGTATGTTTTAACAAAATAGTCCTCTGTCTATTTTGTGAAAAAATACATCTTTAAGCATGTTTTAACAAAATAGACACAGGACTATCAATCTAGAATATTCAAATATTATTTTAAACGGTTAGTACTTAAAAAAATATTCAAGATTAATTTAAAATCTGATTAACTTACTTTTGAGGTATATTTTGAACGCAATATAATTGTATAGAACATCGTTAATGAATATAGGTTATCTATCGGTTGGTGATCGGGCAATAACTAGGGGGCCCCGATCGATTGCGGGGCCCTGGGCACGTGCCCAGAGTGCCCAGTGGGAAAGAGGGGCCTGCCTATATTGGCTCCCCAGCAATACTACCGGAAGTCCTCGCCGACCTGGGTGGCCTGCTTGGATTCTGGAGTGAGCTCGGCTGGCTGGAATGATCCAGCGGGGAGTCGCACCAGCGGTTTCACGCACAGCGGACACCGGACACTTTGCGTTCAAGTGCGGAAAATAATCCCAGGATACAAAGAAAGATAGAAGAACCAGAAGTGTCGCTGCGACAATGCGACACGTAGACTGCTGCTGATGCGACACGACGTGTTGCTGCTGAGACACGACATGGTGCTAATCAAGGAACATATTTACTACGCTGCTAATGCCTGCAGTCGGCTACTGAGTCACACTTTTATACCGCCCAGGCCTCAGACAGATCGTCGGCATTTATAAATATACCATGAGATCCTGTTTACGCTAATATTCTGCGTATGAGGGTGATAAATTATGGTGTAAAAGTCTAAACATGTAAGATTAAAGAAACCACAAACACCTACGTAGTTTTCTGAATAATGTCTACTCAGCCACAATTGGTGACCATGCGCCGAAAAAGGGTTGTCGAAAACAACGAAAAAGGCGGTGGAAAAAGGATTCCTACTTTGTGTTTAATAAAGTGGAATCCGAACTTTAAGTCTCTAAATAAAAAACTTCAATATTAATTAAGTCATTTATATAATTATATGGTTAAAATATAATTTTCTTCGAAATATAAAAAAATACAGTCATAATTAAACCTTCATAGCCTCTGACATAGAGATAGATAGATAGAACTCAGAGGAGAATGGAAACAATAGAGAGACATATTTTACAGACAGGAGGAATAAAAGAGGCACATAAAGAGTTAACTAACAAAAAGGACTGGATCGTACAGATGAAAGATAATAATAAAATGAAGGAAAACCGAAGACAAGGAATATTAGGAATTGCTACATCTTACTACAAGAAACTATATGAAAGTACCGTAGTGGAAAAAGAAATAGAATTGTTAGAAATCTCGTCTGTACCCAGCATCATGCAGGAAGAAATAGAATCCGCTATAGAAACCCAAAGAGACGATAAAGCTCCAGGACCTGACGGAATAAGCAATGAAGTACTAAAACAAGCGAAACAAGCAATAACACCTATACTCAAGGAAATCTTCAATGGTATCATCAACACAGAAACGATTCCACAACAATGGACTAAATCTAATATAATCCTTCTGTACAAAAAAGGTGATCAGTACGATATCGGAAACTACCGGCCCATAAGTTTAATGTCCAACCTATACAAAATATTTGCAAAGGTCGTACTCAAGCGAATTGAAGGAAAACTCGATGGACAACAGCCAATAGAACAGGCAGGTTTTAGAAGAGATTACTCAGTACTTGATCATATTCATGCTGTTAGGCAAATTATCGAGAAATATGCTGAATATCAACTCATATACTATCTAGCATTTGTCGATTATAGCAAGGCATTCGACTCTTTAATACATGTAAACATCTGGGAGGCGTTAAGAGAACAAGGGATAGAACAAAAGTATATAAGATTGATTAGAAATGTATACAGGAACAGCTCGGCGTGCATTCAGCTAGAAAAGAAAGGAGATTCATTTAGGATACAAAAAGGAGTAAGACAAGGAGATCCTCTCTCTCCAAAACTTTTCTCGGCTGTTTTAGAAATGATCTTCAGAAGCTTGGGATGGGAAAATCTGGGTTTAAATATCGATGGCCGCACATTAACACACTTAAGATTTGCCGACGATATTGTGATATTCGCAAAAACGCCAGGAGACCTTAACAGAATGTTAAACGAACTAGCATCTGAGAGTGAAAAAGTAGGACTAAAATTAAATCCCGAAAAAACAAAAGTAATGACCAATGGAAATAAAAGCATCATAAATGTAGGCGAGTCACAAATTAGCTATGTTGAAGAATATATATACCTCGGACAGCTGATATCACCTAAAGATAACATAAACAAAGAAATCGAAAGAAGGATAGCAAATAGCTGGAAAAGATATTGGGGCCTAAGGGAAGTAATGAAAGACAAAAACCTTCATATAGCAGCAAAGAGCAAATTGTTCAATGTCTGCATTCTACCAATCTTAGTATACGGAAGCCAAACATGGGCCATAACAAAAAACACAACCAATAGAATTGCCGTTTGCCAACGAGCAATGGAGAGAAGCATGCTAGGAGTAAAGAGAAGGGATAGATTAAGAAACGAAAACATTAGGACAAAGACCAAGATCCAGGACGTAACCCTAAAAATTAAAAGGCTAAAATGAAAGTGGTCGGGACACATGATCAGAGGAAAGGAAAAATGGAGCAAAATAATTACACAATGGTATCCAAGGGAAGGTAAAAGGAAAAGAGGTAGACAACAAAAAAGATGGGACGATGATATCAGGCAGGTTGCAGGCATAACATGGAGTAGAGTAGCCAGAGAGAGATCAGAATGGAGTAGGTTGGAGGAGGCCTTTGCCAATTGGCAAACGGACATACAGAAAGTAAAGAAGCATCAAATACGCGAATAACTCTAATTGTCTAAAAATATATTATATTGTAACAGTTTATATATAGTGTAGTTTTTTAAGAAAGATAAATTTTAGGTAAGAAACATAATTGTATATCTGTTGTCCGAATAAACAGGCTTTATTATTATTATTATTATTATTTAGCCTCTGACAACGACGGTTATATTATATGTTCTGTGGTTATAACGATATCCCACAGATATTACCATATCGGCAGGGTGAAAGGTAAACTCAAATGCCATTAGATGGCGCTGTTAACTGAAATTAGGATTTTAACTGCCACGTTCAACAGCGCTCAACACTGCGTCAGGGATGCCATCTGACATCTCACTCGTGTCTTCTTTCTTTATCCACTACAAGTTAGCCCTTGACTGCTATCTCACCTGATGGTTAGTGACGATGCAGTCTAAGATGGTAGCGGGCTAACCTGTTAGGGGCATGGCAGTTATATTAAACCCATACCCCTATTCGGTTTCTCTTTCTACACGGCATAGTACCGGAACGCTAAATCGCTTGGCGGCACGTCTTTGCCGGTAGGGCGGTAACTAGCCACGGCCGAAGCCTCCCTCCAGATATATCATCAATCATCATAATATTAAACTCGTATTATATTACTCGTATCATAATTGTTTGCGCCTGTTCCAGGCTGAAAATTGGATACATCGTAAGTATTGCACATGCAAAATTCCTGCGAAGAACATAAATTATAAAACAAATATTTATACTTAGTTTTAATTAAACATGAGTAGGCGCGATGGAAACAGGTGTTGTCAGTTAATAATATTATCTTTGGAAATCTGCCGAGTTACGAGACGAATAGACTTCCCAGTTTCATTCATTCACTGAATCGAATGTCTGTCAAGAACGTTTCAGATTGTTGGTCCCACTGCTTGGTCCCACAAGTGAGTTAGGATTTTCACATAGGTACCTGGTGGTCCCATTGTAAGGTCCCCCCGACCGGATTTCGGCCACGGCGGCCGATCTCCAGAGCGGATCTTCCGAAGAAGATAATATTATAGTGCATTTTTATCCCGGAAAATGAAAGAGTTCTCGTGGAAATTTAAAAAAAACTTATTCCACGCGGCCGAAGTCGCGGGTATCATCTAGTACCTACTAGGTACATAATGGGAGGGTCGTTAACCCTTTGCCGACCTTAGGAATGTTGCAGGTGTGATGGAGCGAATTCCGATGAATATATGTCCAGAAGTTATTTATTTTATTTATTTATTCTACTACAAGTTAGCCCTTGACTGCAATCTCTCCTGATGTTAAGTGATGATGCAGTCTAAGATGGTAGCGGGCTAACCTTTTAGGGGTATGGCAGTTATATTAAACCCAAACCCCTAGTCGGTTTCTACACGGCATCGTACCGGAACGCTAAATCGCTTGGCGGTACGTCTTTGCCGGTAAGGTGGTAAGTGTAACTAGCCACGACTGAAGCCTCCCACCAGACCAGACCAAACAAAATTCAGAATTTATAAATTCTCAAATTGACCCTGCCGGGAATCGAACCCGGGACCTCGCACGTTAAGGCAATAGCGCTCAACACTGCGCTAGGGAAGTCGTCGTAAATAGGCATAGGGTAAATGTGAACCAGTCACTATATGCTGTGGATGCATAAATTAAGTTTTAAAATTACCCTCGACATATTGAAGTTTCTCACATCCCTTTATCAACTAGAAATGTGCTGATGACCTTCAAACTCAGCTGATGATTTTCTTGAATCATAGCTAAGAACACCCTCGATCAAGTCGCCTTTCAAACAAAAAAAACATAATTCAAAATCGGTTCATTCGTTTGACAGCTTTGATGCCGCAGACAGACACACAGATACGCCTTAAATAACCCCTTTTACGTCGGTGGTTAAAAAATAAGGCAAATGGTTCGCTCATGGCTCGCATAAGAAGTCGGTTATATCTCCATGAATTGCGACTAACATGGCATTTATGACTGACGCGAATAAAACTAAATTGGTAGGCGAGGTGAAGGAATTAAACCCAGTCATCGTGACTTCGTCTTATTTGGATCAAGTCGTTTGTACATTAGGTTAATATAAAAGGTGCAGCATATTATTATTATATCAACATGAAACGTAAGTTATATAGTTTTCTCACCTCCGGGCGGAAAGCGTCAATTTTCCTCCCGCTGCGCTAAACGAAAATGCCGCTTTCCGCCTCCGTCGAGGAGAAAAATAGTCTACACACCACGGGCAGTAAATAAGAAAGCCTCAGATCACATGTTTATTGACCTCGGCTTCGCCTCGGACAACAATTACATGTGATCTGAGACATTTCTTATTTTACTGCCCTAGATGTGTAATGTACTATTTACTAACGAATCTTGAGATTTTGCATGTAGCTTTAGAAAGGATTTTCAAATCAGAGCATTGCTATTTGCCAGGGATCTCTGCTCCGGTGACCGGTCACACTTTTTGAAGACCCTTTTTAGGGTTCCGTACCCAAAAGGTGCTAACGGGACCCTATTACTTAACCTCCGCTGTCCGTTGGTCTGTCTGTCTGTCTGTTTGACAATTGGCTGTATCTAATAAACCGCAATAGCTAGACAGTTGAAATCAGAGTGTTTATTTTTATTGCCGCTATAACAACAAATAAGAAAAATTCTATTTTAATATAAAGGGGTTTTCGGCGTTCTTTACTGTAAGTATATTTTCTAATCACACCTTACGTCGTAGAATCAAATTTCTTCCCCACCACCTGGATGTATGGTTCTCTTCCACCACCTGTTATCCCAGGTCTTTTCTGCCACGTACCTGCGAATTATGGAACCAGCTTTCGCCTGCTGTGTTCCCTCAAAAGTACAGTAGATACAGGATACTATAGGGTTATTCCACAGAACACATAAGAAAGTTCTTATGTGTTCTGTGGGTTATTCAGATAATAGAAAAATTCCTTATAGGCCGCCAACGAATTGGCGTTTCCTCTGGTACTGGAAACGTTCATTGATGATGGTAATCACATCAGGTGACCCGTCGGTCGTTTGCTTGTTATATATATGTTTAGACAGGAATTATTCTATGGTATAAACTATAAATCTATTACCTATCGAGTCCTTGCAACTCGACGGCTTTAGCCTAACTAAAAGTTTTGTTTGAAAACATCAGATAGGCGCTAATGCCGATGTCAAAACGTGGACTTGATATTTGATGTCCATTATCGGTTGATATGAGTTAATCTACGATTATACTTATCCGTATCTCTCCACTGGCTGATACGCTGTAACCTGTAGATATTACGTACCAGCTCTGATTATAAAATTACGAATGTCGCAATCATTGTTATTGTTTACTATCCCCACTTTGATAGGTATAAAAGAGTCGTCGTCTGAACCGATAATGTCCACTGCTGGATGAAGGTCTCCTGCATGGATCTCTACATGCCGCTTGCTTCCACCGGCTCCCAGATTGAGATCATCCGTCAGCCCAACGCTGCTCTTGGTACGAGGCCGCTATTCAAGCACTTTGAGAGTTGGTACCCCAACGCCTATCGGTTCTTCGATGTTCGAACTATGTGCCCCACCCATTGCTACTTAAGCTTCGCGACCCTTCGAGCTTAGTACATATTTTGTCGGTTACTACGGATCTCCTCATTTCTGATTTGATGACATAGAAATAGTGTTAGTGATAAAAAAATCATTAGTAAGTACCGGTGACCTGTTCTTTTTTTCCTTTGAAAGTGGTGACAGCCTGAGATCAGGGGCTCGAATCCCAGGCACCGAAGGACCGACTGTATGAATTCTAGATACTCTACATATAGGCTCTGTACTCTGTAGCCTTAAAAAGTAAAACACGCATCAATCATAGCTGTTACAGTCTCAATTGTTGTGCTTGAAGATTTAACCAATAGTCCTTAATCACGATTGTTACACCGCGGTAGCAATCATTTTTACGATATAAACCCGTGGTTATATTTTTAACTGCGTCATGTAGCAAGTAGTGGATGATTGACCATCGTAAGTATTGCGATAGTCGCATTCATTGCATTAAAGTTTAGTAATATGGAAAAATATGATATGGCGCTAGAAAAATCGTGCGAGAGTTATTTATCTCTTGAATGACAAGGATTTGTAGATAGGTACAAACGTACCTATACTTACATAATTGTTATACCTTTCAATTGTATACCAACCTACTAGTAGATTTATACAGATTAAGTATACTTAATTATACCTACCTTAATCCTGAAACTCGCAAGGAAGGAGTTATCATCGCTAACTTTCTCCAAGAAATCAATAGATAGAGTAGGTAAATGGTAAGCAAATTCGAAATTTATGGTAATAACATTGAATATCTGCCATCTGGGCCTCACGAGTTACGAGCGAGGATTCGCGCAGGCCCAAGAATTGAATAGCAAATTGCTATTAACATTCGCTAAACGGAGTCAAGGCGAGCCATCTCCGAGATATACGCACATGTGAGTACGTCATGATCAAACATACCTACCTACTTGCTGATATGGAGAAAGATTTATGTAATTTTACTTACTGTTAAGGTCTTTTGACCTTCGAATATTGGGCCGTACTAGCTGACCATATTGACTTTATACCGATAATAATGAGTAATCAATCACTCTGAAGTTGGGCAGGTTGGTAGGTACCTACTGTAATAGGCACTCAGGTCTCAGCAACAGTCTCTTAGGGCCGATTTCTCCAACTCCGATTGACTTAAATCAATAATTTGAATATTTTTTTTTCTTTTTTTTTTAATTGAAAACAATACAATAGAAATTAAAGCTAGCTAGCCTAACCTAATTACTATATAAATCATGCCCGCGTGGCATGGTAGCGAGAATACTGGCTGCATTTCCGCGCTGGACAGCCAGGCTGATCCTTTGCGCAAAAAATGAGCCAGCCCTTCTGTATTAATTTATTTAATAATTTGACATTTTTTATTTCTTTTATATAATTAGTTGTACCTGATATGTAATCTCTTATTAAGCCACTACCTTGACATACATTTTTTATAAGTTCAATCTATTCTTATATTATGACATACATAAATGTTTTAATAAATATAATAATAATAATTGTGTAGTCAGATAATTTTGAGCCAATAAATATAGAATTATTGTATCTTGATAATATTATGTAATGTATACCAATTTTAATATTGCATGCCGTATTAAGGTATTTGGATGTGCAACACCTAGAAATTTAACACCATGTAAACCCAAATCTGCATTAGATAAATGATTGATTGATTTATTGATTGACGTTCAACCTACGAAATTTTGACATAGTCAGAATTCCCACATCAATCACAATCATGTAGAATTGTCCCAAAAATGTTTCCCAGGCCGCTACAAGCCCGTACCCTGTAAAATTACTGGTAACCGGACTCGCAACGCAACCCATTTTTCTCTGTCCTACGACGGCTGAGTACGACAGTTATAATAAGCAGATTCCTTTTTCTGTGGTTATAGGTATACCTACCTATATTTCTTCCCCACTGTCATCTCACCTCTACGACGTATCCTAGCTCTAAATTGTCCTCTGTTTGCTAATGCACATACTTATTTTTTTTACTAGTTAACCCTTGACTGCGATCTCACATGGTGGTTAAGTAATGATGCAGTAAGATGGTAGCGGGCTAAAAATTTCACTAAAATAATCGATGGATCTCTTTATTCAGCTTGGGAATAGGGCCGCGCTGATGCGATTTCGCCCACGTCTAGATAAGACCACGCTACCTACGCCATTGCATAACTTTTTGGCTGGACCTGGAACTCGAGCTCGAGAGCTCATGATCAACAGCCGAATTAGATATTTTATTTATTACTAGATGAAACCCATTGCCCACGAACTCGTCCGCGCGGATTACGTATTTTTTATTCCCGCGGGGATAAAAGGTAACCTATGCCCTTCCCCGGGATGTAACCTACCTCTATACCAAATTTCAGCAAAATCGGTTGAAAAGATGGACCGGGAAATCGTTGCAGACAGACAGACAGACAGACAGACAGACAGACAGACACACTTTCGCATTTATAATATTAAGTATGGATACAGTAGAAATGATATATTTATTACCTACACATTACACATTACATAGGTATGATGTGAATCTAAATTTAAATTAGATGAGTAACCACTGGATCAATGATTATTAGTAATACATAGTACTTTTATTGGTAAGCTAACCTGTTTATAAAATAAACAATTCCATCGACCTTAATTTATGAGACGGTGTAAATAGAATTGTATTCTACATCGGTTTAACCCTGACATAGACCATACTGATCTCAATACACAAGGCAAAAGAAAGCGTGGGCGACCTAGATAGATGGGATGGATTTAGTATAGGGACTATTCTAGGAGCGTGAGTCACTATCGGATTTCTAGATGACCTTTTACCACAGAACACATAAGAAAGGTGTGTTCTGTGCCTTTTACACATCTTTTCGAGTCTTTAGGTTTTATTTCCAGCTTTAACACTTTCACAGGCCTCATCTATACCACGGTAATATTATGTATACAGTATTGTAACTCGGCCGTATCTTTGAAATAAATACCTACAGTCGCGCGGTACGTAAACATGCGATAGGGCTGCCCGCCTCCAGCATTTTAATTACATTTGCCTACTTTGTGTTTCCATTTAGTTTTGTGATTGTAAATATACTTTTTTTTATAAACAAATAAAATACTTTGTGAATTGAATAGGAAGTGTTCAACTCAATAAAAATGCGTGTTGTTTTTTGATTGGTAGATTTAATTAAAAAACCATGTTTATGCAATCATAATTATTCAATAATAACAAATCGGTCTTATAACCGTGGAACCTCTACACGTTTAACCATTTATTCGTGTAAGTTCCAAATGAGAGTACAAATATATTAAGGGTGTCTCAATAATACCTACTTCTGGATTGTCCCTTACACTAGTGACAGACAGACGGTCAAATTTTTTTTTTTTAGTATTATTCATACACACAGTACAATAAACAACTATTATTAATAATAAAATATCACGTCTTTACTTTGAATTATACAAACTAACAAAACAAAACACACACGCCCCGAGGTTTTAACACAAGCGTACCTACCGTATCGTGATTCATGAACCGCCTATAACTACCTATTTCACTCGTGTCAATCACTTTCCTTTACTCTATTCACTTTATTTATTAATCCAGACATCTTTTTTTTGGGAGATAAAAGGAAATACCTTATCCATTAAAAATACACACATTATTTACCTACCTACTAGTAAGTAAAATTATTTTAAAGTCTTACCTTTCAGAGTTTCCAGGTAATCTAAAAAAAGTTATCTCTGGATGCGTTATTGATGAATTCATGCAACCAAAAACAGCACAATATATCCTACTCGTCATATTAAATATTATGTACTTAAACTTATTTTTAGTCAAAAAATCGCGCGGTTATTGTTAAAAACACAAAACACCGTCCGTTTGTCACTGCGGCACAGTCGGGACTGTCTGCATGCCAAGCGCGTGCTGAGATCGAGACGCGTAGGCATAGTTCGCGCTTCGTCCGTTTGTATGAAGTTGGAATACTGTATACATAATATTACCGTGTCTATACTTAATACTAGAAGATGCTCGCGACTTCGTTCGCGTGGCATAAGTTTTTTTAATTCCCACAGGTATTCCTTAATTTTCCGGGATAAATCCTATATCACTCTCCAGGTTCTCAACTATATACCCATGCAAAAAATCTCGCTGATCCATTGCTATTTTGCGGCGTTATTGAAGGACTAACTCTCTGTTTAACGTCCTAGGGGATACAATTTTCAAAAACTGTGAAACATATTTCTTTTTTTTAAACCAGAAGCTCAAATACCAACTTTCATGGTTATAACTTGAAAAATGAAGGACTTTCATACAAACTTTCAACCCCTATTTAACGCCTTTGGGGGTAGAATTTTTAAAAACTGTGAAACACGTATTTCTTTATTTTAAACCAGAAGCTCAAATACCTAGTTTCATGGATATAGCTTGAGAAATGACGGACTTTCATACAAACTTTCACCCCCTATTTCACCCCCTTAGGGGTGGAATTTTGAAAAATCCTTCCTTAGTGAGCGCCTACGTCACAAAAGGAACCTACTGTCGAAATTTCAAGTTTCTAACCCCAGCGGTTTAGGCTGTACGTTGATATATTATAAGTCAGTCAGTCAGTAAGGACTTTGAATTTTATATATTACTAGCTTATGCCCGCGACTTCGTCCGCGTGGTTTAAGCTTTTTTTCCCCACAGGCACTCCATAATTTTCCGGGATAAAAAGTAGTCTATGTCACTCTCCAGGTACCTCAACTATACCCATGCAAAAAATCACGTTGATCCGTTGCTGCAGTGTGATTGAAGGACAAACTCTATTTAACGGCCTTGGGGGGTCGAATTTTTAAAAATGGTGAATTACGTAGGTACTTCTTCATATTTAACTGGAATTCCAAGTGCTAAGTTTCACGGCTATAACTTAACTTTCATACAAACTTTCAACCCTTATTTTAACCCTTTGGGGGTAGAATTTTGAAAAACTGTGACACATGATCTTCTTTACTTTTTAACGAAAACCAAAATACCAAGTTTCGTTGATATAATTTGAAAAACGTTCCTACAAACTTTCATCCCCTATTTCACCCCTTTGGGAATTTTCAAAAATGTTGAAACACGTACTTCATATTTAACCAAAAGCCCAAATGCTAAGTTTCATGGCTATAACTTGAGAAATGAAGGACTTTCATACAAACTTTCAACCCCTGTTTTACCCCTTTGGGGGTGGAATTTTGAAAAACGGTGACACAAGTATTTCTTTATTTTTTACTGGTAGCTCATATACCAAGTTTCATGGATATAACTTGAGAAATGACGGACTTTCATACAAACTTTAACCCCCTATTTCACCCCTTTAGGGGTGGAATTTTGAAAAATCCTACCTTAGTGAGCGCCTACGTCACTAAAGGAACCTACTGTCAAAATTTCAAGTTTCTAACCCCAGCAGTTTAGGCTGTGCGTTGATATATAAGTCAGTCAGTCAGTCAGTCAGTCAGGACTTTGAATTTTATATATATAGATATAGATTATAAATGCGAAAAGGATAGGTGGATGTTACCCAATCACGCCTAAAACGGCAGAACGGATCTGGAAGAAATTTGGCACAGAGATAGACTAAAGTGTGGAATAACACTGCTACTTTTTATCTCGGTCAATTAAAGAGTTCCGACTTCCGACGGGAATCAAAAAACCTCAATTAAGTCGCGGGGGATTTCGCGGGCATCAGCTAGTATAGAATAGTTTGATAATAATTGACGGTGAATTCATAAAATTATGTAATTTATACTAGAAGATAGATGATGGCCGTGACTTCATCTAGGAAAATCCCGTGGGAACTTTTTGATTACCCGGGGTAAAAGTAGCTTTTGCCCTTCCCTGGTATAATCTGTCCCCTCGTCGGTTCACGGGATTGCGACTCCAGTGTGCTTAGCATGCGCACAACGAGATTATCTCGCGACGAGAGAGATGTTGTCGTTGCCGGCTAATTTTTCATTTACCTTAACATGCACAAAATGCGGTTACACAAAGAAAAAAATAGTCGACAAGTCTCTAGTATAATAGTAATAGTCTCTACTTTTGACGTAACGAGACAAGTAACCATGGTAGACAGAGATATAACGGGTAGACATAATTTTACTCGTAGTGCGCATGCTAGTCATACTGGTTACACCAGATGGACAGGTCGAAGATTTGATTCCAGTTTGTCCCCCAAAGAAAAGAGCAGGGGGACAGACCGGAAATTATTATTTATTTTATTCTAATTAGAGTCTGAGTACCTAATACATACGTAGAAAATACATTTTGCAAACAGAAAAAGTATATGCTCGAAAAAGTTTTTAGGCAGCTTATTAATTATAATATGGACTTTTATTAAAATTACTCTGTGATTGGAGTAAGGAATTTTAGTAATTTACCTAATTGCATTAGAGATTGAGGTAAGTACAGTTTAGAAAAATTTATGACTAAATAATTATTCCTAAAAGCCGCACATATTTTAGGGGCCATTGTACTAAATCTTGGTCCTAAATCCAAATGTATTCGTTAAAAATGTCTGACATTCGTCAGTCCCCAGGGTCAGGTTGGAAGGTAAATGCGGTCGGAGGGTTTGTTTGTGAAATTAATGAGGTTTTATGTAAAGTAACTCCACAAAGCGGCGATGGCCTGGTAGTAAGTCTCTTGGCCTTTTAATCGTGGGGTCCAGGGTTCGATTTCCAGGACGCATTTCCAAGTTTTGGGAGAGTTAGTTTTTGCGCCATTAAAATATCACTTAAATTCTGAGTTATTAATTATCATATAAATTTGAGGTGAAGTAAAACTCTTCAGGAAACCTCTTTATGATTTTCGACACGTCTGAGAGTTCTTTATTATTTTCGCAAAGGTGTGTGAAGTCTGCCCTAAAACCCTTCTCATTTTGCGAAGAGACTGGTGTTCAGCAGTTGGCCAGCAATTCGTTTAATGATGATAGCGACTCCACTTAATAAGAATAAATAAATAAAATTAGCTTAGTAGATACCTTATTACCCACTACCTATCTCTGCATACAATTTCGTAAATAAGTTAAACAGATGGGCTGATATAAGGTTATGTCTGACGGAAACACTTTTGCATTCATTATAATAATAGTTTGGATGTAGACGGAAAACTTGCACTGTAATAAAGGAAAGTGTATGGAGCACGTTAATATTATGTAGTGCATGAAGACAAGACGCTCTAAATTGCGAATCGCAGTATAAGGCGCCTTCAATTTCATACAGTTTATACTAATAATAGTTCGATACAGTAGGTACTTTTGGCGGCTGAGATTAGAGCTATGAGTGCGTGTCCGCGCTGGCATAAC
The DNA here is from genome assembly GCA_917051295.2 of Erebia ligea. Lineage (NCBI taxonomy): Eukaryota > Metazoa > Arthropoda > Insecta > Lepidoptera > Nymphalidae > Erebia > Erebia ligea. Next base: position 4,348,677 of record OU785232.1, read on the forward strand.
ATGAAAAGACTGACGTAAAATCTGTTATTACTGTGACGCAATGTATGTCTCTGTTACGCGATTTGTGATTAAGATAAAGCGCCATCTGTCTGCCCTGCTAGCCCCGATATTATCTCAGTTGTTTCCGCTAAACAACTATGTCGGGGCAACCAGGGCAGATGCATCCCTTCTTGCCCTGGTAGGCAATGACAGCGGGGCAGATTTGACTAAGTACTAACTCTACATCAGCTGTACTCCGTCGAACTAACTTACACTGTCGAGAAGTCGCAGTGGAAACGATACCGTCCCGCGTTCTGTGTGCTGAGACCTTTATAGGTGGGTCAGGTTATCGGCACCGCACGTGATTAAAAGACGAAAACAATATGATGAGTGTTTTGAAGCTTTATTACGCTAAGTGCCGTGTCAAGGGTTTATGACAGCACAATTTTTTTTTTAATATTATTTTTTGTTTTTATGCATGATTATTTTTTTATTTCTGTTTATTTGTAGTAAAAATATGATTCAAGACAAAGAACTGTCTTGGGTTTTTTGACTGAATTTCAAAAAGGAATCAACTCACAACTCCTCAATCCTAATGAATGCAGGCAGGAGGATACAACTCTTCTAAACCATAAACGATTTTTTTACTTTTGAGGTCCTGATATGACATGTAATTTCAAAGCTTGAATTTATTTATCTTCAGTTAAACTGCTGGGAATAAAAACGCACTAGTTCAACGGTTGAATCAGTCGAACTAGTGGGAAGTCCCCAGGCTATCACCGCTCTATTTTCTCTCTACCTACTTTTATAAAACTACTGGGAATAAAAATGCACTAGTTCAACGGTTGAATCAGTCGAACTAGTGGGAAGTCCCCAGGCTATCACCGCTCTATTTTCTCTCTACCTACTTTAATAAAACTACTGGGAATAAAAATGCCTAGTTCAACGGTTAAATCAGTCGAACTAGTGGGAAGTCCCCAGGCTATCACCGCTCTATTTTCTCTCAACTTTAAAAAGCAGAATGAAAGAATTATCTTGAAACGGATGTCGCCTTATCGATTCATCGGTTTATCAACGATAGAAAATTTTATTATTTATTGTAATACCATAAATTACCGTGAAGCGTGCGAAACTGAATTACATTCTGCTACAGTTCTCAGTATTTAACCATATTATTTTAAAACATAATGCAAAAAAGTGCACAAACATTTACGAACAAACGCACAACCTCTTAGGCCAAACACATATACCTATACCTATCGTCTCCGTTCCGTCGTGGGTAAAAAGCAATTTGAGCAATTTTTTACAGTACAATTTTAATTTAGTAGTATAATATAATATAAGGATTTTCATCATTGAAAAGGGCAATTACTACTGAAGTCGTTTCTTGCCGGCTTTCCCCAGTGGATCCACATAGTACCTAACCCCTTTAAGTTCTACCCTTCTAATCGGGGGTAGAGTCAAGCGCAAAATAAGGGCCATCATAAGAGACAGCTGATGTCTCCTATGTCTTAGGCAAATTCAAACAAAAATTAGTCTACAATATATTGCTGTCAAAGTACGTAGTTACTACAGTACGTACTACGTACCTATTAAGTTTTCAGTTTTCACTACTAAGGGCCGATTTTTCAATCCTCAGATAAACAACTAGATAGTAGATATTCGATGGATAGCGCAAATTGTGGCAAATTCGTATTTATCAACAGGCAGATACGAGTTAACTGTCGAATAAAGTCTGTAACTGACGAATATATTTATCTGCTTCTTTGAGAGCCGGATAAAGGGCTATCTGCCTGTTTGTTATGACGTTTTCAAGTTTTTAGGTAATATTGTGTAGCTAGTAGGTACCTGTGACCCTTTTATAACATTATTCTATCATTCAGAATTATCAATTTTCAATCCGTGTCCTCCTTGTACGAAATATATAGGGTCATTAGTGGTAGGTACCTATTGATAACAATTTATATTTTCCACACTTGTTCCACGCTGCATCTTTGTCTGTGTTGGTCACAGCGTCTGTTTTTTTATTTTCTAACTAGTGAAGCCCGCTGCTTTGTCCGCATGGATTGAGGTTTTTGGTTCCCGCGGGAACTTCATAATATTCCGGGAAAAAAAGTAGCCTTTATGCTATTCTATATAGCAGACTATACTCTATATCTGTGCTAAATTTCATGCAGATACGTTCAGCCGTGATTGAGTAACAAACATCCATCCATCCAACCTTTCGCATTTATAATATTATAGTAGGTATTGACCGGTATTTCGTTGCAAGTTAGGTTAATATGTTTACTTCCGACTTTTTTTTTAATTGACGCACTATCACGTTTCTTTACTTGCTCCATATTTTTAAGAAAGCAATTATATGTGGGAACCTGTCTAAAATATAATAAACACAAAACCAAAAACGAAATGAAAATTACGCAAATTCGAGGTTATGAATTCTTGCGATAAACGTCATTAGATAAACAAACGTCCTTTCCCAGTCGTACGCATTGAATGATATATGTGTCTATCTCGCTTGCACATGTTTAGTGTGAAGTTGCTCCGAAAATACCATAGATAGCTATCCATTGGTTAAAAAGTGGTTGAAAAATTGAAAAATTATAATCCCTAGATAAACTGCCAGATAATTTTATTCTCACGATAGTTATCCAGTAGTTTATCTGAGGATTGAAAAACCGGCCCTAAAATGACAAAATATATTTGAGCACTTTTGGATAAAATAGGATCCACAGAGTAGGTACATTGGTATAATAAGGACCGTCTGCAATTCTGCATTAAGCTGCAGCTCGAATTTGCAACAGAAAGAGCATCATGCATAATGAACTGACTACGCTTCGAACGAGAGCTGCCTGCATTTGAAATTCAATATCATTTTTTTAGGGTTCCGTAGCCAAATTTGGCAAAAACGGAACCCTTATAGATTCGTCATGTCTGTCTGTCTGTCTGTCTGTCTGTCTGTCTGTCCGTCCGTATGTCACAGCCACTTTTCTCCGAAACTATAAGAACTATACTGTTGAAACTTGGTAAGTAGATGTATTCTGTGAACCGCATTAAGATTTTCACACAAAACTAGAAAAAAAACTATAAATTTTGGGGGTCCCCATACTTAGAACTGAAACTCAAAAAATTTTTTTTCATCAAACCCATACGTGTGGGGTATCTATGGATAGGTCTTCAAAAATGATATTGAGGTTTCTAATATCATTTTTTTCTTAACTGAATAGTTTGCGCGAGAGACACTTCCAAAGTGGTAAAATGTTGGTCCCCCCCCCGTAACTTCTAAAATAAGAGAATAATAAAACTAAAAAAAATATATGATGTACATTACCATGCAAACTTCCACCGAAAATTGGTTTGAACGAGATCTAGTAAGTAGTTTTTTTTTAATAATTTAAAACTTACTACAGGTTTGTACGGAACCCTCGGTGCGCGAGTCCGACTCGCACTTGGCCGGTTTTTGATAGGAAGATTCTTTAAGGGTACGGTCTACTTACAATAAAGTGCTACCAATACATACATTTTTACCAATATACCAAGCACACTATTTTTTTGAAGAAAGAAGAGATAACTAGATTGTATAAATAAATAATGTTTATTGAATGTTAACGCGACGTACTTACTACATACTTACCTACCGTTAACGTAAAGATAAAAACAAACGATCTTTTATACCTACCTCCATATAGAATTATCATGCAGTAAAAACAAATTTGGGAAATGGATTTACCCACCCACATGAAAATCTATGTTTTTCAAGAAGACGTTGAAGTCGTTTTTCAAGAAGAGACTTTTTAATGAAAAAGTTGTTTACATAATATTTTTGTTTACATAATAGGTATTTTATTAATTACATTGAAGTTAAACTAAGACACAGACCTTGCCAAACGTAACTCACAAAATATGCGGCCTTAAAAGTAATTCGACCACAAATTTTGGCAACCACTGGAGAAGTGGAGGATATTATGACTCACGTTCTGGCTAGATGCATTTGCTTATAAAAAGTAGGTAGGTATCTGCACTATTTATTGTTACGAATCATTCTATAAGTATATAGGGTACCTACAACTTGCTCAACCAATATATACTCCAGAAAGTCACCAATATCGCTTGAAGAGCGGCAAACACTACTAAAATCCTCTAATAAATAAAGATCCAGCTGATGAAATATTTTAGTCCAATACGTACAAACTACAAACACATTCGAATACAAAAAAATATTCATTTCATTTCAAACCTATAGAGCAGCGGCTAAAAATGATCCTGGCCTTTACGCCGACTCTATCACAAACTTATTACAGCTAAATACCTATACTATACCTACTCTATTTTCCCCATTCGGCATTCACTCACATTTACTTTGGTATTCACATTTCACATCATTCCAATTTTAGTTCTTGTGTTTTACTATTATAATAGATATTTACAACAGTCCGCGTTAGTCATTACGCCAGTATAATTTGAAGAGTTATAAACATTTTAATTGAATAACAGTGCGAGAATTTAATCAATTTGGCCTACCTACTGTCCCGCTGTCGGTCACTCAATTGCTATGCCAAGGGTTCATTCAAAGACAGGTTAGGGATGTCACCCATACTTGTAATTTGTATGCAAATTTATTTTGTTTGTAATTTATAGATTCAAGTTTACTAGCGAACTTACACTATCTAGCGGACTTAGTGTGAGATTGACTTCTATTTACTTATGTAAAAAATATTTGAGTAGGTACATAACGTAAATTCAGTAAGTATATTGGCTGAAATGACATTTGTTACATTTATGTATGTTCGTTTAAAATAAAAGGACTTGACCAGCGCAACTATGGGAGCTTGCCTAGATATCAAAAATTAATGTGCAGCAATTAACTCTTTATTATTGTAATTTTTATATTTTATAGTTTTCAGATAAAAAAGCTTAAGGAGTCTGAAGGCTCTGAAAACTGAGAAAATAAATACAAGAAGTTTCACCAAAAAAACTGCTTTCCCACACTAGATGGCACTAGTTGTTGTGGTGAGCGAGTCTAAAAAAATATTTTTCATCATACCTATTCGAAAAACGCATATTGCCTTCAGAGGATAGCGGGAGCAAAGTGTAACTTGTAGGCCCATGGGACTTTTCATTTCTCTCTTCTGATTGGTCCGAAGTCACGTCATCAATTTGTTGATCGAATATACGACTTTGCATTTCTCTGTTCTGATTGGTCCGAAGTCACGTGATCAATTTGTTGATCGGATATACGTCTTTACATTTTATTTAAACTTTAAATATACCTACGTCTAAATAATGTCTATACAATTACATAGAAGGTTGATAGGAGTATCTTCTGATTGGTGCTTAAACGTACCTATAGGTAATGTCCATACATAGTAGGTTGATACTCCTAGCTTTTTCTCATACGTAATGATGAAAAATAGTGTGTGTCACTCGGGGCCAAATTTTTTGTTCTCGGGCGGCGTATATTGAATTCCTCGCTACGTTCAGGATTCTAATTTAGAACCCCTCGCTACGCTCGGGATTCTACTATAGAATCCTTCACTTCGCTCTGAATTCAAAATAGCGCCCTCGGGGAACAAAAATTTTCTTTGGCCCCATGTAACACAAATAACTATTAAGTATCTATATTTTAAGTATTATCTTTGCATTAATTGGGCATGGATGAGGATAATACTGGAATAATAAAACTATATTTGCAAGAATTATGTAATTCCTTTAAAAATCACGCTACATTGTACTGCTGCCACACTAGATGGCGCTAGCGAGTCTTTTCAACTATTCGACAACAGATGGCGCTAAATGTTTTAGTTAGCGAGTTTGTTCAACTATTCGACCACAGATGGTAGACAGATGCAATACCAGAGGGCGTAACGTTCCTTTAAACGCAGTGGTTATTTAAAAATGCTTTGTTCGTTTGAGGCTTGTCAACTAACAAAAAATATAATAAAAACAAAACATACATTTCCTTTTCATTACTATTTAATTGATCAAAAATAAATCACATAGTGACTAAGGTACTTATATGGTATTCATGTAGGGTAACAAGATTATTATTAGGCATGGATAAAACGGAACGTCAAAATGGATTAGTGCTTAAAGAGGAAACCGGACGCTCAAGATTTAAACAATAAACGTATTGTTTTTATAGACATTTTAACCTTGACCTTATTCGGAATAATAAATCCATAGTAATTTCGGTTTTAATTTTTAAACCTTACTGTAAAAACGGAAATCCTGCACATTGTCCCGAATCGGAGGGCAGTTACTAGCAATGTCCTTTAGCTTCTTTTAAAATAAAATTACTCTCTATCTGGTTCTGTCTTTGCGTAAAGTTTTTCTAGCGTTTGTGACAGCCCTACTATATTTTCGAGTGTTACGAATACCTACATTGTTTGAACGGACCAAATAAATATAGATTGTTTACTACATTATGCTATTCAGGTTACACGAAACTATTTATTATTTTAATACAGAATTCTGTTTACAATTTCGCCACCATTGTTTTCAATTTTTTTTTTCACACCAACATCAACAGCGAGGCGACTGCCTCCAATAAAGCGGAGCGGAGCGGAGATGTTTTAAGTTAAGCAGACCATTTATAGTCCCACAACCCTATTTAGCCCGGTGGCCAAAACTGGAACTAAATTTTAAGCTTGTTTAGTTTTTGTTTTTATTTTATTTTTCATACTTAGGTACTAGCGACGCTGTCACTGGGTCAGGTAAGTTTGTGGGACTGTAGAATATTGATCGATAGTCGATACCGATGAAGCGATAAAGGAGAAGGTTCACCTTCGGTGTACTCTTTGTAGACTCTACCATGAATAGAAGAAAATACATGTAGACTGTATTAAAAATATAATAATTTAGAATATTAAAGTAAATAACGAGAAATAAAACAAAATGTATTTCAAGTTTTCGATACGTTTCCAAGATGGCAACCTTTAGCCATAGAAATGGCAGTAGGCGCGAAATGTATCAAATGTAATTTCTGACAGTCACTGTCAAAATAACGTGTTTTTCCGTACGGTTTTTCCGGTGTTGTGTTGACACTTGACAGAAAACGTCAAAAAATATGAATCCGCCATTGTTAACCGCTCCTGAGGGTCTACTCTCTTTCGCTCAAACGAAACTTCGCAAACGAACGAACGAAATTTCGTTAGCTCCTCTCCTACTTAATATTATCTCTATGCTCCTCTCTATTTCGTTTTCGTACACGCAGACGAAGTACGGATCCATAGACAATTTTCGTGACCGATTGGATTGAACGATTTTGTGTGGGTCTATTATCCGACTAATTACGTTCCTTTGCGAAGTTTCGTTTGAGAAAAAGAGAGTAGACCCCCTGTTTAGTGTTGCTTAACGTGGAAAGATCAAATAATTACACCACTGAAATTACCACAGAACACATAAGAATGTGTTCTGTGGAAATTACGATGAATTCGTAGATTTGAACGATCAAATCTGGTTTAGTATTTTTTTTTCATTTATTTCTCTACTTGTAAAAGGACCGGACTGACGCTCCGTACAAATCTGGACCGTCTCCTTTATCAAGTCATCTGTCAAAAATCTGACAGGTTTGCCACAGCTCCGCTCCGCTTCAGTGGATAGGCACCAGGCAGCCTTTCACAGTCTTCTTCCAAACTCGCTGAGCGTGCTACAAGTGCCTATGTAAAGAAAGTGAAGATTTTGGAACAGTCTACTTTTAAAAAAAGGGAGGAAATTAATACTTTAAAAAATTACATTATTATTTGCTCAACGCTTAAAAACTTTCTTTATTAATATAAATTATAGTTTAAAGTTTTAAACCATAAACTAAAATATTAATACTTATACTAAAATCTAAATAAAATAAATTCTTAAAATAAACATTATTATTTTTTACTAATTTTCCAGTACCTACCTAATTTAGATCACACAGTAATTTGTTTGAGTTTTTCCCAGTGGTCAGTTTGGTCGTTAGACTAGGTTGACCAATGGGATTTTTAGTCCCCGTCGAACAACACTGAAGGTCAATCAATTCGTGAGAATTGACGTCAATAATATCATGAATGAACCAATCAAAACATGTGTGTTTATACTATATTAATTGATGTGTTTCCTCCACAGAGTTGTTTCCTCATCCTGGTATTTTGGCCTTTTGTTTACCATTGAAAAGTTCTATATCCATGACATAATAATAATGATCACGCCGCACGCGAGTGAACTTGTAAGGGGGACACTGATATAAGGAATTAAACATGATGTTGCAAGTTGATGATAATCAAGCTAGTGTCGAAGCTCCGTTACTATTTTGAAAAGGAAAATCGTAGGCCTTTTGTTTACCATTGAAATAGTATATTTCATTACAAGTGTGGAAAGGCTGTCATTGCAAAGAGTTCCGACAAATGTCTACCCGAGCCGAGGCGCAGCCGAAAGCGAGGGTTGACAGTCGGAACAAGTTGCAATGACGGTTCCGCACGTGTACTGAACGACTATTTTTAATACAGTTGCGAAAAAATGAAGCAATTTAATAAAATAATAAAAACACAATATAAACTCAACTAACTTAACATTTATTTCTTATAAAAGTTATAATTCACATATTACATTGAAATTGGTACAGTTTTTTATACTAACTGGGGAAGTTTTAGGTTGCATATTTACTGTTTGAGACAAACTATTATTAATTTCGTATGATTGTTCATGTATATTTGTCATACAATGGCGTTTGCTAGTTGATGGAGTTGGATCTGATGAATTATCATTATCAACGAAGGTAGATGGACGAACGTTCTCTGCAACATGTGAAGGAGACGGACTGGACCTTAAATTAATGGAGTGTGTGATTTTTTTCCCAGTTTCTAGTTTGTTGCATTTTCAGCATACTTTTTATCATCGAAAACCTCGATCATAACGTAGAAGGTTTTAATTTTGCTGAGAGTTCGGAGAAGTATGCCAACATAACATTTTCTGAAAAACTATTTGCTTTTTTCTCTTCTCTCCACGCAATAAATTCGTCGTATGTAGATATGTAGCGACTTTTAGACTTTTCCGGTAAAATGTTCTCCGAAGCATTTTGTGCAATTATACTGAGTTCCGGTGGTGTTAATTCAAAAAAACTAGGGTCGAAATTACTCATTTTGTGCAACAAACAACTAAACTCGCAAAGAAAATTTCTGAAAAATGGCGCCAACCGTAAAATATATGCAGAGTTTTTTTTTTCTTCACCCATTCTGGTAGGCAAAGGGAACTATGCCCATACAGCCAAGTCTTCAGTAGATTTTTTTTATTGATATGAAATGAAAATGAAATTTAATGAGATGAAATGAAATGAAACCTAACCAAACTCATTCAATCAAATCATTAAATCTGATATTGAGTAGCTTCTTTTTAGAAATATACGTATTTGCATGAATCATAAAAACTTCTATGATTTTTTTTAGTAAAAACTTAATGGTTGGTTTTTCTTTTTAATAGACATTATTTTGACAGTTGGGAAAGAGAACGCACGAGTTCGGGAAAGGTAAAAAAAAAGCACGAGTATGTAATAGCCCACATCCCGAACGCTATACGTCCCTGCAATACGCCACTTTTTGAGCAACTGTATTAAAAAGTTCTATATCCATGACATAATAATAATGATCACGCCGCACGCGAGTGAACTTGTAAGGGGGACACTGATATATGGAATTAAACATGATGTTGCATAAGTTGATGATAATCAAGCTAGTGTCGAAGCTCCGTTACTATTTTGAAAAGGAAAATCGTAGGTAGGTACTTGTAATTCCTAGAATATTAAAAAAAATATTTTATTTTTTAATTAAAATTATGTAACTAAGTATGTCACTAAGTTTAATTACGATTAATCTAGTATATTTAATTATTTATATTTAAGACCTTTTGTCTTCGTAACAACGGGGGCATGTCAGTGTTCGCGAGCATGTCGGAGCGAGGTGTTGGTGACGCTAATCCACAAGTTTACCCCCTACCAAAAAGTGCTCAAGGTGGTTAAAAAAGTTTTCAGTTCAAAAATTACGAACTGCCTTGCCGATGCTATTCTCATTTGTAACGCATAGTAAGTGCGTGCTAATGCACGCATACGATACAACGCCAACTCGACGCCTTACACAATTAACAATAAGTATTCAAATTTCCTTGAAATACTAAGCGATGCAATCTGCAGTCATCTACATATTTATTACTAGCTGATGCCCGCGACTTCGTCCGCGTGGTTTAAGTTTTTTTGCTTCCCGCGGGAACTCCTTGATTTTCTGGGATAAAAAGTAGCCTGTCACTCTCCAGGTCCTCAACATTACCCATGCCAAAAATCACGTCAATCCGCTGCTCCGTTGCGGCGTGATTGGAGGACAAACCAACAAACAAACACATTTTCGCATTTATAATATTACGTATGACTATTATTTTGCTTTGTTTTTCAAAATGAAGAGCGCACAACAAAAAAATTACGAACTGCCTTGCCGATGCTATTCTCATTTGAACGCATAGTAAGTGCGTGCATTAGATATAGCGCCAGCTCGACGCCTTACAAAATTAACAATTCAAATTTCCTTGAAATACCAAACGATGCAATGTGCACTCATCTAGTTACATATTTATTATTTCAGAAATTACAGTATGAAAATGACCTATTTTCACGAGGCTAGGTTACGTAACAATTTTGTATCGGTGGTATTTTCAATTAGCGTTCTAGAATACCTACATAACACACAGAATGCAATATCAAATAAACTCTATCATATCCAGATAAGTATATTAGGATTATATAAAAATAGGTTTTAAATCTCTTTTATTCTTATAATTACAGTTACTGAGATAAGAATTTCTATTCTTCTAAATGCTATGTCTAATGCTAAATGTCATCCTAATAGCATCTGGATAATTTATGATACCTAGTCAATAATATGTTTACTATGATCTGTTATGTCGGATTTTGCGTCACACCGGGCTGAGAGAGTGAGGGAATAGAAAATGCACGTCCTGTGTATGCGAAAATATGCACTGTTAACTAATCTCTGTGAAGATATTCCGTCGGAAGGACGCTTTTATTAAAAAAAAAAAAATTTAAAAATTGGCAGTCATAGGGCCTGCCGATAAAAGTGAAAACGAATATTTAAACTAATTACCTACTTAAAAAAAATTAAATTATATTTTAATTATAATAAACCGTAATATTTTAATTAAAATAACCTTAAAACTAAGTAATTAAATTTTAATTATGAATGTGATCATGTCGGTGACGCATGTCGGTAACGCGAATCCACAAGTTTACCCCCTACCAAAAAGTGCTCAACGCGGCTAAAGAAGTTTTCACTTCAAAAATAAATTATGTCACGAAAACCTCTACCATGTAGATACCTACTGAAAGATTAATGAAATCAAAATGTTAACAATGTAAGCAGGTAAGTACACAAAACGTTAACCTAAATTTAATATGAAACATTCCAATCCCCATGTTGTTTCAACTATCCTACATCAAACAAAGTTGTACTACCTATAGTCAAAGAGCACTACGTGAATTACTACGACCACTATACATATTTAATGGCCACGAACGACCCCTGTTACCCTTAATAGTTTGGAGTTTGAACATCTCGATTTCGAATGGAATCTATCTATACTTATAATAAAACTGTAACAGGTCCAATTCTGTACATTGAAGATATTTTGAAAATTTTTTTTGGAGGGCACTTATTATTCGATACTGAAGCCAAATATGTAATTTTTTTCATTTTTGTCTGTCTGTCTGTCTGTCTGTCTGTCTGTCTGTCTGTCTGTCTGTATCTTGGCCGCGCATCACGCCGAAACTACCGAATGAATTCAAACGAAACTCGGCACGATTTGAGCCCATACTACGAGGTAGGACATAGGATACTTTTTATCCCGAAATTCTACCTCCGAAGGGGTGAAATAGGGGTTGAAAGTTTGTATGAAAGTCCTTAATTTCTCAAGTTATAGCCATGAAACTTGATATATGAGCTGCGGGTTGAAAATGAAAACATATGTGTTTCACAGTTTTTCAAAATTCCACCCCCAAAGGGGTGAAATAGGGGTTGAGAGTTTGTATGAAAGTCCTTAATTTCTCAAGTTATAGCCATGAAACTTGATATATGAGCTGCGGGTTGAAAATGAAAACATATGTGTTTCACAGTTTTTCAAAATTCCACCCCCGAAGGGGTGAAATAGGGGTTGAGAGTTTGTATGAAAATCCTTAATTTCTCAAGTTATAGCCATGAAACAGCATTTGGGCTTTCGTTAAAATATGAAGAAGTACGTGTTTCACCATTACAGGGGGATTATACCGTGGGATAGTAGGTAATATAGGCTTTTTTTTATCCTGGAAAATTAACTGAAAAACTTATTCCACGCGGACGAAGTCGCGGGCATCAGCTATAAAGAATATACATACATACATACATAGGCTACTTTTTATCCCGGAAAATTAATGAGTTCCCGCGGGAATCGAAAAAACTTAGTCCACGCGGACGAAGTCGCGGGCATCAGCTAGTACTTATAATAAAACTGTAACAGGTCCAATTCTGTACATTGAAGATATTTTGAAAATTTTTTTTGGAGGGCACTCATTATTCGATACTGAAGCCAAATCTGTAATTTTTTTCATTTTTGTCTGTCTGTCTGTCTGTCTGTCTGTCTGTCTGTCTGTCTGTCTGTCTGTATCTTGGCCGCGCATCACGCCGAAACTACTGAATGAATTCAAACGAAACTTGGCACGATTTGAGCCCATACTACGAGGTAGGACATAGGATACTTTTTATCCCGAAATTCTACCCCCGAAGGGGTGAAATAGGGGTTGAAAGTTTGTATGAAAGTCCTTAATTTCTCAAGTTATAGCCATGAAACTTGATATATGAGCTGCGGGTTAAAAATGGAGACACACGTGTTTCACAGTTTTTGAAAATTCGACCCCCAAAAGGGTGAAATAGGGGATCAAAGTTGGTATGAATGTCCTTCGTTTCTCAAGATGTTTTACAAGTTATATCAACGGAACTTTTTATTTTCGCCTATGGTAAAAAATAAAGAAGTATGTGTGTCACAGTTTTTCAAAATTCCACCCCTAAGGGGGTGAAATAGGGGGTGAAAATTTGTATGAAAGTCCGTCATTTCTCAAGTTATATCGATTAAACTTGGTATACAAGCTAGCGGTTGAAAATGAAGAAAGAAGTGTTTCACAGTTTTTGTAAATTTCACCCTCAAAGGGGTGAAATAGGGGTTGAAAGTTTGTATGAAAGTCCTTCATTTCTCAAGTTATATCGATGAAACTTAGTATACAAGCTACCGGTTAAAAATGAAGAAACACGTGTTTCACAGTTTTCGTAAATTTTACCCCCGAAGGGGTGAAATAGGGGTTGAAAGTTTGTATGAAAGTCCTTCATTTCTCAAGTTATATCCATGAAACTTGGTATATGAGCTGCGGGTTAGAAACGAAAACATACGTGTTTCACAGTTTTTCAAAATTCCACCCCCAAAGGGGTGAAATAGGGGTTGAAAGTTTGTATAAAAGTCCGTAATTTCTCAAGTTATTTCGATGAAACTTGGTATATCCACGCGGACGAAGTCGCGGGCAACAGCTAGTCTATACTAATATTATAAGTACATGCGAAAGTTTGGATGGATGTATGGAATATGGATGGATGTTTGTTACTCAATCACGCCAGAACGGCTGAACGGATCTGGGCACAGAGATAGATTATTATAGTCTGGATTAGCACATAGGCTACTTTTTATCCCGGAAAATTACGGAGTTCCCGCGGGAACCAAAAAATATCAATCCACGCGGACAAAGTCACGGGCATCAGCTAGTAATCATATCATACTAATATTATAAATGCGAAAATGTGTTTGTTTGTTGGTTTATTGGTTTGTTGGTTTGTCCTTCAATCACGTCGCAACGGAGCAACGGATCAACGTGATTTTTGGCATGGGTATAGTTGAGGACCTGGAGAGTAACATAGGCTACTTTTTATCCCGGAAAATTAAGGAGTTCCCGCGGGAATCAAAAAAACTTAAACCACGCGGACGAAGTCGCGGGCATCAGCTAGTAATGTTTTTATCCACTACAAGTTAGCCCTTGACTGCGAAGTGCGCACTTATCTGGTGGTAACTGGTAAGTGGTAGGTAAGTGATGATGCAGTCCAAGATGGTAGCGGGCCTACCCGTTAGGGGTAAGTATATACCTATAGCAGTTATATTAAAATCCATACCCTTAATCGGTTTCAAGTTTCAAAACGGCATCTCTACTCTAGTTGATGAAGGGATGTGAGCAAAGGTACGTTAGTACTATTATATTATTCTGTGGCAAAGGTCTGATCAAAATTGGTATCCTGTTATTTTGGTAGCTATCCGAAGTTGAGGGACAAATGGCCTAGTTGCGACAACGCATATCAGTCGATTGCGATTGTTAAGCAACGTTGACCTAAGTCGGTAACTGGATGGGTGACCGAATTTGAAAGTCCGAATTTGGCCTTTTCGTCTCCTCCGTGCCTCGGAGAGCACTTTAAGTCGTCGGCCCCGGGCCCAATCATGTAAGAATGGCCGATCAAACGTTAAAGATTTTCGTCAAAGTAAAATAAACCATGACAGCATTGAATTAGAGCTCAATTTCGTCTGCCCATTCTTATACGTTTAGGGTATCGTACATACCTAAACGTATAAGAATGGGCAGACGAAATTGAGCTCTAATTCAATGCTGTCATGGTTTATTTTACTTTGACGCCGAACCTTTACCATTTGATCGACAATTCTTACGTAATCGGGGGGCTGGTTTAATCACTAACATCTGATAATAGTTATTAACCTAAGAGTCGAGTAGTATGCGGAAGGACCTGAGAAACCCACCGCATTATTATCCCAAGAAAACCTGCCATTATGTAATTAATAAAATGGGGTCACGACCCTCAGGGATGGGGAATACGACATAGATAGAGAGATCCGAAGTTGGTTCAATATGTCGGGGGTTATTTTAAAATGCTATTTTCATCTGTTATTTCGTTTATACTTCAAAATGTTTTACACGAATCTTACGTAACACTCGTCTCATCTCACCTCATCCGTATCTCGGTGTAAATAGAATGTTATAAATAGCGCGCCTTCACTATCTTGTAACTCTGTAAGGTCGACATCGCGTTTCGCTTCCGCTTTTTGTACTAGGGAACTCATTTTGTGCACATTGATTAATTTTAATGTAGTACCCATTGAATTATACGTTACGTTAGTACTTAGTACATAATACCTCAATGGTAGTACCTACATCTAGGAATGTAGAAGCCATGTCTCATAACGAGTGCAGTTTGGGGTGTGAGCACCGGGATGAGCCAATTTGCAGATAGTGGCCACCGAAGGGGTTTTAGTAGGTACAAATCGTACTGTATAACCCACTTCTCCTCCCAAAAGTTGGGGATACCGAAAAAAAAGAATGTAGAAGTACACGAACCTAAATCTAGTTAGTTTAGAGCCATTTAGAGCCTATACTAGGTCATGCCCGCAACTTCGCCGGCATGGATTAAGTTTTTTGTGTGCCCTTTTCCGGGATAAAAAGTAGCTGATGTCCTTCCGCGGGATACAAGTGAAACAACCTATCTCTGTACCAAATTTCATCAAAATTTGTTGAAAAGATGGGCTGTTAAAGAGTTGCAGTCAGACAGACATACTTTCACATTTAGTATTAGTAGATATGGATGGACCATAGTCCATATTATACCTACCCCTTACTGCAACACCACTTGTATAGTTTGTATACTTAGTGGGATAAAAAAATATTCTTGGGGGGTTTGGTTGCATAAAATAAGCTTGCGAACTAATAAATATGGTGATGAATATGAATATATATGAATATTCATATATATTCATATTCACAAAATGAATTTGTCCCGTTTGGCGTCGAGACACTAGAGGCCCGTGGGGCTGGGGCTGGGGTGTAAAAATCTCCGCAGGGAACTTAGTAAACGCCTCAGCCCCCCTAGCATGGGCCGAGACAATTTTCTCTCCGAGGAAAGGATAAAATTTTTATTCCTAAATAAATAAATAAAAACGCTAAATAACGGTGGATAAATAGTCCCCCGAGTCCCCGTGAAATGTCAAACGGGGATAAACTTCTCCTCTCCCCTGTTGCCGTGCTCTGAGAAGTGGTTAAGTTAATTTTATCTCTTGTCAGTGGATAAAATCGGGGGATAAATTTTTTATCTCCGGCCCATGCTAGCCCTGCTGGGAGGCAACAGGCGACCCTCGGGCAGGCAGCTTTCTCGCGCAACGAATTTCTATAGCTAGTTAGTTATTCAGCGCGGGAATGCTGCCTGCATGTTGGGCACACTACCTAGGGCAAAAAATTTAGATTTATTTTAATTCTTAGTTTTAGTTAGTAACAACATATATATTTTTATATTTTATTATTATTAAAATAATAGACTACTTATGTTTTATTAGTAAATAAAATAAAATATAAAATATATGGTTGGTTTGGTAGTTGGTACATGGTAGGTATGTTGGTGATTAGAAACTTCATCAATATTTCATATCCAAGAGGTGATAATTAAGACTCCAAACTATATAAGGCTGTTATTGAACTGGTTTTTATTGCAGCCTGTGTTGAGACCTAAATAAAAATCTATTAAAATTTTAGCGCTTATAATGTTGCGTATGTAATAAAAATAATATAAAATGGAATTTGTATTAATTATTGTATGTTTTAATGAGAATAACTTTAAGGCCAGCATGATATCACTTAACTGAAAGTTATTGTGGTAAATCTGTTGTACACAACCTCTTAGCTAAACTAAATTGACAGGTCTAAATCTAGTGGTGTCCTTTTCCGCATGGAGTATTTTGAAAAGGAAAGCAAGATATTAAATTGATCGCCAATAGCGAAAGAGCGTTAGATCAGATTCAGAGGTGATTGCGAACGTGCCGCCAAGCGATTTAGCGTTCCGGTACGATGCCCTGTAGAAACCGAATAGGGGTATGGGTTTAATATAACTGCCATGCCCCTAACAGGTTAGCCCGCTATCATCTTAGATTGCATCATCACTTACCATCAGGTGAGATCGCAGTCAAGGGCTAACTTGTAGTGGATAAAAAAAAAAACGTTAACACTGCAACTATAGCAATCAATTTACTGTAATAGGTCCCCGGATTACGTAGGCCGGCGGCAAAGCAACTCTTAGCTGATAGTCTCTCGATTGTTATTACTTTCTTTCAGTATCTTGATTCTAGTTGCAATTTATGACCATTTACTATCATCGCTTAAATCAGTATTATTTCAAAATGACAATTTTATGTCACTAACCCTGATGCCCCTATAATTAGGATTATAATCCTAAAACACGTACGTCTACAATGTTAAAACTATACGGCTATAAGCGATGGTAATATGCCCCCTGTTCTAGGATTCTAGGAGTAGGAGCTTTGGTGAAGAAATAGTTTTAACTGCCATGTAAGATGTATCGTATTTCTATGGTTAGCACATGATATTATTCCAGAAATAAAATCAACCTCAATTTCAAAACAATTTCAAGTTAATGCCTATCGGTAGCTACTTATTATCCAAATAAAGTACCTACCTACTAAATAAATAAAAATTCAACAAGTTGTTCAAATATGTCTTATTACCAGTAGGACATACCAGGTTACCTTATGAAGGCATATCACTTGACAGCTAACAACTTTACAATTTACACGATCGATCGGACAATCTTATGAAAGTAGTTTGTTGTACAATTCTTAAAGGAATTTGACCTTTATTTTAAAGTGATAAGTTGCTTGGTACAGTTTGCAAACGGTATGCTTGGGCGGCGTGAGCTCCAATTAGAGCTACAGTACGCATAACTCACACGTGACCTGCTTTTTCAGGAAAGTACCTATAGACTTCCAGAAACCTTATTACGTAAAAATGATTGCTATAGGATAACGATCGCTGTCGGATTGGTTAAGACTTCTAGCATTGGCTAGAAGTCTTAACCAATCCTTTGGTCCAAAGGCCTAAAGTGACAAAAGGTTTTGACTTTGCTGGCAGGCTGGTAGGTAGGTAACTACTAATAGGTACTAGCCTCGACCGAAGGGAAAATTAAATGTTTATGAATTCCTAAATTGTCCCTGCCGGGAATTGAACCGGAGTTCTGCTTGTATCATCTACTTAGTAATTAAATAATAATGACTTGCACATACCTAATAATACTCTCTTATCGGCTCCAGGCAAGTAAACGTCATCTTAAACTGATTATTTGTAAATGTTGTAGGTTTTTTAGATAAGGTAATCACGTGGCGATGTGGTTAGTACTTAGTACCAAATTATCTTAGTTTAAATATAATATTTTATACGTATAAGAAAACTAGTTGCATTCCACAGTGCTTACAGATCGGACTGCAAAGAGCAGGTTGTTCTTAGACTAAAGTAAAAGATAGACGGAGCCTTCTTCAAAAAATGATTGTCTCTAATCTCTATTAAAACGAAACCAGAACTCTGCAAGGGGCGCATTAAGCCGCGACTTCGGAAAGTGTTACATACATTTTTATTATTATTAAGCCTTTATTGCCAACACAGTATACATAATTTATACATTCCATCAACATATATAAAATCATCATTAACATATATAAAATTGACCTTAGTATTAAATTCATTATTAACATTATTGAATTACTATTATATATTATTAATATCACTATGTATGTAATTCTTAATTGGTATTGTATTATTAGGTAAGTATGTCGTTATCGGGCGTCTCGTCGGCGTGTCTTTGCGACACGAAGGCCTCCTCCAGCTTTCTCCATTCTGCTCTTGATTCAGTTGTTCTGTGCCATGTTAAACCTGCATACTTTTTTAAGTCATCCGACCAACGTTTTCTTTGTCTTCCTCGTTTTCTTTTTGTTTGGTATCTCGGGGTCCATTCTGTTATATCTTTCGTCCATTTATTTCTATTCTCTCTCATCATGTGGCCTACCCACCTCCATTTGAGTTTTCTAGTTTTGACTACTACATCTTCAATTTTGGTAATTTGTCTTAGATCTACAGCTCTCTTTCTATCTCTTATTGTGTAACCCAGTAGACTCCTCTCCATGGCTCTTTGGCATGTTATCAGTTTTTGGTTCTGTTTTTGTGTGTTTGCCCACGTCTGGAACCCATAGGTAAGGATTGGTAATATGCATGTATTGTATACTTTCCTTTTCATTGCAATATTATATTGGTTGCCTTTTAGCACTTCCTTGAGGGACCAAAATCTCTTCCAGGCATTGGCTACCCGTCTATCAATCTCTGAATCCATTTGGTTGTTGAAGGCGATAAGTTGGCCTAAGTATACATAGGAATTCACATATTCTATTTCCTCCTCATCTACTGAGATACTTATTTGGGATCTGTTTGTTATTATCTTTGTCTTTGTTTTGTTTATTGTTAATCCCACCTTTTTGCTTTCACATGATAAATCTTGGAGCATGCTTTTAAGGCTTTCCGGGTTATCTGTTATAAGTATTATGTCATCTGCAAATCTTAAATGATTTAAATGTGTTCCATTTATGTTAATCCCTATGTTGTCCCATTCCATCTTCCTGATTACTTCCTCTAGCACGGATGAAAAAAGTTTTGGTGAGAGTGGGTCTCCCTGCCTCACTCCCCTGTGTATTGGAAAAATTTCCCCCTCTGCTTCTAGTTTGACTCGTGCTTTGCTGTTGGAGTACACATTTTTTATTATTCTTATATATTTATTTTCTATTCCTTGTTTTTTCAGGGCTTCCCAAATGTACTGATGTTCCAGGCAGTCAAACGCTTTGTTATAATCCACAAATGCCATGTATAATGGATAATCGTATTCTTGACATTTTTCAATGAGCTGTTTTACCACATGTATGTGGTCAATTGTTGCAAATCCCGATCGGAACCCCGCCTGTTCTCTTGATTGTTGTTCTTCAAGTTTTTTGGTGATGCGTTTCAATATTATTTTTGAGAACACCTTGTATATGTTGGACATGAGACTTATTGGGCGATAGTTTCCTACTTCTGATCTATCCCCTTTCTTAAAGATGAGTATTATAGTACTTATTGTCCACTGTGAAGGTATGGATTCTGTGTTTAGGATAAGATTAAACAAGTTAGTAAGTTTTTTTGTTGTTTCTGGCAATGTAGCTTTCATCATCTCATTGGTTATATGATCAGGTCCAGGAGCTTTATCATTTTTCTGTGTTTCTATGGCATGCTGAACTTCCTTTTCAAGAATCGGAGGGATTTCTTCTGTTTTGTCTTCAAGGTTTATGTTGAATTTTAAGGTGTTTTCGGTAGAGTATAGTCTCCGATAATACTCTGTCGCTATCTTTAAAATTGGCTGTCTTCTTGTTTCGTCCTTGTTGTTTTTGTTTCTCATTTTCGGGACCCATAGCGTTGTTTCTTTTAATTCTTTAAGTGCTTTGTTGATACCTCCTGTCTTAGTAATGTGTTTTTGGATACATTTTATTCTTTTATTCGACTTATCTTCTTTTATGTTTCGACTTATCTTCTTACTTAGTTCAGTAATTTCGTGTAATGTTGTTTTATTTCTTCTATTTTTAAGCAGTTCTTTCCGTTTTTGAATGAGATCTATTGTTTTCGAGCTCAGTGTATTTTTGTTTTTTATTTGTTTGTTCTTTCTATAAATATCGTTTGTTTCTATGTTATAAATTTCTTGTGTTTTGTCTATTTCTCCGGTTGTTATGATATTTTGAGACGTCGTATCAGTCGTGCAGGTATTTTTACTCTGGTGAAAGTGTTTTCGTTGTTTCTTTTGTTGTTTGTGAAATAGTACTGCTCTGACCATACGATGGTTGCTATTGAAATTGAGATTATTAATTACGCTAACATCTTGAAAAAACTTGGGCTGATTACTAGTTATAAAGTCGATTTAGTTGCGGTAAGTTCCATCTGGCGATATCCAAGTCCACTTCTTGGTTTTTCTTTTCTTGAAAACGCTATTTAGTATGGTTAAGTTATTCTCCAGAGCCAAATTTACAATTCTCTTGCCGTTCTTGCTTCTTTTTCCTATGCCATAATTTCCTATTACTGTCTCTTCACCGTGCTTTTGTTTACCTATTTTCCCATTGAAGTCTCCCATGACGATAACGTTTTTAGATAG
Source organism: Erebia ligea (assembly GCA_917051295.2). Taxonomy (NCBI): domain Eukaryota; kingdom Metazoa; phylum Arthropoda; class Insecta; order Lepidoptera; family Nymphalidae; genus Erebia; species Erebia ligea. The sequence goes on from OU785232.1 coordinate 4,369,757, forward strand.
ATACATATATTAAGTTAAATAATATACTTACCTACATATTATGTATATGTAGAGTTCTGTCTGTTTGGCTCAGTTTATCAATTACCTACCTACTAGATGATGCCCGCGATTTCGTCCGCGTGGACTAATTTTTTGACCGAGCGAAGCGAAGGTCTCTGAGTCTACTTGAGTGAATTTGCACTTGTCCGTCCGTCCGTCCATCCGTCAGTCCGTCTGTCAGAGCCTTATTACTTCTGAATTACTGAACGTAATTAATTAAAATTTAAATATAATATGTAAAATATCATTTAAAAGATAATTAGGAATAGAGTCCAAAAATATTTTTTTTTAATGAATCCCCTAAAATTGACGAAATGGGGGGCTTTCAAAATGGCGATTTTCTAACGTTCAAAGTTGACCTCAGAACTCTCAATTTTCTGAAAGGCTGAGCCTGAAACTTATCAATTATTTGAATTATATCCTGTACATGAACAACAAATACTAAAATTAGATAAATATTATAAGGAAACGAAATTATTTAATTTTTAATGTGCTTCAGTATTATTAACAGAACTTCACAATTATGTCAATAGATGGCGCTCTGTATAAGTTTATGGATACCGCGAGGTCTCATTTCGGGGCGAACCACTAGTTTATTATACTTTAGATTTTCCGGGATAAAATGTATGTAAAGTAAGTCCATGTCATTCCCCGGGATACAACCTATCTCTATACTAAATTTCATTCAAATCGGTTGAAAAGATGGGCCGTGAAAGCGTAGCAGATAGACAGGACACACACTTTCGCATTTTACAATATTAGTATGGAAGTATGGATTGTTTACAAGTTGTACAACAGAACAGCTAGTACCAGTGCAGTCAATAGAGTTTTGCCTCATGATCATCCTAGTATAGATTTATACACACCACACGTACTACCATAATAATTATGTGAACTCTATTTGGTGACAGATTTCAGATTATGTAAATATGTCACATTAAATAAAATATATGACCTGACGTTGTTACATTAAGTAAAGTTGTACCTTGTGACTGTGCCATCGGCAGGGTCTCCAGAAAATGATTATGATTCTGATTATTATGACTTATAATCAGTGATGCTAATAGAAAAAAGATATACATATAAGAAGATATAGTAATAGTTATTTGTTATACAAGAGTGAAAAGTTGTTTTTTAACCGCGTGCTCAATTTTGATGACCGAGCAAGCGAAGGATTCTAAAATTGAATCACGAGCGGAGCGAGTGATTCAAAAATTAGAATCCTGAGCGTCAGCGAGGGAATCAAAAGAGCACGAGGTGAAAAATCTTTTCACTCGAGTGCAACACGTAACTTTTCATCCCACCTCAGCGAGGAAATGATTAAATACAAAAAAAATCACAAGGTAACTTTTCATCCCACCTCAGCGAGGAAATGACTTAATGCAAAAAAAATCACAAGATTAAATTCAATTCTGTTAATTTCTTCGTCACTAGAATCACTTATTTTAGGTTTTTCACTTATTTTCCATTTTCTTGTTTTTAATCGGTTTTAATTTTAAACAATATGACGTGAAAGAAAATGGTGCGCGCAAAGCAAATTAAAAAAGTACACCAAGAAGGTTACGAATGTGAGTTTTTAACAAATTAAAAACGATTGTATGGAAATTCGGCACCATAGAGGTACAAGTAAATAGGTTTTAATGATGTTTTGAATTCACAAACTTCATAGACGAGTGATATTTACTAACGTGCACACGATGTTCTAAATTCAATTTACTTTATCCTCTAGAGGATAATAACGGCTTTTACCATCAGATATCGAAGAATAAAAATACTCTTTCCGAGATGGTGGGATGAAAAAGCAATTTTCCATCTCTCTTTTTATCCTAGTCTGTGTAGGTATGATATAAATACATCGGATAGTTGTTGACCTCTAGAGGCTGTGAATGTAATGTTTGGCAACAGTACGCTTACTCCCAGTTTTAACATTGCAGATATGATTGAGTGACGTGAGCGTTCGATCGCATTTGCGTCAAACTAAAATGAACCATAATGACATTGATTTAGAGCTCAGTTTCGTGTATGCATTCACAGTGAGCGCTCCAAACGGTACGTTTCGAAATTTAAATCGGTTGCACTGAATTTGTGGCTCTAAATCAATGCAATTAAGGTTCATTTTAGTTTGACGCAAATGCGATCGAACGCTCACGTCACTCAATCGTATCTGCAATGTTAAAACTGGGAGTAAGCGTACAGGTGTGAAGTGTGGTAACACGATCGGTTGATTGGATTTTCCCTATATTTATTTTATTTTTGTTCTCCTGACTGACATTTACCATGATAGTTCAGCCTCTTAGTCGGAGTTCCCAGAGAAGAGTCCGGGTTCGATTCCCGATAGGAAACGGTTATCAAACTGATTTCAGATTTTGCAATCGATTTCAAAATTAGTTTTTGAAAAATAGGAGCGGCCTGCTGTTAAGTAATAGCTGCTGCGGATAAGTTTAGATCGAGAGACCATAGGTTTAGCTCACAGATAACGGAATGGTTTAGCTCTTATTGATTTCGTGTTCATTCTGTTTTTAATTCGCAATTCTGCCATACCACTAGACCTTTTTGCAAGTGCCACAAATTTGTATACATTTAGTACCACAACAGACACCCTGGCTTTCTCATCCACCCGCTTCCCATTGTTCGATCGCCTTTTTGAGGTCATCGAACATTGGTTATTATTCCCGCCCTTCCATTCTAAATGACAGATCAATGCCCAATGAACACTATCTTACAATGTTGCTAAAAAATAAACAGTTGCTATAAAGCAAAACAAAGCAGAATGTCACTTACCATCGGGTGAGATCGCAGTACCTAAAGGGCTAACTAGTAGATTAAAAAAACCGGCCAAGTGCGAGTCGGACTCGCGCACCGAGGGTTCCGTACAAACCTGTAGTAAGTTTTACGATTTATGACGTATTAAAAACAAGACGAAATGAACCGCAAAACTAACTTTGTTTGTAGAGGTTTATTGTTAATATCAAAAAATTACGTTTGTTGTATGGGAGCCCCCCTTTAATATTTACTTTATTGGTATTTAATTATTTATTTTGAAAGGTAATAATATAAGTACAAGTTAATATTCTGTGAAAATTTGAACCGTCTACCTGTTACCGTTTTTAATATTGAGCAAAAAAATACGAAAAAAACACGTTTATTGTATGGGGACCCCCCTTAATATATATATTTTTTTAATTTTTAGTATTTGTTGTTATAGCGGCAACGGAAATACATCATTTGTGAAAATTTCAGCTTTCTAGCTATCACGGTTTATGAGATACAGCCTGGAGACAGACAGACAGCGGAGTCTTAGTAATAGGGTCCCGTTTTTACCCTTTGGGTACGGAACCCTAAAAAATGTGCCTACTATAAAGAAAAGTTATAGGTACCTACTATAGGTAGGTAATACTAACTATTACTACTTACTACGTATATATACGGCCTCTGCAGAACTTAATTTGGCCGGATGACGTAAGCTCGCAGGGCCGCGGGCAACTACTATTACTGAAATAATGGCCTGGGAGCTCTTAGCTTGTTAGGGGAACCAGGTAACTAGCTAGCTATTAACTAAGTAGAAATTAAATGGAATAGACTTTGATTAACGTATCTAATTCTCTCTCTCTTTGCATCGTATTCCTCATTGCTGAGGGTCGTGACTCGTGACCCCTTTCCATTAATCAAATAATGGTAGGAGTTTTCTTGGGATAATAATGCGGTGGTTTCCCACGTCCTTCCGCATACGACTCGAACTCTTAGGTTTTTGTAACGATTAAGTATTATCAGATGTTAGTGATAATAACCGGGACTGATGGCTCAACGTGCTCTGCGAGGCACGGAGGAAACGAAAAGGCCAAATTTGAAGCTCCAAATTCGGTCACCCATCCAGTTACCGACTGGGGTCAACGTTCAATCGCAATCGACTGATATGCGTTGTTACAACTGGGCTACTCGTCCCTCGTATCTAATTCTATGGGATTACAATCTACTTTTAGTACTTATTTTAAAGACCATCTTGGCACAGTAGTGGCCCTGGTGGGTGCAGTGGTCTTATGATTGCTCGGTTCAACCAATAGACGTCCACTGCTGAATGAAGGTCTCCTGCATGGATCTCCTCGGGACACTGTCTTGTGCTGCTTGCTTCCAGAGTCTCCCAGCTACTCGCTTGAGATCATCCGTCCACCTAGTAGGGGTGGGTCAACGTCAAACTTTTCATTGCGCGACCGCCATTTTTTAAAAAAAAATATTTATTTGGCAGCCAAAACCAAAACAGATTACAATAATAAATACTGATCTATCCTAAAGTCCATTTTAATCTTATTGTGATCATACTACACTACATTCAAGCATCTTGGGACCCCAACGCCTATCTGTTCTTCGACCTTTGTACATGAGTGCACGAGACAAGTCAGCATACATCACCAATATCTATGTTGATCACCTATCCTAATGTTGATGATTGTACCTACCAGTGGTAGAATCAGTGATGGATTCACTTAAGGATCCTTCGTCCTTGTAAAAGTATAATTGAATAAAAAATCCTTTGACTTTGACATTGGGTCCATAGTATTATTTTGAAGTATTTGGAAGCCAACTACGCTAAGCATTCCCACCATTTTGTTATAGTGCCGACTGCCGACTATATGCGTACCTACTAATAGAAATGCAAAAGACTGTGTGTCTGTCTATCTGTCTGTTATCTTTTCACGGCCTAAGCCACAGAAACGATCTATTGTCGTATAGAAATGTCCATTCTGGATAGGTATACCTACAGATATCAGTCCATACAGGTCTTTTTTATTTGGGACAATATAAAAAAAAAGCACCACGCGAACGAAGTCGTGGTAGGTACCTATAAGAAAATAATAAGAAAAAGTCTTAAAAAGGTAAAAAGCTTATTAAAATTGGTGGAAGGTAATTCGGTTCACCCCACGTCTCTACTTCTAAGCTGAAAAGCCTTTTGAATACAAATTGGCACTTGGCTCACCGTAGTTAACTGGTGACTATAGTCCACACGTGGGCAGCCGATCGTTTGAGATGGAAAATGCAGCTGTGCCATTTTCCAAGCTACTTGGTAGAGACTAGAGCGGAAACACACTGGGCTGGCTAAAGGGCAATGTCCCCGATGGTGGAGAAATACGTTTTGTCATCAACTTACATGGGTATTTTATCCCGGAAAAATTCCGCGAGAACGGATCTCAACAGAACTACTTACTGGGAATAAACGAAGAAGTCGCGGGCATTTTCTATAAGTAAGTAATATTATAAAGAGGTAAAGTTTTTTTTTAAAAATTCATTATAGGCTTACGCTTAAGTTTGTGAGGTGGTAATCTATGGATCTACTGAACCGATTTCGAAAATTCTGGGACCAAGAGAAAGCCACATTATTTGTGACTGTCCTAGATATATCAACCCGAAAAATAAGGGAGTTCCTGTGGGAATTTAAAAAACTTATTTCACGCGGACAAAGTCGCTGGCATCTGCTAGTCTAGTTAAAAGTAGGTAGGTAGGATAAATGTACGGATTTTTCTGTATACTGTACAGGTGCCATTATTATAAAAATGTCAGATTTATAATATGACGTACCTTGTCCTCCCTAAAATAAGGATGTCGTTTCCGAAACAAGAGCGTAATCATTATTAAAATAATACTGTTTTTAGCGATGGTAGGAAGCTCCCTGGTTTTGTTGCAGTGTTGTATTCTCGCGTGACGAGCTCTTCACGCCAATTGGGTGCGTGTCAAGGCCTCCCACGGTGATTTCATGTCTAGGTTTATAATAACACATTTAATTATACGCTGTATGTACCTTTCGTAATTTGTTTAGCAATTTAATAGAGCAACATTTACATGTCATTTCCCTGATTTTAATGACGTTGGATATTTTTTTAATAAAGCCATTCGCGTAGATTTAGAATCTTGAAAGATCCCGTAGGAACTCTTTGATTTTTCGGGATAAAAAATAGCCTATGTCCTGCCCCCGGATGCAACTTATACCTACCTACCTACCAAAATCGGTTGAATAGACGGGCTGTGAAAGCGTAGCAGGCAGTAAGAAGACACTCTTTCGCATCCATACTAATACATATTATAAATGCGAAAGTGTCTCTGTATGTCTATCTGTTCAACCGATTTTGACGAAATTTGACATAAGCTCCTTTTTATCCCGGAACATTATAGAGTTCCTGCGGGAATCAAAAATCCTTAATCCACGTAGACGAAGTCACGGGCATCATCTAGTTTATAAGATTAGTATTGGATTGTAGAAGTTGCCGGCGGACATAAGTTATATGCGACTCAATGATCGGCTATTTATAATATGACGAATGAACCGATTCGGTGAAACGGTGGGTCGCGAAAAGCTACACACTTTTGGCTTTTCTCAGTAGGAAATGCTTTTTATTTTATTCAACAAAATCAAGGAGCCTCCATGGATGGTATTAGATCTGGTGAACGAACTACCAACCTGGTGGTCACTAAAATTGAATATGTACCTACTCATTATTTTTTAGCCAATGTTCTTTACACATAAAATATCAATATTAAAATTATTTAGGAACAATTCAATCTCCAAATCCTTCCCTCTAAATGTTCCCTCTAATCTTGAATGTTCTGGTGAACCAGGTTGATGACATTCGATTTTTTATTTTTTGGTTGCTTTGCATTTTGTGTGTGCAAAGCTTGTACTTTTCAAGTACTTTTTAACCAATAGTTTCGAGCATAGGTACATACCTACTTCGACTACGAGATCTTAGTCGTGGCCCGTGGGCTTTCATGTTATGGATTTTAAGATCCCTCATGAAAAAAATACAAAATAAGGTAAGTAGGTACTTGCTAAATAAAATCATACTGATATTAATTAATATTTAAAAATGCGTGAGTGTGTTTTGGTTTGTTGGTTTGTCCTTCAATTACGTCGCAACAGAGCAACGGGTCGACTTGATTTTGAATGGAGCTATAGTTGAGAACCTGAAGAGTGATATAGGCTACTTATTATCGTGGGGATTAAAAAAACTTATTCAACGCGGACGAAGTCGCAGGTATCAGATAATTCGATATAATGTTTTAGTGTTTCCAAAGTCAGCGTTCTGCAGCCAATGTAGGTCACTCCTCGAGGGATGTGTGATTTAATTTAGTATTGCGATTCCAAATTCAGAACATCGCCGCTTCGGACTTTGGAACTGAAAGCTGAGCTTGTGAAACTTTGTCGCCACCTCGTTAGTCCAAGCTTCATGAAGTTATTCTGCAGTTAACGCCCATGGGAGTATTATAATGAACGCGAGGCGATGATCTAATAATTCCATTCACGACTGGTGCAAAAATTCATATCCATCTATCCTAAATTACTAATTTTATAAATGCGAAAGTGTGTCTGTCTGTCTATCTGTCTGTCTGCTTCGCTTTAAAGGCCCATCTTTTCAACCGATTTTGACGAAATTTGGTAAAGAGTTAGGTTGCTTCCTGGGGAAGGATATAGGCAGTCAGTCAGTCATTTCTTCGTTTTATATATTTAGATGACTTGACATATCAACGTACATTTCAAACCGCTGGGTCTGGAAACAGTAGGTTCTCTGATTCTCTCTAGAACTCTAACCACTATTAAGACCACACGAAAACCCTAAGTCCAAGTCGCGGGATATAGCTAGCAGTTCATAAAATACAGCAACAGCTGCTGTCGATGTCGCTAACACATGTCGCGTCGGGAAATCCGCGGCCATCAATTATTATGCTATTCCCGTAGCGGTGGGCGAAAATTAATGATTACGCGACCGCGTTACACACAATGTAAACACAATGACCAGTGTTCTTAGCTTGCGCGCAACGAGATTATTTCGCGACGAGAGAGAGAGATGTTGTCGTTGCCGGCAAATTTTTCATTTACCCTAACATGCACAAAATGCGGTATATTACAAGAAAAAAATAGTCGACATGTAAAGGTTCGTAGAGAAAAATACCACAGATAAGAAATAATTTTCCACCATCTTGGCAACCCTGAGATTTTCAGGGGCGTTTTCATCTAAGTCTATTCGCTTTCCAAAGCCTTTAATTTCTGCTCTTCCTATGTTGAGGTACTGGTCACCGTAGAACGGCATTCCTATGATGGGTATACACCGGCTGTAATGGTTTCCATAAAAGAGAGTAGACCTCCATGTGTGATGAAAAGAACGCAATAGGGATGAGCTGAAAAAGAATCAAAAATTCACTAAGTATCGAATAAATATATCTCTACTTTTGACGTAACCAGACAAGTAACCATGTTAGCTTCGGTAGACAGAGAGAGATATCGGGTCTAGACATAATTTTATTCGTAGTGCGCATGCTAGCCATACAGGTGCCTTATTACTTAAAAAATAATGCTAAATGTAACGATCACGATCACCTTTTGATTGGTTAACATTTTCCCGATATATGTAAAATCTATGGAGTCGGCAGTGTAGAGCGGACCAATCGGATTGTTGATTGATGACGCGATAATTTTATCGCATCATTTTTATCAAAATCATTAGAGCCATTTCTAAGTTTTTTTTTCACTACAAGTTAGCCCTTGACTGTGATCTCGCCTGATGGTAAGTGATGATGCAGTCTAAAATGGTAGCGGGCTATCCTGATAGGGGTATGGCAGTTATATTAAACCTATACCCTTAGTCGGTTTCTACACGGCAACGTACCGGAACGCTATCGCTTGGCGGTACGTCTTTGCCGGTAGGGTGGTAACTAGCCACGGCCGAAGCCTCCCATCAGACCAGACCAAAGAAAATTCAGAAATTATAAATTCCCAAATTGACCCTGCCGGGAATCAAACCCTGGGCTTTCCACGTTATGGCAACAGCGCTCAACACTGCGCCAGGGTGGTCGTCAAATAGCAAGGAGGTTGCCAATGTCCTACCCCGAGATGTAACCAATTTCTTTACCAAATTTCGTCTAATCTGTTAATGTCTATAACTCTATACAGACACACACACTTTCGCATTCATAATGTTATGGACCTAAGATCTATACTAAAACGTACCTAAGCTTATGTTACTTTACGACAGGGACAGATATCTATCCGTTGATTTGATTAGCCCTTCAGTACCAGTCGGAAAGATACCGTCGTTCCTTCGTCACTCGTTGAACAATAGCCTACACCTGTCAATTAAACAATAGACACCGGTTCCAAGTGGAAGGAAATGGGACCTGTCAATACTACCACACGCCGACATAATTCATGACGTATGACACGCTTTTGCTTTTATTCGTCGTTGTTTCAGGCATATTTTTGAAGTGAAACAAAAAAGCGACACCAAAAAGAGACAAACATATTCATAAAATAGGATTTAGCCTGCGAGAGAATGAGATAGAATACAAGTTAATAAAACCAGAAAAGGAAGCTCGCTATACCTTCTCATAAAAAGGCAGGGTTTAGAGGTTGCTTCCGTTTTGCCGCAGCTAAGATCTGGAATGATCTGCCTCCCCCACTCCGCGAATGGAATAAGCCTACAAGCGAGATAGTACTAAAAAAAATAAATTAAGAAACCTATATTTAAACGTGCAGTTAGAGGCAGTTAAATTTATCTACTCTTAATAATTAAACTAAAGTTATTGTAAATTAATATACTGTTATTGTTTTCGTTTATTTATTGGTTGACTACTAAATAATTCGTGTTTTGCTGAACATAATTTATTAATTTTCGTTTTAGGTAAAGATAGGTTTTCGTTTTAGGTAAAGATTGTTTGTGTTTTTATTCTAGTTATATATTCTACTTGTACTCTAGCTCGGTTTTGCGCGAGACAAAATACAAGTGGTGCCATCTAGTTGGCACAAAGTAAACTAAATTACTTAGACGCAAACAATTATTTTAATTAAAAATACTTGCGACCACTTTTTGATTGGCACCCTGTACCCTTACTCTGAGATTGATCGAATTTAAAATACGGTCTCACTAAGTGAGGTGAATTACATTTGCATCAAACTAAAATGAATCTTAATCTTATTAATTTAGAGCTCAATTTCGTGTATGCATTCACAGCTAGCGCTCCAAACGATACGTTTCGAAATTTGAATCGGTTGCACTGAATTTGTGGCTTTAAATCAAGAGTTTTTGGGTCCATTTTAGTTTGACGCAAATGTCATTCACCTCACTTAGTGAGACCGTATTTTAAATTCGATCAATCTCAGAGTAAGGGTACTGGTAAATATTATATTCCCCCATTTATAATTATACAAACAATTAGTTTTTGATCACGTACCTACGCGATACATGTAACAATCCTGCAGCGGGATCTCGGGCTAAAAGGGTAAACTACCTAACCAAACGCGCCATTAGGCAAGGCTTTGACGGCACAGCCAGGCGCTAGATCAAAGTGTAGTTAAATGAAAACTCCAAGTGGCTGCACCCCATCACTGGAAATTATGTAACTCTATCTTTATGTTCACACAGTTTAATATCACTCGGTCCGTCTCGGTGACGACATTCTTATACGGTTTAACGATATTTGCTCATATAATAAGAGATGGCGGAGAGATGTGTTTTATGTTGCGTACATAAAATAAATGTTGCCGTCGTCACAGATTAAAACCGTTACTTGCGTAATGGCTTGGACATAAAATAATTTTCTCCACGCAGACTAAAATAGAAATTACATACCTATTGGTTAGTTATTAATTTCTGATGCTTTCATCAGAAATTAATAATAATAGACTACAAAAAGGACCTCTCATTTTGATTCGTATTTCTTTTATTATTACGGAGAGCGTAAACTGTCAGCGTAAATATTCATCGGTCAATAATTTCGTAATCACTCGCTTTCAGTGGTACAAAAAACATTGTAAATACTATGTAGTACTTTATTTTTCATTTCATTTATTGCATTTAAACTGTGTGTAAACGTTACAGTAAAGGTCTTATCTAATAGTTATAATATTATGGCACCTACATCATACATGACCTAGAGTTTGCTAATTTTGGCGTGCAAAATTTTTATAAATCGAAACTTAATAATCAATGTATAAAAGCGAATTCATGAAATCAATCAATCGATCAATCAATCGTTTATTTGTAAGAAACATTGTACAATTAAGATGACAAACTAATGGGGACTATCGCGTGTGAATTTGCCACTAGAGGCGCTAGTGTCGCGTGAGGTCCAATAACATTCATTCACTTTTCACTGGTTTTGGCGGGCTTCGTGACAAATTATTTTAATTTCTATATTTTACCTGTTGAAAAGTGATCTCCTTCGTGAAAATAGCGCAAATATGGATTATTTGGCGATGAATGTGAACGCTTTGAAAGCAGAAAAAGAAAAAGAGGCGCAAAAATAAGCGGCCTCAAAGAGCTGCTAATTCAGAGGTTAGTTTGTTTACTGTACTTATTACAAACTTATTTTTTCCAGAAGTATGCTTGTTTGCCGAGGTAACAGCTATGTTTTTTTCTTTTTACATATATTTACCTAATATGACTTCTGCATGAAAGGTTAAATGGGTTTCATGCTCATCAAGGACACACTTTTACTATATGATATTGATGAACATCGATGTTGGCTCTAGGCATGCTCTAGGTCTCTGCCCTCTGGTACTATTTATATATCTGGTTATGTACCCACAGTATCTCTAACGAGAACACAACCTATCTTGGGATCAGATTAGGTACTATGTGTGAGATGACTAGAATTTAATAATATTTCTCTTTATTAATATTAGATGTTTCATTTCAGGTTTCTCCAGAAGGATTAATTGGAGAACTAACAGTATTGGAAGAGAAATGTCCTTTCTCTATAAAAGATGAGTTTATCAGTGTTGATAATTATAAGCACATAGAAATGATCAATAATGAATATTGCTTGAAAGAAAGTAGCCCCTACTATTTTCAAATTCAAAAACTTGTTAGGTACTAAAAGAAAGTATTGTGATTTTTTTGTTTGGACAAATAAAGATGAAAAGAGAATTTATGTAAATAGAAATGATAAGCTTATTTCAGAAGTTTTATAACTTAATCTAATATCTAGCTAGTTACCATTGTTTAGTAGTTTCAACTAACAAATCAACCATCTTTCAGTATCATATCCATTGTATGGATTTACAATGTTTAATAAGTATTTATTTGTATAGCAGTGTGTTTTAAAGGGAAAAGGAAGGATAAATAAAAGTTTAATAAGTAATTAATTTCTTTTTTATTTTATTTATTTAGTGCCTAACTATATAATTCCTTAGAATCCTGCGAATTCCTGCGAATCGCAACTAGCCACTGTTTTAGAACAGTTTTATCTTTTGGAAACATGTGTCCTCCTTTTTTCCGAACAAAACGGGATTGCACAACATTGCGGCATTGCTACTCGATATGAAGATAGCTGTTATAAATTAATAAAGTTAATGAGAATCAAGATTTAAAACTTTGTTTCGGCACCGATCTTATAAAGTCGCCTTTGACAGCTATATACCTCTGACCTTAGTCAACAGTGGCGCCAACTGGTGAGCAAAGAAACGATAGTCCCCATTGACCGAGCGAAGCGAAGGTCTCTGAGTCTACTTGGGTGAATTGGCACTTGTCCGTCCGTCCGTCTGTCCGTCTGTCCGTCTGTCAGAGCCTTATAACTTCTGAATTTCCGAACGTAATTACTTCAAATTTAAATATAATATGTAAACCGATGGCCTCCCGCCGAATATGGCTTAAAAAGTTATAAAAATCTTTATTTCAGGGGGGCACTCATAGAAGCGAATGCGAAGTAAAATATTTTTTATAGCGTTACATAGGGTTGCAGTATATCATTTTAAAGATAATTAGGAATAGAGTCCAAAAATATTTTTTTTTTTAATTTTTCCCCTAATATTGACGAAAGGGGGGGCTTTCAAAGTGGCGATTTTCTAACGTCCAAAGTTGACCTCAGAACTCTCAATTTTCTGAACTCTCAATCCTGAAACTTGATCAATTATTTGAATTATATCTTGTACTTGAACAACAAATACTAAAATTAGATAAATATTATAAGGAAACGAAATTATTTAATTTTTAATGATGATGATATTTTTAACAGAACTTCACACTGATGTCAATAGATGGCGCTCTGTGAAACCGCGAGGTCTCAGTTCGGGGCGAACCACTAGTTATTACAGAACAAACATGTTTCGTCATTGCTGACGTAAGTAATAAGTTTGATGTAAGTAAGGTAAAGCGCGCCAACCCGCATTGGAGCAGCGTGGTGGGTCTAAGCTCTAATTCCCTCTCTCCTATGAGAGTGGAGGCCTGTGCCCAGCAGTGGGACGTTAATGGGCTGTAGTGGTAGTGGTGGTGGTAGGTGTAAGTACTACCAAAAATTAATTAATTTTCATTACATTCAATACAATACATTCCATAATTCATTTAAGTAGGTACATAGAATAAAATAAGTTTGTGGTTTAAAACAGTAGCTCTGAGATTACAAGTAGGTACCTGTCTACTTGTAGTTTGGGTTTGCCTATGGTTATTTGAATTCTGAGAGCCCACACTGCTACGGCTCTCGAGTCTCTTTTAAAACGGAATCTGATAAAAGCGGACCCCCAGATCAAAGTTTTATTAAACTGGGATTATTCCCTTGCGCACTGACCTAAATTTATTTTTCATTAAAGGCATTCAGTAAGTAAAATAGATAACTGAGTATAATCATTTTTTTAAAATCCACTACAAGTTAGCCCTATCCCATCTAAAATAGTTTTTTTTAATATCCACTAGGTACAAGTTAGCATTTGATTGTAATGTCACTTATGTGGTATGAGATGATGCAGTTTAAGATGGTAGCGGGCGAACTTGTTAGGGGTATAGCGCACTAAGAATAATTAAATACCTAGTTGTTGTGCAGTGGCATGTACAGTATTCGGAGCCAGGGTAGTCATTGGTTAGGTAGATACTAGATACCTATTTTCAGGCACGGCATGCTTAAAAATAAGCAAGCAGTACCTAAGTAATGCTTTTATGCATAGTCTATACGTCGTGCACGCCTGACAGTGGTGATTACAGAACAAAATACAATTTCTTATAACAAGGTTATGTAATAGAAATTTGGCAATATACTTCAGTTCAGAAAGGTTCAAGGAGAGACGCGATAAGATCTACACTTAAGAGTTAGGACGAGTTTTCGTACCTACGTTGTGCTCGTAGATTTCGAACATCGAAACAAAATATGGTGAGACCCTAAGTCATGTATTCTGATAGATAGGTATTTATTGCGCCCACTTCATAGATTTAGGATTGGTCTCCGCTGCCGGCTGCGCTACCGCACCTAAGGCTCGGCTCAAACGGGCCACCGACTACGGCGACTGTCGCGCTACTAACACCACAGAATAGGTAAAATGCTAACACTACAAAAACGCGTGGCCGCCACCGAACACCCGTATGCGGCGAGTCTATACAAAAAGTATGAAAAATAATGTTAATTGCTTGTCGCTAGCCACAGGTGGCTGTGGCCGGTGGCCCGCACCCACTTATGGTACGCTCACGTAGGACTTGACGGGTTAGATTAAATATGAAACACATGAAAATTGTGTAATGTTCGGGTGGTCAGAAGGGGTCTTGAAATTACAACAGCAGCAGCGACGATTACTTAATATTTATTTTACACGACGATTATACTACTTACACTTGTAAAGACTCTTCGATAATATGATAGAGACTAGTTGACACTATACCAAGGACTCGTCGGGGAGAGCTTTTGGTAGGAACTGTTGGTAGGAACTTTCGGTAGGAACTGTTAGCAGAGAACTGACTTACAAATCGGGGTGGAGGATAATATAAACTACAATAACACAAACACATTTAGGAAAGGTAAACAAACAATCTCGTGGACTCTACACTCGTTAGTAATTAGTGGTACTTACCTAATTTCTAATAATGTGATTATCTCTAATTGAAGTACACTCGTTTACAATAATATTATGCTTCAAAAATTGTACACTCAACTACGAATTATTATATAAAAATATGCAAATATTACAATTGATTATTTTTTTTATTTGGAAAATATGAGTTACTTTAGACTATTAATTTAAAATTGTGCAAACACATATTTAGGCCTACTTTCACAAAGCCGTTAAAATAAGGTGCTTATTTTAAATTTAGTCGGGTAAAAAAAGATGTTACTCGAAATCTGTGAAGGTTTTCGAGATGTTAAATCTTTTGCTAACCCAGTATAGAGTTTGAAAGAAATAATTTTGTACAGGAAATTGTGCCAAGAAATCCGTCAGATTTATTGTGAGCTGCAACATTTTTCTGCGGCTTTAAAAGTAGAGAGAACTTTATATAAATTGTCATTGTTTAGACGTAATAAATATTATTTTAATAAATTAAACTATCCGTACAGATACTTATTACGTGTATTATTCTGTCTGTCTGGCTGGCTTATTTCGATCGATAAACCGTCCGCATAAAATCCATACTTAATATTATAAATGCGAAAGTGTGTCTGTCTGTCTATCTGTCTGTCTGCTACGCTTTCACGGCCCATCTGTTCAACCGATTTGGGTGAAATTCGGTATAGTGGTAGGTTACATCCTGGGAAAGGACATAGGCTATTTTTATCCCGCAAAACTAAAGAGTTCCCGCGGGAATTAAAAAACCTTAATCCACGCGGACGAAGTCGCGGGCATCATCTAGTAATAAATATGTAAATACCTAGCACTTTTATTTTGTGCGAACCGCTTAGGTTTCGACAAAATTTGGTAAGTACAAAGAAAACGCATAGCTTGCATCCCAGAGATGAACAAAGACTAGGTACTTTTATCCAGGAAAATTAAGGAGTTCCTACTTACGTGATTTTTCTTAAACCTAAATCCATGCGTTCAAAGCGTCGCTGACGCGGATCATTCCGTATACCTACGTACTGAATGAAACAAATAATAAAATTTAGCTTTTAATCTGTAGCATCAACTATAATATAATACCTACTTGATAGGTAGTTTAAAACACCCCGACTTGCTAGGTACTTGGTACTTTTAAACACCCCGATAAAAGATGGCCGCCAACGAACAGAAACGAATAGAAAATTTAAATTGTCTCTATTATTTTCCCTCAGTTTATTCTGCCCGTTCAAACGTCTCCCTTTTCTGATTTTACAAGAATATCAAATCGTCGTCTACCCGTAACAATCAGTCCCAAAAAGTAATTCCTTAAAAGAAAATCGATGGTAGACCGTACATAATAAAATTGCTTCAAATTCAGTTGGGAGTTTATTTGAAACATAAATAGCCTTTAGGAGGTCATTACAAGAATAATAAATGAACTGACATAAACCTGAAGAGCCGTTTTGGTATTTTGTGATCGTTTTATGATATCCCTTTATGTATGGAAACAAGTAGATGTTCCTTGCTTTGTCTGAATATTAAAGCAAAAAGGCTTGCGTAAGGGTTGAAAAAGGATATTTTCAAGCCTGATGGAAACTGATGTCTATGCTAATATTATAAATGCGAAAGTTTGGATGGATAGATGGATGGATGTTACTTAATCACGCCAGAATGGAGGAACGGATCTGGATGAAAGGCACAGAGATAGATAATAGTCTGGAATGACACATAACCAACCCCCTTTAAATCTCGAAAAATTAAAGAGTTCCCGCGGCAACTAATAAAACCTCAATCCACGCAGACGAAATCGCGGGCCTCAGCTTGATTCAGCTTAGGGTGATGCAGACGCGTCCCTTTAGCTTTAAACAGCAGATTTTTATCTAAGTACATTGAAAACATCTGACCGAGGTTGTGAATTTTAGGTCTTTTGGAAGACTTTTTAATAATCAGGAAGAAATAATTTATTTTTGATATAGGCATCATCCCTATTGCAGTTTTGAGGGAACACAGGGCAAGAACGTGGAAAAAATGACCTGGCACAACGATAGGTGGAAGAGAGTGGCGTCTCTTCGGTGTGCAAATCATTTTAGGCTTGTCCACGAGTCGAACTGCCCGCTTTTGTGTCCGGTCAAATGGAAGGAGCTGGTACTGGGGCGTTCGAGCCATTATCCAAGCATTTGAAGACTGAGGAGTTAAAATTACTTGAAAGGTACGTATTTACCGAAATATACTATTATGTATTGTATTTTCTGAAAGGGTTATTATCTTCAACTAAGAGAGATTTTAACAACTTTGTCAAAGGATGCCTTTGTCTCAGCTATCAAAGGCACGGTAACTCGGACATTTCACTAAGTTTCAATAGTAAAGAAATTAAGTAGGTACCTACGTATAAGAGTAAGATCTATTAGGAAAAATCACCGCGCTAGAGATAGGGATCTGTAGCCTGTCTATGATCTACTAATACCTATTCAACGTTTTTAGATACTGGCATTTAAAAAGTAGGGTTTAAAAATAATTTTTGGATTTCGTAAGTGGTACCCTCAAGAGCGAAAACAAGTCATTACGGATAGAACAGGATAAATTGTGAAACGCCCAGCATCGTATGGGAAACACCTACCTTTCGATTTAATGTTGCAACTTGCAGATCCATAATTGTTTAAAGCGCGAGGACATAATATTATTTCGTCCACCAGATAATTTTTTGTCCGTAAATTTCGCTCTTACACAACATTATGTAAAAAAAAATCTACAATGGTTAATACTTTATCGATTGCCATCTTCGGTTGCACGTGGTCTTGCGTGACAGCATGCTATTTCAATCAACATCAAATGACCCATCAACATTTACAGGCGGGTTATAGGTACTTACTCAAACTCAAAGCAATGCTAAGGACAGCGGTAACTTATGTACACATTGATATAATAATTGTAAATTAATTATTTAAGAAGTCGGTTAAAAAGATCAACCACCGAGTTTCTTGCTGGTTCTTCTCGGTAGGAATGGCATTCCGAACCAGTGGTAGATTCACTAGACGATTCAAAAATCAAAAGCACTTGTAATAAGTTTATTTGAATTTAAAAAATGTGAGTTTTAGTTTGAAAGAGATATGTATGTTTAAGTAAGCCTTGACGTCATAGTTTTGTAATTTTGTAGTTTTTCAATTTCGTTTATGTAGAAGTACTGGAAACACGGGAAGTTGATGGGACTCTTATAGGGAGTATATAAGTAGTCCATAATTTAACAAAAACATCTTTGGCTAAGCAGAAATTTAATTTAAGGGTTATGATTTTAACAGTCCATGTATGTATTTTTGTCAAGTATGTTCCACCGCAGCGCGTAAACATTTTTTGAGAAAGCGCGCTCCAACCTAGACCTCATGCATTGCTTTTCATTTTCATTCTATTCATGATTGTCGTCAAGCGCGAGCCTATCTTGTAATAAAAAAACCCTTAATCCTCGCGGGCGAAGTTGCAGGCGTCATCTAGTTAGTAATGAACATACATTGCGAAGAATTATGGGTACTTTACCTCGGAAAGTCTGCGTAGACAAGACGTGCGTGCACGTAAAAGCCCCGAGCGGACTCGTTATTGATTATTCCTTCTTTTCATTGTGCTCTTTCTGAGCTACGGTAAAATACTATTGATCTTTTATCCCTTGTAACTCTCTCTTCCCTACTGTCATAATATTGTAACAGTTTGCCTCTTTATTTGGTACTAGCTGATGCCCGCGACTTCGTCCGCGTGGATATACCAAGTTTCATCGAAATAACTTGAGAAATGACGGACTTTTATACAAACTTTCAACCCCTATTTCACCCCTTTGGGGGTGGAATTTTGAAAAACTGTGAAATACGTATGTTTTCATTTTTAACCCGCAGCTCATATACCAAGTTTCATCGATATAACTTGAGAAATGAAGGACTTTCATACAAACTTTCAACCCCTATTTCACCCCTTCGGGGGTAAAATTTACGAAAACTGTGAAATACGTATTTCTTCATTTTTAACCGGTAGCTTGTATACCAAGTTTCATCGATATAACTTGAGAAATGAAGGACTTTCATACAAACTTTCAACCCCTATTTCACCCCTTTGAGGGTAAAATTTTGAAAAACTGTGAAACACGTACCTATGTCTTCATTTTTAACCCGCAGCTCATATACCAAGTTTCATGGCAATAACTTGAGAAATGAAGGACTTTCATACAAACTTTCAACCCCTATTTCACCCCCTTAGGGGTGGAATTTTGAAAAACTGTGACACACGTACTTCTTTATTTTTTTACCGTAAGCCAAAATAAAA
Source organism: Erebia ligea (assembly GCA_917051295.2). Lineage (NCBI taxonomy): Eukaryota > Metazoa > Arthropoda > Insecta > Lepidoptera > Nymphalidae > Erebia > Erebia ligea. The sequence continues at coordinate 4,388,871 of OU785232.1, forward strand.
AGTTTCGTTGATATAACTTGTAAAACATCTTGAGAAACAAAGGACTTTCATACCAACTTTTATCCCCTATTTCACCCTTTTGGGGGTCGAATTTTCAAAAACTGTGAAACACGTATGTCTCCATTTTCAACCCGCAGCTCATATATCAAGTTTCATGGCTATAACTTGAGAAATTAAGGACTTTCATACAAACTTTCAACCCCTATTTCACCCCTTCGGGGGTAGAATTTCGGGATAAAAAGTATCCTATGTCCTACCTCGTAGTATGGGCTCAAATCGTGCCAAGTTTCGTTTGAATTCATTCAGTAGTTTCAGCGTGATGCGCGGCCAAGATACAGACAGACAGACAGACAGACAGACAGACAGACAGACAGACAGACAGACAAAAATAAAAAAAATTACAGATTTGGCTTCAGTATCGAATAATGAGTGCCCTCCAAAAAAAATTTTCAAAATATCTTCAATGTACAGAATTGGACCTGTTACAGTTTTATTATAAGTATAGATGTGAAATAATCAGAACAATTACTTACTAATAATTTGCATTTCCTACTCTGACTCAATGAGCAGGTACCTTATTCATCCAGTCTCCTTCATGGCTTAGAATTTGGCTTCAGATAGCTTCTAAGTTCTTTTATACCCTACTGCAGGGCTAGCATGGGCCGGAGATAAAAATTTTATCCCCCGATTTTATCCACTAACAAGGGATAAAATAAACTTATCCACTGCTCAGAGCACAGCAACAGGGGAGAGGAGAAGTTTATCCCCGTTTGACATTTCACGGGGACTCGGGGGACTATCTATCCACCGTTATTTAGCGTTTTTATTTATTTATTTAGGAATAAAGTTTTTATCCTTTCCTCGGGGAGAAGATTGTCTCGGCCCATGCTAGGCTGGAAGGGACAGGTCTTATCAAGTTTCGTCAATTCAGTAATATCTATACAAACCTAGAAAGTCTAAAAAGGCGTTTTCCTATAGGTCAAAATAGGTGATACACGAGCCCAGAAATAATTTTCAATCGACTTTACCAAAAGGCCAGTCCTAGTGCTATTTTCAATTGGGAACGTATTTTATTCACGCATTTTTTCTTTAGCAGTACTAGACCAATTGGCGAATCTTTCGCAGTTCGAGAGATTAATTGGGTAGTAGACCACGTAGTTGACAACTAGTCAAATCAGCAACGTTTTTTCAAACGTCAAAACGCGTGCTTAGTATGGGATTTTGTATGAAATTTTGAATTGTTTGAATCGATAGTTTAAAATGGTTATTCAACACAAAACTAGCAGGGGACGTGGATATTACGACTTTTGGAAGATCCTATAATATTTAATAATCACTAAAAAATTAAGTCATAAGTCATAAGTCATAAATATTTATTCAATTTAGGTAGATGCACTACACTTATTGACGTCCAGTTACATAAAAATATGATGGTGATAATCTGTTACGGTATCTTAAAACTAAAGCTACGAGGGTTCCAAACGCGCCCAGGTCTGAGAAGAGCCCACAACAAACTCAGCTGGGGGTTTTTTTATTTCACTAGTTCTCAAATACCCAATTCTAGATACAATAATGTAGTTAATAGATATTAAGACTTGTACTGCACTACCAAGGCTCTAAATTATATTTGGACTACTAAAATCTTCAAGAGCCGAATTTCACGTAGGCGAGACCCAGAATAGCAAATACTATTCGTAGAAGAAATAAAAATTATATTATCATTGAGCTGTCTCTCTGTGTCTATATAAAGAATTTCGGGCACGTCTCATATTGGCGCGGATATGAATCCTAGGCTAAGCCCTTTGAATTATTAAAAAGAAAGGATCTGATAATATATCAAAGAACTACGGTATTCCCGAGATTTATTATAATTTCAATTATAGAATTACCTACCGCTACGAAGATTGTAGAAGAATTCCCATCTGTGCATAATATTCAATCTTATTCCGTCATCTATGCCTTGGTTCATGACATACAGCCAGACAAACGGACAGCAGAGTCTAAGTATTTAGTAACAGGGTCCCGTTGGGACCCTGGGTCTATAAATCATATATATTACCGCCTGTGGAGGAGTGGAGGCCTATACCCAGCTGTGGGATGTAGTGGTGAAGTATTTATAACCGATACAAAATGTAAAAGCTCGTTAATTTTCAGTCAACGCGCGATGTATTTTATCCGTGATGGTGGAACGATCATTCGAGTGAGCATTGATTCATTCATTCATGTTAATGAAGTATGAATTTCGTTAGGATGAGTTAAACCTTCGAGTCTAGTATTTTTTAGTTATTCAGGTATATACTCTGTACTAATACCTATTACGATTAAGTTTTTTGAATTCCTGTGGGAACTCTGGGATAAAAAGTAACATGTCCTTCCTCGAGATATAACCTATCTCTGTACCTACCAAATTTCATCGAAATCGGTTGAAAAGATGGGCCTATAAACCGTAGCAGACTAAACTAAAATGACATCACTAATTTTATTGCTATCCATTTCTTAATACTCCGACCAGCACTATAATATACCTAGTTTAGTTTATGGATCCTGTCAATTTAGTTTAAGTAGTTTGGAGGTCGTTTACAATAGAATTATTAGCCACAGTATATATTATGTACTAGCTGATGCCCGCGACTTCGTCCGCGTGGTTTAAGTTTTTTGATTCCCGTGGGAACTTCTTAATTTTCCGGGATAAAAAGTAGCCTATGTCACTCTCCAGGTTCTCAACTATACCCATACCAAAAATCACGTCGATCTGTTGCTCCGTTGCGGCGTGATTGAAGGACAAACCAACAAACAAACCAGTGGCGATTCCTGGTGGTCTATCTTGGGTTTGCGCTAGCTGATGGTTAGGTATTTTCTCAATAAAATACATTTACTTCATATACTTACCTATCACTGATTAGGGGTATAAGTTTAATTTATCTGATATATCCCTAACAGGTTTGCCCGCTACCATCTTAGAGTAGGTACTTATAACTTACATCATCACCCACCACCTGGTGACATTGCAGTCAAGGGCTAACTTGTACTTAGTACTTACTAGAATAAAGAATACTATTTTTATTTATTTTACACTAGCAGATTCCCGCGACTTCGTCCGCGTGAAATAAGTTTTTTAAATTCCCACGGGACCTCCCTAATTTTTAGGGTTCCGTAGCCAAATTTGGCAAAAACGGAACCCTTATAGATTCGTCATGTCTGTCTGTGTGTCCGTCCGTATGTCACAGCCACTTTTTTCCGAAACTATAAGAACTATACTGTTGAAACTTGGTAAGTAGATGTATTCTGTGAACCGCATTAAGATTTTCACACAAAACTAGAAAAAAAACAATATTTTTTTTTTCATCAAACCCATACGTGTGCGGTATCTATGGATAGGTCTTCAAAAATGATATCGAGGTTTCTAATATCATTTTTTTCTAAACTGAATAGTTTGCCCGAAAGACACTTCCAAAGTGGTAAAATGTGTGTCCCCCCCCCTGTAACTTCTAAAATAAGAGAATGATAAAACTACAAAAAATATATGATGTACACTATCATGCAAACTTCCACCGAAAATTAGTTTGAACGAGATCTAGTAAGTAGTTTTTTTTAAATAATTATAACTTACTACAGGTTTGTACGGAACCCTCGGTGCGCGAATCCGACTCGCACTTGGCCGGTTTTTTTTCGGGTTAATCTCGGTTCTTGTACCAAGCCTATGACACTCACAAATAATGTGGCTTTCTATTGGTACCTACTAGAATTTTCAAAATCGCTTCAGTAGATCCAGAGATTACCCCCTTCAACCTCACAAACTCACAAACTTGACCTCTTTATAATATTAGTACCTGTGATTAGTACCTATAGTGCGCGTTCCATTATTACTATGATCCTATCTTTTATGATATTCATCTGAATTAAATTATGTAAGGGCGAATTTGATCTATTAAATACTTGAGATGATCAACCATTTTATTTTGATAAGCATTAATATTTAATACCTACTATTAAAACACCTTCGCGAGTAAAGCATTGTTTTAGACCAAATTTGGATATCATAATGACGGTTATTGTGAGACGACCTTAGATAGCTATATGCTGTCGCGGACTTTTTTATAGAACTTTTTGAGAGGAACAATTCCACCATACATTGTTTTCGTGTAACTTTTACCATTTACGCAGCGCACGCCACGGAAACTCTCAGATGAGACAATTTTTTCCGACTTCATTCACATTATTGCAATTTTCGTAGGGATCTTTAATGTTTTTGAAAATAAAATATAGCCTATGTTACTCGTTGTTAATGTAGCTATAGGTGAAAGAATTTTTTAAATCGGTTAAGTAGTTTTTGAGTTTCGAAAATAATACTACACGGCAAAAGCGCGCAATGCGCAACTCATAGTGCACGCCTTCGGCCCGTAGTGAGCGGGGAGTAAGCGGGCCGACGAAGTTCGAAGATTCTCGCAGTACGAGCCACGTGGCGATGCGGCGCACGTCACAAGTCACAATTCACAACCAAGGTGCGAGGTGGTCATGAAGCGTGCGTGATTTTAAATAATTATCGATTAACATAATCATTTAATTGATAAACTTATATGTTTTGTGAATGGTACCTATATCATGTTATAAAATATTAGTATATTACTTAAATAGATCTAGTATAATTGGTAAGTAACTTATTCATTATTATTGGTATTGCGGCGCAAGCTGCGCAATCTTAGAGGAATCGCCACTGAAACAAACACACTTTCGCATTTATAATATTAGTATGATATGATATGTAGCGAAAGCTTAAGCTTTCGTTCCCGGGGTCTAGTCGAATATTCTGTATGTAAATTTATTCACTCCTCATATTACAGTAGATTCCGTAGACTTAGGATAGGATAATAAGTAAGATAACGTAGACGCTGCGAATGACGTAGATGTAAAACCAGCTTTATCTTTGTGACCTATTTTCTGGGCTCCTACAGTCCTATAGTTGAACGGTCTTTTGAACAATATTACCAATATCTTATAAAAGATCATTAATTGGCTTCGAATGGACGAGTGGCCTAGTTGTGACAACGCATATCAGTCGATTGCGATTGTTAAACAACGTTGACCCAAGTCGGTAATTGGATGGGTGACCGAATTTGGAGGTTTAAAATTGGCCTTTTCATTTCCTTTGTGCCTCGGAGAGCATATTAAGTTAAATTGTTACAAAAATCTAAGAGTTTAAATAGGTACTCTTAGTCGAGTCGTATGCGGAAGGACATGGGAGCCCACCGCATTATTATCCCAAAACTCCTACCATTATTTAAATAATGGAAAGGGGTCACGACCCTCAGTCATGAGGAATACGACGCAGAGAGAGAGCTGCGGTTTGGTAAAAGTTTCTGGTTTCAAGCTTTGCTTAGACCATAGAAAAATATTTACAACCTGAAAGCTAGACGCTCTAGAGGTCGAGCAGACAAGACTACGTTGAGTCAGGGTGTGAATTAGTTTTGGCGACAGATCTATCAACGTTAGGGTGAACGCACACTTATCCGAGCCGAACGCGTCGAACGAATCGAACTAAACGAATTTTAGAATTCTGTGTATGAAATCTCATGAAACCTCGCATACTTATCCGCGTCGAATCGTCCGAAACTGCAAGAACCCCAAATCCTAGACAAATTCGGATACGTCATCAGATTCGGCGTGGTTTATGCGGTCGACTCGACCAATGCGCTTGCATTCTATCAGTTGCGTATTGACAGAGCAACGCGAGAGTATCTGTTTACTGTGGCGAGAGTGCGACAGGCGTAAAGGAAATACAAACGATTTCTTCGAAAGTTCGACGCGGTCGATTCTTTCGGCGCGGTCGATTCTTCTTAGTGTGCGAGGCCTCCTTGACTTCGATTCGTTCGACGCGTTCGGCTCGGATAAGTGTGCGTTCACCTATAGAGTTATTTTTTTAAAGCTGAGTAAATAACTACTTCTTACTTACCAAATATTACACTTTATAAAACGTTTTCATTGTCAAAATTGTTTTGTGAAAGTAAAATTTGCATGCTAATAAAAGTCAATAAAGATTAAATTTTTAGAACCAGTCTTTTGTTTGTACTTAATAAAGATGAATTTTTTGATGTATGTTTTGAGTTTTGACAAACGTAGGTTGTGATATGAGTCATTTGTTTTTAGGGTTCCGTACCCAAAGGGTAAAAACGGGACCCTATTACTAAGACTCCGCTGTCTGTCTGTCTGTCTGTCTGTCTGTCTGTCTGTCTCCAGGCTGTATCTCATAAACCGTGATAGCTAGAAAGCTGAAATTTTCACAAATGATGTATTTCCGTTGCCGCTATAACAACAAATACTAAAAATAAAAAAAATATATATATTAAGGGGGGTCCCCATACAATAAACGTGTTTATTTCGTATTTTTTTGCTCAATATTAAAAACGGTAACAGGTAGACGGTTCAAATTTTCACAGAATATTAACTTGTATATTATTACCTTTCAAAATAAATAATTAAATATCAATAAAGTAAATATTAAAGGGGGGCTCCCATACAACAAACGTAATTTTTATTTTTAATACGTCATAAATCGTAAAACTTACTACAGGTTTGTACGGAACCCTCGGTGCGCGAGTCCGACTCGCACTTGGCCGGTTTTTTTTGTTTAATGATAGGTAGCTGTATGTTTGCTACGTTTTCACGACCCAATCGATTTTGACGAAATTCGGTACAGAAATAGCTTGCACCCTGGGGACAAACATAGGCTTTTCAATCCCGGAATATCAAAGAGTTCCCTCGTGAAAACCGAATATTGTTAAGGCCGCTTAAATAACTTACAGAGCAAAATAATTATTTTATTGCAATCCCTGGATTATTATATTATTGGTTGATAAAATGTTAATTCCCTTATCCCGGAGATCCAAAGTTTCAAGGATCTATGGGACATGATTTAATCGAGGCAATTGAGTCATTGTTAACTAAAGACCTTTGTATTAAAGTTCAAAATTGTTCAATTGTGATCCCAAAACCATGTTTCTGTTTGGCGGAATTATGAGGATGTCGCTTATCTCATTAAAATTTACAACAACGATCATTATTCAGAACAAACTTTTAACGCTTCGGTATTGTTCTTCTGATCTATAAATACTTGATAACTGGGTACTTATCTGATATCGAATAATTAATTATTGTGTTACATTTAAATATAGATAGTATATATCGTCGCTGTAGTTGGAAAAATGAATAATTACTCTTTTTGCGAAATCGACTTTATTGCATTTCCTGAAAGTCCAATTAAAGCCACATCTTTCTGTATTTCTAATTTTTCTTAGCTAGTTTAAATTAAAAAGATAATATGAAATTAATCTCGCAAGGCGGCAAAGGTGGAAAAATAAATATTGAAAAATTGATAAAAAAGTAGCGAATGAAAGTTGAATAACTTATCAAATAATAAACAAGTTCTCTCATGCATCACTTCGAGAGCGAATAAAATGCATAAAGTTCGTTATTTAGTTTTCCCTCGACGCGTATATTCTTTACAGGGGCAATTCAGTTCGGAAAAATTAAACAAAGTCAGTTATTTAATTATTCATCCCATGATTGCAAAGATATACGTACTATAAACATTTTATAAGCAATCTGGAAATAATTCCCAATAGCCAATTAATAATTCGTAGTTAACTAAAAAGTTGATTAATAAATGATTGGACTGCTTAAGAATGGTTTATAGAACTGTACGTGAATAATTAGGCTAAATCTTACAGGCATAGTAATTTTTTAACATACCTATCTACATTGAAATAAGTTCAATCGTACTAGTTTTATAATTAAACCTTTCTCAGTTACTTAATTATATTTATAATAATTGATAGTTTTGATTTTAGTGAACGTTACTTATGCTTAGTTCGTTTGAACTGATCTGATTTAAAATGTAAAATTTATAGAGGTAAAACTAAAGGAAAGTTGATGGCGGTTATAATTTCAATAGATAACTACTTATTTTAAATTTTAATGGACGTGTGTACCTTTTTGATTTTGATGTCCTACTAATATAATAAGTCTATGCCTACTAGTAATAATTACCTATTATAAATGCGAAAGTTTGTGAGAGTGGATGGATGAATGTTTGTTACACTTTCACGCAAAAACTACACGACGGATTTTGATAAAACTTCATGATGTAATAGCTTATACATTAGAATAGCACATAAACAATATTTTATCCCGGAAATTAAGAGAACTTCCGCGGGAATCAATCATCAGCTAGTCTTTAATCGTTGTGTTCTACAAACTGTGTAAATTGTTATTATTTTATGAATAGAGTCATTATTATAAGAATTACTAGCTTCACTTACATAATCCTAGTTCGATTAAACCATTCTTAGTTAATTCTTAGTTAATAATAATCTTTAAATACATAGTTTTGATTATACTGTACGTTACTCATAAATTATTAAGCTATTTGGTTTGAAAAGGCTGATCTCAATTGCTAACTGAAGAAAAGTTGATAGTTATCATTTCAGTAGATACAAAGTTTTTGATAAGTTTAATTGTTATTTATTAAAAGTGAAATTTTGTTGAATTCATGAGTAGAGTTGATTAACACATTCGCTGCGGCAGCATTGGATCCTAAACCTACGGCTCGTGCGGTACGAGACAAATACTGCCCGTATCTATATTTCCTGATATGCGTTGCGACCTCTATTTTGCCGTACCGGAACCTGGCTTTCAAAGTCCATGGAGACGTGGAAACTCACCATATCAATGGTTTTTTTGAACAAATCGATAGGCTATATCCTCGTGTATACCTAGCTGCGGTAGCCCCGGGTTCTCTATGATATTTTGAAAGATATAGAGATTTTTCAAAATCAGTCATTTACGGCAATATATATGCCGTATAGCATAGAAGTTAAAAAATTGCTAGGGATGGGGTTTACTTCTGAAATGACAATCGATATTTTAAAGATATTCTTTATTAAAGACACAACAAATTTAACAGTGTATTAAATCAACATAATTCTTCATAATTAGTCAACATAATTTATTCTTCAAGTAACTATCGCCAATTTTAAAAAATATATTTAAATATAAAAAAAATAAAATAAAAAGCAGTCACTCATGCACTTAGTACAAATACACTAATTAATAAATAAATAATAATAAATACAAATAGGTTTTTTAAATTTTGATTCATATTAGGGTACCAAATTATTATAATTACTTTTTATTTTTAATCTATGATGAGATAATATAAATTAGGAACTTTAACTAAATAAAATAAATTTTAAAAACTAGGTAATTCCCTTACTCATATCATGTTTTTTACGTGAACGTCTCATCGCGTAGTTTTTTGCATAAAAAATATCGAGCACTTACGGCCAACACTAATGCAAACTGAGAGGCCGCGCGGACGCATGCAGTGAGGCGCGGGGTTGGGGGGGTACGGCAAGATAGTCGCCGTACCGCACTGAATAAAAATACTTACCTTGCTGTGCATTACGGCAACTATTTTGCCGTACATTATTAGTATACAATATTATTATATTAAAAGCAACCATATTGAAAAAATCACTGTCTCTTTCCTACACGTACGGGAACATAGTTAGATCACCCCCGCACCGTGCGCAAAACAAGGACAACGAGCTGCCGCACTGGCTGCCCGTCAAATACGGCAAAATACTTGCCGTAACGCAGCGAATGTGTTAATAGATTGATAAGTGGTTTTATTTTTTTTATATTTAATTTTGTACGTCTGATAGAAGAATCTAAGTGTTTCAGTAGTTTTGTTGATTACTTTTCACAGTTCTAATAAAAATAAATGTTTATTTGTTGGTTTCCCTTTAAAAAACTTCCTATTTTTAGTTCCATGAATAGGATAGTCATAGTAAAATAAGTAAATAATAGGTCATTTAATCATTTCACTAAAGGGGAAAAATTAAATAAAGGTACTTATATCGTAAATTTTTCGAACTTCAACGCAATATTGACGAAGAAGAACTAAATAACTAACATACACAAATAAATAACTGCATCAAATATTCAAAAGTTCGGCGAGGGAAAATTAAATAGTTGCTTTTTATTTTTTTTCTCACAAACAAATGAATAAAAATGTATGACAAGTAGATTCTAAAATAGATACAGCAACAATCTATAACATATAAAAACATGGACAGTTAAATTGTTTATGAAAAAAAAGTTATCCCCATTTTTAACGCAAAAAAACAGTAAAACGCGTTTTACTCGCGATATTGGTTTTGTTAGTTATTCATTTTTCCAACTACAGCGACGATATTTTATACACGGCATTTCAGTCGTCTTACAAAAGCTTTAGAAAACCTGTATTAATCATTGTTACAATTTAAATGTTTTTGATTGGCTGAATTTTTGGTAGATAAGTATTCTTGTTGCGACAAATCGACAATGGATTTTGGCCAATCGTGGAGGACTGTTGACCAGTCAGAGGTAGTTAAGTAGATACTATTATTTTTACATTATAGGACCCCTGAGACCTCACCTATTACCGAAAGGAACATCGCCGGGATCTGCATGTACTTTCTCTTCTGTGTGCTATTTCATTTAAAAACTCCCTTCTACTTCAAGGAGAAATTCAATTTTCTTGAAATGCAAACCCCAACTAATAAAACGAAGTTCTTTGACAATTCGTTCAGTGTTCGAGCTGTTCAGCTATGGAATGCACTTCCACTGACCATACGCCAATCTAAGTCACTGGACATATTCAAAAACTAGCTGATGCCCGCGACTTCGTCCGCGTGGACTAAGTTTTTTCGATTCCCGCGGGAACTCATTAATTTTCCGGGATAAAAAGTAGCCTATGTATGTATGTATGTATGTATTTTCTTTATAGCTGATGCCCGCGACTTCGTCCGCGTGGAATAAGTTTTTCAGTTAATTTTCCAGGACAAAAAGTAGCCTATATTACTATCCCACGGTATAATCCCCCTATAATGGTGAAACACGTACTTCTTCATATTTTAACGAAAGCCCAAATGCTGTTTCATGGCTATAACTTGAGAAATGAAGGATTTTCATACAAACTCTCAACCCCTATTTCACCCCTTCGAGGGTGGAATTTTGAAAAACTGTGAAACACATATGTTTTCATTTTCAACCCGCAGCTCATATATCAAGTTTCATAGCTATAACTTGAGAAATTAAGGACTTTCATACAAACTTTCAACCCCTATTTCACCCCTTCGGGGGTAGAATTTCGGGATAAAAAGTATCCTATGTCCTACCTCGTAGTATGGGCTCAAATCGTGCCAAGTTTCGTTTGAATTCATTCAGTAGTTTCGGCGTGATGTGCGGCCAAGATACAGACAGACAGACAGACAGACAGACAAAAACCGGCCAAGTGCGAGTCGGACTCGCGCACCGAGGGTTCCGTACAAACCTGTAGTAAGTTTTAAATTATTAAAAAAAAACTACTTACTAGATCTCGTTCAAACCAATTTTCGGTGGAAGTTTGCATGGTAATGTACATCATATATTTTTTTTAGTTTTATCATTCTCTTATTTTAGAAGTTACGGGGGGGGGGGACCAACATTTTACCACTTTGGAAGTGTCTCTCGCGCAAACTATTCAGTTTAGAAAAAAATGATATTAGAAACCTCAATATCAATTTTGAAGACCTATCCATAGATACCCCACACGTAAGGGTTTGATGAAAAAAAAAAATTTGAGTTTCAGTTCTAAGTATGGGGACCCCCAAAATTTATTGTTTTTTTTCTATTTTTGTGTGAAAATCTTAATGCGGTTCACAGAATACATCTACTTACCAAGTTTCAACAGTATAGTTCTTATAGTTTCGGAAAAAACTGGCTGTGACATACGGACGGACAGACAGACAGACAGACAGACATGACGAATCTATAAGGGTTCCGTTTTTGCCAAATTTGGCTACGGAACCCTAAAAATGAAAAAAAATACAGATTTGGCTTCAGTATCGAATAATGAGTGCCCTCCAAAAAAAATTTTCAAAATATCTTCAATGTAAAATCTGCTGTTAAAAATCATTATCTTGCAAAGTAAAGACGACAACAAAAAATTTCTTTATATAAGTATAATTTATATTTTGATTATATGTTTATTATTGGTTTATGTATAAGTATGTAGTTATTTGAAAGATCCACCTGTAGTCTATTTTCCCTTGTTTTCTCCTTTTCCTAAGGTTGCCAGGTAGAGATCGCTATACATAAGCGATAATGCCGCCTTTTGTATCCTACTTCTGTCTGTATTTACTTTTTTTCCAATTTTTGGCCTTTTTACTTGTGGTGGTACAAATAAAGTGTATAATAATAACTTCTACTTTCAGCTTTTTGGTAAAGTTCCCATTGCTATGTTTTTATCACAGGCGCTTTTATAGTGAAAATTAATCAGATTTTTTATTACAAAACCGATGCTATTGAAGGTTTTACTTTTAATCGTACTTATATTATAAATGCGAAAGTGTGTTTGTTTGTTGGTTTATTGGTTTGTCCTTCAATGACGCTGCAACAGAGCAACGGATCGACGTGATTTTTTGCATGGGGTTGAGGATCAGGAGAGTGACATCTCTGTTCTTCTTCCTGATCTTCATGCCCTCCTTCCTGTTGTTCTTATGTTGTTCGTGTGTTGGTTCTTATTATCCTGGAATATTAAGGAGTTCCCGTGGGGATTAAAAAGACTTATTCCACGCAGGCGAAGTTGCGGGCATCAGCTGGTATTTAGGTATATAGCTTCCCCTATTAAAATATACATTACTAGCTGATGCCCGCGACTTCGTCCGCGTGGATTGAGGTTTTTCGGTTCCCGCGGGAACTCTTTAATTTTCCGGGATAAAAAGTAGCCTATGTGCTATTCCAGACTATAATCTATCTCTGTGCCAAATTTCATCCAGATCCGTTCATCCGTTGGAGCGTGATTGAGTAACAAACATACATCCATACATACATCCATCCATCCAAACTTTCGCATTTATAATATTTATTTGATGTGATTAGAAATCTCTGCGAAATTAACTCATTGAATGGGAGCAGGTTAAAAAGGCTAAACTCTTAAAAGGATTGGTACGAACAGTGCTAAAAGATTAATTTATATCGTAAAAATCTTAGCTTCAATATTTATTACTTACTTAAATTACCTACTTAATCATATTGTAAGGAACTTGAAATATAAATGCTGAAGTCTCTTCCCTTAAGTTATGTGATCAAATAAATGCCAAGTTTTCCTTTATACCCGGTGTTGGCGCCAAGTGCCCTATACTGTATGGTAGGGATATCTGGGCGTCCAAATAATAACAAGTGCACTGTATATACACTTATATTACGAGTAAAATAAAAATACAAAGTTAACCGACAATGTAACACGGTCGCTGTTCGGTGCGTAATGAATAGCCGGCCGGGGCGTATCGACCCCCCCGCCGCGCTTCCCCGTCACGCGTCTCAAGGCGCGCGGATGTGTCTTGACCATACTCCCAGCGTTGAAGTGTCTTCAATAATAAAGATGTAGCCAGGGCACAATATGGTGTTGAACCTTGATGTTTTCTTGCTTGGATTTAATTAATGTCCTCGACCCATGACGGCTCTCCCAGGCAGCATACGAAGAACTTGTCCAAGCAGATGCATGCAAACACCAAATTAGCATAAAATGAGAGTTGCTTCAATATTTCGGTAAAATATAGTGAGATCGCCCAATGAGGAAGAGGGAAACAAAAATAAATAAATAGGAGGGATTATCTTTCCAAGGAATTAATAAATAGGAGATAAGAATCACTACTTCAAATATATACCTAAGTAAAAACGTTAAAATACCTAAGTAGTTTAATACGCAGAATTCATCTCCTTGTACTCTAAGTAACCGACAAAGTTAAAGAAAAAAAAATACTTTGCCCGGTCATGTCTGCCAGTCGAGAGAGCTCTAAATTTACACAGCACAGCCTTCGTTGCTATGAAAATACAAAAATACATGTAAGACTGTTTATACTTACATCCCCTGCCTTTAAGACTACCTATCAGCTCGTCTATACCTATATCAGTACCTAGTAACTTTAGTATTAGATTTGCCTGTAAATATTGTATATAATAATAATCTATCGTTTGATAGGTAGCATGGTATGATGGATGAATAAAACTGTGTTCTTTGGCGGTATAAATTTCAGAAAAGTATACATTTCTTAAATTATTGTGATCTACTCGCAATAATAAAGAACCAAGAGACCACAAAGGAGCTTCATCGGCAGAGCATGAAGTTGGACCTCGTGAAACGAGATCTGCCGAGTTTTCAACAGGAGGAAAATAGCGCATCTCGTGCCAAGTGAAACTTTCCTGTATCTCAGCAAAGCGATGATGAAAAATCTTAATTGATAAGAATCCCCCAGAATTGCGGATGATTCATCTGGAAAAACCGAATCAATAAATCGTTCATTCAATTCAATTTGTATTACTTCAGCTGTTAAATCATCAGAAGTGGTGTTGTGTACTTCTGTAGCTGATGGAATGACATTTTCATTGCTAGCAAGTGAATCAATAAAATTAATTTTAAAATCAGAATTATTACTACAATCGAGCCAGTGCTGACAGTTATCAGGATGTAAAGAGTCTATATTTTTAGTAAAATCAACAATATTACGCTTGCATGGAGCTGAAGGAATACCAGAGTTTACTGTTGTCATGGATTCATTTGATGGGAAAGACTGCAGTTTACAGTGGCGCGCGATCAATGCACGACCGGCAGACACGAGCGAGTAGTACTGTATTTCAAACGCTTCCCGTTTTTTGAATTCGACTTCTGGTGCGTCTGACAGCTCCTCAAGTTCATCCTGAAAATGATCAAATTGGTCGTATAAGACTTCAATCTTATCTAATCGCAACTGAAGCTCGATGTGTGTTTGTAATGAGAAAATTAAATCACTACTTTTAATTGATTTTAAATATGTGTCAAAGCTAGCTAGTTTCTTCCTAATAAAAGTTTGTTTTTTAATCAACTGATTAATTTTACACATTTTAGCAATTTTATGTGCTATTTAAGAATAAAATGAGGCAAAGAGTTAAGAAGCAAATCAGATCAATGACAATAAATTCGCAAAGTATAAGAATATTCAACGCCCGTATAAAATGCAATAGCAATTTCTAAAAATGCACAATGAATGATTTGCTAAATAAAAACGAAAGGCATTGATTACTTTGCATAGTCATTGGCTTCGAAACTTTATTTTGAAGTACCCACCTAGAACAGAAAAATAAAATGTAAACAAAGATGATCCAACAGTTTTTAAAACCTATAAAATAATGAAAATAGTTAGCTGTTGTAATATTATGTTTACTGTTTGATTCTAGGATTTACGAACTTTAGCAATGATTTTATGAAATAAGATAATATTTCTATGTTTTACGTGATATTTAAATGAATCACTATCGTACCTATAAAAATGATACTAAATTAAATGATTACGCACTTTGGATGAGATGAATTCTTTTAACTATCATTATAAATAAAATAAATTAATGATAAAAATGGATATGAAATGTGATTAGGATGAAAAAGAAGGATAGAAGGAACGATCTCACGTATCTTTGGACTATCCTCTTGACAATTCCTCAATCATTTGGTGTTGGTTGGATGCCCGAGAATGTCAACTGGTGTTCAGAACTACACAGCGATGAACTTCGGAGAACCAAATACAACCATGAATCTTCACTATCCTCTTGACGAATTCTCTCTCGTATGGCGTTGGTTCTGTGCCCGGTGATGTCAGCTGGTGTGTAAAACTACACAGCGATATTCACTCCAGCGAACAGATGACAACCATAACTACTTAATGATGCGACGACCTTGTGTAATTGGGAACTTGTCGGAAGCCTGAGGTCCGGTACTACAATCGTTCAGCGTTGGTTCGATGCCCGAGCAAGTCAACTGGTGTTCAGAACTACACAGCGATGAGCTTCGGAGAACCAAATACAATCCAAATACGATGTAGGAATCTTGCGCACGGCGATGACCTGGCGGTGACCTCTGGCTTGCACTTCGTGACGTATTCTTCTCGAACAAATCGCAGGTTCATTTACGGTGAAGAAGGACCATATGTTGGCGCCAAGTGCCCTATACTGTATGGTAGGGATATCTGGGCGTCCAAATAATAACAAGTGCACCGTTATACTTATATTACAAGAAAAATCAAAATACAAAGTTAACCGACAATGTAACACGGTCGCTATTCGGTGCGTAATGAATAGCCGGCCGGGGCGTATCGACCCCCCCGCCGCGCTTCCCCGTCACGCGTCTCAAGGCGCGCGGATGTGTCTTGACCACCCGGTTTATACTCCGCTGTCCGGAGTGGCTTTCGAGGAATTTCATTGTAAGAATATTTTCACTTTTCCTGGAAATATTTTCAGATATTTTCCATTTAGAGTAATTTTCAACTTAGTTAAGAATGTAATATTAAATTGTGAAAGTTGCGACTCGTGACTTCTTTACGAAGTAACTTTTTATATACTTAATAGCTCTTTGTAAAAGCGGGAGGGCGGGTTTGCGTCTCGTTATCATTTCTCTGTACTACAAGCACAGAATAGATAGCATCAAATTAGTGACTGATGATGCAGTGTAAGATGGTAGTGGGCTGACCTGTTAGAGGTACGGCAATTACACTAAGTAAGCCCTACCCTAAATCGGTTTCTACACAGCATCGTACAAAAACCGGCCAAGTGCGAGTCGGACTCGCGCACCGAGGGTTCCGTACAAACCTGTTTTACGATTTATGACGTATTAAAAACAAGACGAAATGAACCGCAAAACTAACTTTGTTTGTAGAGGTTTATTGTTAATATCAAAAAATTACGTTTGTTGTATGGGGACCCCCCTTAATATATATATATTTTTAATTTTTAGTATTTGTTGTTATAGCGGCAACGGAAATACATCATTTGTGAAAATTTCAGCTTTCTAGCTATCACGGTTTATGAGATACAGCCTGGAGACAGACAGACAGACAGACAGACAGACAGACAGACAGACAGACAGACAGTGGAGTCTTAGTAATAGGGTCCCGTTTTTACCCTTTGGGTACGGAACCCTAAAAACGCTAAATCGCTTGACGGTACGTCTTTACTCTTTACCGGTAGGGTGGTAGGTAATAAGCCACCACGGCCGAAGCCTCCCACCAGACCGCACAATTTATAATTTCAGAGAAAATTCTGAAATTATAAATTTCCAATTTAACCCTGCTGGGAATCGAACCCGGGACTTCCCACGATAAGACCACAGCGCTCACCAGGAGGTCGTCAAAAACCATACCTGGATGATTTGTCTGTTTTTGCAGATTATAGCGAATTAAACTTTTTGTTCTTTGTGTAGTAGGTAGATATCATGGACGTTTACGAAAATAACGCCGGTTAGCTCCCTGTCTTTGCAGTCGCGCAGTTGGATACTGAATAACAAGTTTTAGGTACATATTATTATCTCCATAATTTTATTGTATAAAGTATTGTAGTTCTCCACGTCGTGGATTTTTCCACTAACTTTGTACTAATAATGGCCTAGACTTTGGCATTATGTCTGTTGCGAGTTGCAAATAAGGGCACGATCTGACAAACGACAAAATCTAATCAGGACAACTTTGAATCACATCCCCCCTTAGCCCGAATTGTTTATACTTCAATTCAATCACAATTTATTGTTCTGATTGGTTGACGTTATGGTATTTATGTTGTAACAATTGTGCATTTTAGCCAATGGTGAGTTAAGGTGTGATTCCGTAGCCGACTGCAAGGAGCAGCAGCAGGCGACTCTACTGGTTTAGATATGTATTTCTACGAAATATTTTCCGAATGTATAGGTAGCGGCGCAGTGTAGCGCCTACGATAGAAATACATCTATACCAGTAGTACTATTACCTATTCTGTGCCAGTAGTGTCGCGGCTACGCGTCTGCAGTTGGCTACGGAATCACACCTTTACACTGCAATCCAAGTTAATTCTGCTAGCATATCGAGACGATTTCCAGTAGCATCTTCTAGGCAAGCGCGCTCTACCTTAGGCTGCTTCACCACTTGCAAGCAAGTCTGATTGCAGCCAAGCGCTAGCCTATATATTAAAAAAAAAAAGAGTAGCTGGAAGTCGCTGGAAGCAAGCGGCACATGACCGTGTCCTATAGAGGTCCATGCAGGTGACCATTGTCCAGCTGTGTCGACGACTAACTACGATAAAACACCCTGAGAAGAGTATGGCAACAAAACATCTGTTCGGTACGGCAGCCATTTTTCTTGCGGAAGTGACGTTTTATTCGTCTGACAAAAGATCTTAGCTTACTTTCAAGTGCTGGCAGATTGATTCCTTCAAAACTTTTGTGTGTTATGATCTTAAAAGCACAGATAATAAAAATGTCTTTGTTAGCACTGGCAAACGTTCAAACGCTGGCGGCGACGTCGCTTCCGATTCTATTTCGATTCAGATATTATGTTATCTGAAGAGCGATTTCTATTCTCTGAGTCTGTTCTCGTCGTGTTATATTTTAGACAAACAAATTATTATTGATAGCCGTTTTTTCAACTTTGCCAGCGCGGAAATGCAGCCAGCATTCTTACCACCATTCCACGCGGACATAATTTATATAGTATATAGTATATAGTAGATATAGGATAAAAAAGCCTGTCCTTCCCCGGGATTTTACTCTGTCATTAAAATAGGTCCGGGAAAGCGTAGCAGACAGACAGACTCACTTTCGCATTTATAATAGTAATATTTGTAATAGTAGTATGGATAAGTGGAATTGCTTTGGTATTGTTACATTCGTTATACTGGTAGGGGAGCCCAAGCGGGGATTTCGGGATTTACTAAAGCGCGGCAGATTAATATACAGGGGGATACCTTGTACCCGGTTAAGTACCTCCACAAAACATGAGGCCCATATATAAGGCCGCCCGTGAAGGATACAGGATCAGATTAGTAAAAAAAAATTGACCATCAGAAATTCTCGAGCGCGTCAGATTAAGGTAGGGTGAGTTAATTACATCCTAAAAAGTGTATATTCCACTAATCTGACAATTTGAGAGTGACGTAAAAAAAGGGGAGGGCAACAAAGTTGTAAAAAAAAACGTCATCTCGACATTCTCGAGCGTAGCTAAATTTTTTTTTATTTTGAAGGAAATAATTCAAGAATAATGAAAAATATATAATCTGACGATTTCCGCAAGCCGAAATAACAAAAATTCGTCGATAAAGTTAAATGCGTGCAGCTGCGTGATGCCTACATTTCCTTCTCCGCGTTTCTATTCCTCTCTCACTCTTTCTCTCACTCCGTCCCCACTCTGGTTTCTGTTGCCATGACGCCATCACAGCTGATCATAAAGACTCATAAAAACATAAAATTGTTTTAAGCTTTTTTTTAAGTAATTTTTTTATAAATACATGTATTCTACTAAAAAAGCATACACTTATTTATTTGCTTCCTTATCCTGAGCTTGAAAGTGGTTTTTTTGGAATAACTTTTAACCGGCTTTATCGATCAACTTC
Organism: Erebia ligea; assembly: GCA_917051295.2. NCBI lineage: Eukaryota > Metazoa > Arthropoda > Insecta > Lepidoptera > Nymphalidae > Erebia > Erebia ligea. The sequence continues at coordinate 4,408,335 of OU785232.1, forward strand.
AAAAACTAATCCGCCTTTGAGCTTGAAAAACCACGTCGATCGCCACCAAGCTGGTCAAAAGCGGTTGATTCGTTCGAGAGATATCGTGAACGAAAGAAACCCGAAAAAGTGTTTTTTCGGGATTACTCCGAAATTTGTGGCTCGATCAATTAAAATTGCAAAATTACTTATGAGGATGATAAAACTGCGTCGAATTGCGCCAACCGCGTGAAAATTGCTTGATCCATTCAAAAGTTATTGCGGTTTGAAAATTCCAAAAATAGTGTTCTATGAAACTTCTATCAGACTTTCGAGCTGGGAGAGCTCAAATGCATAGAAATATTATTTCTTTGAACTCAGCGAGCTCAAAATATCACATAAATTATATTTTGAGCTCAAAAATGTCATAAGTACAATTTTAAGCACCCAGGAATGGAATTAGCGGGAAGTTGCAGGGATGGCCTTTAAGGTGAACCGTTTTTCTAATTTTTTTTTGTCAGATCAGGCAAATCCCTCTAGATAATCGTCAGATTATGAGACAGTACGTTTAGAACATAAAGATGAACCATATATATCTTAATCTGACGCGCTTGAGTATTTCAAAATGGCGAATTTTTTTTGCACATTATGAAAATGGCCGCGAGTTTGCGTCCCATCGAAATCGTCAGATTAGTGAATGAGAGCTTTTTTTTGGTGCACTTAACACTCCCTTAGAAAATCTGACGCGCTCGATTAATTTTTTTTTTTTTTCATTTTCAACCCTTAAATACAACCACCCCCATCATGCAAACGATCAGATTAACATACGTACATTATTAAAAATACGTAGGACATTGATGTTATCAATATCTGACGCGCTCGAGGATGTCCATGCAACAGTTTTTTTTTACATATTTAAAAATCTATAGCCGCTTCCCCCACCGATGTAAAGGTATATATCATATAACATTTTTTTCTTCTTATCATCTAAGCTTTGCATCCCAATAGGTCTCTACGACGCTCGAGTAAATCCCCATTTAGCCTCGTGGGCTCCCCTACTATACCGATTCTATCTCACACTGCGCATCGCATTCCTCATTGCGTTTTCTTGGCACAAGAATGGGGGGAAAGAATTTTCCATTTCTCGGGCCTTCCGTACTCAACTCAACTATGATTCTAAACGTTCCTGGTTTTGAAGCCATATCAAATAATATTTTGGGACCATATTTTATTTTCTTTAATGGAAAACCAACAGCTTATTTTTCATAATAGCCTTAAAATTAGGTAACTTATAGGTAATAACAGGTTTTCACAACAAGACACAATAAACGGGGGTACCTGTTGATACACAATAAAGTTATAGAGAACTATACCAGCTGTTAATCAATTAGTTGCATTTGACTGTATCAATACATTGGTTAGATTTCGACGTACACTACACATATTGCCACAAAATAAGTCTATGTTAGGTTCGTTGTAAACAGAGTTCAGAAGGCGAGACGCGCGAATAATAAATGAGTTGTAATAGAGATGAGAGTAATATAGGTACCTATGTATATTCCATAACAATAATGTGAATAAATGGGTGTACCATTATTAAACAAATACCATTTAATTGTCTGCTAAAAATATAGACGATGATTTGTTAAGGCTAGACACAAGAAGTATTTCAACTAATTCTAGACAGTAGACACTATGCGGTGTCTCTATTAGGCCATTGCACTTTACAATTCAAAGTACAGTCGCGGTCTCAAAATGTTTACCAGTTTTTAAATTAGATTCTTTATAACCCTGCGTTTAGTAAGGTCTAAAATAAGGTATTTATTACGTTTTTATTAAACGGTTATAATATGATGTATATCCTTTCACCGGTGGGGGCAGCGTCTACAGGTTTTTTTTTTCAAATCATCAGATTACGAAAATTCCTCGAGATAATCGTCAGATTAAGGGTCAGCACGTTTGGGACATAAAGCTGAACCGTCTGTATGATAATCTGACGCGCTCGAGTATTTCAAAATGGCAATTTTACTTTGCATTTTCAAAAAACCGCAGTGACTTAGCGTTTCGTCAGAATCGTCAGTCTTTTGAATAGGCTTCCGTTGGTTCCACTTAACATCTCCTCTGAAAATCTGACGCGCTCGATTTTTTTTTTGTTTTTTTACCAATATTTTTACTTCCGTACGGCCAACCCCACCATGCAAACCGGCAGACAAACATACCATTCGATAACAGAGACACGTGGGGCGTATACGCTATTAATATCTGACGCGCTGGAGGCAATCCAAAAAACCCCCTCTTGGGCTCCCCTACTATAAAAAATTCTATGATCTACTTTTGTCTAATCAAATCACAATATCTACCTTCTGACACAGATGTGTGCATACAACTTTGAACCTTAAAGTGGTAAACATTTTCAGACCGCGACTGTACCTCTACCTACAGTCTAAAAGTCTGAACTTTACAAAGGATTTGAATTAATTTATAAAGTACGTCCTTTTCTCTATAGCAATAATAAAGGGTTTTAAAGTTTTCATCCTACCAATATACTAGTACCTGTTATAAATGCGAAAGTTTGTCTGTCCATCCTTCTCTGTGTACACAACCAATTTCAACGGGTGCAGACTGCAGAGAAAGATTTTTTTAAATTTTATAGACTAGCAATATGACTGCAATCAAACTTGCTGGCAAGTAGTGATGCAAGGTAGGCTCCACCTTTGCCTAGAAGGTGCCTATTCACTCTGGATTTCTCTAAAACTCAAATCCGCATCGAAATCAAGGACTTCATCTAGTTTATTATATTTTTTTCAAGAATTACCTCTACTGAATTGATTCTATGAAACTTCGCAAACAAATTTCGGCTCCAAAACAATATTTTATTAAAAACATTTTGTAATAAGGTTTCAACTCCTCAATCATGAGTAAGGGATGATTATGGACGTCAAAATATACATAACTAGATGACACCGACTTCGTCCACGTGGAAGTAGGTTTTTCAAAATACTGAGGGATGTGAAATTCCTTGATTTTACGGAATAAAATTAGCCCGAGACCTTTCCCGGGATGCAACCTATCTCTCACTAAATTTCATCGAAATCGGCAGATGGACAGACAGACAGACGAACACAATTTCAATATTAGTATGGATGCTCGAAGTTCGTGCCTAAATAATGGTTCGAAATACCATATTTCCTCAACAAAGTATTTCCAATGTTTTCTTTTTGTATAACTGGAACTATTTTCAAATTCTCTTGCTGATTCTAAAAAAAATACCTAAAGATCTTTAGTAAGGAACAAAATAACAATGCTCGAGAACTCGCCTCGAGCTACTAAAACGACCTTTATCCACGTTCCATTCGATTTTACTGAAATTATATGGGAAGGTATCTACTATGCTAACTTTTCAGTTATATTAATTTGCGAAAGCTTTTATAAGTAGTCTCACAAACGTATCTGGCTCGGTGGCCAAAATTGGAACTAAGTTTTATGCCTGTTTAGCTTTTGTTTTTATTTTATTTTTCATATAGGCTAGCGACGATGTCACCGGATCAGTTAAGTTTGCGGGACTATACTTGAAACGTTACGCAAATTAAATCTCAATAAGATAAATTATGTACAAGATCGTGCCCGCGATACTTCCGCGTGGATTTTGATATTTGCGGTCCCGTGGGAACTGTGTGATTATCCGGAATAAAAAACTAGGAATAGTTATGTCCTTCTCCGAGATGCAATCTGCCTCTGTAACACATTTTGTCAAAATCGGCTGAACAGATGGGCTATGAAAAAATAATAATGTTCTCTCGACGGCCACGGCGGCGGCCTATCTCCAGATAGATTAGCCATCTGTGCCAGGTGCACTCTCTGTTCCATTACTCTCATAGCCCGATGGGACGGAAAATCCGACACGCCCGGAGAGGTATCAGGCGCTGAAACGACGACTTTACGTGCTCTCCGAAAGCCATGAAAGCGTAGCAGACAGACACACTTTTGTATTTATAATATTAGATGGATTATGTATAGGTACTTGGGATTTGACTAATGAACATTTCTCTCCCGGGGCTGATGATATCCGTGTATCAAAGACCAGTCAGTAATTAATAACTAAAGACGTTAAACTATTATAATGTTAACTACTAAAGTTTATACTCACAGGTTGGGCCAGGTAAAGGAGGCTGTGGCCAGGTACATCAGTATCTAGTCAGATACGTTCTATATATTACAAAGGACAAAGCGGACCTTCATCGATTGGTCGTTAAACAATTCGAGAGTGGCCTTCTATCGATCCCGGCCCTCACCTTGGCTATCCGGTGGAATAAAGACCGGCCGTAATTAGCCTGCTCCAGGGCTGCCATCCGACAGTTTTATAAACGAAACATAAAATATTACAAGAAACCGACATAATCTATACTAATGTATATATATAAAATTCAAAGTCCTGACTGACTGACTTATCAACGCACAGCCTAAACCGCTGGGGTTAGAAACTTGAAATTTTGACAGTAGGTTCCTTTTGTGACATAGGCGCACACTAAGGATTTTTCAAAATTCCACCCCTAAGAGGCTGAAATAGGGGGTGAAAGTTTGTATGAAACTCCGTCATTTCTCAAGTTATATCCATGAAACTTGGTATATTTAGCTACGGGTAAAAAATTAAGAAATATGTGTTTCACAGTTTTTTATAATTCCACTCCCAAAGGGGTAAAATAGGGGTTGAAAGTTGTTATGAAAGCCCTTCATTTTTCAAGTTATAACCATGAAAGTTGGTATTTGGGCTTCTGGTTTAAAATAAAGAAATACGTGTTTCACAGTTTTTGAAAATTTTATCCCCAAGGACGTTAAATAGAGAGTTTGTCCTTCAATCACGCCGCAACAGGGCAACGGACCAAAGTCATTTTTTGCATGGGTATAGTTGAGGAGCTGGAGATTGATATAGATTATCCTGGAAAATTAAGGAGTGCCTGTGGGAATTAAAAAAACTTATGCCACGCGAACGAAGTCGCGAGCATCCTCTAGTGACTAGTCAAATAAATATTATAAATGCGAAAGTTTGGATGGATGTATGGATGTATGGATGTATGGATGTTTGTTACTCAATCACGCCCGAACGGCTTAACGGACCTGGATGAAATTTGACACAGAGATAGATTATAGTCTGGAATAGCACATAGGCTACTTTTTATCCCGGAAAATTAAAGAGTTCTCGCGTGAACCAAAAAACCTCAATCCACGCGGACGAAGTCGCGGGCATTAGATAGTAATAAACATAAATATGACCATACAGACTTTGAAGTTCAAAATCTAATCTAGTTGAGAAAATTTACGATGTTTGTGAGATGGTGATAATAAAAAAACCCGGCTGAGTTGTATGTGGACTCTGCTCAGTCCATGGCGCGTTTGGAACCCTCGTAGCTTTAGTTTTAAGATACCATAGTTAATCATCCCCATCACGTTCATAAAGTGTACTGTGTGGGTACCAATTATGAATAAACATATTTTGACTTTTACTTTGAATATGGAGCTGAAACTTTCTCAATTTTTAGAAGTCCAGTTTTTCTTTGCATGCCAGAGATAATATTATTATGTGTCTGGTTTACTGGAAGAGATCACTTTCAGCGATAAGGCACTAGGTAACAAGTTGTTTTTAAAATAAAGAGCTTTTACTTAATTACTTTGTAGCATCGATATAGTTTTCAGGACTTAATTTGGCTGCCATTAGGGTCTAGGCTCTAGAGGATATCTACGGAGATTGAGGCTAACGGGAAAGTTAAGTACTTAGTCTATAAACCACTGTCTATATCTAGTGTCTACCTTTTACTTATTTGATATCTTTTAATTCTTTAGTAACCAGATAAAGACCTATATAAGAAGACATCAATTATTCGGTCATTAAAATTCGATTTTGTCATTCGAATATCTCGTTATATTTTAGGGAATAGTTAGTGGCAACCCTAGGTTAGACTACTAGTGCTAGACTAAACTATTTATCTTGATAAAACATCGCGCTAGCACCTCAACAGAAAAGTTATGTGGATTTTCTATTGATTTATCGTGACCACAACTCACCTTGATAAAATTAGTGGTATTTGGCTGTACTATTAGCTGTTCTGTGGACGTCGCGTCGGCCATACTGCCAACGTATGGGTAAATTGTTCATGCCATATTGTTTCATTTTCATTTTCATTTTCATATTCAAGGTAAGTACGTGACATCAAACTGTCATTTTGAGTAATATTGCTTATAGCTAGAGCTATTAATAGGTAGACTTGGCTTCAGGATTTTCAAGTTAACTCTTGAATCCTTTCTCAGTGATGATACATTTTAAGATGATAGCGGGCTAACCTGTTGGGTAAGGCAGTTAAATGCTTAAACCACATATTATTATCTATCGATCGATTACCTAAATCGATCGGCGACACGTTTTTGTCAGTAGGGTGGTAGTCAGGCCTCGGCCGAAGCTGAACAGAGGAAATTCAGTAATTATAAATTAACCCTACCGGGAATCGGACCCCGGATCTCCTGTTATCCTGTTATCTTAAACTCCTCCGGGTAGGAACTCCTCTATTGCACTAAGCAAACACTGAGAACAAATTTTTGGAACTTTCAAGTTTCAATGGCAAGTGGTTGAAAATTTATGAAAATCTAAAACAAATTTTTTCAAATGAAATTCATGAACATTGCAGGTATGTATTTGGGCTTTCGTTATGTAAATAAAAAAATAGGTGTTTCGGTCACTCGCCGATTTACGAAAAATCCGCTCTTTTCTATTTCCTTTTCAAATTTAATTCGAAACCTTAATGAACAATTTTCGTTTCAGGTTAACTAAAGTGTTAAATTTTAACTTAGCTTAAAATACTAGTGGGCGGTATTCGCCCCGGGCGAGAGACTCGTAATTAGCTCACAGCGACACCTTTTTTGCTCTAATGGCACCTGAGCCTTACCCTTATTACGTAGTCGCAACGCCTACGGCCTACGACGTGAAATATTTAAAGAGGAGTGGGAAAAAGAAAAGAGAAAATGGCTTGAACTGGATCTTGTTTCAACACAACCGACCGCCCGCGGCTTTGTTCCTGATGTGGGAATTTTGAAAAATTATCTTTAGTTGCTCCGTTGCGGCGTGATTGAAGGACAAACCAACAAACCAACAATCAAACGCACTTTCGCATGTATAATATTAGTATGATTAGCTTTTGCCCGATTCGCTCAAATTAAGTTCGATTACAAATTTCAAACACCTATAAAAATAAAAAAAATATCCCGTCGTATAATCGAAAAAACCGGCCAAGTGCGAGTCGGACTCGCGCACCGAGGGTTCCGTACAAACCTGTAGTAAGTTTTACGATTTATGACGTATTAAAAATAAAACCGGCCAAGTGCGAGTCGGACTCGCGCACCGAGGGTTCCGTACAAACCTGTAGTAAGTTTTACGATTTATGACGTATTAAAAACAAGACGAAATGAACCGCAAAACTAACTTTGTTTGTAGAGGTTTATTGTTAATATCAAAAAATTACGTTTGTTGTATGGGAGCCCCCCTTTTATATTTACTTTATTGATATTTAATTATTTATTTTGAAAGGTAATATACAATTTAATATTCTGTGATAATTTGAACCGTCTACCTGTTACCGTTTTTAATATTGAGCAAAAAAATACGAAAAAAACACGTTTATTGTATGGGGGCCCCCCTTAATATATATATATTTTTAATTTTTAGTATTTGTTGTTATAGCGGCAACGGAAATACATCATTTGTGAAAATTTCAGCTTTCTAGCTATCACGGTTTATGAGATACAGCCTGGAGACAGACAGACAGACAGACAGACAGACAGACAGACAGCGAAGTCTTAGTAATAGGGTCCCGTTTTTACCCTTTGGGTACGGAACCCTAAAAAAGGCTGTCTAAAGCGGGCCTTCATTTTCCAAGTTATTCCTTCTACCAAAACAACGTTTCATTTCCAGAGTAATTTTGTCTAGCTTTCATTTCCCGAGTCTTTACAAACTAGGTACCTATTCAATAGGATCCACGAGACGAAAGCTGAAGCGTGTCGGGTCACGCACAGTGTAGGGTCCCGTAGTTGCCCGTTACAATACGCGGATATTTTATACGTTGCATTGGTCGACAAGCTCAATCAATCAATATCAATCAATAGAGTATTTATTTGTTCAAATTAGGTAGGTACTAGGTACACTGTACACTTAATGACGTCCAATTAGGTACTTATAAAACATGATGGTGTTAATCAGGGGTATCTTAAAACTAAAGCTATACGAGGGTTCCAAACGCGCCCTGTGTGCTTAGCATGCGCACAACGAGATTATCTCGCGACGAAAGAGAGAGAGAGATGTTGTCGTTGCCGGCATCATGCATGCATTTGTATGTATGATGATGGACACACGGCTGAGCTGTACACCCATTCCGGGTGGTGTCACAGACAAACATATTTGTGTGTACAGATATGTATGACAGGTGTTTGTCTGCAACACCATTTTTGAATAAATGTATTTTCTTTCTTTCTTCTTTCTTTCAAATTTTTTATTTACCCTAACAAGCACAAAATGCGGTATATTACAAGAAAGAAATAGTCGACATGTAAAGGTTCGTAGAGAAAATTCACAGATAAGAAATATCTATTACTTTTACCTCTACTTTTGACGTAACGAGATAAGTAACCATGTTAGCTTCGGTAGACAGAGAGAGATAACGGGTAGACATAATTTTACTCGTAGTGCGCATGCTAGCCATACTGGTCTGAGAACTGAGAAGAGCCCACAACAAACTCAGCCGGGGTTTTTTACTTATCACCATCTCACAAATCATCTTAAACTGCTGTTGGTTGTTGCGCCTACTTAGCTGTGGCAGATTTCCTTTAAACTTTGTTATATCATACACTACTGCTTGGATTTTTTTTTACATATCCAAAAATAACCGTTGAGCTGGCAGGGGGGACGGGGAACGTCGACACTTGACTGTAAAAATTGAAATTAATATTACGCAAAAGAATCCCTGAATCGAAAAACGATTTTCGCACACCCGCAATATTTTTGACCTACCTATCCAATGATAGGTACCCAACACCATGGGATAGACGAGAAAAAAATTCATCCCCACTTCACTTATAGGACGAAATGTCATTTTTTTTTTCATAATTTTATTTTACCACTTTGTCGGCTCGATTAACATTTATACCGAGGCCAAATCATAGTATTCTAGTACAAAGAGACTCTAGAGAGAGAGAACTAAGATGCGGACAGACAGACGGACGGACGGACACAACAAAACTATAGGGATCCCTTGTTCACTACGGAACGCTAAAAAGTAAGATCCGTCCCTCAGCAAACGCTTCCAATTCAAAAGGTGGGTGGAACTAGAAATTGCAGACCAGCTGTAATTGAAAAACGTGCTCTTATCTTTAACTACTTTTAGCCGCTGCTCCACCTACGTTTGTGACGTCACTATATTTTCAGTAAACTATATTTTCCTTAGACTGCTGCATGTTCACTTATATTAACATCCCCGGTGAGAACATAGAACAAAATTCAAAATTCAAATGTTTTTTATTCAAATAAACTTTTACAAGTGCTTTCGAATCGTCGAATGACTGGTTCGGAATGCCATTCTTACCGAGAAGAACCAGCAAGAAAAAAAATCATTTACAATTTAATTAATGTATACTATACATAAGTAACCGCTGTACTTAGCATTGCGGGAGCGAGTCAAATGCTCTTTTGTCATTTACGTAATCTTCAACAGTTTATTAAGCTTTTTTCAAAAGCATACTTTTCATGGATTTCTTAAACTCGTGTAAAGGCAAGTTTAAAACAGGTTGTGGAATTTTGTTATAAAATAGAATGCTCATTCCCACGAACGACCTTCGGACTTTCTTGAGGCGGAGCGATGGTATCACGAGCTTATGGCAGTTTCTAGTTGGCCTAACGTGCAGATCGCATATTCTTTTGTAATTCTGAAGGTGCTGTTTTACAAAGATTAAATTACTGTAAATATATTGCGAGGCTACTGTAAGAATATCTATTTCCTTGAATTTCTCTATAAGGGATTCACGCGGTTTTAAATTATAAATTGCAGGTATTGCCCTTTTTTGTAATACAAATTTTTTTTGAATATCTGCCGCTTTGCCCTTAATAATATTTTTTTTACATATTTCAGACTGAAAAGCTTTATGAAACTAACATTTATTTCAAAAACCGCCTCCGCACTCCCACACAAATACTCACTGTAGGCCTTTGAAGTCTTCTACAGTTATACAATGCGTATTCGGAACAATAGGCTACCCTCTTTATATTATTATCATATCCAAAAATATCTGCAAAGCGGGAAGAGGATTCATATAGAACTAATCTTGTCTAATTCAAGCCAGTGATAGGTATTATGTACCTACCTACTACGCCTATTGTAATTCTAAGTCTAAATATAGCTGTTATTGAGCACAATAATATTAGTATCTTGGTACTAAGTGTATGAATTTGTCGCTATTTGAATTGAAACTGTATAATGCCCGCGACTTCGCGTGGATTAAGATTTTTTTTATTCCCGCGGGAACTCCTTAATTTTCCGAGATCAAAAGTAGCCTTGTCCTTCCCGGGATGCAACCTCACTCTGTACAAAATTTCAGAATCGGTTGAAAAGACGGGCCGTTAAAACGTAGCAGACAGAGAGATACACTTTCGCATTTATAATATTAGAATAGATATAGATTTAATCATATGCAGTAGACAATGTCGTTTCCCGGTTTGCAACCTGTCCCTGAACCAAATTTCGCCAAAATTGGTTGAAAAGATGGGCCGTGAACACGTGACTTACAGGCCGATGGACAGACGGACATACGACACTTACGCTTTTATAATATTATTAGTATGGGTCTAAAAATATCTGCTAAGTGGAAAGAGGTTTCCTAAAGGACTAATCATCTAATTGAAGCCTCCCGCGTGTCGTAATGTCGTAATTCCAAGAATAAATGATATGTATCAATAATAATACCACAAAATAGACTATTGTAGAGTCAAGACTAAAATTAAAACGAAATAAATAGATGTGCGGACCATATTATCGCTATCTAAGATTGAAATGAGATGACGTACGCGAGTTTTTTGAAAATCCCTCCGTCTTTGATTTTCTGGTATCCTGCAATAAAAAGTACCTAGTCTACGTTCGACTCCGGGATGTAAGTTTGTACAAAACTGTACAAACTTACATCCCGTGTACTCTACTGTGTTCTGTACTGTTTGTTTGACTTGTCTATTAAGGTGCTGTCACACTGCAGTTAAAAAAAATTTAAAACATTATTGAACATTATCTAACACTATTCCATTTAGGTACTAGTTTAGGTACCTACGTAAAATGCTGTTAGTTAATGTTCAATCACGTTTAAAACATTTTTTATCTGCAGTGTTGCAGCACCATTTTATATTTTAGCGGACCACCGCTTGGCTTAATAGATTTTGAGGAAATTAGACACAAAAAAGCTTGCTTCTCGGAGACGGACATAATGTAGATTGTAGACTACTTTTTATCCCGTAAAATCAAATTGATCCTGTTTTGAAAAACCGGGCTAGAAAATCTTGTACCAGGCAAAGTTGCTAGCGAATGAATGAACTAGAAGTTTAATTCGCTATAATCCGCCATAGTAAACAAATCTATGTGGTACAGTGCGTGTTTTTCACCAATAGCATGCGAACACCCACCACCCAGCATTTCGCACCGGCACAGCACCACACCACACAAATCTTCCAAATCACTCTTAACGTACGTTTCACTCTGAAACCGGAGCATCCTCAGGAGACGTTGACTCGACAATGCACGATTGTAAAATTGTTTTTACAATCGTGCATTGTAGTTCATTCAATATCATGGACTTCGATTCAAAAGTTGCTAGCATAATCAAGTGCTAAATATAAATACAAGGCGCTCAGGATATTAGATAAAGTACGAGAAAGAATACTAAATTGTATATAATAAACTGCCCCCCTGGTGCTACTTACTAAAACCGAGAAATCATCCCGACCCACACCCACGCGTATTACGTCACGCCGTATCACAGATATTACAAACTAGAAGAGCTTTATAACTTTACTAGCTGATGCCCGCGACTTCGTCCGCGTGGATTGAGGATTTTCAGTTCCCGCGGGAACTCTTTAATTTTCTTGGATATAAAGCCTATGTGCTATTCCAGACTATAATCTATCTCTGTGCCAAATTTCATCCAGATCTGTTCAGCCGTTGGAGCGTGATTGAGTAACAAACATCCATACATCCATCTAAACTTTCGCTTTTATAATATTTATTTGATCTTTCTTTCTAAAGTCGTGATAAATAAATAAGTAAAGCTTTATTGTGTTACACTGTTGTTCTCATATGTACATTAATTATATTAGACTTAAAAACTAAAGGACAACAAAAGACGTAATTGGTTGCAAACTCAGCTTTGTGCTGGGTATTGGCAGCAATACCCTTTCCAATGATCCTTTCTATTTACCAAAAGCTAGATGATGTCCGCGACTTCATCCGCGTAGATTTATATTTTTAGTTTCCTATATTAGCTCTTGTATAATTGCCGCGGCGTAAGTTGAACTCTGCGCAGAAACACATTTCGGGTATCAAACGAAGTGCGGTACGAGGTGTGTCGCAAGCCATGCGCGATCCCCTTGCTCCCCGCGCATTCTCCGCTCGGTTCTACCTACAATGTACCTGCGCATACTACCGCCGTTTTAGGTCAATTTACATACAGTCGATTGAACGGTTTCTGGACGTAGCCATAGACGCCGCCACCTCTCGAGGTTTGACAATTATCTATGCCTCTCTCTGGCAATCGACCTCCGCTCGCGCACGCTAGTTGATTGCTCTCGCTATTTTCCCATAATTCAATAGTGAAACTAGTAAGTAATAACTATTGTACGATTATCTCTTGTTTTGTGGAATAAAAGGCTAGAAGAAGTTTCTCTCGTTTCAAAGGTACTACTAAACTACTAAACTAAAACTTTACCTTTACTAAAGGTAAAGGTAGTACTAACTTACACATTTTCATTTCATTCTGTGTACAAAATTTTATCAAAATTGGTTGAACAGAATATGGACCGTGAACGCGTAGCAGACAGACAGGGTGTCATCTAGTTTGTCATATTATACGTGGCAAAAAGTTTGCTCGCCAATCGTCTAAGGCCTAAGCTGAGACGATTCCAATATATTTAATTCAATCACAGACCAGCAGTAGGTCTTTTGAAGGTCAAAGAAGTCCTTTCGAGCGTTGGAATTTCGAAAGGTATCGTGGAAAAGAAATCTTACATATGTAGGTAGGTAATATATCTAACAACTATAAAAGAAGCTGTTAGTTGTTACACTATGAGCTTTTTTTGCAAATGTTTAAACCAATGCGAAATTAATCCATCTTGAGATTTAATAAAACTCAAAAAATTCAGTCTTGATTATATCGAATCTAGGTCTTTAACTACACGTATATTATGTACTAGCTGATGCCCGCGACTTCGTCCGCGTGGATATACCAAGTTTCATCGAAATAACTTGAGAAATGACGGACTTTTATACAAACTTTCAACACCTAGTCCACCCCTTTGGGGGTGGAATTTTGAAAAACTGTGAAACACGTATGTTTTCATTTCTAACCCGCAGCTCATATACCAAGTTTCATGGATATAACTTGAGAAATGAAGGACTTTCATACAAACTTTCAACCCCTATTTCACCCCTTCGGGGGTAAAATTTCCAAAAACTGTGAAACACGTGTTTCTTCATTTTTAATCGGTAGCTTGTATACCAAGTTTCATCGATATAACTTGAGAAATGAAGGACTTTCATACAAACATTCAACCCCTATTTCACCCCTTTGAGGGTAAAATTTTGAAAAACTGTGAAACATGTTTGTCTTCATTTTTAACCCGCAGCTCATATACCAAGTTTCATGGCTATAACTTGAGAAATGAAGGACTTTCATACAAACTTTCAACCCCTATTTCACCCCTTCGGGGGTAAAATTTCCAAAAACTGTGAAACGTATTTCTTCATTTTCAACCGGTAGCTTGTATACCAAGTTAAATCGATATAACTTGAGAAATGACGGACTTTCATACAAACTTTCACCCCCTATTTCACCCCTTTAGGGGTGGAATTTTTAAAAACTGTGACACATGTACTTCTTTATTTCTTACTGTAAGCCAAAATAAAAAGTTTCGTTGATATAACTTGTAAAACATCTTGAGAAACGAAGGACTTTCTTCCCACTTTTCATCCCCTATTTCACCCTTTTGGGGGTCGAATTTTCAAAAACTGTGAAACACGTATGTCTCCATTTTCATCCCGCAGATCATATATCAAGTTTTATGGCTATAACTTGAGAAATTAAGGACTTTCATACAAACTTTCAACCCCTATTTCACCCCTTCGGGGGTAGAATTTCGGGATAAAAAGTATCCTATGTCCTACCTCGTAGTATGGGCTCAAATCGTGCCAAGTTTCGTTTGAATTCATTCAGTAGTTTCGGCGTGATGCGCGGCCAAGATACAGACAGACAGACAGACAGACAGACAGACAGACAGACAGACAGACAGACAGACAGACAGACAAAAATGAAAAAAATTACAGATTTGGCTTCAGTATCGAATAATAAGTGCCCTCCAAAAAAATTTTTCAAAATATCTTCAATGTACAGAATTGGACCTGTTACAGTTTTATTATAAGTATAGACTATCCAATGAAAAAATAACGTCGATCCGTTACTTCCGTGCAGCGTGACTGACAGAGAAACTAACAAACTATCAAACAAACACACTTTCGCATTTATACTATTATATTTATTTAACCTGTTGCCACTATTGGCAACAGGTTACATATTCATATACCTGCATTAACAAAACTAGCACCTTTTCAGATTTTGACGTTTTGAGAGTGCAAATGAGTAGAAGATACTCCATCTTCTTTCTGACGTAAGTACTTACCAGACTTATATTATAAACTAGCAGATAAAGTATTTTTGATTCCGGCGGGAACTCCTCAATTTTCCGGGATAAAAAGCCTATGACACTCTCCAGGTCCTCAAC
Source organism: Erebia ligea (assembly GCA_917051295.2). Classification (NCBI taxonomy): domain Eukaryota; kingdom Metazoa; phylum Arthropoda; class Insecta; order Lepidoptera; family Nymphalidae; genus Erebia; species Erebia ligea. The sequence continues at coordinate 4,423,357 of OU785232.1, forward strand.
TATACCTATGCCAAAAATCACGTCGATCCGTTGCTCCGTTGCGGCGTGATTGAAGGACAAACCAACAAACAAACACACTTTCGCATTTATAATATAAGTATGATGAAAAATGTGCCTGCCTGTCTGCTACGCTTTCACGGCCTATCTGTTCAACCGATTTTGATTTCAGATTTGTTACAGGGACAGGTAGTATCCCGGGGAAGGACATTTTTAATCCCGGAAAATGAAAGAGTTTCGGCGGAAATCAAAGAAACTTAATCCACGCGGACGAAGTCGTGGGCATCTAAGACACGAAAAAAAAATAAAGCCTCCAAAAAAAAATAAAGATTAAAAAAAAAAAAACTAGTTTGCAATATTTCTTAGCACTTTTCTATCTCTATAATAACCGCCTTTTATTCCCCCATTTCTTATGATCGAGTAGGTACTATTGATAGCTGCTGGCACTCCCCATAATGTGATTCGTGACTTACATGTTTGGAGTTTGTCCCATTAACCTTAATTGATATTTTTGTAACTAATGTGTTATTTTTACCAGAATTATAATATCCTACGTTAGTAAAAAACCAAATGCTTAACCTATTAATCAATACTTTTATGCTTACGCCTAGGAAAATCTATAGGAAAGAAAGAAAATTTATTCACCAATGGTGTCACAGACAAAACATTGAGATTGGTTTTCAGCTGTGACCCGGGTGACGACTGACGACACAGTAACAAAAATTTATTTCTAATAATCTATACTTCTATACTAATATTATAAATGCGAAAGTTTGGATGGATGGATACTCAATCACGCCAGAATGGCTGAACGGATCTGGATGAAATTTGGCGCATACTTACATAGATTTATTTATATATATATAGCTACTCGTGCTGACTGACTGACTCATTGATCACCTCTCCTGTAAAATTTTGTATGAAAAAATTTTTTTTTACTCATCGTTTCGTATAGAAGGCAAAAATTCATTCGGAGGAAAAATACGGAGAGAGCTGATGATTGAGGATTTCGAAGACGGATGAAGAGCACCAGCCAGGGTATCGAAGATAGGTGGGGGGTGCTCGACCAAATGTCACTCGAAACTTCATCCAATTGACAGTTAGCTGAAAAAAATTTCAAAATGGCGGATTTAAGATGGCCGCCATACAAATTTCGACGGTGTCTATCTCGGAGAGTATAAAAGATGGAAGAGTGGTTTCTTGGCAAAAGATGATCAGGACATGAGGGTTTACTTGATGAACAGGAAAAAAATTCAAAATGGCGGAATTTATTTTTCCATAGAAAAGGGTATTGAAGATAGGTGGGGGTGCTCGACCAAATGTCACTCGAAACTTCATCCAATTGACAGTGAGCTGAAAAAAATTTCAAAATGGCGGATTTAAGATGGCCGCCATACAAATTTCGTCGGTGTCTATCTCGGAGAGTATAAAAGATGGAATAGTGGTTTCTTGGAAAAAGATGATCAGGACATGAAGGTCTACTTGATGAACAGGAAAAATATTCAAGATGGCGGAATTTATTTTTCCATAGAAAATGTATGGCGAATATTGAAGAGGCTACAAGTGTAGAACTATGCAAGACTACGGTTCCTTTTCAAGATTTGTTTTTATGTAAGAAATCTTATTTTGACGAATGGTTCGGAGAAAAAAATATGGAGAGAGATGATGATCTAAGGTTCGGATGATGGGTGAGGAGCACGGTAAGGGTATTAAAGATAGGCACCTACTTAGGGGCTGCTCAAACAAAAAGGGAGGGGCGGAGGGTTGGTGGTCTTTGTTTTATGTTTTTCCTTTATGAGAATTTTCTTTTACGTCGGACGCTTGGCTGCGCTGGCGCTGGCGCTTCCACTGTGCTCACTAGCATAGCAGTGTGTTGTTCAGATCAGAACACGTAGACAGTAAACCAGCTGCCCGATTATGTAAGAATTGCCGATCAAATCGTAAAAGTTCGGCGTCAAAGTAAAATAAACCATAACAGCATTGAATTAGAGCTCAATTTCGTGTTTCGAAATTGAGCTCTAATTTAATGCTGTTATGGTTTATTTTACTTTGACGCCGAACTTTTACGATTTGATCGGCCATTCTTACATAATCGGGGGGCAGGATAGTAGGACAGCGAGTAAGTATACAGTGGACCACGCGGTCCACTACGCGGTCCGCTGTAGCGGGCCGCGCAACCACGCGCCATACTAGTTAATATATATATAGCTGCTCGTGCTGATTGACTGATTGATCACCTCTCCTGTAAAATTTTGTATGAACATTTTTTTTTTCACTCATCGTTTCGTATAGAAGGCAAAAATTCATTAAGAGGAAAAATACAGAGAGAGCTGATGATTGAGGATTTCGAAGACGGATGAAGAGCACCAGCCAGGGTATCGAAGATAGGTGGGGGGTGCTCGACCAAATGTCACTCGAAACTTCATCCAATTGACAGTGAGCTGAAAAAAAATTCAAAATGGCGGATTTAAGATGGCCGCCATACAAATTTCGACGGTGTCTATCTCGGAGAGTATAAAAGATGGAAGAGTGGTTTCTTGGCAAAAGATGATCAAGACATGAGGGTCTACTTGATGAACAGGAAAAAAATTCAAGATGGCGGAATTTATTTTTCCATAGAAAAGGGTATTGCAGATAGGTGGGGGGTGCTCGACCAAATGTCACTCGAAACTTCATCCAATTGACAGTGAGCTGAAAAAAAATTCAAAATGGCGGATTTAAGATGGCCGCCATACAAATTTCTTCGGTGTCTATCTCGGAGAGTATAAAAGATGGAAGAGTGGTTTCTTGGCAAAAGATGATCAGGACATGAGGGTCTACTTGATGAACAGGAAAAAAATTCAAGATGGCGGAATTTATTTTTCCATAGAAAATGTATGGCGAATATTGAAGAGGCTACAAGTGTAGCACTATGCAAGACTACGGTTCCTTTTCAAGATTTGTTTTTATGGAAGAATTCTCATTTTAACGAATGGTTCGGAGAAAAAATATGGAGAGAGATGTTGATCGAAGGTTCGGATGATGGGTGAGGAGCACGGTCAGGGTATTAAAGATAGGTACCTACTTAGGGGCTGCTCAAACAAAAAGGGAGGGGCGGGGGCTTAGTGGACTTTGTTTTATGTTTTTCCTTTATGAGAATTTTCTTTTACGTCGGACGTTTGGCGTGCTGGCGCTTCCACTGTGCTCTGCACTAGCATAGCAGTGTGTTGTTTAGATCAGAACACGTAGACAGTAAACCAGCTGCCCGATTATGTAAGAATTGTCGATCAAATCGTCAAAGTTTGGCGTCAAAGTAAAATAAACCATAACAGCATTGAATTAGAGCTCAATTTCGTGTTTCGAAATTGAGCTCTAATTTAATGCTGTTAAGGTTTATTTTACTTTGACGCCGAACTTTGACGATTTGATCGGCCATTCTTACATAATCGGGGGGCAGGGTAGTAGGACAGCGAGTAAGTAGACAGTGGACCACGCGGTCCACTACGCGGTCCGCTGCAGCGGGCCGCGCAACCACGCGCCATACTAGTAGATTTATAGATTTAAGAAGGTCTCGCTGGCGCTACAACCACAGGGTAGATAAACCTCCTCTACAACTAGATACCGCCCTGCTTATAACAATAGCTCCTTTTTTTGCGGCAACTTATTATCGTAGTGTGTATTCACTATTTGAAAAAAGAAGTATCTTTTTATATTTATATAGTCTTATTCTAACACATAGATAAATGTGTGTGACACAAAGGCACATTTTATCTCTGAGAATTAATGAGATCCCGCGGGGACCAAAAAACCTCAATTCACGCGGATGAAGTCGCGGGCATCAGCTAGTAAAATAATCAAATAAATATTATAAATGCGAAAGTTTGGATGGATGTATGGATGGATAATTGTTACTCAATCACGCCCCAACGGCTGAACGGATCTGGATGAAATTTGGCACAGAGATAGATTATAGTCTGGAATAACACATAGGCTACTTTTTATCCCGGAAAATTAAGGAGTTCCCGTGGGAAACGAAAAACCTCGATCCACGCGGACGAAGTCGCGGGCATCAGCTAGTATATTAATAAGGCTTTTTGGGGACTATTATTACAATGAAGAAATTGATAAGATGCCCATTCTCTAGTCCTTTCGAATATTATTTATTGTTATTACCATTATATTACGTAATTACACATACTTACTTAACTCAGAAAAGTTAGAAGTGCCTGCCCCGGGTACTAAATTCTACATCAATGTAAAATAATAAAAGAAAATAATAATATTCACCGACGTTTCGACATCTAAACTGATGAGTGTGAAAACTATACAATGCTATCGTTTTGTTCTGCCAATAAAATGCAAATAGCTGTTTCAGTGAGGACAACGTATTTATTACGGAGAAGGAACATTGCGAAAGCCAGCCAAAGAATTATAGCTGTCTATAGCAGAAAGGTATAAAGGTTTGTTACGATGGAAAGGAACAGCGAAGCGTGTTTATATGTTACGACATAGGCTGCATTTTCGGAAGCGGATCCACGGTTACGATACGATTTTGCCGACATCCCTTTCGCAGTGTTGAAATAAAGAAAGAAAAACAGTTTATTCACCAGTGGTGTCACAGACAAAACTAGATAGGTACAAATGTAACACTTTCGTCTTTGACACCACCCAGAAAGGGTGTACAGCTCAGCGTTTTGCCATGCGTAATATATGCCCATAAATGCATACAAAGCAAGGCGCTGGTTTTCAGCTGTGACCCCGGGGTGTGCTGTTGTCTTAACGTGGGAGATCCCGGGTTCGATTCCTGGCAGCGTCAATATGTGAATTTATAATTTTTTGAATTTTCTCTGGTCTGGCTGTGGCTTATTACCATCCTACCGGCAAAGACGTACCTACCGACAAGCGATTTTAGCGTTCCGGTACGATGCCGTGTAGAAACCGACTAGGGGTATGGGTTTAATATAACTGCCATACCGTAACAGGTCAGCCCGCTACCATTTTAGACTGGTCAAGAGATCGCAGTCAAGGGCAAACTTGTAGTAGATTAAAAAAAATATTCCACGGTATTTTTAGAAACCTAAATTCACTTGACGAATTTGTGAGCATCATTATTTATTATTAATTCAGGGAAATCTACGTAAGCGTTTAATCGTATGTTGTAAAGAGTCCACACACGCGGGCGGTTGCAAAATAATCTTAGGGGAAAATTTTAAATGCCCCCCACGCAGTCAAATGTGGCTTCACGTGCTTTCGACTCCATGTCGGGAATTTTCCTTTTACACTGACGTTTCCTTCCCGCCGCAGCTGTCACCGACCAATGGAATCCAAGAATTTCATTTTAATTTAATTCGAATACAGAATTTTCCTTTGATGTTTTTTCTAATTAGGTTTTTTTTTCATTCAGCCTTGTATTCACTAGGGGACAAACGTCGCGCGACACGTGTCGATAAAGGAAGGAAGATATAAAGAAAGAAAATGTTTTTTATTTGATCACTACTTATATTGAGTTTCAAACTAATTATAATTAATATTAAGTATATAATAATAGTGATAAGTTATACTAAGTTATATTACAAAATATTAAATAAAAGTTCATACTAAGTACCACATATTAAATACTAGGTTATACTTATTAGGAAGACAGATTTCGTAAGCACAAATAAAATTAATTGCCCAGTAAATGATCGCAACTGAAGCATGTCTAATCTTATCCTAATTAAAATTCATTGTTATTTTATAGCGCACGATGCTAAACGCTGGTACATTAATTTTAACGATCACCTTGGCTCGTATAGCCGACCTACGATAAGGAACCTAGCAACAAATAGTTTATAGACACATTAATTGGCTAGAACGTTTTTTTGAAGTAAAACCTGTGGTAAAACTTCTTTACGCACGCTTGACTTGGGGAGTAAGCTGGTGAATGCGTGACAAAGCGTTACGAAAAGTGCGAACGGAAGTTGAGATATAATAAGTTAGTTAAGATAGAAAGAGAGACAGTTACGTTTCGTATATTACAGACACAGAACACTTAATTGTTCTGTGATTACAGATTACTGGGCAAGAGGAGCAAGAGAGAGAGGTGCGAGCACACATTTTATTTCTCTCTTTCTCTCATACCCAGCCAGTTACTAAGTTTTGCTTCAGTCGTGTGGTCTAAAGCACACTTGTTTTTTTTTGCCGTACCTAAGTGGTCTTCTAATCCATAACCCGCATATATACAGAAAAAACAGAGGCGCCCACCTTTTTTTGGATGTAAATTCCGTCATATCGATTTTGTTCGTGTAAAACACAGACCAACCAATACGTTCCGTGGTGTAAAATGTAGCCTATAACACCCGGACCATAAAAACGAATCGATTGACACCTCGTTTATCAAAATCGGCTCAGTAGTTTAGGCGTTACGGTGGAACATACATGAATACAATTACAAAAGCCAAAAGGAAGGGTTATTAAAATCATAACCCTTCCTTTTGGCTTTGCCGTAGACAGGTAAAAAATTTATAAAATGCACGCGTCGTAGGGGAACGAAGTTTTGTCTTGTTACGCTAGTGTGTGCAACTCCGTGTAAAAGTGAGTTATGCTGACTTCTTATCAACGAGATTAAAATTTTTAGCCCGTCTTAGAATAAGTACCTATTCTAAGGCCCCAGTATTTTTTCGTTCCCCCCACATAAGCCCCCGAAATACCTGCGTAATGAGCCAATAAAATATATTGCGAAAAGTTACTTCTATGCTTCCGCCTAGAGACTAAAGTCAAGTTCACGCCCTACGAAACTGGTTCAACTAGAAGCACGTGTAAACGAAGTACTTATCGAGCGACCATTAGTTTCAGCAATCATTACTGCGGACAGACCGACTGATGGATTGTTTACTGTACTAGAGCTATTGAAGACTGGGACAGTAATGTCGTTAGACCTCCTTAGATGACGTAAGTATATATATTAATGGAACTACTACAGAATAGACCGTACTATTACAAGGTACTTAGACCGTACTATTACACCACAGAATAGGTAATAGAATGGTACTACTGCGTGGAGGTATAATACTGAGTTTCTTACCGGCTCTTCTTAGCAGAATCTTCTTTCCGAACCGGTGGTAGAGTCAAAACATGTTACATGACATTATAATAACAGACACAGCCAAAAAATAAATTGTCAATACTTATAAGTTCCGCCTAGAGACTAAAGTTAACGCCCTACGAGGTTCAACTAGAAGCACGTGTCAACGAAGTACTTATCGAGCGACCATTAGTTTCAGCAATCATTAGTGCGGACAGACCGACTGATGGATTGTTTACTGTCCTAGAGCTATTGAAGACTGGGACAGTAATGTCGTTAGAACTTCTTAGATGACGAATATAGATTAATGGTACTATACCATAGAATAGGTAATAGAATGGTAGGTACTACTGCGTAGAGGTATAATACAGTTTCTTAGCGGCTCTTCTTAGCCGGCTCTTCTTAGCAGAATTTTCTTTCCGAACCGGTGGTAAAGTCAAAACATGTTACATGACTTTATAATAAGAGACGCTGTTTGTCCTATCATACTTCATACTAATATTATAAATGCGTCAGTGTGTTTGTTTGTTGGTTTGTCCTTCAATTATGCCGCAACAGAGCAACTGATTGACGTGATTTTTCGCATGGGTATAGTTGAGCACCTGGAGAGTGGTATACCTAAGCTTTTTATCCCGGAAAATTAAGGAGTATCCCGTGGGAATTGAAAAAAAATTTAATCCAACAAAGTCGCATGCATCCTCTAGTAAACCTTAAATATGATAATTATTTTTAGGTCAATAAGTAATTTAATTTGAAAAAGTGATATTAGTATTCTGTATTCACACGCATATCCAGTTAAGTGAGAATATACACTACTTATGACTAGTACTTATGTAAGCACGCACGTTTATTAAAAAGCGGATTTACCTATTATAACATTCATTCATTATACGTCATCCGCTTAGTTTATAATTTTATCTGATAATAAACCGGCCAAGTGCGAGTCGGACTCGCACTCGAAGGGTTCCGCACCGTAACACTATGTACTTTTTTACCCGACTGCGGAACGCACAGGGTTATATTGTGTTCATCAGTCTATATATTATGTTTGTTTGTTCCTTGCAGGACAGCTGCTACAGCCTAAACGCGTGGACCGATTTTGATGATTCTTGCACCAGTATATGCCGAATATAATTATCATTAGAGTGTCACTGTGGAAGCCGAATTTGAGAAAAAACAAAATGGCGCTCTCTAGAAGCCATAATGTTACAAATTAAATTAAATTAAAAAATAAAAGTCGATAGACTATGGCAAGTGGGGTATCGATGAATAGATCTTGTAAAATCATAGTTAGGTTCCATTGATCATTTTCTCATTATAACGATCATTTAGGATTCATGAGGTTGCAAAGGTTAATTTTTAGTGTATTCCTTTGTGTCGCACTACAGACAAAACGGCTGAACCGATTTTGATAATACTTTCACCACTAGATTTTTACTACTTACAGTATTTACGATGTGGAAGTCAATACTTTATTTGTACGAGACTTTTGAGTTTCGAGAACGCCAAAATGAAGCTGTTTAAAGAGTTTCCAACTTACTATCTCTAATTCCGAGGTGAAAGCGCTAATATGACTGAACTAAATTTAATTAAACGGACAAAGGACGTTGGTACATAGGTCACATTAACTTTTAAGTATAGTGGAGCATACCGCGCCAAGGTGTCTGTGTATAAAGTATAAACTATAAACTCTGTTATATAAACTGACTGTAGACTAAGTTAGGTAAGCATTAAACTTTCCTCTTCCGAATAGCATTGTTGCGGAACTTTCGTTATTTTCTACGACGGGGTGAAATTTTGTTATTTGTTTGCCGCGATGTTTTTCACGGCTTAAGTTTTACCTATTTAGGATTGCAGTTGCAATTTTAACTAATTAGGAAGCCGACAGTTCAACTTTTCGTCCCGGAATAGTGGACAAAGAGTTCCAACTGATTGACCAAATCAACTCAGACAAAATCTTGGGGTCAATTCTTGTGACTCATATATACCAACTAATATGATAAATGCGAAAGTGTGTTTATTTAGATAGATAGATAGATTTATTTTTATTTATTTATTTATTTTTTTTTTTTTTTTATTCACATTTACACTTTTTACATTTACTCGGGTTCTTAACACCCTTAAGCCTCGTCGGCTTGTCTGGGTGCTGCACATTCCTCTTAAATAATATATTATGCGGATATAATAAAAATAATATAACTAATAAATAAGCAACATACAATAAATAGGTACTCAGCGCAATACAAATTATATACAACATAAACAAGACAAGATTTACGTAAACAGGCGGCGGCACTCGTAAAAAAGAAAAAATTCAAACAATAGGGTATTTTAGTAAAACATAGTGCACGGAGGCCGGCAATGCTCGGCATCCGATCGTTCAGAATTGAGGTACAGGCTGTTCTTAGTTTATAAAATTAATGTCATATTGTGTATGTGTGTATTTGTGTTCCCTTATTTTATATCAGTTTCATATTTTATATGGTTACGGGTTTTTAATAAGTATGCAATATAATGGTGACTATGAGCTATTCAATAAATACTGTTTGACTTTATATTTAATGTTTTTTTTTGTTAATTTGGACTTAAGGTCAATTGGCATTTCGTTTATAATTCTTGGTAGTAAGTAGTCCGTAGTTCGTTTCCCATAAAAGTTGTTTGCTTTAGTTGTAATCAGCTTCTGTCCTGTAATAGCCCTCGTCGTAATTTTGTGTGATATATAATTTTGGTAGTAGTCGAAATAGTTTTGGGAAATTAGTGCATGTTTTATTTCTTTTTGTATTGGAAGTATTTTACAAAAATTAAATACTGCTTCATCGTTTTGGCTCAATTTATCCTTTACTTTAGTAGGTAGAATCATTTTTAGAGTCCTTTTTTGTATATTGTGTATTTTGTTAAGATGTGTTTTGAAGGTTCTCCCGTAAGCACTAATACCGTATAACAAAACACTGTGCATCAGAGCTGTGTACAGTAATAGAGCTGTCTTAAATGTTAATTTACTTTTTGCTAGATACAATTTTGCCATGATTGCTCTGAGTTTGTTACATACGGTCTCAATGTGTTTATCCCAGTTAAATCTGTTTAGATGATTTATTTGTTTACGAAAACAATTCACAATTTGTGCTTACAGAAGTAAGTCAACTGTTAGTTAATTATTGCCTATTATTTGTTGGTTTTTCTTTCAATCACGTCGCAATAGACAAGAGCAACGGATCAACGTGATATTTTGCATGAGTACCTACAGTTGAGAATCTGGAGAGTGAGATAGGCTACTTTTATCATACATGGGAATTTAAAAATACATATTCTACGCGGACGAAGTCGCGAGCATCATCTAGTTCCATGTAAATTTAAGGTAGTTAACGTTAAATAATAACAATTCAGATTTTAAAGTATTTAAACAAAATCACAAGACTTTTAACAAAATCTAAAGAGAAGTTCTAGAGAAGTAAGAGATAGCTAAACATCAAAATCGTCACGCTTCCATATTCGGTTAAAAGGGGTATCACTATCAACGTTATGCTGAATTCCATGTTAATATATGATCCAGTGGAGTATGTATTAAGCTGTAAGCACTGCCCGCTCTACCTTTTATAAATTTTCCTACAAAAAGCATATTACCTATTATGAAATTCCCTAAAGTGCAGCGTGCTTTTATGTAATAGGCTAGGCCCGCACTACTGAAGAAAATCTCGCGATTTTTCGCATCCTGTAATGCTAGTAATCATATGAAGGTACACGCACTTGCGATTTTAATTCGCGAGAAATTCCTGTGGTTTGATACAAATTTCACGTGCGGTGCGGTAAGAATTAACACCGCGCGTGAAATTTGTGTGCACTTAAGTGCCACCACTACAGCCCAATAACGTCCCAATGCTGGGCACAGGCCTCCACTCTCATAGGAGAGAGGGAATTAGAGCTTAGACGCACCACGCTTCTCCAATGCGGTTTGGCGGAATTAAGTGCGTGGTAGGTGAAATCCGTACGCGGCACATAAATCCCGTGAATAAAAATCGCGCGGACGTTTTTCACAGTGCGAGCCTAGCCTTAAAGTAAAAAGTTTAGACTAGGGTTTCGAGGCTCTGAAGACGAGGGATTTAATGATAATAAAAAGCTGATAAAAAGTATGTAGGTTTAATGAAAAATTAAAGGTTTATTTCGTGTAGGACAACTTTTGCCACATTTGCAGGACTAGGAGTCCAAGACAAGACAAGAAGTTTCAAACCACTGTCTTCTCTCCTTCGCGCGTTCTTGAAACGCGCGTTGTCTGGGCCGCCGTGGCTGCAATACCTACTAGAGATATAATTTTGGTGTATTAGGTAGCCACAAAGAACGGGCCGAGTACAAAATATAGAATGTAACCATTATATTGTGAACCGTAAAGTTTATTGTGTCCTAAAACATCACTTACATTTCAATGGTCTTAATGAAAAGCCGCGGTTCAGGCTACGTTGGCCTAATGGCAAGCTTGTTTTCATAAAATCTTTTAGGACTTTTGTTTGGTTGATGTGTCTTTGTCTCTAACTTTCTATTCGTTGTTATAGAGTTATTAGAGTTACCTATAGCCTACTGAAATTTAAAAATAAAACGTTTATTTTTATAAACGATTGTTTGCTCTGGTGCTTTTGCACCAGAGCAAACAATCGTTTATTTGACTAATGATTACAAAATAATATGAAAAATCCTTCAATATGTATGCAATTACAGTTGTTAGGTACCTTATCTTTAAACGGGACAGGGAAAACCGGTCTTATAATAATATATTCCGTCTTGGTATTATATAGTCTTAGTTGCATAAGTCAGGCTGAATAAATGTAATTTTAACTATATCTATAGAAATTCCAGGAGCAAGCACCAGTAATTTTCAGGCACAGTGTTAAAAAGTACGACGAAGGTATTAGGTATTAATACTTTCAAAAGAAAGTTTCGCCGTTAGCTATCCATCGCAAAGTTTTTCTTCAACGTGATTAAAATGCTAACCGAACTCGAATTTACATTCCTAACGATCTTTTTCATGCTACGCGTCCTTAATTTGATTTTGACAAAGTTTTTCAATACAAACTTTTAAAGATTTAAAAGATTATTCGTATTTCTCATTGATTACGGATGGGACTGGCCCTTTCCATCTTCCATTTCATGTGCAGTCATCAACATCATCTTCTCGAACGTTCTCTCGGTCTAATCCATACTAATATTATAAATGCGAAAGTGTGTCTGTCTGTCTGCTACGCTTTCACAGTTCATCTGTTCAACCGATTTAAATGAAATTTGGTACAGGGATAGGTTGTATCCCGGAGAAGGACATAGGCTTTGTATCCCGGAAAATTCAAGAGTTCCCGCGGGAATCAAAAAACCTTAATCCACACGGACGAAGTTGCGGGCTTTGTTGCGGGCATCATAGTATAATATATTTGGGTATTTGATAACTAGTCAAATCAGCAACTTTTTTCAAATGTCAAAACCCGCGCTTGTCAAAAAATACTAAATTGTGACAACATCAAAGTTCGAAGCACTTTTTAACTTTAATCAATAGTTTAAAATGGCTATTCAACATAAAACAAAAATAAGATCCTCGTTCAGCCGTTCTGGCGTGATTGAGTAACAAACATACATCCATCCATCTTATAAACTTTCGCATTTATGTCTCGTAGTATAGACTAAAAATGTCAGCCATTAAATGCATGTGAGTTTGTGACACAAAAATAGTTAGGTACTTACCCTCAGGAAAGTTGTTTGAGTTTCTAGGTCAGACGGATCGTTACTAGGTTTATCTACTCATGTGTCGTTACTGCTATCCCTTGGATGTAAAGTGGCTAAGTTATATTTTAAAACAATGGAGTTTTAAAAAAAATTAACTCTAATGTTAAATAAAACTGAAAGACTAGACCATTTATCGTTCATCAACATAATATTTTATTAGATATCACCCATAAAAATAGTTTCACCCATAAAACAAAGTTTTCTTTGTCTCTACTTTATAACTATAACGTTGGTTTTACACCTGATTTATGTTTTATTTCATGCAGGATAACTTGTGCCACTTATATTAAGTCAATACTTTACCACCAGTTCGCAAACCAAATTCTACTGAAAAGAGCCGGCACGAAATTCAACAGTTTATTTAAAAAAACCAAAATATTACAATAGGTAGGTATGTAGACACCCAATAAAATGGAAAAAGTTATCACAGTGAGCTGCTGGATGTAAAACCGATTGCCTGCATGGTTTACCTTAAACACTGAAACTGAAAATGTGTCTTAACCACTTCATCGTAGATGGATGACAATGCACACAGAGATTCTCTACATTTTATTGTGAAACGTTGAGTATAGCAGCACGTGGAAATGTAACATACCTACCTATCAACGACTTTTTGTAAAAAAAACATACAAGCCTATTAAAATATTTAAAATAGTTTGAAGTAAAACGTCTTTAGAATCGTTATTCGTAAATTCGATGAAACGAATAAGCGACACCAAAAGAGACAAACATATTTATAATAGGATTTAGATAGAATATCTCATTCGCTTGAAAGAGGCCTATGTCCAACAGTGGATGCACAACGGCTGATGATGATGATGAATGATGATGATGATCTCATTCGCTCGCAGGCTACTTCTCTAGCCTTTTTTTCTCAAAGAAAATATCTCTTTATGATACCCGACTTCCTGGACTTCCGAATCTTCCGAATCCGAATCCGAATCTTTGGCCGATCAATACGATACTTCATATTGGTCGGCCAAAGATTAATTGGGGGTTACATGGAGTTGACCAAGCCGCCAACCGATTTGGATTTGGGAATAATGATCTGGAAATTGAGCGCTAAAATCAGAGACGGATGGAGGAATCTGCTGGAGCAGGTCCGGTCTCTCAAAGGTTTGTAGAGCCGATGGTAAAATTAGATTAGTGAAGTCACTATCATACCAATAGGTATAACCCTAGTAGCAATTTGCGTTGGCTGTTGATTGGGCATTTGTCCCAGTTTGGTTGGCCACACCACCGCACTGCTGCTTTTAAGGGTAACTTTAATTATGCCGCTACACGATGCTGGAATAATATTCCTCCCCCGATACGTGATTCCCGGAGTAAAATCACTTTTGTAAACAAGTTAAAAAAAATTATGTTACAAAAGCAAATAGAGTATGAGAATATTGCGGCCAATATTTCATAAATTCAATATTTGTTTGTAATTTTATGTGTAATGTGTAATTTTGTTGATATATTTTTCTTGTTTTTATATTATTTATTATAGTTTTAGATATTTTATGTTTTAGATTTAGTTTTAGATTTTTTATTTTTATTTTAGTTTTTTCAGCAAATGTGATAAATTTATTACTTATTGGCATATAATATGTGTACTTGCTGCTTACTTGTTACTGCTTATAAACTACTCTTGTTTTGTTAAATTTTTGTTACTGTGACGTCACCCGGGTCACAGCTGAAAATCTGCGCCCTGCTTTGTATGCAATTTATTGGCTTACAATGCAGGGCTTAAGCTGAGCTGTACACCCATTCTGGGTAGTGTCACAGATGAGATTGTTACATCTGTAATAATTACTACATAATACAAATTATTTGTGTTTTGTGTGTGACACCATCGTCGAATAAACTGTTTTTCTTTCTTTCTTTCTTTCAACAGTTAGACTTGTCATCCCTAAAAATAGTTGTGCCTACCGTTGAAAAGTCGTTGGCCCTCTTTGCCATAATTGTAATTACTTAGTTGGCCCACCGCAATATTATTAAGGACACAGAAATTTTACGGGCAAAGCTCACAAAATACCAGTGTATTTTAAAAATATAGTTTTCACTAACTAATTAAAGTTATTAGGTTTAAGATTTTGTAAATAAAATAACCTTCAATGCCCCATTCTTTGTTATTCACCCAGCTTTATTGGTAGTTGGCCCACTGTAGCAAGATTGTAGGCAATATTTCCTGACGTAACGTAACATTTTATGTGGTTGGCCCTACGATGGGACTAAGTCGGCAAACCCCATACCGTCTCCCTACGTACTACCAACTGTTGGCTACCGTTGGCTACAACACCCCAACGGAAATTGCTACTAGGGAATGAATGCGAAAGTGTGTTTGTTTGTTAGTTTCTCCTTCAATCAAAAGAGCAACGGATCGACGATTGATTTTTTGCATGGGTGTAGCTGTGGACCTGGAAAGTGACAGACATTTTTATCCCGGAAAATTAAGAAGTTCCCGTGGGAATTTAAAAAATTTATTCCATGCGGGCATCAGCTAGTATGTATACGAATATCGTATGAATACAAGACGAGACGATCTCTGTCATCTCATACCGATAATACCGAAAATAGTGTAGGAAGCTAGAGCCCGTAGCGCCACGTGCATAGAATCAATAACTCGCATAGCGAAATGTCTCTGGAATCTATTTAAGTATCTCTAATTCCTTGCGAAAATGTATTTTAGTGTCTGAAGGTAAGGTTCAAAATGCTCTGGCAGGAGTATTAATAGATCTGGGTGTCTAAAGTACTATATTATTTTATGAGGTGCGGATGGCATGAGGGCTTAAATGGGTCACGGGTCAAATTCGGGCTTAGTTCTTTTTTAATTATCATAAAACAAGTGTGTGGACTTAAAATGGGATAGAACATGAAGTGTTACCAGACAACGCTTAGCTGGCTTTAGCGGTGCTCCACGACACCACATGAATTTGTTGAAATATTTATTATTATGTCCATAAAGAAATTCATAAAATCCACAGTTGGTAACTTAAAAAAAATATAATTGTTAATATAATATTATTATAATTAATCTTGTTGGGTAATGGTTATCTAATAGCATTAGCACAGGAGCGAAAAAGTCAAAGGGCAATGTAATCGCGCTAAAAGTGTCAACTAATTTATAGACTTAAGTTCCATTCCCTATGGTTGCATTTTACAAATTTTATTTTCATCCCATGTATTCGAAAAGGACGACTTGGTTCGCCTTTATGTGCGCCCAAAGGTGGTGTTTTCTATAAGAAACTTTTAGCGGGCAGTAATGAGTTTTTAATCCTCTTTATACTCGTAAGTGCGCCGCAATTATCTTTGCCGCGCACTTATTGAATTTGGAACATCTTAGTGTTCAGCGCCAACGCAAATTGACGACCTCCGTGGCGCAGTGTTGAGCGCTGCTGTCTTAACGTGCGGAGGTCCCGGGTTCGATCCCCGGCAAGGTCAATTTAGGAATTTATAATTTCTGAATTTTAACTAACGAAAGGGCTAACTAGTAAAAGTAGTGGATATATATATTAAAAAAAAAAAAAAAAAATTATAAAAAAAAAAAATACTTATATTAAAAAAAAAAAAAAAAAATTTAAAAATTTAATAAAAATAATATTTATAAAGGCGAAAGTTTGGATGGATGTGTGGATGTATGGATGTATGGATGTTTGTTACTCAATTTCGCCCGAACGGCTGAACGGATCTGGATAAAATTTGGCACAGAGATAGATTATAGTCTGGAAATAGCACATATGCTTTTTATCCCGGGAAATTAAAGAGTTCCCGCGGGAACCAAATTTTCTCATACAGGGTGATGAAAAGTAGAGTGTATCATTCGGGCGCAAATATATTTTTAGCTCGGGCGACGTACTTTGAATCCCTCGCTACGTTCAGGATTCTACTAAAGAATCCCTCGCTACGCTCAGGATTCTACTCTAGAATCCCTCACTTCGTTCTGGATTCAAAAAAGCGCCCTCGCCGTAAAAATATTATTTTGCTCCCTTATAATACAATCTACTATTTCATCCCATGTATTCGAAAAGGACAACTTGGTTCGCCTTTATGTGCGCCCAAAGGTGGTGTTTTCTATAAGAAACTTTTAGCGGGCAGTAATGAGTTTTTAATCCTCTTTATACTCGTAAGTGCGCCGCAATTATCTTTGCCGCGCACTTATTGAATTTGGAACATCTTAGTGTTCAGCGCCAACGCAAATTGACGACCTCCGTGGCGCAGTGTTGAGCGCTGCTGTCTTAACGTGCGGAGGTCCCGGGTTCGATCCCCGGCAGGGTCAATTTAGGAATTTATAATTTCTGAATTTTAACTAACGAAAGGGCTATATGGATATATATATTAAAAAAAAAAAAAAAAAAAAAAAAAAAAAAAAAAAAAAAAAAAAAAAAAAAAAATTATAATTAAATAAATATTATTATAAAGGCGAAAGTTTGGATGGATGTGTGGATGTATGGTGGTATGGATGTGTGTTACTCAATTACGCCCGAACGGCTGAACGGATCTGGATAAAATTTGGCACAGAGGTAGATTTAAAAAAAAAAAAAAAAGATTATAGTCTGGAAATAGCACATATATGCTTTTTATCCCGGGAAATTAAAGAGTTCCCGCGGGAACCAAATTTTCTCATACAGGGTGATGAAAAGTAGAGTGTATCATTCGGGCGCAAATATATTTTTGGCTCGGGCGACGTACTTTGAACCCCTCGCTACGTTCAGGATTCTACTCTAGAATCCCTCACTTCGTTCTGGATTCAAAAAAGCGCCCTCGCCGTAAAAATATTATTTTGCTCCCTTATAATACAATCTACTATTTCATCCCATGTATTCGAAAAGGACGACTTGGTTCGCCTATATGTGCGCCCAAAGGTGGTGTTTTCTATAAGAAACTTTTAGCGGGCAGGAATGAGTTTTTAATCCTCTTTATACTCGTAAGTGCGCCGCAATTATGTTTGCCGCGCACTTATTGAATTTGGAACATCTTAGTGTTCAGCGCCAACGCAAATTGACGACCTCCGTGGCGCAGTGTTGAGCGCTGCTGTTTTAACGTGCGGAGGTCCAGGGTTCGATCCCCGGCAGGGTCAATTTAGGAATTTATAATTTCTGAATTTTAACTAACGAAAGGGCTATATGGATATATACATATATTTAAAAAAAAAAAAAAAAAAAAAAAAAAAAAAAAAAAAAAAAAAAAAAACAAAATTATAATTATAATTAAATAAATATTATTATAAAGGCGAAAGTTTGGATGGATGTGTGGATGTATGGATGTATGGATGTGTGTTACTCAATTACGACCGAACGGCTGAACGGATATGGATAAAATTTGGCACAGAGAAAAGATTATAGTCTGGAAATAGCACATATGCTTTTTATCCCGGGAAATTAAAGAGTTCCCGCGGGAACCAAATTTTCTCATACAGGGTGATGAAAAGTAGAGTGTATCATTCGGGCGCAAATATATTTTTGGCTCGGGCGACGTACTTTGAATCCCTCGCTACGTTCAGGATTCTACTAAAGAATCCCTCGCTACGCTCAGGATTCTACTCTAGAATCCCTCACTTCGTTCTGGATTCAAAAAGCGCCCTCGCCGTAAAAATATTATTTTGCTCCCTTATAATACAATCTACTATTATGTTGTACTCATTGTTGGGCCTCGGATTCTTGTTGAAGTTGTTTGTTCATCCATAGATTTCCTTGTCTCGTGTATGTTACACCAGATTTAAGGGAGCATAAATTGTAACTATACCCCGTCTACATACGTGATCTGGGTCGAACATATGAATTTAGAAAGTTGAGATATGCATATTGTATAAAAATTAAATCAATCAATAAATATTAAAATTATTGAATTATACCTTGATTTGCTTTAAAACACACATCCTCCTCAAAGATAGAATTTACAGAAACCACCTGAGCGGCAAAGGTCAGGTAGATAAATGTACATAATATTATAATAATTACTAGATAATTGTGAAGATATAATAAAGTAACTCAAGGTCAAAATTCTAAATGGCAGACAACGATAATATATTTTTAAGTAATAAGTACGACTACCTACTTAGTACTTACTGACGAAGGCTATAAGTATACAAATTTTTGGTCCGTGAGCCAGTGACAGATTTTATGACCAAATTCCTCTCAAGCGATAATTAGTGGAATGCATCAGAGAGTTGCATCATAAAGCTTTCTGAACGTCATCTACGGTTCCGTGGGGGGGTGAGCGGCGGTAGTCTCCCACACACGAAAAAAAAAAATTCAATCATTTCCTCTTACCTGAAAATTTGTTAAATTGTTGCTAAACCAATATCTCGAAGAAAAAAAAAATCTGCTTTTTTTTCGTGCATGCGAGAGTACCGAGTATTTAATATTTACAATTTGGATTTGCTACCTTGGGTTTCGCCTGTAAGCGAAAATACTGCAGTGAAGTCGTAATAGCTGGGTGTGGCTTTTTATAGATATTTTTGTTTTCAGATGCCGATTGGAATAATCACTACGAGTGCGGGAAAGTTAGTAGAGATAAGAGAGAGCATAGCATTCAACTCTGACTTGTTTTCAAACCAATACAGCATTGACTCAATAACACATACTGATGCTGAAAGAATTCCAGAAAGACTTGTGCACGCTAAAGGAGGCGGTGCGTTTGGCTACTTGGAAGTTACTCACGACGTATCTAATTATACAAAAGCTGATGTGCTTAACGGCATCGGGAAAAGAACTCCCGTATTTGCTCGTGGTTCTACAGCTGTACAGAATCTCGGGGGCAATGATGTTGCTCGAGAACCTAAAGGATTTGCAGTGAAATTCTACTCAAAAGAAGGTAACTGGGACTTGGTAGCCCTAAACATTCCAGTTTTCCTTCATAGAGATCCTAATGTGTTCACAACTCTTACTCATACATTAAAAAAAAATCCAAAAACAAATCTGTTTGACTTTACAATGCGCTGGGATTTCGTTATCAAAGTACCATCAGCGCTAACTTCAATCCTGTTCATATTATCTGACTATGGAATACCGAATGGTTATAGAAAAATGGATTATTTTGCAATTCATACGTTTGAAATTAATAATAAACACGGAGATAAGTTCTACGTTAGATTTAATATCAGAACCGAACAGGGGATTGAAGTGCTTACATCAGAAGAAGCTCTGATTTCAGGGGGTCGGGACCTAGATTACTATAACAGAGACTTGTATAATGCTATTGAAAGCAAAAACTATCCAGCTTGGAGGTTAGAGATGGATGTTATGACACTGAAATCCCTCAAACATCTCGACTATAATCCATTTGATGTTACTAGACTATGGACAAATGGAACTTATCATACTGTACCTATCGGACGTATCGTCTTAAATAAAAACCCAGATAATTATTTCAGGGCTGTTGAATTGAGTGCATTTAATCCCGGCAATTTAATACCTGGTATTCCGGGGCCAATGGATAATATATTTAAGACGAGGCGGGCAGCGTATCGAGATACTCAAACTCGTCGCTTGGGTGTTAATCACAATAGAATTAAAATAAATGAGCCTTTATATTGGAAAAAAGTCTACAATCGTGACGGGAGGCCGCCAGTTGGAGAAAATATGAAAGATGCGCCAAATTACTATCCCAATTCTTTTAATGGTCCAGTTCCACGCATAGATCCTGCAAGACCTAAGGAAAGATTCACAATTCTAGATTCTTACGCAGTTGATTTAGAAACAGCATCTTACTTCTATAACGATTATCTTTGTGACGATGGCCAGAGACAGAGACTCGTTAACAACATTGTTATTGCATTGGTGCCAGTGTCTCCATACATGCAAAGAAGGGTTATACGTTTGTTGACATTAACGGATCAAGATTTAGGGAGAAGGGTCGAGGTTTAGCTTCAAGTAGCAAAGCAAATTCCAATGCCCCCAACGCTTCCCGGCATAAAGATTCAAAGGAATTGTGACGGAAATAGTACTGAGAAACAGGGTTAATTTTATTTACACTCAGAGTGATAATAAAACATGTATTAAATTGACTTTGTTATCTGTAATAGTATAAATTTATTATGATATAATTTACGTACGTCTTATCTTATCTACCAATATTATAAATTAAAAGTCAAAGAAAGTTTGGATGTTGGTAAATTTGGATGTTTGTTTATATTATTACTCCTTCACGCCGCACCGCATGAATCGATTTGGCTGACATTTGGAATGTAGATACTAGATAGCATATATGCCCTGAACTGTACGCTACACAATAAATGTAGGCGCATGTAGGCGTTTACTATGTCTTGGGTCAGCTAATAAAATAAATTCTATTCTATTCTATTCTAAATACTTATTCCGGGAAATTGTTTCCGTGAGAATCAAAAAATTCACGCGGGCAAAGTTGTGGGCATTATCTAGTTTTCAATTAATAATATGATCAGCCTGCAACCAGTATTTTTGGGCACCATCAAAAGCGGGCATGATTCGTACAATTACCTATTAGGTTAGCTAAAGTTGTAATATGTAAATATCTTTACCCATAATAAAAAGGGCATTATTATAAGTAGTTTTCAATTAAAATCACACTTTAATAGTATAAAGGCGAAAGTTTGTAATACATGCGTTTGCATGTTTCTCTTTCACTCAAAAACTACTGGAAGGATTGGGCTGAAATTTGGAATGGAGATAGATTATACCCTGGATTAACACATAGGTGTGGATCTGCTATCCAGGAAAATTAAAGAGTTACCGCAGGAACCAAAAAATCTCAATCCACGCGGACGAAGTCACGGCCTACAGCTAGTATGTATATTATAAAAGATTAATAACTATATCATAATATATTAATATATTGAATCTCTATCATATTAATTTCATTGAAATTAAATATTTTCTTTATTATCCGGATTTTTTAACCTTTCTATTTTAAAATATTAATTCAAATATTTTTTGCCAGCAGAACTCCAAATTCTTACTTAGCCAGCAATCGTATACGTCGATTACTTGATAGTTCGATTTCACTCCCAATCCTCAAGGTGTCGATTAATAACGCAACAGACTCTGGGCGCGTCTGCCGTTATTCATACAATCGATGTTCATTATGATTTAACCTGTAATCCAACAATGATACCTAGAAAAGTTATTGTTTGTTTGTGTTTCGTTGTCCAAGCAATCCATGTGTTGTGTAGTGACAAGTTCGCCGAGTATTTGAATGTAACGGATCCGGCAACGTGTCAAATATACGAATTCTGGAACGCTCATCCAGTACGTTGGTTTCACTTCACTAGTACCTACATTTCGATTGCACAATATTTTTTTTTGACTACCTAAATGAAATGTTTTAAACTATTTAAAGGAAAGTTTTAACGAAACAAAGTAAGCTTTTATATTTGAATTCGTTCAAGATAACTATCTTTGCAAGTATCGTGAACAACATTTACTTTACAATATTTTGTTCAATGAGTTAAAATAATAGTATAGTTGTTGATAGGGTGCTGTTAGTAAATAGATAGATCTTTATTACACAAAAATAAAGATATAAAGTAAAGACTTAAAAGTACTGAAAACAAAGTGCGAAGGGCGGTCTTATCACTAAAAGTGGTCTCCTCCAGACGAACCATCCATTAATAACCTATAAAAAGGACAGGGATAGTGCAACAATATGATCATATAATAGACTACATAAACATTACATACTAATAGTACATAAATATTTATAATTCAAAACTAGTAATACCGATATGTGATTTGGTTAATTGGCCTATTTGGAAAGGTAATCGAGTGTTGAAGCTAATCACCCTTCTTCTGTGAGCTGTATACATACATTTTTTAAAGATTTAATTAATAGTGCAGCGATGATGAAATGCCAGAAGCTGATTGGGGATTTATTATTCCCAAAATGTATTTATCAACTATCAATATCCCTATCTACAAGATACCACTGCAATTTGAAACTCGATTTATATGTGGAAATAATTTATATAAGTTGTAATTTGATGGTAGGCAAAAAACAGGTCTTATCAAATATTTACTGATGCCCTCATGCCTAATGCTACTAATGCATCACCTTTTGTACGTTCATGTATAGTATAAAGTTTAATATCAATCAGATGAACAATTCGCAGACACATAGGTAATCAACGAGTGATCGAACAAACGTTATTGTGTATGAGTTTACTAAATTATTTTTATTTGTTTTCAGAAACCGATAGGCTTACTCACTACAAGCTTTGGAAAGTTAGTGGAGATAAGAGATACTGTCACATTAAACTCTGACGCTTTTTCAAACCAACACCACATAGATTCAGTGACTCATTTAAATGATGAGAGAATACCTGAGAGAGTCGTACACGCTAAAGGTGGAGGAGCATTCGGTTACTTTGAAGTAACAAACGACGTATCCAAATACACAAAAGCTGATGTGCTTAACGGTGTTGGAAAAAAGACTCAAGTATTCGCACGTGTTTCTACAGTATTACAGAGTCTCGGAGGTAATGATGTTGCGAGAGATGTAAAAGGGTTCTCAGTAAAATTTTACACAAAAGAAGGTAATTGGGACCTATTATGCCTTAGCACTCCTGTTTTCTTTCATAGAGATCCAATAGATTTTCCGAATTTTATTCACGCTATGAAACGAAACCCTAAAACAAATCTGTTTGACTTTACAACACGGTGGGATTTCGTTACCAAGAAACCGGAAACGTTAACTTCATTTTTGTACGTATTGTCTGATTATGGAATACCAAATGGTTATAGAAAAATGGATTACTTTGCAATCCACACATTTGAAATTAATAATAAACACGGAGATAAGTATTTTGTTAGATTCAATTTAAGAACTGAAGAGGGTGTTGAAATTTTGACTACAGAAGAAGCTCGTGCTGTTGGAGGACGGGATCCAGATTATTACAATAGAGATCTATATAATGCTATTGAGAATAAAAACTACCCAGCTTGGAAGTTGGAAATGGATGTTATGACGATGGAATCCATCAAACGTATTGACTATAATCCATTTGAAGTTACCAGACTGTGGAAAAAGGGAACTTATCGTACTGTACCTATTGGTCGTCTCGTGTTGAACAAAAATCCAGATAATTTCTTTAGAACTGTTGAAATGAGCGCGTTCAATCCAAGCAATTTAATACCTGGTATACCAGGGCCAATGGATAATTTGTTTAGAACAAGAAGATCGTCGTATCGAGATACACAAGTTTATCGCTTGGGCGTTAATCATAATAGAATAAAAATAAATGAGCCTTTATATTGGAAAGTCTATAATCGAGACGGTAAGCCTCCAGTAGGAGAGAATATGAAGGATGCACCAAATTACTATCCAAATTCATTTAATGGTCCAGTTCCATTCATAGATCCTGCAAAGCCTAAGAAACGGATCAGAGTTTTTGATGCTAATGCAATAGATCTGGACATACCAGCCTACTTCTATAACCATTACCTTTGCGATAATGGACAGAGACAGAGACTCGTAAATAACACTGTTTCAACTCTGGTACCAGTGTCACCGTATATGCAAAGGAGAGTTTTACGTTTGTTGTCATTAACTGATCCAGATTTAGGACTAAGGGTCGCAGCAGGCCTGGAAGAGGCGTTGAAAACTCCATCGCCTCCACCGCCATGCGCAATAAAGATACTAAGGCATCATATAAAAAAATATAATTGAATGCAATGTGCAATTAGGAAGCATTAAATTATGCCGGCTTTCAGTTGTCTCTTCAACTATTCCTAATATTATGAAATAAATAAACAATTGTTTTGTCATCACCTTTTGCAAATGTTTTGCAACTTTCATTTTACCTTTGTCATACCTAAAACAATAAACTCATGAGTTACTAGTTTAATAAGTCTGGTCTTGTGAAGAAAAAATCAAAAGATTAGAAGAACTTCATAATTTTATACTTATCATATCAATCTACTTATACTTTATTTTAATAGGTAGATACTATAAAAACTAATCCAGATAAATAACTATAATAACTATAAAAACCTATTTAAATGACAGAACACAGTGTGTTGAAATTTCAAGTTTGAATAAAGATGTGAATATAATGACACGATACAGATCCACCAAAAAAATAAACAAATATGGTGTTCCGCAGGGTAGCATCCTCGGACCTCTTTTATTCATCCTCTACATAAATGATCTCCCTGATGCCATTCCTGACAAATGTATACTTTACGCTGACGACATTTCAATTCTTAAAACATGTACCAATGACAAGATTACTAATGAGAATGACATAAATAATACAATTAAACTGACGATACAATGGCTTCTTGATAATAATTTACGTGTAAATTTGACGAAAACAAACTACTTACAATTTAGTTATTATAATGATGCGAGAGCAAAACATTTAAGACTGATTTATGACAGCCATCTGCTAACACAAGCTGATGAAGTGACCTTTCTAGGTTTAAAAATTGATAAAAATTGTAATTGGAAAGCCCATGTAAATTCAGTATGCACTAAAGTCAATAGATATGTTTATGTTTTGAATAGGTTAAGAAGGACTACCTCTCGAAATGTAGTCCTTATGTCGTACTACGGATATATAGACTCATATGGTCTAATATTGTGGGGATACTCTACAGAGTTTAATAGAGCATTTCTAGCTCAAAAAAGATGCATCCGAGCAATTTGTGGTAAGGCCCCAACGGATTCTTGCGTACCATTATTTAAAAACTTGAAGGTGCTAACGTTGCCATGAATGTACATATTTGAATTATCGGTTTTCGTTAAATCGAATATCTATCTTTTTCAAAAAGCAAAAGATAAATTTGCTAGAAATACGAGAAATCCGGAAAGATTGGTTTTACCTAAAGGCCCGAAAACGGCCACTTATTTGAAAAGCTGCTATGCAATGGGTATAAAAATTTTCAACGCACTACCTAAAGACATACAGTTGATGCCATTACAAAAATTTAAATCAAAACTGAGAGAATGGCTTCTGACTCATTCCTTTTACTCAGTGAAGGAATTTCTTGAGTATAAAATTAATAAGACATAACCATATTTTTTAATTTTTTCTTTTTTGTAGTAGGACTTTGACATTTATTTATTTATCTATGCTATGTATTTAAGGTTGTAGTGAATTATTTTAATTGTTATGATTGATTAAGGATTTAAATATTGTAAGTATTAATTAAGTACTTACCAAATTCTAAAATTTGCACGTCAGCATTGACGAAACATGTGTGGACTACTTTTGGACTGTCATCATAATTGTACAATGTTTCAAGCAAATAAACGATTGATTGATTGATTGATTGATTGATATACTAATATTATAAATGCGAAAGTTTGGATGGATGGATGGATGGGTATTTGTTGCTAAATCATGCCAGAAATCACAATCCACGCGGACGAAGTCGCGGGCATCAGCTAGCACTTAATGGTAATAACTTTAGAATAATCTGAATTTCTTTGGTTGGTCTATTTAAAATTTTCTCAGTCGTCAGTCTTCATGGGGCTCCTTTTTTATGTAAAAAAAAGCCCCCAAATAAATCAGATAATAATGTTTGGTAATGAGATGACGCCAACGTTAACGATCTTTAATAATTTGCTTCACTCCACTGACCTCTGTCTTTTAGCAATTCTTTTCTCTATTTAGGGTACATAAAAAATTTCTTGGGATAATAATGCTATGGGCTCCTATAAACTTCAGTATATATTAGAACTAAATCGGAGCTATCCAATCTCATAATATCTTGAGTAAATATTAGGTACATAATAGTAGATTATTAACCAAGGGGATAAAGCAGTGTCTTCTGTCGCGGGTGACGATTTAAATCGCGAGCGTAACGAAGGACTCGAGGTTTACTCCCGAGCGTAGCGAGGGTGTTAAAAACTTAAATCACGAGCGAAGCGAGGGATTTAAGACGAGTCCTGAGTGTAGCGAGGGATTTAAGTTCACCCAAGACTAAGACAGCTTTATCACCGAGGAAAATACTCTACTTTTCGTACCATTTGCGAAAAAATTAACACAATAATAATATGAGTTATGCATTTATTAAAAATAATGTCAATTTTTTTTTATCCACTACAAGTTAGCCCTTGACTGCGATCTCACCTGATGGTAAGTGATGATGCAGTCTAAGATGGTAGCGGGCTAACCTGTTAGGGGCATGGCAGTTATATTAAACCCATACCCCTATTCGGTTTCTACACGGCATCGTACCGGAACGCTAAATCGCTTGGCGGCACGTTTTTGCCGGTAGGGTGGTAACTAGCCACGGCCGAAGCCTCCCACCAGGCCAGGAAATTCAGAAATTATAAATTCCCAAATTGACCCTGCCGGGGATCGAACCCGGGACCTCCGCACGTTAAGACAACAGCGCTACACACTGCGCCACGGAAGTCGTCAAAAAGTAAAAAGTCAAAAGCAAATTAAAAGTAAAAGTTAACATTCGAAACATTGGTCCAATTATTGATAGATAGAGTTACAAATAACGTTTATGTATTTGAAGAAAACAAAAACGCGGCAAATTCCTAGACATATTTTTTTGTCGGAAAAGCAAAGGCATCAAGCTCATACGGCCTCGTCGGTTTTCGTCATTTTATTTAATAATCATAACTGCATAATAAATGCGTATTCCTTTTTCAAAAAGATGTATACCTAATGCTTTATATACAAACTCAATGGTGTAAACACAGATGTAGTTCAGTATAAATTTCGGTAAGTATTCCAAATTTAAATCACATTCTCCCCCTAGAGGATGAATGAAATTCAGTACAATTTTCTTTCCCTGTTTTTAACAGATTAAAAATGACTATTGTTATGTTCGCTTTTTGTGGCATAGAATGTCACTTTTTTGAGCAAGTGGTACGAAAATAATATTATAGAAGGTACGGGATATGTAATTTCATCAAATAAATATTATAAATGCGAAAGTTTGGATGTATGGATGTATGTTTGTTACTCAATCACGCTCCAACGGATGAACGGATCTGGATGAAATTTGGCACAGAGATAGATTATAGTCTGGAATAGCACATAGGCTACTTTTTATCCTGGAAAATTAAAGAGTTCCCGCGGGAACCGAAAAACCTCAATCCACGCGGACGAAGTCGCGGGCATCAGCTAGTAAATAATAATACCTATACGTTGAAGGCAGTTCTAATTTTTTGTAACACGCAATTTCAATATTATTTTAATATAATGTTCTATTTATTATTTCAATAATTGTAGGCATTGTATTGTGATTTGCGACCTACTTTTTAAATAGCTGTTGTTTAAGTATTTATGTTGTAGTTATGTTGTTCATGTATCATGAATCTATATTTTGACATAAAGTTTAAAATTAAAGTAACTGCACAGTAAAAACAACATAGCAACGCACAACTTTGCAATTTACTAAAAAAGGATACTTAACTAGTGATTTTTAAAGTACTGAGGCTCATTAAAAATTAAATAATTTCGTTTCCTTATTATATTTATCTAATTTTAGTATTTGTTGTTCAAGTACAGGATATAATTCAAATAATTGATCAAGTTTCAGGCTCAGCCATTCAGAAAATTGAGAGTTCTGAGGTCAACTTTGGACGTTAGAAAATCTCCACTTTGAAAGCCTTTTCGTCAATTTTTGGGGAAAAATTTAAAAAAATATATTTTTGGACTCTATTCCTAATTATCTTTAAAATGATATACCGCAACCCTATGTAACGCTATAAAAATATTTTACTTCGCATTCGCTTCTATGAGAGCCCCCCTGAAATAAAGATTTTTATAAATTTTTAAGCCATATTCGGCGGGAGCCCATCGGTTAACATATTATATTTAAATTTGAAGTAATTACGTTCAGTAATTCAGAAGTTATAAGGCTCTGACAGGCGGACGGACGGACGGACAAGTGCCAATTCACTCAAGTAGACTCAGAGACCTTCGCTTCGCTCGGTCAATAATCTTAATTAAGTTTTAAATATCATTAATAAGAATAATATTATGATGATAACTTGCTGAAAGCAGAAAAGAAAAAGTATCGAAATAGGTACCTTGCTTCCAAGAATACCATCAGATAAGTACCTACAGAAGGCAGCTATGTTATAATTAGAGATGAAACGGTAACTATTCGGTATCCGGCCTATTCGGTGTAAATTTATAATCCGGCCGGATACCGGATGGTGACTCAATAATATCCGGTCGGTTACCGGATGTTCAAAAACTACGACAATTTCCTAAAATCAACTTTAAAACGTAAGTTTTTGTGAGGTAACTAAATTTAGTAATATTTATGATTTTCTTTGAAACTGAAAAGTTACAAAAACTGACAAGGAAGTTCAAAGAACCTTCATTAAATTGCACTCAAATCACGCACTTTACCCTCAGAATACCCGAAATACACTTTATGAATGACATTAAAATCTGCGTAATGCTGGATCAGACAGGTCTGCGAGTGTGGGCGAAGTGTAGTTCAACTTTTGCACCTTTTTCGAATTTATCCTTTACTAGCTGATGCCCGCGACTGCGTCCGCGTGGTTTAAATTTTTTTTGATTCCCTCGGGAACTCTATAATTTTCCGGAATAAAAAGTAGCCTATGTCACTTCTCCAGGTCCTCAACTATACCCGTGCAAAAAATCACGTTGATCTGTTGCTCCGTTGCAGCGTGATTGAAGGACAAACCAACAAAGCAATAAACCAACAAACAAACACACTTTCGCATTTATAATATTAATATGATATCAGGTTTTTCCTGCAACTCTGACCGTCATGTTTTCATAACCCGGCCACGTACCTACAAGTGCTTCCAAAAAGATGTCAATTTTATAAGAATTCTGTGTTTAAACATCCACATTGAGAGTTGAAACACAAGGGATTGGAATTGGAAAGGAAATATTTCACTTTAACAAGCGCCCTTAACCCCTTTTCTCCCGGAAAATTGAGGAGTTCCCGTGGGAATTAATGAAAATTTATTCCACGCGGACGAAGTCGCGAAGTGTATAATACTTTAATCAAATCAGCCGTACTCTGGTATGTAATAATAACAAAACAACTTCGGATCTTTCAAATTAGTAACAATCTGTAATTTTATTGAACAATTAAAATTAGATAATTCGCCTGCATATAAAAGGAAAGGTCATCAGATTATTGACGCATAACCCTTTTCAGAATGAAGGGCCGAGTAGTGTTTACTTTTTGTTGTTTTTTGTTTGGAGTGAGCTATGTGCAGTGCAGTGATTTGGAACAATTGGAACTCTATGAATACCTCAATATGACGGAGCCTGCGCGTAGACAGCTAGCCGAGTTCAAGCTGAGACATCCGGTTCGTTATAAGTACATATCTATACTTTAGTACCCCTCCGAGAACTACAGGAAGTCGATGTCTGCCTGGTGGGAGGCTTCGGCCGTGGCTAGTTACCAGTTACCACCCTACCGGCAAAGACGTGCCGCCAAGCGACTTAGCGTTCCGGTACGATACCATGTAGAAACCGATTATAGGGGTATAGGTTAATTATATCGAAACGTCCATGTAGGAAATTTTTATCTAATATATAATTACCTATATAAAATTATATATAATTTTTTCACACTGTCTCCCACAGTAGACTGTGTGCGCGAAGTTTCTATAAAGATAGCTGTTATTACCCAAATGAATTTAGCTTTTTTATGTATTGCATAGTTTTAATGTTATATTTTCTCATTCATTGTAAATTTTCATTATAAATATATCACTGTTATTAAATTTTGCAAATTAAATGATTTATGATTATTATGATTATGGCCATCTTTCGAAAGGTCTATAAATTAAGACGTCTTTTTACGTGTACCTATACTTGCTTAGTAAATAAGCAGATTTTTTTTTAGTGTGTATACTCATGAACTTAAAAATGCAAAAGGGTTTTTAACCGTATCCCTGTCTGAAACCTTTTCACGAGTCAACCGCTGAACCAATCTTAATTAATTAGTCTTTGGACTAATTATATGGATAATTTTTTTTATTAATTTCAATTTTAAATTTTAAATTACAGAAACCGATAGGAATACTCACTACAAGTGCAGGGAAGATTGTAGATATTAGAGAAACTACTACAATGAATTCTGACGGATTTTCGAACCAATTCTTTATAGACGATCTTACTCACAGCAACGCCGAAAGAATTCCTGAACGAGTTGTACATGCAAAAGGAACCGGTGCCCATGGATATTTTGAAGTGACACACGATGTATCTAAGTATACAAAAGCCGATGTATTTAATGGTATTGGAAAAAAAACGCCGGTATTCGGGCGATTTTCTGTTGCAGCTCAAAATCGTGGTGGAAGTGATGTTGTAAGAGAGCAGAAAGGGCTAGCCGTAAAGTTTTACACCAGGGAAGGAAATCTGGATTTGTTGTGTATTCATATTCCAGTATTTTTCTATAGAGACCCCATTGAATTCGGACCGTTCATTCGCTCTGCAAAACGAAATCCTAAAACTGATTTATTTGACACTACAGCACGTTGGGACTTTGTTACTAAAAGGCCAGATAATGTGCATGGACAGCTATGGGTGCAATCTGATTTCGGTCTTCCGAATGGCTATCGAAAAATGAACCAGTTCGCTATTCATACTTACGAAATAAATAATAAGCACGGTGATAAATACTACGTCAGATTTAATTTCATTACTAATCAAGGTATAGAGTTCCTCTCAGACGAAGTGGGAGCTTCTATACAAGCTCGAGATCCTGATTATTTCAATAGAGACTTGTATAATGCTATTGAAAATAAAAACTATCCCAGCTGGAATTTGGAAATGGATCTTTTAACATTAGATGATATAAAGAAGCTTGATTATAATCCTTTCGAGATCACGAGGATTTGGAAAAAGGGCACGTACACAACTATTCAAATAGGACGCCTTGTATTTAACCGCAATCCGGAAAACCAATTTAGGGATGTAGAGCTAAGTGCTTTTAATCCCGGAAATTTAGTACCCGGTATTCCTGGACCACATGATATTGTGTTTAGAGGAAGAAGATCATCCTACCGAGATACTCAAACTCATCGTTTGGGCATCAATCATAATAGAATTGAGATAAATAAACCAATGTACTGGAAAGTTTACAACCGCGATGGTAAACCTCCAGTAAGGGAAAATATGAAGGATGCACCAAATTACTATCCTAACTCCTTTAATGGACCAGTTCCTTACGTGGATCCAAGTCGACCTAAGAGTAGATTTGTTATTTACGAGTCTAATGCCGTTGACTTGGAGCCGGCAGCGGATTTCTATAATCATTTCCTGCAATGCGACGAACAAAGACAAAGGCTTGTAAATACCACGGTTATGTCTTTATTGCCTGTGCCGCCAGCGTTACAGAGGAGGGTAATACGTCTGTATACTCTGACTGATGTAGACTTGGGTACAAGAGTAGCTGAAGGATTAAAAAGAGCATTGCGTATGCCTCCGCCGCCACCACCACCCGTGTTGAGACTAATTCCACATGATAAAAATGATAAAAATAGTATTCTTCGCTACTTTGCTGATTAAAATCATAAAACTAAAACAAGATATTTATTTCATCATTATTAAATTTTCTTAGTTTGTTAATCCCTTTTTATTCATTATATAATTTATGCTTATATAGAAATCGGTGTTGTTCATTGTCTTAACTAATTGATAGTTATTATTGGAATCAAAACAACTATGGAATTTATTTGTATATTTATGGTAATACAAAGTTCTGTATAATCGTCTTAAAGATTAAAAACATTTTATACTAAGAATAATAATGTCCATTATTCTAAGAAGATTTTTGTATTCCTTTCATCAATTCGCTGAAATTATTATATTAAATTTGATCAATTACGAAGCCCTAATCTGAAGTACTTTAAATGTTTTAGAATGGTAATCCAATTTGAGAAAGTATTTTAATTCATAATTATTAAAGAGTAGGTACCTATCAAAGAAGTGCATAATTAAGTAAATTTTAATATTAAAAAAAAATAGATATTGTATTGGAACAACTTGGATATTATTATATATAATATTTCTATTTTAATATGTATTTATATTATACTAGATGATGCCCGCGACTTCGTCCGCGTGGATTAAGATTTTTTGATTCCCGCGGGAAATCTTTAATTTCCCGGGATAAAAAGTAGCCTATGTCCTTCCCCGGGATACAACCTACCCCTGTACCAAATTTCATCCAAATCGGTTGAACAGATGAGCCGTGAAAGCGTAGCAGACAGACAGACAGACAGACACACTTTCGCATTTATAATATTAGTATGGATTATAATATTTGCTCTTTAATCAGAAGCATGCAATTTTAATATTTTGAAGGAAACAATATTTAATAGTCCCACAACTTATTTGACCCGGCGACAGCGTCGCTAGTAGATATGAAAAATACAATAAAAAGCAAAAACTAAACAGGCATAAAAATTAGTTCCAGTGTTGGCCACCGGGCCAGATAAATTTGACGGAATTTAGTATAATCTAATCTTAATTACTAATTAGGCCTTATTTTATCTATTTTGTACTTTTTGTTAGATCAAACGCTCGTATGGGTGACTTAGCAACTTAGCAAGTAGCAACATCTCTGATGTGCTACGGCCTGAGGTTAGCCTCTCATCTGGCGGTTGCTATTATTTCATCCAGGTGCCAGTACTAAGCATGATAATATGAGCTCTATTCTCAGAAAGGTACGGGCAAAGATGAAATAATAGTTACTCGTTAAAGCCACACGTGAGGAAGAGCTCTCGTGCAGGTTTCATCGCGATGTTTTCCTCCGTCATTATAATATTCGCGACTACGACCGCGTGGATTGTTTTTTGTATTCCTGCGGGAACTCCTTAATTTTCCAAGATAAAAATATCCTATGTCCTCCCCGTGTTACAACCTATATCTGTACCAAATTTCATCTAAATTGGTTGAAAAGATTGGTGGGTAGCAGACAGACACACTTTCGCATTAATTATAATATTATTATGGATTATTATTTAAATAAGTAGTACCTACCTACATTTAAAAAGAGATCGAAATGGGGGGTTTTTCTGTGACAGAGACGGGCAATATATTTTTTGAAACGATTAGGAAAAAAAAGAATGCCAGCAAAAGGAAAAATCACCGCCTAGTAAAATATATCTTAGACTAATAATTGTGCCCGAACAATTAATATACCTATATAAAAAGTAGCCAAATTTCATCAAAATCGGTTGAAAAGATGGCCCGTTAAAGCGTAGCAGACAGACAGACACACTTTCGCATTTATAATATTAGTATGGATGTATGTTACGCGATCATTCCGCTAATTATTAATCAATTTTGATGGTTTTGTTTGGTAGATCATACTTCAGAGGTGGTCCCATATAAATATTATCGAATTTGGCGCTTTTTGAGAAAATCAACAAAAACCAGATAATGTTTTTTTACTTTTTAGTTTAAGTTGGTACCTATTTTGAAGTCGGTTTTTGTTTTAGATGAAAGCGAATAATTATATATATTTCATCTGTCGTTGTTGGTCTATACTTACTTACCTCCATACTCGTAGGTACTAGGTACTTGATACAAAATATGATCGTCATCATAGAGTAAAGTAATATACCATCGCCATTTACCACACACCCGGCACCACCGTCCGCTGACTTCATTATACTTAAATATCTATTGTTTTACAATACTTATTAATGGATCTTCACACATTGCGCAAAATAACTCAATTGAAGTTTATTGAATCATTAGATCTGTATATTAAGTAACGAGGCGTGGTTTCAGGCATATAGGAACAAAGCAAATTATTTTTCATAATATTAAAAAAGTAGGTACATCTAAATCCGTAGGTAGCGCATAATAAATATCCTATCATGATTTCACTATTTTCAGTGTTATGCTATAATTATATTGAATAACTTGCGAAGTATATAAAAGGATAGGGACCGATAAATGTTAATTCATTGTTCTTTTCGAGTATGGAGAGCCATAGTGCACTGTTGTTATATCACTTGTTATTAGGAGTTCAGTATGTGATGTCTAGTGACCATGAACTTCACGAGTATTTGAATATGACTGAGCCTGCGAATCGACAGCTGTACGAATTCAAACTTCACCATAAGGTTTGTAATGTTAATTACCTTTACAGAATTTTGAACAGGTATAGAAGTAAAGTAGAAGTGAAACCACAAACAATGTTTGAGTATAATTTCAATTGCTTTGGGCGGCTTGCATTACGAGTACCTGTTTGCTGAAAATATAAATTAGTATATTAGAATTAAGCAATTGAGTCGTGAAAATTTCAATTCAAAATTGGCAGATTCACACAGTTCACGGTTCAGATTTACAGCAGGTATTCATGCCGAATAATAATTAATCAGTGTGAAGTTGAATAAATTAAATAACAATAGCTGAATAATTAAAATAAGCTCTCGTATTACCGTATATAATTTTCAAATGTTTCATTCTTGCTTTACAGGAACCGATAGGAATACTCACTACAGGTTCAGGGGAGCTTGTGGAGATCAGACAAACTGTCACATTAAATTCAGATGCACTTTCGAATCAATATTTCATAAACTTACTAACTCACAACAACGCTGAAAGGATTCCTGAAAGAGTTGTACATGCCAAAGGTGCCGGTGCTTTCGGATTTTTTGAAGTGACACACGATGTATCTGAGTATATAAAGGCCGATGTCTTTAATGGGATTGGAAAGAAAACACCTATAGTATCTCGATTTTCACCAGTTACCCCAAACCTTGGGGGAAGCGATCTTGTCAGAGAGCACAGAGGCATGGCCGTCAAGTTTTACACTAAAGAAGGAAATCTTGATTTGGTGTGCATTAATTTTCCAGTATTTTTCCATAAAGACCCAATAGAGTTCCCGAGCTTTGTTCACTCAGCGAAAAGGAATCCGAAGACCAATCTTATGGACATGACGATGCGTTGGGACTTCGTCACTAAAAGGCCAGTATCTATGCACGCAGAATTGTGGCTACTCTCCGATTTTGGAATTCCGAATGGCTATCGAAAAATGAATGGATTCGCTGTCCACACTTTTGAAGTCTACAACCAACTCGGTAAACGATATTTCGTTAGATTTAACTTTAGGAGTAATCAAGGGATAGAAAATCTTTCAACACAACAAGCAGAAGCCATCCAGGCTCGAGATCCAGATTATTTCAACAGAGATATGTATAACGCCATTGAAAAGAAACATTACCCATCGTGGACTTTAGAAATGGATGTTCTGCTCTTGGAAGACATTACTAAACTGGATTACGATCCATTCGATATTACGAGATTGTGGAAGAAAGGCACTTATAGGACTGTCACTATAGGTTGCCTTACGTTAGACCGGAACCCAGACAACTTCTTTAGAGATGTAGAGCTAAGTGCATATGATCCTGGACACTTAGTGTCTGGAATTGTTGGAGGAATGGACGACTTGTTTAGAGCTAGAAGGTTTGCTTACCGTGATACACAAGTGTATCGTTTGGGTGTGAATCACAACAGAATTGAGGTAAACAAACCATTGTATTGGAAGGTATACAATCGTGATGGTATACCTCCAGTGAGAGATAATATGAACGATGCGCCAAATTACTATCCCAATTCGTTTAACGGACCCGTTCCCTTTGTAGACCCCAGTAGACCTAAGGATAGGTTTATTCTTTACGAGTCCAATGCAGTTGACTTGCAACCTGCAGCGGATTTCTATAATAGGGTTTTACAATGCGAAGATCAGAGAGAAAGACTTGTGAATAATACAGTGACGCTGTTACTACCCGTGTCTCCAAAATTGCAGAGGCGGGTTATACGTCTCTTTACTCTAACGGATGTACACTTGGGTAACAAAGTAGCAGCTGGATACGCGTTACATAAGCATCCTCATCCACTGATAGTTCACCCGTTGAAGTTTGTAGTACACGATAAACATGCTATATGAGACATTTCAAATTAATAGTACAGATGTTATAACGGCCGTCAATGCTTTGGAAGTTTCTATGTCGCTGCAGTTCTTATTCATGATCAGTAGAGTTAGTACAAGACTTCAAGGGTGCGTTTCCACTAGAGATGTGCTACGTTGCTAAGCTGTGGACGTGTGTCAAACCCACGAATAGGAGCGCTTGATTTTCATATCTTAACTCGCTTGAAGTTAGATCGCTCCAATTGGTGGCTTTGTCACACATCCGTATATTAGCTACGTAACACATCTCTTGTGGAAACGCACCACAGGCAACTAAACAGGACCAGGCCAGACCAAAAATTTTAAATTCCCAAATTGAACCCGTCGGGGATCGAACCCAAGACCGACACCAGCGCTCAAAACTGCGCGACGGAGGTCGTAGGGAAGTAGGAAATAATGAGTAGTTAAAATTTGAAAACCTACTTTTAGACCAGGCAAGTTACACTATTACTAGGAAAAAATTGTTAACAGGATGGGAACAGTTGGAAATGGTAAAGTGGCGTATAATTCACATAAAAAAAAAAAAATGCGTGAGCAGGGGTGTTTCCAGATATACATGGGGGATGAAAAGAGGTGGAATTTTGGATTATTGCGATTTCCGGCGAAAGTTGAAGTCGGAGAGAAAAGTGTACAAAAGAAAACTGGTAGATCATAAAAAGATCTACAACTTTTGTATGAATGATTTTTTCACATAACCTCAAAATCTTCGAGTAAAATGCGAAAAACCACTTTTATCGTTTTTTATTTTTCATTTACACAAAAATAATTTTATTTTGACGAAACTTGGTGAAAGTATACCTTTTTGTGTCTGAAATATCCACAAATTTTTTCAGATAAAAATATTAAGAGACTTCCGAGATAATCACGATTTTCGGCCCAAAAAAATATTTTTCAAATTAA
This sequence comes from Erebia ligea, assembly GCA_917051295.2. NCBI lineage: Eukaryota > Metazoa > Arthropoda > Insecta > Lepidoptera > Nymphalidae > Erebia > Erebia ligea. The sequence continues at coordinate 4,460,911 of OU785232.1, forward strand.
AATTCTCCTTAGGAAAATTGTCGTAGAGACTTTTTCAGGTCGCACACACAAGACAATTCACAAGAAAGTATAACTCAAAACGAATAAATATTCGTTTTGAGTTATACTTTCTTGTGAAATAATAAAAAAATACAGTGCCCATTTAGATACATGCTCAAAAATTGGAAAAATCAAAAAATGAATTTTGCAACCATCCTTTTTTTACTAAATGTTAATAATTTGTTTAAATTTTCAAATAATTCTTAAAAACTAATTGCACTATTCAATTGTACGGAAAAAAATACAAGGGATCCTTAGTTTTATTATTTGATAAAAAACTTAATTTTATATTTACATTAACAATTAGTAAATGAATGTAGTTTACATTAATTGAGGATTTTTGAATACATTTGTAAATTGATCATCTCTTTCTTCAATATCGCTTCTATTTGTAATTTCATTGTCTTCTTCTTCTTCAATATCGCTCGGATAACCTGAGGATTCTTCTGATAATTGATTTTCAGTGATTAAGCAAAGGCCCGGCTGCTCTTTTTCAGCAGAATTATCTTCGGATTCATCGAAATCTTCTGAAATTTTTTCAACATTCAGACAATTGTCTGAACCACACAAATTTTGTACATAAATCAGTACATCGAAGCCCGTGCTTTCGACAACCACATCTCGCGTACGATGCGCACGTACGCATCACTTTACAAGCCAGCTGGAGACGCAGAAGACGCCATTATTCCCAATACGGCATTTCATTGATACAACAAGGCATTTTATTGATACAAGCATACAAATTTGGAGTACCAGGTATGATAAATAAAATTATTATTTGAATTAAATAACTGAACGTGTAGCGTCTTCACAGTCAATATATGCTTTGTTATTGCGACACTTTATTATGTATACTATTTTGTTTTTGTTGTAGTTGTGACACTTTATATGCTTTATATATACTTGATATACTCATGTACATACATTGTAAAGTATTGTATTTACTAGCTACTTCGCGCGTTCTTGTCATGCATTCTCAAATTTTACTTTTGTAGGTTAGGAATTCATAAATGTAAAGATTTTGCGCGAAAAGAAACAGTCATACGCAGTGCAGTATATATTCAGTTAAAATCTGTCATTTTAAGGTTATGTTAATTAGTTAGTTATTAGGTTATGTCCCCCTTTAATGTTTTTTAAAAGGAAAGGAGCAGCCGGGCCTTTGCTTAATCACTGAAAATCAATTATCAGAAGAATCCTCAGGTTATCCAAGCGATATTGAAAAAGAAGAAGATAATGAAATTACAAATAGAAGCGATATTGAAGAAAGAGATGATCAATTTACAAATGTATTAAAAAAAATCTCGATTAATGTAAACTACATTCATTTACTAATTGTTAATGTAAATATAAAATTAAGTTTTTTATCAAATAATAAAACTAAGGATCTATTGTATTTTTTTCCGTACAAATGAATAGTGCAATTAGTTTTTAAGAATTATTTGAAAATTTAAACAAATTATTAACATTTAGTAAAAAAAGGATGGTTGCAAAATTCAGTTTTTGATTTTTCCAATTTTTGAGCATGTTTCTAAATGGGGACTGTATTTTTTTATTATTTCACAAGAAAGTATAACTCAAAACGAAAAAATTGCGACCTGAAAGAAGTCTCTACGACAATTTTCCTAAGGAGAATTTTAATTTGAAAAATATTTTTTTGTGCCGAAAAACGTGATTATCTCGGAAGTCTCTCAATATTTTTATCTGAAAAAAATTGTGGATATTTCAGACACAAAAAAATATACTTTCACCAAGTTTCGTCAAAATAAAATTATTTTTGTGTAAATGAAAAATAAAAAAGGATAAAAGTGGTTTTTCGCATTTTACTCGGAGATTTTGAGGTTATGTGAAAAAATTATTAACACAAAAGTTGTAGATCTTTTTATGATCTACCACTTTTCTATTGTACACTTTTCTCTCCAACTTCAACTTTCGCCGGAAATCGCAATAATCCAAAATTCCACCCCTTTTCATCCCCCATGTTTATCTGGAAACGCCCCTGCTCACGCATTTATTTTTTTTACGTTTATTATACGCCACTTTACCATTTCCAACTGTTCCCATCCTGTTAACAATTTTGTTTTTTTTCGTTTCAATACAAGCTAATTCGCCTGGACTATTTAGCCATTAAAATTTTAAATAGTTTAATCCTAGGTACTAATAAAATAAAATACACGTTAGAAAATAAAATATAGGTAGTTTATTGTATATTATTGTGGTATTAGTTTTTTATGTTTATTTATGACTAGTTTAATTTTAATTTTTATGTAGGTACTTTTTGTAGCCTGGTGAGACGAATTGGGGAACTGTAATGTTCTGTCTCCCCAGGCGTGTTTCATCACCAATAAAGATTTCTTTATTCTTTATATAAAGAATAAAAAATATTTGACAAGTTTGGAGGTTTGTTAGTTATTATTCTTTCACTCCACACTGACTGAACCAATTTGGCTGAAATTTGAAACGGAGATAGCTTACAACATGAATTAACACATTCTAACACTTCATTTTATCCCGGAATATTAAAGAGTTCCCGCGGGACCGGAAAACTCTTAGTTCACGCGGACGAAGCATCATCTAGCAATAGGTAAATAACACAAATAATATACGAGTATGTTAAGAGTATGTATAGATTTTATGTTTTAATTGTATCTACCTATATAGATTTAATGAATTAATATGCGGTTGTGTAATAACGATTAACTATATTATATTTGCTAAGACTTATCGGAATAAATTATTAAAATGAAGGCTGAGTATCCGCCGATCAAATGTTTAGAACGTCAGGTCAAGAACCTCGTATTCCGTAATCGGCAGAAACAATGGACTTAGGCCCAGAGCATACTAGCATTAGTCGGCATCGACTATTTCAAACTAGGACAGATCAGCGAGGAAGTCTAGTGAGCACCCCCCAGTTCTCTAACTCGGTGGCTATCAAGAATTTTTTTTTCCATTGAAGGTTTGCTATTTTTTTTTATTTCATGGCAAATCTTCTATGTATAAAAATAAATGTAAGTGGCTTTCATTTTTTGATAGCCGTGAGTTAGAGAATAGGACTTCAGTGCCTACATGAGTTCTGATACCTTGTGAATGCCCGTTCTAGCACAGAAGAGTTCTGGTACTGTCCTGTTCTAGAATCACATCTACACATACACATGACAGCAGAGAGCAGTTCTAAGTGAGTTGAACAGTACCTACTCAGTTCCGCTACCTTATGAACGCGCGTTCTGGTACAGAAGAGTACTGTTCTGTTTTAGAACACGCGTTCACATGACAGCAGAGAGCAGTTATAAGTGAGCAGAACTGTACCTAACTACCTACCGCTACCTTATGAACGCGCGTTCTGGTACAGAAGAGTACTGTTCTGTTTTATAACACGCGTTCACATGACAGCAGAGAGCAGTTATAAGTGAGCAGAACGGTACCTAACTACCTGCCGCTACCTTATGAACGCGCGTTCTGGTACAGAAGAGTACTGTTCTGTTTTAGAACACGCTTTCACATGCCAGTAGAGAGCAGTTCCCACCCTGAAGATCAGTATCTACTGTGTTCTGCTACTACGTAATTAACGAGTTCTGGCATAGTGGAGATTGGCCGCCGTGGCCGAAATTCGGTCGGGAGGACATTGTACTAGAACAGGCATTTACATGGCAGCAGAGGTACCCATTGAGCAGAACAGTAGTTAGGTACTGCTACCACTTGAGTGCGTGCTCTCGAATAGATGGGTGGGTGTTCTGTTCTAGATCACAATAGTTTTCTAGAACAGAACAGTATACACAGAGTTTTTTTTTATCCACTGCAAGTAAGCCCTTGACTGCAGCGATCTCACCTGATGGTAAGTGACGATGCAGTCTTAGATGGTAGCGGGCTAACCCGTTAGGGACATGGCAGTTATATTAAACCCATACCCCTATTCGGTTCCTACACGGCATCGTACCGGAACGCTAAATCGCTTGGCGGCACGTCTTTGCCGATAGGGTGGTAACCAGACACGGCCGAAGCCTTTCACCAGACCAGGGAAAATTCAGAAATTATAAATTTCCAAACTGACTCTGCCGGGAATGGAACCCCGGACCTCCGGACGTTAGGATAACATTGCTCAACACTGCACCACGGAGGTCGTCAAAATTTTATCTTTTTATTCCGTTTTATTCCATAAATACGTTGAACTACAAATCTTGGGTTCATGAGTTCAGACAAAATATTGTTAGTTTCCTTCAGGCGAATGAACTAGTACCCCGACCCGCCTCGGGCGTTCTAATACAAGCATAATGGAGCCGTGTTTATTTACTAAGGAAGTTTGTACTCACTAATTTACGAGATATTGTCGGGGTAAACATAATACGCCCTTCTGTAACGTGGGTAGGTACGTGGGTACTGAAGAAATAAGATGAGAAATAGGTATCTCGTAGTGGAATAACAAGAAAAAAATTGCCAGTCATAGGGACTGCCGATAGAAGTTAATACGAATAAGTATTAAAACTAAAACTAAGGGATTAAAGTTTAATTACGAATGTAGTATATTTATATTAAAGGCATTTTGTCTTCTTAACAACGCGAGCATGTCAGTGTTCGCGGGCATTTCGGTCACGCGAATCCACAAGTTTACCCCCTACCAAAAAGTGCTCAACGCGGCTAAAGAAGTTTTCACTTCAAAAAATAGAGGTAGGTTCTCAGCGAAGAACGTAGGCTTCTCGAGAATTATTTAGATAGGCTACTTACTTTTTATTCAGGAAGTCGTGGACATCGTCTAAATGAGTAAATAAAACAATCGTGGTAGAGTTGAGTCGTGACTCGTGGTCGACAAAAATAGCCGCCCAACCCTATGACGTTTTACAAAACATAAGGTTAGGCGCATCGAAATATGGCGGCTATTTTCGCCATAGTTCATATTAATATTGTTAATGATTTTACATCCAAGCTCGAAATACCTACCTATGTATAAATAAATAGTGCCGTTCATAGCCTGCCTCAGCTAAACATAGAGAAGTCCAGTGATCTGGACACGGGGAGTTTCCGGAACAAATGGCATGGAAGAGCTTGCCACGAGCTCTATCTATTAAAGTTGTGAATGGCAATACATTCTTTTTAATATTTTTTAGAATAATAATAACAAAAGTTCATACTTAGTTCGTCCGTGTCTTCAGCAATTTTAAGGGTTCCACTGAAAACCAGCGCTGCAGCCTTCTGTAGCGTGATACCGTGAGAGAAATCTGTGCATCATACTGAGCTGGAGACCTGTATTTGGTCATAAAACTTTGTCCCTATATTTTATTTGATTGTTTCTTAAACACATGGTGATAAAAATAAAAACATTTTCTTCCTATCTTTCTTTCAAACAGAGACCAAAAAGTGTACAAACTGTGCTATGAAAAAAGTACTTACTTTCATCGAGTTTTCTAGTACCTACGTAAATATGAATGCTCTCTCAGACTCAATAGCCAGTCAACAGTAAAGAGGCGCTAGACTGGAATAATGGCTATGAATTTATATTCTACCATAATATCACCATGTACCGCTGGTCATAAAGGCATAAAAGCACTGTAAACTAGGGAACTATAGTTGAAATAGCTGAATTGGGTACTTATTTGACAATTAGTCAAATCAGCAACTTTTTTTCAAACGTCAAAACGCATCTTAAGTATGGGATTTATATTACCCCCTACCAAAAAGTGCCGAACGCGGCTTAAGAAAATTTCACTTCGATATAGTCCTAGATAAAACTAGCGTCTAGCACCCATTTTAAACACAAAAAGAAATTCCCAGTAAAAGGATGGGAAAAGCAATTCAGGTCACCTTTTTATTTGCGGCGAAAGCGAATGAAAACCTGAAATCGAATGCATCCAAGCTCGATAACTACGAATTCTAAAAATAGTTGGGTCGTTACCGAGCCTTTAAAAAGGCTATAAACGGGTTCCACAAAATACAAAAAGGTTTTCACACTTTTATACCTACTCACTGACGGTGACGGTGACGGTGGGCCTCGTCCACAAACTATTAAAAGTCGCTCAGCGTGCTGTGGAGCGGGCTATGTTGGGAACATGTTGGGAATCTCTCTCAGGGATTCCAATTCCAATTCCAATTTATTTATTATTATCAGAGACTTTTTTACATTTACATGGTTTCTTAGCACCCCATAAGCCTTGTCGTCTTGTCTGGTATAATCCGGAACGAGGAAATTCGTAAAAGAAGTGACCGACATAGCTCTGAGGAGGCTGAAGTGGCATTTGGCGGGCCATATCTGTACAGAACCGGTGGCAGTTGAGGCAGGCGTGTTCTGGAGTGGAGACCGCGTACCGGTAAGCGCAGTGTAGGACGACCTCTAGCTCGCTGGTCCGATGTCCTGAGGAAGGTGGCGGGAAGCGGGTGGATGAGGAAGCCAGAGGACCGTATTTGGTGGCGCGCTCTAGAAAAGGCCTATGTCCAACAGTGGATGCATACAGGCTGATGGATGGATGGGTGGACACCTACTCATATTTCGGGACTACATAAAAGAAGAATCAGACAGAGAGTGGTCCGACAAACTTTAAATATGACCCGGTGACAGCGTCGCTAGTAGGTATCTATGAAAAATATAATTAAAAAAAAGTTAAACAGGAATAAAACTACTTCCAACTTTGGCCACCGTGTCAGATAATGTGGGACTTATAAATAACCACCAACTTATCTGGCCCGGTTGTCAAAATTGGAACTAATTTTTTTTGTCTGTTTTGCTGTTGTTTTTATTTTTTATTGAAATGAAAACTTCTTTAGGCGCGTTGAGCACTTTTTTGGTGGGGGTAAACTTGTGGATTCGCGTCACCGACACCTCGCTCCGACATGCTCGCGAACAGCGACATGCTCGCGAACACCGACATGCTCGCGTTGTGACAAAGACAAAAGGTCTTAAATATAAATATACTACATTCGTAATTAAACTTTAACTCCTTAGATTTAAGGTTTATATTTTAATTTTTTAAATATTTTTTTAAATATTCGTTTTCACTTCTAATTTTTTTTAAATATATATAGTATATACCTAATACACCGCGTCAGATAAGTTTGTGGAACAATAGTGTCCTGTCGACCAAATGTCAGCCGCGGTGGCCATTCTCCATCTATTCTCCACAGAGATTTGCCATCATATAACTAGCTGAAGTGGCAGGCATTTGCCGGGATAAAAAGTAGCCTTTGTTCTTCCCCGAGACCTAACCTATTCACCACTACAGCCTATTAACGTCCCACTGCTGGGCACAGGCATCCACTCTCATAGGTGAGAGGGAATTAGAGCTTAGACCCACCACGCTGCTTCAATGTGGGTTGGCGGGCTACAACGGGTCGGGCTCAATCTACGAGTATTCAAAATCGGTTGAAATAATGGGCTGTTAAAGCGTAACAGACACACACATTTTCGCATCTTACTTAATATTATAAATGCGAAAATGTGTTTGTTTGTTGGTTTGTTGGTTTATTGGTTTGTTGGTTTGTCATTCAATCACGCTGCAACAGAGTAACGGATCGACGTGATTTTTTGCACGGGTATAGTTGAGGACGGAGAGTGACCTTAGGCTACTTTTTATCCCGGAAAATTCAGGAGTTGAAAATCTAAAAATCTTATTACACGTAGACGAAGTCGCGGGCATCAGCTAGTTTGTAATATTAGTATGGAAGTATGGATATGCGAAGTTCTAGGTAGGTAACAGGTAGAAATCCTTTGACTAAAGAGCGACCTATTGTACTTACTCTACATGTATGTGTATGTACCTACAGTAGGTACACTAACTACATAGGTAATACATATTATGTGGTTAAATGTCGTCAACCTCAAGCTTCTCATTCGAGTCACCGACCAGTGAATCCGAGTGGATTGAATTGAAAAACCCGGGCGGGTCTATGGGAATGAACCCATTAGTTTACAGATGTGACTTTTATGTGCATGGCACACAATATATACATAGGTACCTATAACAAAATTCTGATGCCATTAGGATAAAAATAGTATTATCTCTCTTCCTCTTATGATAACAGTCACTCGAGAGAATGGGATACATATATCAAATAAATATTATAAATGCGAAAGTTTGGATGGATGGATGTATGGATGTATGTTTGTTACTCAATCACGCTCCAACGGATGAACGGATCTGGATGAAATTTGGCACAGAGATAGATTATGGTCTGGAATAGCACATAGGCTACTTTTTATCCCGGAAAACTAAAGAGTTCCCGCGGGAACCGAAAAACCTCAATCCACGCGGACGAAGTCGCGGGCATCAGCTAGTTACCTATAATATTCAGATGCTAATAGGCTGACAGTCTGTCATCCTAATAGCATCATGATACGAGTATTATACTCACGCACTTACTTACAGAAGCAAAGTTCGTCGAGTGCTAATAGTTATCTACTGGATATGTAGGTAGTTACCTGCATAATATAACAGCTGCTGTTATAAACTTGGTAAATAACAGCTATAACCTACTAGATACATTTTATTACTTTAACCATCTCTTTAAATTTAAATTATTTTAGTCCGCGACTTTGTCGGCGTGAAGTATTTAGTGAAAATCTTGTGGAAATTCTATGACTTTCCAGAAAAACGTAGCGTCCTTCCCTGGGATGCAACCTATCTCGGTACCAAAACAGGGCCGTGAAAGCTTAGCAGCTGATAGACAGACTGTAGGCAGTCTGACAGACAGACATACTTTCGTATTTAATATACTTACATAATATTAGTATGGAGGTATGGATTTTTTGAATATGTACAAGTATGAATACTAAGGGACACTTGCACAAGGACTCTTAAATTGAATTAGTTAAATATTTTAATGTTGTCCCTTTTTGGCAACTACAATATGTATTTACCAAAAAGGGACAGCGTTATAAAATTTAATTAAATCAGTTTAAATGTCCTTGTGAAAGCGGTCCTTAATACTAAAATTTTAGATAAAAAAATGTAAAATTTTAGTGTAAAATTTACAAAAAGGAAATTCCCGTACCGGGAATCGAACCCGAGCCTCCTGGGTGAAAGCCAGGTATCCTAGCCACTAGACCATACGGGATATGGAAAAGAAGTTGAAAATTTTAATAATTTTTCTATATTAATATAGTTATAGACAGTAGACACCCAGTACAACCTTTGTTTTATGATAATGTTGAAAATTAAAATAAATATGCATATTTTTACAGAAAACAAATAGTTAATGATAAATTCCTATCAATTTACTCGTCAAATGCTCTGCCTTTACATCTAATTTACAACTGTTCCTGCCATCTAGCGGTCATACTGAAAATTAAGAAGTTTGTAATTCTGCCATCTAGTGGCAACCGTAATCACTTCTAAGTAGTGGCTTAGAAGTTGCAGACGGCCAACCAGAGATCAGGACGCGCACAGAGACCACTTTCTTGAAATAATACGATAGTTTAAGTATAGATGTCGCTTCGGGATCCGTTTAACGAATTTCAGTTGAAATCATAGACATAGAATTTTTTCATGGTTGAAATAGTGATAATAATAAGTAGATTAGAATTTCCTTTTCATCTAAACACTGTTACATAAATTTATTTTTATAAGTAAATTAAACAAAAACCATAGTTGTTATTCTGTTATTCTATGAGCCGGATACACTATTAAATTAATAAATAAAAATCAAAAGTATGTTTCATCTGGTTAACAGCTCGGTGAAGGTCGTGGTATATCCGGCTCTACTCCATTACTAAAATAGAACCCAAGGAAATAAAATAATTGAATTCTTTTGAAAACCTAGAGCTCAAAAGAGAGTTAGGTTCAAAACTTAATGGGATTAATTGTTAATGTGAATAATTGTAAAACGTAAACTAGTTTTACCTTTCTTCAGCAGAATTAGGTAGCCTGATAAATTAAGACAAAAACAAAATAGATGTATGTAAATATGTATATCTCTTTATTATAATAACAATAATCTCTAGACAGGAGGTATTTAATTACAATAGACTAGATTTTGTCACATTAAGTACAATAATAGGAAGAACATGTCACTACAACAGTAACAATGCTACTTTCACTACTTACAGCTGAATTTTATAAAAAGTAGTTAGGTATTTAATTTTAAGCTTTCGAAACTTCGAACATTTTTCAACATTGGCATAGAGAATGTAGAAGTAGGAAGATTAGAAAAAGATAAGTAGATTTGTATACCTAATACTGATTAGGAAATACTGACATACCTAATAGCTGTTCTACCATATTAAATAGATATGCTAATTTAAATAATGACGAACGCACATTATATTAAATAGGTATGATGCAGAACTACTCTTAACTCATTTATGAGTTGGTTGCTGCATATTGCATAACGTGGACCAAAATTATGATTTTTTTTTTTTTAATTGCCCAACGAATCAGTTGTACATAACATTCACTTTAATTTAATTAATAATTTTATTATTAAACAATCGATTTTCAATCGAAGTTTGGAATGAATAAAAACCATTTTATTCGATTTTACTTTATTTATTTATGGAATGTATTTTATTCAGTCCATAAAATTGAGATCGGTCGATGTAACAATCATCGGTAACAATAGGAACATATTTTTTTGTAAAAGTAATTTTTTTTGGTATTTCTGACTAGTTAAAGATATAATTACAATACTTACTATGATACAGTGACTAGAAGCGTTATATAAAATTCAATAAACAGCTGATGTTTTTAATCGTCAAAAGAACATTTTGATTTTCGGAACTTCTCTTGAATTACTATCAAAAAATTATTCACTGTTAGGTACTTTAATAAACATAAAATAGTAATAATTATTATTTGAAATTTAGAAGAATTATTAGTAAAATGTTTAAATAACTGTAGACATTAGGTACTAATTATTATGGAAAAGAATAATCAGGTTCTTTTCCATAATAATTAGTAATGTCTACAGTTTACCAAATTTTATTAGGTACCTAAATAATGTAATGAAATAAAATGAAGTAGGTAGTTAGTTAGTGTATGTATATTGAGATTCTATCTGACGATTAAATTATCTGCTGTAAATGTTATATCTAGGCCGACTGAAATATACTATATTATTATACATACTAGATTGACGGATTATAATTTTTGATTCAACAATTATTATTAGTTGATAGATCAAGCGTAGAGTTTGTAAACCTTAAGTTTTGAAGCCACAGAGGTAACGGCGACATAAAACTAGTTTAGTTTAGGTTTAGTTAAATATTAGTGTAGTGTTTAGTGAGCGTTGCGTCGCCTCCTGCCGGGTCCACCAGCGTAGTTAGCGGCGGCTAGTCCCATGACGTGCTTGGCTTGAAGGGCTCCGGAGTAACCACGGCTGAGTCCCAAGTCGAGGCCACGTTTTTCGCTGAAATTTAAAATTAATATTTAGTGGATGCTCTTTGTATGGTTGGTAATAGCTTGTTCTTATTTTTGTATACACCCATGACAATCATGCTTAATAGAGGAAAATTATGCTGTTCTTCTAGGAAATAGTGTGGCAGTACGTTTTGCTCTTTCAATTTACTAAGTACTAGGTAGTACCTGATTGTCATTACAATAAGTGAAACTTCTACCAATTAAGTAGTAGTAAAAAAATTAAATACAAAAAAATATTGAACCGAGAAATACTATGAATTCTTTTTTTAAAGAAATTACCTTCAAAATCTACAATACAAAGTTTCACTTCAATTTGTTCAATAACAATTTTCAGTAGGTAAGTTTGGCGCCCGGTTTTATTCGGTTTTTGTCACAAAGCCGTGAAGAAGTCTATATTTACCCATTTTAACCCTAAATGGGTTAAAATGGGTAAATATAGACTTCTTAAACATTAAAGTATAAGTCATAACACGTTAAAAGTATATGTGTAACTGGACATGGCGTCCGGTTTTGTCCGGGTTTAGATACACAGCGTGGTCAAAAGTTTCCACATTTCTACATTCCATTACATAAGTAGAGTAAGATATTTACTTGGAGATATCTTCGTTCTCGGCGGTGGGCATCAATTTCCTTTTGTAGGCGAGCATGAGGATTAAATCATAAAATTAATAAAAGTTTAAGGTAACCAGAATTTGTTCTATTATATTGAAATATTATATGATATAAGTATCATACCTAATATTATTATAATGATGGCCGGTTTCATACGGTTTTTGTTAAATTACGTATAGAATTACCAAAGCTCTAATGTTAATACATGTCAACGCAATAAAACTACAGTTTATTTAAATACTTACAGTAAAACATATTAACGTAACTACCATTCTAAAATAATTAACAAATCTGAGTATTAATCTTCTACTAAGGAAAACAAAGCATAAAATATGTGAGTAGTTAAAGCGGTTATTTTTTAAAAGGGAGTAAAGTAAGGAAATTATAGTAAAACCTTAGTAAACACATTATTGTATGGAAAATTAGTAGTTATAGTTATATATTAACTAGTAAATAAAACTGAAGATTTTGTTTAAATCGTGTTTATTTTATCCCTACTCGAAAAGGCGCGCAATATTTACATAATACCCCAAGAGCTTTACGGATATTTACATTCGACGCAGGTCTCGTCATGATGCGATTATTTTCTCGTGTTGTATGACGGTAAAGGATTTTCGTTTTTCCTTGAGACATGATATTATAACAGTCTACAAGGAAAAATATATACTAACTAGCTGATGCCCGCGACTTCATCCGCGTGGATTAAGTTTTTGCATTCCTGGGGGAACTGCTTAATTTTCCGGGATAAAAAGTAGCCTATGTCACTCTCGTCCAAAACTATATTCATGCCAAAAATCGCGTCGATCCGTTGCTCCGTTGCGGCGAGATTGAAGGACAAACCAACAAACCAACAAACAAACACACTTTCGCATTTATAATATTAGTAAGTAAAGTATGAAGTATGATATGAAATGATTTATGCTATGTACATTCCGCGTGAATAATATGTTTGACGACGACGTTCTGAATAAATTACTCTTAAAAGTGCCTTCAGATTTTAAGAGTTATTAAAACCTAAAGAAATAAAAAAAAACTTTTACGCATCTAGCAGTTTTCTTTTGTAAGCCAGGAAAATATGAATTCCCATAGATATATTAGTAGTTATAGTAAAGCTTGTCTAGGACTACTTAAACATACCTAGAGATTTCTTCCTTTAAGCTGAAAAGAAAAAATTTAGACAATAAATTAGACTAGTTTTCTATATTAACAAACACCTATGTAGACTTTTTTTATATTTTTATAGATACATAAACAAGTAATTCTCAAAAAAATTGGTATATTTTTGGTAACATAGCTGCTGCTATAATAAAATTATAAGGGTAATAAAGTATTTCCGCTTGGGCAAGGAAGTTCTGTGAAAGCGAAACTTCGTAGATGCATTAATTCTTATTAGCATTTAAAAGGTTCAAATGAGAGGCATTCGTCTTTAGGGCAGCCGTTAATAAAATAACTTAGCCAAGTGTCGGGCCTGCCTTACTGAACGGAAGAAATTACATGTTGTAATGTTTTTAGGCTCACTGTAAAAATCCTTAAAATTCCAACTATATTAATTAATAAATTATTTTAATTAGTGTAAGTAATATTAATAATTTATAATCCGTATGCGCTGATAGGTAATAAGATTTTGGGATAGCTAAAGAAAAGTAAGTTTTTAAGTTATCATTTTCCAATTTTTTAGTCACGTAGCAACATTGTTTGTGTCAACAATACGATAATAACTATAATTTTTAACAACGTTGCTTTTGGATAAAGTTCAAAAGTTCAAAGTGAAGTCGTTCAAAGTTGCTTATAGTAATTTATCGACAGAATATAGATAGATTGCTTACTATTAATTTTCACCTATTTTTCAAAGTTAGATGACATAAGATAACAAAAAAGAAATTTTATGTGTTTGACGGCTGCTCACCTTTCCATTTTGCGTTCCATCTGGATGAGGTCATTTAGACGGTTCAGCATCCCCTCGATCTCTTCAGGTTCATAATGGCCCTCTTCGCGGTAGTAGTTATTGACGCTGGAACATAATATCATTACCATTGATATTCAAAACAGTTGGTGCAACTATGCAGGAGTGAGGTTAATTGGTGCGGATAATATAATAACAGCGTTTTAAATTCTAATTTTCATTTAGTTTTATGATAATACTTTTCAAATGCCACTGGCAGTAAATTGTGAACGGGACTATTTCTATAAAAAAGAACTGTTATTACCCACAATTTGGCAAAATAAAAATTATCATTATCATCAGGTCACAGCTGAAAACCAGTGCCTTGCTTTGTATGCAATTTGTTGCCATGCAATGCAGGGCTGAACGCTGAGCTGTATACGGTCTACACCCATTCTGGGTGGTGTCACAGACGAAATTGTTACATCTGTATCTATGTTTTGTCTGTGACACTATTGGTGAAAAAAAAAATGTTTTTTTTTTCTTTCAAATGGAGACTGGTGCGAGCAACAGGGCACCGAGCAGACAGCGGGTCCATAGACGAAAGTCTCCACAAAGGCAAATCTTCTAGAATGTAGATGAATCTTCTGGACAATTTTTTTTTATCCACTACAAGTTATAGCCCTTGACTGCTATCTCACCTGATGGTAAGTGATGATGCAGTCTAAGATGATAGCGGGCTAACCTATTAGGGGCATGGCAGTTATAATAAACCCATACCCCTATTCGGTTTCTACACGGCATAGTACCGGAACGCTAAATCGCTTGGCGGCACGACTTTGCCGGTTGGTAACTAGCCACGGCCGAAGCCGTCCCACCAGGTCAGATCAGGGAAAATTCAGAAATTATAAATTCCCAAATTGACACTGCCGGGGATCGAACCCGGGACCTCCGCACGTTAAGACAACAGCGCTCAACACTGCGCCAGGGAGGTCGTCAAACTACATGAGTGGTACTCTAGAAACCTCTATAGTGTTCTATTGGATGTGCATTGGTTAATATGAAGATGTAAGGACAAAGTACCACTACCTGGGGTAAGCGGAGGCTGGCAGGACGAGCAACAGGGCGCCGAGCAGGCAGCATGTTAACAGGCAGCTTAATCGCACCATTCTGCAAACAGTTAAAGCAACGAATTTCATTATAAACCTTAAGTCATGGTCGATAGAGGTCGATGATCTAAAATTTAGTTCATCGACCTCTATCGACCATTAGGTCCGATTAGGTCCTAAAACCTCACTGTTTAGATTCTAAATACTAATCGGTTCTAATTCTAATCGGTTGAACACAAATCCATATTTTTTGCGTAGTTAGCTCACTGATGAAATAATTGTTGTAAATAAAGTATTATTTGCTTTTAAACGTATCCATAACAATACTTTATGTATAATGAGAGTGTATCTGGCGTAGTCGATTCGATAGTATCTGGTCTTAAATTTTCAAGGTTCAAGTACAGTGCTACAAGTTTAATAACTGGGCACCGCTGTGCGCTACTGCACAAAACGAAGGAATTTATGAATAATCCATACTAATATTATAAATGCAAAAGTGTGTCTGTCTGTCTGTCTGTCTGTCCGTCTGTCTGTCTGCTACGCTTTCACGGCCCACCTGTTCAACCGATTTTGATTAAATTTGGTACAGGGATAGGTTGTATCCCGGGGGAGGACATAGGCTACTTTTTATCCCAAAAAATTATGGAGTTCCTGCGGGAATCGAATAAACTTAGTCCACGCGGACGAAGTCGCGGGTATCATCTAGTTATAAATAACTGTTTAATATTTTACAAAATATAGGTACACAACGAATATGTTCATAATGAACTTTCAAGTAAAAATGACTGTGGCGTGACGTGGATAATCTTTTTATTTTTAACCTAACCTAAATCTTAAAAACATCGATGTAAATATTATGTAGGAACAAGATGGACCCTTTCATAGAAAAAAATTGGGCGTCCGACCTGTGGAGCGCGCTCCACACCTGTATAAGTCTGTCCGTGTCCCCGCAATAGCGCTGTCCCGCTTTACAGACTAGATGGCGTTAGTATGATACGACCACATTCTTTGTTTGACAGGGCCCGTCTATGTAAATTGAGGTCGTTGGTTAAAAATGAATGAAAATATGTACCTACTATTTACCCATACCTAGAATAAAACGAATATAAAAGAATACATTTTCAATTTGAATGTTAAATAGAAGTGCATGTACTCGTAACAATAAAAAAAGCAATAACAGTTTGTTTTGCAGGGCTTTGGGTGTTGTTCGTTAAAGTACGGGTGAAACATTTAAATAGAAATTACCTCTGTGAAATTAAGTTTCAGAGGGCTTCAGTAAATAAGTTTGAAACATTGAAATGCCAGAAGTGTGTAGTATACTACTAGTAGAACTACCGTGAAATATTAAAATTTCCGAACGTCTAGTCCTGAATATTAAGCTCACGTTACAAGCTATATTACAAGAGTTTTAACGTGAAAGTTCACGTTCAGGAAATTCAGGAAAACGTAACGGAAGTGTTTAATTAACTCGGAAGTTGTTGTTGGAAGTTGGAACAATAACAGCTAAGAGTGCTTATACTAAAGCAATTTAAACTGAGTATAGTAATTCTCATAAAATAACTATAAAATTTTTGAGTAATTGAGTAACAAACAAACATAGTAGATAATTCTTATTACATACTAGATGTTGCCGCGGGAACTCCTTTATTTTCCGGGATAAAAAGTAGCCTATATCATTCCCTGGGATGCAAACTAATCCCATACCAAATTTCATCAAAATCGGCTAAATATTGACGTGCCGTCGACGTGAATAATACGGCCGTGAAAGCGTAGCAGACAGACAGACACACTTTCGCATTTATAATATTAGTATGGATATAGCTTGAGTAAAATTTTATAATTAAGTAAGTATGTACCTATTGTAAGTTTTTCGGTGTATACTGTATATTATAAATGGTAAGTAAGTAACACGATCATTAACCAATCTTTCACTCTACAAATACTTATTTTTTCAGACGAAATTGTTATTTTGTATTGAATATTGAACCACACATAAATAAAAGTATTTTATTATAATATAGAATACATAATAATATAATATAAAAGCTTTATTTTATCGTAAGTACTAAACAAAGGTGCCTATCATTATTCCAGCAACTCTTGTAAGAACTTCGCTCGAATATTTAAGTATACAAGAAGCTTATTAAGTTTACTTAAGTAATTTTTCAGTACAACTATAGTACTAACAAACATTTATATAATACCTACTTTGCATAATGAACAAGACAAGTCTCAAACAAGTGCTTTTAAATCCCTCTACTTTAACTTGGCCATAGATTTAGAATTGCGCTCCACGCAGCGGAGACCAATCCTAAATCTATGAACTTAGCCTAAGGAGTTGTACGAACGTGACTATCCCGGACTATGCATAAAGTTCTGGCCGGTCAGCGAGTTAGCTAATGTGCAATTAATCGAGTAGTTACAAGACAATCGAATCAACCATGGGTCAACCAGCTTGAACTGCGGTCGGTAGGGCTAATGCCTCGTTTGAATTGAGTACTAGCTTGAACAAGTATCACAATTATAGTTTAGCACAAGAAATGCTTATTTACGAAGTACCTACTAGCTTTCGCTAGGTTATTTAAGACGTCCGGTCTTGAGCACAAGTTGACCCATACTTGAGAACGTGTTCTCAGCTGATGTCGGCTTATTGATAGGGACCTTAGTGCGCTGGTATCTGTCAAACGTTGTAATTACCGAGTGGTTGTAGCAAGCCAATCGGATCAATCCGTTTGAATTGACTTGAATGATTGAGTACCTACTTAGGAACTTAACCAAGACCCTAAAATACTTGAGCACAAGAAATGCCGATATTTATATTATGTACTCGTATTGCCAAACAATGCCCGCGACTTTGTCATTGCGAATAATATATTAAGTAGTATGAAGTATGATGAATGTAAGTGCCACGAAATGTGCTATAATACTAAACATGTCCTAGTACCAAAAGCTTGAAAGAATGATAAGTTACGTGAGGTTAGATGTAAGTACGTAATTTTGATTTTTAGATTCAACTAGCTGATTCCCGCAACTTCGTCCGCGTTGTTTAATTTTTTTTGATTTTCGCGGGACCTCTTTGATTTTCCGGGATAAAAAGTAGCATATGTCAATCTTCAGGTCTTCCACTATATCCATGCAAAATCACGTCGATCCATTACTCTGTTGCAAAGTAATTGACGAACAAGTCAACAAACAAACACACTTCCGCATTTATAATGTTAGTATGAAGTATGACCTATCTGTATTCAGTCCATGAGGCAATGAGAAACGTTATTGGTCAAGTTGGATTTAGGCAGACTTGCCATTTGTAAACGAGGCTCCATTAGGGTCCCGTGTTAGCCGCTACCATTTCCAACTCACGCAAGTGGCTTCCACGCTTGAATGCGCGACCACAAATAGCTTGTCGCTACTATACACCGTGTATTTACACAGTACTTTTAATGTACACGACACGAGTTTAACTACGACAGTTTACTTCATAATTCAATCGAAAGCAATCGGAACCAGAACATTACCAATTCAGTATGGATTAGAAATTAATCAATATGTATTAGCAATTTTTCAAAGACATTTGGGCCTTTTAGGGTTCCGTAGTCAACAAGGATGGCCGGTTTTTTATAGGTCGTACCTATATGGACGGACGGGGAAACGAAACGAAATTACTGCACTTTGTATGAATTGTGAATTTACACGGGATAAAGCCCGGACCGGAGACATATTATTATGCCCAATACTCATAGACTCAGCGTAGAGGCTTTACAAGAGATTTAATCTAAATTTTTAGATTGTACAATATTTATACATGTATTCATTAATATATAATATTATGCTGAGGTAAAACGTCACATGAACCCATGAAAATCGAACAGGGACCATATTATTGCCAACGCTTTAAGCAATACTTAAGCAATATTACTCAAAATAACAGTTTGATGTCACGTAAAAACAAGGATTATAATTATTCTAAAACACGAAATTTCAATAATGAAACAATATGGCACTAAGCGTTGGCAGTATGTCCTCATGTTTTTATATTTTCGATATTTATCAAATTGTTGTGGTTGATTTTGTTTCGCAGTCAAAGGAACCCTCAACTTTATTTTTTTGCAGGATTGAAAAGAATCATTATGAAGGTAGTACTCACATAACAACCTCCTCCCTCTATGGCCTGTATGCGATTTATCAGTTCGTTGAATGTCGGCTGATACTGCTTGATGATTTTATGAAAACCCCTTATCACAGCAACCGAAGCGTGGCGTGAACAACACCCTCATGTGTACTAATTACATTGACTATCACAATGAGTTCAGGATCACAGAGATTCAAATCTAATTCAATTACCTATACATAAGTAGGTACATCATGGGTGTATGCGATCGCAAAAATACTCCACGAATGTTATGTGCGTTTTAAGCAGTTAAATAAGTATTACTTGCATTAAGTGAAGGAAACCTGTATACCCGAGAATTTTTCATATTATCCTCAATGGTGTGAGAAGTTTACCAAACTATACTTTTTTCAGCTTTGTGGCCAAACTTTTCATTCTGAGAAGATTTAAGAGCTTGCTTAAATATCACTTGCTATTTAGTGTACGGGCACTAAATTAGCGGTAGCGGGGCGACGGCGGTAGCGGGGCGATGCGATTAGTCGGAGAGCTGGCGACGAATTTCGGGAAGAATTTTGTAGATGTCTGGTAATACTTTATAACCGACAAAAACATCTGGGATTGTTTTTTTCGAATTCTACTAAAGTACTTACTAAATTTAAAGATAAAAAAATCAAGTTGCCAAAAAAAAATTTATTTGGATATTTTTTGCAAATGTTATATGCTGCGCAGTAGCGAAATAACCGCAAACGCTCTACCAGACTGGCAGGACTGGATTCGCCAATGGACGAAATTATATTTTTTCAGAATTTCAGCTTGCCTAAAGGACCTTCCCGAAATTCGTCGCCAGCTCTCGGATTCCATCGCCCCGCTGTCGCCGTCGCTCGGCCGTCGCTAGTTTCTTGTCTGACGCCTTAGATGAAGGAAAACATCGTGAGGAAATCTGCATGACCGAGAGTCCTTCGTTATGTTCTCAAAGGTGTGTTAAATGTGCCAAACTGCTATTAGCCAGCTTTGTGATGGCCAAGTCATTCTCATTCTGGGAAGATACTCGTGCTCACTAGTACCCCAGCGATGGTTTTTTTTTAAATCAACTTCAATTCAGCCCTTGAATGCGATCTCACCAGAACACCAGCAGTCTAAGATAGTAGCTTAGCTAATATTTATATTAAACCCATTTCCCTAATCGGTTTTACACGGCGTCGTATCAGAATGCTAAATCGCTTGGCGGTACGTCTTTTCAGAAAGGTTGGTAACTAGCCACGGCCGAAGCCTTCCACCAGACAAATGATGATGATATAAAAGCTACTGCGGCAACTGTTAGTTGTAGCTATAAACGGTTAAAGTTTTACGACAAATATGTACCAAAAGTTGGGACCGCATAAACCAGACTTCCGGTTCGCAAAGCTCGGGATGGCGTTGCGAGACACGTACCTACTATATTGCTGTCGATATGATAAGTTAGGGTTCAAGGATGATATTTTGTATTGAGCACACATTCCAAACGCGAATGTCTAGGCTGCAACTATACTTATGCTAAGTTTCAGGTTTATGGGTTAAATAGTTTCTGAAAAACCTGTCCCAAAACGACGAATGAATTTTTAGTTTTTAATGATTTATTTTTATTTTTATTTAGGCATGAAACACTTTTATTGTACACCACCAACATTATTAGGTACATAGAATAAATGAAAAATCAAAGCAAGCACACAATTTGGTGGCCGCATCGCTACCTAGAAATTTAAAATAGGCAACCAATGAAAAGTCGACGTGCTTTCGTAAAACCAATCGTAACGGAAATTCTGTAGAATTCTAGATTGCGACAACCTCCCTGGCGCAGTGGTTAGCGCTGTTGTCTTAACGTGGCAGGTCCCGGGTTCGATCCCCGGCAGAGTCAATTTGGGAATTTATAATTTCTGAATTTCCTCTGGTCTAGCCTGGTGAGAGGCTTCGGCCGTGGCTATTTTACCAATTTGGCGTTCCAGTATAATGGTGTGTAAAAACTGATTAGGGGTATGGGTTTAATATATTATTTATCTGCCATACCCCTAACAGTAAGCCCAATACCGTCTTAGACTGAGATCGCAGTCAAGGGCTAACTTGTAGTGGATTAAAAAATATATCCAATAAGTTAGTGTTCAGTAGGGTTAGCATGGAATCCGCACAATGAGATATTTGGTGACGAGAGAAAGAGATGTTGTCGACGCCGGCTAATTTTTCGTTTACCTTAACATGCAAAAATCCGGTATATTACAAGAAAAAAATAGTCGGCATGTAAAGGGACCGTTGAGAAAAATACCTAAAATATCTAAATAATATAAGAAATATCTACTTTTGACATAACGAGACAAGTAACCATGTTAGCTTCGGTAGACAAATAGAGATAACGAGTAGAGATACCGTTATATACCTATCATGAGAGATATACCTACGAGTATCTCTCATGCTGTGGCACGGGCTGAGGAGGTGGCCCATTGACCACACGTAGTTTATGTTTAATTTGTGTAAACTAAGTGTAATTGTATTGTAGTGTTGGTCAATAAACTTTTATTTATTTACTAGATGATGCCCGCGACTTTGTCCGCGTGGATTAAGGTTTTTTGATTCCCGCGGGAACTCCTTAATTTTCCGGTATAAAAAGAAGCCTAATATAACCTACCTGTACACCAAATTTCAGCAAAATCGGTTGAAAAGATGAGCCGGGAAAGCGTAGCAGACTGACAGACAGACAGACAGATAGACAGACAGACAGACAGACAGACAGACAGACACACTTTCGCATTTATAATATTAGTATGGATATGGATATATTTAGATAACTTACTCGTTGTGCGCATGGTAGCCTTACTGATAATCTGATTATACAGAGTCAGTTGTCATGCGAATTACACGCGATATGTTATAACGAGAGCAAGCAGTTGTGAAAGCTCACTATATTTCCCCCGAGGATCCTTGAATTCACTGAGTTATGTATACTGGAAAAGCTTGAGCAAGCTTATATTTAACTCCTTTATGGCACAACAGTGGGAATGGTCGTTAGCATTAGGATTTATTTGGGTGTAGACAAAAGCCTTTTCTTATTTGACGACCTCCATAGCGCAGTGGTGAACGCTGTGCTATTATAGGTGGAATGTCCCAGGGTCAATCTCCGGCAGGGTCAATCAGGAATTTATATTTCTGAATTTTCTCTGGTCTGGCCAGGAGGCTTCAGCCGTGGCGAGTTACCATCCTACCGGCACGCGATTTAGCGTTCCGGTACGGTTCTGTATAGAAACCGATTAATAATTTAATATAACTGTTAAACCCTTAACAGGTTAGCCCGCTACCCCGCTGCATCATCACTCAGCATCGTCAATCAATCAATATTTATGTATTTAAATTAGGTACACTGTACACTTTTTGACGTTCAATCATACTCATATTATAAATGCGAAAGTGTGTTTGTTTGTTGGTTTGTCCTTCAATTACGCCGCAATGGAGCAACCATTGATGTAGAACTTTAGTACCTATTTCTATTTCAATGGGAGCAACGGATAAACGTGATTTTTGGCATGGGTATAGTTGAGAACCTGAATAGTGCATAGGCATAATAGTAAATAGTACATAGGCTACTTTTTATCCCGGAAAATTAAGGAGTTCCCGCGGGAATCAAAAAAGCTTAAACCATGCGGACGAAGTCGCGGGCATCACCTAGTAACTTATAAAACATGATGGTGATTGGTGATAATAATCAATTGCGGTATTTTAAAACTAAAACTACGTGGGTTCCAAACGCGCCCTGGTCTGAGCCCCACCACAAACCCACAACAAACTCAGCCGGGTTTTTTGCCTCCATCAGGTGAGTTCACAGTCAAGGGTTAACTCGTATAAAAAAGAAAAAAATCGAGAATCATAACCAAGTTGGACTGAGGTCTGAAGATTACCTAATACAGCCTGTACTGAATATTTGTATTAAACATTGATTGCTTCATTGTTGATTGTTTGCTATGAGACCTCTTCACAGACTCTAGACGTCGCGACAATGCGCTGGAAGCAGTCGATAGCTGATATTGCAGCGAACTGAATGCTATTGAATTGAACACCCGTTGATAAGCGGCTGGCACTTGTCAATATCCATAGACTCTATCATCTCTTTATAACCGTTCTTTTTTATCTATACCTAGTCTATACTAGTATTATAAATGCGAAAGTTTGGATGGATGGATGTATAGGATGTATAGATGGATGTATGTTTGTTACTCAATCACGCCAGAACGGCTAAACGGATCTGGATGAAATTTGGCACAGAGATAGATTATAGTCTAGAATAGTCTAGTCATAGGCTACTTTTTATCCCGGAAAATTAAAGAGTTCCTACGGGAACCAAAAAACCTCAATCCACGCGGACGAAGTCGCGGGCGTCAGCTAGTATAGTCATAAATATTTATTCAATTTAGGTAGGTACACTACACTTATTGACGTCCAGTACATCCAAACTTTCGCATTTATAATATTTATTTGATGACTAATTTTGGCTTTCATGCAATTCTTATTAGTGTATAATATATACTTAAGTGACTAGGTATTTTTAGTAGTTTGGTAATACAATGATGGTAAATTTCCAGAAGGTTAAAGTATGGCAATGTTAATTTGAAACATTCTCGTTCCACGGAGACCTTCGGCTTTGTGTTCATAATTACAAAATTTTACTCAAGTCGAAAGTGGGCTAAAATTTCCTTTGTAAAACTAGACCTAGATAACTGCGGTCAACAAGTTTAGATAACGGAACAGCAATTGTTTAAAAAAAAAGTATAATATAGGTGAATTTCATGGATGCCTTTCTTCTAGAAAAGCATCTTGTAGAATAACGGTCGTCAATAACAAGCAACTATATGAAAAAAAAAACAATATCAATCAATGTATCAATGTGTAATGAACATTAAAAAAACATACGCGCCGAATTAAGAACCTCCTCCTTTTTTGGAAGTCGGTTAAAAATGGTAACATGATAGATGATGCCCGCGTCTTCGTCTACATCTTCATCGATTTAGATTTTAATAATCAGGTGGGTGGGAATTTTTTCATTTTTTTTTCATTAACCTATAGCTTCTGTTTTGGTTCTATCGGTTGTCAAAATTCGCCGTGTATCTATTTTATTTTATTATATTTATGCCAAATTCGTAATAATTTAAATATATTGATTTTGGTTTTGTATCTCATGACATGGCGTGACGTAATCTCTGGATTACGTTACAAATAGAAAGCGCAAATTAGTATTTATTTTCAACATGTAAATACAACATCAAGGTAGGAAGTTAGTTACTGTTCAGTTAGTTAGAAGAAAACTTAATGATTGCGCTCCACGTCAAAACAATTACTCCAACTCAAGATGGAAGTTCAAGAAAAATGAACGACCTGCTACTCGGAGTACCTAACGCTTTCGCTAGATTACAATTTGTTGTTAAAACTTCTATTTGCAGTTTAAATTGGCGTTGCAACTTGTGAAACCTAGTTTGAAGCCCGGAACGTCGAGATTTCACGCGCTTCCAATAGCTAACATAGAGTTTGTTTGTCTGTAATTAATAATCGAGTTCTGTTTTTACCAACTCTATTACTTTTTTTTTGTAATGGCGAAGTAAGGACCGGTTGTAAATTATAAAACTAAGAATGAGGTTAGAGTAGTATAACCGACATAGTTTGAATAGTCGCTGAACTTAGGCGATAAAGGGCAGGGCTTCTAGTTCAAAGAAGATCGCTAAGACGATCTCAGGCATCCTCAAGAGAGCTGAGTCACTGGAAGCAAGCACTTCTTGTGAAGTTACATGCTGGAGACTTTCGTCCAGTAGTGGATAATTATCGGATGAGACGACGACGCAGATGGAAGTCGATTCATTTAGAATTGTACTTGATTTCTTCACTTCTTTTATTGATTAGGTATTTATTGATTATTATTGATACAGATTGTATTATAGTCCAAAGTCATTTTATAAATGCGAAAGTGCATGCATTTTACTTACGGTGGAACCATTGAAATATTCTTGAGAAAAGGCAGAGAGATTCTTTACATCTTGGAGATGGATATAGAATACATTTTATCCTGGGAAATCAGAGTTCCCATAGGCATGCATCTCGTAGTAATACTAGTACTAGTAGCTACATTTTAAATCTAGCAGAAAATAAATATTTTAGAAAACAAGAACCTAATTTATTACATCAACTCATGTATAAATAACATTACATTGGGAGACTATTTGTATTCCATTAAATGAATGTGTACGCATATTTCAATCGTCTTTTTCGGTAAAATATGGTAATGACAAGCATTTTTATTTGATGGAAGCTGTAATATAAATAAAACGTAGATAAGCAGTCTTTTAAAAAATGTAAGCATAGAAGCGACTCTTTATAAAATAAACGTTTCAAACTCAAACTCATATTTTTTTATTCAAATAAACTTATTAAAACTGCTATTGAATCGTCGAGTGAATCTACTAGTGGTTCGGGATGCCATTCCTACCGATAAGAACCAGCAAGAAACTCCGTGGTTGATCTTTTTAAAAAAATCATTTACAATTATTATATCAATGTACATAAGTAACCGCTAACCTTAGCATTGCTGGAGCGAGTCAAACCCATGCTCTTTTATTATTTACATAATCTTCAACAGTATAATAAGCTTTTTCAGGAGCATACTTTTAATGGATTTCTTAAATTTGTGTATAGGCAAGTTTAAAATAGGTTGTGGAATTTTGTTATAGAATAGAATGCTCATTCTCACGAATGACCTTCTGACTTTTTTGAAGCGGAGCGATGGAGTCACGAGCCTATTGCGTTCTTTAGTTTGCCTATCGTGCAGATCGTACATTTTTTTTTGTAATTATGGATGTACTGTTTTACAAAAAATATATATTACTGTAAATACTTTAAATGTTTTCGACGGTTTCCAATTTATCGAATTTGAGAAACCGCCATGATTTTTATGCTTTAACCAATTATTTGCTTTACTTGTAAAAAGTGCGTGGTTATAAGTAAAAATGAAAAAGCTTTTTCATAAAAATTCGGGCTAGGAACCATACTTCTATTGATTAGTATATCAAGGGATAGAAAGCGGTGCACCGCTTCGTAAAACAGGAAACGGACGTTGATAAATGGTTTTTGGTCGAGCTTTCAGCAACTCGAGGTGTGATTTCGAAATAAAAAATAATAAATAGTTATCTAGTAGGATTCTGTGGAATGAAAAATAACTCGCGATTCAATTGGAAAATACTTAGAAGCAACTGTAAATAAGTAATTCACTTTCACACTATTCACTTTCAAATAAATATTTGTAACTAGCTGATGCCCGCGTGGATTGAGGTTTTTTGATTCCCGCAGGAACACTTTAATTTTCCGGGATAAAAAGTAGCCTATGTCTTATTCCAGACTATAATCAGATAGATTTGCCAAATTTCATCCAGATCCGTTCAGCCCTTCTGGCGTGATTGAGTAACACACATCCATCTATGCATCCATCCAAACTTTCGCATTTATAATATTAAGTATAGAAAGGTACTGTAACTGAAATATTATTGAGCCAGTTACTAATATGACAGTGAAATAAAAATAAAGACGGGTCGCACAAGTCAGATTTGTGCCCGTTTGCACTAAACTCAAGTTAGGCTTGTCCTAGCTAAGATACACCTAGGCTTAGGAACGGCCTAGCAAAAAAATTCGTTTGCACTGACAGTCTTGTCCTTGCTGTGTCGTAACTTAAGCATTACCTAGTTAGGCATCTCTAGGAACGAATGGAATGAATGATTGTTTATGTTTTTTTTTATTTTAATATATCTTGCAAAGTAATGTAAACACTAGAATATTTTTTGACCTTATCTTGTCATAACCTCAGGCATGAGTTGAATAGAGACAAAAGCTAAAACATTGGTGTATTTTATTTTATTGGTTTATATATTGCACAGGTGACATTGTACGTGGAGTTGTTCGGTTATCTGTTATCCTCTAGCGCCCCGCGGCAATCATTGCCGCTGTCAAATCTAATAATATATAGCTGTTATTTAACGATTTATTTCGGGATTTTATAAATTATTAAAATGGAAAGACAAAATAAACGAAAAAGAACTGCCAATTTTACGGCAGAGGAGAAGTTGCGGTTTGTACGGTTGTTGTGCGAAGAGGGGCAGTGCATTACTTCAAAAGTAACGGCACACGACACGCAATCAAATAAAGATAAAGAACAGGCTTGGGCAAAAATCACCCAAATTCACAATTGCAGTGGTGACATAATGAGGTTAGTCAAACCCTTTTAATTTATATCTAATACCTAGGTAGATACTACATACCCACAATTCACAAGTCACAACACGGTCTTTGCGAAGATTATCAAGCCACTTGCATTACAAGTAATAAAAAGTGATTCATAAGGAAGTCGAACATAAATTATATCCAGATATAGGTAGTTTTTTTTATCATGAATATATATGTAGTAAATTATAACCAATATTGATAAATCAATTTGCGAATAACGCTGATTCCAGGACAACAGAGACTTTAAAGAAAATATGGGGCAAATTAAAAAGTGATGCAAAAACTTTTAAAGCTGCCAACAGACGTTCGGTGAGCGGTACTGGTGGCGGTCCTTCTAAAAACTTTGATGACCCATTAATGGAGCTGGTTGCAAATATAACAGGTCGAGCCAGTACCGGCATACTTGATATTGATGATTGTGATGCGGTTACTGATGAGGTTAATATGAGTAAGTACCTATTTACAATTATAAAAATATTATAATACCAGCTGCTGCCCGCATGAAAGTATCTTTATTGCGGTTTTTTATGTTATCCCTTTGGAACTGTGATTGTTTCCAGGATGGTAGGTAGCCAATGTATTAATCACAGGTTTAGGCTATCTCTATTCCA
This sequence comes from Erebia ligea, assembly GCA_917051295.2. NCBI lineage: Eukaryota > Metazoa > Arthropoda > Insecta > Lepidoptera > Nymphalidae > Erebia > Erebia ligea. The sequence goes on from OU785232.1 coordinate 4,488,882, forward strand.
AATTTTATCCAAATCTGTCTAATCTATATCATGGCATAAAGAAGACGTAAAAAACATGTTCTTCTGGAAATATGATTTATTCCGGGATATAAAGTTTGTCTATGTCATTCCCCTGCTCTGTTCTAAATTTAATCGAGATTGGTTAAGTGGATCCAGAGATCCTACTAGTAATATTATAAAGGTGATGTTTGTGTGTTGTGTGACCAATTTTGATGAAATTTATTATGGAGGTAGCTGATACTCTAGATTAAAGGATAGGATAATGTGTTTTTTTACATGGGCGAAGCTAGTAGGTATATCCAAATTAGCAAACATACAAACTTTACCTCGATATAATACCAGTTTTTATAAGCATTACTTACCTCTGTTCAATAATTGTGTAGATTAGAAGTACCTCTTTATAATATTAGTATAGATTAGTACTACTATTGCTGTATGAACTGATAACCAAAAACTTTACACCAATATTTTTTCAGGGGATAAGGAGGAGATTGCAGAAGCTTCGCCACCGATTGAATATTTAGATGACAGTATTTTCATGGAAGACTTTCCAGAGGACAAAGTTGGTATAATATATGTGTCATAAATATCTTAAAATGATTCATATTATATACTTACATATTCACTTAACACACATAACTGGGCTTACTCCCACGTGTTTAAAGTTTTAACCTTTATTTGTTTGTCCGGCCTATTCCACAGTGTTTCATATTTTGTTTCAGATTATTACTATCAATGAAGATCAGATAAAAGAAGATAATCATAATACAACACAAGAAAGTTCTGTAAACACACAGATATTAAAAGAAAATAATTACAAAAATGAAAAACAAACACATAAAATTACACTAAATGAAAATCACACTGATAAAAAAGGAAAAGAATGGGCCAATAGAAGAAGACCTCAAATAGATCTTCCTAATGAAAGAATTGAGAAAATTAAAAATCAACAAAGAATAACCAACAGGTTTGCAGCAGAGCGGCTAAGAGCGGAGCAAGAAAAAACGAACCTGATCATCCAAGAAAAAAAGCAAAGTGCAGAGCTTCACAGCATAAAAATGGAAAATGAAAGGCTAAAGAAGGAATTCTTACAAACTTTATTAAAAAAAGTGACAGGTAATTTTTTTTACATAAATATTATATTCTTAATAATTATTAATTTACAAAGAGAAACAATTTTGTGTGATCAAACTCCTTCTGTCCAAGTAATTTGGGAGTAATTCCACATCAGGAATTTCATTTTCAATTTGTCCTTCCTGAATAAAATTATTCAGAGCTTCTTCATCCATTTCATCAGGTGGGGGAGGCACATCTTCCCTAAAATCTATACAAATATTATGAAGGATACAGCAGGCTATAATAACATTACAAGCTGTTTCCAGTTTTATTCTAAGACCCATTGCAAGAGCCGGAAACCGCCGTTTAATTACACCATATTGTCTCTCAACAGTGTTTCGTGTCTTTATTTGGCTTTTATTATACCTCTCTTGTGCTGGGTTTCTTGGGTTTAAATAAGGTGTGAGTAGGTAGTTCTGGAAAGATAAGACAAATAAATTACAATAAATTTGTTTCAGACGCAGACACAGACAAGGACGTGGCAAAATTAGCTCAACAATTTGTGTTTGAATCCGAATAATAAAAGTTTCTAAATAGTTGTACTGACCAATAAATGACATTAATAGCTGATATATTTTATCCTACATTGAAATAAATTATATTTAATTTTCATTTAAACACAAATACTTGCCTTAAGTGGATATCCATTATCACCCAATAAAAGACCTTGTCCAAATGTCCCTGACTCGAAAGCTTGGCAAACTTGGCTATTTGTAAATATTGCAGAATCATGTGTTGACCCTGGCCAACGTACTACCACATTCTGAACTTTTAAATTTGCGTCAGAGATTGTTTGGCAATTAATGGAAAAGTAACTTTTCCTGTTTCGGAAAAGTTCTGCATCATCGCCACCTAAAACATTTTAAAAATATGAAATAAATAGAAATAAGTATAGGTAGGTACTAAACTTTTTAAAATTACAAATAAGTAAGTACTAATGTCTTTACCTGGTGATTGTATTTTGACATGGGTGCAGTCAATAGTCCCAATTACAAACGGAAAGCTGGCTATGGCATAAAAAGAACTTTGCTTCTCTCGGATCTCTCTAGCTGTGCTAGGCATTTTGATATGTTGGCTTCTTAACTTTACAATGGCATTAGTTACTTTCTTAATAATGCGTGAAACTGTTGAGACATCGACACCATGAGTGTCTCCAATTGCTAATAGATGAGAACCCGTGGCATAAAATCGTAAGGTTATTAAAAGTTGATTCACTGGCGGCACGCTTTGATTTCTAAAAAGGAAAAGCAGACGCACGTAGGTACAAACTATTGGAACAATAATTCTTTGATATTAAAATCTGATCACAATAATTGCATTACCTGTCATTTGTATATTCCAAATCTTCGGCAATTTGATCTAAAATCCACAATGCTGTATTTTTGCACATCCTATATCTTTTGAAAAAGTCCATTTCATCAAAATTTTGGAACCAGTTTGGCCGCGATCTTATTAAGCGAGTCCTCGAGTGTCGATCATTATGAAAATCTACTTCTTCTAAGATTTCGAGGAAATCTAATAAATCTTGTGCCATTTTGCTTGTGATCAGTGTTCTACTTTAACAATCACAATAACAATGTAGGTACTCTGTGGTTGTGATACCTATCAACCACAGAGTACATATCAACCGTGAAAAATGGTCCACAGACTACAAAAAATTCAACTTAAGTATCGCCTAACGCTTGGGCGCTTACTAATCGGGCTCATAAAGTTAGGCATCTCCTAAGTGGATTTAGGAATGGCCTAAGGTTAGTGCAAGCTTTTTTTTCGCTAGGATAAGCCTAAACAAGTTGGGCAGGAACTTAGGCGATTCCTAAGTTTAGTGCAAACGGGCATTAGTATCTCCATTGTCAAGGTCTAGTAATTAACGAACTCTGAGTTTCAACGGCCGTACCCTAAAGGAATAACTACCTTAAGGGGACGGACGACGTCAATAATTGAATTCGCCACAGGAAGCGCAAACCTCACCGCCATGTTGAAGTCCCTACAAGCGACCACAGAGACCAACAGTCCAACCCTACAGAGGCTTCCGGGTAACTTTGATGTACTATTTACTGGCTTCTAAGTAATAAAGTTAACAAAGGGAATTTGGGTCATCTCTGGATTTTGTTAGAAAAACAATACTGAGGCCAATTCTGTTGTACACCATCTTTAAACTCAACTATATGCTCTATTTATATTGCAATCCCTTTTATAATACTCCCTGCGGAAAGGGGCAGCATTAGATTTAGAGCTCTCATTTAGTTTTTACCATTAGTTTCTCATTTTATCATTAGTGTCGTTTTTATCTCATTTACGCTGAGTTGCACGAAACAAATACAAAATTTTAAGTGGTACTTAAAACTAATTTAATCGCAAGAATCGTATGGAGTCTTGTGATTAAATTAGTTTAATCAACACTTAAATTTTTAAAATAGTTTCGAGCAACTCAGAGTTAGTTATTAGTTTCATTTTTAGTTTATAGGAAGGAAAGCTGTTTACCGCGTTCGTTGAAGTGTGATCGAGTTTCAACACAGAACGTCATATCGATGATTCAAGTAAGTAATATGTTCGTGAAATACGATAACTTTGGCGTAAATCCCATAGCCTCAATATTATGTTCTCCTGACTAAATTTCGGCGACGGTAGCCGACCTTGACGGATACTATACCAACTAGATATTAGGGAAATGATATTATAGCATACAAGTGTTTATAGGTATGCACAATTGGGTATTTGACAGCAAGTCAAATAGGTGAGATCGCAGTCAAGGGCAAGGGTTGTAGTGAAGTAAAAAAAAAGTCAAATCAGCATGTGATAAAATCTAAGATTTAAAAAAGTATTGGATGTTGTATGAAATACTGAATAGTGAAGTCATCAAAATTCAAAATTCGACGCCCTTTTTTACTTCACAAATCAACGGAAATGTCTATATTGTCTAGACTCTAGACTTTTCCGTTGGATGATTGGCACAAAAGAAAGTGGCTATGCTACTGTTAGTACACGGCCAGGGCTAAATCCACTGTTAGGAACCTATCTTCATTCATAACACTGAAAGGTGGGTACCTACGTAGGTACTCCTTTGACCAGAATTATTAATATATTCATAGCTTCACCAAAATGTTATCCGTGCGTAGTAAAACTGATTGTGTTTTGCATAACTCGTTGCAATATCGAAGGACTCATAAAAAAATTATAAAATAAGGATACAGAAAATCTAATATTTTTTTGCGATTGATTAGACTTTTTTTTTCTAAGAAAGCTCGGTTAGTCGATTGTATCAGCAAAGTAGGCAAAAGCAATTCTAATCAGGTTTTTAAAACCGTTGAAAATTAACGAAATACTCGTATATCGAAAGCAATTCGAACGAGTTCCTATTTCACGAGTTTAATTTGTTAAAAACAAAAGCTACATTTCCGTGGCACCACTGCGTTGTATCAAAGGTTGGAAATAATAAAGTTTCCGCTATGCGATCTGGTTCAGTCAGTATTTTAATGATAGCTATATTATAGCCAGGCTAAAAAAGTTCTTTCTATTTACTGGTTTTTTACAATAATAATTGAAATAACCTACAAAAAAAAATCTATATAATATAATCCATACTTCCATACTAATATTATAAATGCGAAAGTGTGTCTGTCTGTCTGTCTGTCTGCTACGCTTTCACGGCTCATCTGTTCAACCGATTTTGATGAAATTTGGTATAGGGAAAGTTTGTATCCCGAGGCTACATACATACGAGTACGTACATAGGCTACTTTTTATCCCCGAAAATTAAGGACTTCCCGCGGGAATCAAAAAACTTAAACCACACGGAAGAAGTCGCGGGCATCAGCTAGTTGCATATAAAACCCTTGAGAACATTATGGAGACCGCTTTGACATGCGGGTTTCCTTACGATGTTTTCATCAGCGTTGAAAGAATAAAAATAGATTCCTTAAAACGCACATAATTCCGAGAAGTTAAAGTTAAGTTCCGAAGAGGAGACCGGGCGTCTAACCAATAGTTTATCACCGCTTTCTCTCTCATATTTATTTACGGAACCTTATTAAACTTGTTATCCTAGATTATTTTCTAGGAAAATAATTAGGTGTTTTACATAATTATTTACTACTACAACAAAATTAAACTATGATTTAAGACTTGGATCTTCAGGGAATTGTAGACGCGATACCCAATAGCTGTACATAACTACTTTGAAATATGTTTTACGGCTGAATTATTATGCTCTGGAGATATTGCTAAGATTATTTTCCAAGAAAAATTTCAATTAAGTTTATAATGGAACCAAAATTAACTCCTACACAATAAAAGTTTCAAGTATTATGGATAATTTTAAATTGATTCAATGGATAAAATTACTATTTTAATACCTTAAGAATTCCTGACTGAAAGTCTTTGAAAATCGCGTTGGAGAAACTAGACATGAAACATTGTCGTTCAATATTGGCACTATATTGACCTTATACAAAGCTCAGAAAGTCAGCGGTTGATAGAGAAATCTATGTACTATGTCTATCTGATAAATCAGAAATGAGGATATCTATAAATTAGACAATAGACATGGAGTCAATGTATTTAACATAGCATGTGAAGATAAAGTAGCAATGCGCAGGGAGAATAGTTTGTATATAACCGAAGACTTCGGGATCCTACGAGATGATGAATGATCCTGCATCAGAAACAGTGCTGGAAGACCCTCACATAACTGTTAGAATGGAATTGCTGGGTAAGAGGAACAAAATTTTATGGAAGTTCTTGCATGATACGTTATGCCCAGCAAAGTTTGTCTGTTGGAAGGTCGACAAAATGTTTCACCTTTTAAATGCAATTAGAGTTCGCTGTTCGTTGCATTATTTCGTTTTATTTATGTAAGTTAGAGTAATGTGACACCGGTGGGAAATATTTTACAATATCTTAGAAGTAAGTATCATTATAAATATAAAGTAATTTGGATTCATCGCTCCCTTTTCGCCACTTTACGCAACCTAAGCTAAACTCAACAGAACTTGTCGCTGAAGTTGTGGTTATGCATATAATTAGTATGGAAAATCAGAGTTCCCCAGTACAACTAAAGCGCCAAAACACACACACAAACTTACAGCTTAACACACATAAGTACGTACGTGTGTTAAGCTGTAAGTTAACAGCTTAAGCTTCAAAGCAATAAGGCCGCCATTTAAACCGACTGGTGTTATTGTTTGTGATTATTTCTGTTTTGGTGTAGGAAAAAATATTTCATTCTTTCATTCACATTCGGGTTCATCCAATGTGGAAGTTTATATTTGACTAGACTGATAGAAATGTCACATTCAGAACCCGCATGAGTTGATTATGGAATGAAAATGTTTATCAATAAAGTAAACAATTACCGAATCACCACAGCTCTATTCAACCGCAAATGTGATAAATTCCCCCGCAGTTCGCTATAAATCAATTTATTTACTCCGGAGCTTATATTCGGTTTCAAATAATAAATAATAAGTAAGTACACAGAACCACTGCGATGTGAAATTTCACACGCGACCTCGTAATTGAATAGTTTTTTTTAATGAAACTCTCATCTGATAGACGTTAACTGGCGTACAAGGCTGTATTATTTTTAAATGTTAGTTTTATATGACGTACCTTGACGCCCCTAAAATAAGGATTATAATTCTGAACCCTCATCTTCATCTAGGTATGTCAAATCTGAGTGAAAACAGATCAAACGGACCAAATCCTAGCGTTACTCTCTTTTATTTGGAATTGCACGCACTAGCGCTACAAGACAAAACGTCCCTGCTCTCCTGGCTTCATCGCGAAAGTTTCTGTCTGGTCCTAATCTATGTTGACACTAACAGATAGGTCCGACAGATCCCCGCGATTGTATTCTTTTTTTTTAAAGACCTTTTTTTTTGAAGAAGTTGTATGACATTTGGTTAGAATTTCGCTAAGGTTGCAGTCAAGCTTTGACCACCAATAAAAATTAAAGTGGTGGCACAGTCATACCTCACTTAAACTACGAGTATGTAGTTAAAGTTAAAGAAAAATTTAGCCCATGGGCTCGGTGTAGCAGATTGGTATATTTTTGATTTATTAAAAATATTAATTCAAAAGGATCATGTGAACACAATCTAAATATATAAAAGGCAAACGTGACTGACTGACTGACTGATCTATCAACGCACAGCTCTAACCACCGGTCGGATCGGGCTGAAATTTTGCACTCAGCTATTATAACGTAGACATCCGCTAAGAAAGGATTTTAGAAAATTCCAACCCCAAAAGGGTTAAATGGGGGTTGAAAGTTTGTATAAAAGTTCGTGACACACGAACGTCAACGAACGAATCGGGATATACGTGATTTTTGGCATGGGTACCTATAGTTGACGACGGAGAGTGATATAGGCTACTTTTTATCCCGGAAAATTAAGAAGTTCCCGCGGTAATAAAACAAATTAAAGCTCGCGGACGAAGTCGCGGAAATCAGCTAGTATCATATAACGCAAATAATAAAACTTAATGTTTCTTTTAAACTGTCTATTTTTCATTGCTTATGTTTTGAAACAAATCTCGAAGGACTTTTAGGTAGGTGCGTGTCCTTAGGTTCCTATTAACAATTCAAGTTTCATAATAAAAAAAAACGAGTAGGTCAAATGAAACGAGTGCCGTAGCGGTAAATACGCAAAAGGGATCTTAAATTTGCGGTTCCCCTTTCGTACCTTGTTCAATGTATTATTATACATAAGCTTTTACAATACGGGTCTTTGCTTTTCCTGTCGGGTGAACCTTATTTTCAGTCACGTAAAAACATATTTATGGTTGTATACGCTATTCTCTTCTGATTTTCGGTCTCTTTAGGTACACACAAATAAATTTAGACTAAACAAACATCTGAAAGCGTTATAAAATGATACATCTTTGAAATACTTTTTTATTAACAACGTCTTTCAGTATACCTATATGAAATAAATGCCTTAGATGCCTTAGATGTTATGCCTTTAATAAATGGGGGCAGTTTCCTATGATTAGCTCATCCTAGTTTCTGGTTCACTCCAGTTGGTTTGATACATTTCTTCAAGTAAGTAAAGCTATTAATATTTTTCTACAGAATCATCTATAGGAAGTATTTTCCTTTACATATTTCTTTATTATTTTCAAAGAAAATTATAAGAACATTTCATATAATAGGTATGGTAAAAGTTCAAAGCAACTAACGTAGAATTAACCGATTGAACAAAATTTTCGTTCACAAACGACTCTCAAAAATAATAAGTACGATTGTACGTATATTTATCAACTTTTTCCATTAAGTCCTGTTAACTTTTCTGGAATTATCTTTCAAGTAGTTACCATCTACCTCGCGTGTATTGTGGCCCTTCGGCTACGCCTCGGGCCAGCTCAAACTACACCCTCGTTAGTAATCGGTCACTTTTTCCCCTCGGTGAACAATGTACTATATATGAAATCAAATAAAACTTTTTGTTTTCCTGTTTCGAATCGAAAAATTCCGTGTTGAATAAAATATATCAAATAACTTCTTAGAAATTCTGAAACAATATAAAATCTCGTTTAAGCCCAGTGGAATATCCTCAAGTTTAAATTTTTCTTTCGAACAAGGGATATGAAATTTTATTTTATGGACTTTACTCGTATTGATGCGTCTTGTTCGAAAGTATAATAATATTATGTCTAAGTAGGTACCTATTAATATTGTTTTAAAGATTTAAAACTACTTTAAAGTTACTTTTGTGTCATTTATTCGCAATGAACATGGTTATTTACTTTACCCGGAATTGCACTTATCGGTTTCAAAAATTGCAGTTGAGATGCAAAACCTGCAAGAATCGTATCTAGATGCACTCAGGAAAAGCCACCATTAAAGAAAGACGTGAATACGAGAATACCTAATGGACCACGATAAACCGTCCGTCAAGTTTGTAAAATCAACATGTATTCATAAACTCTACATAATTAAGTACATTTTATTTTTAATTGCAGAACAAGCTGGCACTTCATGACAATCATGCCCATACAAATTAAAGATGAGGTCTGAGGTCTAGATTGGAGCGTACTTAAGGAGCCGAAAGGGCGTTCCATATCTTAGCGGTTCGTATGAGAGATATTAATAAGAAGAAATAAGAAAGAGAATAAAAAACACTTCTGCGAGATGTTTGGATGAATAGAATAGAATCTAAGGATAGTTCGAAGTTCCGTCATAGAACTTGTTTATAATCAAACATTGGCGCGGTCAAACCAGTCTAGTAGGCAATAGATGTGATCTTTTCCCTTCTAGCTGATGCCCGCGACTTCGTCTGCGTGGATTGAGGATTTTTGGTTCCGGCGGGAACTCTTTAATTTTCCGGGATACAAAGCAGCCTATGTGTTAGTCCAGACTATAATCAATCTCTCGGATGTACTTGACACATACATCCGTTCAGCCGTTCTAGCGTGATTGAGTAACAAACAATCATCCATACAAACTTTCGCATTAATAATATAATATTTGCATGGAAGTATATATTTGAAGCATTGAAATAGAATGAGACTAAAATTCTACATCAATGATTTGAAGTTAGTTTTATATATCAAATCATTTAATTTTACGGCCATTGGGTTTAATATATCAGATTAGGCCTAGGTATGGGCCCATTCATACGAATAATAGTGATTCCCACATCTGAAGACACACCTGATCGGTCAAAGGGTCCTAATGCGTAAAGACATCTCTGCAGCAACACCCCAAATAGGTATCACTGGCAAGATTAGTTTTGGAGAGAACAGATTTTTTAGAATAAAGAACCACTATTTTGTCAAAGCACCATACTATAACGAATATTATACAGAATAAATAAATAAAAGACTGCCGATAGAAGTGAATAAAAAAAAATAAAAAAATTGTCTTCGTAACAACGCGAGCATGTCGGTTTTCGCAAGCATGTTGGTGTTCGCGAGCATGCCGGAGCGAGGTGTCGGTGACGCGAATCCACAAGTTTACCCCCTACCAAAAAGTGCTCAACGCGGCTGAAGAAGTTTTCACTTCAAAAACTTATTGTGAAAAAAAAAACATTAGCATATAATGCCAATTATTATTTACAATTTGAGTTACACTTTAATCTTCTAACTAATTAAATAGAAACGCGTGGATAAAAATTAAGTTTCTAAATTTAGATAAAAATGTATATTAGTTGACTGCAATGCAAAATCAGCTAAAACAAATAATAATTAATTAGCTTTGATTAATACAATGCGCAGTTGTTTCTATTAACAAACAATATGGTGCATAATAAGTGAGTTTCAGAATTGGAAATTAGTATGCTGAAAATATTATAAGTGATCGCTGACATCTGTATCCAAGATACATCATTTTCATTCAGCGATTATCATAGGTATTTATTTTTTCCCGCTTTTGCTAATAACTAATAAATTTTCTTCTATGTTGTTTTAACTTATTGCGATTTATTTCTTAAAAATAAACATAAGCATAAAAATGATATCTCGGAGGAAGTTACACCTTGCCAGTTTACTTTTTGGAGTTTTTAGAAGCGGTAGACCATCCTACATTTATGATAAGCTGGGAAGGATGTACGAGGGCCGAGATAATTTCAGAGGTGCACGTAAGCCATTAAGTGTTCCGCGTCATTGCTCAGCTGCGTTTAGGGGCAGTTTTAAATATGCGGCGACCCGATGTTGGAACAATATCCCTCCACCCATTCGGGAATGCCGCAGCAAGTATACTTTTAGGCGTAAATTAAAACAGTACAGTCGACGGCTTATTTGCATACATAGCTCTAAGGCTAAAACCGCGTGCCAGCAATGCTGTGAATCACTCACGTGGTCACTCACACTGATAAACATAAACTGTCAATAATATTATCAACCTTAATTCAACAACATAAGGTTCAAACGATTTCAGTTCAATACTACCTGCCTATTAGCATAAACTGTCAACAATATCAACCTTAAGACATTAGCATTAGGTTCAAAACATTTATATTCAATAAACTTGTCTATTGTGATTGTTTATTTCATCGCTTTATCAGTAACCACTCCCAGTGTCGTGGTAATATAGTTGGAAATTGATATACGAGGCATCATATGACCTAGGTTCGAATCTCTTATTGCAGTTTTTATTTTGTTTTGAATAAATGACTGTTTGTTATTCTTTATTATAATAGATCTTTATTTACAGACATAACATCCATTTATAAACGTTACTTACTATTTGTAACTATGTTAGTGGTGTTAATTAATAAAACAAACAAAATAAATTGGATGAAACACTTTTTATTAGATAATCGACTTTATTTTCATTGTTATCATGTTACATTTTCTCAAAAGTAATAAATAACTTCAGCTACTTTTTCTATAATTTTTTAAGGTTATAGCTTAAGTAATCGTTTTCATAAAGAAAAGAAAATTGAAGCTAAACCTTAAAAATCTAGTAACCAATGGGCGGCGCTGCTTTTTTGTCTGTTAATTTTGATAAGATATACTAATAATAATTATTAATAATAATAAAACACGTTATGTTTCATATTTAAAGACTTAAAAATTAAATTTTATATAGCTTTAAAAGTATTACTTATCAATAGAACCTCCACTTTTTTCAATAACAGCAAGCAAGCGCCGCCGGGTTAATCCGTTTGTAATATTGGGACAGATATCCGTTCCCCTAAATATATTCTCCCATACTCCCAACAGTGAGCCTCCGTTTCCTCTGCAGTCCTTTCATTTCGCATATTATCCCACCTTTGCACCATCAAACCTCATAATATTCAATAGGATTTAAGTTTGGTGATCTTACTGGCCAGGGAATAACTGTTGTCTGGGTTTTGATTAAACCAATTACGCAATATATGTGCTCGATGCACAGGACAACAATTATCATGCACAAAATGATAGTTGTGGCACATCAACAGCTGGACAACACTACCATGTCTTATAATGTGCAGCTTTGGCGCTGGTGTTTAAGTATCGAACATGTTCGCGAACTCGACAGTTGGTATGAAGCTATTGTTCTCATATTGTTTATCCATAATATTATGTCTTCGTTGTGAAGCATTACTCTCTTCGTCGGGATGCGACACCCAACTTGGTTGTCCACTAAAAACCAAACAGCGAGATTAAAATAACCACTTTTGAAACTACTAAGTATCTTGCCTAAATTTAATAGTTATTTACTTATAAAACGTTATGTAACAAATCCTAAGTTTATGAACACACATTTTTTAACAATAAAAACAATAGTTACTCACGGTGAAACCAGTTTCATTGCAAATTTGAGCTATATTGTATTCGATATTATTTAGCTCATTAATAATATGCATCCTCTTCTGCATATTAATATTAGCCTGCATTATTGTTGAAGATAAGAAACAGCAAAACTTTGTAAATTATAATAATTTTGTAGTATTTGCTAGTAACGACTAACGATTGTCAAATCTTCCGTCCGTCAGTACTCAGTGACCATGGGTGCGTTCCGAAATACACTGAGAGCACTGGAAGTCCCCAGTAAAGAGCACTGCCAGTGCTCGCAGTGCTTATAACGGAACACACACCATATCTGTTCAGTGATATTTTAAACTACCCGCATATGCTATTACTGGTATAAAAATATCACTCATCAAATAAAAACAGTAAAAACAGCTTACACGGGGTCGAGATTTGAACCTACAACAGTTGCGTTGCGCAGTCTGAGTAGTTCCACGCCTCGCCATTGAGCTCACTTACTTGGGGTGTGAAATTATCGATATTACGCAGCTATTACAATACCTACAAGCTGAATGACTTATATTATACTACTGTAAGTGTGTGGGTGTCCGACCGCATGCAAAGCAACTTGTTTGCTTATTCTATATGCAATTTTGACGCTGACTGTACATTTTGTTGAAACAAACGGAACATGAAAATGTCGCTGTTGATATATCGATTATATAGTATTTGATAAAAAGTTTACAATTTTATAATTTGTATACATTCAGCGTATAATTCTTTTAATTTATTTGCATGTAGTCTATTGTATAATATCTTCTCAATATATACGTTTATAATTAAATATTTAAAATTCTTTTAATATTTGTATATATTTCTTTAATGTTTACTCACATAATGTTTAGTTTGTTGCTTCTCTTGTTTTGGCGTTGAATATGAATAATACAATATGTGATTTTGCTTTGACTTATGTTTAGTGAAATAAAGATTTGTGAATTATTGTTAAAGTTTATAGAGGTATAAGTATTCGCATCCGTTGGCTGTGACGTCACGGCTGAAAATCAGCGTCCGGCATCATGCATGCATTTGTATGTATGATGCTGGGCACACGGCTGAGCTGTACACCCATTCCGGGTGGTGTCACAGACAAACATATTTGTGTGTACAGATATGTATGACAGGTGATTGTCTGCAACACCATTTTTGAATAAATGTATTTTCTTTCTTTCTTTCTTTCTTAATCAAAACGTAGTAAAAGTTTCAAAAGACCCGCTGAGTACAATAACAAAAGGTTTCGAAGGAGTAAAATAACAATAGGATGAAAGTGATTACTTTTTGAAGTAAAACCGAAATTATAAGTATGTAAGAAAAACCAAAATTTGACCCTGACAAGAAGGCTCCGTTTAATAAAATATTAGTAAATTTACATTATTTTATTTAAAGTTTCAAGTACAACAACGAAATACTGATTTGAGCTTTGAAGCGGCTATAAAATTATTATTAATAATGGGAGATTTTTGTATTTAGTTCGTTAATTAGGGGGACGATGCAGTCTAAGATGGAAGCAGGGTGACTTGGAGTGGGCGTGGCACATTTTAATAAACTCATATATGCGGCAACGTACCGAAACGCTAAATTACTCATTGTCTTTGAGACAGCCGAACGGTAAGTAACTATAACTTTGGCCAAAGCCTCCCAGACAAAACTTTAAGATACCCTAAAAATTTCCAAGCTCCTTCCAATCTGACCTGGGATATCCCACTTGTAAAAAACTGACATAGAACCTATATGCCATTAGGATGTTGAAAATTTTCCTAATAAGATTACAGTCATTCGAGGGAAAAGGATAGAATGCCAACTGTCATCCTATAATAGCATCAGGATATGATAGTACCTACCAAACTTTTAAAGTAAAATCTGGAAATTCAGTCATAAAGTATAATTTTCCGCTCGGTTTCAGCCTCCTCTAATTCGAGCAAACTTTTCACCCGCATAGCAAATGTAGCATAACATTGCGAAAGTAGCAATTGAGTTTTTATTTACCGGCTTGTTCCGTTTAATACTCCTCCGGTCAACTTAAAATGTTATATTTTCGCAGTTACAAAAAGATTTAAAAGTGAATAAATTGAAGTTATTTTACTTTGGCATTTTGTAGAATTGAAGTGGTAAGTATAAAGTGTACCTACGGCGAAAATCGTACTACACGAATTACTTAGATCTAACACAGACGACCGCTTATTTTCAAAGACCGATTTTTATAACTAACACGCAAACGTGTGAATAAATAAATGAAATAAATGACTTGACATGGGCAATCTTTGGCCGATTCAACGCATGCTGGCTATGGTTTATGAATATTATGGTAAGTTTTATAAAACATAATATTATAATACTGGTACATACTTACTCATTACTTCTGTGTGTGGTTTATTTAAAACTGAATGCCGCACCAATGTCCTGCATTTGCCAATTTCATTTTCGGTCGTTATATATGGTTCCGACATGAGTCCGACTATAATGATCGGTCGTCTACGATACCTTTTATAAGAGTAAAGAGGAGCACAATTCTATTAATTTTTAATTAATTAACAAATAAAATGGTAACCTTTTTAACTGGATAGCTCAGTAAAACGTATAATTTTCGTTGCATTTCTGCCAATTATAATTCGAGAGTACCTACTTAATAAAATTTAAAAATGCCGCTTGAGGTTGCTGGTAAGTTTAAGTTTTCCCATACAAATTCTTTTGCGGCTTAATCAAAATTCGTTTTCCTTTGTGCTTAAATAATTAAAATTCTTCGTTTGATATTTAGTTTGTAAGCATATTACATTGAAAACAATTTGTAAAAGATTTATTGAATTAATTCGCATGAAAATATTTAAATAGGAAAATGCATGTCAAAAATGCGTTTTTGCGGAGATCCTTTCAAGACTTGTGGCTTTGTAATTTCACATATTGGTAGAAAAAATCTGTTCCAAATATTTCCTTTATCCTACCAATATCATTAAAATATGTGCGAATGTGTGTTTGATTGTTGGTCTATCCTCCACGCCGCAATGGAGCAATGGATCTACGTGACATTTTGCATGTATTTAAACTATATACTTGTAAAATGGCATGGGCTTTTTGGAGGAAAATCAGAGAATTTCCGCGTGATTCTTAAAAATATAAATCCAAGCGGAGTAAGTCGCGGGCACCAGCTAGTTATAACAGTAAAAGTTCAACGGTTCCGTCGGTTCGGTCTATGGGCGGTGCAGATAATATCTCTCTGAATCTTTGCTGTATGTAAACGACAGTAGATAGCTTTATCACAGGCCACAGCGAATAGGACATCTAATTTTCTTATCGTGGTGAGCTTGCGAAGTTTTTTATAATCTTATCTATAGCATGGTTTGCTGATTTATTTTTGTTTAAAGTATGCACTTATCAAGAAAGAACTGTTTGAAAAAAATTCATTTAAATGAAACATGATTTGAACCCAATTAGGTACTGGGAAAACGCTAATGAAATCAAATCTGATAAATAAATTAAGCAAACCGCTACACTACAAATTTTCAGATTTATCAAGCAACTAGCTGATGCCCGCGACTTCGTCCGCGTGGAATAAGTTTTTTAATTCCCACAGGATCTCCTTAATTCTCCGGGATAAAAAGTAGCCTATGTCACTCTCCGTCCTCAACTATACCCATGCCAAAAATCAAGTCGATCCGTTGCTCCGTTGCTGCGTGATTGAAGGACAAACCAACAAACAAACACACTTTTGCATTTATAATATTACTAGCTGATGCCCGCGACTTCGTCCGCGTGGATTGTGGTTTTTCGGTTCCCGCGGGAACTCTTTAATTTTCCGGGATAAAAAGTCTATCTCTGTGCCAAATTTCATCCAGATCCGTTCAGCTGTTGGAGCGTGATTGAGTAACAAACATCCATACATCCATACATCCACACATCCATACATCCATACATCCATTCCAAACTTTCGCATTTATAATATTTATTTGATCATGCAATAAACCTAATGTTTTATTTATTATTATATTTGTCTAAATAGCCTAGAAGCAGAATATACTTATAGAAGTTCTATAATAAGGTGTCACACTGTCCACACGAGTCATGAAGTGATTCCCGCATCTATCAAGCCTTGGCTGAGCGAGCAAAGGATCTCAATTATACGTGACACTTCGTTATCTCACGTCTTTCTTTTATAACACCATTGATGTAGAATTTTAGTACCACACACAAAGAATATCTTAAACCTATTCTGAACATAGTAAGGTAAATAAAGCTCTGCCAGTTTCCAAAAAGTTTATGGCTTGAGTTGGTTCTGCGAAATAATATAATCGTCTTGCATGTATAATAAACTTATAACTGGCCCGGTGGCAAATATTGGAACAAATTTTTATGCCTGTTAATTGTTTGTTTTTGGAGTTTATCTCCTTTCTAAAATAGATTTTCATATATAAGCCCGGGGTATGAACATTTATGGGGAGTAAATTTAAACTTTCTCCGTTACGTTATTGACTTTGTTTCCATGGTAACACTTGTTTATGTTTCCATTACAATGTAATGTATATTGATGAATATAAATTATATAAATAAATGTATCAAGCATGCTTTCAGTAATATAAAAAACTAGTATGGCGCGTGGTTGCGCGGCCCGCTACAGCGGACTGCGTAGTGGACTGCGTGGTCCACTGTCTACTTACTCGCTGTCCTACTATCCTGCCCCCCGATTATGTAAGAATGGCCGATCAAATCGTCAAAGTTCGGCGTGAAAGTAAAATAAACCATAACAGCATTAAATTAGAGCTCAATTTCGAAACACGAAATTGAGTTCTAATTCAATGCTATCAATCTAATTCAATGCGATAATCGGGCAGCTAGTTTACTGTCTACGTGTTCTGATCTGAACAACACACTGCTATGCTAGTGAGCACAGTGGAAGCGCCAGCACGCCAAGCGTCCGACGTAAAAGAAAATTCTCATAAAGGAAAAACATAAAACAAAGACCACCAACCCCCCGCCCCTCCCTTTTTGTTTGAGCAGCCCCTAAGTAGGTACCTATCTTTAGTACCCTGACCGTGCTCCTCACCCATCATCCGAACCTTCGATCATCATCTCTCTCCATATTTTTTTCTCCGAACCATTCGTCAAAATGAGATTTCTTCCATAAAAACAAATCTTGAAAAGGAACCGTAGTCTTGCATAGTTCTACACTTGTAGCCTCTTCAATATTCGCCATACATTTTCTATGGAAAATAAATTCCGCCATCTTGAATTTTTTTCCTGCTCATCAAGTAGACCTTCATGTTCCGATCATCTTTTGCCAAGAAACCACTCTTCCATCTTTTATACTCTCCGAGATAGACACCGACGAAATTTGTATGGCGGCCATCTTAAATCCGCCATTTTGAATTTTTTTTTCAGCTCACTGTCAATCGGATGAAGTTTCGAGTGACATTTGGTCGAACACCCCCCACCTATCTTCAATACCCTTTTCTATGGAAAAATAAATTCCGCCATCTTGAATTTTTTTCCTGTTCATCAAGTAGACCCTCATGTCCTGATCATCTTTTGCCAAGAAACCACTCTTCCATCTTTTATACTCTCCGAGATAGACACCGTCGAAATTTGTATGGCGGCCATCTTAAATCCGCCATTTTAAATTTTTTTTCAGCTAACTGTCAATTGGATGAAGTTTCGAGTGACATTTGGTCGAGCACCCCCCACCTATCTTCAATACCCTGGCTGGTGCTCTTCATCCGTCTTCGAAATCCTCAATCATCAGCTCTCTCCGTATTTTTCCTCTTAATGAATTTTTGTCTTGTATACGAAGCGATGAGTGAAAAAAAAAATGTTCATACAAAATTTTACAGGAGAGGTGATCAATCAGTCAATCAGCACGAGCAGCTATATATATATTAACTAGTGTTTCGCTCTGTGCGCGAGCTGCTAAAGCAGCTCGCGGGCCGTGTTAGTCTCAAATTTTGAAGGATGGGTGGTGGTGTTTCAGCTTTATGCAAAAAATATGGGATTAGAAAAGGAAAATTAAAAAAGGGAAGATCACAAACATAAGTTTTTTGAAAGGAGTCGCATGCATAAGCTACTTTATAATATTTTTTTAAAGATATACTATTTTTTAAAGAAACAGTAGGTATACATTATGTGAAATTAAGCAATAATTGTTATTTTTTTTAAATCAGCCACGTATTTAAATATTTATAATTTTAGCCAGGAGTAGAACATTAAAGATAATGTATATTGAAGATTATTAAATATCAACAAAACGGTTTTTTTTTTAGTTCAAGCCTGTATTTAAATTACTTCTTGTAAATAATTTAAGCTACGTGAAAAATCATTCATTCATTGTTCATTGGAAATTATTTTATCTACTCCAGCATCGAAAAGTTCCAACGAAACCGGTCAATTTCAAAATGACGCTGATTTTATAAATTTTGGTAACAGTTTCCTGTTTTGTGATATTAGGGATCCTCAGATATCGAATTTGAACGAAATCGCTACAATAACAAAGAATATCTAAATGGCGCTGATTTAAATTTTGGTAACAGTTTCCTGTATTGAAATCCCAGGGAGTCCAAAATATCGATTTTGAACCAAATCGCTCAATTAACAAAGAGTTTTAAAATGGCGCTGATTTTGTACAACTTTGGTATCAGATTCAGTTTTGTAATCCCAGGGAACCCTAAATATCGATTTTGAACGAAATCAGTCAATTAACAAAGAATTTTAACATGGCGCTGATTTTTTAAAACTTTTGTATCAGTTTTGTGATCCCAGGGAACCCTAAATATCGATTTTGAACGAAATCGGTCAATTATTAAAGAATTTCAAAATAGCGCTGATTTTTTTAACTTTGGTAGCAGTTTTCTGTTTTGTAATCCCAGGGAACCCTAAATATCGATTTTGAACGAAATCGGTCAATTAACAAAGAATTTCAACATGGCGCTGATTTTTTAAAACTTTTGTATCAGTTTTGTGATCCCAGGGAACCCTAAATATCGATTTTGAACGAAATCGGTCAATTATTAAAGAATTTCAAAATGGCGCTGATTTTTTTAACTTTGGTATCAATTTCCTGTTTTGGAATCCCAGGGAGCCCTAAATATCGATTTTGAACGAAATCGGTCAATTAACAAAGAATTTCAAAATGGCGCCGATTTTTTAAACTTTGGTATCGGTTTCCTGTTTTGTAATCCTAATCCCAGGTAGCGTAAATATCGATTTTGAACGAAATCGGTATATTAACAAAGAATTTCAAAATGGCGCTGATTTTTAAAATTTTGGTACCAGTTTCCTGTTTTGTAATCCCAGGGAGCCCTAAGTATCGATTTTGAACGAAATCAGCCAATTGACAGGGTATTTCAAAATGGCGCTGATTTAAATTTTGGTAACAGTTTCCTGTATTGAAATCCCAGGGAGCCCTAAATATCGATTTGGAACGAAATCGGTTATATTAATTAATTTCAAAATGGCGCTGATTTTTTTAAAAATTTGGTACCAGTTTCCTGTTTTGTAATCCCAGGGAGCCCTAAGTATCGATTTTGAATGAAATCGGTCAATTAACAAAGAATTTCAAAATGGCGCTGATTTTTTACAACTTTGGTATCAGTTTCCTATTTTGTGACCCCAGGGAGCCCTAAATATCGATTTTGAACGAAATCGGTCAATTAACAAAGAATTTCAAAATGGCGCTGATTTTTTTTACTTTGCTATCAGTTTTCTGTTTTGTAATCCCAGAGAGACCTAAATTATATCGAATATGAAAGAAATCGGTACATTATCAAAGTATTTCAAAATGGCGCTGGTTCACTTTTTCATTAAAATCAACAGATCTTATAATGTAACGGAAAATCGACGACATTAAAATTGCAGGATGTGTGCTATTTGGGGTGTACGTACGGGTTTGTTGGTAGGTGGGTATTTCGGTTGGCGGGTATGTCGGTAGGCGGGTATGATGGTAGGCGGGTAAGCAGGTAGGCGGGTATGCAGGTAGGCTGGTATTCAGGTAGGCGGGTATGTTGGTAGTTTTATGTTTTTTTTTTCATGCCTTTGGTCGAACTCTTTCTTCAATACCCTGGCCGTGCTTATCACCCGTCTCCGAAATCCTCAATCATCAACTCGCTTCACATTTTTGCTCCCAAAGATTCGTTAGAATGAGAGTCCTATAATTAAAACAAAGTTTGAAAAGGAACTACAAGTACCCAGTCTTTTATAGTTCCTAATCGCCATATAATTTGGTATGAAAAAAAAAAACCGCCATCTTAAATTTTTTTTATTTCGCTAAATAGACCTCCTCGGCCTGATCATCTCTTGCCAAGAAACCACACTTCCATCTCTTAAACTCTCCGAGATAGACACTGACGAAATTTTTTGGCGGCCATCTTGAATCCACCTTTTTGGAGTTTTTTTAAACTCACCGCCAATTGGATGAGGTTTCGAGTGACATTTGTTCGAGCACCTATCTTCAATACCTTGGCCGTACTCTTTACCCGTCCTCGAAATCCTCAATCATCAGGTGTCTCCATATTTTTCTTCAAGTTTAATTTTCTGACTTGTATATGAAGCCATCAGTGAAAAAAAAAATTTCTTACAAAATTTTACAGGAGGAAATTTTTGGGGAAATTCTTGAAAAGTACCCCAAATGTGGCAACACTGTTTAGATATCTCGATACTGCCGGTCCAGTTACACAATCGATCCATACATGTCAACTTTCCCAAATGTTGCCAACTGCGTCAAAAACGTGATCGAAATTTTGAAAAACAAAAAAAGAATACAAAATGGCCGCCACCTCGTCTCACAGTAACATTTAACATAGCTTTATAATTTTCCCGTAAACTACAGGATATACCGCTCCTGATGACGTTTCAAATTTTCATCTCGCTCGCACCCAGCCGAAATGATCGCCCCTGAAACAAGACCATGTCGAAAATTACTTTTACTTTGATAAATTCCAGTGTTGCCAGACCTCGGCGACGAAAATACCCAAATGTCATTCGTACAAGTAGGTCAAGTGGTTGCTCGTACTCGAATTTTGCAAAAAATACGTAAGTATTCCGATTTTTTAATTTTTGGGGTAAATCTTGAAAATATTTCGAGAAATGGGGTAATTTTTCCCCAATCCATACCTCGAGTCTGTACACACAATCGCCCAGTACAAGTCGAAACGATCTGACTTTACCAACTGTGAGAAATTTGAATTTTAAAATTGCGTTTTTTCGTACCTCAAACCGAACGGCCGCCGCGACAGCTGCCATCTTGAATTTTTAAAAACCATTTCCATTCTGTCAAAATACAGGATAATTGTAGTTGAAAAAAGAAAAAATTGTTATGCTCGACCACGCCGTTTCGGATCTGCGGAGCCGCGGTTCGGGGTCGAAAAATCAAAAATTTGAAAACACTACAGCTCAGCCGCCATCTTGGTTTTCCAATTTTTTCCACTTTTTCTATTGATCGTTTCTTAATTTCTTCAATAATTGTGAGTTGTAACGAAATCGGTTGGAAAACAAAAAAGTTACAAAAAGCACTATGGCCGCCATCTTGTTTTTCCAAAATATCATATTTTTTCCCTACTCCCATCCTGCACCCGAACACATCTCCCATACATCATTGTATCGTTTTCTGTCTCTTTCTTGGAGAACAATAAATTTTGCTAATGAGTCCTAATCGCCATATAATTTGGTATGAAAAAAAACATTCCGCCATCTTGATTTTTTTTTCATTTCGCTAAATAGACCTCCTCGTCCTGATCATCTCTTGCCAAGAAACCACTCTGCCATCTTTTTTACTTTCTGAGATAGACACCAAATAAATTTGTATGGGGGCCATCTTAAATCCGCCATTTTAAATTTTTTTTCAGCTTATTGTCTATTGGATGAAGTTTCAAATGACATTTGGTCGAGCACCCCCCACCTATCTTCAATACCTCGGCCGTGCTCTTTACCCGTCTCCGAAATCCTCAATCATCAGCTGCCTCCATATTTTTCTTCAAGTTTAATTTTCTGACTTTTATACGAAGCCATCAGTGAAAAAAAATTTTTTCATACAAAATTTTACAGGAGGAAATTTTGGGGAAAATCTCGAAAACTACCTCAAATATGGCAACACTGTTAAGATATCTCGATACTGCCGATCGACTTACACAATCGATCCATACATGTCAACTTTCCCAAATGTTGCCAACTGCCTGAAAAACGTGATAGAAATTTTGAAAAACACAAAAAGAATACAAAATGGCCGCCACCTCGTTCCACAGAAACATTTTACATAGTTTTATACTTTTCCCGTAAACTACAGGATATACCGCTCTTGATGACGTTTCAATTTTTCATCTCGCTTGCACCCAGCCGAAATGATCGCCCCTGAAAAAAGACCATGTCGAAAATCACTTTTACTTTGATAAATTCCAGTGTTGCCAGACCTTGACGACGAAAATACCCAAATATCATTCGTACAAGTGGGACACGTGGTTGCTCGTACTCGAATTTTGCAAAAAGTCCGTATTTCGATTTTTTAATTTTTGGGGTAAATCTTGAAAATTTCCCGAGAAACGGGGTAATTTTTTTTCCCCAATCCATACCTCGAGTCTGTACACACAATCGCCCCGTAAAAGTCGAAACGCTCCGACGATGCCAACTGTGAAAAATTTGAGTTTTAAAATTGCGTTTTTTCGTACCTCAAACAAAAAGGCCGCCGCGACAGCCGCCATCTTGAATTTTTAAAAACCCCTCCCATTCTGTCAAAATACAGGATAATTGTAGGCGAAAAAAGAAAAAATAATTATGCTCGACCACGCCGTTTCGGATCTGTGGTGCCGCGGTTCGGGGTCGAAAAATCAAAATTTTCAAAACACTACAGCTCGGCCGCCATCTTGTTTTTCCAATTTTTTCCACTTTTTCTATTAATCGTTTCCTAATTTCTTCAATAATTGTGAGTTGTAACGAAATCGGTTGAAAAACAAAAGAGTTACAAGAATCACGTCGGCCGCCATCTTGTTTTTCCGAAATGTCATAATTTTTCCCCACTCGAATCCCGCACCCGAACACATCTCCTCTACATCATTATATCGTTTTCTGTCTCTTTCTAGGAGAACAATTATGTCAATGAGTGAGTCAGTCAGTGGTAATTGAGCTATATATAGTATAATGAGTTAATTTACCCTCATTTACTAATATAGGTATATATTTTATAATCGTTCGTAAAGAGTAAACACCAGTCGTGCGTCGGTGCTGACACACAAAATTTTTATGTTTTATTTTTGACTAGCTAATGCCAGCGCCTTCATCCGCGTGGAAAAAGTTTTTTATTTCCAGGGAAATTCCTTAATTTTCCAGGATAAAAAGTAGCCTATGTCACTCTCCTCAACCATAGCCGTGCAAAAAATCACGTCGATCCGTTGCTCTGTTGCGGCGTGATTGAAGGACAAACCAACCAACAAACACACTTTCACATTAATAATATTAAGTAAGATAGTATAACGATGAAAGCTTTTATGATACATTATGTGCACATCAGGTATAATAAACTCGTATTAATAATTTTCAGGCTGATGTGTCTGAACCGAACCTTGAGCAAAGGCAAATTTCTCCTTCCATTTATCACGCTCTATACCTAGATATTTGGGGCCTAAAGTTCATAATATATGCCTCGAATTCATTGATGCCTCGGTCTAATATCATCCATACTCTATACTTAATATTAATATCTCATTTAAAACGTATACGTAAAATAAACCATTTAGTATGTAAACACTTGACAAAAACAAATTTGATAAAGGTCGCTGTAGCCTGTAACGTAATGAAAACACTCCCTTGACGCAAAAGTTATGTGACAGAACGTTAGTTTATTTATCTTAAGAGATAAACGTCATAAAAACATTAAGGCTCTATTCGTAAAGGCGTATAAATTAATAAAGCTAACTACTAATTTACATAAAAGTTGTACATGCGTATGTTTCTTTATTTAGTCCCGGTTTGTACCGATAAAAATTCTCTGCTGATTTCTTTAATGTCTAATGTCTATTTTGACTAATTTGATAAATGGAGATTGCTTGCATCCTGGAATACCTACGATTACTGGAATTTCGACGACCTCCCTGGCGCAGTGTTGAGCGCTGTTGTCTTAAGGTGGGAGGTCCCGGGTTCGATCCCCGGCAGGGTCAATTTGGGAATTTATAATTTCTGATTTTTCTCTGGTCTGGCCTGGTGAGAGGCTACGGCTGTGGCTAGTTACCACCCTACCAGCAAATACGTGCCGCCAAGCGATTTAGCGTTCCGGTACGATGCCGTGTAGAAACCGATTAGGGATACGGGTTTAATATAACTGCCATGCCCCAACAGGTTAGCCCGCTATCATCTTAGACTGCATCATCACTTGCCATCGGGTGAGATCGCAGTCAAGGGCTAACTTGTAGTGGATAAAAATAAATAAATAGATACTTAAAATAATATTGAAATTCATCTGCAAGGCCAGCCTAACCGACTTGAAAATAATCTACACTAGAGGTCGCCCGCGAATTCGTCCGCGTACAATCTCTGATTTCTAAAATTATTCAATTTTCCCGCTGCAAAAAGCCTGTCTATATAGGCTTTATATAGCTAATGCAGGTTTATTAAATTTAAAACTAAAAATCCACATGCTTGATTAGCAAAGGCCGTAGCTAGACCAGACCAGAGAAAACTCAGAAACCCCGCTGGGGATCAAGCACGGGACCTCCCACTTAAGGACGAAAGCGCGCTCACCGCTGCGACAGGAAGGTCGTCCAAAATAGTTTAAGAACTTCATGATGAGGATTCTGTTTGTTGCAGCCCTTAAGGTATGTACTCATGTAACATCTGGTTGTAATTCGCAATCATTTTCGCGATTACCGCGCGCCTCGCATTTCGTTAATTTTATTTTAAAAGTTTACTCTGTGGAATTAACGCGCAACCGTCTGCGCTAAACTGGCATAACTACAAATATGTCAACGCAGAATAAGTACCTATTTTTTTTTTAAATCCACTACAAGTTAGCCCTTGACTGCGATCTCACCTGATGGTAAGTGACCATGCAGTCTAAGATGGTAGCGGGCTAACCAACCTGTTACGGGTATGGCAGTTATATTGAACCCATACCCCTAGTCGGTTTCTACACGGCATCGTACTGGAACGCTAAATCGCTTGGCGGTAGGTACGTCTTTGCCGGTAGGGTGGTAACTATCCACGGCCGAAGCCTCCGGTATTTACCGGCAAAGACGTACCTCCAAGCGATGTCGCGTTCCGGTACGATGCCGTGTAGAAACCGATTTGAGGGATATGGGTATAATATAACTGCCATACCCCCAACAGGTTAGCCCGCTACCATCTTAGACTGCATCTTCACTTACCATCAGGTGAGATTGCAGTCATGAGCTTGTAGTGGCGTAAAAAAAACTAAACTCGTACGCTATTTGAATTAAAAAATAGTTTAGGCCACTTTTGCTCCGGTGAATTTTAATACAGTTGAAACGGCGGCATGATACGTGCTATGATTTTAATAAGTTGTATAATTTAGCAATAAAACGTATGTATGTAGTATGAGTCTATCTTTAGTAGCTTATTACACACACATTTAATTGTAAAGAAAAAACATGCAGAGCCAGCAACATTCAAGGGTTCTCACTAAAAAGGCTTTTAAAAAATTTGAAGGACTGTATTTTGATTTTCCGAGGTGCCAGCTATCTAGTCAGTCCATCGACCATACAACTAATAGACTCCTCATATAGGGCGAACACTTTCAGACAACACATCAGACTTAATAGGTCTTATATAATTCCACGCCCTTGTAACAAAACCTACCGAGTTATTTAAATATTAATTAGAGTATATCGATAATTAATTATCGATAAATAATTATTAGGAGTTAGGACCCCATCCCATTTGATTTATGATTTTTTTGACCTTGAGTAGACCAATCAGCATTTAGTACCCCGCGCCCGCTTACTTGAGTCATTTGACTGAATTGTTTGCATTACGAAAGCATAGTAATTAGGCGTCTATTGGTTGTGTGGTCGATGAGTCAGTCAGTGTAAATTTTTTTTCAACAATGCCTCATGAAAACATCATGAAAACCATATTATGTAAACGTAAAAGACGAATGTAAAAACCATATGTAAACAAAGAAGTCAGAGCCACATTTAAAAAAAATTTAAAAGTTTGGTCTTGTTTTTTTGTAAACTTTCATACTAATATGATAAATGCGAAAGTAGGTTTGTTTGTTGATTTGTCTTTCAATTACGCCGCAACAGAGCAACCAAGTCGCGGGCATCAGCTCGTAGTACTTAAATAAAAACAAATTACGAGACAGAGACTATTCCTGCAGTCAAACTTTGCTTTATTTTGCAGGATTAACTTAGTGTATTGGCGTGCAAGCGTACATCCATACTAATATTATAAATGCGAAAGTGTGTCTGTCTGTCTGCTACGCTTTCCCGGCCCATATTTTTAACCGATTTTGCTGAAATTTGGTATAGAGGTAGTTTATATCCCGGGGAAGGACATAGGCTGTTTATCCCGGAAAATTAAGGAGTTCCCGCGGGAATCAAAAAACCTTAATCCACGCGGATGAAGTCGCGGAAATCATCTAGTAAGAAATAAATAAATAAATCCATATGTCATAAGCCTTTAAGGGATATTTTAGCTAATATAAGTAATCTCAGAAGTCTAATACGAAAGTTGTATAAAGTTTAAACGGGAGTTAAAAACTTTAATCAGGTTTGTCGCTATTAACTATATGAAGTGATAACAATTTTACGACTGGGTGTTAGAGTTGTGTGGAACCTCTATTGCTAGAGCAATATAAGCCATAGACCTTAGAGTTTATTAACAAGATAAAGTTCAAAATTAAAATCTATTAAAATACCACCACGCGCGGACGGTTCCTATGAGATCCTGACTGTGGGAGTTTTTGTCTGGTGGGAGGCTTCGGCCGTGGCTAGTTTCCACCCTACCGGCAAAGAGGTGCAACCAAGCGATTTAGCGTTTAGACCGATGCCGTGTAGAAACCGATTAGGGTATTGGTACTTCCTAATTAAAGACCTAGATAATTGTATATAGGCCACTTTTTGTCCCGGAAAATCAAAAAACTTCCAACGGGATTTTCGAATAACTTAAATCCATGTGGACGAAGTCGCGGGCGTCAACTAGTAATTTGCAAAGAAAAAGATTAGTATTTAAGTAATGTGGAAAAACTAATTGCCCAGAAAGGTTGAAGTGCATTCTCGCGTCATGACAAAAACTGAGCGTAGTTTGTTAATGAGGTAACATGTTTAGAACTCCAGGCTAACCAGCAAGTAAATGTCTTTAACTTATGAGTAAAGTGGATTTTTTCTTATATATTCTTGATTATATTGCACAAAATTCAGGAAAGTTCCCCCTAATGCGTCCCTAGAATCGAACCCCGCGAACTTTTTCGAGATATAAAATAGCGAAGCTGTGCTGGTGGCTCCATCATCGAATATACAGATTTTGATAGCTTAAATCTCAGTAACCTAACGCTTTAAAAGATTTTGTCTCATATAATACTTACTTGTATCCATCTATCTATCAAATAAATATTATAAATGCGAAAGTTTGGATGTATGGATGTATGTTTGTTACTCAATCACGCTCCAACGGATGAACGGATCTGGATGAAATTTGGCACAGAGATAGATTATAGTCTGGAATAGCACATAGGCTACTTTTTATCCCGGAAAATTAAAGAGTTCCCGCGGGAACCGAAAAACCTCAATCCACGCGGACGAAGTCGCGGGCATCAGCTAGTATCTATATATATAAAATTCAAAGTCCTGACTGACTGACTTATATATCAACGCACAGCCTAAACCACTGTGGCTAGAAACTTGAAATTTTGACAGTAGGTTTCTTTTGTGACGTAGGCGCTCACTAAGGAAAGATTTTTCAAAATTCCACCCTTAAGGGGGTGAAATAGGGGTTTAAAGTTTGTATGAAAGTCCGTCATTTCTCAAGTTATATCTATGAAACTTGGTATTTGAGCTTCTGGTTTAAAATAAAGAAATAGATGCTTCACAGTTTTTGAAAATCCCACCCCCAAAGGCTTTAAATAGGGGTTGAAAGTTTGTATGAAAGTCCTTCATTTTTCAAGTTATAAACATGAAATTTGGTATTTGTGCTCCTGGTTTAAAATAAAGAAATACGTGTTTCACAGTTTTTGAAAATTTTATCCCCAAGAACGTTAAGTAGAGAGTTTGTCCTTCAATCACGCCGCAACAGAGCAATGGATCAACGTGATTTTTTGCATGGTTATAGTTGAGGACCTGGAGAGTGATATATAGGATTTAACCCGGAAAATTAAGGAGTGCCTGTGGGAATTAAAAACTTATGCCTACGCGAACGAAGTCGCGGGCGTGCGCTAGTTGATTAATACAGGTTTTAAGATAGGTCGCTATTTCAAAAAATAAAAATGGTGGAAAGTAGGAAAAAACAAAGGTGTTTAACCTTTGACACGGAAGTAAAAGGAAGTGACTTGCATCCGGAAGAACATAGAATTATGTTACGTTCGAAAATAAAAGTGTTTCCAAACATCACTCGAATCACTAATCCATGCCGTCAAGGATAAAGTTGCAGGCGTCAGCTTTTCCTATAAAAATACCGCAGCATATTTGAGTGAGTTTTCTTAAAATTTCCCGATATCAAGTGGAAATGCACTCAGCACTCCACTGGTCTGGTTTTATGGCGAGGGAAGAAATAATAGAGACGTTGTTATACTAAAACACTTCTCTAGCGAGTTAAAATGTTACGACATGTGTGAGTTAACTTATGCTTGCTTTGGAATTGTCTGAATCAAATGTTATAATTGACTTTATGTTAAATTTAAGCATAATGTTATATCGTATGCCTGTTATAGGTAGACTGTTCCTACTATGTAATAGTACAATACATCGCGAGACCAGGAAGTACGCGTTTTCTGGTCGAGTGTTAGGCTATATACGAGACCAGAAATGCTCTCCCGGTCGAGGTGTGTATAGTGCTTTTCTAAAAAATGCTTTTTTTTTTAATATATTATATTATGTAATTAAAAGAAAGTCAATAAAAAAGCAACCTACTTAAGAAATATAATTTTTTTTTTGCGCTGTGAGTGCTGAGCGCGTAATACGGTAGAGTTCCAAATTTAAACTATTATAATAGGCAACGGAGGCCAAAGAGCATTATAACAAGTTACAAGATATTCAGGAAGAAAGATTCCAAATTCAAACTTATGATATGTAAAGAATGTATGTACATTCTTTACTGGCCTAGGCCGGGAAGTTTAACTTTCGAACTCATTTACAGGGTATGAAATGTGCACATTTCATATAATTTTTTAGAAAAATTATTTTAAGATCTTCAACTATGTAACAGTCAAACGATTTAATAAATGAAATGAAATGAAATGTAGACTTTTGTGGAGCGGTGACAACCTAGAGGCTAGTTTAGGTGATGGGCGGTTAATGGTCCTCGGACAAGCACTTCTAACTTTAATTCAGTTTAGTTTAGAGAAAAATTAAATATCACTTGCTATTATAGTGAACGAAAACGTAGTGAGGAAACCTGCATGCACGAGAGTTATTCATAATTTTTTTTAATTTTTTTTTATCCTCTACAGGTTAGCCCTTGACTGCGATACCCTTGATTGATATTCTCCAAGGTGTATGAAGTCGGCCAATCCGCACTTGACCAGTAGGCCAAACTCTACTCATTTTGAGAGGACACTCGTGCTCAGGGGGGCTACTATCATCGCTTAAAGCATTTTATTACATCAAAATTACAGTTTTATGTCACGTCCCTAAAATCATACTAATATTATAAATGCGAAAGTGTGTTTGTTTGTCGGTTTGTTGG
Organism: Erebia ligea; assembly: GCA_917051295.2. Classification (NCBI taxonomy): domain Eukaryota; kingdom Metazoa; phylum Arthropoda; class Insecta; order Lepidoptera; family Nymphalidae; genus Erebia; species Erebia ligea. The sequence continues at coordinate 4,519,050 of OU785232.1, forward strand.
TTTGTTGGTTTGTTGGTATGTTGGTTTGTTGGTTTGTCCTTCAATCACGCCGCAACGGAGCAACGGATTGACGTGATTTTTGGCTTGGATATAGTTGAGGACCTGAGTGACATAGGCTACTTTTTATCTCGGAAAATTAAAGAGTTCCCGCGGGAACCAAAACCCTAAACCCACGCGGACGAAGTCGCGGGCATCAGCTAGTAAAGATTTTAATTCTAAAACACGAACGACAACAATATTGAAACAATACGGCATTGAGCGATGGTAGTACGGCCCCTGTAATACATAGACGGGCCCTTTCAAACAAAGAATGTGGACTTATTTTACTAACGCCATCTAGTCTGAAAAACGGGACAGCGCTATGGCGGGGACAAAGACAGGCTTACGACGGCTTACGACAGGTGTGGAGCGCGCTCTACAGGTCGGACGTCCAATTTTTTTCTATGAAAGGGCCCATCTAGTACCTACCTACATATATATCGATGGCCGGCAATGGGTTGAAATGTTAATGACGTATTTTATTTCCGGCTTGCACACTTATTTTTCATCTACTTCAGAAGTTTCGTTTACTCATTAATAAAATATCGGAAAAAGTGATGTTCTTTGTAGGAAACAATCCATCAATGTTACATCGTTTTGATCGATATGTAGCGATTCGTAAGGACGTGTTGCCATGAGTGTCTTTTGATAGAAGCACTCGAGATAATAAAAACATCATAACTTAATTTTACAGCGATACTGAGTTTTGCATTTTTTATTTGCAACCTTGTACTCAACAGTTTGATAGGATTTGTAAGTATATTTCATAGATAGCCTCTGATTTAGCTGATTTAGATCCCTTGGTTTAAAATTCTTTCTTAATGGGATCTATACTTATACACCGAATCTACATACAAAATCTTTCTGTATTATATCTACGAGTATATGCTTTTTATCTTACTAATATTATAAATGAGACAGTTTGGATGTTTGTGTGTTTTGAAATTGTTATAGGTTTCTTCCCGACCTAAACGGTTTTCTAAACCGATTTGGACTTGGGCATTTTTTTCGGAAAAAAAACAAAATTTTAATAAATATTTACAAGACGTTCTTTGTTTAATCGTCAAATTAATCTACTTACATAATAATTATTTTAATAGTTAACTGTGTACGGGAGCGTAGTACGTAAATAGTATTATTTGGCACGCATTTGTTCATCTAATCTGCCTCTGGTCATATTGTAAAAAATAAAATTGGATAGAAGCAGGCGTTACTTTGCGGAAGTCCATAATAATGAAAGAACTAGAACTTTAATTCCCTATACCTAATCCGCCACAGTACGTAAATCTATGTGGTACAAGTGTGTGTCTTGCACTTGTAGATTGCGATATTCACCACACCACACAAATCTTCCAAATTATTCTCAACGTACGTTTCACTCCGACACCGGAGCATCTTCAGGAGACGTGGACTCGACAATGCACGATTGTGCAAGCGAATTAAAGTTCTAGTTCTTTCATTAAATAATAAAAAATGAAATTGTTAATAATGAAATTCGTGACTAACGAATTCGTGACTGAAACAGTTATATTGTCCAGAGGAGAGATATGTTACCTTATTATTAATACGGAGATTACTAGCAGTCAGTTATATATAAATGGACCTACTGCAAGCGACATATTTGTCACAGGACCCCATGGGGATAACGTGTGTAGTGTGACAATTCGGGAACATTCGAGTCAATCAGTTGCGTTACAGCATTGGGGCAGATTGAGACTCAGCGGGAAGTCATATGACTCATATTCTATTTAAATGGAGTTTGAGGTTTCACTGATGCACTCACAGCCGCTTAATAACTTACTCAACTATATACCACCACTACAGCCCATTAAAGTCCCAGTGCTGGGCACAGGCCTCCACTCTCATAGGAGAGAGGGAATTAGAGGTTAGACCCTCCACGCTGCTCCAATACGGGTTGGCGGGCTTTAGCGACTATTATTATGTTAGTAATAATAACCGGGACCGACGGCTTAACGTGCTCTCTGAGGCACGGGGGTGAAACACCGCCAACTTCCTAACTCCGGGCTAGTACTGAGAATTTCTAGTCGGAAAAACCCAATACCCGGAGTTATGGCCCGAACCGGGACTCGAACCTAGGACCTCGTCGGCCGCAGTCAGACATGCTAACCACTAGACCAACGAGGCAGTTGATCCACCTCTCTATATAGACCTCAACTATATAGACCCATACAAATCACGTCTATCTGTTGCTTTGTTGCGGCGTGATTGAAGGACAAACCAAAAAACAAACACACTTTCGTTACGCCAGTACCCGTGTACCCGCAGTACACGGGTATATTTTTACAAGGTTTTTATACGGTATTGGGCCACCTGACCCCATATGTCACGATACGGGAGACTCTAAGGATAAATGGCTGTATACTTTCCTTATTAAGTTTTTTTTTGAGCGTGAATAACCTTCATATACTTAGAGCCTGAGTAAACTGTTATTTTGTCATCCTTTCTTAAAATTGGTTAAAATCTGATAACAGATGCTAGGAAATTCTGGTTAAACTTACAATAGTTTTACCAAAATGTTTTGAACTATCGTTTTTTTCCTTTAAAATTTTGTTGTATTTCCTATTATCCCACAGAGCTACATAACTCACATCTATTTATATAAAAAAAAACCGGCCAAGTGCGAGTCGGACTCGCGCACCGAGGGTTCCGTACAAACCTGTAGTAAGTTTTAAATTATTAAAAAAAAACCACGTACTAGATCTCGTTCAAACCAATTTTCGGTGGAAGTTTGCATGGTAATGTACATCATATATTTTTTTTAGTTTTATCATTCTCTTATTTTAGAAGTTACGGGGGGGGGGACCAACATTTTACCACTTTGGAAGTGTCTCTCGCGCAAACTATTCAGTTTAGAAAAAAATGATATTAGAAACCTCAATATCATTTTTGAAGACCTATCCATAGATACCCCACACGTATGGGTTTGATGAAAAAAAAATTTTTGAGTTTCAGTTCTAAGTATGGGGACCCCCAAAATTTATTGTTTTTTTTCTATTTTTGTGTGAAAATCTTAATGCGGTTCACAGAATACATCTACTTACCAAGTTTCAACAGTATAGTTCTTATAGTTTCGGAAAAAAGTGGCTGTGACATACGGACGGACAGACAGACAGACAGACTATACTGTTGAAACTTGGTAAGTAGATGTATTCTGTGAACCGCATTAAGATTTTTACACAAAAATAGAAAAAAAACAATAAATTTTGGGGGTCCCCATACTTAGAACTGAAACTCAAAAATTTTTTTTTCATAAAACCCATACGTCTGGGGTATCTATGGATAGGTCTTCAAAAATGATATTGAGGTTTCTAATATCATTTTTTTCTAAACTAAATAGTTTGCGCGAGAGACACTTCCAAAGTGGTAAAATGTTGGTCCCCCCCCCCGTAACTTCTAAAATAAGAGAATAATAAAACTAAAAAAAATATATGATGTACATTACCATGCAAACTTCCACCGAAAATTGGTTTGAACGAGATCTAGTAAGTAGTTTTTTTTTAATAATTTAAAACTTACTACAGGTTTGTACGGAACCCTCGGTGCGCGAGTCCGACTCGCACTTGGCCGGTTTTTATTTTGTTGTTTGTTATTGTAAGGAGACGGTTCTTATGAAAGAAAAAACTAAGAAAGTTGCGTGGAACATAAGAACATTTAAGAAAACTCAACGAGCATATTAACTTCGCGCGTTTGACAGTTCGCGCGTTTGATGAATGTGAATTTAGCAGACACATGTTATTTTATTGTATACTACTTTTTATCCCGGAAAATTAAAGAGTTCCCGCGGGTACCAAAAAACCTCAATCCACGCGGATGAAGTCGCGGGCATCAGCTAGTTAAAGATATATAAGGACTTGGACTCACCACTCACCATTGTTATTTATTGTGGTTAAAAGTAATTACATTTTTATACAGAAGTGACAAGTAATGTAGTAACAACGTTGCTTGCGCCATTTTGTGTACCTACTCATAACACCGACCTTAAAGGTCTGCAGGAGACATGTGTCCATACCACGACTCTACCGCTCATAACTCCTTATAATCATGCATAACAGGGGCCATATTATATAAAAATAAATAAATAAATAAAACCTTTATTTGGGATTACCAAGACACAGTGAAGATTCACAAACAAACTTACTAGTAGAAAAAAAATAGGCAGCCATAGGGACTGCCGATTGAATTGAAAACGAATATTTAAAATAATAAAAAAAAAAAAATTAAAAAAATTAAAATATAAACCTAAAAACTAAGGCATTAAAGTTTAATTACGAATGTAGTATATTTATATTTAAGATCTTTTGTCTTCGTAACAACGCGAGCATGTCGGTGTTCGCGAGCATTTCGCTGTTCGCGAGCATGTCGGTGACAGCAACGCGAATCCACAAGTTTACCCCCTACCAAAAAGTGCTCAACGCGGCTAAAGAAGTTTTCACTTCAAAAATAGTTGGTACAGTGCAATGATCGCAATCACCTTTCGGTGACCTGGCGCAGTGTTCAACACTGTCCCGGGTTCGATCCCCGGCAGAGACAATTTCGGAATTTATAATTTAACACATAATTTTCATATTTTCGAGTAGGTGTGCACGGATTTAATTGTATTTACACGGGCCGAATCTGGCTTATACATTTTGCAACGGTTTAATTCGTAAACTCGAAAGCCTGCGGGATTATTCTGGTTAAAATTTAATTTATGTTATACGTCTTGCTCGAAATTTTATTTGCATGAATATTTAAGCTTCCCTCCACTGTGAATTTTCTGTTTTCTTGGTGAGACGTACGCGGAAGGTGTTTAAATTTTCGAATTCATTTAAGCTAGATACTTAATGCCCGCAACTTCGTCCACGTGGATTTAGGTTTTTAGGAATTTCCTTGGGAATTCTTTGATTTTCCCTTGTAATAAGTAGCCATGTGCCCGTCCCAGGCATGTAAGATATCCACGCAAGCTATAAATTCCATCAAAATATGTTGAACATTCTGGCCGTGAAAAAGTAGTAGACATACATACACACTTTCGCTTTAAAATAACTATGGACTTGACTTAAAATTATAAGTTCATTAGATTTGAAAAAGAGATGCAGTCGTTTTAAAATCAATATACCTACCAAGCATAATTTTTCGTTAGAATCTTCATAAATAATTATCAAAATTTCCATGTTTTTTATTCTTTCTAATTCGAATTCTCTTGTATTGTTGCTTTAAGGATTCTTCTATTCAAATATTGGCGCAATCATTGTTAAAAAAAAACTATTCAAATCCTTGGCAGCGTAACGTTTTAATCAATCGCCAATGTCAAAGGAAATTTCGATACCGATTGCCGATTCAAGGAAAAAATAGCAAAACAATTCTAACGCGTATAAAAAGTAACGGGCTTTATACCGATTCAGATGGCGGTAATGTTTCGGTATGGTTCGGCCATTGGCACGGTCGAATCGGTTTTTTTTCTGAGATTGGCATCTATAGGTACATAATATACTTCTGTATCATAGAAAACAAATAGGGATGATGCCAAAGATAAATTATTTCTAACTGATTATTAAATAGAGGGTCTTCCAAAAGACCTAAAATTCACATCCTTGGTTAGTTTTAAGTTTGATAACCATTTTAAAATATAGATTAAAGAAAAAAGTGCGTTGAAATTTTGTGACGTCACAACTGTGAATTTCATACAACTTCCATACTAGAAGTGCGCTTTTAAGTTTGATAAAGAGTTGCTGATTTGATTGAGTTGTCATCATCCCTATTATTGATTGCTTAAGCTTATAAAAAAGTTTTCTATATAGCTTCTATCGGTGGAAGTGATTGATTGATGTAGGTATCTAGAACTTACTGATGCTAGGCGATATAGGTAATCCATACTTCCATACTAATGTTATAAATGCGAAAGTGTGTCTGTCTGTCTTTTACGGCCCAAACGTTCAACCGATTTTGATGAAATTTGGTACAGGTATAGGTTGGATCTCGGGGAAGGACATAGGCTACCTTTTTTTCCGAAAATGAAAGAGTTCCCGCGGGAATCAAAAACCTTAATCCACGCGGACTAAGTCGCGGGCATTATCTAGTGGTTTATATTTTGAAATCAAATCTGTGAAATCTACCTATTTATTATAATATTGTTTTTATACCATTACAAGTAAGCCTTTCACTGTGATCTATAAGCCTGATGATAAGTGATGATGCAGTCTAAGATGGTAGCGGGCTAACCTGTTAGGGGCATGGCAGTTATATTAAACCCACACCCCTATAGTCGGTTTCTATATGGCACCGTATCGGAACGCTAATTCATTGGCGGTACGTCTTTGCCGGTAGGGTGGTAACTAGCCACGGCCAAAGCCTCCAGGCCAGACCAGAGAGAAAATTCAGAAATTATAAATTTCCAAATTGACCCTGCAGAAATCGAACTCGGAACCTCCCACGTTAAGACAACAGCGCTCAACACTGTGCCAGGGAGGTCGTTAAAAATAGCCTTAGCCAGTTAGTATAGCCTTTCCATGGTGAAATCCATAACAATCAACAATACTACCTTTTAAGGTACGACGCAAACCTATGGAGTCTAGTCTGTAACTGTGCCTTATTTCCCTACCATGAACATGTGACAAGCGACGCCTTGACTCATAAAACCATTGATGTAGAATTTTAGTACCTTTCTATTTCAATGCATAGAACACAAACAAATCTGTGACTCTACTCCACTTTGCTGGTGTGCATGGGACCTAATTTCTACCTACTTTAAAATGTTAAATGTTTGGCTATTCCAGTGAAAAAAAAGTTTTGCTTAAGCTTTTAAAAATAAATCTAATAGCAAAGACCTATAATATTTACTATTGTAATAATAAACAAGTTTAGGAAAAGCTAAAACGAACCGCATGTTAGTTTAGGTCCTCTGATTCGATTGTCCTGATTCTGTTGCTATACGTCCATGTAACACAGCTAATTTTCCCGATCTTTCGTTACAGTAACATTGTTTCGAGATTTTCTTTTCTCGTGGCCTTAGTAAATTTAGGATATAACTGAATAATAGAATAAAATCACGTAACTCAATCTTGTTTTTCGAGAAAAGTAACAGTAATCGAAGTAATAAATAATAAAGAGCTTCGGGCAAAATATAGAAAAATAAGCGGTGGAACCGGAAAATAATTTGGTCAACCAATATGTGATTTTCTGTACTTTTACCGATGAGTGAAACAAAATTTTATTTGTAATCCATATAAATATTATAAATGCGAAAGTTTGGATGGATGGATGTATGTATGTATGGATGTATGTTTGTTACTCAATCACGCTCCAACGGATGAACGGATCTGGATGAAATTTGGCACAGAGATAGATTATAGTCTGGAATAGCACATAGGCTACTTTTTATCCCGGAAAATTAAGAAGTTCCCGCGGGAATCAAAAAAACCTCAACCACGCGGACGAAGTCGCGGGCATCAGCTAGTTATTTTATATTCATATCACTACTTAGTAATATTGTACCTAATATGTATTATAAACTAGCTAATGCTCGCGACTTCATCCGCGTGGAATAATTTTATTAAATTCCTACGGGAACTCCTTGAGCAACGAAATAAAAGTAGCCTATGTCACTCTCCAGTGTGCTTAGCATGCACACAACGAAATAATATCTCGCGACGAGAGAGAGAGACGTTGTCGTTGACGGCAATTTTTTTATTTACCCTAACATGGACAAAATGCGGTATATTACAAGAAAATAGTCGACATGTAAAGGTTCGTAGAGAAAAATACCACAGATAAGAAATATTACTTTTATCTCGACTTTTGACGTAACGAGACAAGTTAACAAGTTAGCTTCGGTAGACAGAGAGAGATAGCGGGTAGACATAATTTTACTCGTAGTGCGCATGCTAGCCATACAGGTCCCCATCTTTGCCCATGCATAAAGCTTACGCGTTTAAACGTTATGTAAATTTCGGCGATTTGCTTACCTTTCCTATGCCTACTCAGGAAAACTAGACTAAACGGGCAAACGCGCAGTGTGTAGATGGCTTTAAGTAAGATAAAGCCTACTGTCTAGTGTCTATTACCTACCCTCTTCGCTGACCTCTCAGCAGGGTCACTTTGACCGAGATTTTATTAAGGATGATAAATTACACTTTTTGTAATTTAACCTTCACAACAACAACGATACGCCATTAGCTCTTATTCCTACAATTTAGCAATTTTTGGGTAATAGGTAACATAACTTATTTTATTACCTACCAACTCTGCCAAACACATATTTTGGCTTAGGGGATGAGCTAAAAGAAGATTTTTCAACCCGTTATAATATTTCCATTCCGATTCGGGAGGTTTTTTTCCACTACAAGTTAGCCCTTGACTGTGATCTCACCTGATGGTAAGATCACCTACAGTATTATTTTGCCAAGAAAATCCCTATCTTTATGTGATAAATAGAAAGGGTCACGATCTACAGCAATGAGCAGGAAGATGGAATCGACACAGAGAGTGAAAGAGAGAATAATAAAACCATATTCACTTCTATAGTATTAACTTTTACCTAGGCACTCTAAAAGTTCTAAACTATCTAACTATCCTTTACTCTGTCGCGGCGTGGTTGGAGTTGAAACCAACAAATAAAAACTTTCACAGTATTTACGTAGGTATAGCAGTATAGCAATCAATAACTACAAAACTTGTACAGCTATTTAAAAAATTGATGTATTAGTTTTAAATAATAATAACCTGTATAATCAATTTACGAAAATTCACCCCAAAGAAGGTGAAATGGGGTTGTAAGTTTGTATGAAAGTCCTATGTGTTTGAAGTTGAAAATCGGGTTTTAGGTTATTAGTTTTAAATAATAATAACCTGTGTAAGCAGTTTTACGAAATTCCACCCTAAATATTAGTTTTAAAGAATAAAAACCTGCCGAAGCTATATTATAACCGCTCTAAGTAGGCCTTTTGCAGCGGGAAAATGTCATAGGAAATCAGAAATTTTACGTGGATGAAGTCGCGGGCGACCTCTAGTTAATACATAAACATGTATATAAAACGGTTGAACTTACGTATGTTGTTGGAATATGCCCGATTTGTTTTTGCATTGCGCTAACATTAGTTCAATTACAAGATCCTACTTCGGCTGAAGTTTGTTCAAAGCAGGTGCGAATATTATTGTAGTAGCTGATTCCCGCGTGGATTGAGTTTTTAGTTCCCGCGGGAACTTTTTATTTTCCGGGATAAAAGTCTGTGTCTCTGACCCCTAAACTACCGCTATACAAAAAAATGATGTCGATCAGACTTTGCTCTGTTGCAGCGTGATTGAAGGACAAAACACACTTTCGCATTTATAATATTAGTATCTATGATGTTGGCCAGAACATTTATTTTGCGATATTTACACGCTATGTACTCGTTCATAATAAAACGTGTTTCACATCACGGCGGGCTCATAACGCTTGTGACGATTCGTACCTCTCAGTCAAAATATATATATTTAAAATAAGAGAATAAAATATAGTATATATAGTGGAGGAGCGATCTCGGTCCATGCTAGAAAGATTTCCGACAAACGGACTGGTCGCCGAACAAGTGACGGCGATGCGATAGTATGCTGTGGTAGCTTGTGTATGTGATGGTGCACAGCGGTGCTGTGGTGTATGCGCTTGATGCGTGCAGTATGTGTCACGATGTCCACCGTCGTTCTCGGGCTGATGCTGAGCAAAGTGGATTCGCTGTTCGTGTAATGGTGCGTGCAGTATGTGTCACGATGTCCACCGTCGTTCTCGGGCTGATGCTGAGCAAAGTGGATTCGCTGTTCGTGTAATGGTGTGCAGTATGTGTCGCGATGTCTGTCGCTCGTTCGAACGCATAATGTCGTTGGAGGCTTCCAACGATATTTGATCCGCCTATGGTGGATTTATATACATATTTAAATACTACATACTTACACGTATATTACCTACATATAATCATCGCTGGTTGAGTTGGGGCTGCGGAATGTAGTTACTATGTTCTGCAGTACACCTGGCTCTGCCATGCGATCTGCTTATAGATGATTACTTATGCTTACATTATGTAAACCCGTAACTATCGTTACATTCGAACGACAACTAACCATGGTTGATAGGACGCTGTTTATTATTACCGAAGGTTGGATCACACGTGAGATACCGGATATCTAACTATGTTTTGCACTACGCCTGACTCAGCCTCGACACTTATTCATAGTTGCATGGATTTACAACCTGTGCTACTATACTATTTACGGTTCCATAGATTCACAACCTATGTTACTTGTAAATGCATAGATTCACGACCTATGCTGCGTCACATTGGCTCACAGCCTATGTAACGTACGAACGACGTCCTACTACCCATGGTGGTTTCCGCGTTGTATTTAACTAAATTAAAGTATGCTTGCATACGTCGCGCTATTTCCCCAAATGGTGGCCTTAGTGGTTTAAGGAGGGGAGGCTGCTGCCTTTTGGTATACTTATGAGACCTATTAGTCGATGACTAATGCCTCATGGGATACCAAGAGAGGGACGAAGCCTATCATTGGTGAGCGGGGTGGAGCTACCAATCACCATTTACTTTACATTAAATCAATACTTGAAAGCGTTTATAAATTATTTAAAACTTGAACACGTCACTATAGATCGGTATACAAGCAAGTCGTTGGGATGGTTGAACTCGGGGCTTCCGAAACTCTAAAAGATCTTGGTTTATTATGGACTCAACATTATGAGGGTCTTACTACTAGATGATTCACGTGCCATTTTAAAGAGATATTGAATTTTATAGGTAGAGTAAGGTATAGAGCTTAGGGACCCCGTCAGGTTAGTTACAATATGGTGCCGTGACCAGGATAGTCACAACTACTCGTATCTCAATGGGTCCCGGTGTTAAGATAGGTAGGTCAAAGTAGGCGAAAGCCTACAATATGTTGTCCGTGAAATGGAAAGAGTCAGAGGAAGCTTTCGAGTTCAAGTAGGCCTAGCGACTTGTAGATAGGATGAGTATGGAAGGTGGTATGAAGCAACACAAGATAGAGAGTGTGTAATGTCTTATGGAAAGGGGGTTGTGGTTAACTAGTTGTGAGGTGTTACAAGTAACAGTTTTAAGATTTGAGGATAATGTGGTGCAAAGTAAAAGTATCCATATTGAGATAAGTTTGCATGTGGAAAGAGGAAATAAACGGAGATATAGAGAGAAAGACGAAATAAAAGATGGAGTGATGTAAGTAGAGCAAATCGAGAGTGTTGGCCTGAGGATCAGCCGAACGAAGACAAGTCTCGAGTGTAATATGCGACCCACGAATGCCTTAAACAAAAAGGGAAAATCTATAAAGCAGTCGTTAGACTTGTCGCATTGTATGGTTCAGAATGTTGGGCGGTTAAAGGGACGGATGAAAGAAAAGTACATGTGACCGAAATGCGAATGTTGAGATGGACGTGTGGTGTGACTAGAATGGGTAAGATTAGGAATGAATATATAAAGGGGAAGTTTGAAAGTAGCACCAGTGCATATTACGCGAAGAATGATAGATATGGATGTAGAGAAGGAAAAACGAGTAGAAGGAGACCAAAGAAAATATGAATGGATTGTGTGAAAGAACATATTATGCGTATAAAAGAGGTGAGTGATAGGTTGACGAATAACAGAAGTGAGTGTAAGAGGAAAACATGTTGTGCCGATCCTACGAGTATATAGCGTGGGACAAGAGTTGAACTCGATGACAAAGTCATTATTATGTCATAAAATCATATCATCAGGGGGTTGCCGATGATCGTCTAGTGGGTAGGACACTACGTAAGTGATATGGTTATGTAATATGTGTTTAGGGAGATGGTCATGGTATTAGAGGTAGGAGGAATGCTCAACGTGAGATCAGGTTAAGGGAAGTGTTGTGAATGTGTTGCGTTTGGTAACGAAAGCTGTATTAACGTTATAAAATTTATCACATCGGGGGGGTTGCCGATGTTGGATTAATGCTTTAGGGCTTTATATAGTGATATAAATAAGCAAGTTTAGAGAAAAACAAATGGGAAATCAGTAAGGAATACAGAATTTAGGTTTTGTTTTACTTAATGCCATTATGTGTGAATGGGAGAAGGTGAATGGAAAGTAAAGTGCGAGAATGGATGGATGGATAGTGCAGGTAGGAGCGATGCTGCAGTAGCTATTGATGTGATATAGATATGAGTAATCGACGAAAATTGACAGGTTATGGGTTAAATACGTGGGTAGAAGGAAGCTTAGGGAACAAAGTAGTCATAACAGTTCTAGGTTATAAAGGTAAAGATGTAGCAATAGATTAGAGCGGTCTTAAAACCGTAGACGCGGGGGGTTGCGACGTTTGTACTCATAAAATTTACAATTAGTTCTTTAGTTAGTAAATTCTGTTCTGCATGCTGCATAGAATTACAACTATTTGCACGCATCACAGAATTTAGGGGGTTGAATGTGACGATTCGTACCTCTCAGTCAAAATATATATATTTAAAATAAGAGAATAAAATATAGTATATATAGTGGAGGAGCGATCTCGGTCCATGCTAGAAAGATTTCCGACAAACGGACTGGTCGCCGAACAAGTGACGGCGATGCGATAGTATGCTGTGGTAGCTTGTGTATGTGATGGTGCACAGCGGTGCTGTGGTGTATGCGCTTGATGCGTGCAGTATGTGTCACGATGTCCACCGTCGTTCTCGGGCTGATGCTGAGCAAAGTGGATTCGCTGTTCGTGTAATGGTGCGTGCAGTATGTGTCACGATGTCCACCGTCGTTCTCGGGCTGATGCTGAGCAAAGTGGATTCGCTGTTCGTGTAATGGTGTGCAGTATGTGTCGCGATGTCTGTCGCTCGTTCGAACGCATAATGTCGTTGGAGGCTTCCAACGATATTTGATCCGCCTATGGTGGATTTATATACATATTTAAATACTACATACTTACACGTATATTACCTACATATAATCATCGCTGGTTGAGTTGGGGCTGCGGAATGTAGTTACTATGTTCTGCAGTACACCTGGCTCTGCCATGCGATCTGCTTATAGATGATTACTTATGCTTACATTATGTAAACCCGTAACTATCGTTACATTCGAACGACAACTAACCATGGTTGATAGGACGCTGTTTATTATTACCGAAGGTTGGATCACACGTGAGATACCGGATATCTAACTATGTTTTGCACTACGCCTGACTCAGCCTCGACACTTATTCATAGTTGCATGGATTTACAACCTGTGCTACTATACTATTTACGGTTCCATAGATTCACAACCTATGTTACTTGTAAATGCATAGATTCACGACCTATGCTGCGTCACATTGGCTCACAGCCTATGTAACGTACGAACGACGTCCTACTACCCATGGTGGTTTCCGCGTTGTATTTAACTAAATTAAAGTATGCTTGCATACGTCGCGCTATTTCCCCAAATGGTGGCCTAGTGGTTTAAGGAGGGGAGGCTGCTGCCTTTTGGTATACTTATGAGACCTATTAGTCGATGACTAATGCCTCATGGGATACCAAGAGAGGGACGAAGCCTATCATTGGTGAGCGGGGTGGAGCTACCAATCACCATTTACTTTACATTAAATCAATACTTGAAAGCGTTTATAAATTATTTAAAACTTGAACACGTCACTATAGATCGGTATACAAGCAAGTCGTTGGGATGGTTGAACTCGGGGCTTCCGAAACTCTAAAAGATCTTGGTTTATTATGGACTCAACATTATGAGGGTCTTACTACTAGATGATTCACGTGCCATTTTAAAGAGATATTGAATTTTATAGGTAGAGTAAGGTATAGAGCTTAGGGACCCCGTCAGGTTAGTTACACGCTGACGTCACACGTCCGGGGTGACTGCACGTATTTTTTGATCCCCCGAATAGGCCATAAATCACTCCCTTTATGTTGGAATGGTTATAATCAGAGCCGTTATGGCGTAGACGCTATCTGTGATAATATGAATGTTAATTTTATTATCATTTATCGTGTTATGGCTAATACTTAATACGCGGTAAACATAAATCTTATTAGGCGAAGGTTTATTACCAATTTTCATGTCTATCCATATTATCGGTCAAGTTTGTTACACTGAATATGATCTCGACACCCCTCAGTGTTAAAGAATTAACACGTTTGCACAGCCCTATTTTTACTGCTTAGTACCTCCCTATTTTATTACGATTCATTTTAATTTCGTAAATAAAAATTAAAAAGTTTAGTCAAATACTCAAGGATGACATTACGCACTGCTAACTTATTATAGAATGCCTTTACAACTTTCTTTTTTACACACGGTATATTTTGCACCTTTTGAATTAAAATTTTACCATTACAATGGATGGAATTAAAATGAACAAACTAAAGGATGATACGCACCGCTAAGTAGTTAAAGGCTTTTCCAACTTTCTATTTAAATTCGGTATTGCGTAGGTTAGGTAATTTCATCTTTCATATAATATATCTGCAATGACTCGAAAATCGACTAGCTTCAAATAAGACATGAGTCACTTGCTGAAAATAAATATTTGCTTCACCATATTGGATAATGGAGCTACGTAACTCTAGCTTGGCCAACAAACCACTATTTGACACCCAATGATATTCTATGCCACCTTGACTTTTACGTTTAACTTTTAGCTGGTAAAATGGAGCTGGTTTTAGTAAAATTTGGCCTAGGTGATGCAAAGCATATTAATCAATTGTGTTGTTTTGAAAATATTGTAGCTATAAGAAGATGGATGATTAATCAAATTCAAATATAGGTAAATATTATAAATACGAAAGTTTGGATGGATGGATGTATGGATGTATGTTTGTTACTCAGTCACGCTCCAACGGATGAACGGATCTGGATGAAATTTGGCACAGAGATAGATTATAGTCTGGACTAGCACATAGGCTACTTTTTATCCCGGAAAATTAAAGAGTTCCTGCGGGAACCGAAAAACCTCAATCCACGCGGACGAAGTCGCGGGCATCAGCTAGTTATCTTATATGGTTTTAAATGGCCTTAGCCGTGCCTCCGTGCCTCAGAGTAAGGTACACGTTATTAAGCCCTCCCGGTTGTCAAAAGATAATCGCTAAACCTAAACTTTAAAATTGAATGTGGGCAAGGTTTTTTGAGAAACCATTGCAATATTATTTAGGAAGAAAGGTCTACGTAATGTTACGTGTATGCTGTTATAATTGGTTAAATGCTCGAAGCTGATAAAAGAATAGGGTAACTCTAGGGTAACTTTAGGGTAGGGTAGCATTGAGGAATCTGACACGAGACCATGAAAATAAAACTAAGTACCTATAGGAAATTCTCAATTCCTCATTTATTCCCAATCATATATTTCCTCATTTATTTATGCAAGTATGCTTAGGTACAAAAATGAATTTAGATTTGGCCGACGCGACGTTGTCTTCAAAGAGATTTGCCTAAAGTTGACGGCTTGTATGAGATAACTTCAGATAGGTTTGTTCCGCAATCCCTTGCTAAAGGAGCGTTTGTTGGCCTATCTCCAACGAAATTCAATTTTTCATTCATTTTCAACGTGTGCCTTATCAAGCTTTACGCTACGATTACGTCTGTGAATTATTTTGTTGGGCAAATTTCAATGTCAATGTCATCATAATTTTTATTCGAATAAAATTGGTCAAAGTCGTTGTTTTTAAGAATTTCGATTCTAGCTTTTCATGATCTAACTCCTACCCTATCTCATCAAAAACGCTATTTAAATGTTAAAAATGTGCGCCAAGCTTCGCATCGCAAGTCGCAACCTCTAAACTAAAAAGTCATGAGATCACTTAAAGAGCCGCTGTCTGTCTCTATATGTGATCACTGGCTGTCTGTCTGCTACGCGTCGGCCCATCTTGTCAACCGATTAAAAAAAACCGGCCAAGTGCGAGTCGGACTCGCGCACTGAGGGTTCCGTACAAACCTGTAGTAAGTTTTACGATTTATGACGTACTAGCTGATGCCCGCGACTTCGTCCGCGTGGATCGAGGTTTTTCGTTTCCCGCGGGAACTCCTTAATTTTCCGGGATAAAAAGTAGCCTATGTGTTATCCCAGACTATAATCTATCTCTGTGCCAAATTTCATCCAGATCCGTTCAGTAGTTACGGCGTGAAAGCGGAACAAACATACAAACAAACTCACTTTCCCATTTATAATATTAGTAAGGATTAAAAACAAGACGAAATGAACCGCAAAACTAACTTTGTTTGTAGAGGTTCATTGTTAATATCAAACAAACTATGCTAGTTAGAGCAGATAAGGGTTCTATTTTTACCATTTTGGTACGGAACCCTAAAAATGGTACAGACATGTTTCTCGGGGAAGGACATTGGTTACTTTTTAAGTATTCCGGCAAATTTAGGAGTTCACGCGGGGATAAAAAAACTGAAACCACGCGGACGAAGTCGCGGATTCATCTAGTAAATAAAAAATATTATTAATAATTTATGGAAGAAAACAAAGACATGGCAGGGATGGATATAAATTCGATGGATTAAACGTTTTCTCTATTCCACGCAGTTATATATATCCACGCAGAAATCAGAAGAAATTATGTTTGTATGGAAAAGCGCCCGCTCAAGTTTCCTCTTAAAGGTCACTAAAAAGTTGGAAATAGTTAAAATAAACCCTCTAACCCTTTTAATTCAATTGAGTTACCTGTGATTGTTTGGAACAACGAGTAAATTAGGACAAAATTAACAAACTAGCCAGGTAGGAAAAGGAAGTGTAGAATTAAATTGGGTACATAATTTTTGGGGTGAACCACGGAAAAGCGAGAATTGAGAAAATTTAAAGAAACTGTAATTGGTTAGCACACAATGTAAGCATTGTGTGCTAACCAATTAATTGTTAATTAATGTATTGTTGTTAGTCAATTTATACATGTACAATATACTTTAAAGGATAATATAGGAATCGATACTAAATGCGTCTGCTACGATTTCACGGCCCAGTGTTCAGCCGACAGAAAAAATTACACCCCTAAATAACTTGTATATAATAAATGCAGTCGCTATCATCTATTAATAAATAAATTTAAAAGGAATTATTTTAAATAATTTCTGTCTAGTGTTATTGAGTGTTCTTGTCAATTATCTGCTTTTAAATACCGGTGGGCTTAAATAAAAATTGCAGTTTTAGAATATGATTCTCGCGGTCGCTCTTTGACCTTTAAGGCGAATCCCACACTGCGATGCGTCTCGCGACGGAGCGCGGAGTTGCGTACTAACTCTACGTGCGGAGAGGCATTGTGGTCAGTGGTACTGCGCGTATTTTGTAAAATACAAACTAATGCACAAAACGCCGCCCCGTGACCAGTTGCGGGGCGCGTTGCAGTATGGAATTCGCCTTATTGAAGGTGCATACTGTATGGGTTAATGTACGACGGAATTCTATTACTAGGCTTAATATTACATTTGACTATTTTTAAACGGTTAACGTAAAAAATTTGAAATTCATCATCCGTCGCGCGTCGGTAGGAAAAATTTATTCTGGAGGCATCTCGTTGAGATAATTGCCGGGATAAACTGGTAACGAATAATTTTAGGCTCATCAACCAATTTGAATTTTTCTCTTTTTTACGGATTAGGGTTGGAAAATTTTAATTATAGCTAATTATATTTTACAGATGATGTCCGCAACTTCGTCCGCCTGGATTAAGGTTTTTTGACGCCATGATCAACAATGATTTGACACTTTAGATTTTTGTAAAATCCACTCTTAGCACATGAAGTCAAATTAAGCACCTGCCCGCCATATTTCAAGTTTCGGGGCTTTCCTAGAAAGTAGGTAGATGTACGTTTATTAAAGTAATCATAAGATTGTCACTAACAGACGTGACGTAGTTGAGCGGTGTAGGGGCATTTAATTCATCTGGTCTTAAAATTGGTATACTGATAACAAAACACACTTGGTGCGCCGTTAATTTAAGTGCGACAACCCTATTT
Organism: Erebia ligea; assembly: GCA_917051295.2. NCBI lineage: Eukaryota > Metazoa > Arthropoda > Insecta > Lepidoptera > Nymphalidae > Erebia > Erebia ligea. The sequence continues at coordinate 4,537,046 of OU785232.1, forward strand.
TTATTATTTAAGTATAGAACATCATTGGCGACAATACATTACTTACTACTAGGGGGAAAAAATACTTTTGGACAAAAAGTCCGCGTTACTTACTTACTGCACACTCTAGCACGACAGGTTAAGGCATCGTTTCCCTCCTGTTCGCTCCCTAGTGGGTTTAAGCTTTTAATAAAACTAAGTTTGAGTTTTAATCAAGAAAGGAGTTGTTGCGTTACTTTTTTAATTTTTTTTTACTTAATGTTATATCTCGTAAAACAATTTTTACGAGATATTTCACCGCGGTTCATTGCCTCATCTGGTTACAGAAGGGCTGGCTCATTTTTTGCGCAAAGGATCAGCCTGGCTGTCCAGCGCGAAAATGCAGCCAGCATTCTTGCCACCATTCCACGCGGGCATGATTTTATTTTTTTATTTTATTTATATATAGTAATTAGGTTAGGTAGCTAGCTTTAATTTCTATTGTATTGTTTTCAATTAAGGTTAAAAAAAAAAAAAAGGTCTTACAAAAAGCATAAAAATTACAGCATCAACGGTAAAAATGTGTCCGTAATATTGTTTCACTTAAAGAGATTACAGCGAAGTTGTTACGGCTCACTCCCAATGCGCAGCTTGAGTGTGACGTAAAAATTATGTACGAAAATCAGCTTACCTGTCTCGTTGGAAAATAAAAGATTTTAGGGCATTTTAGCAAGCGAAAAGTTCTTAAGGGATTTATAAAGGAAACACTTTTAAAATATTACCAGCCGCGTCGCTCTCGGTTGATGTTTTAAAAAATGTTTTCTGCTTGGATAAAACAATATTTAAGTATATTGTGACGTAGTGGATTGATTTTAACAAGCAGATTTGATATCATTTTTGGTATTTTTTTAAAATAAATAATAATTTCCCGCGGGAACTCCTTGATTTTTCGTGATAAAAAGTAGTCTATGTCCTTCCACAGACAGACAGATACACTTTCGCATTTATAATATTAGAATGGACTCGAAAGTGTGTCTGTCTGTCTGCTACTCTTTATTGGCCCATTTTTTCAACCGATTTAGATGAAAGGAACAAAGATAGGTTGTGTCCTGGGAAGGCTACTTTTTATCCCGGATAATCAAAGATTTCCTGCGGGAATCGTCGTCGTAGTCGTCGTCGTCATAACCTATAGACGTCCACAGCTGGACGAAGGTCTCCTGCATGGATCGCCACAGAGCACGGTCTTGTGCCGCTTGTTTCCAGTGGATCAAACAACATAAATCCACGCGGACTCACAGTCGGGGGCATCATCTTGTTTATATTATTAGTATGATTTTAAAACCATAATTATTATAAAGTTTCTTAGCCAGTTGGGAAAAGATAACTGTTACTGTACAAAATAATAACGGGAATCGTCGTCGTAGTCGTCGTCGTTTTAACCTATAGACGTCTACTGCTGGACGAAGGTCTCCTGCATGGATCGCCACAGAGCATGGTCTTGTGCCGCTTGTTTCCAATGGATCAAACAACCTAAATCCACGCGGTCTATAGTCAGGGGCATCATCTTGTTTATAATATTAGTATGATTTTAAAACCTTATATAAAGTTTCTTAGCCAGTTGGGAAAAGATAACTGTTACTGTACAAAATAATAACCATCAAAGTTATTGGCAAAATAATAGCATGATTAGGTTAGGTAGGGTGACTGCCTCGTTGGTCTAGTGGTTAGCATGGTCAACTGCGGCCGACGAGGTCCCGGGTTCGAGTCCCGGGTCGGGCCATAGTAAAGTATTGGGGTTTTCTGTCTAGAAATTCTCAGTACTAGCCCGGAGTTAGGAAGTTGGTGGTGTTTCACCCCCGTGCCTCGGAGAGCACGTTAAGCCGTCGGTCGCGGTTATTATCACTAACATGATAATAGTCGTTGGTCTAAGCTCTAATTCCCACTCTCCTATGAGAGTGGAGGCCTGTGCCCAGCAGTGGGACGTTAATGGGCTGTAGTGGTGGTAGGTGAGGTATTATAAAAGATCGCTGATGATTAAAGATACCTATTTTTAAACGTTACTCTGACACGCATTTTACCTGTTTTATTTAGACTTGAGGCCCAAAAGATTCCACCCTTCAGTGTTTGCCTTTATTTTAAACAAATTAACAGGTTTCATAACCGTTTTAACTTTTGATCCGAACTTGAAATGGCTTTAAGTTGTTTAATAGGTCAAGTCATAAGCAAAAGCCTCCGGCCTTTTGATATAATTATTATGAGCGAAATAAATGGCCGAGATTATATTTATTTTGGCCACTACTGTCAATTTAACTTTTCAGATTTTGTAGTCAAACACTTTTTGGAATAGCTTTGAAATCATCAACACCAAAGTATTAAAACACGAGTAAGAGATGTAGGTATAATGCAAAAATACGTATTATATTTATCGTTAAATTCTAGTATAATATAACTAGGTATATCAAAATGTAAAAAAGTAAATGAATTTAGTATAATATGTCGTCGTCAAGCTTAATAAATAATTATGCTTTTAGCTTGAGATCATTTTTAAAGTCATGTTAAGCTGTAAATCAGAAAATAATCTGAATTATTAGATAATTTATACGTAATAGGTATAGTGTTTAGAAAATGAAGGTAAATTAATTTTATTAAAATCAACGTAAATGGGTTAGCGTTTATCTGATGAGTACTAAAGTATTGGATTTCTTTAATTTATTAGCTTGAATGTGTAATATTTTCCCAACCCCAAAATATAGTCTCGACATTTTAATTATTTCCTACAAAAGCAGATTGCCAAAATTTGTATTATAAGCATTGGGATCATTGCGCAAATTCTTGTTAGTATTAGGTAAACGATATTATCATACGCAGCTGCGTTCCTATCTCCAGAACAAACAGTATTTATGAAGATTGCTTCGGATTATATTAGCTTCAAGGCTTATAATAAACATTTTTCTTGGGACCTGTAAGTTACTTAGGATGCGTGGAGTAAGTTTATAGTATAGAGGAGTAGAGTCCCTTAAGGAAAATTCAGAGGATTTTTTAAGAACTTTTTGTGATTTGATTTCGGAATACACTTCCTATCGAATAATTTTAAATATTTTCTTAGTGATCTATAATTATATTATGGAGACTAAATTCTTAGTTTCAAAATCTAGCGGTTCAAGCTGTGTGTTCAGAAGTAGGAATGTTATTCTCCGACGGAAAATTTCTCCATTTACTCTTAGAATAGATCTTACTAGATTTTAAGCTAAGCTGAATAGGTAATTGGCAGGGCACAACTTGGATAGGCGTCGGAGCTACAAAGTCCTGGAGACTTTCGCTTAGCAGTTTCGTTCCGAATATATTCGGTAGAGACGACGACGACTAGATTTTAAAAGTTTTACTACTTTCATACCTACCAGGAGTAAGCTTGTGAATGTGTAAAGTCGTTTGGAACTGAACTTATTACAAAAAATGATAGTTTAAATGATGATATAATGCATATAATACATGATGATGATGATTAGATGCTTATGATGATGTCAAAATGAGTAATAGTAGAGTGAACGTTTCGGAAATGATGTTACAGGTGCCTACAAAAATCACATAGTTTGGTGAGGTCAACATTCTACGTCCTTTTGTGTGAGGTTCAAAGGAATAACTAGCATTCCTTGTATAATATATATTATATAACATACTCCCATAGTAAACGGTTTTTGTCTGCGGCTTTAGTCTCATAGTTATATACCAGCCACTATATTGTGCATATAGCCAAGTCTGAACTGACTTATGATTTATGTAGGTAGATAAAGACATCTTTCAATTTTACCACCACTTCCCAATATTGAACCTGGTTTACCTTACCAAAAGCAACTTATAGACCCAGTGCACAACCTTTAAAGATGCCGGATCTTCTTGCAGGCTGCGCATCTCGTATGTATCGATCACATAATGTTTACGCGTCGCATAATGACCGCTGCAATTTAGTGGGTAGTCTGCACACAAATTATTTGATATGTTTGTTTTAATTGCAGTTTTTGTGAGTTAATGAAATGAAAGGAGTTACTTATTATATAAATTGTGTTATTTGTGAACAAAACAGGTTGAACTTTATAAGCCTTAAGCCCCGCGGGAATTGGGAATGATATTATCCTAAATACAGGAAACTAGTTAGGAGTCAGACCTACCACGAACGAAAATGGCCAAATTATGACGTACCTAAGTTTTACTTTTATGTTTATTTTATGTTCATATTATTTGTGTTTCGTGGGTTTTTTGTTGTTTATATTATAAACTAGCTGATGCCCGCGACTTCGTCCGCGTGGTTTAAATTTTTTTAATTCCCGCGGAAACTCCTTAATTTTCCGGGATAAAAAATAGCCTATGTCACTCTCCAGGTCCTCAACTATACCCATACCAAAAATCACGTCGATCCGTTGCTGCGTTGCGGCGTGATTGAAGGACAAACCAACAAACCAATAAACCAACAAACAAACACACTTTCGCATTTATAATAATTAGTATAAATATAAATAAGTAAAGATTTAGACCATAGCTCCCCCCTCTCCTCCCTAGCTAGCTGACCTCGCTGGCCAATTGCGGATTGACAGACTTCACACACCTTTAGCCCGCTACCATCTTAGACTGCATCATCACTTACCATCAGGTGAGATCGCTGTCAAGGGCTAACTGGATTAAAAAAAAGCATACTTAAATTAATTCTCAGGCATACAGATCTCCTCACGATATTTTTCTTTCCCGTTAAGGCAGGCGATATATAATGCACATTACTCTGAAAACTTGGTCCTCTGGGAATCCCGGGGATCAAAACTTGGACCCGCCGAATAAGAGGCCGAGGTCTTTACCATATAAGTACCGCTGCATTGGGTCATTGCATAATTTAGGACCGATATTTCCTTTTTCGAGTAAAATTTAAACGTTACAACGTACTCGTTTATGAGGGAATTCCTAAACTAAATCCGTCAAAACGTCAAATTAGCCAGTTAAAAGGAGATGTAGAAATCGGCCCTAGGTAGTAAAAAGTACTTACAAGACCTAGGTCCATCAGTGGAAACGACGACGAACCAGGTCACCAATATTGACTACACATGCATTGCCCATGTTTTGCTCTAAACGGCGTTATCTATTGACTGTGATGAAAGCATTGCAAGAAAGAACTAGATTTTTCAATTTTCTGACTTATAATACAAATTAGAGTGACCTCGCGTAGTGTTTGTTTGTTGGTTTGTTGGTTTATTGTTTTGTTTGTTTGTTGATTTGTCCTTCAATCACGCCGCAACGGAGCAACGGATCGACGTGATTTTTGGGAGAGTGACATAGGCTACTTTTTATCCCGGAAAATTAAGGAGTTCCCGCAGGAATAACAAAAAACTTAAACCACGCGGACGAAGTCGCGGGCATCAGCTAGTAATATTATAAATACGAATGTGTGTCTGTGTGCCTGTCTGTCGGTCTGTTATCTTTCACGGCATATCGGCTTAACCGATTTTGACGAAATTTGATATAAGTATCATAGGAACATGAAGGTACCTAAAAATATTTAATTTTGTCTCATCGAGCACTTTAGAAAGTGTCCTATCCGAATTCGAAATCACACCAAATTACTTCTTCCAAAAAGAAGTTTGTCTCAATATTTTCTTTGGAACATAAATACGGTGTTTGCAGAATCTCAAGTTATGTGGACTTTCCACAGTTAGATACCGTAGGAGGGAAAACAATGGTTAGTAAATATTAGCGTCCGTCCCAATGCGGCGCGCGTACCATATTGGAAGCTTTTCTATTTGACGGCTACGATCCGATATTTTTCATGGTGTAGTAATTTGCCACTGTGCCCAACAGTGGGACGTTAATGGGCTGTAGTGGATAGTGGATAGTAATTTTAATATTATATCAAGACTTCGGGCTCAAACTTAGGTATGCGGCGCATACAGTAATAAAAACCTGCGTCGGATATTTACTTGAACGTAAAAAAATATCATGTAGGTGCGCATATGAGTATGATTCATCCATAAACCATCATCATTTTATTTTATTGTGACGACTTCCCTGGCGCAGTGGTGAGCGCTGTGCTCTTATAGAGGGAGGTCCCGGGTTCGATTTCAGGCATGGTCAATTTGGGAATTTTTAATTTCTGAATTTTCTCTGGCTTGGTTGGAGGCTTCGGCCGTGGCTAGTTACCACCCAACCGGCAAAGTCATATACCAAACGTAGACGGAAGAGTTTTTAAAATTAATTTTAGTTTGGCACCTGAATAGATAAATTATTATCCGGTGTCATTCTGATAACATCTTGGTATAATAATATATACGAGTATATATCATAATATATTGCATAGATATTATGGATTGTCATACTTATTATTAATTTCTCTGTAGTCACTGTAGAAAAACAAAGAAAAGACACATTCAAGGAGTAGAAGAAAAATTTTTTTCACCGCTACCAGATATTGTTGTTTAATTTTCTTTCTATCTCGGTAAGGAATGTGCTCGTTGAATTTTAATAAATATTGCAGAGCTTTTCAATTATTCTTTGAAAGAAAATAATTACTAAGCATTCTTGGTCAGTTTCGTATACGATGATATCCAAATACTTTTATCTTAACGTTACTTAACTTGCGGAAGTTTATGGTGACTTATATCATTCAAATAACATGATATTTACATAAGTGCGTTGCCTCAAAACGAATATTATATAATGAAACGTGTCAAAAGAGCTTGCGAAACCTCTTTCAATTGTAAGATAAAGAGTAAAATATCTATTGGTATTTACATTATTTGAGTTAAGTAACAAACGAAATTGCGCAGCGAATTCGGTAAAGTTTTACACGGATAATATATCATTATCCATTATCAATGTTCAGATTTAACAATTTCGTTACACGCGAACTTTTTTAATCGGCCCTGCTGAACTTTCCTAATACCATAGCCATAGAAGTTTAAGGCCTATGCACACAAATAGCCCCACGATAGAGTCGCGCGATAACTACGTCACGCTAAACGCACTGCATTACATGTTCTGTCGTGGCTTACCTACATTCTATTCTTCTAGAGTTTGTAAGACATGGAGCCTAAATAAAATATGTTTTTCTTGATAAACTTAGCTTTATTTATCGTGGTAAACGGCATTAGCGTATGCATACGCGTCTTTTGAGTCTTCTCCGTGTATTTTTTTAGTAGTAAGGTGTATGAAGCAATCGCTTTAAATCTGTTTACTGACAAAAATTGCGGAGACATAGGTATAATTTATTATGCAGCAGGTAGGAATTTAGGAAATATGGACGCTGGACGAGCGTTCCATGTAGAACACGTCACGTCAAAGCTAAGTCGTTATCAAAAAGATTATATCCGTCACACATGTCGGCCCTTAGAAACGTTATCGTTGCACGATGCGTGTTTCAAAGCCTTAATCGTAAAAAGGATCTATATTTTGTGAATATTCAAAATGGGATTACATCGCAGTTCCCATGAGGGTGAAGTGAGCTTCTATTGTAGATGACATGTTGTGAAAATCTATTCTCCAAATTTTTCCTTTATGCAAGGAGATTGAAAAATATTCTCATAGATTTTTTTCCTAAACTTTTATTGGACGTTCGGAGAAAAATCTATTTTGGCGTTATATTATAGGAGATAACTGCACCAGTCCCATCCAAATGCGTCAGTTTTTACGCTGTTTACATAGGTACTACGCATACTTTAATACTGTACAAGAATCAGCTTTTCTAATTATCGTTCATTTTTGGTAACAATAAACCGTCTTTGAACGGCCATATTTAGCGAAAGGGCCATCCAAATGCAGGCAGACTGCCACTTTTGAGATCAGCGGAGAGCTCTACATCCATCTAACACTGAATCAGCCTTTCTGGCGATGGTTACCAAAATTGCAGTTATCTCTTAGTCTATTATACCAGTGCCAGTGTCATCCTGTAATCTAACTTTTAAAAAAAAGTTCGAAATCTGAAATGAAGTGTGTTGTCTACATAAATGTACATCTGTGTCCACTTGTCCAGTTCTACGTAATTTGTATTTTTCCGGTTCCACGACGAATGCACATATGCAATTATACGTTCGAATGGTCTTGATACTTGCAAATGTATTTTTAAAAAGAGTTTAATAAAATGGGGATAGAGCATTATTTAAAACATCTCAATAAAATTATTTTTGTTCATTTTATCAAAAATCGCGGAGGCATATATTATGCGAGAGCCGTAGAAAATTGCCTGGAGGCTTATTATAATATAGAATGATGAAAAGTAATAGCTACTATAAAACGTTCTTAGAAACGTATTTTCACTTTAACCTTGAATTACACTTAATCGGTGATAGAGCCAAATTGATCATTGTAAATATACGGCATTTAGTAAATAATACAAAGGATTAGAATATTCTTTTAAGAAGTCGTGAAAGGGATGCGATAAGTAGGTAGCAAGAAGATTTCTATGCGGAAAAAATACTGTCCCATCATGTACACAAATATACAACTTAAAAGTAAATAATAATATATTCCAGAAGTATTTTCCGATATAATTATTCCAAAATGAAGTCATCCCCACGACTATGAATAATTCAAGTAGACATTTACAACTTTCTCATAATAGTAAATTTATGCCAGATTTCGTTTATAATTTGGTACCTAAACATAATAAATTGTATATCTACGCAGTTACTAACTTGCATTATTCATTGTAATAAATCTTGAAATTGTTATGATAAGAAATAGGTATCATCGTACTTTAAATATCTTTTTAGTCATTTTTAAACCGTCCCAAAAATCATTCCCAAGATTTATTATAGTATGGCCCGCTTGCAGAAACCCAGAGTTGCCTTCTACTTTGACAACTAATACTTCTGTCAAAATTTCAAATTAAGTATCTGCAAGCGGGCCTATTATTCTTCTTTGGATCAAAAGTTGCCTCGATTTTTTTAATGTATTAAATTGAAGGCTTTTTTAAGTTTCGCTTTTGGCTGCATATTTTACCAAAGTTTTTTTATTTTTAGTTTCGCCCGTGCCGTTGAAATATGACATCGATGACACCAATATATTTTCGATGTAGATATGAATTACCACCGAAAAAGACCCTTTCAGCCCTATAAAAACATTACGCACTTAATCAGAGATATGCGATAGCCGTTACGTGAAACTGTAATTGTAATAACAAGGGACTAAAATAAGGGAAAAAAATATCGTTGAAGATTAATTTATCCCCGTGAGGAAAAGGAAAGAGTACCTATACTCAGTTGGCGTAAGATTTGTGAGCTATCACGAAACTTACTTACTGAACCTCAGGCTATTTTCGAATTTATTTTTTATTTATTCATGAAAAGGTTCCTTTTATCTATATTATAGACAATACATTATAAAGTGGTCAATAGTCGACGCGGAGAATCGGAAAGGAGCGGAGCTGTGGATCGATGTTCTGCAACTTAAATTCAGCTTTATGATGTTTGACAGTCGATTGAAATATGAAAACAAAACACAGATAATGGACGCCGCGCCACGATTTTTACCACCAAAGTAAAGCACAGTTTGAGTTGTTATCAAGAAAGGTAAAACGCCAAGGCTCTGTTGGTGTGAGTTGCGTCATATTATGCTGAATCTCTATACGTATTTAAATAAGCTATATTTCTTCGTAAAGCCCAGTAGAATTAAATCTTAAAGTTTAATAGTCGTCATCTCGTACTTTATTTTAGTTTATTTTTATTCTTCTTCAAGTTGAGCCCTTGATTGCGATCTCACCTAGACGGTAAGTGATGATGCACTCTAAGATGGTAGTGGGATAACTGGGAGTCTGGCAGTTATATTAAACACATGCCTCATCGGTTTCTACACGGAACCGTACCAGTACTATATATTAAAATATTAAGGCTGTGTTCCGAAATACACTGCGAGCACTGTAAGGTGTGACGTCACTTTAGTACACTGCGAAGCCGTTCCTTTATAGTTAGGTATACTGGGTACTGCTTAAAACGGAACGCTGTCAGCACTGAGACAAACACTGAGAGCACCTTACCTCGAAAACGCCAGTGCTCACAGTACAAAGATGGCGTCGATTAATGACGTCATATATTTCCCTAGGATACTGCAGCAGTTTACTGTCAGTTATAACGGAACGAATGTCTCCACAGTAAAGAGCACTGAACAGTGCTCGCAGTCTATAACGGAACACAGCCTTAATCGCTTGGTGGTAGGGTGATAACTAGCCACGGCCGATGCCTTCCACCAGACTAGTTCAGAGACAATGTACTATGTACATTTCTAGGTACCTACATGTTTAAACATAGCCCAAGTTGCGACGTTTTCAAGTTCATTTCGATTTATAAGTCTGAAATTTACGTAGTTACGTGGGCACCCTACTCAACATAAGCCAAGCTTATCTCACTAGATACTTTTTCACGTAGCTAATCTACCTACTCGTTCGCAAGAAAAGTCATGTTAAGATTTTATTCAGAGTGTAAGGCGGTTTTGGTAGCATGACAAAATTTACGCGTCGGATTCTAATCTTTAAAATATGCAGTTTAATTTTCCATACCCACTAAAATTACAAAATACTGGTGCAAATTATTTAAACTACTCATTTAATTTCGTGCAGGGCTACACATTAATTTTGTTTGGCGTTGGGCAAAAACTATTTTTTGGCGCTTACCTAGTATACAAACTTAATAAAAAATCAGACCAAGATCGAGACAGACTCGCCCAACAAGAGTTCTGAATACTCATGAGGTTAAATTATGCCACTGTTTTAAAACAAATCTCTTTAATTTGGGACAGCAAAATGTGTTTTTAAAGGTTGTTATGTGATACCTAAAATTAAAGGAACTAGAGAAACTTCGTTTTTTTTTTTCTTGTACTTATAATAATAATATGGTTCTCCAGCATTATCTAAAGGTAATGTAATTTGAAGTTGAAAACGTCATTAGTGTTAGAGGGAAACTTTAAAAACAATGTATGTATGGTATCCCTGCTATGGTTTTGTAGAGTGGCAACACTGATCTGGGTACGCTATGATTTATCATGTAAGATGGCGTAACGCTAGTAGTGATGTGTCTGTGTTTATATTGCTGAATTAAAGTATTAAATTGGAAAACAGTGTTTGGATTTAATATTAGTAATTACGGAAGTAAGCCTATGACGGAAGGAAATATGTACGGTCTGTTGGCTGTTACCACCACAGAAAATTATCGTTACAGTAAAATTTTGTCACCAAAATGCAAGCAAAGTTAGTGGTAGGTACAAGTCAATTATCTTAATGTTTTTTTTAATAAATGTCAAAAAAAACCGAAGAAGAAAAAGAAAACCGTGCAATCCAAATTAGCCCTTTTAGGTCCAGAATATTAACGTACATATACCTTTTCGTACAATTTGCCCTTAGTCAATAAAGGCTCCATTTTTACATTACCTTACTATAAATTTACTAATTATTTAGGTACGGAATCCTTAAAAACGAAGTCCCCAAACCAGTATGTTAAAAATTTGTAAAATCATAGCCGTTGTTTGTAGTGTACGGGCATGCAGGGGAATTAACCGAGCAATGCCATTAATGTTTACAACTCGGGTTAGCACATTTCGAGTACAGCGACATATTTTGCAACATTTTTCGTTGCTTGTGGACTTTGTGACATTAACCCTAAAATGCTAGCTTAGCTTAAAACTGTGATAGAGTTTTTTTTACTTCATGTTTATGATATTGTTATTAGAGTCCATGTTAATAGAAAATAGACAAAAAAATACAGTTTTATCCCAAAGCAAAGTCTTCATTTATTATCTCACTCACTCTTTAATATTATAGAAAGCGATGACTTCCCTGACGCTGTGGTGAGTGGTGCGGCACTACAAGTGAGAGGTCCCAAGTTTGATAGCTGGTTGGGGCAATTTGGAAATTTATAATTTCAGAATTTTCTCTGGTCTAGTCTGGTGAGGAACTCTGGCGTAGCTAGTTACCATCCTACCGGTAATAACGTGCTACTAAGCGATTTAGGTTTCTGGTAAAAAACTGGTTTTAACATAACTGCTATCTCCCAACAGGTTAGCCCGTAAATATCTTAGACTGTATCATCACTTAGCAGTCAGATTGGCCAAGAACTAACTTAATATATTAATTAATATTTAAAAAAACTTATATATATTATTTAATATTAAAAATATATTTTAACTATACATAACACCCGGATAAACTCACGTGTTCTGTCGGGAAAATGCCCGACTAGTTTCGAACCCGTTCGGGCCCTTAATTCATGAGCATAGAGATAATGTTCATGAGAATATTCGCGCGACGCGGTCGCTACTCGACTCGACTCACGATAGTTTAAACGTTAAAAAATATGTTCAAGCAAGAGTGATATTATGATAAATGACTTATTTATTTCACGTAGGACAACTTGTGCCACTTATGAAATGTCAAGACTCTACCACCATTTCGGAAAGCAGCTTGTAATCTTCTAGATAGAGAGAGACACAGCTATGAAAAAAACATCTACGGCGACGTCTATGGGTAATACATGACTTAGCAAAATCAGCTCCCCGCGCCGTATTACGCTTTCAAAATATACCCGTGCTATTTGAAAGGGCTAACCACAAGAACTGCTGAACAAACTTTATGTAACATACAAACTACTTACACTAAAAACATAATCGTTACACTGACAGACAATGCATACATTTAAGATTATATACTTGAGGATCTGAAAACTCTCTATTTAGGGTAAAATATTCCAACGGCATATTTCAGACCTAAATTGACACAGATAAAGCCGCGGAAATTAGCTTATAATATATGAAGTGTGTCTCGAAAAAGGACCTTATGTAATACATCGAAGAAGATTCAAGAATTATTACTCAGTACAAAAGCGTGCTGAGGCGATTATTTTCTAAATAATAGAAAGAATCTAATAACTTTTAATTGGCGCTGGAACTATGTCACCTGCAGAACTAATTGACATTGTGAACTTTAAATTAGATTAATACTTCTAATTCAAACACAAAATGACGATTGTGTTATTTATAATGGATCTTTGAGAGTATATTTAAAGTTTCCTATGTCATTTCGTTCACTAGGTATACTTTAAAGTAATTATTATTTTAATAATATAATTACTTAATAAGGTAACAAGTTTTTGAACATCTCTCTAAATAATATACAGAAATTTCCATTGTATATCAGTAGGTATATCGTTAATCAGTAGGTAAGGTAAAGGTAGGCGTTAGTCGGCTAGCCCATATACTTAATATTATTAAAAATGCGATAGTGTGTCTATCTGTCTATTAACTTTTCAGAGCCCATCCGGTTTGCTTATCTTGAAGAAAGGTAAAGAAATATTTTGCACCCAATAGACGGGACCATATACCTAGGCTAGATTTTAAAAAATTGGTTGAACTGATGGGCCGTGAAAGTGTAACAGATATACAGACAGACAGAAAGCTACACTTTCAGTTTGTATAGTATTTCAGTATGTATGATACATAGTTATCAACCAACACTCTTGCTTACTATGTGTGATATACCATCCATATTTATAGAAAGAATTAGGAAGGGAGTTCACTCGACCGCATCTTGTTTTTATTCAGTGTCCCTTAATGCCCTAGTTAACTGCGTATAATGGGCGGTTTCTATTGATAGCAACCTGATTGATTAGATCCTCCGATTAGTATGTACCTACTCGTATGTCGAAGTTTCTGCCTCGTTGGTTTTGATCACGAGATCTTAGGTTCCCCCGGGCGGTCAAATCATCACCCTGAATTTGTGACAAGTTATTTGGATGACATTTCATCTATCCTATACTTATAAACAATATACACGTAGGTACATATAACAATGTACATTAGATATTTTTTGGAATTTTTGTATATATTTTTGTCTGCATCATGCTGCAACTACTGGATGAATTTGAATGTAACTTGGCATACTTATAGCAAATACATTGAGTCTATGCTGACTCAGTGTCTTTGCTATAATATTTTCATTTCGAAAAACAAAAGGGTTCCTTCGGGATAGGGGATATTTGTTTTTGACGATTGGCTTTTACCTCCATTGAGCTTCGTCAGACCTAAACCGATTTTGAAATATTTTTTTCCTAAGAAAGGTTTTACTGTCAAATTGGTCTAAGTAAATTTCATGAAAAATTGTGGAATAGCTTGGAGATGGTAGGCGGGTAACAGCATATCAATCGAAATCAGTGTTAACTTAATTAAAAGTAGATTTTTAACGTTTTTGGTGGTACATTAGGTAAACCAATCCGTGCAAAATAATATATTATGTAGCTTTCTGTGTTTTGTGGTTTAAATTTGTACGCTGTAATAATTATATTTAGACGTAGAACAATAATTAAAACTTCGCGGTAATTCTATCCATACGCTTAAAGAAAACTTCAGCTTTTCTTACATAACTAAAAGTCAAAAATCTTTGGTGTGGGATAGATAATTAAATTTAATACTTTAGATACCATAAAATAGCTAAAAGTTTCGATCAAAGAGGTTAATGAGCAAAGATTACAATTACACAAAGTTTTTCCAGTGACATTAATACAAGGGGTATTATTGACCGAGCGAAGCGAAGGTCTCTGAGTCTACTTGAGTGAATTGGCACTTGTCCGTCCGTCCGTCCGTCCGTCTGTCCGTCCGTCTGTCAGAGCCTTATAACTTCTGAATTACTGAACGTAATTACTTCAAATTTAAATATAATATGTAAACCTATCGCCTCCAGCCGAATATGGCTTAAAAAGTTATAAAAATCTTTATTTCAGGGGGGCTCTCATAGAAGCGAATGCGAAGTAAAATATTTTTTATAGCGTTACATAGAGTTGCGGTACATACTCGTACGAGATCATTTTAAAGATAATTAAGAATAGAGTCCAAACATATTTTTTTTTATTTTTCCTAAAATTGACGAAATGGGGGGCTTTCAAAGGGGGGCTTTCTTGCTGGTTCTTCTCGGCATTCCGAACCAGTGGTAGATTCACTCGACGATTCAAAAGTACTTACTTGTAAAAGTTTATTTGAATTATGAATTTAATTTGTGCTATCAACAGTAGGTATAGCAATAAAATAAACTTTTGGCATAGCTAATTCCAACAACTACTTAGCTAAATAACTGTTTTCTGCACGCATGCTGTTGAATTGACTGGAAATAGGTAAGTTTGTATTTCTTACGAAATCCCAAACTAAAAATTCATTTTTTAGACGTTTTCATCCGCCTGGATTTAGATTTTCAAAAAAATCTGTATGCCTATTGTCACTTTCGATGCGACGCGATGTGATGCGACGCCATAGAAAATGACAAACTTCTCTACGCGACAACATAGGCCACGTGAAGGGTCAGTTAGGCCTATTGCGAATTATAAGAAAATTTCTTGTCTTATGAGTCTGTCTTATAAGAAATTCAGTCGCTATGGTTGTTGTATGAGACCAACGTATAACAAGATATTTTTCCTGTGTCGGATCAGACACGCGCATAAAAAATATTATAAATCATTACTTATAATGTGCAATAGGTCGTACTGATTGATACTGTCGCGTCGCGGCGTATTGAGTCGCGGTGTCGCGTTTGTCGCTCACGTAGGACAACGGCGGGCTGATTACGTAAAATGTTGCAGTAGCGACAGCAGTAGCAATGCGACAGCAAACACTACGCGATCGGTCGCAAAATGTCACTAGAATTCGTATTACGCAAGCCGATCGCACGTCTATTGCTCGCCTGTCGCAGAATGCACTTTTCACGCACTTTTGCTATCGATACTAGCGCCACTCGCGACAGGACAGCAATAGATGAAAACAAAATAAGCAGCTTTATCTATACCTTTTATCGTCATCTTTGGTACGTTCCTTGAGTATGTTCCTTGTCTGTGGTTGAATTCAAAGAGTGAAGGGTTCGACTGATCATATAATAAACAATTAAAGTTAGGTTCATATTGCGTTCATTTTTTTATGTAATTTTGGTAATATTATAAATATTTTGCACTACATACCTACCTATTAGAGATTTAATGAAACTATCAGCTTACCTTCAAAGATGTTGGTTTTCCACGTAGAGAGATTTACTGTTTTAGGTATTGAATTAATTGCTTGAGGTTAAATGTAATATTAAAAATCCACGGTAAACGCACTCGACAATTACCCAACAATCACTTTGCAACAGGTGCAGAGGTTGTTGCTGTTTGACGTTTCATTTTGCTCGGCTGTCGCTGTCGTATTGCTGTCAAAGAAGCTTAGATAATACCAATTTGCTGGTACGACAAGGACACGAATGCAGTTTTTAGTTCATAGATTGTCCGCTAGAGGGTGAACTAGAGCTCGACTGCTGTCTGCTCTGTAGCCGCTGTTACGTAATACAAAAGTGCCGTTTGACAGCAGCGATCGCGAGATTTACGCCTGTCGCAAGCTTGTTTATGTCGCGAGATACGTAATCAGCCCGCCGGTCCCCTGGGGGAGCGGGTAAACTACTAGGCTATTATCGCTTTTTCCTATAGTCATAGACAAGCAAAACAGATATATATAAAGTGACATCACAGTAGAAGATTAAACGGCCCGAGGCTCAAATTATAATGTCTAATTTTATGGTTACTGCCGCTATAACGTAATATGATAATAGCCCCCATTTGGGTTGCGGTCATACCGAGATTTTACCACCTTAGAGCTAAGAATTAATCTCAGTTATTCTAATAGAAAAAATATAATATTCTTATATAATTAATGAAAAAAGCAGAACAATTTAGCAGCTTTTACGTAAAACAATTTTTCTTCTTCTATACTAATATTATAAATGCGAAAGTTTGGATGGATGGATAGATGTTTGTATGGATGGATGGATGTTTGTAACTCAATCACGCCAGAACTGCTGAGCGGATTGTGATGAAATTTGGCCCAGAGATAGATTATAGTCTGGAATAACACATAGGCTACTAATGTTTATCCCGGAAAATTAAAGAGTTCTCGCGGGAACCGAAAAACCTCAACTCACGCGGACGAAGTCGCGATCATCAGCTAGTTCTATAATTAGAGCTGTTTGGCGTTAAATTGTACTAGGGCTTGCAAAGTACTCAATAAAATCAAATTGGGACAAAAATACACTACGCCCAAAAAAGTGTTATCTGGGGGACAAAAAGTCCACGCACACACTTTTATATTATGGAGCTGCACAGACAAAACGTGTTTCTGATACGACGTTAGCGTTTCGCGGACATTTTCTCCTGTTCACTCTGTCTTTAGTTTGTTTTCACCCCATGCAGTGCAGTTGCCATGCAGTTCCCATGCATTTTTGAAGTGCAAACTTGTATAACCGCGTTGAGCACTTTTTGGTAGGGGGTAAACTTGTGGATTCGCGTCACCGTCACCGACATGCTCGCGTTGTTACGAAGACAATAGGTCTTAAATATAAATATACTACATTTGTAATTAAACTTTAATGCCTTAGTTTGAAGGTTTAAATATATATTTTTTTAATTTAAAAAACAATTAAATAAAAAAATTATTTCAAATATTCGTTTTCACTTCTATCAGCAATCCCTATGACTGCCAATTTTTTTATATTTAATAAGGACAAGAGACAGATTTACCTTTAGCATAGAGGTTTTTAGAGCCATTGCTTATTAACGTTTGGCTCTCGAAATTTAATAAGCATAAAATTTAAGATTGCGTTCCTAACAAGGTTTTTTAAGGCGTCGCGATGGAAAAATTACTTTCAAATTATTTTTACAGAAATATTGCTAACTTTTTATTAAAGTTTTATTCTGAGAAAAACTAGTACTAAGTATGTAGTTATAACTTATTGAATAACAGTTGCTTATAAAAAAGTATTTCAAAAGAACAAATTACCTAATTTAAAACCTTTTTAGAAGTTTAAAGCTTTAAAATACAAAACAAAAAATACTATTCCACAGTGTGTACTATAATTAATCATTTAGAAAAAAAACACTCAAAAATTAATTTACGAATAAATAAATAACAGTTTTATCGAAACAATAGGCTTGATAAAGGGTAATTCATTTTGGCTTAATATTATAATAAACTAGATAATTCCCGCGACTTCGGCCGTGTACGTTAAGGTTTGTAGATTCCCACGGACTTTAATTTTCGGGTATAAAAATGTATTTAATATTGTGTTAATTCAGGGTATAAGCTCCATTCAATGTTTCAGCCAAATCGGTTCAGTCGTTGCGGTGGAAGGAGTAACAAACATCAAAACTTACAAACATCCAAACTTTCACATTTAAATATTAGTAGGATAAGACGAATCAATTTATTAATTATTTAGGTATTACGTTTTCTATGCAAACAAGAGCAAAGATTTAGTAAGAGATAAATTGAAATGTGACAGACAAGTTAAGTGGGGTAACTGAAAAAGGTCTTTTCTTATGATAAGATTATAATCAGAAAATTAAAATCAAAAATGATTTATTCAAGAAGGCACTTTTGAGGCACAAGTTAAAAGATTATATTAGAAAAGCGCCTAATATTTATTTTGCGACGTAACAATTGCTCAAATCTGCGATCAATAATAGCTGGCTCAATCTCTTTTTGGGATTCTCTTAGACTTCTCAATCTTATTTAAAACATCATTTCACTACAGAGCACAGTCTCCTCTCAAAATGAGAAAGGTTTGGCCATGGTCCACTACACTAGCCAATCGCGGACTGGCAGACATGCAGGTTTCCCCACTTGATTTCTTATAGCGTCATCCAAGTAATATTATGTTCTAAGTTTAGTGCTTAAAAGCTGCATAACTCGGAAGAATTAAAAGTGCGGGTCGAGGTTCGAACTTCGAGCCTTTCTTTTTCGGATTAAATATGCTGCGTAGGCCGTACTGGCCGCTACAGAAGGACTGTCGCCGAGAAAGACTTCGAGCCCCAGAATAAGAACATTTTATACTAAATTTTAGGGTACATTAGGGCCCGAATCAGAACATTTTAGGGCAGAGAGTGAGAAGAAAAAAGAAAGGTATCTAAGTAATTCTTATTTTCACAATGGATTACATAGAATTAGGTACGATATTATATATTATTTTTATTGATTTTTATCTTAGTCTTAGAACTGTTAATAATACGAATAGTTTTGCTGTTATTTGCGTCGTTAAACTACAAACGTTTTAACCTTTAGTTTATATTAATAAACTTAGCTACTTAACGCTGTAAACAATAATTATAATAGCGGTCTAAGTGCGAAACTACAAAACTTTTTATGGGTTTCCAACGACAATACTCAAGTTTGTTAAGCCTTATGGTCGCCATAAAGACGTCTCGATACTCATTAGAAGAAAAAGGACATTGGTTAACTTTTACTAAAAACAAATATACCAATAGAAGTTTTAACTATAGTTACGCTTGGCCGTTTAAAAGTTCTCACAACTGTACGAACTGTATTAAACACACTATTTTATGCACTTTATTCACTTGCGTAATTTATCGTTTTATGTACTTAGTTACTTTAAACTTTTGCACTGTACGCGTCCGACGGAAACTTTGTTTTGTATAGAAACATTTATAACGTTTTATGCTTAGTTATGAACTTATACATTTTACACTCTGAAAGATAAATAAAGCTTTTAGTCAATAGTTTAAAGTCGATAATCAAACGAGTTTTGAATCACTATTACGAAAAATAATACGTTATGTTACTAACGAAAAATATTATCATGTACGCAATACTGCAAACAGTAAATTAATTTTGATTTATATACAAAAAAAGTTGTAAAAGTAATCTAATTTGGAAAAGTTACTGCAAAAATATACTGTAAAATGTGTACTGTGTATGTGTGTGTATAAGTTTTGGTTAATATCCAAAAAAATTTCTTCACCATTTTGATTTTTCCGTAAATATTGCGATTTTCTTATCAAAGTTCACTTACCTTGTGGCTGTTGGTGAGGCTTCGGCGACCAGGCGTAGACACGGCAACAAGTGTTGTGCCGCCGCCCGCCCTACGCATGCCTTATATACCAAAAACCGCCCGCCCACCGCGTCAGGCTAACACAGTTTGTATTGCAATCTACAAACCGAAATTAATAAAGACCTGGATTAATTTGGTCTACTCTATGTACTTTGCCTAAATTCCTTAAAGGGACATTTTATCCCAGTAAATCAAACAGTTTCCACGGAATTTTTGAAAGATCAGGTAAATCCACGCGGACGAAGTTAAGTTAATGACGCCGGTATCATCTAGTTTAAAAAAAAAATCTACTACAAGTTAGCCCTCAAGGGCTCTCAGTCAACTGCGATCTCACCTGATGGTAAGTGATGATGCAGTCTATGATGGTAGCGGTCTAACCTGTTAAGGGCATGGCAGTTATATTAAACCCATACCTCTAATCGGTTTCTACAGGGCATCGTACCGGAACGTTAAATCGCTTGGCGGCAGGTCTTTTCCGTTAGGGTGATATAACTAGCCACGGCCGAGGCCTCCCACCAGGAAACCCCGTTACTGACGCTCGATTTTATTGAGAGCTTACATTTCAAAACCAAAATGTCTCACATTCACAATTTACAATTCAAAGTTTGGTAAGTATAAGGGAAATCGCTTTGTTTTACAGCTCTGTGTCACACACAATAAATAACGGGGAAGGAGGAAGGTATTGGTTTCATTCCATTATACTCCTATTTCTGAGTCGATACACAAATCAAAAGAAACTTATCACTGCTACGTTTGCTGCAAACCAGAAAACATCGGCTGTGAGCATAGAATTCTAAACCTATATTTTGAATTCGAAAGTGTGTGTCTATCTACGTTTCACGGCCTATTTGTTTGGTCGATTTCGAAGGAATCTAGCACAGTTAAAACTTGCAGCCATTGACTTACCAATACCTTAGACGCACCATCGAAACGCAAAAAACGGCACGGTCAAATTGTGCACAAATAGACATTGTGAACAATTTTCGCCTTAGTCGCGCATGAGTACACTAGGCGACAAAATGTCGTATGTATCGAATTGTTATTACAAAATTGAACCCTAAATATAAATATATATGGTTGGTTTTTGTGAACCGTTTGGTGTCTCATTCTATATTATCTATAGCTGTGTTTGTATAAGCGATTGTGGACGCTTTTTGAGTATTAGTTTGTAGGTAATGTTGTATCCATAGTTGGTAAATCGATGCTTGCAGCCTCAAAAATCAGACAGTTTGCATGGGATTTTTAAAGAACTGTAATCCATGTGGATGAAATAGCCGGCATCATCTGAAGCCAAAATTCCTGACTCACTCATTGACTGACTCGTTAAACAGACAGTTAGACAGACACACTCTCGCATTTTATAATAATACTAGCTGATGCCCGCGACTTTGTCCGCGTGGATTGAGGTTTTTTGGTTCCCGCGGGAACTCTTTGATTTTCCAGGATAAAAAGTAGCCTATGTGCTATTCCAGAATATAATTTATCTCTGTGCCAAACATTGAGATCCGTTCAGCCTTTCTGGCGTGATTGAGTAACAAACATCCATCCATCCATACTTTCGCATTTATAATATTAGTATAGATTTATTATGTATAGGTAGTATAAATTCACGCCATTATGCTAAACTAGAAATAATCTAGCCATTTTTTTTGTCTCTATTTATTTCTTAGCTATATTACGATTTACGGCAATTAAAAGTACATATTATATTAGTGTCTCCTGCCTTCAGACGGCTTAAACTAAAGCAATCTATAATGATTGGTTACATTTGGGTGATTTTTGGGCCTTATCTCTTTGGAACATCGGAAGGGTTGAATGGGGCGACAAAATGACCCCACCTACCAAGGAGAGGTGTTACACGCAATGCATCTTTTGCTTGAGCACCAGACCACTGGGTCCAAAAAAATTCTTCGAAGTATCAGTGAATCATATTGTGATTTTTATATAGGTACCTATGTAATGTCTTCTTTAAGATTTTTTATTATTAACTAGCTGATGCCCGCGACGTCGTCCGAGTGGTTTAAGTTTTTTTGATTCCCGCGGGAATTCCTTAATTTTCCGGGATAAAAAGCTTATGTCACTCTCCAGGTCCTCAACTATACCCATACCAAAAATCACGTCGATCCGTTGCTCCGTTGAGGCGTGATTGAAGGACAAACCAACAAACCAACAAACAAACACACTTAGAATTTATAAATAACCTCTGCCGGGAATCGAACCTAGAATAGCTCCTACATATGAGACCACAGCGCTCAGCATCAAAGTTTAAAGTCTATAGCCAACCAGATCTATCATAGAGATTGTAGCTGATGTAAAAGTTTAGTATTAGGGTTCCAGAATTTATTGGACCAGAGGGTTTCACCCTTTTCTTGAGTTGAGCGACACTAACATTTATTTTTCTTGTAGGTATAAGTTTTGGACCTTGGTTAACAATTCAGATAAATATCGAGTGACATGAAAGAGGACTGGAACGTTCTTATTTGGAGTGATAAATGGAAAAATAGGTATCACAACTATCATACTAGGTTATGTTATGTACCCAATCTAATATGAAGGCCATTTAATTCGCTAAGGGAAGACATTATACAAGCCTATAAAATCTAAGATAAGTGGTGACAACAGAATCCATACACATAATATGCAGGATTATTCTACTTGTGATGTGTTATTCTATTCAAAATAAAATAAATCTTTTTTCGTCAATTTTTGTATTCATTTTCAATGCTCCGATTTTTGCGGGGACTGTGAAATCTGTGAATTTTTGTGATAAATCTTGGATATAAAGAAGCCTCTTTAGCTCCTCAACCCTTGACAAAAATCACACATACCTACTTGAAAAAACAACAAAAACACTTTCGCATTCATATATGGGTAGTTTAAATGCGAAAGTGGGTCTGTTTGTCTGTTTTTCTGTTGTTTTTTACGACTCTATATAAATTTACCCCTAATAGATTTGATCATAGAATTGTACTGGAACGTTACATTGCTAATAGCAAAGGCCTATGGCGCAGCCGAAGCTTACACCGCATAAGGACTGACCCAATTTCCCACTTCACTCTAAAAACCCACTCCATTAATTCAGGAAAATCATTGAATTGCTTGTAAATTCCTGTTAGGGAACTTATCACTTGCATATAAACTACAGGAAGACAAGATAACAAAAGTGTTACACTAATTTAAATGTCCTGTATTTTATAAGTGTACTATGCAAAATGTTATCATGGGAAACCACTCTGAGCTAAAACTAATTACGCGACTTCGCGTGGATTGGTTTCTAAAACTTTCTCTCATTGCAACGCCTAAACCTATGCCTAACAGTGGACATTTTACTAGTTTCATATTATACATATTATCATACATACACATATTAATTATTTTAAAAATGTAGGTAGATATTACAAAACTCTTCTTGTCTATGAAATTAAAGAAAAAAAAACTACACTAGTTTACTAAGAAAAGTCATAGAAAATTTAAATTCTTTTAAAAGAGCCACTCAAGGAAGAACGTGACTAGGATTATGAAAGTTTTCTTTAAACTGTAACCACTAATGGCCGGTAGGGGTCAATTAACATTTGACTGAAATTGCACCAAGAGTACTATTAAAGTATGTCTATTATAGACCAGGGTAGAAGCCTTTAAAAATAATAAAAAGTGAAAAAAAAAAATAGTAGGATGAAACCCATTAGAAAAGGAGGGGAATATTATAAAAATGAAAGGAAAAATAATTTACGGGCGATCTGAGGTCGGGAAGGGGATGGGGGGGGGGTTTTAAGGGTAAAAAACGGTTTTTCTCGATTTCCGGCAAAACTAAAAGTCCTATCGAAAAAAGTCATATGGAAAAGTTGTAGGTAATAAAAAGATCTAAAACTTTTGTATTTACACTTTTTTCACATAACCTCAAAATTTATGTGAAAAATTCAAAAAACCAAGTTTTTGATTTTTTATTTTTATCTTTTACAAATAATCTTTTTTTTTAACGAAATTTGGTGAAAACTTACCTTTTTATGTCCCAAATACGCTGTAATTTATTTGAGTAAAAATATTTATTTTTTCACCTTATTTTGAATTAATATCGAAAAAGCACCCTAATTTTCAATCGAAAATTCACCCGTCAAAATATCAGCTTTTTTCAAAAAGTTGGTATGTTTTCTGTTCGTTGAAATCTCTACTTTCCGATAGTGAAAAAAAATATATATGTTACTTTAGTAAATCTTCTCAGAAAATGCAAAAATCGAAAATCGAAAACTCGAATTCGAAATTTTTTTTTAATTATTATAAATCATTTTGGGCTATTTATTAAAATTTACACTTTAATTACTCGAAAAACGTTAGATTACATGTTAAATTGATAAAAAAAAATTGCAAATCAAAATATACTACTATAATTAACAAACAAATAAGTTAATAAAATTAACTAACTAAAATTAAAAAATTATGTGAAAAAAGTGTAAATACAAAAGTTTTAGATCTTTTTATTACCTACAACTTTGCCATTTGACTTTTTTCGATAGGACTTTTAGTTTTGCCGGAAATCGAGAAAACCCGTTTTTTACCCTTAAAACCCCCCCCCCATCCCCTTCCCGACCTCAGATCGCCCGTAAATTATTTTTCCTTTCATTTTTATAATATTCCCCTCCTTTTCTAATGGGTTTCATCCTACTATTATTTTTTTTGGTTTTAAAAATTATCGACCCTGGTCTATTAAATATAGACATGGATCAAGTTGATGTGATTTTGCTTTGACTGTTCAATAATCGAAGGATCATCGTTATCATCATTGCGAGCACGGCTCCTTTCAGAATGGGAAGCCTTTAGGTCATAGTCCACCGTGCTGGCCAAGTACGGTTTGACAGACTGCCGTGAGGTGTATATGGGCCCGAGAATCGAATTCCGTATCCCCTAGAAGGCCGAAATCTGAATCACTAATATTATTATGGTGTATTAATGGATCCAAATCGATAAATCAATGAATCCATCCTATTGAATTTGATTTTTCAATAATTCAAATTGGTGATAATTATTAATTCGTTGCCGTCAACCAATAGACGTCCACTGCTGGACATAGGTCTCGTGCAAATTCCACATGCCGCGGTCTTGCGCAGCCTAGGTCCAGGGGCTCCCTGCTACTCGTTTGATGTCGTCCATCCTAGGTGCACTTAATATTACTTAAGTATACAGAAAATCTTTTGGATTTTTGGAAAAGAATTTGCAAACATTTTAAGTTCTATTCTTTGTTTGCAGATCAACAATATAAAATATATCGCCATGATCATTCCTTGAAGATTATCGTACTGCGAGGGAAATACCATAAGTCTCAACCCCGGGTCTCTTAAGCGGCAGTCGAGGAAGCTGACCACCAAATTAACAAGGCATTATACAAACAAGTACCTACTTAGATAGTTTGCGTCAATCGATTTATCGTCATCTTAAATACGACATGGCTAGTATATAAAAGTAAACTTAATAACAGTTTTCTCGTAAAAACCGTCATATCAAACATTATCCAAAGACCTTCATTCAAGGCACAATGGTGTTGGCGCGGCAAAGGCAAACAAAAGGAAATATGATTGGCGGAGATGTAGCAGATACGTGGGCGCCCATCGGGTGTCGGGTGTCTACGATTTAGGTCATGTCCTTTGACGTATCGGTCGCTAATCAGGAAGAAACTTTTTCTTTTTTAGATTCAAATTCGTACTTGTTCCAACTTTGCGATCATTGGATCATAATATTATCATTTTAAACTGTCTTAACTTTTAAATTATAAAAATTCAACAGTTTTGGCTTTCGTTGCATTATTCTTTAGTGTCTTGGAGAAAAACACTTGCTCATAAAATATTATATGTAGGTAAGCCGCATAGCATATTCCGTAGCGATGAAGGACAGCAGCTGCATCAGGCGTACCGTAAAATTGCACGAGCATGAGGCATAAGGTGTTGGCAAGGCAAATAAAAGGAAATGTTATGATTGGCGGGGATGTAGCAGATCCGTGGGTGCCCATCCTGGTCGCCCACCAGCCTGGTCAATCCTGGTCGCCGCCCGCCCGCCATTAGGTCATATCCTTTGACGTATTGGTCACTAATCAGGAAGAAACTTTTTCTTTTTTAGATTCAGGATCATACTTTGCGATCGTTAAATCTTAGTATTTTTCTTTCTAAAAAAGTTCTTTAGTAATCGGTAATAGTTAAACAGATTGACTGGCAGAGGTTGACTGTTCAGCCATTTTGAAGTAATTTTGATAAGAGATAGGCTTTTCATACCGAAAATCCAGACTTCCTATGAGATTATTAATTAAAATCGAAATCCACACAGATACCTATAAAAGAAGGCGTCGTCATCATGTTTAAGATAAGTAAATCAAGTATTAGGTAAGTAGGTACATTCCATAAATAAATTCAATCATGTCCTTCATAAAAATATCTAGGCGTCTATATTTGTCATATCTGTCTCATACTAATCATATTTATTTCTTCTATATTCAAGTTAATCTTTGCTAATAAAGTGTTTATAGTCCGACAAACTTAACTGATCCGGTGAAAGCGTCGCTAGTATCTATGAAAAATAAAATAAAAACAAAAACTAAACAGGCATAAAAATTAGTTCCAATTTTGGCCACCGGGTCAGATAAGTTTGTAGGGCTATAATACTATCCATAAAAAATGGATTATTGTAGATATGTATAATGTATATTATGTAAAATGTGTACTTAGGTACATGCTAAAATAATAAACGCGAAAGTAAGTTTGCCTTTTACCTTTTCACGGCTCAATCGCTGGCACAGAGATAGCTTTAATCGGATACGGTCTTATTAAAATTCAACGTAGATTAAGTCATGGGTAGCAGCCAGTTTCACATATTATGTAGTTCTTAATTTTTCTTATTGATTTCATTCCGTTTATTTTTAAATATTAATAGTGAGCTGGCGGGTAACCTGACTTGATGATTTGATCATTTACAAGAATATATTTTACAAAATTTAGGTTCTAGTTTATTAAATAAAGTTTGCAGTAAAGCGATTTAGCACGCTATCAAATTTTGTATATTTATGCGTGAATTTAATTTACGCAAATAAAATTCAGCCCCGACAAAATTGTACTCACTTCAAACATTGCTAAGTTCCGTTTATGGCCGTAGCTTTATTGTCCTAAACATTGTGGCTTGCTCCATTACAGTTTTATTGGCGTTTATCTCACCCCTTTAGCAGATCTAAGTGATTTGTCCGACGCAGTATACGATTTACATCTACGCTCGTTATTAATCTAAGTGGTTTCTTTTTTTAAAAAATTAATTTATAGGTTAGCGCTTCAGACCAGTACGTTTACTCCCAGTTTTAACATTGCAGATACGATTGATCGACGTGAGCG
The DNA here is from genome assembly GCA_917051295.2 of Erebia ligea. Lineage (NCBI taxonomy): Eukaryota > Metazoa > Arthropoda > Insecta > Lepidoptera > Nymphalidae > Erebia > Erebia ligea. The sequence continues at coordinate 4,564,232 of OU785232.1, forward strand.
TTCGATCACATTTGCGTCAAACTAAAATGAACCTTAATATCATTGATTTAGAGCCACAAATTCAGTGCAACCGATTTAAATTTCGAAACGTATCGTTTGGAGCGCTGGCTGTGAATGCATACACGAAATTGAGCTCTAAAATAATGTCATTAATGTTCATTTTAGTTTGACGCAAATGCGATCGAACGCTCACGTCGATCAATCGTATTTGCAATGTTAAAACTGGGAGTAAGCGTACAGGGGCCATACTTGCCAAGCAATATTACTTAAATTATCAGTTGTCAGGTACCTTAACGTTCCTAAAATAAGGATTATAATTATTCTCCAATATAATGAAACACTAAGGCCTAAGGCCTAAGAACTAAGGCACTTTTGCCTGGTGGGAGGCTTTGGCCGTGTCTAGTTACCACCCTACCGGTAAAGACGTGCCGCCAAGCGATTTAGCGTTCCGGTACGATGCCGTGTAGAAACCGAATAGGGGTATGGGTTTAATATAACTGCCATGCCCCTAACAGGTTAGCCCGCTGGCATCTTAGACTGCATCATCACTTACCATCAGGTGAGATCGCAGTCCAGGGCTAACTTGTTGTGGATAAAAAAAAAGGCTTTAAGCATTGACAGTATGGCCCCTGCTTGTAATTAGTGGTGATGCAGCCTTGCAGTTGCATTTAAATTTAATCGTATGGCATTTAGTTTAAATTAGCGTTTTTATAATATTCATGCTAATTAAAAAAGAACGCTTATTTCGCCTGCAAGTTCGTCGCTCGTTTAGCCAGGGGACACGTGCAGCTCCCTGCACGTGTCCCCTGGCTTCTACCTCCGTAGAAGGTTCCAACATAGAATATTGCCTATTTATTCTTAAATTAAATTACCTATCATTCCAGCATTCATTCCATGCTTTGGAGCTTTAAATTGTTCAGCGTTTCGTTACCAATGAGTCTCCTAGCATAAAATTAAATTAATAATTACACAGTCTTCGTCGTTTGAAGATAGGCGTCCACTCTTGGTCATATTTATCTTGTAGGGCATTCCACACGCCGCTGTCTTGCACCGCCAGGTTTCAGATACTCCCTGCGACTTGTTTTTCTAAAAGTGTAGATGGGGCAAACGGTTTCTAGTGTGGAGACCGCGTACTGGTAAGCGCAGTGTAAGTCGCCTCCAGCCCTCGGGATTGACGATGACCTGAAGAAAGTGGCATGAAGCGGGTGGATGCGGAACGCGGAGGACCGTGTTTACTTGGACCGTCCATACACAAACTGCTCGAGCAGTTAGCTAGTGATCAACATACACGGACCGCTCAAGCAGTCATAGTCAACCGCTTGAAGCTACCATTGATAACTGCTGCCAACCGTCCGAAGCAGTCGCAACTGCTCAAGCGGTTCCATGTACGAGTATGTGTGTACGTAGAAGACTGTAGTTCACTGTGCAGTCGCGAATTAGTGTCAATTAGTGACAACATGACGAATCGCATTCCGTACTAGTGGCAATTACCTATTCTGTGCTAGTGGTAAATTTGCATCAATCAATTTGATTCAGAATCAAAAGCACTTGCAAAAGTTTATTTGATTAAAAACATTTGAATTTCGAATTTTGAAACTTTTTACAATTGATCTCAAAATACTGAAATTTATTTGAAAATATTATTGGTGCTTTCACCAGACCTTAGACCTAAGGAATCTCATTAATTGTAGGAAGTTTGACAAGTCCCATTTCTATTGTTTTTACATTACTTTAGTAGAAGGATTGAGGTAGGTACAGTAATGTAATTTGCAATTAATCAGCATCAGAATTGATAGACTTTTCGTTGGAAAAGTGGCATCTATTAAAGTGATTCGGGGAAACCAATCTAAAATATTAATTGTCTACATATTTCAAGTCGCCTAAAAGTTAGACTACTAGCTATTTTCTCTCTCTGCGTCATATTTTATCAAATTAACCCGTGGTTAATGTTAATTTTTTTTTTCGGTGGACTCGCATTCCTTTCGCATACGACTCAACCAAGTGTCAGATTTAACGGTTCATTTTTCAGATTTTTTTGATTATGGTCTGAACGGACTGCTTCACATTATCATCGATGTACCTACGGAGGAAAAGCAAGTTTGGACCTTTAGGCGGCCACTCATCCAGTGACCCAAATAGTTCAACGCTGCTTAACCTGAAAAATCGCAGGGTAACCGCTGTGTGGGCGTACCTAATTAGAAAATCCCATATACTTAGTATTACCACAACTCATTTTAAAGTAGTTTGCTTAAAAACCTACAATAGGTACCTATAGTTAAAAAAATCTCTATTGAAACAGCTTGTCAATTGCGCAAAAGCTACATCGATCATTGCTACAATCTCATTTAATGTGATTGGCTGAAATATTGCTAGTTGCTGCCACACTGGATTTTGGCCAATATCGCAACGCCAATCAGAGGTGATTGCAAACGGTATAGTCCCACAAACTTATCTGACCCAGTGGCCAAAATTGGAACTAATTTTTATGCCTGTTTAGTTTTTGTTTTTATATTTTTACATACACTAGCGACGCTGACACCGGGTCAGAAAGTTTGTGGGACTATACACGTATAATCCGTCAAACTTATCTGACTCGGTGGCCAAAATCACCAAAAGTTTTTTTTTGTTTTTTTTTAATATTTTTTTAATATACTACCGATGCTGTCACCGGGTCAGATCAGTTTGTGAGACTGTAGCTTCGATTTCACCGTTGACGGGAAATACGATCAGTTGCAGTGTAAAAACCTAGATAAAGCATACAGGTGACACCACGGAAAACTGCGTAGCTGTAAATTAGTGATTCAACTTGAAATAGCTGGGTATAGGTAGACTTGCTATTATATTCAGCCCACAAGTCGCTGTCTTATTCATAGCCATTCTAGAGCTTTTATGCTCTGTACGTAAGATGTGTGGAAGTGATCACTTATATTGGGACTTACTCTTTATGCCCCGTAAACCCTCACCCCGCGGCCAACAAGCGAGCGAGTGACGCATACGGACGGATTACACCCATTTGTGTCCAATAAAAACACATTATTGACCGTAAAACGAGATTTTATTATATTTTTTACGCAATAATTTGAAATTGCACAAGGTTTTTTATGAACCAAGTTGTAGGTAATTTTAAAGCAAAAACACTGGTTATCCACTTATTATTATTAATTCCATAATTAATCTCACAAACACTGCCGCCATTTTTGCCATTACACCCCGATCCTTTTCCAAGCGTTCTCACAAGTGCTGCCACTCTCGAGAGCCATATAACCAGTAAGGCCATAGACGTAATAAGTTAATGTTCAGCCTAACATTTAGTATTCATTAAAACAATTTTAAAATAACAAGAGAACTTTGCGCCTGAGCAAATAATGCCAATACCTAAGTATAATAGATGGTAAAATGTCTGGTTGAACAATGTGCATCTATAGGCTAAGCCAGCCTGCCTGGCCGTATAGTGTGGTAGTTCAAGTTATTCTTATTATTTATTTATTTATTTATTTCATATTTGCGTTCATAAACCTACATTGGCATGAGGCCCTGTGTCAGGGCATTGCAAATTTTGAATTAATAATACTTTGGTACAATGATCATTGAACATAATATAAACATCAAATGTGTGCAATATAGTACAGTAGTAAAAAAACATTATAAAAATCAAGTTCAAGCTACAAACATTCGATAATTAAATAAACGTCAACAAGTAATTAAATCTAGAAATCGTAGTCTAAAAATTATATTAAATAAGTTATTACAATTATTAAAATTATATATATATATATATATATGTATATATATATAATATATAATTTATTTTAAAACTAGCTGATGCCCGCGACTTAACTATACATTATAGACTATAATCTATCTCTGTGCCAATACACATACATACATACATAATACATACATAATACATATACATACATACATAATACATACATACATACACAATACATATATACATATATAAATTTCATCCAGATCCGTTCAGCCGTTGGGGCGTGATTGAGTAACAAACATCCATACATCCACACATCCATACATCCATACATCCATCCAAACTTTCGCATTTATAATATTTATTTGATTCTTAATACATACTGTTTAAAATATTTACATAAAGATGTTTCCATTTTTTAAAAAATTAAGCAATTTCATAGTGGATGTCCTTCTTTCATCACAATATGTGGCAATTATCCCCCGAAGAATTTTTAACCTGATTTGCTAAAAAAAAAATGTTTACAAAAATAGAGTACAATACCTAATTATAGGATTAAAGACCAATATATACATGAAGCACATTGTTAGTAGACACTTAATTTTTGAGTAATATGCTTTATCCGGCTGTCACCCTATACTATATCTATGATATAGTATAGGGTATAAATTAATTAGGGTATTAATTAATAGTATATAAAATTGAGCTATACATAGCTAGATTCACATAGGCTTATAATAACTTCTATCTAGGTTCAAAGATATCGAATGTAGGTCCTTTGTTTTTCTTTCTCAGCGCCAAGAGCTTTGTACAATGTATGAAAGGAAAACTGAAACGAAATGTGAACACAGTATATTGAGAGCTTTGGAGGATGCACTTTACCTTTTGTTTTCGCTCGAGATAAGGCGATAACATCGACGCTACATACATGATTTATGTTCATGTAAATATTGCAACATCTACTTTAGCTTAAAAGTGGGTCGACTCATGCCGAGTATCGACCCACTCGGCATGAGTCGAACAATCAATAAATCGAACTCAAAAAAAGTAAATACTTAGTTTTATTTTGATATTTTAATAGTTTAGTTTTGATTTCAACATATTTATTTTTACTTAATTCTTACAAAAATGGTATTCTAGGACCTTCACGCAAATTAAATTATGGAAAAATACAGCTACAACAAACGTAGGTAATACTTAGCCCACTTGCACAAGGACTTTTATTTGTTGATTTATTATTTTTTTTAATGCTGTCACTTTTTCACAACCGCGCAGTATTATGCTCCTGCCATTGATGTAGAATTTTAGCTATTCCATGGCTCCTGCCAAAAAGTGACAGCGTTACAAAATTTAACTAAATCAGTTTTAAATATGATTGTGCAAGCGGCCCTAAATACTTATATCAAAACTGGACTGAGCAGGAAAATCATTAAAAAAAAATTTGAAACAAAGAACCCCATACACTTAAGAAGTGTAAGCTACGATCTTAAAATATGAACTACACTAGCTGAAGCCCGCGACTTCGTCCGCGTGGATTAAGGTTTCTTGGTTCCCGCGGGAACTCCTTAATTTTCCGGGATAAAAAATAGCCTATGCGCTGTTCCAGACTATAATCTATCTCTGTGCCAAATTTCATGCAGATCCGTTCAGCCTTTCTGGCGTAATTGAGTGACAAACATCTAACCATCCATCCATCCATCCAAACTTTCGCATTTATAATATTAGTATAGATAGATAATTAAATACATAAATAAAATAAATAAATAATAAATAAATAATAATGGTAAAAAGTTACATTTAGTTAAACTGAAATCTTTCTGTTGCAATTGAAAGTTAAATGGACGTAAATGGATATTGCTCAGAGCCCAGACAGATATCGGATACGAATCAATGAACCTTTAACGTTAGTGGTAACTGGTAAGTCTCAATGCCTTGATTTTATTGCAGGCGCTAGTGATGGGTGGAAATAATAATTGTACTTAAAAAAAGTATCAAATCAATCTAAACTGCAACAAAGTCGTATGTCTCGATTTCAAGAAGTTAATAGTCTAAAATTTTAAAAAACCTTTTAGTGTTCGGCCTCATAAAAAATTTAAGTTTAGACGAGTTTAAGTATGTCTAACGAACAGAATATAATTAACAGTAGGTACGTACCTATGTACAATTTAAGAATAGTTTTCCGTTTCAGTATAAGGAATCATAATTTAAAAAAATATATCGCCATATCGATTTTATGTATAAAAATAACTTTATTTTTAATCCATTCCTACTTATTAATATTATAAATGCAAAATTGTGTCTGTCTTTATCCTGAAAAATTAAGGAGTTCCCCCGGGAATTAAAAAACTTAATACACGCGGACGAAGTTGCGGGCATCATCTAGTTTATAAACACAACAAACACAATGCAAAGAAACCAAAGATCTTTTGTAAGTAGCAGTGAGAAGGGAAAATCTATTGGGTCAATTCCCTTTTACAGTGAACCTAGACAACATTCAACATTATATCATCAACATTAATTTCCATGATTCTTGACCTTACCTTTCAGTTTCTTTATATTTTTCTTAAAAGTAAGTAATTATTTTGAACTGTTGACATAGCACACAAGATGTACCTACGGGAAATCGTAGCTGGAAGCAGCTGAAAACAAGCCCATGGTCTGTGGAGTTCCAGGCAATACCTAGACCTTCGTTCTGCTGTGCCCGTATTCGTTGAGAACTTGAGGAGATGCTGACAGCGATGACCCGTCAACCAGATATAGATAGATAGATAGATAAATTCTTTATTTCCACACAAACATAAAGATATTAAAGTAAACAAGTATAAACAGATATAGTTCTTTTTTCAAAATTCAAAATTCAAAATTCAAAATGTTTTTTATTCAAATAAGCTTTTACAAGCGCTTTTGAATCGTTATAATATGAATCTACCGCTGGTTCGGAATGCCATTCCTACCGAGAAGAGCCAGCAAGAAACTCGGTGGTTGCTCTTTTCCATCAAAACTTACAATCATCATAATGATACAAGTAACTTTTACTGCAGTTACATAGTAATCTTTAATTATTTTGTTATTGTAATTTAAAACTTGTTTTGTTGTTAAAAGGACAACCGCCGAGTTTATTGCTGGCTCTCCTCGGTAGGAATGGCGTTCCGAACCACTTTACGGTCCAAAAGTACTTGCGAAAGTTTATTTGAATAAAAAAACATATGAATTGAATTGGATATTTGATAGATTATTTATTTGTGATTATTAAATAGATAATCTCCCCAAAGTTTTAAAATCCACGTCTCCTGTTATGTTTTATGTTGAAAAGTAGCCTACGAGAGAATGAGATAAATATAACTTGTATTCTTTAACTTTCTCTCGCCATCCTATATATGAATATGTTTATCTCTTTCTGGTGTCGCTTTTTCGTGTCGTTTTTCGTTTCATCGAATTTTCAAATCACAACGATTCTAAAGAAGCTTCACTTCAAAAAGTGCGTCGACTTTTCCTGAAAAGTGTGTCGTCACAGTTCAGCAAATTAACTAACTAGCTGATGCCCGCGACTTCGTCCGCGTGGATTGAGGTTTTTCGGTTCCCGCGGGAACTCTTTAATTTTCCGGGATAAAAAGTAGGTAGCCTATGTGCTATTCCAGACTATAATCTATCTCTGTGCCAAATTTCATGCAGATCCGTTCAGCCGTTGGAGCGTGATTGAGTAACAAACATCCACACATCCATCCAAACTTTCGCATTTATAATATTTACTAGCTGATGCCCGCGACTTCGTCCGCGTGGATTTAGGTTTTTTGGTTCCCGCGGGAACTCTTTAGTTTTCCGGGATAAAAAGTAGCCTATGTGCTATTCAAGACTATAATCTATCTCTGTGCCAAATTTCATCCAGATCCGTTCAGTAGTTACGGCGTGAAAGCGGAACAAACATACAAACAAACTCACTTTCCCATTTATAATATTAGTAAGGATAAGGATTTGATACATATAAGCGCGCGTTTTGACTTTTGAAATAAAGTTGCTGATTTGACTTGTTGTTAAATGACTAATTGAATAAATGAGGATATAATTTTATCTTCCTCATTTTTAAACGATAAACATTCCCAGTACGAAACATCTTCCAAGTATCTACGAGATATTTAATTTCGCAGTATTTCTCTACATTTGTTTTCGTACATGAGCATATTAATAAAATAGCATAAAATGTATTGTTATCTTCATGATTAAGAATAGATTTAAATAAAAAAGAATTTCAATAATCAGTTTGTCTGTCTGCTACGCGTTCATGAACCATGAGTTCAACTTTGAGATGTTTGGTACAGAGAAAGGTTGAATCCCGGGGAAGGACATAAGTTTCTTTTTATCCAGGAAAATCAGAGTTCCCGTGGTAATTAAAAACCTTAATCCACGCGGACGATATCGCGAGTATCACCTAGTGATATATAAATAGAATTTTAGTCCGTCTGTTACGCTTTCCCGGCCTATCTATTCAACCGATATTGATGTGATTTGGTACAGAGATAGGTTGAATCCTGGGGAAGGACATAGGCTGGGGCGTCATCTTGTTAATAGTTATATTAAAAATCTGAATCTAAGTATCTGTCTGTTATCTTTAACAAGCCATTCGCTTATCACGGAACATCAGAGAATTCCCACGAGATTAAAAAACTTTCATCCACGCAGAAATAAACTAAATAAGTACATGCGGACAAAGTCACGAGCAATTATCTAGTAATTCATAATACAAGTGCAATATTCGCGGCATTGTTGAATGTCGAACAATTTCTGCAACCTTTGACACGAGATAACGATAAACGTTTATTTCTTCTTTTAACTTCTTATATATAAAATATTTATGTTGTTGTATGTACATTCTTCAATATTCCTACGAAAAAATAATGTATTATATTATATATTTTTGATTGAAAATATTACAAGTACAACACAACCTATTAATTTTATGTCATTGTTTGAAGTATATTTTGATCTGCAAAAGTGCTTTAAAATTCATGTAGCGACGTTTAAAAAGTTTCCTCGGCTAAATTTACTTAATATTACATAGGAAACAAATTTTCTTAAAAGAAGATCAGGTCTGGAATATTTTCTACAATAAGAGAAACTCAGCAGAGCATTAAAAGCAGTTAGTTTTGTATAGGTATTATACTCTTTTAGTTCATAAAAAGTATCTAGTTGTAACTGACCAAGTTTAAGTTGAATTAAACATAATCTTTTCGTAGTTACTTAGAAGATACAGTACCGTACAGTCACGGTAATATTATGTATAAATATTACCGTGGTACAGTACAGTTGCTCTACTTTTTTTTGTTTGACTAAACAATAACTTAAATACAGAAGCCTGCCTAATGAAGCAATTTTCAAGATAACTAACGTGACAAGTTCGTTGCCTCAAATCTATATGGACCTCCCGTCCAATTTCGTTTCGCCTCATAATTGGAAAATTCCATAGAGGCAGATACAATGCGTGGCAGTGGCACCTTTTATAATTCAAAAAGTTACATTTGGCTGAAGCTGAAGTTTAGAGGCAGTGGACACACTGTGGTAGATACTGGTTTCTGAATTCTGGCGGCTTCGGCCGTGGCTCGTTACCGCCCTAGCGGCAAAGAAGTGCCGCCAAGCATTAATTTAGCGGTTCGCGGTACTATGTCATATTTTAGAAACCGATTATGATAGATCTAAGATTTTAACACTGTTTTTGAATAAAAAAAATACAAGCTGTATTTAAAAAATATTACACGGGCATAGTCAGTGGCAAAATGCTATCAATAAATAAATATAATGTACATGTACCTATATAATTGTGAAGTCTTGGTGTTTTCTGTTTATTCGTGAAGTTCCCCGCAGAGCAGCTTTCGTTTGTTAGGACAGGACAGTCTTGTAGAATGTTTCGATTATTCGTAATAGGAATTTTATTTGTTTTGGTAAGTAGGATTTGTGTCAAATAAATTGTGTTTTTAACCAATTTGTAAAAGAGAATGAACTCGTTTTCTTTGCTGATAGCTAGGCCGAGATAGGTATATGGAGCGTACTTTATTTTACTTAAACTTTTCTTAGATTTAAACTTAAAAATAGAGGTTATTTAAAGATAGAGCTACTCTGTCTACCTGGAAGGTAGGAAGGTGGAGGTTTTGAACTCTTAAATTACTTTCCAGAATACATTTTCCAAGCTATTATTATCTTTATACTCGTATAATTAATTTTACATAAAATAGTGACTGATCACTGTTAATTACGTGAACACTGGTGTTTCAACACGTATAATACTTAATTGAAAATTCTATGTTTTACAGAGTGTAAATGCAGATTTATTGGTTCAAGAACGAAGCAGAGGGGCAAATCTTGTGAGTACAGACATGCTAAAGTTATTTTATAGTGTGTTGAACTAGAAAAAAATACCTATATACATAACAAACATAAAATAATCTCATTTCCAATTGTTTACTCATACCAATTGAGTGTTAGATTTTGGTCTATAATATTCAATTTTTTTATTTTTTTACAGAAACCAATATCAGCTTGCTGCGATATTCCAGAACTGGGCGATCCAAAGCCTCTAACCGAATGCTCGAATCCGAAACTAGCAGGTCCAGTAAGTAAAAACTATTTTAAATATATATCGAACAACTTGCTGATGCCCGCGACTTCGTTCGCGTGGATTGAGGTTTTTTGGTTCGGTCCTGCGGGAACTCTTTAATTTTCCGGGAGAAAATTCGGAATAATCTATCTCTGTGCCAAATTTCATCCAGATCCGTTCAACCGTTTTGGCGTGATTGAGGAACAAACATCCATCCAGCCATCCATCCACCCACCCAAACTTTCGCAATTATAATATTACTCGTAGTTAATTTTTAATAATGGTAGTAACTTTTCGGGCCCAGTAAGTAAAAGCCATCTTATACGATAACTATAGGATAATTTCCGAGCTCTAGTATTTTAATTACCCATAACTGATGTTTTTTTTAATACTAGTAGCAACTGTTATTTTGTCAACAATGACTACCAATAACTAATGTCTAATACGTTCTTGACTAATTAATTATTTTTTAGTAATTATTTTCGCAACATACATATCCCACATAAGTAGGTATAGCTGGTCATATTGTGCTTTGTTAAACTATCAACTCTAAATATTAGTATTTTGTTCTTTTTGAAGGGTTGTTTTAGTTAATTGCAAAAGTATATGAAGTCCTACCGATTTTTATTTCATAACTAGCTGATGCCCGCGACTTCGTCCGCGTGGAATAAGTTTTTTAATTCCACGGGAACTCCTCAATTTTCCGGGATTAAAAGTATAGCCTATATCACTCTCTCCTCAACTATACCCATGCAAAAAATCACGTCAATCCGTTGCTCTGTTGCGGCGTGATTGAAGGACAAACCAACAAACCAACAAACAAACAAACTTTCACATTTATAATATTAGTATGATTTCTTTGTAATAATATATTTTCTTATTATTCTACTGAAGTTTAGTGCTCCTATATTGTTTTTTCTAATTCCATAAAACGTAAAACCCTGTCCACAGTGCAACGACGTCCAATGCGTGTTTGAAAAATCCGGCTTCCTAACAGACAACAAATCCCTCAACAAAGAGGCCTACCGAGCTCATCTGAGGAAATGGCTGGAGGGCCACAAGGAGTGGTCGGACGCCGTAGAGAAAGCTATCAAGGACTGTGTGGACAAAGACCTGAGGCAGTACTTGGACTATCCATGCAGGGCGTACGACGTGTTTACTTGCACGGGGATTGCTATGTTGAAGGTATGAGGCGTTGTAGCGTCGGTTTTAAGGTGCCTTTCCCCCGGAGGTGGTACGTTGCTAAGCTACGGATGTGTGTCAAATCCCCCAATAGGAGCGATTGATTTTCAAAGCTTAGATCGTTTGATGTTAGATCAAACGTTCTTGTTAAGCCCAAAACACACAGGGAGCGGGCGCGGGTCGGGCGCGGGCCGGGTCGGGTGTCAGGCGGGTTGAATTCCTTGTATTTATTTGGACGACATCACACAGAACGCGGGCGCGGGTCGGGCGCGTGGCGGGTGACGCTGTGTGATGTCGTCCATTTAAATACAAGGAATTCAACCCGCCTGACACCCGACCCGGCCCGCGCCCGACCCGCGCCCGCTCCCTGTGTGTTTTGGGCTTTAGTGGGTTTGACACACATTCGTAGCTTAGCAACGTAGCACATCTCTGGTGGAAACGCAGCGTTAAAGGGACCTTTCCCCCAGATAATAATTATGTGCTACGTTGCGAATATACGGATTAAACCCATTAATAGGAGCAATTGATCTAACATCAAGCGATCTAAGCTATGAAAATCAAGGGCTCCTACTGGTTGGTTTGACACACATCCGTAGCTTAGCAAGTAGCAACGTAGCACATCTCTGGTGGAAAGGCACCCTAAGGCTGTCAAATACCTTGACAAAAACTTTACTAACTACTAGATGATGCTTACGTATACAGTCTGCGTGCATATAGGTATAAACAAATAGTAAGTATTAAAATTAGCTTCATGTCCGTCTTCGGGATGCAAACTATACCTCTGTAGGTACGTGAAAAGTTAACACAAAGACAGACACACTAAGCTGTCTTATGAATTTATAGTTAAAGTAAAAATTTACACCACTATACTTTAAATTTATGAACAGTAGCGCGTGGAAATTTCTGCCTTGCATTTTCGAACTTTAAGTTGATGTTATTGCGAATTAGTTTCTCGTTTCAAATATAAAGCGGAGATAATTTTATATTAATATCATGTTAGTTAAAGTCTAATAAGTTCGATAATATTATTATTGTTTTCATCATTACTTTTATATTGTCGTGTTCAAACATAATAATATTTCAAAAGTTTATAATAGGTAGTAGGTGCTATTATAATATATCAAAACGATTATGGAAGTATAATAATATGAAATACCCCCGGGTATTTAATATTTACCAAAAAGGCAGCTAGTAAAATACACCTTATTGCAATTGATAAAGGTTTGTTTTCCAAATTCCCGTTTTCATAATCTGAAATTACTAACGTGCGTTATTTACACTCGACGTAACATAGAAAATGAGTGTCATATTTTTAGGATCGTAATATTATATTATTGTGTTTGTAAACATGTTTTAATTTTTTACAGAAATGCCCGAAAGATGCTTGGAAATGCTGAGCACAATACGAGCATGAACCAACTTATTAAAATTATTTATTGTGAACTGACCTATTTAAAAAAACAAAGCTGTAAAGATAATCATGTAAATAAAAATTATTTCTATTAAAACTACGAGTAGTTTAGATTATTTATGTCTTATCCTAACCTTAATACTTTTGCATTTTGAAATCATTCACTACATACATCCTTAAAAATCTCTTTGTTTTTGTTTGCATCTAATACATCATTTTCATGTGAAAATTCCATCAAAATTGGTTCAGCTGTTTTGAAAAGCCTGCCGGTAAGTAAGTAATGATAAGATGGAATCGAACAAGCCTAGAAAAGGTATGGAAGTTATTAATAAACCTAAACCCTGATTGGTTCGTCGTAGTGGAATGCTAAAGCGCTCCCACCAGATTAGACCAATAGCCAATTTAGAAATTATAAATTTAAGTACCCTGCCTTTGACCGAAATGGAACCTTCGACTATAATGACCACAGTTCTCACCACCGCACCACAAAGGTTGTCAAAAAAGTATACTTAGGCCCACTTGCAAAAGGACTCTTATATTGATTTCATACTAATATTATAAATGCGAAAGTGTGTTTGTTTATTGGTTTGTTGGTTTGTTCCTCAATCACGCCGCAACAGAGCAACGGATCGACGTGATTTTTGGTATGGGTATAGTTGAGGACCTGGAGAGTGACATAGGCTTTTTATCCCGGAAAATTAAGGAGTTCGCGCGGGAATCAAAAAACTTAAACCACGCGGACGAAGTCGCGGGCATCAGCTAGTAGTTAATTATGTTAATGCTGCCCCTTTTTGGTAACTACAATATGCATTTGACAAAAGGGGACAGCATTACAAAATTTAACTAAATCACTATTTAAATGTCCTGGTGCTAGCGGCCTTTAAAGTAGTAAACGTTTTAACGGGTTTTAATTAATAACTTTATGTTGTTCAAATAATTTAAACCTTGAAAGCCCTTATACAAATAGTACTCAACACAATCCAACAATGATATTATACCAGCATCAATACATCCATTGTTGTTGCATCTACCATTGACTGTTGTGTCCAAGGCTCTACCAATGCATAGCGAATCGATTGCTCGTGAGGACATCTGTCATTAACTGAATCAAGTATCAAAAACATATATTTGAGATGCACTAATTATAGTATTCAAGGAACAATAGCTTATACAGTTTTATTCATTCTTCTGACCGAATTGAGCCAATCTCAATGCAATATAGTAAAACTAGCTGATGCCCACGACTTCGTCCGCGTGGATTGAGGTTTTTTGGTTCCCGCGGGAAAGTTACAAACATCCATCCAAAGTTTCACATCCATACTAATATTATCCATACTATCCATACTTCCATACTAATATTATAAGTGCGAAAGTGTGTCTGTCTGTCTGTCTGTCTGCTACGCTTTCCCGGCCTATGTTTTCAACCGATTTTGCTGAAATTTGGTATAGAGGTGGTTTATATCCCGGGGAAGGACATAGGCTACTTTTTATCCCGGAAAATTAAGGAGTAAAAGTAAAAGAAAAGTAACCCAAAAACCTTATTCCACGCGGACGAAGTCGCGGGCATCATCTAGTTTATAATATTTAGTAGTAATATAGTACAAGCAGTATAGTACAAGACTGTGTAGTATAAGTGTGTGCATAAACACAGGTCCAATATCAACATTCCTTTGAGCTCAACTCTGTCCATGACACTGTACTGTAAATCTTCACGACTAGAAAACGATTAGACGCAGGACTGACAGACTTATGTTTTCGTCAAGATATGGATCAATTAATTATTAATATTATAATTCCGCGGGCTCGTACGAAGCGATTTGGTTCCTCGTTTCTAATTTGAACCGCTAGGATATGGAATGCCGTTCCGGCTTCCGTTTTCCCCTCTTTTAATATAGGTATCTACCTTGAAATCAAAAGTGAATAGGCATCTTCTAGGCAAGCGCGCTCCACCTTAGGCTGCATCACCACTTGCTAGCAAGTCTGATTGCAGCCAAGAACTAGCCTATATATTAAATAAAAATCGGCCAAGTGCGAGTCGGACTCGCGCACCGAGGGTTCCGTACAAACCTGTAGTAAGTTTTACGATTTATGACGTATTAAAAATAAAAATTACGTTTGTTGTATGGGAGCCCCCCTTTAATATTTACTTCATTGATATTTAATTATTTATTTTGAAAGGTAATAATATACAAGTTAATATTCTGTGAAAATTTGAACCGTCTACCTAGTACCGTTTTTAATATTGAGCAAAAAAATACGAAAAACCGGCCAAGTGCGAGTCGGACTCGCGCACCGAGGGTTCCGTACAAACCTGTAGTAAGTTTTACGATTTATGACGTATTAAAAATAAAAATTACGTTTGTTGTATGGGAGCCCCCCTTTAATATTTACTTTATTGATATTTAATTGACCGAGCGAAGCGAAGGTCTCTGAGTCTACTTGAGTGAATTGGCACTTGTCCGTCCGTCTGTCAGAGCCTTATAACTCCTGAATTACTGAATGTAATTACTTCAAATTTAAATATAATATGTAAACCAATGGCCTCCCGCCAAATATGGCTTAAAAAGTTATAAAAATCTTTATTTCAGGGGGGCTCTCATAGAAGCGCATGCGGAGTAAAATATTTTTTATAGCGTTACATAGGGTTGCGGTATATCATTTTAAAGATAATGAGGAACAGAGTCCAAAAATATATTTTTTTTAATTTTTCCCCTAAAATTGACGAAATGGGAGGCTTTCAAAGTGGAGATTTTCTGACGTCCAAAGATGACCTCAGAACTCCCAATTTTCTGAAAGGCTGAGCCTGAAACTTGATTAATTATTTGAATTATATCCTGTACTTGAACAACAAATACTAAAATTAGATAAATATTATAAGGAAACGAAATTATTTAATTTTTAATGAGCTTCATTATTTTTAACAAACTTCACAATTATGTCAATAGATGGCGCTCTGTACAAGTTTATTCGTTTGTGCTTAAAAAGAAAAGGCTGAGCCTGAAACTTGATCACTTATTTGAATTATATCCTGTACTTGAACAACAAATACTAAAATTACATAAATATTCTAAGGAAACGAAATTATTTAATTTTTAATGAGCTTCACTATTTTTAACAGAACTTCACAAAGATGGCGCTCTGTAAGTTTATGGATACCGCGAGGTCTCAGTTCGGGGCGAACCACTAGTTATTTATTTTGAAAGGTAATATACAAGTTAATATTCTGTGAAAATTTGAACCGTCTACCTGTTACCGTTTTTAATATTGAGCAAAAAAATACGAAAAAAACACGTTTATTGTATGGGGACCCCCCTTAATATATATATTTTTTTAATTTTTAGTATTTGTTGTTATAGCGGCAACGGAAATACATCATTTGTGAAAATTTCAGCTTTCTAGCTATCACGGTTTATGAGATACAGCCTGGAGACAGACAGACAGACAGACAGACAGACAGACAGACAGCGGAGTCTTAGTAATAGGGTCCCGTTTTTACCCTTTGGGTACGGAACCCTAAAAAACACGTTTATTGTATGGGGACCCCCCTTAATATATATATTTTTTTAATTTTTAGTATTTGTTGTTATAGCGGCAACGGAAATACATCATTTGTGAAAATTTCAGCTTTCTAGCTATCACGGTTTATGAGATACAGCCTGGAGACAGACAGACAGACAGACAGACAGACAGACAGACAGCGGAGTCTTAGTAATAGGGTCCCGTTTTTACCCTTTGGGTACGGAACCCTAAAAAAAGAAAAAAAAACAACTTTGACCGGAGTTAAGAAGAGAAGAGATTGCGTTTGAAAACTAATCAAAAAACCGGCCAAGTGCGAGTCGGACTCGCGCACCGAGGGTTCCGTACAAACCTGTAGTAAGTTTAACGATTTATGACGTATTAAAAACAAGACGAAATGAACCGCAAAACTAACTTTGTTTGTAGAGGTTTATTGTTAATATCAAAAAATTACGTTTGTTGTATGGGAGCCCCCCTTTAATATTTACTTTATTGATATTTAATTATTTATTTTGAAAGGTAATATACAAGTTAATATTCTGTGAAAATTTGAACCGTCTACCTGTTACCGTTTTTAATATTGAGCAAAAAAATACGAAAAAAACACGTTTATTGTATGGGGACCCCCCTTAATATATATATTTTTTTAATTTTTAGTATTTGTTGTTATAGCGGCAACGGAAATACATAATTTGTGAAAATTTCAGCTTTCTAGCTAACACGGTTTATGAGATACAGCCTGGAGACAGACAGACAGACAGACAGACAGACAGACAGACAGACAGACAGACAGACAGACAGACAGACAGACAGACAGACAGACAGACAGACAGACAGACAGACAGACAGACAGACAGACAGCGGAGTCTTAGTAATAGGGTCCCGTTTTTACCCTTTGGGTACGGAACCCTAAAAACGCAATATTTTTTTCTGCTCGATCGGGATCAGCTGCAGCTGCAGGACCCGAGTGGCATGTGGCGCAGTGTTGAGCGCTGTTGCCTTAACGTGGAAGGTCCCGGGTTCGATCCTCAGCAGAGTCAATTTGGGATTTTATAATTTCTGAATTTTCTCTGGTCTGGCCTAGTGGGAGGACTCGGCCGTGGCTTGTTACCACCCTACCGGCAAAGACGTACCGCCAAGCGGTTTAGTGTTCCGGTACGATGCCGTGTTGAAACCGACTAGGGGTATGGGTTTAATATAACTGCCATATCCCTAACAAGTTATCCCGCTACCATCTTAGACTGCATGTACTTACCATCAGGTGAGATCGCAGTCAAGAGCTAACTTGTAGTGGAATAAAATAAAAAAACCCATAGAATTCTTTATCTTTCCGGAATAATAAGTACAAATATATCGGTCTTCAGAATGAGCTTGCATTCTGAAGACCCATATTTATTTGTACAGTACTTATGTACTTCTTATTTGTACTTGTTTTTAGCTATAAATTTCATCAGAATCGGTTCAGCTGTCGAGCGGAGAAACCGTAACAACCATAATAATTATTGTATGATATTGGTTAGGAGTTATGGATTTATCAGTTCCCAGTTCACTAGTCAATAGTTCCATCAAGGTTCAAACTTAACACTGACTCAACAAGCATGACGCCTTGAGGACGTCCGACAATTACACACTTATTATGACTAGGCCTTGCCTTGGCGCATTCAAATGCAATTGGGATTTTATGAGAAAAATAAATATTTTTTTTGTAATTAGGTATTTGACTATACTAGTCAAATAAATTATTTCTTAGTGATTAAATAGAGGATCTCCCAAAAGTCGTAATATACACTTCCCATGTTTGTTTTATGTGGAAATACCACTTTAAAATATCGATTAAAGTATAAAATTGCATCTAATTTTTATGACGTCACAAGCTAGTATTTCATACTAAGCGCGCATTTTTACGTTTGTTAAAAAGATGCTGATTTGACTATTTGTCAAAAATACCTTTTTAATAGCTCAATAGCTCAGTGATAACGATGTGGATTAAGATTCTTAAGGTCTAGGTATCAAACTCCACATGGTTACAATATCATCGTCATCATTAACATATCCGGCCCACTGCTGAGCAAGAGGCTCCCTATCAGAATGAGATGTGATTAGGCCATAGTCCACCACGCTGGCGAAGTGCGGATTACCAAACTAAACACACAACTAGGGTAGGGTCGGGTTGCGGGTGTAAAAGATGGCGGCCCCAAAACAACTGTTCGGTTTGGTGGCGATTTTCGACGGAGGTTTCAATGATGCTTCCATTCGAGAAAAAAAACGTTTACAAAAAAGCCTAGACAAGTTGAATGAGCCCCACTTAACTTTGGGGTAGGGTCCAAACTATGCCGGTGGAGTTCCAAAGTGGGAAAACTAGGCAGGAAGGTATTTATAGTAAGTAGCTACCATCTCAAGACTGCAGTACTTGCTTCTATATCCTGCGCTTGTAGACAGGCGAAAGTTTCTTGAAATATTGTTCTAATGGTATAATAACTTATGGTATAATCGTTTAATAGGTATAATAGATGGTCTATTTTATTGGAAAAGTTTCAACCATCGATGGAGAATACTATTTTCAAGTTCAATACGGCTAATACGGACAAAATAAGTGTTTGCTTTTTTCGAAGTAAAAGTCACAGTCAAAACCAAAATTTATTATGCTCAACTAGCTGACGCCCGCGACTTCGTCCGCGTGGATTGAGGTTTTTGGTTCCCGCGGGAACTCTTTTATTTTCCAGTGTAAAAAGTAGCCTATAAGTTAATCCACATCCGTTCAGCCTATCTACCGTAATTGAATAACAACGACTCCATCAAACTTACGCTTTTGCAATATTAGCATAGAAGTATATATTTTTTTAACCACTACAAGTTAGCCCTAGACAGCGATCTCAACTGATTTAACAACTAATAATAATAATAATAATAATAATAATCTTTATTTAAAGGTAAAAACCCAGTACAATAAAATTCCAAATACAAAAAGACTTACAACTAAATATAAAATAAAATAAAAATAAAAATAAAGAAGATATAAACGTCATACGTACAATCCATACGTAGTCTTATACAATATAATTATAATCACAACATGACGATGCATGCTATCGGTCTATTTTTTACTAATACGAACTACTACTACTAATACGAACTTGGTGGTTATCATTAATTAAGTCTAAGAGGGTTTATATTTATTCATACCGTGATTGGGAATCTAAAAGAATGTCAACATAAGAGCGGCAAGGGCGCCAACAATGGGGCCAAAAATGGCGCCAACAATGGCGTTTGAAGGACACAATTCTGCCGCCCGTATCCAACAAACAAAATTATTTTGTCCGAAGTGTGAATTCGCCCTTATTATTACACCTACATTATTACATTATTTACACCTACATGCAACTATTTAACACCAACACTGCACATTAATGTACAATTTAAATCACATAAACTCCAGTTGAAGTTATCATTGCCATTATCACGAGAAATAAACGCAATCGGAAGTGAGAAATGTATATAATTATTAGCTGAAAAAAACGAGTGAATTTTCAAAAATATTATGTTTTGTTATCTCTTTGACACATCTTGGTTCTAAGCTGTTATGTAGAGGAGATATTATGCATATTTAAAAAAACCGGCCAAGTGCGTGTCAGGCCTCGCGCTGTGGTTCCGTAGGTGCCCAAAAATGGTTCACGGATTTTGAGCGAAACTATATTTTTACTCGTGGACAATCCCAAAATGTACGCTGGAGTCCCTAGAACACCGTAGAGACGTCAATTCTCTTTGTAAGTTCTATCGACTCTACAACGGTGAGTGTTCAACGGGGGTTGTCAACCCTAGAAATTTCTTAATTTAGAATAATAAATATAAATTTATAAATTTAGAAAAAGGTTCCACCCTTCGTCGCAGAAACAAATTCCATCCCCACCACCTGGAGGCCTGGTCTTCTTCCACCTCCCATTATTCCAGGTCTTTTCTGCCACGTACCTGCAAATTATGGAACCAGCTTCCATTTTCCGTGTTCCATCATTATTATGATATGATCCATTTTCCGTGGAGGCCACGGAGTTATTAGTCCTAAAAAACCTACGGTTCTGTACTTTGAAGTTATTTTTTTTACCCACTACAGGTTAGCCCTTGACTACGATCTCACCTGATGGTAAGTGATGATGCAGTCTAAGATGGTAGCGGTCTAACCTGTAAGGGGCATGGCAGTTATATTAAACCCTATTCGGTTTCTACACGGCATCGTATCGGAATACTAAATCGCTTGGCGGTACGTCTTTGCCGGTAGGGTGGTAACTAGCCACGGCCGAAGCCTCCTACCAGGCCAGACCAGGGAAAATTCAGAAATTATAAAGTCCCCCCAAAAAGACCCTGCCAGGGATCGAACCCGGGACCTCCGCACGTTAAGACATCAGCGCTAAACACTCCGCTACGGAGGTCATTAAGTTATTTTATATGATAAGTGTAATAGTATATTTTATTAGTTATAATATAGCTACTTAATGCAGCCACACGCATACCTTGGTGGTTTCCCGACAGTACAATGGCCTGTACCTAATCATTACCGACTATATAAATCTGTGTCCACCATGTTGCGCCATCACTTTACCATCGCTTTTCAGTCATTCTCCACATAAACAATTCATTGGTTCAAGATGCTTGGGATTTTCAGTATTTCGTTACTTTTCACTATTTTTCAGGTAAGTACCCAACGATAATTAAATAAAAGTAACTGTAAAACTTAAAGTTAAATATAAGAATTTTAAGGACAATAAAAATAAAGAATATAATTATTTGCCACATTAATGAATAAAATACTATAAATTACCTATATATTTGACCGAGCGAAGCGAAGGTCTCTGAGTCTACTTGAGTGAATTTGCACTTGTCCGTCCGTCCGTCCGTCCGTCCGTGTGTCAGAGCCTTATTACTTCTGAATTACTGAACGTAATTACTTCAAATTTAAATATTATATGTAAACCAATGGCCTCCCGCCGAATATGGCTTAAAAAGTTATAAAAATCTTTATTTCAGGGGAGCTCTCATAGAAGCGAATGCGAAGTAAAATATTTTTTATAGGGTTGCGGTATATCATTTTAAAGATAATTAGGAATAGAGTCCAAAAATATATTTTTTTAAAATTTGTCCCCTAAAATTGACGAAATGGGGGCTTTCAAAGTGGCGATTTTCTAACGTCCAAAGTTAACCTCAGAACTCTCAATTTTCTGAAAGGCTGAGCCTGAAACTTATCAATTATTTGAATCATATCCTGTATATGAACAACAAATACTAAAATTAGATAAATATTATAAGGAAACGAAATTATTTAATTTTTAATGTGCTTCAGTATTATTAACAGAACTTCACAATTATGTCAATAGATGGCGCTCTGTACAAGTTTATGGATACCGCGAGGCCTCAGTTCGGGGCCAACACCAGTTATTTATAGTAATAATTTGTTCCGTGAGAGGTACGCACTACGCACATATTAAAACATTATATTATGCAAATAAAAAACAGCTGAAAACCCTGAACTTTCTTTTAGAATCGTATAACTGATTTTGATACGGTCTATAGGCAAGGAATAGTTATATGTAATAAATTCACGAGCTCTAAAATGTCCAGGTTTTTGCACACTAAACAGTAAAAATTCGTAAATATTGATATCATTTTAATAGCAATTAACATAAAAATCTTTAAAATATTATTTTACTAGTTAATGCCCGTCACTTCGTCCGGCGTAGAATATATTTTTTTAATCCTCTTGGGAACGCCTTCATTTTCCGGGATAAAAAGTAGCGTTAATGAAGGACAAAACAACAAACAAACACACTATCGCATTTTTAATATTATTAGTAGATATGATTTAAAGGCCGTGCTTCGGAGAGCACGTTAAGCCGTCGAAATAAAATCTAAGCGGAAGTCACAAAATCGCAGCAATCTACGCCTTCAATGGGTACATTATTATAATATGCAATCGAATAGCAATCCATACCTTTGACTAAACCGCACCTTGTCTACTTCCCGTATACACAATGGCCACGACCAATGACTATAAACTCATGTAATTCTCACATATCAACTCTATCAATGTACCATCGTTTCCAAATTAACAATGGTTTGCATTGGCCTAGAGATATCTATCTGCCTAGGGCCTATACCTATATAAATACCATTGGTGAATCCTACAGTCTCTACAGTATTAATTAGTAAAAATACTATACTTCGCCATTATAAGTGTTACTTGAAAACACCTTTTCCCTCTTTATTTTTAATTGATCCCACAGAGTACATTATATATACTGGTAATTGATCCTTTGTGCTTACGGAGTACGGACGCACACGTTAATGCGCTAAGTTAGTCTGATGTAAATCATTCAAGCTGTAATATACGTCCATTCAATACGTGCATTCCAATTTCCAAAGAAAGGAACCCAAGGTAGAACAACAGAATAGGTAATAGTACGGTAGAACCTTAGGTTCAACGCGCTGCGGCGCTGCAAATCAGAATTTATTTTTATTTCGGAAAATCAAATTATAAATACTTTAACAAAAAAAATTGTCCCAATTTTGAGTACCAGCGACGTACTCTTATAACTACGATCTAGCCTGATAGACCAGGGTAGAAGCCTTTAAAAATAATAAAAACCGGCCAAGTGCGAGTCGGACTCGCGCACCGAGGGTTCCGTACAAACCTGTAGTAAGTTTTACGATATAAGACGTATTAAAAATAAAAATTACGTTTGTTGTATGGGAGCCCCCCTTTAATATTTACTTTATTGATATTTAATTATTTATTTTGAAAGGTAATATACAAGTTAATATTCTGTGAAAATTTGAACCGTCTACCTGTTACCGTTTTTAATATTGAGCAAAAAAATACGAAAAAAACACGTTTATTGTATGGGGACCCCCCTTAATATATATATTTTTTTAATTTTTAGTATTTGTTGTTATAGCGGCAATGGAAATACATCATTTGTGAAAATTTCAGCTTTCTAGCTATCACGGTTTATGAGATACAGCCTGGAGACAGACAGACAGACAGACAGACAGACAGACAGACAGACAGACAGACAGACAGACAGACAGACAGACAGACAGCGGAGTCTTAGTAATAGGGTCCCGTTTTTACCCTTTGGGTACGGAACCCTAAAAAGTGAAAAAAAATAATAGTAGGATGAAACCCATTAGAAAAGGAGGGGAATATTATAAAAATGAAAGGAAAAATAATTTACGGGCGATCTGAGGTCGGGAAGGGGATGGGGGGGGGGGGGGGGGGGGTTTAAGGGTAAAAAACGGTTTTTCTCGATTTCCGGCAAAACTAAAAGTCCTATCGAAAAAAAACAAATGGCAACGTTGTAGGTAATAAAAAGATCTAAAACTTTTGTATTTACACTTTTTTCACATAACCTCAAAATTTATGTGAAAAATTCAAAAAACCAAGTTTTTGAAAACTTAGTTTTGAAAATTTGGTGAAAACTTACCTTTTTATGTCCCAAATACGCTGTAATTTATTTGATTAAAAATATTTATTTTTTCACCTTATTTTGAATTAATATCGATAAAGCACCCTAACTTTCAATCGAAAATTCACCCGTCAAAATATCAGCTTTTTTCAAAAAGTTGGTATGTTTTCTGTTCGTTGAAATCTCTACTTTCCGATGGTGAAAAAAAAAATATATGTTACAATAGTAAATCTTCTCAGAAAATGCAAAAATCGAAAAAAACTCGAATTAGAAATTTTTTTTTTAATTATAAATAATTTTGAGCTATTTATTAAAATTTACACTTTAATTACTCGAAAAACGTTAGATTACATGTTACATTGATAAAAAAAAAATTGCAAATCAAAATATACTACTATAATTAACAAACAAATAAGTTAATAAAATTAATATTTAATAAGACATCTACAATATTTGGAGAAAGTTGTCGAATCTTCTAATTATATGCGTAGATGCCTATTTATAACTATTTTAAGATAAATTATATACCTGAGTGACCTGCGAAAAATTGTAGCCCATCAAAAGGTATTTCATGGAGAAGTGGGGAAGGGGCTAGGCGGGTCTGGGTCTTACTACATACATACCTACTATTTCGTAGCAGCTGTTACAACCGTTAGCCTAGCCAGTATTCGAAATACAGTACAGTATACAACATCGTTTATAAAAATACACGTGCACGCTGAGTTTCTTGAAGATAATTGTGACAAGTTCACTTTAAAAAAAAAACTTTTCGAATCTGCATAGGAATACTATCTCTATTTTTATCTGTATCAATCAACTCAAACATAAAAATAGTAATATTTTCTTTAAAAAATAGTATGCTTAACGTAACATAACCTAAAGATTTAAATTAAATGATATTTTAGTACAAGATTAAAAAATAATAATGGATAAGTGATTAGAATTGAAGATAAGGTATTTATGAATGACTAGCTGATGCCCGCGACTTCGTCCGCGTGGATCGAGGTTTTTCGTTTCCCGCGGGAACTCCTTAATTTTCCGGGGAAAAAAGTAGCCTATGTGTTATTCTAGACTATAATCTATCTCTGTGCCAAATTTCATCCAGATCTGTTCAGCCGTTGGGGCGTGATTGAGTAACAAACATCCATCCATACATCCATACATCCATCCAAACTTTCGCATTTATAATATTTATTTGATTTGATTATTTGATTGATAAGATTAATGTGTTTAAAAATATTTTAATGAATAACGTAATCAGAATAAAGTATCTACATTTTAATAGTACGATTTACATTTAAATATAATCTGGGGTCACGGGAGTGACCCCGCCAAAGCGAGCCAAAGGAAACGGGGCACTACCTACCTTTTCTCGAAGCGTTTCGTCGGATTTTCGAACCGTCATAGCTTAGGTCCAGATGATGCTAGAAAGCTGAAATTTTCAGGATAAGGTGTTGTTGGCAAACTTACCAAATATACCAAGTATCAATTTTCTAGCATATATAGTTTCAGATTTATTGATACCTGAAATAGGTCGATTTCGTGACTGACTCACTGACCGTCATCAACATGAAAAAGGTACTTCCTGAAGTGCTAGAAGGCTGAAATTTGGTATGTAGGCTAGAATTTGCATATAAACAATAGGAAAATTAAGAAGTCTGAAACTTTTCCCCTCCAACCCCTCCTATAGGGGGTGCAAATCTGAAAGCATTTCCTCGTATTTTAGAACAGTCATAACTTCGGTACGGATGATGGTAGAAAGCTTTAATTTTCAGGATAACATGTCGTTGGCACATTTATTAAACATACTAAGTTTCAATTATCTAGCATTTATGGTTTCAGATTTATTGATACCTGAAATACGTACTTTTGGGGGTTTTTTACTTTTACTAAATCACATGAAACACGAAACCTCTAGGGTACTTCCTAAAGTCCTAGAAAGCTGAAATTTGGTATGTAGACTAGGAATTGCACATAAACAATGGAATAATTAAGAAATCTGAAACTTTCTTTTTCCAACCCCTCTTATTGGGGGTGCATATTTGACAGCGTTTCCACGTATTTGCTAACCGTCATAGCTTCAGTCGGGATAATGCTGGAAAGCTGAAATTTTCAGGATAAGATGCTGTTGGCCGACTTATTAAACATACCAAGTATCAATTGTCTAGCATTTATAGTTTCAGATTTATCGATAACTGAAATACATCGGTTTCGTAATTTAGCCTTATAAATAGCTGATGAAAATCAAAACCTCTAGGGTAGGTACTTCCCAAAGCCCTAGAAAGCTGAAATTTGGTATGTGGGCTAGGAATTTCATATAAATAATGGGAAAATTAAGAAATCAGGAACTTTTCCCTTCCAACCCGTCCTATAGGGGGTGCATAATAGCTGTACAGTCGGTACTTAAAGAAATATGTGCAAAATGCAGTATACATACATAATACCATACATAAATAATATAAATATACAATTCATGACTCAGGTACAAAGGTTCTGAATACCAACATTATGCCCCTAGCAGAATTCGAACCCGCGACCTCTCCCTCAACAGTCATGGTCTGTAACCACTCGGCCAAACAGGTCGCCAATAATAATCACGTAATCTTGTCATTTTTTATTCTCATTATTTTCATTTTATTACTGAAAAATTATAAAATATACTTACAACATAAAATATTTTTCAGAGGTAAATATATCTACAGTAATCATTGGCGAAGAGTCCATGTAAGACCCGATCCCATCTGCATCCCTTTAGGAATTGTTCAACAAGTAGGTAATCAACGATATTTTCGTCCAACTCTGTTCTCCGAACTAAACACTCTGTTCATTGGTTTGAATTAAATTAACGCGTGACAATTTATAGAAAAGTAGATGATGCCCGCGACTTCGTCTGCGTGGATTAAGGTTTTTTGATTCCAGCGGGAACTGTTTAATTTTCCGGGATGAAAAGTAGCCTTTGTCCTTCCCTGGGATACAAACTATCCCTGTACCAAATTTCATCAAAATCGGTTGAAAAGATAGGCCGTGAAAGCGCAGCAGACAGACAGACACACTTTCGCATTTAAAATATTATATGGATCTAAACCATTGAGGTATTATGTACTAACGTACATATAATTACATGATCTGAACTAATATTATAAAGAGGAAAGATTTAACCGTGAGTTTGCTGTGGATAAAATCAAAAAATACTCAACCGATTTTAAAAATTCTTCCGGCACTTCACTTAATTCATTCTTCAAGGCACTCTATATTATAAAAATTAATCATATCGCAGTGCTAATGTAAAATCTTATGTACTGCTCGGTGGAGAATATAAGAATGGACTATTATCATGATTAGTGCTAGCCTTGCGAAGCGGGGCGGGTCGCTAACCAACTATAAGCAGATAGAAACCGGCTGGCCCATACAACCAAATATCTTTAATACTGAGCACCAGACTCGAAAATAAGAACTAACTTAAGTATGTAGGGATTTGCCGCTCATTACATACTTAAAGCAAACCCACAAAGAAAAGAGGAAACGATAGAGAGTGGGCAATGAAAAAAGGAATAACTGTAGTGCGAGAAATAGAGTCCAAAAAATTAAAAAATCTAGTGCGCCTGCCAAAAAGAAATGAAATCCCACCAAAACCATTTCATGGATAGGCTGCCAAAACTCGCATACAAGTCCAAATCATAATGCTTTCACTGTTAAAAAGTTATGAGATCTCTAGTAGAGCCAAGCCCCTAGTTGAGCTCCGATTTGTGCTGCGCATCATCATAGCCCATGGGGCCAGTTCCAAGTCCAAAGTGTACAGGTTTAAGTACTTTTGGCTGTACCACATTTACTACATAGAAGTCCTGACTCTATAAACTCTACATCTTGATAAAAAGATGTGGCTTGGCTGTTTCGTGATCCAATCAATCATTTAATGTTCGTGGAATAGGTATAGTTTGTGCGAGAATCACGAAACGGCCAAGCCACATCTTTTTATCAAGATGTAGAGTTTATAGAGTCAGGACTTCTATGTAGTAAATGTGGTAAAGCCAAAAGTACTTAAAACTGTACACTTTGGACTTGGAACTGGCCCCATGGGCTATGATGATGCGCAGCACAAATCGGAGCTCAACTAGGGGCTTGGCTCTACTAGAGATCTCATAACTTTTTAACAGTGAAAGCATTATGATTTGGACTTGTATGCGAGTTTTGGCAGCCTATCCATGAAATGGTTTTGGTGGGATGAGATTTTCTATGACATAAATGTAATTAGCATTAAATAAATCAACTTTTTAATTGAAACAAATTGCAGCAATCACATTTTTTAGATGAAATGTTTTTTTTTCGATTTTTGCATTTTCTGAGAAGATTTACTATTGTAACATATATTTTTTTTTTCACCATCGGAAACTAGAGATTTCAACGAACAGAAAACATACCAACTTTTTGAAAAAAGCTGATATTTTGACGGGTGAATTTTCGATTGAAAATTAGGGTGCTTTTTCGATATTAATTCAAAATAAGGTGAAAAAAATAAATATTTTTAATCAAATAAATAACAGCGTATTTGGGACATAAAAAGGTAAGTTTTCACCAAATTTCGTTAAAAAAAAAAATGTTTGTAAAAGATAAAAATAAAAAATCAAAAGCTTGGTTTTTTGAATTTTTCACATAAATTTTGAGGTTATGTGAAAAAAGTGTAAATACAAAAGTTTTAGATCTTTTTATTACCTACAACTTTGCCATTTGACTTTTTTCGATAGGACTTTTAGTTCTGCCGGAAATCGAGAAAAATCGTTTTTTACCCTTAAAACCCACCCCCCCCATCCCCTTCCCGACCTCAGATCGCCCGTAAATTATTTTTCCTTTCATTTTTATAATATTCCCCTCCTTTTCTAATGGGTTTCATCCTACTATTATTTTTTTTGGTTTTAAAAATTATCGACCCTGGTGTATGACGAATTGGCTAATGAGTAGTTTTATTTTAACCTAAACTTATAATTTATCTTGTAAGTACTAAGAAATTGTTCATTGACTTGACGCTTAGAATACAATTTTTTTTTTGAAAAATATATTCTACCTTTTTCAGGCGGTAACTTCAGAAATGCCTGAGCATTGCAAAGCGCCTCCTTCTGGAGTGGTGAGTAGTAATTTAGATTTATGCTCATTTTCACCAACAATGTTTTCACGTTAAATACAATAACTGTCACATAGGCTATAGGCTATAGAATATTGGCATTATCGGTGAAAACGGACATTATTATATTTCTGTGTTATCCTTACTTTCGTTACAGCGCTATCTAGTATCTAGCGTCGAAACTTCAACAAAACTTAAAAACTACGAACCACGACTTCTTCGTTTTAACATGTTCCAAGCCTTTTTTGCCAGGGCTCAACGTCAGGACTACTTATTATTCTTTTGTTTAAGAAACTAGAAGTTTTCGATCGGACAGTTTTCTGACATAGGTACGGCCGCCGCAGAACGAGTAGGTAAATCAGGAGGCCTAAATATGCCTTAGCTGCCTGCCTAGAGGCTTTTAGGTAATAGACAATAGTACTGCTAAAGGCTCCAGTTTGCTAATAATATGCACTAAGTACCTACTGTGCGAAAACCGAGCCCGAGAGATCTTCATAATACATTTGCAGATTGGCAGACTTCAAGGTGTTTGAAGTCTGCCAATCTGCACTTGGCCAATGTAGTGGACTATAGCCAGTGGCGTGCAGTTCATAGAGGCGCAAAAGCACTGCTTATCCAAATGGAAATACGTCAATACTCATTTTTATCTTGACAGTCATTAATAGGTATTCATGACTATCTAATGCCTACCCTAGCTTCAAACCCTGTGCACGCCACTGAGTCTATAGCCAAGCCTTTTTCACTATGGGAGGCGACTTGTGATTAGTAGTGAAGCGGCGATGGGTTGAAACGATGAATGATTATTGTGGAAGCATGGCCATTTACATCTTAGTGGGCATATGCAGACATAAACAGTCTCGTGGCTCAAAATATAACTGACCAAGGTCAGCCGAGAGGAACCTTGTTAAGTGTTCTTCTCTTCTTCTTCTTCTTCTCAGTCACTCTTGACAGAGTTTTCGTGGCTGCTGGGATGATTCAGGTACACTCGTCATCGGTCTTATTCTATATTCTTTAAATTGGGTCGCACCGCCTCCCGCGCGATGCTCCTCCACTTGTCTCGGTTGGTAGCGTTGCGGGAGCACTCCACCACAGTTGTCTGGGTCACAGTTTTTATCAGGTCCGTCCATCGAGAGCGTAGGAGAACGTCCTCTGGCTCGCTTCCCTTCCACATGACCTTGTACCACCAGACGCTCAATTGACCCTTAAGTTAAGTGTTAACGTATCTTTATATTAACAGGAGAAACCTGGTGACTGCTGCAAAATACCACCTGTCTTTACTGAAGAGGACTTCAAGGAATGTGGCATCGAGAAACCAGGATATGAAAAACCTAGCGGACCTCCGGACGTAAGTTATATTTTTTTACTCCGGCTCTTCCCAGTAGAATCAGTTTTCCGAACCGGTGGTAGAGTCTTAACGTATCATAAGTGGCACAAGTTGTCCTACATGAAATAAATAAATCATTTATCATTTTATCATTACTTAACTGACTTCAAAAAAAGGTGGAACTTCCTTTTAAAAAAAAAAAAATATAAGTTAGCCTTTGATTTCGATCGCACCTGGCACTAATTAGGTGCAATTACAGATTGCATCAACTTTTTAATAGTGATAGGCGGACAGTATTTTATATTGAACATTGTTGCTTGAGCGCTATTGTTCTTATTGGTAAGTAAGGGTTCGATTCCCGGCAGAGGAAATTTCGAAATGTACGATTTCTAAAATGATTTGGGTAGTATCTGGTTATCTGGTTGGAGGTTTCAGGTGTAGCTAGTTACGCTCATTTTAAGAATCAAGCGTTTTAACTGCTTTATTAAAAAATCTTCCAGTCCCACCTAAGATTTCATCTTCAATGACCACCACAGATTATTGTCAAATAAAAAAATCTTTTCAGTGCGCCAAACACGTATGCCTATTGAAGAAATACGACCTTATGAAGGATGATGAAAATATCAATAAGGAAGCTTTAGCTGAATTCTTCGACAAATGGGCTAACGACAACCCTGAATTCAAGGAACCAATGGCAAAATCCAAGGACAAATGCTTGTCAACTGATCTGCCGGGACCACCTCATATCTGCGAGCCTGTTAAGGTTGCTTTCTGCTTTATGATCACGACTTTCCAAGTGAGTATTCTTGTTTTTTTTGATTGTTATTATTTATTCTCTACTTACAGCGCCATCTAGCGAAGTTCTGCCATATTTTAAAACTGTTTATTGTTTGTTGTTCAGGAATGTCCAACCTGGGAGGACAGTGACAACTGCAAGAAGCTCAAAAATCACATGGAAGAGTGCAAGGGCTATTTACCTTTCTAATTTTCTCTATTTTGTTTAGTTTGCACAAACATAATATACCTACCTAATTAAGTATAAGAACGTATTTAAAAGCTTTATAATATACATTATACGAGTGTTTTTATGTAAATAATATTTAATTTTCTACACTTCATTACTTCTTTTATTAATCCTAGTACCTAGTCTAAAGACATGCCTTTATTACAGGAATCGTGAATAGTGAATCCACGCTACGCAACCATTATGAGTTTGCGATTGTTTATGCTTAGTATGACATAAATTATCTCACCAAAGTAGATAAAATTCAAACGTCGCATCATGCACCGTTTTTTATGTTATTAGTAGGCATGTCTACACCCCGACAATAACAATTTTAACTTGTACGTGAAGACAAGTACTACCTATCATTAATTAAAAACTCGGTGGAAGATTCAATAAAAGTTTATTAAACATTCAATATATCCGTTCCTTGTATTTCTAGACATGTTTTCATATCAGTCTATATCAGACCGTACGTCGATATGGTAGAACTATCATATTATGAAATGCTTTCATTAATTTCTGTAATAATTTTAACTGTATCGGTCTATAATGTACGTACATTACTATAATAAGTATTATTTCGTGCTTTTGTGGTGTTAAAACTATCTTAATGTATTTCAAAAACTTATACGTAAACAATTTTAAGGGTGTTGGGCAGCCACAAATTGACACTTTCAAGGAAAAACCAGATAGATGTTACGGCACAAACGAACTTGCAGTAAGTATGGATGAGTTTGCTATTTGTATAATTTACCACCGGAATGGAATGGAATTTCTGAAAATCTCTCGTGGAGGTTTAACTTATCGCGAAAACTTCTCTCAATTTTAAAGTTTATAGTTCCAGCTGTCTGTATACCTATCAATCCGTTGGGTTTTCGCTGTATAGTTATAGATGGATTCATGAATTTTACGATGCCGAATGATAAAACACCCGGCTTTTGAACCCGTAGCTTTTGTTTGTGAAAATAATTAATTATTATCACCTCTTGGCATTACGTCACCCCTATGAGAGATTAATTATACATTTTTTTTAACATCAATAGTTGATTTCAATTTGGCAGTTGCTCTATTTTGATTAAACGACTTATGAGTTTGAGTTATCTGTTTCGTCACAAGCCAGCAGGAATGAGCTCTACCATTTTCTAACGTGACAATATTACCGTGGACGTCCACGGCATCAACACAGAGAAGTAAAAAGTATGGAAATATATCAAGGTGCTTTTAAATTTCTATCCACAATGACGGTAAATTAGAACACGTCGACGTCCACGATAACGTGACGTGCAGAATCAAAAAGCACAGACTGGTATTGTTAAATATTCTGTGTGTTAAGTATCTATAGCGTTAAATAATGAAATTTTGTACTATAAATTAAGCTATTGTTAAATAATCAAATAAATTTTAGGAGCGACGCTGCTGCATCTTTCCACCATTTTTCGATCAAGTATCAGCCAGGGCGTGCGGCGCTTTACTCTATCACATCTCTACCGACGATCGTTTTAATATTACTCACATTCGAAGAGACATGTTTGGCAGAGTAAGTAAAAACGATAAAATATGTTCCAGTCACTCCATATTATACTATTTAAGTAGAAACATGATTTCCAAAAGTGGATAGATCATTTATCGAGCACAAACTAGAGGGGAAACTATATCAAGCGGGTCGCTGAGTGCCGCTTGGTTATGGAAAGGGTTTGTATCTTTTTTAATGAAAAAAAAATAATTTTATGTACCTACTTACTTACTTAAGTCTTATCTAAATTCTAACTCGCA
This sequence comes from Erebia ligea, assembly GCA_917051295.2. Classification (NCBI taxonomy): domain Eukaryota; kingdom Metazoa; phylum Arthropoda; class Insecta; order Lepidoptera; family Nymphalidae; genus Erebia; species Erebia ligea. The sequence continues at coordinate 4,597,312 of OU785232.1, forward strand.
CAGTGATTCAGTTGATTGTATTGGAAACAACATAGCTATACGACCAAAATATTACTACGACGTATTTATAGGATGTAACGACTATTGTAACGACAATCTGTGATCTAATACTGTTCATGTATTGTGCCTCACAAATTGCCTCATGCCTCACATAATTTATTGTATCAAACTAGCATTAATTGTGGAAAATGTGATACTTACTTAGATTAAAATAATTAATATTACGGTAATAATTGAGGCTATGATTCTTATAAGAGAAAATTGAGCAGGCTAGTTACTTCCTTTTTATGTAATTTATATTTTCAGACCGACTATTGGCAATGTATCTTAACAAAGTACAAATTGTTAGATGACGATGATAAACTGGTTCACGATAAATACTACAGTCATCTCGATAAGTGGGCTTCTCTCAATCCCGAGTTCTCCACCGTCATCACGACTGCCAAAATGTTTTGTCTGAATACGTTTAGATATCAAATGCCTCTAGAGATCAGTGGATTCTTTGAGTTCCAAAACTGTATCAGGAATTATGTGAAATTGGTGAGTCGAATTGTCTACTTAACTTTACGTTACGTTACTTTTGAGGTACTACAATAAAATTGTCTGACCGACGCGCGGCTATTTACATCAGCAGATTGTCTGATGATTAACTTTTCTATCGCTTGGAGGCAGCTCGGACGACCAAATTTTGCACACACTAGAAGTAAAGCTAACATTAACATAACAGTAACATTAACGTTGACAGAATTAGCATTTAGCATTAAAGTAAAACGAACGATTACTGCCTTGGTTCCATAGTTCCACACATTTACAGCCAGTGCTCCACGCGGAAGCCTTTCGAAATTAAATCGGTGGTACTGAAATTTTGCCTTCAAATAGACTTAAGGATCATTTTACTCTGATATTTTTGTATTTAAACTTTCAAATTCTATAAACTATAATATTGTCAAAAAATCTCATAATAATCATACTGCTAGAAACTATACAATCTGACAATCGATAGTAGATAAATGGGAAATTATGTTTACTATAACATACTCATATCATTGATATTCGTTGCAGGAGTGTCCAGTTTTAATACAGTCTCAAGAGTGCTTGGAATGGAAAGAGTTTTATGATGAATGCCGAGAATTTTACATTTGAATAAAAAGCGAGGTCTACTATATTTTACCTTAATTTATTTTTAAATCACATCTAAAGGATAATGACAATGAAATGACATGAGTTATGAAATCGCTTACTTAAATTTACAATGTTTGCATAATAATCTACTGTTTTATTTGCAAACCCTTATTCTAACTACATACATTTCATTTCGAATTAGTATAGAGGTATGATCAACCCTGTCTCTAAACTAAACAACGTGCTGAACTACCTGCATACCAATAAACTAATAAGTAATACTGTCACGTAAATTCAGAATGACATTGCTTTCACATACATAATATATCACACGCGCCAGTACAGTATACCTCATCACTTTCCTTTTAGGAATTAAGTAAATTAAACTAAGCTAGCAGTCTTTTTAAGCCTTCAAGGTAAAAGCCTTGGATTATATCGGCCAACGTAAAGTATCATTCCAGATGGGTTGTGTCGAACAAAGTATAAGAAAGGCCGGTCGAATTTTAATCGAGCTGGTTGCGAACTCCTCGCTGGAAGACGTGCTTGTCTCGGTCGAAGGTGCAGTGGTAGATGCATTGCCTCACCTACGTCATGAGGATCGTGGAAAGCACGCTGGTAATCTCTCGGCTCGTCCCAACCCGTGATCCATCTGGATGTTCTTCGTTTGCGCAAATAATCCTGTATATCTGGAAACTCCTCAACGTGATGTTGACCACCAATACCACTTTCAGCGCAGGTAGCAAAAGATGTCAGTTGCAACATATCTGACAAATAAAGGTCCTTTGATGGACCATTCAGGCCCCCTAAGTCAGCGTGATCTGCATCAAACAAATCTTTCAAACCCATCCTTTTCAAAGTAGATGAAACGTTGAATAATGATTTGTGTGAGAATCTTGGGATTTGAAGTTCAAGACCAACACGAGGAAGCAACGTTCGTAATAAACCATTCCACACTGGAGTAGTCAGACTAGCATCCAAAAGTCGTTTTTCAAGTTTCTCTAAATCATCCGCGTGTACGACGTTTCCTTGTTGGCCCGGTATTAGGAAGAGCGTGCTTACAACAGAATTGGTATTTCCTAGTGCTGCAGCCGTAGCATCCAGAACTGGATCATATCCAGCCAAGAAATTGCTTTTGTAGACTACAGCCGGTACAGGAACCAAACGTCTTTGGCGAACATTGGGTGACACGACGAAGTACATCTCGCCATCTCGACCTTCTACCGATGATCCAGTGCAGTCAGTCTGAAAATTAACGAAAAAAAATTTTAAAACGATCACTTATTGTCCAACTATTATATATGTATTATATATGTATTAGAAACTTTCCCGCGATGTCTCATGAATGCGTAAGTTCCAAACGATATAGATACGAAGCGTGATACTGATCTAAGTAACAAAAACATAGACAGACAGATAGACTAACCAACTACCATACTTTTATTTACATAATAAACTAGCTGATGCCCGCAACTTCGTCCGCGTGGAACAAGTTTTTTTAATTCCCACGGGAAATCCATATTTTTCCTGGATAAAAAGCCACTATGTCACTCTCAAGCTCCTATGTCACTCTCCAAGTCATCAACTATACCCCTGCAAAAAACACGTTGATGCATTGCTCTGTTGCGGTGAGATTGAAGGACAAACCAACAAACAAACACACTTCCGCATTTATAATATTAAGTGTGATATCAGAAATAATTAGTTAATCTTAGAGTAGGAATCTTTTTTCTATAACTCCTTTATCGGATATCATGTAGCTCCGCGTACTATCAACTTTAAAAATAAGCAAGACCCTCGTTACAAACAGGGAATATTCTAGGACACCAAAAATTAATTAATCATAATATTAAATAAATTGTAGTTCACGTATTGAAAATATGAAACAAATATACTCGTAACTTACATAAAATAAGTTAGCCGAAAATGCTGCAAGTGGGGGACTCATCTTTATGCTGTTTGTTTTCAAGTATTCAGGAATTTTGCCCCAACTGTATCTTTTCACTAAGAGATTGGTCCGTCTCCTTATTACATCGCTGATTAATTTAAAGTTAACTTCTTCAACATGTCCATTATAAAAATGTTGTGCTCGTTCCTTATAGAATGTCAACAATTTTCCTTTATTCCTTTCGCTAAAGAGTTCTCTAACAAATGCAGATATAACTACTCCTGAAGCAGAACTACCTTCAATAGAATCTGATATATTTTTCAAGGTAAAATGTGGATTAAATGTTACCATGTCGTCTAACTTAAGGATTTCATTCATTTCTCCAGACGTTGACCCTTTTGCACCCATAAACATCATCGCTAACATAGATGTTATTGAATAAGGTGAAAATACTATACTACGTTTCTTATCTACATTATCAACCAAGACATTCCAATACCGAAAAGCTAGTTCATTGCAAAGTTCTGTAAATTGTAAAACATCATCACCTAAATCTTTGGTAGTTACCTCTAAGCCCTGATTTTCTTTCGGGTATTCTAAGACAATATTTTTATTTTCAATAGTTTCAGGTGTGTAAAAACCCTCAACTTTGTGCTTATCTTTTCCTACTTCGTTTGCCTTAGTTGGATTTACAGGTGGTATTAACTTCCAAGAATTATTTCTTTCATTTGCTAACTCTTTGTCATCTATGTTTACTTTTTGTATTTTCTTTTTAAAATCATCAATTTTTGGTAATTCTTCGTTTAGCTTTTGTTTTTGAACCTTATCGCTTACTCTATTATTATCAAATTCATCTATTTTGTCTACCGACGACGATTTGTATACATTATTAATGGAAGTAACATTTTTAATCTCAGTAGATGAATCATTTTTAACGGAATGAACACCAGACCCCAAATTATTTGATATGTCTTGATTCTCTTTTTTTCTCTCTGAATCTAACATGCTAACGTTTTTAGCATTATCAGATAAAGTATTGCTTCCGATGTGCTCGATTTGTTGATTTTCTTTTAAAGTACTAGTTTTAATTTTTATTTTATTAACATCGTTTTTTATAATAGTGGCTGTTTGATTTTTTTTGTTTCCTACATTTGCTGTATGAGACGTATTAATTCCAGTATCTTCAGATTTTTCTGCTACTCTATTATCTACGATTAAAGATGGTGGAATAGTAGTTACCACTGTGTCTTTTGGCTTATTTGTAGATTCCTGACTCACAGTAGAACTTTGAGTAGTTAGTAAAACTTCTTCAGTCTGTGTATTATTTTGAGAGTAAATTATTGATGTAGGGCTAGGACCATCATCAACAACCTGCGAGAGTAAGTCACCCATGGATTCTGTTAAGACTGCATCCATTATATTAGGGCTAGTTGAACTTGTAGTAGATGATGTGGAAAGAAGCGGTGGAGTAGAAGCAGTAACACTTAGATCTTCTTTAGGCACATCTATAGTTTTATTTTTGATTTGTTCCTGAGGATCAAAGGTAGATACTTTTACGAAATTTTCGGGACTATTTGTAGTATTCATATTAATATCATTCAGATCTTCAGATTCTGTTGGCATTTCAATTTCAACATTTTCTTTACTTTCTATTGCTAAGCTATTGGTTTTTGTTGTATCAATAAAGCTGTTTGAGGTAGGAATAGGAACATAATTATTACCAAGGTCTGAGGCTATTTGGCTTATACTCTGAGCTACATCAAACATCGGTATAATTGAATGATTTTCTTTATCGTTGTCATTTTTATTGGTATTCGTCGTTGTTTGGTTATTCTTTGTAGTGTCAATCAAGCTATAATTCTTATTGGTAGTTACAAATTCAATTGAAGGTACAGTGGCCGATGGAGAAACTGACTGAGTTGTTATTGTGGTTGAATTTAATTTCTCGTATTCTTTATCTTTATTAATAAATACGGGAACTGAAGTCGTGCTTATTACAATTTTGCTAGCAAGTGTAGTTGTAGGTAGATTCTCGCTGATTTGTTCATTACTATTTGTTTTTTTAGTACTCGTTGTAGGTTTGCTGGTCGTTTTCTCAGTAATGGAAGCTGTCGAACTGGGCGAAAATGTGCTTATTTTTTCATAATGAATTGGTTCCTTTGTTGTCCATGATGATTCTTGGCTGTCTTGTGATGTGTTGTAAACATTCTTATTAATAAAACTTTCCTGCGTCTTGTTGAGTTTTTTATAAAGTTCATTACTTAAAGGATCTATTGTAGACTTGATGGTTGTAGAAGTAGTTGTACGTACTGTTGTAGTTGAGTGAGGCTTACTTGTTGTAAGCTGGTTAGAGGGTTTTATTTCAGGCTTTTTAGTCGTAGTAGTTGAATAAATTTTTTCCGTAGTTGAGGTAAGTTTTGATGGGACTAATGAAACAGGTGATGTATTCTTTATATTAGAAGTAGTAGTCGAGATAGAATTTTCTGTTTTTTTAGTTGAAATCATATTTGAGTCATCATTTTGTTGAACAGTAGGTATTTCATTACTCTCCTTGCTCTGAGAAATTTTGTAATCATTTAAATTATCTATTTCAAACGTTTCTGTTTCTGGAGTAATGAAGGATCCAGAAGCTTTATCGGGCACTATATCTACACCAGTATTTCCAAAAATTGAAGGTAATATCAAACTCCAAGAATCTGAAACATCAGGCGTATCTAACGTAGGTTGTATATTATTTGGCTTATTTTTTTGAGCTTCCATTTGAGCTTTAAGGACGTTTTGTACATTAGTAACTACATTGTGAACTTTTGATTGTGAAGGTTGAGTAAAATTAAAAGCTATTGTTGGTTGATTGTCATTTGCAAAAGTAACTAGGCCTTCAGTTTCCTCTCCGGCTGCTACTATTGCTTGGATTTCTTCTAATGTCATCAGCCTTTTTACTAGTTCTCCAGATTCATCAAATGTATAGAATTCATATCTGTCTGGAGTGAGGAGATTTACTGGACTTCCAACAGTTGCTGGAACGCTCGATGGTGGTGGTAGACTGTTGCCAACTGCATCAGCTATGTAAGGGAGTTTAGTTCGCCTGAAAAGCAAAAGATAAGTGTTTTAGTTAATCATTATAATACATAATCATAAATGAAGCATACATCATACGCATAAAAAATTATGCGTAAAATCAAACGTCTAATCTGATTTAACTTTTTATTTTACGTTAGCAGTTGTTGTCTCATTGTTCTGCTGGAAAGTTTATCTAGGTGCTAGATTATGAGGTAAGGTTCGAGTTCTGGATTGGAACAAAAAAAAACTATCAAGACGTCGTACAAACAAAGCATCTGACTATTAGAGTCAGAGAATAAAGAGTGCACTTGTGTTTGCAAATACGTAAGTCATGCCCGCATAGCTTCACGATTGGTAAAAAGAACACTGCTTCCATTCCGCACTAAGCAGCCGGAACTAAGTGTATTTAGTGAATTATCGGGTTCCGGGGTTCGATTCCCAGGAAAGTCTGAATTTTAGAAGATAGCAATTAGAAGATAGAGTTTTAGCATTCCTACCTACAGGGTGAAAGGAAACTGCTACAGAAAACGAAGACAGCTGATAGAACTGGTGATTAAAGATGTTATAGGAATACCACAAACAAAACACGAAAAAAAACATTTTTGTGTAGGATTGTGTAGCCCGCCAACCCTCTAATTCCCTTTCTCCTATGAGAGTGGCGGCCTGTGCCCATCAGTGGGACGTTAATGGGCTGTAGTGATGGATAGGATTGTGTATCGGTAGCATTCCCCGTATACCCTGTATGTGATGTATTCACTTGTTTAAATGGTGAAGGAGAACATCTTGAGGAAAGCTGGTTGTCTGAAAATACTCCATAACGTTCTCCAAGGCATGTAAAGTTTGCCAATCCACCCTAGGCGAACGAAGTGGGACCCTTGGATGAATAAATAAATCCCTGACCAGTTGTCAGTACTCAGTAGTGAGTCGGCGATGTATTGAGTTTTTCTTAAGTATATAGACGAGCGCTTGGCTGCAATCAGACCTGCTTGCAAGTGGTGATGGAGCCTAACGTGAAGCGCGCTTGCCTAGAAGATGCCTATTCACTTTTGATTTGAAGGTACCTATATTAAAAGAGGAGGGGAAAACTGAAGCCGATTCCATATCCTAGCGGTTCGAATAAGGAACGAGGAAGCAAATTATTTCGTGCGAGTCTGCGGAATTTCGACTACGTAAGGGTGCAGCCCTTACTACCACGCACTTGAAAGCGCAGTGTTGGCAGACCCCCAACTCGCTGGACTGACGACATCAGGAGAGTTGCAGGGAGCCGCTGGATCCAGGCGGCGCAAGACCGCGGCGTGTGGAAATCCTTGCAAGAGGCCTATGTCCAGCAGTGGTCGTCTATCGGTTGAGGATGATGATGATGATGAAGGGTGCAGCCCTTGTCGATGCCTTGCGGTTCGATGATAAAAAGGTGACGGAGTAACCAGATCGAATAGTTCTGATAATGATGATTAGAAAGTATGATAGGTACTATTAATTATTGTGTGGTATAGCTCACCTGTTCTGGTTGTCAGCGAGCGCATACGCCGCTGTGAAGGCTACCAGCAGAACCGCGCGCATCCTGCCCTTCAACGCACCCATTCACCTGAAATAAAATAAAATCATAATTATAATTGGGAAATAAAATTATCCTTTAGAAATAGTACATTACTCCCCAGGTCGGAAATAAAGCAATTTACGGCCGAGTAATATTGGAAGGGCTTCTTAAGTGATTTTTAAAGGACGAGGCGTCAGCTGAGGCCTTTTTAAGTGCGGCCAGAAAAGAGCCAATGTACATATTTTTTTTAATAATGAAGCAATTTCCGCGCAAATAGGAGAAAATAATATTTTGGTACAGCATTTGTTAAAAGAGGCTTCAGTCGTAATTCTTCCTATAAAGTAGGTACATAGTGCTGCAAATAAATAGTGCCTAAAGGAGTCCTCAAAATGTTACCTTTTTATTCGCGCGCTTTCTTGTTGCGCACGTAAAGCTTGATAATGAGGTTCAAGTATTAACAGCTTAATAAGGTCTTAAGTACGAGTGATCGCCCCTCCGCCGGAATGTAAGAAATGTTTATATTACTTTGTTAAAAAAATAATTCACTTCTGGCATTCAGATATGATGATAATGAATTTGTTACGTATGTAGGTATACGTGCATTACGGCCGTTCAAACCAACAAACCGATTAATATATTATTTTCTTACATAAAAGCTCACGCAGTTATGATCGCACAATATCAGCAGCGATAGGCAAAACGAACTGTACAATTAAAAAACCTGCTAAACAAGTAAACGGTCATTAATACGACGGTCATTGTCGTGTAAACTTGAACTACGAGTCACGGCGTGAACAAATAACAATAAGGGTGACTACAGACGCTGAGAATTGAGATATATCAACATTTCACAAACACCATTAAGCCCGCTAAAAATAGTGATACAAGTTGTCAAATGATACCCAAGCAAGAATATGAATTTATAATTTCTGAATTTTCTCTGCTCTGGTCTGGTGGCTAAGGCTGTCGCTAGTTACCACCCAGCCGGCAAAGACGTACCGCAAAGCGATTTAGCGTTCCGGCACGATGCCGTTTAATTTAATTGCCGTACCCCTAACATGTTTGCCCGTTACCATCTTAGACTGCATCATCACTAAATAATTATCAACAGGTGAGATCGCAGTCAAGGGGTAACTAACGAGTATAGTGGAATAAAAAAAAGCTGAAGTGTTACTTGGCATGTCATGTCAGCCACAGTGGTCAATGGATACTGGGCCAGACGTGGTTTTGCTTGGTGAAAATTGCGTAAGAGATATTTATCAAAAAATATGTAATGTTTAAGCAGGCAGTAAAATAATAATTGGAATGATAAATAAACGTTGTTACAAATTAACATTTCTTACATACATACTTACATAACAACCATGATTTCTAAATCTACACCAATAATAATAATACTATACAAATAAATTCAATTATTTTCTTTACAGTGTATGGTTGGCTTTATCTCAAATTATCGTTTCTTTGACTAGACGCCTCGCAAGTCACAATCAAGTTACAAACATAAAGTTTGTAACTTGTTGTCGAAGTCACACGATGAGAACTTGAGTCGTACGTTGAGAATTGAGATGTTATTCCAATTATTCAGTTTTATTTTGTTCGCGATATAGCAATTAATTTTTATTTTACTTTTAGACAATTAGAAAATACAAATTCCCAAATTGCCCATAGTGAGGATCAAACCTGAGACCTCGCAGTACAGTCCTAACGACTGCGCCAGGAATAATCCATACTAATATTATAAATGCGAAAGTGTGTCTGTCTGTCTGCTACGCTTCCACGGTCCATCTCTTCAACCGAATTTGATGAAATTTGGTATAGTTTGTATATCGGGGAAGGACATAGGCTACTTTTTATACCGGAAAATTAAAGTTAGTTCCCGTGGGAATCGAAAACCTTAGTCCACGCGGACGAAGTCGCGGGCATCATCTAGTATTTTCATATTAGTAGAGAGAGGCTAGAGATAAGGACGCAAGTTTCAAATGCCACAGAAAGCACAGCAATGTAGGGTACGAGCATTGAATTATATGTACAAGTACGTTAATACATAATACCTCAATGTGTACGAGTCGTGCCAAGAAATACAATATTTCTAAAAGCTTTCCCTGTGAATGAATATAGCTGTGACCTGAACTAGCCTTTGTGTAATGTCTACTTATTTACCATTTACAAATGAACTGGGACATTAAGGCTACGTCGAGCTGAGTACACACTTATTTTAACTGATTCCAAAAATGGAGGTAGAAAAGGGCAATTTTGTCGCTAAAACTGTTAGCTTATACTTGTTCTCTATTTACGTAATTGAGGAAATCGGTGAAAAAAAAATGGTGATTTCCTCATATCTGATAATCTGACTAGCTGTCAAATACCTACCCAATTGTTTGTCATCGATAGCGGTAGCGGTACGTCAGGTTTGTATTACTACTTATGTGAATAGGCCCTTATTCTGACCCGCGCAAGCGGTTGTGTTTTGACAAGTTGTTTGCAAACGATCTGGGACACTTGACACTGGGACGATGTAAAGCTGAGAGCACATTGCTGAAATTTGCTACTGCAATATATAATAATAATATAATAATAATAATAGATAATATTTGCTTCTTATTTTTAAAATATGAAAAGAAAATGGAGTAGTTTACAGAACATTGTTTTGTAATGAAAATTGTTGTCATGGCATGGACGGCTATGGAAATTTACTAAATATTTAGGTATCTATAGATCGAGCTCTGAAAAAATCAATGTAACTTTTGTAAAAAAATTTGTAGTTTTAGATATTGTAAAGTTACGGCATTTTAATCACTTTTAATTCACTGGAATGAACGGAAAAGACACGGTTTTAATTTCACAAAATATTGTATTAATTTTTTTTTTATTTATAATTTATTTTATTTCTTTTTTCTTGCTGTACAAATAAAGAATTAGGATTTGACAACTATTCAAATAAATAATTTTATTGTGATTATTAATTATAGGATTTCTCAAAAGTCGTAATGTCCCCTGTTAGTTTCATGTTGAATAACTATTTTAAACTATCGATTAAAGTAAAATAGTGCGTCGAACTTTGATGACATCACTATAATATTTCATACAAATTTTTTTTTTATATCGGCCCATACTACGTACACGTTGTGACGTTTGAAAAAAGTTGCTGATTTGACTAGTTGTCAAATACCCTATTAAAAAAATAATTGCAATCAGTTTATTATCACGGTGTGAACTATGCTTTAGACAGGTCAGTCAACTCACGACACGCGACTCGCGACAAGATGCGGTAAGCGAGCAAGTGGTACGAACCAGTCTATTACCTATCACGACTGGTATCAGTGTATGACTATTACTCAGTAAGAGTAAAAGCGTTTAAATTAATCGATCAGGGGCCCAATTGTCTAAGAAAAACGTAATCATTTGACAGCTTAAAATGTATTACTCGAACTGTTTTAAGAGTTCATACATGCTTTTTGACGTGCAGGCTTCTATGAACTCCTTAAACAGGTCGAATTATACTTTTGACAAACGATTACGATTACGATTTCCTCACACAATGGGGGGGCAGTGTATGAATATTACTCAGTAAGAGTAAAAGCATTTTAATTAATCGATCAGACATCGAAACTGGAATAGATATTATAGCAAACTTTTGTAGCACTATTTTTAAGTCCTTTTAAAACCAAAAGTCCTATGTCAGTTCTTTGCGACCAATTTATTTCATTTCATTGTAACGACCTTATTATTTGACTAGCTAATGCCCGCGACTTCGTCCGCGTAAATTGAGGCTTTTTGGTTCCCGCGGGAACTCTTTAATTTTCCGGGATAAAAAATAGCCTATGTGTTATTCCAGACTATAATCTATCTCTGTGCCAAATTTCATCCAGACCATTGAGTAACAAACATTCATCCATATATCCATCCATCCATCCAAACTTTCGCATTTATAATATTAAGTATATAGATTATTAAAAGACGACCAAAAACTTACGGTAGCTACTCGTATATTGCAAATCGCAACGAATACATTCTACCACAAGTTATACCAGCAAAAAATATCACTTATCCTCCATCCTCCATCTATCCTCTAATGGACACGTAACACTGAGCAGTGTAAGGGTGTCTTATTAAAGCGTAAATGGTCCATAAAGTTTGTAATTACTCTGAGAGCTTCATATATTCTATTAAGGTCATATTTCTCGGCGTTCATCAAAAATAAGTACCTACACGATTTTCCTCTCTTGCCTAAAGCATAAGACTTTTGGGCATCATTATTGTATTTTGGCCTACGATGAAATTAAGGGAAACCATCTATATGTGGGATAGATGGCTTCCCTTAATCAGCTATAATTCAAATCAGCATCTAGTCAAGTTCTATCAAAATTTCATATAAAAAAAAAAAAAGTTCATTGACCTTGATATCTACTAGTACTTCATACCTACTTAGGTAGGTACCTATTTCGGCTAGATGATGCCGGCGACCGACCGCCTCGTTGGTCTAGTGGTTAGCATGGTCAACTGCGGCCGACGAGGTCCCGGGTTCGAGTCCCGGGTCGGGCCATAGTAAAGTATTGGGTTTTTCTGTCTAGAAATTCTCAGTACTAGCCCGGAATTAGGAAGTTGGTGGTGTTTCACCCCCGTGCCTCGGAGAGCACGTTAAGCCGTCGGTCCCGGTTATTATCACTAACATGATAATAGTCGTTAAAGCCCGCCAACCCGCATTGGAGCAGCGTGGTGTGTCAAAGCTCTAATTCCCACTCTCCTATGAGAGTGGAGGCCTGTGCCCAGCAGTGGGACGTTAATGGGCTGTAGTGGTGGTGTTGGTGGATGCCCGCGACCAGTGGGAACTTTCTGATTTTCCGGGATTAAAGTAAGCTACGTCCATCTCCGAGATCTACGTCACGCTGTACAACTTAATAATCTAAATTTATAGAATAAAAATATCGTGGAGTTATAATAGACGACCAACTCACGTGGGCTACTCGTCCACTTTAGTTAGGAAATTAATCATAATCTTAAAAAAAATAAGACTTTTATTGGATAAAAAACGGTTACTATAAATATATAAAACTCTTTGTTAATGCATCTTACTCTTAACCTACTGTATCACATCATATAGGGAGGAGCGTCTAAATCACATTTTATTACCTTAAAACGTGCCCAGCGTGCTATACTTAAGGTAGCATTAAAAGTACCATATAGATACCCAACACACCTTCTTTATGAAGACACTGAGGTTCTTAGTGTAAGGAAATCCATACTAATATTAAAGCGTGTATGTCTGCTACGTTTTCACGGCTCAACTGTTTAACCAATTTTGATGAAATTTGGTACATGGATAGATAGGATGTATCCTGGGGAAGGACATAGGCCATTTTTTATCCCGGAACTTTAAAGAGTTAACGCGAGAATGAAAATAACTTAATTCACGCAGTCGAAGTCGCGGACATCATCTAGTTAATCATATACAAAAGTATTTTGAGATATCACTGCAAGACTGTTCCAATGCTACCAGTAAGCGATATAAGACTAACTTGATACCCAACTCCAACTTGTAGTGGTAAGCCACTACAAGTTGGAGTTGGGTATCAAGTCAAAAAAACTTTTATCAATTTGCAGCAAAACAGGTCCTCTAAGCGCACTTCCAAGAATCAATCATACTGCTCTCCGTTACATAACTACCGCGGGTGGTGATTACAGCTTACAAAGATACGCGGTTCCCATGGAATCCTCTCACGGCCATCAGCCTAACGGTCGCCGTTGGCTGCCGGTGTTCAACGGAGCGTGGACTGATGGGCCAATGACTGTCTTTTGCTTACTTTCCACGCTAATTTCAAACATTTTGACGCTAATTTGTGCCTGGCACAATGGTGAGCGCTGCGGTCTTGAGCTCGAACCCCAGCAGGGTCAATTTGGGAATATATTCAATTCAGAATCATAGCATTATGTCTTACGGAACCTTACTGTGGGGTAAAGCGGCAGATATTCAAAAAAATGTTATATTACAAAAAAAGGGCAATACGTGCAATTTATAATTTAAAACCGCGTGATTCCCTTAGAGAGAAATTTAAATAAATTGGCATTCTAAGTACAAAACACATATACTTTCTAAATTTTTCTGCACTAGTCTGGTGGGAGGCTACGGCTAGTGGCTAGTTCCACCCTACCGACATAGACGTACCGCCAAGCGACATGTAGGTGCTCCCTGAAAAGGGCGAAGTGAAACCTATGTTTGTCTTACCCCGCTCATGTCTGTTTCACTTTCCCACTCAGAACTATTATTGATAAGAATCTTTATCACGTCATAAATTATTTGTCAACATGTAAACATTAAATCTATTCATTACACAAAATACCTACTTACCGCAAAAAACTTTTAATAACACCATAAAATCACTTCAAAATGGGGAATTAAATGGAAACTCGTCTTTTGTGTACTTTTAAATGTCCTGTTCTAAATCTCGTAGCATTGTCGCAGCGATATGTAAGTTAGAACACCATTGATGTAGAATTTTAGTAACTAGAACATCGTACCTATTCTGTTCTAGAAAACTAAAACTACTTAGTCAATCTTGTTTTCTTAGCGCATATATCGATAAACTCTATAGTTTGTTATTTAAGGCTGGGTGTTTCTTTTACCCCGCTATTTCACTTACTTCCCCTGACCTTAGGTAAGTACCTACTTTATGAAGATATTTTTCTTCAAAGTTTTAAAATAAAATTAATTAAATACAATTAATTGTAAGCCTTCGCTCGTGCTTATATAAATGAAGTCCATAAATTCTACAGGCGCTGCCCCAAATTAGATTGAAGCAAAGTTAATTATTTCCTAACAAAAGTTATTTAACTAACTAACCCCGAAAGTTTACCATAACGAACGGACATTTCATACATTAATTAATTTTGATTAATTGTCTAATCATTTACGAAAAGTTTTCGATGAAAATATTATGTAAGCGGAATAAAAATTCCACAATGGAATATTTTATGTTTATTAATTAGTTAAGTTCTAAGGCCTGAAGAGGTCTCTAACTGACTGACTGATCAAACCGCGCCCAACCATTGAACCAGAAACTTTTTAGAAAGCTAAAATATTGCGCCGGAGCTGAGGTTCAACTTATAATTTAGAAGACTAGGAATAAGGCCGATTTTTCTAAACTCCCAGGGGAGCGAAGTCCGGGTGTTCGTTAGTTATAATATATAGATCCATTTTTACTTAACCTCAATACGCAAACCTATTCTCTAGGTTTTGGTCCTAACTAACTGCCCTAAAATAATTAAACTGATCTAAAAAAGTGTGTTGACCGTTTTGGACTTGAACTCCCAAGTCCAAGTTAAGTTATGATTAGTCCCAAGTAGTCGGAGTCGCGTGACCTTAGATTTTTTTTATTTTCTACAAGTTAGCCCTTGACTGCGATCTCATCTGATGGTAATTAGTGATGATGCAGTCTAAGATGGTAGCGGGCTAACCTGTTAGTGGCATGGCAGTTATATTAAACCCATTCCCCTAATCGGTTTCTACACGGCATCGTATCGGAACGCTAAATCGCTTGGCGGCACGTCTTTGCCGGTCCGGTGGTAATTAGCCACGGCCGAAGCCTCCCTCCAGGCCAGACCAGGGACTCACACCTGTAAGACAACAGCGCTCAACACTGAGCCAGGGAGGTCGTCAAAAACGTAAATTTAAAAGTAATATTTTTCTGATGGTGGGCCTGCACACTTTTTATTACTATGCCATCGGTCGCTTAGCTCTTAACTGGCATGAAAACATAAAATTGTTTGTTTTACAACCACTAGAAGCCGCGTAGGACGAATTGCCGTTGGGCATCGCTGGCGCATGTCGCTCTTTTGTCCAGCCTGAAAACTTTGATAGCCTGAGGTTAAAATGAAATCCTTTTGACTGTAGGACTAGTTTTCAACTGTAGGAAGAGGCAGGCAATTTTAAAGGCGATATGAGGACAGAGAGTTGTAACTTATGTTAGTGGAGGAACCAACTGATAAAGTGGCCAAAAAACGCCCGTTACCTAAATACTCGTACATAGTGATAACAAAAATTAATAATAATGCGTTAAATTAAGATAGTTCCTATGTACCTAATGATAACAAAATAATTGTAAGGAACTATTATGAGTTCCTGGCCAAAAAGTAAAATATTTCTCAACAGTATATTAACACTGCACCAATTACAAATTTACTTCACGATAAAATTTTGCGTTCCACCAAATCCATACCATATCTACATCTGTCTCTTTGTTTGTTACTTTTTACTGCATCGATATATGACGAAATTGGGCAAAGAGAGAATCTGTAGGTATAGTAATTCGTGGACCGTAAAAAAACAGCAGACAGACAGGCATATAAAGTTTTGCATAATTATTAGTACTTATTGATTTTTTGCCTATCAAGAAAATTAGCAAAGTTACACCAAAATTGTATATACCCCAAGTACTAGAATAAAACACTGGGGCTGGTATTTTAAAGCAGCTCAAATAGACTGTAGCCTGTGTTTTTGGCTGACAAAAAGAAGCTCTCAGATATACTGAAAGATGAGACTTAAAACAACACAAAAAATAATAATTTTAAGACCTAATTGTACCACATTCTTGCAAATAAATTATTCTATTCTATTCTAACAAAATAAATATGATGCGTCCAACAGTTAGTATATGGTAATTTTTCGAGTCAATTAAGCCTCTAGCTAAACGATACCTCATAGTTTTAGGTATTGTGGTGCACGCCTCAGGCAAGCCTCAGGCAGCGGGTTTACTTTAAAGAAAAACAATCCATACCGCGATACAAAAATTGATGCTTTTCCGCAATCAATACCGCGCGGTTCGACGAACTTTGTTGTCACGAAGGCCCATACCGTTAACTGCACGTTTACTTTCTGCCAGACTAGTCGGACAACGGAATTTCGGTGTTTTCTTGTCTCTCAGCTTCGTAATTGTGGAATTGCAATTTGAGACTAACGAAATTATAACTGAACTTGCTCTCAGAGGACACAATGAAAAGTTTTGTAAATGAAATACACAATGTCATTTGGAAATATTGTGTACAATAATTGCGATACACATTGTACATACTTGATATTAGTAGTTCGTCCATCTGGCTTACAGACGTTTTATTAACAAACTAAATATTAAGGCTGAGAAACAAAAATGTATTAATATTCCAAAAATGAGGTCAAGAAGCTTTGCTTCTTTCATAGAAATTTTTAATCTACATTCATATTATATGAGTTGGACAAGCAGTCAAGTGACGCGCATCACTGCAGTCGAGCATTGATTGTATCTTGCGAAGATAATATTATATCCTCTATTATGCTTTTTGGAACGCTAAGTTTCGCTAGTTTCCGTACTTTGAGTATATCTCTTTGCTCCACCGTTTGCCAAGCTGTAACAACCTCGTGACCTCTTTTTACAGATCCAATATTTGCTAAGTTTCTCAGTTGATATAAATGGCTACTATTGATAGCTACACACTAGTATGGATTCTCGACATTCAAAGGCTTTCCATCCTTTAGAGCTATCCAGAAATGAATGGCTCCAGCTGAAAATCAGCGCTGTATGCTCTTGTAATTTATTGCCTGGCATTCTGCATTATGCTGAGCTAATGGCTTTTTTCAAGTCGTGCCGCACACGACAAGCGTTATCCTGGTGCTTGCCTATGAGTTAAATTGCTCAAGAACTGTAGGCGCCGCCGGGGTAACACTTACTTTAAGATACTCTAAGGTAAGGTGTACTGTGTGTGCACTATGGTGTTAATAATTTTTCTTCATTATAACTATAGGTACATAACACCCGGATAAACTCACGTGTTCTGTCGGAAAAGTGCCCGATTAGTTCCGGGTGTTATATATAGTTATAATGAATATCACTTACGATAGTTTAAACGTTAAATATTTTTTTCTTTCTTAAAAAACCTTCAAAACGTACTATCCAATGTGAGGAAGAAAGTAGATTATCTTGACAATTTTGTCTATCTCCACAACAATGGAGCAAGATGACCGGGATTCCTGCGGAAACTGTGACAGTACTAATTGAATTCATTACAGACTTACTGTACTTGTACAAACTCTCGAATGTTGTTTGTTTTGTGTCTTTCGCTTAACTGTTATAATTTATTCTAATTGCATGGGAATATATTAAAAAGGTCAAGTTTTATGATACTCTGTTGCGGAAATCTCTCTAAATGTAGATAATCTCAGAGATATATTTTAACAATTTCGTAAAGTATAAAATGTGATTAGTGTAGGTACAAGAGCAGTGAACTCGAATTAAAATTTCGTGAGGCTTTTCATAATATTATTTTTTTGTATTTTTAATGATAGAATGGTCATTTTCAGGCCAAAATGCAGACTGTACCTATACTTAAAACCGAACAGTTGAACTTAATACCTGAAACTTAACCTAATACTTTCACTTATTAGCTTTATCCTTGTTAACGTTTGGAAAATCATTCCCTTTAATAAAGTAAATCGAGTAAACTTCGAGAGTTGTACTACCAAGTAAGTAAGTACTTCTGGGACTCACAAATGTTTCAACTTGATTATAAAATCGATAACCTATCTATCTTCCTGATAAATATTTGATAAAATGATGCCTCGTGTTCGTGGCAAAAATTTGAAAATAATTTCAAGAGAAATATGGCTCTGCGACTAGTCTAGCAATATAGTCCAAGATGGAAGTTAAGGCGGGATCAATAAACAGTTTTAAAATAAAGTACCAGAATTAGAAAACTATAATTACCTGTAGGAAGGACGTAACATTAAAAAAAATAATGACTTTTGACTTTGCACTATAGAGTGACGAAATGATACCCAAATTAATGAAGGAACTAGAAATTTATTTCGCTATAATCCGTAACAGTAGGCAAATCTATGTGGTACAGCGTATCTTGCACTTGCAGCTTGCAATATTCACCACACCACATAAACTTCCAAAATATTCTCAACGTACGTTTCACTCCGACACCGGAGCATCTTCAGGAGATGTTGACTCGATCTACTGTTACCACATAGATTTGCCTACTGTTGCGGATTATAGCGAAATAAATTTCTAGTTCCTTCATTATCAATTATCATGGACTTCCGTAAAGTAACGCCTGCTTCTATCCAAGATACCCAAATTGTATATCCTCCTGAAACGAAGCACAATAATTATAGAATCGTGTTACAGCTACACAGAGGCATATTTTAATTTTGAATTTTTCATTTTCTATGAAAATATCATAAGGGTAGGTACTGCCTGAGCATAAAAAGCGACACTTGAATTTTTATTTTGGTTGGGTTGAGCTCGAGTGATATCTCATTGAGTAGCAGGTGTTTTAAAATAATTATGAGGTTTCTCAGGCAGTTTAGCAAAACAAGTACGGCTTCAGAGATAATAACCGCATATACTTAATTTGGAGGAACGAGTGGCCTAGTTGTGACAACGCATATCAGTCGATTGCGATTGTTAAGCAACGTTGACCCAAGTCGGTAACTGGATGGGTGACCGAATTTGGAGGTTCAAATTTAGCCTTTTCGTTTCCTCTGTGCCTCGGAGAGCACGTAAAGCCGTCGGTCCCGGTTATTATCACTAACATCTAATAATAATGGTTACAAAAAAGTCGAGTCGTATGCCGAATGACCCACCCATTAATGTTCCAAGAAAACTCCTACTATTATTTGATTAATGGAAAGGGGTCACGACCCTCAGAAATGAGGAATACGACGCAGAAATAGATACTTAATTTATTTATTATATAATGGCCTATAATATTTTTATTCTAAGTAGGTACTATTTTATATTCTAAGCAAACTATGTAGATCCATGTAATATAACATTTTATAACCTAAGCAAAATACGTCAGTAAACTTTATGCCTTCACACCAGCTTCATAGCAAAATACGTCAGTAAACTTTACGCCTTCACACCAGCTTCATACTTACGGATTCACGCATAAATCCGACAAACAGGTATTTTGTATGGGCACGATTGAGCACATAAAGAAAATATGGGGAAAATGCCGCCCGTGTAATATATTTCATGATTTAACGCCTATCCACTATTTGGCGAAAATATATTTCAGGATAGCTCATACGAAATGGCTAAGGGTTCAACAAATATGTAAGTAACTACTTTATTAATCCATATCCATACTAATATTATAAATGCGATTGTCTGTCTGTCTGCTACGCTTTCACGGCCTAACTACTCAACCCATTTTGATGAAATTTGGTACAGAGATAGTTTACCTCCCGGGGAAGGACATAGGCTACTTTTTATCCCGGAAAATTGAAGAGTTTCCACGGGAATGAAAAAACATCAATCCACGCGGACGAAGTCGCGGGCATCATCTAGTAAAAAATATTTATAATATGACTATTTACACTTTTCCGATGCATTCAAAATTTTAAGCATTTTTTACCCTTTTCGGAGTGGACGTAGATTTCTTCAATATCCCATGGAAACTCTAATTTTCTTGCATAAGAAGTAGCATATATGCCACTTTTGTGGTCTTTAACTATATCCATATGCTAAAAATCATATGGATATAGTATCGTACCCTAACCCTGCTACGGCGTGATTAAAAGAAAAACCACCAAATATAAACAACATTCGCATGGATAATATTATCAGTGATCATCCAATTAGCAATTTGTAAATTCATTGATGCGAACAGACGAGCCTATTATGTGAAGAGCTGATAACAAAAGGCTTTTGTAATCGCAATTAAACCGATAGATAACTAATCAGAATCGGTCAGGCTATTCATTTGTACCTTTCTATTTATTTATCGAATCATCGACACAACAATCACTATTGTGTAAAGGAATTTGATAAAAAATAATCAAAAGATCTTAACGACTTCAAAGAAGAATTTTGACGACTTCAAAGGGTATTTTTTGCTAATATTTTTATTTCTTTAATAAATAAGGATTTAATACGACAATTCATTTTGTGGAATATCAAATGTAAGCGATGTCTTAAGCGCTGAAGAAACTTTAATCCTACTTCAGGAGATCAAATGAGCTTAGAGAATTCTTAATTGGGAAAGTTTCATTTGTATTAAACGAGACAATCAAATCGGCCCAAAATATAAGCTATTAAAGAGGTTTATCTTTAATCATATTTTAATGGTAATTTTGCCCTCCATCTAACATTGTCTCTGATTTTCTCTAATTTTCTACAATTACAATAATATCGAGGAATAATATCAGAGGGTCTTGTCAATATCAGACCTCCCCCCGATTGTGTAAGATAATCGCAATCGTAAACGTTTGTCAAACGTATAAACCGACCCCCCAATCATGTAAGAATGGCCGATCAAACGTTAAAGATTTTCGTCAAATTAAAATAAACCATAACTGCATTGGATTAGAGCTCAATTTCGTCTGCCCATTCTTATACGTTTAGGTATGTACGATACCCTAAAAAATTATAATTATAATTGGGTCTACAATATAAAGAACAAGATAACAGTTAAAAAACTGTACTCCGACTATACTATTTAAACTGTTGCATTTTACTCTAATGATGTACAAAAATTACAATCTCCGTCACAAGATCCACCGTTTTCACATAAACACCTCACTTTTCCCAACTTTTAAATTCAAAATACTTTTTCTCACTGAGTGAACAAAAGCAACTTTTGCTTACTGATTTTAAGCAGCAAAGACGCTAGCAAGGTGAAAAACTATAGTTCTACCATGTTCTAATAGCTTGTACTGGCGTCTGCAAATTAAATACAAGCACGTAACTACTTATACTAGTTCATTACAGAGTAGGGGCATGTGCTACTCCGACCTGATTTTACTTCCCTCGCCTTAATTTAAGAGGAACAAAGAAAGTACTCTGTTTTTTTCATTTTATTTCATGTACATATTATTTTATCTGTAACTCGCTGATGCCCGCGACTTCGTCCTCGTGGATTGAGGTTTTTTGGTTCCCACGGGAACTTTTTAATTTTCCGGGATAAAAAGTAGTATATGTGTTATTCCACGTTATAACCCATGTGTGTGCCAAATTATTTCATCCAGATCCGTTCAGCCGTTCTGGCGTGATTGAGTTACAAACGTTCATCTATCCATCCAAACTTTCGCATTCATAATATTAGTATAGTAAGTATAGTATAGGTAGATTATTTTTATAGTCACAAAAGTTAATATGATAGTTCTAATATTGCATTTAGAATTTCTGTCTATACTCCAACCTAAAGCATAATAGTAAGCAATCTATGCGTATCGTCTCTACACCAAACTTCCATTTTTTAGCTTTATCTTTCTATATGAAGATGTAACGTATAGATACGATAAACTCGCAGTTTTATTCTTGACCTAAAAATAAAAGTTTATAGTCAAAGCTTGCGGAGTCGAATGGTCCATTAAGCGTTTGCTTTCAAGCAATGAAATTGCCTCCAAAACTGCTAGAAAGTTTACTTTTCCCGTGAGTGTGTCTATGTCGCACTAGATGATGCACGCGACTACGTTCGGCGTGCATTCGTTTCTGGGGCCGTACTGCCAACGCTTAAACCAATACTTATGCAATATTATTCAAAATGACAGTTTGATGTCACGTGCCTTGACGTTCACTCTCCAGGTCTTCAACTATACCAATGCCAAAAATCACGTCGATCCGTTGCTCCGTTGTGGCGTGATTGAAGGACAAACCAACAAGTGACATAGGTTTTTATCCCGGAAAATTAAATAATTCCCGCGGGAATAAAAAAAACTTAAACCAGGCGGACGAAGTCGCAGGATCAGCTAGTAAGGATTATAATTCTAAAACACGAAAGCTAACAATTATGAAACAATATAGCTTTATGCGTATGCAGTATGGCCCCTGTGAAATCTATCTCTGTACCAAATTACATCAAAATCGGCTACACTGGTAGGCCGTGTAAGCGTAGCAGACAGACAGATATAATAACAGACAGACACACTTCCGCATTGATTCGAACCCTGGAATTCGAATTATCTTCCAAATAAGACACTAAATTTTTAGCTACTATTCTTTCCCCGCCCTCGATCTACCTAAGCTTTTAAAACATTATTCATTCAAACATCATTTCGATGTATAAACCCACGTAGAGTAAACGAACGTTCCATTTCTTTTATTACATTCATACGAGCGCCATAAATCAATTTACACACAAAAACACACATAAGCGGAGTCCTAATCAAATAAGCGAAATGGCAACCCTGTTATATGCCCAAGATACGTACCTACTCAATAATAATGTGACGTTTATCTAAATATATAAAAGGCAAAGGTGACAGACTGACTGACTGATCTATCAACGCACAGCTCTAACCACTGGTCGGATCGGGCTGAAATTTTGCACTCAAATAGCTATTATAACGTAGACATCCGCTAAGAAAGGATTTTTGAAAATTCCAACCCCAAAAGGGTTAAATGGGGGTTGAAAGTTTGTATAAAAGTTAGTCATTTATCAAGTTGTTTTTTAAGTTATATCCATGGAACTTTGATTTTGGGCTTTCGATAAAAGGCAAAGGTGACGAAACGGTTAACGTGAGCGAAGCCGCGGGCAAAAGCTAGTTACCTATATTTGAACTTCAACTTGGTTGCGAGATACTTCTAAGGCGTTTTCTTTTCAACAGCTTCATAACATTCCCAGCGGAATGGCTACGCATGCCAAACCCAAAGGCATTTTTAAGGGCCCACTGACCAAGAATGTTGGATCTTCATCATCATGCAACTTATTACTGAAGGCAAAATAGCCGCTACATTACTGACGTACATCATATAAATATTACATTACCCAATATACACTATACATTATAAATTGTATTAATCAAACTTAACTATACTTATATGTATAACAGATGACGTAGATTTTACGTCTTTTGGAAGATCCTCTATTTTAAACTCCGGGAATAATTATTTATTTGTGATAATATGGACAACATCCCTATTACAACTTGCGGCGTCACATGCGCCTCTTGCGGCTCTGGCAGCTCTATAGTATACCAACACTTGCAGCTCTTGCGGCCTTTTGCGCCTTTAGCTGAACTTACGGATTGCTTATTGCCGGCGAATGCCATAAATATACATTACCGGCCTTGTATTCCCTAAAAAAATATTTCAATAAGAATGGTTGGAGGGTTTTCTTTAGTTCAATGAAAGGAGAAGTATTAGGTGAATGGAAAAGTGAAATTGAAAGAAATCTGTTCGTCGAATGGAATGGATTTATCGGTTCGTAATCTAAGAGTTATCGGTTTCCTTTGATAGCTATAAGAATCTTTTTTTCTTAGATTTGCAACATCACTTATACTGGTCATAAAATTTGTTTCGATGGCCCATTTTCAATATTTATTATAGGAACAGCATTCCGAACCAGTGGTAGGTTTATTCGACTATTCAAAAGCACTTTTTAAAAGTCTATAAAGTATTATATTAAACCCATACCCCTAGTCCACACCGCAGGACCTTACAACAGGGATAATGAAACTGAAGAAGATAGAGAGAGTCCGCCTTTAAATCGGTATAATTTAAGGGTCTGAATCTATCCAAGACATCGGAAAAACTGTGGCATGTCGGCTGACGAAAACAAAGACGGCTAAAGACCTCCCTATTAGAAATTAATGTAGGTTGAAATACGTTTAATTCAGATTTCAGACTTAAGTCAGGTCTGGGCTGAACATTTTAACTAATTGCTATGAGAGTTTGAAAGACTATTGTTATCTACTGGATTGCTTCTGATTCGTGTTCCAGACACTGTCCATCCATACTAATCCATACCCATACTAATATTATAATTACGAAAGTGTGTCTGTCTATCTATCTGGCAGTCTGTCTGTCTGTCTGTCCGCTACGCTTTCACGGCCCATCTTTGCAACCGATTTTAATTAAATTTATTACAGAGATAGATTTTGTCACGGGGAAAGGCATAGGCTACTTTTTATCGCGTAAAATTAAAGAGTTCCCACCACCACCACCACCACTACAGCCCATTAACGCCCCACTGCTGGGCACAGGCCTCCACTCTCATAGGAGAGAAGTATTTAGAGCTTAGACCCACCACGCTGCTCCAATGCGGGTTGGCGGGCTTTAACGACTATTATCATGTTAGTGATAATAACCAGGATCGACGGCTTAACGTGCTCTCCGAGGCACGGGGGTCTAACACCGCCAACTTCCTAACTCCGGGCTAGTACTGAGACTTTTTAGTCGGAAAAACCCAATACTTCTTATGGCCCGACCCGGGAAAGATTTCCCGCGGGAATGAAAATCCTTAACACGCGGACGAAGTCACGGGCATCATCTATAGTTGTGTATATTTTGAGCTAGTTGATACCCCTCTACACCCACCCGTGCGAAGTCTTAGCACGGGTGGGCGAAGATGTAGATTGAGGGATGTCCCTTTGCATCGGTTGAGGCAAAGAAAGGTCAAAGCATCCTGGCTACCACGCTTAGTGCGAACCCAGCTTAATAACTACCCATATTTATGTATTTATAAATAATAATAACGTCACTTTGAATAGCAGTTTTCAGTCCCAAAAACGTATCCGGCCCGGTGGCCAAAATTGCCGCGTTGAGCACTTTTTGGTAGGGGGTAAACTTGTGGATTCGTGTCACCGACACTCCGCTCGCGCCGCTCTCGCTCCGACATGCTCGCGAACACCGACATCCTCGCTTTATTACGAAGACAAAAGGTCTTAACAATAAATGATACTACATTCGTAATTAAACTTTAATGCTTTAGTATCAAGGTTTATATTTTATTATATTTTATATTTTATATTTTAATTTTTCCCTGTGACTGCCAATTTTTTTTTAAATTATATACTAGCGACGCTGTCACCGGCGGGCTTATTACGTATCTCGCGACAGGCTTGCGACAGGCGTAAATCTCGCGATCGCTGCTGTCAAACGGCACTTTTGTATTACGTAACAGCGGCTATACAGAGCAGACAGCAGTCGAGCTCTAGTTCACCCTCTAGCGGACAATCTATGAACTAAAAACTGCATTTGTGTCCTTGTCGTACCAGCAAATTGGTATTATCCATAGGCTTAGAAGAGCGAAAAAATGTCTATGGTATTATCTAAGCTTCCTTGACAGCAATACGACAGCGACAGCCGAGCAAAATGAAACGTCAAACAGCAACAACCTCTGCACCTGTTGCAAAGTGATTGTTGGGTAATTGTCGAGTGCGTTTACCATGGATTTTTAACATTACATTTAACCTCAAGCAATTAATTCAATACCTAAACAGTAAACGTCCAGTTGGCTTTGCAACACTCGATGTTCCACTATAATTATATCGAGAAAATGTTAATGTTAGGAAACGAACGTACGAATTGTTTGTAAGTACTGAATTATAATTGATTTTTAACATAATGTCCAAAATTAAAATTCAGCAAAATAATCACTACAAAAATTCACACTTCACTTGTTCACGGTAGCGGGTAGATAGAGAGATGTACTCTGTGGTTTAGCCTATGATCGGTCGAACCCTTCACTCTTTGAATTCAACCACAGACAAGGAACATACTCATGGAACGTACCAAAGATGACGATAAAAGGTATAGATAAAGCTGCTTATTTTGTTTTCATCTATTGCTGTCCTGTCGCGAGTGGCGCTAGTATCGATAGCAAAAGTGCATGAAAAGTGCATTCTGCGACAGGCGAGCAATAGACGTGCGATCGGCTTGCGTAATACGAATTCTAGTGACATTTTGCGACCGATCGCGTAGTGTTTGCTGTCGCACTGCTACTGCTGTCGCTACTGCAACATTTTACGTAATCAGCCCGCCAGTCAGATAAGTTTGTCGGACTATACATGAGTTTGACTATATACGAGGTAAGTATGATTTTGTTACGTTTGTAAAGCACGCGGCTTATATTTCAAAAAACCTAATGTAAAAATGGATTTTTACATTTTAATGAGAACGTCTGTGCATAATTTCAGCTTTCTAGGTTTGGGCTAGGAGTTGAGAAGTCAGTCAGAGGGTGAGAGGTTAAGAGCTTTTCTCTTTGTGTGCATGAGATTAATTCTTAAATTAAATTTGAGCGTTTACAAAAAGTCACGTAATATCAAAGGCGACACACAATTGAGTTCGCAACACCCTCGTCAAATTGGTCTCGTAGGCGTTAAAGGAGGCGTTTGTTTTATACGTGGAACGCTCCATTGTAACAGGTTAAAAAATGTCCCAAACAACACAGTTTTTTTGTTTGTTAATTGCAATTACGCCCAGAGAAAATGTACAGAAGGTAAATTTAAATTCTAACTTAGCCTATACTCATTAGTAAGGTAACTTATTCATGGTAAACAACGCTAAGGCCCGCTTGCAGAAACGCCACGTTATCCTTTCAACCCAGAGTTAGCTGGTACTTCGACAGAATTGGTATAAAACTTCTGTCAACATTTCAAATTAATTATTCCAGGGTTAAACCACAGAATAGTTAATAGTAACGTGTCTGCAAGCGGGCCTAAGATTTTTAACTTTGACATGTTCATTAAATAAAATAATTGAGATAGGATGGCTCGAAAATTCGGCAAGCAAACCCCAATAATTTAGATCCGTGTGAAGACGCCCTAACTTAACCGCAACGAGGTATTCAATCTATCTAAAGTCTAAACTCCTTTAAGCTATAGATAAACGCTAAATTAGCTGGATTCGCTCGCTCACTGTTGAAAAGTCTGGAAACAACATTGCATTTCTATCAAAGATTAACCACAGGTTTCGATTTGATCTAGGGCTGCTACATTGTTAGCTTATCTATCGCTTTAGATTTACCTGAAAAGTTTTGTACTAATAATAAACTAGTGGTTCGCCCCGAACTGAGACCTCGCGGTATCACAGAGCGCCATCTATTGACATCATTGTGAAGCTCTGTTAAAAGTACCGAAGCTCATTAAAAATTAAATAATTTCGTTGCCTTATAATATTTATCTAATTTTGTTGTTCAAGTACAAGTATTCGGCGGGAGGCCATCGGTTTACATATTATATTTAAAGGGATTGTTTCAAATTTATATGGAGCCTGGGCCAGGTATTTGTACGGTATTTCAAAATGTTCGGGGTCATAAAATAGTAACATTTTTTTCTTTATTTCTTACTAAAAAGTTCAATTTACGAGGTACAATGCGAAATTATTTTGCAAAATAAAAGCGCAACAACATGCGTACAATTTTGACATTGACGTATATTACACGTGTCATGATGACATTTGACATAAAATTACCTGGGAAATGTGAATTAACCTTAGAATATCCAACAGCAGTCCACCAGCATGGATGGATGCGCTGCGAGAGTTGCTATTCTACAAATGTACCTAATTAAACATTTTATTTTTGTACCTCTTAATCACTGTAAAACTGCCAAAAAGCATATTTTATTTTGTTTTCTATGAATGTATACTATTTTTTGGAATACTGTACAAGTACCTGGCCCAAGATGAAACAACCCCTTTGAAGTCATTACGTTCAGTAATTCAGAAGTTATAAGGCTCTGACAGACGGACGGACAGACGGACGGACAAGTGCCAATTCACTCAAGTAGATTCAGAGGCCTTCGCTTCGCTCGGTCAATAAAAAATACACATCGTAGAATAAATAAATATAAAGATCTAGGAATAAACTTTGTAACAACATAATATCCGGGGAAATGCAGAAAAGTATTAAGTGTTGTTTTCCAATGTCCAAAATGATCTAGGAATAAACTTTGTAAGCATAACAATTACGGAGCTATAACAACATAATATCCGGAGAAATGCAGAAAAGTATTATGTGTAGTTTTCCAATGTCCAAAATAAATTACACAATGTATGTACTTAGGTAGGTAAAAAAAGTTCCAATAGATATTATGATGGAATTGGAATATATATAAAATTAAAAAATACACATGAGTAACATTATGAAAAAATTGTAAAAGACGGGTAATAATAATATTATGTTAATCAGTTATACATTGTCTTTTGTGGAGTACCTTACTTTCGCCATCTGATATTCAACTAGCCCTGAAAAGTAACATTAATCGTTAAGTAACTCAATATTACCTTAATGCTTACAAAAATCACTCGTCAGATAGATTTTTATCGTCTCCACTCAAATAATATTTCCCTCAGTGATACCACAGTCTAAGGAGATACGTTCTTTACTACCAGTCGTTCGACGGAGGCGTCTTGTTAGAGCAACGCTGCAGGGTAACAGGAACGTAACGGAGGAAACCAACAAAATCCATATCCATACTAATATTATAAATGCGAAAGTGTATCTGTCTGTCTGTCTGTCTGCTACGCCTTCACGGTCCATCTGTTCAACCGATTTTGATGAAATTTGGTATCGGGATAGTTTGACTTCCCGGGGAAGAACATAGGCTACGTTTTATCCCGGAAAACCTAATAATAAGTCGCGGGCATCATCTAGTTTTTAATACTTTGTACGCAGTTTTCTACCTCCCTCAACCATAGTACCGTATCTCTAACTGCTACAGCTGTCATGGTAGCCAAGTGTGTCATTTGTATGGGCGTTGACCTACTGTATGAATACATACTTACGCTGTGTTAGTACCTACCAAATATGAATGTTTGTACTACCCGTTGTAATTGGGTATTTGACTACTATTCAAATAAATTATTTTTTAGTGATTATTAAATAGATGATCACCCAAAAGTCGTAATATCCACGTACATTAAAAGTTTTATGTTGAATAACCATTTTAAACAATCGATTAAAGATTAAAGTTCGTCGAACTTTACGTGACGTCACGTTTTAAAATTTCATATAAATTCCTTACTTAGGACGCGTTTTGACATTTGAAAAAAAGTTGCTGATTTGACCTGAATTTGACTATTTGTCAAATACCCAATTATGCTGATTGCAGTAGCTTCGAGCGTGTATAAATGTTGCTGCCACAGTTAGCCTGCATTGCACTGTAAACCAGTATAATATGCGTAATTTCATATTCATTTTCTGTTCTGATGCCGTTAATTCACACGTAAAATGGGGAAAACCGGTATGTAAAAATGTTACACTGAAAGATTAATATTAATTAGTTACCTATTATATTATTATCAGTGCTTGGATCAAATACAGTAGGTACGCTATTTAGATTTTATTGCACGTTAATTACTACAGCTACTAAAGTGGCTGTTACAGAAGTAAGGAATGTTATAAGAATGAAGAAAGTATTTTTTTTAAATCGGGGTTTGAAATTTGTTTGAAAATCGAGCTTAACGGGAGCAAATCTCTGGGCAAAAGCTACATCATAGCTTAGTAAATTTGTGATATAACCTACCTAATTATTATTTATTATCTAATAATTCAAGAAGCCTACAATTTTGATAGGTAACTAACGATACTTGGTTAACTATGCGAGTTACGAAGTATGTATTTTACATTACCGATGGTCATCTTTTAGAATAATATTATCATAAATTTTGTAGAGTATTTTATGCTATCCCATCTTATGTCGGACCCGGGATACAAATTGTTGCCTCCGGCGATCTTAAGCTACGTCGATAGAGAGATCCCCCGATTGCTTTTATTGGATTATATTATCGTTCGGAGAATAGAAGGAACGCTATTTTAAGCGTTATCCTAAACTTCTAAAGGATAAGATCTGAAATGAATTAGGCGTTTCGCTAAAGGATAGGATCCGAAATGAAGAAATCCGCAGGAGAACTAGGGTCACTGACATAGCTCAAACCATTAGCAAGCTGAAGTGGAGACAGGTCATGCTTATTGTAGGTGGTCGATAGCCGCTTTAGCTGAGAAGTCCTAGAGTGGAGACCTAAGACCGCGTTAGTAAGTGTAACGTGGAGCGCCATCCACTAATATGGACTGACACGCGACGATATAAAGCAGGTGGCTTGGATGAGGAATTCTGAGAACTGAGTGTAATAGCGCTTGAATCTTGGTCGTAGTATGCTGTTCTATATTAGTCCGTTTGGAAGTTCGTATTTATATCTGTCAGATCTTGTCTGCCAAACGAGGTAGAGTTTTGGTAAAAATCCTGTAGAGACTGATCAAGGGCAACGCTGGCTTAATAACACTGCCATAACCTTCAACAAAACGACCGGGCCTTTAGAAGTTTCATCTTTCAAAGATTCTGTTGATGCACGGAAGATAATTAAACACTTATTAAAGCCTGTGCCATTATTTCCCTTTGAAATTCAGTGTTGTATTATTTCCAAGGGTTAAAATGAAAAATTGAGTTGATATTTAAAACCAAATAGAAAAAGTATCTATTAGAAAAATAAAAAAGTTCGTATATACGAGTATTATACAAACTTGTTAACAGTTAAGATTCGAAAATGACTATAAGTATCATATTTTTCAATATCTACTTTAAGGTAGATGACGCATAATATGCGTTACATTTCATCCATCCTGGAGCAAGATATGTTTGTTATCATTTTATCATGTTCATGATGCATCGTTGTTCTCTACCCCGACAGTTCATTACACTATAGCTGTCTTTGTGGGGGTGAAATCCAACCACATACATAAATCCTTTGTTTCTCCTGCATTTTTGATGAGGGAAAAGCTCTCTCGATGGCTGATTTATTCGTTTGCGATCGTTATTTGCGTCTTTTGCATAAGTTAAACTGGAAACTAATCTAGCGTCTCTTTGATAGCTAAATTTTATCATTTATGTATTGGGCAGCATAGTGAAATTAATTACGTGTAGGTAAGAACTACAAACATATTGAAATTATGTCTTTAGATCGTATCATAAAATCACAGATGACAAAAACAAACCTGAGTTTGGTTATTAAAAATCAGTAAAAAAAATCGTAAAGCAGTTTTTATAGTAATATCCATTATCCATAGTAATATAAGTATCGCTTACTACTTCGGACTTCAGTAGAATATCCATACAGACCCAAACTAATATTATAAATGCGAAAGTTTTTGTCTGACCGTTTGTTTGTCAATTTGTCTGTCTACTACGTTTTTACGGCCCATCTTTTCAATCGATTCTAACGAAATTTGATAGAAAGATATGTTGCACCTATCGCTTACATATTAATGTTTTATTATTAATTCTCAGCGTCTTAATTTATCTTCTGTATCATAAGAGATAAAACCTGTAATTGTACATGAAATGGGTATCATTTAGGATGAAAGAAGCCTGAAGATAATGAAAACGCAAAGATATATGGGCCGTTGGGTACGGTTAAGCTTGATTCATGTATCGAGCAAATGCCGCATGCCGTTTAGATCAAAATATTGTTCCAAAAAACTAAAACAACTAATAATCATTTTTGGTAACCATAACACGTCTTTGAGCTGCCATATCTAGCGAAAGGCCCATCCGCATGCGGGCAGACTGGCAGATTTCCCACCAGTGGAGAGCCTAGGACCCACCAAATACTAAATCAGCCTTTCTAGCGATAGTTACCAAAAGTGCAGCTATCTCCTATAATATAAATAAAAAAAACGGGTCCCTAAAACTTTGCGTTTGTACTAATTACTAAAAAAATTGACGATTTATGCACTTGATTCCACCACCACCACCACTACAGCCCATTAACGTCCCACTGCTGGGCACAGGCCTCCACTCTCATAGGAGAGAGGGAATTAGAGCTTAGACCCACCACGCTGCTCCAATGCGGGTTGGCGGCATTTAACGACTATTATCATGTTAGTGATAATAACCGGGACCGACGGCTTAACGTGCTCTCCGAGGCACGGGGGTGAAACACCGCCAACTTCCTAACTCCGGGCTAGTTCCTACTGAGAATTTCTAGGAAAAACCCAATACTTGTTATGGCCCGACCCGGGACTCGAACCCGGGACCTCGTCGGCCGCAGTCGAACATGCCAACCACTAGACCAACGTGGCAGTCGCACTTGATTGCCTGTTATAAATAAATCTCCAACAGATCTCTAATTCAATTTTGACCCAAATCATTAATTTTTACTCAAAACTGAAATTAATTAATGTATAAAATAAAATATTAATTTCAACATCGCTAAGAGCAGCAACGTTTGAATCATAATTTTTTTATGGCGCGCTAAGTAAAATATAAAACCGTTTCAGGTTGTATTAAGAGTTATGCGCAACGTTGCGTCCTCAGGGATTATAAGTTATTTTAGCAAGAAAATAAAGCACTACGTATACAATTTACTTTTAAAAAAGATATTAACCTACATTTGAGATAAATGTTGCAGATGAAAATCATTTCATTTGAATGCATTCAAAAGCTCCGAACGTGTGCAAATGCCTTCATTTTAATTACGGGAAGTTAATCATAGAAAATTTAAAATTATATATACAAATTCTTATTACTATCAGCGCTGTGCGACCCAGTAATACACTGAAACCTCTTATGTCACAGATTGTGGCGAATAATTATTGTCGTTGTCTAGACCAAAAACGTCCATAGCTGGACGCAGGTCTCCTGCAAGGATATCCACATAACACAGTCTTGAGCTGCTTGCGTCCAGCGAGTAGCTGACTTGCTTGAAAAAGTCAGTCCAATATAGTTAAAAGTTAACTACAAATGTATTACAATATGTATTGCTCTCATATATTCATAATTCCGTCCATGACTTCACTTATAATTAAGGTTTCAACTGAAAACCAGCGCTTCAGTCTGCTGCAGCATGATGCTGAGGTGGAAACGTTTATTTGGTTATACATCAGTATATCTACTTAATATTAATTATAATTAGCCTAAAACTCCATGTAGTGATCAAATAAAAAACATTTTCTTTCTTTCTTTCAACCAAGTGGAATCTTCCATCGCTGACATTTCTGGTCGAGGCCGCCATTCAAGCACCTTAGGAACCCAACGCCTATCGGTTCTGCGAGCTAATGTCTCACCCATTTCCACTTCCACTTTTCTTCGACCTTTTTGTGGGTTACTTTTCTTCTGCAACCTACAAAGCTCAAATCTTCGGATCTCCTCGTTCTGATTTAATCAAGTAGGGATACTCCAACAATGGCTCTTTACATCAGGTAAGTAAGCGACCCACCACCACCACTACAGCCCATTAACGTCCCACTGCTGGGCACAGGCCTCCACTCTCATAGGAGAGTGGGAATTAGAGCTTAGACCCACCACGCTGCTCCAATGCGGGTTGGCGGGCTAAGTTAAGTAAGCGACCATGCGTGAGTATTGTTGTAATAAAAAATCAATGGAGACATTATTGCAAAGTTATGAGATATTAGGTACACGGCTGGCTTCACCATTACCTTAATAGAGCGACCTAAATAAAGTTCTTTCAAACACAAATAAGAGGTGCAATTATAGTAAACTTTTATTGCCAAGTCCTACATTTTTAATCGGTGTTTATCTTATGATCTTCGTAACTGCCTCACGGTCTGCTGAAGTTAATTTCTGGTTATTAGTTGATAAGTACATTATAACTTCTAAGTACTGGCAGTTATTTGTGGTTTTCAAAAGCTCCAGCTGAGTAAAAGACAGCTTTTAATTGTTTTGCAGCTTTAACTCTCTAAGTACGGGGTTATGCTTAGGTATTTTACCTCATCAAGTACATCGTTTGTTTTTTGGCTTTCCAGAATATTTGATGCTCCTAGATTATCTTACAGTATCACAAACAATATGTACTCTTATTTACTAGGCGTCATATTCCTTGCTGAGGGTCGTAACCCCTTCCATTATTATTCAGTCAATCATTCAGCTACCCAGTTGGGTCAAGGTTGCTTAACTATCCCAATCGACTGATCTGCGTTGTTAAAATTGGCTAAGTACTCGTCTTATTATACGACTGCCTGAAAAAAGGAGTATATTGTTTTCAGGGTTCATGTATGGTATGTATGTGAGTTTGTATATTCCACCATAACTTCTATACGCCTGAACGGATTTTGATGAATAAGGTATCGATAGAATCCTTAGCTTATTCCAGGTGACCTAAGCTAGTAAAATTTAAAAAAAAAATGATAGGGTGACCATGGTCCCGCATCAAAGACTAAAGTAGAATTTTTTTTTCCAAAATTAGCCTAACTATATTGTCATCATCAAGAAAATGATGAGTAGATTCCAAAAATATATAAGACTATATTTCAATATCCAGTGATTCACAAAAAAATATCATTTATCTATGGCAGTCGTATTTTTTAATTCTTTGAGTTATATTCACTTGTCATCATCGTCATCAATATTACTCAGGACTATTATGTATACTAAGGTAATTTTACAAATGCGATTTTAGTGAAATGAAAGTGTGATCAAATCCATACTTCCATACTAATATTATAAATGCGAAAGTGTGTCTGTCTGTCTGTCTGTCTGTCTGTCTGTCTGTCTGTCTGTCTGTCTGCTATGCTTTCCCGGCCCATCTTTTCAACCGATTTTGCTGAAATTTGGTATAGAGATAGGTAATATCCCGGGGAAGGACATAGGCTACTTTTCATCCCGGAAAATTAAGGAGTTCCCGCGGGAATCAAAAAACCTTAGTCCACGCGGACGAAGTCGCGGGCATCATCTAGTTCAGAAATAATAAAGAATATTTTCACCTGAGTAAGTTTAATCTAGGGACCTATCGTTGTCGTCGCCATCGTAAACCAATAGTTATTGCTGGGCATAGGTCCAGTAGTGTTAATTTAACACCAAGGTCTTAAAAGCCATGCCGCTTGTATGATGTATCCTCAGGGACCTATTACACGTAGGTACCTTACTAAAATTTTATTCCCAAACGTTTAATATACGCATTCAGTATAATTTTTATTTTACGAACCTATTCAAATAAGAGCATACTACTTAACACAATATAAGCTGAAGTTTATACATAAAAATGTTAATTTATATCCACAAGGAGCCTGTAAAATACATTTTTGCACATAATATTTTCGCGGGCGACTTGTTTAGGTACGCTCAAGAATCAGAATACAACAAACAACTGTAGTTTACATAATTTCTGTTGTACCGAAAATCCTCATGAATATTTTCTAGGCCCGTCAAAGTTAGATGTTTACCATACGAAAGGAAAAATCCCTTCTCATCAACATTTCCTTTCGATTTTAGAGATGTCGCGACATTACTTGCACAAGTTACGAAGAATATAATTCCCTGATCTCAAGCCGTGTAAAGTCCGTCACACTTATCTGACCATCTGGCCAAAATTGGAACAAATTTTTATGCCTGTTAAGTTTTTTTTTAATTTTATTTTTCATATTGTTAGCGCCGCTCGATGACTACAGATGGCGCTGAACCTGCTGTGCGGCAAAGCAGTCGATACGCGTGGTTTTCCGCCATTAATGGCGTGACGTCACAATACTGCTTTAGAAAATTACATTATAGCAACTTCAAAGTCTTTAACCATTCGATACTCAGATTCACAGATGTAGTCAGATTTGCCTTGAGTAGCAAGTGTTCTAGAAAGTAGACCTATCTATACCTTGGTTGCGAGTGGTTATGGATCTAGTTGTTGTTATATTGTTGCATTGCAATTAATTTAATATATCTTATATGTTATTGTGTTTCTTCCTTAATAAATGATCTAGTCTGTGTATTACATATTGTTAGTTTGCATCTTAAAACCCTATCCATCACCACACGCATGTAGGTCTATATCAATATTCACTAGCGACGCTGTCACCGGGTCAAATAAGTTTGTGGGACTATACTCACATCTAAATCACTGACCCCTATGGTTACCACTGGACAATCTCTCATACTTTTTAGACCTAATAATTGATTGACAAAGCGATTTTTGTGCGACATTGGGGCTGATTCTGTAGTGCACAATCTCTAAACTAAACTAAAATTAGAGCATTACAAATATTGCTAACCCTTTCATAATACTCCCTACGGAAAGGGAGGGAACTAGATTTAAAGCTGCCATTTTAGTTTAGTTTAGAGATTGTGTTATACAGAATCAGCCCCAATAGCCGACTATATACTCGTAGTATACCTACCTATATAGGGTGGAGAAGCAGCTGCCGATTCTACGAAAACTAACCAGCAGTGAAAGCTTGCGTAATTCATTAGATATTAAGTTTCAGAATGACGTCTACCTAAACCGTTTCGGGTCAGTTGCACTTGCATCCCATAAACGTTATCGTTTTAAACTTCATCGCCATAAAGCATAGTAAAGCGAGTGGCAAGTCTGAATTAAGGTAGCAAGTAGCCCTGTAGTTTGCAACTCAAAGTGCAGGCTTTTTAGGAGGTACGATTTAATGTTAACCATAACCACTAGTAATGCAACCCACCCTTAGTTGTTAAATATTATAGTTATTAAGGTATACCTACAATGTTAACATCTTAAAATAAATTACTTTGACCTTCAAAGAAAACGTTTTTTTAAATTCATTATAGGCTTACGCTGGACCAAAATCACACCTAATGGGAAGTGATGATGCGGCCTAAGATGGGGCGCGCTTGCCTAGAAGATGCCTATTCACTCTTAAGTTAACGGTTCATATTATCGTTGATGAGGCCAAAAATTTTGAGCTTATAAATGAAACTTTTCAACTCAATATTAATTATTACGTACTAAATAAAGCCTCTCGTTAAACTTTGCAACACAAATGTAGATGGCAATTATGTTTATGTTTGCTAAAAAGTTTTCCCTACGGTTTTAATTTAATTTGTCCAGTTTTACAGGCAGGTCGTTTTCAGAGATCAAATTGACAGGCCTTTTAGATAAATGAAAAATGTACCTAGTTTTTTGCTCGTACTTTGAAAAGTACGTTAATGGTTTATAAAGATGGAGACAGATTTAATAGAATGGATTCCGATTTCCGATCTATCCTATACGAAGAACCGGGGTTCGGATCCCGAGCCCGAATAGTTTCGAGGTAATCCTCCATCCTTTTTTTAAGTATTTAATACTCTTTGACCTGGATAGACCTTTATCCAGGCTCAATTTATATGACTTTTTAATGGGAAAAGTCATAAAAAGTCACAAAACCTTCAACACATCTGCTCATAGTCAGAAGACTGATCGCATGATATTGCACAGAGAAAAAAAAACATTCAAGGAAACGTCGTGAGGAAATCTGCATGTCTAAGAGCTCTCCATAATATTCTCAACTCTGTGGAAACCATACATAATATCCGGATACGGAACACGTGAGTTCATCCGGATATTATGTATAGTTATAATGAATATCACTCACGATGGTTTAAACGTTAAAATCTGTGGAAGCCATTCCGCTCCCAAGAGCGGAATGGCTTGGCTTGGCCTTGGCGTAGTGGACTACATGCCTACAGGTCCCTTCTCATTCTGAAAGAGTCCCGTTTGTCCAGGGATGCCCCGTCGCTCAGGGGGATGCCCCGCCGATCACGTCCGCAGGAACTACCTTCTACCCCCTGAGTGGTGCTACGAACTTGCAGGCGACTGACTAAACGCCATACGATAAAAAAAAAGAGTCCCGTTTCCAGGCGATGAATTGTTTTTTTTACGCCGCTTCAAGTTAGCCATTGACTGCAATCTCACCTCATGGTAAGTGATGGTGCAGTTTAAGATGGTAGCGGACTAACCTGCTAGGGGTATGTCAGTTATATTAAACACATACCTACTTCTAATCGGTTTCTACACGGCATCGCACCGGAACGTTAAATCGCTTGGCAGCACGTCTTTGCCGATTACTAGCCACATGCGAAGCCTCCCTCCAGGCAAAATTATAACTA
The DNA here is from genome assembly GCA_917051295.2 of Erebia ligea. Classification (NCBI taxonomy): domain Eukaryota; kingdom Metazoa; phylum Arthropoda; class Insecta; order Lepidoptera; family Nymphalidae; genus Erebia; species Erebia ligea. The sequence continues at coordinate 4,635,457 of OU785232.1, forward strand.
TAATATACTAGATGATTCCCGCGACTTCGTTCACGTGGACTAAGATTTTTCTATTTTTTTTAAAACTTTAAAATAACGAAAAATCGGTCGAATATGTGGGCCTTGAAAGCGTAGCAGACAGACAGACATACTTTAGCATCTATAATACTAAGTAACGATAAGTTTTGTGTAACTAATAACTTTAATTGAAAACAAATAAATTGATTACTCAATGCCCCAACAGTAATTTGATATCGTTATTACTCCCACAGACTGTCGATTCAATTATAAATTTATTGCTATAAAACATACAATAATCATACAAAAGCGTGGGTGTTCACAACTTTACGCTTACTCGTGTCGCTCGCAAAAACTCTTAATTAGCCTAATTAAGCATTGAAATCTTTCGTTAAGGTGTGAATGTTCTTTAAGTAACAGCCTGTTACAGTAAGCAGTTATAAGTAACTGCTGTAGAAAAAAATAAGTTTTTTTCTACATATTTTTCTTTCAGGAAATTTTAACTAAAAACTATTTTATGATCAAACGGCAAGGCTTAAAGAGGCCAGAATCCAGAGCCGCGTAGATTAGTCAGTTGTTAAAAAAAAGTTAATGCGTCAAGCGTCAGTATAAAGTGATCATAGGATTATAACAATGAACCTCTGTGCAATGAACATAAAATTTAAAAAAAAACCGGCATTTTTTTGGCGATATTTGGTATGGAGATTTATTTCCTCGAGCATGGATAGACCACTTTTGCTCCCGGAAAATCAAAAACTGTATTTAACTCTGTATTTAAAAAAGTCGATGTCGTTGACTTCATCTACTAGTTCCATATAATTATTATTATAGGTCCCACGCATTGATGTATAGAATTCCATTTCCAGTCACTTTTACCTATAAATCCATACTTTTATCCTTTTTTTCTTTTTTCAAAATAATTATCCCGAAAAAAGAAAAAAACGTCATCCACGCGGACGAAGTCGCGAGCATCTATAGTATTTAATTATTTTCTTAATTCAATAGCAACATTATCAATATTTTTCTATTCTAATGATAGTTTTAATTGCTTTACTCCGCACGATCTCCTTTGAAACGAAGTAAAATCAAAAAAAATCGCTATAACCCAGTTTTCATCAATGAATAAAGTTAAAGTTCTCCGAGTAAGTAAGTAGATGTAATCCAATAGGTGAAATAGCGTCTCAATAAGTTATTATGAGATAAATGAAATTCCAGACTTTAAAGAGGTATCTTTTGAATAGCCCCTACTTGAATAGGAGCATAGTAAATGAATCATTGGATTCAATTCAATAGAGTCCTAGTCACGCACAGGCCTGCGGCTTTCCTGCAGTGGCGATGGGACGATGGGTACTAAACGATATAATGGCCGGCTAGCCGGTCCCAGTTTCTTTTCAAAAGTCGGACGGATTTTGGATGCCTATCGCATTAGACCTTTAACTTGGGCAAGGGGTTAGTTATGAGGGTTTCCGTGTTATGTGTTGACCTTTTTTCTCAATAGCCAAATAAAGTTTCCACTACAAAAGTTATCCGTATTTGACGTAACTACGTGCGATGGAGAAATATGCCCCCTACTAGATGATACCCGCGACTTCGTCCGCGTGGATTAAGCTTTTTTTTATTCCCGAGGGAACTGTTTAATTTTCCGGAATATTTTTGCCTATGTCCTTCCCCGGGATACAAACTATCCCTATACCAAATTTCATCAAAATCGGACGAACAGATGGGCCGTGAAAGCGTAGCAGACAGACAGATAGACAGACGGACAGACAGACACACACTTTCGCATTTATAATATTAGTATGGATATGAATTGTATGGATTTACGTCCTACGTGAGCGACAAACGCGACAACGCCACTAAATACGGCGCGACGCGACGGTATCAAATGGATACGTATCCTTCACGTAGCCTACTTTATCGTGTAGATACCTAAGTTTGTCATTTTCTATAGAGCCGTATTGCGTCGCGTTGTGTCTACTATATTTCCTGCAAACCTTTTGAATTCTTTATCACATTCCCATGTCCCACCTACCTGCAGCTGTTCTATTACAATAATACCTCTGCTTCCTTGACCTATCTCCGCTCGGAACTTCGATCTATTCTGACATTTGCAGTTCTCGATTCCCGGCGGAATTGCATGAAAATCAATCGAGACGTCTCTGATTTGAAACGGTATTGCATATTAACTTACATATTATAGAGCAGAGGAAAACAAATTCAACCCCAATTCTTATTGCTAAGATATCAAAATTGGTCACTGTATAGATAAGGTTAGTTGATAGTATCCTTGATAGCGAAACAAAGTAGTATACTACCTAACGGTATATCTATACTAATATTATTAATGCGAAAGTTTTGATGGATGGATGTATGAATGGATGGATGTTTGTTACTCAATCACACCAGAACAGCTGAACGGTTCTGGATGGAATTTGGCACAGAGATAGATTATAGTCTGGAATAGCACATAGGCTACTTTTTATCCCCGAAAATTAAAGGGTTCGCGCAGGAACCAAAAAACCTCAATCCATGCGTTTAAAGTCGCGACCATCAGCTAGTAGGACACAAAAGGTGGGAGGGTTAATCATTTATTTTTTACCAGAAATGGCTAATTGCAGTAAATCGTAGCTTTAAATACCTAATTAATTTGGATTGCTTTTTTCTTTCTTTACCAAAGATCACAAAGAATTTTCTTGTAGCATATAATATATTTTTCATCCCACCATCTCGGAAAGAGTATTTTTACTCTTCGATATCTGAAGGTAAAAGCCGTTATTATCCTCTAGAGGATAAAGTAAATTGAATTTAGAACATCGTGTGCACGTTAGTAAATATCACTCGTCTATGAAGTTTGTGAATTCAAAACATCATTAAAACCTATTTACTTGTACCTCTATGGTGCCGAATTTCCATACAATCGTTTTTAATTTGTTAAAAACTCACACTCGTAACCTTCTTGGTGTACTTTTTTAATTTGCTTTGCGCGCACCATTTTCTTCCACGTCATATTGTTTAAAATTAAAACCGATTAAAAACAAGAAAATTGAAAATAAGTGAAAAACCTAAAATGAGTGATTCTAGTGACGAAGAAATTAACAGAATTGAATTTAATCTTGTGATTTTTTTTGCATTTAGTCATTTCCTCGCTGAGGTGGGATGAAAAGTTACCTTGATATTTTTTTTGCATTTAGTCATTTCCACGCTGAGGTGGGATGAAAAGTTACGTGTTGCACTCGAGTGAAAAGATTTTTCACCTCGCGCTCTTTTGATTCCCTCGCTGACGCTCAGGATTCTAATTTTTAGAATCTGTTTTAGAATCCTTCGCTTGCTCGGTCATCAAAACTGAGCACGCGGTTAAAAAACAACTTTTCACTCTTGTATAACAAATAACTATTATTGATATTAGTGTACTATCCTACATTAATTTTTCTTTTTAAAATGAAACATCTCTTTAATAATAATACATTGAAGGCAAATGATAATGCTCACGAAGTTCTTCGTATTTTTACAAAATTACCATTTGAAAATTCTCTAAAAACATTAATTACAAAGTGGCATGACAAAGTCCTGTGTAAATAATTGAAGTTACTTTCAAAGCAAAGAGAATTCAATATTTTAGAGATGTAACTAATTGGGTGCTAAAATAAACGCTCGCGTTGGTTTATTTCATGGGGAAAGGTAGAGTGTCAGTTAAAAACATTTTCAAAATCAAAGATGTTTTTAGTGTTTTTAACAGACTTCCAAAAAAGGAGGAGGTTCTCAATTCGGCGCGTATCGTTTTTAGACACATAGCATAGGTCTCGTCACGTAAAAAGAACGTTGAGGGATGGTGGAGGAGATGTGTCTGCGGACGGGTACAGTACCTATCGTATTGGCAAGTCAATGGTATCCATTGATGTAGAGTTTTAGTATATGATGCTATCGTCCTCTATAATATTGCCTATTGCAGGTTTATTGTAGAATCATAATAGTCATCGTTTCACGTACCAATTGTGTTCATACGCAATAAGCACGTGTTTTAGTCGCGCTGCTTATTGAAAAGAGCATCTGCTAAGTTTCCTAGTATTATTCACATTAAAATAATTAATCTTTTACAATTATAATTTGCGCATTTATAAGGTTGTGATGAAATTAAGACAATCCAATAAAAAATAATATACCAAAATAAAAATATTTACAATGAACGTTAACACAAAATTTCCATCATAAATATCTAACTGAAGTTTAGACCCGCATAGCTATAAAGTTTTATTAGGCACTTTGAATTTGTTTATAAAGAGATATTCAAGTAATTCTGTTGAAGAAAGTTTACCTACTTAGATACTTTATTCGTAACACGTGAACGCAATGTGCGATTAAATCACATAAAAAGCGTAAGAAGTAAGCTAATGAAGCAGTATAAGTGGTATAAGTCAAGAAAGATATTTAATACAAACAAAGATACCGACAGACTAACGTGCAAATAGTAGGTAGATAGTACTTAGTGATTCCACACATTAAAATTTACAAAATGCTAATACCAATGATCTTTTATATTTAAACTAGAGGTCATACCAATTTACAGATTTCGCCCAGCCCTTGCTTTATTCTTTTTCGTATTATTCATAGTCATTGATCATTTTCAAAATAAGCGGACTGTTATTGAAATATTTTCTATGAGAGAGACGTCTATGGCGCCTAATACACATTCAATCCAGATCACGATCCTTTTTTTTTTTATCCACTACAAGTTAGCCCTTGACTGCGATCTCACCTGATGGTAAGTGATGATGCAGTCTAAGATGGTAACGGGCTAACCTGTTAGGGGCATGGCAGTTATATTAAACCCATACCCCTATTCGGTTTCTACACGGCATCGTACCGGAACGCTAAATCGCTTAGCGGCACGTCTTTGCCGGTAGGGTGGTAACTAGCCACGGCCGAAGCCTCCCACCAGGCCAGACCAGGGAAATTCAGAAATTATAAATTTCCAAACCCTGCCGGGGATCGAACCCGGGACCTCCGCACGTTAAGGCAACAGCGCTCAACACTGCGCCACGGAGGTCGTCATAAAAAAATCCGCGAATAATTCATGATCAAAGACTAGCTGATGCCCGCGACTTCGTCCGCGTGGTTTAAGTTTTTTGATTCCCGCCGAAATTCCTTAATTTTTCGGGATAAAAAGTAGCCTATGTCACTCTCGGTCCTCAACTATATCCATGACGACGGGCGACGTGATTGAAGGACAAACCAATAAACCAACAAACCAACAAATCAACAAACAAACACACTCGCATTTATAATATAAGTATAGGTAATTACTTCATTAATCATTATAGATTGTGTACGAGAGACGGATACATACAAATTCACAAAATTTGTTCCACAGTCTGTGACGGATAGTGATAGAAAATCACCTATCAATTTATGACGTTGACGATGAGGACGACGTACGATTTGCCATCAATCCCTAGCCATCAGTACCTACATATGCGTCCACTAGAAAGGCCTTTTGGAACTGGTACAAGGTACAAGGCCTGACGGCAGTGGCGATTCCTGGTGGTCAATCTTGGGTTTGCGCTAGCTGATGGTTAGGTATTTTCTCAATAAAATACATTTACCTCATATACCTATCACTGATTAGGGGTATAGGTTTAATATATAGGATATATCCCTAACAGGTTTGCCCGCTACCATCTTAGAGTAGGTACTTACATCATCACCCACCACCTGGTGACATTGCAGTCAAGGGCTAACTCGTACTTACTAGAATATTTTTATTTATTTTACACTAGCAGATTCCCGCGACTTCGTCCGCGTGAAATAAGTTTTTTAAATTCCCACGGGACCTGCCTAATTTTTCGGGTTAATCTCGGTTCTCGTACCAAGCCTATGACACTCACAAATAATGTGGCTTTCTATTGGTACTAGAATTTTCAAAATCGCTTCAGTAGATCGAGAGATTACCCCCTACAACCTCACAAACTCACAAACTTGACCTCTTTATAATATTAGTATAGTGCGTGTTACATCATTATTATGATATCTTCTAAGATATTCATCTGAATTAAATGGTGTAAGGGCGAATTTGATCTATTATTAAATACTTGGGATGAACAACCATTTTATTTTGATAAGGATTAATACTATGTTGGTAAAAACACCTTGGTGAGTAAAGCATTGTTTTAGAAATCATAATGACGGTTATTGTGAGACGACCTTAAAAGATAGCTATATGCTGTCGCGGATTTTTTTTAGAACTTTTTAAGAGGAACAATTCCACCATACATTGTTTTCGTGTAACTTTTACCATTTACGCAGCGCACGCCACAGAAGCTCACAGAAGAGACAATTTTTTCCGACTTCATTCACATTATTGCAATTTTCGTAGGGATCTTTAATGTTTTTGAAAATAAACTACAGCCTATGTTACTCGCTGATAATGTAGCTTTCTATAGGCGAAAGAATTTTTAAAATCGGTTGAGTAGTTTTTGAGTTTCAAATATAATACTACACGGCAAAAGCGAGCAGCGCGCAATGCGCAACTCATAGTGCACGCCTTCGGCCCGTAGTGAGCGGGGAGTAAGAGGGCCGACGGAGTTCGAAAATTCTCGCAGTACGAGCCACGTGGCGATGCGGCGCACGTCACAAGTCACAATTCACAACCAAGGTGCGAGGTGGTCATGGAGCGTGCGTGATTTTAAATAAGTAATTATCGATTAACGCAATCATTTAATTGATAAACTTATATGTTTTGTGAATGGTACCTATTTCATATTATAAAATATTAGTATATTACTTAAATAGGTCTAGTATAATAATTGGTAAGTAACTTTAAATTCATAATTATTGGTATTGCGGCGCAAGCTGCGCAATCTTAGAGGAATCGCCACTGCCTGACGGGTACATCGCCCACCCTTTAAAGCAATTGCAGTGTGGGAAGATCTTCAGCTCGCTGGATCGATAACCTAAGCTTTAACTCATGAACAACAGCTGTCATAAAACGCGTAAGGCCCTGTCCTATGTCAGCGACAGACGCGTCAGCGCCACTCGATAAGTACGTGGCGCAACTGTATCAAAAAGTAGCTGACCCTTTCCGTTGCATATACGTTGTCGGATAGATAAGCGTGTCATTTTCTAAGGAGTAGTATCGCTTCGCGTTGCGTCGCTTTCATCGCTTACCTAGGACAAAGACTAAAAGAAGTAACACGACAAAGATTCATAGCAGTAACTTACCTTTTGTGCTCCCGACTCGGATTATTACACAAGTTAGGAGCACCTGATTAGCATCTTAATGATGTACTTGCTCTGGTTCCAGGTAATCTTTTATACGTGAGAGAAAGTCTCTTCGCGCGGAAGTTTGCCTCAAAACTGGCGCAAAGGTTCAAAACTCAATTAATGGTTCTTGTGATCGCTAAGTAGGCTGCAATTTTCTTTTACTACAATCACGCTCTAATGATAGCAGAGTTTAGGGTTCCGTACCCAAAGGGTGCCCTATTACTAAGCCTCCGCTGTTCGTCTGTCCGTACGTCCATCCGTCCGTAAGCGGGCTGTATCACATGAACCAAAAATATAATAAAAGAGGACCCTCATACAAGAAACGGGATTTTACCGGCGTTTTTTTTGTTAGGGCGCTTTCCGGTTTTCTTTTACGAAAGTATTTAAAAATTAGGTACATACCTACTTTTAAATCTTGCTCGATAGTACGGAACCCTTCGTCTGCGATTCCGATTTACACTTGGCCTTTTTTTAATGAACTTCGTTTTCAACCTTCGCTGGCCAACGTCTGAACACGAGTCTCAAAATAAGAAGGGCTTAGGCCACAATCTATACCATGTTTTTCCAGTGTGGCATGCATGAACTCAGCCGTGCAAGTATGCAGGTTTCATTACGATGTTTCCATCTCAAAACCACATAACTCTGCAAAGTAAAATGCAATGAAACGGAAGCGTACTACAGCGTATAACACTGATGACCGCATCTGCAGGAGCGCAGCTTATTAAGCTTCACAGGTTTTAATTATAAACTGAAGACGACGACGACCTCCGTGGCGCAGTGTTGAGCGCTGTTGCCTTAACGTGCGGAGGTCCCGGGTTCGATCCCCGGCAGGGTCAATTTGGGAAATTATAATTTCTGAATTTTCCCTGGACTGGCCTGGTGGGAGGCTTCGGCCGTGGCTAGTTACCACCCTACCGGCAAAGACGTGCCGCCAAGCGATTTAGCGTTCCGGTACGATGCCATGTAGAAACCGAATAGGGGTGTTTCGGTTAAATATAACTGCCATGCCCCTAACAGGTTAGCCCGCTACCATCTTAGACTGCATCTTCACTTACCATCAGGTGAGATTGCAGTCAAAGCTAACTTGTACTGGATAAAAAAAAAAGACGTTTACGCCTTTATAATTACAACTTGTTACAGACCTCTGCTATCACTTTTTGTTTTTATACTGCACTACAAGTTAGCCCTTGACTGCGATTTCACCTGATGGTAAATGAAGATGCAGTCTAAGATGGTAACGGGCTAACCTGTTAGGGGTATGGCAGTTATAAACCCTAATCGGTTTCTAGACGGCATCGTACCGGAACGCTACATCGCTTGACGGCACGTCTTTGAAGATAGGATGGTAACTTGCCACCCGGCCTAAACCAGACCAGACCAGAGAAAACTCCGAAATTGACCCTGCCTGAATTGCCCTGGAATCGAATCCTAGGCCTCCCACTAATAATATAACTGTCAGCCATTGCGCGAGGGAGGTCGTTAACTTTGCGTATTGTTTTTTAGACTCAAAACATCCTTAAACCTCAAAGGTATAGTAAACGACTAGCCAATGTAAATAAATAATTACGCCCACTTCCCATTTTTAAAGTTTTGCTCCCGTTGTCTACAGCGCTATCTCGCCGTAAATATTTAAATGGGTCGCTCCGTTTCGTTGCAATACAGTTAAGCTTTACATTAAAGTTTAAGAAAAGTTAAGTGAACGGAACTGCACCGACAAAAACGGCGCACGCCGCTACAATGAATACAACAGGAACAAAACTTGAAGCTTTTTAAGTTGGACTTACTTGGAGTTACTTATATACTAGCTGATGCAAACAACTTCGACCGCGTGGATTAAAATACACTGAGAACTCTTTAGGTCTAGTCCCACTAAAATAGCGCGGCGCGGCGGGGCACGTAGGGCAAGTGTTCTTTGTACATATCATCTTATGTCGCAGTGCATCTCCGTGCCGCGTCGTTTATGTGGGCCCGGTGTATACAAACTCATACAAAGAAAATTAACCGCTACGTGCCGCGCTACGCCGTGCACCTGTAGTGGCGCTAGACCTTTTGATTTTCTGGAATTAAGAGTATCCTATGATGTCTTAATCAAATAAATATTAATAAATGCGAAAGTTTGGATGGATGTATGGATGGATGTTTGTTACTCAATCACGCCCGAACGGCTGAACGGATCTGGATGAAATTTGGCACAGAGATAGATTATAGTCTGGAATAGCACATAGGCTACTTTTTATCCCGGAAAATTAAGGAGTTTCCGCGGGAACCGAAAAACCTCGATCCACGCGGACGAAGTCGCGGGCATCAGCTAGTGATTATTTATTAATGACCGTCTTCAGGATGCAAACTAAATTTTGCCATGTCTGACATTTTCCACTATTTGTTGAGGTCGATGCCGCGGTTGAACCTTGATAAAAAAAGATCGAAAGAAAAGGATCGGTTCAATGATTGAGCCGTGATAAGATTAAAACAGACCCAACGTCAGACAGACACAATTTCGCATTTGTTATATTAATATGGGTTCAACACACAATACAATAGGTACACAATATAAAATACAAGGCACAATACTACGTAAACTGATTTAGTAAATTTTTCTGATGCTGGTATTTTTTGATAAGTTATTTCCGGGGTTGACATGAGAAGGACATATTGTATAGAAAATTTAACGTAGGTATACGTTTAGCGGCCTTGTGCCGATGGGCCTAAATCTCAACCATTTTTCTTCCAAGCAGGTGAACCTGACTTATTTTCATCGGTGGAGCTTTGGATCCCGCTAATGAAGATTAATGTTTTCAATTCTTCATCACCGGCATTATGTTATCGATTATTATGTAAGAAACATGTTTCGATAATGAAAAGTTATGTTCGATAGCGTGCAGTGACACTATAATAATCTATATATATAAAATTCAAAGTCCTGACTGACTGACTTATATATCAACGCACAGCCTAAACCGCTGTGGCTAGAAACTTGAAATTTTGACAGTAGGTTCCTTTTGTGACGTAGGCGCTCACTAAGGAAGGATTTTTCAAAATTCCATCCTTAAGGGGGTGAAATAGGGGTTTAAAGTTTGTATGAAAGTCCGTCATTTCTCAAGTTATATCAACGAAACTTGGTATTTTGGCTTTCGGTAAAAAATAAAGAAATACGTATGTCACAGTTTTTCGAAATTCCACCCCCAAAGGGCTGAAACAGGGGTTGAAAGTTTGTAGGAAAGTCCGTCATTTTTCAAGCTGTAGCCATGAAACTTGGTGTTTGGGATTTCGGTCTGAAATGAAAAAATACGTGATTCACAGTTTTTGAAAATTCTATCCCCAAGGACGTCAAATAGAGAGTTTATCCTTCAATCACGCCGAAATAGAGCAACGGATCAACGTGATTTTTTGCATGGGTATACTTAGTTGAGGACTTGGAGAGTGACATAGGCTTCTTTTTATCCCGGAAAATTAAGGAGTGCCTGTGGGAATTAAAAACTTATGCCACGCGAACGAAGTCGCGAGCATCTTCTAGTTATTTATAAAACTCGATGTATTAAAATAGCGAGAAATTCCTAGCACAGTGTGAGAGGTGTATAGTATAGGTACATTTTATGCCTTTCTTTAATGGTGATTTATGTTATCGATTAAATAATCGTTTGTTGATGATGATAAGTTATTTGCTATCGATTGTGTATGATTATGATGATGAATTATAATGAAGGAACTAGAAATTTAATTTGCAATAATCCGCAACAGTAGGCAAATATATTTGGTACAGTGTATCTTGCACTTGCAGCTTATCTTGCACTTGCAGCTTATCTTGCACTTGTAGCTTATCTTACACTTGCAGCTTGCAATATTCACCACACCACATAAATCTTTCAAATTAGTCTCAACGTACGTTTCACTCCGACACCGGAGCATCTTCAGGAGATGTTGACTCGACAATGCACGATTGTAAAGTGACGATCGTGATGAATTATAAAGCATAATGAAGTATGCATCTTTAGACAAGACGAAAATTATAAATTGCTTAGGTACTTATACCATACAAAATGGTTCAAATATACCTACTCACCGATTAATTTTTTAAACTTTTCGGCAGTTGGCTATGCAAACACATATTTTAAAACAAAATAGACTTTGAACTCTTACAGATAAGTTCCAAAACAGTTTGGCCGTTAATATATATTAAAAAAACATATGAGGAGCAACTGCCGATTCGATTACCTCGATTATTGAACTGAATCACTTTGAAGATTGCCTTTTTTACACATATTTGAATGTAACATGAATATGTAAACAGGGCTGATCAAAATTCAAAGCACTCTTAAAACGAACCATAATAATCCTCACTTTTCTTATATTTCGATTTCGACCTTTAATAACATTTTTTTATTGGACTACGTGAATAAATAATAAGGGTGCCTATTTCTTTAAATGGTTTCACAAAAAAAAAGTTTTTGTTTATTTTTCTACTATTTCAACGTTATAGGTACAAGTTTTTGTCTATAAGGCAATCTTGTTTTCCAATAAACCTAATCCATACTAATATTATAAATGATGTTTGTTACTTAATCACGCCAGAACGGCTGATCGGATCTGGGTGAAGGTTGACACGGGGATAGATTATAGTCTGGAATAACACATAGGCTACTTTTTATCCCGGAAAATTAAAGAGTTCCCGCGGGAACCACAAAACCTCAGTCCACGCGGACGTAGTCGCGGGCATCAGTTAGTAGGTATTAATATTAGAAATTCAGACAAAAAATAAGAGCACTTCAGACAAGAAATAAGAAATTCAGACAGAATATAAGGCCCATAGCACCACGAGGATCCTCAATATATAAGATAGAAACGGACTAACCTGGAAAAGATGATTAAATTGCTTGGCCTAGCCACGGTCGAAAACTATTACAATTTTATAAAAGTAAAGTTTATTTTAACAAAGTATCAGCCCTACCCATCCCGATTGTGAGACTGTAAGCGTGTTTTTCACTCGACTGTGCACACTTAGATGTAAAAACGTATATTTTTCTCTCATTCCCGATCGGAACCAGACAAACCGCTTTTATGGTTGTTTTACTGTTTGCAATTTAACTTGAAACGTTACACCCGAGGCGAACAAAATATAAAAGCGTTTTCACATTGACCGATACTATTGACCGATACGATCACTTAAAACATGCAAGACGCGACATCAATCTTGTCGTAGGCCGGGACATAAATTGCACAAGGCATTGTCTTGGCAGTGGACTTGGCCTTCATGATTTACTAGCTGATGCCTGCGACTTCATTCGCGTGGATTGAGGTTTATTGGTTCCCGCGGGAACTCATCAATTTTCCGAGATAAAAAATAGCCTATGTGCTATTCCAGACTATAGTCTATCTCTGTACAAAATTTCATCCAGATCCGTTCAGCCGTTTTGGCGTGATTGAGTAACAAACATCCATCCATCCAAACTCGCATTTATAATAACAAAGTATAGATATGTCGCGAAGAAAATATGCAGGAGTTAGGTACATGTCTCATATAATAGACGTGACACGGGAATTACCACTACGGATGACTATGAAGAATTTGTGTCCACGCCACGTTTACACCACTATCTAGTTTTGTATAATCCGTGTCTCAGGCAAATGGAGTCTCAAGTTCATACACAATATTGGTTGAATTTCATGGTAGTTATAACTATAATGAGGAATTGGCGAGACGAGATGTAAAAATCAAATGCGTTCAAAAAATGAGTAACGTAATGTATTTGCCTATTTTCAAAAACAAAAATATATCAACATTTGGATAGAAGATCCTTTTTCCTAAATTGATTAACTTGAAATATGAAATATATAACATAATCGTAATATTTTATTTTAAGTGAACCCGATATCGGATCGTAGAGATAATATGGAAAGCTCATAAATGGGAGACTAGCACATCCACAGAACAAGAAATATTGAAGCTCTGTGTTATCTACATTTAACTTAGGATGCGGTGGCTTTATTGCATCAAAGTACCTATGTGAAATTATTAGATTGTGCCATGTTGTTTAGATGAATTATTGTGGCAAATTATTTATTTTGTACCTACAAAACTAAAAAATTACAATCTTTCTCCACACCGACAAAGTCGCGGGCATCATCTAGTGTTTTTTAAATTATACAATAAAGTCTATCTGCATACTAAAATTCTACATCAATGTCTTCCATCCATCCATCCATCAGCCTGTATGCATCCACTGCTGGACATAGGCCTTTTCGAGAGCCCGCCACCTTCTTCAGGTCATCGGACCAGCTAGGTGGAGGTCGTCCTACACTGCGCTTACCGGTACGCGGTCTCCACTCCACTCCACTCATCAATGTATCAAATAAATATTATAAATGCGAAAGTTTGGATGGATGGATGTATGGATGTATGTTTGTTACTCAATCACGCTCCAACGGATGAACGGATCTGGATGAAATTTGGCACAGAGATAGATTATAGTCTGGAATAGCACAAAGGCTACTTTTTATCCCGAAAAATTAAAGAGTTCCCGCGGGAACCGAAAAACCTCAATTCACGCGGACGAAGTCGCGGGCATCAGCTAGTATCTAAATAAAAATAAAATAAAATCGTGTGATGAAAAAAGGTGTGATTAAAAGTACCTACCAGTCAAACACGAGTGCTTACCAAATAAAAAAATCATTAAATAGCTAATAAGGCAAGGAGCAAGTAGTTAAATAAAAACTAAGCCAATGTACGTGAACAAACCATTGTTTTTAATTAGCAGCTCATGTCAGTATACTCGTTTAGCTGATCCCGATGTGCTTGGCCGACTGAAATGGGAAGATAACTTTTTTATCCGGATCGTCCGACCATTTGCAATCAATATACTACAGTCCACGAAGTTTACAATCATATAACCCTTCAAGCTGATGGACTCTCTATCTTCAAAGCCATAAGGATTGATATGGCATAAAGCTATTTGTATGTAAAGGTTGGTTCTAGAATAGATATAGGTACTTTAGAACTATCCTGATCAATCTCCTGTTTGAATTATTGCATCCTGTGTTTCTATTTCCACATTTTCCAATCCAGACTACGAAAGCTGTTATACTCGTAGATGCGAAAACAGATTTCAAATATTTAGTTGCGTATCTAAAACGCTAATCGTTGCGGAGTTCTACAAAGTTATCACATAATCCTTATAATATTAATTTGAAAGTTAGGATGTTTGTAAGTTTTTATGTTTGAGTAGGTATAGTAATCGAAATCGTTTGTCAATAGGATAATTTGACCTGTGTCAAAAAGCATGTATGAATAAATTGAGCCTCTGAATTAGCACAAAGGCTACATTAATTATTATTAATCCCGAAAAATAAAAAAGCTACGTAGCCAGGGTAATCAAAAAGCCCTAATCCAAACTGGCAAAGTCGTGGGCATCATCTAGTTTTATTTCTATTTTTTTTATATATTCCAAAAATTGAGCAACAGTGAGACTTTGTTATAGTCGGTATCAGTTATTTTACTTAACGATTTTGAACTATTCTTTTTGTTTACATTGGTGTTGACGACTTCCGTGGCGCAGTGTGTAGCGCTATTGCCTCAACGTGCGGAGGTCCCGGGTTCGATCCCCGGCAGGGTCAATTTGGGAATTTATAATTTCTGAATTTTCCCTGGTCTGGCCTGGTGGGAGGCTTCGGCCGTGGCTAGTTACCACCCTACGGGCAAAGATGTGCCACCAAGTGATTTAGCGTTCCGGTACGATGCCGTGTAGAAACCGAATAGGGGTATTGGTTTAATATTAACTGCCATGCTCCTAACAGGTTAACCCGCTACCATCTTAGACTGCATCATCACTTACCTTCAGGTGAGATCGCAGTCAAGGGCTAACTTGTAGTGGATAAAAAAAAAAACGTTTATGTGTAAAAATGACAAAAAAAATACTTATTTACTCTATACGCCTTTGCGTAACTTGATTGAACGATGACTAATTACTTTGCATCACCTAGAGACCTATCCATTCTCACTAATAAACGATTAATTAATTACGTATACGAATCGAAAACCCGTAGCAATTTAGCTTTATCAACAAATAATAGTTGTTGATAAAGCATGTAGTAGGTACCTGCTACATCAAATAAATACAAAACATCGGTAAATGCTCGCTAACTAAACACTTGTTTAACAGATAGAGATAAAACTGTGATGCATTTATCCCGCGGGACTGTAAATCACGACTGTATAACTTATTGGATGGTTGACAAGCACGAAGCGTACTGACCTAATTTTTATATGATCTGCAATGCACCAACAAGTCTACAAGTCAAAAGGAGCTTTGATTTGTGCACTGTGCATGCCTGGGAAAATGGTGACTTTGTAGGTTTTTAAATATGTATCTTGTCACTTACATTAGATGGTTTTTAGGGTTCCGTACCCAAAGGGTAAAAACGGGACCCTATTACTAAGACTCTGCTGTCTGTCTGTCTGTCTGTCTGTCTGTCTGTCTGTCTGTCTGTCTGTCTGTCTGTCTGTCTGTCTGTCTGTCTGTCTGTCTGTCTGTCTGTCTGTCTGTCTGTCTGTCTGTCTGTCTGTCTGTCTGTCTGTCTGTCTGTCTCCAGGCTGTATCTCATAAACCGTGATAGCTAGAAAGCTGAAATTTTCACAAATGATGTATTTCCGTTGCCGCTATAACAACAAATACTAAAAATTAAAAAAATATATATATTAAGGGGGGTCCCCATACAATAAACGTGTTTTTTTCGTATTTTTTTGCTCAATATTAAAAACGGTAACAGGTAGGCGGTTCAAATTTTCACAGAATATTAACTTGTATTTTACCTTTCAAAATAAATAATTAAATATCAATAAAGTAAATATTAAAGGGGGGCTCCCATACAACAAACGTAATTTTTATTTTTAATACGTCATAAATCGTAAAACTTACTACAGGTTTGTACGGAACCCTCGGTGCGCGAGTCCGACTCGCACTTGGCCGGTTTTTTTTTATTTTGGCACGATTTAAAAGCACACTTTTGTTACCCATTGAGTCAAAAGTTTTAAAACATGGTTTTGAGTTCAATTCCTTCAATTGCAAAAATTGCAATTTTGCAAAAAAAAATTGCAAAAAAATATAGGTAAGTAAGTAATTTTAAATAGAAAAAATCGTGAAGATAATATAAGGATTTAAAAAAAAATCATGAAGTTTTGCTTCGAGTTTATCTAGTGCTAAATTAAGTAATAATTAGTTTAATATTTACTCATTCAGTCAAGTCCTTCCTACCTTTTCCACATTAGCCGACACTACTCCGGATATATAATATTGACTTCAATCAATATTGACTGAAAAATACATCTAAAGGTTTACAAACCAGACGGCTTGTTTATTTTTCTTGAAAAATCTGAATGAAACTTCCGTGAAAATTCAAAATTTTTCCCTATTCTTATTTACTCTGCCAGCACTACAGAAACAAGCCTACGAATTGCAAAGTGGAGTTTATTTGTTCTACCATCAACCTACCATACCCTTGAATGTGGAAGTTGCATAGTTTGCAAGCAGGGAAACTTTTTTGGCTCAATTATTATCAACGTTCAAATATTAAAGTAGAGATTTTACTCTACAACTTTTTAACTAACGAGGCTTGAGTCTTGACTAAGAAATTCGTTTAAATTGGACATTATATACCAGGGATTCCCGAAGTGGTCCCCAAGAGGTCGATATCGGTCATTTTCGTCGATTTTAGGGGTCGACGAGGTCTAAAAATCGACCCTATTTTAATGTTTTTTTCAAAAAATAATTACCTACTTAAATATTTTTACGTAATTTGTATTAATAATTATTATATACACTTGCTATTTACTGAATTTTATGTCTATTTATTTTGTTAAATTTTGATGACAAAATATGATGTTAGGTAAGTTTACTCACTCAACCAACCGCAAAGTTTTTAAATTGGTAAGTAGGTAATTTGTATCAATAGGGAAAAAACTATCCTAGATAGGATTTTAAAGTAATTTGGCTATGGGGGTCGGGAACCGCCGCGCGAGCTCCCGGAGGCTGACGAAGTAAAAGTCTAGCCCCACTTCAGAGGGGCGGCACGGCACGGCACGTAGCGGCAAGTATTCTTTGTATGAGGTTGTATGGAGCTGGGCCCACTAAAGTGACGCGGCAGGGAGATGCACTGCGCCCCGTACAAACTCATACAATAATATTTGCAGCTACGTGCCGCGTCCCTCTGTGCATTTCAAGTGGGGCTAGACCTTTAACATTAGTCTATCACCACTGTGGTTGGCATGCTCGATTCCCGGGTCGGGCCATAATTGAGTAGGTATTGGGTTTTTCTGACTCGAAATTCTCAGTACTAGACTAGCCCGGAGTTAGGAAGTTGGTGGTGTTTCACCCCCGTGCCTCGGAGGGTGAAACACCACCAACTTTATTATCACTAACATGATTATAGTCGTTAAAGCCCGCCAGGGCTGTAGTGGTAGTGGTAGTGGTATCACCACTGTTGCAATACATGCCGGACATAATTAGCTAGTAAAGCGTAAACAGCTCAAATCTATGACCTATTATTTATCAATTTTCGTAACCTTTTACTAGTGACTTATTAAGTGCATACCACGCGTAAAATGTAATTTAAGTTTATTACAACTCTATTAGGTATAAGACATTAATAAATTGCGATATGTGAATTACCGTACGCCTTTCTTTATGAAATGATTGCTTTCCGAAATTTATCACCCTTTATGACGAGTTCATTAATGTTTTTGACACTTAAAAATTAAATAGTAAATTACTTTTACACATGATTCGAAATCTCTCACTTTTATGAATAGTTAATTCAACAAAAAGGTTAATATAAAGTTTCTTTACCACTTTAAAATGATATGGCTCCTCTTTCCTGTCACTCAAATAGTATTTGACGACCTCCCTGGCGCAGTGTTGAGCGCAAAGACGTACCACCAAGCGATTTAGCGTTCCGGTACGATGCCATGTAGAAAACGACTAGGGGTATTCCTAGACTAGTACCTATTCTGTGGCATGGGTTTAATATAACTGCCATACCCCTAACAGGTTAGCCCACTTCCACCTTAGACTGTATCATCACTTACCATAAGGTGAGATCGTAGTCAAGGGCTAACTTGTAGTGGGTAAAAAAAAACAAATTCAGAAGCAAATGACCGCTAAGCTATGGTAAACGACTTGTATTTCCCACTTTAAGATAAGTATGTCCCCAGTAATGTAGGCTAAGTGTGCACGCAAAGAATCGCGGTATTTATAAACAAAATGATTTTATCTTACATAGCTTACAAAGCTACAACATTATTTTTCATCACACCATCTCGGAAAGAGTATTTTTATTCTTCGATATCTGATGGTAAAAGCCGTTATTATCCTCTAGAGGATAAAGAAAATTGAATTTAGAACATCGTGTGCACGTTAGTAAATATCACTCGTCTATGAAGTTTGTGAATTCAAAACATCATTAAAACCTATTTACTTGTACCTCTATGGTGCCGAATTTCCATACAATCGTTTTTAATTTGTTAAAAACTCACACTCGTAACCTTCTTGGTGTACTTTTTTAATTTGCTTTGCGCGCACCATTTTCTTTCACGTCATATTGTTTAAAATTAAAACCGATTAAAAACAAGAAAATTGAAAATAAGTGAAAATCCTAAAATGAGTGATTCTAGTGACGAAGAAATTAACAGAATTGAATTTAATCTTGTGATTTTTTTTGCATTTAGTCATTTCCTCGCTGAGGTGGGATGAAAAGTTACCTTGTGATTTTTTTTGCATTTAGTCATTTCCTCGCTGAGGTGGGATGAAAAGTTACGTGTTGCACTCGAGTGAAAAGATTTTTCACCTCGTGCTCTTTTGATTCCCTCGCTGACGCTTAGGATTCTAATTTTTGAATCACTCGCTCCGCTCGTGATTCAATTTTAGAATCCTTCGCTTGCTCGGTCATCAAAATTGAGCACGCGGTTAAAAAACAACTTTTCACTCTTGTATAACAAATAACTATTTCTTGTCTAGATAGGGAAAGTGATCAATATGAGAAAAATAACCTTATTTCTTGATGAATTTTCTCAGTAGAATGTTATTCCGGACCGGTGGTAGAGTCTTGAATAAATTTATAAGACCCAAAGGCCTACATGAAAATAAAAATTAAAGTACAAAAAACATTTTATTAAATTTCAAAAATCGTGATTACTAGTATAACAGAAACAAATAAAAAATGCACTAGCTATAATACACACTTATTGTAATCTGAGCATATCCACGAAGTACGAAACTATGAGAAATGTGGCCACAGAAGCAAACGCGTTCGGAATAATTACATTATATTAGGTATTACAGCTTTTACAACTCCGACGTGAGGAAAAGTTTCCGATAGCTTTTATTTATGAGTAAGTTATTGTTGAGGCGAAGCTTCTTAACGGAAGTTTAGGATGGGAACCTAACTAATATATGAACTTACTTAATATATAGAGACTTGGATGGCAGAATAACCAATCGAAGAACTGTCGAAACCTCCTAATAATTTTAATATAATAAGTAGATATCTATCTAACGGGGTATCAGCCGAATGGGTTAACTATTTTTTTAGAGCTAAATATATCATTTGTATATTTTGCACATGTATAATTATCAAACTCCGCTAAATTTCAATATCTCAGCTCTTATTAGTTTTTTTAATGGCAGATGCTCAGAGACAGGCCAGTAACTTCGCGGCCTGCGTTCCTTGCTGCAAGGAATCCTGACAAATTAATTAAAACAATTTCTAGCATAACTTGTGACGCTGCGTTTTTCGCAAATAATGTGAGTCGTGATACTTTCGTTGTGATAACTAACTAAAAGATCAAGAATATCAAGAAAAGAATGCTCCTGCTCTTGCTCTGGTTCTATGTTCGTTTAGCCAAAGCCCACCCTATGACGAAGGACAGAAAAGGGGGCACTTATACGTCCGCGCGAAACATCAGCGTCTTGCGGGACAAGCGCTTCGTCCTGTCGCGTTAGTCTACGCATCTCTATAATAGGTAAGTACTTTTGTCAGCCAGACGAAAAAAAATTGTCCGTACTTAGTGTGCTTTCTATATATTTTAGGGAAGTCAATATTTAACAGCTCTTTACACTATGGCGATTCAATAAACAGTTCATTGTTAATTTTTAAAAAATTCTGAAAATAATGATGAAATATGAAGCTTTCAAAGCTTTATACCTACCTCTATGCCTTAGAGGCTTAGTCTAATAACTCTATAAAAAGTTAAATTTAATTAACTATACGTTTATCGTAGGTATGTGTAGAATATAACCAACAATATTTTAAGTCTTATCCGGATTAAAACATACCTACCTATATGTTTTATAATAAACGGTTTAATAATTATAACCCAAATTATACTTTATAGTTATTCTTAAAAAAGATGCGCGTTGTAAGGTAGTTGCTAGTACACAATTACTAATATTAAAATTAAACATTAAAGTAAAAATATAACAATCAGCGAAATCACTCAAACAAAATTTCCAACCACTCAAAAACTCTTAATTTCAAAATGACAACAATAAAACAGCAAAAATGAAAACAGAGCCGAGAAACAAATTAAGGAAAAAACTCACCCGGAAAAATTCGGTGTTTATTCGAACTAATCAGCAGTAGCCCAGCATCACGATCCACGGAAACCTTAACGAGATTTTGTTTCTTTCAAAATTAGTGTGGCGCGTGTCTCGCGTACGAAGTTGCACGAGCTTTGCCGGCAAAAGGCGGGAACTGACTGAGTCTCCAGTCTCGGCTTCGAGTCTCGGGCCTCGGGGATCGAGGCGTCGCGAACTACGGCCATCGCGGACCCCCTCCGGCGATTACTCCACTTTCTGTTAGGGTGTTCACGCACTAGTCGAGCCTTTTTACTAGGAAAACCTTCCTAACTTAAATTATCCAACTTCCTACAGGAAGATAGAATCCTTACTTTCCTTTTTAAAATATTCATTAAGCTGCAACGCAAGCTCTCTTGATTGTCCTTTATATGCACCACACATCTTTGGCGATGGATGGTTTCTATGACCTGACTGATTCATGACGTACATTTACTGTACTGTTTTACATAAATGATTTATTTTATTACACACATGAATATATTTAGTCATTTAAACGCTTGGGTATGTTTATAAAACAATAAAAAAAAATTAACAAAAATAAATATCGATGTGTCAAATCGATTAAAACTTTTTCATAAAGAAAGTCGATTGTTATCAAACATCGAATCAGTAACGCATTAGAACATCATTGAATCGAGCTGCCAAAAGTAAAATAAATGATTGGACAGAGAATAAACAGAACGGAATATGTTTGACAAACGATTACGATTTAGATAGATAAATTCTTAATTGCCACACATAACATAAATAACTTAATTAAAAACAAAAAAAAATGGCAGTCATAGGGACTGCCAATAGAAGTGAAAACGAATATTTAAAAAAAAACATATATATAAACCTTAAAATCAAGGAATTAAAGTTTAATTACGAATGTAGTATATTTATATTTTTAAGACTACGACCTTTTGTCTTCGTAACAACGCGAGCATGTCGGTATTCGCGAGCATGTCGGTGCTCGCGAGCATGTCGGTGTTCGTCAGCACTTCAAAAACAGAAAACAACGCGTGCGCAAATGCCGGTCTTATCACTAAAAGTGATTTACTTAAACAATTGGGGGGCTGGTCGAATTATCCATTTGATAAACGATTATGATTTTCTTACACAATCGGGGGGCAAGTTGGCAGTCTATCCACCATCCAGGACCAGTCTAAGAGCAAAAACATTCTAGATTCTGGACAGGACCAAGCGTCTTCGCGAAACGACTATATCGGAGGGAAACGACGCTTTGTCATGTCGCGCTAGTGTGTGCAGCTTCATATAAAAGTGCATTTTCGAAAGAGCAACGGCGAACTTCCATACATCAATATTATTGAGAAAAAATAATTATGTACACGTGTGAAAAAAATATATTTTTCTAATCGTCTAATATGAAGCTCACAGCAGCTAGAATTTTTTTTTAGGAGGCTAGAAAGAAAAGATATTTCGTTCTAAAGTTTTGTAGGTTCTGTGATAATGTCCATAGAGGTAATATATCTATATGGGTAATGTCACTTCTAAAAATGACAACCGGAAGAAAGCCACAGAAACAAAGACAGATGACAACCACAGACCAGTAAAACATTAGGCACAGCCACAGACAATCAGCATCAGTGCTGCCATAATATTCTTTCAATTATTACCATTCTGTTAGAGATTATTAAATAATTTAAGCAAGAAAATTAACTTAAATACACTAAAAAAAAGAGCAATACTATTATTTAGGCAAACATTGATTAAAACGAAATAATTTCAATTTTTAAAACGATACAAAATAATCTACTAATTTAGATTTATTCTAGCTACTAGGTAGATTATACATAAAATGGTAACACTAAACTGAGAAACGGGAACTAAATAATCAAAAAAGATTCCCTAAATATTTTATTTTTTTACCTAGGTTCAATTAATTAAGGTGAATACTTGATAAAATTTAAAAAAATAAGCAAATTACTTTCGTCTTTACCTTACTTGTGTACAATCAAGATTTAGTAAATGTGGACAATAAAAATTTCGCCGTTGCTCTTTACGTAGTGTGCTTTAGCTCCAATACAGAGAAATGACACCTGCGTCTGATCCGATATTTTCTTGGTTGAATCAGCGCGCGAGTTTTTTTTATAAAGCTTGTGATTTTTGGAGGCATTGATCAGATGGGATAAGTATATCGCATACTTCATAGAGAAGCTTCCTCAATGCGATATACTTATCCTATCATAACATATATTTAGGCGACATCTAGTAGTAGGTAGGACATCTATAGTAGGTGAAAGAACTTTTCGGAGCTTCCAGCGTAAATTGTTAAGCACCTAAACAAAATATGTTGTCACAACGCCAACTGCATTGACATGATAACTATTTCACGAATAGGGGCACTGCTCAATTTTCAATTCATAATATTGATACACTTTACACGATACACTGAATATTCGCCTCCTTTTCGATCCTCGGGCCCGCACTTCTTTTCTGAGGTATACGCGTTTTAAGCAATCTATACTCTAAAGTCTAAACTATACTTTATAATATACTAAAACTACACTATATACCTACTATACATTTATAATTATACTATACCATACTATAATTATAAATGCGAAATTTTTAATGAATGTATGGATGGATGTTTGTTACTGAATCACGCCAGAATGGCTGAACGGATCTGAATGAAATTTAGCACAGAGATAGATTATAGTCTGGAATAACACATACCTAAGCTACTTTGTATCCCGGAAAATTAAAGAGTTCCCGGGGGAAACAAAAACCCTCAATCCACACGGACGAAGTCGTGGGTATTAGCTAGTTATATAATATAGTACCTACTAGCTAGGAAAACATTGTGAGGAAACTTGTATGCCCGAGATTCTTCAAATTAATGTTCTCGAACTGTAAAGTCTGCCAATCCACACTTGGCCAACGTGGTGGACTATGGCCAAACCCTTCTGATTCTGAAAAGTGACTCGTGTGACTAGTTAGCTGGCATTGGGTTGAAATGATGATGATGACTATATAGGTTGCGAATTTTTAAAGTTACTTAGAACTGTTTTAGTCTTGGTTCTTGCCCTACATAGTACGCGACCACCCTTATCCTCTCTCCTGAGACAAGACCGATTTATCACGCCGTATCTGTAATCCGGGAACATCCATAGCTTGACGTCCTTCATTTCTTATGAGTTTACGAGCGTTATTCCTCTTAAGCCTGAAACAAACAAAACACGTGACAGCAGCGTGTCTAACGCGCTCTTAGAAGTAATACAAGAAAACACATTATGGACCGGACAGGGCGAAAAACGTCTGCATCATTGACTTTTATATAGAATAACTTTTATCTGGTGGGAGGCTTCGGCCGTGGCTTGTTACCACCCTACCGACAAAGCGATTTAGCGTTCCGGTACGATGCCGTGTAGAAACCGATTAGGGGTATGGGTTTATAATATAACTGCCCTGCCCCTAACAGGTTAGCCCGCTACCATCTTACTACATCATCACTTAACATCAGGTGAGATCGCAGTCAAGGGCTAACTTGTAGTGGATAAAAAAAAGTATGAAATGATTGGAAATGAAATGATTTCTTTTTTTCCACATAGAACAACTTGTGCCACTTATGATAAGTCACACTTATGATAAGTACACTTTACCACCGGGTCGGAAAGGTGATTCTACGTCTTTATTCTGATGGAGCGCGCACACTAGACAGCGCACAAAATGTCGTGCATTTCGATGCTGACGTTTTGTCCTGTCCGGTCCATAGTGTATTTTCACTTTTAGAGCCTTGCATGAATAGGACAGTGACATACGTTCAGGGACTACGGCAGGATAAAAAAATGCCCGTGGTACCTTCCAGGGACAGGGACGGAAGGAACCACGGGTAAGGAAGGGCTACAATTTATCCTGGAAAACAAAAGAGTTTCTACGGGATTATAGTTGTTATCTATGCGGCAGTATAGTTGTAGTAGTAATGGGCATCAGCAAGTTATTAATTAAAGTCTACCATCTTAGACTGCATCATCACTTTACATCAGGTGAGATCGCAGTCAAGGTCTAACTTGTAGTGGTTATAAGAAAAGTTCCTACCGTGCCATCAATTTGAAGTATTGCCATGCAGTTGTCATCACGCGTAACTAAATCATGTTACCGCATTCGAGGTCCAGTTTGATATTTTTTTACCCTTTTTTTGGCGTTTGGGTTCAATGAACTGGCTGATATCAAGTGGACAAGATAAATATTTTTAAGGCTTCGACTTAATTAAGGCACGAAATAGGACGTTGTACTGAACGCATTTATAATTTAAAATCCATACTTAAATTATGATTGCAAAAGTGTGTCTGTCTATCCGTCTATTTCGTTTTCACGATCCATCCGTTTAACATATATAATTTACTTAATTTTTATTTAGGTTTGATTCCAACTTACAAAGATATTTTACATCCCAGAGAAAGCCAGCCACAAACCTTGACGCAAATGCGACAAAATCCAACTCTTTCGGATTAATGACCCGCTATCGCGTAAATAACGAACAGACGAAAACACAGATGGATAAAAATATTTTTATTAGTATTTTATGTCCGTCTTAACTCTCTCTAAACTCAGAACTGTGACAGACTCAGAAGTTCTGAGTTCCGTCCTCTCTAAAAAGGGACACGGATTAACATTTTAATTCAAAATTCAGTATAGGTACTCCTCCGTGGGTAATACGAGTAACATTATGGTGTATTAGTGTTTCTAATGGGCCGGGGTAAATAATATTATGTTCATCACAAAATGGGCCGTTTACTTTCGCTGTATTTTCATTTAATATTTCATACATGGTCGGTCAAGTCAACTGCCTCTTTGGTCTAGCGGTTAGCACGTTCAACTGCGGCCGACGAGGTCCCGGGTTCGAGGCCCGGATCGGGCCATAATTGGGTATTGGGTTTTCCTGACTAGAAATTCTCAGTACTAGCCCGGACTTAGGAAGTTGGCAGTGTTTCACCCCCGTGCCTCGGAGAGCACGTTAAGCCGTCGGTCCCGGTTATTATCACTAACATGATAATAGTCGTTAAAGCCCGCCAACCCGCATTGGAGCAGCGTGGTGGGTCTAAGCTCTAATTCCCTCTCTCCTATGAGAGTGGAGGCCTGTGCCCAGCAGTGGGACGTTAATGGGCTGTAGTAGTAGTAGGTCGGTCAAGTAACTAAACGGAATCAGATATACCAATTTGAGGTTTAAATCCGTGTATTTCAGAAGATGTATGGCTAGTGCATGTGATATTTATAAGTAGATATAGGTACCATTAATCTATACATACTTATAACTACGTTAGTACTTAGTGCAATTAAGGAGTCCCCGCGGGTACCAAAAAACCTCAATCCACGCGAACGAAGTCGCGGGCATCAGCTAGTGTTACATAAGTTCAAATCCCAAAATAGGCTGAAGGCATAGCATAATTCCATCATCCATGTATCGTGTATAAAGCAGGAAGGTACCATGTAACGGTATGTACTTGTTAGGTAAATGTTCTGAACAAATAAAATAATGCTCGGGATAACCGTGCCTAAGCTCGAGCGAAATATAAAACCGCAAGCCATTACTGTCCTTCGTTAATTTAAAACGACACCGGAACTTAGTGCTTTTATATCATACGTGAACAATACGAGTGCAATACGACAAGGTAACGATATTTATAGAATACTAGCAGATGCCCGCGACTTCGTCCGCGTGAAATAAGTTTTTTTAATTCCCACGGGAACTCCCTAATTTTTCGGGTTAATATAATATAGCTTATGACACTCACAAATAATGTGGCTTTCTATTGGTAATAGAATTTTCAAAATCGGTTCAGTAGATCCAGAGATTACCCCCTACAACCTCACAAACTCATAAACTTTACCTTTTTGTTGACCGAGCGAAGCGAAGGTCTCTGAGTCTACTTGAGTAAATTGGCACTTGTCCGTCCGTCTGTCCGTCCGTCTGTCAGAGCCTTATAACTTCTGAATAACTGAACGTAATTACTTCAAATTTAAAAATAATATGCAAACCGATGGCCTCCCGCCGAATATGGCTTTAAAAGTTATAAAAATCTTTATTTCAGGGGGGCTCTCAGAAGCGAATGCGAAGTAAAATATTTTTTATAGCGTTACATAGGGTTGCGGTATATCATTTTAAAGATATTTAGGAATAGAGTCCAAAAATATTTTTTTTTTCATTTTACCCCTAAAATTGACGAAATGGTGGGCTTTCAAAGTGGCGATTTTCTAACGTCCAAAGATAACCTCAGAACTCTCAATTTTCTGAAAGGCTGAGCCTGAAACTTGGTCAATTATTTGAATTATATACTGTACTTGAACAACAAATACTAAAATTAGATAAATATAATAAGGAAACGAAATTATTTAATTTTTAATGTGCTTCAGTACTTTTAACAGAACTTCACAATGATGTCAATAGATGGCGCTCTGTGATACCGCGAGGTCTCAGGTCGGGGCAGACCACTACTAATATTAAGTATAGATAGACTACTGAGTACTGGATGATGCCCGCTGGAACTCCTTAATTTTCCGGATCTTAAAATCTCTCTCTATAAAAAATAATAATTGGCAGTCATAGGGACTGCCGATGGAAGTGAAAACGAATATTTAAAATAATTTAAAAAATATATATATATAAACTTTAAAACTAAGTCATTAAATTTTAATTACGAATGTACCTAGTATATTTATATTTAAGACCAGGGAAAATTCAGAAATTATAAATTTCCAAACCCTGCCGGGGATCAAACCCGGGACCTCCGCACGTTAAGGCAACAGCGCTCAACACTTCGCCACGGAGGTCGTCGTTGTTTTGATACCACGATGTCGTATAATGTTAAACCACCATAATGCACGACGACCCTTTCAGATTTAAAATAAGCTTCACGTTCTTTTTACCGGGAACTTTTTGCGAAACAGTAACAAAAAGTCGACAGTAAATTACGTTTCGGAAACTCAAAAAGAGTTTCTCAGGCCGAGGCAATTTGGAAATAATTACTTATAATACGAAAATAATTATTTTGCAATATATTTTTAAACCGATTTAAATTTTTCGGTTCGAAAGAAATTGAAGTGAGCAAAGTTAGATTATTTTAATTAATTCAAGTATTATTTTCTTACTTGAAAATTGTACTTAGGTATTAATTTTACTTTTAAGTAAGTAGCGTACGTAAGTAACTTACATCATACTAATAATATAAATGTGAAAGTGTGTTTGTTTGTTGGTTTATTGGGTTGTCCATCAATCACGCCGCAACAGGGTAACGGATCGACGTGATTATTGGCATGGGTATAGTTGAGAACCTGGAGAGTGACATTGGCTACTTTTTATTCCGGAAAACCTCAATCCACGCGGACGAGTCGAGAGCGGAGTCGCGGGCATCAGCTAGTATTGTATTAAGTTTTAAGTTACTCATGTTAGCGATTTGAGTACAACCTACAAATGCAATCGTGGCCTAACTTGAAAGTTTGTAATAACGCTTCACCGCGTAATACCTAAGCGATTTACCTCCAGATATGGGTCAATGCATTTGTCGATGTCTGTAACAATAGAAAATTACATGGCTTACCCTTCCGCCATGATGAAAGATGAAAATCGTAAAGCTTATTAATACAGTACGAGTACCCAATAGGTAGTTGCTTACTTGAGAATTATTGGAGCTTCGCAACTTCGTGCTTAAAATTGTTGAAAAAAAAAACAATAAGTGCCATTGCACATGACGACATTGCACACGACGACGAAAATCAATATAATATATTAAATTTGTTAAAATACTTAGGTAGTATAAGTTGGTACAGTTTTTTTAACAGTTTTTGGTACAGAAACACTATTTCATGCTGTATATGCTGTAATATTAAAACATAAATCAATTTTTTTTTTTTTTTATTCAAGTAAACTTTTTACAAGTGCTTTTGAATAGTCGAATGAATTTAACCGTCTATCATATTATTTTATTTTATTTTATTTGTTAAGGAAAACCAACAGCTTATTGTTCTAGACAGTCTTAAAATTAGGTAACTTATAGCTAATGACAGGTTTTCACAAATATACACTAAAAATAACAAGGGGTTATACAATCTAAAATATTATATAACATATGTGACTATATAGAATTTAGTATAATATATAAAAACTTTAAATTGTTTTAAAAAATAGAAGTAGAAATCTTTAAACATCGATAAATTTCTAACTTGTTTCAAGATCGTATATTTTGCTACCAAAGTTTATATTTAGCTTTAAAGTGCTCATTCCTAATCTAATCGATTGTTTTTGGATAAGTACCTACGTGAAAAAATTCATGACAGTAGAATACGATATAACGAAGTTGAATGGAAAACTATCACAGCTAAGTTATGTAGGCTGTACAAATTAAAAAGTAATAGTCGACCAACTTATAAAATGTTGAATGAAACATAATTGCTCAATTTTTTTTTAAATTATGTCGTACAATTGGATCTGAATAGAATTTGCATAACAAATGATACAAATTTGTTTAAAAGAACACGGAATTAACTACAAGTAAATACTACTAAATTGTGAATTAAAAAATAACGGATAGCCGTGTGCATAGACCGTTCCTGATTACGCTGCTCACAAATAATAACTCAATCTTGAGTAGTCGTTAGAATACATTTTGATTAATTAGTTTTACACATAGATTTAGGATTGGTCTCCGCTGTAGGAGCGCAGCGGAGACCAATCTTAAATCTATGGTTTAACACTCTGTTTTGGAGCTTTTACAAAAGCTTTCCTTGCCATAATTATTATATTCCGCGTTGCATATGTTCTGTCGACTGTGCAAGGAACGCATGGAACAAGAAAGCTTAAAATAATATTCAATAAGCTTATTTATTAGCCTGTTAGGCACATGTTACGCCCGATTGAAATACTGCTCGGGTTTAAAAGATGTCTAATTTAACACAAAAAAATGGCGCACGCTTTCGAGCAAAGAGTGTACTAATAAATCAGTGAATTACAGGGGCTCAGAACAGAGATAGGCGGTGAGCTCTAATTTACATACATTTCACGGCAGACGTGCTGCGAATAAGTAGCTAGCAGCTTTTTCAACAAAGTTACTATTTATCAAACTTCTTTTCTTTTGGGACGACTAAATATTTTCAAAAATGGCAGCACCTTACGATGATAAGGCTCTATTGTTAACACATTCGCTGCGGCAGCATTGGATCCTAAACCTACGGCTCGTGCGGTACGAGACAAATACTGCCCGTATCTATATTTCCTGATATGCGTTACGACCTCTATTTTGCCGTACCGGAACCTGACTTTCAAAGTCCATGGAGACGTGGAAACTCACCATATCAATGGTTTTTTTGAACAAATCGATAGGCTATATCCTCGTGTATACCTAGCTGCGGTAGCCCCGGGTTCTCTATGATATTTCGAAAGATATAGAGATTTTTCAAAATCAGTCATTTACGGCAATATATATGCCGTATAGCATAGAAGTTAAAAAATTGCTAGGGATGGGGTTTACTTCTGAAAGGACAATCGATATTTTAAAGATATTCTTTATTAAAGACACAACAAATTTAACAGTGTATTAAATCAACATAATTCTTCATAATTAGGGCTAATTTTTCAATCGTCAGATAAATTTTATCGGAGGAATAAATTTGACGTTTTGGCAGATTTTCAATACAAAACCTGTCAAAACGTCAAATTTATTCCTCCGATAAACTTTATCTGACGATTGAAAAATCAGCCCTAAGTCAACAAAATTTATTCTTCAAGTAACTATCGCCAATTTTAAAAAATATATTTAAATATAAAAAAAATAAAATAAAAAGCAGTCACTCATGTACTAAGTACAAATACACTAATTAATAAATAAATAATAATAAATACAAATAGGTTTTTTAAATTTTGATTCATATTAGGGTACCAAATTATTATAATTACTTTTTATTTTTAATCTATGATGAGATAATATAAATTAGGAACTTTAACTAAATAAAATAAATTTTAAAAACTAGGTAATTCCCTTACTCATATCATGTTTTTTACGTGAACGTCTCATCGCGTAGTTTTTTGCATAAAAAATATCGAGCACTTACGGCCAACACTAATGCAAACTGAGAGGCCGCGCGGACGCATGCAGTGAGGCGCGGGGTTGGGGGGGTACGGCAAGATAGTCGCCGTACCGCACTGAATAAAAATACTTACCTTGCTGTGCGTTACGGCAACTATTTTGCCGTACATTATTAGTATACAATATTATTATATTAAAAGCAACCATATTGAAAAAATCACTGTCTCTTTCCTACACGTACGGGAACATAGTTAGATCACCCCCGCACCGTGCGCAAAACAAGGACCACGAGCTGCCGCACTGGCTGCCCGTCAAATACGGCAAAATACTTGCCGTAACGCAGCGAATGTGTTAACATAAAGTGGTATTAATTAGGACATTATTAGATGGGATATTATTCAATAATACCTGTTTGTCCATTAGGTAATAATGACGTCATAAATACATAGTGAAAACACAAAAATGTATCGATGCAAAATATATCGATCGGTAATTTAAAATACGACGCCTTCTAAATTATATTAATCTATTTTATTAAATAAATACTTTGATTCTTAACAAACAGAAATAATAAAAATTAAAGTACTTAAAGTAATTATTAAAGTAGTAGATAAAGTTTGGCTATCCATTGCATGCGTTTATAGGTAGTTTTGATTAAATTTGTTGTTAAATGAGATTTAAAGCTAGGTACAGTGATAGGTAATATTATTTTATAAACATTTGGGTACTTAGGTATACAGGTGGGATATACACCTGTCTTGTGCGATAAGCGTGATCATTTTGTGTAACGAAACCCAAAATCTGTGTAGCACCGTGAGTTGCGGGATTTTTAACCGCTAAAGTTTATTTCGTTTGGTCATTTACTTTTTATGATAAAAGTACCGGTCTGGGGCACTTCTGTACCGTAACGTCACGCTCCGAATTCGATCGTACTGCGTCCCTAAACTCATTTTACTGATTTTTTTTATGTTTCTAATACTTACTACAATTTTTATCTACGAAAGAAGAATTATACTACACTACCAAGAAGAATTTATATGCACGACTATTGAATGCTGCACAAGTATATTATTACAATGTTTATTAAAAAGCAACTTTTTTCAAACGTCAAAACGCTCGCTTAGTATGGGATACCTACTGTTTAAAATACTGAACTGTGATGTCATCAAAATTCAACGCACTTTTTTACTTCAATCGATAGTTTAAAATGGTTTTCAAACATAAAACTAACAGGGGACGTGTGTATTACGACTTTTGGCAGATTTTATTTAATAATCACTAAAAATAATTTATTTGAATAGTTGTCAAACACCCAATTATAATATCCTTGATGCATCATTACTCGATGGGTCATCGTGAGGGACAGTGTAACGATAGCAATCCCATCTGACTATCTAAAACTCTTTCGCTATTGGCCAAAATCTATCTCGCCCCAACAAGAATACCTACCATTTGTCGTCAACTTTACCTATTTGTTTTTGTGTTACTTGAAATCCTAAATAAAGATCTATTTATTTATTTACCATAAAATTCAGCCAATCACAACGATTTAGATAGTAATAACAATTCATGCAGCTTTTACGTAATAGGGCTAAGTACCCACCAGTTTAACTGACAAGAAGAAAATCGAAGCAAAAGAAAAGAAGTACCTACTAATGCCCGAACCGCGGGGTATATTTTATTTGGTTTTAGCATCGACCATACAACTAATAGACTCCTCATATAGGGCGAACACTTTCAGACAACACGTCAGACTTAATAGGTCTTATATAATTCCACGCCCTTGTAACAAAACCTACCGAGTTATTTAAATATTAATTAGAGTATATCGATAATTAATTATCGATAAATAATTATTAGGAGTTAGTACCCCATCCCATTTGATTTATGATTTTTTTGACCTTGAGTAGACCAATCAGCGTTTAGTACCCCGCGCCCGCTTACTTGAGTCATTTGACTGAATTGTTTGCAATACGAAAGCATAGTAATTAGGCGTCTATTGGTTGTGTGGTCGATGGGTTTTAGACAGTTTGATACGAAAACTTTAAGTGCAATGTTACCCAGTCCAATCCTTGCAAGAGTCCAATTTTCCCAATAAAGCTGACAGGCGGGTATATAAACTATACTTATGCAGTATTATCTGCAAGTGTGCTTGATAATTGACTGTTAATAGTATTTAGCGTTCAACTACAGGATCCATATCCATACTAATATCCATATCCATTCTAATATTATAAATGCAAAAGTGTGTCTGTCTGTCTGTCTGCTACGCTTTCACAGTCCACCTATTCAACCGATTTTGATGAAATTTGGTACAGGGATAGGTTATATCCCGGGGAAGGACATAGGCTACTTTTTATCCAGGAAAATTAAGGAGTTCCCGCGGGAATCGAAAAACTTAGCCCACGCAGACGAAGTCGCGGGAATCATCTAGTTATAAATGCGAAAGTGTGTCTGTCTGTCTGTCTGTGTGTCATCCGTTCAACCGATTTTGATGAAATTTGATACATTGGTAGGTTGTATCCCGGGGAAGGACATGTTTTTAACCCGGAAAATTGAAGAGTTCCCGCGGGAATCAAAATACTTAATCCACGCGTACGAAGTCGCGGGAATCATCTAGTATATTAAATATGCCAGAAATTATACGTAAGTTACAGCTTTTGATGTAAAGTCGTTTTTGAGATAACATCCGGGACACAGTCGGTCTACGAAAAGCACCTTTGGTAGACCCCCAAATCTTCAATTTATGTACTTAGTAAAAATTAAATAAAAATATTTTTGAAACTAGGCACTTGATACTTGGCTACCAGTTGATACATTTTTTTTCTGCGATCTCACCTGATGGTAAGTGATGATGCAGTCTAGGATGGTAGCGGGCTAACCTGTTAGGGGCATGGCAGTTATATTAAACCCATACCCGGTTCTACACGGTATCGTACCGGAACGCTAAATCGCTTGGCGCCACGTCTTTGCCGGTAGGGTGGTAACTAGCCACGGCCGAAGCCTCCCACCAGGCCAGACTAGGGAAAATTCAGAAATTATAAATTCCCAAATTGACCCTGCCGGGGATCGAACCCGGGACCTCCGCACGTTAAGACATCAGCGCTCAACACTGTGCCACGGAGGTCGTCAAACATTTGACAGTATCAACAAAAGATTACATAAATCCACGTAAGATCCGCGGCTTCGATCGTCCGCTAGATACGGAGACCCCGTGCAACTAGTTGTGTCATTTGTTGTAGAACACCGCCATTATGCCATTAACAAGATAAGGTTCACCTTTCAACTACCTACCTAGATAAATGAGTGCGTGCTACACGACCCGGGTTACGTATGACTATTCATCTCAACCTGTCTCAACACATCGCTGGTCCAATACTGAGCAAGGGCAAGAAGCTTACCACCACCACCACCACTACAGCCCATTAACGTCCCACTGCTGGGCATAGGCCTCCACTCTCATAGGAGAGAGGGGATTAGAGCTTAGACCCACCACGCTGCTCCAATGCGGGTTGGCGGGCAAGAAGCTTAATTCGCTATAATCCGCCAAAGCAGACAATAAGGATGATGACAACTCAATCAAATAAGCAACTCTTTATCAAACTTAAAAACGCACTTCTAGCACATGAGTAGATAAGTGCTTCTAGTATGGAAGTTGTATGAAATTCACAGATGTGACGTCATCTTTCAACGCAACTTTAAATCTATATTTTAAAATGGTTATCAAACTTAAAACTAACCGAGGATGTGAATTTTAGGTCTTTTGGAAGACCCTCTATTTAATGATCAGATAAAAATAATTTACATATTTTTGATATTGGCATCATCCCTATTCTATGGAGGTGGTACAACGTGGAGCTTGCACTTTTTATCCTGTAAAATAAAGGTTCAAAAAATGTATTCCACGTGGACGAAGTCGCGGGCATCAGTTAGTACAAAATAACAAAGATCTGTTAATATGCGTTTCTCTTGTAACTGTCTCGCTTGCACCTGATGTTTGTAGGTACCCGGGTGATGGATTGCAGGTACCATTTTTTCCATCATCCATCAAATCTGTTAAAAGCTACATAATAGCACGATACTGGTAAATTAATGGAAATCATTCACGACCCTTAGTGATGCGTCAATAGGTACGAGGAAGAAAAAGAATCGAAAGCGCATTCTTCTTCATAGAGACATGAACTCATGGAATTTAACTTTATCTGGCTGTCAGCAAGACAATAAATGGATTTTCATCGTATGCGTTCATGTATATAATATCACTAGCTGATGCCCGCGACTTCGTCCGCGTGGATTGAGGTTTTTTGGTTCCCGCGGGAACTCTTTAATTTTCCGGGATAAAAAGTAGCCTATGTGCTATTCCAGACTACCTATAATCTAACTCTGTGCCAAATTTCATCCAGATCCGTTCATCCGTTGGAGCGTGATTGAGTAACAAACATACATCCATACATCCAAACTTTCGCATTTATAATATTTATTTGATACCATGGTGCCATGCAAGATAATAAAAACCTTTTCAACGTCAGCTGCATAGTGGAAATAAAGGTAAAACCGTAAAAGCCAGATGAGTCAAACTTAGAATTTAGCACTATACGAACCGCAGTATTTCTAGCGAAAGTTTTAAAGGGAACTTGCATTATGAGCTTAGGTAAATAAGCTTCAAAGTTCGTCATAATATATTTCATAAGTCATGCGAGTTATATAGCGTATATTCTTTATGCACGTATAATAAAATCCGTAGATACTTCCATACTTACCTACTAATATTATAAACTAGCTGATGCCCGCGACTTCGTCCGCGTGTTTTAAGTTTTTTTTATTCCCGCGGGAACTCCTTAATTTTCCGGGATAAAAAGTAGCTTATGTTACTCTCCAGGTCCTCAACTATACCCATGCCATAAATCACGTCGAACCGTTGCTCCGTTGCGGCGTGATTGAAGGACAAACCAACAAACAAACACACTTTCGCATTTATAATATTAGTATGATGCGAGAGTGCAGTTTGTTGGTTGGCCGCCGCAACGGAGCAAAAGATCATGATGTGATGTGTTGTATAGCCTGGAGGGTGACATTTGTCTCAGAAAATAAGATTTCCCCGGGATTTTTACAACCTAAATCCGCCCGGGCGAAGTCACGGGCATCATCTAGTATTTTACATTTTACGAGTTTTTCCTCATTTTCGTCAGTGTGGATGTATTTATTTTTTAAACCCCGTGGGAAACCTTTGTTTTCTGGGATAAAAAGTATCCTATGTCTGATGCTAGCTATCAATATGTCTGCGTTGCAATGAGCTAAGTATGCCGTCCTATACTTTCGATAGTAGGCCCTTTACGGTAGCGCCATGCCAATCTTTCGATCTCAAGCCTTTTACCCGACATCACTGCGAGTTCCCGTGGAGGTCGCAATCTTAGAGCACATCAGAATCCCAAAGTTTATAGGTTTCTTACAAGAACTATGCCAGCATTTCTGCCCAAATGGTTCACAGAGGAATTATTTTCCTTGTGCGGTTAAATAAATGTCAAATCGCTTCATATTATATTTCGTAATACGGAACAGCGTGAATGAAAGTATAATAAATCCAAAATATAATGTAGCAGGCAGGTGAATTTATGTTCTTGGCAATAATCTAAAAAAGTATCAACATGAGAACGATAAATGGCCCCCACATATTGTGCTTTATACGCGAAAATGTCTTGTAAAGTCTCCTAATAATTCTTACAACCAGTGGGAATTAGGCAAAATAATAACATTTTTTTAAAATGATTAACAACTCATATAATTTAAGTTTGTCGACCCAAAACTAACTAAGGGACTTTCTCTGGGACGAATCGTGGACAATTAACGTAGCTAATTATAAATGCAATGTGTGGACAACTTGTTTAGAGACGACGTCGTGTGTTTTATTGTCATGTTAATTATCTGGGTTAGTCTGTCCCGGAGAGTGGAGACTTACATTCTCACGATATTTACATTACTTGAAAAGGATTACAAGTCTAGACACATGAACGTGATAGACGTGATCGTTCCAGACAATAAAGGTACAGGCCGGCCTCACCGCATTTTATGATTCTAATGGGGAATGGGGGTAGGTATTTGACCACTAGTCAAATAAATAATTTTTCATCCCACCATCTCGGAAAGAGTATTTTTACTCTTCGATATCTAAGCCGTTATTATCCTCTAGAGGATAAAGTAAATTGAATTTAGAACATCGTGTGCACGTTAGTAAATATCACTCGTCTATGAAGTTTGTGAATTCAAAACATCATTAAAACCTATTTACTTGTACCTCTATGGTGCCGAATTTCCATACAATCGTTTTTAATTTGTTAAAAACTCACACTCGTAACCTTCTTGGTGTACTTTTTTAATTTGCTTTGCGCGCACCATTTTCTTTCACATCATATTGTTTACAATTAAAACCGATTAAAAACAAGAAAATTGAAAATAAGTGAAAAACCTAAAATGAGTGATTCTAGTGACGAAGAAATTAACAGAATTGAGTTTAATCTTGTGATTTTTTTTGCATTTAGTCATTTCCTCGCTGAGGTGGGATGAAAAGTTACGTGTTGCACTCGAGTGAAAAGATTTTTCACCTCGTGCTCTTTTGATTCCCTCGCTGACGCTCAGGATTCCAATTTTAGAATCCTTCGCTTGCTCGGTCATCAAAATTGAGCACGCGGTTAAAAAACAAGTTTTCACTCTTGTATAACAAATAACTATTTTGTGATTATTAAATAGTGGATCTCCCAAAAGACGTAATATCCACGTCCCCTGTTAGTTTTATGTTGT
Source organism: Erebia ligea (assembly GCA_917051295.2). NCBI lineage: Eukaryota > Metazoa > Arthropoda > Insecta > Lepidoptera > Nymphalidae > Erebia > Erebia ligea. The sequence continues at coordinate 4,673,153 of OU785232.1, forward strand.
ATATATGGTACAAGTACCTAAGTAATAATCCAAGCCACTTGAATTATTTTATTTTAAGTACCAATTTGTGGACTGTTTTGTCCGCTTGAACAGATAGGTTGAGCTGGCATTATTACTTAAAGATTGTAAGTAAAATGTAACTGTATCACATAGGGATACGATCTTTAACTAACTATAATAAAAAAGGTCGCATCATAGATAAGTAGAACATAGAAGCATTTCATAGATTTCTTATGGGATTTCATATTCACAGCTTTGATTTTGTATATACATAATCAAACATTCACAGGTTCACTTTTTTGTAAATAGGTAGGTTGGTACTGCGATAATATGAACATGTGCACCTAGCTTTAAAATCTATGAAAATAAAAAATGGAAACATCGATCAAAGAGAAAAATAAATAAACCAAAATAAAGCGTTATTGACGTTTATTGAAATTGTCATGTCGGAAATCCCGCCGTAAATCTAGTCGGCGCCGCAAATGTATTTGTAAAATAGATATTTATGTTATTTATTTTAAATTACGTACTTATTCAAATAAAAGTGTAAGTTGCAATATCATTTTATGTTTTGTGATCTAGACAGCAGCTGTAATTAGCGGTAATAATATACACGTCATATAGAACTATCAATAGCATAGACATTATTATAATATGTGTATTATCTATGTTATATCAATAGATAGTAATTTTAACGACCTCCCTGGCGCAGTGTTGAGCACCGTTGTCTTAAAACGTGAGAAGTCCCGGGTTCAATCCCCGGCAGGGTCTGGCCTGGTGGGAAGCTTCGGCCGTGGCCTATTACCACCCTACCGGCAAAGACGTGCCGCCAAGCAAGTCATCGAGAGCGGGTGTCTCTCAGAATGAAAAGGGTTTAGTAATGGGTTTAGTCGAGTGGGGACTGGCAGACTTCATCACTATAGAGAACACTCAGGCATGCAGGTCTCCTTATGACGTTTTCCTTCACCGTTAAACAAGTAATATTTTAAGCTTTTTGAAGCTTTTCAAAGTTAAGTATATGCTTTTGAAGTATAATCAATTATTATTGTTAAACGCACATAACTCCAAAAACTTATCAGTTTTTACTCTCTTTTTGAGTTTCCATTATAGATTTAACTAGCCAGTTTTGATATTATCCTGAAGAAATATTTGGCTGTAAATTATAACCGCACTTACGTTATTAGCCTTCGTTGCTAGTGCGTCCTAATTAAGATATTAACGAGGAAAAGCTGTTATCAAGTGAGATCTAAAAACATTATTTTATCTAAGAAAAAGGTAACTAATATTCTGTGCTAGTACCCATGTGGATAATCCCACTCTTTCGTTATTAAAGCTCAAATGAACTCGTGCTCTCACAATCCAATTACAGAGCTGCCAACACTGGCCCGAGGGTAGTTGAAATTGATTGTTTCGGGTAGATTTTCCGCCATTGAATTTAAATCTATATTGTTATTACCATTATCTTCAATGAAACGCGCACTTTAACTTGCGCTACCATCTAAGTCTGCATCTTCACTTGCCATCAGGTTAGATCGCAGACAAGGGCTAACTTGTAGCAGAATAAAAAAAATCAATGCCGTCGTTATCAAAAGAACTAAACTCAGAAAGGAATCAACGAAATCGCATTTTAAAAATTAACGTGTTGATCGGTACCCTTACTCTAAGTTTTAATTCGATTGATCGTATTTAAGCATTCGATGATATTAGCGTCAAAGTAAAACTAACCTTAAATGCATTGTTTTAGAGCTCAATATGTGTATGCGTATGCATTCACATACGTTTACGTATACGATATTTTTCCAAATTAAAATCGGTTGTACTGAATTTGTGTTTTTAAATCAAGGACTTTTGGATACATTTTACTTTGCCGCTAATGTCATCGAATTCTTATACGATCAATCGAATTAAAACACAGACTAATCCCACGGATTAAATGCATGGAAATGCTGTAAAAGCGAAATGTATTAGACCGGATCTCATGCAGGACATTTCCCACAAGCGCCGAATGAATTATACGTGTTACTAGCAAACTCCACAAGTGTGCAAAGTTGACATTGCCCGGGTAAACTCCACCAAGCCCGTGGGCAGAATTTTCGTAGGTTTATAGGTACTTCGATCCAACAATTATTAATAATGGTATCAGTTCAACAACAACAACAATTCAACAATTACTACACAACACAACAGTTCAACAATTCAACAATTATTAATAATGGTTCTAGGATCAGAGTTCACTTTTATTCGTGCTTATTCGACTGCACGTCGCGATCTAAAAAGTTTATATTAGATATAGTGAATCTTAAGTAAATCGTAATTTTATTTAAAACGAAGAAAAATTTATCATTGTAATTGAAACAAATAACTTAATTTTATTCTTTACATTGTATTAAGAGACCTAAATTTTACATAAAGGTTTTTTTATTGAAATGCCCTGTGACTTTCCGTTTTAATCTTGTCAGATGGTTTTATTTCCATCCAATAATTGTTTATTATTTTATTAGGTTCTTAGAGATAATTTTAAATCGATTAACTAAGAACTGAGATCAGAACCCAGTTCAAGTTATGTGAAAAGCCCCCGGCACCTGGCCAGTGAAAACTTTCAAATTCTTAGGAACTTTTCCTGTGACATAAACAAATTATTCATAAGCAAAATTTCACTCTTTCTATATAAATAATGCATGCAGCGTTTGACCATGACCGAAGTTACAAATGCCATGAATACAAAACAAAGTACAATGGCGTGCATTTCTCCTACACCTTCGATTTCCCGTGATGCCGATTGTTTAGTATGGACGGGCATGCTTTAAAGCTTTGTTGTTAACGTTAATTGATCCTTTGCGTTATAAATCTGATCGCACATCTGCCAGATTATAAAATGCGGCACGGACTGCATAAACGTATAACTTTTGAATTTGAGTGTTCTGACTATACCGCTACCGTGTACTGCCAAAGCCTTGGTGCCGCAACTCGGCGTTCTGGTACGAGATACGATGCCGCGTGTAACATGGGAAAAATGCATAACCAAAAAAAAACCAAACCAACCAAATACCCAAAACCAAATGCATAAAGTCATATTAACCGCTGGGTCACCATACCTAACCTAGTTATTAAGACTGCAACCTTAGCAATAAGGAAATAATTAACACTTACTATAACTTTGAAGAGATCAATTGTGAGGATAGCTACATGCCTGAAATCTCTCCTTAACGTTCTCTACGGTATGTGAAGTCTGCCAATCAGCATTTGGCCAGCGTGATGGACTAAGCCCTTTTAATACATAGTAGCCCGTTCATTTTTTAACTTAATATTTTGTAACTTTTATATTTTGTATCGTTGCAGAGTTTTTTTTATTTAAGCTCTATTCCATAAGCTTCATATAACATGTCATGGAGCAAATCGAGGGAGAGTTCAGCGTAAGTTTTTAAAATTAATTAATTAATTAATACGATTTTATTTTCATGTTTCATGCAATTACTAGATAATTCGCACGACTTCATTCCCTTATATTATGTAGGTTTTAAAAAATCCCATTGGAACTCTAATTTTTCTGAATCTAAAGCAGTCTATTCCCAATAATTACCTGTAAGATAATGGAATGGAATGTATTATATAGTATATTTTGTCTTCGCCAGCTAAAGTTTTTGAGAGCGTGTTACAAGATTTATTATATAAACAAGTTAATTTACACCTAAGAGATGAGCAACATGGCTTTAGAAGTAAGCGATCAGTAAATAGTAACCTGTTAATATTGGTTGACTTCATTTCCGATTGCTTGGATCACGGTAGTCAGGTTGATGTGCTGTATTTTGATTTCCGAAAAGCATTTGATAGAGTCAATAACGACATTTTATTAACAAAGTTAAGTAAAATTGGTTTTGCTCCTAATCTTCTACAGTTAATATCAAGTTACCTCCGTGACCGAAAGCAATTCGTTCGACTTGGCATCTATGAGTCTGAGCAATATCATACACGTTCTGGTGTTAGTCAGGGCTCGATATTAGGACCCCTTCTATTTTCGATAATGGTTGACGACCTTCCCTCAGTACTCAATGTGGCTCGGTGTCTGTTATATGCTGATGATTTAAAGTTATACTCCAAAATAGAATCAGAGGTGGATTGTGTCGCTCTTCAAAGAGACCTTGACGCAGTGATTCGTTGGAGCGAATGTAATAAAATGGAATTTAATATATCCAAATGCTCAGTAATGACCTTCCATCGCAATAAGCGCCCTATCAACTTCGCTTATAGAATGGGTACTGAACTGTTGCCTAGAGTTACTCTCATAAAAGACCTAGGAGTTACCTTTGACCCTAAACTTACTTTTCATAGTCACATCTCTACGCTCGCCTCCGAATCGTTTCGACGGCTGGGATTTGTGTTGCGGAATACCCGTGACTTCCATGACCGCCGCACTATAAAACTATTATTTGATTCGCTTGTGCGTAGCAAATTAGAAACCAGCTCTTGTGTCTGGAATCCTTACGAAAGTACATACGCTCTTCAACTCGAAAAAGTACAAAAAGTCTTTCTGAGATACCTATACAAGCGTGTCTATGGATATTACCCCTACCTTTATCCCACAAAGTTTTTGTTAGGTCACTTGGGATTTAATGCACTGGAAACCCGGCGAGCTCGTGACCAACTCGTCACTATGTATAAAGTGCTCACAGGGAAAATAGATTGCCTGGAGCTTCTTAACAAGGTGTGCCGCATATGGGCACCTAATAATTACACCCAACAGCGTCAGTGCCGCTGTCGCCGACTTTTCGCTGTCCGGCCTTGCCGCACTGTGTCACGTGCTAGGTCCCCAATACCGCGCACGCTGACCGCACTGAATAATATGTTGCTGACCGAGTCTCCCTGTGATATATTTGCAGACCCATGGAGCATGGTTGTGAGTAGGTGCTTGAAGTTTTGCGAGGGTTTCAACTCGCAAACCATGCAGCTCTCCTAAATAATAATTGTTAATTTTATATTATTATTCAAATTTTTAATTATTTTTAATTTTAATTTTGATTTTAATTTTTAATTACCTATGTTATTAATTTAATTTGTGTGTGCCATTTTTCAACAAATTTTGTGTGATTTTAATTATTTTAATTTTTAATTAATTATTATTATTGTTATCAATTGTATCAAAGTTGTGCTGTGTAATTTTATTAATTAGTGTAATTGGCCTGTGCCGTACTAATTAAAATAAAATAAATAAATAAATAAATAAATAGTACTTTGTAGTTTGAGTAGGTATAATAAAAAATATGCTAATATTATAAATGCAAAAGTGTCTGTCTGTCTGTCTGCTATGCTTCTTGTTGTGTCCCGGAAAATTAAGTAGTTCCCGCGGGAATAAAAAAACAAGCTTATGAAGTCGTAGTCGTCGATACTATAGTTGATGCTAGCAACTACTTAGTATTTTATAATATTACTAGCTGATGCCCGCGACTTCGTCCGCGTAGATCGAGGTTTTTCGGTTCCCGCGGGAACTCCTTAATTTACCGGGATAAAAATTTGCCTATGTGTTATTCCAGACTATAATCTATCTCTGTGCCAAATTTCATCTAGATCCGTTCAGCCGTTGGGGCGTGATTGAGTAACAAACATCCATACATCCATACATCCATACATCCATACATCCATACATCCATACATCCATCCAAACTTTCGGATTTATAATATTTATTTGATGTATTAAGTTTTTCAGTGACCTAAAGTCAATAAGTTAATTAGGCGTTTCATGGAATTTTATATCAAAGCTCATAAATCTATGACTATGAAAAAAAAGTGAATAATCAAGCCTTGTTTGCAGAGCCGGGACAAAGCGAACGTCACAATGGGAGGATTTGATGAGGAAGTTCTCAGAAGCGCACAAAGAGGAATGCAGCAAGTAAGCGAACTGAACAAACTTTTGTTTCACGTTTTCAGAGTATCCACGCTTAGTGCAACTACTTAAAGATCATGCAAGAAACATCCATGTAGAATTATTTAAACAGTTTTAAATAATTATGTTAATTACCCAAAAATATTGCAAATGAAAGAATTAAAAAATATATCTAACAGCTACACCTTTGATTTCCCAAAATTAGATATCGCAGACAATCAGGCGATAAGAAAACCATAGCTAAAAGGTATTTTTTTTATCTAAGGTCATTTCATCAAAGGTGACCACAGAATTTTTCAAGAATTTCTACAAACCATATTCTTGTATGTCATTGGTCAAAGCGAAATCGTAATTATGTTCACATAAAGACTATACTGCCGCGAGTTTCCCACTCATGGAGACATCGCAAGTATAGGATTTACATAAATCTATCGATCAGCAACACCTCTCTATACTCCTTAGAGTCATCCCTATATTTTGGCAGGTTTTCATCCATGGACATTCCTCGGGTGCAAAGATCCATGAAGCAGTTTCCAACCGGGTCTCAATACGAAGGCACTTGGGACTTGCTTGGGATGAGTGGTTATGGAACTTACAAATTTCCGAATGGTAAGCGATTTTCAGCTTATGCTCATTGAAAGAAATTCCGCATAATACCTATATCTACTATTATTAGTGTGTGCTACGCTTTTACGGTCCATCTTTTAAACATACTTTAACACACCGATAGCTGCATCCCGGAGACCAACAAAGGCTACTAGAACCACAGAATAGGTAATCTAGAACTTCCTGCAAACTAGAAAACTTCCCTCGGGGTATTTAAAAAACCTAAATCCATTCGGGCGCAGTGCCGTATAGATAATGCCCTAAAAGTTAAATATAAATATTATGATAGTAAAACATATTTCATGTTGCTAACATTTTGTCCCTTCAATTAAGTTCGTATACTTAACTAGGTTAACCGGACTCGCCATACACGTGGGGTCAAGATGGCTACAAGGATCGTTTCCCTACAAGTACGTCGTTATGCTTGGAAAATTTGTCCGTTCTCGTTAACCTGAATATTTGCTTGGACACTAATATTATACCGTTCCACACTTATAAAAATGCGAAAATGTGTTTATAAATGTGTGTTGGTTTGTTGCTTTTAACTGAAGGCTAGACCACTAAACAGACGTGAATTAGCAACAAAGATAGATAGCTTATACTTGTACGGTGTACCCCTTGACTGAAATCATACCTGTTGGCACAAATTATAAGTATCTATTTTGTCCTGTTGGTAAGAGACAATGCATATTTTAGACAAATCTTAGCTGATGTAAACATGGTAACCTGTAAGGGGAATAGAATTTCTTTTAAAACCATAAAAGAATTTCTTTTCTAACTAAATCTACCCATTATTAGAATAGGGATGATGCCTATGTTAAAAATAAATTATTTCTTCCGATTATAAAATAAACGGTCTTCAAAAGATCTCAAATTCACATCTTAGGTATGCTCGTTTTATTTTTGATAATCATTTTAAACTAATGAAAAAAATTCGTTGAAATTTGCGTAACAACTATGTATTACCTACCACAGAGTAGGTAATAGTAATATTACATACAAACTTCCATACTAGACGCGCATTTTTAAGTTTGATACAGAGTTGCTGATTTGATTGAGTTAAACCCTATTGTTTTGACATGCTAAATAATCAGCAAGAATGCAACTCCGCAATGAGAAGCGCAGCGCTGCCAATTCCCAACTAGGTGGACGGATGGCATCAAACGAGTCGCGGCACAAGACCGCGGCCTGTGAAAGTTCTTTTAAGAGACCTATGTGTCTCTAGCACTGGATTTTTATCGCTTGACGACGAAACTCAATTTTACTGAGGGAAAAATATCTTGATCTCAAGGGAAAACTAAAAATTCTACACGGGTGAATTCGCTGTCAACGGCTTGTGGAACATAAAATGGTCATATACGAGCCCATTTTGCAAAATTAATGTCCTGGGTACAATTCTTAGTGGACACAATTTACAGGGCAATCCTTTGTAACTACAATGGACGGACTTACTTTTTTAAGACTTCAGACTGCCATGATCTAATATGAGTACTACTTTAATTTTTCTTGATATAATACATTTATCGTCTTGCAGAGGTTGTCTACGAGGGTGAGTTTGACGACGGTATGTTCCATGGCGAAGGGGACCTGATATACCCTAGCGGGGTGGTTCTTCGGGGAACTTGGAAGAAAGGGAGGTTGACAGACAGGACACTCATCTTTGCCGATGGGTTGGAGTATGACGAGATGGACTGGAAGTATTGTAGGACGCCTGATAGACGGTAAATTTGCTTCTTTTTTTCCTATGCACGTTTCACTAAAAAAGATTCATCCATATACCTACGTGAGTCTTGAGCCCTTAAACTCACTTTAGAATCTAAGCAATTTCAAAGATTGATACTGAGGAGCCAATTTATGCTACGCGTAGGATAAAATATAGGATAGGATATTCCTATATTATAGATAATGCGTTTGGTATCTCGTTTCTCGTCAATCTTCTTATAGCTTCTACTATCTATAACAACGGTCCCTTAACCTCAGTTAAGTTTTAGGTGTCGATAGGGAGTATAACCTCCTTTTTTTATACTATAATTAACTACCTTACAATAATATGTTGTACAGGGTCATCTCTACCATCGTAGGTATAAGTACAGAAAAATTGTGATGTGTATGTGTAATGCTTTTCACGAAAAACTTTTCTGTTTACGGTCGTATTGAGTCCAATCGAAAGTTGAAAATTTTTCGCAATCGAACTTTGCACGATCAATCAGTCTTTGGCCGCTATCCTGTAACGAGTTTGTCCAGTGCCAGCAAACACAAAAAAGGGAACCTCTTTTGGCGATCACGATGTTTGGCTCTATGAGTGCAATTGCATAACGATTGTCGCTAAATCATCCATTATTTCACCCTAATTCAAGTTTACATTCAACATTGCAGTATTGTAATTACGTAAAATCTGGTTGCCAATAATTTCTTAGCACCCCCATTTAGGCTTCATAGGTACTTTAAACTCTTTTTAGGGTTCCGTAGCCAAATTTGGCAAAAACGGAACCCTTATAGATTCGTCATGTCTGTCTGTCTGTGTGTCCGTCCGTATGTCACAGCCACTTTTTTCCGAAACTATAAAAACTATACTGTTGAAACTTGGTAAGAAGATGTATTCTGTGAACCGCATTAAGATTTTCACACAAAACTAGAAAAAAAACAATAAATTTTTGGGGGTCCCCATACTTAGAACTGAAACTCAAAAAAAATTTTTTTATCAAACCCATACGTGTGGGGTATCTATGGATAGGTCTTCAAAAATGATATTGAGGTTTCTAATATCATTTTTTTCTAAACTGAATAGTTTGCACGAGAGACACTTCCAAAGTGGTAAAACGTGTCCCGTGTATATGATGTACATTATCATGCAAACTTCCACCGAAAATTGGTTTGAACGAGATCTAGTAAGTAGTTTTTTTTTAATAATTTAAAACTTACTACAGGTTTGTACGGAACCCTCGGTGCGCGAGTCCGACTCGCACTTGGCCGGTTTTTTTTTTATTCCACTACAAGTTAGACCTTGACTGCGATATCTCCTGGTGGTAAATGATGACCGATGATGGTAGCGTGCTAACCTGTTAGGGGTATGGCAGTTATATTAAGCCCAAACCCCTAATCGGTTTCTACAAGGCATCATACTGGAAAGCTAAATCGCTTGGCGGAACGTCTTTTGCCTGTAGAGTGGTAGCTAGCCACGGCCGAACCCGATCAGACCAGAGAAAATGCAGAAATTATAAATTTCCGAATTGACTCTGCCGGTGATTGAACCCGGGTCGTCCCACTTGTATGACGTCACAGTGCTCAAAACTGCGCCAGGGCGGCGTAAAAAAAAAATCTGTGTAAATTGTGTTGCTCTTGTGTGCTTACTATTTTTTTCTTTCTTTCCTTAAGATTTACGATAGAGTATGAGAAAGGTCTCCAACCGGCTGGGGAGTCTTTCCTGACAGCAGAACAACCTACGCGCCCCGTACCACCAGGGTATTATGATACTGGAGATGGGTTCTACGACCCGAAAACCAAAGTTGTATACAAAGTCGACGATCTCAGTGCCATTGTAAGGTAATAATTATAGTTTTTACTTAGATCTATAATTACATTACTAGATGATTCGTCTGCGTTCATTAAGTTTTTTTTATACCCGCGGGAATTCCTGAATTTTCGGATAAAAAGTAGCCTATGCCAACGCTGCATTTAACGCGCTCCGATGCAGCATGGTCACCATTGTAACACGAATCAATGGGGTGATTAATCCATAAAACACGATTTAAAAGCAACAGAGGATTATCCTAATTATTTTGTTGGGACTTTATCAGAACATTTAAATGATTGATGACATATTTTTATTACGATAACTAGCTGATGCCCGCGACTTCGTCCGCGTGGACTAAGTTTTTTCGATTCCCGCGGGAACTCATTAATTTTCCGGGATAAAAAGTAGCCTATGTATGTATGTATGTATGTATATTATTTATAGCTGATGCCCGCTACTTCGTCCGCGTGGAATAAGTTTTTCAGTTAATTTTCCAGGATAAAAAGTAGCCTATATTACTATCCCACGGTATAATCCCCCTATAATGGTGAAATACGTACTACTTCATATTTTAACGAAAGCCCAAATGCTGTTTTATGGCTATAACTTGAGAAATGAAGGATTTTCATACAAACTCTCAACCCCTATTTCACCCCTTCAGGGGTGGAATCTTGAAAAACTGTGAAACACATAATATGTTTTCATTTTCAACCCGCAGCTCATATATATCAAGTTTCATGGTTATAACTTGAGAAATTAAGGACTTTCATACAAATTCTCAACCCCTATTTCACCCCTTCGGGGGTGGAATTTTGAAAAACTGTGAAACACATATGTTTTCATTTTCAACCCGCAGCTCATATAACAAGTTTCATGGCTATAACTTGAGAAATTAAGGACTTTCATACAAACTTTCAACCCCTATTTCACCCCTTCGGGGATCGAATTTCGGGATAAAAAGTATCCTATGTCCTACCTCGTAGTATGGGCTCAAATCGTGCCAAGTTTCGTTTGAATTCATTCAGTAGTTTCGGCGTGATGCGCGGCCAAGATACAGACAGACAGACAGACAGACAGACAAAAATGAAAAAAATTACAGATTTGGCTTCAGTATCGAATAATGAGTGCCCTCCAAAAAAAAATTTCAAAATATCTTCAATGTACAGAATTGGACCTGTCACAGTTTTATTATAAGTATATAGATTAAATGGACTACAAATCTTTTCATAACATTAACATTTTTAATATCTCTCAAAAATCGCATCACAAAATAAACGATGAACTGTAAAGTTAAATTGAAAATTCACTACATTATCGTTACTTTGAAACATGCGACGGACTATGGAATTAATTAAGACTGATTAATCATTTTACCGACGAATCATTTATCAGCGTGTCGTAATTAAATAAAATTAAAGCTCATTCGCCATTTATTCATAACTGATTCCTCCGATTTGTAGTATTCAATAAATATTTAACACCGTTTAAATATTAAAATTTACTATAATATACCTATTAGGTAGGTAATTCGCCTAGGAAAAAACTGTTTGGGTGTTAGCTTAGTTGGTGTCAAGTGGCTGGATTGAATGAACAAGGATGAGGATAACTAACTACATAATATATTCTAACTACCTAATATTATAAATGCGAATGTGAGTTTGTTTGTTACGCTTTCAATGTTTTCAACCGATTTTGATGATTGGTACCCTAGGTACAGACATAGTTAAGTGATCCCGGAGAAGGACATAGGCTATTTTTTTAAATAATTCCACGCGGACCAAGACGTGGGCAACAGCTAGAATAAGTAACATTAGTTAGGTTAGGTTAGCTATAAAATAAAAAATTATAGAAGTAGCTAAACTTTATTTTCAATGTTGCGACTATAGGTTTGTCATACAATGGTATCCAAATGCAGAATCCTCTTCCACAAATTCTCTGGTTACAGGTCACCATCGGTTCGGGAACAAAAATGGATTATCGAGAACTGCCGGACTTGCCCTGAAAAGTCACTGGGGCCTCGAGTGGATCTCTATGAAGAATGGGTTGAACCGCTTGACTCGCTCCCAAAACCACCGCAACCTGCATCTAAATCTCGTGCTCACGATTCGTTGACTGTATCCCAAACTACGTATGAGCAAGATCGTGAAACGGTAAGTTGATTAAAATATAACACTGCTCAACTCGTGTTTTGTGACGGGGTATGCCAGACTAGTTTCAGCTCGTTCGAGATTCTTATTCGCACGGGACTAGTCACTAGACGCAATGCGCGCTGTGAGAGAGACTGAGGTTGCGGAGAAAGGGCCACTTTTCATCTATTGACGGTCCTGCTGGTCATTGCTGGCAGTTGGCACCGTTGACATGGGTAATCCAGACTGCAGAACTAAGTAGGCACGTACCTATAGTGTATTGTGTTATAGATATGTAGTGTCATTCTCATTTCAAAGGTTTGTTCAAATATTAGATACCTTTACTCTTTTATAGTTTAAAAGCCAAGCCTGAGGCGCTTGCGGAAAATCTTCCGCTCGCGCAAGCTTGAATTTTCAACGGGGCTATTACGTAATGACTTTTAGAAACTTTCATTCTGTCGTCGACAAAAACTTCGTCAAATCCTTAGCAAATTACTATTATAAATGATGTTACCATATAGTATTACCAAACTCCTATCATATCATACTAATATTATAAATGCGAAAGTGTGTTTGTTTGTTGGTTTGTCCTTCAATCACGCCGCAACGAAGCAACGGATTGACGTGATTTTTGGCATGGATATAGTTGAGGAGCTGGAGAGTGACATAGGCTACTTTTTATCCCGGAAAATTTAGGAGTTCCCGCTGGAATCCAAAAAACTTAAACCACGCGGACGAAGTCGCGGGCATCAGCTAGTTACCAAATAACTCTTTAGAGTTATTTGCTAAAACGTGTGGCTTTTCTCCTAATTACTCGCTCAGATTGCTTCATTATTTTAAAAAAACAATGGTCTCTTTTCTGGCCGCACGCCAGCAATAATTAGTCCTGGTTTTTTCTGTAAGCCATTGTGGTAATGGCCTCCAACATCATAATATTATTGATACTAAAATTAGCGCTGCTAACTTTTCGCACCTCGGTAATTTCGGAGTGAAGGAAAACATCGCGAGAAAATCTGCTTGCCTGAGACTTCTCAAATGTGTGTGATTTGGTGGACTATGGTCAATAAACCTTTTTCATTCTCTGAGGAGACCCGTAGGTACTCAGTAGTCGATCAGGCCAGGCCAGGTTGAGATGGATGGTCTACATAAAGTAATAATTAGAAATGGGAACGGTAGATAATAATGGAAAATGGACTACTTAAGTTGTAGGATTCACTTTCATAAGAAGTAGCCTGTACATAATAGGTGAAGACAAATTACATTTATCTAAAGTTATAGGTTGAAGGTAAAAAAGCATAATGTTTCTTTTGTGTCTACAGGAGGTTGCTTTTAAAAATCTGGAAGGTGATGAATCTGACTCATCAGGAAGCGAACACTCCAGTACTACTAACTGAACTTACCTACTCTATTATGCTTATTTGTCTCAAATAACGCTTAATTTAGTCTTGGTACAGGAAAGACTTAAAACGAATAGTTTTAGAATACAATAGGTCTTAATTTTTAATGCATCGATACATATTTTAAGATGGATTTAGTTTTTTAAGAAGCCACTAATTATAACTAGTGGATCTTTTAACCTTTAGCGGTTGCGAGGGTTGTTGTGTATGTACTATAATCGTATAAAAAAGAATAAGGTTTGATAAACTACCTTGTTTATTAGTTAGAATTTAGATTATTTTGGTCATAGTAGGCGATTTAAGTTTATTAAACAGAAATAAAATATACCTACTTTATTAATGGACCTGTTTTTATTCAGCGGTGAACCGCGTTTGGCCTGTAGACGTATAGAATGCTCAGGAACGCCCAGAACCCTCAGACAAAGATCGAGCCTTTGGTCTTTGGCTATGATACCTATAATTTATTAATATTTTTGTTTAATTTAGACTGGCTTTTTGTGGTCCAAAACCGAAACTCGATTTGACCTTTTTTTATAGTAATATTTAGCCATAGAGATAATTTATCTCTATGTAGGTATTTAGCCAACCACCAGATTACTAGAACACACGGTTTATGTGCTAGATTAGCTAATAATTGAGACTGCAATAATTGACTTTCAACATTTGAAGAGGCCTTCTTATGCATTGCTGTTCGCCGGTGTTTCTGCTTTGGACACAGAATACATTACTTTGACTTTGGACTACAGTTATCAGAAAACCGAAAGTATTGAATGTCGTTATTTTTTTTTTTTTTCGCAGACATTTGACGACGCGAGCATCTTCCACTGGAGAGACTGGAGAAAATCTTCCGGATATTCGCAACGTCCTTTAATAAAATTCGAAACACTTTCCAATACCAATATCTAATTTTATTTTTAAATGATTGTTGATTTTATTTTTATTTAAACCAATTTTTTTTTGTATACTATTGTGATAAATGGGCGCTAACGCCAACAGTTTGATATCAATTTGTGTTTGATTTTTTGTTTTCCTTAACCTATCTTTTGACGACCTCCGTGGCGCAGTGTTGAGCGCTGTTGCCTTAACGTGCGTAGGTTCCGGGTTCGATCCCCGGCAGGGTTTGGCAATTTATAATTTCTGAATTTCCCTGGTCTGGCCTGGTGGGAGGCTTCGGTCATGGATAACCCTACCGGCAAAGACGTGCGGCCAAGCGATTTAGCGTTCCGGTACGATGCCATGTAGAAACCGAATAGGGGGTATGGGTTTAATATAACTGCCATGCCCCCAACAGGTTAGCCCGCTACCATCTTAGGCCGCATCATCACTTACCATCAGGTGAGATCGCAGTCAAGAGCTAATTTGTAGTGGATAAAACAGACATCTTTATTTATTCTTAGTTAAATATTTACATTTTAGATAGGTACTTATCAATGTAACGAAAATATAATCGGCGGTTGTCGCTGCAGCGATGGGTGTAGTAGGTAGGTACACTGTGGATTGTGGAGGATCCAAAAAGTGTTAAAAACCATCGACGTACCTACCTACCTACCAGA
The DNA here is from genome assembly GCA_917051295.2 of Erebia ligea. Taxonomy (NCBI): domain Eukaryota; kingdom Metazoa; phylum Arthropoda; class Insecta; order Lepidoptera; family Nymphalidae; genus Erebia; species Erebia ligea. The sequence goes on from OU785232.1 coordinate 4,688,227, forward strand.
TACTCTCTTCAGATACTACAGGCTAACCTCCACAGCAACCTAGAAACTACTCTAAACTGTCTGTGTGTCTGTCTGTTATAAACTCTCTGTTTACTACCATTTATAAAAAGCTGATTTTGAAGGAAGGTATACAGACAGATATTTTGCATTCCGAAGACGTACTTATCTACTGTACGTTCGGCTATTTTTCATCCCGGTCCCGGAAAATAACGGGATTTTCAAAAAATCTAAATTCAAATCGGGTTAGACTTAAAATACCTAAGTACACGTGAATACCTAGGTAAGTATTTGGACTTTGGAGGTAATCCCAACAGTTCCTATACCATTTAGCGACAAGGGCGGACAGAAGTACCTACCTACAGTGAATATATAATAATAGATAATATTAATGCAGGCACAGAATATCTTTATGAGCACATCCAATGACTGATTATGTCGAAATTGCTTATCCAGCCTTATCTTTAGCGTTAGTTTGTAAACTAGGCTAGGTACGCTTTCTCTTCAAATGCTCTACAATTAGGTATGAAGCTCGTGATCATAAGTCGTGACCACGAACGTGTAAAATTATCCTTTGAATCAACTAGTTAGTGCCTACCCAGTAAATGCCCAGGGAATCTGGTGCCAGTACCTACTACTATGAAGCTGAATTTAGATTCCTAACTCTATGAGGTAAAAACTATGTGTGTGTTCCGTTAAAAGCACTGCGAGCACTGGCAGTGCTCTTTACTGGGGACTTTCAGTGCTCTCATGCCCGTTTGCACTAAACTTAGGAATCGCCTAATTTCCTGCCCAACTTGTTTAGGCTTATCCTAGCGTTTAAAAAGCTTGCACTAACCTTAGGCCATTCCTAAATCCACTTAGGAGATGCCTAACTTTATGAGCCCGATTAGTAAGCGCCCAAGCGTTAGGCGATACTTAAGTTGAATTTTTTGTAGTCTGTGGACCATTTTGATTGGTCTCACGGTTGATATGTACCTACTCTGTGGTTGATAGGTATGGACTTATTATACAATAAGGACTGAGTACTCTAGAAAATGTGTCATACGAAAATGAACCTTAATGTATGGACATTCAGATTAGGTTTGATAGGCTGTCTCAGCAGAGGGAAAACGAGCCGAGAGAGATAGTCTGAAGGTGGGTACTGTGTCCCTTTTACTCAATTGCCAGTAGAAAAAATTGTTGAAAGTGGCAGAAAACATTTTTCCAAGTAGAAATAAAACAAGGAACGTATAAATATTTTTAGCTCTTAGAATACTTTTAAATAATTTACTTTTTATGTTTACAATTTAATTTTTTATGTTTACAATTTTTTTAAGTAAATAGTCAAAAGGTAACATGATTATTTGGTAGCTATATAGAATTACCCTGGTAGCACTGAAATGTGCCATCACCAGGGTGTCCATGGACCTACTGTTGCTTTGTGGAGACGCATTAGTTGTGCTTTTAGCTAGTGTTCTTTTCAATTCTCATAATAGGTATGCAAAAATGGTCAAAAATTGTTGTATCAAGAGATGTAAAAGCGAATCATATTATGCTGGTTGCGGCATTTCTTTTCACAGGTAAGGGGAATAACAAAGATAATTATTTGTTTATTATCGTATGATTCAAAGTAGTTTGACCATGCTCAAGACGTTTTGTAGACGGAAGAAGCTTAAACTTCAGATTAATATTGTTATATTCTGGGTATGGAAAACACAATTTTTATAATACATATTTAGGTAGGTAGGTAGGTACATGATAGTTCTAGCATTAACCCCAGACTCAAAAAAAAAAAAAACGTGTGGTGTCGTGGGACACAAACAAAGTTCCTTTTTACATAAATTTTAATTTCAAGCGAAATCCAATTTTTTTTTAATAAAAAAAATTATTACAATATGAACCTTAACACTAGGTCAGTGGTCCGACCGCCGCCGGCGAGAAAACGACTAACTATCGGCGATTTTCTCTCTCAAGAAACGCACAATAAATGTACATTCTGTGTAAACGAAAGAGATGCATATATAATAAAAGTTGCTCTCTGACTGTTCACCTTGTTCTACTCGTTTCTCGTTCATCGTCGGCAGTCGGACCACTGCATAAGGCATTAAAGTTACATTTGGAATGTAGTATATTTATATTATGTAAGACCTCTTGTCTTCGATAAAAAAATCTTACTCTACGCATTTCAGTGGCGATTCCTCTAAGATTGCGCAGCTTGCGCCGCAATACCAATAATTATGAATAAGTTACTTACCAATTATTCTAGATCTATATTTTAAGTATTATACTAATACTTATTTTATAACGTGAAATAGGTACCTACCATTCACAAATCATATAAGTTTATCAATTAAATGATTGCGTTAATCGATAATTATTTAAAATCACGCACGCTCCATGACCACCTCGCACCTTGGTTGTGAGTTGTGACTTGTGACGTGCGCCGCATCGCCACGTGGCTCGTACTCATACTGCGAGAATCTTCGAACTCCGTCGGCTCGCTTACTCCCGCTCACTACGGGCCGAAGGCGTGCACTATGAGTTGCGCATGTGCTGTGTAGTATTATTTTCAAAACTCAAAAACTACTCAACCGATTTTAAAAATTCTTTCACCTATAGAAAGCTACATTCTCGGCGAGTAACATAGGCTGTATTTTATTTTCAAAAACATTAAAGATCCCTACGAAAGTTGCAATAATGTGAATGAAGTCGGAAAAAATTGTTTCACGTGAGAGCTTCCGTGGCGTGCGCTGCGTAAATTGTAAAAGTTACACGAAAACAATGTATGGTGGAATTGTTCATCTCAAAAAGTTCTAAAAAAAAGTCCGCGACAGCATATAGCTATGTTTTAAGGTCGTCTCACAATAACCGTCATTATGATTTTCAAATTTGGTCTAAAACAATGCTTTACTCGCGACGGTGTTTTTACCAACATAGTATCAATCCTTATCAAAATAAAATGGTTGTTCATCTCAAGTATTTAATATAGATCAAATTCGCCCTTACACCATTTAATTCAGATGAATATTTTAGAAGATATCATAGTGATAATGTAACGCGCACTATACTAATATTATAAAGAGGTAAAGTTTGTGAGGTTGTAGGGGGTAATCTTTGGATTAATTGGATCTACTGAACTGATTTTGAAAATTCTGGTACCAACAGAAAGCCACATTATTTGTGAGTGTCATAGGCTTGGTACGAGAACCGAGATTAACCCGAAAAATTAGGGAGTTCCCGTGGGAATTTAAAAAACTTATTTCACGCGGACGAAGTCGCGGGAATCTGCTAGTGTAAGATAAATAAAAATAGTATTCTTTATTCTAGTAAGTAAAAGTTAGCCCTTGACTGCAATGTCACCAGGTGGTGGGTGATGATGGGTACCTACTCTAAGATGGCGGGCAAACCTATCAGTTATATTAAACCTATACCCCAAATCAGTGATATATGAGGTAAATGTGTTTCATTGAGAAAATACCTAACTATCAGCTAGCGCAAACCCCAGATTGACCACCAGGAATCGCCACTGTTAATTACACTAACAGATTCCTGCGACTTCGTCCGCGTGAAATAAGTTTTTTAAATTCCCACGGGACCTCCCTAATTTTTCGGGTTAATCTCGGTTCTCGTAAAGCCTATGCTCACTCACAAATAATGTGGATTTCTATTGGTACCAGAATTTTCAAAATCGGTTCAGTAGATCCAGAGATTACCCCTACAAACTCACAAACTTTACCTTCCTACATCTTTTTAATATTAGTACCTATAGTGCGCGTTACATTATTACTATGATATCCTCTAAGATATTCATCTGAATTAAATGATATAAGGGCGAATTTGATCTATATTAAATACTTGAGATGAACAACCATTTTATTTTGATAAGGATTAATACTATGTTGGTTAAAACACCTTCGCGAGTAAAGCATTATTTTAGACCAAACTTGAAAATCATAATGACGGTTATTGTGAGACGACCTTAAAAGATAGCTATAATATGCTGTCGCGGACTTTTTTTTAGAACTTTTTGAGAGGAACAATTCCACCATACATTGTTTTCGTGTAACTTTTACCATTTACGCAGCGCACGCCACGGAAGCTCTCAGATGAGACAATTTTTTCCGACTTCATTCACATTATTGCAATATTCGTAGGAATTTTTAATGTTTTTGAAAATAAAATACAGCCTATGTTACTCGCTGATAACGTAGCATTCTATAGGTGAAAGAATTTTTAAAATCGGTTGAGTAGTTTTTGAGTTTCGAAAATAATACTATACGGCAAATGTAGAGCTATGCTCAACTCATAGTGCACGCCTTCGGCCCGTAGTGAGCGGGAGTTAAGCTGGCCGACGGAGTTCGAAGATTCTCGCAGTACGAGCCACGTGGCGATAAATAATTATCGATTAACGCAATAATTTAATTGATAAACTTTGTGAACTATTTCATGAAAATATATTAAAGTATATTACATAGATCTAGTATAATTGGTAAGTAACTTATTCTTATTTATTGGTATTGCGGCGCAAGCTGCGCAATCTTAGAGGAATCGCCACTGACGCATTTACGGACGGACGCGTCACGCCGGACGTTTTTTGTCGGCCAGGGTACCCCGTCGTCCCTTATGGAACTTGGTTCCAAAAATATAATTATGTCAGTGGCTTTAATTTTTGATAGCCACTGAGTTAGAGAATAAGGGGGACAGGAGACATACTTGAGATTTTCCTTCTACGTAGAAAAAAAAAGATTAGAGATTGTCAGGTTGATATAAATTTTTAATATTTAATTTTTTTTTTTTTTTTTTTAATTTTTATTGATTTCCCATTTATTCTTTAAATACTCAAACTCCGCAACCAACCTGACAAATGATATTTACCAAAATGAACTTTCCGGTGTGTTAAAAAATGTTTGGTCACCCTATTAGAACGAGATAAAATCCTCCCTTCAACATATCTCTCTCGGCACGTTTTTTGGAAAGGAGAGCTCAGTCCTAATGTAGGTATAATATAATAAGTCCATGGATAGGTATCACAACCACAGAGTACCTACATTGTTATTGTGATTGTTATTTAGGTAGAACACTACACTGATCACAAGCAAAATGGCACAAGATTTATTAGATTCTTTCTCCTTCTTTCTCATTATGTCACCACTGGAATTGTGAATTTGGGTGATTTTTGCCCAAGCCTGTTCTTTCTCTTTATTTGATGCAGTATCGTGTGCTGTTACTTTGGAAATAATGCACTGCCCCTCTTCGCACAACAACCGTACAAACCGCAACTTCTCCTCTGCCGTAAAATTGGCAGTTCTTTTTCGTTTATTTATTTGTCTTTCCATTTTAATTGCTGATTTATAAAATCCCGTAAAATAAATAACCTTCAACTCCACGTACATAATGTCACCTGTGCAATATATAAACCAATAAAATAAAATACACCAATGTTTTAGCTTTTGTCTCTATTCAACTCATGCCTGAGGTTATGACAAGATAAGGTAAAAAAATATTCTAGTGTTTACATTACTTTGCAAGATATATTTTAAAAAAAAAACCATAAACAATCATTCATTCCATTCGTTCCTAGAGATGCCTAACTAGGCAATGCTTAAGTTACGACACAGCAAGGACAAGACTGTCAGTGCAAACGAATTTTTTTGCTAGGCCGTTCTTAAGCCTAGGTGTATCTTAACTAGGACAAGCCTAACTTGAGTTTAGTGCAAACGGGCAGTAGTGTAGCAGTAAGTAAAGTAGTAATAAATCGAACCTAGTGAAGAACAGACGTGTCTCATTTAATCCCAGTACGCCCACCACAGTCTTTCCATTTTAATTGCTGATTTATAAAATCCCGTAAAATAAATAACCTTCAACTCCACGTACATAATGTCACCTGTGCAATATATAAACCAATAAAATAAAATACACCAATGTTTTAGCTTTTGTCTCTATTCAACTCATGCCTGAGGTTATGACAAGATAAGGTAAAAAAATATTCTAGTGTTTACATTACTTTGCAAGATATATTTTTTAAAAAAAACCATAAACAATCATTCATTCCATTCGTTCCTAGAGATGCCTAACTAGGCAATGCTTAAGTTACGACACAGCAAGGACAAGATTGTCAGTGCAAACGAATTTTTTTGCTAGGTGTACCTTAAGCCTAGGTGTATCTTAACTAGGACAAGCCTAACTTGAGTTTAGTGCAAACGGGCATCAGTGTATTTCGGAACGCACCCTATATAACAGTACCTAACTACTTAGCATACCTACCTAATTTTAAAAAAACCTTTGGCTGACAATAATAACAATATTATTATAAAATATAAAATTCAAAGTCCTGACTGACTGACTGACTGACTTATATATCAACGCACAGCCTAAACCGCTGTGGCTAGAAACTTGAAATTTTGACAGTAGGTTCCTTTTGTGACGTAGGCGCTCATTAAGGAATAATTTTTCAAAATTCCACCCTTAAGGGGGTGAAATAGGGGTTTAAAGTTTGTATGAAAGTCCGTCATTTCTCAAGTTATATCAACGAAACTTGGTATTTTGGCTTTCGGTAAAAAATAAAGAAATACGTATTTCACAGTTTTTCGAAATTCCACCCCCAAAGGGGTAAATTTGGGTTGAAACTTGAAAGTTTGTATGAAAGTCCTTCATTTCTCAAGTTATAGCCCTGAAACTTAGCATTTGGGCTTTCAGTTAGATATGAAGAAGTAAGTACTTAACCATTTTTGAAATTTCAACCCCCAAAGGAATGGAATAGGGGATGAAAGTTTGTAAAAAAGTCCTTCATTTCTCAAGATATTTCTCAAGTTATATGAACGAACCTTGGTATTTTGGCTATCGGTAAAAAATAAAGAAGTTACGTGTGTCAAAATATTTAAAAATTTCACCACCAAAGGGGTTAAATAGGGGTTGAAAATTTGAATGAAAGTCCGTCGTTTTTCAAGTTATCGCCCTGAAACTTGGTATTTGGGCTTCCGATTTAAATTTATGAAATACGTATTCCACAGTCTTGAAATTTCTATCCCCAAGGACGTTAAATAGAGAGTTTGTCCTTCAATCACGCCGCAACAGAGCAACGGATCGATGTGATTTTTTGCATGGGTAGGTATAGTTGAGGATCTGGAGAGTGACATAGGCTTCTTTATATCCCGAAAATGAAGGAGTGCCTGTGGGAATTAAAAAAACTTACGCCACGCGAACGAAGTCGCGGGCGTCCTCTAGTATTATTATAAAACAAAACGAAATAAGTAATATTATTAGAGGATGTTATAAGAGTAGTCTAGCCTAGTCTAATATTAACGGTGCCTAGGTATATTGTGTGCTTAGGGGTGAAACAAGACGATTTCAGACGAGGGTCAAGTAACAATTTGCCTAGGTACCTGAGAGAAGCAAGGGCTGGCATCACCCGAAGTCTTCATCGACTTCTACAACAACAACATAAACTAGATAAAAACATAAAAACTTAGATATCAAATGCTCATCATCATCATCATCATCCTCAACCGATAGACGTCTACTGCTGGACATGATAGGCCTCTTGCAAGGACTTCCGTCTTACACACGCCGCGCCGCCGCGCGTCTTGCGCGCGCGCCGCCTGGATCAAGCGGCTCCCTGCGACTCAAATGGCAAATGCTCTGGTTACCGTAGTTATGCATACCGTTTTAGTATTTCTTAAAAAATATTTTAAAGATTTAAATCACCTAGAAATAAATGTGATTTTAAAAAAAACAGAATTGAAGTGTGAAAAAAAAAACTGAAATGATTTGCACTAACAAAACGTCAACCGGAAACATGTACTTATATGACAGAACATTGTCCATCTCAAAGATTTACCCCATTTTAATGGTAACATTTGAATCACAATTAACAATACATTATTGATTTTTGGTATAAAATTAAAATCAGGCGTTTCGCTAGATAAAACCCCTTATCCCGTCTGTCATGTAACTACGTAAAGTTCTTGGTAAATTATAAGATTTATTTGCATTTTATTCCACTACAGACAGCCCATGAACGACCCACACCTGGGCACAGGCCTCCACTCTCATTGGAGAGAGGGAATTAGAGCCACAGACTACAGTGTATAAACGGAGATTAGAGCTTAGACCCACCACACTGCTCCAATGCGGGTTGGCGGGCTTTAACGACTATTATCATGTTAGTGATAACAACCGGAACCGACGGCTTAACGGCTGTCCGAGCATCGACCATGTGGTCGATGTCTCCGAGGCACGAGGGTGAAACACCGCCAACTTCCTAACTCCGGGCTAGTACCTACTGAGAATTTCTAATTAGAAAAACCCAACACTTAAATGACCCGACCCGGGACTCGAACCCGGGACCTCGTCAGCCGCAGTCGAACATGAAACCACTACACCAACGAGGCCTTTTATCCACACAAAAATCATGATTATGATGTGTTAATGTGCTTCAAACTGCAAAAATCTGTAGCAAAAACAGCAGTTTTTAAACTAAAGTAGGTACCTAACTGTTAAGTATTGAAGAATCTCTGAAAATGGGTAAACCTGTTCTTTCAAATGGCAACACGTACCTACTATGTTTTGCTTTTGAGAAAAAAAACGAGCATGGACGTCGTGCGAAAAGACATCGATCATTATTTTCAAAATAATTTATGTATATTTTAAAGTAGTTAAGTGTAATAAATTAAAACGTATACAATTAAGTTCCTATTATTTACTTGTGGGTTGAAGTTCAACACTTTCTTTGATTAGGTATTTTTTTGTGTTTGTAAAGCCGCCTGTCAGGTTATAATAAATTTTTGCGACAGCAGTAATCGAACAAGTCGTCGATTTTATTGTGAAAGTTAGTTTATAATGGTAGAAAAATGAAGTGTCATTACGAAGTTTTGTGCGTAGAGAAGGAGGCCAGTGCTTCGGAAATAAAGAAAGCCTACAGAAAACTCGCACTACAGTGGCACCCTGACAAAAATTTGGAAAACTTGCAAGAAGCCAAAGAGCATTTCCAACTTGTGCAAAATGCATACGAGGTACTCTCAGATCCTCAAGAAAGAGCATGGTAAGTAAATTGTGACCTTACGGATTTTGTGGAGTTTTTTTATCAATGATTACACTGAATAGAATTAAGGGCATAGGTAGGTAGTGTTTGGTAAGATTTCTTACTATTTTTCGCTACCTGGTACAAACACTACTCGGAAAAGAAAATTGGACACTCCTGGTTAAATATAGGATTTCTACGAACAAAAATATTACTTTTGATGGTGTAATACTTCCAGGTATGACAACCATAGAGAGCAACTGCTGCGTGGAGCCGGCAGCTCGTACAATGATGACAGCCTTGATGTTTACCCCTACTTTAGTCCGTCCTGCTATAAAGGGTTTGGTGACAATCCCCAAAGCTTCTATGGAGTTTACTCTGAGGTAATTAGGTTACTATTATAAGACAAAGCACTGGTTCTACATTTTAATCAACTTTATTTAGCAACTAGCTGATGCCCGCGACTTCGTCCTTCGAGGATCAAGGTTTTTCGGTTCCCGCGGGAAGTCCTTAATTTTCTAGGATAAATAGTAGCCTATGTGTTATTCCAGACTATAATCTATCTCTGTGCCAAATTTCATCCAGATCCATTCAGCCGTTGGGGCGTGATTGAGTTACAAACATCCATACATCCATCCAAACTTTCGCATTTATAATATTTGATTCACACAAATATTCCAGTCAGAGCAATTCCCGAGTCAACCATAGCTTCATCTCTCATGTTTGATATCTCTCTCAGAATTTGGTATCTTAAACCTATATGTAGTATTATGTACACATATTGTAAAAACACACTATTAATGCCAACATTTTTTAAAGGTATTCTCCAAGTTGGCCACTGAAGAAACAGATTTCCTGGATGACCCAGAGGAAGTAAACAAGATCCCCAAGTTTGGAAATTCCACTACACCTTATGAAGAAGTTCATGAATTCTATGCTTATTGGATGTCATTTTCTACAAATAAAAGTAAGTTATATTATAATGCATTATAACTACCCCGCCCGCGACTTTGTCTGCGTGAATTATTGTTTTTTAATTCCTGCAGCAACTCTTACTCTTTTTTTTTTTTTTTTTTGGTGTGGCAACACCCGGGTGAACAGCTGTTTAAATTTGTCCCGATTGAAATTTATCTTTTAATTAATATTAAACGCATAATTTACAGCCTATTTAAAGTAAAATTAATTATTTATGTTACAAAAAGTGTTTTTGAAAGATATTTTAATAGTTCGAGTGCCTAATAAGATATTTGTTACGTGTAAAATTAATAACGGTTATAGGTTAGTACCTACAAACTTGGCGTAACTTTAATCCTGTTTTTAGTGTTTGTATTGCGTATTGCTGGACGTTTTAATATTAAACATCTACGCAGTACATGCGTAATCGGTATTTGTGTTTGCAATTGTTCGTTAATCCCACAATACGACACAATTGCAATCTCAAGATACAACTGTCATCTCGCATTCTGGGGTCGTTGCTCTTTACTGTAATTACTTATTTTGCATTTGATCTGCAATATGATGACCCGCAGAGCTTTGGCACGCCAGGAAGAATCTAAACTTCAGCTGGCTTTAAAGGAATTAAAGGTTAGTAAAGAGTTATGTGCCCAATTGAATAGCGAAAGAGATGACAATGAAAAGGAACTATTAGGTATGTTAAAAAGTAATGAAAAGCTGAAATCAGAGTTATCGGCGTTACATATACGGTACGACGACGTAGTCGAACAGCGCGACCGCCTTCAAGAGCTCGTGGATAGGTTTGATGAGTGCCGGGCTGAGTACGAGGCCACACTTAACCAGATCTCTGCACTGCACCAGCAGCTGGATGAGGCTCACAACAAGATCTCCGAGTTGGAAACAGCTGCACAGAACACCACAGCACAGCACACCCAGAGTCTCTTCGAGGAATTAGTTGGTAGCGCCCCACAGTTGGTTACTGCTACAACGGATGAGCCCACTTTCTGTACTGACCATCCAATACCACAGGTCAATTATACAAACCCTTCAAAGGTTTATCCCTGTAGCAGTAAAAAACTAAAGAAATATGTAAAAATAAACCGATATATTAGGAAAACTCAAAAGTTAATAAATAAACATATTTATTCATTTAAAACATTGAAGCCAAAAAAGGATAGATTGGAATTACTAGGCAAAATTAAGATGCGTACAGATGAACTAGAAATTTGTAAATTAAACTATGAATCAGACACACACATCCTAGAGGTTCAAATAGCCAGATTGCAGTCTTCTTTACATTCACTTTCTGCTAAGTATGACTCATGTCAAAAAAATATGATGTCTGAGTATACACAGACTACCGATGAGCTTGACCAGCTAACTGGTATTAAGAGTAATAACTCCTCCCAAAAAAAGTGTTCTGATGATGGTGCTGGTCATCCACAGTCTGTGTCTACAGCATCATCACCCTCAAAGTTGAGGAAGGTGTGTGTCGGGTTCCCTAGACAAAATACCAATAGTTCCTTTACTCACACAAAGCCAAGCATATGCAATACAAAAACATTTATGTATAGCGATGGAATTGGTAGTAGTATGGGCATACTACTTCATTCGCATCTACAGGGACATACGGTTTTGAATTGCTGTTCACCTAACGCGGGACTAATTTCTATAGTCAGGTCAATTTATAGAAATAGAAATAGTTTTGATCAGAACACAAACTTAGTAATTCTTGTCGCTAACAGAGGGACAGTTAATGAATATGAATTGAAAAAATGTTATGAAACTTTGGAAAAATTAAATGTTAATAATATTTTAATATATACCTTCCCTTACTGTGACACTCTGCCACACCAAGAAAATACCTATAGATATAAGTTAAATAAGACATTGTACAATTTATGTACCTATAATAAAAAAATTAAAGTTGTTGACATAAGTACCCAGTGTGGTAAGGTTTATTATGACTTGGATCAAGATAGGTATAAATTATCTTGTTATTCTAAAAGACAGATAGCTATTTCGCTATCATATTTTTTTCAAACATTAGCCAAAAATGTGGCTAAACAAGCTGCTTCTATTGAGCAGTGTTTTAATTCTGACATTTTGGATGTAAATCCAGGTAACCTTAGTTTAAACTAGATAAGAAGACAATGGAGGATTCCTCTTGCTTGAAAATCTCAAGTTATAATAAGGCTTTGCACACACTAAACGCAAAGCAATCACAAAATAAAAAATCTAATAACATCAACCTGGTTCACCAAAACATTCAATGTATTAAAGGGAAGGATTTAGAGATTGAATTGTTTTTAAATAACTTTAATATTGATATTTTATGTGTAACTGAACATTGGTTAAAAAACCATGAGTACATGTTCAATTTTAGTGATCACCAGGTTGGTAGTTCGTTCACCAGATCTAATGCTATCCATGGGGGCTCGTTAATTTTGTTGAACAAAAAATTTAAATTTAAAAACCGAAATGATATTGTGAGCCTGTCTGTTGAGCGAACAATAGAACTATCCTCAGTCGAATTGGAGCATTTCATTGTTGTGTCTGTATACAGACCACCCTTGTCTAACTTTGAACTTTTTGAAAAGGTAATGGATGAAGTATTATTTAAACTCTCAAAATCAAATAAAAAGCATATTGTGTGCGGAGACTTTAATGTAAATATTTTGGAAAGTAGCCCTTTAAGTGGCAAGTTATTGAATCTGTTCAAATCCCATAACTTATCCAATATGTTTTTGGAGCCTACCAGAATTACTGCAACTAGTGCTACATGTATAGACAATATTTTTACGAATATTACCCCTGTTAGCAAAAACATTATTAGTAAATTAGATTCGGATCATTGTGGACAGTTGATTCAGTTTGAAAATTTAAAGAAAAAGGTTTCAAAGCGTAGAATAACTTTTGTGCCAGTAACGTCAGACCGCATCGAAAAAATAAGAACAAGTCTTGCAACAAACCTTCAATTTTTACCAAATGAATTGAGTCCTAATGAAATGTATAACTTATTTTTTAAAACATTTAGTGAAACTTTCAATTCAATATTCAAAAGTAAAACGGTCTTAACTACTGATGCAATAGTTTTTAGTGAATGGGCAACAAATGAATTACATAGAAACAGGCAAAGATTATACGAATTGTATGCGGAGCGACAATATGACACTAGTGATGAGTTCAAACAGTATGTTCAACTGTTTTCCAGGAATTTTAAGAGAGATTGCATTATGGCTAAGTCAAAACACATACAGACTAAGATAAAAAATAGCTCCAATGTAATTAAAACCACTTGGAAAATAGTGAATGAAGAAACTGGAAGAGCATTACCGAAAAAAAGTGATTTTAAACTTAATGTTGGAAATAAATCTGTAACGTCCGATCATGAGGTCGCTTCAGTTTTTGAAGAATTTTTTACGGATATTCCTGTTTCTACCACAAAATTATTGAACTCTTCACCAGATGCCGCTCTTTCCTTATTGGAGGAAAACGTGCTTGAATGTAATACCATTTTCAAGTTCAGTCACGTTAGCTGCTCTGACGTTGTAAAAGCTTTTAAATTAATTAACATTAAGAAAACAAATGATCTGTGGGGCATTTCCGTTGACGTTGTTAAATCATTGATTGATGTCGTGGCACCCGAATTAGCTTTAATATTCAATAATTGTATCGATTGTGGCGAGTTTCCTGACCTAATGAAACATAGTAAAATAATTCCACTATTTAAATCAGGTAGTACCAGTGATCCCACTAACTTTAGACCGATATCTGTACTACCCACTTTCAGTAAAATTTTTGAAAAATTAATTCTAATTCAATTACTTAAACATTTTGGTGATAACGATTTATTGCATACCAAACAGTTTGGTTTTACTCGGGGTCGCTCAACAATCGATGCCGGTGTTGAGTTAATTCAGAATATATTTGAAGCCTGGGAGGAATCACGTGATGCACTTGGCGTCTTCTGTGATTTATCCAAGGCTTTTGATTGTGTTGAACATGAAACATTGGTCAGAAAACTGCACCATTATGGAATTAGGGATGTCGCACTGAAGTTAATGAGGTCCTACTTAAAAAATAGAATACAAAAGGTTGACGTCAATGGAAAGCAGTCTTCCGGGTCAGTTGTAAAAATAGGGGTTCCACAGGGTTCAATTTTAGGACCTTTTCTGTTCCTCATTTACATTAATGATCTTCCTTATCTCGCTAAGGATAATCATGGGATAGTATTGTTTGCCGATGATACCTCGTTATTATTTAAAATAAATCGATACGAAACAGCTCTTCATGAAGTGAACAAGTCTCTCTCTAAACTAGTGCAGTGGTTCGAAGCTAATAACCTGCTCCTTAATAGAAAAAAAACAAAGTGCATTAAATTTACATTACCAAATGTTAAACAGGTTAAAACCACAGTACAACTGGAGAATGAGGAATTAGATTTGGTGGAAACCGCTGTTTTTCTCGGAATAACGTTAGATGCTAAACTCCAATGGGGCCATCACATAAATGACTTGTCGAACAGACTTAGTTCTGCTGCATATGCGGTTAAAAAGATTCGTCAGTTGACAGATGTAGAAACGGCGAGATTAGTTTATTTTGGTTACTTTCACAGCATTATGTCATATGGTATATTATTATGGGGTAATGCTGCTGATATTAATTCTGTTTTTGTGCTGCAGAAGAGGGCTGTTCGAGCCATATATAATATGGGACCAAGAGAGTCACTAAGAGATAAATTTAAAGAAATCAAAATTATGACAGTGCACAACCAATATATATTTGAAAATTTAGTATACGTGCATAAACACATTGATAAATTCAAGAAGAAAAGTGATTGTCATAATGTAAATACTAGAAATAAAAATAAACTTGTAATACCTGCTTCTAGGCTTAGTAAAATTAGCAATTCATTTGTTGGAACCAGTGTCCGCTTCTACAATAAGCTCCCAGAAGACATGTTAAAGATGTCTCTGAACAAGTTCAAAGTTAATGTAAAACGTAAACTCATTGAAAAATCTTATTACCATGTAAAGGATTACCTAAACGACAAGGAAGCCTGGCAATGATTTGCTCAAATGGCTCTGATAGTTCCTTTGTTATGATTTGTGAGATGGTGATAATAAAAAAATAAAAAAAACCCGGCTGAGTTTGTTGTGGGCTCTTCTCAGACCAGGGCGCGTTTGGAACCCTCGTAGCTTTAGTTTTAAGATACCGTAACTGATTATCACCATCATGTTTTTTATGTAAGTAATTTTTTACGTCAATAAGTGTACAGTGTACCTATATTGAATAAATGAATTGAATCTTGAATCTTGAATCTTGAATCTTAAATTTTCTGGGATAGGCTATGTCCTTCCCCGGGGCGTAAACATCTCTGTACCAAATTTAATTAAAATCGGTTGAGTAGTTGGGCTGTGAAAGCATAGCAGACAGACACACTTTCACATTTATAATATTAGTATGGACATCTTTACCTACCTATTATTAAACAACATCACATTAGATTTTATCTCATTATTGACTTGACTTGGCAACATAATATAATAGGTGGTGTGTAAGGGTATTGCAACACCAATTATTGTCATTTTCGGTAGTAAAGATATCATACTACTGATTTCTATTTCTAGGTTATGTTTGGCTAGACCAATATGAAATATCTCAAGGGGATAACCGTCGTATAATCAAATTAATGGAAAAAGAAAACAATAAAATAAGGCAAAAGGCACGCAAAGAAAGGAATGAAGAGATTAGGAGGCTAGTAAGCTTTGTTCGCAGAAAGGACAAGAGGGTTATTGAACATACAAGGCAGCTGCAAGAGAAGGCTGAAGAGAATAAAAAGAAGGTACCATTTTACCCATAAATCATAACACTATAGATTTATATGACTACTAGATGATGCCCACAACTTAATACATAATATGGATTAATGATTTTTTATCTTGCAGTAATCCCTTAATTTTCCGGGATTAAAAGTAGCCATTGAACAAATGTGCTGTGAAATTATAGTAGACAGACACGTTTCACATTTTTTTTAGGCTCTTTATCCTGCAGTAAGTAATTAATTTTCTGGTATTAAGAGGATCGTCTAGTGACGAAACGCGACGCGAGTAGGTATTTTCAATAATGCTATCTGTTTCACAACGCTTCGCTGCCTTCTCCGTATCGTGCGATAGAGAGAGTTGCAAGTCCAGTAGGCATATGCCTACATTCTTGAAATATTGTTTCGGGTGATAACGTTTTTACCCCCCAAACGTTTACGAAATTAGACAATTTTGGTCTCATTAGATTCAGTACACCTTAATCTAGGCTCATACGTTTTATTTTTTTACTATTTTAGTTTAGTTAAATTTAAAAAAATTAAAATACTCGAGGAAGTTTTTAGGTCAAAAATATTTAGACGCTAATAACTTTTAACTTAAGCAATATTTCTTTAAAATTAAAACGTACGAGCATAGTTCTTCATTGTATCTGCAACATTTCTAAAAGTTATGAAAATTGGACAACATTTACGGGAAGAAAAACGTTATCGCTTTTTGTATTGAGATTTACAACTAGACAATCCTCTTAAAAGTAGCCTATGTCCTTCCCCAGGATGGAATCTATCTTCATACCAAATTTAGTCAAAATCTATTGAACAGATGTGCCATGAAAGTGTAGTAGAAACATTTAATTTTTTTTTAATTATAAGAACAGATTCACAAAATCTAACCATATTGTAAATGAAAATGTTCTGGTTTTCTGTTTCGTTTTGATGGCTAACTGGTAAACCAATATTGACAAATTCACCACAGAGATTACTTGCATCCTGAAGACAGGAAGGATATTTCATTACACAAAACCAAAGTTCCCATAACAATTTTTAATACACTACAAATGAACCCAAAATATTATGCTTAATAATTATTATGCTTTTGTTAGAATAATTTGAAAATAAGTCTTCTACCTTTCAGGCAGAACAAGTGCGAAGAGAGAGGATAATTCAAAGGCAGAAAGAAATAGAAGAGGCAAAGAAGAAAGAAGGAGAGTCATCTTTCCTCCAGAGTGAAGAATACCAGAAAAAGCTTAGTGAAATTGAGTCGTTGCTGGCTGAGGAATTTGGCATCTCCTCTGATGATGACACTATCAGTGAAGGGGGCATGGAAAGCAGTAATGAAGAGAGTTCTAAGACTGAGGAGGTATGATATAGTGTTTTTTAAATATGTGACAGTGGTTTATTTAAATACTAGCTGCTGCCTGTGACTTGGGATTGATGTTCTTTTTTGTTCCCACAGGAACTCGTTTAACTTTCCAAGATAAAAAGTAGTTTATGTGGTATTACAGACAATAATCTATCTCTGTGCCAAATTTCCTCTAGATCTGTTCAGCCATTCTGCGTGATTATGTAACAAACATCCATTCATCCATCCATCTAAACTTTAGCATTTATAATATTAGTAAGAAGTATAGAGTACTACATAGTACTAGTAAGTCTGTACTAACATACTTACTAGCACTATGTAGTACTAGTACTAGTTGTTACTAGAGTAATAGTACATACTAATACTAGTTATCTAACTTTGATTTACAAACATGTACAAAAGATTTAACTATTTATTTATCTAATCAGAGGAAATTTTTGAGAAGAGGGTGCAGTCAATGCCATCCAGCTCTGAGAGATCATTTTTAATCTAAAAGCCACATTAAACACATGGACAAATGACTAATATATTGTTGTTAATTATCACCGTCACATGTTATTCTTTGTAAAATAGATGTTCAAAATGTGTAATGTGTAGGTACCAATCCATACTAATATTATAAATGCGACAGTGTGTTTGTCTGTCTGTCTGCTACGCTTTCACAGCTCATCTATTCAACCGATTTTGATGAAATTTGGTGTAGGGATAGTTTATATTCCGGGGAAGAGCTACTTTTTATCCTGAAAAATTAAAGAGTTCCTGCGGGAATCAAAAAAACTCAATCCTCGTGGACGAAGTTGCGGGCATCATCTAGTTTTGAATAAATATACTTTGACTATGACTAAATGCAATCAAATTAAAAACTGCAAATTAATTTGAATTAAAAATGATAAATAAGTTCCTTAGTAACTTTGCATGAATTGAGTATTTGACAGCTATTCAAATCAGCAACAGTTTTCAAAATTTAAATGCGTGCTTAGTATTTTGTATGAAATACCGAATAGTGACGTCATCAAAGTTCGACACACTTTTTTAATTTAATTGATAGTTTAAAATGGTTATTCGAGATAAAACTAATAGGGGAGTGGATATTAAGACTTTTGGGAGATCCTCTATTTAATCATCACAAAAAAAAAATATTTGACTAGTAGTCAAATACTCAATGGCTGACACTGATAATATACTTTGTTATTATTTTATTTGTAGTTTTATTGTATCATGTTAAATATTATAAATATTTAACTATTTACTGCATTCCATTCTGTCTGTCACAGGTAAGCGAAACTTCAAGAGCAGCGAAATCATCATCCAAAAATAAATCAGCAATCAAAAACTTATACTGCTCAGCTTGCAGCAAGCTATTTAGGAATGTAAACTCGTTTGAAAATCACGAAAATAGTAGGAAACATAAGGAAAATGTTGCTAACATGACTCTAGGTGATGATATTGAGATATCAGACCCTGATGAAAATGATGATATAAAGGAGAGTCCCAAGAAGACTAAGGATAAAGTTAACGGATTAACGGAGGAGGAATGTGATAATTCAACATCTGATATTGAGGACAATGATATACGGGAAACATTGAGTGATGATTCGGATCAAATACAGGTACTGTATTTTTTTTTTTTTTTTATCCAGTACAAGTTAGCCCCTGACTGCGATCTCACCTGATGGTAAGTGATGATGCAGTCTAAGATGGTAGCGGGCTAACCTGTTAGGGGCATGGCAGTTATATTAAACCCATACCCCTATTCGGTTACTACACGGCATCGCACCGGAACGCTAAATCGCTTGGCGGCACGTCTTTGCCGGTAGGGTGGTAACTAGCCACGGCCGGAGCCTCCCACCAGGCCAGACCAGGGAAATTCAGAAATTATGAATTTCCAAACCCTGCCGGGGATCGAACCCGGGACCTCCGCACGTTAAGGCAACAGCGCTACACACTGCGCCACGGAGGTCGTTATCGTATGATTTGTTCTAGGTAGTTTCTAGTCATACAAACATTATTATAACATATTGCGATCCCAGATCAACATCTTGTAGTGTGAATTGTGATTCTTGCTACATAAATATCCCAAGATTTAGATTGTTGTTTTTTTTAATCTTTTATTAATAATTAGATGATACTTAACAATGTAGATTTAAGTAGAAAAAGCATGTAAATAAAGTAAAGTAATTTGTTGGAACCCTTGGACGGATAAAAGGTCCATTTCCAGGATGCACAAGCTATTTCCATACCAAATTTTGCCATAATCGGTTAAACATAGTCTGTAAAAACTCCATACCAAATTTTGCCATAATCGGTTAAACATAGTCTGTAAAAACAGACACTGCGGACAAACGGACAGACATAATCGAAAGAATTTAATAAAAATTGCCAAATGATTTTTTGAGAATGTTTTAATTTCTTAACAGGCTTTACCCAAGAGCCAGAAGAAAAAGAAAAATAAGAAAAAAGCATTTATTTCCATGCCTGAGAGTGAAGGCAATGATAGTCACGACGAGATGAGCTTTAACGAAATAGAGGGCCCATCTCGATGCAGAAAAGCCAAGAAGTTCAATATGCTCAAGAGTCAAATTCAGGCTAAGAAAGAAGCTGATCTCAAAAAAGGATCTCAATCTCAGACTTCCACTGAAAATTTGTATGAAGTGTCTAGTACAACACCTACAGATGATGCTTTAGGTGATTCAGCCTTTCCTAGAGACAGGCCTGCTTTACCGAAGACTCAAAGAAACATTAAGGTGAAGAAGCTAGTTGAAAGGAAGCCAGTACGAACAAAAGCTAGTGAAACCGAGGATTCCAGTAGTGCATTGAATCTTAGATGTGTTATTTGTCAAGCAGATTTTGCCTCAAAGAATAAATTATTTGAACATTTAAAAAAGACAGGTCATTCCGTACCGCTTCCCCAAACTAGCTTCCCACTAAAGAAAGGTAAAAAGGGTAATAGGTAAAATGTGCAATGAAATTTTAGATAGGAAGAGAAGTATTAATTATCCATTGAGAAATCAAAATATATCACATCTGATCTAACAAACTTTAAAGTGACTTTATCAATCTATTTATTAAACTTATGAATTATGATCACTCAATAAAGTATGCCTAATGAAAACATGTATTTTATTTGTATTATTCTTAGAAACTAAACAGGTCCCTTATGGTTAACATAATTCAACACAATATGTCAAAAATTGCAATTTGCCTAGATTTTGGCGCCCAGTACATTTGGTGAGTGTTGTCCAACACGTGATCACTGTTTGTGCACAGATAAGTTAACAAGATAATTACTTATGCTATATACAAAAGGTAACCAGTCCCAGAAACTTACTGACCCGGTGGTCAGGTTGGAACTAATTTTTATGCCTGTTCACATTTTATTTTATTTTTCACCTAAAATGCTAAATCTTACACTCAAAATGATAAATCTTGTTCCTATTAAGTAATATTAGCCTGTAAGTTTCAGGTGAATTGTAAAATTATTTTTGAGACAGTAAATATCATAAACCAGATATCAGGGTCAGATAAGTTTGATAAGACTGTAAGACTTTAACAAACACACAGTAGTAAACTACTCAAACTCTGGAATGTCTGCAAAGCTATAGCCCGGATATTCTTTATATGCATAGTATGCTATTCTCATGTGATAAGCTCCAGGTAAGAACATTATTCCTCCAAGAACAATCATTGGCCATAACCTATCAGAATACTTAGTATCAATATGGCCAGTTACAATAAGGCTGCCTACTATAAGTAGGGACGTTCCAACCACGAAGAGGAATGCGGCTAAGCTTAAAGCTTTCCATGGTATCTTCTGAGGCGGCGGTTCAAACTGGGCTTCAGAAAATCCACTATCGTCATTAGGCACAGAAATATACCCGTCGTATTGCCTTCTTAGTCTAAACCTCGACATTTCTGTAAATGAATAAATAAGTGATAATTCATTTTTACCGGTTCATTGAATTGAGTTTATTCAACAAGTGAATCGTTAAACTTATTGCAATCATTATTTTGTTTCCAAAATGATTAAATACCTTTAGGTTTAATTTTGACGTGAATTTTTAAATATCAAGAGAACCAACGATAAGTATATATTAAAGAAATTATAATTTGCAATTCGTACACGCAGAGATCATAAAATTATTCGTGTCTAAATAAAAAATTTCCAATTTGCAATTTGCACTTTGTTTACAAAATATCTTTTTGCGAATGTCACCCACCACTCAATGTCAGTCACTGTCGTGTCAGTGTCAATATTTTCTGTCAATGCTACATTTGATTGCGGGTGTGTTCCGAAATACACTGCGAGCACTGTAAGTCCCCAGCAGGGCTAGCATGGGCCGGAGATAAAAAATGTATCCCCCGATTTTATCCACTGACAAGAGATAAAATTAACTTATCCACCCCTCAGAGCACGGCAACAGAGGAGAGGAGAAGTTTATCCCCGTTTGGCATTTCACTGGGACTCGGGGGACTATTTATCCACCTTTATTTAGCGTTTTTATTTCTTAATTTAGGAATAAAATTTTTATCCTTTCCTCGGGGAGAAAATTGTCTCGGCCCATGCTAGGGGGGCAGGTGGTCCCCAGTAAGAGCACTGTTCAGTGCTCTTACTGGGGCCTTACAGTGCTCGCAGTGTATTTCGGAACACACCCGGACCGCGAGCATAGACATTATTTAAGTTTCAACAGCTATTCTTTGGCAAAGATCGAAGGCCATGCATCATATTCAAACAACTCGCACCCTCTTGTTTTTCATAATTTAATATGATTATAATAATTTTCAAATGACATTATTTATTATTTTGTAATAAATAGTAAAAATGTACCTTCAGAACTGTCCATCTATAATTATAATATATTGTTATATACAGTTTTTGGGGTGTGAGGTTGACCGCACACAGTTTAACCAATATACATAGGTACTATATTGTATACAAATTATTTATTTTAGATTTTAACATAGAGATTAATAATTAGTAATGGTAAGTTTTAAAGTAGGTACCTACTGTTAAGTTTTAGTGATAAGTTTTATATTAGTTTTTAATTAAGTTTTAGTTTCAGTGCAGGATTAGGATCCTACATTATAAATTCCTATCTCTACAACATCCCTCATTACAATACTTTGTTGTAACTTTATAATAAACTTAATAATATCTGAGTTCATCTAGCTGATGCCCGCGTGGATTTCGGTTTTTAAAAATTCATTGGTAAGTAGGTAAGTAACCGAATTCTCACTCTAGGTCTATAACCAGGATGCATGGAAAAAATCACGTTGATATATTGCTCTATTGCGGCGTGATTGAAGAATAAACCAACACTGGTTCGGCCCCATACCATAAGCCTGTCTTACTTTCATGGTAAATCGCAATAAATTCATAGGGCACTACACACACCTACATAAATGTGTTAAGGTATATTCGTCCAGTGGGGAACAAGAAAGAGTCTATGTACGAAACTATCCCGCGTGTAGGGTGCGCGTACATTTTCCATTTTTTGGAAAAGCTGACATAGCTTGATCATGTTACATGTACCTATTAATATTAAGCCAGATATACATACAGATATTGTAGCAGCATTGAAACTGTTCTGAAATAAACTTACATAAATACCTACTTATCAAAAATTGCGGAACCGGCAGGATTTGAACCTGCGCTGCGTCTCTCTGGGAATCGCGCCCTGATTTGTGATGAGTAAGTTTAGATACTTTCCTCGTGTGTGAAGCACTGTACCTAATAAATTATAAAATTCTTTTGAAATAAGTTAGGTATTAGTTTTCATTTAATGGGACTTGAATTAATTGCGGAAGGACCTGGGAACCCACTGCATTATTATCCCAAGAAAACCCCTGCCATTATGTGATTAATGGAATGGGGCGACGACCCTCAGCAATGGGGACAACGCCACAGAGAGAGAGAGAGAGAGAGAGAAGTAAAAACTACGAATCCTACTGCTCTCCCCTATGATAAAACAAACGCGTCAAAGAGGAATGCAGTCCGTCCTTGACCCAATGCGGCACGATGCAGAATAAACACATGAGTCAAGTTGCATTCAGTATCCTTTGTTTTATCTATTGAGCTGATAGCTCAGTATGAAAAAAAGATCATCGCTTTTTACTTTTTGCTTAACCACCAACATAAAATTAGTCAAGTTCGTAGAAAGTAGGCATTTTGCAGTTTCTCGGAAAAATAAAACAATCAGACTTTTTTTTTTAATAGCTGTTTATAATAATTTGCCTTTGCAATAGTTTTCCTGACCTGTGTCAGTTTTGATTATCTTTAAAATCATCAATTTGACGTAAACGACTGGAATTTGGTCAGTAAGGAACCATCCAAGAACCATGCATGAACTTGTATATGGTTTCTAGACCAAATTATCCTACTTATCACTAGCTGATGCCCGCGACTTTGCCTGCAAGGCTTGAGGTATTTTGGTTCCGCGGGAACTCCTTAAGGGGATAAAAAGTAGCCTATGTGCTAATCCTGTCTATAATCTATGTCTGTGCCAAATTTCATGCAGATCCGTTCAGCCGTTCTGGCGTGATTGAGTAACAAACATCCATCCATCCATACATCCATCCATCCAAACTTTCGCATTTGACGACCTCCGTGGCGCAGTGTGTAGCGCTGTTGTCTTAACGTGCGGAGGTCCCGGGTTCGATCCCCGGCAGGGTCAATTTGGGAATTTATAATTTCTGAATTTTCCCTGGTTCTGGCCTGGTGGGAGGCTTCGGCCGTGGCTAGTTACCACCCTACCGGCAAAGACGTACCGCCAAGCGATTTAGCGTTCCGGTACGATGCTGTGTAGAAACCGAATAGGGGTATATGGGTTTAATATAAAGCTGCCATGCCCCTAACAGGTTATCCCGCTACCATCTTAGACTGCATCATCACTTACCATCAGGTGAGATCGCAGTCAAGGGCTAACTTGTAGTGGATAAAAAAAAAATATTATATTAGTATAGATTTACAGTTTTACTGAATTCTCCCAAAAAAAAAAACATCTTGCATAGGTATGCGAATTAAAATTCACAAAACAAAAGTTAGCAATTTAAGAGGTGCTCAGCGCGGAATGAAGGTGTCTAGAGTAGACTCTACAATACGAGATGGTAACAATGAAATGAGGGCATACGATAGAAGAGTACCTATAGTTAGCTTAGGAGTAGGACTTAACTAGGTGAGCTTGATTGATAAGTTTGGCGACCTTTCAACAAAACTTGCCGGCTCTTCTCAGTAGAATCATTTTCCGAACCGGTGGTAGAGTCTTAACGTATCATAAGTGACACAAGTTGTCCTATGTGAAAAAAATAAATCGTTTCAAATCATTTCATTTCATTTCAAACCTTGTCGTCAACCGATAGATGATAATATACGAGTAGATGTCTCTTGTAGGGATTTTTGGACTCCGCGCTCTTACACCGACTGGTTCCAGCAGTATACTCCGCTATAATATATTTTAGACTAGCTGATGCCCGCGACTTCGTCCGCGTGGATTGAGGTTTTTCGGTTCCCGCGGGAACTCTTTAATTTTCCGGGATAAAAAGTAGCCTATTTGCTATTCCAGACTATAATCTATCTCTGTGCCAAATTTCATTCAGATCCGTTCAGCCGTTGGAGCGTGATTGAGTAACAAACATCCATACATCCACACATCCATACATCCATACATCCATACATCCATCCAAACTTTCGCATTTATAATATTTATTTGATTGGTTGCTATAATATTGTTTTTTTTTTAAACCAACTCTACATAGTAAGTAAGTAAGTAAAAACACTTTAACACACACAAATGAATAACATAATTTACAACTTGTTACGGTGTAAAGGCGGCCTTATCACTATGAGTGATCTCTTCCAGGCAACCTACTTATATTATGATATACATAATTCGGAATACAAGTACTTAAAATAACCTCCGACATATTGAAGTAACAAAATACCAATTTCATCAACTAGAAAAGACATGATGATCTTCAAACGGCTGAACCAATTTTCTTGAATCATAGCTAAGAACTAAGAACACTCTCGATAACTTCACCTTTCAAACAAAAAAAAATTAATCAAAATCGGTTTTAATAGCTTTTTGAGAGCTACGATGCCACAGACAGACACACAGATACACACTTAAAACGCCTCTCTTTTTGCATCCACCACCACCACTACAGCCCATTAACGTCCCACAGCTGGGCACAGGCCTCCACTCTCATAGGAGAGTGGGAATTAGAGCTTTACACCCACCACGCTGCTCCGATGCGGGTTGGCGGGCTTTTTGCATCGGGGGTTAAAAACTTAAGTAACTGACCCATTCAATTCAATGAATAAAAATAAAAGATTTAGATACGCTCCACCCTCTACGAGCGCTCTACGCCGTAAGCGGTCTACGAAAAATGTTATATTAATACCTACCTGCTGATTATTCAAGGTGCAATATATAATTTAAAACCACGTGAATCCCTTATAGAGAAATTCAAGGAAATAGGTATTCTTACAGTAGCTTCGCAATACATTTACAGTAATTTAATCTTTGTAAAACAGTACGTTCAGAATTACAAAAGAAAATGCGATTTGCACGATAGGCCAACTAGAACCCGCCATAGGCTCGTGACTCCATCGCTCCGCCTCAAGAAAGTCCGAAGGTCGTTCGTGGGAATGAGCATTCTTTTCTATAACAAAATTCCACAACCTATAAAACATATAATTTCTTAAATCCAGCATCGAGTTCGAGGCCCTTTTGCTCTTGCTGTATCCCGCTATCTTCTATACTTTTATACTTATATTATAAATGCAAAAGTTTGGATGGATGGATGTATGTATGGGTGGATGGATGTTTGTTACTCAATCTAGTAATACTAGTTATTACTTACAAATAAATAAAATAAATTAAATCACGCCAGAACAGCTGAACGGGTCTGCATAAAATTGGGCACATAGATATATTAAAGTCTGGATTAGCACACTTTGTGTCCCGGAAAACGAAGGAGTTCCCGCGGGAACTAAAATACCTCAATCCACGCGGACAAATTCGCGGGCACCAGCTACTATTTGGCGAGGTCGTCAAATAGTTATATTTAATATTGTAAATGCGAAAGTGTTGTTGCGAAAGTGTTGCGAAAGTTTCTTAGTTTGTTGGTTTGTCCTTCAATCACGCCGCAATGGAGCAACGGATCAACGTGATTTTTGGCATGAGTATAGTTGAGGACCTGGAGAGTGACTTAGGCTATTTTATCCCGGAAAATTAGGGAGTTCCCGCGGGAATCAAAAAAAACTTAAACCACGCGCGCGCATCAGCTATACCTAATATGCAGACAATACTCTTAAACAGCTATTGTATAGCTGTTAGCTCTTGCACGACCATTTGGACGGCCGCCAAAACAATGAATGTAGAATACTTCACGCTTAGCGAAAGTGCTCCGATCAATAGCTTAGCCCTAACTTAACTTATTATGACTTCTTACTATGCGTTTCCACTGAGATGATCACCACTACAGCCCATTATACACGTCCCACTGCTGGGCACACGCCTCCTGCACTCTCATAGGAGAGAGGGAATTAGAGCTTAGACCCACCACGCTGCTCCAATGCGGGTGGGCGGGCTTTAACGACTATTATCATGATAATAACCAGGACCGACGTCGAGGCACGGGGGTGAAACACCGCCAACTTCGTAACTCCGGGCTAGTACTGAGAATTTCTAGTCAGAAAACTCCAATACTTAATTATGGCCGGGACTCGAACCCCGGGACCTCGTCGGCCGCAGTTAAACGTGCTAACCACTAGACCAACGAGGCAGTTGGTTGGTCTGACATGATCTACGTCATAATAATTGTACCTAATAATAATGTCCTCCCGACCGAATTTCGGCTACGGCGGCCAATCTCCAGAGAGATTAGCCATCCGCGCGGGAGATATTGTAGTGCTGTTAGTGCACAAGTGTGTGACGCAAACACAGGTGCACTCTCTGTTTCTTTACTCTCATAGCCCGATGGGACGGAAAATCCGACACGACCGGAGAGAGATCAGGCGCAGGACCGACGGCTTAACGTGCTCTCCGAGGCACGGGGGTGAACCACCGCCAACTTCCTAACTCCGGGCTAGTACTGAGGATTTCTTGTCAGAAAAACCCAATACATGTTACGGCCCGACCCGGGACTCGAACCTGAGACCTCGTCGGCCGCAGTCGAACAGTACAGTTGTTCGAATAATTGTACCGAATGTTATGTCAAAGCTGTAAGGTCTGCTTAAGTTAGAGATTGCTTTACGTAAGAATATCTACTTATTACTGACATAATATTATAATGAAATAATTTTGGGCATAAAAAGTAGCCTATGTCCTTCCCCGGAATACAACCGACCTTGATACCTTTTACCTTTGGTCTGTACTAAATGTCATCAAAATGGGTTGAAAAGATAGATAGATAGATAGATAGATAAATACTTTATTGCCACACAAAACATTAAAAAGAAACAAAAAAGAGAACAAACAAAAACAAATAAGTGCGCAAAGGCGGTCTTATCACTAAAAGTGATCTCCTCCAGACAACCTTTAAATAAAGAAACAAACGCAATGAAGCGGGATAGTGCAACAACACTAGTACATATAATATACTACATAAACTATACATTCTAAAAATACATAAACAATTACACAAATAAAAAAAATACTAAAATATATACCAATATATATAAATATATATATATATATATATATATATATAATTTAGACCTACATAACAAAAAGTAAACAAATACATAAATAATTTATAGCATATTAGTAAGATAAAAATCCTTCAAACGATCCTTAAAAATACTCAAAGATTTTGACTGTCTAATGTCACTTGGCAGTGCATTCCATAACTTAGCTGTCTTTACCGTAAATGAATTTGCATACACCTCAGCCCGACTTAACGGTATTTCTAACTTGTTGTCGTCCCTAGACCGCAAATAAATTTGTATGTATTTGAAAAGATGGGCCGTCATAGCGTAGCTGACAGATAGACAGACAGAAAAACAGACACACTTTCGCATAATTTATAATATTATTAAGTATGGATTAGTAAGGTAGGTATATATTTTATGGTTTTCTCTAAAAAACCTGCGTATTTGTTTGTTACTTGTTGTACAAGCTTCATAGAATTTTGAGGTCACAGCTTTATCGTGGTCGATCATCTTAGTCAAAACGCATAGTAGCCAAGTAAGTCAGTGGAGTTTGTCAATGGCATTCCCTAATTACTAAATAAGTAAATCGTAAACGTATAGGAATACCAAATGACTTTTGCTATTTCTTTGGTCACGAACCAGAAATTGTTTTCTAGTGATATCTGGATTTGAACGATAAAAAAAATAAAAAAGGTAAACCTGCACGCGCACTAAGATTCAACTTTTATTTTGGACACTAATTAATTAACTTTTTTTAAATTCTGGAATTACTTTGACTTTATGATAACGCCATGATAACGCGCTTAGAAGCTGGATTGATAAAACTGTACGCGCATCCATACTAATAATTATTATAAATGCGAAAGTGTGTCTGTCTGTCTGTCTGTCTGTTACGCTTTCACGGCCCACCTGTTCAACCGATTTTGGTGAAATTTGGTACATACGTTGTATCCCGGGAAAGGACAGGCCACTTTTATCACGGAAAATTAAGGAGTTCCCGCGGGAACCGAAAAGTCCACGCGGACGAAGTCGCGGGCATCATTTAGTTTAATTTTGGTTTCGATCGCTATTTTAATATGAACTTACTTTTATAAAATTTTCGTATTAAATTAAAATCACGAAACAATTTCTTCTTACCAGTGTCGGGTGTCATAAAGAATGTAAAAAATACGAAATCTCTCCATTAAAAAACCATTACCGAAAAGTTGCGCATTGCGGCAACTAAAGACGTGTAGACGAGTAATAAATAATGTGTTCGCAGATTCCAATAGGAACTTGGAGATTTTATGTCAGTGCGCGCCAGGACTTTTAGCGCATTGTGCGTGTAGGTATAGTCTGTAGATTAGTGTAATCGCTTGCGGCAGAGGTATCGGTAGCGGGTAGGGGTAGGGTTTGGGAGCCAGGGGGCGCATGCGCGGTGTCGCAGCGCGCGCACCCCACCGGCTGTCAGGGCCCACTCCGCCGGCAAACCGATCCCGACGCACACGCGCGCCTCAGGTCCGCTACGCCGAGCAACGCCGGCCCTTAGCGGCCAGGAGCCCTGAAAGGCGCTTCCACACACCAGAACATCCCACCCGCAGTCACCACACCGCCAGCGCCGGCGTTCGCACACAAGGCTCTGCGGACTAAAGGTACGACACCATCCTGATATTCGCAAATTTCGACCATTCATTCGCAACTTAGCCACATTTGTTAGAACAGCTCCCCTATGTCTGGGGCATACCGCAATACGGTAGCTTGTCAATATTTGTCACGTTACACCAATCAATTGACTAATTAAACACGTGGGTCACTAACTACTTTACCTTACGGCTTCGCGATTACTTTGTCTGACTTTGGTCTGACTACTGACTACACAACAGTCGCTCTACCAGACTTTTCATCATCTTTCTCTGAAAGTTGTTGACAAAATCAGTACATTTATTCTTAGGTAACAAAGTAATAAATTAGCAAGTTTTTTATAGTCATCGACTAGGTTTATCTCAAATCTTTTGAAAAGAAATGGCTCGTAACAAAAGATCCTATGTAATCCTTTTGGGTGCTGATCTTCCCATTTCTTTTTAATCTTTGTATTATATTGGTTAAAGTCCGAAATCAAACGCCTTAACCGGCTTTGTGATTAACACGCAACATCATGGTTTACTCCAATTAACAAATTAATGAGATTCTTGCCGTGCTTTCAAAACATCCATAGTCCTAACTTTGTACCTTTTTTCCTCATAGAGATGTTTCGGAGTGTTTGACTGTGTTAGCGAGTACTCTCCAGCAGACATCATTAATTATTTTTTTCCTGAAACGTGGTGCGACATTTCTGTAGTGCGAAAATCTTTTTCATAACGTCACTGTTCGTAACGGTTGTCGTTTCAGAATTGCGAATCAGATGTTTTTGTATTTAGACACAATATGCATTTTATTTGATGCATACCTAATAATAATTTAAGGCCTTTTCTTCAAAGCAGACAGTTCACTGAATTTATACAATAAGAATATATTTTTAAAATAATATATTAAAAACAGGTACTAACCAGTAAACAACTAAACCTAAAAATAGATGTAACAAAAATATAAACGTTAAAAGATATTTAAGCTAGACATTTTTTTTAATAAATCATCAAATATGTCTAATGATAAAACAATATCTATCTGTTCTACGTCTCTATCCGCCCAACATATTATTATTTTAGAGTCTAATTTGAATATCGGCATTGCAGTAAAACGTAGCTTTTATTAATACGTGGAACAAGGGTACCTTTTTTTTTTTTTTTTTGTTTACGGGGGGGAAATCTTCTTAAGATACCCGACTCCTAGGGGGGGAGACCGGGTTATGTGGTGATTTGTACCCACTAAAACCCCCTCGGTGACCATCCTCGGCGCGTGATGAAAGGCTCCGGGAACTCTAAAACAGAACTTACGCCGGTGCCTCCCTTGCGCGTCGCCCATACCTACTGGGCTCGCCTCTGGTCCAGTCGAACCCAAACCCAATATTCGTTCCAACAGCTGGAGCCACGGCCAGCTGCTGTCTTCCAGGGGTCGCATGATATTGGAAGAGCGGCCAGAGCCCCCACTCTGGCCACTCGCGACCCCGGAGTCCCCTCGACAGGGGCTATTAATGCGATGGATCAGGGCGTTGGTCACTGCCACCCTGATGTGTCCGTCTCCGAGCAGGGTCGGTGCGCTCACGAACTCGCTCGGGAACAAGGGTACCTAGCAATTGCATATTAGTTATTTGCGGGAAATCTCGAATTCATAGCTATGATTTAAATAGTTTATGTGTACAAAAACGATACCAATTGTAGGTAATAAGCATAGGAAATATTATGGATAATAATTAACGGATTCCCATTTCTATGGGTAACTATATGATCGACATCAGCTGAGAACATGTTCTCAAGTATCGATCAATCTATGCTTGACTGGTCACATGTATAGATTGACCGATATTTGAGACCCTTTCTTATTCTTATTTGATGGCAGCTTATAAAATATCTATATAATATAGGCCCGAAGCCTTTAAGAGATAGTTTAAAAACTTGAAACTGCTTGGCGTCGCCTTCTCAATAAAGTGACGTACAAGTAAAAAAATTAAATAAAGTTAAAGAAAACTCTCGTAATTTTAATTTTAACTTACTCTCGTAGAAACTTATAAATAACTGTTAACTATACAATTACAGCTCATTATTTTAGCTATAAGAGATAATATTGAGACATGAATCATTCAAACGATGAATGAAACCACGAAGGATAGGCAGATCCCCTATGGCAAGGTGATCCAATGTCGATTGAGAGGGACTAAATGACGACCCAGGATGCAATGTCCTGACTCCTGGCGCTTAAGTACAATGAGGTCCGACCCCAAATAACAAGATATAAAACTAGATTAAGAGCCACAATGAATACAATATCAATACCTGCAGTTGAACACTTTCAAGTTTTAAAATATCACTTGAATTGGGAATGATGAGCACCTATCGTTTTTTGATATTAAAGAAAATAAATAATAAGTGCGTAACTAAGCAAGTACAGTAAAGATTAATGTTCATTTATCTAGTTACGATTATGATTAGCTGTAGAATAAAATGTAAAATAAACCAAACTGGCTCGTTGGTCTAGTGGTTGGCATGTTCGACTGCGGCCGACGAGGTCCCGGGTTCGGGCCATAATTAAGTATTGGGTTTTTCTTACTAGAAATTCTCAGTACTAGCCCGGAGTTAGGAAGTTGGCGGTGTTTCACCCCCGTGCCTCGGAGAGCACGTTAAGCCGTCGGTCCCGGTTATTATCACTAACATGATAATGGTCGTTAAAGCCCGCCAACCAGCATTGGAGCAGCGTGGTGCGTCTAAGCTCTAATTCCCTCTCTCCTATGAGAGTGGAGGCCTGTGCCCAGCAGTGGGACGTTAATGGGCTGTAGGTGGAGGTGGTAGAATAAAAGCTATCCAAAATGATTTCAAGAACGTGATTTTGCGTTTTTGAAAACATCTCAAGAGCTACGCGAACACCATAAATACTCGTAGTTTGAGCAATGCTATAAGCCGGCACCTTTGTGCATTGTAATATATCATGTGCAATAAAGAATTTAAAACAAAACAAACAAAGAACATAAATACGGATATTATTTAGGTACAGATTAGAACGCATTAATTAAGCAGAAATTACGAAATAAATAAAAGTATGCATTGTGATAAATTTAAATACAATAAAATCGAAACTTCCTTTCGTGAATGGTCTCTATTTCTTTCATACGGTCACGTCTTACTTTTTACACAAAACAGGATAATGAAAGGTGAATTCAACAGCGACAATTCAATTTTATCGTTGTGATAAAAAATAAAAGACTCAACTATTGCACCTATTTTTTTTTCTGTAATACGTTCAAATAGATACGCGTAAGTGGGTAGAGGTAGTCGGCGGCATCTATTCATCGTCGTGTATTCATCTCAAGTTTGAATTCACTTTAACAAAGCCACCAGTACCACAGCTTAATCTTTAGTCTCTTTTATCCCAACACAATTTTTAGATTTATTGTCATAAACATGATATTTGAAGCTGATTTGACTAACATTTTTAAATGTAGAAAGTATAAACTTTATACTTTTTACTTTATAACTTTATACTATAAAGTTTTATTTGACAAAAATTTAATGATACAAGTTATACAATGATAGGTAAACTCTTGTAATATAAGAAAATTTTGAAAATAAACGGCATGCATAAGGTTCCATAAAGGGCGAATTTACATTGGAACAACTTTGAAAATGGAACCAGCTATAATAGCAACCTAGCTTTTAAAATATTTGAACTTCGTAGTTGTTAGGATAAACAGGATGTTTTTTTCGGGCGGTCAGAGAGGCGAAATTTTAACTATTTATTAGAGATAAAGTAAGTTGGTCCAAGGAAACTCATCGTATGTTGAGTCATAGCTACCCTTTGTGACGTAGGCGCTTACCAAAACAGGATATTTGGAAATTGCACCATTATGTAGTTAAATTATAGGGGATGAAAGTTTGTATGTATGTACAATGTACCTACATTTCTATGTTTTCAAGTAATTCCCATTGGGGCTTTCGGTTAAAAATAAAGGAATACTATTATTGTTTCAAGCTTTTTGGAAGTTCCACCCCCAAAGAATTTTCATTTTTTCCAAACAATCGATAGATAATTACGGATTATTATCTAAGGATGAGGATAAGGAGGATTAAACCTATTTAAAAATAAAAACTAAGGGGCACCATGCAGGTCAGCGAGTAGCCAATATTATAAAGCTTTTTTGTTTTACAAACAGTACCTTACTAAGGGCCAAAGCAATATTATACAGGTGGAAGTGGAAAATAAAACCAGACAAAAAGACATAATATTTAAAGTGGCGCATCAGTAGTAGGTACCTACCTATGGACGGTCTTCTTAATAAGATAAGATAAGATAAGATAAGATATTTCTTTATTGCAAAAATACACGTGTAGAGTTCTTACAATATTTTTGGAAACAGTGTACTACCAAACATGGCGTGCAATCATTAGCTATTCACAGCATAATAATATTATTCTATTTATTATTACCTACGTGATGCAATTAATTTATTATTTCAACACAACACAGTACCATACATCATTATTAATTACAGTTACATAATAAGAATAAATCATATAATTATCCCTGAAATATAAATAGAAGCTTAAATATAATGAAATAGTTATAATATGTCATTAGATCTTATTGCTAATAAAATGTCAATATTGAATTTTAAAGATACATGTTATTATTTTACACAAAATTATTAATGTCAAACTATATCTAAAAGTAAACTATAATCTAAGTAATGTTACTAAGTAATGTTACCTAACAAACTATATCTAAGTAATGTTACCTATATGTATAAGTTTTTGCAGTATGGTTTGGGAAGTTGTCCTTCGAAGTTTTTAATCATTATGAATGACCGTGATCGTTACTATCATCAATCATAACTTACTTTTCTTTCGGGTTTCACTCTCGTCACATAAAATTAGTTAACGGTAAAGGAAAAAAGTTTCTATTTTGTTTGCATAGGACTTCTTACTGAAAAAGGTACGATCTAAGTACCTATATCCGAGTAAGTTTATGTCATACGATATTTATTGGATTTACTTACTGAAAATATGGGCTATGGGCTATTATCCATACTAATATTATAAATGTGAAAGTGTGTCTGTCTGTCTGTCTGCTACGCTTTCACGGCCCACCTGTTCAACCGATTTTGATGAAATTTGGTACAGGGATAGGATGTATCCTGGGGAAGGACATATAGGACATTTTCATCCCGGAAAATTAAGGAGTTCCCGCGGGAATCGAAAAACTTACAAAACTGTTCGTATTGCCAGTGATGACAATGTTGTGAGACTGCTCGGTTCTAAGTATTATACGTATTTTCTCCAATTATAATGGACTTGTATCAAAGTTCTAATTAGGTTATAGACTAATTGACATGGGCTCTTAGAACAAGTAAACAGTGGTAGGGATTAAACAGAAACTTTAGACGTAAACATCCGACGGAACTACAGCTAAGTATCTGCTGACGTAGGAGAGCTCGAAATAGGTATCGAAGGAAGTAGGATTTATTATTATTTATACTTATGATCCGATCATAGACTTATTAAGAAATGAATAATGAATAATAGGTACTTCAGAGACCACAGTAATAAGTTAATAAGTTTGACGACCTCCGTGGCGCAGTGTGTAGCGCTGTTGCCTTAACGTACGGAGGTCCCGGGTTCGATTC
Source organism: Erebia ligea (assembly GCA_917051295.2). Taxonomy (NCBI): domain Eukaryota; kingdom Metazoa; phylum Arthropoda; class Insecta; order Lepidoptera; family Nymphalidae; genus Erebia; species Erebia ligea. Next base: position 4,723,266 of record OU785232.1, read on the forward strand.
CCGGCAGGGTCAATTTGGGAATTTATAATTTCTGAATTTTCCCTGGTCTGGCCTGGTGGGAGGCTTCGGCCGTGGCTAGTTACCACCCTACCGGCAAAGACGTGCCGCCAAGCGATTTAGCGTTCCGGTACGATGCCGTGTAGAAACCGAATAGGGGCATGGGTTTAATATAACTGCCATGCCCCTAACAGGTTAGCCCGCTACCATCTTAGACTGCATCATCACTTACCATCAGGTGAGATCGCAGTCAAGGGCTAAACTGTAGTGGTTAAAAAAAAAAAAAAAAGGAGCGTACCTACCTACACTTTCCTTATTCCTTTCGGCTTTCCACTTAAACGAACGAAAAGTAGTTCATTAAAAGCTTTGCTATGCAAAAGCAAAAGAAGCGCCTGGATAATATTATGATTAATTTAAATCTGAGGGAAAATCCGACATTTCCTAGGAAATGTTCCCATACAATGACGAATTACATACCCTGGTAACATATTTAATAATTACTAGGTAATACCTTTACGTAGTTTGTTACTAAACGCTACCGAACGGCGCTATTCTGATTGTAACACGTAGTAACATAAGGACTGAAACAGTAACCGAAATAAGGCATAATAATAACAGAAACGATACTGTACAATCAATCTGTAACCGTTTATTTCTGTTAATAAGTGTTTTTATCTGTAACCCATTAGGGTAACCCATTAGGGCATGTTATCTGTAACCTATTAAGGTTACAGATAACATGCCCTAACAACCTGCACGGTGTGACAACGCGGTCTTCTCACTTCATTGGACTTTACATACAAAGACACAACATTGGCCATGTTTTTCATAAAATAATTGTAACCATCGGTGCTTTCAATTTAGGTTCAAATTGGAATACGCGTCAACAGTAAATTTGGCAACATCGCTATTTCGGTTACACTTTAAAACACTTTCATTTCTGGTACAGATTCGTTTCTGTTACAGAATGAAAAACACATTCAAAAGGGTTACAGCTTCGATTCTGTTACACTTTCATTCTGTAACACTTATATTCTCGTTGGTCTAGTGGTTAGCATGTTCGACTGCGGCCGACGAGGTCCCGGGTTCGAGTCCCGGGTCGGGTCACAACAAGTACTGGGTTTTTCTGACAAGAAATTCTCAGTACTAGCCCGGAGTTAGGAAGTTGGCGGTGTTTCACCCCCGTGCGTTGGAGAGCACGTTAAGCCGTCGGTCCTGCGCCTGATCTCTCTCCGGTCGTGTCGGATTTTCCGTCCCATCGGGCTATGAGAGTAAAGGAACAGAGAGTGCACCTGTGATTGCGCACACACTTGTGCACTATAATATCTCCCGCGCAGATGGCTAATCTCTCTGGATATTGGACGCCGTGGCCGAAATTCGGTCGGGAGGACATTATTATTATTTCTGTAACCTTTATGAATCTGTTTTTCAGTCCCTGTTCTGTTGTAACACTTCGGAACAACGTTAATAATGCTCAAAAATAGCGCACCCACCAACTTACTTACCTTGCCAACTTGAAAATAAGAAACGCTAATATCATATACGTCTGATGTGCCATCAAAAGTCTTGCCTTTACAACGTGAAAAGCTCTCTGCGAGTTGAAAGGAATTTACATTCCAAAGGCATTGTTCTCACTTACTGACCTCCTTAAATATTTACGACTTTTCTTTCTAGACGTTAGAGAGAAGAAAAAGCCAAGAATATAATACAATGACTTGAACTTTGTATGCCTGTTATTTTTTTTATTCTACTACAAAGCCTTATACTTCATACTAATATTATAAATGCAAAAGTGTGTTTGTTTGTTGGCTTATTGGTTTGTCCTTCAATCAAGCCGCAACAGAGCAACGGATCGACGTGATTTTTTTGCATGGGTATAGTTGGAGAGTGACTTATGCTACTTTTTATCCCGAAAAATTAATAAAGAGTTCCCGTGGGAATTAAAAAACTTATTCCTTGCTGACGAAGTCGCGGGCATCAGCTAGTAGTATTATATTTGTATTAGTTGGCATAAAAGCAATAGTTATTTCTATATTTCTTCCTAAACTTACGTACCCCCTCAACTCTTGTTCACTTCCTATAAAACGTGGTTGCCGGGAAGAGATCGCTTCAAAGCGATAAGACCGCCATAGGGTCAATTTCAACAAAGGCGTTTTTTTGTTTCATTTCGGTGAACTTTCGTATTATCAAGTTTTCTCAAATTTAAACAGTAGTTTATTGTACTTCTTGATATTCTTCAAGCTCTTATTTAATGGCATCAAAATATGTCGTAATAAACTAATGAAAAATCGTGTTTAAATTTGTGATGCCACTGAAATGAAAAATTCGTTCACCGATATGAAATAACTAGCCACCGAAATGAAAAAACCTATCCACCGAAATTAAAATCCACCGAAAACGAATATAAGCATTCTTTCTTTTCTTCTCTGCTCACATAATCTTCTTCTTTCCTTTCTTTCATCTGCAGTCAATGCTAGCCTCGGCATTCTAAAAAAATATGTCAATTATAATTGGTAGATCGCGTTTCAACTTTGCATTCACCTGGTACTTTAAAATAAATAAATCGGATTATATTTAATCAAATCTCGTTATAGTCGGTTGAAATCATATGCGAAAGTGTGTTTGTTACTTGGTTTATTGGTTTGTTAGTTTGTTGGTTTGTCCAACAAAAGAACAAGCAGGATTCAGATGCAATTACTCCACAACTGATCATATACATTGAAAAATGCAATGAATATAACAAAGAATACTACCTAGGCTTTGTCGACTATAACAAAGCCTTTGACTCAATAAAACACTACCACCTATGGCAGGCACTCGAAGAACAGGGAGTACCACCTAAGTTCATTAGATTAATAAAAGAGATAAATAGAAAATGTTCAGCACGAGTCAGACTAGAGAAAGAAAGAGAAGATTTACAAATAAAAAAGGGAGTCAGACAGGGAGACCCTCTATCCCCTAAACTGTTCTCAGCCATTTTAGAGAAGGTTTTTTAAAATCTAGATTGGGATAACTATGGACTTAATAATATAAATGGGAAAAAATTAAACCATCTCAGGCTTGCAGATGACCTTATTCTAATATCCAACAATCCTAACACACTAGAAATAATGTTACAACAACTGGAAAAAGAGAGTGCTGTGGTAGGTCTAACTATGAATACAGAGAAAGCTAAATTGATGACAAATGGAGACCAAATTACTATAAAAGTTAATAACAAACCAATAGAATATGTTGAAGATTATGTGTATCTGGGACAAGTTATCTCTCCACACAATCAGATGACTTAAGAAGTTAACCAAAGAATAATTAACGCATGGAAACGATACTGGTCTTTAAAGGAAATTATGAAAAGTAAAGAACTTCCAGTAAATGCAAAGCAAAAAGTATTTGATACTTGCATAATACCGTGTATAACTTACGGATGCCAAACTTGGTTACTTACGAAAGCGAACACATAGAAACTAGAAACTTGTCAACATATATATATAAACATAAAAAAGAAAGACAGAATAAACCTAAAAACTATTAGAAAACGCAGCAAAGTGAAAGATGTAACAGAGCATATAAGAAGGCTAAAGTGGCGTTGGACTGGACACATTTTTTTTATTTTTTATTGCAAGATAGGCTTGACGACAATCACGCTTAATACAAAGCAATGATGAGGTCTAGGTTGAAGCGCGCCCGCCTAGAAGATGCCTATTCACTCTTGCCTTGAAGGTACTTAAGTTATACATGGCAGGGAATACATGTGCTGGAAGGGCATTCCACATCCTAGCGGCTCGAATTAGAAACGTAGAACAGAACCGTTTCGTTTGAGCTGACTGGACGTCAACCACATAAGGATGCCAACGCAAACGGTTTCTTGCTGTTCTGTGGTAGAACGGTGAGGGGGGAACAAGGTTGAAAAGTTCCTGAGCACACTCTCCAAAGTATATCCGATAAAAGACCGATAAGCAAACGACATTGCGTCGGTGCTGTAAGCAATGCAGTTTCGCCTGCGTGAGTGATTGATCGCCAATGACTCTTCGGGCCCGGCGATCAATCGAGTCTAATGCATCGAGTTGGTACTTGGCGGATCCATCCCAAAGGTGGCAGCAGTACTCCATGCCAGAACGAACTTGGGCCTGATAAAGAGCGAGGCGTTATTCCGGTGTGAAGTACCGCCTCACCTTGTTCAAGATGCCAAGTTTTTTGGCAGCTGTTTTGGCCTTTAACTCGATGCATTTCCCGAAATTGATATTGGATGAGATTTCAATACCCAAGAGCTCAATATGATCACTGATCGGGACGGATATACTTTGGAAATTTGGAGCCAAGGTGAAGAGGCTCTTTTTGGCGGTGAATAAACACGCCTGTGTTTTGGTGGCATTAAACTTGACTAAATTGGCGTCACCCCAATCGGAGACCTCCTCAAGAGTCAAGCTAACGCGATTCACCAACGCCTCTCTTTGCTCAAGTATCTCAGTAGCACTGGCTCTAGAACTGGACATGTATCTCTCCGTAACAGTGCTGTCATCAGCGTACCCAAAGATACCGGGTTTGAGGAGATCGTTGATGTGCAGCAGGACACCGGCATTAATAGCCATCAGGTCAGATGAGCTGCCGTCAACGACAACCCGAAATGACCTTTCCCTCAGAAAGTCAGATATCCAGTTACAGAAACCAGAAGGTATCCCGTACGCTGGGAGCTTACTGAGAAGACTGCCGTGCCAGACCCGGTCAAATGCCTTAGATATCTCCAGAGATACGGCGAGTGCCTCGCCGTGTTTCTCAATGGCTTCACCCCAAGTGTGCGTCCACATACACCAGAAGATCTCCTGTAGACCGATTTTTCCGAAAAACGTACTGCCGGTCCGACAGAAGAAGATGATGAGAGACAGTGGTGGAAAATGGACTAAGGAAGTGACCGAGTGGTATCCGAGGGATGGGAAAAGGTGTAAAGGAAGGCAAAGGAAAAGATGGGAAGATGATTTAAGAGTGGTGGCTGGTGCTACATGGCACCGAACAACACAGGAGAGGAAGATCTGGAAGGCTCTGGAGGAGGCCTATGTCGCAGGACAAGCTGATGTTCAGAAATAATTTTTTTAATAAATAAAACAACATAACATTGTAAAATATTTATTCAGCAATAAAGGCTATGATTATGATTATGGTTTGGCCTTCAATCACGCTGCAACGGAGAAACGGATCGACAATAAATCGCACAAAAGTACAGGTCTTGGAAACCGTTAGCAAAATGTATTCAAAGGTTGTGAAATATTCACCGCCTAGCTTGGATTTTCACCGAAATGAAATAATAATCAACCGAAATGATAAAAACATCCACCGAAATGAAACAATTATACACCGAAATGATAAAAACTCACCGAAATGAGAATTTTTATCGTTTCGGTGAGTATTTTGTCATTTCGGTGGTCAGTTTAGGCCACCGAATCAACCGAAATGAAAACACCGAAATTAAAATCAAGGAAAAGAATTAACATAACGAGAAAACTATTTATTATAGGATGTAAGGAATACTACACAAATAAACGTAGTACCATTAGCCCATTCATGAATACTTAAATAAATTTACTAGCTTGTTGCAAGACAAGTTATACCTATACACGGAAATGAAAAGAAATGTGTTCCATGTCACCGATATGACATACTTATGTGTTTGGCGGGAACACGCAGGCAAGCGGCGCACGTCCTCCCACGATCAACATATAGAGGCCACAGTTGCGAAAGTTTTAAGCGCACGCGGGGGGAGCTGGAGTTGTTTTAAGCAAAAATATACCTGATAAACTTTTTGTCACCGAAATTAAAGATTTTTCAGTGACATATTCATTTTTACTTTCCTGCTATTAAACTGGGTAGATATTATTAAAAAAATACTTCGGGATTATACTATCACTATTCATGATTAAAATAAAGGTAGCCATAAACCTCAGTAACCAATATTTTTTGTTTTATGAGGAAAATTACACAGAAACATGTTGCAGTGACAGCCACTGAAATGAAAAATTCGGAGCTTTACCATTTTTTTTTTTAAACTGTAATCCTAATCCAGAAATATTTACAGCCTCGTACATAGGTAACTACCTCTTCTAACTAGAAAAAAATATTAGAACTGTATAGTAACGTTCTGCACTACCGATTTCATCCATGCCGCATAAATTTTGCTGTTGGGAAATTCACCCCATAATGTACTGATTTTTCTTTTCTTATTTTAATGTTGTTGTATGAATTTCTCGTGTTTATGGTGTACAATAAAGAATTCAAAGCCCTTAACTGCGATCTCAACGTTTATCAATGATGATAGCATTAGCAGCCCCCCTAGCATGGGCCGAGACAATTTTCTCCCCGAGGAAAGGATAAAATTTTTATTCCTAAATAAATAAATAAAAATGCTAAATAACGGTGGATAAATAGTCCCCCGAGTCCCCGTGAAATGTCAAACGGGGATAAACTTCTCCTCTCCCCTGTTGCTGTGCTCTGAGATGTGGATAATTTAATTTTATCTCTTGTCAGTGGATAAAATCGGGGGATAAATTTTTTATCTCCGGCCCATGCTAGGGGGGCTGTTAGATATAATATTAAACCCACTTTACCCTTAATCGGTTTCTAGGTATGCGGCATCGTTCCGGAGTGCTAAATCGGTTGGTGGCACGAATTTGTGAGTAGGGTGGTAACTTTAACAACCGAAACCTCCCATATGAGCGGAGATGCCACTGCTAACCCCGGGACTAAACACTCATAAAACCACTAGCTGATGCCCGCGACTTCGTCCGCGTGGGTTGAGGTTTTTCGGTTCCCGCGGGAACTCTTTAATTTTCCGGGATAAAAAGTAGCCTATGTGCTATTCCAGACTATAATCTATCTCTGTGCCAAATTTCATCCAGATCGGTTCAGCCGTTGAAGCGTGATTGAGTAACAAACATCCATACATCCATACATCCATACATCCATACATCCATACATCCATACATCCATCCAAACTTTCGCATTTATAATATTTATATTGGATTATTGGATGGTGCATAAACCAGTGAGATTATAGGAACCAGTATATATATTTTTAGAAATTACAAGCTATTTGGAAAGTATTGGATAACACCAACTAAAAAAATACCTACCAAGCAAAGCTCGGTTGCACTCAGGTGTACATTTTTAAATCTTGAAAATTCTACCTAAACGAGTACGTATTTCACATGAGAAATACGAGGGATTACATAGTGTACACAAACCTAGAGTTCCTCATGTGTAAATAATGTTCATTACTTTAACTGTATGAAATGAAAGTTACATTTCTTTTTTTCAGCATGTTTGCTTTTAAACGTAATGGTACACGTCTTTTTGCTTCTGTAATAAAATAAAGCCGCAATTAAGTTAGCCGCGTTTATCTGTATATTCCTACTATAAGTTTGTTTGTACTAATTTTTTGCCCTTCAATCACGCCGCAACAGAGAAACGGATAGACATGTTTTTTTGCATTGGTATACTTAATCGAAGATCCGGAGAGTGACAACTGACATCGGCTACTTTGTATACTTAGTTGCAAACATCATCTAGTATGTATTAACTTAATATTTGTACCTACCTATTAAAAATAGTAACTTAATGAAACTCTACATTTGTATTTTGAGAAGTATCATTTTACGAAATGTTGCCAGCTAACTTATATCGTGATTCGTGGCCTTATTAAGGACGACCTTCGGCTGCGGTCACTGTGAAAAACGTGACTTTTACCACGTGAGGAGAAAAAGCCTAATTACTAGGTTCAGGAAAATTAAGCAAGGTAAAATTCCAAAGGTTGTGAGTAAATTAAATACTTTACTGAGTAGGTATCTATGCGTAAGTAAGTAATAAGCGTAGCATGGAGCGCGCTCCAGCACAATATTCTGTTAATAGATACGAGTACCTATATGTAAGGATAGCGGGACAAGAAAGGCTGAATACAGAATATTATATGGCGCTTACTCAATCCACACAGAGAATAGGACAGTGTACCGTACCAGGGAAAGCCTGCAACCGAAGATAATGAAAATGATTGTACAGGTTTTCTTTTGATTGCATTGATGTTCGATCGATCATCGATCAGAAGACTTGTCTAAATGCTGCCCAGCCCAGCCGTGTTCTTAGGACTGTTATATTCGTTCGACGAAACCATCGTTCCTTCCAACATAATATACTAGTACATTTTCTATGACTTTTCGTTTTTTTTAATGTCAGTAAATCCATACTTATCCATACTAATTTTATATCCTATCCGTCTGTCTGTATGTCTGCTACGCTTTAACGGCTCATCTTTTCAACCGATTTTGATAAAAGTTGGTATAGGGATACGTTAAATCCCGGGGAAGGACATAGGCTATTTATCCCGGAAACTTAAGGAGTTCCCCGAGAATCAAAAAACTTAATCCACGCGGACGAAGTTGTAGCATCGTACTTAGTCGGCATCATCTATTTTAGTAATTATTTAATATAACAACTGACGTTATAGTGATAAAAAAAGCTCAAAACTAAAGCTATGTGGTCAATTTGTTATTATGATTTAAGTAGGTACTCACTTTGTAACTTTCATATCGGTATAAGTAATGATTTATCAGAGCTCGACCTGCATCGAAGTGAATAAACAATGAATTTGTTGAATTCTTAGTTCACTCGGGTTCACACGCTAAACTTTCACGCGATTTTGGGCTTGTTCGAAAAATAACTTGGCAGCCAAATAAATCATATTTAACCTCAGTTCATTAGGTATTTTCACCTGTATAAATACATAGTTGGTAGTTTTTTCCATTGAAGCCTTGACTGCCAACAATATTTCTCAATTCTGTACGAAGTCCTAAGGCCTTGGCCTTTACCTATCCTCTTCTGAATTGTAGAATTTGCTCTTCTGTAAAAATTCAAATAAGAGATTATTATCTTTATTGGTATTGGCAATATTATAATCACATAATCTTACTAATATTTTATCTAAATGTGCAGGTTTAGATGTTTGTATGCTTGTACGTTTGTAAGTTGGTACTTTGTATGTTTGTTACACCATTAATGACCGAACCGATTTGTCGGAAATTTGGAAAGGTGATAGGTTATACGGTTATACCCTAAATTTAACAGATTTACGTACCTTTTATCCCGGCAAATCAAACCCTTTAACAACGCGGATGAAGTCGCGAGCATCATCTACTATTACACGTATCTAAGACTTTGGAATACTTCTGGCATTATCAAAACCGTTAACTAGCAATTATCTTCTGAAATACCTATTATAGGATGAGATCTTTATTTGTTTAAAGTTGTTGCCGAATAAAACTTTCTGTAGCAATTAGCATTAATAAAATGTAGTAGTGCGAACTAATAAGAAAAGTTTTCGTTGTTAGGTATAACTAGATAATAGATTATAATTTATACCTAATATTAAGTTTTCATAAAATTATATTGAACAAAATGTGTATGTATAAACAATTAAGTATTTATGCAAATAAAATCTTGCAACTGAATTTTAAAACATTCATCCCCAACCGACTGAGTTAAAATTTTGCATCTACGTTTAGTTTGGAGGACAATCCATGGCTAAGTAACGTCATTCTAAATCTAAAGGCGGACTCCCAAAGATGGCGAACTAGTATTTTTTTTATGCACCCCCATGAAATGGGTATTAATTAAAAAGGTTTGCTAAGAATAGTACAAAAAGTAAAATGACGTCACACAAAATCCAATATGGCGGACGTTAAAAGCTTGTTTTTAGGGTTCCGTACCAAAATGGTAAAATGGAACCCTTATGGTGCGACTTTCTCCGTCTGTCTGTCTGTCTGTCCGTCCGTCACACTCGATTATTTCAGTAACTACCGAAGCTCGATACATGAAATTTGGAATAGTTGTGTATATTAGTGGTCCAAAGACACTGGAATTAAAAAAAATTGGAAATTATTTTTGTTCTTATTTAAAAAGGGGGGAAAATCGGAGGGTTGAAATTTAAAAGTGAGATAACTGTACTGTGTGGGGTATCATATGAAAGGGTTTACTTTGTACATTCTAAAACAGATTTTTAATTATTTTTAGTCATGATAGTTTTTGATTTATCGGGCAAAATGTCGAAAAAAATACCGTCCCCCCCCCCCCCCCCCCCTTATCTCCGGAGTTTACCAATCGAAAAATCTGAAATAATTATGGTCAATAGGAATTTATGTATATTTTACAGGAAAACTATAGCCAATGCTCTAACTAGCATAGTTTTTTTGATATTAAAAGTAAACCTCTACAAACAAAGTTAGTTTTGCGGTTCATTTCGTCTTGTTTTTAAAACGTCATAAATCGTAAAACTTACTACAGGTTTGTACGGAACCCTCGGTGCGCGAGTCCGACTCGCACTTGGCCGGTTTTTTAAAAATGTATTTTAATGACTTATTTTAATAAATGAATTTTGACTATGACGTTGAGACTCTAGGTAAATGATCAGAGAAAAGCCAAAGAAGTGCCCTATTCTGTAGTCATAGGTTGTAAAATTACGCCATGACAAAATAATGTGGCGGATATTACACATTACCTATTAAGTAGTTAAGTAATTATGTCAAAAAAACGAGAGAAAGTGCAGTAAGTAAGTATTTATTTCATGATTAATTGTCCTTCAGTCAAACAGAACCACGGATAGAGATTTTTTTTTGCATTTTTAATGATCGGGAAAGTTACCACGGAAATTTTAGAAACCTTACTCCACGGGCCCGATGTCACAGGCAAAATCTCTTTCTTTTTAATATGTATTTTAACATTTCCAAGGCCTACAAAACCACTATTCGTGTTCTGTAAAACATGCACGTGTTTAAAATGCAAGCAATTATTTTAACTAATGCAAGCATTAATTTCGCCAATTTTTCTTTCGCACCACATTCCATTTTCAACATGCAGGGTTAAAAGCTTTTTTGTTTAAGTTTTGTATTCCCGCGGGAACTCCTTAATTTTCCGGGATAAAAAGTAGCCTAGGTATGTCACTCTCGGTCTTCAACTATACCCATGCCAAAAATCACGTCAATCCGTTGCTCCGTTGTGACGTGATTGAAGGACAAACCAACAAACAAACACACTTTCGCATTTATCATATTAGTATGATTGAGGTTTGCCGCTATATGTGAAGCTGTGATAGCCTCCGGGTTGCGGTCCCCTAGGGACCGCAACGCACCTCTTAATTTTTGGATTTACTATCAAATAAATATTATAAATGCGAAAGTTTGGATGTATGGATGTATGTTTGTTACTCAATCGCGCTCCAACGGCTGAACGGATCTGGATAAATTTGGCACAGAGATAGATTATGGTCTGGAATAGCACATAGGCTACTTTTTATCCCGGAAAATTAAAGAGTTCCCGCGGGAACCGAAAAACCTAAATCCACGCGGACGAAGTCGCGAGCATCAGCTAGTATTTGTATAATTTCTTGTACTTAAATAAGTTTGTATGAAATATTGCATAGTGACGTCATCAAAGTTCGACGCACTTTTTTACTTTAATCGATAGTTTAAAATAGTTATTCAATACAAACCTATTTAACAGGGGTCGTGGATATTGCGATTTTTGGGAGATCCTCTATTTAATAATCAATAAAAAATAATGTATTTTAATAGTTGTCAAATACCCAATTAAATATCACTGCTTAACTGTGGAGGAAAACCTGAAAAGCTCTGAAACTCCTAAAAAAATAACCCTTCATGCCGAGAGCTCTCCACAATGTTCTCGAAGGTGAGTGAAGTCTGAAAATCTTACTTGGTAAATCTTTCTTTGAACTACATAGGTATAATCATTTTCTGTAGAATGATAGACCACCGGTGAATTGTGAACTCATCCGAACATTTTTTACAATAGTGCGCAATAACTTCGCAATAACAAAGGTTTTCATAAATTACCTCGCTGAGATTAAACGGAGATATTTTTTTTTGCTTTTTGCATACATTTTCTCTCTATTTTCAATACTTCATTTTTCCAATTAAAAGGCAATTAGGTCTTGGATTAAATTTATTAACCCAAGTCAATAATTTGAATCGTATTTTATTACAACGATATTATTTAGGTAGATGAATTAATTTTATTAATTGTAAATCCGATATATTAGGCAGTTATGCATTATAATAATTTGCACACTAATGAAATAGTTGAATGTGTCAGCGCAAAATAATTTTAAGACCTAATGGTACCACATTCTTGCAAATTAGGATTGATTTAAAACAATATAGATAAGTCAGAACTGGATGGCTAAATAACTTCTGAGGTCGAAATTCGTGCGTTTACCCGTGGTCCCTGTGGGCCGACCCATTTCAGTCATTTCATCATTGCTCATTCACTCGAAGAGCACTTTTCAGCTAGTATCACAGAATCGAGACTTTAGCATCTTTATCATCATAATTATTTCAACCCGGCGATTTCAGTTTAATGAACATTTTTTATTTTATCTACTCTCATGCTATAAATCCTCTATAACAGGTTCTGAAACAGTTAGCTAATTGCCAACATTAAAACACCCAATGTCCTAATAACCATTACAGCATCCAAACGGGTGATGTAATGTTGTACTGAATTTCATTACAACACCCCTGCCACATCTGCTCGATGCGTGGTATCTGTATGAATTACAAAAAAAGAACATATTCTGTACGAATTTCAAAAAAAGAACATTGTCATACACGCGCGTTTCACTACCAGAACGCCGCGCGCTGTAAAAAAAAGTTAACAAAAAAAAATTTAAAAAAAATAAAAAATAAAAAATTTAAAAAAAAAAATTAAAAAAAAAAATTAATTAAAAAAAAAAAATTAAAAAAAAAATGAGCGATTCATGTTTTGGTTTCACTACCAGAACGCCGCGCGCTGTAAAAAAAAGTTAACAAAAAAAAATTAGAAAAAAAAAAAAAAATTAAATTAAAAAAAAAAAAAATTAAAAAAAAAAATGAGCGATTCATGTTTTGAAGTTTTGATGATATTAGGTTACTAGGACTGGATGTTTTAATGTTAGCTGCAGTAAGCTAACTATTTCAGAATCTGTTATAGAGGATTCATATTATGAGTGTAGATAAAGTCTTGTATGCAACAGTTGATAATTAGGTATTAAAACACTCATATGATACTATTATCTTATGAGGGGTATTAAAACCCACATTCGTGTTTTAATACCCCTTAATACACAACTGTTGCATAAATAACTATAATCGTCTGGTTTATTCAAATAAACTTTCACAAGAGCTTTAGATTCATCGAGTGAATCTACCACTGGTTTACCAAATCTACACTAGCTTATGATTTTTTTTTTGATAAATAGCGATTGTGATCCATACGAATTGCGTAATAGACGAAATCTTGATATGAATAAATAGCATTTAAGACCAACGGCTAACAAATCTCTCAAAACCCAAGCTATAAAATAAATTGATTGAAACTCATTTTGAGTGAGACTCCCTAGCGCGACAGAACAAAACGCCGACGCGGACGTTTGGCGCAAATAATATGTCGTCCCGCCCGGTGTATACCTTACTGTATCTACCTAGTATGATTTCCCTCTTATTACCATCGATTGATACTGCCCTACACTCTACTGCAGTGCTTTGTACTGTCAAGGGCAGTGCATTGTGGTTTTCGCACGCAAATTGTGTCAGGGAATACTTGGCTTGGCTTAAACACATGTGATACTTTTTAAACGACATCGAACAGTGAAATTAAATTGAAATTACCTAGCTTATTAAATCGACCCGTTTATTATACTATGTAGGTACGACACGACGTACGCATGTTTCGTAGATGTTCTATGACTCTTTAATAATTTTTTGTTAAGTACCAACTTCCGGGTATAACCAATTTGAATTTTGCTAGGTTAATTTATCTTCAGAAATATCATATTAGAGGTATTTTGGTAAAAACGATTTCAATGTAGATCGACGAAAATAGAATACGAAATTCCTTATTCCTTCCTTAGACAACACTACAATTATTAGTTTTATATCAAGCAGATACACATCTATGCATATAATTTTGCATTAGTAGGTAGGTGGAGTCAATATCCCATAAAATGTATTTTATAGAACTTAATAATAATTTATTTATACATAGGTAACATAAAGTCATTGAAACTCCGCCATGATTGAAAAATGTTGAAAACTTGAATCCAACTGCTGCAAGCCGTAGAATTTTCTGTGCCAACACAGTTTTCTTGACGCTATTCAAGCTTTTATAAGGAAAAATAAAATTTTCATTGCTTAGCGTTCAATAGCTAACAAAAGAGGTAAATTTTTCTATTGAAAATTATCCATAAAAAGAGAAAAGGCATTTTCCTTTTGAAAACTTGTTTTTTATATAAAACTAAACGTAAATTATGTATAAATAGTTCTTGATATTTTTAATAAATAAAAGATGGTGGTCTCAAAACACCCGCCCTATTTCACGGCGTAAGTAGAGTTACATACCGAAAAAAGACCTGAGCCTCATGGCGCCAAGTTTCCGTTCAAGAATTAAAAAAAGCGGTTGGTAGTCGCTGTTGTCTGTGCCGACTTGTCCTTTTTTAACCGACTTCCAAAAAAGGAGGAGGTTCTCTTGAAGTCGGGCGCGTATAACAAAGATAGGCAAAGTTGACGCGTCAGGCTCGCCCGACTTCAACATAGTGTGTAGAAACCAAAATTATTTTTTACTTTACAGTGGCTTTGGAAGTCGGTTTTTGGAAAGAATTTTAGACTTAAAATACTAGCTGATGCCCGCGATTTCGTCCGCGTGGATTTTTGGTTCCGACTACCACGAAAAAGTCTTTTCATCTTTTTGTGATTTAATTATGAAAGTTAGACATATGCTGTCGTTGACTATTTAGAACTCAATCATATAATAATATCTCGCATCGTTAAAGCAGCGTTCGTAAGAAACGTTTTCGTTCGACCGTTTTTTCTCCGACTTACTTTGCAAATCCGACTACCACAAAAAAGTATTTTCATTTTTCAGGTTAATATAAAGCCTATGACACTCACAAATAATGTGGCTTTCTATTAGTACCAGAATTTTCAAAATCGGTTCAGTAGATCCAGAGATCCCTACAACGTCACAAACTCACAAACTTTACCTCTTTATAATATTAGTATAGATGTGCATTGTAACTGTTAAAATTTAAAAAAAATGTTGGTTGGTGGTAGAGATAGTTTAAAAAGCATTCATTTTTTTTCTCTGGAAGTCATCGATCGTCATAAAGTTTGGCTCCCGCCACTGCAGTGCAGACTCAAGGGCGCCGCAGACGGCTGACGGCTATTTGATTCATGCAAATTGTGTCAACTTTGCTTGAGAGTTCAGCCTGCAACGTGTGTGTTTTGCATTTCTTACTTCCCTTGATCCTTCACACCGCAGACTGCAGTTAAGATTACTAAATTATTATTTTTTATTCATTACAAGTTAGCCCTTGATTGCGATTTCACCTGATGGTAAGTGATGATGCAGTCTAAGATAGTAGTGGGCTAACCTGTTAGTGGCATGGCAGTTATATTAAACCCATACCCCTATTCGGTTTCTACACGGTATCATACCAGAACGCTAATATCGCTTGGCGGCACGTCATTGCCGGTAGGGTGGTAACTAGGCACGGCCGAAGGCTCCCACCAGGCAAAAATTCAATTCAATTACCTAATTAAAGTAAAATATTCCTATTAGCTCTTAGGCTAGCCTAGCCGTATTACAAATCTGGCGGCTCTCCGTTTAGCCGGATTGTTGTTGCAATACGTTGTACAAAACGACTGCCCACTTTCAGCCACATATTATTGACCGAGCGAAGCGAAGGTCTCTGAGTCTACTTGGGTGAATTGGCACTTGTCCGTCCGTCTGTCAGAGCCTTATAACTTCTGAATTGCTGGACGTAATTACTTCAAATTTAAATATAATATGTAAACCGATGGCCTCCCGCCGAATATGGCTTAAAAAGTTACAAAAATCTTTATTTCAGGGGGGCTCTCATAGAAGCGAATCCGAAGTAAAATATTTTTTATAGCGTTACATAGGGTTGCGGTATATCATTTTAAAGATAATTAGGAATAGAGTCCAAAAATATTTTTTTTTAAATTTTCCCCCTAAAATTGACGAAATGGGGGGCTTTCAAAGTGGCGATTTTCTAACGTCCAAAGTTGACCTCAGAACTCTCAATTTTCTGAACTCTCAAGCCTCAAACTTGATCAATTATTTGAATTATATCCTGTACTTGAACAACAAATACCAAAATTAGATAAATATTATAAGGAAACGAAATTATTTAATTTTTAATGATGATGATATTTTTAACAGAACTTCACAATGGTGTCAATAGATGGCGCTCTGTGATACCGCGAGGTCTCAGTTCGGGGCGAACCACTAGTTAATCAAGTTGCTTTGTAGGGTGACAATACTCGTTTATTCCAGTAGCACTATTGAATGGGCTACGCCAGAAAACTTGCTTCGTCGCGCCTCGTTTCGCGAGTTTCTAGCTTCGCGCTTTACAAATATACTCTAAGGGTAGGGCAGACAAGACTGCGTGGTGTCATGATTTCATTCTGGTCCTGTTATTGGAGTCTGCAATATGGTGTCTTGACATTAAATAATTACTATGCGGCAATGTTTTATTTCCCGCTGTTTTACGAAACGGCGGCTCATGATCAGCCCAATTACAATACGGCGAGCTGCATTGAAGAACGCCAAGCGTTGATTGCACTATCGGAACAACAAATGTTTTTCGCTACTTTTTTTATCATTGGTAAAAGGTTTTACAAGTTGAGAAAACATGACGTGTCACACTTAGGTCCAGTTGCACGGCAGGCGATTTTAATAATGTAACCGTTAATAAAAGCAAAATTGGTTACACAAGTCAAGTTAGTACAAAGGATTACTTGAACTTTGGACCAAAATTTTACCTTTAACCTCAATGATGGAGGTATGAATATTAACTAGTGCACACCCCTTTGTTTAGGTATTATACAATAAATAGTACTAGTGTTCAAAATTTAATTCTTGCTGGGTTTAACCGACTGTCATGCAGTGAGACCTTATTATTCTCAGGCTACAGGAATGCAATGCTTGTCGGCTTGTCACTTGTCAGCGGTATATCACTTGCACACCTTTGCGGGACAGGCTTCCGCTATCTAAATTTTGAATCTACACAGTAATACTACAGTTTAACGTTGTATTTATGGAATGGAATAAGTATCATTATACCTTGAATCCATACTAATATTATAATTAATGTGAAAGTGTGTCCGTCTGTCGTGCTACGTTTTCATGGTTCATCGGTTCAAGACAGAGATTTGTGGTATACCGAGGAATGACATAAGCTACTTTTTATCCCGAAAAATCATAGAGTTCCCACAGGTATTTTATAAGGACGAGGCGCCAGCCCAGGCCTTTTTAAGTAAACGAGGCCGTGAATTGCTATTTCGGTCGAGACTTGTATAGTACTTTTCTCTAACTTGCGAGGAAACAATAAACGGATTTTTTTAAGAAAGCTTTTCTACATTGCCCATAGATGGCTTTGACTTACCTTAACTCACGCTAAAACCTGATGACCTGATGTCCTATTTGAGTATCAAAGGCCTGAAAAGGGCCAATGTACGTATTGTACAAAAAAAAAAAAAAAACCACTAACATTTTCGCACTTATCACTAGCTTACAAACGTATATGTACCCCCACACACACACACACAAACACTCACAAACACACACACATACACATCATACACACATTCACCACACACCCACACCATAAACACGTCTTAGATAATAATATAATTGTATTCTATTTGCATGTTAACATAAGCTAATAATAATAATTAATTGCAAAAAAATAAACAAATGTGATAGGGAAGGCACTAGCTCCCATAACACAGTTTTTACTTTTTTGGGAGATAGAGGCCAAATTATACAATGTACAAATGTAATTTTTGCAAATAAAGAGATTTATTTATTTATTTATTTATTTATTGTTTAAAGCATATTCCAACCAAGTAGGAGAAAAAAGCATTTTCTAAAATATTAATATACATTACGTATGTAATTACAACTAGGAAATAAACAAACTATAAATGAAATCTAAATTAAAACTAATATTATAAACACTATTAAATTAAAACTAAGTAAAATAAATTAAATTAAATCTAAAACCTCATCGAGACATCATCTAAATATTAATATTATATTTTATTCACAAGCAACGGTCTGAATTTAATGACGGCGAGTTAGAATTTTTTCTTGCCGTATTTTAGGTTATGCCGACACTTGTTCCATTACGCCGCTATAATTTATTTAAAATCTGGAACTTTTATTTTGTTTATACTACCTGAAAAGCTTTGCAAAGTTTAAAACGCACCAGGTTTTATCACGCAATCCAACTTTTATGATACTAAATAAATTGCAATGGGTTTTCCTCCCGCTGTAAATGTTAGAGATTTTTTAAATATCAATCTAAACTATTTTTTTTTAATATCTTATCGGGTATTATTAGGTAGGTAGAAGATAACTATAAAATCATTGAGTTTAGGTACCAGTTTTTTACATAATATTCTTTTCATTCTAAACTCGAGAAGTTCGGGGGTATTAGTGGGTATAGGCCTAGCGGAGAAACTTGTGCTACGCGGACTACGCAGAGTTATTTTCAACCAACATCATGCAAAAGTCCTTTTTTTAATCCACTACAAGTGAGCCCTTGACTGCGATCTCACCCTGATGGTAAGTTATGGTGCAGTCTAAGATGGTAGCGGGCTAACCTGTTAGGGGCATGTCAGTTATATTAAACCCATACCCCTTATTCGGTTTCTACACGGCATCGTACCGAAACGCTAAGTCGCTTGGCTGCACGTCTAAAAATTGCCGGTAGGGTGGTAACTAGCCACGGCCGATACCTCCCACCAGGCCAGACGGGACTATTCAGAAATGTTAAATTCCTAAATTTACGCGACCCCCGCACGTTCCGACAACAGCGCTCAACACTGCGCCACGGAGGTCGTCAAAAAAACCTTTCTGAGTTTTCATCAAAACTATGTACTTGCAATCTGTATATTGCACTTTACAAGAAGTTAGATGCATCCTTATTATATACATATTTAGAGAAATAACGATTCGATAAATTCGTTTGCTACGCAGTGCTACGTGGTGCTACGAAACTTTAAAAGGGCTACGGAAGGGCTACAAGACTACTTTCATACCTGTTTTACGTAGCAAATAAACGTAAGGTATAAAGCATAAGCTCGAAAGTAAAAGAAAATGAAAGGCTAAGTGTTTCTTTGTGGCTTAATAAAGCTGGAAAGGTGCTACGAACTCTACATTTCCCTGAGCTTCCGCTGATGTTTTGCATATTGCGTAAGCTAGCGTGCAGCTAAGTGTAGGTAAAACCTTGACCTGCGATGCAGTAGCAAGTGCTGTGTTACATGGCATAAGTTACAATCCATACCTGCCTAATAAATATTATTTAAATCTACAATATAAATCGATGTTTTCGCACTGATTTTAACACAATACACTCTTAACCGCGCGCTTAGATTAAAAACTTTTGGCAGTTATTTTTGAAGTGAAAACTTCTTTAGCCGCGTTGAGCATTTTTTGGTAAGGGGTAAACTTGTGGATTCGCGTCACCGACACCGACACCGTCACCGACACATCGCTGCCCCATGCTTGCGTTGTTACGAAGACAAAAGGTCTTAAATATAAATATACTACTAATATATATATTTTTTTTATTATTTTAAATATTCGTTTTCACTTCTATCGACAGTCCCTATGACTGCCATTTTTTTTTGACTTAGGTACGAGGATGAACAGAGGATGAAAGTCTATCGTTTTTTTTTCAGATCACTAAAAATGTAAAAACACAATACGTTTGGCGAATTTTGAATATTTTCAATTTGTGTTAATTAGAAGATGAAATTCTGTCACTTTTCCGTCACGGAAAATTGGTATTTGGGCTTTCGGTTAAAAATATAGAAATACGACACGAAAACTCCATTCGAGCGAAGCCGGGGAAAGTCAGCTTGTACGTTTATAAATACTATGCAAAAGCTTTTATTTAAAAACATTTTAAACGAAAAGCGCACAAAGTTTTACCGACAATCGATTCAAAGTATATAATTATTATAATGTGGTTTGCATAATATGCCTCGTCACTAACATGTGTACATGCATTATACACAAAGCTACCTAAGGTCATTTAAAGTTAAACGATTTTACCCTTATATAAAACACACACGTTAAACTTTTCTTTATGTATTGCTTTTACATAATATGCCTTTACCATTAGGTGCATGGTAAACTATTAATGAATAATCTATATATTATTATGTATATATATAAAATCGTTTGTCCTGACTGACTGACTGACTGGCTATCAACGCACAGACTAAACCGCTGGGGTTAGAAAATTGAAATTTTGACAGTAGTTTCCTTTTGTGACGTAGGCGCTCATTAAGGAAGGATTTTTCAAAGTTCCATCCCTAAGGGAGTGAAATAGGGGTTGAAAGTGGGTATGAAAGTCCGTCATTTTTCAAGTTATATCCATAAAACTTGGTGTTTGAGCTTGGTGTCGGTTTAAAATAAAGAAACACGTGTTTCACAGTTCTTCAAAATTCTACCCGCAAAGGGGTGAAATAGGTGATGAAAGTTTGTATGAAAGTCCTTCATTTCTCAAGATATTTTACAAGCTATATCAACGAAACTTGGTATTTTGGCTTTCGGTAAAAAATAAAGAAGTACCTGTGTCACAATTTAAAAAAAAAAACACCTCCAAGTAGGTTAAACAGGGGATGAAAGTTTGTATATGATTTTTAGGAACCTAATTCCACGCGGACGAAGTCGCAGGCAAAAGCTAGTTTAATCATAACTTTGTTCAGTTATCAAAGTTTTTACTAAAAACTAGCTGATGCCCAAAACTTCGTCCGCTAGAATTTATTTTCTTAAAATCTCCGTGGGAGCTCATTGATTTTTAGGGATAAAAATCCGCCTGTGTCATTTCCCCCAAATGCAACCTGTAGGTACCAATTGACAGGTATGTGTACCTTTCATCAAAATCGATTGAACAGATGAATCGGTGGAACGGTTAAACAGACAGACCTTCGTATTTACAATATTATTATAGATTCTAACGTATTTAAGAAATTTTATTGTATATGCTATGGGTTCCCTACTTATTTAGAGTTATCTATGTTCATTTATTTTTTCTGTCATTTTATGTAGGTATAGGTACTTGCAAATATTTTTTGCAATTGAGGCGGTCTATTTCAATCAAATACCTACCTAGATTAAAACATTGAGGCCAATTCTGTTGTACAACATCTCTAAACTAAACTAAACACAGCTCTATTTATATTGCTATTCCTTTCAGAATATTCCCTGAGGAAAGGGGGCAGTAATAGATTTTGGAGCTGTCATTTTAGTTTAGTTTAAAGAATGTGATAGGTATACAGAATTGACCACATTGATTGTTTACCGATTCGTAATTTTGTGTTCTTGATAAAGTTTCCCATTGTTTCAATGGCTTGATCGAGGTGCGTGTACGAAACGTGTTTGTTGCAGAGATGGAAATCGTGCCCGAGGGGAAAAACTTCCGATTGGTAAGCGAAGACGAGCTCCCGGCGGTGGCCGATATCTTAGTGCAGTATATACCTGAATCTCTAAAGGTAAACAGACATTTTACTTATTTTCTCTATTGGTTACTTTCCCGCGAAATCACCTACGTAGATTAAATAGTACCTACTTACACAAATTGCAGTGAACATTCTAATCCGTAATCGCGGAAGTCTACCTGCGTTAGAAAAAGATTAATCTTAAGTTTCCAGTGATTCAGGGGTTTCAGCTATTCGTCGATATGTCATTTATAGTCACTTTATCATTTTATACAGATAGAAAAAATACCAAAAAATTTTAGAAATTTACTTTTTAAAATCGAGGAGTTCCTGGCGGGAATAAAAAAACTTAATCCAGTTGGACGCAGTCGCGGGCATCTTCTAGTTCAAAAATAGGTCGTCGACAAGCGGTGATAGCCGTAGTAGTTTAAACGTTTGGACTTTGGCCTAAGTTATCTGCGTTTTATGTGCGTTGTATTTAAATTTGGTGAAGGAAAACGTAGAAAACGTGCACGCCCTAGAGTTCTTCATAATGCTCTCAAAGGTGTGGGAAGTCTGCCAATCCACACTTGTGGTAGACTATGACCATCCCCTTCGCATTCTGAGATGGGTTGCAATGACGGGTTCATCGACTTTGCCCTACCAAGATGTCCGATGCTACTTAAAATAAAACACTAGCATATATGTACAGCTAACTTTGTAACTTAACTTGTATTAAGAGTTTACTAATTATTTTTCAAGTTTCATCAGACGATTCGAACATATCTAAACAACAAGGTGTGGGACTTCCATTTTTATGTAGCGAAAAATTGGCCGGAGGATCCAATCTGCCTACATTTTCCTGGATGCACCAGTACGGTAAAGTTAATTTTTATTTACTTTGGATTTTTACTCAAGTACCTATAATTAATCTATCTATCTATAATATGTATTAACATTCGGATATCTGGAAATTGAACGAATTATTTATGACAGTATTCACCCATGAATCCCGAAATTAGGTAAAACTAAAGTCCAATAGGGAATATCTACTACATAGCACCTTATTTTGGTCGTCGGTGAAAACGGGTGTGACTTGTTGTACATGCTAACAAATTCAAGTTTTATGTTTGTCCGGTTTGTGTTCATTCAGGTTTCTTTACATTTTAAACAGAGTTTTATGACCATTTTTGAAGTGAAATTTCTTTAGAATCGTTGTGATTTGAAAATTCATTTAAACGAAAAAATTAAACGAAAAAGCGACACCAAAAAGAGACAAACATAATTATTATATAGGCTTTAGCCTGCGAGAAAATGAGATAGAATACAAGTCATATATATCTCATTCTCTCGTATAGGCTACTTTTCTGAAGTTTCACTTCTACCGAGTATGAACTGCACACACACACTTTTTTTTCTAAATGTATCTTTAGAAGACTGGAATAGATTATTCCTGATAAATATATCACTGGTAAGTTATTATTGTATTCGGTAACCTCTACATTATTAAATTCGTGACTCTACATTTGGTTAGTCGTTAATCTGATAACAAACTGATAGAAAGATAGCTAATACATTCATAAAAATTCCGATAACTTATTCGTTCGAGTGTCGACGAGCCAAATGAAAAAACTTTTACCGCTTTATGGCTGCAACTTTAATTAGGAACTACTTAGCTTCAACTGAAAGTAAAAATCGGCTTTGAATGTTGATAGAACTTCGGGGCTTAAGTAGTTGAGGTTTTTGGGTAGAAAGATGGTTTTATTATTTACCATACAACCTTTTTGAATTAGGTACATTTCAATTTCTTACATTCATAATTTTTTTGCGTTGATATAATTAATCATCCAAGGTTGATAATGATTAATAATTCTCAGAAACTTATGCAGGTTCCAATCATGCACTTTCGCAAACAAATTCGCTCAGCTTTTTTTATCCCTTTGCTAAACCCTTCTTTGTTTTTTAATATGTTGGACTAATTTTATTAATCTTTGTTTTATTTTTAATTTCCAATTTAAGCCAAGGTTTTGCTCTCGTGACACGTTAACCGCGTCGGTGCTCTCGCCTCAAGAGTGGAGACGGCGCTAAGTAGCCTTCAGCATGAGTGTTACTTTTATAAGATCTTCTTGGATCTTGTGATTTTAATTTAGCTTCCGGCACTCTTTTATATTGATAACGTTCCTAGGTCAAACTTTTTATTAAAGAAATATGTTTTTGTCACTCGTTTTTCTTGAGGCATAGTTTCATAGTTGCAAATAAATTCATCGTTGAAGATCGTTGTAAAGACAGAAAAAACAGTACTCAGTAAGTACTGTTTCGGCTGCAGCTTTATCCGTAGAAAGTTGATAAATTACTAAAGGTGACCAAAAAGGTGCCGTTTAATGATATAATAGGTACCAAAGAATGAGCAAGGTTCGCGTGCGAGGTGAATCTTACAGCGACTGATCACGAGATACAAACTTTATTAACCACTTTTGTGATAATTCTTCGAATGCTGTAAATGATTTGCGAGTCATCTATCTATATTTGTGCCGAGTTTAAATTGAACAAACAAGCCCGAATCATACCCAGTATTAACTGATTGACGAAATAATTTCCAGAGGCCATACTGCCAACGCTTAAAGCAATACTTAAGCAATATTACTCAAAATGGGAGTTTAATGTCACGTACCTTGACGTTCCTAAAATAAGGATTATAATTATTCTAAAACACGAAAGTCAAATTATTGAAACAATATGGCTCTAAGCGTTGGTAGTATGGCCCCAGATCTCTAATCTTCGTTCTTAATGGTTTATTTGCAATTTCAGCCCAACAGCCACCCATACGAGAGCGTCACGATATTCTGTCCGTCGGAGCGCGCAGAACTAGTCGACTTGCTCACTTCCGAAGACATTCTATTGGATCTCACTAAACCGTTGTACCTGAACTTCACTCACGAGGCCATCGTCGACCGCTTGGAGAAGCGGTATGAGGCCTTCGACAAGATCACTGGAGATGTCTACGTGTGCGAGAAACCACCAGAAGACAGTGCTGAAGAGTAAGTGAACGAAATCCTTTGCCAATATGATACTACAATTTTATCTCTTGGTTCATTGAATAACTTGATGTACCTACAATTTTATCTACATCCCATTGGCAACCCAACCATCAACTTTCATTATTTTCAAGTTTTCTAAAGAGAGTCATTAACATCGAATCTTGTTAACGGACCGTTATTTTTACGCATACCTATTCTCATTCGTCTTTATACATTGCAACGCATGCTTGCTGGACATATTTAGCCATTAACATAAAAATAAGATATTTTGACAAAAAATTCGCCCTCAACGAAAATAGCTTCAGACAAATATTTTTTGCGTTTGCTCATACACGCAGGTCTGAAATGCCCTATTTATCTTATTGCAGACTGCCATCGGACGTGGAGTTAGTTCGTCTACAACCAGAGCACATGAAGGCAGTTCACGACCTGTACCCAGCCAGTGACATCGAGTGCCGGGAAGTCTTCGAGAAGCTGGTCGCCGAACTGCCGGCGTACGGCATCTTCGTCGAAGATCAACTCGCAGCCTGGATGGTGCAGTCCTACTATGGAGCCATGTTTTCTATGCAAACGAGACCTGAATTTCGTAGGAAAGGCTATGGGATCTTCTTAGCAAGACGCCTCACCAAGGAGGTCGCCAGCAGAGGCTATAAGCCCTTCGTTGTGATTCGTCCGGAGAACGACGCGTCCCGTTCGCTCTACTCCAAGCTCGGCTTCGAAAAACGCTTTCGAACGGTGCGCGCCGTTTTGCGCCCTCGCTAACGCGTTAAAGTTGATCACTAGCAGATTTTATTTTTTTAAGACTTTTGAAAAAAATCAATTTAGCTTGCGATCTTTGATCGCTTAGAAAATTCTAGTAGTAGCTAAGATAAGATGGAGCGACTAGTGCTTTCAATATGTATGAAATATGAATCCGAGTTTCATGATGTTAAAACTGAAATAATTGAAACAAAGTTAGGAGACGATTTTACTATACCAATCGGTAAATAACTTAATGCTTTTTTGCTTGAACTAAGCCAAAATAAATAGTAAAGTTATATGCCAATAAAAAGGAGCACGGGAGAGCCGCAGCCAAGTTTTCATTTGAAAGTCTAGTCGCTCGCTGCGTTTTAGCGCCAGCCTAGTTACTGATCTCATTGACGCTAACTTGTCAGGAATTTTTCACCTTTTTGAAATAACTTACGGCTTTATTTTACATTGCATAAATTTATACTTACAGGTACGAAATATAGCACTGTAACGCTCAACCTTTTTTTTAGAAGAATCAAGGTACAACTTCTTGACACAGTTGGCCTCAAATAACTCATTTAGGCGAACGCTTCATTAACACTCGTTGATCGAGCGGAACTATTCTGTCTCATGGTTTATGAAATTTTGGGACCCGTTTTGACCTGTGTGATAGCTTTAACGTACTTCTACGTATCAAGAGAAGTAAGTATATACGTATCAGTCTACGTAAAAATAAAATATACAGCATGAGAAAGAAAGTTGCCGACTTAGCACTCGAGTAGCACAATTCTTCAAAAGATTCAAGCACCATTATTGTTCATCTGACCCTATAGGAAATATGGTTCAGTAAAAATGCTATGGGCTATAATTTTTATGACATTCAATAAGATTAATTTTCAAACATAGAATCTGGTGGAACTATTATACAATTTTCATTGCAGTACCTATTGATAGATTTTGATAAACATCTTAATACAGGAAGAGTGAAAGATTTTATTTATTTTATACTTTTTTGATACCAGAAAAGATATTATAAGTAAAAAGGGACTAGAACATGAGTATTGAAAGATAACGTGCGTTTTATACATAGTACTTACTTATTTCCAAAAAATATCGCCTATAGTAGATGAGATGAGTTTTGAATTTTTGGTTAATAACTTTTGTAGGGACTGTTTTAATAAAGTGGAAGAACATTGAATGAATTGAAAAACGCAAGGATATCTTTAAAATTTGATACGAAATGTAGATAGGTAGGTATTTTAAAATGGGAAACTATTTTACAATTATATATTGGCGTAGATTATTCTTAATGTTTGTATTCAAATTATACCAGAGAATGTGTAAAAAATGTTGATTTAGTCATTGATTTTTTACTGTAATACTTATAATATTTAGTTATATTGAGTAGATACATTTTATATTAGTGTTTACGCTTTATTTATATCTTATATTTACTTACGTGGATTGTCTTCCTAAAGACTGCGTATAGTTAACACCAAAATAATGGCGTGGGTAAAGAGCGGACAAGTTAATGTGGGTACGTAAAAAAGTGGCCGTATGAATTTAAAATAAAAACATGCTATGCATCGCATATACTATGTTTAAAAAAATAACAATTATGCTCTTTAATTTACTGTGAAAGTTTTTTTCTAAATTTCACATTGCTTTAATTTAAAAAAATGGGCATTTATTATTATCTTTGCTCAAAATTTAGAGCTTCCACCGTTAATTAAAAATTGAATGCGTCAAAATGCGTATGGCCAAAGTTAAACTACATTTTGAAAACGAAAAAATATCTACCGTACTATCTAATTTACTAACGAAAACTATATCCTAGAATAATTACCAGTTTAATAATAAATATAATGTGCATATAAAAAATCATGTCAAACTTTTAAATAAGTAGTCGACAGTTTGGTATTAATCTTGGGGTAAAAGAAAATCGCCAGTTCCTTTTCTTGGAACTTGGCTTGACACGTTACCGCGTGTCTAGATATACAATGGTCGAAATCCCGTTGATATTAGTTAAGTCGGGTTTGATATTGATTAAGTTAGTCGGGTTTTTAACCGACTTCCAAAAAGGAGTATGTTCTCAAATAGGCGCGTATTTTCAAATTTGATTTTAGAAAAGAGTAAAAACCTCAAATCTATTACTTAGCTAAGTTTAGGTACCTTTAAATAACCTTTCTAACAGCTAAAATTAATCAATTTCACTCAAAAAATCCTACGAAAAAAATAAGTCAAATTCAGCAAGAACAGCTGTCATCTGTTGTCTACTTATTTAAAACTTTAAAACACTTTAAAAAATCATTACCAACATGCAAATCATGCTAAAGCTTCCCCACTTTCCTACTAATGGTAGGTACATACGATTTAAGTAGTTCGAAAAATTTCTCGAGAATTATTAATTGTAAGAAGAGTTTCTCTGAACACTTTCCCTTGCCTAAATAAACAATGAACATTTCAGGACAAGTCTCCGTCCTTGACACTGCAGTAGGCTTAGCACGAGTTTGCACATCTCGAGAGCGTTGGTAGATTTCGCGTATCGGTACTATTAACACTTTAAAAGTAAAATGGACCTTGTTTTATGTGAATTCGTCCATACACCCACAACCAGCGCGCTAAGCGAAAACTTTGATTTAAATCGGTATTCCTGCTTGGACCTATTTTATGTTTCGATATTTGAAATCTATCAATGTTGCCGTATTGTCCAAACTTGTGCTAAGGGTACAGTTGACGCGAAAATGTAATCGCGGTAGGTATATTTGTATAAAAAACGATAATAAACATCTGCAGCTACACAAATAATGTAGTGTCCGTTCTGTATTGTTTATCACATTTACCTTGCAAAGGTATCAAAAAATTAATAAAAATTATATATTATAATGTTTGTTTTATTTAAATAAGCATTAAACCTACTACCTATCCTGTAATCTGTATGTACTTATGTCTTCGCCATAACTTAGAACCCAAATATTAGGTACTAAATTATACATAAAATTAATATAAAATCAAATCCAAAGGTTTATTTTTGAAGTGAAAACTTCTTTAGCACTTTTTGGTAGGGGGTAAACCATAAACTTGTGGATTCGCGTCACCGACACCGCGTCACCGACATGGTCGCGTTGTTGCGAAGACAAAAGGTCTTAATATAATTAAACTACATTCGTAATTAAACTTTAATTCCATATTTTTAAGGTTTCTAATTTAATTTTTTTTTATTAATTTAAATAGGTATTCGTTTTCACTTCTATCGGCAATCCCTATAGCTGCCAATTAGTATTTTTTTAATTTAAATAAACTTCGACCAACCGACCGCTGGTTCGGAATGGGTAGGTACCATACCTACTGAGAAGAGCCAGCAAGATAAATAAAATAAAGAATGAACGAGAAGTTTAATTCGCTATAATCCGCCACAGCAGACAAATCTATGTGGTACAGTGCGTGTCCTTCACCAATAGCATGCGAACACCCACCACCCAGCAATTCGCACCGGCACCGCACCACACCACACAAATCTTCCAAATCACTCTCAACGTACGTGTCACTCCGAAACCGGAGCATCTTCAGGAGATGTTGACTCGACAATGCACGATTGTAATTTACAATCGTGCATTGTCGAGTCAACATCTCCTGAAACTTCTCGTTCATTCATTATCATGGACTTCCGCAAAGTAACGCCTGCTTCGATTCAATAAATAAAATAAATATTAGTAGGTACATTATTGCAAAGGCCGGGAAATAGGCAATTGGAGGTCGAGTAGGCAATTGCCATTTCCGCCGAGGCATATATAGTGCTTTTCTCAAAAGAATGCAGGGAAATAAAACATACTTTTTATACTAGTGGTTCGCCCCGAACTGAGACCTCGCGGTATCCATAAACTTGTACAGAGCGCCATCTATTGACATAATTGTGAAGTTCTGTTAATAATACTGAAGCACATTAAAAATTAAATAATTTCGTTTCCTTATAATATTTATCTAATTTTAGTATTTGTTGTTCATGTACAGGATATAATTCAAGTAATTAATAAGTTTCAGGCTCAGCCTTTCAGTAAATTGAGAGTTCTGAGGTCAACTTTGGACGTTAGAAATTCGCCACTTTGAAAGCCTCCCATTTCGTTAATTTTAAGGGAAAAATTAAAAAAAAAATATTTTTGGACTCCATTCCTAATTATCTTTAAAATGATATACCGCAACCCTATGTAACGCTATAAAAAATATTTTACTTCGCATTCGCTTCTATGAGAGCCCCCCTGAAATAAAGATTTTTATAACTTTTTAAGCCGTATTCGGCGGGAGGCCATCGGTTTACATATTATATTTAAATTTGAAGTAATTGCGTTCAGCAATTCAGAAGTTATAAGGCTCTGACAGACGGACGGACGGACGGACGGACGGACGGACGGACGGACGGACGGACAAGTGCCATTTCACCCAAGTAGACTCAGAGACCTTCGCTTCGCTCGGTCAATTATCATAAAATTTTCATATACCTAGGTACTTACTTTCCATGTATTTTTTTTTTGACTTCGCTGGAAGCAGGTTTTCCATTGCCAATTTGGCTTCTTATCATAAATCTGGTGGAGTACAATCAATCTCCATTTCACTCTCTGAACCGTTGGAAACCATTTTAATTATTATTAAATTTATATTTAATAAGTATGTAAATAACAAATCAAGACGATTTTTTAGCTTTGCCGCCAATTTTTTTTTTATCATCTGTGCCGACAGGCAAACGCATTGCTATACAGCCACGTGAACGCAATTTGTACTATAGAGACGGCAGTCGTAATTCCTTCTTCCATGGTACTAAGCAAAGAGACTATGGTATGCCAAGAATGACAAAAGAGATCCGATCAAATAGTAGATACTCTCTCTGGTTACTAGTCTCTGGTAGATACCCCAGCACGCCTTTTCATACAACATTGCAGGAGCGTTGTAATGTTCCAAATTCAAAAAACGCTCCTGCAATGGATTTGATTTTCTTTGTCCGAAAATTCGATACTCTCTTCTCTTCGTTCTTTTTTCAAAATAATTTCCATGCATGTTTGAGAAAAATAATTTAAAATATTAAGTTTATAAGGCTCTACTCACACATCTGCCGCAGGGGCAATCTAGGGTGCATGGCGGTTGTGGCGATATCGGGAGTATGATAATTTTAATGCACAGCTCTATGACAATGACATTAGAGAAGTAAATATAGTAACTTTATGGGTAAGTACCTATGGTAAGTACTTACCTACTTTAAGTTAAGTATCATACTTCATACTAATATTATAAATGCGAAAGTGTGTTTGTTTATTGCTTTGTTGGTTTGTCCTTCAATCACGCCGCGACGGAGCAACGGATTGACGTGATTTTTGGCATGGGTATAGTTGAGGACTGGAGAGTGACATAGGCTGCTTTTTATCTAGGAAAATTAAGGAGTTTCCGCGGGAATCAAAAAAAGCTTAAACCACACTGACGGAGTCGCGGGCATCAGCTAGTATTATAATATAATGCAGGTAAATCAATTGTTATACTCAGGTATATCTGCCAACACAATAAAGCTCACAAAGCGCATATTTTATTTAGTGTCGAAGTTGTACAAGTGTGTGCGCGAACACACAAGGTGCACTCTAGTTCCTTACTCTCATAGCCTCTTGGTACCTTAGCGCATGCCATGGCCCGTGGTGAAAATCATACCTACTAGGTAATATTATAATTGCGAAAGTATGTTTGTTCGTTGGCTTGTTAGTTTGTTCTTCAATCACGCCGCAACGGAGCAACAGATCGACGTTATATTTGGCATGGGTATGATATTTGAGGACCTGCAGAGTGACACAGGCTACTTATCCCGGAAAATTAAGGGGATCCCGCGGAAATCTAGAATAACTTAAGAGGATCGTCTAGTGACGAAACGCGACGCGAGTAGGCATTTTCAATAATGCTATATGTTTCACAACGCTTCTCTGCCTTTTCAGTATCGTTTAGACAATTTTGGTCTCATTAGAATTTAGATTCAGTACACCTTAATCTAGGCTCGTACGTTTTATTTTTTTAGTACCTATTTTGGTTTAGTTAGTTTAGTCAAAAATATGGATATTAACTAATAACTTTTAACTTATGCATCTTTAAAATTAAAACGTACGAGCATAGTTCTTCATTTTGTATCTGCAACATTTCTAAAAATTATGAAAATGTGACAACATTTACGGGAAGAAAAACGTTATCGCTTTTTGTATGAAAATTTACAACTAGACGATCCTCTTAAACCACGCGGACGAAGTCGCGGGCATCAGCTAGTTTCCTTGCAAATTAGCGATGATTCTATTTTTATCTTTATCCAGATTGTATTTTGTATTGTATGAATATTGAAAAAACTCCGGTGATAACCTTTTATCCCGCCACTCGAAGACCATGGAATCCTGCACGTAGTTCACCCTGCTGCAGGATCGTAGAGTCGTCCTGTCACCCGACAAGTCGATTTGCCCCACAGATTTGCCCCTGTGATTTGCCCACTCCAATCTCCATACCTACACTGCAAGCAGGGTCATGTGTGGGCACCATCTTCATAATCAAATTGGGCATAGTGTGTGGGTATATACACCACAGTATATATTATAATCAAAGTATATACCCATGGAGGAAGGAATTACGACTGCCGTCTAAGGAGGTAGGACTAAAATAAAAACTAAGAATACTATATTTTATCCAATTTCTGTTTATTACCATCACGTAAGTGTGAGTGAAACAAAATATCGCTGTTTGTGTCTATTCGATTAGCAACTGGTCACAAGGTTCAGATTGTCAAATTATATCTTTTATCTTTTAATACTGTCAAATTCAAAATACCCTATTCTTGTACGAATAATACGGGTCGTTAACTGTACACATAATTTTGTTGCTTAGTATTTGTTTGTTTACATTCGAGGTTACAGAAAAGATTTTTAAGAATTTCTTTATTTAAAGTAAATTTCTAAGGTGCATAAAGCTCTAAAATCAAAGCCAAGTGTCCACAAAAAATGTATTGTGCCTTTGAGGGACGTAAATCCAATAGTTTAAGAAAATAAAATGATACAGAATCTGTCGGGTTTCATCGGTGAGTTTTGGCAATGGTTCTTGTTTAAGACTTTACTAGTAAATAGGTAAGCAAAGGTAAGAAAAACTAAATAAATATGTTTAAGTACTCAATTACATACTTATTTAATAATAATAATGATATTTCGCCAAAACGCTTTTAGGTTACTAGTGCTGTGAAATAGATTATTGATAATTATTGCACTAGTACGTACATACGAGTATTATGTACTCTCTAATCTCTATGTTGTAGATTTCCTTAAAAATGAACTAATAAAAAGGAAATGGATAGAAATGATAAAAATACCTAATAGGATACCGCGGCATAACAGTCGTATTTGCTCAAAACATTTCACAGAAGACTCATTTTTGCCAAACGAATACACCAAATGTAGGCGACTGAAATCAAATGCTATACCCACTATAAATTTACCCCAAGAAATAGGCGTTATCACGACAAGAAAGTTTAATATTTATAAATTAACTAGCTGACCCGGTGAACTTCGTACCGCCAACTTATATATAAGAATAAAACAAATAAACTATCCTATCTTTTAAGTTAGACCAAATTACAGATAGTTACGAAGTTTGATCAAAATCGGTTCAGTAGTTTCAGGGTTTATCCCGAACATACCTACATCGTGACACGAGATTTTTATATACTTATATAAGATCGGATATTATATTGTACCAATTTTTACCCGACTACGACAAAGCCCAAAGGAAGAGTTCTGGAGTATGATTTTAGCTGTCGATGGTATTTAGCTATTTACGAATGTTCCTCCGTTACACCTTCATGAAGCAATCATAATCAAATAATTACGAAAGTTGGTGGTATTCTCTAAAATTGATTTGGTGTAACGATCGCAATGGCTTCCACTCTCCCGCTAAAGGTTAAAATGCATTAATACACCAAGAACGCCGTAAGTGCAGCCAATCAGAGGTCATCACGATTGTTACACTGATGCAATAATTTTTAGATAATACGAGTTTTTCTAATTAGAATTCTTTTTCTAATTTATTTCTAAAACATTAGATATTTGCGGTATTATACTGTCATCATTTCATTTTGAAATGGGATATTTGGAAGACGATATTTTGGGCAAATTATATTCTTTGTACATGTAGTATGTAAATAAAATAAAATATATTGAAACTTACTAACTAAACTGCATTTTAATCAATAACCCCGTGCGTAATTAGTATAAGGAGTGTGGTGCCAACCACGTAAAGATTTTTTTTAGTTTTAATTAATTTAGTAACTAGTAATATAGTTAAAATTTTACCTTCTTTTATAAATTATTTAGTTGCTATTTGGGTTTAAATAAGGTTATTTATTATTATTTTTAGTATTAAATAAATAAATAACAAGAAATTTGTAATCAATAAATGTACTACTTTGATTTCAGTAAAGTAGTTAATTATTAAAACTAATCTGTCGTACTATGCGGGCTAGTTCGGGTTGCTAGATTCAAGAAAATTTTGCGACAGTGGCGCCCCTATTTATTTCACGACTTTTTTGCCAAGCTATAGTACCTATGGCTTGTATATTTTTATAATTATTGTTAAAATCTGTCATCACCTATCCCGAAGGAACCCTATAATTTTTGGGATAAAAATATTCTCTAAGTTAGGTATCCCAGGGCAGAAAAGTATGTCAAGTTGCAATCAATCCATATTGCAACTTGATAGTAAGTATTTACTGGTTTGAACGTGATCGGCTAACAGGCAGCCAAAAATAAAAAGTAACTGTATGGATACTGTTTTAGGCTCTTTATGGATACTAAAGCATTCTCTATTTTAAGATTGTTTTATACAAAAATCATCATTTATATTTCACAGATTACGTATGTTAGACAATAATATAAACGACTGCCACCCATCACTAGGAAAATCCTACCTATTAGTGACAAACTAAAAACACAATCTTACTTCTATAGTCTTCATTATTCTATGTATATACCCCACTCTATGGTATAGGCCCACAGTCCACAGAGTCTTGGCTTGTCGTTGTCTTGTTTCTGGTCGGTGTCGTTGTCCAAATTCCAAATGTCAAAAACTAGCAAGATGGTGAATTGTTGTGTTTTATTTTGTGTAAAATGTTGTATTAGTTAATTGATTGCCTTCCACATCCACAACCATAATCGTGTGATATTAATCTTCACAAGTTGCACTGTTAAACTTTAGTAACTATGACTAGCCTAATTAATAAAATAGAGATGCTAATCAAAAGGGAAAAAACCACACCGGAGAGGAAAAAAGAAGAAACCACGAAGTCCTCAAGTGAGATTCTATCAGAACTTTTCAGTGCCTTCAATGCTGACCCACCGAAGATCGAGGAGATTTCCTTTAAGAAATCCAAAAAGAGTAAAAAGAAACATAAGAAAGAAAAGAAAAAACGTAGTCGCAGTTCCAGTTCAAGC
Source organism: Erebia ligea (assembly GCA_917051295.2). Taxonomy (NCBI): domain Eukaryota; kingdom Metazoa; phylum Arthropoda; class Insecta; order Lepidoptera; family Nymphalidae; genus Erebia; species Erebia ligea. The sequence goes on from OU785232.1 coordinate 4,758,057, forward strand.
AGCGATTCTGATAGTGATTATTCTCATAAACGGAAAAAAAGAAAGAAAGGTAAGTCCAAAAAACGGAAAGACGATCGTTCGCCCTCTCGCTGCCGGTCAACCACGCCCGCATTAGTGAAATTGGAAACTGAAAAGAAGATCAAGAAAGAAAACAGCCATGTTAAAATCGAATATCCGGTAAAAGAAGAATTTAAAGTAAAAAAAGAGAAAGATTGTAGATTAACTATAAAGGCGGAGGACATTATAGACTTAGATGACTCTACTAGCAATATTGATGCTAGTATGATACCCATGCCTGAATCGCCTAAAGAAAAACTAGATTGTAACGATTTGCGTTTTAAGCTTGATAAAAAATTAGATGCTGCAGCAGAAAGTGATAAAGCTAAGAGTAAAATTCAAATAAAAAATTTGAAATTTAGTGCAGTGTTTGAAGAGACAGTTAAAAAGGCTGAAGAAGAAGCCAGGAAGAAGGCTGAAAAGGAGGAGGAAGGGGAATTAACCGATTCATCCACCAGTAGTGAGAAAGAAGATGAATCAAACTCACAATTTCCTAAATCCTCAGACCCAGGAGGTATACTAAAGAAGCAAGCTGCCGAAGAGTCTAAAGTGTAAGTATATATTTTAAGACTAACACATTAAAAACAGTTTTTCAACTGTGTTCTACAGTCCTCCCCTATATTTGTGACAGTCCTGAACATATTATCCACATTTTGATATACAAACTTTTAGTATTTGTGAGCGCCCTGTAGTAGCCCACAGGCATAAATTCAAGCTTGATTATTGCATCTGAATATTAAAATTGCGGCATGGCATCCAAAATTAAAATTATAGGTCTTAAGTACCTAGAATGTATCAACTATAGTTACATTTTCTTAAAACCCTACATATTTATTCTCTTGATATAAAATGGTTGGTCCTTTTAAATTCACTGTAGAAAATTTACACTGTTTATTATTCTATTGATATTGTGTATTTCAACAGTATTGCTGAAGAGAAGCAAGCATCCAGCAAACACAAAAGTTCAGAGCATAAGTCTTCAAGGAGAGAACGCAGTAAATCTAGGAAGAGGTTAGCATAATGTTACCATTTATTCCATCTTTCTCTAAATATTTTCCTTATCCATACTAATATTATAAATGTGAAGTGTGTCTGTCTGCTACACTTCAATGGCCCATCTTTTCAACTGATTTTTATGAAAATTGGTCAAGGAGAGAGAACAGGAGTCAAGAAAACTTAATCCAAACGGACAAAGTAGCGGGCATCATATTGTCATTTAATTAAAGTTCCATCCTTAATTCAAAATCCAAAAAATAATACTACAAGTTTTTTTAAAGTTAACTAAAATATTTTATTCTTGAAACAGAATTAATTAATGTTCATTTACGTTTAAAGATTTCTTACAATATAATTTGCCACATTACCCATATTAGCACCTGTGTCATATAATATAAGGACTAATTCATTTTTAGATCAAGCAGTAAATCGCGACGTTCAAGATCTGGCTCAAAATCAAAAAGGAAAAGATCCTCCCAGTCTAGATCCAGACGAAGAAGCCATTCACGACACCGCTCCAGATCTAGACGAAGGACTCCATCTAGAATAAGGCACAGATCACCTCCTAAGTCACTGCATAGAAGTAGATTATCGCCACGCCATAGAGGTCGACGATCTAGGTAAGAGACAAAATAAAGAAGTTAGCTTGGTTTTTATACTCCTTATACACATAGTACAGTGTGCCATCAATAATGCGCAACTTCCAACAACAAATCATAGTGCACAGGTGGTCCCCACTTGCTCGCACACTGCACTGTTATTCGTCGCGCAATATCGCCGACACGCTGCACTAAAGCTGGAGAAAACTGAAATGTTCTAGCAAATGAAACGACGTTTTAAGACTGACTCTGTATTCACTGAACAACCCGCACTACATAACAATTCGAGGTACCGACATTAGGTAAACGGTATAAGTACACTACAATCCTCCACCCTAATTCTTATAATTAAATCTTACAATTATTCCTAGGAAAACTTACTCTCTAAACACATACTCTTAAACTACTATGAAAAATGTTACTAACACAGTATAGAACGAACTTAACCTAACCTATCTTAACTAAGACGTAACCAATAATGGCCTATTCTTCAAACGACATTGTCGCATAGGACGAGACCGGGAAGGTTCAATTGGTGGCGTGGCTGCCACCACCCGTGCCGGACCTTCTTCCTCGTTCTGGGTAATTTGCTGAGTTTCATCTGATTCGGCCAAGGAACCTCGCCTCGAGAGGGCAGGCGCTTCGGCCTTCGGCCCCTCTTCACCTGGGACCGTGCGCTTTCCCTCGTCCTCGGCACGCGATGGCTCCGGGGAACTCCGTATTTGGCTGCTAAACCTACGCCTTAACTGGTCGATATGCCTATGAGACTCTTTGCCGATATCGTCGACTACTCGATAGTCTGTCGCTCCTAGCTTCAGCGACACCCTTCCCGGAACCCATTTTTGATGACCCGCGTATTGTCGCAACCATACTTCCTCCCCCTGTTCTAATGTGCGTTCTACGCCACCCCGTGACTCTTTTTGTCGCTCCTGCCGTTCCCTTACTTTATTTTCCCTATCCGGTCTTATTAAATCTAATTTTGTTCTCAGCCTCCGACCTAACATTAGTGACGCGGGACTAACTCCCGTGGTACAGTGTTCTGTATTCCTATAATGTAGTAGAAAAGTGTTCAAAAAGGACATAACATTCATATTTTGACTGACCGCTTTCTTTATAGCCTTTTTGATAGTTCGCACCGCATTTTCAGCGGCGCCGTTGGATGCTGGATGGTAAGGCGCGGAAAAGATGTGTTCTATTCCATTGTTTTTCATGAAATCTGCTATATCCTTTGACTGAAAAGGAGGACCATTGTCTGAGATCACCTGCCTAACAAACCCAAATCTGGCGAATATTTCCCTCAATCTATCAATAGTATGGCAGGCTGCAGTACTAGGGACCGGAAATACCTCAATCCATTTAGAATGAGCATCTACCACTACTAAATAAAGTTTATTAAACAGAGGTCCTAAGAAGTCTACATGAATGCGCGTCCATGGTTTGCCGGGCCATGGCCATGACGCCACGGCGTGGTGCGGCGGCGCGTCCGCCTCGCGCGCGCACACGCCGCACGCGCGGCACGCCGCCTCCACCGCCTCGTCCACGCCGGGCCACCACACGTAGCTACGGGCCATCGCTTTAGTTTTTACGATGCCCATGTGAGCTTCATGTAGTTCATCTAATACTCTAGTTCGACAAGCCTCCGGGATGACTACGCGGTAACCCCACATAACACACCCTAATTCCTCATAAAGTTCTTTTCTCCTGTTAAAGTAAGGTTGTATCTCTCTAACCTCATTATCTGCGGGCCAACCATCCCTAATATAGCACAAGACTCTGCTTAACAATGGGTCTCGCATGGTTTGATTTTTAACGCTATTGTAATCAAGTAACAACGCATCTTGGGCGAAATGTAAATAAGACTGTTCCGGAACGTCATACGATTGATCGTTCACGGCCGGTACGACCAACCGAGAAAGGCCGTCGGCACCGTTATCCTTCGTATTCACGTATTCTATATCGTAAGTATAGGCAGATAATATAATGGCCCAGCGTTGCAATCGGCTCGCGGCCATCGCTGGTACACCGTATTTAGGCCCAAAAATGGATACTAGCGGCTTGTGATCCGTGCGTAACGTGAACCGCCTACCGTAGAGGTACTGGTGTAATTTTTTAAAACAATAAACAATGGCTAATGCTTCCCTATCAATTTGTGAATAATGTTTTTCGCTGCTAGTCAGGGCGCGCGAAACATAGACGACCGCTCGCTCGCTGCCGTCCGGCGCCGACTGCGTCAACACTCCGCCGATACCTACCGCGCTCGCGTCGCACGTTAACACCAGCGGCTTACTAGGGTCGTAGTGCGAGAGCACCGGTGCACTGGTCAAAATTTCTTTCACCTTCACAAATGCACGTTCACATCTATCGCTCCATTTCCACGATACGTTTTTTTTTAACAGTTCGTATAAAGGTGATAATAAGCTACTAATATTCTTTACAAATTTAGCATAAAAATTAACAAGTCCTAAAAATGAACGTAATTGTGGTACATCCCTCGGACGGGGAATCTTCAAAGTAGCCGCTATTTTGTCTTGATCAACTTTCACTCCCTCGCTCGAAATAATATAACCTAAATACTTGACTTCCTTAAGCATAAAATGACATTTATTTCTTTTCAACTTCATGCCATTTAATTTTAATCTATGTAATACTTCCTCTAAAGTTTTTAGATGATCTGCTTGGTCCCCTTTGGTACCGATTATAATATCATCCAAAAATATTTCCACCCCCGGTATATCGTTCAATAACGTCGACATAATACGCTGGAATATTCCAGGACTCGAAGCCAATCCGAAAACTAACCTATTATACTTAAACAGGCCGCGATGGGTGTTAATCACAGTAAGCGCCTTCGAGTCGTCTAATTCTATTTGGTTGTATGCTTGCGACAAATCTATTTTGGAAAATACTTGAGCCCCATTCAAATTCACCAGTAAATCGTCAATTTTCGGCAAAGGATATCTATCAACCAGTAAGACAGGGTTCAAAGTTACCTTATAATCAGCGCAAATCCGGAGTCCCCCATCCGCCTTACGTACCGGTACGAGCGGCGTCGCCCAGTCCGAAGCGTCGACCGGCTCGATGATGCCTTCGCGAAGCATGGCGTCTAGCTCCGCGTCCACGGGGCCGCGGAGCGCGTACGGCAGGCGCCGCGCGCGGCAGAACACGGGCGAGGCCCCCGGGCGCAACCGAAGCGTCGCGCGGCCGCCCGTGAACCTTCCCAGCCCCGCACTGAACAACTCCTCATGTCTGTCGAGTAACAGTTTTACACTATCAGAGGCAGGCTTTTCTAAATTACAATTGAAATTAGGCTCAACTCTCAACGACGGAATTTTTATATTTAATTCTGCTAGCCATTGCCGACCCAACAGAGATGTTGTGCCCCCGTCTATAACATACAATTCCAAATTCTTGTTGTCACCACCATAGCTTACAACCGGTTTAATCATCCCTAAGGGCTTAATCTTACTACCATCGTAAAACTTAAGTACTAACTGACATCTTTCCAAAGGTCTCATCGCGAAAAATTTTAAATAAGTAGTTTTACTAACACATGACACAGCCGAACCCGTATCCACTTCCATATCTATTCTAACACCATCAACACTCAGTGGTATGCTCACCGGTCTGTAATTATTTAACGACAGCTGATTCAACTCTTCTTCCCATTCGGACGGGCTGTTTTCGCCCGACTCCGCAGGTTGAGACGCTGCTACGTGATTGACGACCCGTCGCCCCCGAGCCGTTTGCCCTCCGCGCTGGGGGCATACTCGTCTCAGATGCCCTGGCTCTGAACACCTGCTGCAGATAAAGTGCCGAAACCGGCACCCCTCCTTCCGGTGCCCCCTAGATCCACAGGCCTGGCACCCTCCTGGCTCCCGTCCTGAGCCTGGCTGCGTCCCGCGTCCCCGGCCGCGGCCCCGCGCTGAACTTAGCGCATGCACTGCGCCCGCACCCGTACTGCTGGTGCTGGGCGCTTCCGCCGCCGCCACCGACGCCGCCGCCGCCGCCGCCGCTCCGCCTGCCGGATCCATTGCCGCCGCATCCCGCTCAGCCGCCTCCCACGCCGTTGCTAGTCTCACTGCTCCCGCGTAACTCAAACTGTCCTTGGCAAAAAGTCGTTGCCGCGTCATGTCGCATTTTAATCCGCAAACCAATTGATCGCGAAGATTCTCTTCGAGATTAGCACCAAACTCACAGTATTTAGTTAGTTTTTTAAGTTCCGAGACGTATTGTGACACATTCTCGTTGGCACCTTGTCGCCTTTGTCTAAACCGGTAACGTTCCGCCATTACGGACGGTTTAGGTTGCAGATGATTACGCAACAATGACACTGCGGTATCGTAAGTTAATTCCGCCGGTTTCTTGGGACTCGCCAAACTGCTCAGTAGTTCATATGTCTCGTCACCAATTCCTGCTATTAACATGGGTAACCACAAATCTTTATCAACTGAGTTCACTCTGAAGTACATTTCTAACCTTTCTACGTACAGGGTCCAATTTCCCGATTTCAAATTGAATTCACTTATTTTTCCGAACGATCGCGACATGATTAATCTTTAATATTGAGTACTAACACTAATTATATTGATTTCTAATCCTCGATCGCCAGTGAAATGTTCTAGCAAATGAAACGACGTTTTAAGACTGACTCTGTATTCACTGAACAACCCGCACTACATAACAATTCGAGGTACCGACATTAGGTAAACGGTATAAGTACACTACAAAAACTTTACTCAGACTTTACTAAAATCAATATTGTATTATGTCTATTTAATTCTACCTTATTTCTGAACAAAGTCAATATGCTTGATATGTCCTTTGGTGCTGCAGTTATAAAAATGTTATTAAAACTTATTGAACATTTTATATCATTAGTAAATTGTACATAAAATTTAGTAAATATATAGAAATAGAAATGATTTATTTTATGTAGGACAACTTGTGCCACTTATGATAAGTCGTAAGAATCTACCACCGGTTCGGAAAGCTGATTCTACTGAGAAAAACCGGCAAGAAACTCAGCAGTTGCTCTTTTCAAAAACAGAAAAATGATACAATTTGTATATAATATAAAATGCTTACACTATGTAACAAGTAGGTATTACACTGACTTGGGGGTTGCTGGATGCGAAGCTGGTTGCTTCCATGCAACTTTGTCATCGAGAAAATCATCTATACTATAATAACCTCGACTTAACAGATGCTGTTTAACACAGTCTTTAAATTTATGTAATGGCAACTCCAGAAACTCTTTTGGTACCATGTTATAAAAGAGTATACTCGACCCCACAAAGGATTTCTGCACCTTGCGCACACGATATGACGCTGTTACAAGTTTATGGCGGTTTCTAGTAGGTACATCGATTGTGAGTATCACTTATTTGCTTATAAAGATTAATGTTTTTCCTGACAAAGACTATATTATTGTAAATGTATTGTGAAGTCACCGTAAGTATACCAATCTCTTTAAATTTTTCAGGAAGTGATTCGCGTGATCCGAGTTTATAAATAGAACGGGTGGCTCTTTTCTGTAATATAAAAATTGTTTGGATATCAGCTGCTCTGCCCCACAATAAAATGCCATACGACATGACACTGTGGAAGTTGGCAAAGTATATTTATAGTTAATGTTCAATAATGTTTTAAAACATTTTATAACTGCAATGTGGCAGCACTATTAAAGTATTTAAAGCTTTAACAAAAAACCTAGTTTTATACCCTATACTTTGTTGTCACATGCATTGAATGATGCTTATGAAAAAATACAGTAATACCCTAAGAAAACTCCTATGATGGTGTTCATGGAAAGGGGTTACAAGTGAACCCTCAGGAATGAAGAAACAGAGAAATACTATGCAGTGTTCCCTTAAATGTAAAGTATAAAGATCTTATGAAAGTAACATGTTTCCTATACAGTTCTTAAATACATATAAAAAATTGCAGAACTGACTTTTGAACCTGCGTCTTCCTTTGATGAACCTTTGACTGCTAGGCCACGGTTCACTTACCTGCCAGTGCCGAAACTTCAGAAATATATAAATTTTAATACATTCCTCGCGTAAGTGTAAACACTATAATAAAATTAACATGTTTTCATTCTCCCTATCAGATCTCCAACAGGTGTAAAACTGGCCGACAGCGAAAAGAAGCGCCTGTTGGAAGTAGCTCGACGGAATGCTATCAATATGCTCAAGAACGGCGCCGTGCCGGCCGGCGCGGCTGTGCTGCCTCCGCACACGAGGAACCAAGTCATGGCTGCCATACAGTCAGGAGGTAAGAACTGCCCCCCGATTATGTAAGGAAATCGTAATCGTCTGTTAAACGTATAATTCGACCTGTTTAAGGAGGTCATAGATGCTTGTACGTCAAAACTCATGTATGTGCTCCTTAAAAAGTTCGAGTTATACGTTATGAGCTGTCAAATGAATACGATTGGCTTAGAGTTTAGACAATGAGGAACTTTCCAGCCTACGTTCCTTAGAAACATCATAGGTGGCGCTCTATAACACACCAAGGATATAAGATTGCAATGAGGTGATACTTGTGTCTTGTACCATAGTCGTAATAGTAATCTCTATGGCCTAATGCCTGAAAAAGTTTTTACGAAGAAAACTAAGGCCAGTCACTCACTATTTCGTTTTGCGATACGGTTGCGTAATTTGGTTGAATTCATTTAATTTTTTCGTCTTTGTATCGAATTTGGACTCTGATTACCACTGTATATGAAGACCTGCCTACGAAATTTGGATACCGATTCTCCTGCGTATTGACGACCTGGATGCGACATTTGGATACCGATTCTCCTGCATATTGAAGACCAAGGAAGTTTCCAAATTTACGTATTAGGGTATGTTTTCGTATTTACGTTCAGTTTGGCTTTTGCAGCCTAACAAGCAATACACCATCGTCTATAAGTTAAACCACTTTTTTCGTAAGCTACGAGTACAGTTACCATTTCGTCCAATTCCGATTTCATACGAATATGGGCGAATAACAAAAACGACACAGGATTGTCTGACCTAAACTGTTGGATAGGTCAAACAAAAAAAAGTGATACGCTGAGCAGGACAAGAGAATATTTTCTCGCTCTGTCACTACTCGGCATTAGCGTATATATACCTACTCATTTTGCTTACCTGTGATATTATTATTACATTATAAAACAAAGTCCCCCTGCCGCGTCTGTCTGTCTGAACGCAATAAACTCAAAAACTACCGAACCAATTTTCATACGGTTTTCACCAATCGACGGAGTTATTCAAAGGAAAGGTGTGTATGTATAATTCATTAATGATTTGTATAAATTGGTTGAATTATGAGGATAATTGTTGAAGATGTCGGAAAAAATCAAGCCGATTGGAAGCTTTCATCGAAATCGCTGCCTTATCCCTTGGAGATAAAACAATACAATGTAGCGTGGAATTGTTCCTCTTTTACAGGTCGACATAAAAGTAGGCGATGGCATATGACTAACTTTTAAGGATAGCTTACTATACCCATATAAACTGACCGATATCACCCGCGTCGGCTAGTAGAATCGACCGGGAGACGTCACGGCTGTGACGACCGGCCACGTGCTGGACAATTTGGAAACGCAAGGGAAAATATATCGAAGTTATGATTCATAACTTCGTCATTTGTGAAGAAAATTTAAAAAACCCACCAGTATGGGTAGCATGCGCACAACGAGTAAAATTATGTCTACCCATTATCTCTATTTGTCTACCGACGCTAACATGGTTACTTGTCTCGTTATGTCAAAAGTAGAGACAAAAATAATATTTCTTATCTGTTGTTCTCTACAAACCTTTACATGCCGACAATTTTTTTCTTGTAATATACCGCGTTTTGTGCATGTTAGGGTAAACGAAAAATTAGCCGGCTACGACAACATCTCTCTCTCTCGTCGCGAGATAATCTCGTGGTGCGCATGCTAAGCACACTGGTTTCATTGCAAGCTTAGCTTTATGTTTTAAAGTTAAATAAAAAATTGGAAACTTCCTTGGTCTTCAATATGCAGGAGAATCGGTATCCAAATATCGTAGGCAGGTCTTCATATTATACAGTGGTAGTCGGAGTCCAAATTCGATGCAGACGAAAAAATTAAATGGATTCAACCAATCACGCAACCGTATCGCAAAACGAAATAGTGAGGGACTGGCCTTAGTTTTCTTCGTAAAAACTTTTTCAGGCATCAGGCCATAGAGCATCACTATTACGACTATGGTACAAGTATCACCTCATTGCACACCTGTATGGTCGATGTTGCACACTTATATCCTTAGTTTGTTAGAGAGCGCCACCTATGATGTTTCTAAGGAACGTAGGCTGGAAAGTTCCTCATTGGGTCTCTGGTTTTATTATTTGACGCTGTGGCTATTTCCGACCTTGTACAAATGTTCACAATCTAGAGCAGCCCACAAGTCAGTGTAAGTAATTGTTAAGTAACATATCAATTGTATATTTTTTACATTTTGTAACATTTTTCTTTTTATGAAAAGAGCAACTGCTGACTTTCTTGCCGGCATAATCATCATTCCAAACCGGTGGTAGAGTCGTGACTTGTCATAAATGACAAAAGCTGTAATATTATGTGAAATTTAATTTAGTTTTTTGCAAGGTAATTAAAATACACAAAACTATTTTATTTTACAGTCATTTTACAGTCATAATGACTGTAATATTTTTTTATTGACCGAGCGAAGCGAAGGTCTCTGAGTCTACTTGGGTGAATTGGCACTTGTCCGTCCGTCCGTCTGTCCGTCTGTCAGAGCCTTATAACTTCTGAATTGCTGAACGTAATTACTTCAAATTTAAATATAATATGTAAATCGATGGCCTCCCGCCGAATATGGCTTAAAAAGTTTTAAAAATCTTTATTTCAGGGGGGCTCTCATAGAAGCGAATGCGAAGTAAAATATTTTTTATAGCGTTACATAGGGTTGCAGTATATCATTTTAAAGATAATTAAGAATAGAGTCCAAAAATATTTTTTTTTGAATTTTTCCCCTAAAATTGACGAAATGGGAGGCTTTCAAAGTAGCGATTTTCTAACGTCCAAAGTTGACCTCAGAACTCTCAATTTTCTGAACTCTCAAGCCTGAAACTTGATCAATTATTTAAATTATATCCTTTTCTTGAACAACAAATACTAAAATTAGATAAATATTATAAGGAAACGAAATTATTTAATTTTTAATGATGATGATATTTTTAACAGAACTTCACACTGATGTCAATAGATGGCGCTCTGTGAAACCGCGAGGTCTCAGTTCGGGGCGAACCACTAGTTTTACAGTCATAATGACTGTAATATTTTTTTATGCAACATAGTTCGATAATAAAACCCTTGCATATAGCTCAAGTTCTTGAATGCATGCATTTTTATTTCAAGTATTTGTCTTTTATACAGTTTGCCAGAAGTTGGGATTTGAAGTTGAATATTACATATTTTCGTGTTCAAAAATTCCATGGTCATGGATGTTTCTTTGCCTTACTATAATAATTTTTGACTATATAATTTTATACTATAATAATTTAACCAGGTTCAGTTTATCTATTCTATTGTTAAACTCAAGTTTAACATCCATCATTCTTGTGACAGGTAAATCAGTGGATGAACTAACAGACTTCTGCAAGCATCTATCAAAGAAGGAGGCTCTCGGAGAGTTGTCTTCTGTGTCATCCAATGATGAAGACATGAGTGAGAATGAGGACATGATCGCCTTCCACCATCCCTTCCTTGTCAAAGAGAAGGCGCCTATCGTTATGAATATTCGGGTGAGACACTCATATAATTAAAACTTGTTGTTGTCACTTCGACTGTCGACTTCTTCAGCGTAGATTTATGGTTACTTGTGGGAATTCTTTGCTTTTTCTGGGTGAAATGTATTTTTATCTGCCAAATTTCGTCAAGACTAGTTCAGCGGTTGAGTCGTGAACGTAACAAACAGACTGTATTAGCTGATGCCCGCGACTTCATCCGCGTGGAAAAGTTCCCACGGGAACTCTTTAATTTTCAGGGATAAAAGTAGCCTATGTCACTCTCCAGGATCTCAACTCTACCCAAAAAAAATCACGTCGATCTGTTGCTCTGTTGCGGCATGATTGAAGGACAAAGTAACAAACAAACACACATTCACATTATTATAATATTAGTAATCATACTAATATTATAATAATGTAATATTATTATAATATTATAATATTATTATAATAATAATGTGAATTAGTTTTGGCTTATAATCATATAAGCCAAAACTAATTCTTGCTTGCTGTGTATGTCAGGGTCAGTGTCTTTTATTTTAATTTAAGGGTAAGCTTACATAAATAATATTTTGTGTGGCGACTTATAAAGGCAATCAAACACCGCTTTAATGCATTTTCAATAAACACTAAAAGTGTGAATAACCTACGACTCCTATTATGATTCTCACGCTGGATTTTTTTTTCTGTTTTTAGGGTGGCGCTCCATTGCCAATCAAATCCAATACACTGCCAATAGCCAACAAGGAAGAGCTTCGCCTGCAGTTCCCCGTATCTTCGGGTTCACAGCATCGGGAAAAGGCGTCCGAATGGGTGCCCGTCGAACCTAAGAAGGATAACATGGTAAATGTATAAATATACATGTATAAATGTATGTGTAGCATGGTAAATGTATAAATATACATGTATAAATGTATGTGTAACATGGTAAACATATACGAAACAACAAGTTAAAAAAGCATGATTAAAAAAAACATGACTGCCCTACTATATTGATTTTTTTTTTAAAAATTTATAACCAGTGTCACTTGTGGGGATGTAAGGATTCTGATGATAATCCATACATCTGAAATCTGTTCTGGCATTTAGAAGTTATGGTGGAATAAAGTAACTCACAATATATTTACATACATTAACCCTGAAAACTCTACTGTACTATACTGTAAAGCCGTAGTAAATTACGAGAGTGTAAAATAAACATTCCTTTTTCTATTCCACACACATTCACACTCACACTCACACACACACACACACACACAACTCACATACACACACAACACGCAACACCCATACTCATGCAAACTCAAGCACATGCATTGTTGTCATCTTTTAGTGTCTCTGAGTTGGAAGCCCTGTTTTCCGAGACACAGTTCTAACTAGTTCGGAAAACAGGTGCACAATAATATTTTGTTTGTTTTCTACTATATTAGTTATATCCTAGATGTAAGGCTTTAAATGTTATTAAGTTTCCCATTGTAATTATGAAATAAATTATCTTTTATCTTATCTTTTCAATTTCAGCAAGTGGCAAAATTGAACTCAAAGCCTCAAGAGAAAACTAGTTCACCTGTGGAAACAACTAGGTAAGCCATTTCTAACGAAACATTTGTATGCCTCATATCATATTATATCTTTTGATATATAATTATTTAATCATTCTGGTGTTGTGGTGATATATGATGATAAAAAAGAAAGAAAGAAAAAGAAAAGAACGAAAGAAAGAAAAAACATTTATTGCCAAATTGTGCCACACATAACAAACGTACCTAAAGAGGTAGATCACCCCTGCACCTCAACGATCTAAACAAAGAAACGAAAGGGCTAAAGCTACTAGCTAAGAGCTAAAACAATTGTGGCCATCTGTGCACCCCTAAATCTGATCATTAAGAGGATTAGGTTACTGGGTGCGCACTGCTTTTTAAGTAATTAATTAATATCACTTGCTATAACGGTGAAAGAAAGAGACCCAGGGGTCTCCTCTTAAATCGATCACCTCACGAGGTGATCAACACAGTTGATGATAGATGATATCTCTATCTCTAATATTATAACTGCGAAAGTTTGGATGGATGGATGGATGTTTGTTACTACATCACGCCAAAATGGCTGAACGGATCTGGGTGAAATTTGGCACAGAGATAGATTATAGTCTGGAATAAAACAGGGTACTTTTTATCCCGGAAAATTAAAAAGTTCCCGCGGGAACCGACAAACCTCAATCCACGCGGATGAAGTCGCGGGCATTATGTAGTACTAGCTGATGCCCGCGACTTCGTCCGCGTGGGTCCGCAGGAACTCCTTAATTTTCCGGGATAAAAAGTAGCCTATGTATTATTCCAGACTATAATCTATCTCTGTGCCAAATTTCATCCAGATCCGTTCAGCCGTTGGGGCGTGATTGAGTAACAAACATCCATACATCCATACATCCATCAAACTTTCGCATTTATAATATTTACTAGATGATGCCCGCGACTTCGTCCGCGTGGATTAAGATTTTTTGATTCCCGCGGGAACTCTTTAATTTTCCGGGATAAAAAGTAGCCTATATCCTTCCCCGGGATATAACCTACCTCTATACCAAATTTCAGCAAAGTCGGTTGAAAAGATGGACCGGGACAGCGTAGCAGACAGACAGACAGACACACTTTCGCATTTATAATATTAGTATGGATTTGATGATATACATATAATATGATGATGATATTTTTTTTGCTTTTTTTCTTTCATAGTTCGGAACCATTACCCTTGCCAGCACCACCAGTAACAACAAGTACTCCGGCTTATATGAAGAGTTTTACTACTGGCTCTACAAGTCGTAAGTATTTATTAATATGTATACTGAATCCCTTTAAAATTCACTCGCTAAAAAGTAATATAGAATAAGCACACAGTAAACAGATACAACCAGTATGGAAACTGCCTAGAGGCGTTCGAGGCGGCTCACTCACGCAAACATGCGCATCTACGAGACCCATAAGCACGGGTCGCGGTGCCGTCAGTACTGAGTGCCGCGTCATTACGTGTCGTGGATGCGTGTTTGTGTGAGTGAGCTGTTTCGAGCGTTACTGGGTAGTTTCCATACTGGTTGTATTTGTTTACTGTGATAAGCATGCTTGTTGAGGACAAACAACAAGACAAACCAACAAACACACTTTCGTACCTATACTTCTAAACTTACTACTTACTAATATTATAAACTAGATGATACCAGCGATTTCGTCCGCGTGATTTATTTTTTTATTCCCGCGGGAACTCCTTGATTTTCCAGGATAAAAATTAGTCGTATGTCCTTCCCCGGGATGTAACCTACCTCTATACCAAATTCAATCAAAATCAGTTGAAAACATGTGGCTGTGAAAGCGTAGCAGACAGACCGACACACTTTCGCATTTATAATATTAAGTATGGATGGTTGGATGTATGTTTATTACTTAATCACAACAGAATGGCTAACGGATCTGGGTAAAATTTGGCACAGAGATAGATTACGTCTGGAATAACCCATCATTATCCCGGAAAATTAAAGAGTTCCCGCGGGAACCAAAAACCCTCAATCCACGCGTTCGAAGTCGCGGGCATTAGCTAGTTTATTATATTAGTATGATAGTATGTAAAGTGTATTAGTTCCATTAGTAACCGCAGGACTCCTTGACACGGACTATAGTTCATAAAATTTCGGTTTTTTTTTCCAGAACTTTCGTCGGTCCCCGCGTTGCCCGCTCCAGGACCGCAAGCTTATCCCCCGGGAGTTGAACCACCGAAAATTGTGAGTTCCAAAACTTAATTGTAATTATTGTAATGCTGAGGGCTCATCCTCGTAACTGCCTCGTTGGTCTAGTCATCGATATAATATATGTAGGTACTAGATGGGCCCTTTCATAACAAAAAGTTGGGCGTTTGACTTGTGGTGCATGCCCCTCACCTGTATAACGCTGTCCTAGTCCCCGCTATAGCGCTGTCCCGCTTTTCAGACTAGATGGCGTTAGTAATATAAGTCCACATATTTATTTATTTATTTTATCCCCTACAAGTTAGCCCTTGACAGCGATCTCACCTGATGGTAAGTGATGATGCAGTCTAAGATGGTAGCGGGCTAACCTGTTAGGGGCATGGCAGTTATATTAAGGCTAAATCGCTTGGCAGCACGTCTTTGCCGGTAGGGTGGTAACTAGCCACGGCCGAAGCCTCCCACCAGGCCAAACATACTTTGTTTGACAGGGCCCCGTCTATGTAAATTGAGGTTGTTGGGTCTAGTGATTAGCATGTTCGATAGCGGTTCACGAGGTCCCGGGTCGGGCCATAATTAAGTATTGGGTTATCTGACTACAAATTCTCAGTACTAGCCCGGAGTTAGGAAGTCGGCGGTGTGTCACCCCCGTGCCTCGGAGAGTACGTTAAGGGGTCGGTCCCGGTTATTATCACTAATATGATAATAGTCGTTAAAGTCCGCCAACCCGCATTGGAGCAGCGTGGTGAGGCTCTAATTCCCTCTCTCCTATTATAGTGGAGGCCTGTGCCCAGCGGTGGGGCGTTAATGGGATGTAGTGGAGGTGGAGCTCATCCATATTTTAATCTTTATAATATCTATTACTGATAAGAATCTTTTAAATCGTTGAAATAGTACTCTTAGTCGAGTTGTATGCGGAAGAACCTTTTTTTTTTTTCTAAATCACTTGGCGGCACGTCTTTGCCGGTCTCCTACTAACAAGTGAATAACAGAAAGGGGTCACGACCCTCAGCAATGAGAAATACGACGCAGTTAGATTAATTATAATAAACACCTATTTCTTAGAGCAATCTGTTAGGCAAAAATTTAACTATTATAGTTATAGGAATTTGCTTAAAGGAACGCTGATCTGATAATTCTGGAAAATTAATAACGAATGTTGTAATAATAATTCTGCAGTGGCGATTCCTCTAAGATTGCGCAGCTTGCGCCGCAATACCAATAATTATGAATACGTTACTTACCAATTATACTAGATCTATTTAAGTAATATACTAATATTTTATAACATGAAATAGGTAACATTAACAAAACATATAAGTTTATCAATTAAATGATTGCGTTAATCGATAATTATTTAAAA
Source organism: Erebia ligea (assembly GCA_917051295.2). NCBI lineage: Eukaryota > Metazoa > Arthropoda > Insecta > Lepidoptera > Nymphalidae > Erebia > Erebia ligea. The sequence continues at coordinate 4,774,570 of OU785232.1, forward strand.
TCACGCACGCTCCATGACCACCTCGCACCCTGGTTGTGAGTTGTGACTTGTGACGTGCGCCGCATCGCCACGTGGCTCGTACTGCGAGAATCTTCGAACTCCGTCGGTCCGCTTTCTCCCCGCTCACTACGGGCCGAAGGCGTGCTCTATGAGTTGCGCATTGCGAGCTACTCGCTTTTGCCGAAACTCAAAAACTACTCAACCGATTGTAAAAAAAAAATCACCTATAGAAAGCTACATTATCTGCGAGTAACATAGGCTGTATTTTATTTTCAAAAACATTAAAGATCCCTACGAAAATTGCAATAATGTGAATGAAGTCGGAAAAAATTGTCTCATCTGAGAGCTTCCGTGGCGTGCGCTGCGTAAATGGTAAAAGGTACACGAAAACAATGTATGGTGGAATTGTTCCGCTCAAAAAGTTCAAAAAAAAAGTCCGCGACAGCATATAGCTATCTTTTAAGGTCGTCTCACAATAACCGTAATTATGATTTTCAAATTTGGTCTTAAACAATGCTATACTCGCGAAGGTGTTTTTACCAGCATAGTATTAATCCTTATCAAAATAACATGGTTGTTAATCTCAAGTATTTAATAATCACTTAATTCAGATGAATATTTTAGAAGATATCTTAGTAATAATGTAACACGCACTATACTAATATTATACAGAGGTTAAGTTTGTGAGGTTGTAGGGGGGAATCTCTGGATCTACTGAACCGATTTTGAAAATTCTGGTACCAGTAGAAAGTAACATTATTTGTGAGTGTCATAGGCTTGGTACGAGAACCGAGATTAACCCGAAAAATTAGGGAGGTCCCGTGGGAATTTAAAAAACTTATTTCACGCGGACGAAGTCGCGGGAATCTGCTAGTGTAAAATAAATAAAAATAGTATTCTTTATTCTAGTAAGTACAAGTTAGCCCTTGACTGCAATGTCGCCAGGTGGTGGGTGATGATGTAAGTACCTACTCTAAGATGGTAGCGGGCAAACCTGTTAGGGATATACCTATCAATTATATTAAACCTATACTTACCCCTAATCAGTGATATATGAGGTAAATGTATTTTAATGAGAAAATACCTAATTAGTAACCATCAACTAGCGCAAACCCAAGATTGACCACCAGGAATCGCCACTGTAATTCTGATAATATGGATGATGCATAAATCAAAAATAAATTATTTCAAACTGATTATTAAATAGAGGGTCTTCCAAAAGGCCTAAAATGCACATCCTCGGTTAGTTTTAAGTTTGATAACCGTTTCAAAACAGATTAAAGAAAAAAAGTGCGTTGAAATTTGATGACGTCACAATTGTGAATTTTCATACAACTTCCATACTAGAAGTGCGTTTTTAAGTTTGATAAAGAGTTGACTCTGATTTGATTGAGTTGTCATCATCCCTATTCTTGATAATTAATAACAAATGTTGTAATAACTTTGTTTCAACAGGATCTGGCGTCGATCGTGTCACAAAAAATTGCACTAATTCGCAAGGAACAAGAACAGAATGAACTGGCCACGTTGAGAGGTGTAAGTATAAAAGCTCGTTACATATCGGCCATATGCTTTTAGCAACTTTCGGCCAACGGCATTGTATACTGAATGTTTTCAAAGACACTTGGGGGTGCTGATTTCGAAAAAATCGTCATATTAGTTAGAAAGTTTGCCCTTATTTGCTTAAAATAGCGTCCGAGAATATCCGACGCTATTTTATATTATGAATAATACATAATATAAAATAGCGTTTATTTAAGCGTTGATTAAATATCTAATTTAGTATCTTTAATAAGAATCCATCAAGTTCCTAATCCTAGAAGGAATTATGGTAATTCGACGCAACGGAATTCTTATGTCACGTCGTAATCTGCCACTTTTGTGTGTATTGGCCCTTAACTTACTATAAAAAAAAAAAAAATATCTTTCCTCTTTATAATATTTATAAAGAGGAAAGATTTGTTTGTTTGTTTGTAATGGATAAACTCAAAAACTACTCAACCGATTTTAAAATTAAATATTCCCTTCACAATAAATACCTATAATCTGAGGGCTGGCGGCTGTGGCAGGTGTGGTGAAGACGTTGCGTACTCTTACAATGTAATATTAAAATGTGAAACCTGCCCACTACCCACTGCCCACTACCCACTGCCCACTGCCCACTACCCACTGCCCACTGGCTATTGGCATATTGGGTATAGAGTACATATTAGGATTATTAGTGCTACCCGTGCGAAGCCGGGGCGGATCGCTAGTCTTACTTTAATCGTTTAGTACTATTGTATATTCTGTGCTATAATTATAATTAGACAACTGTAATTATGTGTGTTAAATGTTACTTAGTTTAACAGTGAAGGAAAAGATAGTGAGGAAATGTTGAAAATATGATAAGTATTTTGTAAATAATAGTACATTATTGCAAAGGCCGGGAAATAGGCAAGTGGAGGTCGAGTATGAGTTTGAAGGCCGAGCCGTAGGCGAGGACTTCACTAATACGAGACAGACAATTGCCATTTCCGCCGAGGCATATATAGTGCTTTTCTCAAAAGAATGCAGGGAAATAAAACATACTTTTTATATTATCATAAAATTTTCATATACCTACTTTCATGTATTTTTTTTTTGACTTCGCTGGAAGCAGGTTTTCCATTGCCAATTTGGCTTCTTATCTTAAATCTGGTGGAGTACAATCAATCTCCATTTCACTCTCTGAACCGTTGGAAACCATTTCAATTATTATAAAATTTATATTTATTAAGTATGTAAATAACAAATCAAGACGAATTTTTAGCTTTGCCGCCAATTTTTTTTTTATCATCTGTGCCGACAGGCAAACGCATTTATGGCTATACAGCCACATAAACGCAATTTGTACTAAGCAAAGAGACTATGGTATGCCAAGAATGACAAAAGAGATCCGATCAAATAGTGTCTAATAACCCCAGCACGCCTTTTCTTACAACATTGCAGGAGCGTTGTAATGTTCCAAATTCAAAAAACGCTCCTGCAATGGATTTGATTTTCTTTGTCCGAAAATTCGATACTTCGCGTGTTCTTTTTTCAAAATAATGACAATATTTCCATGCATGTTTGAGAAAAGGGTTTTTACTTACTTAATCTTACTCTTCACCAGTTTGGTTGGTCGGGAAAGAATTCAACCCTGGGCCAGTTCACGGGGTCAACAGGCGCTCAGATCCTCACCCCGCGCGAACTGGCCAGCGGCACCCAAGCTTGGGCGAAGAAGGTACGCACTTTGGGTTAACTCGGGTTTATTCGCTTGGAGATATTGTACTATTTGGACTTATTATGCATACTGTCTTGTGATTTAGTTGTGTTTTAGGGATAGGGATATCTTTAGCAAAGTTTCATTTTGGGAATACGTTTTTATTTATGTGTGATAGAAGCAGGCGTTACTTTGCGGAATTCCATGATAATGAAAGAAGTAGATTTGCTTACTGTGGCGGATTATAGCGAATTAAAGTTCTACTTCTTTCATTTTAATTTATGGTCAGTGCCTAATCAAATATCTAGAAATAAAGGAAAAGGTGAACGTAATGGCGCAATATTTAAATTTTCATATTGAACGTACGTGTACGTATTTACTACAAAATATGACACATTTTTACAAAAAAAAACGTACGAAATATGTGTTAAATTATTTAAAAAAAAATAAAAAGAATCCTGCTTTATAAAATATAATGTCATTTGATGTCTGTACTGCGGAAACTTAAATTCGAAAGTTATAGTTGAAGTAACTTTGTAATAAATTATATCAATTTTAATTTTTTTTTTAAATCTAAAGATATCCCTATCAATACAAAAATGTACTGGTAGATTTGAACTTGTATCATGCAGTAAAATAGATAAAAATTGCAACAAAAATGTATACAATATTCATAATTTTTGATCGCACTCACTATTGGTATTCTACGATTATCATACAAGTATAATATGATTTACACAAATATTTATACTATGACATACACATAAATCGGCAGTATTAAACAGAATCGGGAAAGAGCTTGTATACTTAATTATGAAATACTAGATATATATAGTATTTAATCAAAGTCGCCTTCGTCGGCGTGGTTTAAATTTTTTTAATTGCCGCGGGAACTTCCGGGATAAAATGTCACGTCGATCCGTTGCTCTGTTGCGGCGTGATTGAAGGACATGCCAACAAACAAACACACTTTCGCATATTTTATAATTTTAGTATGATTGATAATAGTGTTCTTATTTGAGATGCATTCCATCACCACTAATAAAAGTATTTCTGAATAACGTATAATACTAAAAGCGCCATAATGTACCTATCATATTGTATCCCTTTTACATTAAATAACTACCAACAATCAAAGACAATTAATGACTTTTAAGTAAAGTTCATTAGTAAACGCCATAACCTCGTTCTGTTTAATACTGCGATACTTTAAATAACTTTTCTTTCAGCTCAAAGCGGTCGGGATTCGGGTTACCCTCTCTATGGTCCGGCGGCTTTGGTCGGAACTCATAATACAATTTGTATTATCCTTTCTGACTTGCAATACATTATATACGATGGTTATTACAACATTGCCGTTTTTATTCTGACACTAATACAATATACAAAATATGTATAAATTGTTCGACAAAAATGAGACTTATTGGTAGTTGATTACATAATAATTATTATTATTATTGTAAAGCATAGTATGTATATTATAATATAATTGATTGTTCATAATTTCACGAAGCAATAATAAAATCAGCTTTTCCAGTAATAGGTCAAGGAACCTGTACCAAAAAGTTATCTGAAATTTTTCAGGAAAAAATTAAAATCAACTAATATTTTAAAATTGACTATGGGGCTGATTCTTTTGTACACAATCTCTAAACTAACCTAAAATGACCTCATTAAAAATATTGCTAACCCTTTCATAATATTCCCTGCAGATAGGGACAGAACCAGATTTAAAGCTGTCATTTTAGTTTAGTTGAGAGATTGCGTTTAAATACAGAATTGGCCTTTAAATTCGTCTAAAAACTGAGAAACTCATAATATGAAATTAGTAGCTAGGTAATATTTAAAAAAAAATATGTTTTCGAAATAAGTTTTTAAACGCCATACAGTAAATGTTGTTTTAACCATCACGTCTTCAAATTTACTATAACGTGTAAAGGCAGAACTATTTTAGTTCGCTGGTTACACTAAATAAAAAGCGCTAAAAAACAAAGTTCAATGACGTGGTAATTTTCATGCCATTGCATGCCATGGCATGTAATTTACCACTATAGTAAGTTTTTAGAAGGTGAAATGTAGAAATGATTCTCGACAGTCACAATCAAATTGTGATTGCCATGAATTAAAAAAAATAATGTTTTCAACATTGTTTTTTAATTGCACTATATTGCTCGGACTACTGACTAGTACGCACATTTAAATTGATTCTTACATGCAGATGAGTCCAATAACCAACAAGATATTATATTAATTTAAAATTCTATAAAAACTTTGAAACTAAGTTGAAAGAGTGTTCTTGCATTTTTCCAAAAAAATCTTTCATACATTAAGAAGTAATCTTAAATTATTAAACATACTGTCCGCTACTTTTTACCTTCTACAAAAACCAACTATACACAATGGCATACAAATATTCAGTTTTCCCCATATTTAAATATAATGCGACTGACTTAATACAATATGATTTTACTTTTGTAGTTGTAGTGTTTTGATATTAACGTAAAGATTATGAATGTTAAACAACCAAACAACGAATATTATGTAAACAGATAGTTTAATATAATTTACCATGCGTAATATAAGCTTAAAAGTATTCAAATGTTAGGAAATAAAGTGCTCAACGCGGCTAAAGCAGTTTTCACTAAAATCCTATTTAGTATTTTTAGTGGGGTGGGAGATTTAGACTTGAATTTTTCAATGTTACAAATCACATAAATAATAAAAAATATATCATAACAATTCAGTCGTACTCTTAGATTGGCCTAGCGCTTCTTTTAGCCTCAAAACAAATTGAGTGACTCTAAGAAAAAACTAGGCTTATTTATGGGGAATTCATGAATATTTGTTGCAGCTTATAAAAGATACGGAGTCGAGCGCTACGATAGACCGACCCCAGCCGAATAGGTGCATATTATGTACCCACGTGACAGGTAAGGAATAGACAGGGAATGAATACACAATGGACAATTTGTGAAAATAATCTTTTTTTTTTTTATTACAAAACTTCATAAATTGGGAGGGTTGAGGCATAGCCCGCACTACGGTTAAAACGCGTGGGTGGATTCAATCCGCTTCCGCAAGGTTTTGTAGTTTCAAACAAAAAGCTAACAATTTTATGAGAGTATGTACACAAAATTATTTGAACACAAAAATATAAGAAAAATATTTCTAGTGTACCAAGAGATAACTATTCAATGAACAAAGGAAAGCGTTAGTAACAAATGAAACTTTGGTTTTTAAAATATATTATGACGGGCGACGGCAATAAACTTACAGCTTACTCAGTTAATTTTTCACTTTTTTTTTTAAACACGAAAATCTTAGTGTAATATGTTACAGGACGAAATTTTTTCAGCAGTTATTAAAATGCGGTACCATTTTTGCGGTTATAATAATATTCTTTATTTATTTAAAGGTAGAAACGTAGTACAATAAAATTTGCTGAGGTAGGTTATCTTTTGCTGTTATTAAAAAACATCTTTCAAAAAACTGTAGTTCGTTCCAGCTGTGACAAAAAATATAGGAAATTCGGCATAGATTACAAAAATATATAGAGATCATGACTTTGTCTACGGTGAGATTGGGAGCTAATCTATGGTTTTATATAGGATCAGTTGGTCCGCGCGGCGCCGGTTGAGGGCGGTATGGGCATGCATCTCCTCCAGAAGATGGGCTGGACGCCGGGGCAAGGTTTGGGTAAAGAAGGAACTGGGACCCTTCAACCTCTGTTGTTAGAGGTCAAGTTGGACACTAGAGGTCTGACGTCCAAAGAAGAGGTCAGTACGAGGCATGGAAAAAACGTGAGTATAGAACAGGTACTTTGGCATGTTAATAATTTTTGCACTGTACTGTGCAAAATATTTTATTTATGATTAATTTTAGAATTTCATTGATAATTGAATTAAAAATAAGTCGGTAGAACTTGAGTCAAATGTAATAAACTAGTGGTTCGCCCCGAACTGAGACCTCGCGGTATCCATAAACTTTTACAGAGCGCCATCTATTGACATCATTGTGAAGTTCTGTTAAAAATACTGAAGCTCATTAAAAATTAAATAATTTCGTTTCCTTATAATATTTATCTAATTTTAGTATTTGTTGTTCAAGTACAGGATATAATTCAAATAATTGATCAAGTTCAGGCTCAGCCTTTCAGAAAATTGAGAGTTCTGAGGTCAACTTTGGACGTTAGAAAATCTCCACTTTGAAAGCCCCCCATTTCGTCAATTTCGTCAATTTTGGGGAAAAATTAAAAATATATTTTTGGACTCTATTCCTAACTAGTGGTTCGCCCCGAACTGAGACCTCGCGGTATCCATAAACTTGTACAGAGCGCCATCTATTGACATCATTGTGAAGTTCTGTTAAAAATTAAATAATTTAGTTTCCTTATAATATTTATCTAATTTTAGTATTTGTTGTTCAAGTACAGGATATAATTCAAATACAGTGGATTTCGGGTATAACGACGATGAAGGGACCACTCTATTTTCGTCGTTATATCCGGAAGTCGTTACAGGAAAAGGTAAAGAGATACAGACACGTACACATGTATAGTGTACCTATATTATATTCATTTATTATTGAAAATATTTGCACACATAATTACTCGCTGGTACATTAAAAAAAATGTGTAATATTAGTTTGCTTCAATTTACCTCCGAAACGTACACGCTTCCCTACCTGCGTAGCTGATATCTATAAACAAAAGGTAAAGGTCTCCACACTTGCTGACCATCTGTGTGGATGTAAACAAAAGATAAGAAATGTTTGTGAAAGAAAGAAATCTTTGTGTCTTTGGCGGCCGACTCCGGTCGCAATATCTGCATGGGATTTCTAGGAATTTGTTACAAATGATTCATTAAAAACAGTCGCTACACCCGAACTCGGCGTTACATCCAAAGGCACTATAGCCACATGAATTTTGTACTAAAGTATGCTTTAAATTCAAGGGACTTAGATTTAACGTCGCTATAGGTAAATGGTCGCTACAACCAAGGTCGTAATAAATGAAATCCACTGTAATTGATTAAGTTTCAGGGTCAGCCTTTCAGAAAATTGAGAGTTCTGAGGTCAACTTTGGACGTTAGAAAATCTCCACTTTGATAGCCCCCCATTTCGTCAATTTTAGGGGAAAAATTAAAAAAAAAATACTTTTGGACTCTATTCCTAATTATCTTTAAAATGACCGCATCCCTATGTAACGCTATAAAAAATATTTTACTTCGCATTCGCTTCTATGAGAGCCCCCCTGAAATAAAGATTTTTGTAACTTTTTAAATCATATTCGGCTGGAGGCCATCGGTTTACATATTATTATATTTAAAGCAGCAATTACGTTCAGTAATTCAGAAGTTATAAGGCTCTGACAGACGGACGGACGGACGGACAAGTGAAAATTCACTCAAGTAGAACTTCGCTTCGCTCGGTCTAAAATTGAGCTGTTACAGTCGGTTACTGTTAGTAAAGCTCAGCAGGTAACCAACTGATTGGCCCTCAGAATACCATTATTTTTTAATTAATTTATTTTACGGCCCTGGATTGAAGTCCTTTATGGCCTTATATTTATTGCGAATGTCGTACCACAGAATATAAAACTAGAAAATCATGACAATAGTAAGTATCGATGAATGTTTTGTATCGCAGTTGAAGCCGCAGAGGATAGGACGCCGCGGGCCCGCACCGCTGGTGGCGGGCGGGAAGCACCCCGTCTCGCTCCTGGGCGAGTACTGTTCCAAGCAGAAGCTGGGCCCGCCTGAGTACAATCTATGCTTCGAGTGCGGCCCTGACCACAAGAAGAACTTCCTCTTTAAGGTGTGTTGTTGACATATTGCTTTGCTTCATTTATAGGGTTCCGTACCTCAAGAGAAAAAATAGAACCCTAAGATCAAAACTTGCAGCCGGTTCCGGAACCGGCAGGATTTGAACCGGAAGGTTTTGAATATGTATCGTAAGTTTAAAAACTATCCTCATGTGTGAAGCACTGTAATAAAATTATAAAACTTATAGGATCCATTTGTTGTCCGTGTGTCTGTCTGTCTGTCTACCACCTTTTTCTCGGGAGCGGGGTATCACTTGAAAGTAATATCAAATACTTACGTCTACGGTCTCTTGGAGCTGTAAAAAAATCAAGCTTCTAAGTCAACGCAATCAACAAATTATGCGGCCGTTTATATGCCACATATTTTACATAATATTTTGACACTCACCAATAAATCAAAACCTTTAGGGTACTTCCCTTTGACCTAGAATCATGAAATTTGCCAAAAAGCAAAGTATTAAAATTCCGAAAATGTATAATTAGGGTTCCATACTCATAGCACAGTAAACAGATACAACCAGTATGGAAACTACCCAGTAACGCTCGAAACAGCTCACTCACACAAACACGCTTCCACGACACGTAATGACGCGGCACTCAGTACTGACGGCACCGCGACCCGTGCTTATGGGTCTCGTAGATGCGCATGTTTGTGTGAGTGAGCCGCCTCGAACGCCTCTAGGCAGTTTCCATACTGGTTGTATCTGTTTACTGTGCTCATAGGGTGTCGAATTGTTTGTCAGGTGCTACCCAGTTTAGCGCCATATGTCAGCCAGTTACTTCACAGCTAATGTTGGGCGTTACCTCGTGCTCCTATTAATTTGTCCTATTGATAGGAGCACGAGGAATAGTTGGAAATTCCACAAACTGTGTCATCATGAGTAGGAACTTATGCACACTAAGATGTTGATCCTAGGTTATTATCTCTCATTTGATATTTAATGAAACTTTGAAACTCTAGGTCCATGTCATGCGCATATCGTAGTCAACTGTATCATTGAATGTTAAACATTTATCAATTTGTTCAACGACTGATTTGACTAGATGTAAACACAGTATTATTACAATAAAGTGAACAACTGATAGTTGATTAATTTTAAAATTATCTTAGTATTGCTTCCAGGTAAAAGTGGCTGGTGTAGAATACCAGCCGGCCGTAGCAAGCGCAAACAAGAAGCAAGCCAAAGCAGACGCAGCACAACTTGCGCTGCAAAACCTCGGCATTGTGATCTAACTTAGTGAAACTTTGTGAAACATAAATTAGTGACTTTGTGAAACAGAGTGAGTGACACATGAATACTTTTACACAACACACTCTAATGATTTTACACATTAAATATTACATCATATTAAAACCCTTTTATTCATTTAGCCGACCCGACAGACGTCTATAGTCTAGGCAACGGGGCGGTTCGTTGTATGGAGACCCCCGCATTAAATCCTCAGTCGTTGAAACTTGGCAATGTTGTAGTATGGTATGAACAAAATCTTATACAAAAATATCCAAAAAAAAAAACCTTGCGGAAGTTAGCAATTTATACCTAAAACTTATTATTTAGGACTGAATATTTTCTCGAATCTTTTTAAAATACTATTAGGTAGCAAATTTACAGTCAAAACAGAAATATTAAACGAAATAATCATGCAGAACATCGATATTTAAACCATTGAGGTATTATGTACTAACGTACCTACAATGATTGAAACCGATTTTATTATCAAACTTTAACTGCGTTTACGCGATAATATACCTACCTTCCTGCTTTCACAATTGGGTATAGCATAAAAACCTTACTTCCTTTCTGATTTTTTATTGGATATTTATAGCTAGCTGATGCCCGCGACTTCGTCCGCGTGGTTTAAGTTTTTTTGATTCCCGCGGGAACTCCTTAATTTTCCGGGATAAAAAGAAAGCCTATGTCACTCTCCAGCCCCCCTATTACGTAAGAATTGTTCATTAAACGTTAAAGATTTTTGTCAAAGTAAAATAAAACCATAACGGAATTGAATTAGAGCTCAATTTCGTCTGCCCATTCTTATACGTTTAGGTATGTACGATACCCTAAACGTATAAGAATGGGCAGACGAAATTGAGCTCTAATTCGATGCAGTTACGGTTTTATTTTACTTTGACAAAAATCTTTAACGTTTGATGAACAATTCTTACATGATTGGGGCCCAAGTCCTCAACTAAACTCATGCCAAAAATCAAGTCGATCCGTTGCTCCATTGCGGCGTAATTGAAGGACGAACCAACAAACAAACACACTTTCGCATTTATAACATTAGTTTGATATACGTATAACTCATGATACATTATCATACTGTAAAGTTTCGTCGCCTGAGGAATTGTTGGGGTCCACTAGCTTTATTGCCTAGACTGGCCTGACCAAATTTCAATATACCTATTGAGTTCATACAAAAAGACCATAGGTTCCTATTCTAAGTATGTAATAATAATTAATTAATAATTAATTATTAATTAGCACTCTTCTAATATTGGCAAAGTAGGATGAACAGAATGTAATCAGTCGTTATTAATCATACAATGAGCCAGCTGTCTGGTTCAACCATAGACATAGAATTTTTTCACTACGGGTTCAACAATCAGTCAAGATTGTTCTCTTGTTATGTACCTATATTATTTTACTCTACTAATTGATTTGGCTCTGCACATTCTCAACTAGCTTCCTACAAAAATATTGTCAGGTAAAATAAAACAAACTTAGTCACATTTCATATTTATTTAACACGATAATAAAGATATTCTTTCTGAGAGAATTTCAATAAGTTAATGCATTAATGCTTTAAATGTCTAAATTTTTTATTCTTATTCACAATCTGAGCTAAATGAACTGAGCCCTTAGTTTTAAGTTTTACCATTGCAATTACAACAGCGCTCGAAGACCTTGGTGTCAAAGTAAAATGGACCCTAAAGCTCAGGGCACAGGTTTAATATTAGTGCTATCCTTTTCTGCAAGGAACACTGTAAAGGATAGAACTTAAAGAGCCGTTAGTTTAGCTAAGATTTGTGGCAACAAATAGACTAATACATACATTGTCTAATGATTACATCTAAAACTATATTATCTAATCATTCGAACCCCCACATAATACCATCACAGATCTGTTCAAATATAACAATCCCAATATTTAATATTCATTTCTTTTAACCTTGTTGCTTGATCTTGTAGTCAGAGAGGGCTGCTTTTATGGCATCTTCTGCAAGCACTGTAAGCAAAATATATTGAATAATATTACTTACAAAGTTTGTGTAGCATCAAAGTTAGCACAGCACTGCAATCATCTAATCATAGAACAACAGATTCTGCTGTAGCAAGTTAATCTATCAATATGACATAATAAGACTTATGTAGAGCTGCAAATATGTGAATATGACTAAATGGTTAAAATAAAGTTATTTCAACAATTGAACACTTCAGTTGACATCAATTATAAAGGCCCACTTGCACAAGGGCTCTAAAATTGATTAAGTGAAATATTTTAACTGTGCAAAAAAGTGACAGCATTACAAATTTAACTAAACCAGTATAAATATCCTTGATCAAGTTTGGTGTGAGAAAAGCAGGTATTTTCTGATAGGAATATAAAATGTATGTAACTCCTATCTAGACTATAGACAGAGCTTCTGCAACTTCTAGCTGTAGAGAGAAACAACATGCAACATAATGAATGAACCAGAAGCTTAATTCGCTATAATCCGCCACAGTAGACAAATCTATGTGGTGCAGTGCGTGTCTTCCACCAACAGCATGCGAACACCCACCACCCAGCAATTCGCACCGGCACAGCACCACACCACACAAATCCTCCAAATCACTCTACGTACGTTTCACTCCAAACACGCACTGCACCACATAGATTTGTCTACTGTGGAGGATTATAGCGAATTAAGCTTCTGGTTCATTCATTATCATGGACTTCCGCAAAGTAACGCCTGCTTCGATTCAATATTAAACATGCAACATCTCAAGTTTTTGAACTTTGGTTTGCGTTTTATATTGATATGAAAAAATTACTGATTACTTACTAGAGCAGTGCAGTTTGACAGGGGGCAAAGACAGCTCCTTAGCAATGTCTGTATTCTTCAATGTCAGCGCTTCATCTACCGTCTTGCCTTTCACCCATTCAGTGGCAAGAGAGCTAGAAGCAATCGCAGATCCACAGCCAAACGTCTTGAACTTAGCGTCAATAATCTTCCCATTCTCGTCTACTTTGATCTGCAGTTTCATAACATCGCCGCAAGCCGGAGCTCCAACTAGTCCAGTTCCTACACTTTTATCCTTCTTATCCAAAGAACCGACATTACGGGGATTCTCGTAGTGGTCGATAACCTGACAAAAATACAACCAATGTAATATCATGTAATCTTCATGAAATGCTCAAAAAATCGATAAACCTTGACATTGCGCATGAAAAATAAACTCACATTAGCATGGTACGACGCAGTTTGTACAACGTTGAGACCGCTGCGATTCCTCAAGCACAGACACCTGCAGACGTTTGGAAGTAAGAAAGCCATTTCACAAGACGCGGAAACAAGTACAGTTAAAATCTGCTGTTTTCCAAAATCTTCAGATTTTTCGGGATCGAAACACTGTTCTCAGTTCTGTTGTAATTTTGCAATACAGATTACAGAGACTAGTAACCAGAGAGATGCAATAGTTTCCTTTTTCATTGAATATTTCACATGACAACATCTGTCAATGTCATCAATGACCAATTCACAGAGTACTAGACGACAGAAGTAACTCTAAAGTTCGATAGCTAGCTTTTTTGTTAGGTATAACTTTGTACAGGACTGTTTTATATTCTATTGCAGATAAGCCAACTACAGAAAAACTGCTTCGAAACTGCATTATTTTGCAGTCAGCGTGCAGTCCTAATGCAGTCCCTTGTAAAATAATTTACCTCGTACGTCTAAGGAAATACATACGTTCTTTCCTCATGCGACGGAGACGTGAGTTATTCTAGGGCAAACTTAGTAGCCAGTAGGTATGCAGCTTAGATGTGAATAATATAGATAATAATATATGAAGATGTACCTAATGTAGGCAGGAGACGGTCGTAGCCACAGATGAATTACTAGCAACTAGCTCCACTACAGCCCATTAACGTCCCACTGCTGGGCACAGGCCTCCACTCTCATAGGAAAGTGGAAATTAGAGCTTAGACCCTCCACGCTGCTCCTTGATGCGGGTTAGCGGGCTTTAACAACTAAATATCATGTTAGTGGTAATAACCGGGACCGACGGCTTATCGTGCTCTCCAAGGCACGGGGGTGAAACACCGCCAACTTCCTAACTCCGGGCTAGTAGTTACTGAGAATTTCTAGACAGAAAAACCCAATACCTACTTAATTATGGCCCGACCTAGGAGTCGAACCCGGGACCTCGTCGGCCGCAGTTGAACACGCTAACCACTAGACTAATGAGGCAGTGAGCAACTAGCTCATAGAGTAAAGTACCTATATAATAGTACAATGGGGCTGATTCTGTAATGCACAATCTCTAAACTAAACTAAAATTAGAGCATTACAAATATTGCTTACCCATTCATAATACTCCCTGCGGAAAGGGACATAACTAGATTTAAAGCTGCCATTTTAGTTTAGTTTAGAGATTGTGTCATACAGAATCAGCCCCAATGTACTTGTAGTCTTTGTAAATGCACACAATAGAATAATAATAAATCTTAACGGATGCACACTGTATAATGCTAGCACTTCACGCTCGGACGAGGCGCTCGGGCGCGGCACTCGGCGAGTGCTGCCGAGGCGAGAAGTACCTCTCCACACGCTCAGGTACCTCAGTTGCCGGCAAACCGTCGAAGATGCAGGTTGACACTGAAAAAGTCCCTGCTGCAACAGCTTTGTACGCGCTTACTCATTATAATTATGTGCGTACTGCGTACCTATTGCACAAAAAAAAATTGAAATACATATTATACTTCTTCATATCTAACTGAAAGCCCAAATGCTAAGTTTCCTGGCTATAACTTGAGAAATTAATGACTTTCGTACAAAATTTCAACCCTTATTTTACCCCTTTGAGGGTAGAATTTTCAAAAAAAACACATATTTCTTTATTTTTTACTTTAAGCCAAAATACCAAGTTTCGTTGATATAATATCGTGAGAAATTATGGACTTTCATACAATCTTTCATCCCCTATGACACCCCTTCGGGAGTAGAATTTTCAAAAACTGTGAAACACATATTTCTTTATTTTTAACTGGTAGCTTGTATACCAAGTTTCATGGATATAACTTGAGAAATGACTGACTTTTATACAAACTTGAAACCCCTATTTCACCCCCAGGGGTGGAATTTTGCAATATCCTTCCTTATTGAGCGCCTACGTCACAAAAGGAACCTACTGTCATAATTTCAAGTTTCTAACCCCAGCGGTTTTGGCTGTGAGTTGATATATAAGTGTTGAAGTGAGGCCTTGGATATATTCTTTAAAACACATTTCTATTTAAATAACTAATTTATTATTTTATCAATGTTCAACCATATTCATTTTTCCTACGAAGACAGCAAGTGACATATCATCTAATAGACAATATTATAAATAAAAACTAAATACAAAACGAACAAACTCTTTTCTTTAACAATAAGTCAGTCAGTCAGTCAGGACTTTGAATTTTGTCCGTGCGCCACGAGCTTATGGAAGGGCCGCTCGCGCTCGCCAATCGTCACTTTGATCTTTCGTCGAAAAACCGCCCATCAAAGCGAGCGGCGGCGAGGCGAGGCGAGAGCGCACGAGACGACCCGGCAGTCGTAATTCCTTCCTCCATGAGACGACCCGAGCGGGCCTTCTTCACACTCGCGCTCGCCGCCGCTCGTCTACACTCGCCCATAAGGTATTATCTATGACTCGCCCAGCGTGAAGAGCCGGCATAAAAGTGAGACAACAAGTTTTTTACTTTTTTTATTACATTTTATCATTTTATCAATAATCATGACACTTGGATTTAAAGCGATTTCTAGGCTAGTCGTGCCCACTTTTGGAAATTTATTGTGTTTGACTCGAGCGCAGCTAAGTACCCTGTACGTATATATTGAGATTACCACTTGTTTTTTTTCTAAAACTTTCCATAATATTACATAAGCCGGCAACCGGCTTTGTCATTGTTTTTATTTACCTACTTTTGACTTTGACGAATAATATCATCATTCATCACATCATCAAGCACTTTAGATAGACCGTACCTATTACAGCAAAATGGCAGATAATAATCCCGACTACAAGAGTGCGACAAGTATTCATGAGTTTACGGTGAAAAACATAAAAGGTGAAGAAGTGAAACTCGACGTGTACAAAGGTCATGTGTGCATCATAGTTAACGTCGCTTCGCAGTGCGGTTTGACTGCGAACAACTACAAACAACTAAATGAGTTGTATGACCACTATGCTGAAACCAAAGGTAAGCAATAACCATAAGTTACTATGACCTCCCAGGAGTCCCAGGTTCTATAGTCTGCACTTAACTCTGGCCACTGGGCCACGGAAGTTGTTTAACCTTGGTCGTTTTGACTTGGAGGAAGGTCTTTTGCGCACTGATGAGTGCTGTGGTCTTATAAGTGGGGAGGTCCTGGGTTTGATTCCTGGAAGGGTCGATTTGGGAATTTATAATTTCTGAATTTTGTCTGGTCTGGTTTGGTGGGAGGCTTCAATGACTAGTTATAATGATAATAATGGCCACCACCACTATGAACAATGAACCACCCTACCGGCAACACATTACCCTATCAAAATCACACAAAGTTTAATTTTAATTAAAGAGTAATCTAGCTTAGGCTTTTCTTCATCCCGAGTTTTATTCAATGGGTATCATTAATAAACACAATTTTAAATTTTTCAGGTCTACACATTTTGGCTTTCCCATGCAATCAGTTTGCTGGTCAAGAACCAGGCAATTCTGAAGACATAGTTTGTTTTGCAAGAGACCGCAAAGTCCAATTTGATCTGTTTGAGAAGATTGATGTTAATGGTGACTCTGCGCATCCACTGTGGAAGTTTTTGAAGGTATTATGATTATCTTTGTAGATAAAGTAAGTAGATAAAATTCATGATATAATGGGGCTGATTCTGTTGTACACAATCTCAAAACTAAACTAAAATGACAGCATTAATACTCCCTGCAGAAAGGGGCAGGACTAGATTTAAAACTCATTTTAGTTTAGTTTAGAGATTGTGTTACACAGAATTGGCCCCAGTATGTGATAGTGATAAAGGAGAATGCTCAGAATTCATAGAAAAAAATTAGCATCAAAACTAATCAGCAATACTTACACAATATACTTACGTTATAAATGTGAAAGTGTGTATGTATGTCTGCCACACTTGCACCACCGATCTGTTCAACAGATTTTGATGAAATTTGGTGAAGATGTGGGGCATCATCTAATAATACTACTAATGTACAAATTTTGATGTTAATAGACAATCACTTATATAGATTTGGTTGCCTTTTCAACAAGTATTTATCTCTTTCAAATAAAATAGGGACATAAAAGCTATCTTTTTCTAAAGAGCATGCTATGAAAGGGGTAGTAGCATTGCACTAAAATCTAAATAATGACTAATTGTTATTTTAGCTTAGAGGTACCTACCTACGCAATAAACCCCATTCAACCAAATCAATATTCATTGCCTAGAAACAGCAAATGTAAATTAAGTAATTATTGTCGGTTTTATAGGTATTATTGATTTGTTTCAAGTAACCTTGGCACGACTTGTTTGTTTTTATTTTTTGTGTAACTTAGTAACAGTAAATGATTAAAGTTTGTTTAAAGTGTACATTTTACTTGAATGGCGTTTTATGTGGAAACAAAAAGTTTTATTCACTTCGGCAACTCACACTTGGCCAGCATGGTGGACTATGGCCTAAACTCTTCTCATTCTGAGAGGAGGCCTATGCTCAGTAGTGGGTTGAGATGATGATGATATAAATTCAAAGTAGGTGATGGAAACATTTCTTATTTATTTCCAGCACAAGCAAGGAGGTACTTTGGGCAGTTTTATCAAATGGAATTTCACAAAATTCATCATTGACAAGAATGGAATCCCCGTTGAGCGCCACGGTCCTAAAACAGATCCATTGGATTTGGAAAACTCACTTGGTAAATATTGGTGAAGATTTGATACAGATTTTAAATCATTAAAATATTCACAAATAATTTAATATTATTTATTAGGTGTAGTGTTGTTGTGGATTATCGGAAATGGTATTTTTTAAAGTATAATAATATATATTTTGATATATTATATAAATTGAAATAATATCTATTAACTGTAACTATATGGCTTATGCCTGATATACGTTAATTACAACGTGACTATGTCAGATACCTTCAAGTGCCGGCAACAATTGTACAAAGATTAATAAGATAAAGAATAAGGATTATAGAAAATGCCTCTATTTACACACAACTTAATAAAGCCATATATTAAAAATGTCCTAACGTAGCCAACCAACATTTTGCTCACTGGAATAATAATATAAAAATGGTAGATTGTGTACTAAGGAGTGGACTATACATTATGATATTCAATAAGTATCCACTATCCTACAAGTAAAAATATTGTATTTAATTGATTATTTTACTTATGGTCTACAATAATTTTAAGCATAATTGGTATAGTAAGATGTATTACGATATTGTGCTGTATTCATAATATTGCACTGTTATAATATGTTTGGCTAGTTATTTGATTGCAAAATATATTTTGAATTTAACTGGTAATTTTGTTTTATTAGATTTTTTTTATTGCTTATTCATAAGTCTGTGGAAGGAGGCAAACTGCAAAGCTGTGTACCTACTGACTACCGTAATTTAGCATAGTTACCTTAAAGGCTTAACGTCTCTTTAAATTGTATTGTACTGTGATGTAAATATTCAAAGATATGTTACTATACTATTCTAATAATTAAAAAGTGGTACGTTTAATCTAGGTCGTACGATAGCTGAGGATCAGTAGATCAGTATATGGTTTAACTTGAACCTTAGATTTTTAAGGCCATTTTGATTTTCGAGGTCGAGTTTCCAGTTTCCACATCTCGAAAACGTACCTACAGTTTTTGAGATATATGGAAACTTGTACGAGTCATGTTGCTGGAAACTTGACCTGCATAAAGTGGCTTTCTTTTTTTGATAGCCACTGAGTTAGAGAATAGAGGGGCTGAAGAGAGAATATTGTTTTTAATTTTGAAAAGAGGGCTAGAATATATTTTAACGTAAGTACGATGTATGTTGCTGCCCTATTACCTAAGCTGTTAGCTCGCCACCATCTTGGACTGCATTATACCACCAAAAAATACCTATTTATTTGCATTACACTGTGAGTATAGCTGTTATATTTAGTAGGTAGTTATTGTTTTGACGACTTCATAACATATGAGATCATTAAAGTAGGTAGGTAATTCCTTTCCTATAAAAAAAAGGAAATATCCTTATAGAGGACAGATAAAGGTGCAGGTTTCTTCAGAGTCCTGCACTCAACCCACGCATAGCATGAAAGCAATCAATAAAGCGGCACAACGACAGGATGTAGTAACATAGAATCACCATAGACGGTAGTAATGAGCGAGTACTGCAGAATGCCCCCGATTTGACTTTATACGTTAGATGCGGGCTTTCATAAAAATTCGTGAGTTTGGTATTTTGAATACTAGGTATTTTGAGAATCGGATTCAGACGTGTCGGATTTTCCGTCCCATCGGGCTATGAGAGTAAAGGGACAGAGAGTGCACCTGTGTTTGCGCACACACTATAATATCTCCCGCGCAGATGGCTAATCTCTCTGGAGATTGGCCGCCGTGGCCGAAATTCGGTCGGGAGGACATTATTATTTTGAGAATTGTGTGTTTGAAGCATAGAGTTACGATACGTCTGATTAGTTTGAAGAAAGCTCATAAATTGGAGAAAATCATAAGTGGGTAAGTTAACACGTAGCTATTTCTAATAGCTACAACGACCTCTTTTTACAATTTACACAAAGAATTTGAACTTAACTAATTTACTAACGCCATCTAGTCTGGAAAGCGGGAATTTATGCAACTTGCAACATATGCGCCATCTAGTGTGATATCTTGAAAACGTATGATACGGTCACAGATGAGATGCATCACAGAGATGCATCGACCAAACGCTTGTAGATAAGAAAATTATTGGAAGTATAATTGTGAAGTAAACAAAGATGTTTTATTTCAACAACCCTAATAATACTTAATTGATAAAGTTTTTAAATAAAACCCTCAAAATAAAATTACTATAATTGACGAATCCTGTTTATTTATTGAAGTTCGATAAAAATTAAACTCACGTTATCTCATTTTGTTTAGGTAGGTAATTAACGACTATTGTTCGTTTCGTTCGCCCATCTACTTATTTTATAAGGCATGTCTCTACATTAAACAAAACAATTTTTATGAAATAATATATAGCTGTAAATTCAAACCCTACAAAATAAAAACTATAGACCGCCAAACTAATTAGACTACTTTTTATGTGATAACATAATACACATATTGGGGCTGATTCTGTAGTGCGCAATCTCTAAACTAAACTAAAATTAGAGCATTACAAATATTGCTAACCCTTTCATAATACTCCCTATGGAAAGGGACAGAACTAGATCTAAAGGTGCCATTTTTGTTTAGTTTAGAGATTGTGTTATACAGAATTGGCCACAATGTGGCCGATTCTGTTAACACAATCTCTAAACTAAACTAAAATGGCAGCTTTAAATCTAGTTCTGTCCCTTTCCGTAGGGAGTATTAAGAAAGGGTTAGCAATATTTGTAATGCTCTAATTTTAGTTTAGTTTAGAGATTGTGCACTACAGAATCAGCCCCAAAATCAAAATATTATCAAATTAATAACACAACGCGACACACGTCGCGTTGTGTGAAAATGTGAAAATAGCTTAATGTGAAATTTTGCGCTGGCACCACTTCTTGATACCAACATAATAAATTAAAAGTAGTGTTATACATGGAGGAAGGAATTACGACTGCCGTCTATGTTATACGTAGACAGAGAGAGAGTGTAAACAATACAGTAGCCTTCTCGCTTCTTCGAAATGAGTAAGAAGAACACAACAAATATAACTTTCCGTGTCCGTTACAAAATACCGCGAACGAATCAACCAATCAGATATTTTATTTTTCAAATTTTTCGAGCGTCGTTGACGCTTCCGCTTTGTGACACGGCTGACGGCGTAGCTTTTCCTTGATGTTGAATATTGTTTGTTGTCAAATATTTATAATTTGCAGCCGCATTTTTAAAAAATTGAATTCTTTTCATAGTTGGTGCATTTTGTGCGGAAAGTTATCTTTTATCCTTTAGCGCTTTTAAATATAATTTATGTGTATATTTTTGTTTAGTGGATTAACATCTTCGCGTGTGGTGATGAGTTAATTATAGAAAATAATATTATTAAGTACCTAGTTGTTTATCTGGTTGTGTGTGTGGTAATCATGATGTCCACAAGAAGTGGTCGGGCTCGGCAAAGTATGGTTGAAAGCGAAGCGAGTCCTCCGCGAACTCGAAAAGGAGTATCCCCAACTCGATCTCCCGCCAGAAACCGAAAGAGTTCACCCGCGGGACGTTCGTCTCAAAAGTCGCCCTCCCGCAAATCTCCCAGTAGGAAGCCTGCACCGAAATATCCTGCACGTAAGTCGCCGTCCAGGACCGTTAAGGAAACTAAAGAGGTAAAGGAAACCACTAAGTCACCATCAAAACGACCTGCAATCAAAAAAGACGTCGAAGTTAAATTAGAGGATGCATCAGCTAAGATTGAGCTTTTGCGTAGCACTAGAATGCGACGCTTGGAGTATTCTGTCGCAGATTTTTCAACAAGTTTGCCTAAAACAGATTTACCAAAAACTGACTTAATATCAAGTGAAGGAATCAACGGTATAGAGGAATTAGAGCCTAGGGAATTTCTTGATGATATATTATCAATCAGTTTAAGAAACAGAAGGACTGTAGAAGAGACTGCCCCTCGTAGGTCAAGCAGGTTGAGGGATGTAGTTGATAGTGTTCCAGATATAAGACGTAGCATAAGTAAGTCCCTCAGCAAGTCAGTGAGCAAGTCTATAAGTCAATCACTTGGTAGCTACTCAGACGAAGAGCTTACTGAAAAGTCCAAATCACAATCTGTCAGCAGAAAGCTTGCAACTCCTTTACCAAGTTCAACATTATCGCAATTGAGCAATAGGTTTGAATTTGGTGGCATAATAGGCGCTTCAGCCCTATATATTTTGATACCATTGGCAGTATTTTATATACTAATATCTTGCTCAAGAACATGCTCAATCAAACCGCTGAAAGAATTTATAACTTACAAGAATTTATCACTTTGGTTTAATATGCAAGCAACTGTACTTGTTGCAAGTAATTTGCTTTTACAAACAATATTTCTGGCCATGCCTGTGTTGGGTACCAGAGAGGTTGACGACCAAGGGAGAAAATATTATTTCAATGCATTTTTCTCAAGTTTCTGTACATTAAACTTACTATTTGGATTGGATTACTATGGCATATTGAAAATTGATACTTTATTGAACTCTTACTTGCAAATGGCAACTGCTTCTTACATATTAGCAGCAATACTGGCCCTGGTTATGTTCTTGAAGAGCCATAAAGTTGACGAGAATGATTTAAATCCGTATGGTAACTCAGGATATGCATTGTATGATTTTTTTATTGGACGAGAAATCCATGTGGTTCTTCTGAATATAAATGTAAAACTTTGGCTGGCAAGAGTATCTAATATCAGCGTTGTAAGTATTAAAATTAATGTCAATATTTGCCAGTGTTTGGTTTACACTGTATAGTTTTACACTGTATATTTACAATCATCATTCTTCAGTTAATAGTAAAAGTAATATTATGTTGGTGCTTATTAAGGGCTTAAATTTTTATATTATTAATTTTACTGTAGTAATAGTAAAATCTATTTTTGAATGAAGCATATTTAGTATGTGGCCTAATACTAATGCTTATGTATCTTTAACAATTTCAGCTAATATTCTCAATATTAATCTTCAAACAAGGCTTTAATCTACAGCAACAAGAGACTATTAATACCTTCTCATTGGACGAGCTTAAAAATATTCTAAATAAAGTGCATTTTAAGCCAACAATACTGGTGTACGCTATGATGCAAATAGTTTACGCATTATATTTCATTATGAGAGAGAAAAAAATTGTATCAACATTTTACTGGAATTCTGAAGGTTTAGGGTATCTACAGATTGTTTCAAGTGCACTATACCCTTTTTATTTCACAACAATATCTAAATATGTGGCAGATACATATTTACAACTGACGACTAATATTCTGATAGCTGCTTCGGCACTTTTCCTGCTGGGTTTTGTAATAATGCTTATCAGTAACAATATTAAATATGAATTCAGGAAAAATCCCCTGCAGCCCAGTCTGATGCGTAAGTAGCAATCATGATAAAAATCTTAATATTTTTTACCTTACCTAAAAACTTTGAATTTAAAAAAATACACTGCCCAAGAGTTGATTGAGATTATGAATGGGCATGGTGCCCAAGTCTGGAGTTGTCATTTCAAACAATTACTATTTGCCATGCTATAGTCCCACAAATTTATCTGACCCGCTGACCAAAGAGCAACGGCGAACTTCCATACATAAATATTATTGAGAAAAAATAATAATGTACACGTGTGAAAAAAATATGTTTTAATAAGCGTCGAATATGAAGCTCACAGCAGCTAGAATAATTTTTTTATGAACCTAGACAAAAAAGATATTTCATTTTAAAGTTTTGTAGGTTATGTGGTAATGTCCATAGAGGTAATATATCTCTATGGGTAATGTCACTTCTAAAAATGACAACCGGAAGAAAGCCACAAAAACAAAGACAGATGACAACCACAGACCAGTAAAACATTCGGCACAACCATAGACAATCAGCATCAGTGCTGCCATAATATTCTTTCAATTATTACCATTCTGTTAGAGATTATTAAATAATGTATGCAAGAAAATTCACTTTAATAATATAAAATACACAAAAAAAAGAGCAATACTATTATTTATGCAAACATTAATCAGACGAAATAATTACAATTTTTAAAACGATGCAAAATAATCTACTAATTTAGATATATTCTAGTTACTAGGTAGATTATACATAAAATGGTAACACCAAACTGAGAAACGGGAACTAAATAATCAAAAAAGATTCCCTAAATATTTTATTTTTTTACCTAGGTTCAATTAATTAAGGTGAATATTTGATAAGATATAAAAAAATAAGCAAATTACTTCCGTCTTTACCTTGCTTGTGTACAATCAAGATTTAGTAAATGTGGTCAATAATAATTTCGCCGTTGCTCTTTGGAACTAATTTTTATGCCTGTTTAGGTTTTGTTTTATTTTTCATATATACTAGCGGCACTGGCACTAGATAAGTTTGTGGAACATTAAGTTGTTAGGAGGCTAAAGCGCCAGCTCTTGGGTCACCAGACGTGGGTCAATATCTGGGACTCAACATTAATAATACATTAAGCAACTATATTTTAACATTACCTATTATATTTTATTATTTTCCTGTGTTCATTTTTCCCTATTAGATTGCAATTAATAGTTGGAATTTATCTTAATGTGTAACATAACATTAATTTATATACATAAGTAATTATCATTCTCATTTAAAAAAAATTATAAACTTGTTCGATTTAATGCTTTGTGTACAACAATAGGAGTACCAATGTCCATATAATTAATTATTATGGTCATCACAATAATTTTGTTTTCATTTCTCAGACTTAAATTCGATGCCAACATTTCACGGCAAAAAACTGCTACTGTCTAATCTATGGGGTATTGTGCGACATCCCAACTACTTGGGCGACATATTGATACATGCGGCTTTGGCTATACCAGGTAATTTTTTAATTTATTCAATTGAATTATTTGGAACAACAATTTCTGTATATTGTCACATTGGATTCTTTATTGCACAAGTTATTGATAGGTTGTTATTGATAGGCAAACTAGATGCCGCAATAAGCTCGTGACTCCATCGCTCCGCCTCAAGAAGGTCATAAAGTCGTTTGTGGGAATGAGCATTCTATTCTATAACAAAATTCCACAACCTATTTTAATCTTGCCTTTAGACAAGTTTAAGAAATCCATTAAAAGTATACTTCTGGAAATAGTTATTTGTGTTACATGGGGCCAAAGAAAATTTTTGTTCCCCGAGGGCGCTATTTTGAATTCAGAGCGAAGTGAAGGATTCTATAGTAGAATCCCGAGCGTAGCGAGGGGTTCTAAAGTAGAATCCTGAACGTAGCGAGGAATTCAATATACGCCGCCCGAGAACAAAAAATTTGGCCCCGAGTGACACACACTATTTTTCATCATTACGTATGTGAAAAAGCTAGGAGTATCAACCTACTATGTATGGACATTACCTATACGTTTAAGCACCAATCAGAAGATACTCCTATCAACCTTCTATGTAATTGTATAGACATTATTTAGACGTATATTTAAAGTTTAAATAAAATGTAAAGACGTATATCCGATCAACAAATTGATCACGTGACTTCGGACCAATCAGAACAGAGAAATGCAAAGTCGTATATTCGATCAACAAATTGATGACGTGACTTCGGACCAATCAGAAGAGAGAAATGAAAAGTCCCATGGGCCTACAAGTTACACTTTGCTCCCGCTATCCTCTGAAGGCAATATGCGTTTTTCGAATAGGTATGATGAAAAAGCGTATTATACTGTTGAAGATTACTTAAATGATAAAAGATCATGGATTTGACTCGCTCCAGCAATGCTAAGGACAGCGGTTACTTATGTATCTACACATTAATTAAATTACTGTAAATTATATATTTTTTCAAAAGAGCAACCACAGAGCATGCTGTTTCTTCTCGGTAGGAATGGCAGTGGTAGATTCACTCGACAATTCAAAAGCACTTGTAATGTTTTTTGAATAAAAACAACATTTGAATTTGAAAGTATTAAACAAGACCCTCAAATTGCTGGCTGCAACTTGCTTTTTTTATAACTATACAGCTGATTTTACAAAGTCTACAAGAGTGTGAATGCTCTGGAGGGCTCAGTTTCAACCGCAGACAGTTCAATATCATTCAATATCAAGTGTTCATAATACATATTATGCAGCATAAAAAACATAGCCAACATAGGTCTTCATGAAATAGAGTACCAGTTTTTTTACCTGTAACAGTTTTTTGTCCAATATCGTACTAAGATCAGCATCCAACTATGATTTGTATGTATATATTTTACCAAAATGACTAATTCCCACCGAAAATGTCATTAAAATTTAAAATGTGACTGGATTAAGATTTATCTGTAACTTTATAGTCATACTAGCTGATACCTGCGACTACGTCCGCGTGGTTTAAGTTTTTTTTATTCCCGCGAGAACAACTTAATTTTCCGGCATAAAAAGTAGCCTATGTCACTCTCCCAGGTCGTCAACTATACCCATGCCAAAAATCACGTCGATCCGTTGCTCCGTTGCGGCGTGATTGAAAGACAAACCAATAAACCAACAAACAAACACACTTTCGCATTTATAATATTAGTATGAAGTATGATGATTTACTTTGACATGATATTTGTTCGGAATAGCCGTTCTGTACTTAAATCTGATTTAATTATTTTAAAGGGTAGGTAAACTATCTATACTAATGATATAAATGCTAGATACGCTGTAACTGTCCTACTTTCTAACCGAATTTGATGAAATTTGGTTTAGAGATAGGTTGCATCCCAGAAAGCTACTATTTATCGCAGTAAATGAAGAAGTATTTTCTCTCTTTCTCTTTACGTCGTATTCCTCATTACTGAGGGTCGTGAGTCGTGACCCTGTTCCATATAATGGTAATTGGTAGGAGTTTTCTTGGGATAATAATGCATGTAGGTTCCCATGTCCTTCCGCATACGACTCGACTAAGAATATTAAACTTAGGTTTTTGTAACGATTATTATCAGATGTTAGTGATAATAACCGGGACCGACGCACGGAGGAAACGAAAAGGCCAAGTTTGATCCTCCAAATTGGGTCACCCATCCAGTTACTGACTTGGGTCAACGTTGCTTAACAATTGCAATCGACCCAGTATATATAATGTACTCTGTGCAATCGACTAATATGCGTTGTCACAACTAGGCCACTCGTCCCTTAATCTCAGTATTTTCTAAAGCAATGCTTTTTCCTACCAGGGATATACTCACGTGAAGTACTAGCTGCAGCACCGGCAGTTCTGACCGTGCTGATGTTGCTGCACCGCTGCTGGCGCGACCACGCGCGCTGCAGACGCCGCTACGGCGCCGCCTGGCTGCGGTATTGCAAGCGCGTGCCCAGCGTGATCATACCCAAAGTGTTGTAAACGCTAAATAACTAAAATTAAACTCTATCTACTTTGATATACGGTTGAATAACGGTTTTTTTGAAGCGGTGAAAGATCAGCAGGGCTAGGGCCGGAGATAAAAACTTTATCCACCGATTTTATTCACTGACAATGGATAAAATTAACTTATCCACTTCTCAGAGCACGGCAACAGGGGAGAGGAGAAGTTTATCCCCGTTTGATATTTCACGGGGACTCGGGGGACTATTTTAATATTTTATTTATCCACCGTTATTTAGCGTTTTTATTTATTTATTTAGGAATAAAATTTTTATCCTTTCCTCGGGGAGAAAATTGTCTCAGCCCATGCTAGGGGGGCTGGTGGTTTAGACATATACTCACGTGAAGTACTAGCTGCGGCACCGGCAGTTCTGACCGTGCTGAGGTTGCTGCACCGCTGCTACGGCGCCGCCTGGCTGCGGTATTGCAGCGCGTGCCCAGCGCGCTCAATATACTCACGTGAAGTACTAGCTGCGGCACCGGCAGTTCTGACCGTGCTGAGGTTGCTGCACCGCTGCCACGGCGCCGCCTGGCTGCGGTATTGCAGCGCGTGCCCAGCGCGCTCATACCCAAAGTGTTGTAAACGCTAAACAACTAAAATTAAACTCTATCTACTTTGATATATGGTTGAATAACGGTTTTTTGAAGCGGTGAAAGATCTGGTGGTTTAGACATTCGACCTCCTATACGGGGTCGTGGGTTCGATCCCCGAGCATCTGTAACTTTTTGGAGTTACTTAATGTGTGTTTTAACAAATTAAGTATCGGTGAAACGGTGAAGGAAACCGATAGTGTTCTCGGAGGAGTGTCAAGTCTGCCAGCGTGGTGGACTATGGCCATTGGCCAAAGCCTTCTTATTCCGAGATTCTCGTGTTCAGTAGTAAGCCGGCAATGGGTTGAAATAATGGTGATGATGCTACCGTTGAAAATGGTATACTGAAATAAACTACATCTCCGTTGTAATCAACGTATGTGCGTCAAGGAGGTTGGAAAATTAGTTTTTCTATGAACGCACACACAGTTGTCCAAAAGTTGTCTTTTTACACTTGAATTTTAATAAATTTTTACAAAATACACATATTATAACATATTTTTTACTATAGTAGATCATATATACTTTCTAAAATATTATATTGTTTAAGGTAGACGCGCATTACACTTAGCTGATTTTCTTATCGTTTAAGAAAGAAAATAAAACGATCGTTTATTTTTACGCTATTTATGTGTAACCCGCTGTAACATACGTAATATTTTGTTAGAGTAATGTAATCTCCATAAAATTAAAAGTAGAACTATTCTATATTTACACTTTTCGTAAAATGATATGACCTGGTTAAGTTGATCAGGTATTTTTTAAATTCAAAGTTATGTAAGTAATTGGTTTTAGTACATAATATACCTACTTAGTAAAGAAAATGTTTATATTTAAAAATGTTTTTACATAAAATAAAAATATTGAAAACAATTGAATAAATACGTTAGTATTAAATTAATTTTTCTTAAGAAATTATACTTATACAATGGAATGGAATACTTATATCTAAGTGTGTTTTGAATGTGTGTTTTATTTTTTTTAAAGTGTCCTTGCCATAGTTATTTACCACCGGACATTTAGCTCTCTATGAATAAAAATTATCAATTGTACAACATAAATAATTGTATTAAAATAACTAATTTAAGTGAACAATACAAAAATTATGTCACTAGCATTGTAATCGTATATCTACAAATTACCAAACATAATCATAAAAAACCGGCCAAGTGTGAGTCGGACTCGCGCACCGAGGGTTCCGTACAAACCTGTAGTAACTTTGACGATTTATGACGTATTAAAAACAAAGATGTAAAACGGTAATAATTACCTTTGTTAATGAACCGCAAAACTAACTTTGTTTGTAGAGGTTTACTGTTAATATCAAAAAAACTATGCTAGTTAGAGCATTGGCTATAGTTTTCCTGTAAAATATACATAAATTCCTATTGACCATAATTATTTCAGATTTTTCGATTGGTAAACTCCGGAGATAAGGGGGGGGAACGGTATTTTTTTTAGACTTTTTCCCCGATAAATCAAAAACTATCATGACTAAAAATAATTAAAAATCTGTTTTAGAATGTACAAAGTAAACCCTTTCATATGATACCCCACACAGTACAGTTATCTCACTTTTAAATTTCAACCCTCCGATTTTCCCCCCTTTTTAAATAAGAACAAAAATAATTTCCAATTTTTATTAATTCCAGTGTCTTTGGGCCACTAATATACACAACTATTCCAAATTTCATGTCGATAGCTTCGGTAGTTACTGAAATAATCGAGTGTGACGGACGGACAGACGGACAGACAGACGGAGAAAGTCGCACCATAAGGGTTCCATTTTACCATTTTGGTACGGAACCCTAAAAATAGGCCTTGATTTTCAAAGGTTTTTTAATTATATTTTCAACTATACAATGCAATGACTCAATTTTTTTTATTGAAATGTAATGAAATTAGTTTGTAAAGTTGTAATGCTACTTAATTCTAATACTATTTTCTGTTATTAATTTAATACAACTTAATTGTTTAGAATTTAATTTAGTAATTATATGAAATGGAAAGCCGAAAGACAAATTAAATATTTTAGGAATGTTGGTAGGTAGAAATTAAAATAACGTGCCTCAATAACTGATTATTATTGTTTTCTATTTTTTGGCATATACATATTAATTAAGGCATCACTTTACTCGCTCAAATTAATTTTAAATTAAACTATCTTATTTGGTAGGTAGGTTTTTTATTTGGTAGGTATTTTAAGATCTTTCTCAGAAATATAGTATTTTAATTTTGTACATATTTCACTGTTTTATTTACATTTTACACCATTAAAGCTGCCTGTCCACTGAAGCGGAGCGGAGATGTACCAAATAGACGAATCAGATTCCTGACATGACGCGTCACGCGACATAGCTCCGCTCCGCTTCAGTGGACAGGCAGCCTTACGCCTAGGGTGGCCTAGGTACTAACTATTAAAATATTGGAAAGATTCATAAAGAAATAAACAGCCGAAACAGCGAGGAGGTATTTTGTAGAAAAGTGTCAGTCCTACATCGTGAGGAGTCCCTCAGACATATTCTCCTCCCCTCCAGTTGTTAATAAGGTTGTTGATAAGCCCCCGATTGTGTAAGAAAATCTTAATCGTAATCATTTGTCAAACGTATAATTTGACCTGTTTGTGGAGTTCATAGATACTTGCACGTCCATAAGCATGTATGAACTTCTTATACAGTTCCAGTAATAGGTACGTTTCAAGCTGTCAAATGATTACGATTTGCTTCAACAATCGGGCCACTGGTTCTCGTAAGCAAACAGTGAGTAATACTTGCACAGTCATAAACAAGTAGCCAAAATAATTCATCAACAACTGGCTCTCCAGTACGGTTGCTCTCGTTGAGACTGAAGTGAGGTACCATACTATAGGTGGGAGTACAGGGTGTCCACGGACCTGGAAGGTCAGGGAAAGTCAGGGAAAAGTCAGGGAAGCTATTGTGGGTCAGGGAAAGTCAGGGAAATGACTTCTCTACCTGGAAAAGTCAGGGAAACCCAGGACTTTTTGATGATTGATCTTTAAAATTAATGTAAAAGTCTAAATGTAAATTAATGTAAATTGTGAACGGCACTAATTATAAGATAACAACTGTTTTACCCACAATTTGGCAAAATAAAAATTATGAATTATGAATTAAAAATGTATAGAATAAATAAAAATAATATTATCTTATCAGTCATCAGTACTTATTATATCGTCGCAGGAAAGGCAAATTTACTGAAGCTCCAAATGACCATTTCGAGAAAAAGCCGTTTTAAGTTTTTTTTTTCGTTTTTAATTCATAACTTTTTTCCCAGCACACGAATTTCGATGACGTCAAGGTAAACTTTTATTAATTTGTCATTTTCTATGTGCAGAAGTACAAACCATAATAATTGGACTGCTGGATTGTGATATAGTGGCGCTTAAGTAAAAATGACTTCAATTTACAGTAAAGCAAAATTTCTTAACCGCCATTTGATTCAAATATTTATAGCAATCAAAATTACTTACTCTTAAATATATAAATTGGAAAACGACAAATTTTCTGGAACTATAACAATAATGTAATGTTCGTAATCTTAAGTTACTGAAAAGACTTTTAAAAGTCTGGTTTCATCATGTTAAAACAACTTAAAAAGTGATCGGCTCATTATGTTGAATCACTAAAAATCCTTAAAGGTAGGTTATTGTTTTAGTTTTTTCGAGTAAAAAGACGTAAGAGATAATTACTTTTGTCTAATCACACCTTTAAAACTACTTATAACTTCAGATAATACACAATAAGAGCTACTTAAATACTGTAGTGCCAAAATTAAAGTTACTTGAACCATAAATAATAACGTATAATACTCCATTACTAATGTGTAAAGTCTTAATTGCTTATGATTATGAAAATTCCTATCTTTTTTTAAATAATCTTACGTAAATTAGTAGGGCATAGAGATGGGCTTGAGCTGGGCTGCCTCCTCTTATGGTACGGTATGGTTATGGTGTGGCAATCTACCTGTGTTGAAAATTGTCACCTTGATAGTTGGACACCTTGGGAAGCCAATAACATAAATCTCTGAGTGTTTGTGAAGACTTAATTTTTGTCTCTTACAATCATTCGCAAGAGAAACATTTTTACTTTGAAAAATTACGGCTAAAAAGGTCAGGGAAAATTTTAGAAATGGTCAGGGAAAGTCAGGGAAAAGTCAGGGAAATGTTTTGACGATTTAGAGTGGACACCCTGGAGTATGACCCAGTGTCATTTCTCGAAAATAATAGTGCCCTGCTCTACTGGGATCGGTCGGTTATCACTGACAAATAAATTGCTACCTACCAATAGACCTGAGTCCTGACATAGTGTTACTTAGTTGACCGTTCAGCGCGCTGAGCAATAATGAAGAATGTTAACTTGTTTTGATTATTAGCACTCCATATTCTCTGTCAAAAATAAAAAATACTAGTGAAAGAATTACTTCGATACGTCAATTAGTTTCCGATTTAGAAGTAAAACAAGTAGTAACCGCACGACGCGGGCTGCCGGTGAGGTGTGACGTCATCGCACAACACGCTCTGTCTGGCTCACTCAGTCCGCTAGCGATCGCGCGCCCGTGCCGTCGAAATTACACTTAAATACTTTTAAAAATGTCCAATCCAAATACTAGGAAATCATGTGTTGTGCCTAAATGTCAAAATACAACTACCAATTCGCCGGAAAAGTTGTTTTTTATAGTTCCAAAGGACGTTAAAATGCGAAAAAAACTATAACGCAGTCATCAGTAAGCCCGTCAGGCGAGGCACCAATCATAGGCCACTCATTCTATAAAAAAAGACCAGATTCCACTATCTTTATATTGTGTATCTTCGCGACTTCCTTTATGACATCCTTTTCTAATATTTTTCCTCTTTTGATAGCATTTGTTTCATTAAAAGTTACAGCACCAAATATTTCTTCAACTAAAGAGCCATCTTTTGTTGTACACTGAGCAGCTTCGTGCATTTTTGAAGCTGTTATACGTCCGTAGCGCATCTCAAACCACAAATTTGAATCTGATTGCGCTATTGTACCCTCTTTTACTTGAAGACATCTTGATTCCGTCATTTCGTTCTTACAAAATGTTATAAAACTCTCGACATCAAAATCAACACAGGATTTTTTGAAACGATTAATTAAATAATGATTAGACATCTTTTCAACTTCTTTTTTTTTCACATATAAAATGTGAAAGAGAACACTGTATTTGAAGCTCTCTAAGTTTTAATGCTACTTTGTTAAAATAAATATTTCCATTCTGACCGGCTAAATGAAGTGTAGTGCCACTTGTACCAAAATCTTTAGCTTTAATCATTTTCAGTGTGGTACCAATACCCGAGAGCTTAGATTTTTTCCAATAACACTTGGTAGCAGTCGTTGAAGGCTCCTCGCTTCGACGATGTAGCCACATTAAAAATGCTATAGTATGTTTACAGCCACCTCTGCTGGCGGCACAATCTTCGCAGGTTACATATTTTAAAACTTTTTGATCCTTTTCATTGCATTCTAAACTGCAATGATAAGGTGTGGTACGTACGCGGTGTTCTGGCGTGATTCTACATTTAACCGTACATACATCACCTACTCTTTTTACTTGAACATAACCAATAGCATCATCGCCATAGCTGTCTCTTGCCGATCTGAAATAAATTTCAAATAAAAATAAATGGCCTTACGTATTTTGTTAGTAAAAAAATACAAATAAATAAAAAAGGTTTAGTACATCAGCTGTTCAAACATCTACATTTGCAATAAAAAATAAATTAAATAAAATGGCCTTACGTATTTTGTTAGTAAAAAAAATACAATTAAAAAAGGTTTAGTACATCTGTAACGTTCAACCCACTACATCTACATCCTAAGTACCTATCCTACTTCCTACTAATATTATAAATGCGAAAGTTTGTGAGTGTGTGTGTGTGTTTGTTATCTTTCACCCAAAAACTACTGAACGGATCTGGACGAAGTCTGGAATAACACATACATAGGCTACTTTTAATCCTGGGAAAATGTACAGTTCCCGAGGGAAACGGGGGCGAAGCTGCTGGCGGAAGCTAGTTTGCAATAAATCAATGTATGTATTCATTTAAATTTACTAAGAAGAGCGGTACCTACCTATATATATACATACGTACCTACCTATAGCTACAAAACTATAATACATATTTCTTACATATTTGTTGTCTTTAACGTAAAAATTTAATGGTAGGTAGGTACTTCCACTATTTGAGTTGCATAATGCATTCTTCCATTATTAGTTGGGTATTTTGTTTTGATAAAACAATTTAGAACAGATAAACTATTAAGCATTAAGTAGGTAGTAGCAAGGAAAGTTTACTTACCTTTGCATTTTTATTCCTCGCATTTCGGCGGCAACGAAATCACTATTTGTTGATAAATAATGCGCAACCATTAATCCATCTATTTTAGGTAGATTATCCGATTGCCCTTTTTCGAATCCTTCATCCATTTTATTAATCGAATAATATTTACTATAGACTATTAACTTAAATACGCGGACGAAAACACAACAAAATACTGCGCAATTAGTATACTAGGTTTAACCGCCGCGCGACTTGATACGCGGGCGCGGGCCGCGGCGCGTTGTGACATGACGTCACAAGCGGTCACGTGACTGGTAGCGGGACTCGATATTTTTCGAAACTTTGAATGCCTATAATATCAAAACTACTAGGTATTTTTGACTGCAACAAAAACTAGTGTATTTATATACATATAGGCTTTACTGAGACAAAATTTCAAGCGATTTGGCATACCTATTAACATTCTTCATTGTTGATGTTACTATTCCACGTGATGATAACATGGTGAAAGCAGAAAAGGTAAAAGTATCGAAATACTTGGACCTTGCTCACGAGATTACCGCCATGTGACGTGTTGACTCAACGATTACCGCGCGACGCGATGGTTGTATCAGCTAACTAGTTAATGGTCTTATTGCGAATAGTTTCGACCAACACTTTAAGAAGCTTTCGATTGGTTGCTGGATGGGTCGAATACAGAAGGCGGTTATCCTTGAGGCGGCGTTTGTGAAGTGTGAAAAATTGTGAAGTGGTTCATCTCTCTGGAGCTCTGACCTCCGGCTGCTTTGCACCTTTCCGTAGCAAGTGGGACGTATAATTTTTTAAAGAATTTCTAGATGATACCCGCGACTTCGTCCGTGTGGATTAAGATTTTTTGATTCCCTCGGGAACTCCCTAATTTTCCGGGATAAAAAGTAGCCTGTGTCCTTCCCCGGGATACAAATTATCCCCATACCAAAATTCATCAGAATCGGTTGAACAGATAGGCCGTGAAAGCGTAGCAGACAGACAGACACTTTCGCATTTATAATATTAAAATATTAAGTAAGTAATGGATTTTAACGATGTTTTGTGTATTATATTTACTGTAGGTAAGATAGTTATAGGTATTTAAGTAGAACATGTTTAGGAATAATTTTATAGAAATCAGTATACAAATAAATGATAGAAAAATAATAAGTAAGGTAGGTAAGTAAGTACTTAGATAATTAAAACTTCAAAAGTTTACTTTATTTTTTATTTTCTAAAAAATACACATACAATTTGTAAATAATCAATTGTTCAATATTTAAATACACATCTCATTAAGTACAGATTTATTTCTAACACATATTTTTTAAATTTTATTCATAATTTATTATTTATATCGAAAATTACAATGGTAGGTAAGTACTTAGGTACTTGCCTCTTACTGGTATTCCGGAAAAATTGTGAATTTCATTCATTCAAGCCGAAGTGGCACCGAAAAAATCAGCCAACAAAGGCAGCCGTGTGCGTTAAAAGCTTTTTTAGGTACCTACATATCGAATCTTCTAAATATCGAGCATAGGTAGGTAACTACCTACTTAGATTAATATTTTTTTCTTTTGAAATACATTTATCGTGTACAATATTTAATAATTTCTCAAAATGATTATCTCCGGTTGATATGTGTTATTTATAATATCTCGATCCGTCATTCCGTTGCGGCGTGATTGAAGGAGAAACCAACAAACAAACACACTTTCGCATTTATAATACTAGTGGTTCGGCCCGAACTGAGACCTCGCGGTTTCACAGAGCGCCATCTATTGACATCAGTGTGAAGTTCTGTTAAAAATATCATGATCATTAAAAATTAAATAATTTCGTTTCCTTATAATATTTATCTAATTTTAGTATTTGTTGTTCAAGTACAGGATATAATTAAAATAATTGATCAAGTTTCAGGCTTGAGAGTTCAGAAAATTGAGAGTTCTGAGGTCAACTTTGAACGTTAGAAAATCGCCACTTTGAAAGCCCCCCATTTCGTCAATTTTAGGGGAACAATTCAAAAAAAAATAGTTTTGTCTATTAATAATCTAATTATCTATAAAATGACATACTGCAACCCTATGTAACGCTATAAAAAATATTTTACTTCGCATTCGCTTCTATGAGAGCCCCCCTGAAATAAAGATTTTTATAACTTTTTAAGCCATATTCGGCGGGAGGCCATCGGTTTACATATTATATTCAAACTTGAAGTAATTACGTTTAGCAATTCAGAAGTTATAAGGCTCTGACAGACGGACGGACGGACGGACGGACGGACAAGTGCCAATTCACCCAAGTAGACTCAGAGACCTTCGCTTCGATGATGTTTTTTAATCTAGATCAAGGAGTCATGGGTTCATATCTGTGTTCATATCTCAGAGTAGTAGGTAGGTAGGTACTAGGTACCAATGTTATTATCATATTTTATGAGGAGTCCTTATATAGGTAGATATTATAGGTATACCCTGTACCTATTACGTTCTCAGCTCTATTATTAACTCTATGCTCAGAGGCTTCTTTTCAGCATTTTGCTCAACATTTTTCTTTTAGCTCCCCGAGCGCGGTAAGGACTACGTAAGTAGGTACTTACTACCTACTTAGGTATGACAATTGACAAACGTGAATAACCATTTCCAATAGAATTACCTAAGTAGGTAACATTAAACATATTTTTTTTATCCTCTACAAGTTAGCCCTTGACTGCGATCTCACCTGATGGTAAGTGATGCAGATGCAGTCTAAGATGTTAGAACTTTAGAAGGCTAACCTGTTAGGGGCATGTCAGTTATATTAAACCCATATACCCCTATTCGGGGTTTACATAATTATTAGAATATACTTAGTAAGTAGGTATCTACCTTTCTAGTAAGTAATATCTGTTGGTGTGGCTTGATGGCTGGATTACACTTTGCTATGTTAATAGTGCGTGTAATAAATTGCCAGGTGATTAGTAAAATCAACGTGTACAGTGCGAGTACGAATAGAGCAACGTTCTATTTCTCACTAATCAGTAATCACTGTGTGAACATTTACTTTACACTTAACACCATAAAATATGTTAACTAATCACTTAACACCTAAACTTTTTATTTAACAAAGTGTAATCCAGTCTTTATATATATAACTGACGACAAGTAGATTTGTAGGTAGGTAACTAATTAATAATAGTCCCATGATGTAGTATCCATCAAAAGATTGAAATATGTAATGCGCTGGAAATCAATTAAATAAATCAATCTGTTAAAAAATATCTGGCGTAAAAAAAAATCGCTTTCATTTTGAACATGGAGGAAAGGCTTGTCTTTACTCCATGTTCTTGAAGTCTGTCTTTGAAGGATCCACGACCTCATTAATAAAAAGGCTACGACCTCAATTTACATAGACGGGTCCTGTTAAACAAAGAATGTGGGCGTATTTTACTAACGCCATCTAGTCTGAAAAGCGAGACAGCGCTATGGCGGGGACAAGGACAGGCTTATACAGGTGAGGGGCATGCCCTACAAGTCGGACGCCCAATTTTTTTCTATGAAAGGGCCCATTACCTACATATATATCGACGTAAAAAGGTAGGTACCTACTAATATATTTCAATGAGGGTCGATGAGTAAGTAATTATTTTTAATATGGTAGTTATCGATGTATTGGTACTTGGTTCCCATTAGATGCCTTCATAGGTATTATGTTATTATAATCTACCTATTTCTTGATTTCTTCTCACTAGTTATAAACAGTACCTACCGGATTAAGCCTGCGCGGGGCACTTAATGTGAACAGGGCCTTTGAATTTCACGACCGTTTTTTTTACGACGACGAATTTCATGCTCTCAATTTACTCAACATAATATTTTACTGTGTGTAGTTAATTTAATAGATTTGTACACCACACTGTAATACTTACTAACATCTGACTAAGTAGGTAACTGTATTTGCAAATAATCAATTATGTATGATTGATTGACCTGTTATCAGATGTAAACAATATTAAGGGATTTCCCCTGCATTGTGTAAAGCCAAGCTGCAAGTATTGCCAACTTGCAGCATAATAATGTACCTATCCAATTACAGTATGGCCACATATTTTTGAAACTGATTCAAGCGCGGGCTTTCTAACTACCAACTTGATTATTTCTTGCACATATCTACTTAAATAATTTGCGTTAACCGCTAAATTAACCTGCTACATTTATTATAGGAAGGAATGGTCCAGGGACCACCATCCGTCTGCTAGGTACGTCCTGCAAGGGGGTAGGACGTACCTAGGAGGACGTCCCCTAGGTAGGAAGGGTACATAATTGAAAAGTGTAAACTTACAGGAAATCCACAAAAAAGTAAGATATTATATGTTATTAACGATGTTTATGTTTTAAATAAGATATAAAATATATAATATTGGTTTTAGGATAACTAGATATACCTACCTACATTTTTTACGCCGAATTATTTTTATCATAAACGTGCACTCATTACCAAAAACAGAAATTTAAAATACAAGTTGGCAAGTTTCGAATCTGATGTAAGGGGTAATTGTCAAAAATGGGATGCACGAAACAATTTTTATATAAAAAATTTAGGTGATAGTGTACGAGGAAGATGACTAGATTTTTCTTGTATTGAGCCTATTCCGGAATATTACCATATGTTGACATAATATCTGGGATAAAATATTGCATAAGTAAAATAAAATCGATATCCATTGTATATTTTACTCTTAACGAATCGATTGTGATATTATCATAATATATTCTATTTTTTCAAAAGTTAAATCTCGATAGTTTTACACTTATGGTAGGTAAGTATAATAATAGATTGACTAGATTAAAATTACATTTTTCATTACAATAATTTAATCTTAAAAGGTACGGCTTTCGTAATTAAAGAAAAAAAATCAAAGTTTTTTTACAATTTTAAAAGATCAATGAAAAACGGCCAGTTTAGGAAGACACACAAATTCCTTATCTATGTAAGCTCGACCAATATTTTATTATTTTCGCGGAATAAATATTTTTAAAAAAACATGATGAAAAATTTGATAAAACCATAACGAATATTCAAATGTTTTT
Organism: Erebia ligea; assembly: GCA_917051295.2. NCBI lineage: Eukaryota > Metazoa > Arthropoda > Insecta > Lepidoptera > Nymphalidae > Erebia > Erebia ligea. The sequence continues at coordinate 4,814,073 of OU785232.1, forward strand.
AAACTATTACAGCATTTTAAGTGGCATTTTTAAACATTTATTAACATGATTTAATACGTTCTTATTTAAACAATCGTTTTTAAGCCATCTAGTTATTTGGTTCCATTTAACATTCACTATGAAAATATAAATTTACATACTTATTATGTTAATTTCATAACTATTTACATTAAAATATTTACATCTGGTAATGAAAGATTGAACAAGATTCTTAAAAACTGTGCTTAAAAAATACTTTTTTTTGTTACGTTCAATGCGACAAGATACTAGTGAAAAAAGGAAGTTTTTATGCTTTCTAATTCGTAACATTTAACATTTTAATCAAATAATTTTCAGTGTTTAACAATTGTTTTAAGTGTTAAAAGTTAAAAGTGGTTAAAGGCTGAACTGTTATTGAGACATTCATATTTATTTATGACTTTAAAAATAACGCTCTAAAGAAAAATAATAGGTACTTATTACTTAAGTATTTCGTAGCCTCTATATTATGAAAATAATGAAGTACCTGCATACACTTGCCTGCAGGGCTAGCATGGGCTGGAGATAAAAATTTTATCCCCCGATTTTATCCACTGATAAGAGATAAAATTAACTTATCCACTTCTCAGAGCACGGTAACAGGGGAGAGGAGAAGTTTAACCCCATTTGACATTTCACGGGGACTCGGGGGACTATTTATCCACTGTTATTTAGCGTTTTTATTTACGAATAAAAAATGTATCCTTTCCTCGGGGAGAAAATTGTCTCGGCCCATGCTAGGGGGGCTGTAAGAATAAAATCACCTACTTGCCTAACGCCTTGCCGTGTAATAATTGAATCATAATTCGTGTTCGTCCTGGTGAAGTAATTTTCAAATTGTTTTCGACAAGTGATTTCTGCTAGCCCTACAAGGTTGTGTCAAAAGAAAATTATGGCCTTGTCTAAAAATACTAAACTTGATATGGCTTGTCTAAAAGCTTCTGAAACTGATACAGTAAGATCCGAAAGAAAAAAATCGTAGAAGCGTTTATACGGTTCCGTATCACAAGAGGAAAAAAAGGAACCCTTATAGGATCACTTCGATGTCCGTCTGTCTGTCTGTCAACCATCTTTTTCTCGGGAACGCGTAAAATTAATATCAAATACATACTTAGGTCTACGGTTCCTTGGAGCAGTACAAAAATCAATCTAAGTCAACTCAATCAAAAGACCCGCCGTTTATGCCGCATATTTTGACACTCGCAAATAAATCAAAACTTACAGGGTACTTTCCGTTCCGTCCGTACAATCATGAAATTTTGCAAGAAGTAAGGTCTCACAGCACAAGTAAGTACTATGGGAAAAAATCCGAAAATCGATAATTATTAATTAGGGATCCGTACACATAGGGTGTCGAATTGATTGTCAGGCGCTACCAGTTTAGCGTCATAGGTAAGTAAGCCAGTTATTTCACAGCTGATTACGTGTTAATATGACATCTTGTTATTTACTAAAATAATTTATATTGTGTGGTGGTACGGAACCCAATGTGCGCGAGACTGACTCGCACTTGACCGGTTTTTATTTTGTATCTAATTAATATGTCACAATAAATGTATTAAATACTTACCTACTTTTCTAGTTGGTATGTAAGTATGCTGCCCTATGATAACAATTATTAATAAGCTGGTAATTAGATAAATAGTTGCTAAGCTTTTTATGTAGTGGCAGTGTTGTTTTATGATAGGTCATAGGTGGTAGTATAGTAGGTATATTTTGGTATAATGTTTCGTTGACCACCGGTCGTGAAACATGTTCGCAAATCTCTAGTGTGATAACGCCCTTATTAACAACTAGTATTTATGCTGCGAGTTGTGACTCGCATTAAGGAGCAAACACATTAACTGTGTTGTGTAGTGTCATGTCACGATAGAAAGCGAACGGGCCATACATTTTGGTTAAGACGTGCACATTTTAATAGAGATTTAGAAATAAGCGCGGAATGTGATTTTAATAATTATTTAGGGTAAGTACCTAATACGATTATTTTTAATGATGATAACTGAATTATTAGTTATTATATTATTATATTATTTTTCTTAAAATGAACTTATTAACTCTAAAATACTATTTTAAAATGGCCGGAATAATTTAAAATAACGGTAGAAAGCCTAGCTGGAAAGAATTTAAAATCGACACAGTGAAAAGGTATAATATAATAATTTATTTTCCTAGAATTGGTAAGGTTCAAGTAAAATATTCAAGCAGAAATAACATATAGATAATCTATTCTTCCTTACCTTACCTAAAATATTTACAAAGGGCTTCTCGTATAAAGGCAAAAGCGACGCACTTTGTCGGTACCGGTTCTTAGGATGATCTTACCACGAACTAACAATGAATCCTTGCTACTTACTAGTTATGTATGTAGTGAAAAATCAAACGAGTGCATAAAAAGTCGCTTACGCATTTCTGTTATGCGATTGATTTACCTTTTAAGTAAGCTAAGGTTAAATAGATATTAACATATATTTATATACACATTGCTACATCATTCGAAGAAGAAGACAGACAAAACGCTTTCATAATATGCAATATCTATCTATAGGTATATTTATTACATACATAACTACGAGTTACACAGCCATTATGTTGGTTGATGGCGTTTCTACACATTAATTATTAATATGCACACTTAAACTTAGAAGTCCCTATCTGAAACTATTTTATTAGAAAACCACCACCCGAAAGTTCTAAATTAAGTTCGAGATCATGCTTTGAATTCTCACTGTACAGTTGGGGAAAAGATGCACGATGTTTTAACAAGGCAAATCAACTATTGAACTGTTAAATGAAAAATGTGTACATTTTTGCAAAAAATACAACATATTTAAACGTGCTAAATTTATTTGAAATAAGGTATCATACTTATATATAAAATTTAATACATTTTGCAGTGTTGTAATCCTCATAATTTTCCCAAAAAATAATCTATCTATGTAAATTACGGCACGTTTACGAAATAGTAAGTAGAACAATGGATTAGAAAACCTCGAAGTAAAAGTTTGATATTAGGTAGTAGGTACAAGAACAGTGGAGATTTTTTAAAGTAGGTAGGTACCTACTTGAAACTTGTAGTTACTACTAGTACGTCTTGAACTATGCCGCATTTTTATAACTCGGATATAAAGACGGGAGCTGTTAAAATTTCTTATAAGTTTAAAGATTTCTCATCGGAATTCAATTTTTTATCTAATTGGTTGCTTATTAAATATCATTTCAATCACACATAGGATCGGAAATATATCTATTTTACAAATTTATTATGTATACTTTTTTAGGGCACAATACTTTAATTTATTTTAAATACCTATTGATTTATCTTTATTATTCAAATATATTGCTTAATTTCAATTTCTTCAAGATGTCAATGGTTTCACGTTAATCGTCGATTATCCAGTCTGATTACGTAGCAACTAGCAAGATACAGTAATATTAGGTCTGCACTCTGCACTTTCATCATACGCCTAGTCTGAGTACAGATCCCGCCCAGTTAAAAGAGCTCACCGCTATTACCCAGCGTAGCTCAGAGTTCTTTTTACCGGACGCCATGTTTATCATTTAAAAAGTAATTTGAAGGGAAAGAAGCGTGGGTGGCCAAGTACTTTTTACACAGCACGGCGTCGACGGGAGCGCGCGGTCGCGGGGCGTCAGAAGTTGCTGTCGAAGACGCCCATGGACCGAGATATGCCTTCGTCTCGCAAGCAACAGTCGAGGAACTCGTCCAGCGTTAAGACTCCGTCGCGATTTAAATCCATTTTCTGGAAATAAAAGTTCACTTCTTAATACTATTTTGAAAATTTACTTAGTGCACGTCCTCAACTTCGTCCGCAAACATGTAGTTTTTCAGATAGAGTGACACTTGCTAAGATGCCTACTTTTTATAAACTTTTAGTTCATATACTTAGTGACAAATACAAAATATGTACTGCAACGCAATACGACGTGACGAATAATAATTGACGATTGATCAAAAGGTGTGCACATTGTTTCACCACTGACCGCCACGAATCAGTTCCAATCACCTAGTTACTTTGCGCAACGTCACCCCACAACAAAGAATTGTGTTTGCGCCATACCTACTTATTATAAGTTTTATTTAGCATAAACTGCACGTCCACCTGTAATTCATCTTTTTCAAAACTCTAGAACGGCTGGACGGATCTGGATACAATTTGGCACAGAGACAGATTATAATCTGGAATATTTTTTATCCCGGAAAATTAAAGAGTTCCCGCGGGAACTAAAAAACCTCAATCCACGCGGACGAAGTCGCGGGCATCAGCTAGTTATGTATAATTTATACTTAGGTACTTACTTACTTAGGTACAATCAGTATTTTTCACTCACCTGGAATAGCCTCTCTACTTTCTCCCGAACAACTTCTTCGTCAACCATAGGCTCTACGATCTTGCCCATAAGGTCGTAAATTGCAGTCACGATTTCTGTCATTTCTTCCTTCGTTATACACCCGTCACCGTTGATGTCATACAACGAGAACGTCCAACGCAACTTTTCTTCTAAGGTCCCTCTCGATAATACGGAGAGACCCGTAACAAATTCCTGTAAGTAATAATTAAATATTTGTGTACTTAAGTAGGAATTTTACAACTATGTACTTTAGAATTGCAACGCGATCGTTATATTGTGTTGCAAGTTGCAACACACAATAACAAAGTTACAGACTAATGTGCCTGCACCGTTTAATAAATTGGGCTCAATCGGGCTATGTAAGCGAGCTCGCAAATATCCAGGGTGTTATAAGTATTACTAGTTAGTACAAAAAATATAACATTCAAAGTTACTGAGACATGTAGATATACTTAGTTAGCGCCTATCAAATAGTCTCTGAATTGAGGTGCGAGTGCTTATATTTTGCGTAGCTCTCACACAAACTGTCGAAGTCAACCGCGTAGGTAGGTACATATTACGCGCGAAAATATGCTATTGCGATTTGCGACGCGTCTGGCGGTCAACTTCAGACGCGACTATATGATTGGCGCCAGCTATAATGTCGTCATATCACGCGTGCAATGCAGCTCTCACGCTATCTCACGCTAAAGTCGACGTAAAAAAATCATACATACTTACTTAACTAAAATTAAAAAACCGTGCCGTAAAAAATTAAAAAAATGTATATTACTGCCCAGGCCGGAAATAGTCAAGCAATTTACGACCGATTACGAAGTTGGAAGGATGAGGCCAAGCCGAGGACTTCCCACAAGTGATTTAAAAAAAATGAGGCGCTAGCCGAGGCTTTTTCAAGTAAGTAAACGAGGCCGCGGAATTGCTATTACGGACGAGACTTGTACCTATATTTTCTCTAATTTGAAACAATAAGCAAATTAATTCAAGAAACAATGGCTTCAAGCGGAGTAAAGTATGGTAGTGACTTTGGTCGACAGCTACTCGCTTAGCTTAGTGATGTAATATTTGCTGTGTGACTGTGGACGTGAAAATAATAGCTCCAAATCTGAAAAGTCGCTGTTTTGCCCTTGTCATATTATAAGCAAACAGCTGCTAGAGCTAAGCATAAGTTCATTTATCGGAGGTGTGAACAAGATACTTAGCGCTGTCTGCCGTTGTCATCGAGTCACTGTCGATCAAAGTCGCTGCGTGTGTATGTAGGTCCTTACCTACTTAGCGCAACTGTCCAGCAATTATTTTGCAAATTTCTGGCGTTCGGCCAGAAAATAGCCAATGAAATGACGTAGGTCTATTCAATTCAATTCCGAGCAAGTAGGAGAAAAATAAATAATTAAACCTTAAAAAAACAACATATACCTACCTACCTACCTACTTATAAGGTTTATAACCACAACTGTAACTTTAAGCAAGGACCTTTGGTTTAAAGGTCCTTGCTTCTAAGGCATCTTGTGTTTGCTTGGGAATATGTGACGCGTCAGAAGC